>OW964576.2:4983588-9962177 GCA_943138885.2 Tholera decimalis | reverse complement strand
CAAAAATTAACGGCTCTGCATCGGGAAAAGCAATATTTTGCGAAAGGTGATAAGTAGTTGAGATTTCGGCTTTTGTAACTAGATAAATTACAAACCCATCCACTAAACGCGGTGTGAAAAAAAAAAATACTCAACCAATAACACCAACTATCGAAATTAAAGTTATTTTTGGCTTTGAAGTGTTTTCATATGAAAGTCGGTTTTATTTCTTACAAAAAAGGTTTTTTATGTAAATAATTTGCAAGAACACCATAGTTTACATATTTTTTACTTCTAATAGTAAAATTGTGGGTATGTTATACGGTATAGAGTTTAAAGTTAGCAATAACGATATTGACGCCAAACAAGTATACATAAATACGTAATGTGCGCTTAATTTCATTATTTCTTTTCAGATCACACATGAAGATATATCGAACAAGAATGACAGTACATCAAACTATAGTATAGAAAATAACAATAATTACGACGTGTGTTATGTAACACATGAAAATATTACTCCAGTTGAACATTATTATACAAAAATTGATTACTCTCGATGTAAACCGAAAATTACTGAAACACAGACTACGAATAGCCTGGTCTATGATGAGCCGTACGTCCACATAGATACGAGATACCAAATATAACAGACAAGCATCTGCCCGCGGCTTCGCTCACGTAAAAAAGGTTTTTTTTGCAACTAACATAGCGTATATTACTCAGTAATAATTTAGCCTCATATTGGTAAAATAATTTTTTGATACGTTCCGGTAGATTTTGTTTTTATCTATTATAAACAAACAAAACATTGAATTTTCCTCTTTCCGCTTCCCCCTGATGGTGTTCCGCCATCTATGCCTGTTTTTGGTATCGTGCAGAGCGACGAGTAGTTAGACGTCCAGGGTGGAATGGACCTGGTCAACCCAAGGTGGGGTAATCAGTAATAATGAAAATTCAATAAATAAATAATATTTTATTCTACACCGCATTGTTATGTTGGTGTACCCAATGTCCCAATAAAGGGCTATCCCATTTGTCTGCCATCGAATTTAGAATGCTGTTGGGACTGACACGTAACCTACGTATGATGGAAGCGCATCGTTTATGCATGATAGCATGAAAGTCATCTATTCCCGTGTTGGCGAACATGCCCGAAGCACTGTAGTAGCGCAGCGACACCATCAACACACTGTACTCGCAGAACATTGTATGCCCTGAGTGTAATTAACCCACAGATTGCATGTGTAGAAAGACTGGCAATACGCTGTAAACAGCGTAGCCTTAACTTCTTTCAGAAACCCAATGACCCAGATACTTGAAAGCAGATACTTGGTTTAATGGAATACCGCAAAGTTTTAACTGAGGCAAGATTGTAGCCTTCTTTCCTGGCTATGTGACCGAAAGCTCCAGTATTCAGAGCGACACATTATTGATAGTCTGGTCTTGACATCAAGTTCGCACAAGATCGACATGTTGGTGCGAAAATCAGTTTGGAATTTGCAACATTTTCCTCCAGCAAAACATTTCGAAGGCATCTATGCGGTCTCGGTCAGACTTTTTCAGAGTCCAAGTCTCAGCTTCGCAGCTGAATATGAAGAAGACCAGAGAGTTGACTAATTAAGTGTTAGTTTTCCTCGAAAAAAGTGCTTTTTTATTTATAAGGCTCGATAGCTATAACCTGGGGGTCTTTAAGTCAAGAGTGAATAGGTTACTTTTAGGTACGCGTGTTCTATCTGTGGTCATATCGTCACTTGTCATCAGGTGAGTAACAAAAAAAAACAATAAATTTACAATAAAAGAGTAAATATAAAAAGAAAATTATCCTTATTTTCATGTGATGTGTAACAGTTAATGAAAGTAAATATTTATTTTTTATTTATATTTAGAGTTAAGTATTCGTATGCATTCCACTTCTTTCTTTGACAAATCTTTTACTATTCAAGCAGCTCGTTTGTGGAATTCATTACCCATAGAACCGAGGCGTGCTCAAACGCTACCAGCGTTCAAAAGAATGGTGAAGGAGAATTATTTTTCCCTGTAGCTTTTCCCTTTCTTTCTCAACTGAGCATGTAATATTTATTAGTATATATAGTATATTTTTTTGTATTTTATTATATGTTTATTATATCATTGTGTTTCAATGAATATTATTTATGATGTTTGTACACTGACAGCCCTAAATCTGTCTCCTTTAGTTTTGTCCATCCAAAGGTTGTCTGTAAGAGATCGCCCTGAGCGATAAGACCGCCCATTGTACACAAGTTTTATTTTTTGTATCAAATGAAATATTGTAAGGTGTACAATAAAGTATATAATAAATAATAAATAAATAAATATTTTATAGCTGACCATATATACACTTCTGGACACATCTATTGGCCCACCTTGTATTTTCAGTTTCGTTTGGTCCTAGCTAAAATTTTATATTAGGTCGAGCAAAAAGTTTTTATGCAGTTTTGAACCTGGCACATTCACAATTTCATTCAATAGTCTTTTTTTGAATTTCGAACACAGAATTTAAAGAAACAAAAGACAATTTGGAGCCTGTTTGTTGATATCAAACAATCGAATACTAAGAAAACTTGGTTTTATTGGTTTACTTGGATTTAATTCTTGAAAAAGTGATTGATATCTTTGCTTTTGCAACAAACATTACTTATTCTTAACATTAAGGTGAGGTTCTATCAATAATCTATGGATACTTCACCTGAAGTCGCCGCCCAAGCTGTGGCACTTATTCAGGCCGGACACAGCCAAAGAAACGTGAGTGCTCAACTTAATTTAAGTCGATCTGCGGTCCGAAATGTTTATCGGAGGTACCTAGAGACTGGCGGCTTTGTTCGTCGCCAAGGAAGGCCACGATCTCGGGTCACAACTGAAAGGCAGGATCGATTCATCGTGACGACCAGCTTGAGAAATCGTCACCTTACCTCCATTGAGATACAAAACCAACTTCGCGACTTCCACGGAGTATCTGTGAGCGCTCGAACTGTTCGGAGAAGGTTAAAAGAACGCGATATGGTACCACACAAGCCAGCTAATGGGCCCAAACTAAAGCGAGCCCACCGAACAGCGCGCCTTCATTTCGCACGCAGTCATTTAAATTGGACACAGCAAGATTGGAGCCGTGTACTCTTTTCTGATGAGTCTAAAATTGTGTTACATGGCAATGATGGAAGGAAGAAGGTCTACCGGCGTAAGGGAGAGCGTTTCGCACAATGCTGCTTTGAAGAGAGGGTTGCTTATGGCGGTGGCTCATGGACTGTCTGGGGCGGTATATCCGCGAGTGGCAAAACTCAACTTGAGGTTGTTACAGGACCACGGCTGCCAACATTAAATGCTGAAAGATACATTCGTGAGTGCTTAGAACCTCACGTGATACCATACGCGGACTATGTGGGCCCAAATTTCCTTTTTATGCATGATAATGCAAGAGCCCATGCGGCCGGCATCGTCAGGGAATATCTTCGGGATGTGAACATCACAGTTATGGACTGGCCAGCCAGAAGCCCAGACATGAACCCCATTGAGCACATGTGGGACGAGCTAAAAAGGCGTGTTAGGGCTCGTCAGCCAGTTGCCCAGACGATGCAGGAGTTGAAAACTGCCATAGAAGAGGAATGGGAGATGATCCCTCAAAATTTCATAGAGCGGTTGATAAACTCTATGCCTAATCGTATGAGAGCTGTGGTAGATGCCCATGGAGGCAACACGCGTTATTAAATTAAACCTTTATTTGATAAAACATGTTTTTTATTCAAAAATTAATTGCCTTTAACAAGGCGCATATCCGACTTGTTAGGCGTAGGTCCATGTCGTATGGTATTCTGAATTCAAATTTAAAACTATACGATCGAAAAAGATGGTAAAATGTATCAGGTTTAAAACTGCATCAACAGTTTTTGTTCAATCTAGCAATCATATTTCGGTAGGGGCCATCGAAACCTAAACTCTAAGGTGGGCCAATAGATGTGTCTAGAAGTGTATATATCGAACATAACCTTGTTCGATGATACTACTTTCCGCCTCGCTGCTTCCCTTCGATTAGGTGCTCCCTGCTGTTGTGCTCATCGCTGCCACTGTGGTGAAGTTGTCAACAGCCTCGGTCAACACAGCCTTTCATGCGGCCGCAGCACGGGTCGCATAGCACGGCACGCGAATATTCACGACATTATCCGACGAGCTCTTGTCACTGTCGGCGTTCCAGCTGTATTAGAACTCAATGGCCTGGCACGTGACGGTGGCAAAAGACCGGACGGCATGTCTTTATTTCCTTGGAAGATGGGTAGGCCTTTAGCGTGGGACGCAACTTGTGTGACAGAGGTTAAGCATTGCCATACAACGTGGCAATGCCGCCAGTCTTTTGGGCACATTACCAGTGGACAGCAATCTGCACGAATTTCTGGATGCTATATTTTAGTTTATTTTTAGGTGTGTATATATATATAGTTTAGGGTTTTTATTTAAGTGTTTTAAAGTGTTAAAATTTTAATTTCGAAATAAAATATTTATTCCTTATTTTAAATAGTTAGTAACATAGTTTTAAGTACTGCTACTAATAATAAACTATATTAGTAACAAACGCAGATATATTTAATTTGCATTGTTAATACACAATACTTACACACTATGTTAGTAAAAATCACAAAATTGTAGCTTTATCAAGACAACAAAATTGTTTTATTTTTGTGTAGATGTTGTGCAAAGATCGTTATCAGATTTAAATTAAAAGTCCTTTCATTATATCAGAAAACTGAGTTTCATTTTTATACTCCCCCAAATTATCTTTAGCATTAAGATAAGAGACGGGCCAAGAGGCTCAATGGCAACGATGCACTGGTCGAGTTAAAGCTCCGGAGCCTTGAACAGCGGCAACGTGTTACATGCCTGGGAGTGCCCATGGAATTGCACAAACTAATTCCACCAAGCCCCAAGACACAGGAGTAACAACGGCTTAACGTTCAGTCCGAGAGACGAGGTTATCACACCGCTAACTTCCAAACTCCGGATTGCTATCTGAGTATTTCCAATAGCATTTTTTAACCGAACTAGGAATCGAAGCCGAGACCTATAATTGTTAAGCTCTAATGACGAGACCACATAGAGCCGGCGTTGCGAGAATATTCTAACAAAATACTGCGTCCCCGAAACTGGAGAATTGTGGTGGATTTTTTATCAGTAGAAGTCAGACACTCCCTTTCTCTCCATTCAGAGCAGGGGGAATCATTTGACGACTTTCTCCCTAAAAAGGACCTAGTTTAACTTCCCTACTATGTAAAAATCTGTGAGTCATCATAATATTCAGCGAAGTGATAATGGCCTGCATTCCTTTTATGAAAAATATGACCAAAACATGGATAGAGCAGAGCGTTGGTAATTGCACTATGCTTGGCCACAGGTTTGAATGGTGTACTGAAGGGTGAACACAGGTGTGAAGCAAAACTTATCTTATTTTGAGCTTATTATCTTATAAGCTTATAGTCCTGCCCAGTTAAATTAAAGTTTTGAAAGTCCTTCCAGAGGTTGTCTGGAAAATATCGCTTTCAGCGACAAGACCGCCATTGTAACCATAGAATAGCAATATTGTTAAATAGGTGTGTTTAAATTTTAGTGTACAATAAAGTATATTCTATCTATGTATCTGATCTATCTTATTGTCAATCATATTACTAAAGCAGCCTGTGAGTTAGGTATACGTAAAAGGCTTTTAGCGCTTTGCTCAATCTGTATAAAGATACTCTGAAGGATTTATTTATTTACTTGTACGGTCGGCCAAGAAAGTGGTGTACCAGTTTTGATTTAGTTTCCCGGTCATCGAAAATTACAACAAGGTTCGTTATAAAAAGATATTACTGAAAGAGACAACATTATCATGACGTAAACCTATGTATTTAGTATTCATACGTCATATGTCACATATAAGTACATGACATTTTAACCTTTAGTATAAATGAAAAGGACATTAGTTTCTACAAAGCAATTGAAATGTTTCCAAACAAAAGTAATAAAAACTATTTAGACAACCGAATTCCATTTGAAAAAGAAAACTGACAATTGACATTTTGTCAAATATATGCAAAAAATCGATATATTTTCCGTGTTATTTTTCAATCAACTGCATATAAAATCATCTCAATGCCTGCCAACTTGACCATTGCCGAAAGAGCACAAATAATTGCCCAATTTAATGAGGGAAGCAGTATCAGTGCGATATCCCGAAATTTGAATATATCGAGGCGTTCTGTCCGCTTTTGGATTCGTCGTGAAGGAGAGGAGGGAAGTTTGTTGGATCACAGAAGAAGTGGTCGCCGGCCTGCACTCTCCAATAACGATAGAGAATTCATGAGACGGGAATATGAAATCAATGGTTTTAAGCCCACAAAACATTTTGCGGAGATGTTCGATGTGAGTGCCCAAACAATAAGGAATCATCTACATTACATGGGGTTGCACCACAGGCATTACGCCAAGAAAATATATTTGACGGATGCTCACAGACTTGCTCGTCTGAACTTCGCCAGAGAGCACTTAGAGTTTGATTGGTCTAATACAGTGTTTTGTGATGAAAAAACGTTTAAATCCAGTCAGCATGGACGTCTTCACCTTTGGCGATATAATTCAACACGGTATAAAGATGATCATGTAATCCCAAATAGAGAATCAGGTCGAATTTCCGTAAATATTTGGGGCTGGATGAGTACGGATGGTGTAGGAGAATTGTGTTCTCTACCTCCTCGAGCGACGGCTGTAAATTATATCGACGTGCTTCAGAATGCAATGCTACCGACAGTCCGTAATGTTTACCCGGAGAACGAAGTGCCACAATTTGATTTTGTTCAAGATAATTGTTCAATTCATAATGCGAGGATCGTAAGAGCCTGGTTTCGTTCACACACTGACGTAAGGGTAATTCAGTGGCCCTCAAGATCGCCGGACCTCAACCCGATAGAAAATCTTTGGGGCCTTATGGTCCAACGATGGTCGCATCAAAATGAAAGAACCAAACAAGCTCTTATTAGTCACTGTAATTATATCTGGGAGGAAATGCGGGGAACCGATATTTGCTCACGGCTTGTTGGTTCAATGAGGTCTCGTCTTTTAGAGGTTATAGAGGCCAACGGCGGTTACACCCGTTTCTAATTTTTAAAAATTTTCAATATCTTCTAAATATTACTATATATGCTATGTTTTTGTTTGTTATAAGTATTTTAAAATTGATTGTAGAAATTTAATAAAAGGATAAATCTATTTTTAGCTTGTTTTTTATTGATATTGTAATTACAAGTTTACAGAAATTGTAGGTTTGTGGACTCGCCTTGTGCCTTTACAATTTTATGTAACTTGTTGATTACAATTCTGAATTTGTAGATACAATTTTGTCATCAAAATCTACAGCCCCCCGCCGTTGATTTTACGACGTCATTGGTTCCATCAAGTTCAAACTAAGAACAGCTGTCACGTTACAAACAGTAATAGTCGTTATCAATAATCAGATAAAGACAGCAATAGAAGTTGTCAGATCGATCTGCAAGCGAAACTAATCTTTATCACCTATGAATCTGCAAGCGATATTCAACCTTAGGGTGGTACACCACTTTCTTGGCCGACTGTACTCACGCGAGGCTTCGCTCCCGTGGATTCTTTTTTGCAGTCGCGTAAAAAGTAGCCTATAACCTTCCTCAAGCTTCAAGCTACTTCCATACCAAATTGCATCCAAATCCATCCAGTACTTTCAAAGATTAGCGCGTTCAAGCAAACAAACAAACAAACAAACTTTTCCACTTTATAATATTAGTATAGATTTATTTCGGGAAAACAAACAGTTACACAAAGCACTTAGTCTCTAGTATCATTAAGTAAACAATAACATATGTGTAACCCACTGCGTTATCCACAGATTAAATTTTACGACGTGATAAGGTTACAACACTCACAAAACAAAAATAATAATTATAAAAATAAATAAAAAAAACACAATATAAATAAAAAAAAAACAGAAAAATTAACGTCAAAATAACATTGAAATAATATGAAAGAAAAACAAACGGTATCAAATCATATTGAAATTTAAAAAAATTAAACAATTTTTATTTGGGGTTTTGTTTTTGGGGTCAAATCAAATAATTATTTAATTAATTATTTAAACAATTAATTGATTTGTTGGGGCTACCTCGGTTTTGCAGCGCGTCAGGCATGATTGCTGAAACGAAAGCATATGTCTGTTATGTTGTTATGCTCAAGCGATGTGCATCTGCACTGCAGCGATTCAGGGATAGTCCCAACAACATTCTGGTAACACTGGCGGTCAAAATCGATGGGCCATTTATTAGACTCTACCAGCTCTTGGTAGGTATGTTACAGAGGCGTACATGCCGCCAATTAAATTATTGCTTTTGTTTATTGAAATTACTAAGAATAGATTTAGATTTTACAAACATTTTATGGAATAGTCTGATATAAATAAATAAATTACACTAACCCTACCCATCACACTATTGCCGTGAAGGCACTACAGACACACGCATATTTCACCGGGTTGTGGGAATGTTCTAACGAGACACCGCGGCCCCGGAACTTAAAAGCAGCTGAAGGAACAGCGTGGGTTTTAGTCAGTAGAAGTCAGACACTACCTTTCGCTCCATCTAGAGCGGGAGAAGTCATTCAATGATATTCCCACCCACCCGGAAAAAAAATGGCAAACGCATATTTAGCTTAGTTAAAGGTTAACAAGATTGCTGGTACGGTGGCCGGCACATCAACCTACTCCAATCTGTCAAAATATTTTTAATAGTTTTACAACTTTATTACAATAAGATAAGGTTCAAACTCAATTGGGTAAATTTGACAGATTCGGATAGCTCGATGTGCTGGCGACTGTACATAATGTGGATTATACAAAAAAAGTATAAGTATTTGAACTCTCTGACATTTTATACGGAATCCTAAAACTGTCTATAGGTACCCATTGTTGAACATTTTAAAGTCGTAGTTTTGGAGAAAAGCAGGCGATACATCTTTGTTGAAACCTCTTTGAGATTCCTAAAATGGGTCGTTATATAGATAGATCGACAGAATATACTTGTACACCAAAATTTAAACACACCTATTTAACAATATTGCTGAATTCTTTGGTTACAATGGCGGTCTTATCGCGATATCTTTCGGAAAACCTTTGGAAGGACTTTTGTTTTGATTTTTATGTCTCCGAATTACTTTCCTTCAAATTGTATTTCTTTTTCATAGGAAAACTAGGGATTTATATGTGTTGTACCCCTTTTAAGGACATGTACTCAAACTTGATAGGTATCAACTCGCAACACTACGTTGACATGGCTCAAGCATACACAAATGCATGAATAGCTTACTAGCGAGAATTAAGACTACGTAAACTTATTTTGATACTTTAGATTATTTATTCTTTTTTATTCAGTATTTTACAGTATTTCTTTTTTGATATAATCATTTTTTACTCGCCATATTTTACGGTTTGTTGGCGAGAATCGTTTGTTATTTACAATTATACATAAACTTACTACTTACGGCCTGCATGGTTTTATTTGTTAGAGTTAGAACTTTTTTGAAAGTTTTATTATCTGTGATTAATTCTATGGTTGCCTAGTTACGGTTCTTTTTCATTAATAACTAGCTTTTGCCCACAACTTAGTTCGCGTGGGAGGTTTTTCCCGCGTAAAACCCGATCCCGTAAGAATTTCGGGATAAAAAATATGTCCGTCTCCTGATTCTAAGCTATTTCCCTACCAATTTTCCGCCAAATCGGTTGAGCTGTTCTTGAGTTATAAATAGTGTAACTAACACGACTTTCTTTTATACAACGTGTAATTTAAAGGGTATATACATACTGAGTGCACGGCTTCTTTGGATGATAACAAACGATATGGCAAGGGTTTTCTAATCCTATGTCTACATGTTTGGAGCATATTAGAAATTTCAATACATTGATACCAGAGGCCGAATTTTTCAAATTAAGAAGAACGAAGAGAATTATCGTTTTATTGGCAAGTGACGTGGAAAGTGATGACCCTCATAGTGCTGTGACACGTTTGTTATTGTTGGTATTAAAGAAACATATGAAACCAATAATTTGGGGTCAATTCTGTGAGTCACTTATTTTGAGCTGAAACTTTAAATAGAGACTCCATACCAGATGCTGTCTTCAGTACTTTTGGATAGATATGGGGTTTCCGTTACACGTTGTATATATAGATTATTCTGTCAATATATATATTTTTACTCTCATTATAATCGTTTAAATTAAAATCCAAAGCGCGACTCCAACATGATATAAGAGCGTGATTCATCAGTTTTTAAACAAAGATTGAGTAGCGATTTGAGAGAGAAAAAGTTCCTAAATATAATGCAAGCGTCAACAAGTTTCAAGATAGACATTGGCCATTTAGAAGGCAATGGAAATTGGGCAACATGGCGTTATAAAGTAATGCAGCTTCTCAGGGGCAGTATTGACGGACTGGATGCAGTTGAAGGCAGGTTGAAAAAGCCTGCCCTGCCCAAAGACACCATCCTACAAGAAATCGAAATATTTAAGGACAAAAACAAAAGTATAATAAGCCAGACTGCAGAGCCTTGCAGCTAAATTGTTAACAGGAAACATGTCAGACGTGACCCTCCAAAAGGTTATGAGATTAGAGACATCAAAAGAAGTGTGGGATGAGTTACACCGTTTGTTTGATCGTTCTACAGATGATAAAACTTATACCTACTCTCTCGAATTCTTTCACTATTGCAAAGATGCGCAACATGATATGGGAACACATATTTCTAATATAAAAAAATTATGGCATGACTTGACAATTGAGCTGATGAAGGAGTATAAGTGTGAATTACCTGAAGTGTTACTCATATGTAAAATTCTAGACACAATACCCGAGTCATTCTTCCCATTTATGTCAAGCTGGTTACTATTGTCAACGCTGATCGCAATATTGAGAATTTAACAGTACAATTATGCAACTTTGAAAAGTCTCTTGCAAGTCAATATAATCAGGCTGGATCTACTGAAGCTTTTGCTACTCAAAATATAAATAATAACTTTATAAAAAAGAAATGGAGCTATTGCGGAAAACTAGGTCACAAGATTAAGAAATGTCATAACCAAAACCTTCTACACCTTCCACTACTGAAGCCAAAGTAAGCACTATCTTGATGTACATCAAGACGAACAAGAAGTAAATGCAGTATCGGAAAAAGATGTGGACAGTTGGTACGTTGATAATGGAGCGACCAATCATGTAACGAATCGAAAAGATTTTTTCACTACTTTCGAAAGCTGTAACAGTAATACTTTGACTACTGCAAATGGAGCCACAGTTGGTGATCTTGGTAAAGGGACTGTATATCTGACGGCTTTTAACAATAATAAAATGCAAGACATAACGCTTAATGAATTTGGGTACGTACCTGCAATTAAAAAGAATCTTTGTTCAGTTCTGGCTGCCCAAGATAAACTATATAACAGTGTCTTTACCTCTGAAAGAGAAACTTGCTCATTATAAGTGAACGGACAGGTTGACCCAGTAGGAAAACGCTCTAAAAATGGAGGACTGTATAAGCTCAATGCAAATACAGTTATTGGCAATGGCACTGAAGAAGTGAACGTATTGTCCAAGTCCAGTCTTCAACTTTATCATGAGAGATTTGCTCACCAGAATAAACGACATATCGTCATTGCGCGTGCGAAACCGCGTAAGCGCACTTTGTTAATACCGCGTAACAGCAAAAGGGAAAAAAATGAAATATTGCGCCTACCGATTCTCGACAACTATTGGCTTATACCAGATCTCACACGATCGGAATTATCTAATAAGAAACCTTATTTTTGCCACCAAAACGATACCGCGGAGCAGTAATGTGTCATAAGTTGGTCGCAATTCCGCGTATTTACCAAATCGATGAAGTAATTCTACCACGATCGTTGCGTGCTCCCGAAAATAATTGAAACCCAAAAAAATACATACACATGGTAACTATCCCACCATGTTAGCTTAAAAACTTACATTCTATACCGATACAAAATGAAAACGATAATCTTCCTACTCCCATTGAAATAAATGTTAATGTGCAAGAGTATGGCAATAATGACGTTGATTATTCGTCTGAATGAAGACTCAGTCGCTGATCCTTCCCTTGTCGCATTATCAGACATTGCAAATTTAAAGCCATTATCGTCAGAAAATTTGGATTGGTTTCATGAAAGAGAAATAGATGAATCGCAAAAAAATAGAAAAAAAAACGCAAAGGAGATCCTAATAACTGGAAGAGAATGAAAAACAAGAGACAGCGAATGATGGGAAAAGAGTATATTGGATTTAAAAAAGAGGGTACTAAATTTGTTTAAAATTATCCAAAGCCAGCAAGAATAATGGGTCCAATATGTATGTCAATGAGATGTTTCAGTGGTAAAGTTATGTATTGTTCTCGTCTAATAGAAGAAGTTCGTTCTCAAATTTTTGATATGTATTGGAAGATGAATTGGCAAGAAGAGAAAATATATATATCTTGTATGGTGGATAAAAAACCTACATCTAGGAAAACCAAGAGCTCAAATTCAAGAAGAAGTGATACCAAAATTTACTATTTAAAGGTTAATGATAAGAAGGAGAGACTTTGCTTAAAGACATTTTTGGAAACATGGTGATCAAGAACTACAATTGCCAGCCAACGATAACTGGACGGTCTGAACTGTCCACGATACGTGGAGCTTAACGTTGCTTTCAATGAACAAGGTTACACAATATTGGTACCACTAACCTGAGCTGTAGACGGCAATCAGGATCAGCTTGATCACGTCTAAATGTGGTTTGTATGTAATATGAGATGAGTAATTGAAAAGTGTGATGCAAGTTACGTGTTCTAGAACGTTCACAAGGCGCCAGTCTCCAGGTGGCGCGGTCCAGATCAGCATCACACCCAAACTCGTTTCCAGCAAGTGCGCGTGCCACGCGGTGACGCAATAAGGTGATATATTCCGAGAAATATCCCTGGATTCTCGTCAATCCGGGATTACAAAGTTCAACCAATAGATAATTCGCGACCCAATTATCGGTTTCAACACGCGAATCCAAACGATATATTTTACCAATTATGATTAACTCAACAGGTCCGACGCGGACATTTTTTTTCCAAGAGAGCAAGTCTATCTGTCAAGTCAAAGTAATGTCAAGATCAAATTTCCTTATGTCAAAAGGGTGCGTTCGGAAACGATCGGTACTAAACACATGGGTATAAAAGAATAGACCGTTCGCTATTGGCTTGGAGATAAGACTAATAATATTAAGGAATCTGAAATAAACCGAAGTAGACTAAGACAAAACTACCATCCCATTACTGTAGACAATCTACTTCAAAGTTATATTTGGAACCGATAATACAATCCAAATCACAATTGTATCGTTTATATGTAGACTACTCAATTTCAATAAATAAACCTATGGGTTCTCGAAAAGTATTCGAAAGCGTTATATCGGACTGTTTCAACCAAAAAAAGGATGCGTGCGACCAGTGTTGTGCTCACAAAGCTGGTAATTTAGCAGACGAGGAATATACTAAACATGTCGAGCGAAAAGACTTGGCTAGAGCTGAAAAACAATCCGACAAAGAAGCAGCATAGAAAGGATTCATACATGCGTTGACAGCAGACCTTCAGGCTGTAAAACTGTGTCCATTCCTCAATATATTCCTCTACGTAATTTTACCATCTACAATTTGGGCAATAATGAAGTCACTTGCTACTGGTTTGATGAGACAGCGTGCGACTTAAAAGCCACAACATACGCATCATTTTTCGTAGATTACATTTCTAAATTACTGGATAATGATCCAAAGGATGTTATATTATTCACAGATGGCTGTACAGCATAGAATAGAAATATCGTAGTGTCGAATGCGTTATTGCGTTTGGCAATAGACATAAAAGTTGTGATAACTCAGAAATACTTAGAGAAAGGCCACACAAATGGAAGTAGATTCAGTTCACTCTTTGATCGAGAGGAAGTTGAAAAATCGGGAAATATTTTTACCCTCACAATACGCCACTATCACAGAAGAGTCCGGAAAAGTACAATATCCTTATAAAGTTATTATACATTTTTTAAAGATTTTAGTCACAAAGATTACCTGATTTATGAATCAATAAGACCTGGTCGTGGAGCAGGTGATCAATGTGTTGTTAATATAAAATCACTGAGGTACAATCCAAATGGCACGATAGATTTTGTCCCACTGCTTAGAAGACCAAAGAAAAATTCACTTTTAATTGACAGTGTGCCTTCACTTTATAAATCCAGACTACCAATAACCAAAAGAAAGTACACCCACCTACAGGAGCTTAAGAGTGTGATACCTAAAGATTATCATAGTTTCTATGATAATTTAAATATTTTATATAATATTTCTTTTTTAACTGAGATCTTAATTAAATGCTTGAATTATGAGAATTTAATTTGCATTTAATTAAGAGCATTAGTATTACGAAACAGATTATTTTATTTTGCCAGTTTAAATATAATTTAAGAATAAAAAGTGATTATTAAAAAGTAGGAAATGTGATTAAAATCCAATTAGCTGACTATAATGATAATAATATAGTTAGCTAATTGGATATTTAGTTAAATAATCTTTATCATCTGAATCTGAATCTGAATCTGAATCTGAATCATACATAATGTTAAGTACAATCAAAAGTTTAATTCTGGAGTTAACAGGATTAGATTTTTTATATAAGAATTTGCAGATCTCATATAGTAAAATCGGCTGTCTTAATAATTTTATTATGAAAAGTCTGAAAGTATTTTTTTTAAGAAATTGTTAATATTTTAGAATTTATTTTTGTTTTATTTGTCATAATATTTCCTTTCTATGATAAAATGTTTCATTTCAAATCCGCTTATCTACTTATAGTATACCACTTTTTTAATAATTTGCTACTACCAAAACCGCGTAAGTGACTTTACACGGAATCTAAACGAGTTACAGGTAAATTGGTGTTATTTTTCTGTAATGTCAGTTGCAAAGAACTATATATAAAGTTCAGTCGGTATTTCTATTTTTAATGGAGAAGATATTAAGTTTTTTGTTCCTCCTGGAAAATCATCAAAATGCAAATACGCGGTATTATCAAACTGCTCTTCCGCGGTTTCGCACGTGCAACGACGATATTAAGAAAGTTATCGAACAAGAACTAGGTATTAAAGTACCACTTTATTCCAAATTTTGCATCGGGTGCATTTATGGAAAGACACACAGAAAGAAATTTGGAACAAGAGTGCAGGCTGAAGAATCTGGAGAAATACTGCATGCTGATGTTCGTGGACCTTTTCCCTATTCTTTTAGCAAGTACAGATACTTTGTTCTCTTCAAAGATGACTTCAGTAAATTTAAATCTGTCTACTTCGCACCCTTCCTGTATGTGAATTCGGACAACTTTTAGGAGCTTAAAAAATAGTGTCCAACATTGTTAAAAAAATCCCAGGAGTACCTTATAAAGAACAAAAGATGGCATTTAGCAGCGGCGAAATGATAAAGTTTCCGATTTTTCATTGTGTTATGTATACTGTGAGATAAGGTTGAATTATACGGTTACCTAAATAATCCCCGAAACTGTTACAAAATATGGCCGGTGTAAAAATGAATATTGCTTTGTTATGATCTTTGGTGTACCGCATCGGCTGCGTTAAGTGTAGTTATTCCATTATTCATGTTACAATTTTAGGCTAGTCTGAAAGTGTAAGTATGAATTACGTAGTTTTTACACGAAAAATTCATTTAAGTAAACAGAAATACATACTTTATGCATGCGAAAGTATCTACGTTTTGCTGGAGCTTCAGAATAAACTTGTTTATTTATTGGAAAAATATTCAAATAATGAAGTGTATCATCGTAAACTTCTATTTTACTGTTCACAGCTTGTCATGTACAAAAATTGTATGTCAATACTATATAGATTTAAAGTAATTAAAGAAAAAGTTAAATTGCTGTGTTTCAATCATATTTATCGATTTAGATTATGTTTGCATGTGTGCTAAGAAAAAACGTGCTGTAGAAGTGTAGAAGTATGTAAAATGAAGTGCCCAAAAGTTAAAAAATTGGAAACCTTCTATCAATTACTCAAACAGAAAAAATTACCTTTGTTAATGTTAAAACATTTTGACTCTACACTGAGAAAAAAAAAACAACCAGATTTCACGTTGCTTCAACAAGTTTTCGGGTTAAAATAGCGCCTACGTGCTGTTTGGTTGAAACTACAAGTTTGATCTTGTAACCGTGCATCCACACCGCTGTTACTTTTTGTAGATCAACGTTTCCAAGTGTTACTCAGCAACATCCGACAGCAAAAAGTTATTTATTGTTAATATGTGTTGCTGTTTTAGTATAAATCAAGCAACGTTGCTCTACAATCGTTAACATTGTTAGATAATGTTACCTCAAAAATGCAACAAAACAAATCACTGTCGATTAGTGTCGAAAGTTATTCTTTGTTATATTTTGTTAATTTATGTTGTTGGCGGTATGGCTATGGACGCGTAAGTAACAATCATCAAATAGTAACAAGGAGCCACATAAGTTACAGATAGTTACCTAATGTTACCGTGTTGCATTTTGTTGCTCCACAAAAGTTAACTGCGGTGTGGATGCACGGTAAAGTGTAACTTGTTGATCCTACAAGCTACGTATCATGTTATTTCTACGTTACATGAGGTCGAATTTACGTTAACATTTTCCGATTGTTTTTACAAGTTTAGCAAGTAGATTTAACATGCTCAGCACGTTGTTGTGACATGACTAGCTTGTTGAATCTACAAGCAGCTTGTTAATTTATCTTGTTACTCTTACGTGCTGGGCATATAGTTCCAACATGCTCGCCTTGTTGTTTCAACATGCTTGACATGTTGTTGTGACATGACTAGTTTCTTGAATCTACAAGCAGCTTGTTAATTTATCTTGTTACTCCTACGTGTTGGGCATATAGTTCCAACATGCTGCCTCGTTGTTTTTTTTTTTCATTAAAAAATAGGTTCGCGTTTGACCACCATCTCACCTGATGGTAAGTGATGATGTGGTCGAAGATGGAGCACGCTTACCTAAAAGTAACCTATTCACTCTTGACTTAAAGGCTCCTAGGTTATAGCTATCGGGAAACACAGACTCCGGCAGGAAATTCAACTCCTTAGCCGTACGCACAATGAAGGTATTCCCAAAATGTTTTGTGCGTATGGGTGGGATGTCCACCATGTAACAATGGCGCTTCGCTGTTTGTCTCGTAGTCCGATGATGCAACGGGCTTGGCGGAATTGACTGTGTAATTTCATCGCGCACTCCTCGAAATGTAACCCATAGACTTGCAACTCGTCGTCGATATTCAATGCTCTGGAGCTTTGACTCGACCAGTGCATCGTTACTAATGAGTCTCTTGGCCCACTTCTCGATAGACTCAAGCGCGTCCAGTTGGAATTTAGCAGATCCATCCCAAAGATGAGAGCAGTACTCCATACACGACCGAACCTGGGCTTGATAGAGATTCGGGTGTGAAGTACCGTCTCACCTTTGCTAGGATTCCCAACTTTTTTGATGCTAGTTGAGCCTTAGCCTCGATAAACGGGCCGAAATTGAGGGTAGAAGTTTTTGGTGTAGAATTTTATAGGTTTTGTGTTATTGGGGCTCCTTTGCATAGCTGGCAACATGAAGTAGTGGTTTAATTGAGTTGGGTTTTTAAAATGAGTTGATAAGAGTTATATAGCAGATGTTATTCTAATTGTAATAAACATAAAATTCAGAGGGGATGTTGTAATATTGGTTTTATGGAATTTTATGTCTATGGTTTACTGGCAGGTTTTTAAGTCTATGGCATTTAAAACCAAAATGTTGTTAGGAAGGTTTTTTGAATGTGACAAGATAGATGAAAAGAAAAGTCAAGTAGAAAATATTTTAGTCGGAGATATAGTCGTAGTCGAAGTCAGTTGTATATGGTCGATCATATGGTTTAGTTTTTTTTAGAGCAGTTTACCAAGTTTTATCAAACATGTATTAGATCAATTTAGAATTTTGTAAAGGGTTTTGGAATGAAATAAAACGCAGTGAAACTATAGAATGAAGTAACTTATTTGCATAAAGGATCCCACCCTTACAACATCTTGGTAAGAGAACAATTATTTTATATCCTCAACAGAAGTTAGTGTTACCCCCAGAAGCTCGATACGGTCGGTTATCGGCACGGTTACACCCCGGAAAGTAGGAGCCGGTTCGAATTGACTCTTTTTTGAGGAGAAGAGACAGACCTGGGTCTTAGCTGCATTAAACTTGACCAAGTTGGCATCGCTCCATTCAGAGACAGCCTTCAAGGACAAGTTCAAGCGCCCAACCATGTCCTCACGGAGAGACTGGCTCTGTGACCCACCAGCTCGCTCGATGGACACATATCTCTCAGCAAGTGTGCTGTTGTCTGCATACCCAAAGGTACCAGGAATCAGCAGATCGTTAATGTGCAGCAAAAAACAAAGTTGCTGAGAGAACAGACACCTGAGGGACCCTGGTATTCATTGCCAATAGGCCAGATGAGCAGAAAACCGTTTTATTTATGCTTTTTAGTGTATCATTGTTTACTTAACTTAAGATACCTATATACCGTTTGCACTTAATTTTTTTAAAGAGAGTTTGCTGTACACCTCTTTTTTACCCACTTAAACCATATTTCAGACGTGATTCAAAAGGTCTGTGCCTCAGCTGTGGTGATATTAATAACTAGGCTGATTGTGCTAAAACATCTATGTAATGTACGAGGGCAGCAATCGTGAGAGATTTGCTGTTCTTAGTTGAAGAGTTCCATCGCTTATCTTTGAAGATCTTCATCAGAACCTGACGTGCTATACTTACATACTATATTTTTCTCTAACCTACATGGTTGGGCGCTTGAACTTGTGGAGCGAGCTGGTGGGTCACAGATCCAGTCTCTCCAGACTGGATCTGTGATCCACCAGCTCGCGCGCTGGACACATATCTCTCAGAAACTGTGCTGTCGTCTGTATACCCAAAGGTACCGGGAATCAGCAGATCGTTAATGTGCAGCAAAAACAAAGTTGCTGAGAGAACAGACCCCTGAGGGACCCCGGCATTAATTGCCAATTGGCCAAACGAGCAGCCATCAATGACCACTCGAATGGACCGATCTCTTAGGAAGTCTTCAATCCAAACGCAAAGTTGAGTGGGTAAACCGAAGGAAGGAAGCTTAGCAATAAGGCTATCGTGCCAGACCCTGTCAAAGGCTTTGGAGATGTCAAGAGAAACAGCAAGTGCTTCCCCGTGCTTCTCAATGGCCTCACTACAGGTATGAATGGCATACGCTAGAAGGTCCCCAGTTGACCGGTTTTTGCGAAAGCCGTATTGTCGGTCGCTGAGGATGTCGTTGGCTTCTAGGTATGCCAAGAGCTTACTATTAAGTACACGCTCCATACTCTTACAGAGTATGGACGTGACTGAAATAGGTCTGTAGTTGGCCGGGTCAGCACGACTGCCCTTTTTGGGTACAGGCTGAACGTTAGCCAGCTTCCATGCTTTCGGCACCTTTCCAGTCTCTAGCGAAAGGCGAAACAGGCGTGTCGTGCGCGTAAAGAAGTAAATGCAGCTACGCGTCAGGTATTTATGACAACTGCTTGGAGGAACTACGTATCGATAGTAGCGCAAAATAATCCCGCAACAAATTTTGTGCAATAAGTAAGTAAGTGGACTTGCAAGACACGCCTTTGCAATAGTATCCAAGAACAAATGCCTATGTTTATTTACTTTTATAAAGTTATGTTAATTCTTCGTGTTAGTTATGGGTATGTGTATTTATGGCTTTATACCCAGGGAAATTTGTAAAATAAATAAATGGATGTATGTTTACATCTAAATAAGAATGTAAAACTATTTTATTTTTTGTCGCATAAATACACACTTTTTGTGACAGTACCCTTATTTTTGGCGCTAGCTTCATGAAAATTTGTGAGAAGGTGTACTAGAGTACGCTCGATTTTTTGCAATAATAAAAAAATATGACGCAAGTTGAGTTACGCGACTCTTCCAGGAAGGGTGCGACTTCTTGAAACATAAGTCTGAAGTTTGTGAAAAACTCAAACAAGTTCTTCAAGAAAGTAAAACAGCTGGTCACACCATTAAAAAAATGTAAGCGATAACGGTGGAGAGTTTAATAGCATGAATATCAAGAAACTTTTTCAAGAAGATGGCATAAAATAAAGGCTAACTATGCCCTACACTCCCCAACAAAACGGATCGTGTGAAAGGGAAAACAGGACTTTAATTGAGTAGCTCCACGCAGTTTAGATAGATAGATAGATAGAATATACTTTATTGTACACCAAAAATTGGAACACACTGACATAACCTTATTTCTATAACTTAGGTTACAATGGCGGTCTTGTCGCTGAGAGCGATATCTTCCAGACAACCTTTGGAAGGACTTTAAAAGCTATTAATTGAAATTGGGGAGTGCTAAATTAGTGTACTACAAATACTCATAACGGAAAAAAAAAACTAATTGAAATATATAAGTATATATATATATATAAATACAATACATAATTATATAAAATATATAAATGTAATGTGTTCTTTATCAACGTGTGGATAAAAACAAAGAAATAATCATAAATTTGAAAGAAAATGATTGGCAACCGAGCTTTTAAAAACAGCGAATGACTGTGCTTGTCTTACTGACACCGGCAATGCATTCCGAATAGCCTGCACCGTAAAAGAATGGTCGTAAAATTTAGTGGAATGTGTAGGCATCAAAAGTCTCAAATTTTCCGATGATCTCAAATCTCTACCATGTGTGTCATGAAAGAACTTAAATCGTTCTTTGAGATAAAAGGGAGTCGTTGGATTGAAAAGAATACTGTAGAGTAATGATAAAATATGTGTATTCTGGCGAAGGCGGATAGGCAGCCACTTGAGTTTAATGCGAAACTCAGAAACATGATCATACTTGCGCAAACCAAATATGAATCTGATACAAAAATTTTGGAGTCGCTCAAGCTTATCTAACTGCACTTCAGTGAGATCTGGATAACTTGCATCAGCATAGTCGAGGATAGGGAGAAGAAGAGATTGGGTAAGCGCAGTTTTAGTGGCAGTCAGCAGGAAATTGAGCAATCTGCGTAAAGACCCCGCAGAGGCAAACAGTTTGCGGCTCACTTCCTGCAACTGGGGACCCCAAGACAAATCCTTATCAATATAAATACCAAGGTCTCTTACTGAGTCACAGTAAGGTATAACAGCTCCATCAAAAACGATTTGGGGAAGGGTCGTCCAGTCAATTTTGGAACATACTCTAGGGCTGCCAACAATAATGACTTGAGTCTTCGCAGGATTAACCCTTAAACCATGATCCAAACTCCAGTCAGAAATACGCGCTAAGTCTTTATTCACTATCTTCACCGCCTCAGACAATTCCTCAACGGGAGCTTGTGAATAAATTTGCAGATCATCAGCATAAAGGTGGTAGTATGAGAGAAGTTCATTAGAAATTGAATTTATAAATATGGCGAAAGGAAGAGGAGAGAGAACGCGCCCCTGCGGTACGCCAGCAGTAGTATTGCACCATGAAGACAATGAACCTTCAATGCAAATACGTTGTCGGCGGCCACACATGTAACTACGAAACCAATCAATAGCTGTTGGAGATATGTTAAGAGAGCACAGTATCCCGAGCAAGACATCAAAATCAACAGTGTTAAAAGCATTACTGAAATCAAGTAAGGAAAGGACCGTCAGTTTCCCACAGTGCATTCCTGATCTTATATCGTCAGTAATGTTAACAAGAGCTGTGGTAGTGCTATGCCCTGGACGAAACCCGGATTGGTAAAAATTAAGGAGTCTGTTTCTACAGAGGAAAGCACTAAGCTGGCTATGGATAAGGCGTTCTAGGACTTTGGATAGGAACGGTAAAGTGGAGATGGGACGGAATTCAGAAAAAGAAACAGTATTACTTTTTTTTGGAAGAGGGGTTATTTGAGCTTCTTTCCATAGAGATGGAAAGACACCAGAGGATAAGGAATAATTTAGGGTATGACAAATGACAGGAAGGATTTCGTCAAGTATAGGGAGTATCATCTTGCGACTAACACAGTCACTACCAATAGCATTTGATGTGATTGATAAAATACTCTTCTTAACATCACAACTAGCAAATTGATTAAAAACAAAAGGAGAATAATCGGGAGTGGGAAGAGACGAAAGATTATCTAGAGTTTTAGCTTTAACAGCTCCATTGAAACTACAAGAGGAGGAAAAATGATGATTGAGTGATTCAAGATCTATATCTTTAGGGATAGACTCTTGACGTGACTTCCCAATTCCCATTGATCTGAGAAATTTCCAGACTTTAGCTGGATCACCGTTTTCAACAGACTCATGAATGTGTCGGCGTTGGGCATCCCTACATATCAAGTTGCTGCGATTTCGGATAGCAATGTATTTCTCACGATTTAAGGAGCTAGGTCTGCACTTGTATCTAGACTTTGCTGCTGCCTTTTTTTGCAAAATTCCTTTCACGTCATCTGATAGCCACGGAGCAGGCAGATGCTTGATCTTGACCAACCTAACAGGTGCATGGACATCATACAGCTTGATCAGATTGGAATTAAAGAGGTTAATTTTGTCATCAATCGACTCCGCATGAACAAGCTCAGACCAGTCAATATTGCTAGCATCTTCCCGAAGACCTTCCAAATTCATTCCACCAAAACTGCGCTGAAGAATACTTTTAGGTTTAGGCTTAGGTGGGCGAATTTTGTAGGAAAGGAAAATTAAGTCATGGTAGGAGAAAGCGTCGGCTGAACATTGCCCATGCTTAGCGACGTGTTGTGTAGAAGAAACAAAAATGAGGTCAAGAAGTGAAGGAGTACAGTTAGGAAAATGGTGAGTTGCGTTTAATGGAAGGAGAGACAAGTTGCAGGATTGGGAAATAGATTGGAGTGAGGAAGAGCGCGAATCATTTTTAAAAAGGCAAGTGTTAAAGTCTCCCATAATGATTGTATGCCTGTAAGAGGGCATAAGGTTGACTATAAGACTTTCAAAGGAGGAAAAGTAATCGATACGCAGAGAGGGACAATAATAGACATCCAGCAAAATCTTCAAATGTTGTAGATCCACTTCTAAAAAGAGATGCTCGCCAGCATTCGACGGTGGTGGCTGCGGTGAAATGTCAATAATAGAAAAAGGAATATTTGCACGCAGATATACAGCAACACCACCACCCCTAGCACTAGTGCGCTCATTCCTTATTAGTTTGAATCCAGGCAAGGAATAAGATGTAGAAGGAAGAGAAGGTTTCAGCCAGGATTCGGAAACAAGAATTGCATGGATGTCTTTACAGTCCAAACTCGCAAGCATATCATGGTAATGAGCCGGAATACTTTGAGCATTAATGTGGACTACATTCAAATTTTTGGGAACATCAGAAAATTGAGACTGAAGAGTGTCCGCAAGATTCGGGATACTACTGGAGCTATCATTGTCACTGCTAGCAGATACGAATATGTCATCATCACTGTTATAAGCAATCATTTAAAAAACACAATAAATAATATAAAAGGGTAGATGAATAAAATATAAATGTATGTATATATAAAAATGAACGGTTATTTCTTATAAAACTTAAGTCCACCCGTCAGTTATGTGTTAACAGAAAACAAAAGAATAACAATTTATCAAAACCTTAATCAAAAACTTATCAAATAATAGTACACCGTTTGGGCACAATTTCACAGCTTACACTTATAGCAACCCAGAAAGAATAAATATTGAAAAAAAAAAACAAGAAAATTTTAAGTTGCACATTGTTTTAAGAAATAAATATATGTTTCTACAAATAAGTAATGCTCAAAATGTTACAAATTACGAAAACAAAACGTGAAACAAAATGCGACATTGACATGACAGTGACACTTGACTTGACATAATGTCAAGTGTCAGAAAACTGAAGAATGCAAATAAATTGAGAAAAAATATTTGAACGAAAAACGTAAGGTAGAAGTTAAATATTATAAAAAGCAAGCAAAGTGAGCTGTGAGGGTAAACCAGCGTTAAATATATAGTGAAAACCTGTTACCCGAACGATGCATTGAGAGGGTTAATTCACTTCTTCACAGGCTTCCTATACCTCTTCAATGGGGGTGTTTTGGCTAGATTCCCGGCCTGTACTCAAACATCTAGTTGGCGCTTTGGCTTATCGGAATCAGCATCAAGCTCAGGCACATTGACTGCAGCGAGCTCTCTGCAGTTCATGACCCGATGTTTACTCCCGTCAGCTCCCAGTACAAAGATATGTCCCTGCTTAGTCCAACAATTCGTGACGCCGAACTTCTCACGCGCCTTCAAGAAGATCTGATGCCGCGATCTCGTCAAGAATTCAGACAAGGTTATATCAGAACCTTTTAATGTGGTTTTGGCAAACCAAATCTTGTCACGAACTTCCACCTCCTGTAACTTGACCAGTATAGGTCTAGGCTTCCCAGCACTGCTGCGACTGCCCATTCTGTGACACCGACGAATAACAGCAATGGAAAAGTGGTCCAACTTAAGCTTGTCATGGAACACTGTAGCAACTACCAGTGAAGTATCCTCGTCGCTCACTTCAGCAACACCATGGACAAGGAATATTTTCCGGCGACCTCTCATCTCCAACGCATCAACATCCCTGGCAAGGGCCTCCATTTGATGCTGAAGACAGCCAAGTGACTCCAGAACAAACTTCTTGAAACCAGCATACTCCGCTGCAAGACTGTCGGAACTGCTGCTGGATGAAGTGCTGGGTGAAGATTTGGTCAATTCAGCCACAAATTTTGACATTCTGTCATGAAATTGTGCCATTAAGTCGGACATTGACCCTTTGAGTGACTCCATTATTTTATTTTGTGATTGTGATAATATTAGAGAGTGCAATGAAGGAAACACACAACTGGCAGGTAGTATTAATAGCAGAAACTATTATGCATTTAAAATAGTGTAGAAAAACTACTTATTTGTATTTGTTGATTATTAAGTGGAAATAAGTAAACGATTAGGTATTAGGAAAATGCAACGAACGTTTATTGTTTAGTTAACACAAGGTAAAAAGGAACAAGCTTATGCGCCATAGAGAGATGAGAGATTACACACCGAGTATAGACACAGAGTATAAAATATTGCCAACTTATAAATATGGTTGCGTTCTTATTTGCCAACACTCCCCACAGAACGCAAACCCATTTTACTGATACAGAATAAATGTTTTTCATAAGTAGTACCTTTAGTTAAGTTATCAGCTACCATGTTACAACCATTTACAAATTTAAATTTAACTTTAGAAACTACAATATTTTCTCGAATAAAATGTAAACGAATATCTATATGTTTAGTTTTTGGTTTATAACAGTCCGTTGATGCGAGTCTTATTGCACTTTGGTTGTCACAGTGGATGAGTAGCGCGCTGCCTTCGCCTTGACCGAGCTCGGCCTGCAGTTGCCGCAGCCACAGTGCCTCCTGGGTCGCTGCTGCCATCGCCATGTATTCGGCCTCCGCCGTAGAGAGTGCCACGGTTTGCTGCTTACACGAATTCCAAGATAAACAAGCATTCTGAAACAGAAAAATATAACCCGTGCACGATCTTCTATCCACTGGGTCACTCGCCCAGTCAGCATCACAGTATCCAGTTATTTCCTTTGAGTCATCTTTGACATAGCATAACTTTAGGTTCTTGGTTCCTTGAAGATACCTCATAACCCTTTTTATTCCAAGCCAGTGTTGATTTCCTGGATTATTACAGTACTGACTCAACTTGTTAACTGCATAGGTAATATCAGGTCTCGTAACATGTGCCAGATATATCAGACATCCCACTGCTTCCCTGTATGGGATATTTTTGTTTCCATCTACAGGATTATTTTCAAATTTTGCATTCACCTCTATCGGCGTACAAACTGGTTTGCATTCAGACATATTAAAGCGGTCCAATACTAGGTTAATGTACTTTTCTTGATCTAACATAATCATACCTGCCTCTCGGTTTCTATTTATGTTTATGCCAATACAATTCTTGATTTCACCTAAGTCTTTCATACTGCATTCTTCTTTTAATTTGTTTTTTATCTCTGTTGCTCTATCCTTATTATTTGTGAATATCAAAAGATCATCCACCCACACTGCAATGAATACAATTGTCGACTCATTTACTAAAAAATAAATACAGGGATCCACATGTGATCTTTGTAAGCCAATCTTCAATAAAATACTATTTAATTTAAGATTCCACTGCCTGCTAGCTTGTTTGAGCCCATAAATTGATTTATGTAAAATACATACTTGATCATTCTCTTTGTAGTACTCTGGTTGTGACATGTATATCTGAGTATCTATGTCACCCTGAAGAAAAGCACTTATAGCATCCATCTGGAACATTTCTAAATCATGCTTCGCAGCCAGCGAAAGTAAGAATCGAACAGATGTATATCTGACAACAGGAGCATATGTCTCATCATAGTCACTTCCTTTTCTCTGAGCATACCCTTTGATCACCAATCTAGCTTTAAAACGGATAATCTCACCTTTTTCATTTGTTTTTGTTTTATAGACCCATTTACAAGGTAAGACTCTTTTTCCAGGTGGGGCATTAACCAGTGACCAAGTTTTGTTTTTGATCAGAGAGTCATACTCTTCTTGCATAGCCTTTTTCCATTGGTCAGCATGAGATGATGATAGTGCTTCATCTGTTGTTTGTGGATCATTTAAATTAAGTATTGGGCAGAAGTAACTTACGGCATGGTCATCTGTTTCTGCATACTGAACAGCTCTCCGTGGACGTAAATTTATGTTTCTTATTGGTGACTCGAGATCAATCGACTGCTCTGGTATGTAGGATGTATCGTCATTCTCGCCAGACTGATAGTCCTCGCTTGACTCACCAGTAAAACGGTCTGTGCTGTCCTCTAATTCTTCTTTACAGGTTTCTTCGAGTCGTTGTATCACTGAACTGCTGCTGTTGGATGTACAAGGTAAGTATATATTATTATCATATTTTTCTACATTTTCCAAAAATACTACATCTCTACTTTTTATAATTTTATTGGTATCTGGATCAAGTATTCGGTATCCTTTGGTGGATTCACAATAACCAACAAACAATAACTTTTTGGATTTGGAGTCCCATTTGAGGCGTTTTTCTTTTGGAACTTGTGTCATTACTTCACAGCCGAATACTTTTAAGTTAGACAAGTTGGGTTTCTTACCAGTCCACATCTCCATAGGAGTTTTACCATTAATTGATTTTGTAGGTGATCTGTTAATTATATATGCCGCTGTTGCAAGGGCTTCTGCCCAGAACTGTTTTGTAAGCTGAGCATCAAACAACATACATTTTGCTCTTTCCACCAGAGTCCTGTTCATCCTCTCAGCAAGACCATTCTGTTGGGGTGAGTACGGAGTACTTGTTTGATGTTCAATTCCATGTTTATTCAAGAAGTTTTCAAATTCTCTGTTACAGTATTCTTTTCCATTATCTGAACGAATTACTTTTATTTTTCTCTCATGTTCATTCTCTACTTTGTTTTTGTAATCTTTGAAAACTTCTACAACATTCAATTTATTTTTCAAAAAATAGACATGAACTCTTTTTGTGTAATCATCTATAAAGGTAATAAAATATTTCATACCTCCTAAAGATTCTTGCTCCATTGGTCCACATAAATCAGTGTGGATCAGATGCAGTGGTTGTGAAGATCTTGAACCAATGTTATTAAAGGGCAATTTGGTCTGTTTTCCCGAGAGACAGGTAGTACAAGTAATAGGACCTTCATATTTCTCTGAAAATGGCTGAACTCCCTCAGCACACTCCGGCAGCTTGTTAACATCTGAAAAATTCAGGTGTCCCATGCGTCTATGCCACAGGACAAAATCATTTATGTTATCTGAACAAGACAGGTTAGAGAACACTTCTCTGTGGGTGTTTAATAAATATAAATTGTTTACTAGTGTGGCTGAACACAAGAGCTTGCCATTTTTATCATAGATATCACAACCTTTGTCTCTAAAATTTATATTACAGCCATTTTTCACCATAGCACTGACTGACAGGAGGTTTGCTGCAAGTTTAGGTATGTATAAAACTTGTCTCACCTGAATTTTATTTTCTTTATTACCATTTAGCATTAAATTAACCTTTCCCATACTTTCCACAGGTAGCGGTGTATTACTGGCAACAGTTATGGTGGGTATCGGTGGACTTGTAACATCATACATCCAATCTCGTCTATTTGTCATATGCATGGAGGCACCAGAGTCCACATACCACAGGTCTGCATTAATTGTCTGAGGAGATGCTGAAAAAGCTGCAACAAAACCTTTATCTTCTTCTGTATTTTCTACATTCTTCTTTCTCGGAGCACGACAATTCTTAGCAAAATGTCCATGCTTGTTACAATTATAACATCGGGGTCCTTTGTAGACCTTTGTTGAATCATGTTGTTTTCTATGAATGACCTTTTTCCTTGTGAAGAATGCTGAATTATCTGAGCATTGAACTTCCTGCAGGAGTTTAGATTTAATAGAATCAGCACTTATCTTGATGCCAGAGCTCTCCAGTCCCATGATCATGGGCTTATATGCTTCAGGGAGGCCGGCTAACATCAGTGTACCGAGCCATTCATCATCAATGTTAAACTTAATATTCCTAAGCTTGTGGGCGGTCGACATTATTTTATTCACATACTCATCTACGCTTCGAGAAGATTCCAGGGTAGTTGTGATCAAGTTTCTCAACAAGGCTACTCTCCTGTACAACCCGCTGTCATCAAAAGCCTGTTCCAAATTCTCCCAGACTTCTTTACAAGTAGTTGCATTCTGTACATGGACGTAAATGATAGGGTCCAGTAATAAAATCAACTTAGATTTCGCCTTAGTTTCTTTCTTTTGGTCTGTATTAGTGCCGGTGACACAACTCCATAAATCGTCGAGTTCGAAATATGCTTGGATTGCAAACTTCCAACTGGCATAGTTATCTCTTCCAACTAATCTGTCGATATGGAATGGATTATTACCTGAATTCGACATCTTCTATGCGTATTTGTGATTTTTACGTGATTTTTCACCGAGCACGCCGCCCCGGTTAACCTCAAAATGTATGACGGACAAAACACGCCGGCCGGTTTTCTTAATTTCACTGCGTTTACTTTTTCTTTTATTTCCACAAGTAGCAATCAACCACGCTCTGCTACCATGTTGATTATTAAGTGGAAATAAGTAAACGATTAGGTATTAGGAAAATGCAACGAACGTTTATTGTTTAGTTAACACAAGGTAAAAAGGAACAAGCTTATACGCCATAGAGAGATGAGAGATTACACACCGAGTATAGACACAGAGTATAAAATATTGCCAACTTATAAATATGGTTGCGTTCTTATTTGCCAACAGTATTAAATTAAATTTTTTATATCAGAGCAAATAAAATGTGTGTTACTTTATCAACAACCTCCCACCAAAAAAAATCCCATTAATCCATTTCCAGTTTAATGCATTCCCATGAAGAATTACTTGTTCGTTGCTGGTCTGAATTAGTGAACACAGCTGCTTATATCCTCAACAGGGCAGGACCTTCAAGCGTTGATGGAAAGTCACCTTATGAACTACAGTTAAATAGAAAACCATCTACAAAACATTTAAGAGTAATTGGATGCGAATGTTACGCCCATGTCCCCAAACAAAAGTGAACTCAGTTATCTAAAAGGCACAAAAATGTGTATTGATCGGTTACGAAGGTGATGACGGATACCATTTGTTAAGCTTCAATAAAAATGGTAAGCCTACTCTTGTAAGATCCAGAGATGTAATATTTAATGAGTCAGCATTAAATCTAATTGGTCTTGATGATCCTGAAGAATATCAGGAATATCCTTCAGTTGAAGTTCATTATCCACTTACTACACCTTCGATGTGTGATGCAAGGGAGGATATACGCCATGTAGACAGCTCTGACAACAGTCCAAGCTTAACTGTGCCTCCTACATCTCAAGGTTTTGCTGAACCATTACAAGAGTTTCCAGAAGCTTCACCACTAAGCTCACCTCGCTATGAAGATGCTTTAGTTGACGAAGATGGTGATGACCTCATTCCAATACCGGAAAACATAGAGGACTTAGCAAATGAAAGTTCTAGAATGATCTTACGAGATATAAATCAGCTAAAACTACCGCAAGGATACCATGACTATGCGATGTCAGCGTATGATGATATAAGCACGCTTATTGAACCTAAATCATGTAAAAAAGCCAAAAGCTCAAAGGGAACAATGATTGAAAGCTATGGAAATTGAGATTAAATCACTGGCTGAAAACAAAACATGGATTTTGGTAGACTTACCCAAGGGTCGTAAGCAAATCATGCAAATGGGTCTTCAAAGTAAAGACAAATGCCGATGGAAGTCTCGATAAGTTCAAAGCTCGACTAGTGGCTCGGAGCTATACACAAAAGAAAGGCGTTGATTATGATGAAACGTTTAGTCCTGTCACAAAAATGACAATGGTTAGGACGTTACTAAGCATTGCTGCAAATGAAGGCATGATACTCGCTCAATTTGATGTCTCGACCGCATTTCTCTATGGTTCGTTAAATGATGAAATTTACATGAATCAACCTGACGGCTATAATGATGGATCCAAGGAACTTGTACCTAAACTAGAAGATCCTTGGATGGATCTAAGAAGGTGTGTAGATTAAAAAGAAGCTTATAAGATCGTAAACAAGCTCCACGATGTTGGAATAAATGTATGGTTGATTATTTGAAAAACATTGGATTTAAACAGTGTGATACAGATACATGCCTATTTATTCGCAATCGTTCAAACGATAAGATTATCCTTGTGCTATACGTTGATGACGGTATTATAGCTGCATCAAATCCAAAAGAATGTGATAGATTCATATCTGAGTTAAAACGAAGATTTAAAATCACAAATAAAGATGCGTCATTTTTCTTGGGTTTGGAAATTATGAACGTGAATGGTGATATCACAGTGACACAGAAGCATTACGCACGAAAAGTGTTGGATCGCTTTGGGATGGCTGATTCTTAACCTGCAACTACTCCTATTATAACAGATGAGCAGGATGGACTCCTGGCAAAGGATTCAGTAGAATCTGTGACATTTCCCTATAGAGAAGCTGTTGATGTTCTGACACATCTAACAGTTGGAACCAGACCTGACCTGGCATATGCTATGAGTGTAGTGTCCAGATCATTAGAAAACCCAAACAAAGATGATATTCAAAGATTGAAACGTATCTTAAGATACATCAAAGGAACTTTGGATTATGGGATCACTTATTCCACTAATTCCACCAAGCCCGTTCCATCATCGGACTACGAGACAAACGGCGAAGCGCCATCGTTACATGGTGGACATCCCACCCACACGCACCAAACTTTTTGGGAATACCTTCATTGTGCGTACGGCTAAGGAGTGGAATTCCCTGCCGGAGTCTGTGTTTCCCGATAGCTATAACCTAGGAGTCTTTAAGTAAAGAGTGAATAGGTTACTTTTAGGTAAGCGTGCTCCATCTTCGACCACATCATCACTTACCATCAGTTGAGATGATGGTCAAACGCGAACCTATTCTAAATAAAAAAATAAAAAAAAAACTTATCAGAAAAATTATAATAGTGGTATATTGGACTGTTATAGCGATTCCGAACACAGAGGCGATAAAACTACTGGTAGGTTAACATCAGGCATATTATGTCTATACTCAGGAGGAGCAATATCCTAGTTGAGTCGAAGACAAACATGTGTTGCTATTTCGAGCACGGAAGCTGAATTAGTTGCAGCTAGCGAAGCGACTAGAGAAATGGTCTGGATTAAAAGGCTTTTAGCAGAGATATCAAACTTAAAGGAGATTCCCATACTCAAAGTCGATAATGACACAGCCATAAAGATTTCGCACAATCCTGAGTTACACCGGAGAACTAAACATAAACATATTGCCATCCGTCATTTCTATGTCAGAGAATTGGTGACCATTGGTAAACTATCAGTACAGTATGTACCAACTGAGGCTAAAAAAAAGCTTTGTTAGCAAGATAACTGAAGTTATCGGACAAAACCTTTACACGAGCCTAAAATTGTTTCTATGGCAAAGCATAATTATCGGATTGGATCGATTGGATAAAGAAACTATCAAAAAGGGAGGATGTTAGAGTTAGAACTTTTTTGAAAGAATTTATTATCTGTGATTAATCCTATGGTTGCCTAGTTACTTACGTTTTTTTTTTTTTTTCATTCGACTCCAACAGTATTTTTTTATTTTGGATGTTGTTTGATGCTTTGATATTTCTTTCTTTGAACAAAATTGCGGGCAGAAGTTAGCATAATATACAAGCTGTTGCCGGCGAATTCGTTTGCGTGGGAGGCCTTTCCCTTGTTGATCACAATTCCGTTGAAACTTAAGGATAAAAAGCCTATGTGTTGTTATTCTAGAATTTCAGCTACATAAATACCAAATTTATTTAAGATTCATTCAGTAATTTTTAGGGTTCTTAGGGATGTTAGGATTCGCCTTGTCCGTCTATCTGCGGCTTAGCTCAGAGCGATTGTTATGTACTAAAACTCCAAATTTTAGCATAGATATACATATTAATCACGCCGACAAATTGGTAAAATAAAATCATGAACAACAAACCTTCTTTTTAGGTTACTAGACACGTCATAAAAAAAGGTTTTAAGTATTTTTTTATTTTTATAGGGAAGATAAGAGGGGATATTTTATTTTTATATCGTACCCTATAGTGTGGGGTTTCATTGGATAGGTCGTTCAAAAATAATGGGTGTTGTGCGAAGACCAATTTTCTATTCATTGATTATTTTGCGACATATTAAACTTTATGATGTTAATTTTCGTTAGATTCAGATGCTTACAGGTACGAATTCAAATGTCATGGTATTAGTACCCCCTTAAAGCGAAGTTTCAAGGAAAAGTATCAGACCTAAGTTGGCTTCGCAAAACGAGTAATAGTCGATCAACTGTATTCAACACGCTTTCGGACAAATTCCATGGAAAATATTTAGATCAAGTTTTTATTTGTATGGAACTCTCAGTCAGCTAATCCGACGAGCCCTTAGCGTTATAGTAAACTACGGAACCCTTCACTGCGCGTGGCTCGACACGCATTTGACCGGTTTTTGCATGAATAAGTAACACACGTCGATCCATCAATCCAAAATTTTGCATTTATAATTAGTAAGATTTCAACTTCTTGGATATTGTCGGATTTAAATTGAACCTCCCAACCCGAGTTCATTTGCCTTTGTGATCTGGGGCCGCGGTATCTCATTAGAACATTCCCGCAACCCGAGCAGGCAAGACCCTTATCGGGCCCCGTCGATGCTGCTGACTCCTCTTTGAGGCGTGCGCGGTAAGCAAAAATCCTAGCAAAGGTGAGACGGTACTTCAAACCCGAACAGTTGCTCAATCTCTATCAAGCCCAGGTTCGGTCGTGTATGGTCTCATCTTTGGGATGGATCTGCTAAATACCAACTGGACGCGCTTGAGTCTATCGAGAAGCGGGCCAAGAGACTCATTGGCAACGATGCACTGGTCGAGTCAAAGCTCCAGAGACTTGAACATCGACGACGAGTTGCAAGTCTATCGGTTTTCTATCGGTTACATTTCGGGGAGTGTGCGATGGAAATACACAGTCTAATTCCGCCAAGCCCGTTCCATCATCGGACTACGAGACAAACGGCCAAGTGCTATCGTTACATGGTGAACATCCCGCCCATACGCACGAAACATTTTGGGAATACCTTCATTGTGCGTACGGCTAAGGAGTGGAATACCCTGCCGGAGTCTGCGTTTCCCGATAGCTATAATCTAGGAGACTTTAAGTCAAGTTACTTTTAGGTAAGCGTGCTCCATCTTCGACCACATAATCACTTACCATCAGGTGAGATGGTGGTCAAACGCGAACCCATTTTTAAAGAAAAAAAAAATAAAAACGATGCGCTATCTACTCGGGCCTGGTCCTTACTGGACGGTGAGCAACCCCTGCTACCGCGCCTACGGTGGCCAGAGATCGGCTGTCGATCCCCGATGCCCGGGGCGTCGCCCGCGGCGGCTGGGGCGTAAAGAAGAGAATTGTCTCTCCCTCACGCGTTTAGCCTCTTCCTTCGTTAGCAGCTGATTCGTAGAAGGAGACGAATGCATTCCATTCCCGCTCGCTAGGTGTCCATTACTGGGTTTGGAAATAGAACAGCTGAGTTGTTGATGATAAGGGAATATTATTCGAAATAATTTTGCAGTATTTCCATGTATTATAATGTTTATTTGTCCTGAAGTGAATATAAAGGATAACGACAAAATTTTCCTTAATAGTGAATAATAACTTATTGCAGCTAGTGAGACCATAAAATCGAAATTTCCTGGGATTAAAAATGAATATTATCACTTTAAATCAAACTTGAATATTTTTTTGATATTATAAGTTGATAGATGTGAATTATTTAAAAAAAAATAAAAAAAAATATTATGGCGTAGTTTTTCATGTCACCTATTGCCAACTAAATGACAGAAAAATAATACGTTTCTCATTAAAATGGAACCTACCACGTAGAGTAGCTAATTATATAAATATAATAAATGGGTTTCAATTTCGTAAGATAAGACTTTGTTCGCATGGAAATGTTGATAAGTATATCCCAAAGAAATTATACATATCTGCAAGACTAATAAAGCCTATTTGGTATAACAGGCCAACCATAATCTATCTCTGTGCCCAATTTCATCAAGATCCGTTCATCCATTTTGGCATGATTGAGTAAGCAACATCAACGTATCATATATCTTAATCTTCGAGTTTTAATATAATACGTATCGTTTAATATGTCATAGATTTTATTAGCGTTAGATTCTGTTTAGTAAATTAAAATTTTCTTGTTTCTTAAAAAGAACTAACGCATGCTTAATTCCAAATTGGCGTGTGTTTGTAAAAATACCGAAAAAAATTCACTTGGAAGGAGAAACAGGTAAATTAAGATCTGCTCATCATTTTCCCATTTATGTTGGGGTCAGTTTTTAGTCTAACCAGGTGCAATTGAGTACTAATGTTTTAAATGGATTAACTGTCTATCTGGCCTCCACAACCCAGTAACTGGGTAACACGATACAAAGGAAAAGCGAATAGGTATATTAAATAATTAAACTTATCCCTAAAAATATTGAAACGATGGTCACTGTATTTCAGTAATAAATCACTCGCGTGAAGCCATTTGTAATATGTTCATTACAATTAGTATTTGATTTTGTTGATAATTACGAAATAATATGTTAACTATAGTTTTATGTATAGTTTTTGTTATATTTAAAGCTGATGCATTCGAAGCTGTAACTGGTAAGACTATTTTTTTAACTCTCTCGGTTTGAATAAGATTAATAATTTATTTGATTGAACGACAAGAATTATTTATAGTTAGAACACGTACATGGTTAGGGCGAGCCGTGTGTACAATGCGATTTGCCAAGCAGTTGATATTGACATCTTTAGTACAAGCGTGTCTAAGTTTAAGAAGACTCTGTGTAGGCACTTCTTTAATAACATAATATAGTTATTGAATTTATTAATTTGTATTTATTTATTTTGTATTTTTTCATTGTATTTCTATATTTCAGCTAATCTATCCGTATTATTCTATTGTTTACAGAGTTTCTGTTTTATTTAAACTTGTAATTGGCCGTATTGTATTTATTATTATTGTATATATTATTGTCTTCGTTGAGCTGTGTTCTCCAAACATAATAAAATAAAATTATAAAATTAATTTAAAATGGACCACATAGGTACATACATCTACTAAACGTAACTACGTACATAAACACAGAACAAAAATACACATAGGTATCCACTCGTAGAGTTAGCTGATACCATTAAAACTATTAATATGGACCTCGCTCGAATTGGTGACTGGAGCGCTGAGTTTGGGCTGAAAATCAATCCTGCTAAGACTCAGGTTATTGTTGTTGGTAGTTCTCGTACTATCTCCAGGGTTGATTGGACGGCACTTCCCCAGGTGTCTTTCAATAACACCTTCATACTTTTAAGTCACACTGTGAAGAACCTGGAAATACACATTGACGACACCCTTTCTTGGACTATACAACTACAGGAAGTACGCCTTTGTAATTTGCTTCCCATCTCCACTAAAATTGCAATTGCACAAACTCTCCTTAGATAGATAGATATACTCTTTATTGTACACCATAACATAATTAAATGAGGACTTAAAAACTAAAGCGTCAAGACCAATTGGACAAGCTAGAACGACTTCAAAATCTCTGTATCAGATTTATATTTGGCTTGCGCAAGTTTGACCACGTTTCTGATTTCCGAACTCAGCTGAAATGGCTTCCTATTAGGTTTCGCCGGAATCTTTACTTACTTTCTTTACTTTATAATGTGCTCTTTAATCCTTTTACTCCTCTTTATCTTAAGGAACGTTTTTAGTTCCTCTGTGACACACATTCTAGATCCTTGAGATCATCGGAAAATCTAGAGTTAAGTATTCGTATGCATTCCACTTCCTTCTTTGACAAATCTGTTACTATACAAGCAGCTCGTTGTGGAATGCATTACCCATAGAAGTAAGGCGTGCTCAAACGCTACCAGCGTGCAAAAGAATGGTGAAGGAGCATTACCTCTCACTATAAATTTTCCCCTTCTTTCTCAATTATACATGTAATATTTATTAGTATATGATTTTGTGATATATATTAGTATGTATTTTATATTATTATGTTCAATTAATATTACCTATTTATGATGTTTGTACACCGACAGCCCTAAATCTGTCTCCTTTAAGTTTGTCTATTCAAGCAAGCACGCCCTGTGCGATAAGGCAGTCCATTGTACACTAGTTTAATTTTTTTTAACCATAGAAATTTAGTAAGGTGTAAAAAAAAATATATAATAAATAAATAATAATAATACTCCTCTACATTGCCGTCGTTTGAAACCGGCCCAGAAGACTAACAGCATTGACATGTTGGATGCTAATGCTGTAGCAGTTTCTCTTGTGTTCCGGGGATGCGGTATTTAAAACATTCCTGCAATCAGGCATTTGCCCTATAGAGCACCATCAATTGTGCTGACTGCTCTTTTACGCGCATGGAACACGACGCTCCGTCGAGTCGGGCCTGGTCCTTGCCGGACGATGAGCTACCTCTACTAGCCGTCTGTAGGCCGTAGGCTAGGGATCGGTTCGCAGTACCCGAATCCTGGGGCATCTCCCACAGCAGCTGGAGCGTGTGGAAGAGAGTTAGTAGACAAGAGCCTTATCTCTCTCATCTACGCTAACAAGAACCAGTACAATCACGTCGGTTCAGGGACACAGAATCTTATCTGTTAATGTATGATTGTGTATATGTCACCGTACATAAAATATATCTCGCCAGATTATAATCTATCGATTAATTATGATTGGTACCATACTGACCCAAATTGTTTTTGATGTAGCTGTTCTACCCTACTGTGACTCAGTAAAAGATTTGGTATTTAAATATAAATACCAAGGTCTTTTACTGAGCCCCAAGATCAATCAATATCAATAGATAAGGAATTTGTCTTGGGGTCCCCAGTTGTGAGCCGCAAATTATTTGCCTCTGCGTAGTCGAGGTGTTTCATTGCGCGATTTCTTGCCGACTACCACTAAAATTGCGCTTGTCCAATCTCTTCTTCTCCCTATCCTCGACTATGCTGATGCAAGTTAACCAGATCTAATTGAAGTGCAGCTAGATAAGCTTGAGTGACTCCAAAATGTTGGTATCAGATTCATATTTGGTTTGTGCAAATATGATCATGTTTCTGAGTTTCGCATTAAACTCAAGTGGCTGCCTATCCATGCCTTCGCCGGAATGCAAATATTTTTTCATTATTCTACAGTATTCTTTTCAATCTAACGACTCCCTTTTATCTCAAAGAAAGTTTTAAGTTTCTTCATGACATACTTGTTAGAGTTAATGTAACAGTATTTTTAATTTTACGGTAACATATAGATTAAATTTTTAACAATTTAGCGGATGTCGCCCTCAAAATATGCTTTTGTGATTCCAGAAAATGCTGAAATTAATCTTGATTATAACTATGATAGAAACGAAAATTTTACAGTCTGGAAAGATAAGCCACTGGATATTATTATAAAAAATGTTAACGCACGATACATATGGTAAGTTTGTTCATTATATTTTTTTTTGCCATGAAACAATTCGTTGGTCCTAAAATATATTTAATATTTTAATTTATACAAAATTAATTGATAAAATTGTGATGATAAATTCTTATAATGTGATTCCTACACAAATTAAGATTATGAATAAATTTATTTTTCATTATTACAATGATGTACTTAATTCTATAGTACAATTCTACCCTCCCAAGCAATAACTCGGTAATCGAAAAATCAAAATTTTACAGGAGAAAAGATTTAGCGATTTTATCAAATATGTTTTACTAAACTAGTGGAATTATTGAAGTCATTGATGCATTAAATGGAAGCAATTTTTTGCGAAATGTTCACTGTGTTATTTATATGAAATTCCTTTTATTGAAAACCTAGTTATTTAAGAAAAAAAAATACCTAAAATTTTAAACCTACATAAAATATCATGTGTGTCATGATATCTTTGTAAACATCATTAGGAAAAATAAAAATAAAAAATTCTAAGGTGTATTCCGGTCTATAGATGCCAAATTTGACATAACAGCATAAAGCCTATAATATCACATTACCGAGTTCTTGGTCGGGGGGATCGAATTGTTTAATTTATTTATTTATTAAAGGACAACCAACAAAGCATACACCAATAAACATGTTAAAAATTAAAATATTGTTACAAACAATAGTGTAGCCTTAATTAAAGGCTGCCACGGCATGCATTAAACAATAAGCGTGAAAGTAGATATTAAACAAAACAAAAAAAAAAACTTACTAACATTGCAATGGCTAGCTAGGTATTACTAACTTGTAATGTAACTTGTAATTTGTAACTGTATGACGAATCGTTAATCTCTTTTTTAAAAATCATAATTATGAGAACCATAGTAAGTTTATATCTGTCGTGCTCTTGTGAGGCAATGGGCACTATACAGATTTGATTGGATCTGTCCAAACAGTACAAGCATTTATCAGTTGTTCATCGTCTGCTAACCTTTAACCAACCTTGTCATAGTCGGCTTCCAGTCTTACCGAATGAGCTGAGTACTAGTATTTTACATGAAGCGACTCAAGCGACTGCCTATCTGACCTCCACAACCCAGTAACTGGGTAACACGATACCTCTTGGTAAGACGAAGAAGAAGTGTGTCAGTCCCCCCAACCAAGAACTTAACACTCAACTCAACAATAACAATCAACAAAAACTAACATTATTTATTGAGGGAAAAAAACATATATGCCATATTATGTGTCAATGCATTGGGCAGAAAGAAATGGAATTTATATAACTATAAATAACGATAAATAAAAATATATAACGATAACAGAACTCATATTGCCCATTGGTTGATTGACACACAATCATGTTTTTTTTTTTCATTTTTTCAGATTCTGATCTGTTTAGATTAGATTAGATTAGATTAGGTTTGGATTTGGTTTTGTTGATTGTTATTGTTTCATTTGGTTGATTGTTAAATGAATAAAGACTTTCTACGAATATTTACGATGACTTTCGAGGTTTAGTTATTCGAGATCACATGGCTACGGTGTCCAGTTTTTCTTGGTAGTGTGCATTCGTTGTTAAGTGTTTCGAATAAGTGAAATTAGAGATTTAGTTATTCGAGATCCCATGGCTACGGCGTAAGGTTTTTCGAGGTAACGTGCATTCGTTGTTAAGTGTTTCGAATAGGCGAAATTAGAGATTTAGTTATTCGAGATCCCATGGCTACGGCGTAAGGTTTTTCGAGGTAGCGTGCATTCGTTGCTAAGTGTTTCGTATTCGTGAACTTACGGGGACGTGTTCTTCGGTGCTTCATTTTCGAAATCACGTATCACACCCGAACGAAGCAAGGCATTCAATATATTTTTAAAAGCTGGGAGTATCAAGTAATTGTGTAATATGTTTTTGAGGTTATGTAGTATATTATTTAATCTGTAGCATTTTGAGTTGGAGGTATTTATTAGAGTCCGTAAGCAAAGCCAAATTATCAACAAAACAGAAGATAACACAAAATCGTACAGAACACAGAACCGCCACCAAAGCTACAAAACGGTCTGCGCAGAAACACGTCAATCTTTTGTTTACTTGTCAAAAAATAGGGAGGTTCGCAATCGATCGATTACTATAATATCGAATTTATAAGAATAATCATTCGTTTTTAATTTCATTATATAAACTATTTACCTCTAAGTAACATCTAATTATATTAGTAGCCTATCTAAGTTTTGTAATTGTCATGAATTTATACGGTTAATTAAAATAAAAGATTTGTGTCAAATTCAGTTTGAGTCAGAAATAAAATGGTTTTAGTACTTGGAAAAAAGATGGACTTCTCTAGTAATTACAATAATTACAGATGCGTTCAATAATAAGATACTTTATCCTGCGTTCTAAAAGCAAAGTCATATTTTTAGAGACGATTATCTTTATATTCCCAGCTTTTAAAAATAAACTGTTGGTATTTAATAATTACATTCAACTTATACTACATTTTGATGATAGTTCCATCTTGGTAACATGATTTTTTTTTTCGTAGTCCATTTTGACCATTCTTCTTTGACATGTATAGACCGGAATACACCTTAGCAATTTTCTTTTTTTGATTTTTCCTAATGATATTTACAAAGTTATCATGACACACATGATATTTTATGTTTTGAATAAAAGGAATTTCATATTAATGACACAGTGAACATTCCCCAAAAAATTGCTTCCATTTAATACATCAATGACTTCAATAATCCCACTAGTTAAAACATTTTTGATAAAATCAAAAAATCTTTTCTCCTGTCAAATTTAGATTTTTCGATTACCGAGTTATTGCTTGGGGGGATCGACATATGAAAATGTATATATTTATTTACACATTCATCTACTGGAGACACATTATACCTTACACATTTTAAGACGTATTAGGTACTTTAGCGGTACTGAGAACCAAAGGACATTTTAGGAAAATAAAATATTTAGAAACTCGTTGGTCGAGTGGTGGCAAGCGCGCCTACTGAGCACGATGTCTTGAATTTGATTCCTGGGTCGGGCTAAAAGTTCTATTGGATTTTTTTGTAAGGAATTTTTCAATAGTAGCCCGGAGTTTGGGAGTTGGCGGTGTGATACACCCGTGCCTCGGAAAGTACGTGTAGTGACATAGTACCCGTCACGCATTTACCATACCTCCGAACGATTACCAAATACCTCCGAACCAGTACCTTTACCTTCAAACCAAATAATTACCACTCAACACTGAACCAGTTACCATACCGCGTTTTTGACATTCCGAAAAGAAACAGAGAAAGCAATCATCTTGAAAAAGACGTTGGTTTGTAAAGAAACAGGATAACAGCACGAGCACAGCACGGCGTCATCACAACGCCGCACTCGCTGGCCATATCGCTTCGAAAGAAGCGGTTTGTTTGTGAGCAGAGGCAATCAGGCAGAGCAAGCGTAGCACCAGATCCCTCCGCATCTTCATGTCATACTCCAGGACTACGCAGATGGACACGCGGCGCTGACGACACACGGCGGGAAAACTCTTGAACAGCACACACCTTTCCAAATACGTTAAGCCGTTGGTTCCAGCTGTTATTTGAACATCTTTGACAGCCGTTACGGGTAGTCAGAAGCCAGTAAATCCGACACTGGTCTAGCCAAGGGGTATCGTGTTACCCATTTACTGGGTTCTGGAGGTCAGATAGGCAGTCGCTCCATGTAAAACACTAATACTCAACCGTATCCGGTTAGACTGGACCACAACATAGTTGGAAGAAGGCTAAGCAGATAATTTTATTAAATCTTTATTTTAAGAAACTTTTGAATACCGTTCACGCCAGCCCGATGATTTAGATAATGATTATGATGATTTAGAAAAATCAATATTAATTTCATCTTGTGGGCTTATTTTTTTCAGGTGTGCCAATAGTTACAAAAAAGCTGAAAGCTCTGTCTACAGAAAATTTGTACCAGATACCGAATTTAAAGATAACAATGTCAATATCTTACATGTAAGTTTATCACTACTTTTTGGGTCAGACCGTTACGACCTCATCCCGGCACGCCCTTAACCAGGACGCCCTCGCTTAAAAAATAAATAAATTCCATCACGTTCTCGGCCGAGACGCGGCCGAGAGCGTGATGGAATTTATTTATTTTTTCGATTTATTTTTTTTCACCCGTGTTTTAATTGAAAAAAACCGGTCAAGTGCGTGTCGGGCCACGCGCAGTGTAGGGTTCCGTAGTTTTTATAACAGCCAAGTGCGTGTCGTATTCGCTGACTGATCCTTTCGTACCGTGCTCCAACTAAAAGCCAAACATGACTACCTAACTAATTTGACTTCCTATACAATTCCTCACCTGATCCGACAATTTTTCACGGAAAGTTTTAATTTTTTTTAGAGATTTGTATAAAACTTGTCATAGCCGGTGTTTTTAATTTAAATACAGGACACAGAGCTACACTACTCAATCGTCACAAAAAAATAAAATTGAGGAAGTAGTTTGCTGGGGGAGCTTTGTGTTTGATATTAAATAGCTAAATAATAAATAAATAAAAACAAATTAATTTGAATTCACTCTAAAAACGAACCCACATAGGGCGATGGTAACTGAAGAAGGAATTATAAAATCCAACTTCACAAGGGAAGTTTGAAAAAATATGATCTATTTGAGTACCACCGCGTGTAGAGGGAAGTGGTTGTAATAAAGACTGGTAATCAGCGTCACGTAACAATTTGAAAACTGCAGTGTTGTCGTTACGGAGATAGTCTTCATTAAAATCTCCAAATATTATAGAAGGACTGTTATGCGATAGTAAATTACTTACAAAACCTACTGGGCGACTGTTGGGACATTTGCATGATCTATAAAAAGCTATAATCTTCACTGCATTTATTTCGAAAATTACTGCTTCACAGTGGTCACCTCCAGCAATCTCAATGTAATACCGTGGGATGCTATATTCAATATAATTTTTTGCCCATGCACACACACCAAAACCTGGGTTTGAACTAGACTGTTTAGGGCCATTTGTTCTAATTATTTCCTTAAAATTAGTTATATAAAAATAATCTTGAGAACAGCTCCACGTTTCTACTGCTGAGTAGATATCTGAAGCCATTATTTAGGATCGCTTACAGTATCTTGCAAATGTGCACGTAAGGATTGAACATTATGGAACATAATTTGGTATGAACTGTGGGGCTCACTCAAAAATCGATACATCGGTATTAGAGGATTTTGACGCAGCTTTTCCATTTCCATTACGATTGAATCTTGGTCGGAGGGTGGACGTGGAGGATGAAAACATTCAGTAACGATAAATAAACCTTCAGCACATGTGGCACGTGAGCAAGCAACATATAACATTGACCTTGAAATACTGGGCTTCACTGGTACAACAACTTTTTCTAATGTGGAACCCTGGCTTTTGTGAATTGTAACAGCCTCAGCTGGAACCAATGGGAATTGAAAAAAAAACCGACTTCCAAAAAAACACTACAATGTGAAAAATAACTTTAATTTCGGAAGTCGGTGGCAAAAAACTAAAATACAGATCATAAGACACCATCTTCTGAAATTAAAGTTATTTTTCACATTGTACCTACCTAGTGGGTTTTCGGAAGTCCGTTTTTCTTGTTAAAAAGTGTTTTTTTTTATAAAACTTATTTAAATATGAAACTAGCGCGATAGAACTGACGCTTAGCGCCATCTATCGACATTTCTATGGAGTTGTTCGAAATTTTCGAGTCAAATAAAATTGGTCGACTATTACTCGTAAACTTGTAAAGCCCACTTATGTGTGATAGTTTTCCTTTAAACTTCGTTATATATAGGTACTACTGCCGTGACATTTGAATTTCTAACTACAACCGTTTAGTTGCTAGAGGGGGGGGACACTTGACTCTAACGAAAATTGGTACTTTAAAGCTTGATAAGTCACGAACAGTTTACTTAATCAAAAAACGGTTTAGGGTATAAAAAAGGGTTTAGGAAGACCGTTTTTTGATTAAGTAAACTGTTCGTGACTTATCAAGCTTTAAAGTACCAATTTTCGTTAGAGTCAAGTGTCCCCCCCCTCTAGCAACTAAACGGTTGTAGTTAGAAATTCAAATGTCACGGCAGTAGTACCTATATATAACGAAGTTTAAAGGAAAACTATCACACATAAGTGGGCTTTACAAGTTGTGGTTGTGGGATATCGTTGGCGATATCCCACACTATGGGAAGGACGAAAAAAAAAATTATCATCCCACTTTACATGTACGGGAGGTACCCTAAAATTGTTTTTTTCAAAATTTTATTTTACCACTTTTTCGGCGTCATTAACGTGTATACTCATGCTAAATTACAACTTTCTAGTACCAATAGTTTTTGAGCTAAACCGCGGACAGACAGACGGACATGGCGAAACTATAAGGGTTCCTTGTTGACTACGGAACCCTAAAAAGGCCTAATGTTAGCCATTAGTCTATTGGCTCGGTATCGGACTTGATATTGAGAGGTTGTGGGTTTCTACCTCATCATTCATTACACTATTGCCGTGAATCCACTCCAGTTAAGCTTAGTTGGAGGGGTTAACAAGATTGCTAGTAATGTGTATTCTACCCATTGATGTATTAAAAGGAGGACACATCTTTTGGTCCTACTAAACTAAGCGATTGCCCGTAGTTGGCTCTCAGTCGCGCACGGAACGTTGTTGATCACACAGCTCAAGAAATTCTCGTCTCTTCGTGTTTTTAAGGATTTTTTTGGAATAAATACGTATCAAAATGACTTCTTGTATAGCTAAACAGTGTTTTAATTACACCAGGAAGAAAAATAAGAGACATGGGCTGTGACATAGGTCATGGGATCACTTACTACTTACTTACTTAATACATGCAATTTCATTTCATTCATAATCCCAAACATTCGGCAGCTGAGGCGATTTCGCTCGCACTACAGCGCCGTCTCCTATCTCTGTCCTTGTCTATCGGTAACTGTAGGTTTGGGACTGATGATGATACTGAACACAGATGTGTGAGTTTCTGTGCATGTATTCGTGAGCCGAGCCCATGTTTACTGATTGCGATGTTAGCGCGTAACATATCTTCCTCCTTTTAATACATCAATGATTCTACCCAAATTGCCAGTTCTCTTTAAAAAATAATTAATCCACCATGGAGGTGGAATGCGTGTTGGTAACTCACGATGTTTTTCTTCACCGTTTTTAAAAGCAGTAGTGATGTTAGGATTACACAAAGTAATGTGCCTGCCTGGGTTTCAACTCACAGCCTATTACTCGTTAGTCGGGTTACAAAGTCGGGTCGGCTTTTCTACGTAACTACTGAGCTGCCACTGCTACGGCTAAATATTGCTTTTTTTAGGGTTCCGTACCTAAAGGGTAAAAACAGGACTCTATTACTAAGACTTCACTGTCTGTTCGTCCGTCTGTTTGTTACCAGGCTGTATCTCAAGAACCGCGATAGCTAGACAGTTGAAATTTTCACAAATTATGTATTTCTGTTGCCGCTATAACAACAAATATCAAAAATAAAATAAAATCAATATTTAAGGGGGGCTCCCATACAATAGACATGAATTTTTGCCGTTTTTTAAATACTTCGTGCGCGAGACCGACTCGCACTTGGCCGGTTTTATTTAAGCATTAGTTAAAACTAATTATTATTTTGTCACATAGTCTAAAACTAAGACCTAAGATTATTTTGTTTAGTATTTAGAACTAAATGTTAAGACTGTAAAATTCGTGTAGTTAATAATAATAAAAATATTTGCTTCTCATATCTTACTTTTCTGCGGTCTTCACTTCTTCTCAGCAAAACACTAGAAAGTAGCGACGGACAGGCGTTTTGAGAGATATTTATACATTTATTTAAATTCTAGCTATTAACTACCAATTTTATGATAAGTACAATATTTTGTCAATTTTATTTTATACAAACCTTGATTTTTTATTTGTAAGTATGAGATACGTTTTTTGAACCCAAAAAAAAAAACAATTTAGTTCAGTCATGCGCGTAGGTACCTACATACAGTTCGGTGATTCAGTCACCCGCAATATAACATAACTATGTATGTTTCCAAATCGTATTGTTTGTAATTTTGTATTGTGCTGAGAAAATAAGTATTATAATAAAATAAATATATAAAACTGTATTTCTTCTCACAAAAAATACTTACATATTTTTACATCTGGGTCAAATAAATTTTATTTTCTTTCTATCTTTCTTTCTTTCGTTAATTTTAACTTATATGTGAATGCAAGAACATTGTAGACTCTTAGATTAAATTTTTTGATTGACATTATATTCTCATATTCCTTCATTCCTTTAAAACTGTATTGGAACATTGTGAAAATTAATTACGTTACAATGGGGTTTCTTGCCGGTTCTTCCCGATTGGAAAATACCGATTAAAATACTGTAGTGCACGTTTCGAGTCGGTCGTTTTATAGGTCTATGTGAAATAAAATATTTTGATTGAATAATTGATATAATCAACATGTTTTAGGTCCCTAATGTTACAACGGAGATGAATACTCGATGGGCATGCACAGTATTACAGGACTATCATGGTCCGGCCGGTATGCCGTATAATTATAATTTTGGATACTACACTGCAAAAGATTTGCATTTTCATCTCTATGTCAGAGGAGAGAGTAAGTGATTTTTACCGCATCATATTAAAATACTAACCGTAGTTAGTCGGCAGCATCGACGGCGCCAGACAGGGCCATTTCCTGCTGGCGTTGCGAAAATATTCTAACGTGATACCACGGCTCCGAACCACAGGGGCAAATCAAGGAACAATCAGTACAAATCTGACACTTCCTTCACGTACACTCAGAGCGGGAAGGAGTCATTTGATGAAATTCCCACCGGAAAAAAAAGCCGCAATTTCTGGCGGCCGCAACTTGTGGAGTGAAAGTCGCAACTTGTGGAGTGAAAGACGAAACTTGTGGAGTGAAAGCCTTAACTTGTGGAGTGAAAGCCGCATCTTGTGGAGCGACAGCCGTATCTTGTGGAGTAAAAGCCGCCACTTGTGGCGTCGATTTTACCTACACGATTTTACCCGATCCCGTGTGAATTCGGGCAATTCAATTAACGTTTATTCCAGACTAAGTACATAGTGTTAGTAGCAATGTTACTTAAAATCTAGTGTAACTAAATACAGACATAGACATTACAATACGGTGTGGAGCTGCCTCCCCTCTCATAGGGGAATCCCACAACCACAATCCCACACTGAGTATAGTGTTGGTACTGCCGCGGACTCGAGCCATCAGGGAAGCACATCAATTGCCTATGATGGCAGCGAAGCCATTTATATTTGCATCTGCAAACATCCCTGAAATACCTATATGCTGCCTTATAACTGCTTATAACCTCCTGTACCTCCAAGTGTAAAAAAAATTGTAAGTGTCTTGTGTTTTAGTATCGTGTAAATTGAGAATTTATTTACACGAAACGAACGGCGATGCACCATCGTTACATGGTGGACATCCCACCCATACGCACTAAACATTTTGGGAATACTTTCATTGTGCGTACGGCTAAGGAGTGGAATTCCCTTCCGGAGTCTGTGTTTCCCGATAGCTATAACCTAGGGGTCTTTAAGTCAAGAGTGAATAGGTTACTTTTAGGTAATCGTGCTCCATCTTCGACCACATCATCACTTACCATCAGGTGAGATGGTGGTCAAACGCGAAGACTGACATCTATCAAAACCCACAAAAAAAATATAATTAAAAAAAACGTTCGTGAGGATGGATGTATGAATGTATGGATGTTGTTACTCAAGCACGCCAAAACTTCTGAACGAATTTGAATTAAATTTGGTTAGTAGATATTTGACAACCTGGAATAACACATATGCTACTTTTTATTCCGGAATTCCCACGGGTTCGGGATTTACGCGGGAAAACCGTCCCACGCAAATGAAGTCGCAGGCAAATGCTAGTTATCATATAATGATGATTTATAAATACATGATATATAAATACAAAAACATACACAACCTTGCGCGGCTGGATGAATAGATGTATGTTACTCTTAAACGCAAAAAAGACTGTACGAATCGGAATGAGAATTAGTTTGTAAATAGTTGAAATCATGGGATAACGACTAGGCTTCGTTTTATCCCGGAATTCCCACGGGATCGGGATTAACGCAGGTAACATCTGTCACGCAAATGAAGTCGCAGTAGTAGCTTAATACACACATATTAACAAAGAATTACAGTCGAATGTCGACAGTTGGGTGACGTCAAGATTATTTAAATAATAACAGGCGCACATCAGGCGCACGGGTTGTTTCTCCCCTCAAGTGTCAACGGTACAGTCAGTTTGATTTGCTTATTGAATGGTAAAATAGTTAGATAACTCATAACGAAGCCAGAAAGGTATAATATATGTAGGAATGTCAGGATTTATTCCGTTAGATTCGGACATCATGTGGGCAGAAGATGGGTTTCGTGCAATGAAAACACACTGGGTACGATGCATTGCTTTTATTAAAATCACAAACTACTAATTATAATAACTGGGCACAACGAATCGGGTACAGTTCCGCGACGTCTTAACTCCGATGCAATCAGACACTGAATGTCCTCCCCGCCGGCGCCGTCGGCTTAAAACATCACGACTCTGTAGAAGCGCGCTGTCAGTTGGTGTTGGTGAATACGTAATGTCGCTAGTGGCGCGCTTGCGATTCGTTTCGTGTCCGTACTAATGACCGGATACGACAAATACGCAATGTTGTTAGTGGCGCGCTTGCGAGTCGTTTCGTGTCCGTACTAATGACCGGATACGACATATATAGGTACCATGATAATGGCTATAAATTGCCGATTTCTCATTTTTTCTGAAGTCCTACCCAAAGAACGTGACACTTGGGGCGTTTCGACAGGCGGGCGGTTAGATGTGCGAGGGGTTAAGCAACGCTTATCGAGGTTGGTCCGTGGATGAGTAACCACCCTGACATAGGTATCGAAATTCCTCCGTGTCATGTAAAGCACGTTAAGCCTTTGTTCACCTGCTATTATTTGTATATCTTTGACAGTTGTTACGGGTAGTTAGAAGCCTGAATATCTGAGATGGATCTGGCCAAGGGCTATTGTGTTACTGGGTTGTGGAGATCAGATAGGCAGTCGATCCATGTAAAACACAAATCGATGCCTCCCACGTACGTTGTTGTAACCCATAAATTGCAATATAATAATAATATTCCACAACTTGTCACACAACTAGGGCTTTCATCCCGGGAATCTCGGTCTCGAAAATTTCGAGAGTCTCGACGATTTTTTAGTATTTTCGAGACTCGAGACTAACATCTTCGGTCACGGGAATAACGAGTCTTTTGAGACTTCAGTAACATAAAAACTGTATTAAATAATTTATTAAACCAACACTCAATTAGCAATGATTTTATTATTGTTATTGTGTTATATGGCAATGGCAACACGGTCGAGCATAGAGTAAAGCTCATCATTATCTGTGAAGGCTGAATAACCTTATTGACAAATAACACAGATTTTGTCTACATATTATAAATGTAAATTGCTGTGCCCGAAAGGGTCCATGTGAGCTACTACTTATATTAAGATATTGTTAACACATAATTATCATTGCAATAAAGATTGAATTATGGAACTATTCTGATTAAATTGAAAGGGGTTCGAACTTTTTTGTATGAACACTGGCATTGCGACCCACCGCCATTTTGTTCTTTTTTTAGAAATCGTGGCGCATACTGAAAGTGGTTTGTATGTTACAAAAAATATCAGTAACATGCTACCCCAAAATGTCACATTACCGAGATATTTGAAGGTAAACATCGACATATGACTGCAACGATAAAACTATCTGTTCAGTTTTGTGGAACATTGTTGTAAATTATAAAAATATCTTGTACTTTGTAAACTATAATATAAAAAAGTAGAATGATTACGTGTCTATAAGCATCAGATTGTATCTAAATAATCGTTCCAAGGTTGATTATGATAACTCATATTTATTGAAAGAGAGTAGGTACATTACACGCTACTAGGAGCACGAGAATACTACTACAAATAATTATTTATCCACTAAATCGCATCGCAATGAATCGCAGTCGACATGTCACTATCGCGTGGCGGATCATGTGACATGTTATTAAGCTTGAAAACGTTTTTAAGCAGTAGTAAAACAAAAGGCAAATGGTATGTCATTTACGTTAACATTTATTTATAGCTGTAAGTATGATATCAAACATAAGTGAATATTAATACTAAGATGTGACATTTTAAAAGATTTATAATATATCTAACACGTATCATAAATACTACTATACTACATAATCCATAAATTCAGCAGGAGGTCGGATAGGGGTTTTTGATGCCGAGCCTAATCCATGTACCAAAGAAAGACATGTACCAACACGCGCGTGTGGAATTCTTTGACATGCGTTTTATTGCGATGCGATGCGATTTAGTAGGCAAATAATTAATAGTATAGTAGCGGTTTTATCGTACTGCTAGGCTAATAAGCTAAATACTAATAAGCATATGGAGTTATGGACGCGTAATGAGTCCATTTTTAATGATTTTCGTTGAAGTTATATGTCAATGTTTACCTTCAAACGTTTACGTGACACTTTGGGGTACCGTGTTACTGGACATTTTTTTGTTCCTCTAGCCATTCATACCTCACTTTCATCATGCACCGCAATTTAAAAAAAAAAAACAAAATGGTGACGTCGATACGCCAGATAGGTTCTATCCCCTTTCATTGTGAAAGCGCGAAGTGGTACTTAGTAGTATCCCTCTAGCGTATAAGCAGAAAGAGCTTTTTATAATGCGGGTTACTTTTGTAACAAAATTAGGGTTAAATGCCTTTTGTTTTTTACGTGCCCACAAAAACTGTAACAAATGTTTTTTTTTTTATTTGCGTTTGTTTATGAAAGTAACTACTTCATTAAAATATCTTGATTTAACTCTCTAATTGCATAGCTTATAAATAAGAAACCTAGTTTTGAAATAGTCTCGAAAGTCTCGTTTTTTCCGGGAATTTCGAGACCACATCTAGTCTGGTTTTTTTATTCCCGGGACTCGGTAATGCATCGAGACTGAAAGCCCTACACACAACGCCATCTAGTCCCAAACTAAGCAGAGCTTGTGGTATGGGTACTAGACAACTGATAAACATACATATATATTTCTAAATACATATATATATATATATATATTACAGATAAATTACACCCAGACAAAGAACAAATGACTGTGCTCATCACACAAACATTTGTCCTAGGTGGGAATCGAACCCTTGACCTTGCGCATAGCAGTCAGGGCCACTGACCACTATACCAACGGGCCTGTCAAAATATTACAGGAGAGCGTTTCAAAGATACTTTTAGCAATAAAAAATGCATTTTTCAATTAATCTCTATACAATTCAGTATTACTAACTATATTCACATATTGAATTGTATAAAGATTAATTGAAAAATGCAGTTTTTATTGCTAATAGTATCTTTGAAACACTCTCCTGTAAAATTGCAATTTATGGTTTACAACAATGTGGGAAGCATAGAAATACTGAGCCACATCAGGCTAGACTGGGGAAAAGGCTAAGGAGATCATATTATTATGTTAAAGGTGTTTTTTCTTTTTTGGCCAGGGCATGTAACTTTATCTGTTAAAAATCAGGAGTTGATTTATCATTTAGCCACTGATTTTTCATTGGAATATTATGGAGTTGCGACCTATACTTACAATGACGGTGAAGACATCGAATTTGCTTGCAAAAAATCACAAGATGACCCAAACGACACTTTGCAATTGGAATACTTCAACGCAGAAGGTAAGATTTCGTTATTTCATTTATTATTTGTATAAAAAAATATTTTTTCAAAATAATCTAAAGGTAGTTTAATACCTTTAACATTAAAATAAGATAAGTTTATTTGTTCAAACATGAGTAAACATACAAAAGAAATGCATGCAAGTTGTTTAAAAATATTATACATAGGTCGTCATGTTTGCCATATTTATACAATGGCATACAAATATAATAAGTAAGTAAATGCAGATTGTTCAAAATTTAGTATTAGAATTATACAGCTAATAAAATTGTATAATAATCAACAATAAAAAGTAACAACTTTATATAATTCAGTAATTAAAATATAAGTCACAGTTCACATGTATAAAGTAGTCAAAACCAATAAGTAAAAGTTATTACAGTAATTTAAAGTAGGTAAATTAAAAGGTACTATAAACTAAAGGTACTATAAAGGTACTATACTTTTCACATAAAAAAATATTTATCGAGTTCAATTTATTTAACTTTCAATTTACACAGCACATCACTTAAAAGCTTCCAACTTTTTGGACATTTATTATAAATTATTGGAGCCATGCAAAAGACACTCTTGCGCATATGAGCAGTTCTATATTGTTGTAAGCAAATCTGAGTGTTGTCACGTCTGTTGCGTGGAAACACATCAGCCATACTCGGAAATACAACATTAAGTGATTTACCAATCCGCACTGAGGCCGCGTGGTAAATTACGGCGAGCGAGAAGGCCTACGGTGGGAACGTTATGGGCTCATTATTTTAATGACATAAAGTAATTTTGAAAAATTTAAAGTTTATTAAAGTACACAACTGTACTGATGGAACACTAGATTCCCATCAACCTCATGAACATTCTGGATTCCGCCCAAACTTCTTTACTATTCATCATCTTCAAGCTTTAAACTAAATAATTCAAAAGCATTTGCAATTTAAAAGCTTTTTCTTGGCATTCGTCGCTATACAAAAGCTATACAAAATAAAAAAATAAACTAGCACCCTTGAAGAAGTTGTCAAGAAAATGGCAACCTGGATCAAATAAAGGCATAACAGTTGGATGTAAAAAACTTACCAGCCTCCGATTCGCTGATAACATTATACTATACATAACTCGCTATACGTTACGACACAAAAATAGGCTTAACTTACCTGGTGGTTCTAGTTGTATTTATTAAATAATGTAGCGGGAAGCGACTAATGAAACTACGATTCCAAGTGACAACTGATTTTATTCGGTCACCCACATTTTAGTATATATTTACCAAAGTACCCCACACCTCCCCCGTTAAAACATTAGATACAGTAGGCTAAAAGTAACTTAACTTATACAATCTTATTTTAAGTAATCTTAGTTTCGTACTCTGTAATTAGTCACTCAACACGTGTTAGGTGTTGTGATAATCAGTAAATTAAATTCGAGCTAATTACATTATGGTTACTTAATTGATCTCTTTTCTTTACAAAGACGTAGGTATTTATATAACGAATGTAACAATGAACTTAATTTTAACACAAAAATAACATTCATTTTGCGTATTTGCCTTGGAATAGGCATTGACGCCTCAGTCTAACATTTTGTTCATTAGAACTCGGGGGTGGTTCTGCTGTCATATTTTTGGAACTGACAATCGTATCAACGTCACGTTCTTTTTAAACCTGTTCTATTTCGGCAACACATGATGATGACGTGTTCTCACATTGATTATGAAGACTGGAATCAGAAGTATCAATCTCATTTACAGGCTCATCAGAGGTACTAGTTATAGAATGTCTAGAATAACGCTTCTTTAGAGGCACTAACTGATCGATGTGACGCTTCCACTCGTGCCCATCGGCAATGCGTACTTTGTAAGTGAGTGGATCAGCTCGCGACAGCACGGTAGCGGTTGCCCAGTTGTCCGCACGAGCACGGTAGTCCCGCGCCAGCACCGGGTCGCCGGGCTCCACGTGCCGCTGGGCGCCGGGTCGCGCGCGCCCCGCTCTCTCTGCAGACGATTCGACTGCACGCTCAGTGGACGGTTTTATATTGTCTAACCGACCTCGCAATCTCCTACCGAACATCGCTACCGCTGGTACCACTCCGGTAGTGGCGTGCTCACAATTGCGATACTGAAATAAAAATTTCGAGATGGCAGTTTCTACATCTTTGCCTTCGTGTATTACCTTCTTCATTGCTCGTTTGGCTAATTTTACAGCATTTTCAGCCGCTCTGTTGCCGGCTGATCGATATGGGCTGGTAATTATGTGATTAATTAAGTTTTTAGTTAAGTAATTAGTAAAATCTAACGAGTTAAATGGAGGTCCACCATCACTAATTATGTGTGAAGGAATGCCAAACCGCGCAAATAGTTCCCTTAACTTATTTATCGTGGAGTTCGCATTGGCTCTTGACATTTTTTGAACTTCTATCCATTTACTATATGCATTTACCGTTACCAAATAATATTTACCCTGAAATATGGCAAAATCAATATTTAAACGTTGCCAAGGTCGAGTAGGAAAAGCCCACGGATGCAACTGCGCACGCGCCGGCGCATCCCGCTGTTGTAAGCATGCACTGCATGCCCGACACAACATTTCAATATCGTTATCCAATTGTGGCCAGTAAACATAGCTTCTAGATCTGGGGGCACGGCAGTGCCCCCGCCAAGTCGAGCAAAAAAGCGGCACGGCCGTACCATTCTTTTCTCGAAGCAACTCAGGCCATTTTCGACCCCCTATAACTTCGTTGTGGATAAAACTAGAAGCCTGAATTTTCAGTAACCAAACATGCATTGTATAGACACGGTATATTTCAAATTTCATTCAATTTGAACCAGTAGTTTAAGAATTATAACGAGTCAAAGTTCCTTAATTTTGTAAATTTTGTCACTCACTGACTGACCGATCATCAAAAGTCTAAAGCACTTCTAGCAGACATAGAAGCTTCAAATTTAGAATACAATTAGTGTTTAGTATATGAATCAAGGAAAAACTATAATATTTTTCAATTTCGTTCCAGTTTTCTAGATACATCAACTGCATAAATAACTTTGTAATCCCATATAAATATATAGGATTACAAAGTTACATTTGCAGTTAATTAATCAGTGTACCTGTATAATATAATGAAATAATAGATGTAGATGGATACTTCTTTTTTCTTGGTGAAAAATATCATCGAATGACTTCTTCCGCTCGGAAGTGTCAGAATTCTACTGACTAAAAACCCACCCTGTTCCTTCGGAAGCTCTAAAGTTCCGGGGCCGCGGTATCTCGATGGTACTTTCCCGCAAACCCCGACAGGCAATGGCCCTATGAGGCCCCGTCACTGGTATTAACAGCTTTTTGAGGCGCGCGTGGAACACAACTCGCCGCCGACCCAAGCCTGGTCCTTACCGGACGGTGAGCGACCCCTGCTCGCCATCCGCAGGCCCGCGCCTACGGTGGCCCGAAATCGACTCGCGATCCACGACGCCCGGGGCGTCTCCCCCGGCGGCTGGGGCGCGAGGAAGAGAGTTGCCTCTCCCTCGCACGTTAGGCCTCCTCCTTCGCTAGCATGACTGCTTCGCAGCAGGAGGTGACTGCATCCCATTCCCTCTCGCTTCGCACCATGGTCTAAACCAGAGCAGGACGCGAGAAGTCGCCGCCGCCGATCGCCTCTATGAGGATACGACGGTGCTCCACCCATGTAGGGCACACCTCGACCATATGCTCCACCGTGTCTTCCAGTGTAGATAGGTACCTAGATATAATAATTATGCTCAAAGGTAACTTGTTAAATGATCAACGGAATAAAAAATCAAGAAGTATTAAGAGTATTGGGGAGTATTAAGTATAGTAAATTGCCCGAAATTGCATAATTACTTACTTATGGATTAACTTTAACCGAGACGTTTGACGAGTGCGGCATCAATTATTACTAACTAATGCAAAAGACGTACGTGCGTATCCATATGTGCGTATCAAAGCGTCCGAAAAAAACCCATAGAGACAGGGAGTAGGCTTTGAAAAAAACTTTAGCTGAAGTTCAAGAAGTAGTACCGGAAAATAAAAAAAGGAAGGCTACCTACAAAAATAAGAAAAGCTCATAAGACAGAGAGAGGGCTTGAAGAAAACTCGTTGTTGGTATACAAGAAGTAGAAGGTACCGGAAAGGAAAAAGTAGGACTTTCTACAAAAAGCAATGAGATCCCATAAAAAACAATACTTGTCAAAAACCCAAGTCTCGCAACTTAGTTGTTCTACCGTAAAAAGTTGTGAGATCCATGTAATACCAAGTCGGTTATTAATTTATTCAGTCCCTACTTAAGGGACCTTCTGTCTTAAGTTGTTACGTAATTATCTAACCTAACGATATCTTATAGTGACCATATCAATATTAAAAATCTATACCGTTTTGAATAAATAGATTGACTTGGCAATCGCAATAAAAAAATTAATTTATATATGTATTACCTACTTGTGAGATATATTGTGTTTTCATGCGATGGCCGAGTCAATCTATTTATTTAAAACGGTAAAGATTTTTAATATTGATAAGGTCACTATAAGATGTTGTTAGGTTAGATAATTACGTAACAACTTAAGACAGAAGGTCCCTTAAGTAGGGACTGAATAAATTAATAACCGACTTGGTATTACATGGATCTCACAACTTTTTACGGTAGAACAACTAAGTTGCGAGAATTGGGTTTTTGACAAGTATTGTTTTTTATGGGATATATTTTTCATTTTAACAATCCCTAGATGTCCTTCGTGCAATTCATGCAGGACTTGTTGTCTAAGTGCCTTTGGAATGACCACCCTATGATTGTATAATATACACCCTCTGTCAATAGTCAGACTGTCCTTTCGATAAAAATAAGGCTTCTCTTCACTTCGTGAGACTACTGATGGCCAACCATTAATAATATAATCATAAATCTGTCTGAGAATTTCATCATCCTGTGTTTTGTGAGAAACATCCTTTGCTCTGATTGGAATCGATTCTTCCTTATAATTAATATACGATACCGTATCCAGCCCCGTTTCTACTCTACGTTCATGCGGCAGTGGCAAGCGTGATAATGGGTCCACGTTATAATTATCTTTAGATTTTACGAAGTCAATAGTAAAGTCATAGGCTGCTAACTTCGTAGCATACCTTTGCAATCTGCTTGCAGTCTGCGGTAAACCGAATTTGGGACCAAAAATAAATGTCAATGGTTTATGGTCGGTAGTTGGTACAACTAGATCAGTCTTTGTCGAATTTGGTTCTGTGCAGTTGAAAAACGACATTCTTTTCTCCACCCGCTCCTTCAATAGGAGTCGCGCACTGGACGAGAAGCTTAACACTGAAACCTTTGGTCTTCCTGGGAAATGTCACCCCGTCTACATAGTGGAATACATGCCCCCCTCTACAAGAAAGTTATTTTACTACGCCCGCGAGTTTGCGAAGGCTAACAGTTATTCGTTCTGCTGGTGCTCTAATGGAAATGTCTTTCTACGAAAAGACAAAGGTATGAAGCAAATACGTATTGATTCAGAATTTTACCTAAATAATTTAAGATCAACACAATGACTGCCCGACATACTAAGAATAACTTTTTTATATGTGATCGATGGTTCCGCAAAAATGCGTGATCTCATTTCATCACTTGCCAACCCTGATGATCACGTAGGTTTTCCTCCAGGGTGGTATTGAAATTACACGTACTGGCCAGATGCTTCAATGTTTGCAGATATTCACTCAAAGATTCACCCATGTTCTGACGTCTTTGTCTAAAAACATGGCGTTCAGCAATCTCGGAACGTTTTGGTTCAAGATGCTCACCCACAATTTTAACCAATTCTCGGAACGTTTTGTTTTCGGGATGATGAGGTGCACATAAATCACACATTAAATCATACGTTGCTGATCCCACCAACGTCACCAACGTTGCTACTTGTAGCTCGGATTTGATTTCATTTAAGGTTATGAATTGTTCCACGCGTCTGATATACGCCTGCCACTTTTTGCTTGATAGGTCAAATTCTTCAATTTTTCCTATAGGCATTTTCAAGTCCACAGTAATGCACATAAAACCACACGAATTAAGACTTTACTTTCCTCGCCGCCAGTTGTATTTATTAAATAATGTAGCGGGAAGCGACTAATGAAACTACGATTCCAAGTGACAACTGATTTTATTCGGTCACCCACATTTTAGTATATATTTACCAAAGTACCCCACAGTTCTAAGCTGAAAATACACTCTACAAGCACCTTAGTTATGTCAGTAAAAGTCTACAATAAATTACCCGATATAATTAAAAATGAACAAATATATTATATATATTTATAAATTAATTAAAACAATTGATAAGTGTTATTATGATATAAATGATATAAATATTTTAGTGATAAATAAAATATAGTATTGTACTAAATGTATAAAACTAATATAGTAGTAAGAATTTAAAGTAATACAAATTCTATATAATTATAATAATTGTAATAGCCCTCTTCCTCTTTCTTAATTTGCTGTGCCCGACAGGGTGCACAATGATCTAAAACAATGTATATTTTGTATGTATACCTACCACCTAAGTTCACATTGTGGAATGCAAATAAATGTATTGCGTATTGATTATTTGCACCGACTGCTGCCGAGTTGCCACATATGCTCCAAGATCTGAACACAGCAAGTCTTATTTTTATTTTAATATTTTATTTTTATTTACAAAGAGCCCACTCTTGACCTCGAACTCGGCTGATGGTTAGCGATAGATGAGGTCTACGATGGAACGAGCGAGCCCAGTAGATGCCTATTTACTTTTGCTTTAAAGATTGAAAGGTCATAAGTGGCAGGGAACAGCGAAGCCGGCAGAGCCGACTTATGATAAATCGGTCAAAGACTAAAGTCATGACAAATGGCAGAAAAATTAGAATAGAGGTAGATGGTATTCAACTATCTCGATGAGTATATTTACTTGAATTAGCTAGTATCCTTCAAAAACAGGCAAGAAAAAGAAATCGACCGACGTGCGACGTATCGCGAATGTCTAGAAGAGCTCAATAAAGGGTGACCTACCTCTATCCCTGAAGCGCATATTTATCGATACGAGCTTCTGCTCATCCTAATCTACGGTGCACACACATGGTCCCAAGCCGAGTCTCAAAAATCGAAACTCAAAGTTAGCCAAAGTGCGATGGAACGTAGCGTTCTAAGTATTAGCTCAGCGACCGAATACGTTTTACGATGATACGTCCCAAAACAGGAATCGCCGATGTAGACAACAAAGCTGCCAGGCTATAGTAGGATTTGGCGGGTCATGTAAGTTGGACGCACCAAGACATACGGGCTAAAGTCGTTACGCAGTGGGAGTCTGTGGCTAAAAGCGCTGGCGTGACGACCTAGAGGCATTCATGACGCATTGATCGGAAAGGGCGGCCCACTGGGAGGAGTGGAAAGCTATGAGGGAGATTTTTGCCCAGCTGTGGAACAATATAGGTTAAATAAATGCGTAAAACTTAATGAGAATAGGTGCATCTGTTTCCTGTATTGTAATAGAAACAGAATGCACCTATTGAAACAGGACTTTACTGGTATTACTTTTCAAGAGTGCAAAAAAGGTACCAAGATGTTTCCGCCACGTCCCCACTCGTCTTCCTCCTCCTCTTTATTATCTGAAGTCATTCTTAGAGTTATTTATTGCGGAGAAGCACTGAATTAATAATTAATTGTCCAGTCCAGCAGATCACTAGCTGCACTGCTCCAGCTACACCCTAAGTGGAGGTCCGTATCCACAGGGCCACTCACAAAAAACGGCTAAACAATGAGACCCGCACGGTTTCACCTTCAACGTTGAGCAATACTTGCCGAAGCCCGTCTGTGAATCGGTGACCATTATACTCTAAATATATTTTTTTAATATCTCGAAGATATCTCGTAAATCGAGATATTTCTCGATTATAGCTACATCGAGCTAAGTAGCTACTTTTCGCCAAAGATTCCTAATAAAAAATTCCTAAAAATCTGACACTAGTCTGGCCAAGGAGCATCGTGTTACCCAGTAACTGGGTTGTGGAGGTCAGATAGGCAGTCGCTACATGTGAAACACTAATACTCCGCTGCAACTGGTTAGATTGGAAGCCGGCTCCATCAGTCCTCACTTCGCCTTCTTGGATTTGATCTTCTTAAGCAGAAATCCAGCTTAGTGCCTTCCAGGATAAACGTCAGATAAAACCACTTTAGCTTGGCCATCAGGCTACATCTCCTAACACACGCCCATTATGGAACTGTTCTTCTATTTTTTTTAATTACGAATGTGCTTGCTCTTGACCTCGATGATGGTAAGTGTAAAATGAGGTCTACGATCGAACGAGCGAGCCCATAAAATGCCTATTCACTCTTGCTTTAAAGGCTGACGGGTCATATGTGGCAGGGAACACAGAAAAATGCACCCTTACCAGTTCCTCACCATTTTTTCCGTGTGCGAAAATTATCGAATGACTTCCCGTTCTGGGTTAAGCGGAAGGGAGTTTCAGACTTCTACTGACTGAAAACCCACCCTGTTCCTTCAGCTGTCCTTAAGTTCCGGGACCACGAGTATCTCGTTAGAACATTCCCGCAACCCCGGCAGGCAATGGCCCTATGGGGCCCCGTCCCTATTATTGACAACTCTTTGAGGCGCGCGTGTAACACGACGCGCCGCCGCTGACCCGGGCCTGGTCCTTCCTTAACTGACGGTGAGCTCCGGTTTCTCACACTAGGCAGTTCTCTGGCTGCATTTCTTTTGCCTCAGTCTAAGCGGTTTTCCTCCACTTTTATTGTGCTCACGGCCAAGGCGTTAAACTCTCTTCTGCCCTATCACATAATTATGTATGATCCGCCAGCCTTTAAAATAAGAGTGAACAGGCATTTTATGGGCTCACTCGTCCCATCGTAAACTTCGTTTGTCACTTTCCATCAGGCGTAATGGAGGTCAAGAGCAGGCTACAAACGTACATGGGAACTTATAAAACGTCAGACTAGAGATGTAAATTGAAAAAAAAAACAAAATGATTTTTTTCACAATCTTGAAAAAAAACATGAAAAAAATCTTGGCACCGTTGTTTTTTTTCTACATTTGGTTTTTTTTTCAGAAAAAGTGAAACTCTATAACTAAACTGGAATAAGACACTAAACTTGATTGTTTTGTTTTTATTCAAGTCAAATAATGTTTATATCAATGGGTAACTATTATTATGAACTTAAAAATACTTAATGTGTTACAATCATCTGTATCAGTATCAGTAGCTACGGCTACGCTTGTTTTATCAGCTTCGGAATAATGTTCTGTGTCTGTATTTGTTTCATCTGATTCTGAATCAACGACTATACTATCAGGGACTCTATTACATTCTGCTTGTGTTAATTATTGTTGATGATTGTACTGATTGCACAATGTACACTATTTTCCTAGCCCTGTCATTTGTCAGTCTATTACGTTTCTTGGTATGAATGTTGCTGTACGTACTAAATGTTTCTGCAGTCTGCACGCAAATCAACCAAAACATAAACCAAACGAGGATTAGGGAAATCCCCGTCTGTAAATGTAGTTTACACTTGGTGTTGCCAATTATATTAAGACATGTATTATTTAACAAAAAACAAATGGTATTTTATGATTAAACAAAAAGAAAAAAATAATTTCAACTCACATACGACAACCGCCTTACCATATTTTTATTTTCCTACTTATGAAAAAAAACCTACTCCAGAAAAAAAACCGTTTTTTTACAACTCTACGTCAGACGCTAGTGAAAGCTTTGAAATTGGTCGTTTTCTATAGAGAAAACCGGCAAGAAACTCCATGGTTTTTTATCCAAATATCATAAATTTTCACAATGTATCCAAAATACGTGTTTAATAGGTATGAAAGGATAGTATAGACCAATTAATAAAGCACAATGTAATTACAGATAAAAAAAAAGTTTATAGTGTTCTTAAAAAGCTTTAATTAAAGCTTGTAAAGTCTTTCCAAAGATTGTCTGGAAGATATCACTATAGCGATAAGACCGTTATTGTAACCATACCTTAATCAATATTGTTAATTAGGTGTGTGTCAATTTTGGTGTACAATGAAGTAATTATATTCTATCTACTTATATATAAAAAGTCACTGCATAAAATATTAAAATAAATTTGAAAAACGAAAACATTGGGTTACACTAATTAAGGATAGAAACTAAAGATAGTAGATAGTTGTCGAAGAAACCAAATCTACAGAAATATATATGTGTAGTGAAAAGCGATTCAAATAAGAATAGGAACGTCAATGACCTCCATCTGTCAAAGGTCACATAATTTTTCACATACGTCACTCACTTTGCTTCTCTGTGGTCACTTGAAAAGTACGGCTTGCAAAGAAAACTTATTTGCTAATTAATAATGATTTGTTTTGATTTGTCTATTTATTTATTTTAATGATAATAGGCTCGCGTTTGACCACCATCTCACCTGATGGTAAGTGATGATGTTTAACCGAGTCACATATCAAATTTAAACATAATGTTCAATAATTATTGAAAATCATAATTAGTTTTCTTAAATCGTAATTTTTTCTTTCATTTTCGTTGATGGCACCAATTCCCCAGATAGTACAGAGGACGCATGGCGCAATGTCCAGAAACAATGACAATTTTTTTTAATGATGGTAATCTCTCGTTTTACCACCAAAATAAAGAAAAATAGGAACAATATTTTCTCTCTCAATATTCCTAAATAAATTTTTCATAAATTCTTGTTTTGCTCACTCTACCTGACTGCTTCGATTTAACATCTATGACGTCACAAAATGGCGCTAAGTCGATCCTATTCTTAGTTGAATCGCACTGTACAATAGTAATTAATGATTATTTTATTATGATTTCAGGAGTTCCTCTATTTCGAACTAAGCGCAGAACAAAATTACATCAATTTCATTCTATATTAAAATTGAAAAATGATAAGTATTATTTGGACTGCATTTACGATTCAACAAATCCGAGTAGAGAGTTCCGTTATAGGACAATATTTTATATGAAGAACGGTAAGTAGTGTGAAATTTTAAAATTTTAATTTATAGCCCGTTGCCAATAGGCCGTTGGCTAAGGTGTCGGACTTGTGATCGAAAAGTAGTGGGTTCGAACCCTACACATTACACTATTGCCGTGAACCTACTCCAGATACAAGCATATTTAGCTTAGTTGGAGGTGTTAACAAGATTGCTAGTAATGTGGATTCTGCCCACATTGCTATTTCTCTTTTAAACAAAAAAAGTAACGTATACGCCCATGACACTACTCTTCTCGCACAAACAAAGGAAGATATGTAACACTTGTTGACACGTTTAGAGACAACAAGCCTTTCCTTCGGACTTGCAATCAACAGAGATAAAACTAAGATGATGATCTTGGACCGACCTGAACTTAACCAACACCATATCCATGTGATTGGCAACTGTGAGGTTGTTCAATCCTATGCGTACCTTGGTTCGATGATCACGAACACTGGGGGTTGTGAGGACAAGATCCGGAGGAGATGCGCCATCACAAGACCTGCCGTTCATAAGCTCAATAGAGTCTGGTGCAAACCGTAACATCACCAAAGCCACAAAAGTCCGCCTGATGAGAAGTTTGGGTTTTCCAATATTTCTGTATGGCGCAGAAACTTGGACGGTTCGCCTCAAAGACCAACCATAATCGATTCTTTTGAAATGTGGTGCTGGCGACGACTGGTGCGGATCCCTTGGACAGCATCGGACCAGTGTGTCAATCCTGGAGGAGCTCCAAATCAAGGAGAGGTTATCGTCGACTTTGCAATTACGAATACTCAAATACTTCGGACACATTATGCGAGATGAACACTCGATGGAACGACTTGTTCAGGGTCAAGTAGAAGCAACAAGTGGTCATGCGGTCGGTTCCCTACGCGTTGGATAGACCTAATTAATTAAAGCGGCAACAGAGAGACCTTAGTCCAAAGGTCTCGGGAAACTGAAGACCGCAGGAATTGGAGGCGCATCGCAAGAGCTACTCTATCTAGACAAAAGGCATCATCGTCAACCACGTCCATTCTGTCAAGAATGCACGATTGAGGAGGAGGAATTTACAAAATTTTAAAAAATCTTTTTTAAATGAATATGTGCTTGTTTCTTGTATTTCAGTTAAACAGTCAGGTTTTTTAGATTTTCTAAATTACTTTTTCTACTGTTTTATTACGTGTATTTTGATTTCTAGATGTAGCTTTTAATTAATTTCTAGCAAACTGTATGGATTTATCTTTATCTTGTTTACAGATAACATGCAACATCCTATCTCAGTGTCTGTGGATGGTCAAAAGTTGGCAACATTAGATTATAGCGATCGGTATAATAATACCTATGTATTCAGATATATACATGGGGAGATTTTGAATGTTATGTGTGAAAAAGCAAATCAGGCTCCGAAGGGCCCATTAGATTTCACTAGTGAATCAAATGTAAAATACTTCAATGAAACGAGTAAGTATCTACATCTACTTTATTCAATACCAATATTATAAGGTGAGGTACTTGTAGTAAACAATAATATTGTTACGAGCTGGGGTTCAGGATAGAAGTAATTAACGCCAATTAAACCAAAATTAACCCTTTAATTAATTAAGCACAAAATAAAAATTTATCACAATTATTCGCACCACAACACTTGTCGCTTAACACTTAGATCACACTTAAATCGCACTGAAATTCACTGGTAAAGCTTCGATTATATCTCGTATTCGCCTCGTAATAAGACTGACTCTCTGCACCCCTTTGCGATCTATTTATACCCCGGTCTATGAGCTCTAGAACATTCCTGTAAAATCGACTCACTGTTTATACTGCTTAGAATAATCTAGAAAGCTACTCCAGGTACACAGTACCGCTATTCGACGCTAGATGGCGTTAGTGTCTCGACTAGATATACTCATTCCTGCTACTCGCCGCTAGATGGCGTTAGTGTCTCGAACATTCTAGATTTATGTTGAAGTTTCTCGACGTACTTCACTAAGGGACTGGCGTAACAATATAATAACTCGCACGGGTCAATCTTCAAGGTGAAGCAACGCCTGCCGAGGTCAATCTATGGATGGGTGATCATCTTAACATATCAGGATTTTGTCATACCTCGGAAAACACGCTAAGCCGAAACAGAAGGCCGAAAATCTGCCATTGGTCTTGCCAAGGGATATCGTTTTATCTGCTGGCTTGTGGAGCTTAGACAGGCAGTCGCTCCTTGTAAAACTACTAGTACTCAGTCCCGTCTGCTTAGACTGAAAGCCGACCTCAACATAGTTTTTCTGGGACTAGCCGTAACGACTGTCAAATATGAACAAATGCACAGAACAGATAAAAGAGGTTGGAAAGGAAATAGTTCCTGATTTGTATGAGAACGCGTGTCGCCGCTTGTCTCCCAATCTTTAGCTCCAGTACAAGCAAGAGGCCCGTTATGTATGCGAATTACGCACACAAATAAATTACACACACTTAAATCGAGAGCTTGCTACTGATTGTAACTCACTGTCGATAAACATGCCCCGTGCATCACGGCCAAGCAGGGCAAAGGACGAAACGTCAATGGTTGAAGTGTTGAGGACGCGTATTTCCCTTTCCGTGTCCAACTGACGACACCGATCTCGCGAAATACACACGCTTTTGTATTACTACACAATTCAACCAACCCGTGCTCAACTCGCGTCAACTGAGCACGTTTTTGCGATCAAGCAACGTTAAAAGAGGTTTTACAAAATAGTGTGCAATTGAATTGAACATGGTTTTTTAACTGGTCTGTTCGAGACAAATCCGTGCTGATTTAGCGGGGTGCGTCTCATATCATATAAAGTTATTAGGTATATTTTCATTTCAATAACGTTTACAAGATATAATAAACGGAGTTATACCAACTCTGCCGCCATAAGGTAAAAGGACGCTTCTACATGAAGTACGAAACGGAGATAAAAAATAAAATGTTTAAAAAAAAAAATTCGCTGTGCGAAAGGAAATAAACCTTATTATAATTTTGTTATGCAAAAGTGTGTATTATTGTTTGATCTTTCAGATATTATATGAGAATTTTAATAAACTAAATTTTATGTATTAATTAAATAACTTTTTCCTTTTCTTTTTAGCAAAAAAAAATGTAAGAATGTAAGTTTTACTGCAATGAAAAGACGCTTCTGGCTAGAAACGTCCTTTCAACTTAGTTTTTTTTTTTAAACGCCTTTCCTACTTAGTGATTATGTGTTACCAGGTTCTAGTTAACTAAATAAAAAAGACGCTAATAGCCATTTGCTGCTTTTCAACTTATTAATACTAATACTCATTTAACTTAAAAAATACCTGCACCTTGTGGAATCCCTAACAAAACATCTTATGTTATAAACTGAAGTACGTTTTAACACGATAATTATCTTGTGTTAAACAAAACACAAAGTATGAGAAACTGACTTACATTTTTTTATAAGAAATAGCACTTACACACCTTTCCCAACATTAAGTTTTATACTCTTAAAAAAAATAGTAATTAACAAGAAATAAAACTACCTAAATTTGTACTAATTATAGTAAACATTAATAACAATTATCACAGCTTTGTTAGGAATCTCTTAAAATGAATTAATTTTAACATTAACTAACGACATAAACTTGAGTGAGATCTAACCAACATTACGACTTATAATATTTCATGGAAATAACGCTTAAAACAATCCAAAAACAAAAATAATCAATATTATCTAAGTATAAGCTAAGCTAATAAGTTTGATCGTTAACACAGTAATCAGAGCTTTGTATGTATATTTATATTATAAAGAGGAAAGAAAAGAAAAGGAAAAATTTGATTGTTTGCAATAAATTGGCTCCGAAACTATTGGACCGATTTGAAAAATTCTTTTTCTATTACAATCCTTCATTATCCCTGATGACCATATGCAATAGAATATTTTCAAAAATGTTAGGGATCCGTATGAAATAATATATTATAAAGAGGTAAAATTTGTTTGTAAGTTTGTATGAGAAGAGGAAGATATTTAAATCAAAACTAAGATGGTGCCAGAATAACCAAAATAAAATTAAAATGGACATCTTAGCCGAGCATCACAAATCTAAAGATAAATTGAATCCAGGACCGGGCATCCCCGTGAGTGTAACCGGACAACATGAGCGTGCTTACGTAGCTAACTTGTTTGTAAAACTTTTTAAAACCTTTGACCACGCCGCAGACCCAGATTGTAGATTGTTGTTTGGAATCAGAATCGTAGGCATAGATCCAAGATTCATCCACCACTGATGATGTTGTAGACGTGATTTGACTCTCCTCGGTTGAACCTTTGCAGAGTTTTCTTACACCATCTGACGCGGGCAGCCTTGTGATCATCGGAAAGCAGATGCGGTATCCAACGGCAAACTAGCTTTCTCACACCAAGCGCTTCATGCAAGAACTTCTGAATTATTGTCCCTGAGATGCCTACCTCTATCTCTCGATACGTCACATGACGATCTTCGAGAATTAGTTGTCTCACAGCAATGATGCTATCTTCAGTGAAGGCGGATTTTGGGCGTCCTTCGCGAGATTTGTCACTAACACTAGTATGTCTACGCTGGAATTCTAAATACCAGCGTTCGACAGTCCTCAGATATGGGGCTTCATCACTTACCACAGATGTTAGCTCTTCAAAACACTGAAGCCGTGTTAGGCCTCTTCTAAAGTTGTAGAAAATTATTGCACGAACATTTTCCTTAGAAAGATTCATTTTCGTACGTAACCTAACAGATTCCAATCGACGCTGTGACTAAACAATAGCATTAATCCTAATACTTTCAACTGTTTTGAGATTCAAAATTTAAACACATTCGAAAATAGAACAGTTCCAAATTCAAAATTGCCGGGAAATATGGAAACGACTGAACTCAAAAGGAATGCCTCGTAATTTTACCAATGATGTTTACCTGTATGTTTGTGTGGGGAGAGCTAATAATGTCCTGAATCAGAAGTATGCGAATCCTAGTGTTCCCAAAGACCTGCGCCTGATCTCTCTCCGGTCGTGTCGGATTGTGGTCCCATCGGGCAATGAGAGTAAAGGAACAGAGAGTGCTCCTGTACCTGCACATACTTGTGCACTATAATATCTCCTGCACAGATGGCTAATCAATTATGAAATTGGCCGCCGTGGCCAAAATCAGCTAGAAGAACTATTATTACTTGTTGTATCTAGTCTTGTGTTATTGTTCTTGAATAAACTTTTTACTATTTACAGATCTGGGGATGAATATAATTTCACTAAAATTATTGGCATCAAACATAAACAATAAAAAACTAACTTGCTACATCGACAAGACTGGTAAAGAAAATCCTACTGCCAGAATATTGTTTTTATCGGAAATTCCTGATAAAGGTATGTACCTACCTACGTTAAGAAGATTTGTTCTTATAAATAAATATAAATAAATTGTTTATTGTTCCAAAATCTTTACATTATTGTTTTATGAGGCTGCCCCATTAAGTAATTAACAATACTTGTGTTGGGGCCGACTCGCTACTTCCCTTTTACATTCACATAATGGAGACTAATAAACAAAAATAGAAGTTAAAAATAAATGAAAACAGTTGCAATTAAGAAACAATTCGACTCGATCGACTTCGCCCGTGGCTGTGACCAAGAGTGGACGCGTATTCAAATTTGCAATATTTTAATATTTCCGTATATTGTACTGTGTTCATGATTATCAACTATAAACAAATACGAACAGTGCACAGTTTCGCGTAGTGACGAGATAGTTCATAATTGCTGTCTCGCTTGCACGTTCCTCGTCAAAGGTGAATGAACAAACTACGTTAACGCAACAGCGCTGTCACAAAAAGCTTCGCGCATACGCCGCGCCGCGCACCGGCTACACAAAACAAGGTACAACGATAGTAATTATATTATTATGTCGGTAAGACGTACGCCGCCGCCACACTCGCCGGCCCTGTCTTTTGTAAGTGACTCTGAGACCCTGGATGCGAACAACCCCACTATCACACTGACCGGATCCGTCCCAAATTTAAGTAGTATAGATATAGGAAATGTTACGTCACGCACCAAACGCAAACGGGAAGATGAAATGGTTACGTTTATGCAAGAGATCCGGGACTTACTACAGACATCATTTGCTCAATCCGATGCTAAATTTTTGGAACTACAAGGGTCAATGAATCATGTTATAGCGCAAAATTTGGAGATGACGAAAACCCTAGCCTTTGTCTCCAAGCAATACAACGATCTAAAATTAAAAATCGACGTTATTGAGAGAGACCAAAAAGTCGATCGCTGCTACATGGACAAGCTCGAGGACAAAGTTGAGAACTTAGAGAGAATACTATCTCTTACGAAAATGGAAATGCGAAATATTCCTAAAAAAGAAAGAGAAAGTAAGGAAGATTTACAACGCATAATATCAGAAACGGCAAAAGTACTGGATACTCCCTTCGGTCAGCACGATATTAAGGATATTTTCCGTCTAAATAGAAAAGATGGAGGGTCAACTGTAGTTGTTGACTTTATCTCGTTAACTACGAAGAACAATTTTCTACAACAGTTGCGCCGCTTTACTCCGATTTTCAATGGCTAATACAAACAAAAATATTGCAATACAATTAGATAGTTTCGAAATAGCATTATCTTATCACTGTGATACAGATACCTGCAACACTATCACAAAAAACTCAAAAGATGCACGAAAGTTATCACACAAATTATTCGGAGCATCTATAAAAACTTAGATAGCTTCCAAGCTCAGATGTCTAGGTTGTCTGTTGAAATGGATATCATAATCTTGACAGAATGTTGGCTCAACGATGACAAACCGATTCCCACTATGGAAAATTATGTCACATACTACAGCAAAAAATGTCTGAATCAAAACGATGGTATAACAATATACGTAAAAAATAACCTCCAATGTACGGTCGAAGAACCCGACCCTGTAGGTGCAAACTTCCTTCTGTTACGAATTTATTGCGATACTGTTATACTAGCATCCTATAGATCACCATCGATATATTGCATAGACAGTTTTCTTAATTCTCTAGAAAATATCTTAAGGAAAATAAAAGCAAAAAACATAATTCTAGTAGGGGACATAAACATTGACATAAAGCCTAATAATACAGACAGAAACAGCACAAGGTATCTTAATCTAACGGCAGAAATGGGTCTACTACCAGGACACACACATCCAACTAGAGTGAATAATTGCCTAGATCACGTAATGTTGAATACCGCTACCCCTGCAAAAGTTATAGTAATAGACTCGACGGTTACTGACCATGCTTCCATTGTAATATGTTTGAGTAACTCATCCACCATCAATAGGAAATATATGAGTAGATCGATCACAAAGGTCGACTATGAAGCTGTAGTTGAGCAACTCAGAAATACAGATTTTTCATTTATATCACATGACTGCGATGCAAATGAAGTCACCTCACAGTTTGTTGAATGTTTGATGTCCACAGTATCTCAACACTCAGAAGTAATCAAGGTGCAGAACCGTAAAGTAATCCTTAAGCCCTGGATTACGCCTGGTCTCTTGCGGTGTATACGACACAGGGATAAACACCATAAAAAAAAATTAATGAACCCAAATAATGAAATTGCTGCTATAACATATAAAAGGTATCGCAATTATTGCAATCTTTTATTAAGAAAACTCAAAAACATTCATGATAGTACCGCTTTAAAAATATCTAAGAATAATAAAGAAACCTGGAACACTATACGATCTATAACCAACAAAACCGGACAAAACAAGATAACAGCTGACTCACTTTTACAAACCACAGACGTCAATAATGCCATTGAGAAAATCAATTATTATTTCTCTACTATTGGAAAGCGCCTAGCAGACACTATCACCCAAAAACGAATTTCTCCACTTGCTCCTTACAAAATCGAAACGCCCCCTATGCTTGAATCCATGGTATTGCTTTCTCCTGACGAGGCTGAAATAGAGTCAGTTATTAATAACCTAAGAAATGATTGTGCTATGGGATGGGACACTCTTTTGGTTAAACTCCTTAAACTGGGTAAGGAAGTATTAATCCCACCACTTACCAAGCTCTTCGAAGTATGTTTTGAGCAGGGAGTTTTTCCCCGAATCTTCAAGAAAGCTATCATTACACCTGTTCACAAGGGTGGAGGCCAGGACGACGTCAAAAACTATAGACCGATCTCAGTTTTGTCCACTCTTTCAAAAATATTGGAAAAGCTATTGAACCACAGACTTATGAGATATTTAGAGCACAACAAAATATTATCAGACGCACAATTTGGTTTTAGGTCTGGAAAGAGCACCGAAGATGCAATTAATCAACTCGCAGACTATGTTGTTGGAAAAGTTGATGCCAAACAAAAATGTATAGGTGTCTTTCTAGACCTAGCCAAGGCATTTGACACTGTCTGTATTTCGACCCTTGTGAATAAGTTAGAGCATGCCGGAATTCGGGGAATAGCTCTCAGCATATTTACAGACTTTCTACAAGACCGTACACAAAAAGTGAAGGTTGGTGAAGTGATCAGCAATGAAGCCACAATTGATTACGGCGTCCCGCAAGGCAGCTGTCTCTCCCCGAGTCTTTTCCTGATCTATGTTAATGATCTCTGCCAACAGTCTCTAATAAACGGTAGAATTTTCAGTTACGCAGATGACACCGTACTCATATTTCATGGAGAAGACTGGGCGGCAGCGCAGCAAGCTGCGGAGCTGGGGCTTAGTAAAATAATCAAATGGCTGGAAGCTAATTTACTATCACTTAACGTAACAAAAACCTCATACCTGCAATTCACCTTCGCCAATACAAAACCTATGGATATAACCATCAAAGCACACTCGTGTGACTATCCTAACAACAACCGGTCTTGTTCGTGTCTTCCAATTTCACAAAAAGAAACCGTCAAGTATCTAGGAGTAATTGTTGATAAAAAACTCAGCTGGAAACCTCATATTGAACTGACCACTTCTCGTGTCAGGAAACTTATATGGTCCTTTAAGAAACTTCGACCCGTTGCCAACTTCGAGCTACTCCGCTCAGTATATCTTGCACTGGCACAGTATATTATAGGGTATTGTATAACGACATGGGGAGGTGCATGCAAAACCCATATGATTCAGCTAGAAAGAGCACAAAGATCTTTGCTCAAAGTAATGATTTTTGAACGGTATGATTTTCCTACAGTAACCCTATATGAAATTTGCAGAGTTCTTACAGTAAGACAACTTTACTTTCTTAATCTCACAATTAGGCAACATCGAATCACACCCGTAAACCACGCATCCAAAGAAAGGAGAACTATCACCAATATATGCAGACCAATAAGATGCAGGACTGGGGCAGCCAGACGACAACACTTGTACCTATCTGTATATATGTATAACAAAATAAACAAGACACTTCACATCAACCCACTAACAAAAAAGGAAATGAAGAAAAAAACTACTACATGGCTTCAAACGTTGGACTACACACAAACTGAAAGCCTATTGAAAGAACAGTAACACTTAATTTACACACACACACACACACACACACATACACCCACTCACACATACACACACACACGCACACACACATACACGTAAACCACCTCAATAAAAGCACACCACCTTAAAGCACATTAATGTGATACAGACCGACACTTTTTAAAGAGCAAGCATGCGATACCTACTGTTAACTTTTAATTATTTTTTTTTTTTTAATTATTGTTTTTATGTTTAAATTTATGTTAGTGGCATAATAATGCAAATATTGTTCAACAAGCGGGTGAAGACACTGACTCCTGTAACACAGGTTATTACCTAGCTCAGGAGTCAGGGCTTCAAATAAAAATGTAACATCATTATTTTTATGTCAATAAAACATTATTTATTTAATAAAAAATTATGATATTTACATATAACTTAAATGATACTATTAGGATAGCAGCTCAATTGTGTGCGTGTGTCTGTATGTGAGTTTGAGTGTGTTTGTGTGTGTGTTTATTGGTCGTGAGTTTATATGTGTTTGAGTGGGTTTGTATATTTGTGTATTCATAATTTCTGTATATGTTTATGTATATTATGTATTAGCAAAGTCCGATCAGTATTTGTTCAGTTTCCTCGTATGTCAATGTTTTTAGCCAATCACTTATTATCTTTTTGCATTTATGTTGAGCCTCTGGATGGAATTTTAATTTCGAATTTAATTTATTGTAGACATAGGCTGATTGAGCAATATACTGACGCTTTGCAAAGACTGTGTGAACACGCAATGTGTGCACCACCATATCATTGCGTCTTTTATTCTGGTCTCCTAGGTTACGTGGGGTAGATTTAAGCAGGTATAAGGTCATGTTTAAAAGGTATAGCTGCCTTACTGTTAGCAAACCACACGAACTATATAGTGTGTTTGTCGGATATCTGTATAGTTTAAAATACATGACCTTTAAAAGTGACCGCTGAGCTCTTTCGAGTTGTTCTTGGCTTCAATCTTAATTAATTAATAATATGATTAATTTAATAAATATCAGCCTTTAATGTTTCCACTGTTGGAACACAGGTCGCCTCTCTACAACGTGTAATGGAAACCCCATATCTATCCAAAAGGGCTGAAGACAACATCTGGTATGGAGTCTCTATGCACAGTTTCAGCACAAAATAACTGACTCAAAGAATTGATACCAAATTATTGGTTTCATATATTCTTGAATACCAATCATAACAAACGTATCACAGCACTACGAGGGTCAATAACTTTCCACGTCACTTGCCAATAACACGATAATTCTTTTCGTTCTTCTTAATTTGAAAAAATCGGTCTCTGGTATCAGTGTATTGGAATTTGTAATAAGTTCTACACACGTAGACTTAGGATTACAAAACCCTTGCCATATCGTTTGTTATCATCCAAAGAAGCCATGCACTTGGTATGTATATACCCTTTAAATTACACGTTGTATATATATATATTAATAAAAACTTATAGAAAGTGAGTTCTGAAAGCTCTGCTTCCACTATTTGTTAAGAAAATAATCCCGCAACTTTCTCTTAAATGCGTATTGATTGGTGGCCGTCCTGATATCGAGAGGTAGTGCATTCCATAGAAGAATAGCCTGTATATAGAAGAAAGAATGAATAAAATCAGAAGTATGAGAAGGACTGAGTAAGAGAAGATTATTGGAAGAGCGCAGACTTTTAGCGTGTGAGGAACATAGAAATTGAAAATGAGAAATAAGGTAAGAAGGAGGGGTAGGAGAGTTCAACAAAGAGAAAAGCGTAGTCAAAGTGCGCAATCTTCTTCTCTGGCGAATGGGCATCCATTTGAGCTCGGTTCTGTACCTCGATATGTGGTCATATTTTTTTAAATTACATATGAACCGGATACAGTTATTAAGGAGCCGATCGAGCTTATCCAGCCAGACCGCATTCAAGTCAAAGTAGCACACGTCACCATAGTCGATTACAGGGAAAATTAAAGTTTGCACAAGCATTGTCTTGGTTTTTGCAGGTAAAAAGTTCCTCAGACGATACAGGCATCGCAAAGTCCCGTTGACTCTTTGACTGACACTGCAGACCTGACTTTGGCAGCTAAGCATAGAGTCTAGATGCGAACCGAGATCTTTAACGCTAGAGCTAATAGGGATGACGGCGCCATTGAAAATGATTGGAGGGAGCGAACTTACTGTCAATCTACCGATCATACGCGAGCTTCCAATCACAATGGCCTGACACTTTGAGGGGTTTACAGACACCCCAAATCTATCAGACCAGCTTTTGATAGCATCTAAATCTCGGTTTACATCTCCTATAGCGTCTGATAAACTTTCTACCCGCGCAGATATATACAACTGCAGATCATCAGCGTAAAGATAATAATAATAATATTCCACAACTTTTCACACAACGCCATCTAGTCGCAAACTAAGCAGAGCTTGTGGTATGGGTACTAGACAACTGATAAACATACATATATATTTCAAAATACATACATATTATAGATAAATTACACACCCAGACAAAGAACAAATGACCGTGCTCATCACACAAACATTTGTCCTAGGTGGGAATCGAACCCACGACCTTGCGCATAACAGTCAGGGCCACTGACCACTATACCAACGGGCCTGTCGATAGATGATACGAACACCGAAGATAGAGAGTTATAAAGTTTATGAAGATTGAGAATTATAACGGAGAAAGAATACCGCCTTGTGGGACACCAGCATCCAGGTCACGCCAACTCGAAGAGTTCTCATCGACACGAACCGACTGCTGACGTCCTCAAAGATAAGAAGAGAACCATTCCAGATACTCGGTAGATACCATGAGATGTGACAGTATAGATAGGAGAATATCATGACTAACGGCATTAAAAGCATTGGAGAAATCAATAAGCACTAAAACAGTAACCTTTGTGTTCTCCATCGTCTCTCTAATGTCCTCAGTCACTTTAAGGAGGGCGGAAGCCGTATTGATGCTATACAAAAATGATTTGCTATATGATTGAAGTACTCATTATGACCTACAACAAAGTCCACGAGGGAATATATCTAACTACCATAGTTAGTCATAATAGCAACTTTTTTGTTGTAAAATTTAAATCGGTCGCTGGTAGTAACAAAAGTTGATTAAATTCGTATCGCAATATTAATTCTCATCCAAATTGTTTTATAATCAAGGGTTTGTAGCAGCAAAATACTTTTTAATTTATGCGATTTGGACACTTAATTTCGAAGTTACGAGGGTGCGTTTATAAGTTCGCGGAATAGGAGGGTAGATGATAAAAATGGGTTATTATCGGGGTGGCCACGACTTCAGCCACTCAATATTATTATAAATACCAGTTTTTGTCTTAATTGGGTCATAGGTCTTTATAAATAAATAAATAAAAATAAAATGCATTTAATTCAAGTAACTTAACTCATATTATAAGATTAACAACACACACACCAAATATTATTTTCAAAGAATAAATTAAAATTAAAATGACAATTACAAAAAAAAGAAAAGAACTAAATGAAATAAAAATGTCAATAAAAAAACAATAAAATGAATAAAATAAAATGGCCATAATAATTTTTTCTATAATTAAAAATGCTATAATTGAATAAAAAAAAGATATACATTATTAATTTTAAATAAATAATTTTAACTATCGTCAAGCAAACAACTCAATCGGGAAGAAAGTGTGCATTATGGAAAAAATCGAGTATCGTGCCGTAAAAGTCAGTTCAAAACATACTGAAAGAGATGGAATCCGTTTACGGGGACTCTTGCGCGGGTAAAACCATGGTCTACAAGTGGCACAGTCTCTTTAAACAAGGCAGGACCTCACTTGAAGAGGACCCGCGGCCCGGACAGACAATCGAGGTGACTACTCCAGAAATCATTAAAAAAGTCGAAAAAATAATATTGTAAGATGCCAGACTGTTGTTTTGTATCATCAATATCATAGATTATAAACTAGTAGTGCCCTCTACCCTAATGTATGTAATACTGTACTTTGAAATAAACAGTTCAGTTCTTGTCAGTGTCTCAAGCGTTTAATTTATTACAGGTTATGAGCCTAGTGTATTTTAGTTTTTCTCGCAAGTTTTCTTGGACATTACTAGTGGAAATTGTGAAGAAAAAAGTGCAGATTAAGATAAACTATAATGATGATTTTTTGATGACACATGGGATAGTACATCACAAAACAAACGCATACATACCTGAGCAGAATGGTCTCTCAGAACGATTCAACCGGACTATCGTGGAGAAAGCTAAGTGTCTTCTGTTCGATGCAGGACTCGAGAAAAGATTATTGGCAGAGGCGGCACACACTGCAGTGTTCTTACAGAACAGGACTGTGACCAGATCATTAAATTATAAAACTCCTTTTGAGATATGGATAGGCAGAAAGCCTGATGTAAGTCATTTACGTGTTTTCGGTAGTACAGTCATGGTACATGTGCCGAAACAAAAGCGACTAAAGTGGGACAGGAAGTCCGAAAAGTGTATTCTTGTTGGCTATTCCAATGATGTCAAAAGATACAGGATTTACAATCCGACGTCTAATGTCATCACTACCAGTCGAGATGTTACAGTATTGGAGAAGATGGAGACAAAAAATATTGTGGAGGTACAGGAAAATTGTTCAGATGAGGTGAATATGGTTCCAGTGGGGGACGAAGATATGATTCTTCAGGAAAATTCACTTGAACAATCAAAGAGCTCGAACACAGCGGTGAACTGTATGTACCTTGTGAAAGTGATACATTAGATAGCTCTCAGTCTGGTACAACTGATTGTGAAGACTCTATTATAATGAGCTATGTCAATATGACAAGCGGTCCTCGGTGCAGGCAGCAACCAGACAGATACGGCTTTGCAAGTGCTTGTGCAGAATAAAACAACATGTTCACGGGTGAGATTTCCTTGCAAGAAGCCTTGGAAGGTCCTGAGAAAACACAGTGGTTAGCGGCAGTGCAGGACGAATTACAGTCGTTTGAGAAGAAAAGTGCGTGGGAACTTGTAGATGTACCAAGAATGGTACTATTGTGCAATGCAAGTGGGTTTTGCGAAAAAAGTACGATAGTGAAAACAATGTGCGTTACCGTGCTCGTTTAGTCGCAAAGGGCTTCACCCAAAAACATGGTGTAGACTATACAGAAACATTTTTACCTGTAGTGAGACACACTCTTAGACTATTGTTTGCATTGTCTGTAAAGTTAGGTTTAGATATTAACCATTTAGATGTCAAGACTGCGTTCTTAAATGGTGATTTAGAGGAAACCATTTATATGAAAATGCCAGATTGTTACAATACTAGTAACGTAAACGCACCTATTACCGCCAGTTTAAGCCAAGTTCACATTTATGTGCAAAAAATAAGCACATGCTTAATAACTGGTGTCATTTTTTATTTTTATTCAAGTACTGAAACAAACGATCTTGTCAGTCAGATATAGAAACAATTCGAAAAAATGAAATAAATATTTAAAAAAATATATAAATTGATGAAAAGGGCTATGTTCCTATTACCGACTCAAACCATGGGTGTGTTCCTATTACCGTTTTTGTGGAACCTATTACCGACCGCTAAATGAACAGAACAAATTCAGTCAAATAAAAATGCTCGTTTGGGTTTAATTCTTTAGAATACAGAATGTTATAATTATAACCAGCCTTTAATCAGTCTTAAGAGATATGCTTCATAATATGAATTACATATTGAAATATAACAGTGAATCCAGTTTATTAAATGGCGTTCTTCGTGCTTGGTGAAGACAGGTTGAACCCCACAACTTTCATTAGAGTACTTGTGGTTTCTCTTGCCATGAAGAGTTGTTCTAGGAATCCCAAATCTCTTTGAGGTTTCATAGATATTTGCTCCATTACCGATAGCCATCAATGCAGAGTCAAGTTGATTAGCTGTATATTACGTACATTTTAATCGTTCCATGATTCTGAATCAAAATTTACCTAGTCGAATATACTAAACTACTAAACCTTTGCTTAGCAGTGGGTTAAGAATTACAGTAAGTGGAAGTCAATAGGTGATTTTTAATAATAGTTTTTAATGAAAAATGAATTACAGTTTTATATTTTTTCTAAATATTTTAAATTGTTATTAATGTTAATTACATTATATTTACCTACGAGGCAAAAAAATAAAAAAAATAATTACTAACACACTATCTATAAAAACTAAAAAAAAAACATACAGACGAAATGAGAACCTCATTCTTTTTGAAGTCGGTTAAAAAGTACAGGTACACAGGTATTGAAGAAATTCTGTATAACCTATTACCGACCCAATGAAATGAATATGTATTGAGTAAATGTATTGTTTTTTAGAATACTTGTATGATTATACAGGTGCCAGTAGCTATGCTAATTTTATTTTAATGGTATTTTAACTATAAAAATACAATATTAGAGAATTGTACATCCTACATTCATCAAAACATTTACATAAGAATTAAGTTGATTTTCACAGTATCGATACTCTTATTATGTATGGCGCTAATAGGTCAAATACAACTTGATACACTAACTAATCAAATTAGTATAGCCGACTACTTATTAATTGATGCATTATAACATAAAAAGTAGAAATTAAAATATTCGTCAAAAACCTAACAACGACCTAGGTCGGTAATAGGAATAAAATTGAGATTATTGTTCCTATCACCGCCACATTTTAATATTGAATTTGAAGCAAAATAAAGCTGTATCTCATTAAAATTAGTTATTATTTGTGTTTATGAAAGTATTAAGAAGGTATCAAAATAATTTAAATAATTAGATTGCTTTACAATGATATATTATGCTATAAAAGAAATAGGTGTACTTACGTAATCGGGAGCGGGACACTACTAAATATGCGCTATATCCGGAGTCCGACGACAAACTGTGCAATTATTCTTTAAATCGTTGGTTTACGCGCACAAGCAAGTGATGAATATTTGCATTACAAATACATCTATATTTTCTCTAAAGCAACGACTTGTCTAACTTTAATGCAACTCTTTAAAATGATAGTTTTATGAAACGGACGGTAATGGGAGCCCATTTTGAAGGGTCGTTATTAGGTGTCTTTACGTTAGTTCAAATTGTAAAGTATTGAAACTTAGGAAGGCCATTTATGAACTTAAGCAGGCCTCTGGAGCCTGGAATAAAAAGGTTGATAATTTATTAGTCAGTAATGGTTACAAAAGGGCAAAAATAGAGCCATGTATGTATTTAAAGGATATCAATAAATGTAAGAGTATTGTAACAGTCTATGTCGATGATTTCTTTATATTTTCCAACGATAAAGTTGAGACTGAGAACTTAAAACAGCTTTTATCTAATAAGTTTAGCATTAATAGGGCGTCCAATCCCGCAGCCTGAATTCAATCTCGGTATTTGCGGGACTACGAATTTTCAATCCCGCGGGATCTCGGTATTTGCGGGATCCCGCATATTGAAAATATTCACATTTATATAAGGCAAATAAAACAATGAATTAATCAACTAATTCCACGTTTATTTACGTATTACTATTAGTATGAGATCAATCAAATTACACCGTTTATTTATCACAAAAAAAAATGAATTAATCTACTAACTCCACATTTATTTCAGTATTACTACTAGTATGAGATCAATCAAATTACACCGTTTATTTATATAAAAAAAACAATGAATTAGACAACTAACTCCACATTTATATACGTATTACTATTAGTATGAGATCAATCAAATTACACCGTTATTTCTTCACAAAAAACAGTAACAAATACTGAATAAAAACTAGACTGATATTTTAGGCTACATACTTAGGCTACCATTGACTGAAATTCGGCTATATTTACTGTGAAAAATGGGCGACATCGGCCCCCGCGTTGTTTGCAACACTGCCGGCCACCAATCACCGAGCCATCGTGCGTCGTATGCATGCTTTTTTGCAGTCCCGCAAATCCCGCGGATCCCGCGCCCGTAATCCCGCATCACGCGGGTTTGGATAATGACGCGGGATCCCGCAATACCGAGATCTCGGTATTCCGGGATTGGACGCCCTAAGCATTAAGGACTTAGGTGAAGTTAAACAGTGTCTTGGAATGAATGTAACACTGAATCAGGAAACTTTGGAACTTTGAGTCAGGAAACTTTTATTGATCAACTTTTGAGCAAATTTCAATTAAGTTTGGAGGTCAGATTAGATGTAAATAAAGGTCAAGTAGGTGTAAATAGTCATGTTCCCTATCAACAATTGATTGGGAGTTTGATGTACCTGTCAGTCTTAACTAGGCCAGATATTAGTTACTGTATAAGTTATTTAAGTCAATTTAATAATTGTCATACAAAGGAACATTGGGAATATGCAAAGAGAGTATTAAAATATCTAAAACGAACTAAATGTTATGGAATAAAATATTGTAAATAAGGTAATTCAGAAATAACAGGCTATGTAGATGCTGATTGGGCGTCTAACTCTGTGGATAGGAAATCATATACTTGTATGTGTTTTTTACTATCTAATGGTGTTATATCATGGGAATGTAGGAAACAGAAATGTGTAGCCCTCTCAAGCACTGAATCAGAGTAAATGAGTCTATCTGAGGCATGTAGGGAAGCTTTATACCTGAGAAATCTGCAATATGAAGTAACCAATAAGATGTACACATTGTCTGTTCAATGATAACCAAGGTGCACAGAAGCTGTGTGCAAACCCAGTCTTTCACAAACATTTTTGTCGTGAGCTAGTAAATAACAAAATTGTTGAAGTTCTGTATTTGCCAACAGCTGATATGCCAGCTGACATTTTAACTAAAAGTTTATGTTCAGCGAAACATTATAAATTTATGTGGCGTCTAGGCATAGTTTGTATTGAATGATTATGTATAAAATAGTTTAATGCATATTGCGATAAGTGGGGGTGTTGTTTTGTATCGTCAATATCATAGATTATAAACTAGTAGTGCCCTCTACCCTAATGTATGTAATACTGTACTTTGAAATAAACAGTTCATTTCTTGTCAGTGTCTCAAGCGTTTAATTTATTACACAGACTAAAGAAGAAACAGCTTGCAGAAATGGTTAGAATATCGGATACGACAATTTTCAAAATTCTAGACGGTCATCTTGGCATGACAAAGGTCAGTGCAAGATGGGGGCCAAGATTGCTCACGCCGCCTCAAAAACAACGTCGCGTGGAGTGTTCTCGCACGTTTTTGGACCTCTGTAACGAAGATAAGAATGAACTATCGAGTTGAATTGTTACTGGAGATGAAACTTGGGTTCATCATTACGAGCCTGAGTCAAAACAGGATTCTATGCAGTGGCACAAAAAAGGCACACCACCACCCACGAAGTTTAAAGTGTCACAATCGGCGAGAAAAATCATGCCAACAGTGTTTTGGGATTCAGAAGGGATCCTGTTGACCGATTATAAAGATAAAGGCGTTTCTATAACCGGAGAATACTATGTTTCTATCCTCGAGAGGTTGAAAGAAAGCATTAAAGAAAAGAGGAGGGGAAAATTGACCAAAGGTGTCGTTCTTCTTCACGACAACGCGCCTGTTCACAAGCGCCGCCCAGACTCTTTCCAAAGATTATTGCCTCTTTCCAAAACTAAAAAACGAACTTCGCGGAAAGAAATTTTCAACTTATGAAGAAGTGAAGGACGCGGTTTCAGCTAATTTTTCGGAAAAAACCAAAACATTTTTTTATGAAGGTATACATAAGCTAACTGTAAGATCTTAAAAATATATTAGGGTAGCAGGTGAATATATTGGAAAAGAAAAAAAAATAGTATTTTTATTTTCACTCCTTGTCCTTCATTCCGCGAACTTAAAAACGCCCCCTCGTATCAAGAGTATAAATATGCAATACGCGAATGGTACGCATGTAAGATACACTTAAACTAATTACTGGAACGATTTAAAAAATTCGTTCGATTTTATTAAGTCGAACGAATTTTTGAAATCATTCCTGCTAAAGCTAGTATAATATATTTATTATACTAGCTTTTGCTCGCGGCTTCGCTTGCGTGGAATTTGGTGTGCCACATAAAGTTTCGTGACAAATCATTTTAAATAAATAATTTCATTTTTTTTAACTATAAGTTCTACTCCGTATCCGAAATTTCAGATGTCTAACTTCGAAACTGATGGATTCCATACAATCTTTGAACCCCTATTATAATAAGGGGGAAACCCTTGGTGGTGGAATTATCTAAATTCCTTTCTTAGTGCGCTTCAGAGTGTTCCAACTTAAAGTTGCATTTTCAATGACCATCAATAAATCACAAGAGCAAACTATAAAACCAAATTCCACGCGAGCGAAGCCGCGGGCAAAAGCTAGTAAATAAATATATAAGTCATTAAATTTGAGAATAATATAAATTGTGTAGAAATTTTGCAATAATAGGCCGTATACTTATCAAAATTGTGTACGCTTAAAGGAGATTTTGGATGGTATTTTTCTTGGCAATGGTAATTTTGTTAACCCCTCCAACTCAGCTAAATATGCTTGTGTCTGGAATGGGTTCACAGCAATAATGTAATGGGTGGGCTTCGCTCAACTGTTGATCGAAGTGGGTGGGGTTCGAACCCACTACCTCTCGACCATAAATCCAACACCTTTGACATTAGGCTATTGGCGCTTCAAATGTGTGTATATTAGTAGACCAATATCAAGTAAAAGTAAAGGTGAAAGTGCAATTCAGCCTGTCCCTAGGCCGGGCCTAGGTCAGATCCGCTTTGTATAAAACATTAATACTCATTTGCAACATTATTTGAAATAGAAGATTTACAGGAGTCGGGTGATATCTACAAAAAGTGAAAAATAGCTTTAATTTTGGAAGCCGGTGCTAAGAACGAAAATACAAGTATAAAAATGGAAGTATTCCGAAATAATTTTGTGCATATGGGTGGAATGTCCACCAGGTAAAGATGACGTATCACCATTCGCTTTGTAGTCCGATGATGGAACGGGCTTGGTGGAATTCGATAGTGCAACTCCATCGCGCAATCCCCGAAATATAACCGATAGGCTTGCAATACGTGCCGATCTGCCGTGATTCTTTAAAAGGCAGTCATCTGACAATTTACCGATTTTGAGTTTTTATAAATTTGGCACTGGTATCAAAACCACTTCACAGCTTTTTATGAAAAAATATCTCAAAAGCATTTAGCTTTCAGAAAAAAGGGTTAGATAGGTCAACGCGCCTTTTTTCCTGATGTCGCTCAATGTTTAACTCAAAATCGGTAAATTTTCAGACTGCCTTTTAAAGAATCACGGCAGCGATGTTCAATGCTCTGGTATAACCGTATAACTGACATCGAGGTCACCCACAACTGGGATCAAACAACAAAATATGTGACCTAATATATAGATTTTTTAATTGATAATAGGCTCGCGTCTGACCACCATCTCACCTGACGGTAAGTGATGATGCGGTCGAAGATGGAGCACGCTTACCTTTTTAGGTAAGCGTACTGTGTAAAACTATTCATTCTTTACTTAAAGACTCCTAGGATATACTATCGGGAAACAGACTCCGGCAGGGAATTCCACTCTTAAGCCGTACGCACAATTTAAATTGAAAGTATTCCCAAAACGTTTTGTGCATATAGGTAGGATGTCCACTATTAGATTTTTCTTTTAAATTGTTTTATTTCTAGATGTTCGTGTCCGAGGCCTTCCAAGGAGTAATATTCTGTATCAATATACAAATGATGAATACCAATGGATCATTGAATATGGGTATACGGTGAACGAGAGGCTCAGCCTAATTTGTGTATGCAACAAAGGATTAAAAAACCCCAATTACAGTTCAATATCGTACTATGCTTATTTTCAATGGAAGTTTAGAGGTAAATCTACATTTTTTTATTTATTTATTAAATATGTAATAGTAGATTATTAACCAAGGGGATAAAGCAGTGTCTTCTGACGCGGGTGATGATTTAAATCGCGAGCGTAACGAAGGACTCGAAGTTTACTCCCGAGCGTAGCGAGGGTGTTAAAAACTTAAATCACGAGTGAAGCGAGGGATTTAAGACGAGTCCTGAGTGTAGCGAGGGATTTAAGTTCACCCAAGACTAAGACAGCTTTATCACCGAGGAAAATACTCTACTTTTCGTACCATTTGCGAAAAAATTAACACAATAATAATATGAGATAAGCATTTATTATTTATAAAAATAAATTAAAATAAACTTAACTTTTATGTATTTGAAGAAATAAAACGCGGCGAATTCCTAGACTAATATTTTTTTGTCGGAAAAGCAAAGGCATCAAGCTCATACGGCCTCGTTGGTTTTCGTAATTTTATTTAATAATCATAACTGCATAATAAATGCGTATTCCTTTTTCAAAAATATGTAATGCTTTATATACAAACTCAATGGTGTAAACACAGATGTAGCAAAGAGTATGTAAAACCTAACGGTATGTAGTTCAGTATAAATTTCGGTAAGTATTCCAAATTAAAATCACATTCTCCCCCTAGAGGACGAATGAAATTCAGTACAATTTTCTTTCCCTGTTTTTAACAGATTAAAAATGACTATTGTTATGTTCGCTTTTTGTGGCATAGAATGTCACTTTTTTGAGCAAGTGGTACGAAAATATTTATATTAGTTTAAATAAACTAATATAAATATTTTCGTTTTTATATAAATATTTTAATATAAATATATTGAAAATATAATAATATATAATTATGACAGAAGTAGTGCAAGAAAGAGACAGCGTTATTATACGCTAGTGGCACGTGCACCGGACGTCATCGCTCCCACCTTGTAGGCAAGGTGGAGCTATAGGTAGCGCATAAAAGGGGCTGCGCCGTAGAATCGGCACGCATTTCTAACGGATGCGTCTCGGTGTACGGACCACTGCACACTGTGGAATTTTGCTTCAATTGCGGACACCTATATTTTATCCCTTCAAACTATAGATCCAGCGAAGAACTAAAACTTCTGCAAAGGAACCATAACTTTTTTATGATTAGTTTTGAAGTTATTGGGCATGGAGTTGACGTCTGACCTCAACTTCAGCTCAATCATTGAGTCTAAAGCTCAGACTGCAGCCAAAAAGCTGGGCATCCTACAGAAAGTGAGGCGATACTTCACACCTGGACAGCTTTTAAATTTATATAAAGCACAGGTCCGTTCCTGTATGGAGTATTGCAGTCACTTGTGGGATGGCTCAGCCAAATACCAGCTAGCTGCACTTGACTCGATCAAGGGCTCATAGGTGACGAGGCTTTGGCAGACAAGCTACACAGCCTGGCTCACCGGCGAAACGTTGCTCGCCTGTCTATCTTCTACAGATTGTACTTCGGAGAGTGTGCGCAGGAGCTCCATGACCTGATCCTTTCATCCCCCTATTACTACCGGTCAACCAGACGTACCGCTGGACACCATCCACACTTGGTCGATATACCGTCTTGTCGTACTAAGCGCTTTACTCCAACATTCATTGTGCGCACAGCCAAGGTGTGGAACTCTCTGCCGGCTTCTGTGTTCCCTGCCACATATGACCCGTCAGCCTTTAAAGCAAGAGTGAATAGGCATTTTCTAGGCTCACTCGTTCGATCGTAGACCTCATCTTACACTTACCATCAGGTGTGATCGAGGTCAAGAGCGGGCTCATTCGTAATAAAAAAAAAATTGAAATCTCGAGAAAACTCCATATTTTATTTTATTTTATTTTATTTTATTTTATTTGTTAGGGAAAACAAACAGTTACACATTATTCATAACAAAATAAAAAGTACGAACATATAGGGTTATACAAATGTGCAACCAACAACGTTCTCCACAGATGTACAAGAAAAAGACAGTATTGTTATTAAAGTTAGGATAATAGGATAATAGGTGTATGTTCAAAATTACTAGGTGTATACGAATACAAAGCTAAAATTATTCAGGCAAATTTCTAATTTTATATAAAAGCAAATTTCTAAATCTTCTAACTGGTAGTGAAAATAGATCCAAGTCAGAAAAGAACTTATTGTAATTGCTAGCAAGGCGACGAAGAGGTGCCCGCAGGCCCGCATTCGTACGACTAGAAGTGACGGCGAATACGGGCCGTGAGCGCACCTTTCGTCCTTGAATTGTCCTAGGGACTACATAGCACAGTCTATTGCTAATTTCTACACAGTCATACGCATTGTTACATAAATCGTACAGGAACATTGTCTCCAAGAAAATACGTCTTGACTTCAAAGAGAGTAGGTTGTACTTGTTAAGTTGTTCAACATAAGAGAGGTGTATTCGTCTTTGGCAACAACGGTAATGCATAGTTTTTAGAAATTTACGTTGAATTCGTTCTATACAGTCAGTGTACTTGTTATAGAAGGGACTCCACACCGGAACTGCATACTCGAGCTGAGACCGGATTATATATACCATAGACACCATAAAAATGCATTATTTCATTTCAAATATATGATTTTGCAATTGTTATAGATGAGGTATTAAAAACCGGTCAAGTGCGTGTCGGGTCACGCGCAGTGTAGGGTTCCGTAGTTTTTATAACAGCCAAGTGCGTGTCGTATTCGCTGACTGATCGTTTCGTACCATGCTCTAACTAAAAGCCAAACATGACTACCCAACTAATTTGACTTCCTATACAAATCCTCACCTGATCCGACAATTTTGCACGGAAAGTTTCAATTTTTTTTTAGAGATTTGTATAAAACTTGTCATAGCCGGTGTTTTGAATTTAAATACGGACACAGAGCTAGACTACTCAATCGTCACAAGAAGCTAGCGCGATACAACTGGCGCTTAGCGCCATCTATCGACATTTCTATAGAGTTGTTCGAAATTTTCGAGTCAAATACAATTGGTCGACTATTACTCGTAAACTTGTAAAGCCCACTTATGTGTGATAGTTTTCCTTTAAATTTCGTTATATATAGGTACTACTGCCGTAACATTTGAATTTCTAACTATATCCGTTTAGTTGATAGAGGGGGTGGACACTTGACTCTAACGAAAATTGGTACTTTAAAGCTTGATAAGTCACGAACGGTTTACTTAATCAAAAAACGGTCTAACCAAACCCCTAATATTTTTGAAAGACCTATCCAACGATATCCCACACTATGGGAAGAACGACAAAAAAAAAATATCATCCCACTTTACATGTATGGGAGGTACCCTAAATAATTGTTTTTTTTTTTCAAAATTTTATTTTACGACTTTTTTGGCGTCATTAACGTGTATACTCATGCCAAAGTACAACTTTCTAGTACCAATAGTTTTTGAGCTGAGCCGCGGACAGACGGACAGACAGACGGACATGGCGAAACTATAAGGGTTCCTTGTTGACTACGGAACCCTAAAAATGACTGTTATATTCACTAAATTAGTGGTTTATTTTTAAAAAATAATCATAAATAAAAGGAAAAATCTAGTTTTTTAAAATATATAATATATTTTTTATTTGGTTAGTCTCATTGTATCCGCATTTTGTTTTAACATGAACAGTTTTGTATTATAATATCTGGGGGCACGGCAGTGCCCCTGCCAAGTCGAGCAAAAAAGCGGCACGGCCGTACCATTCTTTTCTCGAAGCAATTCAGGCCATTTTCGACCTCCTATAACTTCGTTGTGGATAAAACTAGAAGCCTGAACTTTCAGTAACCAAACAGGCATTGTATAAACACGGTACATTTCAAATTTCATTCAATTTGAACCAGTAGTTCAAGAATTATAACGAGTCAAATTTTTTTAATTTTGTTAATTTTGTCACTCACTGACTGACCGATCACCAAAAGTCTAAGGCACTTCTAGCAGACATAGAAGCTTCAAATTTAGAATACAATTAGTGTTTAGTATATGAATGAAGGAAAAACTATAATATTTTTCAATTTCGTTCCAGTTTTCTAGATACATCAACTGCATAAATAACTTTGTAATCCCATATAAATATATAGGATTACAAAGTTACATTTGCAGTTAATTAATCAGTGTACCTGTATAATATAATGAAATAATAGATGTAGATTGGTACTTTTTGTTTTTCTTGGTGAAAAATATCATCGAATGACTTCTTCCGCTCGGGTGTATGAGAATTCTACTGACTAAAAACCCACCCTGTTCCTTCGGAAGCCCTAAAGTTCCGGGGCCGCGGTATCTCGATGGAACTTTCCCGCAAACCCTGACAGGCAATGGCCCTATGAGGCCCCGTCACTGGTATTAACAGCTTTTTGAGGCGCGCGTGGAACACAACGCGCCGCTGACCCGGGCGTGGTCCTTACCGGACGGTGAGCGACCCCTGCTCGCCATCCGCAGGCCCGCGCCTACGGTGGCCCGAAATCGACTCGGGATCTACGACGCCCGGGGCGTCCCCCCGGCGGCTGGGGCGCGAGGAAGAGAGTTGCCTCTCCCTCGCACGTTAGGCCTCCTCCTTCGCTAGCATGACTGCTTCGCAGCAGGAGGTGACTGCATCCCATTCCCTCTCGCTTCGCACCATGGTCTAAACCAGAGCAGGGCGCGAGAAGTCACCGCCGCCGATCGCCTCTATGAGGATACGACGGTGCTCCACCCATGCAGGGCACACCTCGACCATATGCTCCACCGTGTCTTCCAGTGTAGATAGGTACCTAGATATAATAATTATGCTCAAAGGTAACTTGTTAAATGGTCAACGGAATAAAAAAGCAAGAGGTATTAAGAGTATTGGGGAGTATTAAGTAGAGTAAATTGCCCGAAATTGCATAATTACTTACTTATGGATTAACTTTAACCGAGACGTTTGACGAGTGCGGCATTAATTATTACTAACTAATGCAAAAGACGTACGTGCGTATTCATATGTGCGTATCAAAGCGTCCAAAAAAAACCCATAGAGACAGAGAGTGGGCTTTGAAAAAAACTTTAGCTGAAGTTCAAGAAGTACCGGTCAAGTGCGTGTCGGGCCACACGCATTTTAGGGTTCCGAAGTTTTTATAACAGCCAAGTGCGTGTCATATTCGCTGACTGATCGTTTCGTACCGTTTTTTTTTATTTTACGGGGGGAAATCCTCATGGACTACCTCCGCCTGGGGAATGGCAGAGGGGCGTGCCGGATTCTTACCGGCTAAAACCACTCCGGTGTCTCCTCACACGTGCGCGAGGGGCCGCGGGAAACCTAATTCTTCCGCAGCCCCGCACTAGTGCTGGCCGGGTCTGTCCCGGCCTCGCCTCCTAAAGCCAAACATGACTACCTAACTAATTTGACTTCCTATACAAATCCTCACCTGATCCGACAATTTTGCACGGAAAGTTTTAATTTTTTTAGAGATTTGAATAAAACTTGTCATAGCCGGTCACAATAAAATTAAATTGAGGAAGTAGTTTGCTGGGGGAGCTTTGTGTTTGATATTATATAGCAAAATAATAAATAAATAAAAACATATTAATTTTAATTCACTCTAAAAACGGGCCCAGATAGGGCGATAGTAACTGAAGAAGGAATTATAAAATCCAACTTCACAGGGGAAATTTGAAAAAATATGATCTATTTGAGTACCACCGCGTGTATAGCCCTTTATACCCGCGCTGAAATGAGCGTGAGTTTTGAGTACCCTCACGACCGTGAGTAGTCTAGTTGTACCTGAAACTCACAAACGTGAGGGTTAATTCCTGAAATAACTGTAAACCCGAGATTTTTTTAGTATTTTTTTCTAGGTCCTTAGACTATAGAAAGCTATAAAAACCATGACTTAAATGATTTAAAAAAAAATAAACCGCCGGGTGTAAAGGGATAGGGAAGTGGTTGTAATAAAGACTGGTAACCAGTGTCACGTATTAAATTGAAAACTGCAGTTGTCGTTACGGAGATAGTCTTCATTAAAATCTCCAAATATTATGCAAGGACTGTTATGCAATAGTATATTACTTACAAAACCTACTGCGCGACTGTTGGGACATTTGCGTGATCTATAAAAAGCTATAATCTTCACTGCATTTATTTCGAAAATTACTGCTTCACAGTGGTCACCTCCAGCAATGTCAATGTAATACCGTGGGTTGCTATACACACCAAAACCTGGGTTTGAACTAGACTCTTTAGGGCCATTTGTTCTAATTATTTCCTTAAGACTAGCGCGATACAACTCGCGCTTAGCGCCATCTATCGACATTTCTATGGAGTTGTTCGAAATTTTCAAGTCAAATACAATTGATCGACTATTACTCGTAAACTTGTAAAGCCCACTTATGTGTGATAGTTTTCCTTTAAACTTCGTTATATATAGGTACTACTGCCGTGACATTTGAATTTCTAACTACAACCGTTTAGTTGATAAAGGGGGGGGGACACTTGACTCTAACGAAAATTGGTACTTTAAAGTTTGATAAGTCACGAACGGTTTACTTAATCAAAAAACGGTGTTCCCAAACCCCTAATATTTTTGAAAAACCTATCCAACGATATCCCACACTATGGGAAGGACATAAAAAAAAAGTATCATCCCACTTTACATGTAGGGGATGTACCCTAAATAATTGTTTTTTTATCAAAATTTTATTTTACCACTTTTTTGGCATCATTGACGTGTATACTCATGCCAAATTACAACTTTCTAGTACCAATAGTTTTTTAGCTAAACCGCGGACAGACGGACATGGCGAAACTATAAGGGTTCCTTGTTGACTACGGAACCCTAAAAAGGAAGGCTACCTACAAAAATAAGAAAAGCTCATAAGACAGACAGAGGGCTTTAAGAAAATTCGTTGTTGGTATACAAGAAATAGAAGGTACCGGAAAGGAAAAAAGTAGGACTTTCTACAAAAAGCAATGAGATCCCATAAAAAACAATACTTGTCAAAAAACCAAGTCTCGCAACTTAGTTGTTCTACCGTAAAAAGTTGTGAGATCCATGTAATACCAAGTCGGTTATTAATTTATTCAGTCCCTACTTAAGGGACCTTCTGTCTCAAGTTGTTACGTAATTATCTAACCTAATGACATCTTATAGTGACCATATCAATATTAAAAATCTTTACCGTTTTAAATAAATAGATTGACTTGGCAATCGCAATAAACAATTTAATTTATATATGTATTACTTGTGAGATTTATTGTGTTTTCATGCGATGGCCGAGTTTTAAAGCTATATAAAGTTATGCTGACGTCAGCAAAAAAGCTGTTTTTATTTGTACATTTCAAAATAATGATGTTACATAGATCATTGTTTTACTACAGTAAAATTACAATATCTAACTCCATACAAAGTTTAGGCATTGCACCTACGATGTACAAAGAGTAATCATTTTTTTTTCAATTTTCTCTAAATTATGGGTTTTCTCCGCATTCTCCTCCACATTTATTGTGCGCACAGCCAAGCTGTGGAATTCTCTGCCGGCTTCTGTGTTCCCTGCCACTTATGACCTTTTAGCCTTTAAAGCTCGAGTAAATATGCATCTTCTAGGCTCCCTCGTCCCATCTTAGACATCATCTATCGCTTACTATCAGGCGAGATCGAGGTCAAGAGTGGGCCCATCAGTAATAATAAAAAATAAAAAATCCGTATCTGATTTTAAAATTAAATTGTTAATGCTTAAGCAGTTTCATTTTCTTTACACTTCTTACTTTAAGAAACAAAGATATAATATAATATAATATAATATAATATAATATAATATAATATAATATTTTCTGGACATTATTACAAAAACACGACTTTGAATCCGATAAGTTTTGGTGGAAGGAGACACTAACACACCCACACGTTAGGGAGAACGAAGACGCAAAATTACTTTGGGAAATGCCAATACAAACAGACACAGAAATACAAAACAATAGACCGGATATAATTTACATTAATAAAAAAGAGAGCAAAACTTACCTTATTGCCATCGGATTATAATATAGGACCAAAAGAAATAGAAAAGCTTACAAAATATCAACCATTAAAAATAGAAATAAATAGATTATGGAAAACCAAAACCACCATAGTTCCAATAATAATAGGTGCAACAGGAGTAATAGGCAAGAGTTTACATAGATACTGCGAAACACTAGAGAGCAAAATAAGAATAGATATAATGCAGAAACAGGCTGCCATACACACTGTAACAATTGTAAGCAAAGTGCTAGGTGACAGTGTTTTTGTAACGAGGAACCCTGATCCTCCCCTACCCTGAGGGTCTCGGGGCGGAAGGTTCAGTAGAAAACCGACGAAAGTCGAGAAGTTAGCAACTAACAAACTTTAATATAATATAATATCTTTATTTGAAACACAGCCAGAAAATTACATGTGTCTTAATAGCTAGAATAAGAACATGAATTTGACAGTAATACATAGCCTGCTATCTCCCAAACTAGGCAAAAACCTGTATCTTGGGAGGCAGTATAAAAGTGAATTTTAACATTCTTTATTCATAGCCCGTGTAAGATGGTGTGAACTTCAAATAGATTAGGTCAAAATAAAAAATAAAAATATAAAGAGAAAACAAACTACAAAAAAAATAATACAGAGAATCGATAACAAACAAAAAAAATCCCTAAAAATAAATCATTGTTAAATAAATTAATAATATAGAATGCCATTTATCTATGTTATGCTATACAAGTGAGTGTATGGGTGTAGTTGTAAGTGTGTGTGTGCGTGTGTGAGTGTGAGTGGGTGTGTGGGGGTGTAAGTATGTGTGTATGCGTACTTGTTTACTGATGTGGAATTTATATTAAAAGCGATTCTGTTTTGGTATAGTCTAAGGTGAATAACCAAGCTTTCAACTTGTTCTTACATTCGTGTCTGTTTAACGCATGGATATTAAGCATTCTGTTTATTTTATTATAGAGTCTGGTGCTGACAAAGGGGTATTGTCTATGTGCAAAGGCGGTACTGTGTGGTTCTGAGCGAAATACTATGTCAGCTCGACGTTTCTTAGTGGTAACGAGAGGACTGCAATGTTTCCTCAGTATGGTATGAAACACAAATAGTTGCCGGACAGTTAATACTTCACTATCACGATAGAGTTGAACTGTTGGGTATCTATACTGTTTATGAAACATAACTTTTAGAACCGCTCTTTGTGCAATTTCTAGCTTTAAAAGTGATGTTTTATCAGCAGCCCCCCAACAGACTATACAATAGGAAAGTAAAGACTGACACAGAGCGTAGTATACTAGTTTGATAGTGACTACATCGGCAGACTGCCTCAAATTTCTTAAAATATAAATGAGCAATCTAACTCTTTTGGCCAAATAATCAATCTACATATGCCAGTTCAGATAACGATCTATATAGATACCTAAGTAGCGTATATAGTTGGATACGCAGAGAGGTGGAAAGGAACAGTGGGAAAAGAGGTTCAGGCACGAGGGAAGTCTGATATTAATTGGATCTTTAGGTTGCGAGAATTGAGAGACTGAGAAGGGTATTATTTTAGATTTCTCAGCATTCAATGTTGGGAGGTTTTTTGAAAACCAATCACTAACTATATGGATATTTGTCTCTGCTAATTGTGGGGCCTCATCCCAGGTATCTCCATGTATCAATAAAACAGTATCATCAGCATAAGCAAAGACAGAACAATTTTTAACGGAAAGGAGACAGAGGTCATTTATGTAGATAAGAAATAGTGTCGGGCCAAGAATGCTTCCTTGGGGTACACCGTATTCTATTTTAGCTTCTGTACTCATAACATTTTCTATCTTTACATACTGCGAACGATCTTGAAGATAGTTCTCGAAGAGTTTTAGAGCACACCCACGGATCCCAATATCGGACATCTTCGCCAAAAGTATAGGAACAGAGACTGTGTCAAATGTACCAAGGCATTTCTTTATACAATTTAGGTGTTTAGTTACAGCATCTGAGAGAGCAGACACAGCATCCTCAATGGAAACACCTGAACGGAAACCATACTGATTATGCGCTAAGATGTTATTTGCATACAAAAATTTTACCAGACGACTATTCAAAAGTTTTTCTAATATCTTAGAGATTACGGGAAGTACAGAAATAGGCCGGTAGTTGTTTACGCAGTCCCTGTCCCCACTCTTATAGATAGGGTGAACTACTACTACTAACTTTTGAGAGCATCAGGAAAAACTCCTGTATTTAGCGAAATATTACAAATATGTACAATAAGCGGGACTAAAACATGGTGGGATATTTTAAGTACCTTACTCGATATAGAGTCTATGCCAACCGAAGAATCATTACGCAGATTTAGAATGATTGCTTCAATCTCTTGAGCATCTGTATCAAATAGGGCAATGGAATTGATATTGTTCTTTGGAGTACGATATTGCATGCAGTCTACCAATGAGGTTTCTTTTTATTTTATTTGCAATTTTTTTTCCCACATTTACGAAGAAATTGTTTATAGAGTTTATGGATTGGGATGAAATTAAATTACGAGCAGGTAGGGTGGGACGTTTAGTGTTAGTTACAGTTTTGATGACGTCCCAAGTAGCTTTTATGTTATTTTTAGCTTTGGCAAATTGTTCTTTTTCATAATTGTGCTTAAGTTTCCGTAGGAGAGCATTACAAAAGTTCCGGTATCTATAATAGGTAAGTTTTAGAATGTGATTATCGGGCTGAGTTTAAAGCTTTTTATGCATGCAGTCTCTATTTCTAATGCATTTCACTAGACCGCAGGAAATCCAGGGCTTAATATTCCGGTATTTTTTAGATACTTGTGTTTTACGTGTGTGCTGACATATGATTTCAGAAAGTGTTCTAGTGAGAATGTTTGTTGCCTTATTAGCATTTTTAGAAAATAAAACATTGGAGAAATCTGTCTGTTCAATGTCACGTATAATCAAGGTATAATCAACCACAGTTTTAGTTATGCTCGGCTTCAAGCTGGATCTATCTGTATCCACACTTAATAAAACTGGTTCGTGATCAGTAATGTGGGACTCTATGACAAGAGTAGTGGCTAGCCTATTTGTTTTTATTAAAACATGATCTAGGCAGTTATTGATTCAAGTTGGATATAGATGAGCTGGGAGTAAGCCTTGTGATGCGGTAAAATTCAAATACTCTTGTGAATGTCGATCTTTATTGTTATTTTTAATGTCTATATTTATGTCACCAATTAAAAATATTTGACCATATTTTTTTAAGAATGAAAGGACGTTACCTAAGCTACACACATCAAAAGTGTCTAGGGATCAAGCATTTTTATGCGGATTTCTTGAGATTGAGATGGGGCTTTGTAATAAATTTATGATTTTATAAATTTATATGGATCCTTTTTGGTGCATTTCATAATTTGAAACAGGAACTGTTAATCAAATTCGAGTAAAAGATGAAAATCAGCTGTCAATATTTTCCCTATAGAAACATACAACGCATTGAAGACATTATTAGTGCTACTGTTTCCCTACTACTGATTAAAACCAACGTTATTATGGAGCGGCGACGTCATTTAAGCAGGGAAGAAATGCTCAGAGCCGTGGGAATGATAGAAGCTGGTTCCCGGCACACTTTGGACACGTTACCGAAGCACTGATACCGTGGCTGAGCGCCATGGAGGACGGTATCGCTGCACCACACGGAGACAAGACCGATACATTCAAATCTTAACTCGAAGAGCTCCAACAATAACCGCCATGATGTTAGCCGTGAGGCTTCATCACTCTTCAGGGAACTTAATTAGCGACCAAACAGTCAGAAACCGCTTGCATGAAGTGAACTTTCATTCCCGAAGACCACTACGGGTACCACCTATAGCAATGCACAATCGTAGGATTCGATATCAATGGGCTCTTGAACACAGAAATTGGGCAGAAGAACAATCGCGTTTCGTGTGCTTTTCTGATGAGTCTCGTTTTGGTATGAGACCGGATACAAGACGTATACGACACTGGAGAACCCCTGGACGCCAACAGCGATTAAAATCCTGCCAGGAAGTCCATCCTTATAGTGGTGGAACCATCATGGTATGGGCGGGTATTTGGATCGGCGGAAGAACTGAGTTGATTTGGATCAGAGGCAACCTCAACGCTCAAATTTATGCTGAGACGATTGTATCTGACGTCATCGTTCCTCTACAAGTGCAAATCGGTCCCTTATTTCAGTTAATGCATGATAATGCACGACCGCACACCGCAAGAGTTGTAAGACAGACTCTCGCCGCAGCTAACATCAATGTCCTGCTCTGGCCTGCTCAGTCGCCAGACTTGAACCCGATTGAGCATGCATGGGATATGCTACAGAGAAGAGCTCTGCCGAATATGGAGGGTATCCAGTCGCAAGAAGACCTTTTTTTGTTGTTGCAACGAACATTGGCGGCCATTCCACAGCTTGATTTGGATGAACTCATTTTGAGTATGCTAAACCGATGTTCTTGTGTTGTTAGTGTTCGCGGTAGAAACACGGATTATTAATTGTTTAAGTTACCCAATAAAATTTTAAAGAAAACTGTTATTTCAGTCTTTTTTTCGAACTTTAATGTTAGTGGTTCAAATGTCAAAAATCCCTTTATTAGGAAAATGGCAAATTTCTTTATTAATGCAAAGGTGACTTGGTTTATAGTTACTGTGACAAACGAAAATACTTTATTTGATGAATCCTTAAAGAAAATTTTAATTAATATCAATCAGGAGAAAAGTTATTGCAAAAATATATGTCCCTAGACACTTTTGATGTGTGTAGTTGGAAAATTATTGATAAAATGGTAGGATGGAGATCTGTACAGGGCAATGACAACTATATTGTCATTTATAATGCAAACCAGGCAATTTGATTCCTTAAATTCAGGTTCTATAATTTTACAATTTAGATTCAGTTTTGTGTAGATTACGATACCATCATTTTGATTTTTAAAGTTCCTTGTTTGGTGTGATTGATATCCCTGTAAAGTGGGAATTATTGTTGTTTTCCTTAGCCAACACTCGACAGGATGATAACATCACAATCAAACTGAAGTTGTTGAAGCAGAACTGTCAACTCATCAAAATTTTTGTTAATACTACGGATATTGAGGTGTAATATATTTATTTATTTATTTATTATATTTATTTATTTTATTTTCGGAAGGCTTACAGACTAATAACATTATAACAATAATATATAAAAACTAAGTTGCTAATTACAAGCCCTCACAGATAAATAAAGTTATGTAAAAAAAAAAGACTATGTTCAAACTGAACTAGCCTAATACAAAATAGACTGATGTGTTCTATTCGACTACACAAGTTAACTAAAACAATTAATTTATGTTCAGGTGTGCAGTTCAATTCAAATGCAAGTAGGTGCAACAGGTTCAAAAAATGGCTTTGCTAAGAGCTTCCTTAGTGTGTTTGCATTGGTGCAAAACAAATCCACATCATGTTCACAACAAATTTTGTTGAAGCTGCGACTCGCTCTACAGAAGTAGGCATTACGCCTATAGTTAGTGTTTACAGAAGGTACACGTAGAAGTGGTCGCTGTCGCAGCCCCATTTGATTAGTGCGTAACGTTAACTTAGAAACAAGTTCAGTACTGTCAATTAAATCATTTGCAATATTTAATAAGTAACATATGTCATTAATATTATGCCTTTGGTCAAGCGGCAGAAAATGGTACCTTCTACATCGGTGATTGTAATCTACAGATACTTGTTTCGCCCTGTAATCTAGGTACTTAAGAAATTTTCTCTGAATACCCTCAATGCGAGAGATGTAGATCCCGTACTGAGGGTTCCAGACTTGTGATGCATACTCAAGATGGCTGCGAACGAACGAACAATACAAAACTTTGATCGGTTTTAGCGATCGGAAAGAAGCCGACGTTCTCATTATGAAACCAAGTGCTCTCGATGCTTTTTTTACTATTCCATCAATATGCTTATCGAAGAGCAGCTTGCTGTCTTGTATAATCCCAAGATCCCTAACAGTATTGACCTTCCCTATACCGATATTGCATAGTGTGTATGATGATAATTATGATATGATGATTAATGATATGATGGTAATTTCCTATTATTGTTTTTTATTAGTTTATGACAGTCAACCAGAGGAACTTTGAAAGACTTCGAAACCTGGTAATTATCGAGATTAGAAATAATATTTAGTGTATCGACCATTTTTATACAAGAGAAGTGTTTCAAGGACATTAGTCGCTAGACATAATATTTTTACATAGACTTGTGATGGGGACTTGACAATAATTTTAATTTGTGATATTTTATCTATTATTATATTATTTTTTTATATTATTATCTATTATTATTATACTTTTTATATTATATTTTATACAAAGAGGGTATGTAGGAACAAAATTGAAATGATGTGGTATTAAATTATGTAAAAGTGTGTGTGAGTATATGTGAGTAGAGAGGAGTATGGCAATTCTATTTTGAAGACATATGTGAGTAATTTTCCGTTTAACAAGAAGAAGTCAATATAAAACAATTTGGTTAATAAAAGTAAACATTTTTAGCGTTAAAGTAACAAGGAACCATATAAATTTATCATAAAAAATCGAGTGATGATGAGGAATATTTATACCGATGTAGCTCCATAGTCAATCCGCTGTCTGTTTTAGTGTATTTACGTCTGAATCAGATTTAATGAGTATAGCAGAATCACCCTCCTTTTTCCGCATTAGGATTCTGCCGTTAGCAATCCAGCAAAACGCGTATCCGTGGGATTTCGCGTGTATTCGTGCCAGATAGAGTAAATGCCTCTTTTTGGCAGTTAAAGCTTCCGATATATAAATCGGTTTACATGGGCCCTGTAGCTGGATATCTGTTGTTGACAACTTGTTTCCGTTCTTATTATAACTTTTATAAGTCTGAAGTATAGATTCTTTCGCGATAACTGTCGATAAATATACGATGATAGTGCCAGAGTCAGGTGACTTTATGGATTTAACACGGAAAATGTCACATATTCCGCTCATTTTCAACTCATTCTGCAGTAATGCGCTGGTTTTTATAACTGTAGCACAAAGAGTAGCTTTATTTTCGTTTTGGTTTACAGGTATGTTTCGAAACTCTATGCTGGAAGACTTGTTGAGACTTTCCAAGTTTTCAATTATTTCTTCAAGAACCTGTACATAGGCCATTTTCTCCCTGTTAGCACTTTCAAAGCTTTTTAATTTCCCCATTATTTCATCATAAGATGCCGATACAAACTCTACGGACTTACGCAACTCAGAACATTCGGCTTTAATTTCGTTTACCGTACTTAAAAAAGCAGCGTACTTCTTGTCTTGATTTTCAGTAAATTCGATGAGTATATTCTTAATTTCCGCTGTAAACTGCCTAATATCTTCACCATGTTGAAACTTCCGTTTAAACCTTTGCGTTATATTCGAGGCAAGTTGTTGTTGAGACGTTGTTTTGGACGTATCAGGCTCGGAGTCATAGAGTAAATCTGTTGACTTGCTCGGTGGAGTTCTACTCAGAGACATTTTCTTGATTATAAATGCTATTATATAGAAATAATTGGATATTTATTCAGTTTCTTGAAGAGAATATTGATCTTCTTATTTAGAAAACGTAGGAAATATAACAAAAGAAATTACAAAAGTAACCTCTGTACAGCTGGGACCGATCTTGAACTCCTATGAATGTCAGTCGAACGGCATACACACTATGCTGCCAGAACTTCTAGCATAGATGGTCAAATAAGGCTTCAATATTTACCATAAATATATACGTGTTAGCGGTTAATGACCTCGCTTACATACTTAGCACTTTTAAGGAAAGTTTTAAACGGTAATTTTGTAATTACTCGGCGCACAGGTAATGTTATTCTCAGATTTTTTACACTTTGGATTGTGATGTAGTTGTATACACGTAGATATACGACACAAAGGATATTTATCAGTTTTAACCAGTTTATTTAATTTAAGGAGCACAGAGACAGTTTACACACGTCTGACTCACACGGGCGCGATGAGGGTAGGATAGTAGATAGATGATGAAAATGTAATTTTACCATCTGAAGAAGTTTCAATATCTTCGGATGTCGAAGAGTAAAGAAAATGAAACGGCTTTAGCATTAAATTTTTATTTAATAATACATTCTTTTTTATTTCAATAAAATAAATAGATATATGCAACCCTATTTCCATAGAAATTCTGTGGAAACTTTAGAAATTTAATATTTCCGAAGTCCCAATATTAACCCATTTGCTTTTTATTTTGTGTTGTTAATAACTATATTATGCATGCACAGAATTAAAATCAGATGCGGAATCGATAGGAATACGGAGACAATAACTTAGTGAAAATAGAAAAAAAAACAATTATTCCTTGTACATCGTAGGTGCAATACCTAAACTTTGTATGGAGTGAGATATTCTACTTTTACGGTACCTAATAAAACAATGTAATCTATGTAAATCACATCATTATTTTGAAATGTACAAATAAAAACAGTTTTTTGCTGACGTCAGCATAACTTTAAATAACTTTAAAACTAAACATAATAAAATCATGGTTCCTTCCCAGAAGTTTTAGTTCTTCGCTGGATCTATAGGATGAAGGGATAAAATATAGATGTCCGCAATTGAAGCAAAATTCCACAGTGTGCACTGTCTCTCGACAATCAGTACTGCCCGGTTATTGGATGTGGAACAATGTCTCGGACATTTAGTACGATCCTTATTGCAGTGGGTGCACGGAACACTGTCCCTGACAGTTAGTACTGCTCGGTTATTGGATGTGGAACAATGTCTCTGACATTAAGTACGATCCCTATTGCGGTGGGTGCACGGAACACTATCCCTGATAGTCAGTACTGCCCTATGTGACCGCCTGCACTGCCATTATTAGTTATTTAAATTATTTTAATTAATTGCTATAATTTCTAGTTTGATTGAAAGAAATTCATGTATTGCCTATATCTGAGTATTACTTCTGATGTCTCAGCCAAACCCGACATAGGCTAGTGGATTACCTACATTTAAATTTAAAACCTTTAAACTTAGCAATTTGAAATATCCAAAAAAATATTGCATTACGCAATAAAATATTTTATTGCTTCATTATTTTTGTAAAAATTCAGTATCATGCAAAAATGGCATAATACTTGTTAAGAAATTTATCTCGCTACATTGTAACAAAAGATGATTTGTGTTGAGGAATGAAACGTAGTTGTCATATATATTTAAAATAAAAGGAATAAAAAAATGAGTGACGTATGTCTTCATAAAACGTCTCAAAAGGAAATAACATGTTTCATTAAAATTCCTATAAATAAGAACCTAAATAATATAATAAATAAAACGTCCAGAGATTCGGCGACGGACCAACGTCCGTGAGCTTGCTGGACATATTTGGCGACCGTGACATTTCGTGAAATAGGTACTAATATAATTGTAACAGCCACGAGCGGCGACATCCGCACAAAATGGACGACGCTCAAAAATCTTCACAAATCACGAAATTAAATAAAGAGAGGAGCATTCTAAGGAGGCTTTTTACTATAGCGGCCAACTCCATTGAGGACATATTTAAGGCCGGGGAAGCGAAGATGACCGAATTAAAATGTGAGTTTAATAAGTTAAATGATTTAAACACACGAATTTTGAAATTAGATATAAAAATGAAAGACGAGCTATTAGATAGTGAAAGTACGGATGCCCAAATTGAAAAAGAAATTTTGTCGGCCGAAGAATACAATAACAGATTTATTGTTATAAAAACTAAATTCGAAATAATTCTGAATAAATCTGCTAAGACAAACACAAATGGAGAAAATTGCCAAAAAAGGTACTTCAAGCTCCCGGAGATAAAGTTTATAAAATTTGACGGGAATATCCGGAATTGGTTGTGTTTTTGGGGTCAATTTTCCAAAATAGACTTGGACCCAGAGTTAGACGACGATGATAAAATGTACTATCTAAAACAAAGTATAGAATTTGGAACAGACGTTTACTCACTTGTAATGAGTTACCCTCCAGCAGGAAATGCATACAAAAAATGCATGGAGGAGCTAAAGCAAAGATATGCGCGAGAAGAATTATTAATAGAAGTATACGTTCGAGAGCTGCTCGCATTAGTTTTAAAAAGTAAGTCAAACCTTGTGGAACTGTATGACAAGCTGAATGCAAATTTAAGAGCCTTGGAAAGTCTCGACATTAATAAGTACCAGGCGTTTATTCTACCGCTTATAGAATCTGCCCTGCCCCTTGAGTTTTTAAAGATTTGGGAGCGTCAAAAGGGACTTATACAGACAAAGAACCCAGAGGAGGTCCTTGTTAGCTTAATGGGTTTTTTAAAAGCGGAAGTTGAAAGCATTCAGAGAGTTGAAATAACTAGAAATCTAGCACAAACTGGTCTGAATGGCCAAGAAGCCACCGCTAGCTGTCTTATCGCACATGATAATAATAATTCAAAAAAGAATGTGCAACTCAAGAACTGCCTATGGTGTGATAAAAATAATCACTCAAGCTCAGATTGTTATAAGATGCACAATCTCACCGTAGAGCAGAGACTAGAATTTGTAAGGAAGAAGAGGGCATGCCCCGTTTGTTTGAAGCTCGGACATCATCCAAAAGCATGCAAAGCATTTGTTAAATGTTTAATATGCCAGAAGAGGCACTCTACAGCACTGTGCACTGAGAAGAGAGAGATGAAATGTTCAGAGAAACCTAACACCACTACAGCAAATCTGTCTACGCAGAACTATAGCACTGAAACCTTACTTCAAACATTGATAATTAACGTGCGCAATGGAGTACGGGTTCTACCTGTTCGTGCTTTATTTGACAGTGGTTCTCAAAGAAGCTATATTCGAGAGAATATTGTAAAAGAACTGAACCTAATTCCTACACGGCAGGAAAAATTAAATCATTGCTTATTTGGTAACATAAAAACTAAAATAGAATCTCACAATGTTTATAATATAATGTTAGAAAATCGTAATTCTAATTTTACAATGAATATTGAGGCCCTCAGCCAAACTTCGATTTGTGGAAATATTCCAAAATTAAATTTAACCAATGAGACATGTAAAATTTTAGAAAGACATCAGATCTCCTTAACTGATATAAAATCTGAAATATCAGAAATTGGAATTTTAATAGGAGCTGATTTTGCAGGGTTTATGTTGACAAGTAGTGTCATTGTAATGGAAAATGGTTTGGTGGCAATTAAAACTAAATTAGGCTGGACAATTCAGGGCAGGCAAATTAGTACTTCGCCTGATAATACTGCTTCTGCTATGTTTTGTGGGTCTACTAACAATAATTTGACAGATTTTTGGACTCTTCAAACTCTTGGCATTCATGATCCAGCAGAGATGAAGTCTAGAGCACAAGGTGAGGCCGAGGCAGTGAGCTGCTTCAAGGAGACATTGACGAAACTACCGGATGGCAGATATGAAGTCGAGCTTCCATTCAAGGTGGGTTTTGATGATTTATTACCTAATTATAATATCGCAAAGAAAAGATTAGATGTAAACACTAAAAAGCTGATTTCAAGTGGTAAATACAAAGACTATGATACCAGTTTGCAAGAGTGGCTAAAATTAGGCATTATTGAAACTTCTGATATACATCATGGTCATAATTCTGGTTATTATTTGCCACATAAAGATGTATTTAAAGAATCTAGCCTGACAAGTAAAATCAGGCCTGTATTTGATGCCTCTTGCCCAGACAAAAATGGGCTGAACCTAAATATATCCTTGGAGAAAGGTATTAATTATTTTGAACATATACCTATAGTAATAATAGGTTTTAGAAAAGGTCCAAGGAAAAAGTATGGCAGGTAAAGTATCACAAATTCTAAAACCTAGTACTTCAATGCATGTTCCCAGTGAGCCTGAAAAGATCACACAACATGGCAGGAGAGTGGTGATACCCAGTACATATAAATCCCCAGTACAGTCAGCTAATCACGATATTATGAAGATGGTATATTATGCGATCTGCCAATCAGTTCTTGGATACTGTATTACTGCATGGGGAGGTGCAGTAAAAACCAATTTTCTGAGAGTCGAAAGGGCACAAAGAGCCATACTTAAAGTTATGACGAAAAAGCCATTTAGATACCCAACCACTGATCTTTATTCTGAATGTAAAATACTAACGGTACGGCAACTCTATGTGCTTCGATCGATTCTAAGGACACACGCTGGCTTACCACTGCCTAACCCAATAAAGCGAGTAAATCTCCTACCAAGTATCCAACATAAAACCATCTTCGCAAAACACCAATTCTACATACTAAGCACTCATATGTACCAAAAATTACATAAACAATTAAATATCCGTATGCTAAATACATACACAGTAAAATCCAGGTTAACAGAATGGCTACTCCAGAAAGACTATGCGTACACGGAGTCTCTACTTACCTACCTCACATAACACCAATATTCAGTCTCTTACACATAGTTTCATTCAGTATTGCACACAAACATGCGCTCAGTTTACAAACATAAACTCGAGCCCCACATCCCGCTCTACATGCATACACAAACACGCATACACACACACACACACACAAACGCACACACACTGCACAAACACACACTAAAATTCACAACAAGCCATAAGAATACACACACGCTAACAAATCACAATTATTACAGAAACTGATACAGTATAATATGTGTACATGTATAAAATGAACATTCATCCAGTGGTAGCTAAGCACCGTCTACTTGTGTAATGTAACCAAGCTCAAAAATCACTTGGCCGAACACTGTCTCCTAAGACACAGGTTACCCTAGTTTAGGAGGCAGGGTTATATTAATTTTGTACAGATTCTGCAATGGGCTTCTTACCCGACTGTTTTTATAATATTTAAGTTCAACCAATTGTACGGTCGGCCAAGAAAGTGGTGTACCAGTTTTGATTTAGTTTCCCGGTCATCGAAAATTACAACAAGGTTCGTTATAAAAAGATATTACTGAAAGAGACAACATTATCATGACGTAAACCTATGTATTTAGTATTCATACGTCATATGTCACATATAAGTACATGACATTTTAACCTTTATTATAAATGAAAAGGACATTAGTTTCTACAAAGCAATTGAAATGTTTCCAAACAAAAGTAATAAAAACTATTTAGACAACCGAATTCCATTTGAAAAAGAAAACTGACAATTGACATTTTGTCAAATATATGCAAAAAATCGATATATTTTCCGTGTTATTTTTCAATCAACTGCATATAAAATCATCTCAATGCCTGCCAACTTGACCATTGCCGAAAGAGCACAAATAATTGCCCAATTTAATGAGGGAAGCAGTATCAGTGCGATATCCCGGAATTTGAATATATCGAGGCGTTCTGTCCGCTTTTGGATTCGTCGTGAAGGAGAGGAGGGAAGTTTGTTGGATCACAGAAGAAGTGGTCGCCGGCCTGCACTCTCCAATAACGATAGAGAATTCATGAGACGGGAATATGAAATCAATGGTTTTAAGCCCACAAAACATTTTGCGGAGATGTTCGATGTGAGTGCCCAAACAATAAGGAATCATCTACATTACATGGGGTTGCACCACAGGCATTACGCCAAGAAAATATATTTGACGGATGCTCACAGACTTGCTCGTCTGAACTTCGCCAGAGAGCACTTAGAGTTTGATTGGTCTAATACAGTGTTTTGTGATGAAAAAACGTTTAAATCCAGTCAGCATGGACGTCTTCACCTTTGGCGATATAATTCAACACGGTATAAAGATGATCATGTAATCCCAAATAGAGAATCAGGTCGAATTTCCGTAAATATTTGGGGCTGGATGAGTACGGATGGTGTAGGAGAATTGTGTTCTCTACCTCCTCGAGCGACGGCTGTAAATTATATCGACGTGCTTCAGAATGCAATGCTACCGACAGTCCGTAATGTTTACCCGGAGAACGAAGTGCCACAATTTGATTTTGTTCAAGATAATTGTTCAATTCATAATGCGAGGATCGTAAGAGCCTGGTTTCGTTCACACACTGACGTAAGGGTAATTCAGTGGCCCTCAAGATCGCCGGACCTCAACCCGATAGAAAATCTTTGGGGCCTTATGGTCCAACGATGGTCGCATCAAAATGAAAGAACCAAACAAGCTCTTATTAGTCACTGTAATTATATCTGGGAGGAAATGCGGGGAACCGATATTTGCTCACGGCTTGTTGGTTCAATGAGGTCTCGTCTTTTAGAGGTTATAGAGGCCAACGGCGGTTACACCCGTTTCTAATTTTTAAAAATTTTCAATATCTTCTAAATATTACTATATATGCTATGTTTTTGTTTGTTATAAGTATTTTAAAATTGATTGTAGAAATTTAATAAAAGGATAAATCTATTTTTAGCTTGTTTTTTATTGATATTGTAATTACAAGTTTACAGAAATAGTAGGTTTGTGGACTCGCCTTGTGCCTTTACAATTTTATGTAACTTGTTGATTACAATTCTGAATTTGTAGATACAATTTTGTCATCAAAATCTACAGCCCCCCGCCATTGATATACTAAAAACCCAAGATGCACACTCAACGCCTCAAAACCGTCCGCATAAAATGAGTGCTTAATTCTAAATTATGCGCTCATTTCAAATAGTATCGCGTCACTCGCGTCTAGGTACACACGTCAAAAATGCCAAAATTTTCTTTGTAAAAACAACCTTAAACAATCGTCATAAGATAGAATTTGCAAAAACATATTTTGTACTTATAGCATATCTATTACTACGTAGGTGGTGAGTGTTTGGCGACTGTTTCGAGCTTCAGTTTTCATCTTGGGTTTTTAGTATATCAATGCCCCCCGCCGTTGATTTTACGACGTCATTGGTTCCATCAAGTTCAAACTAAGAACAGCTGTCACGTTACAAACAGTAATAGTCGTTATCAATAATCAGATAAAGACAGCAATAGAAGTTGTCAGATCGATCTGCAAGCGAAACTAATCTTTATCACCTATGAATCTGCAAGCGATATTCAACCTTAGGGTGGTACACCACTTTCTTGGCCGACTGTACCTACCTAAAATAATAAAATTGTACTTAATTTTTTGTAACAATCTGTAAGTTTTTGTGAATAAATGATTTTATTATTATTATTATTATATAAATTATGAATATTGACGGTTTATTTTATTCTTATAATCTACTTATTTCATTTTAATTCTAATTTTATTAAATAGTGGATTGCCACCCATTTTCTAACACATTGTGTGTAATTTATACTGACAATTTATTTTAATTTACAGTTTTTTATCCTCTCTATGTGTTAGGAGGGACACACTATTGTTATTATTTAGCATGTAAGATTATTGTTTAAAACTTGTAATAGTACAGAAGAGATACTGACTAATGTCTAATGTAATTTAGTTTCTTTTTAAATATTTTTTGTTATTGTTGATTACCAACTTTTCAAAAGAATTATTGTGTTAATTTGTTTGACGAGTGTTAAGTTAATATTTGATTTAAATATTTGGAACCTATATACATGACTATGTAATAACGTTTCATTCTACTAACTACCTATATTATTTTCCTTTCTGTGTCCGGAGGATGTTGAGGAATGAAACGTAGTTGTCATATATATTTAAAATAAAAGGAATAAAAAAATGAGTGACGTATGTCTTCAAAAAACGTCTCAAAAGGAAATAACATGTTTCATTAAAATTCCTATAAATAAGAACCTAAATAATATAATAAATAAAACGTCCAGAGATTCGGCGACGGACCAACGTCCGTGAGCCTGCTGGACAATTTGAACAATATACATACATATTAATACTAAATATGTACAACAATATACATACATATTAATACTAAATATGTATGTACAGACGCCAGCACATCAAGCTACAATAATCTGTCAATATTCTTTAATAGATTTTCAACTTTATTGTTAAAGAAATTAGGTTCCAGGTTGATTGGGAAAATTTGACAGTTTCGGGTAGCTTCATGTGCTGGCTTCTGTACATACATTGTTCAAATCATCTTTTGTTACAATGTAGCGAGATAAATGTCTTAACAAGTATTATGCCATTTTTGCATGATACTGAATTTTTTACAAAAATAATGAAGCAATAAAATATTTTATTGCGTAATGCAATTTTTTTTGTTATATTTCAAATTGCTAAGTTTAAAGGTTTTAAATTTAAATGTAGGTAATCAACTAACCTAACTAGGAATTACGATTGGACAATTAATAGTCCTCCTAACCGATTTCGGCGGTCAATCTCATAATCAATTAGCCAGCTGCGCAGGAGATATTATAGTGCACAAGTATGTGCAGGTACATGTGCACTCTGTTCCTTTACTCTGATTGCCCGATGGGACCACAATCCGACACGACCGGAGACAGATCAGGCGCAGGACCAAAGACTTAACGTGCTTTCCGAGGCACTACTTTTAATAGTTTTTTTGTATCAAAACGTTGAAATTATTTTTATACTACACCTGCTTGGAAAGTACCTTCATACTTTATCAAATTTACGGTAGAAAGTACGTCATTGCATATCGAACAAATATGCGGGGAGAAAACGCATCTAAGCGGGAGAGAAAAGTGTATGAAAATCCATTTCTTACGTGGTTTTTTTTTTAATTTTGGGTAAGACTATGCGCCGGTAACCTAAATATCAAAAGCCAAAAAGTTTTTACAGTGAGTTTTTATCTCCAAGTTCGCAAAATGACACTGGCCACTAGCTGTGTGTTGGATGGTGTCGGGCTGGCAGTGCGACCCTGCGGCGACAGGATAAACTATTTGAAAAAAGAACATGTGAAAATTGAAGACGCCATTGGCGCCATTTTCAATTTGTGTGTTGTTTGAGGATTCAGTTTTCGTAGAAAGTAAATTCAATTTTCCTCGTAGGTGTAGTATAAAGCACTATGTATCACTCGAGAGAAAGTACGATTCCCGATCTCGGGTGTTTTAAAGCCCTCGCCTACGGCTCGGGCTTCAAACGACACCCTCGACGGTAATCGGTCACTTTCTCCTCTCGGTGAACAATGTACTATTATTATTATTATTATATACATTTATTTCAGACAAAATTATCCACATACACATAATTAAACACAATACAAATGACATACAAACAAATACCAATTACACATAATACGCACACTACACAATGAACATATTAATTCATACCCTATCTGCTCCATGACTTATACACGGGGGCATGTAGGGCCCGCCAATGCCGCAAAAATGGGCCGTCCAACCTGTTGGCAACGACGGTAAGGAGACTATTACCGCTGTCCCGCACTCTACCCGCTATCGAGGTCGCCCTATTCCGCATTATTGTATAGAAACAATTCACGCGCATGTTTGCGAACATTCCCGACGCGCTGCAGAAGCGAGGCAGACGCAACAGTTTATTTTTTTTACACTCCGTCATGACTGTATACCTACGTAAGTATTTACCCTTAACGTTTCTGAACGAAACATTTGTATAATCTGTGGTGTGGACAAAAAGCCCGCCATCTGCTTAAAAAAAAGTTCACTTATTTCGTAACTTTCGTAATAATAGTCAATCAATCAATCAATAATCAATAAATCATTTATTCTCTTTTCACAAAGTTACCTTATAAATAATTAATCTAGTACAATTTCTTAAGCTGTATTCTTTGTGAGAGACTGGTACCTGAAATAGGTTTTTGGAAAAAAATCTGTGTTACAGGTCACCAGGCCCCTTCACGGCTAGAATTAGCTTTTACTTAGGTGCCGTGTAAGGAAAAGGGTGTAAACATTATTAAAAAGAAAAAATAGAAATAGAAATGTAGCTATGACATAAAAAAAGAACAAATTATCTATACTTATAATAAATCTGTAGAGAGGTCAATTCTGTACATGAAATATATTTCCAAAATGACTATCAGGGGGTGATTAAGGATCGATACTCATGCCAAAAATGCAATCAGTTAAATTTTTGTCTGTCTGTCTGTCTGTCTGTCTGTCTGTATAACCGTTATAGAAACAAAAACTACTCGACGGATTTTAACGAAACTTGGTACAATTATTTTTCATACTCCTGAGCGGGTTATAGTATACTTTTCATCACGCTACAATCAATAGGAGCAGAGCAGTGAAGGGAAATGTTGGGAAAACGGGAGAAGTTACTCCATTTTTTAAGCTTCCGTCGCGTGTGCAACCTTAATGGTTAAAGCTACACAAATTATTTCATGACGGAAATGTTCTCCTTAAAATTATATAAAAAATATCCCACGACAGCATATGTCTAACTTTTATGGTTGACTCACAATAACACGTGTAACTCCCGATAGCTTAGCAGTTCGAAGCTTTCTGATTATAATATTTGTCTACTCTTACGTTTATAACACTCTCAGTTACCCCTAATTGAAAAGTTAACATTATTAACTATTCCATAAAAAAATTGGCCAAGTGCGAGTCAGACTCGCCCATGAAGGGTTCCGTAGCCATAATATAATATGCAAATTTATTTGACGAAAAAAAAACCTTACAAATTTTGTTGGCAAATAAGAACGCAACCATATTTATAAGTTGGCAATATTTTATACTCTGTGTCTATACTCGGTGTGTAATCTCTCATCTCTCTATGGCGTATAAGCTTGTTCCTTTTTACCTTGTGTTAACTAAACAATAAACGTTCGTTGCATTTTCCTAATACCTAATCGTTTACTTATTTCCACTTAATAATCAACATGGTAGCAGAGCGTGGTTGATTGCTACTTGTGGAAATAAAAGAAAAAGTAAACGCAGTGAAATTAAGAAAACCGGCCGGCGTGTTTTGTCCGTCATACATTTTGAGGTTAACCGGGGCGGCGTGCTCGGTGAAAAATCACGTAAAAATCACAAATACGCATAGAAGATGTCGAATTCAGGTAATAATCCATTCCATATCGACAGATTAGTTGGAAGAGATAACTATGCCAGTTGGAAGTTTGCAATCCAAGCATATTTCGAACTCGACGATTTATGGAGTTGTGTCACCGGCACTAATACAGACCAAAAGAAAGAAACTAAGGCGAAATCTAAGTTGATTTTATTACTGGACCCTATCATTTACGTCCATGTACAGAATGCAACTACTTGTAAAGAAGTCTGGGAGAATTTGGAACAGGCTTTTGATGACAGCGGGTTGTACAGGAGAGTAGCCTTGTTGAGAAACTTGATCACAACTACACTGGAATCTTCTCGAAGCGTAGATGAGTATGTGAATAAAATAATGTCGACCGCCCACAAGCTTAGGAATATTAAGTTTAACATTGATGATGAATGGCTCGGTACACTGATGTTAGCCGGCCTCCCTGAAGCATATAAGCCCATGATCATGGGACTGGAGAGCTCTGGCATCAAGATAAGTGCTGATTCTATTAAATCTAAACTCCTGCAGGAAGTTCAATGCTCAGATAATTCAGCATTCTTCACAAGGAAAAAGGTCATTCATAGAAAACAACATGATTCAACAAAGGTCTACAAAGGACCCCGATGTTATAATTGTAACAAGCATGGACATTTTGCTAAGAATTGTCGTGCTCCGAGAAAGAAGAATGTAGAAAATACAGAAGAAGATAAAGGTTTTGTTGCAGCTTTTTCAGCATCTCCTCAGACAATTAATGCAGACCTGTGGTATGTGGACTCTGGTGCCTCCATGCATATGACAAATAGACGAGATTGGATGTATGATGTTACAAGTCCACCGATACCCACCATAACTGTTGCCAGTAATACACCGCTACCTGTGGAAAGTATGGGAAAGGTTAATTTAATGCTAAATGGTAATAAAGAAAATAAAATTCAGGTGAGACAAGTTTTATACATACCTAAACTTGCAGCAAACCTCCTGTCAGTCAGTGCTATGGTGAAAAATGGCTGTAATATAAATTTTAGAGACAAAGGTTGTGATATCTATGATAAAAATGGCAAGCTCTTGTGTTCAGCCACACTAGTAAACAATTTATATTTATTAAACACCCACAGAGAGGTGTTCTCTAACCTGTCTTGTTCAGATAACATAAATGATTTTGTCCTGTGGCATAGACGCATGGGACACCTGAATTTTTCAGATGTTAACAAGCTGCCGGAGTGTGCTGAGGGAGTTCAGCCATTTTCAGAGAAATATAAAGGTCCTATTACTTGTACTACCTGTCTCTCGGGAAAACAGACCAAATTGCCCTTTAATAACATTGGTTCAAGATCTTCACAACCACTGCATCTGATCCACACTGATTTATGTGGACCAATGGAGCAAGAATCTTTAGGAGGTATGAAATATTTTATTACCTTTATAGATGATTACACAAAAAGAGTTCATGTCTATTTTTTGAAAAATAAATTGAATGTTGTAGAAGTTTTCAAAGATTACAAAAACAAAGTAGAGAATGAACATGAGAGAAAAATAAAAGTAATTCGTTCAGATAATGGAAAAGAATACTGTAACAGAGAATTTGAAAACTTCTTGAATAAACATGGAATTGAACATCAAACAAGTACTCCGTACTCACCCCAACAGAATGGTCTTGCTGAGAGGATGAACAGGACTCTGGTGGAAAGAGCAAAATGTATGTTGTTTGATGCTCAGCTTACAAAACAGTTCTGGGCAGAAGCCCTTGCAACAGCGGCATATATAATTAACAGATCACCTACAAAATCAATTAATGGTAAAACTCCTATGGAGATGTGGACTGGTAAGAAACCCAACTTGTCTAACTTAAAAGTATTCGGCTGTGAAGTAATGACACAAGTTCCAAAAGAAAAACGCCTCAAATGGGACTCCAAATCCAAAAAGTTATTGTTTGTTGGTTATTGTGAATCCACCAAAGGATACCGAATACTTGATCCAGATACCAATAAAATTATAAAAAGTAGAGATGTAGTATTTTTGGAAAATGTAGAAAAATATGATAATAATATATACTTACCTTGTACATCCAACAGCAGCAGTTCAGTGATACAACGACTCGAAGAAACCTGTAAAGAAGAATTAGAGGACAGCACAGACCGTTTTACTGGTGAGTCAAGCGAGGACTACCAGTCTGGCGAGAATGACGATACATCCTACATACCAGAGCAGTCGATTGATCTCGAGTCACCTATAAGAAACATAAATTTACGTCCACGGAGAGCTGTTCAGTATGCAGAAACAGATGACCATGACGTAAGTTACTTCTGCCCAATACTTAATTTAAATGATCCACAAACAACAGATGAAGCACTATCATCATCTCATGCTGACCAATGGAAAAAGGCTATGCAAGAAGAGTATGACTCTCTGATCAAAAACAAAACTTGGTCACTGGTTAATGCCCCACCTGGAAAAAGAGTCTTACCTTGTAAATGGGTCTATAAGACAAAAACAAATGAAAAAGGTGAGATTATCCGTTTTAAAGCTAGATTGGTGATCAAAGGGTATGCTCAGAGAAAAGGAAGTGACTATGATGAGACATATGCTCCTGTTGTCAGATATACATCTGTTCGATTCTTACTTTCGCTGGCTGCGAAGCATGATTTAGAAATGTTCCAGATGGATGCTATAAGTGCTTTTCTTCAGGGTGACATAGATACTCAGATATACATGTCACAACCAGAGTACTACAAAGAGAATGATCAAGTATGTATTTTACATAAATCAATTTATGGGCTCAAACAAGCTAGCAGGCAGTGGAATCTTAAATTAAATAGTATTTTATTGAAGATTGGCTTACAAAGATCACATGTGGATCCCTGTATTTATTTTTTAGTAAATGAGTCGACAATTGTATTCATTGCAGTGTGGGTGGATGATCTTTTGATATTCACAAATAATAAGGATAGAGCAACAGAGATAAAAAACAAATTAAAAGAAGAATGCAGTATGAAAGACTTAGGTGAAATCAAGAATTGTATTGGCATAAACATAAATAGAAACCGAGAGGCAGGTATGATTATGTTAGATCAAGAAAAGTACATTAACCTAGTATTGGACCGCTTTAATATGTCTGAATGCAAACCAGTTTGTACGCCGATAGAGGTGAATGCAAAATTTGAAAATAATCCTGTAGATGGAAACAAAAATATCCCATACAGGGAAGCAGTGGGATGTCTGATATATCTGGCACATGTTACGAGACCTGATATTACCTATGCAGTTAACAAGTTGAGTCAGTACTGTAATAATCCAGGAAATCAACACTGGCTTGGAATAAAAAGGATTATGAGGTATCTTCAAGGAACCAAGAACCTAAAGTTATGCTATGTCAAAGATGACTCAAAGGAAATAACTGGATACTGTGATGCTGACTGGGCGAGTGACCCAGTGGATAGAAGATCGTGCACGGGTTATATTTTTCTGTTTCAGAATGCTTGTTTATCTTGGAATTCGTGTAAGCAGCAAACCGTGGCACTCTCTACGGCGGAGGCCGAATACATGGCGATGGCAGCAGCGACCCAGGAGGCACTGTGGCTGCGGCAACTGCAGGCCGAGCTCGGTCAAGGCGAAGGCAGCGCGCTACTCATCCACTGTGACAACCAAAGTGCAATAAGACTCGCATCAACGGACTGTTATAAACCAAAAACTAAACATATAGATATTCGTTTACATTTTATTCGAGAAAATATTGTAGTTTCTAAAGTTAAATTTAAATTTGTAAATGGTTGTAACATGGTAGCTGATAACTTAACTAAAGGTACTACTTATGAAAAACATTTATTCTGTATCAGTAAAATGGGTTTGCGTTCTGTGGGGAGTGTTGGCAAATAAGAACGCAACCATATTTATAAGTTGGCAATATTTTATACTCTGTGTCTATACTCGGTGTGTAATCTCTCATCTCTCTATGGCGTATAAGCTTGTTCCTTTTTACCTTGTGTTAACTAAACAATAAACGTTCGTTGCATTTTCCTAATACCTAATCGTTTACTTATTTCCACTTAATAATCAACAAATTTCTTAAAACTAGCTTATTTACATTTTTTACAACTGCGCCAAATAAATTTGTTTTGAAAAAAAAAAAACCTTACAAATTTCTTAAAATAGGCTTTTTTACATTTTTTACAACTGCGCCGAATAAATTTGTTTTTCATAGTGTTTGTATGAATTACAAAGTTATATTTGCGGTTTTAGAAAATATGCTGTATCTCAAAAACTGCTGAACTGATTTCGTTCAAACTAATTTTGGTTGAAAGTTTATATTAAGATCTACAGACATATATTTTTTTAGATTTTTCACTCCATTATTATAGAAGTTAGAGGTTGTGTCCGCCACACACACATTTTACCACTTTGGAAGCTTATATCTTTTAAACGATTGACTTTATGGAAAAGTGGTTTTAGAAACCCCGATGTCGTTTTTAAAGAACTGTCTATAAATACCACACATGCATCGATTTCATGAAAAAAAAATATTTTCAGGTTTAGTTCCATGTATGGGGAGCCCCCCTTTATTTTAAATATTTTTTAATTTTTTTCTCAAAATTGGAAAGCGGTTCACAGAATACATCTACCTATCAAGTTTCACATGTATAGTCCTAATAGTTTCGGAATAAAATTGCTGTGACAGACGGACGGACGGACAGACAGACAGACAGACAGACGGACAGACATGCCGAAACTATAAAGATTCCGTTTTTTGCCATTCGGCTACGAAACCGTAAAAAGAATCATATAAATCGGTATAGAAACACCAAAGTTATACATGAAATACGCTTATAATAATAAGCCATCGCGCGTGAATACTGAATCATGCTATAAGGATTATTTTTGAGAATCGGTCGCCGCGCTCGACGCGTCTCGCGGTCGAAGCGTTCTCTAGGTACTTAAGCCTCATGTGAACGTGATCTAAACAATATTACCAATACATTAACTTACGCTGACGGAGTCGCGGGCACAGCTATATTGTATCATTACGCTAAGGCCAATAGGAGCGGAGCGCCAATGAAGAATGCTTCAAAATCGGGGTTAAATTTAACGTTAGCCCAAAGTAACTATTCCACGCGGACGAAGTCGCGGGCAAAAGCTAGTAAATTAATAAAAGAATATAACTAAAACCTAATTAAGCAGAAATTATTAACTCATGTTGTGAGGTGGGTTGTGTGAGTGAGAAAATTGTGTAGTTTCAGTTTGGTTGTGTGTGATATTTGTCGGTTGGGTGAGGAGTGTGTGATTAGAGGTGACTGAAGTATGTTATTGTAATAATGTGTATGAGTGTGTAAAAATGTCTTTAATAGTTGTGCTGACTTGTGTATTAAAGCTATACTTCATAATTATTTACTGGCAAATTTGATGAAAAACATTGTGTTTCACGGGCGGTACAGGAATTACGAACCTCGACTCAGAAAGCCCTCAGTCTCCGACTTCGGGCTTCTACTAGAGTCTCGATCGTAATTCCTTACTTACCGCCCTTAATACACAATGTACTATTGTGTACCATAATGTTTCCTGCGCAGCCTTTTAATTGATTATTAGATTGAACTTGGAAATTGAAATCGGCTAGAAGACCTATTATTATTTATTGTACGGCTAGAGTACAATTAAAATGATAAACTGATAAATGAAAATAATGATATATTATATTAAAAGTACACAACTTGAGAACAAGGTAAAATTAAATATACAAAAATGAGAAATGATCGACACTTCGCGAAAGAGTATTTGTTAGTGTTGCCCAAACGAGAGTCACGCAAGAGTCTTGCAATTAGCGATTATCCTATTGCTATTTATTAATCGCTAATTGCAAGACTCTTGCGAGACTCTCGTTTGGGCAACACTAGTATTTGTTATGTATTTTGACCATTATGTGTTAATCGCGACACTTTTCTGAAGCTACTAACGCGATGCGTTGAATTATTTAGTTATTAGTTGAAATGCATTTCGCTGCGCGTCTATGTCAGTATAAACTTAAAACTACTGTTATTGTATGGCTTCGCTCGTACAATTATTATTAAAGTAACATTGAGTAACTACCACACTTAAAGACCTCCATGCCATTTCACTTAATAAATGTATTAAATTTTTAATTTTTCAGCTGAAGTCAGTAAAATTCCTGAAAAATATAACATAACATTACCGGCCATCCCATTTACAGATACATATACGCTAATTTTGAACGCTAGCCACAATGGAAATAAAATAAAATGTACTTATATGTCTGGTACATATGATACAACCTTTATCAACAAAAGCGTAGAAATAATTTTCCGTTTGAAATCGGACTTAGTGCCTGACGAAATAAGTACCCATATTAATTCAGGTAAGTGTAATTAAAAATATTATATTGAAGCGTTAATAGATAGATAGATAAAATATACAATACAAATATATAAATACAATAGAATACATAAGTAATGATATATAAATATAATGTGTTCTTTAACATCATGTGGAGATAAAACAAAAGAATAATCATAAATTTGAAAGAAAATGATTAGCAACCGAGCTCTTAAATGTAGCGAGTGATTGAGCTTGTCTTACTGACACCGGCAATGCATTCCACAAACGAACAGCTTGCACCGTAAACGTGCCATAAATGAGCGTTAATGAGCCATAGAATTTAGTGGAATACACATTGAGACGGAAAGCATAAGTAAGAGTACATGTGACAGTCTGTCTGTTTTTCTTTCTGTGTCTTTTACGTTTTTCTGAGTAGACCACAGCACGATAAATTTGGAATGAAAATAGTTGCAGACCCCAGGTCAAACATAGTTCAATTCAATTTTTTGTTAATGGCAAGTGGAGCCGATGTCGACTATTCTGCCAATGTCTAAAGTAAATTGGAAAAACAAGTGTGTATGATTAATGATTTGAGACCGAATGGATTTAGATAAAATCAGAACAGGAACCGTAGTCTCTGTTTCTTCAATTGGTACAGTTGAACTTGTTAGGTTAGTACGGAATAAAAATACATAAATATTATAGTTGTTAAACGACTACATAAATTATACCACAACCATACAGACAATTTTTGGTACTCCAGCTCACAGTTTTATATTGTTGTGACGGATGAAACTCATCAGCGCCACAAGCAGTTCTGGCGAAGGAAATGTTAGAAGAGAAGTTAATTGGAAGAGGGATCTAAAATTTCGGGAGACGACTATACAAATCTGAAGATGAGACGATATTTGGGCATTTAATAAATATGTGGTCAAGTTGCTGCCACGGATCCCAGTTAAATGACAACCGCAAATGATTTATGTACATCTTTGACAGTCGTTACGGGTGGTCAGAAATCAGTAAATCTAACATTAGTCTTCTTGCCAAGGGGTATTGTGTTGCCCAGCTACTGAATTGGCAGATAGACAATCGCTCTGTATAACACTAGTAATCAGCTGCATTTGGTAAAGCTTTGGTTTCCTAGGAAAGCGGTGCCGTCATATAGCGGCCGTAATATTAAGGACGCAAAAAGGCGGCCGTATTTACGGTAATGACATGTGGAAAGTTCCACGGTCGTTTTAACACACTGTCTGCTTCATCGATATCAATGAAACGTTCACGAAACCATCTGACACCGACAAGACGGCCGTATTGCAAATGCCGGCACCGCTTTTTGACGTTACGGTGTCAGTTACCGCTCTCTAGGAAACCGCGCCATTTTGTTTACATAGACAACGTTCTAGTGACTTCATTCACCGCTGTATTACGGCCGCTATATGACGGCACCGCTATCCTAGGAAACCAAAGCTTTAGACTTTTACCCCAACCTAGTTGAGAAAAGGCTAAGCTAAGCTCACTCATGTGGAAATTTCGCAAGTTTTCCTGAAATAATAGTAGTGTTATAGCTATTTATGACAGGCCTGTTGGTCTAGTGGTCAGTGGCCCTGACTGCTATGCACAAGGTCGTGGGTTCGATTCCCACCCAGGACAAATGTTTGTGTGATGAGCACGATTATTTGTTCTTTGTCTGGGTGTAATTTATCTATAATATGTATGTATTTAGAAATATATTTATGTATGTTTATCAGTTGTCTAGTACTCATAGCACAAGCTCTGCTTAGTTTGGGACTAGATGGCGTTGTGTGAAAGTTGTGGAATATATTTCATAACAATCTATCTCGTTGCCAAATTTCATCCAAAACCATTTTACGTGATTTCGTAACAAACATCCAAACACCTAAACTTTTACATATGTAATAATACTAGCTTCGGCTCGCGACTCCGTTCGCGCGGGATGGTTTTCCCGATTCCGTGGGAATTCCGGAATAAAATATTGCCTTTGTGTTATTCCATGACGTCAACTATCTACTTACGAAATCTCATTCAGATCCGTTCAGTAGTTTTTGCGTGAAAGAGTAATAAACATCCATACATCCATCCTCACAAACTTTCGCATTTATAATATTATGCAAGATGCAAAACCCTCACTTATCTTGAAGAACACGGTTGGAAAAAGGCTGAGCAAATAATAATTGAACCGTTTTTCTTTTTTCAGATGATGATTTTTATGTTCAAATGATAGTTCCCTTGACTGTTACTTTTGTAGTCACCGTTGCCATAATAGCAATGGTTTGCTTAGTTTGCTGGCGAAAAAGGACAAAACGGTTAAACCTTATTGAGGTAGGTACTTTTCATTAATCGAAGAATTATAAAAAATATAAAGGGTTGTTGGTAAAACACTAACTACCTCTCAGGAATATGTTTGTAACTTCATAAACAACAACCTTTTTTCTATGACTTTTAATATTTCATCATAATATGTTTATCAAAAGATTTTTTACAAAAATAACAATATTTCAATTGAACACCCTAAATGTTACTAAGTCTGCGAAGCAAAAGATAGCGCTAGTAATGTAGGTAAACAGATAGTACAAAAGGCAGCGGAGTGGATCCTGAAGGTTTGTTTTTGTTAAATGTATTATGTTTTCTAAGAAGTCTTAGAACAATAGTTTTTGTTTATGATGTTAGTGATACAGTCCTGCGAGGTTGTTAGTGTTTTACCAATAACCCTGTATAAGCAAAGATTGTAAATAGATCGCTTTTAGCGATTTGACCGCCAATTGTATCGCCCGTTTTAGTTGTTAAGTCCTTATTTGTTTTCTGATATAGTGATAAAGATATTGTTACGCCAGTCGCTTAGGTAAGTACGTCGAGAAACTTCAACCGACATCTAGAATTTTCGAGACACTAACGCCACCTGGCGGCGAGTAGCAGTACTGAGTGTATCGAGAAACTTCAACCGACTTCTAATACGTTCGAGACACTAACGCCATCTGGCGGCGAGTAGCACTACTATCTCTAGTATCCCAAGTAGCTTCTGGAACATTCTTGGCAGTATAGGCAGTGAGTCGATTTTACAAGAATGTTCTAGAACTCATAGACCGGGGTATGAATAGATCGCAAAGGCACGCAGACAGAAGTCTTATTATAAGATACGAGGCGATATAATCGAAACTATACAAGTGAATTTCAGTGCGATTTAAGTGTTAAGTGACAAGTATTGTGGTGCGAATAATTGTGTTAATTTTTATTTTGTATTTTAATTATGCCAATCAGACCAAAATTAACACTTTAATTTAATAATTAAAGTGTTAATTTTGGTCTAATTGGCGTAATTATTTTTATTCGGAACCCCAGCTCATAACAATATAAAGAGATATTTATTTTTTAATATTACATTCATAATATATTGAATCCATAAAATTAAAAATAAAAGTAAAATAAATAATCGGGTGTATTAAAAATAAATAAATAAAATTATGTTAACATACACCATGACCATGTCTCAAGTTTCAGGTCTGAGCTTAAATGGATGACCATTCGTCAGAGGAGAAGTTTGCGCGCTTTGACAACGCTTTTCTCACTACTCAACTCTCCCAACCCACCTTCTTATCTAATATCTCACTTTCAATTTCTATGTTCTTCACACAATAAGAATCTACGTTCATCCAATAATCTTCTCTTACTCTGTCCTTCTCATACTTCTGACTTTGTTCATTCTTCTTTTCATATCCAGTCCATTCTCCTCTGGAATGCGCTTCCTCTCGAGATCAGGACGGCTGACAATCGCTACGCATTTAAAAAGAAATTGCGGATCCACTTTCTTCACCAATAAGCAGAATTTCTATATTTAATTTTCAATTACCTCTAAAGTATATATGTATGTATATGTATTTATATAAATATTTATTCATATATATTATTTATGTAGATTTCTATTTTATGATATTAGGTTTTTTTGTTTTATCACTATTATTATAATTATTTTTCCAATATAATGTTCACGTACATATTGCACCTTCCACTCTATCTCTTCACCACTCATGGTTGACTGGTAGAGAATGCCTACGGCATTAAGTCCGCCTTTGTACCTATGTGCATAAAGTGTAAATAAATAAATAAATAAATACAGGGTGTTTGGTGCATCGTGGGCCATATTGAAATGGTCGCCTGAAGGGGTCATCTGCTATCCTTTCAGACCCCTTAACACCTCTCATGCCCTGTGGACTTTTTTTTATCGACTTTTTATTGTTTTATTAAAAAAAGACCCAAATACATTCAAATACAAAAAAAAAGGTTTAAGGCGTAGACTCAAAATTTTTATTATATGTAGATATGTATTGTTTTAGAGTACTTTTTAATACAAAATTAGTGACATTAGTCGTCTAGTTTTTTTTAATTTACTCGCAAAGTTTCGAACTTAAAACAAATGCGACCGGAATCTTCCTATTCTCTCAAAAATTCTCTAGTTTATCCTCTTGCTAGTAATGTGCCACATGCCATAAAAATCTTTTAACAACTCTGTGATTTCGCTAGAATTGTAAATCAAGTCACATAAGACTAAATTCCAAATTCTAATGAAAAAATCTTTTTGCGTAACTGTTACTTGAGAAAGAGGTAAAATTTGTTTTCTCACTCTTGCGAAGTAAAATTTATCTTCTATCTCTTTTTTGTATAGCGTAAACCGGTTTGAACAAATCACGAACTGCCGCCGACTTCGTCATTTTTTAGTCGAGACATCAGTGCCTCTGCTACCTGACGTATGTGCTAGTTCACCGTACTCCGTGATTCTTTCATTTTGTTACTTTGTTTTCGACGAGTGAATTTTTGTCACTTTCTGCTTCACACGGATGTGGATGAACCCGAATTTTTAAAAAGAATACTTTGGACGGATGTATCCATATTTACCAAAGAAGGGATTATCAATTTACACAATTTGCATCAATGGGCAACGAAAGCGGAAAACCCACGTGCTAAAAGACAGAAATCTTTTCAAAGAAGGTTTAGTGTAAACGTTTGGGCAGGAGTGATTGGGAATCAGGTAATTGGACCTGGAATTCCTACAAAATGACCTGCCCGAATTAATGGCCGAGGTATTTAATGAACCGTCATTCTGGAATACTATGGGCACATGGCCCATAGTATTCCAGAATGACGGTTGTCATTCTGGAATACATTGGAGTTTGACTGTGAGGGAATATCTCGACGATGTATTACCCAATGCATGAATTGGGCGCAATGGCCCTATTGCTTGGCCGCCACGTTCGCCAGACCTAACTCCGTTAGACTTTTATGTCTGGGGACGTGCCAAAGAGCTGGTATATGCCACGGGGGTTCCAACTAGGGAGGTACTAGTCCAACGCATAGAAACATCTTTCAACACCATTAAGGAGGAAATACGACTTCTTACAACAACTGTCGAAATACGAAACAGATTTCGGGCTTATATTCGCAACAGAGGCCAACAATTTGAGCAGTATTTGTAAAAATGTTGATAAATAAATGTTAAAAATGCAATTTTATTTTTTATATCAAGTAAAACCCACGAAAATATAGAGATACGAGACAGATTTTACCATAAAAGAGTGAGATAATAGATTTAATAGGTTTGTCAGGTATCATTTAAGCAAAAATATTTTTTTTTCATTGGAATTTGGAATTTAGTCTTATGTGACTCTATTCACAATTCTAGCAAAATCACAGAGTTGTTAAAAGACTTTTATGGCATGTGGCACATCACTAGCAAGAGGATAGACTAGATAATTTTTGAGAGAATTGGAAGATCCAGGTCGCTTTTGGTTTTTTTTTGTAGCCATGTAAACAGCTGTAACATGTACAGCTTTAATTTAAGGTCGAAACTTTACGAGTAAATAAAAAAAAAACTATACGACTAATGTCACTAATTTTGTATAAAATGTACTCTAAAACAATACACATCTAAATATAATAAAAATTCAGAGTCTACACCTTAAACTTTTTTTTTTTGTTTCGTATTTGAATGTAAAATTTGGGTCTTTTTTTAATAAAACAATAAAAAATCGATAAGTAAAATCCACAGGGCATGAGAGGTGTTACGGGGTCTGAAAGGATAGCAAATGACCCCTTCAGTCGTCGATTTCAATTTGGCACACGATACAGGGTGTATATATTTTAAAATAAAAAGATTTTTTATTTACCTATTTATTCCAAATGGTTTTTTTTTTTCAAAATTCGATACTAATGATGAATCACGTATTTAATTGGATGGCGTTTTTTACGCTTTCTACTCTAAATAAATCTAAATTTATCTAAAGTCGCTAAATCTCGACCCCATGGGAGTTCCTGAATAAAAATGTAGACTGTATGTTGCCCTATAACCTTCAGTCAAAGACCCATTAAAATCAGTCCAACCGTTCCAAAGATGCTAATCTCTCCCGACAAACAGAGGGATACTGACAAAAACTTAAATAACTTTGTTATTATTTTAGTAACGTGTATATAGCCCTTCAGAATATAGCGTCATTTTGAAATCACAGACCAACAATTCAACGTTGTCTGTAGAAAAAAATGTGTTAATAAATACTTTGAGTATGTATTTATTTAAATAATAGGCTTATATTTAGGCTAAGGCGTGATGCAGATAATTGAAAACTTAAAAATAATGTTCATGCAATCTGAGACTACTCGAATCCCACACTTTTAAACCAACTTACAAAAACATTCTAAAAAATTGTGCATTTCGATTTCAGAACGCAAATAACAGCTTCTCTTATGAATACGATGGATCGATACCAGCGTTCCCTAGCCAATGGGACACAATCTACGATGATTCTCAATACTCCAGAATTGACGAGGGAGTCATGCAAGAAAATACCAATTATGCAGGAGGCGATGACAAATTGTACAGTTTACCATATCAACAAATAAGTAACAGCAGTGAGAATCACTATACTGAAATAAACGATCATATCAAGCATGAACCTGATAGAATACCCGGCAATTCGAACAGTCCTCAAACGTCCCACTACAAAAAAGATACAAATACATCTAAAGGAATTAATTTTAAACAAGATACTTACGACAAACTAGTGCACAACCTTAAACCTATTAATAAAAGCAATGAAAATTACAGCGATGTACAGAGTAAGAACAAAACCGTCAGATTTAAACAAATTAGTAATAATTTAAGACATGGTAGTAATAATGGTGGTAATAATAATGAGGGTAACTCCTGGCACGAGAGATATAAAGGTCATAGATTCAAACAAAACAATGAGAACCCATATGTTAATATGCAATAAAATATCTACATGTAACCTGGGGATATGTAAAAGAAACCAGACTATGAAAATTTTTCACTAAAATAAGGATACTGTAAATCCACTAGATTCTAAATTAGCTGAACAAAATAGGCAATCTAAGGATAGGTTTAACGGCTAAATAAGAGATACTCGATAACTAAATTATAGATGAGAAAACAACAAAAAAAACTTGAGTGAAAAAAAATTTTAACATAAGGATACCGGAACCGACTTCAACATAAAAAACACTACTACACTAAAAAGCGTAACATAATCTTGACTGTTTCTTTGTATGTTTAATACAGTTTATACGAGGCATGCCTTTTAGGTTTTGTCGTTTGAAGAAAAAAACACGACTAGAACCTTCTAGTACTTTTTATTGTTTTTCAAAGTATTCACCACGTAGCTTAATACACTTTTCCATTCGCTCAGACGAGTTATTATAACATTTATTCCACTCTAAAATGGGGGTATTCAAAATGGCTGACTTGAAAGCGTCGACTGCTTCTTCACCGGACCTTTGACCACGAAGACTTTTTAATTTTAGGAAATGTAAAGAAATCGTTAGGGATTAGGTCAGGACTGTCTGTTGACTGATGGTCAAGAATTTCTACTTTTTCCTGCTTCAAATACTCAATCGTTTGACGAGCGCTTGCGTTGTCGTGGTGCAGGATGATGCGTCGCTTTGAGTTAGATTTTCGAAGTTCGCCGATGACTTGTGGTAAACAAACTGTGGTATACCACTCTGCGTTAACCATTCTACGATCTTCAAGTGCAATAGTCGCAACATGGCCGGTTGTTCTAACGAACGTGGCCACCATCTTCTTTGAAGTGCTTCGAGAACGAACAACTTTAGTCGGCTTTGGCTCGTCTTGAAAGACCCAGATTGTAAATTGTTGTTTGGAATCAGGATCTTAAGCATAGATCCAAGATTCGTCACCACTGATGATGTCGTAGACGTGATTTGACTCTCCTCGGTTGAACCTTTGCAGAGTTTTCTTACACCGCCTTGTGATCGTAGGAAAGCAGATGCGGTATCCAACGGCAAATTAGCTTTCTCACACTAAGCACTTCATGCAAGATCTTCTGAATGGTTGTCCCTGAGATGCCTAATAGAACCTCTATCTCTCGATACGTCACAAGACGATCTTCGAGAATTAGTTGTCTCACAGCAATGATGTTATCTTGAGTGAAGGCGGATTTTTGGCGTCCTTCGCGAGATTTATCACTAACACTAGTATGTCCACGCTGGAATTCTAAATACCAGCGTTCGACAGTCCGCAGATATGGAGCTTCATCAGTAAACACAGATGTTAGCTCTTCAAAACACTGAAGCCGTGTCAGGCCTCTTTGAAAGTTGTAGAAAATTATTGCACGAACATTTTCCTTAGAAAGATTCATTTTCGTACGTAACCTGACAGATTCCAATCGACGCTGTGACTAAACAATAGCATTAATCCTAATACTTTCAACTGTTTTGAGATTCAACATTTAAACAATTTCTAATATAGAACAGTTCCAAATTCAAAATTTCCGGGAAATATGGAAACGACAGAACTTAAAAGGCATGCCTCGTATATACAGGGCTGAGTATGTACCTCATACTCATCTGGTTGATGTCGGTGCCAAACCGAATGAATAGGATTGAATTCAGCGTAATCGCTGAATTCAATTCGCTGTAAGAGCGAAAACTCCATCTAAATCAGATCAATACTTTTTAAGATCATTCTTTAAGAAAATTCTAGGTATTGTTAGTTCCATCATCAACTCGGCATCATAAGATGATGACTATTAGAAGCAAATATCTAAGTGTTTTTTTTTATTCAGATTAGGCTCGCGTTTGACCACCATTTCACCTGATGTTAAACGATGATGTGGTTGAAGATGGAGCACGATTACCTAGAAATAACCTATTCACTCTTAACTTAAAGACTCCCAGGTTATAGCGATCAGGAAACACCGACTCCAAGTTGCTTTAGGTAGTACATGTAAAGTAAGTAAAATGCCCTTAAAGTCGAGGATTTGCCTTAATTTTCCTGAGATTCCATAATCAGATACCGACTTACACCCTCCGTCGTCAGCTCAGCTACATAAGATGATGATAGCTGGGAAAAAATATCTGAATGGCGTTAGAAAGTATATGAAAAAAAAAAACTAAATGTGTGCCTATAAATTTGAGAGATTCCCTCGATTGCTCTGGGATCCCATCCTCAGAGTTTTACTTGGTGTCAATGGGGCCAGCTCAGGGACCTCTCTTTTGATCAAAAAAAGAATTTTGAAGATCAGTTGTGGCGGACAAGTCGGTGAATATACATAAAAAAACCCTTCTTTTTGAAGTCAATAGTAAAAAAGATGGCGAACAATACATTTTATAAAGTACCTACTTATTTCTGTCCACAGCTTTCCTCGCCTGAAAAGCATTTACAACAAAAAAAATTATCCTATGTTACCCAGTAATATCGTTCTAACCTACAGGTGAAAGAATGTTTAAAAACTGATGTAATAGTTTCAGATTATTTCACTCAAAGTCAGTCACAAAGATGATCTTTTTAGAATTTTATCATAATCATAATTATGTTCTAATAATTGTACTCTCATAGCCCGATGGGATGACAATTCGAGACGACCGGAGAGAGATCAGACGCAACCCAAAAGCTTAACGTGCTTTCCTAAAGCCTGCAATACATGTTGGCCGAGTGTTGTCGAGTGAAGGCCAATACCAACATGTAGACAGTATATATTTGCCTTGTCTTGCTATCGCTCGGTGTCACTTGCCTAGTTGGCCGAGTGGAGGCCAGCGGCAACGTGTATAGAGCTCATTTGGTGCAACTTGCCTTCGCTCGCCGTTGCTCGTGATCACTTGCCTCACTTCGGATCGGTGTCGGATTTTGGTCACAAATCAAAGGTGCTCGCCTACGCTCGGCCAACGTGTGGGCAGCTCTACAGACCCTCTTCTACATTGGTCGTCTGCATTGGCGTTCGACGAACTTGTCAAATGTGTGGACATTATTTCTTGCCTTGTATTGCAGGCTTAAGATATTCGAATCTCCTTTCAAATATTCACAAATGTTTGTAAGTATATTTTAAGTTTGTGCGAATGTATCGCAAATATGAATGTTAGAAAAAAATGTAGATAAATATTAGGTTAATAAAACAAAAATCAATCCATTTATTTTTTATATTATTAGGTGAGTAACTTAACCTCGTTGTATCACATTATCAGCCTTCACTTTACAAGGGCAGTGCCCGATATTAAGCAATTTTTGTAAGTAATTGAGTTTGTAAAAAATATTAATACTTGTTCAAATAAACTTTATACTATTTGTAATTTTATTCTATTATTTACTTTTACTTTGGGTAATAAAGCTTAAGATTGAAATTTATGTGTGTTTGTTACACAGTTTGCATCGCAAGTTGTAAAATAAGTCCATACATCACTGGTTTTTTTTTGTTATTTACTAGTGAAAAGAAAAAACACCATTTATTTGGCATCAGTTTGTCAAGCACACACACATACAAAATACAAACAAATAAAAGATAAAAAAGACCGTGCGTGCCTCACGGCTGCGCTAAAAAGGTCCATGTCAGCATTAATGCTGGACAGGTAATACACCAGTATAATAGTACACAATGGACTACCCGCGTATTTATTTTCTTCTGCTGTGTCAAATCCATCCAAAGGTTGTCTTTCAAAAATCGCTGTTAGCGATAAGACCGCCCATTGTAACACCCTTTTTAGTTGTTAAATCCGTAATTTTATTTTACTGTTATGGTGTACAATAATAGTTATTTGTTATACAAGAGTGCAAAGTTGCTTTTTAACTGCGTGCTCAATTTTGATGACCGAGCAAGCGAAGGATTCCAAATTGAATCACGAGTGCAGCGAGTGATTCAAACATTAGAATCCTGAGCGTTAGCGAGGGAATCAAAAGAGCACGAGGTGAAAAATCTTTGCACTCGAGTGCAACACGTAACTTTTCATCCCACCTCAGCGAGGAAATGACTAATAGCAAAAAAAAATGGCGCGCAAAGCAAATTAAAACAAACCGGTCAAGTGCGTGTCGGGCCACGCGCAGTGTAGGGTTCCGTAGTTCTTATAACAGCCAAGTGCGTGTCATATTCCCTGACTGATCGTTTCGTACCATGCTCTAACTAAAAGCCAAACATGACTACCTAACTAATTTGACTTCCTATACAAATCCTCACCTGATCCGACAATTTTGCACGAAAAGTTTTAATTTTTTTTAGAGATTTGTATAAAACTTGTTATAGCCGGTGTTTTGAATTTAAATACGGACACAGAGCTACACTACTCAATCGTCACAAGAAGCTAGCACGATACAACTGGCGCTTAGCGCCACCTATCGACATTTCTATGGAGTTGTTCGAAATTTTCGAGTCAAATACAATTTGTTCCGTCCGAAGAGAATATCCGAACGCACCTTTTTTGACATAAAGAATTTTCTTTGATTTTGACACTTGACAGATAACCTTTGCTGTTGGAAAAAATGACCGCCTCTTGTTGAGATCGATTTATTGTTGTAATTGGAATCCTGTTGAATCTGCGCGGTTAAAATATAAATTGATTGTGATTAGTGATTAATTGAAATCTAGAATCTCGAATTGAGTGGAAACCTGGGATATTTTGAACAATATCGCCGAATGACGTCAGCCTGTCTGACACGCGAACTTTGCTGAAAGTAATTGTGAATTGGTGATAAATAGCTGCTCCAATCTGGTACGAAGTTTGTGCTACATCCCGGCCTGGACCACATATTGAAGCTTGCGTCCTTTGTGACCGCCGTGACACCACTTGCCCACATTACACGTTTCAATTACTCATTACCTACTTTCACACATACCACACGGACGTGATCTCAGGAAAGGTCGTAGCTTGTCGTCTCCAGCTCAGGTAAGTGGTTAGTATTATTTATTGGTAAGGCCTAAGAGCCTATTGTTGAAAAGCAACGTAGTTAGGGCTCCACGAACCGTGGACAGTTCGGACACACCAGTTACCGTTGGCTGGCTGATTGAAGGATCGAACAAACTGGTAGCAGAGCGTAGTTTTTATATTAAAATAAATCCACATAGTAAATTGGAAGTTTTGAACATTGGTAAAATAACTTAATAAGTTTGAATATATTGTCTTGTCAGCCGGGCTCTCTGAAGTTGTATTTGTAGTTTGTACTGTAGCCCCTGTTGTTGTACTGACAAGTAAGATTTATTTGTGAAATTAGGAATTATTAGTTTGTATTTGGTACATAATTTGGTATATTTGTTGTTAAATTTGTTTAAAAATTTATTCAAATAATAATCACACATTTGTTAACATAGCCTAACATAACAAGACTTGAATTGTGTGTATTGGTTTATTGCTTATAGTATTTATTGGATTGTGTTGTTGGTGGTTGTCCGCACGGTATTGTACATTCAATTGTTGTGTTTAATTGGTGTTGATCCAGCACAATATATACATTAAATTGTTATTTTTTCTGTAACTAGCCATCTGTAGCAAGCTAGATTCATACTTGGAATAAGTAGGTACAGGGTCGGATTTGAACTTGAAATAAGTTGAATTTAAGTTTTATTTTGGTGAATTTATTTATTTATTTTTTATTTCATTGTTTGTTTGTTTAGTTATATTTAACTTGTGGTATTGATATTTGTTTGTTGCAATGGCCTCATTAAAGGCAGTCAGGGAGTCTGCTGCCGGATTGCCCTCACAGTTGAGATGGTTCACATCGGCAGCAGCAACGGTTGAGCGTTTGGACTTGGAAGAGCTCACCCTTGCTCGGTACGGGCGCTTGAATGAGAGGATCAAGTCAGCTGATGCTGCGCTCACATACTTCAACGAGTACATCATGGACGTGGATTTGGGGGTGATGGACCAGGCAGCCCGCGATAGGGTTTTGGGTGACTATGACCAGATTTTCCACCTGGGGGATGTCATAAGTCAACGAGCCCGGGAAATTTTGAAGAGCCGGGTGCCTGAGGCGGCCAAGCCGCAGACCCCCGTTGTTACAGGCCCTGGACTATTGGGTAGGCTGCCCACCCTGGAGCTGCCACATTTTGACGGTCGCTTGGACCACTGGCTGGGCTTCCTAAATCTTTTTGAAAGTCTTGTGTCTTGTCTTGTGGATGCACGCTCGGACCTCGGACCTGCCCAGAAGTTGGCCTACCTGTTGTCCGTTTTGGAGGGTGAAGCCAGAGCCTTGGTGCAGCACTTGCTGGTGACGGATTCCTCCTACCCGACCGCTCTGGAGCTTCTCTCCCGACGGTATCAGAACAAGCGCTGCCTGGCTGATGTGCACATCGGCCAGATTTTGGGGCTACCGGCCATTACCAGCACGTCGGCGTTGCGCACTGACTTGCTGAACCCGTTGGTCTCAGCGACCCACGCCTTGAGACGCTTGGAGTTACCGGTGGGCCATTGGTCCTACTTGTTGGTGCATATAGTGCTGCGGTTGCTCCCCGCGGAGTTGAGGTCACGTTTTGAGCAGAAGTATGGTGGGGATAGTGCCACCCATCTTCCCCCCTTTGACGACCTCCTCAAATTTTTGGAAGACGAGTGTCGGTTTTTGGATAACACTCGTGGCGCCACGGGGTCACGCCCACCACCTTCTCGGCCAAGAGACCAGGGACGGACTAGGGCTAGGGGGCCTGTTGATGTTCGCCCCGCCCCCCGTTTTGCTGGCGCCCGGAGTCCTTCTCATTGTGACTTTTGTAAGGCAACGGGGCATGTCATGGCGCGTTGCCCGGCCTTTTTGAATTTGCACGTAAGTGCCCGCCGGCGCATTTTCAACGCACGCCGTTTGTGCTTCTCGTGTTTGGGGGCCCACTTCCATCGGGACAGCCCCAACCCCCGCCCGTGTAGAATTTGTAAATGGTCCCACTTGGAGATTTTGTGCGCCAACGCGAACCGTTCCAGCAGACCGTCTTCTGAGGAGGGTTCGCGCAGAGGGGGTACCCTGGAGACGAGTACCGAGCTGAGGCCCGCAATTCTGTTCGCCGCACTCCACCCCCCGCGCAAGTTGAACGGGAGCCCCGCGAGCGCCATTTGGTCTCCCCTCGTCAGGGAGAACGCGCGTTGGCTGCTAGGCAGCAGTGGCCGGATCGGCACCGCTGCCTTTCCCCTCCGTTAGCGGAACGTCCCCGGTTGGAGTCGCGCCCTCCGCCATTCAGGCATCCGGTGGGATATGCCCCTCCAGCGATGGCAAGCGGCTCGGGACACCGCGCGGACGAACAATTTGAATTTTACCCTCATCGTGAACGAAGGCAGCCTGGATGCGGCGAGCGGTCGCCGCCCAGGCATCGCTAAGAAATTGACGCCTGCCCCGCTAAAGGACAAACCCCCCCCCCCCCGAACAAGACGGTTTTGTTGCCAATGGCCTCGGTCAAGGTCTGGGGACCCTTGGGTGACTCGATTGTGGTCCGTGCCATTTTCGACACGGGAGCCCAGGGTTACCTTTTGTCGTCTTGGTTAGCGGGACAGGTTGGCCTGAAGGTGAACGACTTTTCAGGCAAGATTTGGGGAATTGGCGAAACGGCGTTCACCACTGTTGAGGGAAGGACCTGGTTTGAACTCACCCCTGTGAGTTGTCTTTACCCTAAAATTGGTGCTCCTGCCCTTGTTATAACTGAACTTGGTTGGGACGAGCCACTTCGGGAAACCCTGTTGGAAGACTGGCTCCAATTTGTATCCGCACTCCCTGCGGTGCTTCTTGTGCGTCTCTTAAGCCACGTTGTGCGCACTTTGGGTGGAACTCTTGACATTCGGGCTTCCGAACCGCGAACCGAGTGTCTCAGATTCAAGGTTATGAAACGCCTTTGATTTGGAGGCACGTGCCTGGTGACCTGAACCCGGGCGACGTGGCCTCACGCGTGACTTTGCTGGTCCCTTTTTGGTGAAGACGTCCACCCTTCGTAATAGTAAGATTGTCAAGGCTTATTTGTGTGTTTTTGTCTGCCTCCCTCCCTCTCGACAGAGGCCTTTGTGGCGACTTTGGAAAGATTTGTGTCTCGCCGTGGGTTACCTTCTTTGATTAGGTCTGATTGCGGTACGAATTACAAGGGAACAAGTAACTATTTGAAGGAGGTATACGCCTTCCTTAATGAGAGCCAGGTTGACATTGGTAATAGTTTGGCCCGCCGAGGGGTCACTTGGTTGTTTGACCCGCCAGCCTGCCCCCATTGGGGGGGCATTTTTGAGGCCGCGGTGAAAGCAGCAAAGGGACACTGGCGGAGATTGTTGGGAGACACCGTTCTCACCTTTGAGGAACTAGCTACGGTATTTGCCGCATTGAAGCTGTGTTGAATTCGCGCCCATTGTGCCCGCTCTCTTCGGACCCGAATGACTTGGAGGCTCTAACACCGGGCCATTTCTTGATTGGTCAGCCACTTGTCGCCTTGCCGGAGTACCCTTTTGTTGATGTGAGCCAAAATCGGCTTTCGCGGTTTCAGTTGGTGCAACAGCTCGGTCAGAACTTTTGGAAGCGTTGTAGTTTGTGCTACATCCCGGCCTGGACTACACATTGAAGCTTGCGTCCTTTGTGACCGCCGTGACACCACTTGCCCACATTACACGTTTCAATTACTCATTACCTACTTTCACACATACCACACGGACGTGACCTCAGGAAAGGTCGTAGCTTGTCGTCTCCAGCTCAGGTAAGTGGTTAGTATTATTTATTGGTAAGGCCTAAGAGCCTATTGTTGAAAAGCAACGTAGTTAGGGCTCCACGAACCGTGGACAGTTCGGACACACCAGTTACCGTTGGCTGGCTGATTGAAGGATCGAACACAATTGGTCGACTATTACTCGTAAACTTGTAAAGCCCACTTATCTGTGATAGTTTTCCTTTAAATTTCGTTATATATGGGTACTACTGCCGTGACATTTGAATTTCTAACTATAACCGTTTAGTTGATAGAGGGGGGAGGACACTTGACTCTAACGAAAATTGGTACTTTAAAGCTTGATAAGTCACGAACGGTTTACTTAATCAAAAAACGGTCTTACCAAACCCCTAATATTTTTGAAAGACCTATCCAAAGATATCCCACACTATGGGAAGAACGAAAAAAAAATTATCATCCCACTTTACATGTATGTACCCTAAATAATTGTTTTTTTCAAAATTTTATTTTACCACTTTTTTGGCGTTACTAACGTGTATACTCATGCCAAAGTACAACTTTCTAGTACCAATAGTTTATGAGCTAAACCGCGGACAGACGGACAGACAGACGGACATGGCGAAACTATAAGGGTTCCTTGTTGACTACGGAACCCTAAAAAAGGAAGTACACCAAGAAGGTTCCAGAGTCTGAGGTTTTAACAAATTAAAAAACGTTGTATGATAAATTCGGCCCCATGGAGGTAGAAGTAAATAGGTTTAATGATGTTTTGAATTCACGAACTTAGTACACACGATGTTCTAAATTCAATTTACTTTATCCTCGAGCGGATAAAAACGGCTTTTGCATTCAGATATCGAAGAGCTAAAATACTCTTTCCGAGATGGGGGGATGAAAAGAATATCTCTATCTATCTAGTACTTTTTACGTGACCTAAGAATCGAACACGAAACTATTTCTCGGCTGCAGTAGTAGGAAGTATAGTAATGATATAGAAGTATATACTAGCGACCCACCCGGATTCGCCCCGGCAATGTAAATACTGAAGTTTCGAAGAAAAATAGTTGAGAGAGTGATTTTTCAATTTCTAAAGACAACTTAATAAAACTCCTTCGCTGTCAGTTTTTTTTTTTTTTTTCAAATAATTTCTGAGCTAACTATTTGTTTACGGAGTCTCATTCAATCAGGCGAGAGCTGTAAACGATTTATGGCTTCTGAAATAACCCATTTTTACTCGACGTCGGCTGGACCGATTTAGAAAATATGGTTGGTTTAATTTTGTGTAAAAAAATTTTTGTTTATATAAATAAAATAATAAAATAGCTTTATTTTCAAATTCAAATTCATTTATTTGCTAATATGGGTTATGGGTATACAGTTGGTAAAAGAAATAGAGCATAGTTCAGCCATATTACGTTTTGCGGCATGCAAATCTCAAGCAATTACAACATAGTTACATTAATACAAAAAATTGTTAATTATAAAACATAAAAGTAATAAAAAAAATAAAAAAACAATAATAATTATAATGTCACTTAAAGAATTAAAATGTCATAAAGTATTAAACGAGAGTGTGAAGATATATGTATTATTTATTGATAAATATTAAAGTAAACAAATAATAACAATGTCAATATTTAAAATGTATGTAATATTATCATATCACGCCAACAGCATTATTTATGGGATTAACATATGTCCCAACATCCTCTCTTAAGTAGTCCTGAACAGTATATAATAACATTTATAAAGCAAAAATCTTTTTAATTTCTTTTTGAACACATTGATGGATGGAGTTTCTACTATATACTTCGGTAAGTGGTTGTAAATACGCGGTGCCATACTGAAAATACTTTTAGCATACAAAGCCGTCGTTTTAGGTTTGCCCCAAATTTTATTAATATGTCGCTTACTTCTATACTTATTAAATAGTTGTTTATTATTTCTTGCAAAGACAGCAATCTCATAAATGTAGACACAAGGCAGAGTTAATATATTGTGCTTGATAAAATATGGTCTGCAGCTATCGGTCTGGTGGATGTTAAACATACCCCTAATACACCGCTTTTGCGCCTTAAATGCCATTTCCCTATTGGTGGAATGACCCCAGAATATAATACCATATTTTATCAGGGATCCCACGTAGCCATGATACGCTGCAAGTACAGCAGAGGTGCTTACTGTTTTTGCTAGCATATGTAAGGCGTATGATTGCTTATTTAATTTTTAGTTTAGTGTATCAATATGTGTCTTCCAATTTAAATTATAATCAATTGACATGCCTAAGAATTTTGTAGTTTCTATTTCATTTATTTTGTTTCCTGTATAATTTATATTAATGTCAGTAAATTGGGCTTTCCGATTGCGAAATATCATAATTTTAGTTTTATCAAAGTTCATTTTTAAATTATTATTTGTTAGCCATTTTATAATATCACTTAAAGTTTTATTTATATCTTGTTCTAAGGATAACTTGTTCTTGTTTGTGAAAACGACAGTACTATCAGCAGCAAAAAGTATAGTGGGATGATTAGTTACCCTTGGAAGGTCATTTATATAAATTATAAAGAGCAGAGGGCCCAAAACACTCCCTTGTGGCACACCTTGTTTGACTTCTCTATATTCCGAAGTGTAATTAATTTCTTCTCTAGATTTGGTGCATTTCGAGTAACTAATGTGGACTGTTTTCTGTTAGTTAGATAAGAAGCTATAAGATCTAATGAAGTACCCTGAATTCCATACGTGTATAATTTATTTAATAAAACTTGGTGATCCACGTAATCAAACGCTTTACTTAGATCCATATACAGTGCGCATGCTGGAATTTTATTGTCTAAGCTAGTCATGACTGGTCAGAAAGTCGTAGACGGCCATATTAATGGTTTTATTTTTCCTAAAACCTATCTGCTCTTTAGCAAATAAATTGATTTTTTCAGTCATTTATCCTGTCATAAATAACTCTTTCATAGACTTTAGAAAGCCCTGGTACAAGTGCTATGGGCCTATAACAATTCATATTGCTGGCATCATCTTTCTTAAAAAGGGGTTTAATTATGGTTAATTTAAGTTTATCAGGAAAATAACCATTAACGATAGACAGGTTAATAAGATGACTTAATATATAGAATATTTTTATTGGAGCTTGTTTTAAAATTTTAGTCGATATACTGTCATAACCAGTATTGTTAGTATTTTTTAAGTTAAAAATTATTTTATGTATTTCTTGGGGCGTAGTTGGATACATAAATAATGTTTTCGAGTGATTAGGTAAGATCTCTGTTTTATCATTGATACTTGCGTTCCCTTTTATTTGGTCTATAAAAAAATTATTAAAACAGTCTGCAATGTTTTGAGGATCATCAATACATTTTTTACCGTCTATATTAATTTGATCAATTTCTTTTTTTGGCACATTACACATTGTTTTATTGATAACATTCCAAGTAGCCCTACACTTGTTTTGAGCTGTTTGGATAAAGTAATTGTTCTGAGACTTTTTTGTCAGTTTTATAACACGTTGCAATCTACTCGCAAAAATTTTAAAATTAGTTTTGTTTATGTCATTTCGATTCTTACGATACTTCCATAATAATTGCTGTTTACGAATGCAGCATTTTCTTATTCCTTTAGTCATCCATCGGGCTCGTACTTGGGAGTATCTTTTAATTCGAATATACGGAAAGCATAAATTATAAAATAAAATAAATAAATCACAAAAAATGTCAAAAGCTTCCTGCGGATCATTATTTCCAAGGACGTCATTAAATGAAATCGAATTTATGCAATCATTAAATTTCTTAATATTATCTTTACCGTAATCTCGTCTCGTTACATACCAATGTTTTAGAGAGCAGCTAACTTTTACGGGACAAGTTAGTAATTGTGCCGTGTGATCAGATAAGGCAAACTCCATAGTTTTACATTTACATCCACGAATGGATACAAGAAATTATCAATGCATGTTCCACTAATAGGTCTTGTTGGTTCAAATAAGCCTAACTTTAGGTTGTGACATGCTAGTGTATCCATGAATATTGTAGTCATTTTATTTTTGTTTAAAACATTTATGTTAAAGTCGCCACAAATTATTATTTTCTTTTTACTGTAGGAGTACTTTCCAAGTAGTCTGTTTAAAGTGTCGAAAAATATGTTTAAATCGTTTGTTTTTACTCTAGGCGGTCGGTATATGCAAAATATCAAGATATTATGATTTAGAAGTTCGATACCCGAGCACTCCTTAACGCCTTCAACACAGTATTGTTTAAGTGTAGTTATAGGTTTAAACGCATGATTATTACGGACTAAGATACATGAACCCCCTCGACGATTATTCCTTGAGAAAAAGGACCCTTGAATATAATTAGGAATATTGATTAAATCCGTATCAGTATTCAGTATATTATGCTCTGTGAGACATACGACATCTACTGGATTTTTTGCGTCTTGGAGTGATGATAAAGATATAGATAATAAATCCATTTTCCTAGCAAGTCCATTGATGTTTTGATGAAGGATGTTTATATTATTATATACGAAAAAAATCTGATTTCTTTGAGGAATTTTGAATTTCAGGATTAATTTCAGTATCAGGAATTATATTATTTGAAATCTCAAAGTCTATAATATTATATTGTAAATTGTCAAAAATTGTTCTCATTCCATAATTGTTCAAACGACCACTATTATTTGAAAACATAGTACAATCATATAATAAGTTTAAATTAGAGTCGAATATTATAGCGTAGTCATAAATTTGTACGTCATGATATAACAAACTATTAAACATTTCAATTCTCCTATTGAACATACTAGAGTATAAATTACACTTATATGTAGGCAGACAAAGGATAACATTTGTATGAGCTAACTTTAAGAGGTTTTCCCTAATGTTAGATATTAGGTCAGAATAGTTTTGTTTTATTAAAATCTTCACCACCTATAAGAATTACACAATAGTCTCGCATAGTATAATTAGTTAGTTTTGAGTCTAGATTACTTACAAGCGTACTTAATCCACAGTTAGTTGTGATATAGTGGCATATCTGATGGTTTGGAAAGGCGTTTTGAGCCAAGGATAGTACTTTGTTAGTCTTATTACTACTTATTATACACAATTTGTTTTGCAGTTGAGACGTGTTTCTATCATTTTTCTGAGGGCTTCCAATAAATTCTTTATCAAACTTCAATGCAGTTTTCACACGATTTGAAGTAGATCCTTGTTTGTAGTCTCCTTGAACGGTATTTCGTGTTAAGTCCAAGTGAGTTGTAGAATGTTGTTTCTTGCAGGGAGTAGACAATCTCACATTATTTTTAGGAGTTCCAATTTCGCTGGTTAATTTCCTTGTTGCTGTTTTCACTAGTTGATATTTGTTATTTAAAGTGATAATAGTCTTTTTTAATTCGGTATTTTTAACCGACTTCAAAAAAGGAGGTTTACAATTCGTCTTGAACTTTTTTTTTTATGTATGTTACCTCATAACTCGGAGACGGCTGGACCGATTTGAAAAATTCTTTTTGTGTTTGAATGGGTATACTTTCTAGTTGGTCCCATTGTTACGAAATCAGGATCTGATGATGGGATCCTGGAGAAATCGAGGGAACTCTTCAAATATTATAGGCACACCTATAGCGTTTTGGGTATTTCTTATAGTACCTTGTGTAGTTGCTCTCGAAAAGCACCATTTGAGGAAGTGGAACTGATGCTGAAGACCCCAGATGGATTAAGCACTTTATGCTCATCACAATGCATATGGTGAAGTAGAGCTGATGGTGATGTACCAGGAGAACTCCTCAAAAATGAACGGCTCTGCACCGGGAAAAGCAATATTGTGTAAAAGGTGATAAGTAGTTGACATTTTGGCTTTTGTAACTAGATAAATCACAAACCGACCCACTAAAAAGCGTGAAAAAATTTTTTTTTGCAAAAAATAGAACCGACTTCTATATAAAAACACTACAAAGGCAAAAATAACTTTAATTTCGGAAGGCGGTGTCGAAAAAAAAGAAAATACAAAACAAATGACACCGACTACCGAAATTAAAGTTATTTTTGCCTTTGTAGTGTTTTTATATAGAAGTCGGTTCTATTTTTTGCAAAAAAAATGTTTCTATTGATAAATTGTTTATCTCGCCATGGGCTGCCAAAAGTTGTGACTTAAGTTCACCGATTTCTCGCTGTAAGTCTAGTACTTTATCATTTTCCTCGTCATCTGATATGTTTGGCATGCTATTAGTGGTGCCATCTAGTGTCCTATTATTACAACTACTGACATCGTGATCTGTCGTCTCTGACAGTGATTTTGTTCGAGTTCTTCGCAGAGTAATATCACAGTATAAAGATCGTACAGTAGGTTGACGCCTTTGATCTTGTGGAAAATGCCGACAACGTCTAGACAGTCTCGCAGCGGCCAGGGTTGTCACAAATAAACAATATTTATGAAATATTTTTTTTATTGCAGATCGACATCGTTAGCAATATTATTACTTAATATAATAATGAAAACAATTTTAACCTGCTCTTTTACTGCACGTATTATTTAGCAGTTGAGGGTGATCATAAAAATGCAGATGAGGCGTATACAAAGAGATTTAAAATTTGAACTGATGCAACGTGATAATTAGGTATTGTGACACTTACTGTACTGTAATGTTGCTTAAGTGAAGGTTTTTTAAATAAATAAATTATAAAAAAATGATATATGCCATTTTGTATTTCAAAAAGGATGGCATTTTCGTAACAAGCACCCCAATCAACCTCGAAATTGACACCCATATCAAATTATTAAAAAGAATGACGTCCGCCATCTTGTATTTCAAAAACGATGGCATTTTCGTAACAAGCACCCCAATTAACCTCAAAATTGACACCCATATCAAATTATTACAAAAAATGACGTCCGCCATCTTGGATTTCAAAAAGGATGGCATTTTCGTAACAAGCACCCCAATTAACCTCAAAATTGACACCCATATCAAATTATTACAAAAAATGACGTCCGCCATCTTGGATTTCAAAAAGGATGGCATTTTCGTAACAAGCACCCCAATTAACCTCAAAATTGACACCCATATCAAATTATTACAAAAAATGACGTCCGCCATCTTGGATTTCAAAAAGGATGGCATTTTCGTAACAAGCACCCCGATTAACATCAAAATTGACACCCATATCAAATTATTAAAAAAAATTACGTCCGCCATCTTGGATTTAAAAAAGGATGGCATTTTCGCAACAAGCACCCCAATTAACCTCAAAATTGACACCCATATCAAATTATTAAAAAAAATGACGTCCGCCATCTTGGATTTCAAAAAGAATGGCATTTTCATAACAAACACCCCAATTAAACTCTAAATTGACACCAATATTTTATTTAAAAAAAATACGTACACCATCTCGAAATTCACCTTTATTAAATAATAAAAAAGTTCACCATCTTCAATTTGAAATTACTATTTTTCGTTATCTGTATTCGAATAAAGCTTCAAAGTATCGTTATCATTTTGAATAAAAATAGAACACCTAATAATATTAAGTAGGTATAAAAATATATAAAATGTCCAAACCCTCACGGCCCTGTGCGATTACCTATTAGATATAATTTTTTTACCGTCCGCCGTTCGGCTATTTTGTTAGCGTTATCAACGCGGCACGACATTACAAATAAAACGATAACAAAACATTATTAATTATTTACCTTTCTTCTGTGCGTGGAAGCTGATGAAACCGGAGATCTTTATTTAAACAAGATGAAGACTTGCAATCTCTCACAGCACACGTCGTATGTACCACTTTAAATAAATAATTAAAAAACAAACACGTGCTAGCCCCGAATGATGTCTCCCAAGCTGCTAACATAGTTTTGTTCGCAGCTTGGGATCGGCATTCCCGCGTCTCGCCCCTCACACCCCGCACGATTGCCCTGTCTAGACGTCTTCGTCGGACGACTGTATGATCTTTAGACTGTGGTAATATTCTCGAAGAAATTCATTATTTTGTTATAATATTTAACAAAGCAAATCTTTAGAAAAAAGCAGTGTTAAAAGTGAGGTTCGAACGCAGTGCATCTGGGCGCACGAGACGTATAGCGGAAGCCACAGCCGCTCCACCAACCCAACATTAGAAATTGAGGCGAAATAAGTAATCATTAGCCACTAGATGCTTGTTACGTCAAATAACGTAGACATAGTGGGGTGACAACCGGGTTCAAAGTCCAGTGCCTTTGTTTTTGTGATGTAGGTACGAGGCGGTTTAAATTTGAATTATCTTTGGTTGCAATCACAGTTCTTTTTCACTTTTTGTTAATGTTTTTTTACAAAATAAGCAGTCTATCACTAATATGGGTATTATTTATTCAAAACTTGCACTATATAATACGTATATAATTGTTTTGAAAAAGTTTTAACACTTCATTCGCACTATTTGATTAATTTTGATAACACAGCTGATTGTTTATAAGTTCACTTGATAACAGTGTCTTTGCTTTATCAATATGTTCTTTCTCAAATACACTTAGTTTTATCATTAAACTATAACTTAAACTATTTTTAAATAATTTTTAAGTACGGACTTGATGTTTACGTGACTACTAGCGCCATGCACTTTTCAACGTTTCCTTATACAGTTTTGTTCAACTATCTAATGAAGTGTTACAAATTTAACTTAGAGTGTAAATGTTAGTTATATTATGTATCTTAATTTATATTTTATATAATTATATTTAGTGTTGCCCAAACGAGAGTCTCGCAAGAGTCTTGCAATTAGCGATTATCCTATGGCTATTTATTAAACGGTAGTTGAGATCTCAAAACAATGTAAAAGACTCTGTTACATTGTTCTGAGATCTCAACTACCGTTTAATAAATAGCAATAGGTTAATCGCTAATTGCAAGACTCTTGCGAGACTCTCGTTTGGGCAACACTAATTATATTAGTTTTTTAGTAACGTATGTACAAGGACCGCTAAATAGCGGTGAAAGCCTCCTCCATTTGTTTCCATGTTAATCTGCTTTCAATCTGTTGAATTTGAGATAGTATAATTTTAGAAACCCAATGTATGGGGAGCGCCCCCTTATTTTGTTATTTCTTGTATAAAAATCGGAAAGTGGTTTAAAAAACACATCGACCTACCAAGTTTCGAAATAAAATGGCTGTAACAGACAGACAGCAAGATATACATATACTATATGACGAATATTTATAAGGGTTTCGTTTTTTGCCATTCGGATAAGGAACCCTAAAAAGGTGGTCGATAAGAGATAATAGGGTAGTTTCCTAAAATATTTGATTTAGTCCGTCACATAGTTTACAAAAACATTGGACACGTATTTTTAATTTTTTCACGTAATTGAAAACAGTGAGTTGAAATTTCGCGTGACGTCACACCTCGGTATAATTCTTAGCAATGTGTGACGTCAGTAGCCCCCACCCTAGTACTTTGAAGCTTTCCATCTTTGTGAATTTTTCTTGACTTGAAAAAGCAAAAAATACGTGACCAATATTTTTTGAAAATCTACCTAATGGACCACATAAAATAATTATTTTGTAACACAGGAAAATACCCCATTGTTTTACCTGTCGGGCACAGCAAATTAGGATAGAGGAAGGTTCATTATAATTATTTTCCTTAATATTAATAAAACTTATATTTTCGTGACACTTTTAAATAAATGTACATAATTTTGACTTTTCCACACTTGGTTTTCATATTTGTGACACTTATAAAAAAAATTATAAATTTGACTATTCTTTCATTGGTTTTTTATTATTACTAGCTGCGGCTTCGCTCGCGCATTAAGTTCTGCATCAGGTGTTCCAGTTTCCGAAATCAATTAAAGCCTATATGTTGCCCATATTTAATAGATAATATATAACAAAATAGTTTCATTCAAATCCGTCTAGTACTTCCGGAGATTAGCGTGTACACACAGATAAACGGACAGACATTTAATTTTAAATTGTTGCTCTGTTACTGTTTCTAAATCACCATCCATCATTTTTTTTTTTAATATCGGTATTCAGTGTAAAGAAAATACACTTTTTTATTGTTTTATTGTATGTATTGATTTTCGAGCTCGTCTAGATTCATCTAAGACGGTCACCGGTCCCTTTCCACCTTGCTGGTAAATCAGCAGAAACTATAATGGAAATGGATATTCATAATGATTTAATAGGTACATTATGATTTTTTTCATACATTGGCTGATCGCCCAAGCTATTTTATACACTACCTAGGTTTTGTTAAAAATACCTAAACTGTAATTCTTGACGGAAGAATATACAGGTACCATAAGGTCTAGTCTATACTAAATCATAAAAAGGTAATTTTTTTTGTAAGTTTGTATCTAAGAGGTAATCTTCGGAACTAATGATCCAATTTAAAAAAAAATTGTTGGTAGTAAGATACATTATTGGGGAGCGCTTTAAATGATTTCGAAATCCATGCAAACAAAGTCACGGGCGAAGTACTAGTGCCAACTAAAAACGCAGTGGCATAGGAGTAAGTACCCAGTGATGACAGCTAAATGCCCAATCATGATAGGGAAGCCAATTTTGAAGAACTGCATAAAGCTTATCTTGTAGCCATGCTGTTCAGCTAATCCGACGCAGACGACGTTTGAGCTAGCACCAATGAGAGTGCCGTTACCTGAAACACACAAACATAGAAATTTATTTTTATAACTCGCATACACACACACGCACACATACACATGCATACGTCGTCCAACAATAAAGTAGAATTTAAGCGTTATAATTACTTTAATTCTTAATATGTTACGTTGTTGTCATCTCTGTCCTAATATTTCATATCGTTAATGTCATCTCTCTCCTGGTGTTAATGCATGACAGTTTTTAAGGCGAATCTCGTTGGCTAATTAAAGGAATGGCTAATTGTTTCAATGGCTAATTATCAAAATAATACATTTTTTTTAAGTAAGCCAGCAGCAGGAGAATAGGTCGTTCCAAAAAGAGCTTTTAGAGAATTGGCCATTCAGAAAATTAGGCTTTTAAAAAATTGGTCATTCACAGAAATTAAGCTTTTAGAGAATTGGCCATTATGAGAATTAAGCTTTTAGAATCAATGAAAATTGGCCATTCAGAGATATTAGCCATTTAGAGATTTTGCTATTTTGAGAACTAGTTATTTTGCGAATCGGTTCCTATTTTGAGGATTAGGCCTTCTGCGCCTAAAACCTATTATCGGACACAATTAATTTGTAATTAAAGGTTTAATTCCAATAAAGAAATATTATTATAAGAAAAAATAAAGAAATTAAAAACGCATATTATAATAAATGCTTTAAGGACAACATGACCAAGCCTCGAAAAATGTGGAGACTAATAAACGACCTATCCAAAAACAAAATAAGAGAAGTGACTGTACCGGAAAAGCTCGTAATTGACACTGGTACTATTACGATCAAACTGAAATTTCTGAATGCTTTAACTCTTACTTTTCTACCGTAGGGTCATCTTTAGCAAATCTGATCACTGATACTTTAAAGAGAGATCTAGAACAAAAAGACCCAGAAATAAGTGACTCAACGCAACTCAATTGCTTTATACCAGCAACTACGGATGAAGCACTCAAAATAATAGACAACTTAGACCCAAATACTAGTTTTGGCATTGATGGCATAAGTACTAAATCCTTAGTATCTATAAAAAAAAAATATTGTGAAAGAGCTAACAGAATGTATTAATCTGTGTTTCGAACAAGGTATTTTTCCCGATGGTTTAAAGATTGCTAAAGTAATCCCTATCTATAAATTTAGAAGTAAGACCGATCCCTGTAACTACCGTCCGATATCAGTGATCCCAGTAATATCAAAATATTTTGAAAGAATCCTGTATAATCGTTTAGAAACTTTTCTTAAATCCAAAAACTTCTTATATCAGAAACAATATGGATTTCAACCTCATTCAAATACTCTTTCGGCAACAATCGATCTCGTTACTAAAATTAAAAATAAAAGCGATCAAAAACAGTCGGCACTAGGCATCTTTATCGACCTCAAAAAAGCTTTTGATACAATTAGTCCGGACATATTATTGCAGAAATTATCTGATGTCGGTATTACAGGAAAAGCACTAAAATTTAAAAGTCATATTTAGAAAATTGTAAGCAAATAGTCAAGATAGGTCAATATCTGAGCTCTTCAAATCCTGTCACTTTCAGTGTGCCTCAAGGCTCAATTCTGGGGCCTCTGTTATTCTTAATTTACATAAATAGTATATCAACAATTGGCCTTACGAGAGACATTTCACTTTATGCAGATGTTACAAGCCTTTTTTATTTTGGGCACTGAGTCGAAGCTATGATACCCTATATTCAAGATGACATAAATTGATTAAATGACTGATTCCGATCAAACCTTCTCACAATTAATACTGATAAAACACACTATGTAATAATTGCCACAAAAAAACAAAAAAAAATAGCGGTAATATTCAACTGAAAATAATTATCAATTAATCCAAAGGAAGATAAGGAGAAATATGTATCTAGGTTTAATTTTAGACAACTACTTGAACTGGAAGTAATATATAGAAAAAATTAGATGTAAACTAATATCACTTTCAGGAGCTCTTCACAGTATAAATAAATGTCTTCCCCGTAAAGTACGATACATTGCTGCTCGGCAAAAAAGCGTCATAACATAAAAATTACTAATTCGAGATAACGAGATTTTTAAGAATTTTAATGATAATGATTTGATTGATAATGTAAAAATTATAGAAGTTAAATAACTGAAATTTAATTTACAAATAATAGCATGTTTGTGTATATAAACATACTATCTTAAAAGTCTCGTTATCTCGAATTAGTAATTTTTATGTTATGATACTATTTTTGCCGGGCAGCGACATAATTTATAATTCCGTAGTTAAACCACATATTGAGTAACTAATAGAAATTTGGGGAACCGCAGCTAAATCTAATCTAAAAATACTACAGAAAGCATAAAACAGATTAATCAAAATTCTATTTAAGTACAAATTCCGAACACCAACTCAAAAAATTTACGAGGACACTAAAATTATTAACATATTCTAAACATATAAATAAGTACTACACGTGTATTCTTATACACAAAATATTAAAAAATATATGCACACAACACTAAACTTCACTAAAAAGCAACACAAAATATCGCTACGTAAGGCCAGTTACTTAGTAACTCGTCCACCCAGAATAGTGAAATACGGGAATAGAAATATTGAATACGAAGGCGTCAATATGTATAATAAAATTCCGAAAAAAGTATGTCATCTTTTAAAAAACTTTTAAAGTCACGTTAAAAAGTTAGATTAATAAAATACAAAAATGTAACACAGTAAAAGTACATTCCTATATTTGCCACATCTAGTAAGAATCACTTTTTAGATCTTTGTTGAAATAACCGCTTACCCACTTATTTCTTTATTTTACGAATCTGTCATTTGTGTCAAAATAGTTTTACCCAAGTTTTACCATTATCTCTGTATGCTTCAAATATTATAAAAATGTTTTCTCAGTAAGTGAATTATTGTAATTCTTTATGAGGAATAAATAAAGTTCTTAAACCATAATCAAAAAGCTCGAAAATATAACTACCAACAAGGTTATTATATTTCCGCCGCTTGAGGTTCTCAGCAGCCGCAGCGGCAGCAGCAGCACAGCAAGACGAGCTACGGAGACGGGATAGTGCAAGAGTATCGACACAAGTTGCATACCACACTAAAGGCCTACCCATCTTCCAAGGAAATAAAGATATGCCGTCCGGTCTTTTACCATCGTCGCGTGCCAGGCCATTGGGTTCTAATACAGCTGGAACGCGGACAGTGACAAGAGCTCGTCGGATAATGTCGTTAATATTCGCGTGCCGTGCTATGCGACCCGCGCTGCTGCTGCATAAAGGCCGTGGTGACCGAGGCTGTTGACAACTTCGCCACAGTGGCAGCAATGAGCAGAACAGCAGGGAGCACCTAATCGAAGGGAAGCAGCGAGGCGGAAAGTAGTATCATCGAACAAGGTGCCTATGTTCGACGACGGTAGTGCGTGAAGCCAGAGACCCGACTCCCATTCACCCACAGCCAGCAGGCGCGCACGCTCTGCAGCCGAAGCAGATGTGGCAATAAGGTCACTCTGAACTGCTCTACAGAGCGGCTCATCCCACCGCCTCTGAGATGATGGGTTGTCGGGTGGATTTAGGTTTGGGCAAGCGAGTCTCCAGGTATCTATAGCCTCGGTAAAGCACGGCAAATTGAAATCAACCAGTGACGGAGCTAGCATATTCCTGATTAATTTCTCACTGCGGTGAACTTAGGATATAAAAGCCGGTAAACTGATACTAGTAATTTCGTGGACGCCGAGACCTTCCATACGAATGCGAAGAGTAGCTTGGGCACGAGCTCGGTCGTCCATAGCCACATTTAAAATCCCCGTCAGAGTATGACGAACAATTTGGTCCATTTTTTCCAAAAGGTGAGGATGATGCCATAGATGCGAAGAACGAAGAAAGTACGTTAGTTTAGATCCAAGACAACAATAACGAACTAAGGTGATGGCCGAATGCATGTTAATTTGGTGTAATCTGTCCGAGATGTCATTATTTTTTTTTTTTTTCTCGACAAAATCGAGAAAGGAATTCTCATAAATTGGAGACCCAAGAAGACGAAAATAACTATTTTCCTCAATTTGGATATCTGGGGCTATTGCGGAAAGTGTCAGTAGTCTGTCAGTACTGACGAATATGAATATATTATTATTATAATTCAATTGGATAAAATTTCTTTTTTTTTTAATTAAAATGAATACCACCACCAATAAAACACTTGGCTAATAACAAACATCAAAAATATTTCATAAAAATAATCGTAAGTGGGTTTTTAGTCAGTAGAAGTCTGACACTCCCTTCGGTTCCACCCAGAGCGCGGGAAGTCATTAGTTGAATTTCCCACCCGGAAAAAAAATATTTAAATACTGCTTAGCACTTTATAAATTCAATACTTTATAATAGTTAACCTTACCTCCCAAACATACTCCAAAAGATAAGGCCCATATCAACGGAGCCATTGGCAGGTTAAGCGTCGGATGGGTGCCCAGTGACGTCACAACTCGCACCATCATAGTCGTCAAGGGTACGTTGTCAACGAACGCTGATGTTATACCTGACACCTGTAAGCGAAATTGTTTTAAGATTACTGTTACAAAGGAGAAAATTCACTTAAACCGAAAAAATAAGTAATTAATGTCAACAGATACATAGCGTCGCTGTAGAATGAATACCTCGTATATCAAAAATCATGTTTTCTTTTTTTTTGTAAGAATCGTATGAAAACTAAGTATTTTATAATACGGTGAAACTGTGAACCCAGTATATGACTACAAGTGCCATTTATGGAGTAAAATGAAAACCTCTTATCTATAGAGTCATGGGCGTTTAAACAAAAACTACGTAGATATAAGAACAGAAAATCTCTTATATCATTTCTCTGACACAATCCAGTTAAGTAACGCATTGGTTAATGACATAAATAAGTCCTTTTTATCATTCAAAACATGAAACAAAAGCACATAAATATATATTAAACATTGACAAAATTAACCGTATTTTTTCGTTTCCTGTGAAGTTTGGATTTCTGGACATACAAGGTTATCATTCTACAGCGACGATAGTATCTACTTCGTCTTTTTTTATATACATAATCTAATTTCTCCAAGCCCATTCGCTTATCGGACTACAAGACGAACGGCGATGTGCTATCGTTACATGGTAGACATCCAACACATACGTACAAAACTTTTTAGGAATACATTCATTGTGCGTACAGCTAAGTTGTGGAATTCCCTGCCGGAGTCTGTGTTTCGTGATAGCTATAACCAGAGTGAATAGGCTACTTCCAGGTTAGCATGCTTTATCTTCGATCACATCATTGCTTACCATCGGGTGAGATGTTGGTCAAAAGCGAGCCTATCATCAATAATAAAATGGGATCGGGTGGTGTTAAACTTCGATACTCAAGTTTAAGGGTTAAGTCAGCCACATGCACGAAGACCACTGGGCAAAATTGTCCACATAATGGGTGCCAGAGGATGGAAGGATGGCCTAGGAAAAGGTGGCGAGATGACCTGGACGTATACAACGTGTAACGGAAAGGGTATATACATACCAAGGGCACGGCTTCTTTGCATGATATCAAACGATATTGGAAGGGTTGACTCAAAATAAAATACTCTAAAAATTTATACCAAATTTTCGGTTCCATAAGTTTCTTAAATTGAAATCATAACAATTGTGTCACCGCACTACATAGGTCAATAACTTTCCACGTTACTTGCAAATATCACGATAAATCTCTTCCGTAATTCTGTACACCTAGTACTGTAGTAGCCTACCGTCCAGGCAGTGACTTCATTACTTCCGATAATGTAGAGATAGGATTAAAAAACCCTTCCAATATCGTTTGATATCACCCAAAGAACCGTGCCGTTGGTATGTGTATACCCTTTCCGTTACACGTTGTATATACCACGAGGGTTTGTTTGAATCGGCATAGGGAAAGAGTTCATGGAGAGAATTGGGATAGGGCTTTAACCTGCTCCAGGACAGTACAGGGTAGAGATAAAAACCGGCCAAGTGAGAGGCGGACTCGCTCATGAAGTGTTCAATCAGATAGTAGTAAACAAAAATATGCGAAAAATAACTTTATTTTTCATGATTTTTGAAATTGTGCTAAATCACTAAGACTATATCTCGTTCGATCATTTTTTTTAAACTGTTCATAATGAGATGTACAGCAAATATTTCTGTTTAAATTTTTCACTTATTTAAAATTGGACCCGGACTTACACGAATTCAACTTACCCAAAGCATTAGTACTAAGGCCACAGCCAGACGATCGCTCTCGTCTACCCTCAGTATAAGCGCCTCCGTCCATCCACCGATGTATCCAATCAATCCAAGCTTTGAAAGTGCCTAGAAAAAACGGAAACAAAAGATTACTTAAATATCTCTGGAACTGGACAAAATATTATAGAAAAATGTCGAGTGTTGATTCAGCTGAAAACAAGTTATTCAACTTTGCATGCAGTGTGCAGCACCAACCTCTAGTCCGAAAATATATTCAGTTGCAGAAAGTGATGTAGTACTCGACTCAACTTCTACTGACAATGCTCCGTGGAGGGGCGAAACATGTGACTAGTGTGATGTGTTTTATTTCATCACTTCTGCATGGATGGTTCTGCATACTGAATGAACTGCAGATTTTTCTATTGTATTAATATGGATTTCCGCAAAGTAACGCCTGATTCCATTTTAGACAACGTACTGATCTAGTGAGCCAGTGACATTTGAGATGTATAATTATGGTAATAAATTTAATGACTGCAACCAATTAATGAACATTTAGTTATTGACATACAGACAAATATATTTACAAGAAAACTGTCCCCAGTGTGTCCCCAGTGGTCAATGAGCACATAAAAGGTAAATAAACTAAAACAACACATTTTCATTAAAATAATCAACAAAAAGAATCAATCGATAGAAAAGAATAATCACTAAAAAAAATATTAACAAAAATTGCCCATTTGTGCCACCAGCTGAGCATCACACACCTGGACACGAACTGCCATGGCTGACCTGGAAGTCTTTAAACAGACTCCGCACCCAGGTTGGTCGCAGCAAAGAAAATCTGTTCAGGTGGAGATTTATTGATGCCTCTGCCTTGGGGTGTATATGTGGTTCTGTTCCACAAACCATGGCACACTTAATTTCCTGTCCTGCGTGCCCTGTCAACTGCTCACTGCAGGACTTGATGGAAGCTACCGAAAATGCCAAACTTGTTGCCCAGTTTTGGGCTGGCTCCATCTAGCTATTTGCCATCGACACGCTAAGAAGAAGATTAACAAAAATAGACAACAACAAATAAATAATAAATTAATAAACAATTAATTATCTCACAACTTTATACCAAAAAGTGACTTTTTCAAACTCACTCAGTGAACACAGAAATGAAATGAAATATTTATTTTATAAATTGGTTATAAATAACACGTTTACACGTCATATATTTTGCGTCTTTAGCTAGATGAGGCCGGTATTTCCTAACTGACTACTCTGAGAAGAAACACCGAAACAAACTCAGAAGTCAAAGTCTCTTTTAAAGTCCAGTCAATTTGTATTTTTATATGAGAAGCATGTAGGTTCATGTCTGTGGTATTCTTTTGAGGAAATAACCACGCAAATTTGAGCGGACTTGTCCAGACAGTGCAAGCATTTGCCAGTTATCGTGTAGCTCAACTTAGAACTTCAGGAGCTCAACAATTTGATGAACAATACCAAAGTAAGGAAAACAACTATTTCATGAACAACCCGGTTCAGTGCACGCATAGTCCGCGATAGTGGGACCTTAGCCATCAGTTTGGTTTGACCATGACGCAGAGCAAAAAAGTCGGCCCGTCTACGAAACTTCACTTACCCATCGGACACCAACAATCCTATGATCTGTATAAGTTTTTAAACCGACTAACTTATAATAACCATCATTAAAACTTAAAATGAGATTTTTACCATGTGTTAGTTAATTCTATCGACTTTCCGATATTTCGGCACTGTCGTAAGCGCTACAATCACAGATGAACTGAAGTTAATACGAGCGGATGTATATGATCAGACAAATCCATCTCCCATTTTCCTTGTTCCTTTGAAACGAGTTACAGTGGTAGCGGTGTCGATCGAAAAATGTGGAGGAGAAAAACTTATGAAAAGACGATATAAGACGATTAAGTCTTGTACATTGGTAGTGAAAGAGAAATAGAGGGATGGAGTATTTACCTCCATAAGCACGAAGAGAGCTGCGAAGAAGAGCAGCGTGGACCACTCGATCCTGTGCAGCACGGGCTCCAGGTCCTCGCGGTCTGCCAGCGTCAGCAGCAGCAGCGCGCCCAGCAGCGCCGTCCAGCCCAGGGACACGCGGTCTGACAATAGAAGGTTAAAGTGATAAAGTTCCAGGGTAGGTACTACATATTGTTACGCCAGTCGCTTAGGTAAGTTCGTCGAGAAACTTCAACCGACGTCTAGAATGTTCGATACACTAACACCACCTGGCGGCGAATAGTATACTGAATATGTCGAGAAACTTCGACATCTAGAACGTTCGAGACACTAACGCCACCTAACAGCGAGTAGCTGTACTACGTATCTCGAATAGCTTCTGGAATATTCTTGCCAGTATTGGCAGTGAGTCGATTGTACAAGAATGTTCTAGAACGCAGATCGGGGAATAAATAGATCGCAAAGGAACGCAGACGGTAGTCTTATTACAAGATACGAGGCGATATAATCGAAACTTTACAAGTGAATTTCAGTGCGATTTAAGTGTTAAGTGATAAGTATTGTGGTGCGAATAATTGTGTTAATTTTTATTTTGTGTTTATTTAATTAAGTGTTAATTTTGGTCTAATTGGCGTAATTATTTCTAGCCCGAACCCCTTGTAACAATATTAAGCCTCAATAGCCTAATGGATAAGGTGTCGAACTTGTGATCAAGAGGTCACGAGTTCGAACCCCACCCATTACACTATTGCCGTGAACCCACTCCAGACACAAGCATATTTAGCTTAGTTGAAGGGGTTAACAACTTTAACTTTAATAACTTTATTTTATTTCTCCTCACAATAACAAACTTATTCTAGGTTTCACAAATAGGTTTTTTTTATTTGTTAGCAATGTGAGGAGCTGGTGTCTGAATTAGGCGTAAAATACCTGTATTACAAATCACCAGGTCCCCACCCCACGGAAGAACAGAAAGTTTTACTTATAAAATAAAAAAATAAAAAAACAAACATTATATTACAATTTACCGTTATAGATAAGGAGATTTAGGATTAAAAATTTAAGTTATTATATTTTTGAGGGTAGAAATTAAAAAGAAACTATAAACAAAATCAAGGCGCCTGTATTTGTGTGTCTATGCGAGTGTGTAGGTAATGTAAGTGTGTAGTGTTAAGTGTCAGGTGCAGTGTGCCGAGGTGTACGTGAGAAGGTTTTGGTGCAAGTTATAAACTTGGTAATGTGAATTCTACCCACATTGCTAGTTATCTTTAAAAAAATGATAGAAGGGTTCAAGCGCAGAAGGCCTTGTAGCGACATCTACCTCGCAACATACAAACTAATGATAGAAATCCTGTATCGCGCAAGCAGAGTTTACCGCACAACTAGCCTGCATACTAATCACCCGATAACAAACATCGAGCAGTTTTTCACCAGACACCTATCTGGTCGAAGGATCCTCCCTTTTCAATGGAATTACGGGACTTTAAACCCTTTTCCTCATATTCCCAAAGCCTTATTCTCAAAATGGTAAAAAAATCGAAATGGCAAATTTTCTAAAACCCTTATTCTCTGAATGGCCAATTCTCTAAAGGCCAGTCCTAAGCAACGGTGATCGCCAACAACAGATTCGTAATTGCCAGATAATAGAATTGATAAATTTGATTAAAATTTTAATTTCAGACTTATGTAAGAATGCTGAGCCTTATGTGGAAATACAACAAGCCCTATTGTGCTACCCTGAAGGAACCTGTTCCGTCCAACGTGAAACAGAACGCACCTTTTTGGTTGGCAACATTATTATCTGTGGGCTTTGAAAATCACTTGACAGATAACTTTACGTTGTTGAAATAATGTCCGCTCTTTGGGACCTTTTTTGATTTTATTGTAATTGGAAATATCCGGTGGAATCGCCCGTTGTAACCGATGATTTGGTCGCGATTAACGATAAGTTGAAATTGTAATCCCGAATTGACGAAAAACCTGGGATATTTTGGAAAAATACCGCCATGATGACGCCAGACCGAATGGCACGCGAAATTTGTTGAAAGTAATTGTGAATTGGTAATAAATAGCTGCTCCAATCTGGTGCGAAGTTGTGCTAAGTCCCGGCCTGGACCACATATTGAAGCTTGCGTCCTTTGTGACCGCCGTGACACCACTTGCCCACATTACACGTTTCAATTACTCATTACCTTCGAACACCAGTTACCGTTGGCTGGCTGATTGAAGGATCGAACAGAACCTCTAGTAGATAATTGAAATATTTAATGCAGACAAAGCAAGACACAACTTGTTTTACCATTGAAACGATGTCCGTTGAACTGCATATAAATTGCAAAATAATTGGGATTTTTATTGGAAAAATATTAAAATTAACTAAGAAATTAATGAAATCAAAAGCATTAGATAAATCTTAATGTTAAACATATAGGTTGTCACAGAGAGTGAGATAAGAATTTATTTTAAGCTAGCTGACTTGGTTTAAATCGGACTGCACTAAAGGTTTTTATTTTATTTTACATATTTTCTCACCTTTTAAACTTTCCTTATACTTCCACAAATATTTACAAACCAAAATTTCAAGCCAAATCAATCTAGCCGTTCTCGAGTTTCAGCGAGACTAACGAACAGCAATTGATTTTCATATAAATTATATAAACATGTCTTTAAGTCAAGAGTGAATAGGTTAGTTTTAGGTTAGCGTGCTCCATCTTCGACCACATCATCACTTACCATCAGGTAAGATGGTGGTCAAACATGAACCTATTATCAATAAAAAAAAATGTAGATAAACTTACTGAACTCTGGAATGGAGTGCAGGAAAAACACGATGACCACAAAAAAGATGGCGACAGCACACTTAATCAATAACGCCATGTCTCTAATCTTGTACTGAAAATAAATAAAAACACTTTAAGTAACTAGTCAACTTTCGAAATAAAAACAGTTCGAATCTTAATAATATTATGAATACAAAAGTTTGTGAGGATGAATGTATAGATGTATGAATGTTTGTTACTCTTTCACGCAAAAACTACTGAACGAATCTGAATGAAATGGTAAGTAGATAGATGACATCCCAAACGAAATCGCAAGCCGAAGCTAGTAAAACATAATTTAATCTATTTAAAAATAATGCGTTAAATTACAAGCTGTATTAATCGATACATTACAATTTCGCGAGATATATTATAATCAACCGGTTTTAATAAATCTATGGTAACATATATAATCTTTTTGGGTTGATTCTAAACAAGCTATCACAATCTACATGAATATTATAAAGAGAAGATTAAGTTAGTGAGGTTGTAAATTGGGGCTAGTGTATCTGTAACTGCAGAAGAGGTTTTGAAAATTCTTTCACAAGTAGAAAGCTACATTATTACTTTTCGTTTTTATTTCCTTAATAATAAGTTTTTTTTATTGATAATAGGCTCGCGTTTGACCACCATCTCACCTGATGGCAAGTGATGACGTGGTCGAATAAAAAAAAAATAAGTAAAAAATAAGTTTAAAAAAAACTTTCGAAGAAATAGCACTAGTGCGCCGCTTAAGCTTGGTATATTACAATAAATGTGACAAAACAAGTTTGCAGAAGATTTTTTTGTGTAAAATGTAAATTTAGATTGTATTCAATTATTACCTTCGTCCTCATATCAGCCAGCGTCGCTTCGTAGCTCTCTTCAGAACAAGTCCTGGCTCTATCTTCCTTGACCAGCAAATTAAGCTTGACCGTTAGCTTGCTTATCTTTTTCTCTAAGCGTTGTTTCACTATAAGCTGGTCACTGCTCAAGTGAGGGAGAGAGTCTGCTGCGCGACGCCATATTGAAATCTGGCGACGAAGATCTGGAAAATCAAAAGTCAGTCTTTAAACTAGGCTGAAAATCAGTGCCGGGATTGCGGAATTGCCTAATGTGCCTAAAGGTTAAGGTTTCAGCCTTGGGATCGAGAGGTCACAGGTTCGAAAACCACCCATAATACTTTTGCCGTCAACCCACTCCTGACACTAACTTGAGGTTAGTTTGAGGGTTAACAAGATTCCTAGTAATGTGAATTCTACTCACATTGCTAGTTCTCATTAACCTCTCAAGGACCGCTATTATTTACGTCAACTATTAGTTGAGCCCCGCTGGTACACAAATTTGTTGACAGCGGGGCTCAACTAATACTGGTTTACTGGCACGTTTTTGTGCCAGTGGGGCTGTAGAGGTTAAACAAAAAATAGAATCGGATCATTAGTTCCGGAAATTACATACAAACTTGTTGATATAAAAACTTATAAACCAATTTTAACTCTTTGTAGAATTATATTACAGAATTAAATGAGGACTTAAAAACTAAAGGGTGTTACAATGGGCGGTCTTATCGCTAAAAGCGACCTTTTACAGACAACCTTTGGATGGATTTGACACAGGAGGAGAAAATAAATACACGGGTAGTCCATGGTGTACTATTCACTTATATACAATACATAATTACCTACATACACAATACACATACATAAAAACTGGGATATATAAAAAAATAGTAACAAATGAAAGAGAGAGATAGAGATCTTTTACCATGTTTTTGAAAGAAGGAAGGGTTTGTGCTTGTCTTACTGACACGTAACACGTTAGTATAGATAAGCTTACGATAGTAATAAACTTTCTACGTTTTTGCAATATTTTCTATAGATGCTCTGCTTCTATTAATCATAGTCTGATGTTATATAGCCTATGTTACTTGGAGATAATGTTAGCTTTATATTGATGAAAGAATTTTTGAATTCGGTTTTAGAGTAGTTTAGTTTAGTTTAGAGTTTATTCAAAACAAATTTTTACCTTATATATATATCGCAAAACATTGCGAAAAATTTGGATAACAAAAGGAAATGTTTGGGCATATTTCTAGACTTATCCAAAGCCTTTGACACAGTTTCTGTTCCCAAATTGATTTCTAAATTGGAATATATAGGTATACGTGGCACATGTCTCGAGTTATTTAAAGATTATCTTATGAATCGCAGGCAACAAGTAAAAATTGATGATTATCTCAGCAATGACGAAATTGTAACTTTTGGTGTGCCCCAGGGCAGCGTGCTGGGACCTTTATTATTCCAAATTTATATAAATGATCTTTGCAATATGATATTCCCAAGCACTGACATTTATACATATGCCGATGATACTGCCATACTTGTATATGCGTCAACATGGGAGGAAATTAAAGTGCAGGCGGAATCGGTACTGAGAACAATTATGTATTGGATGAATTCGAACTTGCTGACGCTAAATCTCGCCAAGACGTCCTACATTCCCTTCTCAATACGCAGTAATACAAAACCATCACGGACCTTCAGTATCCAGGCGCACTCTTGCCTGAGCCCATCAGCATCTTGCCCCTGTCCTGCTCTGGTCAGAGCGGACAGTGTAAAGTACTTAGGCGTACATATAGATGACAGATTAAGATGGGACAAGCAACTTAACATGTTTTCAAACAAAATTATGCGTCTTATCTCTATTTTTAGAACGCTTAGGGAATCGGCTGACGGTGATACACTCAAGATGGTTTATCTTGCACTATGTCAATCGATAATCGGGTATTGTGTTACAGTTTGGGGTGGTGCAACCAAAACTAACCTTATACAGGTGGAGAGAGCTCAGAGGGCTGTACTCAAAGTGATGATGAAAAAGCCCTACAGATATCCTACGGTGCAGCTTTACTCGGACTGTAGGGTCTTGACGGTTCGTCAGTTGTTTATACTTCGCTCAGTCCTCAGATCTCATTTGAGCATACCACCGTCGAATCCCAAAAAGCGGACAAACATCCCTTTAGGTGTCCCACACAAAACTACCTTTGCTAAGCACCAACATTATGTAATAAGTAGGTACATTTACAAAAAAATACACAAACAGCTAAACATACTTGACCTAAACACTCACAATGTTAAAACTAAAACTACGGAATGGCTATTGAACCAAAACTACGACAGCACAGAAGCATTACTAACATACATAGTATAATATTAACTAAATATATATATATATATATGCCATATACAAGTACACATACATGCCCACACATAAAGACATTCAAACATCCACAAACAAACGCACGCACACACACACACATATACACACATATAGGAAAACACTAACAAACCACTCTATCAAAAACAACAGGCACATCTCGCTACACTAATGATCAATTATCAACTATTAGATGTTCACGCGTTTCGCATATGCACTCAATATGTACATAAATTCATATAAATGCCGAACACTGCCTCTTAAGAGACAGGTATAAGCCTAGTTTAAGAGACAGGGTTCAAAATAGTGTAATGACCAAATATGTACCAACTTCATGACTGATTTTAAGAAATGCACTGTACTAACTTACCTATGGAGATAAATAAACTTTTTATTATTATTATTATTATTATTATATATATATATATATATAATTACGGATGAGCCCGCTCTTGACCTCGATCTCGCCTGATGGTAAGCGATAGATGAGGTCTACGATGGAACGAGTGAGCCCAGAAGATGCCTATTTACTCTTGCTTTAAAGGCTGAAAGGTCATAAGTGGCAGGGAACACAGAAGCCGCTAATTTTCTTCAACCTTTTTCTTTTAACTTTTTCTAGCGTTTTGAATGTCAATTTACGTAATTACATGATAAAATTTAGGTAATAAATACATGTACAAGCAATTTGTCCCGGCTGATGTTCGTCATCGTCGTCAGAAAATTTGACATACTTATTCGACCCGAGAGTCGAACCCAAGAGGGGTTTGGTTCTCGGATAGGACAAAAACTTCTATTGGGTTTTTATCGGGGTTTCGGTCTTAATCGTTGCATTTGTATCTCTATATAAAAGTAAACTATTTATGTCGAGAAAGACTGGATCCTAAGACACAGGGAAAACCCCTCCAACTAAGCTAAATATGCTTGTGCCTGGCGTGGGTTCACAGCTATAGTGTAATAGATAGATAGATAGATATAATACTTTTTATTGTATACCAAGAATTTAAACAATTACTTGATTTACAATACTGCAAAATATGGTTACAATGGCGGTCTTATCGCTGATAGCGATATCTTTCAGACAACCTTTGGAAGGACTTACTTCAAGTATAAATATAACATACACAAAAAGTAACTAAAGCAGTTAATATAAGTATACAGTATGTTAACTAACAGAGAGCGTTCCCGTTAACTCGCAATAGTATAAGCACATCAATTAGATTGCCACACACGCGTCCCGTCATTCATAAATAAATTGCGACGTTGCCGTCCTTCAAGTACGCGCGTACAGAGTGTTTCTTTTACGTATCAATTTAACATTTTCAGTGAATATTTTAATATTAAAAAAAATTAAAAACAATTTGTTTTCGAATGGTAATATTTTTTTAGCATGTATGGATGCTATACTATTGCGGGTTAACGGGAACACCCTCTGTTATTTAACACACTGTATATAATACAATACAATACATAAATAAGTATATATAAATATATGTATTCATGTATGTATCATAGGAGTGTATAAAAATGATTGACAACAGAGCTTTTAAAAGCAGCAAGTGACTGTGCTTGTCTAATTGACAACGGCAATGCATTCCACAGACGAGTAGCCTGCACCGTATACGATGAATCATAGAACCTCTCGATTACAAGTCCATCTATTAGGCTAATGACGCTTCAGATATATAGATAGAATATACTTTATTGTACACCAATAATTAAATCACACTTAAATAACAATATTGTAAAAAAAAATGGTTACAATGGCGGTCTTACCGCTGAGAGCAATATCTTCCAGACAACCTTTGGAAGGACTTTACGAGATTTAATTAAAATGGGGAGGACTATACAACGTGTAATTTAAAGGGTATATACATACCGAGTGCACGGCTTCTTTGGATGATAACAAACAATATGGCAACGGTTTTGTAATCCTATGTCTACGTGTGTCGAGCATATTAGAAATTTCAATACATTGATACCAGAGGCCGAATTTTTCAAATTAAGAAGAACGAACAGAATTATCGTTTTATTGGCAAGTGACGTGGAAAGTGATGACCCTCATAGTGCTGTGACACGTTTGTTATTACTGGTATTCAAGAAACATGAAACCAATAATTTGGGGTCAACTCTGTGAGTCACTTATTTTGAGCTGAAACTGTGCATAGAGACTCCATACCGGATGTTGTCTTCAGTCCTTTTGGATAGATATGGGGTTTCCGTTACACGTTGTATTAGTGTACTACTTTACAAATACATACTTCTGTCTACATACAGCTGTCAGATTTTCTAGCTTCAGACTACCCGTAGTGAGTTTCAAAAAGTCCAAATTTAGACAAGACCAACGGCTTAACTACGTGCTATTCGAGGCAAAGGGTAACACACCGCTAACTTCCAAACTTCGGGTATTCGGCGGGAATTTCTCAGTAGTAGTACTGAGAAATTCGGTACAGAAAAATCCAACAACATTTTTTGACCGACCCGAATCAAACTCGAGACTTCATGCTCAGCATGCAGTCTAGTTCGGGATCCAGCGCCACACTAAAAATTGTAAAGTTAAACCCGAACTTTTAACACAAAATGTTACCAAATCTTAACATAGCTAAGCATTGTTCTAGATACCAAGCAGTGGAGTTATTTAATAAGTTACTTACTGATTTAAAATTATTGATTTATAGCTCTCACTGTTTTAAAACTACATTAAAAGCTAAAAAAGCTTCTTGTTGGAAAAATGTCTATACTCGGTATCGAAGTTTATGTCAAATAATAAAAATAGTCACTTATAATAATAGCAGCGATCATTGTTTTTAATTTTTATTGTACTTTTAATATTTTGACATTGAATTTGACATTATAATTACGAGAATTATATTTATTTTTTGACATATTTTAAGTAAGTTTAATATTACTGTTTAACTTTATTTTTTACATTAATTTTAATTGCGCTTGTTTTAGTTCCTGCATGTGTTAATTTTATTTAATTATTAATATGTACTGTTCAACACAATGTAATTGTTAACTGAACTGAATAAATTAAATGAAATGAAACTCCTCCTATCAGACACCATCTGTGCAGGTTAATAAAACTTGCACGCTATAAGAACCCTTACCTTGAACGTCTTTAGACTCGTGAAGCTTTAATTTGTTGATATCTCTGAAGATGAAACGTAACTGTAAGTAGGTCTGAACAGCCACCAGCAAGATCCCGAAGGTCATGTGCAGTGTGAAGTTGGTGAAATTGATACCCTGTTGAAAAAAATCTAGTGTTAAGTCTAACTTAATATGTCCTACCGAGGTTAAAGGAATTTTCTAACGAGATACCGAGTGATAAGGAACCGAGTGTGTTTTTAGTCAGTAGAAGTCGAGACACTCCCTTCCATTTCACCAAGAGGTCCCGCATTCGATGATTTCCTCGCGAAAACATACATCGATCCCCCCAACCACTAACTCGGTAATATGCACAGAAATCAAAAATATAGGAGAAGTGGTAAGGGGGCGTATCGGTGTCCACGCGACATGGCCACAGGGCTCATGTCACAGGCAAGTGGCCGTCTCTGCGAACTAGTGCGCTTTCGACGGCGATCGTGATAACATATATGAATGCCGAGTTGTTCTGTGGTATCTTGTAAAAACCGAAGCCAAAATCAAAACTATGTGAATCATGGAATCACTTACCATATGTAAGTACAAGTATTTTACAATGTTTGTCTTTAAAATCATGAAAAACAATAAATCGTAAAATATTTCTGTTTTACTATGTTATTTTTGTTTTCGAATATCAGAACGACTGTACTACTTTTGCTATAAATACATTGCTCCTTAACCACTACCTGAGTTCGTCACTAAGTAACTGGACAAGCAATGTAAAAATAACATACGAAACTGTATTACGCGGATTCATCGCGTAGTGAGGCCGCCACTTCTTGCGACGAATTAGTGATGTGCTTGTGCAGATCCACTAACGTAGGCTATCGACAGCAATGTCGATTGACGAATGAAATATTGCTATTATAGTTTAGGGGTTTTTCAACCGACGACAAAAAAAGGAGGAGGTTATCAATTCGACGCGTATATTATTATTATTTTTTTATGTATGATCACCGATTACTCGGAGACGGCTGAACCGATTTGGAAAATTCTTTTTTTGTTTGAAAGGGTATACTTTGAAATTGGTCCCATTGTCACCAAGTCAGGATCTGATGATGGGATCCTGGAGAAATCGAGGGAACTCTTCAAATATTATAGGCACACCTATAGTGATTTGAGTATTTTTATAGTAACTTGTGTAGTTGCATTCGAAAAGCACCATTTGTGAAGTAGACCTGATGATGAAGACCACCGATGGCCACTGGAACTACTCAATATATAAGTAGGAATAATAAGTAGTTCATGTGTTCCGCTTCGATTACTTGAATGTGGTTGTTAAGCACAATATGCTCGTCATAATGCATATGGTGAAGTGAAGCTGATGGAACTACCAGGAGAACTCCTCAACAAATAACAGCCCAACATTGGGAAAGGCAATATTTTGTAAATGAATATAAGTAGTCGACATTTAGGCTCTTGTAACTAGGTAAATTAAAAATCGACCCACTCAAAAGAGTGAAATAAAATTTTTTACCAAAAAATTAAACCGACTCCCAAAAAACACTGCAAAGTGAAAAATAACTTTAATTTCGGAAGTCGGTGCCAAAAACGAAAATACAAAACTAAAGACACCGACTACCGAGTCTGTTTAATTTTTTGGTAAAAGTTTTTTATAACATACGGAAACCTCTAAGAAAATATGTTTAACTTTTATTTTACATGAGATGACAGAAATAAAAATACGTTGAAATGTCAAGTGTACAAAAAAGTAAAAAAAAATAAACAATTTATTTTACGCCCGCAGCATGCGTAAGGAGTTCCGACGTCGCTGTCGCTACAATAGTTTATTTTTCAATCCGTCAACCGTTTTAGCCCGGTGTAAATAATGTGTTTTTACTTATTTTGATTTTTTTACAGAGTAGTAGAGAAATGCGTAACCAATATTCGTAAAGTAAGTTACTTTAATTTAAGGTTAATAATCGGTGGTGTTTTTCGGTTTAGAATTATCGCATGTTATGCCTTATCCTATGTTGCTGTTTCTTTATTTTTTATGGTTTTTGTATTTAACTTCCGTTGAAGCTTCGAATGCGTTATAATAATCGGCATGGTTCAGATAATATATTTGTGAATTTAGCTTAAAATAAGTCAATATATTCATGCTATTTATTTGTTAGGCATGGATGTGTGTTTGTTTTCATATATTTAACAATTTCTCTACTAACTAGGATTTTTCTTATAACAAAAACCTATTATAACCTACTAAACTATTACCTGCGGGTTAATTGCGTAACACACTTACAGTAGGAATCGGTTTCATTATGCTAAATCAACAACACTCACTGTGGTATTTACGTTGTTGAGCAGACCAATATTTTGAACATATGTAGCAATGGATTAGCAATATACGTCAAAATCATTCAGATCTTGATTTATAGTGTGTTACGTAATTTTTGCGATGCTTATTATATGGTGACGTTTAGAAGTAGCTTAGGATGTATGTAAATGATAAATAAGTGGTTTTCGTACTTTTTAGCTTCCCAAAAGATGGTAATATAAAAAAGGAATGGATTGATGCCACAGGCATGCCACCTAACTGGTACCCTACAAAAAATAGCACCATAAATGCTCGGTTCACTTCAGCGCAGAAATGTTCCAGCCTGAATGGACAATTCCAAAATTAAGAGCACAACTGATTTTTGCAGAAGTGGTTTAAATTTTATTTTATTACTGAAAGCTATTCTCATGTTTTAGGGCATTCATAAAATCAGTCATTCAACTTTTCAGGATTCTATACAACCTATACGGCTGGTATGTTCCGATCAAGAGCGTAATGTAAGTTAACATCAACTTCTATTTGACCTATCAATATGATAATTAAATATTAAGATTTAAGTCGAAAGCGCCAGGGTAGCCCTTAATACTTAGTAGGTAGTACTTAATAATAATTATGTAATGTTATGTTCTTAATAATATGTTTATTGTTATTATAATATTTTCTGGACATGCCATTTTTTATTTGGTTCATTTTCAGGTGCCCAAAAAAAATGTACAATAACAAATGGAAGAATCGATAACTTTCCGATTTAGTCAATCACTAGCGTATATGTAAAATAAATTGCTTTTGCACAGCACAACGATAGCGACCGATGTTTTTGTGTGGGTAAATTCTAAGGTGCATGGTAAATAGACGCTGTGTTTGACGAAATAAGGTTTATTATTGATTGTATAGTACGTTCTGATTTAGGAAATGCGGGTGTGTGCGCGAGTGCGTATCTATTGATTTTATTAAACTGCATGTGTAGTTGTTGCCCCGCCCAGCGCCTAACTGGAGACACACGGTTCCGATATAATTTCTTCTGTTGACCACATCTAGTTATTTATTTTATCTATGGTAATATGCTATTATGAGCTTTATGCTAAAAAACAAAAAAATATATATATCATGGCGCACGTGATATTTTATGCATAGAATTTTAGGTATTATTTTTATTTCTGAAATAACTAGGTTTTGAATAAAAGGAATTTTCTATCAATAACTGTTGTTTTTACTAAATATTAGTTTTAGTAAAGGAAAAATACGTGTAACTTGTTAGACGTTTATTGACAGAAGTAATTATCATAAATTCAAATTTTTTATATAGATTACTCAAAATAGCCAGTACTACAACACACCCCCTTAATCTACATAAAAAATAAACTACAAAAGCTTAACCTACATTAGGTTAATCCTAGCCGACTTAAGCATCTTTTAAATTTTACTCTTTGCAGAGGTTTTGTAAATACATCTGCAGGTAAATCGGCCGTAGGAACATAATTAAGTTTAATCGTACCATCCGATACCTTCTCTCTTATATAATGATATTTGGTATCAATATGTTTTGTACGACCGTCGACCGTGATGAATAGGATTCAAAGCAATTTTTGCGCACTTTGACTGTCTCCTGACAGAGCCACCACATCTATTGTACCACTTACCTCAGAGAGAAATCGTCTTAGGAAAACCGCTTCTTTGCTGGCTGAGCAAAGCGCAACGTATTCCGCCTCTGTGGACGATAAAGAAATCGTGGACTATTTTTTGGTTTCCCACGATATCGGGCCACCACCTAACAAAAAAACAAAGCCTGTATATGAGCGACGATCCCTATCATTTGCCCAGTCAGCATCGACATACCCACATAGGTAATCACCAGTTTTCTTGTATGTTATAGAAAAGTGCAAGGTACCTTTTAGATATCTTAGGATTCGGTTCGCCGCTAACCAATGGGCTTTCCCAGGGTTTGAGTTAAACTGACTCAAGTATGACACTGCATACGCTATATCAGGTCTTGAATTTATTGCTAGAAACATCAAACATCCAATCAAAGTTTGATACTGTTTTTGGTCACACATTTCAGTAGAATCTTCCAGTTTTTGCACTAACGGAGTATCAACAGTTTTGCAATCTTGCAAGTTATACTTTTTCATTAAATCTTGTATATAACTATATTGAGACAAGGAAATCACACCTTTTTCTATCGCAATATTCATTCCTAAATAATATTTTAGAGGATTACCAGCACCCATGTTTCTTTCGACTGCAAGGATTGATACTCTTCTTTCATAGCTGAAATCCACTTCCTTCGGTCTTCAGAGTTCAAAGCTTCTAAATACATTGTTGGTTCGTTTTCAAACCTTCACAGATTCAGCCACCCAAGAATCAAAACTTAAATAGTCAGGTCTCTTATGTTCACGCTGTGGATACCTTCTAGTATGACTTACATCTTCAGCGTCACTCTCAATTAGTGTTGTCCAAACGAGAGTCTCGCAAGAGTCTTGCAATTAGCGATTATCCTATTGCTATTTATTAAACGGTTGTTGAGATCTCAGAACAATGTAACAGTATTACATTGTTCTGAGATCTCAACTACCGTTTAATAAATAGCAATTGGATAATCGCTAATTGCAAGACTCTTGCGAGACTCTCGTTTGGGCAACACTACTCTCAATGAACGTATCCGGTGTATCATACTCTTCATCTGAAGTGGAAGAAATAATAGGGGCAGCCGGTATCTGATCATCAGTATCCAGATCACGATTTCAACAAGAGCAACTTGGTTGTTCATCAGTTGATAACAACAATGGAACTAAGTTGTTATCGTTCTTCTTAGTCTTTAAATCGGTAAAACAATCCTCAAAAAATGTTATATCTCTTGCCTTAGATGATTTTCTAGGATTTTCACATTCCCGAACAAGATATGTGTGGGGATCTTCTGTATACCCCACAAACAAGTGCTCTTTTGCTTTGACTTCCAGCTTTGTACGTAGCTGGGTAGGTACATGTACAAGAGCTCTACAACCAAAGACTCTTAAATGACTCTGATCTGGTTTCTCACCATACCACACCTCAAAAGGTGTTGTTCCATCTAAAGCTCGATGTGGAGATCTATTCTTCAGGTAGACTGAACATTCAACAGCATCTTGCCAGTATGCCTTTGGCAGAGAGGCTTGAGAAAGTAAGGCACGAGCTTTTTCCATGAGAGAGCGACCCGTCCTTTCTGCTACTCCATTTTGCTGTTGACAATATGGAACAATGGTTTGATGAGCAATACCTTTAGACAGCAGGTAATCTGAAAGCTCTTTATTTACAAACTCTGAACCATTGTCAGTAATGTTTTTACCTGTTTTTGAGTCTGTCTTTCAACCAAAGCTAGAAAATCACAAATCCTGCGTTTTACTTCAGTCTTTGTTTTAACAAAGTAAATAAAAATATATCTCGAAAAATCATCTATAAGATACAAAACATAAACATTACCTTGAAAAGAGGCTGAAGACATGGGACCGCTCAAATCACAGTGCACCAATTCCAAGATTGAAGAAGCTTTCTTGTACAAAAGTGGCTTAAAAGGTTTTCTGGCTTGTTTACCCTCTATACATGCTACGCAAGGTTCCTTATCAAAGTCTCCAAAGATAACTCCTGTAGCAAGACCATTTACAAGTTTACTCATACCTATACGACATAAGTGCCCTAAACGCCTATGCCAAAGTCTGTACTGAGAGATATCAAAGTGCACATCAAACGCTTGTTGTTTCGATGGATTACTAGTACAGTTTAAAGTGTACAATCCATCACGCTCAGAAGCACGAAGTATCGGAACACCTGTACAAGAAAAATCATCATTTTTATAAAACTTACAACCATCTTTATCAAAAAGTATAGTTAAACCCTTTTCGCTAGACTTTTTAACAGAAATTAAATTTGATTTTAAATTCGGTACAAAGACAACATTTTTTATGACATTGATAGTTTGTAAATCACTCAAAATAGATACATCTCCAATACACTCACTTGATAGCTCGTCACCATTAGCAATTGTTACCTTACCACAAATGAAGGACCTTTTGTTTGTCATCCAGTCCGATCTGAAACTCATATGAGTTGAGGCTCCTGAGTCCACAATCCATTTTTCTTCTGAAAATGCTCCATTTTTTGAGTCAACATTTATAGCTCCTAAGTGCGTAGAATGTAGATTCGAGCATACCTGCTTGTGGACCTTTCGTTGTGGACATTTTGGACGCTTGTGTCCTGGTTCATTGCATCCATAGCAAATAACAGGTTTTGGTTTTGGTTTGGTCTTCTTCTTTTCACACTGAGACCGCAGAACAGTTTCATTAGTGGAGAGACTCTTCGTAAATTCATTCAAGAGTTTTGTCTTGATCATGTCAGTGGTTATATTAGCATTGTTGTTTTCTAGAGCCATAACCAATGGATCATAAAAAGAAGTCAAACCACCTAGAAGTATAGCCGCTAAGGATATGTCTTCAAGTTCCTTACCAATATCGGCTAAGTCTTGTGCGGTGCTCATAACTGCGCTTATGTACTTCTCTACTGAATCAAAATCTGTGAGAGAATATCTGTAAAGTCTTCTTTCAAGAGTCAATCGACGTCCAATTCCTTTGTCCTCGTAGGCTACTGCTAATGAATCCCGTGCTTCCTTGGCATTTTTGGCCTTTCTGACATGCGTAACTGCAGCATCGTCTAACGCAAGACAAATCTTAGACAGAGCTCTAACATCCCGCTTCTTTTTTACGTCTGCGGGAGTGGTGTCATTTTCAGAATACCCTACGATAGCTTCCCAAAGATCTTCATGTAGAAGATACATTCTCATTTTAAACTTCCAAGTTACATATCCCTCTCTGCATAGTGGCTTAATAGCATTGAATTTTGATTCCGCAGAGCCCGAACTCATTATTTGTATGAATGATGACAGCTCACAAAAATCCAGAAGAATATGTTGTAGTTCCGGAACTTTTATATTTTCACGAAAAGAACTAATAATATCACTTAACAGCCTTTCTCGTGCTGATAACGTGTTGTTTTTACTAAATATTAGTTTTAGTAAAGTAAAAATACGTGTAACTTGTTAGACGTTTATTGACAGAAGTAATTATCATAAATTCAAATTTTTTATATAGATTACTCAAAACAGCCAGTACTACAACAATAACACAGTTACATTTTGCAAAAAATTGCTTCCATTTAATACACCAATGACTTCAATAGTCCCACTCGTTGAAAACATATTTTTGATAGAAGCAGTCAATCTTTTCTCCTGTAAAATTTTTATTTTTCGTTTACCGAGTTATTGCTTGGGAGCGTCGACATGTATTACAATCTATCGAACTTAAACCGTATGTTTAGAATCTGTAACTCGGTAAATTGCAAAACTGTTCAAAGACTGTTCCTAACTGATTTTGCTGTAGTGTACGACAGTGCGCGGGTAGCATTCCGTATGCCATTTCATAATTTCACTTGCATTTTAGCAAACCTAAAATCGAAGGCAGCAAAAAGATTATGTAGTTTAGTATTAGTCGTTCAGCAGTGAGGAGCCTAATATTTTAGTATTACCTACCATAAAGGACATCATATTATTAAGCGGATTTTTTTTATAAGGTATGATAGGGTTGACATATCCTTATTGGACAAACACCCCAAATAAAAAGAAGATAAAAAAAAAACGATTTCACTTCGACAAAATACAAATTATACAGGGTTAAAGGTTAAGTCGACCTAGATCCGTTAAGAGGTTGTAGTTTCAGTCATTTCAGACTTTACTGATTAAAAAAACTGACTGATTGAAAACTGATTGAAATAAAAACATTTTGTTTTCGAATCGTAATATTTTTTTAACATGTATGGATGCTATATTATTGCGGGTTAACGGGAACGCCCTCTGTTAGTCAACATACTGTATACTAAGTATTTCCTTTGTAAATTTTTCTGTTGCATAAAGTTTTTATAAGTAAATAAATAAATAGGTATGCATAATAATATTATTTTCTCTACAGTAAATTTTAGATGTGCGTGTGAACTGAGGGACCACACTGGGAATTCGCGAAATGAAAATCTTAGGATTTAGGGCGGGGGCACACGATGCGTTGCGGCGCCGCACCGCAAAGATTTCACCGTATCAGTGGGCACACGAGCGATGCGGCGCCGTAACGTTGTTATGTCGCAGTGACGCCGTAGCAGCGTTGGACAGTCTGTTGACAGACAATCGAAACGAGCGAGCGTGTGTCCTTCCTTGTGACGCAAAACAATTGAGCGGTGCCGCTCCGACGTCGCAACGCATTCACCCCTCCCCGCCTCGTCTTGGTGGTTGCAAGTCCGGTGCGGCGCCGGAGCGCATCGTGTGCATGCCACAGATATTTCTATGTAAGACGACGCAGCGACACCGCTCCGGCGCCGCACCGCCGCCGCCACGCATCGTGTGCCCCGGCTCTCAGTAGTAGAAGTATTCAATACGAACGGGCCTTAACAATTTCAAAACAAGAACAAAGGCGTTGGCCCCATCCCGACCAATTACCGATCTCACTCTGTCAATATCAGAAATGTGCGAGAGACATACTCAATACTCGTTTGTAATAAACAGCAGACTTTAGTATTTATTATGTTTTTTTTTTTTTTTAAAGAGAAATAGCAATGTGGGTAGCATTCACATTACTAGCAATCTGCTTTGCCCTTCCAACTAAGCTAAACATGCCTGTAGTGGGTTCACGGAAATTCTGCAATGGGTGGGATTCAAATCCGATCAGGATTTACTTACGGCTTGCACAACTTGCTTGTTGGATGCTATAATGACATTTGGGGGGTCTCCGACGGGGGTTGCAGTACCCCCAAGGTTGCAGAACATCACCACTGACAACAGAACCGGTATGGGGTCCAACTCTATCACCTCACATAGTCTGTGGGAAAAGAAAGTTACGTTTATGAATGGTGAACGAGAAAATGCACGTGTAATCGTCGATAAATAGTTAAATTAAAATATTATTTTTACTCGATAAGCTAATTATACATTGGTCTATAAATTATCTAAAGGTAATTTAAGCATTCCGACTAAAACCCGGTATAATCCACCTTTACGGGTACCTTTTAGCTCAACCAAGTATAGGCAAAATTCATTTATTGTGCGTGCAAACAGAAGCTTTAATAATCGGTGTAAGCAGCACGATTTTGACCCGTTTATAACAGTGTGATTGCAGCCAGAAGACGCCGAAGTCTTGATTTTATCAAAAATAATTAATATATTTAGTTACTGTGTTGTGTGTGTTATTTATGTCTGCTATCTATTTAGTCATTTTGAATATTGTATTTATGGTATGGTTATATTAAGATTTCAATTTAAGATTGTCCTGCCTCTAAACGTGAGGACTTTTAATTGGCTCACTGTCTACTATACTATATATTTTCTGTATTTAATAGATGTTGATTATTAAGTTGATATGATTGATGCTGCTGAACACAGGCCTCTTCTCTATGAAAGGGAACGGACCGTAGTGCACCACGCTGGCCCGATAGTAGTAGCGACCAACTCAACATATCGAAATTGTTCCATGTAATACAAGACAAACAGCGATGCGCCATCGTTACATAGTGGACATCCCACCCATACGCACAAAACGTTTTGGGAATACTTTCATTGAGCGTACGGCTAGGGAGTGGAATTCCCTGCCGGAATGTGTGTTTCCTGATCGCTATAACCTGAGGGTCTTTAAGTCAAGAGTGAATAGGTTACTTATTTATTTTATTATTTATGTACACACATTATAATACATTAGGATAAGCATAATTGTAATATTTGAGTACAAAGGTACTGCGTATTTTTTAAAAAAATTCTTCCATCAGACCTGCGAAAGAAGAAGTGAAAAAGAAATGTAGACAATAGAGTGTGAGAACAAGAAGAGAAATAAAAACTTTTTTGCAAAAAAATAAAACCTACTTCCATATCAAAACACTACAAAGCCAAAAATAATTTTAACTTCGGTAGTCGGTGTTATTGGTTTTGTATTTTCTTTTTATTCACACCACCTTCCGAAATTAAAATTATTTTTGGCTTTGTAGTGTTTTGATATGGAAGTCGGTTTTATATTTTTGCAAAAAAGTTTTTATTTTCGCGCTTTTTAGTGGGTCAATTTGTAATTAATGTAGTTATAAAAGCCAAAATGTCAACTACAAAAAACTAAAAACGCGCGAACAAAAAATACAATGCAGAGTAAACGAAAAGATCATCAATGTAAATAGTTTTTTTAATTTTTGTTGATTTTTCAGAAACGGCTTGTCCGATTTCGATAAAATTTTCATGGGACCATTCGAGAAGTATACCCATCCAACAAAAAAAAGAATTTTTCAAATCGGTTGGCAAGCGACGGAGCTATGCCCGAACAAATATAAAAAAAAAACAAACAAACATCCGAATTGAGAACCTCCTCCTTTTTCAGAAGTCGGTTAATAAATATGAATAGGTATGTGAAGTCTAAAACTAAAATATTAAATATACCTACACATACTTATAATGCAATAAAAATAACATATACTTAAATAAATACATAATGTTAGAATATATAAACATATAATATAAATATATACATAAATAATTAACACAGTTAAGAGGAAGGTAATGCTCTTTTATTCGACATTTGAACAGAGATATAGTTTTTAAATCACGAATGCTAGGCGGAAATCAGTTCCACAATCTTACAGCATGGACAGAGAAGGAATAAGAGTAGTAGCTAGTTTTATGAGCTAGGTAAGCGTGCTCCATCTTCGACCACATCATCACTTACCATCAGGTGAGATGGTGGTCAAACGCGAGCCAATTATCAATTTAAAAAAAAATGCCTCGGAAAGCAAGCTAAGGCGTTGATCCCGGCTTTCATTTGTACATCTTTGACAGTCGTTACGGGTTGTTGGAAGCCAGAAAGTCGATCTTACAAAGGGTATCATACGACGCATCTACTTTGGTTTTGGAGGTTCCAAGATAGACAGTCGCTCCATGTAAAATTCTAATTGTCAGCTGCATCCAGTTAGACTGGAAGCCAATCCCGACATAGATAGATAGATATACTTTTTATTGTACACCATAACAGAATTAAATAAGGACCTAAAAACTACAAAGGGTGTTATAGCTGGGAAAAGTCTATGCAAATGACGATGAGGTTACTGCTTAGACAAAAGTTTTGAGCAGAGATTAACCATCTGCGCACGTTTTATAATATAGATAGATAGATAGACAGGCCTCTTGGTCTAGTGGTCAGTGGCCCTGACTGCTATGCGCAAGGTCGTGGGTTCGATTCCCACCCAGGACAAATGTTTGTGTGATGAGCACGATCATTTGTTCTTGGTCTAGGTGTAATTTATCTATAATATATATGTGTTTAGAAATATATACATATGTATGTTTATCAGTTGTCTAGTACTCATAGCACAAGCTCTGCTTAGTTTGGTACTAGATGGCGTTGTGTGAAAGTTGTGAAAAATTATTATACTCTTTATTATAGCAACCTTTTTTTATCGTGGTAAAATTATCAAATAAGTCCTGGCCCCGGGCAGGGTGGGAGGGACTGTCAGACTTTTACTGACTAACATCCACGGTGTTCCTTCAATAACCCTTTACGTTCCGGGGTCACGGTAGTGGGATAAGTCCCACGACCCCGGCAGGCTTCGGCCCTCTACAGGGGGGGCCTCGTCATATTGCTGACGCTCTTTGAGGCGCGCGTGGAACACAACGCGCCGTCGACCCGGGCATGGTCCATGGTCGGACAGCGAGTTGCCCTTTACTCGCTGTCCGCATGCCCGCGCTTACGGTGGCCGGAGATCGTCGGCCGACGTCCGACGCCGTGGGCGTCTACCACTGCGGCTGGGCTGGAGGGAGGACGCCATCCTCTCCCTCACACGGCCCGCCTCCTCCTTCGGCAGCATGACTGCTTTGCAGAAGGAGGCGACCGCTTCCCACTCTCTCGCCCCGCAGCATGGCCTCGACCAATGCCGGGCGCGAGAGGTCTCCGCCTATCGCCGCCGTGAGGACACGTCGGTGCTCTGCCCAAGCGGGGCAGTCTTGCACCGTATGCTCTACTGTGTCCTCAAGGCGGCCCTCGCAGTGGTGACACCCAGGCGTTTCTTCCTTCCCCATCAGACACAGGTACCTCCCGAAACTTCCGTGTCCGGTGAGGACCTGTGTCATGCGGTAGGTCAGGACGCCGTGACGCCGATCTAGCCACTCCTCAAAGAGGCCTTAACAGAATTAAATGAGGACTTAAAAACTAAAGGGTGTTACAATGGGCGGTCTTATCGCTAAAAGTGATCTTTTACAGACAACCTTTTACACGTACGTATGTGCGCAGGTGTATAACTCCTCTCTGTTCCTTTCATCTCACAGGCCGATGGGACGGCAATGCGATACGACCGGAGAAAGATCAAGAACAGGACCAACGTCTTAACGTGCCTTCTGAAGCACTAGGATATCACACCGCCAACTTTCAAACTCCGGGGTACTACTGAGAAATTTGTAATAGAAAAACCCAATCACACTTTTGACGTGACAACGTCTTATAATTCGATGAAGCTGGCTGCATGCACGAAAATACATGACTCATGCGGCGTTACCTCGCTCTGAGGCGTTCCATCGCTCTGAGGCGTTCCAAAGCAAATCAAATTGGATCTACAAGTTGACATTTATGTATGGCTCAACGAGTCAAGTACTAGGCTATCATAAAACGCTAAGAGATGACGTAAGTTGAGATCTCAGAACAATGTAACAGACTCTGTTACATTGTTCTGAGATCTCAACCACCCGTTTAATAAATAGCAATAGGATAATCGCTAATTGCAAGACTCTTGCGAGACTCTCGTTTGGGCAACACTAGCCTAGAGGGCGTAAGCGCGAAAGCTAAGCAAGAGGTCTCGAGTTCGATTCTAGGATCGAACAAAAAAAATATCGGTTGTCTGTAAAGTCGGTTTACTGACGATAGTTGAACGTGACAACGTCATGAGAAAATACTGATGGAATGGTTGCATTTTTCAAAAGAAAATTTTAATTTTACATCACTATTACTGTACTTTTCATGACCATGGAAGAATCCCTACACAGTGACGTCATCTCTTAGCGTTTTATGATAGCCTAGTACTTGACTCGTTGAGCCATACATAAATGTCAACTTGTAGATCCAATTTGATTTGCTTTGGAACGCCTCAGAGCGATGGAACGCCTCAGAGCGAGGTAACGCCGCATGAGTCATGTATTTTCGTGCATGCAGCCAGCTTCATCGAATTATAAGACGTTGTCACGTCAAAAGTGTGATTGGGTTTTTCTATTACAAATTTCTCAGTAGTACCCCGGAGTTTGAAAGTTGGCGGTGTGATATCCTAGTGCTTCAGAAGGCACGTTAAGACGTTGGTCCTGTTCTTGATCTTTCTCCGGTCGTATCGCATTGCCGTCCCATCGGCCTGTGAGATGAAAGGAACAGAGAGGAGTTATACACCTGCGCACATACGTACGTGTAAAAGGTTGTCTGTAAAAGATCACTTTTAGCGATAAGACCGCCCATTGTAACACCCTTTAGTTTTTAAGTCCTCATTTAATTCTGTTAAGGCAAACTGTGCATAGAGACTCCATACCAGTTATGTCTTCAGCCTTTCGATAGATATGGGGTTTCCGTTACACGTTGGGTAAGGGTTAAGTCTGGGTGATGTAATGTGGCGGGAGATGACTATGGAGTCATCTCCCGCCGGCGACATTCAAAGCGTCTCCCGCGGCGGATGGGGCGTGAGTAAGAAAGTTGTCTTAGGAAGAAAATGACGTTCAATCGACTAACTATATCCTCATGATTAACTGAAATCTCATGTTCTGTCTTCCAGTTAGCAAGAGGCAAAATATGGCCGTTGATAACGCTGCTATGCGTGACCACAGCTACAGTATCTCTCCTTTTGGATAACGTCACTACTGTACTGCTGATGACTCCTGTCACTATTAGGTAAGTCACCTTTATACCTGTATTTTTTATTGTTAATACTAAATTACGATTCTCTTTATATGATATTTTACCCCCTTATGTTCCCCGTCCAACCTCCATTAAATGCCTTCTCCCTCTTGTATTTACTCGATTTGTTTATGGTCTATGTATGTTCATTGAGATAAATAAAATAAAGCTGTAGCGTTATCTTTTTAACAGTTCTGTACCATATTTATAATTTTCTCTTTTTATACTCATTCTATTCCTGCTGCCACAGGTAAACTGGTAACACATTTCAAAAGCTAACATGTCATGTTTGCGTACAAAATATTTTTTTTTTTTTTTTACTTTAATACTTTTCTCCATCGAAAACACTTAACCGAACAACCTCCTGCGATTGATGGTTTATCATTCTACACGTGATATTGGCAAAATTGTGGTGGCTCCTCCACAAACGCCACTTAACAACAGTTGAAGTTATTGTTAATAGGCTCGCGTTTCCATTCACCATCATCTTACCACCATCTCATCTAAGCAGTAAACTCATCATTATCACTGCTAAGCCTACAAAGTATTTTAGATGAAATGTTTTATGTTACCCTAGCTGTGCTCCGCGGTTTCACCCGCGTTATTTTGAGGAAAAAAAAAACAAAATTCATTACAATCGGTCAAGCTGTTTATTTCTTTATTTAGATTTCTTATACAAACTTTCATCCCCTATTACAACCATTTAGGGATTGATGTTTGAAAAAAAAAGTAGCCTATGTTTGACAAGTGTTTTTAACTATTTACGTCCCAAATTTCAATCCGAATCGGTCAGCCATGCCATGTGTTGTCGGCTTAGCCATTGAAGGTGTAACAAACAGACAGACAGTATTCGCATTTACTAAATAATATTAGCATGGATTTAAGACCAGGCACTTTAAAATAATTTTCACGCAAGCTCCGCCCCATGCATCCCCGGTTAGGCCGTTGCGTGCTAAACGCTAACGCAGCACTGCTGCGTTAGCGTAATAAAGTTGAATATCGCGTGCGCTCTTTCACCATGATCGGGTTCGAAACTAAATGTCGTAAGTCTCAATTCTTATTTCGTTTATAACTAAAGTAATAATTGATCTAGAGAACAAATCCATACTAATATTATAAATGCGAAAGTAACTTTGTCTGTCTGTCTGTCTGTTACCTTTTCACGCCTAAACCGCTGAACCGATTTATATGAAATTTAGCATGGGAATAGTTTAGAACCCTGGGAAGGATATAGGATAGTTATTATCCCGATATAAGGTTCCCGTGGGATAGTTTTAGAATTGTATCTTTGTTGCTCTTTCACGCAAAAATTACTCAACGGATCTCAATGAAATTTGGTAAAAAGACAGTTAACATCCTGGAAAAACAGATAAGCCACTTTTTATCCCGAAATTCCCACGTGTTTGGGATTTACGCGGGGAAAACCTCCCACTCGAACGAAGTCGCGGACAAAAGCTATCCATACTTTAATACTAATAATATAACTCCATACTTCCATATCCATACTATCCATACTTCCATATCCATCAATACTTCCAAGCTAATATTATAATAATAAGAAAGTAACTGTCTGTCTGTCTGTCTGTCTGTCTGTCTGTCTGTTACCTTTTTACGCCTAAACCGCTGAACCGATTTAGATGAAATTTGGCATGGGAATAGTTTAGGACCCTGGGAAAGACAGCATAGGTTTCGTCCCAGAAATCATTCCTAAAGGATGTAAAAGGGGTGTTAGAATTTCGTATAGGGAATCAATAATGTCCCCGCCCTACCCACATACATAATACACTTATACCGCTGAACCGATTTGGATGAAATTTGATATGGAGATAGTTTTAGACCCTGGAAAAGACATAGTATAGTTTTATTCCAGGAAATCATTCCTAAAAGATGTAAAAATGGTGTTGGAATTTTGTATAGGGAATCAATGATGTCCCCGCCCTCCCCACCCACATAATACACTTGACCGCTAAACCAATTTGGATGAAATTTGCTATGGAGATAGTTTTAGACCCTGGAAAAGACATGGGATAGTTTTTATCCTGGAAATCATCCCTTAAGGATGTAAAGGGGTGTTGGGGGTGTCCCCCTCTCAATTCATTCAAATCGCCTATTCAAGAACCACTCATAACATTTTTTTTAAACTACACAACTGCATGTAGGCTATACAAAACTTGTTTAGAGCTGGGGTCGAACCCACGTCATGCACCAGTTAACAATTACGCCAACCGTGTCGCTTAAATTTTAACCAATCAAGTTAAATACGAATCATTTCTATTTCAAAATCGGGGCAATATGCGTTTGCCCTTTTGAAAATAGGAGAAGATCGTGTGGCAACAGGTATCAACGGGATGATTTATTTGAACTATTCAGTTCTGCTGAAACTGAAACTGAAGCTTAAACGGAAACTGTAGCTGAATCTTTAACTGAAACCAAAACTGAAGCTGAAGCAGAAACTGAATCTGAAACTGAATCTGAAACTGAAACCAAAACTGAAGCTGAAACTGGAACTGTAGCTGATTCTGAGGCTGAAACCAAACTGAAGCTGTAACTGAAACTAAAGCTGAAGCTGAAACTGATGCTGAAACCAAAACTGAAGCTGAAGCTGAAACTGAAGCTGAAAATTAAGCTGAAACTGTAGCTGAATCTGAAACTGAAACCAAAACTGAAGCTGAAGCTGAAACTGGAACTGTAGCTGAAACTGACGCTGAAACCAAACTGAAGCTGAAACTGAAACTGATGCTGAAACCAAAGCTGAAACTAGAACTGTAGCTGAAACTGACGCTGAAACCAAACTGAACCTGAAACTGAAACTAAAGCTGAAGCTGAAACTGATGCTAAAACCAAAATTGAAGCTGAAGCTGAAACTAAAGCTGAAAATTGAGCTAAAACTGTAGCTGAATCTGAAACTGAAACCAAAACTGAAGCTGAAGCTGAAACCGAATCTGAAACTGAAACTGAAACCAAAACTGAAGCTGAAGTTGAAACTGGAACTGTAGCTGAAACTGACGCTGAAACCAAACTGAAACCAAACTGAAGCTGAAACTGATGCTGAAAACAAAACTGAAGCTGAAGCTGAAACTGAAACTGGAACTGTAGTGAAACTGACGCTGAAACCAAACTGAAACTGATGCTGAAACCAAAGCTGAAGCTGAAACTAGAACTGTAGCTGAAACTGACGCTGAAACCAAACTGAAGCTGAAACTGAAACTAAAGCTGAAGCTGAAACTGATGCTGAAACCAAAATTGAAGCTGAAGCTGAAACTAAAGCTGAAAATTAAGCTGAAACTGTAGCTGAATCTGAAACTGAAACCAAAACTGAAGCTGAAGCTGAAACTGAATCTGAAACTGAAACCAAAACTGAAGCTGAAGCTGAAACTGGAACTGTAGCTGAAACTGACGCTGAAACCAAACTGAAACCAAACTGAAGCTGAAACTGATGCTGAAACCAAAACTGAAGCTGAATCTGAAACTGAAACTGAAGCTGAAACTGGAACTGTAGCTGAAACTGATGCTGAAACCAAACTGAAGCTGAAACTGAAACTGATGCTGAAACCAAAACTGAAGCTGAAACTGAAACTGAAGCTGAAACTGAAACTGAAGCTGAAACTGTAGTAACATACATAGTGAACGTAGTCCAAGATACAGATAATTTAATAAACCACGTTTATTCTGATTTGAAAACAAATATGAGGGATAAAGAATGGCTGCGTGAAAGAGTAATTTTGGCACCAACTAACGAAATTGTAGGGCAGATCAACGAAAATATTATAACTCATGTGGATTGTGATGTTGTTGAGTATCTGTCCGTCGACATTGTCATTGATACAAAGCAAGTGACGTCGTACTCTGTAGAGTTTATCAACTCTCTGGAATTGTCAGGGTACCCCATCACATTATTTGAGGCTTTAACTCGGTGTCCCAGTCCTGTTGATGCGTAATCAGGGCGCACCAAGGCTCTGTAATGGCATGCGACTACAAATTACATACCTTGGATGTAATGTTTTCAAGCAATAATTATGACAGGAACAGCAAGCGGTGAAAACGTATTTATTCTTCACATTCAGTTCGAAAAACTCAAATTTCCCCTAAAAGCGGCATTCGCAATGACCATAAACAAAGCTCAAGGATAGACACTGGAAGTCGCAGGTGTACATTTAGAAAAAGACTGCTTTTCCCATGGGCAACTGTATGTGGCGTGCTCACGAGTATCAAGCGCACAAAATCAACAGGCCAAGGACGGTAAAACCAGAAACGTGGTTTACAAAAATGTATTGTAAACTACGTTTTTGGGTTTAAAAAGATAAATTTTAAATATTAACTCTCTGTCTCTTTTTGGGGATGGATGGACCCTGGTGATGGTTTTTTAAATATTACATGCGTTTTTTAAGCACCCAAAAAGAAACGGTACACCTTTTTAGCAACAAGAATTATTGACAAAGTGTAAATTGACGCGGGCGAAGCCTCGGGCAAAAGCTGGTATCTTATATTTCGATTATAAACTATATTTTCTTACTGTCAATACTAATTTTTAATTTTAGACATAAAAGCCGAGTAGGTAATCTTGATAAAATTTTGATTAATCTTATTAAAAAGACATGATTTTCGATTAAAAATGAATTGAGCGAAAATGTTCCAATTACGTAACTGGTTTTAAGCTCCGTACTCACATACGGTTTTACTCGATAGTTTTACTCCAAAACGAGTAAATATTAACGTGTGGACCGCAAAACTCACAGCTCGAAGGCTCGCATCGAGCCGGCTCGATGGAATTAAATAAAAGTAATTTCCTTCGCACCTACTCGAAGCGAGCCGTCGAGCTTAACTCAAGCGTGTATACGTCGCCGCAAGTGGCGCGAGTCGAGCGTATTTTTATAATCTTCGGGACACAGCTCTTTAATCAAGTTCACGTGGCTGTAATCAGAGCGGCGACCTAACCAATCTTTAACCCTCCCTCCATCTTTAGTACCTCCTTTTATGTTTCTTCTTTTAATTTTCTTTAATTCTTTTATAATTAAGAACTGCGAGACTTGCTAAATGTAGCAGCCACCGTCTCCTTTGTTGAACAGACATGTTTTGGCTCGAACGGTTCGGTGAATACTGCACGGTGCGCGTCACTCGATAGATTAATGCTGAATGTGTGGACGAAATCCTATGCCATGGTTTTTACTCGAAATGATAGCTCGATCGAGTAAAACCGTATGTGAGTACGGAGCTTTAGACATGTAAAGAAAAAGATCCAATAAATCATATACTAAAGTTCCATTTTGATTGTATGAGTGACTAGCTTGTGCCAGCGGCTTCGCTCGCGTGGGAAGTTTTTCCCGTGTAAATCCCGATCCCGTGGGAATTTCGCAAAATCCTTTCTTAGCGGATGCCTACGTCATAACATCTACCTGCATGCCAAATTTCAGCCCGATCCGTCCAGTGGTTTGGGCTGTGCGTTGATAGATCACTATGTCAGTCAGTCAGTCAGTCACCTTTGAGTTATATATATTTAGATTGCTTCAGAATATTAATGCAAAGTTACATACAATTTAGGGAGCCTCCTCTTAACTGCCTCGATGGCCTAGAGTAGTGTTGCCCAAACGAGAGTCTCGCAAGAGTCTTGCAATTAGCGATTATCCTATTGCTATTTATTAAACGGTAGTTGAGATCTCAGAACAATGTAACAGACTCTGTTACATTGTTCTGAGATCTCAACTACCGTTATTGCTATTTATTAAACGGTTTAATAAATAGCAATAGGATAATCGCTAATTGCAAGACTCTTGCGAGACTCTCGTTTGGGCAACACTACTCTAGGCCATCGAGGCAGTTAAGAGGAGGCTCCCTAAATTGTATGTAACTTTGCATTAATATTCTGAAGCAATCTAAATATATATAACTCAAAGGTGACTGACTGACTGACTGACATAGTGATCTATCAACGCACAGCCCAAACCACTGGACGGATCGGGCTGAAATTTGGCATGCAGGTAGATGTTATGACGTAGGCATCCGCTAAGAAAGGATTTTGCGAAATTCCCACGGGATCGGAATTTACACGGGAAAAACTTCCCACGCGAGCGAAGCCGCTGGCACAAGCTAGTCACTCATACAATCAAAATGGAACTTTAGTATATGATTTATTGGATCTTTTTCTTTACATGTCTAAAGCTCCGTACTCACATACGGTTTTACTCGATCGAGCTATCATTTCGAGTAAAAACCATGGCATAGGATTTCGTCCACACATTCAGCATTAATCTATCGAGTGACGCGCACCGTTCAGTATTCACCGAACCGTTCGAGCCAAAACATGTCTGTTCAACAAAGGAGACGGTGGCTGCTACATTTAGCAAGTCTCGCAGTTCTTAATTATAAAAGAATTAAAGAAAATTAAAAGAAGAAACATAAAAGGAGGTACTAAAGATGGAGGGAGGGTTAAAGATTGGTTAGGTCGCCGCTCTGATTACAGCCACGTGAACTTGATTAAAGAGCTGTGTCCCGAAGATTATAAAAATACGCTCGACTCGCGCCACTTGCGGCGACGTATACACGCTTGAGTTAAGCTCGACGGCTCGCTTCGAGTAGGTGCGAAGGAAATTACTTTTATTTAATTCCATCGAGCCGGCTCGATGCGAGCCTTCGAGCTGTGAGTTTTGCGGTCCACACGTTAATATTTACTCGTTTTGGAGTAAAACTATCGAGTAAAACCGTATGTGAGTACGGAGCTTAAAACCAGTTACGTAATTGGAACATTTTCGCTCAATTCATTTTTAATCGAAAATCATGTCTTTTTAATAAGATTAATCAAAATTTTATCAAGATTACCTACTCGGCTTTTATGTCTAAAATTAAAAATTAGTATTGACAGTAAGAAAATATAGTTTATAATCGAAATATAAGATACCAGCTTTTGCCCGAGGCTTCGCCCGCGTCAATTTACACTTTGTCAATAATTCTTGTTGCTAAAAAGGTGTACCGTTTCTTTTTGGGTGCTTAAAAAACGCATATAATATTTAAAAAACCATCACCAGGGTCCATCCATCCCCAAAAAGAGACAGAGAGTTAGTATTTAAAATTTATCTTTTTAAACCCAAAAACGTAGTTTACAATACATTTTTGTAAACCACGTTTCTGGTTTTACCGTCCTTGGCCTGTTGATTTTGTGCGCTTGATACTCGTGAGCACGCCACATACAGTTGCCCATGGGAAAAGCAGTCTTTTTCTAAATGTACACCTGCGACTTCCAGTGTCTATCCTTGAGCTTTGTTTATGGTCATTGCGAATGCCGCTTTTAGGGGAAATTTGAGTTTTTCGAACTGAATGTGAGGAATAAATACGTTTTCACCGCTTGCTGTTCCTGTCATAATTATTGCTTGAAAACATTACATCCAAGGTATGTAATTTGTAGTCGCATGCCATTACAGAGCCTTGGTGCGCCCTGATTACGCATCAACAGGACTGGGACACCGAGTTAAAGCCTCAAATAATGTGATGGGGTACCCTGACAATTCCAGAGAGTTGATAAACTCTACAGAGTACGACGTCACTTGCTTTGTATCAATGACAATGTCGACGGACAGATACTCAACAACATCACAATCCACATGAGTTATAATATTTTCGTTGATCTGCCCTACAATTTCGTTAGTTGGTGCCAAAATTACTCTTTCACGCAGCCATTCTTTATCCCTCATATTTGTTTTCAAATCAGAATAAACGTGGTTTATTAAATTATCTGTATCTTGGACTACGTTCACTATGTATGTTACTACAGTTTCAGCTTCAGTTTCAGTTTCAGCTTCAGTTTCAGTTTCAGTTTCAGCTTCAGTTTTGGTTTCAGCATCAGTTTCAGTTTCAGCTTCAGTTTGGTTTCAGCATCAGTTTCAGCTACAGTTCCAGTTTCAGCTTCAGTTTCAGTTTCAGATTCAGCTTCAGTTTTGGTTTCAGCATCAGTTTCAGCTTCAGTTTGGTTTCAGTTTGGTTTCAGCGTCAGTTTCAGCTACAGTTCCAGTTTCAGCTTCAGCTTCAGTTTTGGTTTCAGTTTCAGATTCAGTTTCAGCTTCAGCTTCAGTTTTGGTTTCAGTTTCAGATTCAGCTACAGTTTCAGCTTAATTTTCAGCTTTAGTTTCAGCTTCAGCTTCAATTTTGGTTTCAGCATCAGTTTCAGCTTCAGCTTTAGTTTCAGTTTCAGCTTCAGTTTGGTTTCAGCGTCAGTTTCAGCTACAGTTCTAGTTTCAGCTTCAGCTTTGGTTTCAGCATCAGTTTCAGTTTGGTTTCAGCGTCAGTTTCACTACAGTTCCAGTTTCAGTTTCAGCTTCAGCTTCAGTTTTGTTTTCAGCATCAGTTTCAGCTTCAGTTTGGTTTCAGTTTGGTTTCAGCGTCAGTTTCAGCTACAGTTCCAGTTTCAACTTCAGCTTCAGTTTTGGTTTCAGTTTCAGTTTCAGATTCGGTTTCAGCTTCAGCTTCAGTTTTGGTTTCAGTTTCAGATTCAGCTACAGTTTTAGCTCAATTTTCAGCTTTAGTTTCAGCTTCAGCTTCAATTTTGGTTTTAGCATCAGTTTCAGCTTCAGCTTTAGTTTCAGTTTCAGGTTCAGTTTGGTTTCAGCGTCAGTTTCAGCTACAGTTCTAGTTTCAGCTTTGGTTTCAGCATCAGTTTCAGTTTCAGCTTCAGTTTGGTTTCAGCGTCAGTTTCAGCTACAGTTCCAGTTTCAGCTTCAGCTTCAGTTTTGGTTTCAGTTTCAGATTCAGCTACAGTTTCAGCTTAATTTTCAGCTTCAGTTTCAGCTTCAGCTTCAGTTTTGGTTTCAGCATCAGTTTCAGCTTCAGCTTTAGTTTCAGTTACAGCTTCAGTTTGGTTTCAGCCTCAGAATCAGCTACAGTTCCAGTTTCAGCTTCAGTTTTGGTTTCAGTTTCAGATTCAGTTTCAGATTCAGTTTCTGCTTCAGCTTCAGTTTTGGTTTCAGTTAAAGATTCAGCTACAGTTTCCGTTTAAGCTTCAGTTTCAGTTTCAGCAGAACTGAATAGTTCAAATAAATCATCCCGTTGATACCTGTTGCCACACGATCTTCTCCTATTTTCAAAAGGGCAAACGCATATTGCCCCGATTTTGAAATAGAAATGATTCGTATTTAACTTGATTGGTTAAAATTTAAGCGACACGGTTGGCGTAATTGTTAACTGGTGCATGACGTGGGTTCGACCCCAGCTCTAAACAAGTTTTGTATAGCCTACATGCAGTTGTGTAGTTTAAAAAAAATGTTATGAGTGGTTCTTGAATAGGCGATTTGAATGAATTGAGAGGGGGACACCCCCAACACCCCTTTACATCCTTAAGGGATGATTTCCAGGATAAAAACTATCCTATGTCTTTTCCAGGGTCTAAAACTATCTCCATAGCAAATTTCATCCAAATTGGTTTAGCGGTCAAGTGTGTTATGTGGGTGGGGAGGGCGGGGACATCATTGATTCCCTATACAAAATTCCAACACCATTTTTACATCTTTTAGGAATGATTTCCTGGAATAAAACTATACTATGTCTTTTCCAGGGTCTAAAACTATCTCCATATCAAATTTCATCCAAATCGGTTCAGCGGTATAAGTGTATTATGTATGTGGGTAGGGCGGGGACATTATTGATTCCCTATACGAAATTCTAACACCCCTTTTACATCCTTTAGGAATGATTTCTGGGACGAAACCTATGCTGTCTTTCCCAGGGTCCTAAACTATTCCCATGCCAAATTTCATCTAAATCGGTTCAGCGGTTTAGGCGTAAAAAGGTAACAGACAGACAGACAGACAGACAGACAGTTACTTTCTTATTATTATAATATTAGCTTGGAAGTATTGATGGATATGGAAGTATGGATAGTATGGATATGGAAGTATGGAGTTATATTATTAGTATTAAAGTATGGATAGCTTTTGTCCGCGACTTCGTTCGAGTGGGAGGTTTTCCCCGCGTAAATCCCAAACACGTGGGAATTTCGGGATAAAAAGTGGCTTATCTGTTTTTCCAGGATGTTAACTGTCTTTTTACTAAATTTCATTGAGATCCGTTGAGTAATTTTTGCGTGAAAGAGCAACAAAGATACAATTCTAAAACTATCCCACGGGAACCTTATATCGGGATAATAACTATCCTATATCCTTCCCAGGGTTCTAAACTATTCCCATGCTAAATTTCATATAAATCGGTTCAGCGGTTTAGGCGTGAAAAGGTAACAGACAGACAGACAGACAAAGTTACTTTCGCATTTATAATATTAGTATGGATTTGTTCTCTAGATCAATTATTACTTTAGTTATAAACGAAATAAGAATTGAGACTTACGACATTTAGTTTCGAACCCGATCATGGTGAAAGAGCGCACGCGATATTCAACTTTATTACGCTAACGCAGCAGTGCTGCGTTAGCGTTTAGCACGCAACGGCCTAACCGGGGATGCATGGGGCGGAGCTTGCGTGAAAATTATTTTAAAGTGCCTGGTCTTAAATCCATGCTAATATTATTTAGTAAATGCGAATACTGTCTGTCTGTTTGTTACACCTTCAATGGCTAAGCCGACAACACATGGCATGGCTGACCGATTCGGATTGAAATTTGGGACGTAAATAGTTAAAAACACTTGTCAAACATAGGCTACTTTTTTTTTCAAACATCAATCCCTAAATGGTTGTAATAGGGGATGAAAGTTTGTATAAGAAATCTAAATAAAGAAATAAACAGCTTGACCGATTGTAATGAATTTTGTTTTTTTTTTCCTCAAAATAACGCGGGTGAAACCGCGGAGCACAGCTAGGGTAACATAAAACATTTCATCTAAAATACTTTGTAGGCTTAGCAGTGATAATGATGAGTTTACTGCTTAGATGAGATGGTGGTAAGATGATGGTGAATGGAAACGCGAGACTATTAACAATAACTTCAACTGTTGTTAAGTGGCGTTTGTGGAGGAGCCACCACAATTTTGCCAATATCACGTGTAGAATGATAAACCATCAATCGCAGGAGGTTGTTCGGTTAAGTGTTTTCGATGGAGAAAAGTATTAAAGTAAAAAAAAAAAACAAAATTATTTTGTACGCAAACATGACATGTTAGCTTTTGAAATGTGTTACCAGTTTACCTGTGGCAGCAGGAATAGAATGAGTATAAAAAGAGAAAATTATAAATATGGTACAGAACTGTTAAAAAGATAACGCTACAGCTTTATTTTATTTATCTCAATGAACATACATAGACCATAAACAAATCGAGTAAATACAAGAGGGAGAAGGCATTTAATGGAGGTTGGACGGGGAACATAAGGGGGTAAAATATCATATAAAGAGAATCGTAATTTAGTATTAACAATAAAAAATACAGGTATAAAGGTGACTTACCTAATAGTGACAGGAGTCATCAGCAGTACAGTAGTGACGTTATCCAAAAGGAGAGATACTGTAGCTGTGGTCACGCATAGCAGCGTTATCAACGGCCATATTTTGCCTCTTGCTAACTGGAAGACAGAACATGAGATTTCAGTTAATCATGAGGATATAGTTAGTCGATTGAACGTCATTTTCTTCCTAAGACAACTTTCTTACTCACGCCCCATCCGCCGCGGGAGACGCTTTGAATGTCGCCGGCGGGAGATGACTCCATAGTCATCTCCCGCCACATTACATCACCCAGACTTAACCCTTACCCAACGTGTAACGGAAACCCCATATCTATCGAAAGGCTGAAGACATAACTGGTATGGAGTCTCTATGCACAGTTTCAAAATAAGTGTTGATTACAAACTATGCAAATCAAAAAAATTGATTCCAAATTATCAATTTCATATGTTTCTTGAATACCAATCATAACAAACGTGTCACACAACTACGAGGGTCAATAACTTTCCACGTCACTTGCCAATAATACGATTTATTCTCTTCGTTCTTCTTAATTAGAAAAATTCGGTCTCTGGTGTCACTATGTTGAAATTTCTAATAAGTTCCACACGTGTAGACATAGGATTATAAAACCTTTACCATATTATTTATTATCATCCAAAACAGCAGTGCACTTGGTATGTATCTACCCTTTAAGTTACACGTTGTATAATAAATTAGTTACCCAGCCCGGCCTCACATAGTCTTAATCTACGAATTCACACAAAACCTTAATAAATGATATTACTTGCAATGTAGATAGAATTCACGTTACTAGCAATTCTGATAACCCCTCCAATTAAGCAAAATATGCTTGTGTCTGGAGTGGGTAATAGTGTAATGGGTTAAAACCCGTGACTTCTCGATCACAAGTCCGACACAGGCTATTGAAGTGAACAGGCATCTTCAGGGCTCGCTCGTTCTATCGTTACCCTCACCCATCGCATAACAACAGGCGAGATCGAAGTCAAGAATGTGGTCATCTGGAATAATAAAAAAAATAGTGTGAGTCGGTTGTATTAGACATCTCACCTGAAAAGTTAATACAGCCACGTAGTCAAAGACTCCAGTCTCCGCTAAGATGGCAACGAGCAGCATCATGCTGAAGAGCAAAAGGAGAGTCTCCACGTCTAGCCAGGAGATCAGCTCCGGGAGGGAGGGTCTCTCGCCGGCAATGGCTAGTGCTGCCAAAGACGCCGTGGAGAGAAGAACTGCTGCCATGGTTCTGTTTATTACCTGGAGAAGATCATGATTGTATTGAGAAATTATTGCTATTATTTCCCCTTTTTTTCTAAATGTTTTAACAATATTCCGCAGTTTTGGAACGCAAGGGCAAATGAAAAAACGTGTCACATCTGATAAAAAAAAAACGTGGGTTGAAGGGTTCCGTAATAGTAGGAAGCATAGATTTGCATAATTAACTAACTTGGTATTTCATAAATGACAATGTTATATTCATCTCAAAAACTGCTGACTATATCTCGGACAAATCAACATTCGTTGAATGTTTTTATTAAAACACTAGCTTCCGCCCGCGACTTCGTCCCCGTGGAAAAAAAATCCCCCGATTTTGAAACATTCTTCATTAGTGCTCCGCTCCTATTGGTCTTAGCGTGATGATATATAGCCTATAGCCTTCCTCGATAAATGGGCTGCCTAACACTGAAAGAATGTTTCAAATCAGAACCGTAGTTCCTGAGATTAGCGCGTTCAAGCAAACAAACAAACAAACAAACTCTTCAGCTTTATAATATTAGTATAGATACAACATATATTTTATTAGATTTGCAGAGTGAAAATCAGTGGGACACATTTAAGTATACATATATGTATATATAATAAATTGCACCACTTTGGTAGTGTCTATCTTTCAAACGACTGACCTTGAGAAAAATAGTTTTAGGAACCCCAATGTAGAAAGCCGACAAATATACGTTTGACTTTTTTATAGTTTCAGTTCCATATTTCAGTCTTAAAGCGATTCACAGAATAAATCTACCTACCAAGTTTAAACTGTGTACCTACTAATAGTTAGTTTCGGAATAGCGGCTGTGACATCTATACAGACAGACAGACAAGACATATCTATAAGGGTTTCATTTTGCGCCATTCGGCACGACACGAAACCCTAAAAATTTAATCTGATAATCAGTTCCTACTTAATCTATAGTTACTTTTTAATTCTTACCTCAAAAACGATCAACACATACAGCGCACACAGAAGTATGCAAGCGTAAATGATTCCTGTAGTACCGTCCAAAGGATCCAAGGTAAGGCTGAAGGTAAAGGGAGTTGTCACATCAGATATGGTGGTTATACGAACAGATAGAACGCTATGATTAGTGGTCAAGGATGGAAGTTTGAGTACGGAAGACCTGGTCTCACTTTCATGGAAGTCTTCGAGACGATTTTCTAGAATTATTGTCCAGTGATCCGAGCTCTGTGGACAAATAAAATGTATTTATAGCTTTAAATTAATGGTAAAAGTGTTATTTAATAATCAATTTTTAGAATAAATTTAATTCGCGCAATTACCGGCTCCTATCTATATTTTACTTTGAACATGGACTTTATTACTGTCCCACGAGAAATGCAATCAAACAAAAACAAAATACAACAAAACTTTCAATAAATTTAATTGAACTGAACCTAACTGAACTTCATGGAATTGAACTGAAAAAAAATTGCTATTAACGTTGACATACATTTTTGATATATAAACTACGTGATTTAAGTGTGGAGAAAGGGCAGAGGAAGACCGCCAGCCACGTGGTGGACAACCGCTACCAAAGATATGGAGCGAGCAAAGCTGAAAACACGGACAACCCAGGACAGAATGTCATGGCGCCTTAAAACTAGGAGAGCCGACCCCAAGTAAAGGGAGCAGGCGTGGAAGAAGAAGATGTGTTTCTTGTCTTTTTATGCGGTGCAACAATATTCGTTTAATAAATAATTAATTGTTCACTGTTACTTACTTGTACGGCATCATATCCCGAATTCCCTTCAACTTCTTCAAAGTCCGTCTTTACAGCCCACTCTTCTAGCCAGATCTTCATTTTAGTCATCTTCTTCTTCTCACTCGTATTCAACTTCTTCTCATATTGTTCTGATAAGAACGGTCCCGTCAGCTTCAATAGTATTGATAACTTATTGTCGTCATTCTCGATTATGTAATCTTAAAAAGAGAAATGCAATGGCTATTCTCACGTCATTTTAACTATTGTTAATAGGCTCGTGTATGACCACCATCTCACCTGGTGGTAAGAGATGATGTGGTCGAAGATAAAGCTCGATTACCTAGAAGTAACCTATTAACTATTGACTTAAAGACCCCCAGGTTATAGCTATCAGGAGACACAGACTCAGAGAAGTATTTCCAAAATGTTGTATGCATATGAGTGTGATGCCCTCCATGTAATGATGATCAAGTGCCAATCAATCAGAAAATTCGGCTGTAAGAATAGCAAAATTATATTGCAGTTTCCCGCGACTGAATCTACATTGTTAAGGTTCCGTAGCCAAATGGCAAAAGATTAAAAATAATTTTAATCAAACTTATACGTGTGGGGTACGTGGGGGTCTATAGACATTTAAGTCTTTAAAAATGACATTTGCGTTAACAAAGGTTCGTAAACCATTTTTGCAGGATATAGATACCCTTCCAAAGTGGTAAAATGTGTGTATCCAGAGGGGACACACACATTTTACTACTTTAAAAACCTCCAAAACAAGAGACATTTTTTTAATACATATTTTCCCGCGAAAGTATAGTTTATGGTAAAAGTAGCTATGCCCGACTCCAAGGTACAATCTAGATATGACGTTATTATTGGCACCACCACACGTATCAACTAAACGAACTATCACTTACCCTTGATCTGTCCAGGTGCTACAGAAGAATGCCTGGTCACCTCAACTTTCTCATTGTGCATCAAAAAAGTGACGGTAAAGAATATCCAGACTCCTACTAGGACAGTTATTTTGAATGTTTGTCGAGTTTGCGCCATCTGTTAGAGAGAAATGGTACTTTTTTGACAGACAGACTTAAATTATTTATTGCGAACACTACAGAAAATATTTGTAATTATAATGAGCGCATAATAGTGTAGAGAAAAGAATAAACTTAATTTTACATAGTATTATAATTGATTAAAAAAACACGTAAGTGTAAATACACCTGTTAACTCCTGGTAACCCATAGATTGCGGCTGACTGAAAGCTGGCAACCAATTTTTTTCGATTCTTTACATTATTTTCTTTCGAATGATGTTGAGCCACTTAAAAAACATGTATCTGCAATTTATTAACAAAAACTAAGTACCATAAATTTAATGAAACGTAATTGCGGCTGAATTTTACTAAGAAACCGTGCTGTAATCTATTCTCCTACCATGTCACATTCATAAAAAAATATTTTTATTAGAAAAAACAGGCCAAGTGCGAGTCGGACTCGCGCACGAAGGGTTCCGTACCATTATGTATAAAAAAAAATCACGTTTTTTGTATGGGAGCCCCCTTAAATATATATTTTATTTTGTTTTTTAGTACTTGTAGTTATAGCGACAACAGAAATACATCATCTGTGAAAATTTCAACTGTCTAACTGTCACGGTTCATGAGATACAGCCTGGTGACAGACGGACAGACAGACAGACAGATGGACAGCGGAGTCTTAGTAATAGGGCCCCGTAATACCCTTTGGGTATGGAACCCTAAAAACAGATACCTGCAGATCAAGCAAGCCGCAAGCAGCTGGATCTCGTACATATCCTAAATATTATGAAACAATTTTCGATCAGAATCTTTTTACATTCAACTCATATATCGCCTCTTTTTATCTTATTAATCACATACACACACACACACAAACAGAGACGCACATACACACACTCGGACACCTGTAGCACAGCATAAAAATAATAGAGTTACTCACACTCAACGCGTGAGGACTTATATTACGCTCACAAACACACAACACTATTCAAAACACATTTTTTTTCTGTATCAGTTTTCCTCTCACTTACCTCCTCTCAGTACTTGAAGCTGTTATACCCGTATTTGTATTTGTAGTACCTAAATGCTATTTAAATAACAATTTTAAAAGAAGAAAGAGCATGAAGATCTGTAATACAGGTCCCGAGCCCAGTACAGACTCCAGCTCTCACTAAGGCCTGTATCTTATTGTAACTTATACTTCGTATACCTATGTTGTACCTTTTTTAGGGTTCCGTAGCCGAATAGCAAAAAACAGAACCTTTATAGTTTCGTCATGTCTGTCTGTCTGTCTGTCCGTCCGTCCATATGTCACAGCCATTTTATTCCTAAACTTAGTAGGTAGATGTATTCTGTGTACCGCTTTCCGATTTTAAGAAAAAAAAAACATATTTAAAATAAAGGGAGCCTCCCTTTATTTTAAATATTTTTACTAGAAACTGAGACTGAAAATATTTCACTTATGCGTGTGTAGTATCTGTAGACAGGTCTTTAAAAATGACATTGAGGTTTCTAAAACCACTTTTTCATAAAGTTAATCGTTTAAAAGATATACGCTTTCAAAGTGGTAAAATGTCCCCCCCTCTAACTTCTATAATAATAGAGTGAAAAATATAAAAAACATGCTGTAGATCTTAATGTAAACTTTCAAGCAAAATTGATTTGAACGAGGTCGGGTCAGCAGTTTTTGAGATACAGCATATTTTCTAAAACCGCAAATATAACTTTGTAATTCATACAAACACTATGAAAAACAAAGTTATTTGGCGTAGTTACTACGGAACCCTTCATGAGCGAGTCTGACTCGCACTTGGCCAATTTTTGAGAGGAATAAATAAAGATTATGTTAAAGATTATGTATGTATGTAGGTACTATAACGATCCTGCTGGTGGAACACGGCTCTATCTCAATAAATGTAGAATTGTAGATGTAGGTAATGCCGTAATCAACCACGCGAGCCCACTGCGGGTTCGTCGATGTCACATCTCTTTTGGTACAGACCAGCACATCAAGCTACAACAATCTGTCAAATTTCTTTAATAGATTTTCAACCTTATTTTAAAGAAATTAGGTTCAAGGTTGATTGGGAAAATTTGACAGTTTCGGGTAGCTTCATGTGCTGGAGCCTGTACATACTACTCATATGACATGATGTTTTCCTCAAGATATTTCCCTTCGCCGTTTTGATATCATGATGATACTCAATACCAACGGCTTAACGTGCTTTCCGAGGCACAAAGGAAACTCAACATATTAAGAGCGCCTTCACACTAGCGTTTGTCCGGCGTAGGCGTTCGATGAACGTACGCGCAGCGCAGACTTCGCGACTATGCAGCGCAGGCGTCACGTTGTCGCGGCGTCAGTGCAAGGCTAACTGAATACGCTGTGCTAGCGCCGCAGGTGCACGACGCGTGCGCCGCGTTACTGCGTTATTGACGTGACAACGTCTTATAATTCGATGAAGCTGGCTGCACGCACGAAAATACATGACTCATACGGCGTTACCTCGCTCTGAGGCGTTTCATTTAAGGCTTGAAGTGCAACCGAGAGCGCGGAACGAGCGACAAAGTGGCATAATCGGCCTCCGCGTTCGGCAGCGTTCGACATCTGTCTCTCTCCTACTTGAGTGAGCGATGCGTCCGCGTGGACAGCTGCTATACAATAAAACATTTACAAGTTTTCGTCAAGTATGAAGTGCAGTGAAAAGTGAATTAGGTGTCAATTGTTTATAGCAACCAACCATTCCATCAGTATTTTCTTATGACGTTGTCACGTTCAGCTATCGTCAGTAAACCGACTTTACAGACAACCGATTTTTTTTAATAGCAAAGCCAAGAATGGCGTTTCCTCGTCAGAAACCATTTTGTTAATGATATTTCCGAAACGACACGCTATTGTGTGACGTCTGCGCCGCGTTAGCGCAGCGTTTAATTCCTCTGATCCTACGATCGACCTCGGCAATTAGTGTTGTTTAACTTTGAAGATAGACGCGTCTAGCTGTTAATATTTAGCCACGATCAAGACAAAATATCGCGTTAAGTCCATTGAACACTGAATCTTGCTGAGTCGTTACGGGTAGTCAGAATCCAGTTTTTTTTTTTTTTTTTTTAAATAAAGATAACTAGTAATGTGGGTAGAAATCACATTGCTAGCAATCTTGTTAACCCCTCCAACTAAGCTAAATATGCTTGTGTCTGGAGTGGGTTCACGGCAATAGTGTAATGGGTGGGGTTCGAACTCGTGATCTCTCGATCACAAGTCCGACACCTTATCCATTAGGCTATTGACGCTAGATTATTATTGTTATTGAGTTTTTCTGTAAGAAATTTCTCAGTAGTAGGTCGGAGTTTAGAAGTTGGCGGTGTGATAGCACCGTGCTTCGGAAAGCACGTGGTCCTGGCTGTCATTTGGACATCTTTGGCAGTCACGAGTAGTCAGAAGCCAGTCAATCTGACGCCAGTCTTTTCTTTTTTAACGTGGTAAAATCATCAGATGAGTCCTCCCGCCCCGGGCAGGGCCGGAGGGACTGTCAGACTTGTACTGATTAAAATCCACGGTATTCCTTCAATAGCCTTTTACGTACCGGGGTCACGGTAATGGGATAAGTCCCACGACCCCGGCAGGCTTCGGCCCTCTACAGGGGGGGCCTCGTCATGTTGCTGACGCTCTTTGAGGCGCGCGTGGAACACAACGCGCCGTCGACCCGGGCATGGTCCATGGTCGGACAGCGAGTTGCCCTTTACTCGCTGTCCGCATGCCCGCGCCTACGGTGGCCGGAGATCGTAGGCCGACGTCCCACGCCGTGGGCGTCTACCACTGCGGTCTGACGCCAGTCTTGCCAAATAATATCTAGCTATTGAGTTGTAAAGGTTAGATAGACAGTCACTCCATGTAAATACTAAATACTCAGTGGTATCCAGTCAGACTGGAAGCCGACCAAACATACTTGGGATAAGGAAGATGTATCAGTCCCAAAAATATGTATTTAAAATAAATTTAGAAAGAATCATATTATCCCATACCTTTGACGTTTTCTTAGACACTGGCGTTTCATTAGGCCTGCAAATGTAATTATAAAACTAATTATTGACAGATATTTTTTTTATTTATAATAGGTTCGCGTTTGACCACCACCTCACCTGATGGTAAGTGATGATGTGGTCGAAGATGGAGCACGCTTACCTAAAAATAACCTATTCACTCTTGACTTAAAGACGCCTAGGTTATAGCTATCGGGAAACACAGACTCCGGCAGGGAATTCCACTCCTTAGCCGTACGCACAATGAAAGTATTAACAAAACGTTTAGTGCGTATGGGTGGGATGTCCACCATTTAACGATGGCGCATCGCTGTTTGTCTTGTCTAGTCCGATGATGGAACGGACTTGGCGGAATTAGATTCTGTTATTCAATCGCACACTCTCCGAAATGTAACCGATAGAAAACCGATAGACTTGCAACTCGTCGTCGATTTTCAAGGCTCTGGAGCTTTGACTCGACCAGTGCATCGTTGCAGTCTCCAGACTCAAGCGCGTCCAGTTGGTATTTGGCAGATCCATACCAAAGATGAGAGCAGTACTCCATACATGACCGAACCTGGGCTTGATTGAGCAGCTGTTCCGGTGTGAAGTAAAATAAAATAAAAAACAAGCTTAAGTGTCAAAGTACTCCTCCACGTCGCTGTCGTCCGGAAACGATTTAATTTTTTATCTACGAAGTTAGGTTTAGCAGTGTTTTTTTTTTAATTCACTGTTTTATTTTCGTTAAATTAAATAATTAAAAATATATATATATTGACAATCACCAAAAGTATCATCATGGGAACCTTAAAATATATTTAAATACCAATAATAATATTATAAAAGACTTAAAATCTATTTGTAAGTATTTTAGTTTTTATGTAGTAGGTGTTCGGTCCGACGTGAAACCGAACGCACCTCTTTTGGTTGGCAACATTAATTATCTGTGGGCTTGACATAACTTTTTCACCTTGACAGATAGACTTTGCTTCGTTGTTGAAAAATGTCCGATTGGAACCTGTTGAGTTAATTATAATTGGTAAAATATCGTTTGGAATCGCGTGTTGAAACCGATAATTGGGTCGCGAATTATCTATTGTTTGAAGTTGTAATCCCCATTTGATGAAAAACCCGGGATATTTTTGGATTTATCGCCGGGTTGTTGCCACCTCGTGGCACGCGCATTTGTTGGAAAAGTAGTGATAAATAGCTTCAATCCGGTGCGAGTTTGTGCTGCGATTGCTGATAGACCGCGTTGGGAGGACCTGCATTTGAGAACCTCCGTCCATCTACACTTGACTTTCACTCTACTTTTCACTTACTCATTTCATACTTACATACATACCACACTTGGGCGTGACCTAGGAAGGTCGAAGTTGGCGGACCCAGCGCAGAAGGTAAGTGGTACCTGTAGATTATTGTGTAAGTACTTTTGATTATTGAGAGCAACGTTAAGCTCCACGAACCGTGGACAGTTTCGGACACACCAGTATCGTTGCACTGGCCAATTGTAGTCCTGACCATTCTGGTAGCAGGCGTGGCTCTTATAATATAAGATCCACTGGTTTAATTGGAAGTTTTGAAAATAACTTTAGTTTAATTACTTAACATAACTTATATAACTTAATAAGTTTGAATATATTGCTTTGTCAGCCGGGCTCAAATAGTACTTGTAGTTTGTACTGTAATTTGTAGTGCTAGCCCCTTGGTATTGAATTGACAAGTAGGATTTATTTGTGAAATTAGGAATTATTGGTTGTATTTGGTGCATAGTTTGGTATTTGTTGCAATTAATAATTGAATGTCACTGATCTGAATTTGAAAGGTTATCTAAATAATAATTACACATAGTCTAACATAATAGGACTTGAATTGTGTGTATTGGTTATTGCATTTCTGGTACTTATTGGACTGTGTTGATAGAGATTCTCCGGCTCAATATTATACAGTCAATTGTTGTGTTTATTGATGTTATTGGTGTGGATCCTGCACAATATATACATTGAATTGTTATTTATTTTGTAACTAGCCATCTGTACCAAGCTAGATTCATACTTGGAATGGGTACAGGGTCGGATTTGGACTTGAAATAATTGAATTTGAGTTTTTATTTTGGTGAAATTATTTGGTCGGCTAACAAGTCATTGTTGTTTGTTTAGTTAATTTTAGCCTGTTGTATTAATATTTATTATTTGATTGTTGCAATGGCCTCATTAAGGGCAGTCAGGGAGGCTGCTGCCGGATTGACCTCACAGTTGAGTTGGTTCACATCGGCAGCTGCAACGGTTGAGCGTGTAGAATTGGAAGAGCTCACCCTTGCTCGGTATGGGCAAGTGATTGAGAGGATCAAGTCAGCTGATGCTGCGCTCACACGCTTCAACGAGTACATCATGGACGTGGATTTGGGGGTGATGGATCAGACAGCCCGCGATAAGATTTTGGGTGACTATGACCAGATTGTCCACCTGGGGGATGTCATATGTCTACGAGCGCGGGAAATTTTGAAGAGTCGGGTGCCTGATGCGGCCAAGCCGCAGACCCCCATTGTTGCAGGCCCTGAACTATTGAGTAGGCTGCCCACCCTGGAGCTGCCACATTTTGACGGTCGCTTGGACCACTGGCTGGGCTTCCTAAATCTCTTTGAGAGTCTTGTCGATGCACGCTCGGACCTCGGACCTGCCCAGAAGCTGGCCTATTTATTGTCTGTCCTGGAGGGCGAAGCCAGAGCCTTGGTGCAGCACTTGCCGGTGACGGATTCCTCTTACCCGACCGCTCTGGAGCTTCTCTCCCGACGGTATCAGAACAAGCGCTGCCTGGCTGATGTGCACATCGACCAGATTTTGGGGCTACCGGCCATTGTCAGCACGTCGACGTTGCGCACTGACTTGCTGAACCCGTTGGTCTCGGCGACCAACGCCTTGAGACGCTTGGAGTTACCGGTAGAACATTGGTCCTACTTGTTGGTGCACATAGTGCTGCAGTTGCTCCCCGCGGAGTTGAGGTCACGTTTTGAGCAGAAGTATGGTGGGGATAGTGCCACCCATCTTCCCCCCTTTGACGACCTCCTCAAATTTTTGGAAGACGAGTGTCGGTTTTCGGATAACACTCGTGGCGCCACGGGGTTACCCCCACTACCTTCTCAGCCCAGAGACCAGGGACGGACTAGGGCTCGGGGGCCTGTTGATGTTCCCCCCGCCCCCCGTTTTGCTGGCGCCCGGAGTCCTCGGGCTAGGGGGCCTGTTGATGATCGCCCCGCCCCCAGTTTTGCTGGCGCCCGGAGTCCTCGGGCTAGGGGGCCTGTTGATGATCGCCCCGCCCCCCGTTTTGCTGGCGCCCGGAGTCCTCAGGCTAGGGGGCCTGTTGATGTTCCCCCCGCCCCCCGTTTTACTGGCGCCCGGAGTCCTCGGGCTAGGGGGCCTGTTGATGATCGCCCCGCCCCCCGTTTTGCTGGTGCCCGGAGTCCTTATCATTGTGACTTTTGTAAGGCAGCGGGGCATGTCATGGCGCGTTGCCCGGACCTTTTGAATTTGCACGTAAGTGCCCGCCGCCGTATTGTCAACGCACGCCGTTTGTGCTTTTCGTGCTTGGGGGCCCACTTCCATCGGGACTGCCCCGACCCCCGCCCGTGTAGAATTTGTGAAGGGTCCCACTTGGAGATTTTGTGCGCCAACGCGAACCGCTCCAGCAGACCAGCTTCTGAGGGGGGTTCGCGCAAGGGGGGGTACCCCGGAGACGAGCACCGGGCTAAGACCCGCAATTCTGTACGCCGCACTCCACCCCCCGCGCAAGTTGAACGGGAGCCCCACGAGCGCCATTTGGTCTCCCCTCGTCAGGGAGAACGCGCATTGGCTGCTAGGCAGCAGTGGCCGGGTCGGCGCCGCTGCCTTTCCCCTCCGTTGGCGGAACGTCCCCGGCTGGAGTCGCGCCCTACGCCATTCTGGCATCCAGTGGGATATGCCCTTCCAGTGATGGCGAGCGGCTCGGGACACCGCGCGGACGAATATTTTGATTGTTGGCCTCGTCGTGAACGAAGGCAGCCTGGATGCGGCGATCGGTCGCCGCCCAGGCATCGCTAAGAGATTGACGCCTGCCCCGCTAAAGGACCCCCCCCGATCAAGACGGTTGTGTTGCCAACGGCTTCGGTCAAGGTCTGGGGACCCTCGGGTGGCTCGATTGTGATCCGTGCCATTTTGGACACGGGAGCCCAGGGTTGCCTTTGTCGTCTTGGTTAGCGGGACAGGTTGGCCTGAAGGTGAACGACCTTTCAGGCAAGATTTGGGGAATTGGCGAACCGGCTGAACCCACTGTTGAGGGAAGGGCCTGGCTTGAAATCACCCTTGTGAGTTGTCCGTACCCTAAAATTGGTGCTCCTGCCCTTGTTATAACTGAACTTGGTTGGGACGAGCCACTTCGGGAGGCCCTGTTGGAGGACGGTTGAGGCACTCTAGCCTTCCTTATGGGGCCCGTCACCCCCCTTTGTTGCCCAAGGAGGGCCACTTGGTTCAATTGTTGGTGACTGATCGTCACACTAAGAACTCGCATGCCGGTTGCGATGCGCTGTTGGCCATTCTGCAGCGAGAAATTTGGATTTTTTTTGGCTGATCGCGTCAATGAGGCGAGGCCCTTTGCTGGCGTCATAACGGACTTGTTGGTCCCCTTTTGTTGAAGACGTCCACCCTTCGTAATGGTAGGATTGTTGAGGCTTATTGTGTGTTTCTGTCTGCCTGTCAACCAAGGCAGTATACTTGGAGCTGGTAACCTCCCTCTCGACAGAGGCCTTTGAGGCGACTTTGGAAAGATTTGTGTCTCGCCGTGGGTTACCTTCTTGATTGGGTCTGATTGCGGTACGAATTACAAGGGTACAAGTAACTATTTGAAGGAGGTATACGCCTTCCTTAATGAGAACCAGGTTGACATTGGTAATAGTTTGGCCCGCCGAGGGGTCACTTGGTTGTTTGACCCGCCAGCCTGCCCCCCATTGGGGGGTATTTTTGGGGCCGCGGTGAAAGTGGCAAAGGGACGCTGGCGGAGATTGTTGGGAGACACCGTTCTCACCTTTGAGGAACTAGCTACGGTATTTGGCCGCATTGAGGCTGTGTTAAATTTGCAACCTTGTCAAGACTTCCAATTGATTAGCGGACGGGTAGGCCCGTCCGGGGGGGGTAGATGTTCGGTCCGACGTGAAACCGAACGCACCTCTTTTGGTTGGCAACATTAATTATCTGTGGGCTTGACATAACTTTTTCACCTTGACAGATAGACTTTGCTTCGTTGTTGAAAAATGTCCGATTGGGACCTGTTGAGTTAATTATAATTAGAAAGAAGAAAGAAGAAAGAAAAAGTATTTATTGCCAACAGACAAACGACATGCTAACAATATTAAAAACTTATTTAGTTCCTTAGACTAGAGTTAGTAATTGGTACTTATAATTATGTTAGTAATTAAGGACAAAGAGTTAGATATTGACAATATACGAAGAAAAAGGAAACAACAAAAAACAAGGCAAATGCACGTCGTGGTCGTGGCAACAAGGCTCCCACTCAGCATAATGCTATGCCATGGGCATGCCCATAGCACGGCGCTGGTTTTCAGTGGTTGCCTTATAAATATGTATGACGTACGGAAATCAAGCCTGGCAAAAAATATTAGTTAAATAATTGATACAATAATATAAAATAAGTACAGTAAAATAAATAAATAGCGTAATATAAAATAAATAGTGATACAGAAGTCCATGTAAGTCCAAGTAGATAGTGACATCAAAGAAAGTTTGTTTGTTTGCTTGAACGTGCTGATCTTCGAAAGTACTGGATGGATTTGGATGCAATTTGGTATGGAAGTAGCTTGAAGCTTGAGGAAAGTTATAGGCTTTTTACGCGACTACAAAAAAAGGAGAGTTATGTTTTTACCGTGATAGAATCCACGGGAGTGAAGCCCCGCGTGAGTACTAGTTATTTATAAAATTTTTGTTCATCAAGCTTTTGATTTTCTAAAAGATACTTTTTTAAATGTAATTTAAACATATGTTTTGTTTTCAGCGATCTTATGGGAGGCGGTAAATCATTCCAGCAGTGGGTGGCAGCATATTTGAAACATCCCCTGAATACTGTGGTTCTACGTCGAGGCAACGAGAGCGGTTTGGACGTGGAACGAGCGGAATATTCATAGTGCTCATGTCTCCATTTGAGCTTTTTAAACAAGTAATCCGGATTGTGGGATTGCATGACACCGAACATTAAGACTGCTAAGTGTAGTTTCCGCCGTGCAGCCATTTTTAGAATCATATTCTTGTTTAAATATGGTGTGATATGATGCCTCCGGGGTATACTAAAACAAAAACGCGCACACGCATTCTGTACACGCTGTATTACACGTTCTGTACGGGAAAGGAGACACGGCCCGTATACTATGTCACAATAGTTCAGCTTGGATAGTACTAGGCTGTCCACCAATCTCTTCCTCATTGCTACACTAAGGAGGTCCCTTACCCTGTACAGAATCTTCAACCTATAAAAACAGTTTCTTACGACGCCATTGATATGATTCTCAAAACGAAGTTCTGGGTCCGTGACTAAACCTAGGTTGCATACAATTTCTACCCTTTGAATAATCTCTCCCCTGATCTCTACCACAGGTTTCGCAGAAAGAATTGAATTTATTTGATTTCTGCTTCCCATGACTATAAACTTAGATTTTTGTGGGTTCAGCACAAGTGAGTTATCCACAGACCACGAAGCGATTCTGTCAAGTTCCTCATTTAGGGTACGTACGGCGGCAGCTGTGTTGCTGGCTTTAAACGAGACATAGAGTTGAGTATCATCCGCGTATATATGATATTTGCAGATTTTAATACATGAAGTTATGTCTGCGCTATACAGTATGTAGAGTAACGGACCGAGCAGCGATCCCTGGGGAACTCCCCTTGGGACCAATTTTGGGGAGGAAGATATCGTGGTATAATTGGTAAAATATCGTTTGGAATCGCGTGTTGAAACCGATAATTGGGTCGCGAATTATCTATTGTTTGAAGTTGTAATCCCCATTTGATGAAAAACCCGGGATATTTTTGGATTTATCGCCGGGTTGTTGCCACCTCGTGGCACGCGCATTTGTTGGAAAAAGTAGTGATAAATAGCTTCAATCCGGTGCGAGTTTGTGCTGCGATTGCTGATAGACCGCGTTGGGAGGACCTGCATTTGAGAACCTCCGTCCATCTACACTTGACTTTCACTCTACTTTTCACTTACTCATTTCATACTTACATACATACCACACTTGGGCGTGACCTAGGAAGGTCGAAGTTGGCGGACCCAGCGCAGAAGGTAAGTGGTACCTGTAGATTATTGTGTAAATACTTTTGATTATTGAGAGCAACGTTAAGCTCCACGAACCGTGGACAGTTTCGGACACACCAGTATCGTTGCACTGGCCAATTGTAGTCCTGACCAGTAGGTAATCTCCGGAAGCTATGGTGCCACTCTAGAAATTGTGTCATTAGTAGTAATAGGCATTATTTGTGAGTGCTATAACGTATTTCGAAATCCACGCGGTCGGAATCGCGAGCAAAGTTCTAGTGAGTTAATATGATGTCTGCAACTCTGCATTATGATAATCAAAACTGATGTAGCACTTTGGTGTTATTCGTAAGATCATTGAGCTCCTTAAAGTTCTATGTTGAGCTACGCAATCACTGACAAATGCTTACACTGTCTGGACTGGACAGGAACACTCATATATGTAGGTATGATTCTTTCTATAGAAGATCACCGTGTCACCGCAGACATACTTACTCGTAAATTGTTTTCATATAATTTCACCAGTATGTATTGTTTAGAATTTAAAATAGACTGACTTCTTAGTTTGTTTCGGTGTTTATTCTCAGGGTAGGGTAACAAGGGCTTCTCCTTATTTAAATTGACCAATAAAGGGTTTAATGTAAAAGTATTGTAAATATCTACTCACGAAATAAATATAATTTACCATATACCTACCTAACTACAAACAAAAATCTAAATCATGAATTAACATTAGCTATATTCATTATTTGTACCATTAAAGTATTTTTCTTTCATAAAAACAATATTATCATACTATTAATATTATATTATAAGTATGATATAAGATTTGTTGGATATTTATTAGGTACTGATTTGAGCAAAAATTATAATTTTTTACTGTATATACAGTACAATACGATAGATTTATCGCCTATTCAAGTCTAACTGCAATGTCAAATAAGTGTTTTGCTTTATTTTTATGTCAGGCACTAAAAATGTTGATAAACAACACTATGGCCGATATCTTTATTGTCGTGATATTTACAGTATTATCATGGTAAAACATTGAGAGAATACAACGGAAAGGAATTAATGGTCACCGTGAATTTCAATATTTACCAGGGGCACTTATGATCCAGAGAGAATGATTGATCACCCTTAATCTTTTTTAAGGCTGACCGATCATTGGAGGACAACCCACCCATACGCACAAAATGTTTAATTTCATTGTGTGTACCACGGAATAGATGAATAAGGTTGGAATGGTAATGTGGGCGTGGCGATCGCGCCACATTTATGATACGACAATCATAGCGTGACCGATTAATTCATTCACCGCGTTTAGTGCGCTTCGGATTACTTCGGAACACAGAGCTCTGTTTTAAAATGCCGTGTTGTGCAATTATAACCTGTAAAACAAAAAGTCAGCCCACAAATATAGAGCGAGGAGGTATATCTTTCCATCGGTAAGTCGAAAATAACATTTAATTACAATTTTATTTGTAAAAAATATAAAGATATTCTGATCACTATGAAATTCCGGACATTAACGAAAATTATTGCAACAAGTTACAAAAAGTATACATTTCCCGTTGTGTACTCGCTTAATCAACGCAATGACGAAGTCCGCTTACAATGTAGTACATGCACCACACTTCAACCATTGACGTTTTGTCCTTTGCCCTGATTGGCCGTGATGCACGGCGCAAAGTGAGTTACAATCAGTAGCAAGCTCTCGATTTAAGTGTGTGTAATTTATTTATGTGCGTAATTCGCATACCTAACGGGCCTCTTGCTTGTAGTGGAACTAAAGAGTGGGGAGATAAGCGGCGACACGCGTTCTCTGATTTCCTTTCTAACCTCTTTTATCTGTTCTGTGGTGTGTACAGCTAAAGAGTGGTATTCCTAACCGGAGTCTACGTTTCTTAATAGCTATAACATGAGGGTCTTTAAGTCAAGAGTGAATAGGTTACTTCTAGGCAAGCGTGCTTCATCGTCGATCACTTCATCGCTTACCATCAGGTGAGATAGTGGTCAAATGCAACCTATAACCAAAAAAATACGCTAAACATCGGAATATCCCTTCTCATATTTCTACTTACACTTTCTCCTGTCTCGTGTCACTGGAAGGACCATTCTTAGCTCCATTTACAAATGTGACGTCATCACTTTGTCCTGCACTGTCACTTAGATGTGGGGCCGACCTCGCTGATGACAGTCGCTTGCTTGATCCGTTCTCAGACACCAAGGGAGTGCTTCCAATTGTTCCTGTCGATTTAAAGCGTTGATAAAAATTGACATAGTGGATGTTGCTGAGTTGAAATGGGATTGGTCGCGACTCGTCAGTCTCATTCACGAAGACCGCAGGGCGAAATTGTCCACACAATGGGTGCCAGAGCATGGGCGAGGAAGGGGTGGCGAGACGACCTTGGACGTGTTCTACGAGGGTTCGTTTGAAGCAGTGTGAGAAAATAATTCATAGATGGAATTCGGGAAGGCTGTTGCCAAGCTGTGGGACAGCACTAAAGGCTAAAAAAAATACAATGTCGTATCTATGCCTGTCCTCTAGCCATTATTAATATCATGCAGCCTTGCTTACACAATCAGCTTAACACATTGGCAGTATAATCATGTAATCTAAATATATACAACGTGTAACTTAAAGGGTATATACACACCAAGTGCACGGCTTCTTTGGATGATAATAAACGATATGGCAAGGGTTTTCTAATCCTATGTGTACATGTGTAGATCATATTAGAAATTTCAATACATTGATACCAGACACCGAATTTTTCAAATTAGGAAGAACGAAGAGAATTATCATTTTATGGGCAAGTGACGTGGAAAGTGATGACCCTCATAGTGCTGTGACACGTTTGTTATTACTGGTATTCAAGACACATATGAAACCAATAATTTGGGGTCAATTCTGTGAGTCACTTAGGTATTTTGAGCTGAAGCTTTGCATAGAGACTCCATACCAGATGTTGTCTTCAGTCCTTTTGGATAGATATGGGGTTTCCATTACACGTTGTATAACTCAAAGGTGACTGACTGACTTAGTGATCTATCAACGCACAGCCCAAACCACTGGACGGATCGGGCTGAAATTTGGCATGCAGGTAGCTGTTATGACGTAGGCATCCGTTAAGGATTTTGCGAAATTCCCACGGGATCGGGATTTACACGGGAAAAACTTCCAACGCGGGCGAAGCCGCTGGCACAAGCTAGTAGAATATAATTACTAACACTTATTACAACAGTAAGTATATAAGTTACATCTGTTACTAATATTTAGAATGTAAGTATTTTATAATGTGGATCTTGTTGTCTCAAATAAAGAAAGATTTATTATTTATTAGCTTTTCGCACGTAAGCCCCGATTCCATGAGAATTCCGGGGTAAAAAGTAGCCTATGTGTTATTCTAGGATGACAACTATCTAATTACCAAATTTCATTTGGATCCGTTGAGTAGTTTTAGTGTGAAAGATTAACAAACATCCATACATACATCCTCACAAACTTTCGTATTTATAATATTACCTACTAGCGACCCGGCCCGGCTTCGCTCGGGTAATGAAGTTTATATTTGCTTATATTATTATATGATTTGGTTAATCAATTTCTCGTGCGGTAATTTGCCACACTCATATATCGGCGATAACTCATAAGATATTCATTTTATTGATATAGTGTAAAAAGCAATTTTGATCTACATTAAATCCTCAACATATATGACGTATTTAATTAGATAAGGAATAATACTGTACCGTTAAAAAAAAATCGTAAATAACCACAAATTTACAATTGTAAATAACAATTGTATAAGAAAAAAATGGTTATTGTGGGTTATTCTTGGGAGATAGACATATGACATCGCGGACTTTTTTGTAGATCTATAAAAGAGAAACAATCCCGCCATACATTGTATTTTTATAACTCAAAAGGTTTTGGCAGCGTTTTCGATTAAAGCTCCCAATAGGCTTAAATCTTTCCGACATGTTAAAGTAATATCGTCGTATTTCATTCAATCTACACGAAACCTTAACTTATCATACACTAAAACCTTCCTCAGGAATCACTCAATCTATTAAAAAAAAAAACCGACTTCTATATCAAAACACTACAAAAAATAATTTTAATTTCGGTAGTCGGTGTTATTGGTTTTGTATTTTCTTTTTTTTCACACCGCCTTCCGAAATTAAAATTATTTTTTGTAGTGTTTTGATATAGAAGTCGGTTTTATTTTTTTTGAAAAAAAGTTTTTATTTTCGCGCTTTTTAGTGGGTCAATTTGTAATTAATCTAGTTATAAAAGCCAAAATGTCAACTACAAAAAACTTAAAATGCGCGAACAAAAAACACAATGCAGAGTAAACGAAAAGATCATTAATGTAAATATTTTTTTTAGACTTTTGTTGATTTTTCAGAAGCGGCTTGCTCGATTTCGATAAAACTTTCATGGGACCATTTGGGAAGTATACCCTTTCCAACAAAAAATATTTTTTCAAATCGGTTGGCGAGCGACGGAGCTATGCCCGAACAAACATAAAAAAAAAACAAAAAACGTCCGAATTGAGAACCTCCTCCTTTTTCAGAAGTCGGTTAAAAAACCCGCATCAAAATCCATTGCGGATTTTTTAAGATCTAAGCATAGATAGGGACAGATAGACAGGGAAGCGACTTTGTTTTATACTATGTAGTGATTAAGATACCAGCTTTGCTTTAGATTGTATTATTTGCCCTCTATTTGCCGATCGGACAGTTTGACGTACCTAACATCGTTTAGCATAAATCTTATAATTTTGTTAATACCACAAATACCATGAACATATATTTGTTGAAACCAAAGAATAATTTTGCCACTCCATGTATGTCAATTGTGTTTTTACGAGTCAATAATAAAATTGAAGCAAATATACTGAGTCGAGATTACGTACGTAGTTTGAGTGACAATGAAGTGTTTGTCATGTAAATTAGTGTGTCGAGATTATAAGAGATGATAAGTAGGAATATCTCTGAAATAACACTAGCGCCATCTTTATTTTTGAATGTCACGAAGTGCATTCATAGAAGTATTACAGACTACGCGCGGGTCTTCGCTCGCTTGGACTTTATCACGATAAAAACAAAACCCGAACCTCCATACCTCCATGACCTGATCCTTCCATCTCCCTTTCACTACCAGACTACCAGACGCACGGCTGGGTACCATCCACACTTGGTTAATATACCGACTTGTCGTACCAAGTGCTTCTCTTTCACATTTATTGTGCGCACAGCCAAGCTGTGGAACTCGACCGGCTTCTGTGTTCCCTGCCACTTATGACTTTTCAGCCTTTAAAGCAAGAGTAAATAGGCATCTTCTGGGCTCGCTCGTCTAATAGACATTTAATTTTGAATTTTTACTCCATTATGAAAACACCTTTACCCTGCATTTGCATTGATGACGTCACTATTTTCTTAACGTGAACCAACTATAGCTTTTGTACGTGACTTCGATAATGTAGCCAAGAGACTGTCGGCATTGCCATGTTGTATAGTATTACCAAAGTAATAGCCAGCCAGTCACGGAAATATTCAACCAGCCTTTTTGAAATTCCTTTGAAGACTTTGACACACTATTCTTCTCATCAATAATAGAACATTGTCCAGAATCGCCCTGTGCACAAATAATATCGGACACACACGATACTGAATTATCTATTTTATTATACTATGTAGTTAGTTGCAAAATTTTAAAAGTATTAGTATTAGTATAACCGCCGCCATTTTCGCCAAATGTCATGTTGTATCGAACAATAATAGGGAAGCCCAATTGATTGTAATCGGTCGATTGATTTTTAATGAATTGTTACTTATTTTTTAATCTGTATCACATTTTGGCATTTATTTCAAATAAAGTGCAAATAAAAGCTACGATAAAAACATTCTATCACCATTCCATATACAAAAAATCCAACAAAATATACTTTATGAATGAGGACATTCTCGATTTCAAATATCTAGGTAGCTAGAATAATACTGAAGTGAAAAAAATTACATATATCACCATGATCATTCTTCAGGGTTTTCTAATGATCGTTTAGAAAATTGTATGGCTTATTTCTAACTTAACGATTATTTACGAAATTAATTACAAATAAATCCTCCTTTGGGCTGCACCGCAGTCAGTTAAAAAAAATCGTAGTATTATATGAATACATTATAAAAGTTTTCTTAAAAAAAGAAATATTGCACACTAGAACTGAAACTAGAAATTTATACTATAAAGTAGAAAAAGCACTAGAAGCTGCATATGTATGTACCTAAGTAACTATAATAGCTAAACATAATTATTATGATATTGTTTTTCAGTTTCTTAATAATCAGTCGAGGCTATGAAAAAGTATACCCAACATTCGTTGTTGTTTCGATTATAACCTCAAAATCTGTTAGTTTTTTTATAAATATATCCAGTCTCCAGCTAGTCCGCTATAAAAATAATATCTTCAAGGAATTTACCAACGATCAACAATATTCCGGTACGGTAGGGTATTGGTAGGGTAGGGTAGGGGTAGTGTAAGGTTTGGGTAGGGTAGGGGTAGAGTAAGGTATGGGTGGGGTATCGGTAGGATCCCTATCCTAACTTTTTTTTTTTGTTATCGGTGGGAAACCTTCAAAAGGCGCCTGGACTTTCGGGGTAAAGACCAGGGAGTGTGGGATTCTTACCTCACTAAAACCACCCCGGTGATCACCATCAGCACATATAAAAGACCCCATTACCTCTAAAAAGACCACACCGGAGCCTCCTCTGTGCAACGCCTGTTAAGGCACATCTCTGGGGAGACTGTAAAGAGATCTCCCCTGAGTCTCGCTGTGCATAGTGGCACGTGGTCACTGTGCCACCGTCTTTCCAGGGATCACTTGGTAGGCGGACAGAGACCCTACACTGAACGCCTGCGATCCCGGAGTCCCACCTGCCTTAAATAAAGCAGGCAGGGTTTCGGCGTTTTAAGCATCGAGGCGGTTACCTCCTCGACGCCTCCTTCTGCGAGCGGGATCGGCCCTCTCACGATCGCGCTCAGCGGCCTCCTTCTGGACCATCACTGTCTCACAGAAGGAGGCTACTTTCTTCCAGTTTTCGGTCTCTGCCAGCATAGCCCTCACTACTGCTGGCAGAGACAGGTCTTGCCCGATTTTCGCGACCAATATTCGCCGCTCAGAAGCCCACGCAGGGCACTCCTCCAGCGTGTGCTGCGCGGAATCGAGGTCGCTGTTGCAGTGGTGGCAATTCGCTGCGGCCTCTCTCCCAATCCTTTCAAGTACTCACCGAAGCAACCGTGCCCGGTGAGTACCTGAGTGAGCCGGTACGTGATGCGCTCTCCTCTCTTCAGCCAGGCTTCGAAGTGCGGCAGTACGGCTTCGACAACACGTTTGCGCGAGAACTGCGGCTGCTGCAGCCGCTCGCGCCACTGTTCGAGTGTGTCTCGCCGTTCCTGCCGCCTCATTCTAGCGATTAAGACTCCTGGCACACTATTGCCATCCTGGCGCATGGTGCGAATCCGGTTATATACCCTTGCATCCATATCCGCCAGGGTGTCCAGCGGTGGAAAGCGTGCCAGGATTGTTGCCGCCTCAAAGGACACTGTTCGGTACCCGCGTGCGATACGAATGGCCATTTTCCGTTGTAGGCTGTTGATCTTAGTCCTACAACGTCGGACACCAGACAGTCTATTTGACCATACAGGTGCCCCATAAAGGACCATTGATCGCACGACGCCAGCGTAGAGGCTATCCTATCCTAGAATGTGCACCCGAGCCAGACGGTAGGCAGGGTCGCCATGTATTGTGAGGCGCGTTGAATAAAAGACGAGTTGAGTTATACTGAATATATTTGAAGATAAAAATGATTATTATACATAACTAGCTGACCCGCCACGAGACATTCCTTGCCTTGGTCATGTATCGTACCTACTCTTAATATGGATTAAGAGTACGATATGTGACCTAAAATTATAAAGATAGCTACAATGATTTACTACGATATCAGACTGTGTGCTGTTTTCCAACGAACAACTGCAAATATGTGTCCCGAAGGCTTCCCCAATTACAAGTTACCTAATGTAGTTACCAATTACAAGTTACCTAGTGTAGTTACATAATGGCAGGCTCTACATCCAAAACAGAGGAAGTGTTTTTGGCGCAAACTGCTTCTGGTGGCGCAGAGAATATTGCGCACCTGAAGACTTTGAAAAATCACGTTGGTGCAATTAACTATACCCTGATCGTAATCTGTGTTGTCCTGAAATTGGGCGCGGTATTCGTTATTTGGCGTATGTACAAAAGGTATCATGAAAAGCTAGTGGAGCGTCGACTGAATGAGTTTGCCATAGAAATATAAAAAAAATTGGCCAAGTGCGAGTCGGACTCGCCCATGAAGGGTTCCGTGGTAACTATAATAAATATAATATCTATACTAATATTATAAAGAGGAAACCTTTGTATTTTTGTATGTTTGTATTGAATAGGCTCAAAAACTACTGGACCGATTTCAAAATTTCTTTTACCATTACTTAGAGGGATTCTTCCGAATCCGTATAGGCTATATTTTATCCCGGAAAATAGATAGGATTTTTCGTGGTAGTGAAAATTGTGGAGTAAGGCGTCGAAAAAACTGCCGTACGTTAACGATTCTCGCAAACGCTGCCTATATTTAATATAAACATTGCACCCGTGCGAAGCCGGGGCGCGTCGCTAGTACTTAATAAAGGAGAACGGGCGGAAGTGGTCCATATGGCGTCGGCTGATGAAACCTAGTCCATATAATAGTTCGTAAATGTAGGATAATTTTTTACTATGGACACCATAAAATTGGCCTATGGAGAAAAAAGTTATACAGTCCAGAAAACTGGTACCTATTATAGACGAAAAATTGAAAAGCTACCTTTTGTTCGGCCAAAACTTATTTGCCGAGTACTCGCACTTACCCCCGCCACCCGTATACGTTCGCTACCCCTCTGGGTGGCGGGGGTGATGCTTCTGCGCCGCGCGTATTGTTTACTGGTCAGTGAGTGATTCGCTATTATTCAGCAAGAACATCGTTTGGTTTCTTTATTTTATTCTTACCGGCTTTCTTTTTATTTAATTCAAAGCTATTTAAAAAAAATCTGCTTATTTTTATGTATCGATGGCCAGATTAACTTTATTATTGACAATAGGGATAAAATCTCGTTAATTATGAGTAATTTGATTGATTTAGTTTAACACAGAGCGTACCAGTATTTGTTTTTAAGGCCATGGATACAAGGCTTTTTGGTTTTGTCATACCATATTAGTGTCATTGAAACATAAAAAAATAAAATTAATTAATTTACACAATATTTTACTTGCTAGTGCATAATTAATAAAATAAAATCATAAAAAATATGTAAACAGTTTACGAGGACTTGATCTAGTTAAGAAATCAAATGTATTTTTATTTTATTTTTTCAATCTTTTCCGATTTTATTTTTATTGGCAACACTAAAACTCATGACACTTTGTAAGATTACATTTATCTGTAGTATTCACAGTAGTTTATAGTACTCTATGATGACATTTCCCGTTTATTCGCGGCTATCAGTATAGTGAACTAATATCTTTGGCAACTGAGCCGGTCGGCACCGGCTCAGTTGCCAAAGAAGAAAGAAAAAAATATATATATTAATTTCTCTTAGAATCAAGATCAAGCAATCGCGTTCCATTATGGAGAGCACGTAGGAGCAAATGGCACCTATATAATAGAAGTATGCAGGGAGGTTGACAGGAGTCTACTGGAAGAGCTGTCAACATCAAACACATTGTGGATTTTACGGGGAAGAATTAAGTCTAGAAAAATATACTAGATAGAAAGATATACTTTGTTTATATTTTGATTGACAGCTCTCTAAGTGGCCGGGAAGCTATAAAGCAATACTGTTGCTATTGCATTGTTGGACGAAGAAGAGTAAGATGCTGTGCTCATATCATGTCAATAATCTGGTACTTGGCATGGGCACGGCATCAAGATAGCCTGTCTCCACCTGCACATTTCTTAGATAATATCTTGCTTGATTAAATACTGGATTTTAAACTTAGGTAATTAACCTCAATAATATGCTTAGATTCCGATAAGTGAGTCTCTAAAGTCTCCTGAGTTTTCTGTAACTACTGACCGGTATTCAATCGGGCAATCCATTCTCAACATATTTAAAGATCAAAGCACGTGAAGTACTCGACCTTTCCAAAAAAAAGGCAATAGGACTTAGCCGACCGCCGTGAATTGATGTAGAGAAAATTTATACAACTAAACTACATGTGCCACGTGCTGTAACGAAACTATTGCGACTTCTAATTCGATGCCAACGCCATCTATCGAAACAGGGGTCAACTAACCCGTCTGAAAAATAGGTACATAGGTGCAATGCTCTACTTACCGCAAAGCACATAATTATGCTGTTCTTGCCGTATGTTCATACATCATCTTCCTGCCTTTTACTTGTCTTTTAACCGACTTCAAAAAAGGAGGAGATTCTTAGTTCGTCTTGAACTTTTTTTTATATGTATGTTACCTCATATCTCGAAGGCGGCTGGACCGATTTAGAAAATTCTTTTTTAGTTTGTAAGGGTATACTTTCTAGTTGGTCCCATTGTAATCACGTTAGGATCTGATGATGGAATCATGGAGATTAATAGTGGAATAGGTATCTGGATCACGTATTTTTAAATACTAAGAATAGGTGCACCTAGTCCCAAATTTACCTAGTACAACCCATCTCTACTACTGAGTTTAATTAAAACTGACAGAGTACGTACACGTAAACTGTCATTAGGTATAATATGATCGGTGGTAAATCATTGAACTAAACAAACTTCAACAAGTAATTATAAAGTATAATTAGCAATATGATGCATGCAATTAAACATTTATGCGTTAAAATAGTAATAGAGTTTGAAGAACCTATTAAAGTACAAACATTATTGCACTTAACCTCACTTTAAAAAAAATAAGATTTCTCTTTAACCCCATTGTCATTATTTTTTAATTTATTTTTTAATAAAAGCTCATAATATTCCCTATCAAACCATGCCACTTTTATTTCTGTAGAAACTAAAAAAGTTTAATGCCAGCGTTCTATGAAGTTCTGCCATTTTCCTTTGTACCTATGATAAATATAAATATAACTAAAAGTTTCCGGTATATATATATTTTAATTTGTAACTTTTAAGCTGCCTGACTTTTCTGAATAAATAACTTTTAAAAAGGTTTTTGTTTTTCACTGACTACCTGTTAATTGACCTAAATAAACCGTCCCGTTTTGAGTCAAAGAATTAATGGTAACGTTAGCTATACTCCAAGAATAATCATGTTTATCTTCAAATATATTCACTATAACTCAACTCGTCTTTCATTCAACGCGCCTCACAATACAAAGGGAATCATGTTACCCAGCTACCGGGTTGGGGGCCTACCACCAGCTCTTATAACAGTATTATTATAATCTTACTTTGACTTTTCGTACCATGACGTCCTTAAAATAACCTTACTTTAATGTTGAAACAATGTTATATTATTAGCGATTTTGGTGACGTCACCTCTAAAAGTTCATTCAATTCGTACCATGACGTGACTTTTGACAACTAGCAATATTGTTTTAGTGTCAAATTTAGCAATCTTAAAAAAGTTCCTCGGACTCGACGGAAATATTATTGTTTTGCACATTTATATTAACTAAGAACATTTTTGTGGCATATAAAGTAAGTTAAATATATTTATTTACGTAAACTTGCTGAATGAATTGTGTATGTAGAGATTTTAGTACATAGTTAATTCATTTATTGTTTGATTCTAGATGGCGAATGCATACGAAATATTTGAGTTTTTGGAAGCTGACAACGCAGAAGTTAAGAATACAAGAAAGCGTCGTCGTGTGCAGCTACGTAAGGAATGCGACCCGTAGTATTATAGTACCTACTCTATGATGCGACCCCTTCAATTTAGACGAAGCTGAGTTTGTTAAGCGATACAGACTGACAAAGGTTCTAGCATATAACCTGTGCAATGAGTTGAGGCAAATGTTGAAGAACCCTACAAAATCTACAGACTTGTCTGTAGAGACGAAGGTAATAACCTTATTTCTACCGCGAATACCACTAAAGCAGTGTATTGTATATTTGTCATTTACCACTTTTATGTACCTATATACTTACTAAGTTATATTACTTTTGTCTAGGTGTTAATTGCATTATCATTTTATGCAACTGGTTCATACCAACGTCCAGTAGGCAGTAGTGAGGGTCATTTTGTGGCTCAGCAGACTGTCTCTTCAGTCATCGCACAGGTTACTGCGTGTCTTAACTCACAGCAGATGAGACAGAAATATATGAAATTTCCAGTGAATGATCAAGAACGCAACAGAATTAAAATGGAGTAAGTATATACCTTTTTTATTACAATATTATGTTAAGTCCTTGTTTAGCTGTAGAATGAGGCACTTTGCTAAATGATAACAAATAACAACAAAGAATAGTTAAAAATGAGTAACAGTTGATAATTGAATTGTAAGGCATGTTTATTTGTGTGGCATAATTTTAGAGTGACTTATATCCAGTGGACTATGATAGGCTGACATAATAAAGAGTTAAATATTATCATCATTAATGGTGATTTTAAATTCTTTATTTTGTTTATTAGTAACTAAGCTATATTTGTAAAAAAATACCATCTATTGCAGATTTTAAATTAACTTATTTGTTGCAGATTTTACAATAAATTTCGGATTCCCGGGGTTCTGGGTTGTATAGATTGTACCCATGTAGCTATAGTACGCCCAGTACTACATGAGGAGCGCTACTTCTGTCGGAAGCATTACCATTCATTGAATGTTCAATTGGTAAGTGTTTGATTATACAGTATAGAAAATAAAGTAACAAAAACGAGTAATTTTAAACAAAAATGTAAAAAGTTCTCTACTCATTTATTACTATAGAGATAGGCAGTGGCTACCCTTTACTCTACCACTGAATTCATATACAGTATGTTAACTAACAGAGGACGTTCCCGTTAACCCGCAATAGTATAGCAGCCATACATGCTTAAAAAATATTACCATTCGAAAACAATTTTTTTTTTAATTAAAATATTCACTAAAAATGTTAAATTGATACGTAAAAGAAAGACTCTGTACACGCGTACTTGAAGGACGGCAACGTCGCAATTTATTTATGAATGACGGGTCGCGTGTGCGGCGATCTAATTGATGTGCTTATACCATTGCGGGTTAACGGGAACGCCCTCTGTTAGTTAACATACTGTATTTGTCTATACTTATAATAAATCTGTAGAGAGGTCAATTCTGTACATGAAATATATTTACAAAATAACTATCAGGGGGTGATTAGGGATCGATACTGATACCAAAAATGCAATCAGTAAAATTTTTGTCTGTCTGTCTGTCTGTCTGTATAACCGTTATAGAAACAAAAACTACTCGACGGATTTTAACGAAACTTGGTACAATTAATATTCATACTCTTGAGTAGGTTATAGTATACTTTTCATCACGCTACAATCAATATGATTGAATCATGAGCAGAGCAGTGAAGGGAAATGTTGGGAAAACGGGAGAAGTTACTCCATTTTTTAAGCTTCCGTCGCGTGTGCAACCTTAATGGTTAAAGCTACACATAAATCATTTATGACGGAAATGTTCTCCTTAAAATTATATAAAAAATATCCCACGACAGCATATATCTATCTTTTATGGTTGACTCACAATAACACGTGTAACTCCCGATAGCATAGCAGTTCGAAGCTTTCTGATTATTATTCTGCTCCGAAATTTAAAACCATCAAAACTTTGCAATGGAACTCGGCTAAAAGTAACCCAGTTGCAACAAAATATAATCGAGGCTCAAATTTTAACAGGTTGCGGTGCAGGAGAAACCGTCTTTATTCCCAGAATTCCCATAATACTAAATAATTTTCCATTCCAATTTAAAAGAACGCGATTCCCAGTATCGGTGTGTTATGCAATGACAATTAATAAGGCTCAAGGGCAGAGTTTTCGTGTTGCTGGAGTAGATCTCGGTGTCAGTTGTTTCTCGCATGAACAGTTGTACGTCGCTCTTTCCCGGGTTAGCAGTTCCAGAAATCTTTATGTTCACGTGCCGGACGGGTCAACTTTCAACATAGTTTACCTGGAAGCTTTGCGCTGAAGTATGGTCGTTCTATAGGTATTTAAGCCTCATGTGAACGTGATCTAAACAATATTACCAATACATTAACTTAATAACACACATGGAGTTACACGCTTACGGAGTCGCGGGCACAGCTATTAACAATAATATTGTGCGGTTCGGTATTGCGATATTTTTCAACAGTATTATAGATTGACATATTATATTTCCCTACTAAATTACGAAAGTTAATCTGTGTGTTACATCAAAATCACTGAACCGTGAGGAAGGACATAGGCTACTTTTTTTTACGAAAAACGACGGAAACGTGGGCGAAGTCGCGGGCAACAGCTATCTATGCTAATAATATAAGGCTGAAGAGTTTGTTTGTTTGTTTGAACGCGATAATCTCAGGAACTACTGGTTCGAATTGAAAAAATATTTTTAATTAAATAGTCAATTTATAGAGAAAGGCTATAGGCTATATATCATTACGCTAAGGCCAATAGGAGCGGAGCACCAATGAAGAATGCTTCAAAATCGGGGTTAAATTTAACGTTAGCCCAAAGTAACTATTCCACGCGGACGAAGTCGCGGGCAAAAGCTAGTATCAGAAATAAAAGTGTATATCAAATTTCAGGTTGAACAGTCAAGAGAAAAGGGGTAACCATTTAATTATTAGATTTGAAACAACGCGCCGCAAAGACGATAAAGTCAAGTTAAATAAAACCGTTTAACAAATCGACAGCCTGGCGACTCTACATGACTCGAGTAATAACTACCAACGTACTTATCTCTTCAACCATTTTTTTTTGTAACTAGCCTAATTTAATGCTTTGTTTTTTGAAGGCAACATCATTTACCACTGGTGATGATGGCTAAAATCTGCCTAATGGGCTTGTTTTGCCAATGATATCATAATTGACTTTTTTACCGGCTGTAAGTGCGTGTTCTGTTTTGTCTATACTAATACTATAAAGAGGTAAACATTTTCTAAGTTGGTATGTTTATGCTAGCGAAGTAGGAGGCTGAACGCGTGAGGGAGAGACGCTAATCCTGATTCCCCAGCCACCGCGGGAGACGCCACGGGTACGGTATAGATATGGACAGTAAAGAAACTAAGCCTAATTGAGGACAAATTACCTACGCTCTATTGAAGCAATAGGGTTGTAACTTTTAATGATTTTGGTATTGTTTTTTTTTTCTTATTTTTTTTCTGTAGTGATCAATCCATTGAATTTAAATAAAATAAACTACCTAGCTTACAAATACAATTTAAATAAGTAATGTCATGGCGTCAGTTAATCCCAGCAAAATACGATAGTTTAAACACGAAAAACAAATATTAACACACAACAACTTGTAGAACTATAGATCAGTAACTTTGTCATTACGGCGGCGTAACCTTGATTCACATTTTGTTACAACTATTGCACTATCAGCTTTAAATAATTATCCTCATACCTTAACCGCCGCGTTCTGGATTTATAAGTAATAATAAGATCACGAATTCATTATGATCGCGGACTTATAATTCGATTAAAAACATACAGGTACAAAAACGTATTCTGAGACGTTACACATTCCTAGTACTAGAACTAACTACGGAAAGAAAACAATAATCTATGAGGGAGCAAAACTTTATAACTCTCTACAAAAAAATATATAAAAAATATACAGTCTTTATTTCTATTTAAAAAATTATTAAAATGCTACATCTTAAAAGGTAATACCAAAAATAATTAATTAATAAACAAAATTAATTTTGCACCCAGTGTAAACCAGTCCTTATTTCGCTAACAAAATGTGTCATCGCACGGCGGCCGCGACAGCGCGACGCGCAGCGGCGGTAGGCAATAAAATTAACTTGTGAAACTTTTAAAAGTACCTTCATATTTTGTATATTGTATAAATCATTCACAATAAGTTCGTACTACTCCTGGACAACGCAAATGTTTTACAAATTAAGTAATCTTAAGTATTTATTTCTGTATAAGTGATTTGTAATCTTTAGAAATAAATGAATTCTAACCGTATAACAATTATAAGTAAAACAATGACAAGAAATAAATCATTCTTACCTTTCAAAATCAGCAGGAAGTTTGAAATACGATAGCTCCGATTTTGTTGAAGCCGAATTCAAACAGCCATAGGTACACAACGCAATACGCTCGTGGCATTTTCGGAGATGAATAAAATTTAAACGTGACCGCTCGTCTTGACGCGGCACGCACTAGTGAGAGCACCGTGACCCGCGCTTAGGACTCTCGTCAGTGCGTATGTTTGTGTGAGTGTACTGTTTCGAGCGTTTGTAGGTGGTTTCCCTACTGTCTGTCCATATTTTTATACTGTGTCTCGGGCGTCGGGGATCGCGAGCTGATCTCCGGCCACCAAAAGCGCGGGCTTGCGGGCGACAAATGGGAGCAGCTCGCTGCCCGGTAAGTTCCCGAGTCAAAAAGCAGTCAGCAGCACTGACGGGGTTCGATATTTTTATTTATTTATTTTATTTATTTATTTAATCACCAACTTGCACTTACAGTTATTACATACCACACATACAAGTTATAGGGCCATTAACTGCTGGGTCTGCGAAAATGTTCCAACGAGATGCCCCGGTCCCGGACCTCAAGGACAATTGAAGGAACAGGGTGGGTTTTTAGTCAGTAGAAGTCTGACACTCCCTTCCGCTCCAACCAGAGCGAGAGGAATAACTTAAAGATATTCCCTACAGAAAACAAAATTGGTATGTATGTAAGTTTGTATTTAGGGGGTAATCTCCGGAACTAATGATCCAATTCTAAAAATGTTTTATTGGTAGTAAGGTACATTATTTGTAAGTGCTACGGGCTATAAATTATTTTGAAATCCACGACGCAGCCGCGGGCGAAGTACTAGTAGTAAATAAAAAAAGTAATTAAAAAAATTAAAAAACCCGACTGCAACCTTATACAAAGACTAACTGAAAAGCTAATAAAAACAAGCCCACTTTAAATTAAATAAAAGTTGGAAGCAGGCGGGGCCCATAGCAAACTCAAATGGGTCCCGCCTGCTTCCAACTTTTATTTAATTTAAAATGGGCTTGTTTTTATTAGCTTTTCAGTTAGTTCTTGTATAAGGTTGCAGTCGGGTATTTAATTTTTTTAATTACTTTTTTATTCCCAGCTTTTTAGTTTACAAATGTGAAAGATTTCGCAGACGATTTAGTTCTTGATACATGTTTTTTACGGTTTGTCACTTTGAATTACTTGTAACCATATAAGTTGTATACATGTTTGTAATCACCTTTTAAAACCCTTTATTTTGATACCCCACTGTATAGATTTTGAGGAAAAAAAAACTTTTTTGAAGGCATAATATGGCGCCAAAAGTCCGCCATTTTGTTTTTTTTTTTTATTTTAATATACCCAGTGTCACTTTCACAGTCAATACGAATCTAACAATACCTCTCAAGCTAAAATCCGTCGAGCAGTTCAGGCCACAGAGCGTGCCAAACAATTATACATACATACATACTCTCGAAAAACATAACCCTCCTTCTGGCGCAGTCGGGTAATAAACATTGCCCCATATTTGGGATTTGTCATGTATCATGGGGACATTTACAAACATATACATGTTATATATGATCTATTTGTTTGAGATTTTCTTTTATAATGAACCTCATCCGATCTCATTTGTTGATTTCTTAATTAGGTCCTATACTACCTCAGCGCTTCTCACTCTCTATCTCGCTCGCACACTACTGGCCGCGGTCACGCGAGCAAGCGAGACAGGGTGGCAGGAAAAAGACTCCTTGACACCGATAATTTAGTTTATTTCTTTTTACGGTGAAAATAATGGTAATTTAAAAAAAGTAAATAACATAAGACCTGCTTTATAGTCAGTTCAATAAACATCCAAAGTTTCATAATCTAATTTGAAGTTATTTTTGAATACCAGCGGTTTATTGTTCGGTTTGGAGGCTTTGGATTTTTTTTCTATCAAGAAAATTTTATGGAATCGTGTTTTCGTCAAACATAGTGCCTAACATTAATCCTCAAGTTTACCATATATTTATTTCAAAATTATTGCTGCAGTATTTTCGACATAACGGAGGATCATGCTAAGCCATTTGAGGTAGTATAGCAATTATTGATGCGGCAAACGAAATTAGAAGAGGCTTAACGACTGGTGTGGTTAAAGTGGACTAAGGCAGAGAATGCGAATATGTGTGCGGAACAGTGGCGGACATGTGGAACATGTATTGAAAAAATTTTTTTTACAGCTATTTAGTTTTTTTTATTTCGTTTTCTGACCCAAGTGATAACTTTATCCTTAAGTACAGTTATTTTTTACTACTACCTGGGACCATTTTATGAAAGTTTTTTCTAAGAATTGTTGTAATACCCTAGCTTGTTATACCTTGTTGGATAGCTAAAGAAACTTAGATTTTATTTAGTACATCTGCAGCATAACTGTCAAACTTTTTTTGAAATATTCTTAAAAGAACCGGTTGGTTCAGTTACCTGTTTTTTTTGTATTGTGAGTAATAAACAAACTAATCTACTACACAAAAATAGCAAAAAAATATAAATTAGGGGAACAAAATCCGACAAAAAGGACAATTATACAAAAAATCTTCATTTTATTTAAAAAATATCAAAATCCAATATCTCAATATGGGTTATATTTGGGGTGGGGCGTTTTATAGTCAATTCAGCTAGGAATGATGAAAACTAAAACCTCTTAAATGATCTAGGTCGACTTAACCGTTAACCCTGTTTAATTATGAATAACTAGACTTCTAGGCTTTTACAATCTATAGGTATTAATATTCTTAAGTGAAAAAGTTTGTTTGTTTAACATGTTAATCTACGAAAGTACTATTGGATTTGGATGAAATTTTGTATGGAAGTAGCTCAAAGCTTGAAGAAGGTTATAGGGTTTTTACCCGACTGCAAAAGAAGGAGGGTTATGTTTTTATCGTGATATAAGTGCACTGCGACTGTTAGTATACTAAACAACTAAACTAACTAAAGACACTAACAACTAACACTAAGATAACTAAAGAGTCAATAGCCTAATGTCTACGGTGTCGGATTCTTGATCGAGAGATCACGGGTTCGATTCCCACCCATTACACTATCGCCGTGAACCAACTCCAGACACAAGCATATTTAGCTTAGTTGGAGGGGTTAACAAGACTGCTAATAATGTAAAATCTACCCACATAGCTAATTCTCTTGAAAAAAAAACTAAACATCTAGGCTTTTACAATTAACTATGCCTGTTTAGAAGTAGGAGTAGATTCAAGGCATCCTTACCATGTTCCTTTTCATAGTGCAGTCGAAACTTCTCCCAAGCGGCATCACACTTGACTTCATCAGGTAAGTCCATCCACAGCCTTACAGCATCCTCAGTGAGGTCCGTGGACACCAGGGAGTACTGACTCCGGGACACTTCTTCAGTAGGTGAAGGACTCTTGAAAGTCTTTAGTAATTTCTCCATGTTCTATTGATCATGACGATGGAATTGAGGACTTGGCAGTTCTGTGGATAGAGAATTGTGGTAAGTTACATCTTACTAATCCAATTTCCAACTCACTCTCTCACATACATACACTCACCCTTTCACTTCACTCACCCAGAGGACTGTAGACTGCGGCAATATTATGTATACATTGCTTAATAAAAAAATTATATTTGTATTTAAGCTCATACAGCGAACCCGATTCGTAGGCGTAAGGCCGCGCTCAGTTTGGACACGAATTTATATTGTGCGTAAACGTACGATCGTGGTCGTACGAATTGAGTGCGTACACTGAATACGTTTTACTCCGTCAAAAAGGTAGTGATATCGCATTCGTGAAGTCATCTTTGGTTGGAGCGCAATGAATAATCTCTATCTTCTAGATAATTCTCTTATAACTCGATGACTGCAGAACCGAATGGGTGCGTGAAATTTATTTAAAAAGAAAAGAATTTCGAAAATTTCATAATATTATTGAAGACTTAAATAATGACCCCATACTGTTTCATGGTTATGTACGTATGAAAATGGAAACATAAAACAAATTTTTCTACATCCATTTTTACGCACGATCGTGTTTAAAAATCCCAACGAGTTCGGATTGTTTTCGGACGTCGGAACTACACGCACGTATACGCTATATATTCAATGTACTCTGTGCGTATACGTACGACTAACTCGCATCCAGTATGTGCGTTCCCATAGTACTTGAAAGTTTAGGATGGTTCGTGTGTGTTCGTTCGTATGTATACGCACGAGTAAAATTCGTACGAAAACGCGTCCAAACTGAGCGCGGCCTTAATGCGCTGCATGCTAATGACACGCAGACTTTAAGCCTTATTTTGCAAATGAATGATGTTTTGAAAAGAGTAACCATGGAGATCCTTGCCCGTTCTTCTCCATAGGAAACGACCAATTTCGAATCGTACAGTAGCTTCTGACGTTATATAATTGCTTCTGTAGGCCTATGTGAAATAAAATATTTTGAGTTTGAGTATTGAGTTTGAAAATGCGAAAGTTTGTGAAGATGGTTTGTGACCTAGAGGTCTTTAAGTCAAGAGTGAATAGGTTACTCTTAGGTAAGCGTGCTCCATCTTCGACCACATCATCACTTACCATCAGGTGACATGGTGGTCAAACGCGAACCCATTATCAATAAAAAGAAAAAATATGTATATATGAATGTTTGTTAGTCAATCACGTTAAAACTGAACAATGAAATTTGGTATGTAGATACTTGACATCCCGGAATGCGACTAAGCGACTTTTTTTCCCGGAATCCTCACGGGATCAGGATTTACGCGGGAAAAACCTCGAACGTGAACGAAGTCGCGGGCAAAAGCTAGTACTTGTATTAATAAGTGAAGCAAAAAAGTATTTGTACCCATTTTTACGAAACATACGCGAAGGGAGTAGTATGAATTTTGTCACAGCTAAAGTTCATACAACGTGTAATTTAAAGGGTATATATGTTACCGGCCAAACCCGGTTTCAGGACAAACTAGTTTGGCCTAGGCTAAACTAGTTCTTCCTATACGCGATAGGATTAACTAGTATAGCCTAGTTCATACTAATTTGTCCTAAGCCCGATAGGATAAACCGGTTTAGCCTAGGCCAAACTAGTTGATCCTGATATAAATATGTACACTCTAGGATAAACTGTTATGGCCTAGTCTGAACCAATTTTGCAGATCGAAAGTAAACTTTTTAAGACCATCTAACAAAATTGTTCTGCTACCCGCTTCACAATATAAGAGAGCGACAGAGGTGGCTTACCATTTGAATGATATATTCAGTTAAACATTCAGTTGGATCAGGCCAAGGTTTTGTGAGATGCAGCTGCAACAAAAACTGATCCACAAACAGATGCCAGTGCAAGAAGGCAATGACACTGCAATTCTAAGTGCCACCAAAGCACACCATGTAAAAATAAATAACAATTTTAATAATTGAGATATGATTATTGCTTCTATTAAAAAAACACTTATTATTTATTATAGTATCATTGTTTCTATTACCAATTATCCATAATTTTAACGACGAGTCATTATCGTTTTAATAAAAATGATAAATTTCAAAAAAAAAATATATGTGTGTATGTTATGTATGTGTGTGTATATTTTTTACTTTCTAGATATACTATCATGTTTAGACTAGGCCATAACAGTTTATCCTAGAGTGTGCGTATTTATATCAGGATAAACTAGTTTGGCCTAGGGTAAACTGGTTTATCCTATCGGGCTTAGGACAAATTAGTTTGGACTAGGCTATACTAGTTAATCCTATCGCGTTTAGGAAGATCTAGTTTAGCCTAGGCAAAACTAGTTTGTCCTGAAATCGGGTTTGGCCGGTAACATATACATACCGAGTGCACGGCTTCTTTGGATGATAACAAACGATATGGCAAGGGTTTTCTAATCCTATGTCTACATGTGTGGAGCATATTAGAAATTTCAATACATTGATACCAGAGGCCGAATATTTCAAATTAAGAAGAACGAAGAGAATTATCGTTTTATTGGTAAGTGACGTGGAAAGTGATGACCCTCATAGTGCTGTGACACGTTTGTTATTACTGGTATTCAAGAAACATATGAAACCAATAATTTGGGGTCAATTCTGTGAGTCACTTATTTTGAGCTGAAACTGTGCATAGAGACTCCATACCAGATGTTGTCTTCAGTCCTTTTGGATAGATATGGGGTTTCCGTTACACATTTCCATCCTGCCTTTTTTATCTAAAGTCCTTGAACGCCTTGTCCACAATCAGCTTAGCTCTTTTCTTTGCAAGAATAGTCTGCTGAATCCTTTCCAATCCGGCTTTCGTTCTGGTCATAGTACCACTTCCACCTTAGTAAGCGTTACGGATGAGATAAGGTTGGGCATGGATAAAGGAAATATGAGGATTCTTTGCTTGCAAGATTTTAGCAACGCTTTTAATACCGTTGATTTCGAAATCATGCTCAACATACTTCGCTCTATTAACATATCTCCAACAGCGATTGACTGGTTTCGTAGTTACCTGTTTGGCCGCCGGCAACGTATTTGCATAGATGAGTCCTGCTCTTCTTGGTGTAGTACTTCAGCCGGTGTTCCTCAGGGTGGCGTTTTATCTCCTTTACTCTTCGCAATATTCATAAATTCTATTTCTAAAAAACCCTAAAGTCCTCCTACCATCTTTATGCTGATGATTTGCAAATTTACAGACAAACTCCCTATACAGATTTTCATACTGCTATTGATATCATGAACCAGGTCTTGGCTTCTGTTTGCAAATGGAGTGAAGCACATGGTTTGCAGGTTAACCCGTCAAAGACCCAGGTCATTGTGGTTGGTAGTTCTAGGTTGGCGCCTAAGTTAAAATGGACGCAGCTTCCTCAGGTTATTTTCAACGGCACAGCTATTCCATTAAGCGAGAAAGTTAAGAACCTTGGGGTTTGGGTTGACAAACATCTTTCTTGGGGTCCTCAATTACAAGAAGTCAGTCGCAAATTATTTGCTTCTGTCCATTCCCTAAGACGATTGCGTAACTTTCTGCCAACTGCTACTAAAATTGCGCTAGCACAGTCTCTTTTACTTCCCATCCTAGACTACGCTGATGTCAGTTATCTTGATCTCACTGAGGCACAATTTGATAAACTTGAGCCAAAATGACTCCAAAATGTTTGCATTAGATTTATATTTGGCTTGCGCAAATATGATCACGTATCCGAATTTCGTACGAAACTCAAATGGCTTCCAATACGTCTTCGCCGGAACTTACACATTTTGTCTCTGCTTTACAGTGTGCTGTTTAATCCTAAAACCCCCACTTATCTTAAAGAACGATTTAAGTTCCTTCATGACACACATGCAAAATCTCTGAGGTCATCAGAAAACTTAAGGCTTGCGGTACCGAGTCACGCCACCAATTTCTATGCTAAGTCGTTCGCAGCTCAAGCAGTACGGCTGTGGAATGCTCTACTCGTGTCAGTAAGACAAGCACAAACCCTATCTTCTTTCAAAAACTTAGTAAAAGATCTTTATCTCTCTTCTTAAATTGGTGTTATTATGTATGTCTTTGTTTCTTTCTTTTTTTAAAATATTTATATGTATATATATGTTTTGAGAACGTTATTTATTGTTTTGTATTTTATATAGATAAAAAGTACACCGTGGACTACCCGCGTATTTATTTTCTCCTTCTGAGTCAAATCCATCCAAAGGTTGTCTGTAAAAGATCGCTTTTAGCGATAAGAACGCCCCTTGTATCACCCTTTTTAATTGTTAAGTCCATAATTTTATTTTACTGTTATGGTGTACAATAAAGAATATATCTATCTATCTATCTATCTATCATTGTATATGAAGAAGCAGTGCAGAAATCACATTCAAAATAATTTACATTATCGGCAAATTTCGAATACTGGTGGACCACTAGTTATGTTAAAGTCTGATAGAGGAGCGATAAGTTTGTTGGCTAGAACACCCTGCCACATATGACCCATCAGCCTTTAAAGCAAGAGTGAATAGGCATTTTGTGGGCTCGCTCGTTCGATCGTAGACCTCGTCTTACACTTACCATCAGGCAGGGGCGTGCATAGGATTATGACAGGGCATGCGGCGGAGTAAAAACACACAAAAACTTCTTCTTTTATAGATTTTTAGCATAGCCACAGCCACGCATCGTAGCATGGTGGTGATGCGTGGCTGTGGCTATGCTAAAAATCTATAAAAGAAGAAGTTTTTGTGAGTAATCGGTCACAAAAACTTCTTCTTTTATAGATTTTTAGCATAGCCACAGCCACGCATCGTAGCATGGTGGCGATGCGTGGCTGTGGCTATGCTAAAAATCTATAAAAGAAGAAGTTTTTGCGTGTTTTTATTCCGCCGCATGCCCTGTCATAATCCTATGCACGCGCCTGCCATCAGGTGTGATCGAGGTCAAGAGCGTGTGATTTTCATTCGTAATAAAAAAAAAATACTGTTAAAGATTGAATAAAAAAAAAACATGTAGTGTGTCATCCGCACGTAGGTAATGTATTTCTAGTAAATTGCATTAATGTCTACATTACACAATTAGTGCATGTTGATAAACGCATTTTCTTGGTTGATTAATAGGGTTGATGACACAAATCTTATGTTACAAGAAGTAATTCTTTTGTCTCGTTGCATGTAGGAGTTGCGGTAATGTTCTAACTGAAGGAACAGGATGGGTTTTTGTTAGTAAAAATCTGGCACTCAAACTCAAACTCGAAATATTTTATTTCACACTAGTACTCACGCGGGGCTTCGCTCCCGTGGATTCTATCACGGTAAAAACATAACTCTCCTTTTTTACAGTCGGATAAAAAGTAGCCTATAACCTTCCTCAAGCTTCAAGCTAATTCCATACCAAATTGCATTCAAATCCACCCAGTACTTTCGAAGATTAGCGCGTTCAAGCAAACAAACAAACAAACAAACTCTTCCGCTTTATAATATTAGTATAGATAGGACCTACATGAGCACTCACAAAACGTCAGAAGTTAGTGCAAGGTTCGAAATTGGTTGTCTGTGGAGAAGAACCGGCAAGAAACTCCACAAAGTCAAAGTTCTTTATTGTGAGACCTAGTGGTTACAGAGTTGTTATTAGTTTCTAATGTGCGTTCGCACTGCTCCACCATATTAAGCACACAATATTTGAAACAAAACTTACATCATATTTTAGTATAACATATTAATTCAAATATCATTTCAAGTTACATATTAATCCAATTAATCCATTCCAATTAGCATTTTAAATCAACATGGCATTTTAATCTACATATTAATAATATACAACGTGTAACAAATTAAGCGCAATACCTCAGACACCCCAATTAGAATAATCTATACTAATATTATAAAGCGGAAAAGTTTGTTTGTTTGTTTGTTTGCTTGAACGCGCTAATCTTCGAAAGTACTGGGTAGATTTGGATGCAATTTGGTATGGAAGTAGCTTGAAGCTTGAGGAAGGTTATAGACTACTTTTTACGCGACTGCAAAAAAGGAGAGTTATTTTTTTACCGTGATAGAATCCACGGGACCGAAGCCCCGCATGAGTACTAGTAAATTATAAGTCTAAAACAACATCCGTAACTAAATAAATTAAAACCAAACCTAGACATTTTTTATAAAACCCTTATAAACGCAAAACGTATGTGCGTCATACAATATCCTTACGCAAACGCATACACTCATGCAAAGTTAGCGGCCGAGACGCACACGAGCGTATCTCCTTAAATTAAGGATTGTATTAATTTGTCATGATACCGTGTTTCCATTTTAAGTTAAATGAAAGATTTTTCCGTCAAAATTGAACACCTATTTATTATGACGGATATCGATTCAGAAGCCGATTCTGAACCAACTGCTTTCAGGAATTGCGTTTATTTTGTTACACGTTGTATACATTGCATCAAAACATAAATAAGTTTGGTACTAACTCGCCACAAATGTGTCGGTAACTCTCAAATACTCCTAATTCACATAATATCCTAGTTTAGAAGCCAGGTATATTGTTAGAACATTGCCTCAACCCCGACAGACAATGGCGCTATCGGCTCATGATTAGTGCGAACGAATTTTTCAACTACCTGTATCCCAGCTGTAAGTTTTCACAAAATAATAAAATAAATTAATAAAATACTAATTGCTTTTTATATGCTTAGTCTAGTTTGTAAGTAGCTAAGTAGTTTTTAAGGAGTGGAATTCCCTTCCGGAGTCTGTGTTTCCTGATAGCTATAATCTTTAAGTCAAGAGTGAAAAGGTTATTTCTAGGTAAGCGTGCTTCATCTTCGACCAAGTCATCGCTTACCATCAAATGAGATGGTATCCTAACGCGAACCTGTACATAATTAAGAAAATATGTTCTAAGAGTAAGCCTTACAAAAACACCTCTTTTTGGGCAACATTTACAGTTAATAATTGTGTCCTTATTAGGTAAGTAATGTAAAGATAACATAAATGAAAGACCGCCATTCAACATTGTTATCGGCAGTGCAATGCGTAGTGATAAAATAAGTGTTATAACAATCATGATAAACACTACCCCAAAACACGTTGGATTATGAGTAGATTATTTTTATTTTCATTTATATTGTTACGCCAGTCGCTTAGAGTACGTCGAGAAACTTCGACAGAAATCTAGAAAGTTCGAGACACTAACGCCATCTAGCGGCGAGTAGCAGTACTGAGTATATCTAGTCGAGACACTAACGCCATCTAGCGGCGAGTAGCTACTGCTACTGTACTGTATATCTCAAGTAGCTTCTGGAATATTATTGGCAGTATAAACAGTGAGTCGATTTTACATGAATATTCTAGAACTCATAGACCGGGGTATAAATAGATCGCAAAGGGACGCAGAGTGTGAGTCTTATTACAAGATACGAGGCGAAATAATCGGAACTCTACGAGTGAATTTCAGTGCGATTTAAGTGTTAAGTGACAAGTGTTGTTGTGCGAATAACTGTGTTAATTTTTATTTTGTGTTTAATTAATTAAAGTGTTAATTGTGGTTTAATTGGCGTTAATTATTTCTAACCCGAACCCCAGCTCGTAACAATATCATTACACACCCAGTGATCGAAATACGACAATTATGATCTTTTTTGGCCTTTTCGCAATTTTTTTTACATGGAACGATTGCCTGTATGATCTCCACAACCAAGTACCCAAGCAGCTGGATAACACGATACCCCTTAACTAAACCAGAGTCAGATTTCCAGGCTTCTAACTAGCCTTAAAGTATGTCAAAGATGTTTAAATGACAGCTGGCGTTTAACGTGCATTCTGAGGCTGAACTCTATTACTGTCAAATTTCTTCTTATATAAAAACCCAATAGTACTTACTATTTGTCCGAACCGGGAATCGAACCTGACATCTTATGCTCAGCAGTCGTGCTTGCGACTACTTGAACAACGAGACATTCGATCGATCTGTGTGATTCTAATCTCTTAAGAGCACAACAGACTTAAACCAAGAGACTCATTGGCAACGATGCACTGGCTCCAGAGCCCGAGTTGTAAGTCTATAGGTATTCTATCGGTTACATTTCGGGGAGTGTGCGATGGAATTACACAATCTAATTCCGCCAAGTCCGTTCCATCATCGGACTACAAGACAAACGGCGATGCGCCATCGTTACATGGTGGACATCCCACCCATACGCACTAAACGTTTTGGGAATATGTACTTTCATTCTGCGTACGGCTACGGAGTGGAATTCCCTGCCGGAGTCTGTGTTACCCGATAGCTATAACCTAGGGGTCTTTAAGTCAAGAGTGAATAGGTTACTTTTTAGGTAAGCGTGCTCCATCTTCAACCAAATCATCACTTACCATCAGGTGAGAGGGTGGTCAAACGCGAACCTATTATCAATAAAAAAAACCTACATGGCTCTCATATGATTTGATCACTTCAGATTTTGTGGACTTCAAAAGAGGCGTTGACCTCTGATTTTCTTCTCAGATTTAGGATACACTGGCCTCATCTAGTTTACATTTACTATATGCTATTTATAACCCTTTTGCAAAATAAACTTAATCAACTAAATATTTCATTATTAATACATTTATTTTATTTATTTATTTTATTATTTTATTATTTATATATACACAGTAAAATATATTAGAATACAACATAATTATAATAAGTATACCTAAAAATACCAGCTAAGTCCGCGAGCTAGGTCGCGTGAGTAGTTTATCCCGCAAATCCGGATCCCGTAAAAAAATCTGGATAAAAAGAAGCCTATATGTTAAGTATTCTAAATTTCCAGCTATCTACATACCCTATTTCATTCAGATCCGTTCAATAGTTTTTGCGTGAAAGAGTAACAAACATCCATCAATCCTCACAAAATTCGCATTTATAATATTAGTAAGACTAGCTGTGCCCTGCGGTTTCACCCGCGTTAGTTTGAGGTATTCCATTACTTGAAAGATTATTACTTAGTACCCAAGCAGCAAAACCTTGTTCTAAAGCAGCTCATAGAACGTTTTTCAAAGAACTAATTGATGTTGCTGAGCGGTTCTATAAAAGACCAAAGAACGTTTACACAACCCGGATTGGGCGCCGTTATATCGTTAATCGGTGATATAACAGACTAGCTGTGCCCCGCGGTTTCACCCGCGTATAATCCTACTACTATTATTAATGTGTAATTTTATGCGTCAATCTAATTCGCACTGGATAGAGAATCGCGAAGTAAATATAGTAATATTGTCAAGAATACATTTAGAGTAATTTTAGAGTATTTTTAAACTGCTGAACCGATCTCGTTCGAACCAATTTTAATTGAATTTTTTATTAAGATCTACAGCATATATTTTGTTTTGGTTTTTGACTCCATTATTATAAAAGTAAGAGGGGGTGAGGGGTGAAACACATTTTACCACTTTGGAAGCGTATATCTTTCGACTGACTCGCCCATGAAGAATTCCGTAGCCATGCTTGCTAGCATAGATTAACGTAAATAAATGCTGTTATCATAATGTTTATATGACAAAGTTTTATTTGCGGATTTTGCAAATGTGAAAATGAAATCTCAAAAACTGTATCTCGTTCGAATCAATTTTAGTTAAAAGTTTTCATTAGAATCTACGGCATATTTTTTATATTTTACACTTTATTATTTTAAAAGTTAGAGACACATTTTACTACTTTGGCACTTCCAAAGTAGTAAAATGTGTCCCCAAATATATCTTTCAAACGATTGACTTTGATAAAAATTATTACATGAACCTCAGTATCATTTTTAAAGATCTATTTATAGACGCCGACACCCGCATAGGCGTACAGGCTTGATGTAAAAAAAATTTTTTAGTTCTAGTTCCATGTATGGGGAGCCTCCCCTTAATGTTTTTTTTTTACATTATTTTCGCATAAAAATCGGAAAGCGGTTTGCAGAATACATCTATATATCAAGTTTCAACTCTGTAGTCTTAATAGTTTCGGAATAAAATGACTGTGACATACGGAAAGACGGCCAGATAGACATGACGAATAGTATAAGGGTTCCGTTTTTTTGCTGTTCGGCTAAGGAATCCTAACAACATCGCTTTTAAACAATGCCAACGTTGAATGTCTGAACCGTTTTTTCGGGTGGGAAAATCATCGAATGACTTCTCTCGCTCTAAGTGGAGCGAGAAGGAGTGTCAGACTTCTACTGACTATAAGCCCACCCAGTTACTTCAGCTGCCCTTGCCTTCCGGGGCCGCGGTATCTCCTTACAACGTACCTTTAAACTGAACGATGACATAAAAAATGGGATGAACAAAACAACACCCTATCAAAATTACTTTAAATATTCAAAGGTATAGATACAAAAATACACATCTGACGTAAAAGAAGCTGAAACAATTTTACATATGAAGTCTCTTAGCCAAGAAGTCGAAATGAAACCAAGATAAGGTTCACTATCAGTGCGGTATCTATCGCGGAGTGGTAGAGTACGCGAGTCATGCTCGACGCGTCGTGCATCCCCGGGCCGCCGCGGCCGTTACGGTGATAATTTTACATTTTCTCCTAAACTATAAGTCCAAATTATATTCTGTAAAAGGCAAAGATAATCTTCATAAAATTGTCTTGATGATGAAATTACTTTCAAACGCAAATATTAATATGGCCGCATAATAATAATACTACAAAGTCATTCCTTATTTTTTAAATATTTTCTTAATATAATTTGCCTTATTGTGGATTATTTATAAAAGTTAGATATGCAGTACCGCTGACTTTTTTTTAGATCTACATAAAACCTACATTTTTGTAGTACATGATCTTTACGTATAACTCAGCATTTCGCCAGCTCACGCGATTATAGTTATTTAATTTAGCGGCATATTTTCATCCGAATTCCTTCACCAATACCTTTATTGTAGGAAAACCGAGAGGAGTAGCGTAATGCTAGATAGTCTATAGCCTTCCTCATGAAACTGTCTATCATAATCAGAAAGAATTTTTGAAATCCACCCAGTACTTTCGAAGATTAGCGCGTTCAAGCAAACAAACAAACAAACAAACAAACTTTTCCGCTTTATAATATTAGTATAGATCTATAGCAGCTTTGGCGTACCATTTTTGACCTGTAAGATTGATATTACAGTGAGAGATGTCACCAAACGGTGATGTAGTAGCCACTGCAACGCTGTTATTTTTCTTTTATGTTTTAAAGAAGTGGTTGTGATTCTTTTACATTACCATATCACAACAAATCGTTCAATCTTTCGTTCATTCTCATACTGTCAGTGTTATTAAAGTGATTGTGTGTTAGACTTATATTATTAATTTCAACAAATCGTGGTAAGTAAAATTACAACATCAAAATATTTATCATGGCGTCTATCCAATAGCAAAATGCGCTAGTAGTAGCAACCCAGGCATTGAAATAGTGTTACGATTATAATTTTATTGACAAAGTAGGCATAGTTTAGTATCTAATTTTTAATGCCCCTCCCAAATTAATAAGTTTTATCTAAATTAAAATAAATTAATCGTAGATTAGTTCCATAATTTTCTATTATAGAGCAAAAAGTGTAATATTGGCGATTACAGGCCTTCTATAGTACTATGATCAAAGTAGTGACCGCCATTGTGGTTAAATAAATTAGGGTTCCTTTGAATTGCCGCTGCAAAGTTATGTCGCACTTTTATGCGGCTTCGCGTCATCTTGGCCAAAGGTTGAGACAAAAAAAGAAAGATAAATTGTTTTAAATAATGTTAGAAGTAGATTTCATGACATATTTTTAACTTACCGGTGATATGATGTTTTAATTTTATAATTTTACTTTTTGTCGTTGTTCATGCAACCCTTCACGGCACATCTTGGCATTTGTGCTTGTAAAAGTTACGACCGCTCCCGAAGATAGCCGATCGTGTTCTAGTTCACTTCGATAAAGGGAAGACCATGTTGGGACCAAGTTCGAGGCGTCATTGTAACATGCGGTCCGCCCAGTCCTTACGCAGTAATATACTATATATATCAGTGGCCGCGACACAGCAGCGGCACCTGTGTCGCGGTGAAACAAAAGCAGATCCTCCAAATTTATTTTATTAATTAATAAATAAAATAAAGGAATTGGTTTAATTTATTTTATTTCTCAGCGACAGAGCCTCCGTGACTATATTACGGTCCGCATTGCTCGGAAATGGACTACACTTTAAAAATTAAGTGACGTTTAAGTACCTACTGAATTCATAGTATAAGCACAGTCTAAAGATCATCATATAATTTTGTTGTTTACAGAACCCGCAGTTAAGTATTAAGAGCGCGTATAAAGCAAAATTACCAATTTTCTATTTGATTTTACATGAAAAATTCCAGACCAAATCTTAAAATAAAAATATATGAATAACTACATCATATTTTCAAGGGCTCTCTCTGATCAAAAACATAAAATAATAACATTTCCTTGGTAGAAAAAAATCACGAAATAACCTCTAATTCTCATGTTTTTCCGTTTTGTACTCGATATGGTAATGCCTAATGCGACAACAATTTGATAAATAATTATATTTAAACAAGAGTAAAGGCTTTGCTTAGGCATTTTATGTAATTCCTTTTAGTTTTGGATTTATTACGATAAAACACTTTTGGCGCATACTACGTTTTTATTCCGCGCAAGAAGTCATCTTCTGTCGCTCGTTGCGGGAGCTTCAAACATATTTCTATTTCACACATCAGTCGCTACCGCTCTGTTGAGACGAGAGGACTACGCTCAAGTGTTTTAGCTGCGCCGAGTTATAATCATTTCAATCGTAATTGTTGTTGTTGTTCGAACTAAATAGTGAAATGGGAAACAAAAAAAAAAAACATTGAAAAGAGAACTAAAAAAGTTACAAATTGACAGGATGGCTAATTGTCGAAGGTAAGTTTGTGAGTTACTTGTTTGTTATATACTGAAAAAATAAAAATACATTTTATACTTTCAAGAAAGTTTATGCAGGTGATTTTAGATTTTATTTTGAGAGACACAAGATCTAAATTCGTTTACCTACGCACTTTCGTGGGCCGAGTAGGTAACTAGACATAATAATATGTGGGGACATTTCACACACGGCTATCTGACCCCAAACTAGGAAGACCCTGTACTATGGGTGTCAGACAGCTGATATACATAGACAAATACATGTTTAAATACATACATAATATAGATAAACAACACCCAGACACGACGATATCAAAAATTCGTGGTAGGTACTTTATTAGATTATTAGGATAATAGGTAATAAATTACATTCATAATAGGTAGCTATTTACTTTTGCTATTTTGTTATGTTATTCTTCACGATACAATTTTATGATCATTTTCCCATAATGTAGTTATGAGATCTTCCAAAAATCTAGATACACGGATGGACAACAATAATGATCTTGCGAGTATCCTATATAAAAAAAAAAATATCTACCTATACCACTTCTTATTTAATATTTCTATGGTCACTCGTAGTCGTAGGTAACGCGGGCAGAATAGTATATGCAAAATAAACACAAGCTTTTAGTTGGTATCCGTGTTTGTTCGATGAAATATATTTATATCGATTACGAACCTATTTAAGTATGCCCATTAGGTATTTAAACCCCCAGTATATTACTTTACTCTTTGTTAAACCCTATTTTTGTAGATCAATTTATTGTGGACGTGATTGTATAACAAGGAATTTGTTTTGAAATAATATTTTATTTTCAGAATGTGGCCACCTCGCTCGCCAGATTTAAACCCATTGGACTTTTTTACTGGGGCTGTTTAAAGGAGGTAGTTTATAAAGAAGAATTCACTTCAGTTGAACAGCTGCGACAACGCATACGTTCGGCTGCTGACGAAATATCGTCGGCAGGATTTGCGCGCCGATTGAGACGGTCCTTCATAAGAAGGTGTAGAGCGTGTATAGCAGCTGAAGGAGCCCACTTCGAACATCTTGTATATTTTCTTTTTCAATAAATTTGTTTAATTACTAATGTCTTTTATGGTGTCAACAAACCCATAGTGATCAAATTTTAAGGAAATTCTCATTCTCTTTGAGTCTAAAATTAGTTACAGCAGTGTTAAAGTAATTTAATTTTGAAATCAAATTTGTATAAAAATTCTCCTTTAAGATTCAAACAGCAATAACTTTGTACTTTATCAAGATACTGGTTATTATTATACCATTTTAGAATTTGCATTAAATAGGCAATTATCTATACTTATAATAAATCTGTAGAGAGGTCAATTCTGTACATGAAATATATTTACAAAATAACTATCAGGGGGTGATTAGGGATCGATACTGATGCCAAAAATGCAATCAGTAAAATTTTTGTCTGTCTGTCTGTCTGTCTGTATAACCGTTATAGAAACAAAAACTATTCGACGGATTTTAACGAAACTTGGTACAAATATTTTTCATACTCCTGAGCTGGTTATAGTATACTTTTCATCACGCTACAATCAATAGGAGCAGAGCAGTGAAGGGAAATGTTGGGAAAACGGGAGAAGTTACTCCATTTTTAAGCTTCCGTCGCGTGTGCAACATTAATGGTTAAAGCTACACAGAAATCATTTATGACGGAAATGTTCTCCATAAAATTATATAAAAAATATCCCACGACAACATATATCTATCTTTTATGGTTGACTCACAATAACACGTGTAACTCCCGATAGCTTAGCAGTTCGAAGCTTTCTGATTATTATTCTGCTCCGAAATTTAAAACCACCACAACTTTGCAATGGAACTCGGCTAAAAGTAACCCAGTTGCAACAAAATATAATCGAGGCTCAAATTTTAACAGGTTGCGGTGCAGGAGAAACCGTCTTTATTCCCAGAATTCCCATAATACCAAATAATTTTCCATTCTAATATAAAAGAACGCGATTCCCAGTATCGGTGTGTTATGCAATGACAATTAATAAGACTCAAGGGCAGACTTTTCGTGTTGCTGGAGTAGATCTCGGTGTCAGTTGTTTCTCGCATGGTCAGTTGTACGTCGCGCTTTCCCGGGTTAGCAGTTCTAGAAATCTTTATGTTCACGTGCCGGACGGGTCAACTTTCAACATAGTTTACCCGGAAGCTTTGCGCTGAAGTATTGTCGTTCTATACGTACTTAAGCCTCATGTGAACGTGATCTAAACAATATTACCAATACATTAACACACAAGGAGTTACACGCTGACGGAGTCGCGGGCACAGCTATTAACAATAATATTGTGCGGTTCGGTATTGCGATATTTTTCAACAGTATTATAGATTGACATATTATATTTCCCTACTAAATTACGAAAGTTAATCTGTGTGTTACATCAAAATCACTGAACCGTGAGGAAGGACATAGGCTACTTTTTTTTTACGAATAACGACGGAAACGTGGACGAAGTCGCGGGCAACAGCTATCTATGCTAATATATAAGGCTGAAGAGTTTGTTTGTTTGTTTGAACGCGATAATCTCAGGAACTACTGGTTCGAATTGAAAAAAATATTTTTAATTAGATAGTCAATTTATAGAGAAAGGCTATAGGCTATATATATCATTACGCTAAGGCCAATAGGAGCGGAGCACCAATGAAGAATGCTTCAAAATCGGGCTTAAATTTAACGTTAGCCCAAAGTAACTATTCCACGCGGACGAAGTCGCGGGCAAAAGCTAGTCTAAAATAATGAGCCACCGCAGTGTAGTACATTTTTTTCGATATAGTCTGGCGGGAATAATTCCGAATCATTCCCGTCGTATACTTCGGAAGTATTCCGAAATATTCCGAAACTTTGGGAATATTTCAACTGCCAAAAGAAACCAGGAAAATCGACCTTTGAAGTCGGTTAATATACCAAAACCTGCTCCTACCTAAGTATAACAAATACTTTTCTGAAAACCGCATCAAAACGTGTTTGCTTGCAAGGTTTGCCTTTAATTGTTTTTATTGGCTGGGCTATTATACGCGTTAAGTAGGTAGGTAATGATTAATACCTACCTATGCGACTCGCGAATACTCGCGATGCGTACAGAGCTACATACAAACTAACCAAAAACATAGGTAACCCTTTTTCAAAAAACAAATAAAATATGCTAGGCCTGGTTTTTTATTCAACTACTGACATTTATAAAAATAGCATTCAATTTCGAAATAAGTAGAGTACCTACCTAGAAACAAAAGAATAAAAATCCTGTTAATCGCAGGCTAACATATCTACCTATAAAAATATCAAAATATACTTAATCAATCCCATTTATAATAAAACTAGTACTCACGCGGGGCTTCGCTCCCGTGGATTCTATCACTGTAAAAACATAACTCTCCTTTTTTGCAGTCGCATAAAAAGTAGCCTATACCTTACGTACCTTCCTCAAGCTTCAAGCTATTTCCATACCAAATTTCATCCAAATCCACCCAGTACTTTCGAAGATTAGCGCGTTCAAGCAAACAAACAAACAAACTTTTCCGCTTTATAATATTAGTATAGATAAACATTTATATTTTACTCTTGTATCGTACGTAGTCTCGCACTGAACAATAATTAACCCACCCACCACACAACAAACAAACACGTTAATTTCGATTGAATTATTCGGGCGAAATATTCGGAAACATTCGATTGCGGGGTACGAATCTTTCTCGCGGGGGGAAAACTTCTCCGGGGAGCATCTCCCCTCTTACCGCACCCCGCACCACCATCGCAGCGCGGCGGCAGCGGCCGGCGCACAGAAGGCTTTATTTAAATTCATTTTGAATAATTCTGATTTAAAGAAACTTTCCCAGAAGTATTCCGGAATTATTCCGAATTTTTCAGAAGTTTTGCAACTATAGATACAGGGGCCCAAAATTGCGTAATTCCGTAGAAAAAAAATGTTAAAATTTAAGAATAAGTATTTTTTGCAATATTGATTTAGAATGTAATAAAAAATCTTGATACTGATCTGATAATACAAATATTCAGGACTGATATAAAAAAAAAAACAAAATGAAAAAATATCACCAATTTTAGAAATGGTACCTAATTTTGTAAGAGTAAGTACGATTTTTATTTAAAATATTAAAAATATCAATAATTTGGTCATCCATGGGCATATGACGATATAAGTGGGGTAAATGATAGATGATAATCTGGCCAATCGACAGTTTCAGAGTTATCCATTATTTACGCCACACCAAAATCACGCGCCAAAATAATATTATATTATACATAATATAATATTACCTTTTGGTATTGATTTTATATTGATTCGTGTTCAGTATCAGTGGTATAGTCACCTCCTACTAACTTACTATTTACGTATTATTCGCGTACACATAATAACATTTCGTAATATTGTATAACGCAGTCATACTTTGAATACAGTTGTTTCATCTGAATATTATACGTATACTTACTACAGAAGATACGCGTCGAGCGAGCGCGTAGGTACACGCGCGATCGTATTCGATGTGAGGAGCGGGTAGGACAGTGCGGGTGAATTCTAAAATTTTGCTGGCTTTAGACGCGCTCTTAAAATGGAAATGCTAACTCTTGTTTAAATCACATTAGTTATTTAATAGTGTTTTTTTTGCTCCCTTTATGTATCATTATCAGTGATCGGAGTAGGTAGATTGATTTTTGGTACTTGTATCATAAATGCACACAGAAAGAATAACATGGATAAGCCATTTTCCCGGAAAGTAATTCCGGTATTTCCGGATTCAATTAAACATTGTTAATGTTGGTAGTGATATTATTCCTACTCAATTCAAAATTTAAAGGAAGGTATAAAAACGAAATTAATTCATTATTTATCTGTTGAATAATAAAAACAATCTAATTCCGATAGAAGCTTTTATTTTTATTTTTTTATTTTTAGCCTTTTATGGTCAGAACTTTTATAGATAGACATAAATTGTTGCACTTAAATTTAAATATTTTCATAGTGGTCATGGTAATTTGCATTAAGGGTAGAATAAATGACGGGGCCCCATAGAGGGCCAATGCCTGCTGGGGTCGTGAGACTGTTCTAAGGATGCACCACGACTCTGAAACGTAAAGGGCATACGAAGGAACAGGTTGATTTTAGTCAGATTTTAGGACCAAAAAAAAAGGGGTAGAATAAAGAAAAAAGATAAAAATCAACATTGTTTATCGTTAAATATGTACATTTTACATTTATTCACATTTTTAATCTTCATCGATTACAATGTCAGCATCCTGGTAATCCTGATCTTTACAATTAAAATATATAACTATGAGTTTCTCTATATTTTTTAATTTTCAACCTATTTCTTTTAACATCTAAAATCCATTTATAAATGGAAAAAGACCGTTCTACATCTGACGATGTCAAAGAAGCAAATTTTAAAAAAGGTATTAAATTATGTGCTTCATTTTTTTCAATGGCCTCACTATATTCTCTAAGTGTGTCTAAATCTGGGTTTCGTTCCATAACACATTCTATTTTATTTTTTATATTTTCTGAATTGCACTGATTTATAGCATCTCTGACGTTGTCAAATGCTAAAAGTGAATCTGTCAACGATAAATTATGCTTTTGCAATTCTTTTAAAGACAAATGAATTATAAAATAATTGTCTTTAATGTAATTTAAATCTTCTTTTAAATTTTCTTTTTCTATAATATTTTTTTCCTCTCGAATAGATACCGCATCAGAGCTGCTTAAACAAGATAATACTTATTTTATTTTTTCAAAGTTTTGAGCGTAATAAAATGCTGCCTCTAACCAAGTGCCCCATCTTGTAACAACTGGTTGGGGAGGTAGCGGCAAATCTGGATATTTTTCTTTTAAAATTTTGACTCTACTTGGGGCTTTCAAAAATACCTTTTTAACATTTGCTATTAAAATGTTAACATCGTGATATTCTAACCTAATTTGCTCAGATACGCGATGAAGAGAGTGCGCCAAACATGTTACGTGCTTCATTTCAGGTAAGTATTGTTTTAAATTTCGTCCTGCAGACAGCATATATGCAACGCTATCAGTGCAGAGGACAAGAATGTTACCTACCTTCGATTCAAAAGAATCTTCCCAAAACTTTTCCAAACATTCTAACACAAATTGCGTGATTGTTTGTTCATTAACTACAGTTAGCATTTTACATGCTACCAAATAACGTCTAGTCAAATTGCTAGGATGTAACGGTTTTATTAAAAAATGGACTATATAGCGACCTAAAAAGTCTGTCGTTTCATCTAATGATATCCATAGTTTCTCATTTTTATAATTTTGCCGAATCGAATTGATTTTATTCTTAAAAAACTTGTCCAAGTAAACTTTCCGTAACTGTGATTCATCTGGCAGAGTACGATTAGTATACGTACAACAACAGGTACTACACATATATTTTTTAAAGAAATCTTGAAAAGTAGTATTTTTCATCTGATACCACGGAATATTGCACAAAATGAGAAATTTTATAAGATCGAAATAAAATTCCTCTTCGGGCCGCTCAAACTTTCCCTGGTGTACTGCTCCTTCGATATGTCTTTTAACGTTTCCTTTATTTATGGTTTTCAAATGTCTTTCACATTTTGAACAGTATATTGTACCACTAGCGTGATCGTAAAGTAGTTCGGGATGACCGGATATCCATTTTTCTACAGTTTCAGCCTTGACGTTTGCCATATCTGAACTCTGTTGTAGAGATGGAACCTCGTATATATCACCTAAAACAAAGACATGAAAAAAATACATTTTATTTAGTTTATTTAGCTTACTCCGTTTGTTTTATTTTTCGTGGATAACATTTACATTTAGTCATTGAAATTTCACCCTCTTCCTGTCAACCGATTGATCTAAAATTTGGTATTCGCCTTTGATTCTGGTGACAATACAATTACGTATATTCAATATTATTGTCAATCCAAAATGGCTGCCGCTACAAGATGGCGGACAACTTAGTTTTTTTTCAATCCCATCAATATGGTTATCAAATGAAAGGGCTTGTTACGTAGAATATTTTGTAGAGAAGTAGATAAGGCCTAAAGTAATTTATTTTACCAATACATTGCAAGAGGACACAGCACACAGGGCATTCAAATTATATACGGATTCCAGTAAAATGTCGGTTAATAGTGGAGTTAGCTGAATTGCGACTACATTACTAGAATATCATAATTTTGTTTCGCACTAAGCTCACTGGTTCATACTCTATTAAAGATTTAACAATATTAAGACTCATGGTATGTTCAGCAGGTTAAGCGAACAAACACAATACTAAAAATATTCTTATAGTACATCCGAACATGCTTTATACTCCTTGTAACTAGTAAAATATTACTTACCAAAGCTTGGTTTAAATATGTAGATCCAATTCAATAGTGAAAAATCTGAGTCCGTATATTCGAGCCAAATCGTGGTTTAGAGCAGATTCCAGAAGTCAGTATGTACACAAGCCAGGGTCAAGTAACGTTTTCACAACACAGTAACAAACAAAGATGCGCACTCTAAGAACCGAAGTAAACGAGTGAGCTACCTGGCATGTCGTTGGCGGGCGTACGCATTGTTCTGATAACCGGTTATTGTACCACCCATGATCCTTTGTTCTAATTGGTCGTTGGGTTTTGTCAAATCGTGACTGTGTGCCGTTAAAAAAAATATGAAGAAAAATAAAGAATAATATTGCTCATTTTATTACAATTCCAACCTTTTTTTTTGAGGATGGCAAATCATCAAATGACTCCTTCCACTCTGGCAGAATAAAATTCCTATATAAGTTCCTGTCGCGTCGGTTCTACTCATGACCTTCCGACAAGTAAGATTATGGTATCTGTATGACTCCCTACAAAAGGAGGCTAGCATTGCCTAGATTCTTTGACACAAATTGGAGAATGTAATAGTTATACTAATTATGAATAATCTGCTTCGCTTTGATTCTATGGGGAGAGTATCTGATAATAAAGAGATAAATCCATAGTAACGGGTCCCTTGTAGTTTTATTCTATTGTAATCTGTTTGTCAACTACTGGTCAACTGCTGGTCAACTGCTGGTCAACTGCTGGTCAACTGCTGGTCAACTGCTGGTCAACTGTTGGTCAACTGCTGGTCAACTGTCTCACCTGAATGATGTAGATGTCTTTGCTCAGCCACACAGAACTCATCACCTCCCTCCACGAATAGGTCACTCCTGTTGTGGAAAGAAAGTCCATGATTACACTGTTGGACTACTAAGTACCACCGAATGGTATGAAGGTACATAATTATATTATTAACATTAGTTTTAGTACATCAATACGGACTCTATTAAATCACTATGAGTGCAATCACATACTTATTGCTTGGTGTATTATTATGTTTATCTCAACAGATATACAATGTGAACCTTAGTGAGCTTGTTCACTTAAACCATCTTGACAGGCTGTTGCCTCTTGTCCTATGGACGTAACTATCATGCTCCACGAACATGATTTACTGTCTACCCAAACATACTTGATACCTTGTGAGAAGATTGGCCAACCCACCACACACAGGTGAGCCCCTAAAGAGCTCTTAGGATTGTATGCTTACGATATTGGGAGTCGTGAGAATAGGGAGCACCCTTCGGTCACCCTATTGATATTGATATAGGTAGGTACTTGTATTTTATTACCCAAACCAAGGACTCTGTTGATTGCATTATATTAGATTGCACACATTATGATACAAACAATCGAAACTATCGGCACATTACGTCTATACGATGGAAATCATGTTTGCTCATCAGCTCATAAGAGTTTCGCGGCATCCACCATTTCCCATCGCTTTTAATTTACTCAATCCATAACTCAATACGCGAGTTCAATACGGAATAATATTGGCTTATAATCTAGATACTTAGCTGTCGTATTATTGCTGGCTGGCAGGCGAAGATCACACACATTGCAATTTTACACTTTGATTGAAACTTTAAGAACAGTATGTCGGTTGCAAAACGTGCCGGGCAAAAAGAGTGTTGCCACTTACCAAATTTGTTTGTGGTTGGTAACAAGTGTTGCTCTATACAATATTGTTGGGTTTATTTAATAATCGCGACCCTTCGCGACACACCCGCCTCGCGAGTTTTAAACTATGGTGGTCATCAAGTCGCGAGTCCATTTGTGGATCTTCTCCAGTGCTTGGACTGCAGCTGCTCGACGCGATTTCTCATCGCTTGTTTGGTTGATTAATTTCTGGCTATTATTTACTTCGTCTTCTAGATCACGTTCATTATGATCTTGTGCAAGCTCAATGTCATTTATTGTGCTGACGTTCTCTAGCTCTTCTTTCGTATCCTGCGTTGAGTTATGTCTTACATTCGCATTCGTGTTCTCATCATTATCTAGTTTATAACTTATTTCAGCTGTGGGATTAGTGTCGACACTTTCAAACTTCATAGACGGCGTTTGTATCGGGTCATTATTATCAACGACTGTATCCCGTTGATCTAGGACTTTGTCAGTGGGATTTAGTGGAGTCTCTTCCTCTTCTATTTCTAGAGGATATAAATGAGCAATCGATCGTGTGAACACATGGTTGTCCACTTTTACTCTAGCGACACGGCATAAACCGTCCTTTCCCTTTAGTGTCTCTACTATCTTTCCTACTTTCCAACTTTCGCGGTTACTTCTTTCACCTTTAATTTGTACCACATCTCCGATCTGAGGAACTTCACGAGTTCTCACTCTTGCTTGTTTGGGTGAATTCCCATACCTTTCTCTGAGACTCAAAGGTATCGGTTGATGAACATTTCTTTGTACTCGTTCATTATCATATTTCCACGTTTCCATCCTTCGATGAGTTGTTGTCTAATGATAGAACCAGAGAGTGGTAAGTTATTCATGAGTAATTGAATGTTCAAACACTTTCCTGGTGTTAGGAAATCAGTTGGTTTTAGGATGTGGTCCATCTCGGTTCCCACATATGTAAGTGGTCTGGTATTGACTACTGCTTCGACTTCTTTGATGATCGTCGAGAGTTGATTTTCCCCGAGCATGTGTTTTTGAAGAGTTCGTTTTAGACAATGCTTTACTACTGCTACGAGTCTTTCATACGCGCCCCCGTGCCAGGGTGCTAGTTGAGGGATGAATTTCCATCTTAAGTTGTCTGCCAGTGTTCCTTCAGACATTACCTCGGCCAGCAATCTGAACTGAGGTGCGTTGTCAGTTATTATAAGTGATGGTATTCCTCTAGTAGCGATGAAACGTCTGAATGCCATGAGACATTCATCTGTGGTTAGATCTTTAACTACCTCTAAGTGTATTGCTCGTATCACAAGGCATGTGAAAAGAGAAATCCATCTCTTTTTTACACCATTTTCTGTCTTTATGACCATCGGTCCGAAGTAGTCCACACCGACGTAAGCGAACGGCATATTAAACCTTACTCTTTCGGCTGGTAATGCTGGAGTTTTAGGTAGCTCGTATGGACCTCCTCCATGTTTCACGCACCTCGTACATTTGCTTAGTGTTTTTTGAACTTTCGCTCTTCCTTGTGGTATCCAAAATTTTTGTCTTATGAGGCTTAGTGTATGAGGTACTCCAACATGAAGGTTTTTCTCATGGGTTTCCTTAATAATTTTTTCGGTAAGTTCACTGTTTTTAGGTAGGAGTATGGGATGTTTTGCATCATAGGATAAATCTGAATATGTGAGTCTTCCATCACATCTTAAAATTCCATCGGTATCGATGAATAATCCCAAATTCTTAGCTAGGTTTGTTTTCTTTCCTCCATACTCCTCTGAGAATGTTTCTTTCTGTAGTTCTTTTATTTTTTGTAATTGTGAATCCAAAGGTTCGTTTGCTGTTACTTTATCCTCTGAAGGTGTTACCTTTGGTTGGTTTTCTGTGTTCAACAGACCCTCCCCCATCAGAAGAGAAGTGTTCCTCGGTGGCCCCCTAGGCCAGTCTCCAGGGTCCTGCCCTAGAAATTCTGGTCCAGACAGCCATCCGTTCCTCTCCTCCTCTGACGTGATAGGACGTGTTGCTACGTCTGCAGGATTGAGACTAGACGGTACGTATCTCACTATCAAACTTTTGTTGCGTTTTATTTCTTCCAGCCTTTTGGATACAAATGGTTCAAGTAACTTATCAGAATGATACCAATCAATCACTATTTGACTATCTGTCCATAGTGTTAATTGGGTTATGTTCAATGGTAAGAATCTGAGTACGTATTTTATAAGTCTACTTCCAATGAGTACGCCTAATAACTCTAAGCGTGGAATCTTTAAGTTCTGTTGATCTTTGGTAGGAACCAGGCGCGATTTACCTATTACGAAGTTGACTGTGTCTTTCTGTACAAGGTAAACCACTGCGGAGTAAGCTACTGTAGATGCGTCTGTGAAACAGTGTATTTGTGCTTCCTTATAAAGGTTTAAAGCGTCTGTCACTGTTTCTACGCCAGTAACTACATTGTCTACGTATATGTCATTAGCTAACTGTTTGGCATAATTCCCATTCGACTTTAGAAGATGGTGTCTGACCGTAGCGTTTAAAAGAAATGGACTGGATATGATCCCAAAGGGAACACGGGTAAATCTATAGTGTAGTAGATTGTCTTCAGTGGCTGGTTTGTTGGTATCTTTCAACCATAAGAACCTAGTGACGTCTCTGTCACCTTCCTTCAAACCAATTTGTAAAAATGCCTTTTCTACATCCGCTGTCAATCCTACAGCGTGACTACGGAATTTCAATAGAAGTCCCGTCAAATCCTCTAGCATCATTGGTCCGCAGTATAAGCATTCATTCAGACATTTTGTATTTTTTGTCTTTGCCGAAGCATCATAGACTATTCTTAGGGCTTTACCCGGCGCCAATATTCCATGATGAGGAAGGTAGTGAATAGGATGATCACTTATCTCCTTTTCAGGTACTAGTTCGATGATACCTCTTTGCATTTGGTCACTTAGTGTCTGGTTGTATGCTGACAAAGTTTCAGCATCTAGGCGTTTCATCAATCCAATTAGTCGTCCGTATGCTAGACCATAGTTAGTTGGCAATTCAGGTGGGTATTCCTTCCAAGGCCAGCTAACATAATATCTTTCTTCTATGAATACGGTAGTTTCATTAAAATGCTTAATAGCTTCTTCTTCCCGGTTGGCATTTGGAGAATCAGTAATTCCAAGGGATTCTAGGTCCCATAAAGCTTTCATTGATGTGTTATCTAATGGCAGATCGGGTTCGTTCAATCTGGTTTCATAGGACGCTTGAAAGTAAGTAAGCATTGATAATTCATCCTCGTGCTTATTCGGCATTTTGCCTGATAATATCCATCCTAGGTCGGAATTTACCAAGTATAAATTTTCTCGTATTTTCACCTTTTCAGTAGACATAAGTGAATGATAGTAATCATTTCCAATAAGGATATCCACCTTGTCTGACAAAGATCCATCATCCGCTAGTAAGTAATCCTTTTCATATTTCCATTTGGATAATTCTTCACCACAAGATGAAATACCATGTGTAATAGAAGGTACGACGTTCGCATATACTATCCTTTGTATATCAGTTCTTGATTGAATGTGAAGTTTCACTAATGGACTATCCAACTCTTGTGGTTTATTCGAACCAAAAGTGAATACTGTGAGATGGTTGTCTTCTTCAGTCTTCAAATCAAGATTCTGCGCGACATCTTGTGTAACGTAGCTTCTCATGCTGCCTGAATCTAGCAGTACGCGACATTTCATTGAGGTATTCTCCGGTCCTCTGATATTAACAACAGCAGTTTGTAGTATTGTTGATCCTCTTTCATAGATATGCATCGCACTAGTAGATTCTTTCTTCTGTAACTCGGTTTTTGTTATCACGTTCCTTGGTGACTCTTTGCTAGGACAAAGTGCCCTATTATGGAGGCCCTTCTTACCACAGTGTTTGCAGGCTATGTGTTTGGATCTACAGGTATTTATGTTATGGCCTAAACGGAGGCAATTGAAACAACGGTTCCTTAACCTTGATTTCCTTTGTTGTAGAGTTTTACTATCCGTGCACTCATCATTAAAATGATCTCCTTTACAAAATATACAATTGAGCTTTCTTCTTTTCTGCTTGGGTCCCTGTCCACTCTTTTCTCCAGCTGACTGAAATTTCCTCTTCGTGTCAAAGGTTTTATTGAAAGCAGTTACATTAGGTTTGAATTTTTTATTCGTATCCTTTAAATTATTTCGTTTATGTATCTTAGATCCCTTTTCAGTTCTATGTTCTAGTACATGAAGTGTTTCTGTTGTGTAACTAGCATCTTCTATCTTAAATTTCTCAGAAGTTCGCTTAGCATCCTCTCTAGCTGAGAGTACAAGATGGAGTTGTTTCCTTATTTCTTCGATGGTGTTGCTACTTAATTTTAATTTCAGTTCGTATACTATGTCTTCAGGGAACTTTTCCAAGATCAAAAATCTTAGGTGGTTATGTTCTGTATTCTCTCCCAGAGAACTCAATACACGAAGGTGTCTTTCGATTTCATCCAAAACTTTTCTACAATCATCTTGTTTGTCTGCTCCTTTAAGTTTGTGAAGAGCTGAGTAATGGGCATCAATTATTTGTGTTTTCTTCCCATATCTGTCTGTCAAAGTAGTCACAGCAATTTTATAATTATCGTTAGTAGTCTCAAGACCATCCAAGATTGTCTTAGGTTCGCCTTTCAAAGAAGCTTTTAGGTACAGTAACTTGTCGACGTCTCCTAGTGTTCTTTGATCAATATTGGAAGAGAATTGATCCCAAAATTGTGTCCATTGGAGAACATCTCCTGAGAAGGTAGGTAAGTTCAACTCAGGTAGTTTGCCTCTATTGATTGATTGACTTGAGTTCGAAGAAACAACCTTGTCCTTCCTAACTTGTATTCTTGCTTTCAGCTCGGCTAAGGCTTCATCACCTTCTAGCTGTTCATTTGTCATATTTGATATATCATCAGCATTTGGGTTTGTAGAAGTATTAAAATATTGATACAACTCATTATTAAATCGATGAATGACCGCTTGTAATTTTGAAGACACAATGCATGCTTGTTCCATATCATCGTTAGACCACGACCTCAACGCACAAAGAGTATGTGAGCTTTTAGTCAAACTTTTGATACTCGACACAAACGTAGTTAGTCTACTTAAATATATTTCCTCCATGGTATTATTGTACACTGACTGGGGTGAATCTGAAATCATCATAAGTACCTTATGATAATATGGATAAAACGTTTGCCCACAACGACAATTAAAATTTACATCAATTATAGTCAGTTTTATTTATTTAGATTTTGAATTTATTATACATTTAATGTGTATTGTTTAAGAATTAGCATTTAATCATTATTACTCTTATTAGCTTGCAATAATGACTGACATTTACCGGAGCTCCACTGTTTATTTAATTTTATTAAATATTAACTATTAATTTCTTAGTGATCTTCTTGATCTCACAATTGATTTTGTAAAAATATCTGGAGTAAGTATGTCACACTGCCCAACTTAGTCTATAATCATAGCACTAGTTAAGCCAGTTGTTGTTTCCTTTAAAACATTTTGACTCACCCAGCCTTGGCTATGGCACTATTGTATCTTATTATTCAATTATGTGAGAACACAAGAAAGTTCACTAGACCACACTTTTATCATCACACGGCGTATAGCACTGAGTTAAATCAATTAATGTTCATTAAGTAAAGCATTACTAGCTAATGTATTATCTTTATAGTATGTCCGCATATTTATTCTACATTATTCACAAATAACTTTCTCTTTGGACCATAGGTTATCCATCATAACATAGTGTGCAAACGCTGAACATGTACACTAATTAGCTTATTGGTATATCTCCATGCACTCTTTTGCATAGGTATCACATAATCACAGTGTATGTAACATTTGAATTTTACACCAATGCATGTAAAGTTTGTGATAGATAGAGTTTCTAGTAATTGTTTATCTATTTTATTTTCATGTCATCACAACATTAAGCAATTATTCACCGTTAAGTTAAACTGTTAGGTTTTAAGCCATCAGAGTTGATATAGGTATTATTCTCATTATATATTTACCTTTTGAAAATTAGTGGATTAAAGTTGTATTTTTTTTGTGATAATCACAATTAATACTGGTTAACAAGTGAGAAACTATTATTGTAGGACACTCATAATTTGATAATCATTGTTTTAAATGTACCTATTTTGACAAGCAATGTAAATATTCGACTCACTAGATATTGTCACCATATGAAACTTGTGACTCGGAATGGTAATATTATTATATACTATAACTATGTACTCATGTGTTGTGATTTATTCTGATTTAATATGGTGATAGTGACAGGGTCTCTGGTAAATTAAATGGTAATTATAACAAATCTTCACTACTAGATTCCAATTGATATTCATTGAGTTAAAATGTAGTATGTATAGTACATTACAACTCAATGTTGGTATTTTGGGTTTTCTTAAGTGACTCGTCGTTCATGTATTTGAAATAACGTGGTATTTAATCACACTTTTACATACCTGAACTTTGGACTCAACTATCAGTTGGTAGGTGTGTTGTGTATCTCCTTGTATTTGTACACTCTTTAAGATGTCGTAAGTACCCAAGTGTTTCCTGTATTGAATGTTTGTGTTCCTATTAAACGATAGGGAGATTAATTATGGAACAATAAGCGCTGCAATGCTAACTTGGCTAATTGAAACACGTATTGCATATATGTATCATTTCGACAATAAGTACATTTTGTTCGTTTTAGGTTTTTACAATGGTTTGTCAAGATGTAAATTATAGGTTACCGGCAAATAACTTTGTCGAAAAGATTAGTTAGATAGTTTTGAACAACATATCGTCATTCTTACCTGATGATATGAGTTAATTTCACCTTTTATTTATGTAATTTTGTACGGAATAACAATTATTTCCACTGTTTATCCAATTCACAGAGTTTTGCAGTGTCTGCTAAAGGACCACCTGAATTATGCAAGAAATTGCAAATTCAAACACACTAGCGTCATTATGGCGTCGCGTCGCTGTTATAGCGCATGCGCGCACCGTCCATATTACATTTAGGCGCGGAATTTTAAATTGTCTTGGCGCGGAATTTTTAAATTGTCTTGATTTTATCCGTTATCACTGACTTAACAGTAGTAACTTTGTTGGATTAATGTTCACTGCCCAAGATCTAGTTAAAATCATGTTTTACACACTAGAGTTATAACTTATAGTTAAGGTCACAGGGTCACACAAACAAATAAATAAAGTGAACTGTGTTCATTTTTTTTTTTTTTGTATATTTAATTTTAAAGATATCCTTACCATTCAGTAAGACAGTTGACAATTGCATATTATAATCTAAAGTAGGTTCCCAATACACTCTCTTTAGCCATAGGTATATCAGATAAGTTTTGTTCATTAAGTTCAGTTTAGTCGGTTAGTTAAGGTTAATCAATCTACACTAAACTTTGTCTTATTTGATTTTTGTACTAAAAATTTTTTTTGTATAACTATGGATATGTAAAGGTCTCATCTTATCTTCACCAAACTTTGATGAAGATCCCAGGGCATTTCCACCAACTTTGATGAATATCCCAGCACCTCCACCATCTTTGTCGCGTCGGTTCTACTCATGACCTTCCGACAAGTAAGATTATGGTATCTGTATGACTCCCTACAAAAGGAGGCTAGCATTGCCTAGATTCTTTGACACAAATTGGAGAATGTAATAGTTATACTAATTATGAATAATCTGCTTCGCTTTGATTCTATGGGGAGAGTATCTGATAATAAAGAGATAAATCCATAGTAACGGGTCCCTTGTAGTTTTATTCTATTGTAATCTGTTTGTCAACTACTGGTCAACTGCTGGTCAACTGCTGGTCAACTGCTGGTCAACTGCTGGTCAACTGTTGGTCAACTGCTGGTCAACTGTCTCACCTGAATGATGTAGATGTCTTTGCTCAGCCACACAGAACTCATCACCTCCCTCCACGAATAGGTCACTCCTGTTGTGGAAAGAAAGTCCATGATTACACTGTTGGACTACTAAGTACCACCGAATGGTATGAAGGTACATAATTATATTATTAACATTAGTTTTAGTACATCAATACGGACTCTATTAAATCACTATGAGTGCAATCACATACTTATTGCTTGGTGTATTATTATGTTTATCTCAACAGATATACAATGTGAACCTTAGTGAGCTTGTTCACTTAAACCATCTTGACAGGCTGTTGCCTCTTGTCCTATGGACGTAACTATCATGCTCCACGAACATGATTTACTGTCTACCCAAACATACTTGATACCTTGTGAGAAGATTGGCCAACCCACCACACACAGGTGAGCCCCTAAAGAGCTCTTAGGATTGTATGCTTACGATATTGGGAGTCGTGAGAATAGGGAGCACCCTTCGGTCACCCTATTGATATTGATATAGGTAGGTACTTGTATTTTATTACCCAAACCAAGGACTCTGTTGATTGCATTATATTAGATTGCACACATTATGATACAAACAATCGAAACTATCGGCACATTACGTCTATACGATGGAAATCATGTTTGCTCATCAGCTCATAAGAGTTTCGCGGCATCCACCATTTCCCATCGCTTTTAATTTACTCAATCCATAACTCAATACGCGAGTTCAATGCGGAATAATATTGGCTTATAATCTAGATACTTAGCTGTCGTATTATTGCTGGCTGGCAGGCGAAGATCACACACATTGCAATTTTACACTTTGATTGAAACTTTAAGAACAGTATGTCGGTTGCAAAACGTGCCGGGCAAAAAGAGTGTTGCCACTTACCAAATTTGTTTGTGGTTGGTAACAAGTGTTGCTCTATACAATATTGTTGGGTTTATTTAATAATCGCGACCCTTCGCGACAGTTCCGGTTTTTTTTTAATAATCCACCAATTCCGGAGGAATGTCCATATTAATATATACGTTTCAGATCAATGACCCCATTTCAATCTACCTACTCCGATCACTGATCATTATGATGTTATAGTAGAGAGAGAAACTCTAATAAAAATGACAGTGTATTATAGGTATCTAAAACTCTGTTACAAAATAATTCTGCTCTAAACAAGTGTCTTCGTAACCAGTATAAAAACTCTTGTAGCGTAAATTTCTCACATAAAGAGTAACACAAAACTCAGTTATATCACCAAATTGCTCTATTTCTGAGCAGTCGTGACTATTAAAACACTTTGTACTATAGCAGATACTTAAAAACCCACTTTATTACCAAATCGCCGTATTGCCAAATTTCAATGACTGTTAATGAACCAGGCCTATAACGGTAAATATATAAGTTTTATAGATCAAATTAGATACAAAAGGGCACCGATCAACAAATATATAGAACTAAGTAGTTTTATACAAGTTTTCTTTAAGCCTTATCTATCTATACTTATAATAAATCTGTAGAGAGGTTAATTCTGTACATGAAATATATTTACAAAATAACTATCAGGGGGTGATTAGGGATCGATACTGATGCCAAAAATGCAATCAGTAAAATTTTTGTCTGTCTGTCTGTCTGTCGGTCTGTCTGTCTGTCTGTCTGTCTGTCTGTCTGTATAACCATTATAGAAATAAAAACTAATCGACGGATTTTAACGAAACTTGGTACAATTATTTTTCATACTCCTGAGCTGGTTATAGTATACTTTTCATCACACTACAATCAATAGGAGCAGAGCAGTGAAGGGAAATGTTGGGAAAACGGGAGAAGTTGCTCCATTTTTTAAGCTTCCGTCGCGAGTGCAACCTTAATGGTTAAAGCTACACAGAAATCATATATTACGGAAATGTTCTCCTTAAAATTATATAAAAAATATCCCACGACAGCATATATCTATCTTTTATGGTTGACTCACAATAACACGTGTAACTCCCGATAGCTTAGCAGTTCGAAGCTTTCTGATTATTATTCTGCTCCGAAATTTAAAACCACCACAACTTTGCAATGGAACTCGGCTAAAAGTAACCCAGTTGCAACATAATATAATTAAGGCTCAAATTTTAACAGGTTGCGGTGCAGGAGAAACCGTCTTTATTCCCAGAATTCCCATAATACCAAATAATTTTCCATTCCAATTTAAAAGAACGCAATTCCCAGTATCGGTGTGTTATGCAATGACAATTAATAAGGCTCAAGGGCAGACTTTTCGTGTTGCTGGAGTAGATCTCGGTGTCAGTTGTTTCTCGCATGGTCAGTTGTACGTCGCTCTTTCCCGGGTTAGCATTTCTAGAAATCATTATGTTCACGTGCCGGATGGGTCAACTTTCAACATAGTTTACGCGGAAGCTTTGCGCTGAAGTATTTTCGTTCTATAGGTACTTAAGCCTCATGTGAACGTGATCTAAACAATATTACCAATACATTAACTTAATAACACACAAGGAGTTACACGCTGACGGAGTCGCGGGCACAGCTATTAATAATAATATTGTGCGGTTCGGTATTGCGATATTTTTCAACAGTATTATAGATGGACATTTATATTTCCCTACTAAATTACGAAGGTTAACCTGTCTGTTACATCAAAATCACTGAACCGTGAGGAAGGACATAGGCTACTTTTTTTTACGAAAAACGACGGAATCGTGGATGAAGTCGCGGGTAACAGCTATCTATACTAATAATATAAGGCTGAAGAGTTTGTTTGTTTGTTTGAACGCGATAATCTCAGGAACTACTGGTTCGAATTGAAAAATTATTTTTTAATTAATTAGTCAATTTATACAGAAAGGCTATAGGCTATATATCGTTACGCTAAGGCCAATAAGAGCGGAGCGCCTATGAAGAATGCTTCAAAATCGGGGTTAAATTTAACGTTAGCCCAAAGTTACTATTCCACGCGGACGAAGTCGCGGGCAAAAGCTAGTATAGTATATGTCTATAACAGTTGTACAAAATGGTAATGTAAATGTTTACATCATTAGCTTATAGAACGTTTTCACTGTATAAGCTTATAGAGCAAAAAAGTATAGTCAAACGCCTTTATTCAACATGCTGCCACCATAAACACCGTTATATAACGTTTACAAAACTTTTTTGCGAAATAAGCTTTGGTTATAGTACAATTTTGCTGCTTGGGTACCTACATTACTTTCAGCAGCTATGTTACCTCGCAGAGCTACTGGAGGTGGCGGCCGGCCAGCGCCCTCCAACCGCCTCTTGCACATCATAAATGCGCGTGTTAGATAATAGTAACTGATTATTATATTATATAATTAATATCATATTTTGCTAAAGATATTCACATTAATCTAATAACTTTATTGTATAAAACACTAATTTGTTACTTAGAAATAACCCTTCTTTGTGTGTTGAATCATCTGTCATCGTAAGACTAATATGTAATTGAACTAATTAATTTCAACATATCTACTGTATTTTTATATCATTTAATCATAGCTTAATGTTAAAATACAAAGGTTAACAAATCTGTTTTAAAATCGTACGATGTGACGTCACTTGTTTACCACTGTGTATAAAAGCCGCCGCTCAGTCGTTCTAGAGACAGTCACTCTCAGTCGCTCTGGAGCAGTCACACCGAACGGACCTAAGTTAAGTGAACTTGTGTTGTTTCTAACTTTTATTAATATTTTATAATATTTTTATATATAGAATTATGTTGTTGTATCGGTGTCCTAATAATATTGTGTTAATTTTTACTTGAAATTATGTGAAAGTAACGATGTTTTGAAAAGAGTAACTGTGGAGTTTCTTGCCGGCTCTTCTCCATAGATAACTACTTTCCGAACCGGTGGTAAATTAATAAACTGATATTGCTATACAGACTACTAATTATTTCTATAAAACACCTAGTAATCATGTTTAATATATGTTTATATCTATATATCTATCACTTCTAACATCAGAAGTGGGATAGCTCACAGCCCACTTATTTTGTTTCGGTATTGAGGTTAGATTCATAGCCCATGTGATTTTTTTTTTTTTTTTAAACGTCACTATTGTCAGATTGTTTTGCAGTTACTTTTCTTGCAAGTTAGTTTTGGTTAGCTGTACATTTGTTTTAGGCCTTTATTTCAAGTAGAAGGTACATGTATGTATATCGCTCTTGCCCAAATACTAATGCATTGGAGTGAAAGTTTCAGAATGAATCCTGCAATATTGGAAGGCCTCTTCATCCGTGATGCTATCTCGAGCTATTGCCGCCGTTCAGATGATTATGCGGCGCTTCCAGTCCAGTGACAGCGGTGCAGCCTGATGGTGCTATGGAATCAAAAAACTTTGCAAAGAAATTGGATGGACCAACATCATAACGGGAGTCAAGTAAGAAAAAAAAAACTACTAAATAACATTGGACCAATAAGCTATATATAAAAAAGTGTTATTATAAGTAATCCATATAAATTAACTAAAAGAAATATATCGGTAAATATGGAATCATTATTTTTAAAACTGTAACGATTATTATCGAGGAAATGTAGTAAGTATCGATATTTTTTTTGTTTTCGTAAGTTTTGTGCATATTCTTGTGTAAAAATTGACTATAGATTCATTGAGATTTAATTTTTTTTTCTATATAGTCGATTATTTTATAAAAGAATATCGATATTTCTTTTTCTTTCTCCAAACCCTACTTTTCAATGTCACTTCATTACTACTGTTATGGTGTTTATTTTCGTTAACTTTTGGAATGTGTTATTTTCTAAAGGGTTTATTACAATTGTACACTGTACTCGATAGAGATCTATGATAACGGATACTAATTTTGTCAAAGCACACGGTAAAAATATGCCTAAAATTGACTCCATAATGATATGTGTATGTTTCAAAAATAATTTAGATTTTTATGCTCCTGAGCTGAAAAATATTAAATATTAATTAATTAAATATACTTCCAACTAAGTACAATTACTGACTAACTTAAATTTTGTCATGGGTTGTTCAAATAATGGTAGTCTTGCGGCTTTATATCATCACAATTTCTCTGAGAAAGTTTCTTGGAAAGTTCTTTGGAACCTGTGTAGGTATGTCATATACTTAATGATTAAACGAACTTACCTGTACGTGAAGTTCTATCATAATTATACAAAGTGCATCGTCCGAAGAGATTAGTAACCTGAAAACGTTGAAATATATGTAGTAACACGCTAGTGACACCACTCTTACACTGTATGTTTAGAGTCCTGCGCTCTCTTTTTTTTTTTTTTTTTTCTTTTGCTGGCAACCCCAGCGTCTCGGTCTTTCATTAAGTTTAGAGTTTGAAGCCACCATGTTCAGCTTTGACATTTCTGCAGCAAACTGGGAGACACTTTGGGTTGGGTGGGTGTTACTAATCTCTTCGGACGATGCACTTTGTATAATTATGATAGAACTTCACGTACAGGTAAGTTCGTTTAATCATTAATTATACTCGTGCATCGTCCTCGAGATTAGTAACCTGAAAACGTTGAAATATATGTAGACCTTGAGAGATAGCTGAGGAAATGTCAACTACCAAAAAATACCTGTGTATTATTATTATTATCAATTGGTTTATTTCTAAAACTACATAATTAGTATCACATTTTTTTTTTTGTTTTAGTTATAATTTAATTTTGTTCTCCTTAAAAATCTAGTTTTATATCTAAGGGTAATGAACTAATTATAAATGAGTTAGCACTATCGTGGCAGTTACGTTTTGTTAGAGTTAATCATTGCTCTGTTATAGAATTTTCCAAAAACCTTAGAGCTTCCGCTCTAGCTTGCCCTGTCGCGGATAAGATCGATGAGAAGTCGCATTGGTTAGGTTTGGACGTAGCAGCGTGCCTTGTGTCGTGTGCACTCAGAGGTGTCAATCCCGCTATCTTTAAGGATGGCTATAATCCACCGACGGACGTAAGGATTGTATTTTTACCGTTTATGCGGTTTCTTAAAACCATTACACGGCTTTATGTGTTTCCCACAAAAAGACATGGCTTGGTTTTGTACAAATATTAAAAAGTAAGGTTTTGGGCACATTTCCATTTTCGTTTCAAAGAATGGTTGGCTCAAGGTTGGTTGTTTTGAGCCCGCCCTGGAAGTTTTAAAATCGTCACTGGTCGGGTATGTTTATTATTTATTCTTTTAATTACAATTTATTTATTTTATAATAATTTTTGTATACGTTATGCCGACGTTATCATCATTTTAAGTAAATTTTTAACGGCAAATTTTCCTTTGGAATTTCTAGTACAAGCGAAGTATACCACGTGGTATTATATTTAGGCCGTGGTTGAGCCGATAAGCTCCCCTGAAAAAAACCTTGTAATGAGAACCTACATGAATTCAAGGTGCCGTACTGGTTTCTCTGATTGAGTAAACCTGTGAGAAAATATAAAATGTTTGGGATTGACGCTTCATATAACTCAAAATTATATTGTTCTGAGCACAAAATTTATTTTCTAGGTACGTCATATTGCTGGTAAGGATTTTCCGACAACGAGCCTATCATGGTGTCCGCTGTGGATGACCGATACCCTGCGTCGCCGCAGCGCACAATGATCCGGCAACCAGTTTGAGGTTGTCTTGTAAAATAATAATATTGTTAGGTTAAAGTTGGAATATGAGCAACCACGGTTGTATGGGCTATGTAGACACCACCATGATTGCCTTGCCTTCTTAGTAATAAATTTTCTCAAGGTTTTTAACATTATTATGAAAGGACCAAGGGGCCTAAAAGATAATTGTTGTCCATTTGATTATGAATGCATTAACTGCCAAAGTGTTTGGATTGTATTTACTCTTGTTGTTGTTGATTGTATTTTTTACTTGTGAAGAGTTCCGCCGGCCGAATCCAATCCAGCCAGTATCCAATCTATATCTGGGTGTACTCGATGAGAGTCTGCATCCGCAATTTTGTTATCTGTAATATATGAAATATATAAAAAAGAGATGTAGGTATTGGATGCTCCCCTTGCGGTTTATGTAAGTAATGGCTATGGAGTTATCTATGTGAAGAAGAATTCACAGTTTCTGAGGTTTTAGGCAAATACTTTAAGGCCAAAATAAGCTACCAGCAGCTCGAGCTGATTTATATGGATTTTTCTCTCATCTCGCGATCATCTTCCGCTGGCTCGTTCACCCCCACATGTGGCTACTCCCCCCATAGTTGAGGCGTCAGTCTATATTTCTGAGCAGTATGCGTCTCATCATTTAAAAGAATCTTGCATAGAGTTAGGTCTATTCATGTATTTACTCTTTCTTAAGTGTAAAGTATCTCATATTCATCCATGCAAGTAGTCCAAAGAATTTCGCAAATTTTACACCTTATGCAATACATCTTATTAGTTCAGACTTTATGTTTGACAGGTTTTCGTTAGGTAATCTAATTAGGTTTCCTTTTTTTTTTTTTTTTCTTTTTCTTCTTAATTTTAGTTTATATCCATTAAACCTATGACAATATAGTTTGATCTTCATTGATTAGAGATCGTGGAGTATAAAAAAGGAAATAATTGCCAGTTTATACACCTTAAACCCATGACAACATAGTTTAGTCTTCGGTGTTTAGAAGCCATTGAGCATAAAAAGAAAAACATTGCTAGTTTATACACGTTAACTTATGACAACATAGTTTGGTCTTCAGTGATTACCGACCATTGTATTTTACCGTATTTATCGGCGATGGTTGCAGTTCGACGGACGTCACGATGCTTTCGCGGCGACTTGATGCGACTGTCTCACGCTGAGGGACCCGGCACCGGCGGAAGAAATGTTTCACAACTTCGTTGTACTCCTGCGCACTGGGACCCTTTTTCTCCACCTTAAATTGTTCTTAACTTGTTATTAAGTTGAGGAAAAAGTTTTGGGTTCAGCTTTTGCTAGGTTTTCACTATTTGTAAATTTTTGTGTCATTCAGATGTTTGTTTATGGAGAATATGGTGAAGTTTCGCTTAGTGACTGACTCTGCATGTTGTGTGTCACACAAGATCCAGTACACATCCATGATATGTTTGAGGCCCTCTTTATTTTTGTTTTTGTTCTCATGTTCTTGGGTGAGGACTCGCTAGCCCAGAAATTGCCATTTTGAGCTGGCTTTGGCGCTCTTTGATGCCCTTGTCTCGTTTTAATACGGTTTCTGTTACAGCTGCTTTTATTTCCACATTTAGTAGGGTGCTCCAATCAAGATACTGTTAGCTGGGATGAGGTACCATTCTGTAAGCTCTTCGCGGGTTTCCTTGCTATGTCCCAGAGTGTCTATGTGTTGCAGTCTTGTTGCTAAAACTTTGTGTATGTCAATCCCATAGTTAACAACCGCAGAGGGATCAGTTCCCAGAATATCCAGCACTTCTGGATTCCTGTGCTCAAGAGCGGGGTATTTCGGGTCAGCTAGTTTTTCATTATGGTTTACTTCCAAGACTTTTTCCTTAACCAACGTCTGCTGTGGTAAGTTTTCTGAGGTGGATGGCTGTGTGACCTCTTCAATAGGTTTGACGCACTTATTTGACGGTAAAACCTCTATAAGTTGTATCGTCCGTGGGCTGTCCAATGACACCCCAACTGAAACTAGATTATCCTAGTAAGGAATTTTTATTACATCAGTTATGGTGTAGTTTCAGCAACTACCCATATGATATGCCCATGCAGTCCCAAGAAATAAACTGTAGTTATTGTCTGTGAATTAGTGTGGTATAGTAAGCAACCTGGCGATACATCCCCAGGAGCTGCTTTGATGGGTGTTTGTTACCATGATTGTATGTCAGTAGACAAATGAAACAGGTGTTAGTAACACCATTCTAAGGTTTTACTGATGCACTATGAAAATTGAGCCAATGAAACCGTCCCAAAAACTAATCTATATTGGTCTCACAACCGTCTTGAATAAGTTACCCTGAGGCAAACTGACAACCCAAAACCGCTCTAATAGGTGTTGGGTACTTTAGTAAACTTATTTTGTGTAACCATGCGATACGGCCCCATAAGCCGCTCTGATAGGTGTGGTTACTTCAGTATACTTATTTTGTGTAACCTGGCGATACAGCCCCATAAGCTGCTCTGATATGTGTGGTTACTTCAGTATACTTATTTTGTGTTACCTGGCGATACGGCCCCATAAGCCGCTCTGATAGGTGTTGATATTTTAGTATGTAACTTATTTTGTGTAACCTGGCGATACGGCCCCAAAAACCGCTCTGATAGGTGACAGGTGTTGGTTACTTCAGTATACTTATTTTGTGTTATCTGGCGATACAGCCCCATAAGCCGCTCTGATAAGTATTGGTTATTTCAGTATACTTATTTTGTGTAACCTGGCGATACGACCCCCAAAAACCGCTTTGATAGGTGTTGGTTATTTCAGTATGTAACTTATTTTGTGTAACCTGGCGATACGGCCCCAAAAACCACTCTGATAGAGTACATATTACCTCAATATCTGATAGGTGACAGATGTTGGTTACTTCAGTATACTTATTTTGTGTTACCTGGTGATACGGCCCCATAAGCCGCTCTGATAGGTATTGGTTATTTCCGTATACTTATTTTGTGAAACCTGGCGATACGGCCCCAAAAACCGCTCTGATAGGTGACAGGTGTTGGTTACTTCAATATACTTATGTTGTGTTACCTGGCGATACGGCCCCATAAGCCGCTCTGATAGGTGTTGGTTATTTCAGTATACTTATTTTGTGTAACCTGGCGATACGGCCCCAAAAGCCGCTCTGATAGGTATTAGGTGTTGGTTATTACAGTACACTTATTTTGTTTTACCTGGCGATACAGCCCCAGAAGCCGCACTGATCGGTAATAACTTTAGTTAGGGTAAATCTATCGGTATGTAGGCAGTTGCTTGTTTTTCATTTGTTTTCCAGAAATACTGATCATAATGCCATGTAAAATATATAATTATTAGCGTCTATCAACTTTACGTAAAAGTTCGTGTGTTTGCAGCAAGGATCTTGTATACATATCTTTTGCAGCAATTCGTTTTGACACATCAGATTGCACACATTTTCGTGGAATATGTTTTGTACACAATTTCGTGGAAAATGTTTTGCACGAAGGCAAACATACGAGGTTATTTTGGTAAATTTACTAATAAGGGCATGTTTTTGTTATAATAATAGCACTTCATCACTTTACTATTATATTCTAATAAATATATTATATATGTACCTTGATCTTTATCATCCTTTTCCGAAATAGTCCCTGTAGAATTGGCGGTCGATTGGCGCCGACGGCGTGCCGCTTTTTTGTTTGTTATTGTTTCTTTTTCAGTTTTTTGATCTTCCACATTATGTATTCTATTTCGAATTTCCTTTTTGGCACTTTTGCTTGCGTATTTTCACTATAAAACTAATCACTTTTGTTTTTTCCTAAAATAAAACGTGCGAGTGGTGGCGCACTGTGACGTGAATGAAAGACCGAGACGCTGGGGTTGCCAGCAAAAGAAAAAAAAAAAAAAAAAAGAGAGCGCAGGACTCTAAACATACAGTGTAAGAGTGGTGTCACTAGCGTGTTACTACATATATTTCAACGTTTTCAGGTTACTAATCTCGAGGACGATGCACGAGTATAATTCTCATAAGATCATTATGATTTACTTAAAATCAGATACAAAGTATTGTATATATTTAAATAGTAATTATAAAGTAGTGTTCACTCTTAAAAAAGTTGGAGGCGATATGTTACTTTGTTCGAACATGCTTCTTCAGTTTATTTTTTATGGACGCTATTAGTTCGCTTCAAATCCTCCGGCAGACCAAAGTACAGCCGTACACAAACAATATAGTATTTTTCCCGTAATTAGTCTATGCACCTGTTAGTCATTAGCTGCAACTTATTAATATTCAGTTGTAATGAATTAATGGTGATGTTGTTATTAAGTATTCAACATGAAATTTTAAGAATCAGGCTCTTCTTTGTTTTCGATATTCTGTAGATTTGCATAACGCTCCTATCAATGTTTTTAATTTTGTTTTAACACGATCAATGTGTACTTTCCAATTGAGCCTATCGTTCAGCCAAAGTCCAAGATATTTTTTTCTGGATATTTACTTGATTTCTCGTTTGTGAGAAGTGTAAATCCGAAACCGGTTGGTTTTTATTAAATAAATTTTGTGTGGTTTTTACTGAAGTATTTATACGTTTTGATAATGTACACCATTTGTAACCAATTTTTATACAGAAATCGCAAATAAATTTCAGAATGATGATAATTTATATCATTTAGAAAATTTGATGTCTGTTCACTTGTTGACGAATTAGTGAGGTAGTAATGCGACACGATTTGTATTTTTGAAACTTACACTTATCACAATTGAAAACAAAATTCATTATGGGTTCCATAGTCGCTAATTATTAAATAATCAGAAATGGTTTTTAAAATGTTGCCATATAATTTATTTCAATAGTCAAATTAGGTCACATAGGCACTGATCTCTCTTTAGAACTAGTTTTGAGTCGAGATTAAATTTTAGAATGTTCCTCAAGTACAGATTCATTGAACATAGTTCCATAATTTTTGGCCATTTTCAGTTACTAGATGAATCCTGTGTTTCCTAAACTTAAATTGATTACAATAATTATTTATTTCAATAATGATTTGAATAGAAAAACAGAACTTCAGCATCCCATACAAGTTTTCTAATAAGTTTAAGGAATGGTATAGATTTTCACAAGATGTGATACAATTTACATTTTGTAATACCACCACCATATATTGACCAATATTTGTTTAAAAAAAAAATGCATTTCTGTTTAGTTTTAACTATAACTTTGTTTTCTTTTAATGTTTCTATTGACAGTTTTTTTTTTCTCTCCAATGTTTATTTGAATACTATTAAGTATATAATCAGTGAGCAATTTATAACAGCACTGTCATAGATATTATTTAGGATCTACTCCGTCCCAAAAATAAGTTAATCTTGCTATATTTTCATATGCTAGAAAAAAAATCCTTAATACCACTTACCTTCAAAAATTTGCTGAGCAAATTCTTAAAAATTAATTTCTGTAGTGAAACTGTACAATACATATATTTTATTCTTAAAAATTTGGTACTGAACCTGAGTCACGTAGGTACTGTAATACGGACCTTACCACTTAATAACTTCAGGAAGCCCTAAAAGTAATGGAAAAGTAAACCAATGTGTCCACGATTACAAATATGATAAACACTTCTTGTACTGATGTATCAGACTGGCCGAGCGGTGCGTGGAAAGTTCAACTATCCATGAATACTGTAATTCAGCAATTGATTTTTGACCGTAGTGAGGCTACCATTCGTTAATTCCACCCATACAAACTTGATTAGTAATAGTGATAAATAATAATAACGATGGCTAAATTGTAGATGTTGAAGACATTTAAATTATTGTTCTAAATTGGATTCTTTTTTTCTTTTTATATATTGATATTTTTATGGCATTTTGTTTTATTATTGTATTACTCATATATTATTAAATGACATATTATCTCTAGTATAATTATAGATTTTATCTTTGACATTTTATTTTACAATTAGACGACATATTGTTAATATTTTTACACATTTTTTTTATTTATTATTTTTATTGCCTAATTTTTTTTTTTTTAAATTAAGATTTTCATAAATCTCTGATGTTGATCTTTTCATACCAATATGGTTTTCGATTTTCCTTTTTATTTTGATTATTTGTTTTATTGTACTATTAATTATTTTTACATTGAATGTGGGTTATTATCACTTTAAACGTGTTTGATATGTATTTTTTTTATTTGAATGGTACTGTTTTATTTTATAAAATCTCTATATAATGTATACTGTTTAGATATAAATGAAGAAAAATAATTGTATAATGAAAGACTTTAATTATAGAATTTATGTATATTATTGTATGATGAAATACTGATGGATTATTGTATGATGAAATACTGATGGATTATTGTATGATGAAATACTGATGGATTATTGTATGATGAAATACTGATGGATTATTGTATGATGAAATACTGATGGATTATTGTATGATGAAATACTGATGGATTATTGTACGATGAAATACTGATGAAATATTGTATGATGAAAACGAAATATTGTATGATGAAAACGAAATATTGTATGATGAAAACGAAATATTGTATGATGAAAACGAAATATTGTATGATGAAAACGAAATATTGTATGATGAAAACGAAATATTGTATGATGAAAACGAAATATTGTATGATGAAAACGAAATATTGTATGATGAAAACGAAATATTGTATGATGAAAACGAAATATTGTATGATGAAAACGAAATATTGTATGATGAAAACGAAATATTGTATGATGAAAACGAAATATTGTATGATGAAAATGAAATATTGTACGATGAAATGATGAGAGATCCTTATCTTGACTGTTGTCTGCCATTCATGACCGCAGGTGATTGAGCTTCACTGATGGCGGGTGTTTGATGAGGCACAGTAAGATGAGATGATGTAAACACGATAATGTAAAGAAAATTGTTTGAAAAGTTAAGTGATAACACTACTGTTTTTGTTATGCTGTTATTATTATTTCAGGTGAATTGTATTATGAATGTTTCGTAATTATTATGACCGATGAAATGCCTTAACTGTTGTCTGACATTCTCTGAACGCGGGTGATTTAGCTTTGTCTATTATTGATTTTTAATGTGATTATGACTTATTGATAGACGTTGCGAAGTAATAATGATTACGAAATATTGTAGCATTGCAGATGTTGCTAATTTATTTTTTCTTACTTATTGGTTTATTCTAATAATATGTACCTAAATTGTACGTTGAAATGATCGTGTTAGAATATTATAATTGTACTTCGAGAACGAAGTACATGTCAGTATGGCCGTGTTAGATAATAGTAACTGATTATTATATTATATAATTAATATCATATTTTGCTAAAGATATTCACATTAATCTAATAACTTTATTGTATAAAACACTAATTTGTTACTTAGAAATAACCCTTCTTTGTGTGTTGAATCATCTGTCATCGTAAGACTAATATGTAATTGAACTAATTAATTTCAACATATCTACTGTATTTTTATATCATTTAATCATAGCTTAATGTTAAAATACAAAGGTTAACAAATCTGTTTTAAAATCGTACGATGTGACGTCACTTGTTTACCACTGTGTATAAAAGCCGCCGCTCAGTCGTTCTAGAGACAGTCACTCTCAGTCGCTCTGGAGCAGTCACACCGAACGGACCTAAGTTAAGTGAACTTGTGTTGTTTCTAACTTTTATTAATATTTTATAATATTTTTATATATAGAATTATGTTGTTGTATCGGTGTCCTAATAATATTGTGTTAATTTTTACTTGAAATTATGTGAAAGTAACGATGTTTTGAAAAGAGTAACTGTGGAGTTTCTTGCCGGCTCTTCTCCATAGATAACTACTTTCCGAACCGGTGGTAAATTAATAAACTGATATTGCTATACAGACTACTAATTATTTCTATAAAACACCTAGTAATCATGTTTAATATATGTTTATATCTATATATCTATCACTTCTAACACGCGCGTCTTGATAATTAAAATCTCTGTTCAGTAGTTTATGAGTCTGTCGCGGTCAGACAGATAAACAGACGTGGCGGGAGACTTTGTTTTAAGTTATGTATAAGAATAATTGTGATCTGTCCGTGTAATTTTCTCCAAAAGGCGTAAAATGTTAAAGCGGTAATGCACCATCGTAACATGGCATGGTGAACATCGCACCCATGCGCACAAAACGTTTTGTGAATACCTTCACTGCGCGTACAGCTAAGGAGTAGAATTCCCTGTCGGAATCTGTATTTCCTGGTTCCCTGGGCGCCTCCACTGACGCGAAGCATGGAACCCCAGTTGCTAGAGGCGGTGGTGTCGGCCCTCTTCCCAGGGTGACCGGGACACGTTCCCCCGGCGATGGCTTCGCCCTAAGCCACAGACTCTCCAGAAGAAGAGGAGAGCACCGATGTCCCCGAGGTGACGCAAGCAGAGATGGGAGCGGCAGTGTCGCGACTCCGGGCTAAGAACACAGCGCCCGGACCCGACGGAGTGCCTGGTCGAGCTCTTGTCCTGGCTCTGAAGGAGCTAGAGCCCCAGCTGAGGAGGCTTCTCACGGCATGCCTCGAGCAGGGTCAGTTTCCCAGTGTGTGGAAGGAGGGGCGCCCCGCGGACTCGCCGTCCGCGTATCGACCCATAGTGCTGCTTGACGAGGCGGGCAAACTTTTTGAGCGTATCATCGCAGATCGCCTCGTCAGCCACTTGTGCAGGGAGGGGCCGAACCTGGACGACAACCAATTCGGTTTTCGTCGGGGGCGCTCCACCATAGACGCCATCATGCGCGTGAGGGCCCTGGCGGAGGAGACGGTGTCCCGGGGTGGGGTGGTGGTGGCGGTGTCTTTAGACATCTCCAACGCATTCAACACCCTACCCTGGAGTTGTATTCGGGAGGCCCTGAAATACCATCGCGTGCCTCCCTACCTCCGCCGTACAGTAGGGGCTTACCTGGAGGGTAGATGCGTCACCTATCGGGGACGTGACGGTGCTGGTCGGCACCTCACGTCGTGCGGTGTTCCACAGGGATCGGTCTTCGGACCGCCCCTGTGGAACATCGGCTACGACTGGGTGCTGAGAGGCGAACTCCCGCCGGGCGCCGACGTGACGTGTTATGCGGATGACACGCTCGTAACTGCCCGGGGGAGCTCGCACAGGGAAGCAACGTTGTTAGCCACGGCTGCGGTGTCACAGGTGGTGAACCGCATCCGGCGCCTGGGCCTGGAGGTGGCCTTAAACAAGTCGGAGGCCATGGTGTTTCATGGCCCTCGACGGGCGCCGCCGCCGGGATCACACATCGTGGTCAGCGGGACCCGGATAGCTGTCGAGTCCACCATGAAGTATCTGGGATTGGTGCTCGACAGCCGATGGGAATTCGGGCCCCACTTCCGGCGGCTGGTGCCCAAGTTGATGGGCGCAGCGGGCGCGCTTTCAACGTTGCTTCCCAACTTGGGGGGCCCGAGCGCCGCCTGTAGGCGGTTGTACGTGGGAATCGTGCGGTCCATGGCCCTGTATGCGGCCCCTGTGTGGGCGCTGGACATGACGGCCGGCACTCTCGCCATTCTGCGCAAACCGCAGAGGGTGATGGCCGTCAGAGTCGTCCGCGGGTACCGCACGATTTCCTACGAGACGGCTTGCGTCCTGGCCGGATCCCCGCCCTGGGACCTAGAGGCGAAAGTACTCGCGTCGTTGTATCGATGGCGCGAGGAAGAGCGGGCACGGGGCTCGAGGCCGGTGCAGCGGCAGATCGCGCTGCGCCGAGAGGAGCTCCGTCAGGTCTTGGTGGCGGAATGGCGGCAGAGGCTTCTGCGCCCTACCGCCGGCCTCGCTACCGTCGAGGCGATCCGGCCAGTACTCGACGACTGGCTCGGGAGAAGGCACGGCTCCCTGTCGTTTAGAGTGACACAGGTGCTGTCGGGGCACGGCTGCTTCAGCAAGTACCTGTGCCGCATAGACAGGGAGCCGGACGCTCGGTGCCACCACTGCGTCCATTGCGAGGAAGACACGGCGCAACACACGCTCGCCGAGTGTGTAGCTTGGGAGGAGCAGCGCCGTGTCCTCACAAATGAAGTAGGAGGCGATCTGTCGCTGCCGGCCGTAGTGCAGAGTATGGTCGGCAGCGCAGAGTCGTGGGACGCGGTGGTGTCCTTCTGCGAGGACGTGATGTCGCAGAAGGAAACTGCGGAAAGGGAGAGGGAGATCTCCACTCCCTTCCCTGGCCGCAGAAGGCGCACCGGGCGCAGGGGAAGGGCGGACAACGCCCTTTTCCAGCCCCCATAAATGGGTCCAGGGGCGAGGGACTTGGGGAAGTCCCCCGCCCCCTATTCGATGGACCCGAGTCGCAGGCGCGCGCGGGTGTCGGCGCGCGCCTCTGAGGCGATGCACGGGGTAGTTCAACACCTCACTACCCCGTGCAGGAGGCGAGGCCGGGACAGACCCGGCCAGCACTAGTGCGTGGCTGCGGAAGAATTAGGTTTCCCGCGGCCCCCCGCGCACGTGTGTGAAGACACCGGGGTGGTTTTAGCCGGTAAGAATCCGGCACGCCCCTCCGCCATTCCCCAGGCGGAGGTAGTCCATGAGGATATCGCCCGTAAAAAAAAAAAAAAAAAGGACTCCTGTCTTTAAGTCAAGAGTGAATAGGTTACTTTTAGGTAAGCGTGCGTCATCATAGCTTTTTTTTTTAATTCTGATGTAGATGCTGATAATATTATTTTAAATTTTATTCATATTTATAGATTATTTATTTATGAAAGGTAGCTTCACAGCTTACAGGTATCAAATATAAAACAATTACTTAAAAGTTAGACCAATTATGAAGTACACAGATAACAATTAAATAGAGAGTGAACGTACGTCTGTTAGGTACTATTATTATTATGTACAGTGTATGTGTAAGTGTTATTAATTAGTCATAAACACTGAATATAAAATAAAAACAACACTAATTTTTGAAACATACTAATAATATTGTGCCTTCAACGGTTGGGTCATGCTAATGTTGATATACTCTTTCGGTGTACTCAAATGGACTCAAACTGAACTTGACGCCCTGGAGATAGGAGAGTTCTTACATCGAATGCATCACCCACGCTCGTCGGTGATGAGGCTGTATATCCCGTGGAAATGTGGAGGTCGAGGCTTTTTAAATGCTAAAACTCTCCACAACCTCTCTAGGTATGCAGTCTCAGGGAACATTTTCTTGCTTCTGAAGTGGGTTTGCATCGAGATGTAGTAGCGGTGGACAAGGGCTCACCCCGCTCTCCTTGGCTAATGAGAACTGGCGCAAACCTGCAGTGCTAGACACTAACGATCAAAGAGGGATATGGCAGAGTAAGGAGCTTCATGAACGTTTTTTTCCGGGCCCTACGTCGGACCCATGGACGTAGACCAAGGAGCGTCCGTAGCTTGGTTGCGCTTCGGTGACAAAGGGAAACCGAAGGTTTTCTTTGTACAATTATGGACGAATTTATCATGACGAACAACTACCGGAAATTTATTGTGAAGGATGGCACGGTTGACATATGTCGGGCATGTCACCGTCCGGGTGAATCAATCCGCCACATTATCTCTGGATGTTCTCGTCTTGCTAATGGAGAGTACTTGCACAGGCCCAACCTTGCAGCCAAGATAATTCATCAGCAACTTGCTCTGAACTATTCTCTTGTGGAATCGGAAGTGCCGTACTATAGGTATGTGCCCGACTCAGTTCTCGATAACGGCCATGTCACATTATACTGGGATCGGTCCATCATCACTGACAGGACTATTGTAGCCAATAAGCCTGATATAGTGGTGGTGGACTGAATCGAGAGGCGTGCCATGATTGTCGACATAACCATCCCGCATGACGAGAACCTCGTGAAAGCTGAGAAAGATAAGCAAATCAAGTATCTTGACTTGGCACACGAGATTATCAACATGTGGGATGTGAACTCGGCAATCATTGTACCGATAGTCATCTCAGCCAATGGCTTAATAGCCAAGAGCCTCGACCAACACCTCAGGAGGCTCTCGTTAGACGGTTGGATCAAGGGCTTGCTTTAGAAAGCGGTACCCCTCGACACGGCGCGTATCGTCAGGAGGTTCCTCTCTATGGAGCCCTGACCGCCGCCGCGCCGGTAGCTTGGACCCAGTTCCCGATACTGGTGGGTTACAATTTAAATGTTTTTTTTAGAGAATATTTAAAAATTTAATTAATAATTAATTAATATATTGGAAATAAATAAATAATGTTACTTTGATAACCTACGTAGGTACTAGTCCTACCTACCCTACTCTACATTTTGTGCGAGTGTTTATTGTTCCCATGCATCGGTGTGATTATAATGATTGAGAAAAGATAAGTACATAAGAAGAGCTCGTCCGTACATAATAACAGTCGCACGGTTAATCTTTAAGGTTAAGTAACGATTGCCAAGGTCGATTCATAGATGGGTGACCATCTTAGGCCGTGCGGGCACTGCCTTGCGGTGGCCGCAATTGCGGTAGTTCTACCGCACCGATAGAATGACCGCAATCTCAGCTGCGCGCACTGCGGCGAGAAAAACGCACCTTTTGTCTGACAATGTTGCCATACATACAGATTTCTTCGTATTTATACATATTTTCGATGTGTGATTCAGATTAGCACTCGATACAGGTTTTTATACAAATTTCACACTGTATTGATAAAATTAACTGGTACAACTAAAGACAGAACTTGGCAAAATAAATTACCTAGATACCGCATTTATTACATTACACACACCATTGTATGATTCTATTCTTTATGGTTATTTTTTATATTATTATAAACAACGTTAATTTAGACATTCTAATTAAGTATTTGTATTATAGAGAAAATTCCATATATTTTGTGATGTTGCTGCCAAAAAAACGATTTCAAGCTCTTACATTGCAAGTACTACGTCAATAGACACCAGCCTATGTTAAAATAATAAACTACGGAAATTAATTAAAATAATAAATTAAAATAATTAGAATATTTAAATTAACGTTGTTTATAAAAATATAAAAAATAACCATAAAGAATAGATTCGTTCAACGGTCAATATGTCGTCTGTATAGATGTCATGTATGGGTTTAATATGTTTAAAAGTTTAAAGAATAATGTTCAATCATTCTGTTCTGTTCAACGGTGTGTGTAACGTAATAAATGCGGTATCTAGGTAATTTATTTTGCTAAGGTCTGTTTTAGTTGTAACAGTTATCTGCATATATATTTTACTAATAATTTTTTTCTCTGTTTTTATGAGTAGTAAGTACACTAATTTTGCCCTCCCCACTTTAATTCAATACAGTGTGAAATTTAGATAAAAATCTGTATCGAGTGCTAATCTGTATCAAACATCAAAAATATGTATAAATACAAAGAAATCTGTATGTATGGCAACATTATCAGACAAAACGTGCGTTTGTTTCACCGCAGTGCGCGGTACTACATACATTCCTATGCGATACAAAATATTTGCGGTAGACTCTCTCACGAGGGGCCACCGGTGACTCTACCGCACGCGTTTATTCCACCGCAGTGCGCGCAGTTCTATGACACTCCATACTTCACAGATTTTGCGTTTCCAAAACGCAACGAAGTGCGCGCACGGCCTTAGGGCCTGTGCACACCACGTTTTTTAAACGCGCCGTCGCTGCGATGGCGCGCTTTTATCCTACAGAGCAGTTTGTTGTCGTTTGTATCGATTCAAACGCGCGGCACCGGCGCGTCTGTATCGCTACAAACGCGCGTTTAAAAAACTTGGTGTGCATAGGCCCTTAAATGTTAAGATTTCTGCCTCGGAAATTACGTTAGGCTGTTGGTTGCGGCTGTCTTTTGTATAATCCTTCACAGTCGTTACGGGCAGTCAGAAGTCAGAAAATCTGACACGAATCATACCAAGGGGTATTGGTAGGTAGGGTAGGCAGGGTTGAGGAGGTCTAATTGGTAAATAAATGGACGTACCTACTTATTTTTATCCCCTAAATGTAACGTAACAGTATTGCGCCTTACCTAAAAAATCATAACCTACTAGACAAAAGACGAATAACATTACCTATAATAAACCTGACCTGTTTACAAAACCACTTATTTTTTTATTACTGATGGGGCCACTGTTGACCTCGATCTCACCTGATGGTAAGCGATAGATGAGGTCTAAGATAGGGCGAGCGAGCCCAGAAGATGCCTATTTACTCGTGCTTTAAAGGCTGACGGATCATATGTGGCAGGGAACACAGAAGCCGAAGTTAGTATGAAATAAAAAAATATCGCTTTTAGCGATACGACCGCTCATTGTATCACCCTCTTTAGTGGTTACGTCCTTATTTGTTTTTCTGTTATGGTGTATAATAAAGAATACTTATATCTATCTATCTATCTCAAACCTAACTTACGGATAAATCTTGTTCATCGATATAACTGTAAGGGCGTCATCACTGTTCACTACATTATTTCGTTATACATTTATAGCTTGGCACTGGCTACGCATCGCATTCTTTGGTACGTTGGCAGTAAAAAGGTTAATTTAGATAGCAATGTTGGCCGGACACAACAAGTTGCTAACAAAATTAGATAGGCTCTAAATGTGTTTTTTTTTTATAACTAAGTATTCTTTGGCAGTAAATAACATAATTCTTATGCTTGTAATATATTTTGCTGGTAAAATGTTAAGGTAGGCCTTTCACACTCAGATATGACTGAAACACAGGTTTTATATATTGATTAGGCAAGTCGCTACAGTAAGAATTAAATTTTAGCTAGGTTGTAATGGGCCGTTGCCTGTCGGGGTTGCTAATTGTACGAAGGAGTTACCGTGGCCTCGGAATACGGATGGGTTGGTAAGTAAAAGTTTGACACACTCTGCCACTTCGCCCAGATCGGAAAGCAGTAAAGACATACCATTCTTAAAAAAAAAAAAAAAAAAACATTTTACCAATGTTTATCCAGCCACATAGATGACTCTCTTAGAAGTATTATAAAAATATTTTATCTCGTAGTTTGTTCAGATTTTGAATATACTCGCATTTTGACATTGGGTTGACGGCTCACTTAGGTACTTTTTCTACCAGTGGTTTTAAATAGCAGATACGTTGCTTCATATTCTTCGTAAATTCGGTACATTGCTCTCGCATAGACATTTGAAGTCATACACCCGCAGGCGCGGTTCGAAGGGAGTGGTCACAGGGGACATGACCACCTCCAAAATCATACACCGCAAATAGAAAATCTTCAAAAATTTTGCAAAATAATACATTCCAAATACACACATCAAAAGTGTCTAGGGATCAAGCATTTTTATGCGGATTTCTTGAGATTGAGATGTGGCTTTGTAATAAATTTATGATTTTATAAATTTATATGGATCCTTTTTGGTGCATTTCATAATTTGAAACAGGAACTGTTAATCAAATTCGAGTAAAAGATGAAAATCAGCTGTCAATATTTTCCCTATAAAAACATACAACGCATTGAAGACATTATTAGTGATACTGTTTCCCTACTACTGATTAAAACCAACGTTATTATGGAGCGGCGACGTCATTTAAGCAAGGAAGAAATGCTCAGAGCCGTGGGAATGATAGAAGCTGGTTCCCGGCAACGTACTGTGGCTTTAGCTCAGAATACAAGTCAGAGTGTTATCAGTCGACTTTGGACACGTTACCGAAGCACTGGTACCGTGGCTGAGCGTCATGGAGGACGGTATCGCTGCACCACACGGAGACAAGACCGATACATTCAAATCTTAACTCGAAGAGCTCCAACAATAACCGCCATGATGTTAGCCGTGAGGCTTCATCACTCTTCAGGGAACTTAATTAGCGACCAAACAGTCAGAAACCGCTTGCATGAAGTGAACCTTCATTCCCGAAGACCGCTACGGGTACCACCTATAGCAATGCACAATCGTAGGATTCGATATCAATGGGCTCTTGAACACAGAAATTGGGCAGAAGAACAATGGCGTTTCGTGTGCTTTTCTGATGAGTCTCGTTTTGGTATGAGACCGGATACAAGACGTATACGACACTGGAGAACCCCTGGACGCCAACAGCGATTAAAATCCTGCCAGGAAGTCCATCCTTATAGTGGTGGAACCATCATGGTATGGGCGGGTATTTGGATCGGCGGAAGAACCGAGTTGATTTGGATCAGAGGCAACCTCAACGCTCAAATTTATGCTGAGACGATTGTATCTGACGTCATCGTTCCTCTACAAGTGCAAATCGGTCCCTTATTTCAGTTAATGCATGATAATGCACGACCGCACACCGCAAGAGTTGTAAGACAGACTCTCGCCGCAGCTAACATCAATGTCCTGCTCTGGCCTGCTCAGTCGCCAGACTTGAACCCGATTGAGCATGCATGGGATATGCTACAGAGAAGAGCTCTGCCGAATATGGAGGGTATCCAGTCGCAAGAAGACCTTTTTTTGTTGTTGCAACGAACATAGGCGGCCATTCCACAGCGTGATTTGGATGAACTCATTTTGAGTATGCCAAACCGATGATCTTGTGTTGTTAGTGTTCGCGGTAGAAACACGGATTATTAATTGTTTAAGTTACCCAATAAAATTTTAAAGAAAACTGTTATTTCGGTCTTTTTTTCGAACTTTAATGTTAGTGGTTCAAATGTCAAAAATCCCTTTATTAGGAAAATGGCAAATTTCTTTATTAATGCAAAGGTGACTTGGTTTATCGTTACTGTGACAAACGAAAACACTTTATTTGATGAATCCTTAAAGAAAATTTTAATTAATATCAATCAGGAGAAAAGTTATTGCAAAAATATATGTTGATCCCTAGACACTTTTGATGTGTGTATGATCACCCGATTTGTCAATAAAAACAGAAGACTTCCATTTTTTTTGGTGTGCTATAATTTTTTTATTATTATTGATTTTAGGCTCGCGTTTGACCACCATCTCACCTGATGGTAAGTGATGATGTGGTCGAAGATGGAGCACGCTTACCTAAAAGTAACCTATTCACTCTTTACTTAAACACCCCTAGGTTATAGCTATCGGGAAACACAGACTCCGGCAGGGAATTCCACTCCTTAGCCGTACGCACAATGAAGGTATTCCCAAAACGTTTAGTGCGTATAGGTGGGATGTCCACCATGTAACGATGGCGCATCGCCGTTTGTCTTGTAGTCGATGATGGAACGGGCTTGGCGGAATTAAATTTGTAATTCTATCGCACACTCTCCGAAATGTAATACCGATAGACTAGCAACTCGTCGTCGATGTTCAAGGCTCTGGAGCTTTGATTCGACCAGTGTATCGTTGTTGTTGTATTGTGCAATAAAGAAAACTCATTTACTCGTCATATTTTATTGTTAGTGACCCCCCCCCCCCCCCCCCAAATTCCAGGCTGCAACCGTACCTATATACCCGTCAGTCTGACTCTCAGTACTACTCGGCTGTACTGCTGTAGGTACCTATTAAGTACAGCGCGTCTTGTGTTCCACAGTACATAGTTACAGTCAGCAGCATTGACGTGGCCCAATAGTGCCATTGCCTGCTGGGTTAAGGGAATGTTGTATCAAGACACCGCGGCCCCGGCCCACAATGGCAAGGAAAGGAATAGGTTGGGTTTTTAGTCATTAGAAGTCTTACACTTCCTTTTCCCACCGAAAAAAAGGCGGCACTGAGCCCGCGGCAAAACACTTACCAGATCTACCTTCCAAATTCAGGCAGCGGAGGCTCCCATCTACCTAGATGGAATACAGACAGACAGATAACCTTATCTGTCGGTACTTACTTTTGATAGTGACGGGTACTTAATGAACCACCCCTCCCCCCGTATCAAACATCATCACTCAGTTCACTCTGTTTCACCCACTGCTGTGTATACCTCTTTGCTTGTGCCAAGCTAAACGTTCCAGTGCTAATCTCGGAAACTTTTCGAGTTTGCGGGAATGTTCGCAAGGGCAACTCGTGGAAAGTGGTGGGTTTAGTCGATAGAAGGAAGGGATTCTCCTCCCGAGAAAAACGAACCCAGGTTACGCGCCAATCGCTGTCGGACGACAACACTCCTCTTTCTATTCCTTGCACGGCCACGGCCTTAATCTACTCCTCCCTCACCTCAGGTATCATCATCTTCTTATCCCTTTTCCAAGTATATTGGCGTCGGCTTCCAGTATAACCGGACGCTGCTGAGTACTAGTGTTTTACATAGCGATCTGACCTCCACAACCCATTACCACAATACCCCTTGGCAAGGCCACAGTTTTTTATTCGTGATGAGCCCACTCTTGACCTCAAGCGATACATGAGGTGTACAGCCTGCAATACATGTTGGCCGAGCGTTGTCGAGTGAAGGCCAATACCAACATCTAGACAGTATATTTGCCTTGTCTTGCTATCGCTCGGTGTCACTTGCCTAGTTGGCCAAGTGAAGGCCAGCGCTAACGTGTATAGAGCTCAGTTGGTGCAACTTGTCTTCGCTCACCGTTGCTCGTAATCACTTGCCTCACTTCGGATCGGTCTCGGTTTTTGGTCACAAATCAAAGGCGCTCGCCTGCGCTTGGCCAACGTGTGGGCAGCTCTACAGAGCCTCTTCTGCATTGGTCGTCTGCATTGGCGTTCGACGAACTTGTCGAACGTGTGGACATTGTTTCCTGCCTTGTACCTACCTGTTTGCCAACGCTCGGCCAATATGTATTGCAGGCTTACGATGGAACGAGCGAGCCCAGATGCCTATTCACTCTTGATTTAAAGGCTGAATTTCATAAGTACACAGAAGCCGGCAGAGTTCCACAGCTTGGCTGTACGTACAATAAACCTGTCTATTCTTGTCTGGCTTCTGACTACACGTAACGACTGTCAAAGATGTTCAAATGAGAGCCGAGACACTGAGGAATTTCAATATGTTAAAATGGATGGTCTATGGATGGACACCCATCCATAGACCGACCTTGGCAAGCGTTGCTTAAAGTCGAAAATCGACCCGTGCGGCTGTCATTATTTAGCCACGAGCTCCCTCCCCCCCTTACCGTAAATTGGGGTGAATAGAAATCGCGGGGTGTATAGAAACAAATCTGAGAATTTGATTATGGTCGTTCTAGTTGCTCTATAGTTTGTTAAAGTATCTTTATTTCTACTATTAATAACACTGCAACATTTTTCCTTTATTTTGGCAAACCTAAAATTTACGTCAAGTCTAATGACATAAAGAAAAAAGCTGTTGAAGTGAACATCTGCGTACAAGTGTTTATTGACTGAGTAAAACTTTTAAAAAAACATCAGGTCCTTCACTGTTATCTCTTTGTCAATTTGCATACTTGGATAGTTAAGTTTCTCATCTATTAGGAATAAAAAGGTTAGTATCAATATTCCATCATTTTGTTCTTATTTTTTAGTAAATTCGAAACTTGGTATTTTTTACTGAATTCGAGGTGAATAGAAACGAGTCGGGGATGATTAGAAACGCCTTTAGGGTCAATAGACACGAAGAAAGGGGTGAATAGATATGAGTGAGGGGTTAATAGCAACGAGAAAGAGGTTAATAGAAACATGATTTTCAGGGTTGTCTATCGAGTATTTTTTCATCATGACAGTTTTCATTTAAAAATTTTAGTTAAAATGTTTTTCTGTGACACTTTCATTTGTATTTTTTTTTTTATTCTATTTATGTTATTTGAATTTTATTAATAGGAACTGTGTCCATATGCAGGTACCAAATTTTATAATTAATTGTTATTTTTTTATCTCAAATAGGTATACTGATTGCATAAAACCTAAGATTATTTGCCAAATATATTATAGTTAAAGCATTTAATTGTTTATGTTAGAATTTGGATCATACTTTTATATATTAATTTTTTATTATTTTGAATATGATAGAACAAGATGATTATATTTCTAGATTATGCAAATACTTTGGCTAAAACAGTTGAAACAATATATAAGATACAAGGTAAATGATAGAGATAATAAACTTATTATCCTTTGTAACGTCGCTAACGCTAGATATTATACCTATATATGATTATAATTACAAAAATTAAACTCTTCAATTATTGTTGATAGTTGTTTACTGAAAAACAAATATAATATAAAACAAACATAATACAAAAAGTTGATTTTGACAACCCTACACCCCTCAGTCGTGTCTTTTGACCCCAGTTTCAAGGTAAATAGAAACTGCTTACTTTTTCCTATTTCACAAATAATTCTCAAATTTATGCATAATTAAATAATTACTATTTGGTAAATTAAAACGAGACTCGCAATTTAACAATTCTTTAATAACAGCTTTCATACAAAATATGTAACAAAATCAGTGTAGAAGTTGAAAGTTGTGTCTATTCACCCCATTTTACGGTACCTCATGCGTATTCGATTTTGTTTTAACAGACACGATAATATTTTGCGGTAGGCCATTAGACTATACTCTACTATACACCAAAAGATGATGCAGAACACTTACCTAGAAGCAGGGCCGAGCCGTCCCTACGTGCAAAGTGTGCGGCGCACACAGGCGCCAAAGCAGAAGGGGCGCCGGATGTAATGCCAGCATTAATTATTGAAATTATTTTTGTAAAACTACAACATATTATTTTTATAATTGAATAGGTACAAACATGTAAAGTTAAACCACAGGCGTAAGTACAGCCTTGGCCAAAAGTATTAGGCACCGCAATAAAACACAGATTATACAAAACGTATTTAAAAAAAACAACTTATATTTTAAAGAAAAGCCAAGGTAGGGCCGCCAAACGATAATTAAAACAATGGCAAACGAATTTCTATGGGCCATAAAACATCTGGTGAGCAAAACCCATATAATGTGTATTTTCAAAAAAATACTCATAATTATTATCAGTGTTCCTTTACTATTCATAGCGTAAAGAAGCTTCCGTGTGTGATCCAGTGGTGAAATTAACATTCCCCGTTTTCGAAAATCCAAAAAAAAAGTGAACTTTGCTACGAAAAATGAATTAAAATCCAGTTATTGCATGAACAAGGGAAGTCCCAAGTAGATTTTGCCAAACTTGTAAAATGTTCGCGGTGCGCAGTGCAATCTGCTATTAAACGGTTTGCGGAGACTGGTTCCCACGCAAATAAAATACGGACTGGCAGAAAACGCGTGACTACTGAGCGCCAGGACAGGAAACTTCTCCGCGATTCTCTACAGGATCGAAAAAAAACTTGTTCTGAGCTTGCTGCCGCCTTATCCGACGAAACTGGACACCCCATTAGTGCTCAAACGGCAAGAAGGCTTGCAGATGCGGGTTTAAAGGAGTGTAAAGCAAGAAAGAAGCCATGGCTCTCGGCAGATAACAAAAAGAACCGTTTAGAATGGGCTCTACGTCACCAACACTTCACGGAGGAAGATTGGTCAAATATTGTGTGGTCCGATGAATGAAACTTTGAGGTAAGCTTCTATACCATTTAATAAAAACAATAAAATTGATCGCTCTTATTTTAGTCTGATTTCATAAAAACTATGAGCACTCATTTAAATTCTTCTTTTTACTATTTTTCCAGATATTTGGAACTGCGGGTGTAACCTACGTGAGGTGGCGTGTCGGCGAGGAATACCATCCAGATTGCGTGGTGCCCACTGTTAAACACGGGGGAGGTAGCATTATGATCTGGGGTTGCATGGCAGCCGATGGCGTTGGCGAAATGTTCGTTTGCGAAGGCAGGATGAACAGTGAAAGTACATAAATGTGCTCGAAACTGCGCTATTGCCTTCGCTTACACGCATTTTCGGTGACACCAACTTAGATGGAGTGAAATTCCAACAAGACAATGCTCCTTGTCATAAATCAGCGGCCACCATGCGCTTGTTTAGAAACAACAGTGTCGACTTGTTAGAATGGCCGGCGCAATCCCCAGATCTCAATCCTATCGAGCATCTTTGGGGTATTCTGAAGCGTAAGGTCCGAGAGCACAGTATTACATCAAAATCAGCGTTAAAAATGCTTTGATTCAAGAGTGGGACGCCTGCATAAGTGCAGCCGATTGTAAAAAGCTTGTAAGCACCATGCCCCAAAGAATTGCTGTTGTGATCAATGCGAAGGGTGGGCCAACTAAATATTAGTATATTTTTGTTATTTTATAAGCATATAGTAAATTGGAAAACAATTTTATTTTATTTTTCACCTTAAACACGAAAAAGTCAGAAAATTTGAAGGTGCCTAATACTTTTGGCCAAGGCTGTATTTTCTTTGGAGACCCCAAGACAATACTCACGCCTGTGGAAAAAATCTTAGGCGCTTCATAGATTTTGCACACAGGCGCTGTCTTAGGTCAGCGCGGCCCTGCCTAGAAGTTACCTATACACTCTTGGCTTATAGACTCGCAGGTTCTAGCTATCAGGAAACACCACTCCTTAGCTGTACGCACAGTGAAAGTATTCCCAAAACGACTTTTGCGTATGGGTGGGATGTCCACCAAAATGTACATTTAGTAGGTACTAAAGATTCCTTACCTATCCTGTAACTGAGATCAAAAACATGCAATGAATAAAACAAAAGTAAATTAAAGATAAGATTTATTGCAAGTGTACCTAACTACCTAAATCGGTATTTATTATATTAATAATTTGCGTGTCATCGACATCAACGCTAGATTGACTGGGTACATTAAACTACTTAGTATAAAAATATCACAACTAAAATTTGAGTATTACTATACAACTTTGAAGTAACATAAACAATACGACTTCTGTAATTTTATATTAGCATTAAACTTAAAAATTAAGTACTTACTTACAAAGTTTGGTAACATATAAAATATCACTTGGTATTGTAGCATACAATAAGCACTCAAGGTGCAGCGTCAACTTCAAGGCGTTTGTGGTGCGACTACCAACTTGTCTCCTGGTCTTCGTCATGGCAGAGGACTTTTGACCACAAAGCGTAGTGTTCAGTCGCTTCCGCGGAGAGTGCCACACGAAAGCACTGTGTATAGTGCTTAGGGTCAATTCCACTGAAAGAACAGCGGTACGCAGCAGCCGTAAGAGCATGTGGCTGAGCGCGACACAGCAAGTACTGTAGTGCGACGGCGGACCCGCGAGAAGCAGCTCGGCGCCGCGCTTCCCTCTTTTGCCTTCAAATCAGGAACTTTTTAATCACGTTAATAAGATATACAATCATTTGTAATATTTTGCCTCAAAAAGCCGGTGCCGGCCGCTGCTCTTTCAGTGGGAATTGACCCGTGAAATATTACTAACATAGGTTTAAGTTCCTATTTACTAACTCAATTTGTTTAATTGAAATATATGTACTTAATATGTTAGTTTGTAAGGTATATAAATATCTGGGCCACAGATGCCTGATTATAAATTATTGTTTTTTCTATACAATACTCTTGACTAAAGATGAGTAAGCACTTGTAGGATCAACTTTAACACTCAAAAAAGATTATTACCATAGAATAAGCAATATTGTTAAATAGGTGCGTTTAAATTTTGGTGTAAAATAAAGTATATTCTATCTATCTATCTATTACCCCGAGGTCTTAAAAAATAACATGATTGTAGAGTACGGGCGAGTTGACCAGACTTTCAAATGGCAGCATAAAAAAGGTAGATAACCACTGCAATACCCCGTGCACGTATATGTAGCTATCTTGCTAGTTATATGTGCCTATAGTAAGTGCTTGCGCTAGTTTTGTGAAGGGGCGTAATAGGGGTCTACGATACCCATCTTAATCCCTTATAACTTCACATCTTGCTTGACAATTAAAAAAACATCCTGTATAAGATGTATGTCATCTCCGCTCTGTGGTTTATTCTTCATAATCATACTAATGAGGATTTTTACACCCATAATCATTGAATTTATTTGACACAACCATTATAATCTACTCCTTGTTACAAGTAGGTAATATGGCAAAAAAAGAGTTCATAAAGATAACGAATATTACTCCTCAACTAAACTATTTAGAATTCCCTCAAAATCTGTCCATAGACAAAAGCCATTATCATTTGTTTTACAGCCTTCCAACTGCAAAGAGGTAAACTCAGGAGGACTATCCAAAGACAATTTTTTACCTTCTCTCATTTGGTCAGTACACTGGTAAACATAATCAACCTTCATGAAGGAAATACCAGAGTTTTCATCCAACCATTTTTGAAAAACTATTTTCCCCCCAGCAGGTGTAACTTCATATTGATTTTTGAGACTGTATGGCTTAAAGTTCATACTTTTAAGTACTGTATAAATGTTTGCATCATGCCCCATAAGAAGAGTGATTTTGTATTGTTTATTTAAAATAAGTTCTCTCATATATTTGAGCAATGGTTGAGCTATGTCTCGAGCGATCATAGTAATATTAAAAATTACACTGTGGTAGCCTTTACTCAAATCTAAGACATCGTTCCATTTATTAATATTTATCAGACGTCCCCATGCAACCTCTTTGCTTGGAAAACCTTCGTAGTTCTCCATTATAAAAGAATCTACAACAGATTTTGAGATTTTCAGTGGCCCTTCCAAATTTGGTTTAAAGCCAACATTAACAAAGATTTTATTTTTATCAGTTATAAAATTACATCGGTGTTTCGTTATACAGTTTTCCGATTGTTTATAATCGAGAATTTGTTCCAAATACTCATAAGAACTGTTTAAATGTAAAGATTTCAATAATGCTCGCATTTGTTCCACTGCTTCTAGTTTAAATATTGCCGATGTGTTGTGTATGAAGGGGTTGAAAATTGGATCCGTGTCGTTTGATGTGTGGTGTATTGTTACATTACAACTTGGAAAACCTTTTGTAACAAAAGCTTTTGCGGATGCCATAGTTCGTTGAGCATTATTAGCATAAACAAAAACATTATCTTCATTAGGGCACTGGTTGTTCAGCAAACCATATTTCTGCAGCCATAGAGTAAAATATTCACCCATATATCCTTCTAATAAAGCTCCTTTTGCTGTCAAAAAACCACTTTTCTCCTTCCAAACAGGCCAAGTCTTAGGTGTAAAATCAGCTAAGTTCTTAGACAAAGGAGTTCGTACATTATGTCTGCTAAGTATCAATACTTGCTTCAAAATCTTTTCACAATGACCTTCCAACACTAACACAGAAATTAATAAGAATTTAAAATACATTTTTCACTAGATTTTTGTTTAAAACTTCAGTACTGAGCACTCACACAAAGAGATAAAATTAAACATATTGATAGCCAAATTAGTGAACGCGAGGCACATGATATAATATCAACACAAAGAGAAAGTAAGATTATATAATCTACACCTACTATACTATATAGTAGTGAACAAATTCAAGGTAGATAGGCACAATATAGAACTAGGTTCGGCTTTGTTCTCAATACGAATGGCGATAAATCATTATAAAGCTGAAAAGAACACCTAAATTCATACATACCAGTGTAATAATAATCACATTTAACGTCATAATTCATTGTTAAGGAAAATATATAATTATGTAAACAACGATAATAATTATCTTGAAAACAAAACAATTCAGTACAATGACTTGAAATTTTGAAAATAGGACTTAACAATTTGACATTGACATAGTGATGTGTCAACTCGATTTGGGCTTAACTCGAGTCAACTCGGGTTAAATTCTCTTTATCTCGATTTAGTCGATTTGAATTCTCCCGCCCTAGCGCGTCAGCCGAATGACAGACACTGAGATGGTGCGAAGTTTGCCGATTTAGGACTATATTCATTCATTTAATTCGCTACAAATTTCAGCTATATTATGTCAATGTCACAACAATACAACATTGCATTGTTGCAGATTTGAGGTTATTTTGGAGTGCCGATGCCGGTTGTTATTGTTGTTAGTTTTTCAAATTATTAGGTACTGTATAGAAAAAATGCCGGGACTTAAAAGGGAATCTGTTGTTTAGGATGTATTTGAATCGCCAGTGAATGAACATGCTAAGTGCAAACAGTGGTCAAATTAATACAAATATAGTTTTGTTGTTAATTAATAGAAATACTTACTTTCTAAATACATAAAACATAAATAAATGATAAATAAATATGTTTCTTTTTTTTATTTAAATTCTACCTACCATAATTATAATGGTCCCCATACATATTTATGCTGAATCTGTTCAATTTTTTTAAATATTGTTACGAAAACAAATCATTTAGGTACTCAGTTTCATTTCAGTTAACTCGAGTTACTTAACGAGTTACGTGAATTTCAACTCGAGTTAACTCGAGTTGTGTTTATTCCGAGTTGGCACATCACAACATTGACAAAGACAAAGACTGACAAAGAGATTTTTATGAGTATAGCTACGAGAAACAATTTGCATAAGTACCTAATTTAAAAGAAGTTTTGAGATATTGATACAGCTTTTTGGTGTTATAAATACAGGTAAATATTAAATGATCAGATAGGAAAAGTATCGTAACTTATTTTGTAAACAAAAAAAGTGCGGCTACTTGTACTCGGTTGCTAGATGGTGCTAGTATCAAAGTTCTACTAAATACGATTAAATTCCTAACCACATTCAAGAACTAAGCATTAATAAATTCTAATGATTCTTAAAACGAAAGATAAAAGCTTTTTACACAGTCATAAGCACAAAACGTTTTACACAGTCATAGATTACACTGAGGATAACAAAAAGGCTTGGGAATAGGGTTGCCATACGATCGGAATTTTCCGGACATGTCCGGAAATGTAGGTCTTTATCCGGAATGCGGACGGAATCCTAAACCGTCCGGAATTTCTACAATTGAATGAAAGAGTGAAACAAAAAAAATATAATGTTATTATTTCAAATTAAAGAAAGTCAGGAATTTTCATCAAATGTCCGGAATTTACTCCGGATTTTCGATTTTTTGATCTGGCAACCCTACTTGGGAATGAGCTGCTCCGATGATATAGGTACCTACCTTTTTTTCCGGGTGGGAAAATTACCGAATGACTTCTCCCACTCTGGAGTGGAGCGAAAGGGAGTGCCAGACTTCTACTGACTAAAAACCCACCTTGTTACTTCAGCTCCCTTCAGTTCCGGGGCCGCGGTATCTCGTTAGAACATTCCCAAAAACCCGGCAGGCAATGGCCCTATAGGTCCCCGTCATTAATAGGTTCTTATAGGTACCTACTTACGTTGCCTTTTTACCCGACTGCAAAGGAAGTGTTATGTTTTTATTTTTTGTTATTTTGCCGAGTCAATTAATGACTTGAATTTTTGTTTTCCAATTGTAGGTAGTTAGTTGTATATTTATCTTGTTGTTTATTTAAATTTCATTATTGCGTCATATCTATACTAATATTATAAAGCGGAAAAGTTTGTTAGTTTGTTTGTTTGTTTGTTTGTTTGCTTGAACGCGCTAATCTTCGAAAGTACTGGGTGGATTTGGATGAAATTTGGTATGGAAGTAGCTTGAAGCTTGAGGAAGGTTATAGACTACTTTTTACCCAACTGCAAAAAAGGAGAGTTATGTTTTACCGTGATAGAATCCACGGGAGCGAAGCCCCGCGAGAGTACTAGTATCATATATGTAAGTAAGAACTAATGAATAAATATAAAAAATCCGTAAGAATTTGTAATACCTACCTACATAATTTGAGAAAAAAGAGAAGTTACTCGTCAAAGGTACACACACGTGTACACGTGTACATGTGTGTTCTACACGTGCGTGTGAATAAAAAATAATCAAGGCTACATGGATGAGTAATTTGTACTTTTGATCGGGAGGTCGTGGGGTCGAACCCCACCCAATACACTATTGTCGTGAACCCACTCCAGACACAAGCATATTTAGCTTAGTTGCAGGGGTTAACAAGATTGCTAGTAATGTGAATTCTACCCAAATTGCTAGATATCATTAAAAAAAAATATTTTAGAAAACGTGCATCGACCTCTTATGAGTCCTGGCTCCAAGACAGTTACTTATGTTATATTTCTATGTAGATATTTTCACGAGCATAACTACTATATCATTTTTATTAAGTGTCAAGTTTTGGACCCTACTATTTTATTCGCATTCAAATATTTAGGTAAACAATATATTTTGCAATATACTTTAGTGCCATCTAGTGGCGAGTAGCGTCTTCGCACAGGAAATATGTAGTGACAAGGTCATTGAACCGTCCCGCAAAGATTATAAGTTCAGGGACTAGGAAGTGGATACATGTGATCCGATAAATAGTGTTTAATGTAATGTAACTGCTTTAATTTTCTGATGAAACGTAAAGCCATTTTTTGTACATTATTTTGATTTATCATTATTTTCAAATTATTATTGTTGAATAATTATTAGTCTAATTTAATTACAAAAACGTATAGGTACATTGGCTTCTAAACCTCTCATTCACTTCAAACTAAAACATATTAGCGGGCCATCCACTAACGTTCATTCCTGCCGGAATCTATAATCCTTACGGAATGAACGCCAGTGGATTTGCAAGAGCAAGAAAGAATGACGGTATTAAAACCCCGCCATCTCTCCCGTCGCGAAGGACGCGACGCGCTATGACATCAAGTTAGTGCCCGTTTATTTGTCCGGCGTGATTGAGCGCTCGTTCGTTATCATTTTGTGTTTGTCTTCGTCCCGGAAGGATAAAATGGATTCCCAAGAAATAGAAGGTTCATCACATGCCAGATCTTTTAAAAGTCTAATATCACTACATTTCTCAATTTTAACCGACTTCAAAAAAAGGAGGAGGTTCTCAGTTCACCTTGAGCTTTTTTTTAATGTATTCCTCATAACTCGAAGACGGCTGGACCGATTTGGAAAATTCTTTTTTTCGTTTGAAAGGGTATACATTCTAGTTGGTACCATCATTATGAAATCAGGATCTGATGATGGGATCCTGGAGTAATCGAGGGAACTCTTCAAATATTATAGGCACACCTATAGCGTTTTGGGTATTTCTTATAGTACCTTGTGCATCTGCTCTCGAAAAGCACCATTTGGGGAAGTGGAACTGATGATGAAGACTACAGCTAGCCACCGAAACTACTCAATAATAAGTATTTCGTGGATTGCGATTCGATTACTTGAATATGGATGTTAAGCACTTTATGCTCGTCTCAATGCAAATGTTGATGTAGAGCTGATAGCGAAGTACCAGGAGAACTCCTCAAAAATTAACGGCTCTGCATCGGGTAAAGCATTATTTTGTAAACGGTGATAATTAGTAGACATTTTGGCTTTTGCAACTAGATAAATTACAAAGCGACTCACAAAAAAGCGCAAAAATATTTTTTTGTAAGAAATCAAACTGACTTCCATATCAAAACGCTACAAAGCCAAAAATAACTTTAATTTCGGAAGGCGGTGTAAAAACAAACAAAATATACAAATGCAAAACAAAATGTTATTGCAAAATGAAAATAATCCATAAAGATAATTCAAAATGACGAGCATTCCTTTTAAATGACAACAATTTTCATAAAATGATAGGATTATAACCATCCACAGACACGCAATCCCTCGGTATGACTGACAAGATGCAAACTGACAGGAATGTACCTAAACGTGTGTATGGTCATTGAAGGATTGTTTTTCCTGTCGGACTGGCGTGTTGTGATAAAGTCAAGGGAAATAACGTAGGATTGTGGTTTAGTTAGTGGCTTCAACGGTTTTATTTTATCCCGTCGCTTTTCTGTACAGTTTGCACAACGGGACAAGTCAGAAGAAATAAACCATAGAGTACTATAATACTACGGATAAAATAAACGTTAGTGGATGGCCCGCTATTTAGCTTAGTTTGAGGGGTTAACAAGATTGCCAGTAAGAAAAAAAAACGAAACACCTATTTTTGTTAACTTTGTTTTATGAATGACATGTCTTTGTTCCTTGTATTTATACAGTTGTTCCGGGTATGACTTTTTGTCTGACGGCCATCGTATAGGTAATTAAAATTGTATAAAACAAAATAATTTGTATTTACGATTGGTCTATAGGTACGTCTATAGGCAGGCACCTTCATATAAATAAAACTGTCTGTGTTTTCTAATAAGTTTGTTTCCTCAAACTCAATACTTATCTTACTTTTTACTAATATTATTGTAATGTAGGGTATTCATAAGTTGTAAAGTATAAATACCGCACGCCTACCGCGGTTAGTTTCAGTCCTTAAATGTATATAGAAGAGCTACCAACAAGTTTTATTTCCCGACATTACAATGGCGACGATGATGGCTAAATTAGGCGAGTTCAACATGAAGACTGGAAACTGGCAAACATACTGCGACCGGCTGGAGATGTACTTTCTGGTGAATGCAGTAAAGGAAGAATTGAGACTACCGACGCTTATAGCATCCATGGGTGAGCCAGCTTATGAATTATTAGTGAACTTATGTAGTCCGAAGAAGCCGGCGAACATGATCTTTACCGAGGTCGTTAAGGTCATGCAGGAACACGTGCAACCGACACCGTCACTATTGGCAGAACGCTTCAAATTTAGACAAAGGAGACAACAAGCCGGTGAAAGCATCTTAGATTATGTGGCGGAATTGAAGAAAAGTACCCGATATTGTGAATTCGGCTCAAGTCTGGACGATAACCTGCGAGATCAATTCGTGTGCGGTATCTTCAGTGATCTTATCAGGCAACGATTGTTTGCGGAAGGGAACATAAAATTCGTTAAGGCGGTATCGGTGGCGAGCTCTCTGGAGGCGGCGGAGCGGGATGCAGCCACGGTAGACGGACGTGGTCACATTAGCGGGCCGGAGGCGGCCGGCGCGATGGCGCTGTCAGCGGGTATCGAAGGTTCGAGAACAAACGCGGCGACACGTCGTAGTTCAGCAGCGTGTGATCATCAGGCAGGAGACGTACATCGCATGCAAGTCGGAGGATGCGCGGCATGCGGGGACTATAGACATACGAAAACGGAATGCAGATTTTCGAAATATCAGTGCAGTAAATGCAAAGAAATTGGGCATTTGCGTCGCATGTGTCAGGGAAATGGCACACGTGGCAGCGCGGACTATCGAGACCGCGGCCAACCACGGCGCGGTGACGGCTGCGGCGGAGCAGGCAGGACGGGGCGCGTCGCGGGCGCTGGTGGGTCCCGCATGGCCAGCCGGGGCAACGGGCAGGCCTCGAGGGTGCGGTCGGGAGCAGACGGGCGGCCGGCTATGCACACGTTCGAGGCGCACGAGGAAGACGGGGAAGAATCAATTTATCAGATGTCGTTAAGCCAATACAGACCGGTGAGCATGAACATTTTAGTAAACAATGTATGGTTGACAATGGAAATTGATACCGGTTCCCCTTTATCTTGTATCTCAAGTAGTAATTATGATCAATATTTTTCTGATATACCCCTATTACCTTGTAAATTATCAGTCAATTTCTATAATGGGAGCAAAGTTCAGCCAATGGGGTATCTAGAAGTAACAGTGACCTATAAAAATCAGGAAAAAGTTTTAGATTTATATGTGTTTAAAACGGGTAGTACCATACTTTTAGGAAGGCAGTGGTTATCAGAATTAAATATCAGTATACCTCCATTAGCAATCTATACTAATATTATAAAGCGGAAAAGTTTGTTAGTTTGTTTGTTTGTTTGTTTGCTTGAACGCGCTAATCTTCGAAAGTACTGGGTGGATTTGGATGAAATTTGGTATGGAAGTAGCTTGAAGCTTGAGGAAGGTTATAGGCTACTTTTTACCCGACTGCAAAAAAGGAGAGTTATATTTTTACCGTGATAGAATCCACGGGAGCGAAGCCCCGCGAGAGTACTAGTTATTAATAATGCGAGAGTGTCGGAGGAAGAACTAACTGTACAACAAAAAAATAATATGGTGTTAAATATTTTTTCTAGATACCATGACTTATTTGATGGTGGATTGGGCTGTTTCACGGGCGGTCGGGCCACGTTACATTTACGGGAGGGAGCCGTGCCGGTGTTCTGCCGCGCGCGGCCGCTGCCGTACGCGCTGCGCACGCGCGTCGACGCCGAGCTCGACGCCATGCTGTGCGCGGGCATCATCGAACTAGACATGTGCAAAACAGTGCACCACGAAGTGATGTGATATGTCATTACATTTCGTGCCGAGTAACATGACATTACACCATCACTTCAAACATCACGCGTGATGTTATGATGTAGCGCCATGCGATAGCACACCATCGCGCGTTCTAATGTAATGCAATGTAGTGTAATAGGACATGTTATTGAAATAGTAACATAGCAGCGAGCGATACGATGTTGTCCGCGTGTCATTATGATGATTCATAATTACACGAAAGAAATGAAATAATTGCATTGCAATTCGAAATAAAAGGACAGTTGAGTATTTACCTACGACCGTACAACGGGTGGTGGTGTCAAGGAAATATAAACCCTTTCTTAATAAAAATAGAGTTCTAAATAACATACTAAGTTACCTGACCGGGCGAAATACGAAATCGCACGCGCCTAGTTCCGGACTTCCGATATAAACCGAACATTGCCGATGCGATGCGTTCGGGAGGGCTCGGTACGAGCGAGTCTGCGAGTCATGTCGCGAGCTACTGCGCTGCTACCGCGCGCGTGATGTTTAGTGTGATGGTGTGATGCTTATTTTAGTCGAGTAATGTGTGATGTTACAGTACGCGCTCGGGTGATATTACGCGTAATGCATCACTCGCATTACTTACACATGTCTACATCGAACCTGTTGACACCTCCGACTGGGCCACACCTCTGGTAATTGTACACAAGCCGGATGGCGCTTTACGTTTATGTGCTGATTATAAGGTCACGTTAAATCGTATGTTAAGGGTCGATAAGTATCCTGTGCCAAAAATAGAGGACTTACTGAGTAAGTTAAGCGGTAGTAGGTATTTTACAAAACTAGATTTATCTCAAGCGTACAATCAAATACAATTAGATGAGTCCAAGGATTTGACGGTTATTAATACCCATAAAGGTCTTTTTAGATACAATAGATTAGTGTATGGTCTCGCGTCGAGTCCAGGAATTTTTCAAAGGATAATGACACAATTATTTGATTAAATACCCAATGTAACAATATTTTTAGATGATATTCTGATCACGGGAGATACACTGGAGGCACATGTAAATACAACAAACAAAGTTCTTCAAATATTACAAGAAAACGGGTTAAAAATAAAAAAAGAAATGTGTGATTTTTTAAGTAAAGAAGCAAAATATTTGGGATTTATAATTAGTCGAGAGGGGGTAAGAGTGGATCCTGATAAGATTAAACCCATACTGAAACTGTCTTCGCCAACAAATGTATCCGAACTAAAATCATTTTTAGGTATGGTGAACTTTTACGGGAAATTTATTAAAAACTTAAGTTTCTACTTATCACCACTTTACGAATTACTGAAAAAGGGTAAACATTGGGTATGGGGTAATACACATTCTCAGGCATTTAATAAAATAAAAAAGTTATTAATTAGTTCCGAAATATTATCACACTACGATGAATCACGGCCCGTGATAGTAACGTGTGATGCGAGCTCGCGGGGAGTCGGCGCTGTGCTTGCGCAGCGAGCGCCCGACGTCCGCGAGTATCCTATAGCGTACGCGTCAAGGTCACTCACCTCCGCGGAGTATCATTACAGTCAAATACATAAAGAGGCTTTAGCAATAGTATTCGCAGTGAAGAAATTTCATCAATATTTATATGGCAGGCCATTTGTTTTAAAAACTGATCATAAACCTTTAGTTAGTATATTCGGTTCAGAATTAGGGATTCCAAGCATGACTGCTAGTAGGTTACAGAGATGGGCGTTAATATTATCAGCTTATGATTTTAAAATAGAATATGTAAATACAAATTCAAACACAGCAGACGCTTTGTCTCGATTAGTAGAAAGTTATAAAGCTATTAGCGGATCAGGCATACAGGAAGTTCCGGAACAAACTTACCTACATTTTGCCTCAGATGCCTTGTTACTTAAGCATGACGATATTAGAGAGGCGACAAAAAGAGACCCAATTTTAACGCGTATATTGAGTTATGTTAGGGATGGTTGGCCTAAGGAAGTAGATATAAAGGAACATAGACCTTATTTTAATAGGCGTAGTGAAATATATACTTAGTTAGGTTGTCTTATGTGGGGTCATAGGTTAATAGTACCAAGGTCATGTCAAGATAGGGTTTTATTGGAGCTACATGATACTCATATGGGGATAATTAAGACAAAATGTTTAGCAAGAAGTTATGTGTGGTGGCCGGGAATTGATGAAATGTTGGAAAACCTATGCCGCAACTGCACAATCTGCGCAGAAATGGCCGAGGCGCCAGTACACCACGCCCCGCAGTCGTGGAACTGGCCGTCTCGTCCATGGACTAGGTTACACGTGGATTTTTTAGGGCCAATACATGGACATAAGTATTTAATAATGGTCGATGCCACTTCGAAATGGATAGAAGCATGTCCGGTCGTTTCGACTACGGCTAAAGCAGTAATAAGTAAAATTAGAGAAATCTGGTCACGATTTGGTATACCTAAACAATTAGTCTCCGATAACGGGTCCCCCTTTAGTAGTGAAGAATTTAATTTATTTTTAGAAAATAACGGAGTGGAACATGTATATTCCGCACCATATCACCCCGCTTCCAATGGTTTAGCGGAGAATGCAGTTAGGCAGTGTAAAAGGGTTATAAAAAAAGCTATAATTCAACATATAGATGTAGAACTTGCCCTTCAGCGGTTCTTACTAGTGTACAGAACCACTGAACATAGTACCACAAAAGAAAGCCCAGCACAAATATTACAAGGTAGAACATTAAGAACTCGGTTAGACCGGCTCAAACCGGCGCGCGAGAAGCAGGTGGCTGACGCGCAGCTCCGGCAGAAAAACGGGGCAGGTGGAACGCACCGCGCTCTCAATATGGGGGACGAGGTTTGGTGCCGGGTGTACCAAGGATTAAAGAGGTGGGTAAGAGGTACGGTGATTGAACGCTTGAGTACTACAGATTATCAAATAAGATTATTAGATGGCACAGAGATAGGTACATAGACATATAGATCAATTAAAGTTAAAATGTAAGGCACATCAATCGCAACAGACTGATGACGTAATAGTCAGCACAAAAGTATCGCCCAAAAACTATGACCGGCCTTTAGGCAATGTACTGGTTTTTCCTACAGAACCAGTTGTGGAAACACCCACCGAGGTGTGCGTAGGTGGAGGTGTGGGAGGTTCGGGATTCAGTAGGGACAAAGCGCATTCGGAACCAGGGGTAATAATTCCGGAGCTAGCAAAGGGGTCTGTGGATGAACCTAACAGTGTGGCCTCGACCGCTGGTGAAACCCGTCCCGTTAGAAATAGGAGACCTCCCCAAAGATATGGTCAGCCCTAATTTAAGGTTTAGATTAAGTACTTGTACAAATAATTGATTACGAACTAGTCTTAAGTCCAGTTGTAATTAGATTAAGTATTAGTTATAAGTTTAGTTTATTAGTTTGTAGATAGATTATAAGTACCAATGTTTGTCTAGTAAATAAGTTCAATTGTAATGTAAGTTAGATAATAAGGGTGGAGGTGTAATGTAGGGTATTCATAAGTTGTAAAGTATAAATACCGCACGCCTACCGCGGTTAGTTTCAGTCATTAAATGTATATAGAAGAGCTACCAACAAGTTTTATTTCCCGACATTACAATTATAAATGCGAAAGTTTGTGAGGATGGATAGGTGAATGTATATTTGTTACTCTTTCACTCAAAAACTACTGAACGGATTTGAATGAAATTTGGTAAGTAGATAGTTGACATTCTGGTATAACATAGGCTAGGAAATTCCCATGGGATCGGGATTTGCGCGGGATAACCTTCCGGGATAAAACGTAGCCTATGTATTATTCCAGGATGTCAACTATCTACTTACCTAATTTCATTGAGATCCGTTCAGTAGATTTCGCGTGAAAGAGCAACAAACATACAAACATTCTCACAAATTATCGCATTTATAATATTAGTAGGATTAGTAGGATAGGATAGGACACGATACTAAAACACAAATAAACTTCGTCTTTCTGTTTGTTTTTGCACTTCACTGAAAGACAAGTAGGTAGGTTATAGGTAGGGCTTCATTTAGGCTACTTCTTTTTTAGGGTTCCGTAGCCGATTGGCAAAAAAACGGAACCCTTATTGTTTCATCATGTCTGTCTGTCTGTCTGTCTGTCTGTCCGTCCGTCCGTCCATCCGTATGTCACAACCATTTTATTTCGAAACTATTAGGACTATACATGTGAAACTTAGTAGTATTCTGTGAACCGTTTTCCGATTTTAAGAAAAAAATAATAAAAAATATATAAAATAAAGGGGCTCCCCATACATGGAACTAAAACTGTTTTTTTTTTTTTTTTCATGAAACCTATGCGTGTGTGGTATTTATAGACAGGTCTTTGAAAATGACGTTGGAGTTTCTAAAACCACTTTTTCATAAAGTTAATCGTTTAAAAGATATACGCTTCCAAAGTGGTAAAATGTCCCCCCCCCCTCTAACTTCTATAATAATGGAGTGAAAAATCTAAAAAAATATTTGTCTGTAGATCTTAATGTAAACTTTCAACCAAAATGAGTTTGAACGAGATCGGGTCAGCAGTTTTTGAGATACAGCATATTTTCTAAAACCGCAAATATAACTTTGTAATTCATACAGACACTATGAAAACAAAGTTATTTGGCGAAGTTGTTAAAAATGTAAATAAGCTAGTATTAAGAAATTTTTAAAATTTTTGTTTGTTTTTTTTACTATTATATTATTATAGTTACTACGGAACCCTTCATGGGCGAGTTTGACTCGCACTTGGCCAATTTTTTGATAGTGGATTTTACACGAAATCGGGATTTAAGCTGGAAAAACCGCGTAGGTAGGTAATATGGTCTCCCACGAGAGATATCGCGAGCATAGTTATAAAATATAAGCATTAATTATTATAGCCTATGTTTCATTCTGATAGTGTAACTTAAACTTATAAGTGAACAAATATATCCCCTTTATAATACTTACTAGCGACATCCACTTCACACGGTCGCCTTCTGTTAATTCACAAAAAATCTTAATTAATTATAGGTACACCAAAACCTTCCTCATAAATCACTCTATCCAATGCTGAAAACCACATGAGAATCTGTTCAGTACCTAGTTCTTGAGATTATCGCGATTATACAGACGGAAAGACGCAGCTGGAGATTTAGTTTTATAATATGTAAGAATTAGTAGGTATTACTGTCGAAAACCGTTTCCAATTCATGAACTGACTTTGAACTCATAGCAAATACAACATATTAATAGCAAACACGCAGTGTTGGGATGACAGGAAGAAAACTTACATGTTCTTGTATTATGCAAAGCATATATTCCAATGCATAAAGGTAGCCATAATCTTCCTTTCTTCTTGTTTAGTAATAGCAAGTTATCATAAAACAGGTACAATCGCTAACCATAAACATGTTTCATTATGCCAGAGCGACATGTTTAGAACGAAACCTCTTTAAAGATAGATGATAAATAAAATGTGTTATAATCTGTGGTTTCTCATAAATAAATGCAATAATTATGTAAGTCACTCACAATAAAAACTAAACAAAATAATAGTAATATTTAATGTTTATTTAATTTTATGAATTCAGTCCAAGGGCAGTAACCGCTTGGAGAGATCTCGCAACCTTTTAATTCTAACAATACTTTTTGAGGAGGCTGTAAAAGAGACAAACGTTCGCCATTCCTCAATTGTTTAGTAGAAGGATAAACGTATTCTATTTTCAAATACTGTCCAGAGATATCACTCCACTTTTGAAATACGATTTTCCCGCCGATCGGGAACGGCTCAAATTGATTGGGCAAAACAAACGGTTTAAAATCTAACCCCCTGATTACAGAGTTCAAATTCGAATCGTGTGCCACTAGTAAAGTGAATTTTGGTGTTCCATTTTTGAAAATATCGAACATGTACTTTAAGAGGGGTCTGGCTATGTCTTTTGCTGCGGTCGTTAAATTGAATCTAACATTCTGGTTCTCTTTGGCAATGCTCGTCAAGAGTTTCCATTGCTCGTCAGTCACGATTTGTCCCCATGCAACTTCAGATATTGGTTCACCTTCGTAGTAACTCATTATAAATGAATCAACGACGGAATTCCCGATGTCCAGCGGTCCACTGACATTCGGTTCCTCACCATCTTCCAACACGATTTCATTTAGACGTGGGTGTAACTCACACAAATATAAGTTCTTGCAAATATCCGAATTCTTCAAATCTAATATTCTACTCAGTTCTGAATACGACTGCGTTAAGTCCATTTCTTTTAATTTATTCTCCATTTCTTCTCTTACTTTGTTCTTAAATGTTTCCGTAGTGTTATGAAGTATGGGCAAGAATAATGGATCGAAAACTTCTAAATTTTCGTAATGTTGTACTGTTATATTGCAGGATTGGAACGCGGATTCTGCGAATGCCTTAGCTGTGAGCAAAGTTCGTGGTTTAGTGTTTGCATAAATGAGTATCTCGTCTTCATTAGGACATCCCTCTATGAACTCCTCGCTGTCCAGCCATTCGGCTATGTATTTTCCCATATAACCTTCAAGTCGGGCACCTTTTTCCGTCAAGTATCCTGCAGAGGCATTCCATTTCGGCCACGATTTTGACGAATACGATTCTAGTTTTTCTGTCAACGGCGTACGCACATTATGACGACTTAGTATTAAAACCTGTTCCAACTTGAGACTGTCAATATCAATGCCTTTGCTTAGCGCAATGAGGCACATTAAAACGATTAGTTTTCCCGCCATTTGTTTGTGGTTGTTTATTTTTTACACTGTGCACTGTTTAGACACTGACACTAAATTATTTTCCTTGATTGCTTTTTTGTTGTTATTGCAGTTTAGTATTTTCGATCACAGTTTTAACATGATTGGAGTATACTTTCCGCGTCCGTGAGCGCAATAAGACTGGCGCGATTCGTTTATAGACTTCGATAAGCAGTGTTTCATCATACGACCACAATGATTAAACATAATAGGGTTTTATGATACAGAAGTCTAATCATTTAATAATTAATTGTCACAAGTATCATTATCTGTCATTATTTTTATATTATGATGCTTATATCTAAGTTGATACATAAGTATCGCATTTCTTTATCATACATTAATATTATTTTTTGTTATATTATTGAATGGTGCTGGACAATACTGTATTTAATTGTATGTTTAAAAATTTGATTTAGATATAAGTATGTAACCATGGTATATAACATTGTAATATTTAGCACACCGTAATGGTAAATATATTGTAATTAATCTTTAATCGTCATAAATTAATTGTATTTTTGTTCTTATTATTATAGACATTGTTATCTTAGACAATCTTACTTTTGACATTACTATAATTATATTTTTGACATTATTATTATTGCGTTATTGCCGATGATAATAATGTCAAAAATACATGCTGATGCTGATGCTGCTGGACAATGCTGTATTAAATTATACGTTTCTAGAATTTGATTTAGTTTTAAATAACACTGTAATATTTAGCACACCGTAATGGTAAAATGTATTGGGACGCTACTAAATCTAACCAACTTATATGTATACCTACATTATGGCTAATAAATGATTTCTTTCTTTCTTTCTATCTAAAGTGAATCAATTCAAAATTTTATTGGTTACGTTATGGTTCCATTTGAGAATGTATTATTACGCGAGAACTATATGCACGTGTATACCACAGTTCTACAAAGGCTGAATAGTTGAAAAAGCTTCCTGAAGTGTGTCATCCCACTTACTGGCGAGCGGTCTAAGGAGCGCCTAAAGCTGTGGCGAGAAAATGCATCCCTTTCAAAGCCATTCGTACCACCAGCTGAGAATCTACTTTCTGGACATGAACTGCCATGGCTGACGTGTAAGTCGTGAAATATTGGCTGTAGCAAAGAAAATCTGTTCAGGTGGAGATTTATTGACGACTCTGCCTTGAAGTGTATCTATATATGGTGATGCTCGACAAACCATGGCGCACTTAATTTCCTGTCCTGCATGTCCAGTCAACTGTACACTGCTGGACTTGATGGAAGCTTCCGACGACGGTAACAAACTTGTTGCCCAGTTCCGTGCAGAATCAATTTAGCAATTTGCCATCGACACGCTGAGAAGAAGAACGCAATAACTTAGTAAAGAGCCAGCTAAGAAGTTCATGGCTAAATAATAACAGCTGCACGAGTCATCTTAAGGGTTAAGCAATGATTGCTGAGACCAGCCCCTCCATCCTTATCGAGATGCCTCGGAAGACACGTTTAACCGTTTATTCCGGCAGTAATTTATACATCTTTCACAGTAATTACTGGCAGTCAGAAGCCAGAAATCTGGCATTAGTCTTGCCAAAGGGTATAGTGTTAATCGATACTCAATACTGTACATTGTTCATCGAGGGGAGAAAGTGACCGATTACCAACGAGGGTGTTGTTTGAGCAGCTGAAGGCCTTAATACTGTTACGAGCTGGGGTTCGGGATAGAAGTAATTAACGCCAATTAAACCAAAATTAACACTTTAATTAATTAAGCACAAAATAAAAATTTAACACAATTATTCGCACCACAACACTTGTCACTTAACACTTAGATCGCACTTAAATCGCACTGAAATTCACTGGTAAAACTTCTATTATATCTCGTATTTGCCTCTTAATAAGACTGACTCTCTGCGCCCCTTTGCGCTCTATTTATACCCCAGTCTATGAGTTCGAGAACATTCTTATAAAATCGACTCACTATTTATACTGCCTAGAAAATTCCATGAAGCTATTCGAGATACATAGTACCGCTATTCGTCGCTAGATGGCGCTAGTGTCTCGACTAGATATACACATTACCGCTATTCGCCGCTAGATGGCATTAGTGTCTCGAACATTCTAGATTTATGTCAAAGTTTCTCGACGTACTTCACTAAGCGACTGGCGTAACACTGCCCCCTCCTAAGACATGCTCGACCCGAGCAACATTAGACCCGTAGTAACGCGCCAGTCGATCAACATGAACAATCTTTGGCGCAGCTCGTGGACCTTTCTGGATCCGATAAGTGACGTCATTAATCTTAGTCACAACGCGATATGGTTCATCCCATTTTGCCTGTAATATCGGTGACTTTCCTTTGCTGCGCACCGGATTATGCAACCAGACGAATGAGCCTTCATCAAATCCTTGATTGTTCATCTTTCGGTCGTAACGAGTCTTCACCTTCTGAGACGTTTGTTGACCGGATTGTCTGACATGCTCGTATATGTCGTTCATTCTGTTTCACAATTCACTCGCGTAGTCTGTTACACTACAAGGTGCTTCCGGCGGTATTCCAGTGATTAGATCTGCAGGCAACCTAAGCTCTCGTCCGAAGTTCACGAAAGCAGGTGTAACAGCTATACTCTCATGAACTGCACTTCGATATGACAGAAGAAACGGCTTAATGTGTTTGTCCCAATCCTTTTGCCTGCTTTCTACAACTTTAGCCAGATATCTCTCTAATGTCTGGTTAAAACGTTCTACCATTCCATCGTATTGCGGGTGATACGAAGTGGTCCTGGTTTTATGAGTACCCATTACTCGACATGTCTCCTGAAATACCTGGGACTCAAATATTCTTCCTTGATCACTGTGAATTTCCAAGGGTACTCCGTAGCGACAAAATATTTCATTAACCAATTTATCTGCCACTGTTGTAGCTTCTTGGTTAGGAATGGCAAAAACTTCTGGCCACTTTGTTAAATAATCCATTACGACCATAAAGTACCTGTTCTCACTCTCGCTCTCAGGAAATGGTCCAGCAACATCCAGCGCTATCCGTTCCCATGGGGCTCCCACATTATAGATCTTTAAAGCTCCTCTACTGCGTGTTTGAGGTCCCTTAACTGCTGCACAACTAGTGCATTTGCGGCACCAGTCTTCTACGTCGTCTCGGCAGTGGTTCCAGTAAAATCGCTCTCGTATCTTTAACAGAGTCCTTCTTACTCCCATATGACCTCCTGAACATCCGTCGTGGTAAAGCTGTAGAACTTCAGGTACCTTCGCCTTTGGTACGACCATTTGTAGGTGACAATGGCCTCCTCGAGCATTTTCCCATTTGCGGCACAATACTCCCTCGTGGATCACCAAACTGTCCCACTGTGCCCAATAACTTTTTGTTGTGGTACTCATTCCAGCGACGTCATGCCAACTAGGCTTTGGAGCAGCGGCTTTCTTCCATTCAAGAACGGGTTTGACGTCTAAGTCATCCTGCTGCGCACACTGTAGCGCTTCTTTCCACTCATTGCTCAGGTCTGTTCTCAGCATCTTGACGGGTACTATTTCTTTTTCTTCTTGCCTAACACAGTGCTTACATTCTTCAGGAGATAAAGAGGTTGTAATAGCCTACTTCAGTAGGCTATTACAACCTCTTTATCTCCTTTTCGCTGTGATAACACGCCACCAATTCCGGTATTACTTGCATCTGTGTCTACGATAAACTCATTCTCAGTGTCAGGAAATCCAAGAATAGGTGTATCGCACAGACGCTTCTTCAATTCGCGGAAAACAGCGTCGCAGTCTTCTTCCCAGCAGAATGTTCGCATCTCTTCAGTGAGCTTGTGTAATGGCTTAGCAATATCAGCGAAATTTTTCACAAACCGGCGGTAATATGAGCACAACCCTAAAAACGCTCTGACCTGTGTCCTGTCTTTTGGTACTGGCCAATCCTTAACAGCGACTATTTTGTCCGGATCAGTTTGCACACCTTGCGAAACTACATGGCCCAGGAAAGTCACTTGTCGTTTGAAAAATGAGCACTTTTTAGGACTTAGCGTCAGATTGGCTGCACGGATTTTTGCTAGCACACGTTCCAGGTTCTTAAGGTGATCTTGAAATGAGCGCCCGACAATAATAATGTCATCTAAATATACCAGACAGGCGTCTCCAATAAGCCCAGTGAGTAACAGCTCCATTAGCCTTTCAAAAGTTGCTGGCGCATTGCACAAACCAAATGGCATTACTTTGAATTGCCACAGACCTTTTCACGTAGAAAATGCTGTCTTTTCCTTATCCTTAGGATCTAGTTCCACTTGCCAGTAGCCACTTTTCAAATCTAGGGTTGTAAACCACTTCATTCCTGTCAGCGTGTCTAAAGTGTCGTCAATTCTTGGTAGTGGATAACTGTCCTTCTTTGTTGCATCGTTTAACCTCCGATAATCGACACAAAAACGTAAGTTGCCGTCCTTCTTCTTGACTAGCACTACGGGAGAACACCATGGACTGGATGAAGGTTCTATCACACCATCCTTTACCATCCCTTCAATCATGGCCTCTACCTCTTTCTCTCGTGCAACTGGCAATCTTCTTGGCCGCTGATGGATTGGTAATTCGTTACCAGTATTTATCGTGTGCTGAACCAGTCCAGTCCTTCCAATATCAGCATCACTGGAAGAGAAAATATCGGCGTACCGAAGTAACACTTTCTTAGCCAATGCAACTTCCTCTTCAGACAGATCCTTGTGAAAGCCTTCTAGAAGAGACGACACATTAAATGTGCTATTAAGTTTATTGCTACTGGATATTTCTTGGCACCGGCGTATCCAGGCAACTTCCTCACAGGTGCCCATCAATGTTCCCTTTTTAATTATGTGTTCTTCATTACTTGGGTTCAAAATCCTCACTACTGAAATAGTTGTGGGCCTCACCAGAGTGCGTGCCATTATCCATGGATGATCATTATCCGTTCCTTCAATAAACAAGCACCGACGCTTTTGTCCCAAATTTTGTGATAAACTTACTGTGCGGGACAGTGATATACAGGGTGTGGCGGAAATAATGGATAACCCTGTAACTGCCAGTAGGTCATATAATGGTCTATCATATATCCCGATTTCAAACTCAGGTGGTCAGGCATTTCAAAGTTATTTTTATTTGTTTATTTTTTTTGAAAATATTGTACCTATTTTATAAAATCAGCTGCCGTTTCAACATTTAACGGAGTTTTTTTATTCTGTTTTTTGCGGTCTGCTTCTGAATGTTTGTGTAATCACACGCGTATGAAGATTTTTTGTTACACTCTAAGATGATTTCAGAAAAAAACACATAATACTTACTTTTTAGTTTTTTTTAATTGAATCCTGTAACTTTGACTCCATACTCTGAAAAAAAAATGTATGGCACAGTTATGGCCCATTACTTTAAAAAGTTGTCCATATCATGCGGATTCTAAAATGGTATCATAGTGGCCAGTATCGTACGAATGTGCAACCCTATTTCAGTTTGAATTCAAAAGGTTCATAATTTCAAAAAAATATTAAATTCAAAAAAATGTGATTCTGTATTTTACTAATCTTCTGTGTCATGTAAATTGTTGTAAAAACGTTTCTAACTCACTTTGACATTGCTAAAACACCACTCAGGTAATAAAAAACCCAGTCTCACTTTCTTTGGGATGACAGAGCTATTGTGCTTCCAGGCTGTGGCTTTTTATTGATTTACTTTAAAGAGGTAGATAATAACGAGTTTAAGACTCCTTACTTAATTAGGTAATTATTTTACAGGTCAATTGATACAATAAAAAGCAATGTTCATGACACAAATGTATTTAAAAATCATACAAGATGTTCGAAATGAGCCCCATCGGCTGCGATGCAAGCTCTGCACCTTCTAATAAATGAACGTTTGATGCGACGTGCAAAGCCTGCCAAACTTATTTCCTGAGCAGCAGACTGCACACGTTGCCGCAATTGCTCCACAGACGTAATCTCTTCTTTGTAAACTTTTTCTTTTAAACAGCCCCAGTAAAAGAAGTCTAATGGGTTCAGGTCCGGCGAACGGGGTGGCCACAATATTGGCCCTAAGCGCCCTATCCAACGTTCTGGATATGTCTCATTCAGGTGCTCTCTCACTCTTGCCGCATAATGTGCAGGGCAGCCGTCGTTTTGCAGCCACATGTTCTCACGTGTTTCATTAGGAACGTCTTCTAACAGCTCGGGTAAATTATTTTGCAGGAAGTTCAAATAGCTTTCAGCATTAAGAGTCGGTGGCAGCTCAAACGGACCAATAATTTGGCCGTTAATTATTCCTGTCCATAAATTGATTTTCACTTGGTACTGCGATCGGTCTTGTCTAATTAAATGTGGATTTTCAAGCTGCCAACTGTGTAAATTGTGTATATTCAAATACCCGTCCTTCCTGCATGTAGACTCGTCACTCCAGAGGATATTTTCAAAGAAATGTGGTTGTTCTCTAATTCTTCTCAACATTATACGACAAAATTCTTTTCGTGCTCGGTAGTCCCTTGGAAGTAATGTTTGCACCCTTTGATAGTGGTAAGGGTACAATTCGTGACGTTTTAATATGCGATGTACTGTTCTGGTTGACATTCCAGTAAACCGAGATAAAACTCGAATGGATATGGTAGGATCTGCTTCTACTAACTCCATAACTTCTTCTTCGTTATTGTAGACTCGTGGTCGTCCTTCACTCGCGCCGCCCACACCTGTACCAGGTATTCTTCCCTCACAGTAGGCATTGTGTACGCGAATAAAAATTCGGTAATCAGGGTGTCGACTATTCGGGTACCTTTCTCGGTAAAGTCTTGCCGCTTCATTGGCGTTGCCTCTACATTCACCATAAATGTAGTGCATGTTGGCATATTCTACCGATGTGTAACGTTGAGGCATTGTCAACAGCGCACTTGCCACAACAGTCCGGGTACAGTAAGCAATGTCGTCGGGATCACTAAACAACGCAAGTCCAAATCACAGGCAAATCAGAGTCCGAAAAGAAATGCAGTAAGTCACGAGTTAGATTTAACGAACGAAAAACAGGGAGCAAAGGCGCGTGCGACTACGTACGACAACGAACGGGATCACACTGAATGATGTTATGAGGAACTATTGATGTGGTGATTCTAAAAAAAATACAGCTTGCCTTTTTCTATTTTGCACAATAGCTATATTGTTTCCATCGAGCCAGAATTCCAGGTAGCCCCAAACAAAGAAAGGACCGGTTTTTTTTTACCTGAGTGATGTTTTAGCAATGTCAAAGTGAGTTAGAAACGTTTTTACAACAATTTACATGATACAGAAGATTAGTAAAATACAGAATCACATTTTTTTGAATTTAATATTTTTTTGAAATTATGGACCTTTTGAATTCAAACTGAAATAGTTTTGCACATTCGTACGATACTGGCCACTATGATACCATTTTAGAATTCGCATGATATGGACAACTTTTTAAAGTAATGGGCCATAACTGTGCGATACATTTTTTTTTCAGGGTATGGAGTCAAAGTTACAGGATTCAATTAAAAAAACTAAAAAGTAAGTATTATGTGTTTTTTTCTGAAATCATCTTAGAGTGTAACAAAAAATCTTCATACGCGTGTGATTACACAAACATTCAGAAGCAGACCGCAAAAAACAGAATAAAAAAACTCCGTTAAATGTTGAAACGGCAGCTGATTTTATAAAATAGGTACAATATTTTCAAAAAAAAATAAACAAATAAAAATAACTTTGAAATGCCTGACCAACTGAGTTTGAAATTGGGATATATGATAGACCATTATATGACCTACTGGCAGTTACAGGGTTATCCATTATTTCCGCCACACCCTGTATAGTGAACAGTGATATAAAAACAACAGTGATATATAAACAGATACATAATGAACAGATATAGTGAATAGACAGTGATAGATACTTAACGGAATGATTATAGACTTTGTGTTTAATAGTTTTAGTTCTATTTAATAGTTCAAATACGAAAAATAATAGTTTTAAGCGATTACTATAAGGATTAGATAGTTTCGTGAATGTATGTACATAGAACTAGAGGTAAACATTAGTACATAAGAGTTATATCTTTAAATGTTATGTTTTTTTGTTGATTTTATATTTTTCCTAGATAGTTCTTGTGATTTAGAATCGAAATATATATAGTTTTACCCATAAAAATAGCGTAAAAATAGTGAAAATGGCCAAAAATATGCAACGGCTCTCGTTACGGTAAAGTTTCGCAGCAGCTAAGCAAAGTGCGCCTTCTCCTGATTGGTTAAAAATACTTTGTTCTGATTGGCTAACCAATCACAGCGCTTAGATTTTTAGTTTTGGTATATAATGAGTACATAACGTAAGTAAATAAGAGATAGCTGTTCTTGATTCTGATTGGATAAAATTGCTGTATTCTTATTGGTCAACCAATCATAGAGTCTACATTTTCTTAGCGAAATTTGTATTAATTAGGAACATTTAGCCTGGTTCGACACAGTTTGCGGGCAAAATTGTAACAAGAAGAAACACTCAAGAAAATAAAGGAAGAAAACTTCAAGAATCTTCTAGTGTGGTTTTAATTCTTCACCAACCCAGCACACAAATGCACCTGTATGGCACATTTAATGGTCCTTCGAGCGCCGGATTTACTGTGAAGAATTAATTGAAGAGTATTATTGGAAGATTTTATTGAAAATTTATTTTGAAGAATTATTCCAAGATTATTGTCGGAAGATTTTACTGAAGATTTATTTGAAGAATTATTTTCGTCGTATATAGGGATGAATTTTTGAAAAATTCAAGAGTGTTTCAAGATAGTCGAAGAATATCAGCTGAAAACATGCCAGTTACACGCTCCGAGGGGAGGGGCCGCAAACCTTCAGGCGAACAGAAGCCGTCATCGACCGAAAGTACCTCGGCGACCGGCACCAGTGCGGAAGCCAGCACGGAATCGACAGTAACAGGGACGACCGCCACGGACGCTTCAGAACAGACACATAGCTCCGCGGCAACTGATCCAACCACCGTGACTTCCGCCACCGCCGCATCCACTTCGACCGCCGCCGCCTCCGCCTCATCTGCAACTGCCCCGCCCGCCTCGCACTCCGCCAGCGTCGCCGCACCGTCTGTGACTCCTTCGAACACGACGACGTTAACTACGGGTGCGAAGGTGAAACAGCTGATGATGCCGCCCGCAGCTGTCAATACAGAAACTTCTACAGTGAAGAAAGTCATGAAGACTGTTGCCGGTCCATCGATGCCGACTGGACCACAGGTCCTCGCACCCCCTAGCAAGAGGGGGGGAAAGGGAGGATCCATCCACAGCAGAACTAAAGAAAAGAAGATAGCGAAGGCAAAAGACAGAGTTAAGCTTTCAAGTACAGTTAGCCGCAGCACGCCTAGCCGCTTTAGAAGCAGAAGATTCCGAAGAAGAAGAGGAAGAAGAAGAAGATGTCTCCCTCTATTCAGAAACAAATGCAAGAGTGGACACTTGGTTGGACAATCAAGTGAACCGCCCAGTGTTAGCGATCGCCAACGAACCTCACCGCGCTCCAGAAGAACCGACGGCCACCCATGCTGAAGAACCGATGCCAAGAAGATAGGAAGAGACACATCGGTCACCGGCGGGAGGTCAATCTGACTTATCCATTCTAGCTGAAGCAATTACCAAGGCTGTCAGCACCGCCCAGAGACCCAAGTTTGTCGAGTTACCTTTCTTCAGTGGGTCTCATCAGGAATGGCTACCCTTCCGCGCCGCATACTACGAGACTGAAATGATGTTCAGCGCCGTTGAAAATACAAATCGACTTAGAAGAAATTTGAAAGGGAAGGCCTAAGAAGCGGTTGAAGGTTTACTGATAACCAACGCGCACCCTGCCGAAGTGATGAAGACTCTGGAGTCAAGATTTGGAAGACCAGAATCAATAGCAATGTTGGAAATGGAAACGCTTCGAGGTCTACCGCGCCTCTCCGAGTCACCGAGGGACATCTGCATATTCGCCACTAAGGTCTCCAACGTAGTGGCAACATTGAAGACTTTGGGTTGTTTCAATTACATGTACAACCCTGAACTCGCGAAGACTATTGTAGACAAGCTGACGCCGACGCTGCGATACAGATACTACGACTTCTCGGCTACACAATGGCGTGAAGATCCCTGCTTACTCAAAATAGAGAAGTTCTTCAAAAGGGAAGCAGAATTGTGCGGACCTTATGCAATGCCTGAACAGATGGCCGCACCTACTACAGTGGCTCCACAGAAGAGGATGCAGAGGATTAACAACGTAACTGAGAAGAAATACACACTGAGGTGCTTCGTATGCGAAAATACGGGGCACACCAACGTAACAGAATGTGAACAATTCAAAAATTGGATGAAAATGCAAGATGGGACGTAGCAAAGTCCAAACGCCTCTGCTTCAGATGCCTTCGTTATAGAAACAAGATTCACAACTGCCGACCTAAGCCTTGTGGTATAAACAACTGCAAGTACTCTCATCACAAGATGTTACATTATGACAAGAAGACAGAAAAGGCAGAAAATGGAGAAAATAAAGAAGCAGCTGAAGTCATCAATTCGACTTGGACAATCAAGAAACAATCTTATCTGAAGATCATACCGATTCAGGTGGTAGGACCAAAAGGAGCTGTCAACACTAGGGCTTTCAATACCGGTATTCCGGGATCCCGTAATACCGTGGTCACGGATTTTATTTTGGCCTTTTACAATACCGGTATTGACGCCCCAATACCGTGATTACGGTATTACAAACATTAGATCTGAAAATGTATGTGATCTTATTCTCATACTAGTTTTCATCAGCGCAAGCGTCTCGCTGCTGTCTTAAGCCGAAATCGAGCTGCACTTATGTCGTTTTTGTTATTGTCAGTCAGTTTCGCAAAGGCGACGGGATAACGCGTATATAGACTTTGTTATTGTGTTGTGTTAACTTGTAACTGTGAAGTTCTGATATAATAGCGCGTATTTTTGCTAGTTTAATTAGATTGCCGTCGTTGCTGCCTCTTCGTGTCTTACCCGAAACGTTCTTGGCGTTTGAATTTCAGAAATTTGAATGAAAACTTTTTGTATTATTGTGTTATTTGTATACTTTTACATTTTTTTACTATGTTTTTCAGAAATTGTAACGCTTGATTTATTTTGTTACTTGTTTAGCTTTAGATTTTTTGATTATTTTTTGTTACATCATTATTAAGAATGTTACTAAAACGATCACCAAATGATTGCTAGCTAACTACTTAAGCTATATTTTACTTACTTACATTTCAGAAAATAATGGTACCTATGTTAATTTTTACATGAGCTTTTTTTTTATATTGTACTACACAAAATCTATGTGAAAAGCCTTCCTGCAAAATTATTAGATTATGTTTCAGTTTTCATTATGTTCCCAATTCCTAGTCCTACTTAAATAATCAACCATTACCAAATTGTTATATAAGAGAGCTATGGATAAAACGTATTAATTATTATTTATTCTTTATTTCCAATACATACATATAAATTACATTTTTAAATATTCTCTATGAAAAAAAAACATTTAAAAATATAAAAAATAGTAGCCCACCGGTATCGGGAACAGGGTCCAAGCTACCGGCAGTCAGGGCTCCATAGAGAGGAACCTCCTGATGATACGCGCCGTATCCAGGAGTACCGCTTTCTAAAGCAAGCCTTTGATCCAACCGCCTAACGAGAGCCTCCTGAGGTGTTGGTCGAGGCTCTTGGCTATTAACCCATTGACTGAGATGACTATCGGTACAATGATTGCCGAGTTCACATCCCACATGTCGACAATCTCGTGTGCGAAGTCAAGATACTTGATTTGCTTATCTCTCTCAGCTTTCACGAGGTTCTCGTCATGCGGGATGGTTATGTCGACAATCATGGCACGCCTCTCGATTCGGTCCACCACCACTATATCAGGCTTATTGGCTACAATAGTCCTGTCAGTGATGATGGACCGATCCCAGTATAATGCGATATGACCGTTATCGAGAACTGAGTTGGGCACATACCTATAGTACGGCACTTCCGATTCCACAAGAGAATATTTCAGAGCAAGTTGCTGATGAATTATCTTGGCTGCAAGGTTGTGCCTGTGCAAGTACTCGCCATTAGCAAGACGAGAACAACCAGAGATAATGTGGCGGATTGATTCACCCGGACGGTGACATGCCCGACATATGTCAACCGTGTCATCCTTCACAATAAATTTCCGGTAGTTGTTCGTCATGATAACTTCGTCCATAATTGCACAGACAAAATCTTCGGTTTCCCCAAAGAGGTCACCGAAGCGCAACCAAGCTAGGAACGCCACTTGGTCTACGTCGGACACATGTAGGGCCCGGAAAAAACGTCCATGAAGCTCCTTACTCTGCCATATCCCCCTCTGATCGTTAGTGTCTAGTACTGCAGGTTTGCGCCAGTTCTCATTAGCCGAGGAGAGCGGGGTGAGTCCTTTGTCCACCGCTACTACCCACTTCTTCCACCCACTTCGGAAGGATTTGTGCTTAGAGGATTCAAGGCTAAGAAAATGTACCCTGAGACTGCATACCTCGCGGTTGTGGAGAGTATTAGCATTCAAAAAGCCTTGACCTCCACATTTCCGCGGGATATACAGCCTCATCACCGACGAGCGTGGGTGATGCATTCGATATGCAGTCAGCAATGTACGAATTCTCCTATCCAGGGCGTCAAGTTCAGTTTGAGTCCATTTGAGTACGCCGGAAGAGTATATCAACACCGGCATGACCCAACCGTTGAAGGCACGTACCTTGTTCCCACCCGATAGAAGGCTTTTAAATACCTTCTTTAGGCGACCAAAGAAGCGCTACTTCAGCGATTGCTTCATGTTAACTACATTGATACCTAATGCTTCCGACACACTCAAACACTTATAGGTTTCGGTTGGAGAGAGGGATCTCAGGTTTATGGAATTCGAGGGTTGAGATCCCACGGATACCACAATCTCCCCTCGCTTTACATGCATAATCTCACATTTGTCGACACCAAACTCCATCCTGATGGCACTACTGAAAGTTTCAGTTACCTTCAGTAGTTCCATCAGTTGTAGACTAGTGGCGCCAAAAAGTTTTAAATCATCCATGTAAAGGAGGTGAGAAATAACCTGAACACCTCTTTTCAACCTATAGCCTAGGCCTGAATTCTCCAGCAGTGTGCTTAGAGGATTCAAGGCTAAGCAAAACCAAAGCGGACTCAATTATTATTATTATTTTCAATAAATAAGGACAATAAAGATTGATTTGAAAATAAAAAAAACACATATTTTATTGCTTTTATTAATGTCCTAATTGAACTTGCGTTTAATACCAGATTACCGGTATTGATACCGGGATCACGGTATTGACTTTTCCAATACCGGTATTGATACCGGTATTGAAAACATCCGGTATTTGAAAGCCCTAGTCAACACCTTCGCATTGATGAACGACGGATCAACAGTCACGCTTGTCGACGACAGGATGGTGAAAAATATTGGAGCAACAGGACCCATAGATCCATTGAAAATAGAAACCATCAATGATATGAAGACATCAGAATCAGCATCAAGAAGAGTCACCATCAAGCTAAAGGGACTCAACGATCATGAAGAGCAAATACAAGCGCGCACAGTGAAGAACCTGCAAGTCTCATCTCAACGGGTGCCACAAGAACTTTTAGAAGGATGCCAACACTTAGTTGACATTCGAAATCATCTCACATATGCAGAGGCGAAACCACGAATACTGATCGGTCAAGATAACTGGCATCTTCTGCTGAGATCAGAAGTAAGAAGAGGAAATCAAAACCATCCGGTGGCCTCTCTCACGCCACTAGGCTGGGTACTCCACGGCAGCCAAACACGAATACTTGGACAGAAGATCTACTTCGTGTCACACGTCACAGAAGATCCAGAAGATAACTTAGAAGACCTTGTAAGAAAATACTTTGAGATGGACGCACTCTGAATAAATCCCAAAAGACCGAAGACTGATCCAGAAGAAAAGGCACTACGTATTTTAGAAAAGACCACAACGAAGACAGAAGAAGGAAGATTCCAGACCGGTCTTCTCAGGCGCAAAGAAGATATCAAGCTTCCAGACAACTATGAAAACTCACTGAAGAGGCTCTTCAACATAGAGAAGAAGATTGATCGTGACCCTACATTAAAGAAGAAGTACGTCGAACAGATGGACGCTCTCATAGCAAAGGGATATGCTCAGCCTGCTCCTAAAGAGAAGACAGTGGATAAGACTTGGTACCTACCACACTTCGCAGTAGTCAACCCAATGAAGCCAGACAAGCTGCGAGTAGTACACGACGCCGCGGCCAAAACAAAAGGTGTGGCCTTAAACGACATGCTGCTGAAAGGCCCTGATCTACTACAGTCACTACCAGGCGTCGTCATGAGATTTATTTAGACAACATACAGTCGCAGTCACAGCAGACATCAAGGAAATGTTCATGCAAGTCAAGCTGCGAACCGAAGATAGAGAAGCACTGCGATATCTGTGGCGCGGCGATCGACGAGACGACCATCCTCCAGAAGAATATAGAATGACGTCGTTAATCTTCGGAGCATCGAGTTCACCTTCAACAGCGATCTATGTAAAGAACTTCAACGCCAAACAGCACGAGAAAACTCACCCAGAAGCCGCAGCTGCAATAATACAGAAGCATTACGTCGACGACTATTTAGACAGCTTCAGAAGCCTCGAAGAAGCCGAACGTACAACGAAGGGTGTGCGAGAAGTACACATGAAAGCTAGCTTCGAGCTGAAACAGTGGAAATCGAATTCAGCGCCACTACTAAAAATGCTTGGAGAAGACGGCCAGTTAGAAGACATTGAACTTTACAGAAATGAAGAACAGATGGAACGAGTCTTAGGTGTCATATGGAAGATCAACTCAGACGAACTTACCTTGAACCTGAACTTGGCCAGAATACCTCCTGCACTTTTAGAAGGAAGACAGCCAACAAAGAGAGAAGCATTGAGAATAGTGATGTCACTCTTCGACCCGCTCGGATTCGCCTCCCCTGTCACGATCAAGCCGAAGCAACTCCTCCAGGAAGTCTGGCGCAGAGGAACGCAATGGGATGACAAGATCGACGAAGACCTGGCAGAGCAATGGGAAACATGGATGGCGTAGTTAAAAGGCCTCCACGACGTAGCAATCCCGCGGCAATATCAACACTACAGCGACGCCGCCTCCCTAGAGCTCCATGTCTTCTGCGACGCCAGCGAGTCAGACTACTCCGCGGTCCTTTTCTGGAGAACAGTAACAGAGAACGGCGAGGTCGACCTATCCCTCATCATGGCCAAAGTGAAGGTAGCACCATTAAAACTCACATCGATACCAAGGCTGGAATTGCAGACAGCAGTAATGGGGATCAGACTCGCAGAAGCAGTGATCGAAGAGCACGACAAGAAGCCTGATCGCAAAGTCTTCTGGACAGATAGCAAAACAGTGCTCACTTGGATAAGGACAGGGTCACGCTCATACAAACCCTACGTGGCTCATCGTCTAGCAGCTATAGAAGAAAGTTCCAAAGTCAACGATTGGCGCTGGGTCCCAACGAAGTTGAACGTGGCAGACGACGCTACGCGTGACGTCCCAACAGACTTTAACAAGAATCATCGATGGTATAAAGGACCCGACTTCTTATACTTACCAGAAGACTCCTGGCCGATTGAAACCGTAAGAACAACAGTAGAAGAAACTTCATATGAAAAAAAGACACACTATATTGGCGACAAAGGAAGACTGAAGCTTGCAGAGGCTCTGCCTAACCCGACGAAGTTCTCTAGCTGGGACCGACTACGCTATTCTACAGCACGTGTTCTGCAGTTCATTCAACTCTGCAGAGCCGCCAAACAGAAAGTTAATTATAGAAGAACGAAAAAGAACAAAGAAACGGATCCCACTTGGAAGAAGAACATAAATAAACAGCAAGCACCTGCAATGAAAAAGAAATCATCGTTGCCAGAACCGACAAAGTTCATACCAGTAACAGCCGAGCTACTCAAAACAGCGGAAGAACTCCTGATGCGTTCTTCTCAAGAAGAATCTTTCGCGGAAGACATAGATTACTTGAACAGCGGGAAGCCGATCAACAAGGAAAGTCGCCTCCACCAGCTCAGCGTCGAGTCCATTAACGGTACAATAAGATTAAGAAGCCGTATTCGAGCAGTCCAACATATGAAGGAAGAATTTAAGAACCCGCTGGTAATCGACGGTGATCATCCCACGGTCCGACTCTGGGTTCAGACCATACATCGCCAGCTCCATCACGCTGGCGTAGAAGCAACCGTCAACGAGTGCAGACAGCAGTACTGGGTATTGAGATTACGCCCTATCGCACGCACGATATTGAGAAGATGCCTGTTCTGCCAAATGAAGACACAAGTACCACCGCATCCCAGAACCGGGGACCTGCCAGTATGTCGTTTAGCTCATCATAAACGACCATTTACTTTCACTGGAATCGACTATTTTGGACCTCTCTCAGTGACCGTCGGACGGACTCGACAGAAGAGATATGTCGCTGTCTTCACATGTCTCACGACGCGAGCAATACACCTAGAAATCGCTGGCTCGCTTAGCGCTGACTCCGCGGTGATGGCAATAAGAAGAATGATCGCTCGACGAGGCTGCCCGACTGAGATATGGTCGGACAACGGCACCAATTTAAAGGCCGCCGACAAGGAACTACGACAGGCTATCGACGCGGCGACTGCAGAAGAAGCGGCGAAGAAGACCATCTCCTGGCGCTATATCCCGCCTGGAGCCCCAGTTATGGGTCGGAGCCTGGGAACGAATGGTCCGCTCAGTCAAGACAGCTCTGACCGCTACACTGCACGAGCGTCACCCCACAGAAGAAGTCCTTGCAACTCTACTGGCTGAAGTAGAGTACACTGTCAACAGTCGCCCGCTGACGCATGTGTCAGTCAACGCAGAAGATCCAGAAGCACTAACTCCTAACCACTTCTTGTTAGGAGGACCAGGGCGCGTGCCGCAGCCAGGCACATTCACCGACCAAGACACCGTGTCACGATCCAGCTGGCGAGCTGCACAAAGGTTAGCCGATATATTTTGGCTACGCTGGGTAAAGGAGTACCTCCTCGAGCTCCAACACCGGCGGGAGCCCCATGGAAGAGGTCAGGCAGTACAAGCTAACGATCTGGTACAAATCGTCGACCCGAGCCTGCCCCGCAACGTGTGGATCCGAGGAAGAGTCATCGCTACGTATCCGGGTCCTGACAACATCGTACGGACAGTGGAAGTGCTGACCAAAGGAGGTGTCCTGCGACGGCCTGTAAGAAAACTAGTGATCCTGCCCCTGCCTACGAACGTCGAGCCCGCACCAGAAACTTATGCGACTCAGTCGCACGGCGGGAGTGATGTGCGGGACAGTGATATATAGTGAACAGTGATATATAGTAAACAGATACATAATGAACAGATATAGTGAATAGACAGTGATAGACACTTAACGGAATGATTATAGACTTTGTGTTTAATAGTTTTAGTTCTATTTAATAGTTCAAATACGAAAAATAATAGTTTTAAGCGATTACTATAAGGATTAGATAGTTTCGTGAATGTATGTACATAGAACTAGAGGTAAACATTAGTACATAGGAGTTATATCTTTAAATGTTATGTTTTTTGTAGATTTTATATTTTTCCTAGATAGATCTTGTGATTTAGAATCGAAATATATATAGTTTTACCCATAAAAATAGCGTAAAAATAGTGAAAATGGCCAAAAATATGCAACGGCTCTCGTTACGGTAAAGTTTCGCAGCAGCTAAGCAAAGTGCGCCTTCTCCTGATTGGTTAAAAATACTTTGTTCTGATTGGCTAACCAATCACAGCGCTTAGATTTTTAGTTTTGGTATATAATGAGTACATAACGTAAGTAAATAAGAGATAGCTGTTCTTGATTCTGATTGGATAAAATTCCTGTATTCTTATTGGCCAACCAATCATAGAGCCTACATTTTCTTAGCGAAATTTGTATAAAGTAGGAACATTTAGCCTGGTTCGACACAGTTTGCGGGCAAAATTGTAACAAGAAGAAACACTCAAGAAAATAAAGGAAGAAAACTTCAAGAATCTTCTAGTGTGGTTTTAATTCTTCACCAACCCAGCACACAAATGCGCCTGTATGGCACACTTACTGGTACAATGGTTTCCGATCTAGGACGAAGGGTAATTTTCTTCAGATTTTCGGATTTTCTTTCCTGATGATCCACCTTCCATACAGATTTCTTCTGTGCCACATTTTAATATTCCTTGGTTAATTTCGATCTCACAATGATGATCTCTCATGAAATCCAAACCTAGGATGCAATCATTCACTATGTCGGCCACGATGACTCTATGCCAAAAAGTCCTTTCTCCCAGTTTCATCTCCACCTTTTTCCCGCCTCGGACGGTTATGTGCTGGCCGGTTGCTGTCATGAGTTGGATTTTCTCGTGGTTCCGGAAGAAGTCCCCAATAGAGCGATTTGCAAGTTGAGTGCTGACTACTGTACGAGAAGCACCAGTATCTATCGTCAGCTTGCAAGGTGTTCTATTGATTTCGCCTCTGATGATTAGGCTGTTTCCATCATGTGCTTGTGTGATCGAAATTCTTGGGGCTTTTTCAAAACCAGACAGCACCCGCCCCGCGGTCCTGGCATTTACTCGTTTCCCTGCTGCTGGAAGGTTGGGTTAGCCACCTGACCCTCCTGAGATCTCTCTTCCCTTTCACTATTTCGCTTCGAGCAACTGGATCTCAGATGGCCCTTTTCTCCGCACTCGTAGCACCTAGGGCTAAACCTTGATCGAATGCCATGGGTAGGTGATGACACCACTTCCCTGATGCGGTGGGCTCGAGGGTCCTGTCGTACGGCTTCCACTTCCAGAGCATGGGCCAAGGCGTCCTTCAGAGACTCATGGTGTCCGAGTCTCACAGCAGCCCTCACTTCCAAGTCACGAATCCCATCGACAAACGCCTGGACCAAATTACCGTCGATGAGTGCAGGCGATGATTGGTAAGCTTTTCGGACCAGCTTTTCTATTTCGAGGGCCCACTGCTGTAGATTTTCAGTACTTCGTTGTACCCGGTCTTTCAACTGAGCACGGAATACGTGTTCCAGATGTGCGTCACCATAGCGAGACTCTAACGCCTCTAGCAACTGTTCGTAGGTGTCCTCCTTCCCGAGGGCCTCTAGAATGGTTAGGGCCTGGTCACGAAGGCCCAGTGTAAACGCCGTCATAGCCTGCGTTTTGCTCCATCCGTTCGCCTTGACAACGGCTTCAAACTGGATCTTGTAGGCTGACCATGAAGAGCTTCCATCAAACGGAGGTACCTTGAAGCCTCGCACCGAAGGAGCAGCGGCCACAGGAACTGTAGTCAAATCTCCAGACTTCAGTACACCCAGAGCTTTTTTCATGTCAGCGATCTCGATTTCAGCTCCGGAGATACGATTCTCAGCTCCGGAGATACGGTTCTCAGTTCCCGTAATCCGTTCCTCTTGCTGGTGCACTCGTTCTTTTACTGCACTAAGGTCCTTGCTGAAATTTGCATTCATTTCCCTCATGAGGTGCATCAGCTCTTCCTGACGGCGAGCTTCCTCTTCCTGGCGGCGGGCTAGTTCTTCCTGCAGGCAAGTAGCCTGCTCTTCTTGGCGGCGGGCCTGTTCTTCCTGTCGGCGCGCTTGTTCTTCCTGGCAGCGGGCTAGCTCTTCCTGGAGACGAGCAACCTGCTCTACCTGGCGGCGGGCTTGTTCCTGCAGCATAGCCATCAATGCAGCCATGTCAAATGCAGCCGGGGACGTAGTCACTGGAGCAACTCCGGAAGTACTCGCAGACGCCTCCATAGTCTGCTGATTTCCACCCGGTGCTGGCGATGGTGAGCCTTCAAACCGTCTCTGGTCGATCTCCTGCTGGCGTTGATTTCTTGTCCTTACACCTTCCATATCGTCTGTCGGTAAAACCGGCATTTTTCTATCCCACTTCTGACACCAAATTGTTACGAGCTGGGGTTCGAGATAGAAGTAAATAAAGCCACTTAAAAAAAAATTAACACTTTAATTAATTAAGCACAAAATAAAAATTTAACACAATTATTCGCACCACAACACTTGTCACTTAAATCGCACTGAAATTCACTGGTAAAGCTTCGATTATATCTCGTATTCGCCTCGTAATAAGACTGACTCTCTGCGCCCCTTTGCGCTCTATTTATACCCCAGTCTATGAGTTCGAGAACATTCTTATAAAATCGACTCACTGTTTATACTGCCTAGTAAATTCCATGAAGCTATTCGAGATACATAGTACCGATATTCGTCGCTAGATAGCGCTAGTGTCTCGACTAGATATACACATTACCGCTATTCGCCGCTAGATGACATAGTGTCTCGAACATTCAAAATCAAAATCAAAATCAAAATTGTTTTTATTTTACATAGGCCTAAATGGGCACTCATAAAACGTCAGAAGTTAGTGCACGGTTCGAAATTGGTCGTTTCCTATGGAGAAGAACCGGCAAGAAACTCCACGGTTACTCTTTTTAAAAAATTCTTGATTTTCACAATATTTGCATAACAGATACAATTTTTATTTATTTTTTTGGTATGAGAGGACAGTATAGACTAATTGACATAATAAAATGTAATATAACTAAACAGAAATGAATCTCAGTCTATAGTGTTCACACATTTACATTAAAAATTAACTTTACTAAACTGCAAATAAACTAAAGCAAATGACATAAAAATAAAAATTATATACAAGTAAAATAAAATAAAAATAACAACAACAAAAAACAAAATAAAAACAAATAATAACAAACACAAAAAAAAGTGGGGTTGTTAATTTTAATATTAACATTCTAGGTTTATGTCGAAGTTTCTCGATGAACTTCACTAAGCGACTGGCGTAACAATACACACGAGTTGGGAATCGCACTTTCTTCCGAGTGATACATGCTACGTAGTGCTTTATACTATACCTACGAGGAAAATAACGATTGTCAGATCGGTAATTGTAAATTGAAATAAATTATTTTTAAGCATTAAATACAATAAGCAGTGTTTTTGTTAATGATTTATACTTTTATAATGTAATTTTAATAGCTTTTTGTACATTAATAATTGAAACCGAGTTAAGGACCTATGGCCATAGACAGTAGGTACCTCATTTATTTTTCACGCCATATTGTTATTCTTATTATGTTCGAATCCGTGGTTCGAATGCTGAAAGTTGATGAGAAATTCTGAATTTGTTCAGCAGCGTGTTGGAGTAATTAATCAATGTTGAGCAATACTATGTGGCCAGTATCATTTTCTCTTGGTGATAAAAACTTTTAATCTTTTAGCATTATAAGTACTTTTAAGTTAGCTACTGAATTGGTCTAAATTAAAAAAAAAAAAACTGCGCGTTAGTAATGGATTTTCATAGGTACACTTTTCCCTCCCTCTCCAGTGTCTCCAGCACGTTAGTAATGAATTCTCATACACTTTTGCGACCCGCACATTTGTACTACAGTAATGACGTCCTTTCTGTCAAACTTTTTAAAAAGTAATAAGGCACTTTCCGAGCAGGTATAGTATAAAATACTTTTATTGCATTCCATATGTAGGTGTTCGTAGGTGGTAAACTTATAATTAGATCATGTGGACCCTGTCGGGCTCAGCAAAAATAAGTGATTTAGGTACTTTTATATTACCTTGTTTATTTACTTTATAGTACCTACTTTACCTTTACCTTTAGGGGAGTTGTGCTCAAGATGACATAGTCAGATAAGATGACACCAATCATATTGGTTTAAATACACGCGCTAAGGGTGTCCTGTGACGTTTAAGAGAGTACCTATAGATGTCGCTGGTATTTAAGTTCAATATTGCAGAAGCCGAGCGCAGGTTGGAATGTAGTCTCATGTTTTCGTGATTTTGATTTGAAAAAAGTTTTGGTTGCTCTTTGGTTTGGTGGTGAAAATATGCGTAAGGTAAGGATTTTTTGGTTAGATAGAATGATTATGTGTTACAAATATCGATAAATGTGTATTCTAACCTCAAGTTTTTGTCACGACAAATAAAACGAAACTACAAGAACAAGACATCGGTGTAAGATGGCATCATCATCTTACCTTTAAGGAATGAGACATTTATACCTACTTAGGTACTAAAGTCTTTTTTTGTTTTTATATAGGATGCCTGGTAATTGCAAACGAACAACGACGCGGAAAAGTTGGTCACAAGAAGACATGGCTAAAGCTATTGAAGCTGTAAAAGATCATAGAATGGGTTGGCAGGCTGGTTTAGCATCTAAACATTTCAACGTATCACAAGCAACCCTTCGTCGTTATTATTATAGTACTCCAGTAAATCTTGGTCGGTTAAAACCAACTTTTAACAAAGATATTGAAAAAACACTTGTGGACATTGCTCGTGGATCATATTTTAGCCAATAGTGAGAACATGACACAATATGTCATTTTACCCAATAGTTATGTCGTCTTACACATGTTAACCCAAGTGTGATTTATGTAATTTTTTAAATTATATGTAACGTTGGTTGTTCTAAAACTAAAATAATTGTGTTAATTATGATTCATTTAAGAATATGCGCAATTTTCTGATCTCACATGACTTTATTTATTTCAAATATTTGTCTCAAAAGAAAAAGTATGTCATCTTAAGCACATTTCCCTTACTTACTAACTTAACATCATATATGTCTACCACTGAAATATTCGTTTACTGAGTAATATTCATGGCACTTCCTTAGCTAAAATTGTTTAAGTTTTTTTTTTTGCTTCTGGTTAGTGAAGATCAGATAGACAGTGGCTCCATGTAAGCCGGTACCTGCTCAGCTGCATCTAGTAAGACTGCAGGGAGCTGACCCCGACATTGTCGAGAAAACGCTTGGCTGATAATGAACGCGATATCGTAGCAAGGTTAACATATGTATCACTAAAGGTGAACGCAGACCTAGCCGCACCGCAGTCTCTACAGTCCCCGCAGTCATCGCTTTTTGTTAATGGCCTTGCACATCTATCCGCGCCGCAGTCGCTGCAGTCGTTCCCGTCGCCGCACGCATCGCACTTGCAGTATTGCCAGATTTTTGAAAGCATTATCTGTACCGAAGATTTAAAAAATCTGTAAAAAATCTGTATTTGGTATTGGTATTTTTCTCTTTTGTGTAATTTTATCTGTAGGTGCTATAATAGGGAATAAGCAAGTAATTATTTATACGAGAACAAGTAATTTTATTATAAACCGTTGACAGAGATTCTCTGTCTAAATTATAACTCTGGCAACACTGCGCGCCGTGGATGCGAATGACGTCATGCGCGCTGCGCTAGCCGCAGCGTCCGCTGCGTGCGGGTGACGTCATCAGCTGCGGCTTGGGGAGTTCGGTCGTTTCAGGGACTGCGGCGACTGCGGCGCGGGTAGGCGTGCGAGGTTGCATAGAACTTCATATAAAGAATTCGAATGCAAAGACTGCGGCGCGTGCGGTGCGGCTAGGTCTACGTTCACCTTAAAGATAGGTTTAAAGAATCTTTATTTCTCAAAAAAGAACATTGTACAGTTCACTTGTATGACATTTGATGTTTTAACAATAATTTCATCGTCATCTAGTGACGCAGCATGCAATAATAATAATAAAAAAGTACATTTTTACGTTTTTTTATTGTTTGTATAAGATGGGGAAAAAACAATTATAAAACATTAGAAGGGTAGGTCTATCTTATAAGGTTTGAACTCATAGCTGGCCAGTTAGAACCCAAGACACTCATAATTACGTTCTAACTATGGCCAAATGTGTCATGTTTGTGTGCGTAAACCAGTATAGTCTCGGAGATCGGCAACCATTTACTTTTCTTAGATATTTTATTAATTTTAGTTTAGTCTAGATAAAATACATATTATTTAAAATAAGTATGCAATAACTAAAATGTAAACAAACAAATATAAGTTTATTGATCCACAATACAGTCAGCACACGCTCCTTCGCCCAAATAATTACACACAAGATCGAAATTTAATCCACGGGAGCGAAGCCCCGCGTGAGTACTAGTCAACTATATATGGCGCGTTTTCGACCGGAGGCACCGGTTGACCTGAAGTGATGCTGTGAGCCTGTGACCACGCGCTCTCCGCCCTCTATCTCGAAAACGGTTCACCGTAAGAAAACTCTTTTTAAACAAAATTTGTAGAGAATTTTGTATTCTACAATATTGATAATAAATACAAATAGTAAAAAACCCATAGGAAATGAGATATTTACAAAAAAAGTATAGTAGTACAAAAATATTTGCGTACACCCTACCTTATGTAAGTTTTGAGACAACTTTTAGGGTGTCAATATACAAGTATTTACAGACTTACAGCTGGGTATCTCGAATTCCGAGATTCTTACCTAATTTAAGCGTAAATGACTGGACTATAATTGTTTCTTCTATCTATCTGTTTCTCCTTAGCCGTACGCACTACGCGCAGTGAAAGTATTTCCAAAACGTTTTGTTTGTACCAGGGATATCCACCATGTAACGATTGCGCATCACCGATCGTCTTATAGTCCAATGATGGAACGGGTTCGGTAGAATCAGATTTTTAATTCCATGGCACACTCGCCGAAATGTATCTGATATATTTCGCGACAGATATGATGACAGTAGTTTTCTTAAATTAATCTTAATAGGGCGATTTGGACAGCGAGTAAAGGGCAACTCGCTGTCCGACCATGGACCATGCTCGGGTCGACGGCGCGTTGTGTTCCACGCGCGCCTCAAAGAGCGTCAGCAACATGACGAGGCCCCCTCTGCAGAGGGCCGAAGCCTGCCGGGGTCGTGGGACTTATCTCATTACCGTGACCCCGGAACGTAAAGGGCTATTGAAGGAATACCGTGGGTTTTAGTCAGTACAAGTCTGACAGTCCCTCCGGCCCTGCGCGGGGTGGGAGGACTCATTTGATGATTTTAACACGTTAAAAAAAATACAATAGGGCAATTTGGATGGAAAAAGTTAGAGAAGAGCCTTTAAACCATATAAAAGTGGCGCGTCCTATGATGGAACAGGCAACAAGATGAACGACTGAATATTCAATTGTTCGATCGAATATTACGTTACCTATTAAGAGACCACTCTCTGCAATTGCGTCAGATTGCAAATATACAGTGTTATTGGTCAATCGTATCTGTAGGTAAGCAGTAAACCTATTTTAGACAGGTAGATATTGCAACTTGCTGGGTAATAGCTGATTTTCAACCTACGCGTTTCACTTAACGACGTGTTAAGCAAAATGTACTCTTGCATTGTGATTGGTGGTACAACAGCTCAACATGATCACCATCCTGTTGCTGCTAGCCTTTTTAGGGTTCCGTTGCCGAATGGCAAAAAACGGAATCCGTATGTCACAGCCATTTTATTCAGAAACTATTAGCCGAGCAGCAGAGCCGCCACTTTATTTTTTTTCACATGTATAGTCCATACATGCGTAAAAATAAAGGGGAGCCCCCCTTTATTTTTACGCATGTATGGAACTGAAAATGAAAATTTTTTTTTTTCATGAAACCTATGCGTGTGTGGTATCTATAGACAGGTCTTTAAAAATTACATTGAGGTTTCTAAAACCGCTTTTTTATAAAGTTAATCATTTAAAAGATATATACTTCCAAAGTCGTTATAATAAAATAATAATAATAAACGAGTGAAAAAAAAACATACTGTAGATCTTAATGTAAACTTTCAACCAAAATTGATTTGAACGAGATCGGGTCAACAGTTTTTGAGATACAGCATATAGTCTAAAACCGCAAATATAGCTTTGTAATTCATACAAACACTATGAAAAACAAAGTTATTTGGCGTAGTTACTACGGAACCCTTCATAGGCGAGTCTGACTCGCACTTGGCCAATTTTTCCAAGTATGTTGCTGTAGGATGACTGAAATTTATTAGTGTAGCAAATTAGATGACACTGAGGCCGCTGCTATATATATATTCTTTATTGTACACCATAACAGTAAACAAATATGGACTTAAGGCGAAAGGATTGGCTAAATTACAAAATAGACCTCGTTTTGAAGGACTACTACTACTAGATGGATGGACTAAATAGATAAAAAAAAAATACCTAATACGCGTAACATATTTGACTTTAAATTTTAAATTTAATTTTTTCATTATTGTTCATACTTTTCTTGGAAAAAAATCGAATATATCCTCTTTATTTTTGCAATAATTTGCTTACTGCTTTGAAATAACTGAACCGATTTAAATATTTCTTTCACACTATTATAGAGAATTTATTGCTTTATAAAATTTAAATACAAAATTTTACAAAATCATTACTTAAGTGCCGTTAAATCAATAATACCATATTATTACATTAGCGCCCGGCGCGCGCGCTCACTCATACGCAAGGGCCAGTCTCACCCTAGCGTTCGCACGGGGAGGCTGTGTCGCATGTTAGCGCGCCCCGCTCCTTAAACTTTGCGTCAAAGAGTAAACAGCGTAGATAGTACGTTTGGTACAGTGGTATGGTTGAGCTATTTAAAAACCGGACATTTCGTTTGCGCTTGGACGTATGTGAATATTTAGTTTTAGTGTTGATTGCGAGTGGACTAAACTAAATGTTAAGTAAATAAAGATATTATTTTTATATTTTAGTTTTTATTGTTTCGTAGCCAAATGACACAAACCATTTTTTCTCCAAGTCAATTGTTTGAAATATTATTATTATTTAGCCTGCACTGTCCCACTGCTGGGCAAAGGCCTCCCTTCATTCCTTCCAACGGTCCCGGTTCTGCGGCAATTCTTTCCAATTCTCAAGGAAGACATCAAGTTCGTCCCGCCATCTCCTTCGTGGTCTGCCGCGACCTTGTGTCCCTGTTTCAGGGCACCAATCTTGAGGTTTACGGGCCCACAGCTCGTTCGGCATGCATATCGTTCGTTTGAAATATATTTATTTATTTTATTAACACTATGAAAAACAAAGTTGAAAGAAAAACTGCTTGCTACTATGGAACTCTTCATGGGCGAGTTTGACTCGCACTCGGAAAGTTTTTTATTAGGGTTCCGTAGCCGAATGTCAAAAAACGGAACCCTTATAGTTTCGGTATGTCTGTCCGTCTGTCTGTCTGTCTGTCCGTCCGTCCGTCCGTATGTCACAGCCATTTTATTCCGAAACTGTTAAGAATATACAAGTGAAACTTAGTAAGTAGATGTATTCTGTAAACTGCTTTCCGATTTTAAGAAAAAAAAAAAAAATAATATTTAAAATAAAGGGGGGTCCCCATACATGGAACTAGAACTGAAAATATTTATTTTCATGAAACCTATGCGTGTGTGGTATCCATAGACAGGTCTTTAAAAATGTTATAAGGGTTTCTAAAACGACTTTTTCATAAAGTCAATGGTTTAAAAGATATAAGCTTCCAAAGTGGTAAAATGTGTCCACCCTCTAACTTCTATAATAATGGAGTGAAAAATCTAAAAAAAATATATGTCTGTAGACTTTAATGTAAATTTTCAACCAAAATTAGTTTGAATGAAATCGGGTCAGCAATTTTTGAGATACAGCATATTTTCTAAAACCGCAAATATAACTTTGTAATTCATATAAACACTATGCAAAACAAAGTTATTTAGCGTAGTTGTAAAAATGTAAATAAGCTAGTTTTAAGAAATTTTTTAGGTTTTTTTTATTCGTCAAATAAATATACATATATTATACTATTATAGTTACTACGGAACCCTTCATGGGCGAGTCTGACTCGCACTTGGCCAATTTTTTAAGTACATTATAAATACTTTTTACCAAAAATTAAACCGACTCCCAAAAAACACTGCAAAGTGAAAAATAACTAACCACATTCAAGTAGGTAATCGAAGCGGGACACATGAAATACTTATTATTCCTACTTATATATTGAGTAGTTCCAGTGGCCATCTGTTGTATTCATCATCAGGTCCACTTCGCAAATTGTGCTTTTCGAATGCAACTGCACAAGTTACTATAAAAAATACTCAAATCACTATAGGTGTGCCTATAATATTTGAAGAGTTCCCTCGATTTCTCCAGGATCCCATCATCAGATCCTGACTAAGTGACAATGGGACCAATTTCGAAGTATACCCTTTCAAACAAAAAAGAATTTTTCAAATCGGTTCAGCCGTCTTTGAGTAATCGGTGAACATACATTAAAAAAAATATACGCGTCAAATTGATAACCTCCTCCTTTTTTGTCGTCGGTTGATAAAAGCGTTATTATTTATTTTCACAAAAACAAATTGATATTTTTTATATTTTGATTCACTCTAACTACAATAACTACTCACTAAAGAATATTTTGTTCTCAAAACAAGCATTGCAAATGTTCTGAGTCCGACTATATTCAATCGATTTATGATAATAAAAGCTAATATGTAGCGACAAAAATCCTTCGAACGTATCTGCGTCCGGTGATACCTATGACATTCGGGGGAGCGCGCGGGCGCTCGGGGTGGTCAGCACTGGCCGCTTGTTTCACGTTCAATGCTCAAGGACGTTGGGCAATCCTTTCACCTTAACAACTAAAAAGGGTGATACAATGGGCGGTCTTATCGCTAAAAGCGATCTTTTACAAACAACCTTTGGATGGATTTGACACAGAAGTTCTAACCACTTCTTGCAAATATCTCTTTTTAAAGGGACATGAATAAATAGTTTCGTTGGCGTTTTTATAGTAGTATTCCCACAACAAGGTACTGCACAGCACTGATAATAATTTTGCACGTTCATAATAGAGTAAAATTTCATAAAATACCCAAAGTACATTCATGTGCCAAATGCCAGGAAAGTGTTTTTTGAACGATGACATACGTAGTCACGTGACCACAATGCCACGATTTAGACCCTAGTTTTAAAATAAATTAAAAAATTACTTATATTTTAATTGGAAGGTTAAGTGATGAATAAAATATTATTTTACGAGTACACATGAAGCGCTTTGAAGCGTTTCAAACAATTTTTACAAAGTTGTCAACTCGCGGATTGCATCAGATTGCAAATATACAGTGTTATTGGTCAATCATGTCTGTAGGTAAGCAGTAAACCTATTTTAGACAGGTAGATATTGCAACTTGCTGGGTAATAGCTGATTTTCAGCCTACGCTTTTCACTTAACGACGTGTTAAGCAAAATGTACTCTTGCATTGTGATTGGTGGTACAACAGCTCAACATGATTACCATCCTGTTGCTGCTAGCCTTTTTAGGGTTCCGTTGCCGAATGGCAAAAAACGGACTCCGTATGTCACAGCCATTTTATTCAGAAACTATTAGCCAAGTAGCAGAGCCGCCACTTTATTTTTTTCACATGTATAGTCCATACATGTGAAAAAATAAAAGGGGGCTCCCCTTACATGGAACTGAAAATGAAAACATTTTTTTTTTCATGAAACCTATGCGTGTGTGGTATCTACAGACAGGTCTTTATAAATTACATTGAGGTTTCTAAAACCACTTTTTCATAAAGTTAATCATTTAAAAGATATATACTTCCAAAGTCGTAATAATAAAATAATAATAATAAACGAGTGAAAAATTAAAAAAAAAACATACTGTAGATCTTAATGTAAACTTTCAACCAAAATTGATTTGAACGAGATCGGGTCAACAGTTTTTGAGATACAGCATATAGTCTAAAACCGCAAATATAGCTTTGTAATTCATACAAACACTATGAAAAACGAAGTTATTTGGCGTAGTTACTACAGAACCCTTCATAGGCGAGTCTGACTCGCACTTGGCCAATTTTTCCAAGTATGTTGCTGTAGGATGACTGAAATTTATTAGTGTAGCAAATTAGATGACACTGAGGCCGCTGCCTCGAATTTTGCGGGCAGCGGGGCGGCGGCGGCGGCGGCGCGGGAGCGGCGCGGGCAACGCAGACCAGTTCTCGAAATCAGCGGGTAGATCGCGCGGCGCTATAGCAGCGTAGTGTTGTGTTCGTGATTATGTCGTCGAGATATTTGTTTTTATTCGCGAACGAAATGTCTGACCAATGGCGAAAACACCTTGTCGATTCTAATTTATTCCTAACGCTCGATTTATTCTGGGCAAAAGAAGAAGTGAATACCTACTATAGGGCAAGGAAAATAAAAGGCGAGTTTTATAGAACTTACGAAGAACAGAGATAATGTCCCGACAAATTCTACGACTACACCAGAATGAGTGTAGAAACTTTTGACTATATTTTATAAATTGCTAAAATAATTTGCTCTTGCACGTCCGAGGACATTTCGATATGTCACAAAAATAAATAGCACAACACTGCAAAGCAGACGCGCGGGCAGTCGCCGCTTGACTGGAGTGCACCGCTCGTTGCCCGCTCCCTCGCCGCTCCCGCGCCGCTGTTTTCGAGAACCGGCCCATTTAAATGTACGCATAAGATCTTGCCGCTCCCGCGCCGCCGCCGCCGCCGCCCCGCTGCCCGCAAGATTCGAGGCAGAGGCCTGAGGGATTATAAAATACCGGATTTTTCGTATTGCCATAATCAGCTGCTTACCCTTTTACTGTGTTGGGATACGCTTCTAGTCTAACCTGATGCAGCTGAGTACTATTATGTTATATGGAGCAACTGCTTATTTGATCTCTACAACCCAGGGTAACACGATACCCCTTAGAAAGACCAGTGTCATATTTTCCGGCTTCTGACAACCCGTAACGACTGTCAAGGATTTTTCATTTATCATTTGCAAATGCCGGGAGTACAGGCGTAACGTGTTTTCCGATATACGGAACAACCTCGATATGGAAGATCTATTCAAAGACCTACCTTCGCAAGCATTGCTTTAACCTTGAAGATCAGTTTGCCTTGGAATATTTTTTTTTGCATAGGTGAATGCTTAAGACGCAATATAATCCCGTTGACCTTGCTCAAACGGGCGCACTCACAGACACATTACAGAAAATGCCCCGCGCACCCCCTCATTTGAGGGGGTGAAGCAGATGAAGTGGGACACGAGTAGTCCCGCCTACTGCGGGGTGTACCGCGCGAATTTCGTCGATGCGTGTTTTTCATTACATTTAACATCGTAATTTCGCGGCTGGTTTACAAAGCCCGAGCGGTCCCGTCACCGTTCGGGTTTCGCGCCGCGTTTCCGCGGCGATCACCAATATCGAATCTCATTCGCGGTATAGCTTTTTGTTGTCTTATTTATTCAATATTATGTATTTATAGATATTTACATATTTTCGTGTTGTTATTATTTTAAAATATGTGCATAGTTTTGTTCTCTTATTTTTTATTTAATTCATTAGGTTATCAAAAAAATTTTTAGCAAAAAAATAGAACCGACTTCCATATAAAACACTACAAAGGCAAAAATAACTTTAATTTCGGTAGTCGGTGTCATTTGTTTTGTAGTTTCTTTTATATTTTTGACACTGCCTTCCGAAATTAAAGTTATTTTTGCCTTTGTAGTGTTTTTCTATGGAAGTCGGTTCTATTTTTTTGCTAAAAATTTTTTTTTACGCTTTTTAGTGGGACTGTTTGTAATTTATCTAGTTACAAAAGCCAAAATGTCAACTACTTATCACGTTTAGGTGTGTATATGTAGTTAAGGGTTTTTATTTAATTAAAGTATATGTTAGCTTATCACCTTTTACAAAATATTGCTTTTCCTGGTGCAGAGCTGTTAATTTTTGAGGAGTTCTCCTGGTACATCACCATCAGCTCTACATCACCATATGCATTGTGATGAGCATAAAGTGCTTAACATCCGTACTCAAGTAATCCAATCGCAATCCACGAAATACTTATTATTGAGTAGTTTCAGTGGCCATCTGTGGTCTTCATCATCAGTTCAACTTCCCCAAATGGTAATTTTCAAAAGCAACTGCTCAAGGTACTATAAGAAATACCTAAAACGCTATAGGTGTGCCTATAATATTTGAAGAGTTCCCTCGATTTCTCCAGGATCCCAACATCAGATCATGATTTCGTAACAATGGGACCAACTAGAACGTATACCCTTTCAATAGCAAAAATAATTTTTCATACCGGTCCAGCCGTCTCCGAGTTATGAGGTAACATACATAAAAAAAAAAGTTCAAGTCGAATTGAGAACCTCCTCCTTTTTTTTTGAAGTCGGTTAAAAACAATAATTTTTATTCCTATAGATATTTTATTTCAGAATCAAGAATAATATAATGAAAAAAAAAACATCCAAAAAGTATGATAGTGGATTCTGAAGAAAAAGAATATACAGGGTGTTACAAAAGAGTTTAAGTAATACCAAAGGAGGTTATTGTACTCATAATTATGAACAAGTTTTACTATGGCACCAGCTCGCAATCGCAATAAAAACAGCTGTTTCAATTATTTTTTTCCAAGTGAATAAACTATTTGTATAAAATAGCAGTTTATTTTCGTCATTTTTATTTTCGCAATATACGGTTTATAAGAATACAGCGTGTGAAGTGAACATACCTACGGATGCGAGGAGAGACGAATGAAAGGGTGGGATACGGACTGGGTGGATGGATGGACAGGTGAACGAACAGGAAGGATACATAAAAATTAAACAAGCTAATTATTATAATTTTATTTTGTGATTTTTTGACGTATTTACGCATACGGAGCGCAATGTTAATACACAAATTTTGGAAAAAAATTACTCAAGTCACAAATCTTCAAAATTTAGTTTTCTACTACAACAAGTTTTGTTTTTAGGCATCCAAAACAAATACTGCCTTGTATGTGCTCGTGCAGAGAAAAAACAAACTGCTGCACCGGAACAGTTTGCTTTCATTCCATGTCGCTTTTGTCTTTTTTCTCTATCTGTATTTTCATCTCTATTTTTTACGTATGGTTCACGAATTTTCATATTTCTTGAAATTCGGGGATCAAGTATCTCAGGTAAAATACAGTCTAAATAGAACTTTATCAATTTTTCTTTCATTTCTCTTTCCCAAAATGTATCATCTCTTTGAATGATTTCCGTCTTCAGCTTTTCTTTTTCATTCTCCCATACGGCAAACAAACAATATTTTTTTTTGGGTTACGTGTAGCTGTCCTTGAACTTGGTAATACCAAGCATGTTTTTTGTTGATGGCTAGTTCACTAGTTTTTGTTTTTTGTCATAGTTTACTTTTTTATTTTCAATAGCAGCAGCTAGGCCCATTTTGTGGGCTGTCAAAGGACACTTTACTTCAACAACAGTATTTTCTCCAATTAATCCATCAGGCGTTGCACCCAAGAAACATAGTTCTTGGTCTATAAATAAACCACAGGGTCTAATCGTTTTGCGCTCTTGTACAGCCAATTGTGCAAGTGCGAATTTTTCATTCAATTGGCCATGTCTAATAGATTTCAGGTGGTCAATTTTGTTCCGATAAAGAATATCTTTGACTAAATTAGCACATGGTGTATTAATACGCCTTTTTATAACTCTGCCGAAATTGGATGCAGTCAATAACGATCTTCTCATCTCTAGCCATTCTCCACTATCACTTTGTAAAACAGTTTTTCTTTCAATTGTTGCTCGTTCCAAATCAGACTTTTTAATTTTTTTCATAAACTCGTTTTTCAGTTTATCCAGTATTTCTACCGGCATATCGGGCTTTTCACAGGACTGGCCATAATCCTTATCGTCTTGTTTTTTACTGAAAACAAGCCTTTTTTTTCTTTTTATATATCTTTTACTAAGGAGTTTTTGTTTCTTCTTTCTTTCTTCCCACAGTTTCAGTTTGCCTCTTGGGCTCTTATTGGTAATTTTTTTATAAAGCTTCGAAAGTGCATTTTCTTCATTGAACGACACTGCTGACGCAATGCATCGCGTCTGATATGAGTTTTTGAGGGAAAAATTAACTCTTTTTCCTCCTCCATATTTTGCTATGATGCTATGATAGCGTTCTACAACGTTACTGTCCACGTCATGAAGTAAACTTCGAGCATGGCCAGCAATACTTTGTATCATTATACTAATTCTCTGCCACAGAGAACTTAGCTGAAAGTCACTTGGAACATCATTTTGCTCCAAATCTCCCATTTTTTTGGAGAAATGTGTTTTGCATTCAAGGTGGTTTCCAAAAGCGTGATGATGTGCTTGTAAAATGTCCTCAAATAATTTTTGCTCTTCTGGGCAGGGATCATTTTTATTTTTTTGTGTTGCTTTGGTTATGCAGGATCTCATGCTCAAAACTCGCGATATGGTCAATAATTTTCTGTGACTTTTTAAATATTTGGTTTCAGTTTGCAATGTCATCATTTTGTTACAAAAATTCCTCAGTAAATGATTTCTGCATTCTACTTTTTCGACGGTAATATCAAGGTAAGGTCTTGCCTGCAAAATTTTGGAATAAGTACTTGAGTCACCATCAGATATTAGTCGTCCGTAAATCAAACCGTGGGTAGCTAATGACTGCTTAAAACCTTCCACTATAATTTCGCTCTCCATTCCTGTGGACGGACCGGAATAGTTTTTCGAACATAAATGTTCAGGCACTGTTGTTTTTTTCTTTTCGGCACGATCACAATGGTAGCAATATTTATTTCGGACTCCCAAATAAAAAGTTTGCCAGTTTTTCTACCTATGATTGCAGCAGCGCCGGATAAAGCTGAATAATTTTTTTTGTACGACCTTTTACCGTATACACCATCTGCTATCACATCTATGATAGGCGTACCATTCTTTGTGACCCTGCTTTCTGCTATAGCCATAATTTTCTCTTCCTCAGCTGCTTGATCCATGGACTGTTGTGCCAGTTGCTGCCAGTTTTCCGACAGTAATTTGTGGTTATTTTGGTATGTTTTTTGGGAAATCATTGGCAAATTCATGGCTGATGAAAATTCTTGTAGCTGAGAATGACCACAACCAATAGAAATTGCACCAGCTACAGCACATGTATTTATTGATAAACAATTATCATTGTTGTTTACACATTTTACATAAAAAAGTAAATTTGGAAGATAAGCCGTGAAGCTTTTCACCAACTAACTCAAGAGAAGATAGCCTGCAGTCTAATGGTCCGTGATTTGAGATCTCACACAACTTTAAAAAAAATAGGAAACATTAATAATCCTACGTCCAATTTGTATGTTCTTTTTAGGAGTATAGTTTTCCGTCTGTAAAAATAAATGAATAATTTTTTTTTATACCATAAAACATTGTTTTAACTTAAAATAATTTTAAATAAGTATGTTTTCTCGGAATAACTATAATTTAACCCATCAGTTTCTTGGTTTTCAGGTTGGACATCACAATGACTTTCTTCAGTAGCACTAGCCACCTAAAATTGAATTATACCATTTTTATTTATAAAACTAATTCTACACAACTCGCAAAATTATGTTACTGTAACGTGCGGTTGAAGTTTTAAATATTACCTGTGTATTAAAGGTTTCTTCTAGTACTTGCTCAGATGAATATGTACTTTTATCAATAACTTCACGACCGTGATCATTCTGTGATGCCACAGTTTCCAATCTAAAATTACAAAAAGTTTGTGGTAATGAAATTCATTACAAATTAAAGCGGGACATTATTTACCATGTTTGTTATTTGTTTCGAGTTTCAATTGTGAAACAACTGAAAAAAATTGGCCAAGTGCAAGTCAGACTCACCCATGAAGGGTTCCGTAGTAACTATAATAATATAATATAACATGTATATTAATTTGACAAAAAAAGACCTTACAAATTTCTTAAAACTAGCTTATTTACACTTTTACAACTACGCCAAATAACTTTGTTTTTCATAGTGTTTGTATGAATCACAAAGTTATATTTGCGGTTTTAGAAAATATGCTGTAATACAAAAACTGCTAACCCGATCTCGTTCAAACCCATTTTGGTTGAAAGTGTATATCTACAGACATATATTTTTTTAGATTTTTCACTCCATTATTATAGAAGTTAGAGGGGGGGAGGGAGAGACACATTTTACCACTTTGGAAACGATTTACTTTATGAAAAAGTGGTTTTAGAAACTTCAATCTAATTTTTTAAAGACCTGTCTATAGATATCACACACGCATAGGTTTCATGTAAAGAAATATTTTCAGTTTTTAGTTCCATATATGGGGAGCCTTCCATGTATGGGGAGGTTCCATGTATTTTAATTATTTTTAATTTTTTTTTCTCAAAGTCGGAAAGCGGTTTATCGGAAGACGGACGGACGGACGGACTGACAGACAGAAACAGACAGACAGACAGACAGACATATCGAAACTATAAACAACAAATACAGGGTGGCAGGGACATCTACGCGCAACCGCTTACCATGGATTCAGTACATGATTCTGGACCCCCCTGCGTTGATAGTTTTCGTCGGCTTTTTTTTAATTTCATAATATTACGAAAAATCCGACGCAATAACAAAACAGTAAATTCACTTATTTCAAACAGTAATGTAAACAAAACTCGAAAAGGCTACCTGATTAGTTATGTTGATCTCGCAAATTAACCCTAGCAAAACAGCTGATCAGGTAGCTCTTTCGAATTTTATTTACATTGCTGTTTCAAGTGAAACAAGTGAATTTTATATTTTAATTAACAATGATTTTATACAGTTTTCAGTAAAAAAAATACTGAAAAATCCTGAAAAATAAAAAAAAAAACGACGAAAAATTCCAACGCAGGGGGTCCAGAATCATGTACCGAATCCCTGGCAAGCGTTTGTGCGTCGATGTCCCTGCCATCCTGTATATTACTTGTGCCAAAATATAGTAGTAAATATCCCGTTTTAAGACAGATTTAGTGACCATGTCAATTTTAAAACTGCGTGAAAATGTCAATTCTAAATTTTCTAGTTCTGTGGTTCAGAAGTTGGTACATTTTAGATTTCATTTTTTAGGGTTCCGTAGCTGAATGGCAAAAAACTGAACCCTTATAGTTTCAATATGTCTGTCCGTCTGTCTGTCTGTCTGTCTGTCCGTCCGTCCGTATGTCACAGCCATTTTATTCCGAAACTATTAAGACTATACATGTGAAACTTAGTAGGTAGATGTATTCTGTAAACCGCTTTCCGATTTTAAGAAAAAAAAAATAAAAAACATTTAAAATAAAGGAATAATCTGCAGAGGTCGCCCAGTGGTTACGAGCCCGACTTGCGAATTGCAGGTCGTGAGTTCGAACGCAGTCAATACATTACTTTGTGTAATATAAATCATCACTTCTACTACTACTTTCAAGTCCGTGAAAGAAAATATTGTGAGGAAACCGTATAGATAGATATATAGGTGATAGATAGATAGGCGGAATTAGATTGTGTAATTCCATCGCACACTCCCGTTTAAACACTCGATGTATAGTAACGATGCATCGTACTGAACCGATGTTTTGTTAATACTTCAGCATCGAGTATATATCGATGTTTTTCATTCGATGCATCGAATACGCAAATTATGAGATGAGTGTACGATGAGCATGTCCTAAGACGCGGGTTGGACGATAAATATGAAGCAATAGTTAAGACGGTCGACTTAGCGTTCGGTAGAAGGAAACACATCCCGTGTTTTACCCATACTTTGAATTTTGTGGCTGAGGGCACAATGATGCGTAATGAGTGGAGAAACATTGTTTCTAAAGTAAAAACAATAGTAACTTGGTTCAAACAGAGTTGCATTGCTAGTGATGAGTTGCGTAAAGCTACCGCTGTGGCTGCGGAGTCTCCTGCTGGGAAAAAATTAATACAAAGCGTGGACACACGTTGGAACAGTATATATTACATGTTATAAAGATTTTTAGAACTCTACGGTGTCATAAATGATATTCTCTTCCGCCACCCTAGAGCATCTGCTATGTGCTAATGATGAAAAAGAATTTGAAAAGCAATGAAGAACCTGAATCCGATTCTGACAAGTCCGACAAAAATGAAGACACCTTTTCATTATGGAGTGATCACCATAAGTAAGTGAATCATAACTGGAAAAGTAACAAATCTGAAGATGTTTTGTCTGTCGAACTTTCAGTTTATCTCAGAACTCCTGTTGGAAGACTGAACGAAAATCCGTTAGAAATCTGGAGGGATTATAAAATACAATTCCCGAAGCTGTACGAAATAGCTTTTGAGTATTTAACAATGGCTGGCATATCTGTCCCTTCAGAAAGACTTTTTTCACAGGCAGGGCTAGTTTTGACTGAGCAAAGAAACCGATTGAAGGGATAAAGATTAAGTAAACTTTTGTTTTTACATAGCATTGAGAAAAAATATGGGAATATGTAAAGAATATAAAGCTGTGTCGGCTGTGTGATTGTGAATTTTAATAGATATTTTTCCTTGTACCTACTTACCTAGTTTTCTTTAAGGCCTAAACATGTAATTGCGAAAACAATCGATGTTTTAGAAACATCGATGTATTTATCAATACATCGTATTAACATCGATGCAACTGATCGATGCATTACATCGGAAAAAACATCGATGTATATTTTAAATGTCCATCCCTATCTCATAGAGAGGATGGCTGTGACCCAGAAGTGGAAACGTAAAAGTCTGAATTATTTATCATTAACGGTCCAAAATCTAGATTCTTGTAAGACATGTGTAGGTACCTAGAGTCATTTCTAGGTAAAAAAACCTATGAATTTAATTAAAATTTTTATGATTAGTTTTGGAACAATCGCATTGTGTTCTGTGCCTCGCGGTTGTGCCAAGCCGGTACAGTTCAGCAAAATGTCACACAAGTATGTAGACGATTTCTGACGCTGGTTTTCAACTAAACCTTAGGTTGAGTCATCATCATCTGCTTAATCTTTTCCAACTTTGTTGGGGTCGGCTTCACTCAGATGCGGTTAGACTGGAAAGTTTAACTATTAGTGTTTTACATAGAGCGACTGCCTATAGTATCTGACCTCCACAACCCAGAAGTTGAGTACGAAAGTAGGTGACCACATTTTCTTTCAGGTTGGGAAAATCATCGAATGACTTCTCCCGCTCTGAGTGGAGCGGAAGGGAATGTCAGACTTGTACTGACTAAAAACCCACCCTGTTCCTTCAGCTGCCCTTAAGTTCCGGGGCCGCGGTATCCCGTTAGAACATCCCTGCAACCCTGGCAGGCAATGGCCTTCTGGGGCCCCGTCACTGGTGCTGACAGTTCTATGAGGCGCTCGTGGAACACGACGCACCGCCGACCCGGGCCTGGTCCTTACCGGACGGTGAGCTACCCCTGCTCGCCGTCCGTAAGCCCGCGCCTACGGTGGCCGGAAATCGGCTCGCGATCCCCGACGCCGGGGGCGTCTACCACGACGGCTGGGGCGCGAGGAAGAGAGTTGCCTCTCCCTCGCGCGTTCGGCCTCCTCCTTCGCTAGCATGACTGCTTCGCAGAAGGAAGCGACCGCATCCCATTCCCTCTCGCTCCGCACCATGGTCTGAACCAGGGCCGGTCGCGAGAGGTCACCGCTGCCGATCGCCTCAATGAGGACACAGCGAGGCACACTTCCACCGTATGCTCCACCGTGTCCTCCGGGTGGTCCACGCAATGTCGACACCCGGGCGTGTCCTCCCGCTTAGTAGGTGGAGTGTTTTTTATACATTATTTGTTTATAGAGGATTTGGTCACTATGAACACGCGTATTTTTAAGGCTCCTCCAGACGCGAAAATAGGTTTAAACGCGAGTTTTATAATGCGTTAAAGTATATGACTCACTGCAGTTAACACAATCAGAAAAATATATGATATTCTTCAGGATATAATCTAGTTAACTATTGTGTTGAAAACATAATACAACAAATTTCAATTCATAGAAAAAAATCACAAAGATACCTCTAAAAAATCTTTTAACGAATAAAAACCATATTAAAATACATACGATCATTCTGATTTTTTGACAAATTATTCAACAAGAAACATACTAACGAAATAGTGTTTTATTTTTTTAATCCAATCAATACATTTTCTGTAAATCGCGTATTATTATTTCGCAATATAATACGTACGCATGTGTGCGTAAACGCCTGTGTACCGACAGTGCCGGCCACAGGTGCCGGCCAACGCCTGTTGCTATATGGACGTGTCGCTTTCCTCGCCGATTTATTTCGACTCGGAATTGTTTGTAGTTATTGTAAAGTTTCGTCTGTAAATTAATTATTTTATTTATAAATTCATTTTTTATATCAATTTTCTATAAATAATCTTCTTTCTTGTAAATATAAAATACTTTAGGTTAAAAAACTTTTTACCAAAAAATTAAACCGACTCCCAAAAAACACTGCAAAGTGAAAAATAACTTTAATTTCGGTAGTCGGTGTCTTTAGTTTTGTATTTGCGTTTTTGGCACCGACTTCCGAAATTAAAGTTATTTTTCACTTTGCAGTGTTTTTTGGGAGTCGGTTTAATTTTTTGGTAAAAAGTTTTTATTTCACTCTTTTTAGTTGGTCTATTTTTAATTTACCTAGTTACAAGAGCCTAATTATCAACTACTTATAACCTTTTACAAAATATTGCTTTTCCCAATGCTGGTCCGTTAATTGTTGAGGAGTTCTCCTGGTACTTCACCATCAGCTCTACATCACCATATGCATTGTGACGAGCATAAAGTGCGTAACATCCATATTCAAGTAATCGAAACGCAATCCACTCAATACTTATTATTGAGTAGTTTCGGCGGCCATCTGTGGTCTTCATCATCAGTTCCACTTCCTCAAATGGTACTTTTTGAGAGCAACTGCACAAGTTACAATAATAAATACCCAAAACGACATAGGTGTGCCTATAATATTTGAAGAGTTCCCTCGATTTCTCCAGGATCCCATCATCAAATCCTGACGTTTATGAAAATGGGACCAATATCGAAGTATACCCTTTCAATCAAAAAAAGAATTTTACAAATCGGTTCAGCCGTGTTCGAGTAATCGATGATCATACATTAAAAAAAAAAAATATATATATACGCGTCGAATTGATAACCTCCTCTTTTTGTCGTCGGTTGAAAATAGCGTAACTTGATTTCAATTTTATTTTATAAATATGGGAAATAAAGTGAAGCCAGTTAAAAGGACTAAAAAACGTTCATATAAATCAAACGCCGTACATATGAACGATGTTAAAAGGTAAGAATATTTTAGATTACTAAATTATTTCTAAAATATTATGACACATTATTGGAACCGTCTCAGTATTGAGCACTTTATTTTACTCGAATACGGTCAGTTATTTCATTACAATTCCTGAGTTCTATTAGTGTGTATAGTAGTGAATCGGATTGCAACCGCCAGTGTCCTGGATCAAACCGAGGGTCTTATTTTGTCTTTTTGTCACTTCTATTTTATTGAAAGTACTTTTATGTTATATTTAGATATTTTTGTAAATATTTTGTTGAATAAAAAAAGAAACGTTTTCATTTTTTTATAGGAGAAAGAAAGTCGAAAATGTCAACGCCGAAGTTATTTTCAATGAGTAAGTATCGACACATTATCTAGGCTATAATAAAGAATAAAACAAAGTAAGAAACATTTTGTTTCAAGACCGCGGTTTATTGATATGGGCAGTAATGTGCATGACAAAATATCTGATTGATCTGAAAATTCAGATGTTGCTTATTGGACGGTCGATTTCAAATTTGGGGCCAAAAGCATATATTTTCATTTATTTCTCATGGCGTAGAATTTATCGTAACTAATATTATTTTAAATCATGTAGTCTTATGAGACGCCCAAACGCCAGTTACAACGAATCTTTTATGATTGTAAATTAAAAAGATAGATCTAAAAGTAGTACCTATTTCTCATTAGTGTTAATGCTCCAGTCTTATTTTTTTCTTCATGTCTTTATAAACCGAAAACGCGTCGAGGTAAATCAAATTTTATCATGGCACTTTTTTGTATATACTTTAAAGATGAATAATTTGATATTAAAACCTATGCTGGATATAAAAAAAATAGGTTTTTTTAGCTTTCTCAGACTGTTTGTTTTTAAACTATCATTTGTGTGACCGTATCCAAATGCACTGGTAAACAGAATTTGTCCCTGATATACCCTGCCCTTTACCCCGCGCGCATTCTTTGTGCTCAGTCGTGACCGAACGCGCGTAGTCGTCAGTTGTATGTGTCGTTATTTTAAGAGAAATTCCAAATATCAGGTAAGATTTTGACTTTTGTAACAAATTTATATCATTAGTGTTTTGTCACATATCGTGCTTAGTTAAATATGTATTTTGTTTTTGATTTGGCTGCCTAACAAACCATTCAGAACATATTTCGTTTCTAATGTACGGTATATTCTAGAAAGTTCCATTTACGAAATAAATTCGAATTACTACCAAAAGTCTCATTCGTGTCACTCTCATTTATGTCGATTCACGAGTCACACGAATTATATTGAAAGTCACACTAATGATATTTTTTTTACCTTTTAGATTAAGTATTTACATAATGGCGAAACCAAAAAAACAAAAAAGTGAGGAAGAATTAGAGAGACGTAGAATAGCTAGAAGACAAAAATATTAAACTATTAAAAAATATCCTGAGTTATATGCTGCTGAGCAAAAAAAAAAAGACAATATTTTTTAAAAGCGAAGGAAAATAAAAAAATTAAAAGTATTAACGAAAAGAGTCCACGCGAGCAAAGAATTCAAAGACGAAAATGGAAAGAGAGTGCCAAAAAGTTTTACGGACAGAAAGTAAGTCAAAGAATAATAGAAAACGTTGCAGTGACTGAAGAAAGTTGTGATATTAAGAACGTTAACTTGAATACAGATCCCTTAAACATAGAAAAACAAGAAATAAAAACCAAACTAAGTATGCGTGAACTAAAACTAATTTAAAAAATCAAAACAATGAAAATGCAGCACGAAAAAGAGAAACGAAATTATATATTATTATTAGACAGATACAGGTTCAGGGTAAATTATTTAAAAAGATAAATATCTACACTAACAAGTCAAATAAATAATGAATCAGAAAATACTAAAAATGAAGACAAGAAACAATTATTTGATAGACTTATAAGTGCTGAAATAACACGGAAATTTGCCACAACTGGAAACAGGAAAGACAAACGCGTTATCACTAACTTAATCGATAAAAAGCAGTTTAAAACATTTCAGGTTGCTACTGACCTTCGCAAAGTTCATCTCCGAGAACGATTTAAGAAAAATTCACGAAATAACATCAACGTTCAACAATTAGTAGAAAAGTTTTACGAAGACGACATTAACAGTCGCATCACTCCAGGCAAGAAACAATATAAGAAGAAACATGGAACCGTCAAACAAGTCAGATATCTTTTAGATTCTATGAAAAACTTACACAAGAAATTTTTGGCTGAAAATACTAAGATTAAAATTAGTTACACGACTTTTACAAGACTCAGACCATTTTGGGTCTCTCTTCCAACTGACAACCGTGATACGTGTGCCTGCTTGTTGCACACAAATTTTAACTTATTGATAGTGGCTCTTAACAAGAACAATATTCTTCATGTAAAAGATAGTCAGAATTTGATAAAGAAAATCTGTTGTGATAAATATAGCCTAGATTGTCTTAATCGCAAATGCGCTACATGTAAAGATAAAACAGTACCATATAAAGAATTCCAAAATGATAAAGAAATATAGTACATGGTATGGGAAAGAGATACAAAGAAAAAAGATACTAAAGAAATAAAAATAATCAGGAAGAAAGCAAAGAGATCTGATCCACGTAGCCTGATAATTGAACTGAAAAATATGCTGCCAAAACTTTTATCACACACGAGTAACATTGTCAACCAGTACGCTACTATTAAATGTTTGAAAGAAGCTCTAACTATCAATGAAGCCTTGATCCATATGGATTTTTCTGAAAATGATTCTTATAAATATGCGGAAGAAGTACAAAGCATGCACTTTGGTGGCAGCCGTGGTCAAGTATCACTTCATACAGAGGCGGTTTATTTAAAAAATTATTCCAATGCTACTCAAGCTATTTGTACAGCCAGTGAATGCACCCGTCACGATGCAGCGGCAGTGTGGGCTCATCTAAATTATTTAGTTAAATTTGTGTTTAACAGATCATCACAAATTAATCGCATTCACATTTTAACAGATAGTCCCTCTAGCCAGTATAGAAATAAATTTATATTTTATATTATAACCTAAGGAATGACTTCCCAGAATTAAATCTTGTCACATGGAATTACCAAGAAGCTAGGCATGGCAAGGGTGCTCCTGATGGCATTGGAGCAGTGATCAAAAGGACTGCGGATTATGAATTAAGGTGTCATCAGGATGTCGGAGACTTTGATGCCTTTGTTAACATCATTCGAAGAAATATAAAAAACGTAGAAATGGGTATTATTAAGGAACACGAAATTAAATTAAAGGAATTAATGTTGCCTAAAGATATTGCTACTTTCAAGGGGACTATGAAAGTTCATCAGGTATATTTTGTACAAAACAAATAATAAAAAATACTGATGTTATCCATACAAAATATAATAATAATAGTTATTTTTTTCTTTCAGGTCGTTTGGGCTTCCGATTCAGCTTATCTAGAATTTAGAAAACAGAGCTGTTTCGAATGTTTAAATGTCGCTTGTAAACATGGCAAGCATATGAGATTTTTTAAAATGTATAATACTCCCATTGAATCTACAATGGAAAATGTAAAGGTCATCCCGGAAAACAAAATAATTAAGGTACTTAGTGATGTTACCATTCGCTATGCCAATACTGATCCAATAATATATGACAGCGTGCCATCAACTTCAAGTCTCCGCAGTGTTCGACACTCCTAGACCAACAAATCTTTTATAAATAATCATACAAAAGCGACAGGGCATGAAAAAGAATTCCTTGAATTTTTAAAGAAATGTGAAGATTATAATGATGATTCCTTATCAGAGTGATTAAGTAGATATTTATAATATGGATATTGTTATTGTATTCGCAATGATAAGCGTTAACGAATCTTGAAGACTGAAATCAGAAATGTAAACCATTGATTAGCTTAGTTGACTAAGTTATTGTTTTGGAATTAAGTTTAAAATAATTAATATCTGTAGTACGGTGGCCAGCACAACAACCTACCCCAATCTGTCAAAGTTTCCTAATGGTTTACACTGCTGCAGTAACTTGAAAATCTTTCAAAGAAATTTGACAGTAGGTTGAGGGTAGGTTGATGCGCTGGCCACTGCACCTGCTACTAATAGTGTTAATTAATAATATTTTATGTTTTGTTGATTATTTAGTAACGTAGAAATAAAAATATATACTTTCATTAGTGTAACGAGAGATCTCATTAGTAAATCACAAAATATCATTAGAGAAATTATGTTGCTCATTCGTGTCACTCAAAAAGTTGTAATTTGCCTGTTATTGGAAGAAATTAAAGGTTTGTTTGATTAACATGTGTTTTTTTAACTAATGAACGCACCTAGATATTTGAAGATTTCAATTTTAAATATTTTTTAAATATCATGCAATTCACACTTTTTTGGCCCCAAATTTGAAATCGACCCCATACATAACTAAGAGAATAGGTATGTAACTATGTACCTAACTATGAATGTTAGTTGCCTAATCTTTTATTTGTAACTCAACAATTTTACGAAATGAATACAAAAAATTGGCCAAGTGCGAGTCAGACTCGCCCATGAAGGGTTCCGTAGTAACTATAATAATATAATATAATATGTATATTTATTTGACGAATAAAAAAAACCTTAAAAATTTCTTAAAACTAGCTTATTTACATTTTTACAACTACGCTAAATAACTTTGTTTTTCATAGTGTTTGTATGAATTACAAAGCTATATTTGCGGTTTTAGAAAATATGCTGTATCTCAAAAACTGCTGAACCGATTTCGTTCAAACCAATTTTGGTTGAAAGTTTACATTAAGATCTACAGATATATATATATTTTTTTTTATTTTTCACTCCAATATTATAGAAGTTAGAGGCACACATTTTACCACTTTGGAAGCTTATATCTTTTAAATGATTGACTTTGTGAAAAAGCGGTCTTAGAAACCCTCATATCATTTTTAAAGACCTGTCCATAGATACCACACACACATAGGTTTCATGAAAAAAAAATATTTTCATTTCTAGTTTTTACATGGAACTAGAAATGAAAATATTTTTTTTTCATGAAACCTATGTGTGTGTGGTATCTATGGACAGGTCTTTAAAAATGATATGAGGGTTTCTAAGACCGCTTTTTCATAAAGTCAATCGTTTAAAAGATATAAGCTTCCAAAGTGGTAAAATGTGTGCCTCTAACTTCTATAATATTGGAGTGAAAAATTAAAAAAAAATATATATATCTGTAGATCTTAATGTAAACTTTCAACCAAAATTGGTTTGAACGAAATCGGTTCAGCAGCTTTTGAGATACAGCATATTTTCTAAAACCGCAAATATAGCTTTGTAATTCATACAAACACTATGAAAAACAAAGTTATTTAGCGTAGTTGTAAAAATGTAAATAAGCTAGTTTTAAGAAATTTTTAAGGTTTTTTTTATTCGTCAAATAAATATACATATTATATTATATTATTATAGTTACTACGGAACCCTTCATGGGCGAGTCTGACTCGCACTTGGCCAATTTTTTGTATTCATTTCGTAAAATTGTTGAGTTACAAATAAAAGATTAGGCAACTAACATTCATAGTTAGGTACATAGTTACATACCTATTCTCTTAGTTATGTATGACAATAAGCAACATCTGAATTTTCAGATCAATCAGATATTTTGTCATGCACATTACTGCCCATATCAATAAACCGCGGTCTTGAAACAAAATGTTTCTTACTTTGTTTTATTCTTTATTATAGCCTAGATAATGTGTCGATACTTACTCATTGAAAATAACTTCGGCGTTGACATTTTCGACTTTCTTTCTCCTATAAAAAAATGAAAACGTTTCTTTTTTTATTCAACAAAATATTTACAAAAATATCTAAATATAACATAAAAGTACTTTCAATAAAATAGAAGTGACAAAAAGACAAAATAAGACCCTCGGTTTGATCCAGGACACTGGCGGTTGCAATCCGATTCACTACTATACACACTAATAGAACTCAGGAATTGTAATGAAATAACTGACCGTATTCGAGTAAAATAAAGTGCTCAATACTGAGACGGTTCCAATAATGTGTCATAATATTTTAGAAATAATTTAGTAATCTAAAATATTCTTACCTTTTAACATCGTTCATATGTACGGCGTTTGATTTATATGAACGTTTTTTAGTCCTTTTAACTGGCTTCACTTTATTTCCCATATTTATAAAATAAAATTGAAATCAAGTTACACTATTTTCAACCGACGACAAAAAGAGGAGGTTATCAATTCGACGCGTATATTTTTTTTTTTTTTTTATGTATGATCATCGATTACTCGAACACGGCTGAACCGATTTGTAAAATTCTTTTTTTGATTGAAAGGGTATACTTCGATATTGGTCCCATTTTCATAAACGTCAGGATTTGATGATGGGATCCTGGAGAAATCGAGGGAACTCTTCAAATATTATAGGCACACCTATGTCGTTTTGGGTATTTATTATTGTAACTTGTGCAGTTGCTCTCAAAAAGTACCATTTGAGGAAGTGGAACTGATGATGAAGACCACAGATGGCCGCCGAAACTACTCAATAATAAGTATTGAGTGGATTGCGTTTCGATTACTTGAATATGGATGTTACGCACTTTATGCTCGTCACAATGCATATGGTGATGTAGAGCTGATGGTGAAGTACCAGGAGAACTCCTCAACAATTAACGGACCAGCATTGGGAAAAGCAATATTTTGTAAAAGGTTATAAGTAGTTGATAATTAGGCTCTTGTAACTAGGTAAATTAAAAATAGACCAACTAAAAAGAGTGAAATAAAAACTTTTTACCAAAAAATTAAACCGACTCCCAAAAAACACTGCAAAGTGAAAAATAACTTTAATTTCGGAAGTCGGTGCCAAAAACGCAAATACAAAACTAAAGACACCGACTACCGAAATTAAAGTTATTTTTCACTTTGCAGTGTTTTTTGGGAGTCGGTTTAATTTTTTGGTAAAAAGTTTTTTAACCTAAAGTATTTTATATTTACAAGAAAGAAGATTATTTATAGAAAATTGATATAAAAAATGAATTTATAAATAAAATAATTAATTTACAGACGAAACTTTACAATAACTACAAACAATTCCGAGTCGAAATAAATCGGCGAGGAAAGCGACACGTCCATATAGCAACAGGCGTTGGCCGGCACCTGTGGCCGGCACTGTCGGTACACAGGCGTTTACGCACACATGCGTACGTATTATATTGCGAAATAATAATACGCGATTTACAGAAAATGTATTGATTGGATTAAAAAAATAAAACACTATTTCGTTAGTATGTTTCTTGTTGAATAATTTGTCAAAAAATCAGAATGATCGTATGTATTTTAATATGGTTTTTATTCGTTAAAAGATTTTTTAGAGGTATCTTTGTGATTTTTTTCTATGAATTGAAATTTGTTGTATTATGTTTTCAACACAATAGTTAACTAGATTATATCCTGAAGAATATCATATATTTTTCTGATTGTGTTAACTGCAGTGAATCATATACTTTAACGCATTATAAAACTCGCGTTTAAACCTATTTTCGCGTCTGGAGGAGCCTTAAAAATAGGCGTGTTCATAGTGACCAAATCCTCTATAAACAAATAATGTATAAAAAACACTCCACCTACTAAGCGGGAGGACACGCCCGGGTGTCGACATTGCGTGGACCACCCGGAGGACACGGTGGAGCATACGGTGGAAGTGTGCCTCGCTGTGTTCTCGTTGAGGCGATCGGCAGCGGTGACCTCTCGCGACCGGCCCTGGTTCAGACCATGGTGCGGAGCGAGAGGGAATGGGATGCGGTCGCTTCCTTCTGCGAAGCAGTCATGCTAGCGAAGGAGGAGGCCGAATGCGCGAGGGAGAGGCAACTCTCTTTATCGCGCCCCAGCCGTCGTGGTAGACGCCCCCGGCGTCGGGGATCGCGAGCCGATTTCCGGCCACCGTAGGCGCGGGCTTACGGACGGCGAGCAGGGGTAGCTCACCGTCCGGTAAGGACCAGGCCCGGGTCGGCGGTGCGTCGTGTTCCACGAGCGCCTCATAGAACTGTCAGCACCAGTGACGGGGCCCCAGAAGGCCATTGCCTGCCAGGGTTGCAGGGATGTTCTAACGGGATACCGCGGCCCCGGAACTTAAGGGCAGCTGAAGGAACAGGGTGGGTTTTTAGTCAGTACAAGTCTGACATTCCCTTCCGCTCCACTCAGAGCGGGAGAAGTCATTCGATGATTTTCCCAACCTGAAAGAAAATGTGGTCACCTACTTTCGTACTCAACTTCTGGGTTGTGGAGGTCAGATACTATAGGCAGTCGCTCTATGTAAAACACTAATAGTTAAACTTTCCAGTCTAACCGCATCTGAGTGAAGCCGACCCCAACAAAGTTGGAAAAGATTAAGCAGATGATGATGACTCAACCTAAGGTTTAGTTGAAAACCAGCGTCAGAAATCGTCTACATACTTGTGTGACATTTTGCTGAACTGTACCGGCTTGGCACAACCGCGAGGCACAGAACACAATGCGATTGTTCCAAAACTAATCATAAAGATTTTAATTAAATTCATAGGTTTTTTTACCTAGAAATGACTCTAGGTACCTACACATGTCTTACAAGAATCTAGATTTTGGACCGTTAATGATAAATAATTCAGACTTTTACGTTTCCACTTCTGGGTCACAGCCATCCTCTCTATGAGATAGGGATGGACATTTAAAATATACATCGATGTTTTTTCCGATGTAATGCATCGATCAGTTGCATCGATGTTAATACGATGTATTGATAAATACATCGATGTTTCTAAAACATCGATTGTTTTCGCAATTACATGTTTAGGCCTTAAAGAAAACTAGGTAAGTAGGTACAAGGAAAAATATCTATTAAAATTCACAATCACACAGCCGACACAGCTTTATATTCTTTACATATTCCCATATTTTTTCTCAATGCTATGTAAAAACAAAAGTTTACTTAATCTTTATCCCTTCAATCGGTTTCTTTGCTCAGTCAAAACTAGCCCTGCCTGTGAAAAAAGTCTTTCTGAAGGGACAGATATGCCAGCCATTGTTAAATACTCAAAAGCTATTTCGTACAGCTTCGGGAATTGTATTTTATAATCCCTCCAGATTTCTAACGGATTTTCGTTCAGTCTTCCAACAGGAGTTCTGAGATAAACTGAAAGTTCGACAGACAAAACATCTTCAGATTTGTTACTTTTCCAGTTATGATTCACTTACTTATGGTGATCACTCCATAATGAAAAGGTGTCTTCATTTTTGTCGGACTTGTCAGAATCGGATTCAGGTTCTTCATTGCTTTTCAAATTCTTTTTCATCATTAGCACATAGCAGATGCTCTAGGGTGGCGGAAGAGAATATCATTTATGACACCGTAGAGTTCTAAAAATCTTTATAACATGTAATATATACTGTTCCAACGTGTGTCCACGCTTTGTATTAATTTTTTCCCAGCAGGAGACTCCGCAGCCACAGCGGTAGCTTTACGCAACTCATCACTAGCAATGCAACTCTGTTTGAACCAAGTTACTATTGTTTTTACTTTAGAAACAATGTTTCTCCACTCATTACGCATCATTGTGCCCTCAGCCACAAAATTCAAAGTATGGGTAAAACACGGGATGTGTTTCCTTCTACCGAACGCTAAGTCGACCGTCTTAACTATTGCTTCATATTTATCGTCCAACCCGCGTCTTAGGACATGCTCATCGTACACTCATCTCATAATTTGCGTATTCGATGCATCGAATGAAAAACATCGATATATACTCGATGCTGAAGTATTAACAAAACATCGGTTCAGTACGATGCATCGTTACTATACATCGAGTGTTTAAACGGGAGTGTGCGATGGAATTACACAATCTAATTCCGCCTATCTATCTATCACCTATATATCTATCTATACGGTTTCCTCACAATATTTTCTTTCACGGACTTGAAAGTAGTAGTAGAAGTGATGATTTATATTACACAAAGTAATGTATTGACTGCGTTCGAACTCACGACCTGCAATTCGCAAGTCGGGCTCGTAACCACTGGGCGACCTCTGCAGATTATTGTTCCATCATCGGACTACAAGACGAACGGCGATGTTCCATTGTTACATGGTAGACACCGCGTACGGCTAAGGAGTGGAATTGGTTGGTGAAGTCTGTATTTCCTGATAGCTATAACCTCGGGACCTTTAAGTCAAGAGTGAATAGGTTGCTTCTAGGTAAGCGTACTACAGTTTCGACCACATCATCACTTACCATCTGCTAGGACGGAGGTCAAACGCGAGCCTATTACCAATAAAAAAATTTCCTTTTTCAAATCCTAAAAGAATTTTAACTATGTAGAATACCTATGCCATGAACGTGGCATTCACTTACCGCAAAACAAACTCCTCACTCGCTGGGAAAACGACTTAAGTGTTTGAAAATATGAATGTTTGTTATCAATGCGTTACCCATTCTTTGAAAGCTATGTCATGGATTCACTGCCAGCTTCCAAGACAACAAACAATACCGAACAAGTGATATTAGGGTCAGCACACAACGGTACACTAAATTGTGTAGATACTTTTTGTAAAGGCTCTATTGTATACTCACAAATGGTTACATTTATTACAGGTACCTATAACGTGTAACGGAAGCCCCATATCTATCCAAAAGGGTTGAAGACAAAATCTGGTATGGAGTCTCTATGCATAGTTTCAGCTCAAAATAAGTGACTCAAGCAATTTATACCGATTTATCGGTTTCATATGTTTCTTGAATACCAATCATAACAAACGTGTCACAGCACTACGAGGGTCAATAACCTTCCACGTCATTTGCCAATAACACAATCATACTCTTCGTTCTTTAATTTGAAAAATTCTGTCTCTGATATTTCGAATCGAAACCCATGAAATACTTATTATTGAGTAGTTCTGGTGGCTATTTGTGGTCTTCATCATCAGTTCCACTTCACAAGTTACTATAAAATATTCCGATACCGATATGTGTGCCTACAATACTTGAAGAGGTCCCTAGATTTCTCCAGGATCCCATCATCAGATACCGACTTGATGACAATAGGACCACCTATAAAGTATGCTCTTTTAAACAAAAAAAAAAAAATTTTTTCAAATCGGTTCAGGCGTCTTCAAGTAATCGGTGAATATACATTTTTTTTTTAAATATTCGCGATGTATCGATAACCCCTTCCTTTTAAGAACTCGGTTAAAAAGGCAAAACACATAATATGTGTTTTGCCTTTTTAACTCCTTTTCGCTCTATAATATTATTATAGAGCGAAAAGGAGTATGACTTCTGACTAAAAACCCATCACGTTCCTTCGATTTTCGTGAGCGAGTTCCTCTAACGTTCCGGGGCGAGAGAGGGACGAGGTAGGTACCACGCTCGTTCGATAATTTCCGCAAACCCGGCAGGGTCACCGTCCTTCCTGGGTCACTTAGTGAGTGATCTAAATAACTAACCAAAAGTTAAAATTGTTTATTTTATAAGAATACATAATCTTTGTCGTGTTTAAAACGATAACGTTCCTTTGACGTCATTATTACACAAGTATCTTCTCCCCGCGATTTCGTTCGCGTGGAAGCGTTTTTCCGCGTAAATCTCAATCCCGTGGGAATTCCGGGATAAAAATTGTAGCTGTGTTATTCCAGGACGTCAACTATCTACTTACCAAATTTCAATCAAATCCGTTCAGTAACATCTATACATTCATTCTTACAAACCAGGGATGTTGCGAATATTCGCATCCGCATCCGCAAATGCGGAGCTTCCGTATGGATTTGGACATCTGCATCCGCATCCGCATCCGCAATAATCAATGCGGATTTTCATGCGGATGCGGATGTAAGACAAGTTGCAACCAGAAAGAAATTGAGCGGCGAATGGCACGTGCTGTTCGCCGGCCCCACAAGATCCGATGCGTTTGTTGTGGTGCATCATTTGTTTCTTGTAAATAAATCATTACGTGTTTGTTTACGCTGTGGGATACTTATCGTATAGATATGTAGCCTATCTACCCTTCGCTTTTGAGAAGATGCCGGTCATAAACAACGTCTGAGACACGCGCACTTAGAACCGTACATACAATGCACAAAGGAATATTATTATAAATACTATAAATTAAATATAATGTAAACAGACATACGACACGCGTGCCCTGAGAGCGCGCTCAAACAATGACCACTGTTAAACTTTTGTAAACACTACTATTACAGTGTTTACAAAAGTGACGTTTCCGATTCTCTTAATGCCAATTACGAAGGGGCTAAAAGAATGAGAATGACAGATTTCACGGAAAAGGATATGGGACAACTAGGACCAGGGACGTCAAGTTCCCTCAGAAAGCTATGCTTAAAAAACGATCTTGCCATGATGTTAGATTCCTCAAGTGAAGATGAGAGTCAAGAAATACCAGAAAATGATAGAGCACTGAAGCTGTACTCAAAAAGGAATTACTTTCTTATCGCACTAAAAAAAGAGTCAATGTGGATGAGAATCCTCTTAAATGGTGGAGTGTTCATCGAGAGGAATTTAACATATTATCACCGATAGCACGAAGATTTTTATCCACTCCACCAGGCAGTGTTCCTAGCGAACAATTATTTAGTAGCGCGGGTTTAATTTACGAACCTCTGCATAATCGGCTTGAATCAGAGAAAGCGGCAATATTACTTTTTATTAAGTATAATGCTCCTATCTTTAACTTCACATACTAATTCTAATTAATAAAAAAAATATGATTACTATATCGTTATTTTAATTCTTCATTCATATACTTTTTTTTATGGGCTCAAACATCCGCATCCGCATCCGCATCCGCGGATGCGAGCTTTCAGAAATCCGCATCCGCATTCACATCCGCGGATGTGAAAAAATCGGCATCCGCAACATCCCTGTTACAAACTTCCGCATTTATAATATTAGTTGTTCTATTAAATATTCTGTGATATTAGTAAGAAAGACATACATTAGAATAAGTATACTTACCTTATAAATATTCAGTGCACATTTTTAGCATACCAACTTGTCCTTAGAAAACATCGAGTTTCGATTCTGTACCTAGTCTACGGAATCTTAGCTGTACAAGTAAGACTGATACTTAAGGTAAATCTGTCACGTATTTTTTTTTAAATACGAGGCACTAGATTTTTTAGTTCCTTTCGAACACAAATAGAGTGAGGATGGTAAGCGATTAAGGGATGATGCACCAAGTTGTCAGTGGCACCATGGATGCTGGATGGATGCATGGATGATAGAAGGATGGGATTGACCATACAACAGAAAAAACTGTTCTTTCTTTCTGTTCCGTGGGATTGACGATCGCAGTATCCCAGCACCCATAGTGATTCGATGATTACACCAACAGAAAAAAAAGGCTACCTTCAGCACCTTTTATATTAACTACATGGTTTAATCACATCCAGAAATAATAAATTAATAGTATAAAAAAACTAAAAACACGCTTTTATCTACTAAACTTTTTAAGCACTAACAAAACCAAAATTAAGACGTTTTAATGAGTCAAAACTCGATGTTTATTAGTAGGCAGTCCAAGGTTCCATCAGCCACCTTCCAATTCCATCATCAAACCAGGCTCGATGGTACCATAATATTGGATTGTCATCTACTCTACATAATAATGGCCAAGTTTCATGATGATACAACAATTAGAAGTGCGTGTGTATTTTATTACATGGTTACAGCTCAAACCTCCTCCTTTTTTAGAAGTTGGTTAAAAATAGACTAGACTTGCACACTTGAATACTCTGTCAACTCATTTGGCTATTCACCGCTAGATGGCGTTGAAATAAAAACTACAAACTCAATGAGAATTATTTTAATAATAATTTATCACAAAATTAAATAATTACGTGTAAACATTAAAACATCTTAATCGTAGTAATAAATAGTTGTTTAAATACATAATATTGCAACCGCATACATTGTTACATGAATTTTCAAATTTTAAATATACTGTCTGTCTGGTATGTTTTGGGTACAAACAAATACATATATTTTGAATTAATGCACCCGAAGTAGTAAGAAAACTTTTTATAATAACATGACATCCACAACATCCTAACTAGTTGAAGAATTCTTCTGCCTTCGGCGCACAAACAAATGCGAAAATCCTTTGCTTGTCAGAACAAAAATCCTTTCGAACGGAATATGTTTCTTTGCGCAAATCCATACCAAACTAATACTACAGAAATATATCTAGTGTTAATTCCGTCACAAATCAGATTTTTTATTCTTGTTTGTGGTATTTATTAGTAATATCTTAATTTCAGTAATTTTCACTAAAATATTTATCTTTCTTGTGTGGACCGAGGGACCACAGTTTACTTTGATGCTTTGTGATCTTTTATTCTTTTACAAAATCTCTACTAAATGTCTGTAGTCACGAAAACCTTAATTTTTCAGATACTTTCTGAGATCTGGCTGATGGTCTGTGAGGACTGCGACCATTTTAAGGTCTGAAGTTTTAAAATATTTGTTTACAAATTCTCAGATTTCTTTTACAATTGTTTGATCATCTACTAAATCCTACTATTTTTATTTGCGAAATATCAGTATAATTCCACAGTTCACACGCACGTTTATTGATAATAAGCTCGCGGTTGACCTGATGGTAAAAGATGATCTTCTATATGCAGCATCAGCTCCGCTGCTATATGCGTGTCCAAATAACAATCCACTTTATCAGCAATTACTTTCAGAATATATGTAGTATACAGCACCGATTTATATTGCATTAATTCTGCTTGTAAAAATGAACATCTGGTTTTTAGCGGAATCAAGTGTTCTCGTTTAATAATGGCAATACACGTAATTGTGGGGATTTTTAACTTCAAATTACTCCTAAATGCCAACACCATTAAACAAAACTGTATAGTAAATTAACTAACTAATTACGACTCGCCAGCACACAGATAAGCCCTAAGAGGCTTTCGTGTATGGCAAAACATTTTTTAAATTTATTGTGTAATGTGTATTGGATAAAATAAATAAATAATTTAAGCACTGCATAAAGCATATCTTTATATTGTATGTCTGTAAAATATAAATACAAAAACGTTAAGAATTATAAAAAGTTTTTGAGATTATAAGGTAAGGCCGAATTTCGGAATGAAATTATGAATCAACAGTGATTAGTCTGGAAAAAATACACGGTAATAGGGTAAAGTACTGTCATCGTTGGTGTATATAATAGAAAAGTAATTTTACTTCATCAAGTACCTCAAAAAAATCTTTTCTTAACCTAAATTGTACAAAATAAAACATCACTTTTATTTTACATTGAAGTTTGAAATAACTAAAAAATTAAATTATTCAGTCAATAAAAACTTACCTACTTTAACTTCTTGTTGGAATTAATTAAAATAAAAATTATTATCAGAAACTGTCATTTTATTGTAACCTACTTATCTACTGTGACATTTAGCAACTTCTAGCAACTTTTTAGGGTAAAAAAAAAACTGGAAATCTAGCAACATTTTGAAAATGTCTAGCTACTGGGTAAAGCTAGCAGTTGGCAACACTGAAGAGCGGTGCCGGACAGTCGCGCTCACAGAACATATACTCCTAAAGGAGGTCGCGCTGTGGCGCTTTCTGGTGTAGGACCTATGTCGCTCGCGCTAAGATCGTAGGACTACGTAGGACAATAATACTTACGGATCAAAACGAGTCAGGCGTAGTATATTTATATTACGCCTGACTCGTTTTGATCCGTAAGTTTTTTTTTTTTCATACTATTAATTTTGTTTGATTTTGTACATTCGAATTATAAACATACTAATGTCGTATGCTAACTACAGCTAGCTTCAACATCTACAACCAGAGTTGATAAAGAATTTGAAATACCGGCATCACAATCGGAAATGTCTTTTAGGTATAATTTCTCATTATTGTAATTTATTTCATAGAGCTTGAATGTAAAAGGTGTTACTTTACAGAAATCTATAACAAAATAATACTGTTAATATAAATACAAAAAAAAAATACAATATAATATACTGTTAATATGGTTGTCTTTATACTAATAGCTTGTGTCTTTGTACTAATAGCTTGTAGCTTTGTATTATCGAGTATTGTATTTTTTTAATTTAAAATGCTGCTAATAATTAGAATAGGTGGTTTTCATAAATATTACAATGTTTCCAGGGATAATATCTCGGAAGAGTTCTCGGATGAGCTTCTTGACTGCAACATAAGTACGTCTTCAGAGGTAAGCAATATATAACAATGTGATAGGGGTGAGACTTCTAACCCGTTAAGGCTGAGTACTACATCTAATTTTATCGACAAAAAAAATAATATGGGGGGTTGAACCCCCTCCCCCAAAAATTATGGCTATTTTAATATTTTTTTTAATGTACTACGGCGCGCTTGATACTTTATGTGATATCAAAGGTTGTATGCGTCGTAGAAACAAAAAAAAAAACGACAAACGGTAGCTAATAACCTTGGCTAACTAATTCATTACTTTTTTCATATGTTTGATAATGTTTTGGTGAGAAAAAAAAATCATTTCTGAATTATTTTGACCGAAAAAGTCGCTATTTTTCAATATTTTCACGAATTACTCAAAACTATGTCCCATAAAATTATTAATAATTTGCGCTCACTTAAAAGTATTTGAGTTATTCTTTCTAACGATACCAAAAACATCACCATAACATTACAAATTCAAGTATTAAGAACCATTAACCATTAACCATATCATAACAAAAGCAGGTAACAAAACGAGGTATGCGAGCGGGTAAGAAAACTTACAACGTAATGTAACAGACAAGGATAGAAGATGACACCACATGCTGTGAGGTGTGCGAGAGGGTAAAAAAACGTACAATGTAATGTAACAGACAAGGAAAAAAGATAAATACACCACGTGCGGTAAAGCGGTTCTTGTCACCATTGTCGGGTATTATTAGTCGTTACAAATCTGTGACTGCTAACACACCTTGTTAAATTTCTTCTCGCGCTTTTCGTGGACAAGTTTCGCTATGGCTAATCGTCGTAATTATGACGAATATGTTGCGGATATTCATTTCGTATATGGTTTTTGCAATGGCAATGCCAGTGCAGCAGTGCGCGAGTACCGTAGAAGGTTTCCAAACCGACCCACACCGAGTTATCATACGTTTATTGATATTCACGCAAGATTGGCAAATTATGGTATAAGAAGACCAGCTCCAGAACGTGTTCGCGATCTACCAGTGGCAGCGGAAGAGGACGTGTTAGATCTCATACACAGAGATCCTAGATTAAGTTTGAGACGCCTTTCAAGGATGACGGGCCTGGGGTACTGGACTATTTCAAAAATATTACACCGAGAAGGATTACATCCTTTCCACTTCCGGAGAGCACAGGAAATAACAGGCCAAGATAATTACGCGGAGTGTATTTTTTCCTCTTGGATAAATCGCAGAGTGCGTCGCAATCCCGATTTCCTTGCTAAGATTATGTGGACAGACGAAGCAAAATTCACAAGGCGAGGAATTACAAATTTTAGAAACCAACATTTATGGATGGCTGAAAATCCTCATGCTGTACGAACATCGACATTCCAACACGAGTTTTCAATACATGTATGGGCTGCCATGATTGACGATATTTTAATAGGGCCCATTGAATTGCCAGAGAGATTAAATGGGCCTAGATTTCTGCATTTTCTGCAAAATGAATTTAACGAAGAACTCATGAGTTTGCCACTAAGCTATCGGCGCCACATGTGGCTACAATTAGACGGTGCTCCTGCTCATTTTGCCTTGAGTGTTCGCCAATATCTAAACGAAGTCTTCCCGAGATGGATTGGACGCGGCGGAACAGTTGCTTGGCCTCCACGTTCACCCGATTTGACGCCTTGTGACTATCATCTTTGGGGATGGTTGAAGCAAAAAGTTTATTTCGTCGAGGTAAACACGAGAGAAGAGCTCCGGGAAAGAATTAGGATCGCCGCCGACGAACTTCGATCTGATCCCGCGGTATTAAGACGAACCACGCGACAAATGGCTATAAGAGCCACCGCCTGTTTACAAAACAGAGGAGAACACTTCGAACAGTTAATCAATTAATTTTAAGCATTAAAATGTTTTGTTTGATTGTATTTTTCAGTAGGTTTGATTTTAAATAAATGTAAAGTACATATGAGTATTACTGGTTTCATTTACAAATAATGTCAAGTATGAGTATTGAGCTTACACAGGGGAAACTACTCAGAATTGATGATGTTATGGTGATGTTTTTGGTATCGTTAGAAAGAATAACTCAAATACTTTTAAATGAGCGCAAATTATTAATAATTTTATGGGACATAGTTTTGAGTAATTCGTGAAAATATTGAAAAATAGCGATTTTTTCGGTCAAAATAATTCAGAAATGATTTTTTTTTCTCACCAAAACATTATCAAACATATGAAAAAAGTAATGAATTAGTTAGCCAAGGTTATTAGCTACAGTTTGTCGTTTTTTTTTTTGTTTCTACGACGCATACAACCTTTGATATCACATAAAGTATCAAGCGCGCCGTAGTACATTAAAAAAAATATTAAAATAGCCATAATTTTTAGGGGGAGGGGGTTCAACCCCCCATATTATTTTTTTTGTCGATAAAATTAGATGTAGTACTCAGCCTTAACGGGTTAGAAGTCCCACCCCTATCACATTTTTATTACAGAATCCAATGAATGAAATATTAATGAACCAGCGAAAATAAATGGAAGAATCGTTGATTTTCAACATGGGCTGATTAAAATTGCTAACCATAATGATCGCTTTGGTTGTACATTGAAGAACTTGGTACTACAAAAGAAAATAAAACAGGATTTATATCTCGATTCTTCTTTCAGTGTAATATGTGCAGTTCTAAGTTTGAATTGAGTAGTCACGATAGAAAACAAAATGAGCCATAATGTCAGGAATTGGTTTAACAAATTTAAATAAAGTAGCTGCATTAATGGACTTGCCTGTTATGTCATTATTCACTTACAGTAAATGTCATGATAAAATTGCTAACATGTGGAAAAATGCGGCTGAAGAAAGTATGATTAGCGTAGCTCAGGAGGAAACAACTGCTGCTAGATTACGAGGTGACACTGATGACATCCCGATGATACCAGTGGAAGCAGACTGTTGTTGGAGCAAACGCTCATATAAAATTAAACAACAGCCCGCTGCTCACAAATTTTCTAAAAATCACGTCGGTTCATCATCTAACATGGAACCTACAATACTGGTAGAAGGATTCAAGTCCTCCATCGAAAACCGGAAATTAATTTATAATACTTTGATTGCTGATGGAGATGCCAGCACATATAAAATATATTAGAAAGCAGACCATATCCCGGAGATCCTATTCAAAAAATTTAGTGTACAAATCATCTACTCCGCAATTACAACGGAAAAAAATTATTACTCAAAACTGACACCTCTATCCCTTTTTCGGAACGTAAATTATTGACACCGCATCGTTTGATTCGGCTGAGAACAAAAGTAATATCTTCGTTATGGTATTGGCAAACACAAACTTTAACCGAATCAGAACGAATTATAAAAATACAGAGAGATATTCTGAACAGCGCCAAACACATCTTCGGAGATCACAGTGAATGTGATTTGTATTATTGCACCGAAGAGAGAAAAAATACACTTCTCTTCAGAAAAATCGAAACACTTCCGTTTTTATGGTTTCTGTCCTAATTTAACACAAAAGAGTTTTCATTCCATGAAAAAAATCACATGATTGTATAGCTGGCAGTTTGGCCATTACAGTTATAAGCGAAAATTCAAAATTAGAATTTCATTTGTTTATCCTATAAATGAAATGATGATTTGAGATAAATGTGTGTTTAGAGTTGGAGTGCATTTCACGTTCGAAAACTAAAAATTAGCGCTTATCTTAAAACTTTTTGTTCTTCATTTGTTTACTGATACTTTGGAACGTCAGAAAAAGTTTTTTTTTTCTAGAACATATGGATACTTCGCCCGCAGAAGCCGCCCAAGTGGTGGCATTGCTGGATTCTAGACTTAGTCAGCGTGTTGTGGCTGAAAGATTGCATCTAAGCCTGTCGTCTGTTTATAGAGTCTACAAACGCTATCGGGAGACTAGTTTGTTCACGCGCCGTTCAGGATCTGGCAGAAATCGGGTCACTTCTGAGCGAGATGATCGATTTATTGTAACAACTTCTTTACGAAATCGACGCCTTAATGCTTTTCAACTGCAGCAGCAGCTTCATGTTGTACGTAGGGTGGCTGTAAGTGACTCTACAATTAGAAGAAGGTTGAAGGAACGTGGACTAGTACCGCACAAGCCAGAAAATAGGACGGAATTAACTGCAGACCACCGAAGAGCGCACCTTAACTTTGCGCGTGAGCACCTAAATTGGTCATACCTCCAATGGAATAAAGTCCTCTTTTCTGATGAGTGTAAAATTATGCTGTATGGTAACGACGGAAGGAACAAGGTCTACAGAAGAGATGGAGAACGCTTTGCACAATGCTGCATTGAAGAAAAGGTCAGCTATGGTGGCGGTTCGTGGACGGTTTTGAGAGGAATCAGCGCCAACGGTAAGACAGAGCTTGTATTTGTGTCTGGGCCAAGTCTGCCTGCACTAAACAGTCATCGGTACATCGAACAGTGTCTTGAGTCTCACGTGATGCCCTATGCCCATTTTATTGGCAATGGTTTCATATTCATGCACGACAATGCTAGGGCTCACTCCGCGAGCGTCGTACAAGATTATGTTACCCAAGTCGGTATCTCCATTATGGAATGGCTAGCAAGAAACCGAGACATGAATCTAATTGAACATCTATGGGATGAATTAAAGAGACAAATTCGTGCAAGAGATCCTGCCCCAGAAACACTTAGCCAGCTGCAAAATGCAATCCAAGAGGAATGGAATGGAATGCCACAACATGTGATCGTGACTTTCATCCGATCGATGAAGAACCGTATGGAAGCAGTAATAAGAGCTCGGAGAGGGGATACAAGTTATTACATAAACGTTTCTTAGCTTTTTTCATTTACGTGTGTTTATCAATTTCCTTTATACTCCATACAGGGTAAAAATGACTTGTTAAACAAAATACGAAACCTTAATTTAAATTAATCAAAATTTAATTTAAGGTTAATATTAACATTAGGATTTGAAATCCTCATATTATTCACTATGAAACGACATTTGACATGTATTCCTAAATATACACATTTTTTCTGATAATCTTTACAAAACAAACTTGCAAGGTGTTTCGATTTTTCTAATGAGAAGTGTACAGCCTTGGCCAAAAGTATTAGGCACCCCAATAAAACACAGATTATACAAAACGTATTAAAAAAAAAACAGCTTATATTTTTAACAAAAGCCAAGGTAGGGCCGCCAAACGATAATTAAAACAATGGCAAACGAATTTCTATGGGCCATAAAACATCTGGTGAGCAAAACCCATATAATGTGTATTTTCAAAAAAATACTCATAATTATTATCAGTGTTCCTTTGCTATTCATAGCGTAAAGAAGCTTCCGTGTGTGATCCAGTGGTGAAATTAACATTCCTCTTTTTCGAAAATGCCAAAAAAAAGTTAACTTTGCTACGAAAAACGAATTAAAATCCAGTTATTGCATGAACAAAGGAAGTCTCAAGTAGGGATTGCCAAACTTATAAAATGTTCGCGGTGCGCAATGCAATCTGCTATTAAACGGTTTGCGGAGACTGGTTCCCACGCAAATAAAATACGGACTGGCAGAAAACGCGTGACTACTGAGCGCCAGGACAGGAAACTCATCCGCGATTCTCTACAGGATCGAAAAAAACTTCTTCTGAGCTTGCTGCCGCCTTATCCGACGAAACTGGACACCCCATTAGTGCTCGAACGGCAAGAAGAAGGCTTGCAGATGCGGGTTTAAAGGGGTGTAAAGCAAGAAAGAAGCCATGGCTCTCGGCAGATAACAAAAAGAACCGTTTAGAATGGGCTCTACGTCACTAACACTTCACGGAGGAAGATTGGTCAAATATTGTGTGGTCCGCTGAATCAAACTTCGAGGTAAGCTTTTATACCATTTCTTAAAAACAATAAAATTGATCGCTCTTATTTTAGTCTGATTTCATAAAAATTATGAGCACTCATTTAAATTCTCCTTATAACTATTTTTCCAGATATTTGGAACTGCGGGTGTAACCTACGTGAGGCGGCGTGTCGGCGAGGAATACCATCCAGATTGCGTGGTGCCCACTGTTAAACACGGGTGAGGTAGCATTATGATCTGGGGTTGCATGGCAGCCGATGACGTTGGCGAAATGTTCGTTTGCGAAGGCAGGATGAACAGTGAAAAGTACATAAATGTGCTCGGAACTGCGCTATTGCCTTCGCTTACACACATTTTCGGTGACACCAACTTAGATGGAGTGAAATTCCAACAAGACAATGCTCCTTGTCATAAATCAGCGGCCACCATGCGCTGGTTTAGAAACAACAGTATCGACTTGTTAGAATGGTCGGCGCAATCCCCAGATCTCAATCCTATCGAGCATCTTTGGGGTATTCTGAAGCGTAAGGTCCGAGAGCACAGCATTACATCAAAATTAGCGTTAAAAAATGCTTTGATTCAAGAGTGGGACGCCATAAGTGCAGCCGATTGTAAAAAGCTTGTAAGCACCATGCCCCAAAGAATTGCTGCTGTGATCAATGCAAAGGGTGGGCCAACTAAATATTAGTATTTTTTTGTTATTTTATAAGAATATAGTAAATTGGAAAACAATTTTATTTTATTTTTCACCTTAAACACGAAAAAGTCAAATTTGAAGGTGCCTAATATTTTTGGCCAAGGCTGTATATAAACCAAACACTCCAAAAAAACGTTAATGTTAAAACTGCAACGAAATATCTCTCAGCTGGCTTATCACTCTCATAGTCTGCTATATATAACTTTACTACAAACCGTGCAGAGCAGTTTAGCATAGTAGCAAAAACTGTAGGTGGAAAACGAAGTAATTTTCCTCTAAAAGATTCTTATTCCGTACGTTGTCATGCCGCTTAGTTAGTTTTAACATGGATAAACCTCAGACTACCTTATATAAATCTGCCTATCAGAAAAGTCCAGGTCAATCCCTGAAACAATTAGAACAAAAGCGTTTTTCAATAAATAAAAATCGGAAACACAAAATACCTCGCCAAAAAATCAACTTTAGAAAGTTGATTACGGAAATGTATGTCAAAAGCCTGACATGGACCGAGATGACTTCAAGCAGGCACAGGTAGTTTTCCTCGAAAATTTAAAAAGAAAAACAGGCTTTAAAACAGCATGACATCGAAAGAGATACAATTCTCCAGACGGAGTGCCTTGTGGTTCGAGCTGAGAAGATGTATTTTAACTGCTTCCAATTTTGCCAAAATTTATAAACGGCGCCCGAATTTGAATTCAGCGCCACTTGTAAAATTCATTTTATATGGGTATTCCTTGGACCATGTAGCGACAGTAAAATATGGAAAAGAAAGTGAAGGGAAAGCTATTGAGCAACTCGCCCTTCAAGAGAATATTATCATCCAAAAATGTAGTATTTTTATCGATGAGACCCATTGCTTTTTAGGTGCTTGACCAGACGGATTGTACGAAGAAGGAATTATAGAAGTTAAATGTCTGATTACTTTACGCGGAGTAGACCCAGACGCAGCTATCCGTCAAAAAAATTGAAATGTTTTTTATTTGACGGGGATAACACAATTGTCAATATATTACAAACAAATAATTATGTATAGTGTTGTTACATGCAATGGATTATTGTTAATGTCCTAATGGTTAAAATAATTTATAATGTAAGTACTTGCATAAACATTTGTTTGGAGAAAAATGTTTTCTTTTTTTTTTTTTTTTGCTGTATGTAATCCTAGTTTGTAATAAGATAGTAGTAGTAAATAGTTGTTTAGTTTAGCTTATTAAAAAGTTGTCTCAATGTTTTCGCAATAAAGATTATGTTTATGTTTATGTTTAAATAAAAATGTATCACACTGGTCCTGAATTTTCCATGAAAGTTTTCAAAATTTTGTAAAGACGATCAGTTTTGGAAAGAGAACATGGTCCCCCGTTAGACGAAATTTTATTATGACTGCGTTCTTCCCAAAATAATTGATTCCAGAAAATGCCGATCTATGCCTCTGAGGCCTCATTTACGGACACGCGGGGCGTCGGGCGTCGCGTGTGGCGTGGCTTCTCGCGGCGCGTCGATCTTTTTTTTTCTGTTTACGGAGCCGTGGCGCGTGAAGCGGCACGTATCATGGCACGCGTAAACACAAACTTATAGCAATATACGATGCTGTTCATAGAGATGCGAGACGGAAAGAGTAGCGGTGCACGCCGCTGCGCCCTAGGCGAATCCTCAAGCGTGAAACGAAGCACGAAACAAATCACCTCGTCACCTCATCTCTTATTGACTACAAAGAGTTGCATATTCCCCAAACTTCTCATGTTCCGTTGCTGTAAACACAGGGCCACTTCTTATATTAAATAATTCACTTTTTAACGTAGAATATTCTTCCAAAAAAAGTCGGTTATATCACACACAGACGTAGTCACCGTCGTCGCAATGGAGTATCCATTGCGACGACGGTGACTACGTCTGTGTTGCGCGATTTCCAAATAAGACTGTCACTGCGTGCACCGCCGCAGGGTGAATATTTAATTTCGTGCATATTACATGGCAGGCGATAAAGAATACATGAAACGCTGAAAAAATTTGAACCTAACGTTGTTTTTGTATTGTTAACTTGGTGTTCTATTAGGCACAATCCTTAGAAAATCTTCTTTTATTAGAAATGAACTAAATTTAAAACAAAGAATCTAAAATCTAATTACCATCTGTGGCCCTTTTACCAGATTTTAGTTAATTGTCACATCCTGTTAAAAACTGTGTTTGAAGAACGACATTTTTATTACTTATAAGCATAACAGGATAGTTAACCTATTCAGAGACGATTTATTGTTTAGGAAGAACATATCGTCGCCTTAATTCTAATATGTCGTATCTAATTTTTTAACCAAACCGACATTTTGTGTGCTTTTGGATAAAGGCGAAAAAGTACATCTTTCTCTTTCTTTACTTTGCAAAGTTTGTATGAAAAAGAGTGAGATAAAAGACTTCACGTAATGCGACGCATCTCGGATCACTCGATCTTTCTGAGAATATGCAGTAACACATTGAGTCACCATAGTTTGTTGACATCGCGCAGGTTGCTCCGTAATTTAAGTAAATTTAATTGCCAGTGTTTAAGTTGTTATGATGACGCAATAATCAACGACATTCACACAATTCTGTTTCGATGGTTTGGGTTAAGTGTGCGCAGAAGCCTGTCGTGTAAGTGTGCGCAATGCGCACACTTACCCCGCTTGCATAAATCTTTGTACATGTGTTGCTATGTTTTGTTTCAGAGTACAAATATAAATTCAAAATGCCTCGAAATTATCTGAGGAAAGCTCCGGATAGATGCATTGTCACAGATGAACAGCTGGAAGCCGCCAAATTATTAATTTCAAAGGGTGCCAGTAAAAGAAAAGCTGCATCTCAAGTCGGACTTAAGGAAAGTACTCTGCGAAAACGTTTAAAAGCTGGGAAGACAGCAACCAGTATGGGAAGATTTTCTTTGACATTCACTAAGGATCAAGAAACTGACATATACAAATATATTAAGCAAAGTGATGATCTTTATTATGGTCTCACTATGCAGAACCTCCAGAAGTTGAATGAGTATGCTGAAGTAAACAACATTACGCATAGATTCAACACTTCCACAAAATTAGCTGGCCGAGACTGGGTATATGGATTTCTCAAAAGGTTTCCTGAATTGAAATTGCGACAGCCAGTCCCAACTAGTATTGCCAGAGCCATGGGATTCAATAAAACTCAAGTACAAATGTTTTATGATAACTTGCAGAGCCTCTACAACAAACACAAATTTGTACCCAGCCGAATATATAATATGGATGAAAGTGTAGTGAATACTGTACCAAAGAAAATACCAAAAGTAATATCGATAAAAGGAAAAAAGCTGGTGGGAAAAATCGTTTCTGCTGAAAGAGGCCAAACGATTACACTAGTTTGTGCAATGAGTGCAACTGGAAACTATGTTCCTCCAGCATTTATTTTTCCCCGGAAGAGAATACAAGGTTATTTGCTTAAAAATGCACCCGAAGGTAGTATTGGAATGGCTTCCGATTCAGGATTTATAAATACAGGCCTGTTTCTAGAATATCTACGTCATTTTAAAGACAATGTTCAGCCAACCAAAGATAATCCTGTCTTGTTAATTTTGGACAACCATAGCAGCTCTATCTCTCTGGATGCTATACTGTTTTGTCGTGATAATGGCATTCACATGCTTACTCTCCCGCCTCACAGTAGCCACAAGATGCAGCCCTTAGATCGTGGGTTTTTTGGGGCTCTGAAAACAAAATTCGCTTACGCATGTGATAAATGGCTAAGCCACCATCCAGGCCGCGTGATTGGACAAACAGAAATAGCTCAATTGGTGAATGAGGCCTTCCAAAAAGCAGCTTCGCTTAACAATGCGGTCTCAGGTTTCAAAGTTTCTGGAATCTGGCCAATAGACAGAGACATTTTTTCGGAAGATTTCGCGGCAGCTTCTGTAACAGACATGATTCCTGCCCAAAATTCAGAAGAGATGGTGCCAACTACAGCAGTACGGGAAACTTTCCAAGAAGATTCAATTCCATCACCAGTAGCGTCCACCTCTTCTACACAGCCAACACAAGAAGTTTTGGAAAGTGCAGGAACGACTTCACCTTCGATAATACATAATCTCTCTCAAGAAGAGCAAGATTCTTCTTTGCATAGCGTTACAGTTACCACTTCATTCAGTCAACCTGTACAAGATCTGCTGTTGACTACTGAGCATACATTGACATCATCCAACGCTGACAACCAAACACAAGAAAACTTCATAGAAATCTCCCAATCATGTTCAGCGACAAACACAACTGTGACCAGTTCAGCCACCACTGCATTTTCACCAACATGTGTAGCTTCAACCAGCAAAGAATTTATTCCATTGTCGTCTATACAAGCTCTGCCGAAAGCAACATCACAAAATCGACGACGAAAAGGCAAAAAGTCAATAATTGCTACTGATAGTCCCTTTAAATCTGAGTTAGAAACTAAAAAAAAAGAGGAAGAAGAGAAATTAGCCAAAAAGAAAATACGACTAGATTTAAAAGAAAGACTAAAAACTAAGAAAACTGCTACAGAATCATCTAAGACTGCCAAAGAAAAGACTGATAAAAATAAGACTCTTACGAAACCAAAAAATGACAAAAATGAGTATTACTGCCCCTTATGTGGCGAAAAATATTCTGATCCACCGACTGAAGACTGGATTAAATGTAGCCTTTGTGAAGCTTGGTGGCACGAACAGTGCACCAGCTTCGAACACGGCACTTTTATTTGTGATACATGTATTACCAAGTAACTAAGGATTTCTAAGTTCAAGTTGATCTCATATTTTGATTTAAGATGGTTATTATGTTGATTACTTTAAGTACCTATGATGAAAATTTTAATGATTATAAATTATTGTTTATGTTCTAAAAATATATAGCTCAATATTTCTTTTTTTGTTGTTGCGTACACTTACCCCCAGTGCTGCGCATACATACCCCTATACTGGGGTAATGTGCGCGGATGGAACGGTCTTTGTTTTCTATAGTTTGTTAAAATATAAGCTACTGACAATACTATTATTGTGTCTAAGTTGATTACAAATAAACAGTCTTACTAATTAACACAGTTTTGTTTCATTCTACAAATAATTTTCGAGTTTTTGAAGCGTCAACGTTTAAATGCGCACACTTGACCCACATGACTCTATTTCAAACGTGGAAATTACTGATAGTAAAATTATTACGACTTTAAAGTGTCTTTTTTTTTTTTTTTTTTTTATTTAGAATAGGTTCGCGTTTGACCACCATCTCACCTGATGGTAAGTGATGATGTGGTCGAAGATGGAGCACGCTTACCTAAAAGTAACCTATTCACTCTTGACTTAAAGACTCCTAGGTTATAGCTATCGGGAAACACAGACTCCGGCAGGGAATTCCACTCCTTAGCCGTACGCACAATGAAGGTATTCCCAAAACGTTTGGTGCGTATGGGTGGGATGTCCACCATGTAACGATGGCGCTTCGCCGTTTGTCTCGTAGTCCGATGATGGAACGGGCTTGTTGGAATTAAATTGTGTAATTCCATCGCACACTCCCCGAAATGTAACCGATAGAAAACCGATAGACTTGCAACTCGTCGTCGATGTTCAAGGCTCTGGAGCTTTGATTCGACCAGTGCATCGTTGCCAATGAGTCTTTTGGCCCGCTTCTCGATAGACTCAAGCGCGTCCAGTTGGTATTTAGCAGATCCATCCCAAAGATGAGAGCAGTACTCCATACACGACCGAACCTGGGCTTGATAGAGATTGAGCAACTGTTCGGGTGTGAAGTACCGTCTCACCTTTGCTAGGATTCCCAACTTTTTTGATGCTAGTTGAGCCTTAGCCTCGATAAACGGGCCAAAATTGAGGGTAGAAGTTAATGTTACCCCCAGAAGCTCGATATGGTCAGTTATCGGCACAGTTACACCTCGGAAAGTAGGAGCCGGTTCAAATTGGCTCCTTTTTGCGGAGAAGAGACACGCCTGGGTCTTAGCTGCATTAAACTTGACCAGGTTGGCATCGCCCCATTCGGAGACAGCCTTCAAGGTCAAGTTCAAGCGCCCGACCATGTCCTCACGGAGAGACTGGATCTGTGACCCACCAGCTCGCGCGCTGGACACATATCTCTCAGAAACTGTGCTGTCGTCTGCATACCCAAAGGTACCGGGCATTAGCAGATCGTTAATGTGCAGCAAGAATAAAGTTGCTGAGAGAACAGACCCCTGAGGGACCCCGGCATTAATTGCCAATTGGCCAGACGAGCAGCCATCAATGACCACTCGAATGGACCGATCCCTCAGGAAGTCTTCAATCCAAACGCAAAGTTGGGTGGGTAACCCGAAAGAAGGAAGCTTAGCAATAAGGCTATCGTGCCAGACCCTGTCAAAAGCCTTGGAGATGTCAAGGGAAACAGCAAGTGCTTCCCCTTGCCTCTCAATGGCCTCACTCCAGATATGAATGGCATACGCTAGAAGATCCCCAGTTGACCGGTTTTTGCGAAAGCCGTATTGCCGGTCACTGAGGATGTCGCTGGCTTCTAGGTATGCCAGGAGCTTACTATTAAGTACACGCTCCATACTCTTACAGAGTATGGACGTGACTGAAATAGGCCTGTAGTTGGCAGGGTCAGCACGACTGCCCTTTTTGGGTACAGGCTGTACGTTAGCCAGCTTCCATGCTTTCGGCACCTTTCCAGTCTCTAGCGAAAGGCGAAACAGGCGTGTCATGATTGGAGACAATTCAGGCGCACAAGTTCTAAGAACAATTGCTGGTATCCCGTCGGGGCCACTAGCTTTGTTCACGTCTAGATTACGCAGCACTCTACGGACGTCCTTCTGATGGATGCGAATGTCCGACATACACGTCTCGCATCCAATAGGAGCATCAGGAGGGTGAGCGCCACTACTATCCAGACGTGAAGACTCCGCGAAGAGAGCGGCAAACAAGTTTGCTTTTTCCTCAGCGGAGTGAGCCAGAGACCCGTCAGGTTTGAGCAGTGGTGGTAGTCTTTTGAGATACTGCCTATTCGAATTTAAATTTTATAGTTTGCCATTGAAATACGCTTGTATTCTCATGGATTTTTGTCATTGCTTTCAGCTAATATCATCAAATTTTAAAGGAAATTCTTAAAATAATAGCAGAGAATGGAATAAAAGTAACGAACCCTAAGAAAAAACCTCAGAGCCGGATACAAATTTTAGAGAACATTTTAGTGTACAAACCAGACAACGAACTCCTCCATGCGATTAATATAGCAGCCGAATCTGATCCTGCTATTAAGTGCCAAAAAGAAGCCCATTTAGAAGTTGATAATCAAGCGTCGAACTTGGGTTCATTACTTACGAGTAGTGTTGCTATTGAAAATGCTCCTGAAATTGAATTTGGAGATACATTTTTTGTTACCGGGATTGATGAAGATGCCCCTGAATCTAATACTATTATTAAAATATGCGAAGCTTCGGAAGGTGTCAGTGGATTGGCAATCACACATTTTCCTACCAATGATAGTCCAACAATTGGAGTTGTAGAATTAGATGCCACCACTACTGAACCGATTATAGACACAGAAACGTTGGTTGTGGAATCTGGTCTTGAACAATTGACACTGAAGAACCAGAGAACAAGCCCAAGCGCAGAAAACATGCTGCTTATACAGAATCAGAGTCAGTCAATTTGAACATCTGCAGAAGTTTTTTGAAGATATACCTAAGCTTCCCTCACATTACTGTAGAAGTACTTCAACCAAATTATATCTTGAACCAATATTCGAAAGCAAGAGCCATGTATACAGCATTTACAAGGAAAAATGCGCAAGCGATATGGTGAAACCAATATCAGCTTGTTTTTTTTAACAAGTTTGATGAACTAAACTTGAGCATTACCAAGCCAAAGAAGGATAGGTGTGATGTTTGCTGCGGTTATGAAACCAAAAACGTGACCTTCAGGCTTACAAGAAACATATTGAGAAGAAAAAGGCTGCAAGAAAAAAGTTGATAAAAACTTGGCTATTGATGGAAAAATTACGGTACTTACTGTAGATTTGCAAAGCATGAAGGTTTGCCCCAAAGTTCAAGCTAGCGCAGTCTATTATACGACAAAGCTTTGTTGTCATAATTTTACAGTTTACAACTTAGCAACTCACGAAGTAACTTGTTATTGGTGGCATGAATGTGAAGGCGAGCTACAGGCATCCAATTTCGTTTCTTGTCTAGTAGACTACATGCAAGAGAAGGTTCCTAAGGCTATTCCACTGGTTATTTTCAGTGATGGATGTACAGCCCAGAATCGAAACTCAATCATGGCTAATGCTCTTCTTGACTTAGCTATGAAAGAAAACATAGTAATCACAAACAATATTTGGAAAAGGGCCATACCCAAATGGAGTGTGACTCAGTACATTCGGTCAACCGGAAAACCGACATAAATCTACCTCATGAGTATGTCAAGCTTACTAAAGATGCAAAGAAGAAAACTCTTAAATATGACGCAAAATACCTTTCCCATGAGTTTTTCAAAGATTTTTCAGTACTGCAACGATACACCTCCATTCGGCCTGGAAGAAAAGCTAGTGACCCAATTGTCACCGACATCCGGCAGTTGAAAATCCGGCAAATGGAAAAATTAAATTGAAACTTAAATCCGGTAATAATGGTTAACCTCTCGGAGAGCAATAATTTCTCCATATTTTCTAAAAATGAAATGCATCCGTCGCTCGGTCGTCGCTATTCATTCGCTTTGTAGCCACAACACCGCCGTCTAAACGTGTTCGTCTCGTCGTCGACGTTGTTGGTTCGGCGGTGTCTGTCTCTGTCACGCACATCGCGTGCACCTCGTGCGTGACAGGGATAGACACCGCCGACGCGTTACTTCCCCCCGCGGCTTGCCGAGTATGTCGCACGTTTGTCTCTTGTTCTCAGTCTAATTAGATACATCATTCATTGAAGTGCGTGTTGCGCTAACGGGAGGTAATAAGTAATTTGAGAAAAATGGATCGCGTTAACTCAGGAGGTGAGAGTAGTACAGATGCAAAGAAGAAAAAGTACTATTGTTCTTTCAATGACCTGTGGTTAAAAGAACATACGTGGTTATCGAAAAAAGACGAGTTCACAGCAAATGTAACATATTATGTCAACATTTATTTTCTGTCAAATATGACGGTTTTGGATCTGTGAAACAACATGAAAAATTTTTGAAGCATCAAACCTTTATTAAGTAAGCCAAAACAAACCAAGGTATTACGTTTTTTTTTTTCGCCTAAAAGCAGTAAAGAAGTTTTAATTACTGCTGCTGAAGTAACTTTAACTTTTCACGGTTTAAAACATCATCACAGTTACAACAGTAAAGACTGCGAACATAAATTAAACGCTGTCACGTTTTCTGATTAGACGACTGCGAAAAAAGTATCATGCGGAAGAACAAAAGCAAGCAGTATTGCTGAAAATGTTTTAGGGCCGGCTAGTCAAGAATACCTACTTAGTAATTTAAAAACCAACCAATATTTTTCTGTAGCGAGTGATTCGTCAAATAAAGATAATTTGAAAATGTTAAATATTTTTCATTTGAGAATGGCATTCAAACCGGTTTATTGGATTTTTACGAAGATTGCCAAGAAAACAGCGAAGCAATAAAAGATCAAATAATACAAATTTTATCGAAAAATGGCCTTGAAGTGAGTCAAATCTCAGCATATTCTGCTGACAATGCTGCTGTAAATTATGGAATAAATGTTTCGGTTTACCAAAAGCTTAAAACTTGAAACTCGAAAATAAAGCAAATTGCAAATGCCATATTCTCCACAACTGCGTTAAAAATTCTTTGAAAGCTTTGTCAGTTGATGTGGAATTAATTATTTTGAAAGTTTATAGCGAATTTTCGGCTTTTGCTAAAAGAAGAAATGATCTGATAATAAATTGCTCAGATGCAGAAATTGACTTTAGAGAAATATTAAGACATGTGCCAACTCGTTGGTTATCGTAACTTCCTGCAATAGACAGAATCCTATCGCTATGGCCAGCTTTAATTAGATATTTCAATGAGCAAGGTGAAGAGAATTGTTCTAAAATATGGAATAACTTATGTGCTAGTGATGCGAAAACAAATGCAGTCTTATGTATTCTTTACTTTATGCAAAATATAATGCAAGTCTTTCAGAACGCCATTACATTACTGGAATACGACAGAGTAACAAGCATTGAAATTCATGACATAATGATTGATCTGAAAACGAAGCTACAAAACAGACAAGCTGATCAATTTTATGGTAAATCTGCCATGGATTTATTAAAGCGGTTTGATTTTGAGATTGACGGACAAATTTCAAAACTGAGTTCAATAACGTTTTAACGATGTTAGACATATTATATTTACAAAAATGGTATAACTTTGATGATTTGGAATACCAAGCAATGAAAATTTTATCTTTAAAAGAACCAATCACATGAACCGGCTTTACTAGACTCCAGGAATTATTACATATTGACTTAGATAATAACAAATTGTACGATGAGGTTGGACTTTTGCGTGAAATGCAACCACATCTCGTTGAAGAAAATCGAGTGGATTTACGCTGGGTTGACTTCTTTACGAAATCGAAAGACAGAAAACCCTGTCCTGAATTGAAAAAAATGGTCACGTTTGTTCTTTCCATTCCCGTCTCTAATGCTTCATGCGAGCGCGTATTCAGCATGATGGAGCAAGGAAAGAAACCGAATGGGTATTTGTTTAGTAAAAGCAGAGTTACAAGTACCGACAAATATTAGATGCGGCTTGTAAACAAAATAAATATAAATTTAAAAATTGATTAATGTCAGTCAAACCCCCCCCCCCCTCCCACCTAAATTTCTTAAAGATACAAATTCCGGGTTGGTCCTTTCGAGAGTTGGCAACCCTATTCGTACAGAACGCGCTGAGCCGTGCGAATACACGCATCGGATATACAGACGCATCGGGACTTAGTAGATACCTAAATCACGGGCGGCCCGTTTCCCGATAACGCTCTTTACACTAGATATTTTTCTGTAGTATTCGTTTAAAATCCTTCATTCAACTATTTTTTTTTTCACAGTAAATATATGGGGCTATCATATTGTAGTAGAAAATCTTCGTCGATACTAGCAGACGAAATAGGAAGACTGCTAAGCTCCTCAAATTACATTGCACTATCCCATACATATCTATAAATACTGCAATTTCACGTCACAACATTCAACAACAAAGCTTGATACAAAGACGCCATCTTTAGAAAAATTGGCGGCAATTATTACTTTGACAGCTGTCAAATGGAATGTTTTTTTTTTCTAGCTTTTGGTTGTGGCTCTGTCAAGTTGTGCCAGTTGGTGTGCAATTCTTTCCTCTCGTGCCCTTCTTGCCTGGCCAATACCTCGTTTTTCTGCGAATTTCGCTACAAACGTTTCCACTGGCATTTTACCTGAAAATCAGAAATAAAAACCAATTAGTTTATCTGTGATTTTTTTGGCTGCCTCGTTAGTCGACTGCTGGCTACGAGGTCTGGGGTTCGATAGGCCAAAAGTGCTATTGAGTTTTACTGTCAGGAATTTCTCAGTAGTAGCTCGCAGTTAAGTTACGTTACTTATGGTGGGCTGCATTCAGCAAAATGTCATCCAAAATTCCACAATCTTTGGAAGACTTATGCCTGTTGACCCGCCTTTATAATTAGTGTGCTTGGACGCTTACACAGGAAGCGAATGACGAAAAGTGCTATTGAGTTTTTGTATGTATGTATAAGAAATTCTCAGAAGTAGACCGTAGTTTGAAAGATGGCGGTGAGATACCCTCGTGCCCCCGTGGGAAAGCACGATAAGCAATTGTTACCAGCTGTCAATTGGACATTTTTGCCCAGCGACTGTCATGCATGCGGTTTATGTGACCCGCCCAATCCTATTTGAGCCTGGCAGCCTTTTTACCTACATCGATTATACTTGTGATGGAGCGCAGCGTGGTATTCCGTATTCTATCTGATCTTTTTACATCCAAAATGCTGCGCTCCATTGCTCTCTGGCACACTCCAAGGCAGAGCTTTTGTGACTCGGTGAGCGAGGTCTGAGCAGTGTAGATAAGGATGGGCAAGACACACATATCGATGAGTTTGCGCTTCAGGAATATCGGCAGATCTCCCTTCATTAGCGTCTTCATGGACCAGTAGCTTTTCAAGACGTTGTTGATTCGGCGATCAATCTCCTTTTCCTGCCTGTTTTCGAAAGAAACTAAGTGGCACAAATAGATGTACTCGTCGACATAGTGTATGTCCTGCCAATCTAGGTCGACCCTACGCCTAGTGCGGTTTGTCATGGCTTTAGTTTTAGACCGATTCATCGCAAGTCCCACCTTGAGGCTAGCCGCGCTCAGGTCTCGGAGCATGGTTTGTAGTTCAAGAGCTGCAGGTGCAAAAAGGACTATTTCGCTCATTAAGTTATGGAAAAAAAAATATCAACATGCACATATCTCATAGGCAAGGAACATATTAATTATTTTACCATTGAATAAAGTTAAATGATTACACATTATTTTAAGTTATAAAGTTGCAGTACTTAAGTGTCTTTTATTTAATTTTGGGATTAGCCTTTTTACAAGCATACAAAATAAACTGTTTATGAACAGATAAGTTTAAACTTTTCATTCACACTAGCAGTCGCGCGGGTCTTCGCTCCCGTGGATTTTATCACAATAAAAACATAACCCTTCTTCTTTTGCAGTCGGGTTAAAATGCCCATAACCTTCCTCAAGCTTCGAGCTACTTCTGTACCAAATTTCATCTCAATCCACTCAGTACTTCCTAAGATTAGCGCATTTAACCTCCAGAGCCCCAGCGGCACAAAAACGTGCCAGTAAACAAGTATTAGTTGAGCCCCGCTGGCACAAATTTGTGCCACCAAACCCCGACCGATTTAAAACTGTATTTGTAGTAAAGATAAGTCTTAAAAACGTTTGTGACCGGGGTCAGATTACGCTTACGATAAGGGTGCGTTTCCACCAGAGATGTGCGATGGAAATGTGTCGTGCGAGGATGTCTAGCTGTGCTGTGAAAATGTGTGGGGGTTTCCACCAAAGCTGTGCGATGAAAATGTGCCTACGATGATGTGTAGCGGAGCTGTGAAAATGCGCATTAATGTGTGGTGCGAGGATGCGCAAACCTAGCAACACATCCTTCTCAACACATATTCCTCGCAACACATCTCTCGCACACATCCCTCGCACACATCTCTCGCTTGTTTTGTCTGCTTGTCGAAGTAAAATTAATTAGTAAGCAAAAATACAAACCAGTCAAGAACTGTTCAGCAATTACTTCAGACTCCTCATCTGCCTTCAACGCAGCCTCCTTCAGACAGTCCCGGATTCGATGCGGATCATACATTTCTGCTAACTTCATGTGCTTCCTAAGTACAAAAATTGTAAATTAATATTTAGTCTTATCATTTATTTAAATTATTTGTTCTCATTCTCACACATCATCAGTGACCGGCAATACGGCTTTCGCAAAAACCGGTCAACTGGGGATCTTCTAGCGTATGCCATTCATATCTGGAGTGAGGCCATTGAGAGGCAAGGGGAAGCACTTGCTGTTTCCCTTGACATCTCCAAGGCTTTTGACAGGGTCTAGCACGATAGCCTTATTGCTAAGCTTCCTTCTTTCGGTTTACCCACTCAACTTTGCGTTTGGATTGAAGACTTCCTGAGGGATCGGTCCATTCGAGTGGTCATTGATGGCTGCTCGTCTGGCCAATTGGCAATTAATGCCGGGGTCCCTCAGGGGTCTGTTCTCTCAGCAACTTTATTCTTGCTGCACATTAACGATCTGCTAATGCCCGGTACCTTTGGGTATGCAGACGACAGCACAGTTTCTGAGACATATGTGTCCAGCGCGCGAGCTGGTGGGTCACAGATCCGGTCTCTCCGTGAGGACATGGTTGGGCGCTTGAACTTGACCTTGAAGGTTGTCTCCGAATGGGGCGATGCCAACCTGGTCAAGTTTAATGCAGCTAAGACCCAGGCGTGTCTCTTCTCCGCAAAAAGGAGCCAATTCGAACCGGCTCCTACTTTCCGAGGTGTAACCGTGCCGATAACTGACCGTATCGAGCTTCTGGGGGTAACACTAACTTCTACCCTCAATTTTGGCCCGTTTATATAGGCTAAGGCTCAACTAGCATCAAAAAAGTTGGGAATCCTAGCAAAGGTGAGACGGTACTTCACACCCGAACAGTTGCTCAATCTCTATCAAGCCCAGGCTCGGTCGTGTATGGAGTACTGCTCTCATCTTTGGGATGGATCTCCCAAATACCAACTGGACGCGCTTGAGTCAATCGAGAAGCGGGTCAAGAGACTCATTGGCAACGATGCACTGGTCGAGTCAAAGCTCCAGAGTCTTGAACATCGACGACGAGTTGCAAGTCTATCGGTTTTCTATCCGTTACATTTCGGGGAGTGTGCGATGGAATTACACAATCTGATTCCACCAAGCCCGTTCCATCATCGGACTACGAGACAAACGGCCAAGCGCCATCGTTACATGGTGGACATCCCACCCATACGCACAAAACGTTTTGGGAATACCTTCATTATGCGTACCTACGGCTAAGGAGTGGAATTCCCTGCCGGAGTCTGTGTTTCCCGATAGCTATAACCTAGGAGTCTTTAAGTCAAGAGTGAATAGGTTACTTTTAGGTAAGCGTGCTCCATCTTCGACCACATCATCACTTACCATCAGGTGAGATGGTGGTCAAACGCGAACCTATTTTAAATAAAAAAAGGCAAATCTCTGGGGAGACTGTAAAGAGATCTCCCCTGAGTCTCACTGTGCATGGTAGCACGTGGTCACTGTGCCACCGTCTTTCCAGGGATCACTTGGTAGGCAGACAGAGATATAATTCAGGGGTATGTAATAAACCTACTTCTGATTTTAGTTTTAGAATAGGAGTAAAAAGCAACTCAAACTCAAAATATTTTATTTCACATAGACCTACATGGGCACTTAAAAAACGTCAGAAGATAGAAATTGGTCGTTTCCTATGGAGAAGGACTGGCAAGAAACTCCACAGTTACTAACTAAACTCTTTCAAAATATCATTCAATTTTACAATGTATCCTTATACAGGATTAATAGGTATGATATGACAGTATATACCAATTAAACACTGTATTGATAAATGATAATGATAAATGATCTTTATTTTGCAAATTGGTTATTAAATAACACTTTACACGTAATTTTTTTCGTAAATATTAACTAGATGAGAACGGTGTTTCCTAACTGACTACCCTGAGAAGAAACACCGAAACAAACTCAGGGGTCCGTCTACAATCTATACTGGTTTAATTTGTGGGAACCTTGTAGGTTTTAGTCTGAGGCAATCTTTTGAAGAAAGATGCTCACAGATTTGAGTGGGCCTGTCCATACAGTGCAAGCATTTGTCAAATGACGTATAGCTCAACTTATAACAAGGAGCTTAACGCGTATTAACTCATTTACGATTGTTTGTTAATAGTTGAAGGGGTTAATGCGATAAAAGAATATTGTTGTACATGTATACATGGGCACAGGACACAGGGAGTCTGCACCCATGTAATCACTATTTTGAATTATCTTGGTCGGGTTGGGTGAGATATGATAATGTTTTTAGCCAACCAGCACATTTTTTTTGATAATATTTTGCTAGATGTAGAACAGGAATAAATAAGTATTATTTATTTCCTTTTTAGGGTTCCATACCAGTGTAAAAACGAGACCGTATTATAAAGACTCCGCTGACCGTCTATACATATAGCTAGACAGTTGAAATTTTCACAGATGACGTATTTTTGTGGTCACTATATCAACAAATACTAATAACAGAATAAAATAAATATTTAAGGTAGGCTCCTCATACAGCAAACGTGATTTTTTTGCTCGATATTAATAACAGCAACAGGTAGACGCTTGAAATGTTCACATGATATTTAGTTATATATTCACTTTCAAAAGAAATAGATAAATCATTTTTATTCCACTTTCTTAAAGTCGTCAGAATAGTAGGTAGATATTGTATAATTGAAAGTAAAATATTTTAAAGATAAGTAAAAATTTGCCTGAAAGAATATTTGAAGCAATTTCTAAATATGATAGCCAGTAAGGCTTCTCGTTCGAAGAAACATGTTTTCTTGGTGCGTGCACTGGGCCTGGGCCTCTAGTTGATGCGGGGCCCCTAGGCAGTTGCCTACTCCGCCTAATGGTTAATCCGGCCCTGTTGATACTCATTATTATCAGTTTTTTTCAGCTGTCGGTAGTGGAGTAACTTTCTATGGATGTTGCAACAAAAAAAAAATATAGTGGTCATGGTTCCAGAGAGAAGAATCTCCTAAAGATACGCGCCATGTCAAAAAGTACTATTGATCTAGCTATCCTAATGAGAGCCTCCTATTTTTTGGTTATCAAAGGAAACGTTCAAAAGGCGCCTCGAATTTAAAGCGAACTGAAGCGTCAATAGCTTAAGACCAGGCAGTGCAAAATAATTTTCACGCAAGCTCCGCCCCCATCCACCCCGGTTAGGCCGTTGCATACTAAACGCTAACGCAGCAGTAATTAAGTTGAATATCGCGTGCGCTCTTTCACCATGTTCGGTTTCGAAACTGCCGTTGTGTGCTAAACGCTAACGCAGCAGTAATAAAGTTGAATATCGCGAGCGCTCTTTTACCATATTCTGGTTCGAAACTAAATGTCGTAAGTCTCAATTCTTATTTCGTTTATAACTAAAATGATAATTGATCTAGAGAAATAATGTCCTATATTTGAATAATAAACTACTTATATTTTCTTACTGTCAATACTAATTTTAGACATAAAAGCCGAGTAACCTTGATTAAATTTTGAATAATCTTTAAAAAAGACATTATTTTCGATTAAAAAATGAACCGAGCGAAAATGTTCCAATTACGAAATTGGTCTAGACATGGAAAGAAAAAGATCCAATAAATCATATTATACTAAAGTTCCATTTTGATTGTATGCGTGATCGTTTCAGAATATTAATACAAAATTACATACAATTTAGGGAGCCTCCTCTTAATGACTAAGGTGTCGACCTATTGATCGAAAGGTCGCGGGTTGGAACGTACCCCATCCTACCGTACCCTATTGCCATGAATCCACTCCAGACACAAACATATTCAGCTTAGTTGAGGGGTTAACAAGATTGCTAGTAATTCTACCCACAGAGCTAGTTATCCTTTTAATAAAAAAAAAACTGCGTATTTGACTTACACAACCCAGTAACTGGGTAATAATTAGAGTCCGACCGAAACTGGTTTTCCGGCCGAAACCGAAACCGAATATTCGGTCGCGGCTTCAGTTTCGGCCGAAACCGAAACCGAAACTCACGCGGTCAAGTATAAAATTCCTTAAAATACTGAAATTTGGTGCATTTTACCCATTATTCTGCATTAATTAGGACATGAAATGGAAACACAGTATATTAATTTTGTTGTACCTAATCATTTATTTAATATAATATAAAAAAATATTAATAATATTTTTATTATTTTTTCAAATTAAGTTCTCATAGCAAAATGTTTATCAGTTATCAATAATCAAATCACTAATTGTTACTGTTTCATTAAATACTAAGTATTGGTATTTTGAAATCTTATTACAATCTTACAATCTCTTTTTTACACATGACTTGATTTGTTAATAACAACAAAACAAAGTTACTGACTCAATTTTTAACTATATAAATTATTCAAGTACAGAAACGAAACATAAACTTACATGTAAACAGTTCCATCAAAACATAACCTCTAAAGTATGTTTGCGTCGGGAGATAACGAACTGTCTAAGTTGTGTTGCTACAGAGCTATCCGAACGGTGCACGACAATTCCCGAACAGGGCCGCCAGCGTCCGCCAAAGCGTTGCCGCGAGAAACGAAGTTAGGCGAGCGTGCACGACCACTTCCGAAATCAGTTTCGGTTTCGGCAAACGTTTCGGCTAATTTTGGCCGAAACCGAAACTGCCGCCGAAACTTTGTTTTTGGCCGAAACTTGGCCGAAACCGAACTTTCGGTCGGACACTAGTAATAATACCAGTTGACAAGATAATTTTTATCTTACTTACTGGGTAAAAAAATTGCATTTCGCGATTTAAATTTTTTGTTGTTTTCATGGAGAGTATCTCAATCTACAACACTATATAAAAATCTATGTAACAAGCAAGTAGAAGTGTTTTTTCTTTCACTCAAACTTTGAAAATGCTTTTTCTCAAATCAAGCTTTTTCAGAATTTCAAGTTCAAAAGACTGATTAAAAAAATGCGCCAATTTTTGAATATTTTTTCAATCCTAACTATCAATTGACTTATCTAGATACTGAATGTAGTCTTAACTCAAAACCCCACTATTGGTCTCTTTTTGGCTCGGATGCCTACATATATGGGTAGCAAGATGACAGTGATAACACCATTACCTATTCAACTCCTCGAAGTTCATCTTCATTTGAACAATAGTAGATATCCTGTCGATAACTTCAGTCTTCAGATCGTCCAATGCTTGCTGTTTTACGATGTTCTCTTGGGCAATGTGCTCGATGCTGCTCATCAATTCTTCTGTTTCCAAGTCCAGTTCCACGAGTTGAGGGTTTACTTCTATTATTTTGTCCTGTAATGTGATGATGAAAATTTCATAAGAGAATATTATATTTCATGATATTTTTATGCAAGATTTTTCCATCGAAATTCGCGTTAATTTGAGGAAAATCAAAATTAAGGCCACGCTTGTTGACATTTTCTCCATACAAATATACTTGTAGGATTACTCCATTATTTGATATCGTACTTTCAAAGTTGAGTATAATATCGATTTGTCTTGTCATTATCTATGCCCGTGATGAACAAAAATAGTAAAAGAATAAGGAATTTGAAAGTTCTGAGCCTCCAAAGTTCCGTATTTTAAGACGAATTTTAACGCAACTTAGGGCCTTAAAAGTATAAAAGTAAAATATAAAATCTCTGAAACAACATTTTTACTGACATAGTTTAGTTATTGAAGAGTTTAAATAACTTTATTAAGAATTAAAACATCTAGTTGCTTTTTGGTAAAAACATTTCTCCTAAAAGGCTACTCGTCAATTTTGAGGCGCCCGTTTCTTACAAGAATCATTCTGCATTTCACTTGAATGTATACCCCCCGGGCGCGCGGGCGGGGCGGGTGCACGCACACAGTCACACAAGCCGGGAACCAGTGCCTGTGTGCATTTCGCGCAATTTCACCGGTCAGTCTGCTTATCTGCTACAATTACGTAAGTCGTGCGTGTTGTGAATGTATGTATACTAGGGATGACTGTGCTATTATCATTTGCACCTTAGTATCGTTATCACTTTAACCCCTGACATTGAGCTTTGGATTTCGATACTTTATTGATTATTTGACTTCGCGATTACTTTGAATGATTTAGTTTTTGACTTGCAGTTGAGCTTGAGGTAAATTCAATATTTCGTGAGTTTATTATTATACATTGATTATATAATATAGTTTATTGACTTCAGCACTACAAATTAATAAAACGGATAAGTTGTATTTTATTTTTTGGATATAAATTCCTAAGTACCTATACCTACCCATAGTCTTGCTTGTCATATTTTTTTTTTAATACGAATGTGCCCTTGACCTCGATCATACACATAAGTGTAAAATGAGGTCTACGATCGGACAAGCGAGCCCAGAAAATGCCTATTCACTCTTGCTTTAAAGACTGACGGATCATAGGTATGTGGCAGGGAACACAGAAGTTGGCAGAGAGTTCCATACCTTGGCTAATAATTAATATTATTAACATTGTAACTGCAAAATAACGATAGTTATTACGTACGTTAGGTAGGTAGGTATATTCTTGATATTTGCATTTGAAATATTATGTACCTACTAAGTAAGATAGGTAGTATACTTTTCTATCTCATTCTGATGTCTATAAATAAGAAATAGATAAGGAACTTCGCTTTGTATATTTTTCGTAAAAAAAACTAGCCCGTCGGGATTGCGGAAATGTACTAACAAGATACCGTGGCCCCGGAACTTACGGGCAGCTGAAGGGACAGGGTGGGTTTTTAGTCAGTAGAAGTCTGACACTCCCCCTTCCGCTTAACCCAGAGCGGGAGAAGTTATTCGATGATTTTCCCACCCATTACTATATTTTTAATGGCTATGTACTGTCAATGAAAAATGTCGAATATGATATGTAATAGTAGGTATATTTAACATCCTGCGGGTTTTGGGTTTCTAGAATGTTCTAACGAGATACCGCAGCCCCGGATCGGGGTAGAGCGGAAGGGCGTGGCAAACTCTTACTGACTGTTCCATCCGTATTATTATTACATAACTACAGAAATATTTATCAACAAAATATTTAGGTACTATAAATGACATATTTTTGAAGTGAAAACTTCTTTAGCGTCGTTGTGATTTGAAAGTTTATGAAACGAAAAAGCGACAGTAAAAAGAGACAGACACATAAATTGCCGAATTTTGGAATTCTTTTGGGGCCAAGTGGTAGAGCTTATGATGTCCTTTAAAATGAGCCCAAACTCGGCTATCTTGCGACCACGGGAACGAAGTCAGGTCGCGGGGGGGTGAGGTAGCCCTGAGAGGGGTGCGGGGAGGGGAAGGCGGGTCTCGTGGGGAGTCGAAAAAGCGACAGTAAAAAATTAAGTAGGTACCTATACCTATCTCATTCGCACTAGTTAGAGAATCGCGAAGTAAAGATAGTTTATCATATTGCTAAGTGAGTATAGATTTAGAGTATTTTGGTAATAAGAAGTAAGATTGTTTAAAAGTTAGAGGGGACATTAAAATGTCTGATGTGAAATGTTTTTATAGGGTCCCGCTCTGGGTGGATCGGAAAAGAGTGTCAGACTTCTGCTGACTAAAAATCCACCTGCCAGTTCCTTCAGCTGCCCTTGCGTTCCCGGGCCTCGGTATCTCTTTAGAACATTCCCGCGACCCCGACGCTTTATTTATTGTGACTGCAAAAAATACCTTTAGGTAGGTACAGGAATTTGTCTCCTTTTCTAACTAAAAGGTAAATCTGTAGGTACTGTGTGGATTCGAGGTAGTGTTGTTTGTCTAGTCGCTCGCGCTGGTTCCGTCAAATCAAAACTATAGCACATAATTATGACATTGCTTCGATGATATTTTAATAAAAGTAACGACTTAGATACTATATATTCCTGTACTAAATATGAATTGATTTCCTATTATAGGTACCTACCTACACAAACTTAAGAATTGTAAAAATATAGACGAAAAATACGTCTAGTTAAGTATAGATATAAAAATCACACACCTGAAGTAAAAAAAGGTGAAACGATTTTACATACCTACATGATAGGAAGTATCTTAGCAAAGAAATTGAAATGAAACCAAGGTTAGGTACCTATACTATCAGTGCGGAATGTATCGGGGAGTATAGGTAGGTACCTACGTCCGCGCGCCGAGCGCTGCTTCAGCAAGCAAATAAAGTTGTTGAATAATTTTAATTTTACATTTCTCCTAAACTGTGCGTCCAAATTATGTACTGTAAAAGACAAAGCTTATCTTCATAAAAATGTCTTGATGATAAAACTACTTTCGAACGTAAGTATCATACACATAACATAATTTGCCTTATTGTTTCTTATTTATGAAGGTTAGATATGTAAGTAGGTAGTAAGTACCGCGGACTTTTTTTAGATCTGCAAAAACCCTACATTTTTGTAGTGCATGAACTTTTGGTATATCTCAGCTGATCTCAGCATTTCGCCAGCGCACGCGATTATAGTAATTTACTTCCGACTTAGGTAGGTAAGTACCTACCTAAGTCGGAAGTAAATTAACAGGAATTAACAGGAAACTTAGGAAGTAATTAACACTAATGCCCTTATTTTAGGAAAACCGAGAGCATTAGCGTGATGCTAGATATCCGATCTAGCCTTCCCCATGAAACTGCCTATTATAATCAGAAATATTTTTTGAAATCCTTCCAGTTCTTTCGAAGATTAGCGCGTTCAAACAAACAAACTTTCCGCTTTTTAATATTGGTATAAATAATATCAGAATCGTAAGTATGTAGGTATAGTCCTCGTCACCTAAGTTGGCAAGGTTTTGGCGTAGTGGGAGTAAGTTCGCGCATCGTGCACTTAGTGGAAGAAAAAGTGGTCACTTTTACTGCTTGCCATTATTCTTTTTTGGTTATTGCCATAATTTATTTTTAATCATGTCTGTTCAGAAGAATGTTAAAGAAAGAAGAGGAATTCATTTGTTAATTCGGTATTATAAATAAAATAGATATAATACACAAATACATTTAAAAGTAAAAAAAAAGATATTTAAAAAAACATAAAAAATAATATGTTCCCGACGTCACAATTAGTTAATAAAACTGTTACCCCCTTTATTCTTTTCTTTTCCCGGTGTCCTAAAGACAGTGACGAATTCGGAATTTCAACCTCCCTTAACTATAGTGTCTAACTTTTCTTTCTGACGTTTTAATAGTCTGTGTAAAACGGTTGTCCTGGCATTGTAATCAACGTAACAAAAACTAAATTTAAAACAACAACTCGTAACAAAAACAAAGGGTACAACTTTCGTGTGCGCAAGTGTGTTCGGGAGCAAATTGAACAAGAACTACTGACGCACCAATCGCGCGCTCGGAGCGGCGCACAGTGGTCCGGATTTTCAAAATGATGGACTTACGATCGAATATGGTTATTTCACTAAATAAAAAATGGGATCGAATAGTATATATAACGCTGATCAATATTTATTATGACAATTTTTCGATAAAATTGCTCCATCACGGCAAAAAAAAATATTGAAAAAAAAAATGTATGGGAGAAAATCTATTTTTTTTTTTCTCCGGCTAGTATCAAAGTATAGCAACCAAACCTTATATTCTAGTAAGTACTTGTTGCCCTTAATACGACGACATATAATTTGCTTGCGTATCCCTGCGGCCTTGGCGCCTACGATGATTCAAAGTTTCAAATTTTTATGTTGTATTTTCTAAAGGCTATTAACGAGTTTTACAATTAAGAAGAACTAAAAATATTTTTTTTTCAATACAATAAGAATTAAAAAATATTAATTTTGGCATTTGGTAGGCATTTCATTTATAAAACAATAATAAAATTTTGACTTTTTGAAAACTTGATGCATGTAATTGAAGACAGTCATGTGCTGACGATGACTATCTATACCTAAATGACTAAAAGTATTACTTTGATAAAATAATAATTAACCCCCACCACCAAATGGTGGTAGGGGTAATATCGACACGCTGATACTGTTGTTGAACGCAGCGGTACTAATTATATCAGTCACTACTTGCGAACTTGTGTTTGTTATAAATATGTGTGCAGGTAACAATTAAGGGCACTCCGATAACCATCATCTCTGCCTACCATCCCCCACCATCGGTCGCGTCTCTTGCTTCAGACGATCCTATCGCGCTCACCAGCGATCTCACGACTCTCTTTGGCCTGAGTGACTCCGTCTTACTAGCGGGCGATCTCAACGCCAAACACCCCGCTTGGAACAGCAACACGACAAATGCCAGAGGCAGAATCATGTATAACCTAGGCGCGACCTTAAACTATGACGTCATCGCTCCGATGACTCCCACCCACTACCCACACGACACCAACCATAGGCCCGATGTCCTCGATGTGGCGCTCCTAAAGAATGTAAACCTCCGTTTACACTCCATAGAAGCGCTTCACGAGCTTAACTCGGATCACCGTCCCGTTATCCTACACCTAGGTTCCCGCTCGGGTAACCATGATCCTACCCAACCTCCTCCGACCCAATTGATCACCGACTGGAGGAAAGTAAGTGAAAAACTGAAATCCACCACGTCGCCACAATTGGACACCATTCCTGACCACATAGTCTCAGTCGCTGACACGACGGCGGCGATCGACTCGCTTACAGATCACGTAAAATCCGTCCTGAACGATTGTTCAAGGGAAGTTCCTGTAGTGGAAGACCACCGCTGGAAACTCCCAGACGATGTACGGAATCTGATAACCGAGAAGAACGCAGCCATCCGCGCGTACAGCGCTTTTCCCTGCGCCGCAAACAAAGCTCACATGCGCAACTTACAGCGTGCTGTAAGGAAACGCATTGCCGAGCAGCGTAATGCGAGCTGGGACAAGATGCTGAGCGAACTTGAGCCCACCCATCTTGCCTTCTGGCAGCTTCAGAGGAAGTTACGATCCACTGAAGAGGCCACAATGCCTCCTCTCATTCGTCCCGATAAGAGTATCGCCTTCGATAACTCTGAAAAAGCAGAATGCCTAGCCGACAGCCTAGAGTCCCAGTGTTCTCCCAGCTCTCAACCAGTAGACCAAGCCCACCTCGATATGGTGAACGCCGAAGTCGAACGTAGAACTTCCCTTCCGCCCGTCGAAGATCCCGATAATCCACTGGCCCCCATCACTCCTGATGAGGTCCAGGATATCATTAAAAGTCTCCAACCGCGAAAAGCCCCTGGCTCCGACGGCATCACCAATAGGGTTTTCAAACTTTTCCCCGCCCAGCTTATAGTGCTAATGACTGCCATCTTCAATGGCGCATTGAGCAATAATATGTTCCCTACAACCTGGAAACAGGCCACCGTCATAGGTATTCCCAAACCAGGCAAGCCCAAGTCTGACCCGTCTAGCTACCGTCCCATTAGCTTACTCAACGTCCTCGGTAAAATCTATGAAAGGCTTATATATAAGCGGCTCAAAGATTTTGCCGAAGCAAAGAGATTTAGAACCGAACACTCATGTATCCAACAAGTCCACCGCATCGTAGAACACGTCAGCGCCGGCTTCCAACGGGGCGCAATAACGGGAGCCTTATTTTTCGACATAGCGAAAGCGTTCGACAAAGTCTGGCACAATGGCTTAATCTATAAGCTATACCAACTCGGCGTGCCTGACCGTCTCGTGCTCATCCTACGGGACTTTTTATCGAATCGCACCTTTCGTTATCGAATTGAGGGGGAGCTCTCCTCCCCCCATCCCATTCGCGCAGGAGTTCCTCAAGGCTCCGTACTATCCCCCCTCGTTTTCACGCTATTCACTAGTGATATTCCCAAGCATAAAAATACCCAGCTAGCCCTATTCGCCGACGATACGGCTATCTATTATACCGGTCTTAAACCCGATGCCATCGCTCGCACTCTCCAAACTTCCGCAAACACTCTGGCCAAGTGGTTCCGGAAATGGAGAATCGAAGTCAACCCAGACAAAAGCCAGGCGGTCCTCTTTTCTAAACCGCGGATAAACCCATCCTCCCCCCGTCCGATTACCATGTACGGCAAGCCGATCCCTTGGGAAAAGCAAGCCAAATACTTAGGCGTGGTCCTCGATAGACACCTCTCCTTCGCTGAGCACATAAAGCAGGCACGTTCGCGCGCCGCTTTCGCTCTAGGTAGGCTCCACTTCATTCTTAGCTCTCGCAGCAAGTTATCACTCAGGTGCAAGCTGCGTATTTTCACCGCGGTCATCCGTCCCATCATGACCTACGCCTGCGTTGTTTTCGCACACGCAAAGCCCTACCTCCTCCATAAGATGCAGACCCTCCAAAACCGATTCCTCCGTAGAGTCACGGGAGCCCCCTTTTATGTACGAAATGAGCTTCTTCACGTAGACCTCAAGATGCCCACCATCCAGCAGTTCATGAAACGCGTCTCCAAGCGTTTCTTTGAAACTTCAATCCAACATAGGAATCCCCTTATCGTATCGGCCGCCCAATATGAACCCTCGCGTATCTCTAAGATTCGCCGACCAAGGCATACCCTAGTCACTCCCGATGACGCAATCACCCTGCTCCAAGAGAGCCGTAGGGAAACAAGTACAGTGGCACACAAACACAAAAACCGACCGTCCTTCCGTCCTCGCCGCCGAGACCCGCCGCGACGTCCTCGTAATAGTCCACCTTGCCAGAGCCAGCCCGCGACGCTGAGCCAGTAGCTTTAAATTCCCTTATTAATAATAATAATGATATGATCCAGCCTGTCCCTAGCTGCCCTCCCCTGCGACGCCCTAAGCCGAGGTCCGTACCCCACAGGGGGTGCCCTTAGCGTGTAGTCGCCTAGTTTGTAAGTTTTTTAATAAGCCCTGGCTGGAGGCTTTAATTAATTTATTAATTAAGGCAACCACAGGCAAGCCCGGTTAAGCAGCCGACAACCTCAGAGGTTGACCTGCGAGATGCCACACACAAAAAAAAAAAAAAACAATTAAGGGCACTTGTTTCTCAACCCTTGAGGAAGCAACATCATTCATTATCCGTGCTGTGTGAAAGTTTTGTGAGTTTCCTTATGGCTGCATTTGTTACGAATTTAGATATTTTTATGTTCCTTCGTGGTGAAGCAGACATGAAAAATTGGACACGACTATATGTAGATATTATTGTGCGCATCCCCGTTGAAATATGTTCAGAAGATTCAGAAATAATTAATACCTTTTTAAAAAATTATATGTGTCGCAGATGGGCAAGTGCTTCCAGAAATCAGAAGATGTTCATGAACAAACATGCTGAGTGGTTACAATCAAATATTAGTTGGCCAAATTACACAACTGAATTTATCAGAATTTTTTCTAGCTCAAGATGAAGTTATCGAAAACATATCGTCAGACATTACGAGTACTTCCGTTGATATCCATACTGTAGCAGCTGTGATTCCGTCCACATCAACTGTGGGCACATCTATGGATTTAGTTCAGATTAGGAAACCGTTTGTTGGCCTGGGCAACAAACAGAAGAAAAGACGTTCAGGGTCTCTTCTGGAATACTCACCGAAAGAACTCACTTTCGCTTTAGTCACAAGACTTAAGAGAGAGACAGAAAAGAAGAATGACTTAGCTAATATTATTGATCACATAACGAAAAACCCTGATAGTGTTGCGATTGCTCAAACCACTTTGTTTAAAAAGAAAGTAAGCAAAAAATCTTTAGACGAAGATCACGCTCTAGGTCTTTATACATCTTTGAATCTGTCAAAGTGGAAATATTTGTGTTTAAGAGCGCGTATTCGATTTAGAATAGGTACAAAATTGCAAGAACGACGTAATATTTATGCACACTGCAATAGTTATTCAGTGTGCGTAAGCTCGAACCTCGAAACCAAACGTTTTGATACTTTTATCTTAAATAATGATTTTGAGTTTATATTCTAAATTGTTTTACGTGATTATTATTATATTAGTACGCATAAACTTCAAGGGTGTGGTCAAATCTTAAAAAACAAATTTCACGACTGTAAGTATGAGGTTTTCTGGAAAACATACCTGGGACAATGTATACCGTAACCGTAAATAAAACTTTTAAACGACTTCAAAAAGGGAGGTTCTGTATTCGAATGTATGTATTTTGTTTGAAAGCATATTTTACAACAAAGGTTTTTAGTTAGTACATAACATATCAGGTTCTGATAAAGATCATCGGAGACAAGTGATGGAACTATTTAATTAATAAAACTTCAAAACTTCCAAAAAAGACTACTAAACTACAAAGCACAAAATAACCTTACATTGTTTCATTTGGTGTCTAGTTCCGTTTAAAATAAGAGACCTTCTCACCTTCTCATATGGCTGAAGTCAGTGCCAAGCCAATGAATACTTTTGATAGACATAGTACCTACAGCTACGCCGCATTCTGGGGGACACCCGAGGTGATCAAACCTATTAATTTATCTTGGCACCGACTTCAGCCATGTGAGATCATGTGTTACCTATCTCTTATTTTGAACGGAATTAGACACCAAATGAAACAATCTAAGGTTATTTTGCGCTTCAGTAGTCTTTTTTTGAAGTTTTGAAGTCGGTTAAATTTTTAGTAAAAAAGTTTTTTTTTTTAATGCTTTTTAGTGTATCATTGTTTGTGTTACTTGAGGTACTAACATACCGTTCGCACAGTTATTTTTAATCGGTTATAACAGAGAGTTTGCTGTATACGTCTTTTTTACCCACTAAAACGATATTTCAGACGTGATTCAGAAGCTGTGGTGATATTATTAGGCTGATTATGCTAAATAATACATAGAGGTACGAGGGCAGCAATCGCGGGAGATTTACTGTTTTTAATTGAAGACATCCTTCACTTATCTCTGAAGATCTTTATCTGAACCTGATTTGTTATATACTAAAACCTTTCTTGTAAAATATGCTTTCAAACAAAGAAAACGCTATCAAAATCGGATCAGTAGGTTCTGAGAAAATCGCGGATATACAAACATACATACTAAAATAGCCCCACTAAAAAAGCTAGTTGAGTTACAAAATAAAACAAAATCGAAGATTTCATATTTTATTTCAATATCACACATTTTGATGTCCATTGACAGAATTTTCCTGGGATCAATCATCTCGGGCAAAAGACATTTATATTAGAAACCGAACAGCTAATGTTCCATTTTGGTCACCCAAAACGCATCATCTCTTGGTATCCTTATGGTCTTCAATTGAAATTCATTTCCTGCGCACATTGCAAAAAAAAACAAACGTTTTTCTGGCTGAAAATTAATTACAATTTATAAGAAAAGCAATTTTACCTAACAACTACGTCACTACTTACACTTGATCTACCATACTGCTACAACATAGTGGCGCTGTCAGTGGATGTGGGTATAGCGAAATATAGATGACAGGCCTGTTAATCTAGTGGTCAGTGGCCCTGACTGCTATGCACAAGGTCGTGGGTTCGATTCCCACCCAGGACAAATGTTTGTGTGATGAGCACGATCATTATTCTGGGTGTAATTTATTTATTTATCTATAATATGTATGTATTTAGAAACATATATGTATGTTTATCAGTTGTCTAGTACTCATAGCACAAGCTCTGCTTAGTTTGGGACTAGATGGCGTTGTGTGAAAGTTGTGGAATATTATTATTATAGACGATTTATAGGGTGGACTAGAGCGATAATATAGTTATAGTGAATCTCATCTGACATAAAACTGCTCTTGGATAGGAAAGTATCAGTCGTGGTTGGTATTAGTAGTTCCATCGAATTAAAAAACAAATGTATGCTGGCCTGTTCAGCATCTATGTTCATGCTGAATATAGACATTTTATTTCGACTAACAGACAATTTCCTTCATCAAACAGACAGAAAAATAAACAAAAGAACAAAGGTCAATAAAAAATGAAGGGTCCCGTAGTAACTTTAATAAATATAATAATAATATATTTAATTGACAAAAAAAAAACCTTACAAATTTCTTAAAACTAGCTTATTTACAATTTTTAGAACTACTCCAAATAACTTTGTTTAGCGTAGTGTTTGTATCAATTACAAAGTTATATTTGCGGTTTTATAAAATATACTGTATATCTCAAAAACTGCTGACCCGATTTCGTTCAAACCGATTTAGGTTGAAAGTTTAGATTAAGATCTACAGCATATATATTTTTTTTAGTTTTTTCACTCTATTATTATGGAAGTTATTGGGGGGTGGGGGGAGGGGGGGTGAACGCACTTTTTACCACTTTGGAAGCGTATATCTTTTAAACGATTAACTTTATAAAAAAGTGGTTTTAAAAAACTCAATGTTATTTTAAAGACCTGTCTATAGATACCACACACGCATAGGTTTCATGCAAAAATATATTTTCAGTTTCAGTTCCATGTATGGGGAGCCCCCTTTATTTTAAATATTTTTTAAATTTTCTCTTAAAATCGGAAAGCGGTTTACAGAATACATCTACCTACTAAGTTGTACATGTATAGTTCTAATAGTTTCGGAATAAAATGGCTGTGACATACGGATGGACGGACGGACAGACAGACAGACATGACGAAACTATAAGGGTTCTGTTTTGTGCCATTTGGCTACGGAACCCTAAAAAGCACCGTTTTGCACAACGACGATTTCATGACGATCCAGCTGCTCTGGATCCGGTGGGAAAATCATCAAATGACTCCCACTGTAGGTAAAGTGGAAGGGAGTATCAGACTTCTACTGAATAAAAACCCGCCATATTCCTTCAGTGGCCCATGTGTTCCGGGGCCGCGGTATCTTATTATAACATTCCCGCAACCCTAGTATCTCTCCATTTGCTCTATTGCTGTGTTTTCGATAGTTTTACCGTACTCAATGTCACACGAAATTTGTTTTGTCTGAAAAAAAAAACTGGTAAAAATAAGTAGGTACATAATACAAGTATATAGATTTTTGTATATACAGAATATGTATGATTATGTTACACACATAAAAAATACACACAGCCGAACATAGAATCGCCTCCCTATTGAAAATCGGTTCAAAAGTACATAAAGACATGACTCACCTTTTTGCTTGTCTAGCGATAGCCAAAGTATTTTTTTTTTATTTCCAAATAAATTTCGTTTATAACCCATTTCTGAAAAAAGAAATATTAAATTTAACATATAAATTATTTTTGATTGAAATAATAATTATTGACATCATTTGTTGTACACAAACATGTTAAAACTGATTATTAAATAAATTCAGTATATACAAATAATTACCTGCATATAACGTTTTTCAAAATTACTTACCGAATAAAAAATATTAGTTGCTCATGTATCAATACTATTGTGTCGCACTATGTCTCACCGACACTATGTATGTTTATGCGAGCAAGCGACGGGCGGCGGGAAAAAAGTGATACGTCCTGTCGTTGGGAGGACCCGGCACGAACTGATTGGCAACGGATTGCGCGCGTTGATTTATAGTGTTTTTAAAATAATTTTCTAAAATAAACGATTACATGAAATTGACTGAAAAAAATAACAGTGTATTTGGCAATACGTTTATTTTCATAAAATAAATAAATAATAGTTATGTTTCTATTCAAAACTCGGTTAAAAAAGTGTTAAAGAGAACCGATTTTGCATTATTTAAAAATTGTTTCTTTAATATTAAATTGCCATATTTTCGTAATTGGGCTACGTAGTGCAGTTTAAGATTATATATTCTATTGGACAAGCACATAAAATAAAATGTGTTGGTACGTTATCATGGTTATTTTCGTCCTGAAAGACGACTCTGACGTCTATTTTCGTAAAACGCGTCGAACAGATTGCCTTGTCTTTAAAAAACTGTCAATAAAAATTATAATGTTACATTGTTATGTACTAAACCAAGACTTAATCTTTCTATAACCGTAATAATCTTTGAATAATCTGTTAACATCATTACGATATAGCTCTTGAAAAAACACCAAAACGCGTTGTTTTCGTCGCGAATGGAATACACGCTCTTAAGGAAAGTGCTGATAGATTGTGAAGTTTCAGTATTACCATCGTATCACAAACTCATTGAAGCTAAGAAAAGATGCTATCCAAGCGATTTAGAAATTACTGAGAGAGGAGCTAAAGTGAAGATTCAAGCCCTACTGGATCTGACAGTCCAGATTCAAGCCCTACTGGATCTGACAGTCCAGAAGATTCTTCAGATTACTGGTACCCAAGTTGATTCGTCAAATGAAGGATTGAAGTTAATCAGTAAATGGGGTTTCAATGGAGCTTCTTCACAAAGCACCTACAAGCAAAGAAGTGAAGATGTAAACTTCAGTGGTTCATCGGTATTTATGTCAAGTCTTGTCCCTCTTAAATTAGTTTCTAATAATATCACCATATGGGAAAACTCAACACATTCTTCAACCCATTATTGTAGGCCTATTAAGTTTGAATTTTGTGAAGAGACAGTAGAATATATCAAGCAAGAAGAAACTTCATTGAAATAAGAAATAGATAATATTGGTTCTACAAAGTGTGCCGGGCTGGAGATTAATCACGACCTTCATATGACAATGATCAACGGAAAAGTGGCCACTATTATAACTGATACTTCATCTGCATCTGCCTGCAATATTTGCTTTGCTAAGCCGACTGAGATGAACAAGCTGTTTGAAGTATTTTCAAGACCTGTACGAGAAAATGTTTATAAATAATAATATAGACTTTCTACTCTTCATATGTAGATTTGTTGTATGGAGTGTATTCTGCATATATCATACAATATGGTCTTTAAAATGTGGGATGCAAGAGGTGCTAACAAGGAACTAAAAGCTGCGAAAAAACAACTGATACAAGAAGAAATCAAGCAGCAAATGGGAATTCTTGTAGATTTTGTTAAGCAAGGCTTTGGAACCACAAACGTTTGAAATACAGCCAGAAGGTTTTTTAGAGATTATGAGAAATCTGCCGAAATTAACAATATTGATAAAGACCTACTAAAGCATTTCGCGGCTATTCTTCAAACAATTTCATCTGGATGTGCCATAAATATTGAAAAATTTAGAACGTATTTTCGAGATTTTATCCATTTCTAACCGTTTCTTTTAAGATGAATCGTCAAAAACATTAAGAAAAATCGACTTAAAAATTTGAAACTTTGAATCATCGTAGGCGCCAAGGCCGCAGGGATACGCAAGCAAATTATATGTCGTCGTATTAAGGGCAACAAGTACTTACTAGAATATAAGGTTTGGTTGCTATACTTTGATACTAGCCGGAGAAAAAAAAAATAGATTTTCTCCCATACATTTTTATTTTCAATATTTTTTTTTGCCATGAAGGAGCAATTTTATCGAAAAATTATTATAATAAATATTGATCAGCGTTATATATACTACACGATCCCATTTTTTATTTAGTGAAATAAACATATTCGATCGTAAGTCCATCATTTTGAAAATCCGGACCACTGTGCGGGGCTACGTCATACCCCGCGTCCCGCTGACAACCGCTGACACCTAAAATTCGACTTCTGCGCATTGAACAACTTTTGCCAAGTTATTTGGCGACAACTATATGCGAACAGCAAATATATTATAATACGTCATTGTGAACAGTCGATTTTTTCGCGGTTTCAGGTTTGGTCTTATAGGTGGTTCAGAATGATGAGTTCAGTGTCCTATTTTCAGGTTATGAGTTATTTATATATTTCCTAAATGCCTACTCGTAATTTTTTAGATGTTCCGCTTCAAAGTAGAGATGAGTCCGATATCATGTCACAGGTAAAAATCATCGGTATTTTAAAATCATGAAATGACAAAGACAAAACCATCAATGCTTTTAAATCATTTCTTGAATGAACACGAGCTTCGGATAATCGGATCGGGCGGTCTCGGGCCGCCCCGGCCGGCGCTACGCTGCGGTATGAATAGCGACGTTGCGAGACTTGCGAATAAATCTATAATATCTTCTAAAATACTTATTTGATTTATATAGTGCAAAGGGCAATTTTGATCTATATTACATGGCAAAGCTAACAAACGCATTTATTTAGATAAGGATTAATACTGAACAGCAAAAACCAGTCTCGAAAATGACGTAATATTTTTAATTTAAATTTTGAACATAAATGTAGTTATTGCGAGTTGACCATAAGAGATAGAGACATGCTATTGAGGACTTTTCTGTAGTATTTTTGTTGATCTACTATTCTTTCGTACATGAATTTAGTGTATTTCAGCTGGATTACGCGGTGCACGCGAGTAAATCTCCCAGTAAGCGAGACATTACCGCGCAACCTCTTCGACAGTAATCTTTATATTTCATCCAATTTACATAAAGCCGTTATGTAAATTGTGTGTTTGTAACCTCCTCAAGAATTGCACTACCTTTTAGTAAAAACCGTATAAAAATCCGTTCAGTGCTTTTTTAGAAAATCAATTCACTTTCTAATTATTAAAACTTTATTGGTAGGTAATGTTATTGTAAAACCAATCTGTGGTACTTACGTACATTACTTTATTTTGAAGAAATGTTTATCAGTAAAAATATTTACTATAAATAACACGTTTTTTTATTTTATGAAGTACCTAGTAAGTAATAAAGTCCATAATATCATACTCGTGGTCGGCAAAGCCACAGTATAAACATAAGTGTATATCTCGGCAGCAAGAAGTCTCCGTAAGGATGTAGGTACATTTCTCTATTATGAAATAAATACAAATTCGAGCGTAGTTAACGTATAAAAAAATATGAGTAACTCGCGATCGCCCGCATTTATCAATGACCTTACGCAAGTGTGCGGCGCGACGGCACGGTGCCGTGTGGTGTGTACTTGATTTCTGTGTGTGTACTATACGGGAGTGTATGTGTGCGCGCAACAGTTTCGTCCCGCTCATCACTGAGTCTATCTCTTTCTCGCACGATGTTAGGTGAAATAGCATGCGAATTAGCTACGGCACCAACGAGTTCGCGTCTCTAACTTGTGGGCTCTTAATATTGGTAAAGTTGCTTGGCTTTCACACAAAACTTTCATCCCCTATTTCAACCCTTTAGGGATGATTTTTTAAAATAAAAAGTAGTCTATGTTTGACCCGGGGTCTTCTGCTATTTCCATTCCAAATTTCATCTAGATTTGTACTGTGGTTTAGCCGTGAAAGCGTAACAGACAGACTCGCATTTATAATATTAGTATGGATTGTATAAAAAAAAATATTAAACTTCTATATTTCGATGATTGGAGATTGTTAATTGAAACTGCAATTAAAAAAGCAGGGCTTATACTAAGTCTTTAATTTATGGCCATCCTGAGGTTTAGCCAAAAATTAATAATATGTAAAAAAAATATAACAGTCAGGCTTTACAGACTAAAAAATAGCATTATCTGATGCAGCTCCACAACTCCTTGTACCTAGTGAACCTTATGTATTATGGACCTACCATTTAAGTGACTGCATGCAGTACCAATACTCAGTGTAACTGTATAGACCATAGTGTTATGGACTAGTGAAATTAGTAGCATTATTGCTGGGGGCACTGTTAACATGTTACAACTGCGTATTTGACTTACACAACCCAGTAACTGGGTAAGAGTACTAGTTTTTTTTTTGTTTTGTTTATTTTTTTTTTTTGTTTTGTTTATTTTTTTTTTATTTTTATTTAGAATAGGTTCGCGTTTGACCACCATCTCACCTGATGGTAAGTGATGATGTGGTCGAAGATGGAGCACGCTTACCTAAAAGTAACCTATTCACTCTTGACTTAAAGACTCCTAGGTTATAGCTATCGGGAAACACAGACTCCGGCAGGGAATTCCACTCCTTAGCCGTACGCACAATGAAGGTATTCCCAAAACGTTTGGTGCGTATGGGTGGGATGTCCACCATGTAACGATGGCGCTTCGCCGTTTGTCTCGTAGTCCGATGATGGAACGGGCTTGGTGGAATTAGATTGTGTAATTCCATCGCACACTCCCCGAAATGTAACCGATATAAAACCGATAGACTTGCAACTCGTCGTCGATGTTCAAGGCTCTGGAGCTTTTTTTTCGACCAGTGCATTGTTACCAATGAGTCTTTTGGCCCGCTTCTCGATAGACTCAAGCGCGTCCAGTTGGTATTTAGCAGATCCATCCCAAAGATGAGAGCAGTACTCCATACACGACCGAACCTGGGCTTGATAGAGATTGAGCAACTGTTCGGGTGTGAAGTACCGTCTCACCTTTGCTAGGATTCCCAACTTTTTTGATGCTAGTTGAGCCTTAGCCTCGATAAACGGGCCAAAATTGAGGGTAGAAGTTAATGTTACCCCCAGAAGCTCGATACGGTCGGTTATCGGCACAGTTACACCTCGGAAAGTAGGAGCCAGTTCAAATTGGCTCCTTTTTGCGGAGAAGAGACACGCCTGGGTCTTAGCTGCATTAAACTTGACCAGGTTGGCATCGCCCCATTCGGAGACAGCCTTCAAGGTCAAGTTCAAGCGCCCAACCATGTCCTCACGGAGAGACTGGATCTGTGACCCACCAGCTCGCGCGCAGGACACATATCTCTCAGAAACTGTGCTGTCGTCTGCATACCCAAAGGTACCGGGCATTAGTAGATCGTTAAATTAGTAGAAAGTTAATGTGCAGCAAGAATAAAGTTGCTGAGAGAACAGACCCCTGAGGGACCCCGGCATTAATTGCCAATTGGCCAGACGAGCAGCCATCAATGACCACTCGAATGGACCGATCCCTCAGGAAGTCTTCAATCCAAACGCAAAGTTGAGTGGGTAACCCTGAAAGAAGGAAGCTTAGCAATAAGGCTATCGTGCCAGACCCTGTCAAAAGCCTTGGAGATGTCAAGGGAAACAGCAAGCAATTTTTAATAAGAGAACTAGCAATAACTATGGGTAGAATTCAGATTACTAGCAATCTTATTATTCCCTTCAACTAAGCTAAACAATAGTATAATGGGTGGGTTTTTAACCTGTTGATCACAAGTGTGACACATTATCTATTAGTCTATTGTCACTTATTAGATATGTGAATCTATATTTCAGTCATGGGAAATCATAATAGAGTTAATTCAAAGTGCAAGGAAATGAGCAGGACTTGTACTTCACAACATTATGATTGAAAATGGTTTCCCTTTAATTGATCTTTTCATGAATAAATCTGTCATGCGGGGACGGGTTTGCCCATTAATAGGAGAGAAAATCTAAAATGATCTAGATATATGATAAATTATCTAGAAAGACAATGAATCAGATACATATTAGATACCAACATAAATGCAGCTTATTGCTAGAAAGATTAATTCATCAGATAATTGATATCTTTAATAAATAAGGTGAAGTGGTTAAGCAATTTATAAAAAAAAATTGGCTGCACTGCATGTTGTGGGTTTGATTGCAGTATAGAACAAATACTAATAATAATATGTGTAACATTCCTCTCTTGAAACGGCGTGTATTGTAAGGAGGTTCCTCTCTCAAGAGCCCTGACCACCGGTAGCTTGGACCCTGTTCCCGATACTGATGGGCTACTTTTTTTATATTTTTAAATGTTTACTTTTTATATTAATATTTAAAAAGTAATTTATATGTATCTACATTAAGTAAAGGGAATATGTATGAAATAATATATATGTATAGTATTACTAATATTATAAAGCGGAAAAGTTTGTTAGTTTGTTTGTTTGCTTGAACGCGCTAATCTTCGAAAGTACTGGGTGGATTTGGATGAAATTTGGTATGGAAGTAGCTTGAAGCTTGAGGAAGGTTATAGGCTACTTTTTACCCGACTGCAAAAAAGGAGAGTTATGTTTTTATCGTGATAGAATCCACGGGAGCGAAGCCCCGCGAGAGTACTAGTAGTATTATAAATATTATTTCATTCCATTTTCTTGTACACATACCACAATGTGTTTTTTTTAACCCAAAGGTTGACTGGTAGAGAATACCTTGTTGCATGAAGTCCGCCCATGTACCACTACTATACAATAAGTTTAAATAAATAATTATTACTAATATAATTTAGCTTCATTCTAGGTCAAGCTGATTATACATTATGATGTTTATTAATATCCTTATCTAAAACATATTTATTTAATAAAAAGGACATGGACATAGCAAATTGCAATGATAATAATGGCTACAGTTTAATAATATTAGTAGTGTTATTGGTCAGGGGCGTTAACATGTATCATTGCTTATTTGACCTCAACAACCAAGTTACTATTATAGTCACAATAATCAAATTGAAGCATCAACAGCCTAATTTTCACATTGCTAGTTCTCTTTTTAAAGAAAAAATAATAATATTGTACCTGTAAGTCAGTATTCTGCAGTATATCCTGCAACTCCTCAATACAGCAGTCATTTAGTTCTGGAAACATGAGAGACTGCCCGCTGAAGTTTGACTGTGGACTTGCATCATTGCTCTTAGCCTCATCAGAATTTGACAACTTTGGCATTGACTTCTGAAATTCTCTTATAATAGCTTGGACTACTCGGCCTAAGTCGGAATGTAAGGTATAATTCAACAGCCCCGGAGCTCCAATAACTTGGTTTGAATTTTCCCCGATCCATGGATGGGGTATAGGCGGATTTACGAATATAGAAGGCTTTTCATTAGGAAATTCGGGTCCCAGTAACACTGTTAAGCTCATATTTTTACCGTCAGCGACAAACTCTACTCTGTATTCGGCGTTCTCGCTAACTTCAACGACATGGTCATTGAAGACTTTTAACGTATCGATTTGACGCTTTCTCAAGTCTTGTTCACTGTAATACTGTCGTGGAAGCATCTTTAGGCAACGTACTTGCTGAAATGATAACACAGGTTCAGTGAAAGTAAGAAAGAAATCGATAATTTTAGAATGGAAACCTTTTGCTGTCACTGATGGCTTTTTTCCAAATTTTAGTTTATTAGTAACTTATTAAATCGAATAGTGAAGAGAAATAAGATTGTCTTACCTGTTGTAAAAGTGTTAAAGGTATACAAAATGGATTAAGAGTTTACAAAATATTATTTCGTGCGATCAATATAGTAAAACAGTACCTACTTACAGCACGTTTTATGTTACGAGATACTATTTAATCTGTATCTTTTTCTATCATGCGTAGTATTCAATGATTTTCATTGGCGACATATCTTGAATAATAATTTTTAAACCAATCAAACGCACAATTTTTAGGCCACACGCGTAAATGGAAACAAAAAGCCTTCTCTTCTATAGCAGAAATTTCAAACCTACGTCAATGTCAAACCATTTTCGTTTAGTAACTTTAGAACATCATCCAGATATAAATAATATTTTACATATCTCTTGCTCTGTAAGTACACCCTTACACCCCTGAATGCCGATGCCGGGGTGTATGACTATCATATCATTACAGCATAGGTTTTGGAATTTGAAAAAAGAACTGTCATACTCATACTGCACGAAGAATATTTTTAAAAAGTTATTTTTTTTTTCTCGGTATCGATTAATTACTCGAATCGGAATCTAGACAATTTATTTTATAAAGATTTTATTTTAAATATGGAACTATTTGTTTCCACATCGTATGTTAGATGGAATCGATTTAAAAATCAAACTGGCCAGCAAGATTTGACGCGCTTGCGTGCGTGAAAAAAAAAGGCAGTCTATTAGTAGGCGCGAAAGCATCGCGAAAATAATTAATTTTCTTGTTTGAGTTCTTTTTCAAAAGTTTTAAACATGTCTAGTGACGAAGACATAGATCTAACGCCCGATTTTATTAAAGAAAGGGCAAAAACAGTTGTCGAAAATATATTACCGCCGAACTCGAAAGAAAGATATGTAAAGGCATACGACGAATTTATGAAATGGCGGTCAGAAAAAAAAGTGAAATCTCTTTCTGAAAGTGTTTTTATATCATATTTTGATGAATTATCTAAGAGGCTACAACCTTCCAGTTTATGGTGCTTTTATTCCATGCTAAAATCTACAATGATGACAAAACATGACGTGAATTTGAAAGATTTTTCTAAACTTACTGCTTTCTTGAAAAGGCAGTCTGACGGCTTTAAAAGCAAGAAATCGAAGGTATTTACTGCAGAAGAAGTACAGAAATTCTTAAATGAAGCTCCGGATGAAATTTATTTAGCAATAAAGGTACCTACGTATTTACTTGCCCTTTTTAATAAGTTACCAAAATATTTCACAGAAATACTATGCGAATTTGGTGCCTTTAATACAACTTATGTCTTTTTTACAGGTTGTTCTAATTTTTTGGATATCGGGAGCCTGCAGAACCGTGGAATTGACAAACTTGACAATAGAAAATGTAGAAAAACATAACAAATTACTACCTACTCATAAAACTGCCTAACACGAAAACTAAATTTGACCGGTCATTTAATGTGCATGAAGAATTTGCAAATTATGTTGAAAAATATCAAGCTCTTCGGCCTGAAAACGTGGATACAAATCGTTTTTTTCTTAATTACAGTAAAGGAAAATGCCACAGACAAGTATAGGAAAAAACAAATTTACAGGCATGCCAAAGCAAATAGCCACATATTTAAAACTGAGTAACGTAGAGTTATACACCGGGCATTGCTTTCGCAGAACATCAGCGACTCTATTGGCTGATTCGGGAGCCAACCTCACTCTGTTAAAAAGGCACGGCGGCTGGAAGTCCAGCAAAGTGGCCGAAGGTTATATCGAAGATTCGATGGCAAACAAAAGCAAAATTACTTCTAAAATAACAGAAAATATAAACTTAAAATCACCACGTCAAAGCACATCATCTGAGCCATTTTTTAATGAAGAAAATAGTACCAGTCAACTGCCGCCATTTACGATGCAAGAACCTCAAGTCACTCAAACTCAAGTCTTATCATCACGAACTCATATTCAAACTATAAATATACCTAAAAAGAACGTGACCATATCTCTTACAAATTGTAATAATTTTACTATTAATTTTAATTAAATACACATTTTTTTCTTCTTAATAAATGTTCATTGAAACCTGCTGTCTTGTTGTTTACTTACCTCACAATCGATATCTAAAGCAGAGTATTTATCTCGGGCGTAAGCATCAATTGCATACTCGGGTTAATTAGCGCCTTCGCTTCGCTCAGGCGCCAAAAACCTCGTATGCAATTGATGTCATACAGCCCTTGGTTAATAATCTACTATTACATATCTCTTGCTCTGTAAGTACACCCTTACACCCCTGAATGCCGGGGTGTATGACTATCATTACAGCATAGGTTTTGGAATTTGAAAAAAGAACTGTCATACTCATACTGCACGAAGAATATTTTTAAAAAGTTAATTTTTTTTTCTCGGTATCGATTAATTACTCGAATCGGAATCTAGACAATTTATTTTATAAAGATTTTATTTTAAATATGGAACTATTTGTTTCCACATCGTATGTTAGATGGAATCGATTTAAAAATCAAACTGGCCAGCAAGATTTGACGCGCTTGCGTGCATGAAAAAAAAAGGCAGTCTATTAGTAGGCACGAAAGCATCGCGAAAATAATTAATTTTCTTGTTTGAGTTCTTTTTCAAAAGTTTTAAACATGTCTAGTGACGAAGACATAGATCTAACGCCCGATTTTATTAAAGAAAGGGCAAAAACAGTTGTCGAAAATATATTACCGCCGAACTCGAAAGAAAGATATGTAAAGGCATACGACGAATTTATGAAATGGCGGTCAGAAAAAAAAGTGAAATCTCTTTCTGAAAGTGTTTTTATATCATATTTTGATGAATTATCTAAGAGGCTACAACCTTCCAGTTTATGGTGCTTTTATTCCATGCTAAAATCTACAATGATGACAAAACATGACGTGAATTTGAAAGATTTTTCTAAACTTACTGCTTTCTTGAAAAGGCAGTCTGACGGCTTTAAAAGCAAGAAATCGAAGGTATTTACTGCAGAAGAAGTACAGAAATTCTTAAATGAAGCTCCTGATGAAATTTATTTAGCAATAAAGGTACCTACGTATTTACTTGCCCTTTTTAATAAGTTACCAAAATATTTCACAGAAATACTATGCGAATTTGGTGCCTTTAATACAACTTATGTCTTTTTTACAGGTTGTTCTAATTTTTGGGATATCGGGAGCCTGCAGAACCGTGGAATTGACAAACTTGACAATAGAAAATGTAGAAAAACATAACAAATTACTACTCATAAAACTGCCTAACACGAAAACTAAAATTGACCGGTCATTTGTTGTGCATGAAGAATTTGCAAATTATGTTGAAAAATATCAAGCTCTTCGGCCTGAAAACGTGGATACAAATCGTTTTTTTTTTAATTACAGTAAAGGAAAATGCCACAGACAAGTAATAGGAAAAAACAAATTTACAGGCATGCCAAAGCAAATAGCCACATATTTAAAACTGAGTAACGTAGAGTTATACACCGGGCATTGCTTTCGCAGAACATCAGCGACTCTATTGGCTGATTCGGGAGCCAACCTCACTCTGTTAAAAAGGCACGGCGGCTGGAAGTCCAGCAAAGTGGCCGAAGGTTATATCGAAGATTCGATGGCAAACAAAAGCAAAATTACTTCTAAAATAACAGAAAATATAAACTTAAAATCACCACGTCAAAGCACATCATCTGAGCCATTTTTTAATGAAGAAAATAGTACCAGTCAACTGCCGCCATTTACGATGCAAGAACCTCAAGTCACTCAAATTCAAGTCTTATCATCACAAACTCATATTCAAACTATAAATATACCTAAAAAGAACGTGACCATATCTCTTACAAATTGTAATAATTTTACTATTAATTTTAATTAAATACACATTTTTTTCTTCTTAATAAATGTTCATTGAAACCTGCTGTCTTGTTGTTTACTTACCTCACAATCGATATGTAAAGCAGAGTATTTATCTCGGGCGTAAGCATCAATTGCATACTCGGGTTAATTAGCGCCTTCGCTTCGCTCAGGCGCCAAAAACCTCGTATGCAATTGATGTCATACAGCCCTTGGTTAATAATCTACTATTAAAATAATGTGTAGCAACCCACTCGAGGCCAGTCAGGGAATCCCGTAACCGCGTGCCACTACGGTATACCGAATAAGTGCGAGTATATCGTAGCTATGTCTTTCTCTTTCTCGCGCATCGCTCGCTTCACGAGCGGGGTGCGTGCGGCGCCAGTCCGCCGCCCGCGCGCAAGTTGTAGACTCGTCGTACGTAATAATTACCTATCCGAAACCACGTGCTCACATGTGGCAACCAACGTGTACTTTTATTCCTCATATGTGGTGCCCTAATGTGTTTATTTTGTGATCTTTTGTATACGAAAAACTAAGTCCGAAACCCATGTTTGTGAACGTGTTTTAACCAAGTAAACGATAATCATATGACACAGTGTACATCATTCCAGTTACCCTGAGACCTCCCCTCATATGTGGCGCCCAAAGTGTTTTTTCGTGTACAATAGTGTCTTTCGTCATAAGTAGTGCCTTTCCATGTGACAGTAGAGTGCAAAAACCTCATTTAGGTGACGCTCAACGAGTTTTTTCGTGTCACAATAGCGTAGGTACTTTCCCAAATCTATGACGCCTCACGTGTGTTTTCGTGCAAAATATAGTGCATAGACAGTGTCTACTCGATAAACGTTTTGCAGTGACGAGTTAAAATGCCAGTGACCAGGAGCAGAGCGGCTAGTCTGACTCGGAGAGAAGATGCAAACGAAGCATTCCCCGGCCTCTCGAGATCAGATACGCCGCCCGTGTCGACCGCTAACCAAGATGGCGAGGACACGTTTTCTTCACCGCGCCCCGACGCAAACGCAACATTCTCCAGTGAGCACGTTGCGGCCATAATCGCTTCTCTGCAACGCTCTCAAACAGAAGCCTTCAGGGAGCTGCTCAACTCGGTGTCGCGTGTGAATGCATCCACCCCGGAATCACTCGCGCTTCTAGGAAACAATACCCTAGCCCGCTGCAAAGCAACCTTTTCCGGCCGACCGAAGGAGTCAGCCGAGGCGTTTATTGACGCTATAGAGGCATATATATCGCACCCTTCCTGGAAGAGTCGCGTAACTCAACTTGCGTCATATTTTTTTTATTATTGCAAAAAATCGAGCGTACTCTAATACACCTTCTCACAAATTTTCATGAAGCTAGCGCCAAAAATAAGGGTACTGTCACAAAAAATGTGTATTTTTGCGACAAAAAATAAAATAGTTTTCCATTCTTATATAGATGTAAACATACATACATTTATTTATTTTACAAATTTCCCTGGGTATAAAGCCATAAACACACATACCCATAACTAACACGTAGAATTAACATAACTTTATAAAAGTAAATAAACATAGGCATTTGTTCTTGGATACTATTGCGAAGGCGTGTCTTGCAAATCCACTTACTTACTTATTGCACGAAACTTGTTGCGGGATTGTTTTGCGTTACTATCGTTACGTAGTTTCTCCAAGCAGTTGTTATAAATACCTGACGCGTAGCTGCACTTACTTCTTTACTCTACGAAGAAAATAGTTTTATACAAATCGTAATAATGAACACTTGTTTTTCCATAGACATTAAGTGAAAGTTTTTGGTGTACCTGTACTTAAGTTATATTAGAACGACAATCTAAGATCGGAAACCCTCAAAACTTACTTATAGACGCGTTAGATTTTAATACCAAAGTGTGGAACTGCGCTTGCGAGCGCGCGGTCGTGCGGCTGCGGGGGCGCGGGTGTGTCACGTCGACGCATTTGCATGCATTCGTGCGTCAGCGCTATCGTGGTGTAGGTGTATGTTGACTTAGCGAATTAAAATTTTGGAAGCAATCGAGGATAAAAAAACATCGTCCGCTGAGTGTGGTGGTAAGAAACCCACGGGTCAGGCGTATGCTTAATATGGACAGCAGTAATTACGGTGAGTTGTTTCCCCTGCTATTTTCTACTAGAATACTTTTTACTAAGTGCCAATATAGGTACCTCCTAAAATACATACCAGAACTTTACTGGAGATAACATCAATAATTAATTTGTTTTATTTTGTAAGGTTTCCACACGAGCAAACCGGACGTAAGTATGTTGTGGTTACCTACTGTGTGATTTGTGATACTATTGACGTTGCATGACTTTTTTTGCTCTTTTCTACTGTTTTCATTGAGTACGTAATTTACGCAGATTGCAGTTTGAACATTACTTATTATAGTTACAGATACCAAACCAGAGTCGGTAATCAATGCAGCGTTGTTGTTGCTGCCATATTTAGTGCCTTCAACAGTATCAAAGAAAAAAGGAAAGCTCTCAAGGAAGCCATCGCGTAGTGAAATCCGGGATGGATTTATATTGCAAATAGCTGGCGTTGATGATCTACAAACAGCAGTATCAAGTAAGAGAACGTAATTGGTGAAACTCGGACGAACATTTCAGCCCTTGATAATCTACACGGGTACAATTTGTGATATTTTAAAAATTTACGGCGTTGTTGGTCAGACTATTTACAAAGTAAATTCATTACTCCAGGGAGTGGATGTGGCATTTAAGATTATACATGCGACAGGAGCAGAATACTCTGACGAATCTCATCTCATTTGGCTGTTTATACAAAGAGCATTATATAACATAAACACCAAATTTGATAAATCACTTAGTGTTATTCATACCTTAATGGGTGATTTAAAGGATTAAAATGTTAACTTTTGTGTGTAAGGCTCAATTTTCTAATACTAGATCTCTTTGTCACCATTTGCGTTCTCTGTGTTTTGCTGCCTTAGAAAAAACCGTGTTTCATTGCGGAGAAGAAGGATGTTTCCAGCATTTTCATTCTATAAAATCACTATCAAAGCAAATTAATAATTTATGTCACAAAAGTGAATTTTCTTTCAGTTAGTCGACCATAAATTTGCAAAACTGTATGTAGTTTTCACTTTTAGGACAGGGAAGCATTGTTCTATAACCTTTTAAACACCAAAGATGCACATTGTCAAAAAATAAAAATTGTAATAAATAAGACCTTAAAATACTTATATATACATAAATTAAGGCATAGTTGACCAAGATATTACCTTACCACTTTCAAGTCTAAACATATGTCTATAAGGTTTAAAGTGGAACACTTGGTCAACTATACATTTGCATAACTGTATGTAGTTTTAACTTCTAGGACAGAGAACATTGTTCTATAACCTCTAAACGCCATTGTGGTAACACTGTAAATTAATAAATAATTAAGACCTTAAAATACATGTCATTTATTTACAAATCTATATAACGATTATTCCTTTGCGACCCAACGACGTAGGTACCTCAAAATAAGATGCGGTTAAAGGCTGTAATGCGTTTAACTAAAAAAAAATTTTGTTTGCTAGTGATTTATTTAAATGTAATTGCATATAGTATTTTTGTTATTATCTGTGCGTTATTTATGTTTGGTTGTTTAAGTTTACATAAAAAAAAACTAATTATGTAGCTTGTTATGTTACCTTGTTGAATCTGCATTATAGACTGGTTCTTTTTACAGTTATAGTCTGACCGCTTCACTCAGTCCTCAACTGTGAATAGAACAAACCAATAATGCAGATTCAACAAGGTAACATAATAAGCTACAAGTTGATAGAACAAGCACGTACTGTAACTACAACATGATAAAATGCATGCTGGAACAACAAGGCGACTTGTGCGCCTGAACTGTCTCCAATCTTGACACGCCTGTTTCGCCTTTCACAAGAGACTGGAAAGGTGCCGAAAGCATGGAAGCTGGCTAACGTACAGCCTGTACCCAAAAAGGGCAGTCGTGCTGACCCGGCTAACTACAGGCTTATTTCAGTCACGTCCATACTTTGTAAGAGTATGGAGCGTGTACCATTAATATAGTAATATAATAAGTAGCGTATGCCATTCATACCTGTAGTGAGGCCATTGAGAAGCACGGGGAAGCACTTGCTGTTTCCCTTGACATTTCCAAGGCCTTTGACAGGATCTGGAACGATAACCTTATTGCTAAGCTTCCTTCCTTCGATTTACCCACTCAACTTTGCGTTTGGATTGAAGACTTCCTGAGAGATCGGTCCATTCGAGTGTTCATTGATAGCTGCTCGTCTGGCCAATTGGCAATTAATGCCGGGGTCCCTCTGGGGTCTGTTCTCTAAGCAACTTAATTTTTGCTGCATATTAACGATCTGCTGATTCCCGGTACCTTTGGGTATGCAGACGACAGCACAGTTTCTGAGAGATATATGCCTAGCGCGCGAGCTGGTGGATCACAGATCCAGTCTCTGCGTGAGGACATGGTTGGGTGCTTGAAATTGTCCTTGAAGGCTGTCTCCGAATGGGGCGATGCCAACTTGGTCAAGTTTAATGCAGCTAAGACCCAGGCATGTCTCTTCTTCGCAAAAAGGAGTCAATTCAAACCAGCTCCTACTTTCCGGGGTTTAACCGTGCCGATAACCGACCGTATCGAGCTTCTGGGGGTAACACTAACTTCTACCCTCAATTTTGGCCCGTTTATCGAGACTAAGGCTCAACTAGCATCAAAAAGGTTGGGAATTCTAGCAAAGATGAGACGGTACTTCACACCCGAACAGTTGCTCAATCTCTATCAAGCCTAGGTTCGGTCGTGTATGGAGTACTGCTCTCATCTTTGGGATGGATTTGCCAAATACCAACTGGACGGGCTTGAGTCTATCAAGAAGCGGGCTAAGAGACTCATTGGCAACGATGCACTGGTCGAGTCAAAGCTCCAGAGCCTTGAACATCGACGACGAGTTGCAAGTCTATCGGTTTTCTATCGAATAAATTTCGGGGAGTGCGCGATGGAATTACACAGTCTAATTCCGCCAAGCCCGTTCCATCATCGGACTACGAGACAAACGGCGAAGCGCCATCGTTACATGGTGGACATCCCACCCATACGCACAAAATGTTTTGGGAATACCTTCATTGTGCGTACGGCTAAGGAGTGGAATTCCCTGCCGGAGTCTGTGTTTCCCGATAGCTATAACCTAGGAGTCTTTAAGTCAAGAGTGAATAGGTTACTTTTAGATAAGCGTGCTCTATCTTCAACCACATCATCACTTACCATCAGGTGAGATGGTGGTCAAACGCGAACCTATTTTATAATTAAAAAAAAAAACAACGAGGCGAGCATGTTGGAACTATATGCCCAACACGTGGGAGTAATAAGATAAATTAACAAGCTGCTTGTAGATTCAAGAAGCTAGACATATCACAACATGTCAAGCATGTTGAAACAACAAGGTGAGCATGTCGGACGTATATGCCCAACACGTAAGAGTAACAAGATAAACTAACAAGCTGCTTGTAGATTCAACAAGCTTGTCATGTCACAACAACATGTCAAGCATGTGGAAACAACAAGGCGAGCATGTCAGAACTATCTGCCCAGCACGTAAGAGTAACAAGATAAACTAACAAGCTGCTTGTAAATTCAACAAAATAGTCATGTCACAAAAACATGTCAAGCATGTTGAAACAACAAGGCGAGCATGTTGGAACTATATGCCCAACACGTAGAAGTAACAAGATAAATTAACAAGCTGCTTGAGATTCAACAAGCTAGTCATGTCACAACAACGTGCTGAGCATGTTAAATCTACTTGCTAAACTTGTAAAAACAATCGGAAAATGTTAACGTAAATTCGACCTGACGTAACGTAGAAATAACATAATACGTAGCTTGTAGAATCAATAAGTTACACTTTACAAGATCAAACTCGTAGTTTCAACCAAACAGCACGTAGGCGCTATTTTAACCCGAAAACTTGTTGAAGCAACGTGAAATCTGGTTGTTTTTTTTTTCTCAGTGTAGAGTCAAAATGTTTTAACATTAACAAAGGCAATTTTTTCTGGGTTTGAGTAATTGGTAGAAGATTTCCGTTGTTTTTTTTTACTTTTGAGCACTTCATTTTACATACTATAGGCTTCTACAGCACGTTTTTTCTTCGCACACATACAAACATAATTTAAATCGATTAGTATGATTGAAACGCAGCAATTTAACTTTTTCTTTAATTATTATAAATCTATATAGTATTGACATACAATTTTTGTACATGACAAGCTGTGAACAGTAAAATAGAAGTTTACGATGATACACTTCATTATTTGAATATTTTTTCCAATCAAAAACAAGTTTATTCAGAAGCTCCAGCAAAACGTAGATACTTTCGCATGCATAAAGTATGTATTTCTGTTTACTTAAATGAATTTTTCGTGTAAAAACTACGTAATTGATACTTACACTTTCAGACTAGCCTAAAATTGTAACATGCATAATGGAATAACTACACTTAACGCAGCCGATGCGGTATACCAAAGATCATAACAAAGCAATATTCATTTTTACACCGGCATCTTTTGTAACAGTTTCGGGGATTATTTAGGTAACCGTATAATTCAACCTTATCTCACAGTATACATAAAACAATGAAAAATCGGAAACTCTATCATTTCGCCGCTGCTAAATGCCATCTTTTGTTCTTTATACGGTACTCCTGGGATTTTTTTTAACAAAGTTGGACACTTTTTTTAAGCTCCTGAAAAGTTGTCCGAATTCACTTACCGCTTTCTTACAGGAAGGGTGCGATATAGTGACTGCGCCCAGGTATCGGACTCAAATATATTACGCGGTTTGGCATATCTCTTCAAAGACGAAGCTGCCACGTGGTGGCAAGGCATAAAATATTCAGTGTCGTCATGGGAAGAAGCTAAACATAACTTATTATGTGCCTATGGTGATCGCCGGCCGCCTCATCGTATTTACCTGGAAATATTTGCGACGCCGCAAGACAAAGAAAACACCGACATATTCGTCGCGCGTATTCGCGCCCTTTTTGCACGTTTGCCTAAGGGTGACGTAACAGAGTCCGCACAAATAGATATGACCTACGGACTCCTGCACAGTAGAATCAGACAAAGAATACGTAGAGAAGAGTGCCATAACTTCTTTGAATTACTTCGTCTCGCACGAAACGTTGAAGACTCTTTCCACGAGACTAATCTCGTGACACCTACGACGAGTGAACTGCGAACAGAAACGCCAACAACTTCGACAACGTGCACAGCCGCGCGTGATAGTCCCGCCGGCCGTGATAGTGATAACACACGCGTTTTCCCGCCAAAACGCTCGCATGCCTACGGACCTCGCCTCGCCGGCGCCCCCAGCGCCGCGCCGCAGTACGCGCCTCCTCGGGCCGCGCTAGCGACGCCCGCCCCGCCTGCGCCGCCTGCACCATTACAGGACTCCGGGAATAAGCGACGGCCCATCTGCGAGTATTGTAAGAAATTCGGACACGCCAAAGTCAATTGTCGTAAGTTGCAAGTGCGACAGCCAGGTGAGACTGACAATTATATTATTAAATCGTTCTATTCAGTTCAATCTCGTACGTCTGACTCTTGTGATAATAATAGTGATAACGGTGTTGTGTCTTGTCGTATTTCGGGTCGCCATGTTAAAAACTATTTAATTCCACAAGAAAATGTGTGCAATATTTTAAATAAGCAAAGAGCTAATATTCTCCCAAAACCTTTGACTTATAATATGATGCATAATAATTGTAATAATAATTCTCAAAATGTGTTCGACAATTTAAACAATTGTAATGATAACCTAAATAATATAAAGGAGAATACACATTTATGTAACAGTAATGTAATGGAGAATACACATTTATGTAATAGCAATGTAAAGGAGAATGCACATTTATGTAACAGTAATATAAAGGAGAATGCACATTTATGTAATAATGATGTAAAGGAGAATGGTCAATTATTTTGTAGTAATGTAAAGGATAATGCGTATTTATGTTTAACCGATGTATGTTTGTATAATGATCGTACGGGACCCCCTATTGGTCGCGACTTACGACCGATTTTTAATATTTCAATTTTAGGATTTTCCGGTACCGCGTTGATAGATACCGCCGCCAAACATTGCATTGCGGGTTATACGCTATATACTCTCCTTCTACGTCAAGGTCACCCTCTCAGCTCTTCGACACGCGAAGTTAAGCTTGCTGACGGTGTAGTCCGTACGATGGATGTACTTACCACCACGTTAGAGGTGTGCTTAGAAAAAGTAGTTATCACAATTCCTTTCTTAATTTTTCCGGACTCGACAGAAAACGAGACGTTGTTAGGTATTGATTTTATAACCGCCGCGGGAGTAGTTATAGATTTTTGCAAGGAAGTCTGGTATTTCAGTAACCTTGATACAGTAAAATATACCCTGTGCTTCGAACCTACCTCGCGTGACGTAGCCTGCGCCTCCACAGATATACTCAGGGATGATGAAGGTACTCACCTTAAACCAGCTGAGCGACAAGCGCTTGCTGCCGTCCTTACCAGGCACGCACACGTCTTTAAAGCAGGGGGAGGTCCAACACCATATGCAGAGCATCGCATTGATACAGGTGAGCATCCTCCAATTGCTGTTCCAATTGCTGTGAAGAAGGAACTCATGAAAACTGAAATAGGTAAGATGTTACAAGATGACATTATAGAAGAGTGTGAATCAGCTTGGTGTTCACCGGCGCTGATGGTGCCGAAGTCCCATGGAGGTATTCGCTTCTGCGTCGACTACAGGCGTTTGAATGCAGTCACCAAAGCTGACACATATCCGATGCCACGCATCGACGAGTTACTTCAGAGCACAATCGATCGTCTCCGATCCAGCTCTGCTTTACAAAATGTAACTTTAATAGCGTATTACGATGATCTGTTGATAATATCTCAGGGATACCAACAGCATCTGCAAGACCTCGAGGCAGTTTTTAAACGTTTGGCTGAGTTTAACCTCCACGTAAATAGGGAGAAGTGCGCTTTTGCTCGTGAAAGCGTTAAATACCTCGGTCACGTTATAACACAAGAAGGTGTTTCCACCGACCCAGAGAAGGTGAGCGCTGTCCTCGAGATGAAGGTACCAGGTAAACTAAAGCACCTGAGAACCTTTTTGCAAACATGTTCATGGTTCAGAAAATTTATTCCCAACTTCTCAAAAGTTGCCGAACCATTGACTCGCTTGACCAGGAAAAGTCAAGTTTGGTCTTGGGGCACGCAGCAGACCCAAGCATTCAATGAGCTGAAGAAACTACTGACCTCAGCTCCAATACTGCTTCAAGCCGAATTCAGTCACCCCTTCATTCTGCGAACTGACGCAAGTAACTACGCCTTAGGCGCAGTTTTAATGCAGGGCGACGGCAATCAGAAAGTAGCTCAGCTGTATTATTTCACAGGGATGCGGAGAATAATCACCGATTATGTCTTAGCCTGCATCCACTGCCAGCGCTATAAAGCCAACAATACCAAACCACCAGGCCTGCTCCAGACTCCAGTCATGAGCCAGCGAAACGAAGTCCTGGCCATGGACCTTTTCGGCCCACTCCCGGAAGGAGACCAGGGGGAGCGTTGGATCTTTCTCATTGAAGACACTGCTACCCGATGGACGGAGCTATTTGCTCTAAAAGAAGCAACAGCAGACGCCTGTGCTCATGTTCTCATTGAAGAATATTTCATGAGGTTCGGTTTACCTCGTAGGATTATTTCGGACAATGGTGTTCAATTTGTTTCCGCAGTAATGCGAGAGTGTATGTCAGTTCTAGACATCAAACAAAATTTTGTCCCGCTGTATCATCCACAAGCTAATCCTGCTGAGCGCAAAAACCGCGATCTGAAGGCAATGCTAGCCCATCTCGTGGAAGATGACCACACATCCTGGCCAAAGAAATTACCAGTGATCCGTTTTGCTCTCAATAGTGTAAAGTGTCGCACAACAGGCAAGTCACCGGCTTATTTGACCTTTGGTAGAGAGATGCGGTCACCCACAGAAGTCGTTCACGATCTTCGCACAATCAGAGCCAAAGAAAATTTTGTCCCTCAAGTTACCCCTTACCTTGAAAACTTCCTTCATTCACTGTCAGATGTTCGAGAACGCGTCGAGATCCAACAGGACAAGACAAAGCAGTATGCCGACGTTTCCCGCCGACCATCTGACTCATTCGAGGTAGGTGATTTAGTCATGTTGAAATCACATTTGCTGAGTAAAGGATCAAAAGACCTTACTTCCAAGTTCTTGCCGCGCCGCGATGGCCCCTACCAGATCATGAAAAAGGTAAGCCCAACGACGTACACCATCGCGAGCACAGAACAACCAAATGTAGATTTAGGTAAATACCATTCCGAAGACCTCACGCGATACCGAGGCAGCTATGACTCCTTACCAAAACCCGTTAATCCTAAAAGGAAACGCGGACGTCCAGCTAATGCTGAGGTTAATAGTGTACCAGTCCAGGAGCGAGGGCGTTCTCCAGAACTGGAGGGGGAGTATGTAGCAACCCACTCGAGGCCAGTCAGGGAATCCCGTAACCGCGTGCCACTACGGTATACCGAATAAGTGCGAGTATATCGTAGCTATGTCTTTCTCTTTCTCGCGCATCGCTCGCTTCACGAGCGGGGTGCGCGCGGCGCCAGTCCGCCGCCCGCGCGCAAGTTGTAGACTCGTCGTACGTAATAATTACCTATCCGAAACCACGTGCTCACATGTGGCAACCAACGTGTACTTTTATTCCTCATATGTGGTGCCCTAATGTGTTTATTTTGTATACGAAAAACTAAGTCCGAAACCCATGTTTGTGAACGTGTTTTAACCAAGTAAACGATAATCATATGAGACAGTGTTCATCATTCCAGTTACCCTGAGACCTCCCCTCATAAATGTAATTTAATTAAATCATTATAATTATTTAATTGATCATGTTTTGTTAGACGTATGTAGTGAATGTTTAATATTTCATATTAATGTTTGCTTAACGTGAGAAGTTCTTAGGTTTAATTTCCTAGATTTTAATGCTAAGAAACACAACTAGATGTCGTCACATACGTAATGCCTGGTAAAGATTGAGTTATGAGTAAGTACTGAGCTACATGAAATGAAAGAAATAAAGTGACCATGTAATGTTTTGAAAAGAAGCAGTAAAACTAAAGAAATTATGATTGCCAACGTAAGTATAGCTATAGATATCCGGATGATCCGGGGATACCGCACGATCTCTGGGGAGGCGGCGAACCTCCTTGCCGGACTGCTGCCGTGGGATCTGGAGGCGGTAGCCCTCGCGCGCGTGCATAATTGGCGCGCGGAGGTGCTAAGCCGGGGTGAAACTCCGCTACCGCGGCAAGTCGCGGCTCAGCGGATAGAACTCCGACGCGATCTCACGGCAGCATGGAAAGAGCGGCTGTCGCAACCGAAGGCTGGGCACGCCGCAATTGCGGCGAAAAGTCCCCTCTTTGAGGAGTGGCTGGAGAGAGGCCACGGCGTCCTCACCTTCCGCCTGACGCAGGTGCTGACCGGACATGGTTGTTTCGGTAGGTACCTGTTTCGGATTCAGCGGAAGGACACGCCCGGGTGTCGTCATTGTGTGGACCACCTGGAGGACACGGTGGAGCATACGGTCGAGGTATGCCCTGCTTGGGCGGAGCACCGCCGTGTCCTCGTAGCGGCGGTCGGCGACGGCGACCTCTCGCGCCCTGCTCTGGTTCAGATCATGGTGCGGAGCGAGAGGGAATGGGATGCGGTCGCCTCCTTCTGCGAAGCAGTCATGCTAGCGAAGGAGGAGGCCGAACGCGCGAGGGAGAGGCAACTCTCTTCCTCGCGCCCCAGCCGTCGTGGTAGACGCCCCGGGCGTCGGGGATCGCGAGCCGATTTCCGGCCACCGTAGGCGCGGGCTTGCGGACGGCGAGCAGGGGTAGCTCACCGTCCGGCAAAGACCAGGCCCGGGTCGGCGGCGCGTCGTGTTCCACGCGCGCCTCAAGGAGCCGTCAGCATTAGTGACGGGGCCTCATAAAGCCATAGCCTGCCGGGGTCGCGGAAAAGTAGTAAAAAGATACCGCGGCTCCGGAACTTACGGGCAGCTGAAGGGACAGGGTGGGTTTTTAGTCAGTAGAAGTCTGACACTCCCTTCCGCTTAACCCAGAGCGGGAGAAGTTATTCGATGAAGTTCCCCCTCCAGGAAAAAAAAAAGTATAGCTATAGATAGCGAGATATACAGGTAAGTAATCTTTAGATTTTTTAGAGGTACTTATAGATACATAATATAATGAGTAGTAGGCAGTAAAAGGTAGGTAAATAAAAATTAATTGCCGACATGTACTTACATAATTATGTAGTATGTTCGCGCAAAACTTTGGAACGACTGCACCAAATTGGATAATTATTTTTCTGTTGTGTACGTTACTGTCAGGAGAAGGTTTGCCTTTCTCTATGAGAGAGAATGTGTCGTAATTCAGAATCAGCAGTGATCATAAAAAAATGGACAAAGTAATGTGCCTTGGATTTAAACCGCTACAAGTATACTCATATAATTATTGTATCCACTAAAATATATTTTCTACTTTGCTTGTTTTCTTATGCACCATTTTAATTTTTTTGACGTGACAACGTCTTATAATTCGATGAAGCTGGCTGCACGCACGAAAATACATGACTCATGCAGCGTTACCTCGCTCTGAGGTGTTCCATCGCTCTGAGGCCTTCCAAAGCAAATCAAATTGGATCTACAAGTTGACATTTATGTATGACTCAACGAGTCAAGTACTAGGCTATCATAAAACGGTAAGAGATGACGTCACTGTGTAGGGATTCTTTGACATTTATGTATGACTCAACGAGTCAAGTACTAGGCTATCATAAAACGCTAAGAGATGACGTCACTGTGTAGGGATTCTTCCATTGTCATAAAAAGTGCAGTAATAGTGATGTAAAATTAAAATTTTCTTTTGAAAAATGCAACCATTCCATCAGTATTTTCTTATGACGTTGTCACGTTCAACTATCGTCAGTAAACCGACTTTACAGACAACCGATTTTTTTTTCTGGAGTGAAAATCTTCTAAAGACCCCTTCCGCTCCAAGCAGAGCGCAACCTCGGCAAAAGATGTTCAAATGAAATTAGGCATGGGTATCACACCAACAACTTCCAAACTCAGGGCTACTACTGAGAAATTCTTTACAGAAAAACCCAATTGCACTTTTTGCCCGGCCCGGGAAATAAACCCGAGACCTCGTGCTCAGCATTTGTGCTTGCGATCACTCGACCAACAAGGCAGTTTTTTTATTTATTTATTTAATTCATTAAGGCGATACCAAAATAAATTAGGGGTTTTTTCGTCACCATTTATTTCACTATTCCAGCAAGTATGGATTTCATTTTTGGTAATATGTTGTGAAATGTATGAATGAAGTGTTTCGTAGTAATTATTATAATATAATATGTATATTTATTTGACGAAAAACAAAACCTTACAAATTTCTTAAAACTAGGTTATTTACATTTTTTACAACTACGCCAAATAACTTTGTTTTTCATAGTGTTTGTATGAATTACAAAGTTATATTTGCGGTTTTAGAAAATATGTTGTATCACAAAAAATGCTGACCCGATCTCGTTCAAACCAATTTTGAAAAAAGTATACATTAAAATCTACAGACATATATTTTTTTAGATTTTCATTCCATTATTACAGAAGTTAGAGGGGGGGGGGGAGGTACACATTTTACCACTTTGGGAGCGTATATCTTTTAAACGATTGACTTTATAAAAAGTAGTTTCAGAAACCCCTGTCATTTTTATGGACCTGTCTATAGATACCACACACGCATAGGTTTCATGAAAAAAAAAAAATCAGTTTTAATTCCATGTATTTTCCCCATTTATTTTAAATATTTTTTATTTTCTTTTTCTTAAAATCGGATATTATAATATTTAATATTTACATATTTATTAATATATTTTTTAATATTTACATACCAGTTTTATTTTACAGAGACCAAATCACAGCGCCGCCGGAGCAGACCTCGGATAATACATGTGATTCGGAAAACAAAAGATTAGAGTCGCCATTATCATTTTTAAATTTGGATGATCAACAGTGTCTAACTACTAACTTCTTGGAAAAAAATTAGTCAGTAAACTGTTTATTTCCTATTAAGATAGAAAGAAATACATTGGCGCGGATTGTCTTATTCACAAACTAAACTAAAGTTCAGTGCATCTTTTTCTTACTATTTCATTATAAAAAGGACAGAAAATATTAGTTTATTTCTGTCAAATTAGTCAGCACCTGACGTAAATTGACGTATTTTTAGTAACCAATTTTTTAATCGAGTCTAGAATTGTCTATGGAATATCTTAATTTGACAGGACTAAACTAATATTTTTCTTCTGCTTTTTTCTTAATGAAATAGAAAGAAAGTGCGTTGCCAGGGCTAAAATTCGTGGTGGCAAGGCATCTGCCGGAGATTTTTCGCACGCCCTGCTCCGCCATTACCCGATCCGCTACCAAGACCAGGAATAGCGGAGCTGCCAGGGACTGGGGGCCGTCCGTAATTTGTGTCAATCATAATGAGGGGGGGAATTGCAAGCAAGCATGCAACATGCAGCAGGCATAGTTTCTGTCACGGCTCCGGTGCTGCAGGGCTCCGGCGGTCCCATGCAAGCTTATCCTCGCAGATGTGTTTCACGCTCACCAACGCGGCTGCGGCTTGCTGGCTGGCTTCACTGACCAGCCTCAGCCGCGGCGGCGAGTGTTAAAACCACCTGCTCCTCACTTCGTGGGCCGCCTCGCCCCTCCGCGCCTACGCGGTTTTAAATAACACTCTAGGGGTAGGACAGACATGGAACAGACGTGGAATCGGTTTCGCAGCAATTCGTTTCTGTCACGCCGCTTCCGCAGCACGCTCGATCAAATTACTCGCAATATTATATACTAGCTGTGCCCCGCGGTTTCACCCGCGTATAATCCTACTACTATTATTAATGTTTAATTTTATGCGTCAATCTAATTCGCAATGGATAGAGAATCGCGAAGTAAATATAGTTAAATTTAATAATATTGTCAAGAATACATTTAGAGTATTTTTAAACTGCTGACCCGATCTCGTTCAAACCAATTCTAATTGAAATTTTTATTAAGATCTACAGCATATATTTTGTTTTGGTTTTTGACTCCATTATTATAAAAGTAGGAGGGGGTGGGGGGTGAAACACATTTTACCATTTTGGAAGCGTATATCTTTCGACTGACTCGCGAAGAATTCCGTAGCTATGCTTGCTAGCATAGATTAACGTAAAAAATGCTGTTATCATAATGTTTATATGACAAAGTTTTATTTGCGGATTTTGCAAATGTGAAAATGAAATCTCAAAAACTGTATCTCGTTCGAATCAATTAGTTAAAAGTTTTCTTTAGAATCTACAGCATATTTTTTTATATTTTACACTTTATTATTTTAAAAGTTAGAGACACATTTTACTACTTTGGCACTTCCAAAGTAGTAAAATGTGTCCCCAAATATATCTTTCAAACGATTGACTTTGACAAAAATGATTACATGAACCTCAGTATCATTTTTAAAGGTCTATTTATAGACGCCGACACCCGCATAGGCGTTAAGGCTTGAAGTAAAAAAAAAATTTAGTTCTAGTTCCATGTATGGGGAGCCTCCCTTAATGTTTTTTTTTACATTATTTTCGCATAAAAATCGGAAAGCGGTTTGCAGAATACATCTATATATCAAGTTTGAACTCTGTAGTCTTAATAGTTTCGGAATAAAATGACTGTGACATACGGAAAGACGGCCAGATAGACATGACGAATAGTATAAGGGTTCCGTTTTTTTGCTATTCGGCTAAGGAATCCTAACAACATCGCTTTTAAACTATGCCAACGTTAAATGTCTGACCCGTTTTTTCGGGTGGGAAAATCATCGAATGACTTCTCTCGCTCTAAGTGGAGCGAGAAGGAGTGTCAGACTTCTACTGACTATAAGCCCACCCAGTTACTTCAGCTGCCCTTGCCTTCCGGGGCCGCGGTATCTCATTACAACATACCTTTAAACTGAACGATGACATAAAAAGTGGGATGAACAAAACAACACCCTATTTTAACCAACACCAAAATTACTTATTCAACTAAAGAGAAAGTAAAATATAAATATTCAAAAGTATAGATACAAAAATACACATCTGACGTTAAAGAAGCTGAAACAATTTACATAGGAAGTCTCTTAGCCAAGAAGTCGAAATGAAACCAAGATAAGGTTCACTATCAGTGCGGTATCTATCGCGGAGTGGTAGAGTACGCGAGTCATGCTCAACGCGTCGCGTCGTGCATCCCCGGGCCGCCGCGGCCGTTTCGGTGAATAGCGTTGTTGAATAATTTTAATTTTACATTTTCTCCTAAACTATAAGTCCAAATTATATACTGTAAAAGGCAAAGATAATCTTCATAAAATTGTCTTGATGATTAAATTACTTTCAAACGCAAATATTAATATGGCCGCATAATAATAATACTACAAAAACATTCCTTATTTTTTAAATATTTTCTTAACATAATTTGCCTTATTGTGGATTATTTATAAAAGTTAGATATGCAGTGCCGCGGACTTTTTTTTAGATCTACATAAATCCTACATTTTTGTAGTACATGATCTTTACATATAACTCAGCATTTCGCCAGCTCACGCGATTATAGTAATTTAGCGGCATATTTCCTTCCGACTTACTTCACCAATACCTTTATTGTAGGAAAACCGAGAGGAGTAGCGTAATGCTAGATAGCCTATAGCCTTTCTCGTGAAACTGCCTATCATAATCAGAAAGAATTTTTGAAATCCACCCAGTACTTTCGAAGACTAGCGCGTTCAAGCAAACAAACAAACAAACAAACAAACTTTTCCGCTTTATAATATTAGTATAGATTTTAAACGATAGACCTAATGATTTTCGATTAAATAAACGTTATATCCAATAACGTTATACGAAATAAGTATTAGAGTATATAAATGTTATGTCTAAAAAAATTACATCAACAGTTGGTATAACTCACTATCTTGTGAACGTCATTGAAATGAAAATATGCCAAATATTTTTTTATGATACGAGACGCACCCCGCTAAATCAGTATGGATTTGTTTCGAACAGACACAGTTAAAAATCCGTGTTCAATTCAATTGCACACTATTTTGTAAAACCTCTTTTAACGTTGCTTGACCGCAAAAACGTACTCAGTTGACGCGAGTTGAGCACGGGTTGGTTGAATTGTGTAATAATACAAAAGCGTGTGTATTTCGCGAGACCCATGTCACCAATTGGACACGGAAAGGGAAATACGCGACGATGATTTGGTGCATTCACTAGAGGTCAGTGAAGATGATGAGCCTCTACCATATGAAATAGAGATTAACAATAATGATATGACTGGTAGATCCTCGGTACACGAGAGATCCGTGATCCAGAATATGTAATTAATAAAAATAGGGGCAAGGATACAAACAAAGAAAATAAAACATGCGGGGGAAATGTCTCTGATGAAATATTAAATGAAGGCGAGAGACATGTATTCCAAGAAAATAGTGAAGTTATAGATTTTAGTAATTTTTAATTAAATCTTATATATTTTACATACTCTGACTTTTATTCGTAAGAAAATATCCATCAAAAAATTTTATTGGATGAATAATCTTTAATTTAAAAAAACTTTTTACCAAAAAATTAAACCGACTCCCAAAAACACTGCAAAGTGAAAAATAACTTTAATTTCGGTAGTCGGTGTCTTTAGTTTTGTGTTTTCGTTTTTGGCACCGACTTCCGAAATTAAAGTTATTTTTCACTTTGCAGTGTTTTTGGGAGTCGGTTTAATTTTTTTGAAAAAAGTTTTTATTTTACTCTTTTTAGTTGGTCTATTTTTAATTTACCTAGTTACAAGAGCCTAAATATCAACTACTTATAACCTTTTACAAAATATAACTTTTCCCAATGCTGGGCCGTTAATTGTTGAGGAGTTCTCCTGGTACTTCACCATCAGCTCTACATCACCATATGCATTGTGACGAGCATAAAGTGCTTAACATCCATATTCAAGTAATCGAATCGCAATCCACTCAATACTTATTATTGAGTAGTTTCGGCGGCCATCTGTGGTCTTCATCATCAGTTCCACTTCCTCAAATGGTACTTTTTTAGAGCAACTGCACAAGTTACTATAATAAATACCCAAAACGTCATAGGTGTGCCTATAATATTTGAAGAGTTCCCTCGATTTCTCTAAGATCCCATCATCAGATCCTGACTTTTATAAAAATGGGACCAATTTCGAAGTATACCCTTTCAATCAAAAAAAGAATTTTCCAAATCGGTTCAGCCGTCTTCGAGTAATCAGTGACCATACATTAAAAAAAAAATAAAAAAAAATATCCGCGTCGAATTGATAACCTCCTCTTTTGGTCGTCGGTTGAAAAGCGTAGTTTTGAAGCAACTTTTTGTTACTACTCATTTTAAGTAAATTAATTAAATAAAATCATAGTAAGAATTTGTTTACTACACTAGTAGTTCTTTTTCTCAGGTCAATATGATCATTTACTGTTACGGTCTGTTCATTTACACACGTTATATTATTTTTTGTCATTCTTAAATAAAGTAAAATACTAAATACCTAACAATATAATGAATAAGTTAGTTTAATTCAGATTAAAAAGAAATGTATTTGATTTTGGCGACTCCGTGCCTTCTCTATTCTAAAACATTAAAACACACAAACTACATCGCAAACTCACCGCGAGCGTGCGCTCGAGTTTGCAATGTATTCTAGCGGGGGTGCTCCCCGCGTTTTCCGTTAAGCTACGCCCCTCGAGCTATGTCTTATTTTTTACGTATCACCTTAAATAGAACGGCCGAAACCAATTACACTATTTAATATACTTAGTAAGTCAAGCAAACACCCAGTGTACTATTAAAACTGAAAGCGGATCCAGCCGATTCCATTAATAATATTAACAAATTCTTTGTTAATATCGGAAAAGATCTTGCAACAAAATTCAAGTCTAACAGTCTCAACAACACGTCTACCTCTTCCCCTTCGCCACTGAGCTCATTAGCAATTCCCTTAGTAGATGAAGAACAGGTGATAAGCATAATTCATAATTTGCGTAGTGAATGTGCGGCTGGCTGGGACAACATACCTGCCAAAATACTTCGCCAATCCAGTAAATCCCTCGCTCCTGTAATAGCTCACATATGTAACAGTGCTATAAATTCGGGGACTTTTCCTAAAGCTTTTAAGCGTGCAGTAGTACATCCTATATACAAGGCTTGGGCAAGAGACAATGTATCTAATTATCGACCAATTTCTGTTCTCAGCGCATTATCCAAAATCCTAGAACGCATTCTTAATACTTCCCTGACTAAATTCCTTGATAAAAATAAAACGATATCTCCAAAACAATACGGTTTTCGATCTGGTATCTCAACTGAAGATGCGGTGTCAGACTTTGTTAACAGCTTGGTGGATAAACTGGACAATCGGTTTAAGTGCTACGGAATATTTTTAGACATCACTAAAGCCTTCGATACCGTTTCAATCCCTAGACTGGTGGCCAAAATGGAGCACATGGGAATACGTGGTTTGGCTTTGGATATTTTTAAAAGTTACCTAAGTGGCCGCAGCCAGTGCGTTAAAATTGATAACCTTGTTAGTACAGAGGAACCGGTTTGCTATGGTATACCACAAGGCAGTATATTAGGGCCTACCCTCTTTCAAATTTACATTAATGACCTCTGCCAAGTACCGGTCTACTGTTGTGATATATTTACTTACGCTGATGATACAGCACTCCTTATTTATGACAGAAACTGGTCCAAGGCGAGTGATAGAGTAGAATCCTCATTGCGTACTGTAATGGACTGGCTTAGCGACAACATGCTAACACTGAATATTGCCAAAACTAAGGTCATACAGTTCTCTCCTCAAAACTGCCCAAAGCCTCCATCTACAAAAGATATAATCCCACATATCTGCACAGATTCTACTCAATGTAAATGTATAAGTCTCACTTTGGTACCACATATTAAATATTTAGGAGTCCATATTGATGAAAGACTTTATGCTCCAGGCTTCATAAGCTTATTTATTTGTTTAAAGAGCTGCGATATTCTGCGGACAAGGAGACAGCAACAATGGTATACCGCTCCTTATGTGAATCTATAATTACGTACTGTATTCCAGTATGGGGAGGGACGTTTAAAACTGTTATACTAAGAGCGGAACGCGCACAACGGGCAGTACTTAAAGTTATGTCGTTCAAAAAACGAATATATCCCACTGGACTGCTATACTCGGAAGCTCAAGTACTTACAGTTCGGCAATTATATATCCTCCGTACCACACTACGTAGACACAGGTTGTTACCCGTAAGCCCAGATTTAATAAGCAAACGCACTGGGTTTCCCGTTTGTCAAGTTCCCAAATGTCGCACTAAACTTGCGTCTAGACACTTTTGGGCATTCAGTTCTAGGATCTACAATAGAGCAAATAAAATGATTCCAATTTATAAGCTTACGTTACATAAGGTCAAACAAATTTTGAAACCATGGCTTCAGTCTTTAAGCTATGACGACACTGAAAAATTAATTTCGTCAGTACAGTAAATTAAGCTATTCAAAACACTAACTCATATTAAAGCACACGAGTTCAAACACACATGCACACACACACACACATACACATACACACTCCCAATTACGCACATACACTCAAACTTACACACACATACACGTTTCGCTTTTCTTTCAGTTATTCTCTATACCTTCTAATGTTACTTTTTGTTTGAAATTTATAACATAAAAATTAAAATGTGTATTCATGTATAGCGTAGGACACTGATTCCTGTAACACAGGTTCGCCTAGCACAGGAGTCAGGGGCTTCACTTGAAAGATGTAATATTTTTTTTATGTTCAATAAATTATTATTTACTTTATAATTTATTTAGCACACATTCTTCTCACAAAACTTCTAACATTCTGACAATATTATCTTCCATTCATCCACAAACATATCTAAATCTGTGTTTGAGTCCAAGAGAGCGCTAGAGTTCGAGGAATAGGCGACTTGGAGTGTGCAACTGTGCAACAAGTGGGAACAGCCAGTAGGCGGTGTTTTCTATGAGCACAGTAGTTGTCCGGGACAAACAGATTGCAGACCTCATTATGCAGGTCAGGTGCATCAATCATTCCCCTGATAATCTTAAATATCACAGTCATCTGATCACGCGACCGTCTCACTTCCAACGAATTGAAAGACAAGCAACCTAACAGAAATTTAGTGGGATACAGGAATGGATAATACCCATACAAGTGTTTGTAAAGGTATCTTAGGAATGCTTTTTATGCACCTACCATATCATTTCTTCACCGTCCTTGGTGACTGGTGGAGAATCAGGGCCGGATTAACCATTAGGCAGAGTTGGCAACTGCCTAGGGGCACCGCATCCACTAGGGGCTCAGTGCAAACGACAAGATTTTTTTTAATTTATCGACTATTTTAATGTGCGTGTAAATCTAAATATTTGCATTTAGTAGTAGAATTAAAAAACTTTTTACCAAAAAATTAAACCGACTTCCAAAAAACACTGCAAAGTGAAAAATAACTTTAATTTCGGTAGTCGGTGTCTTTAGTTTTGTATTTTCGTTTTTGGCACCGACTTCCGAAATTAAAGTTATTTTTCACTTTGCAGTGTTTTTTGGAAGTCGGTTTAATTTTTTGGTAAAAAGTTTTTATTTCACTCTTTTTAGTTGGTCGATTTATAATTTACCTAGTTACAAAAGCCAAAATCTCATCTACTTATAACCTTTTACAAAATATTGCTTTTCCCAATGCTGGGCCGTTAATTGTTGAGGAGTTCCCCTGGTACTTCACCATCAGCTTCACTTCACCATATACATTGTGACGTGCATATTGTGCTTAATAACCATATTCAAGTAATAGAAGCGGAACCCATGAAATGCTTATTGTTCCTATTTATACAATATTGAGTAGTTCCAGTGGCCATCTGTGGTCTTCATCATCAGGTCCACTTCACAAATGGTGCTTTTCGAATGCAACTACACAAGTTACTATAAAAAATACTCAAATCACTATAGGTGTGCCTATAATATTTGAAGAGTTCCCTCGATTTCTCCAGGATCCCATCATCAGATCCTGACTTGGTGGCAATGGGACCAATTTCAAAGTATACCCTTTCAAACAAAAAAAGAATTTTCCACATCGGTTCAGCCGTCTTCGAGTAATCGGTGATCATACAGGTTTGCGTTTTTGATCACAAATAAGGAAAGGGGAATTTTGTTGCACTCAATATTTGTGAGTAAATATTTTAATAAATGCTTGTTTTGTTCACTCTACCCAACTAGTTCGATTTAATAGCTATGACGACACAATATGTCGCTAAGTAGATCCTGTTCTTAGTTGAAATGCATCATAGTTATATTTAATGTTAAAAAAGTTTCTGTAATTGGGATTTGTGAGATTAAAGATCGTAAATGTAACCAAAAAACAAAGTGCAAAGCACTTTGTTGTTTTGGTTGTTTAAAAATTTAAAAACTTGGGGTAAATAGGTACTAGATTGTTTTTATTAGAGATGCGCTGAATGTAGGTTCAACCGAATACGAATATTCGGTCCAAAATGTACTGAACCGAATATTCGGCCGAATCATTCGGTTCGTAAAAATTTTATTGAGCGTATAATAGACATGTATTAAAAAAAACTGAATTTGGTTTTATACATACTATTTTAATACTTGTGGTCTAAAGATAGAAGTACATTATATGTATAATATCCTACAAAAAAAATCTCTGAAAAAATTTGATACTCAAGTGTTCTGTGTGTGTGTCTGCTGGAAGAAATTTCACAAGATTTCTTAAGAAATTTCTTCCTTCTTTCTTGCGCTTATTTAAGCAATACCTTTGTACTCAAATATTATAATTATGCTTATCCTAATGTATTTTACTGTGTGTACATAAATAATAAAATAAATAAATAAAATTGTTAATTTCATAGTTTAATTAGTTTAATTTATCATTTGTAAAAAAATTTGCTAAATTGATTGTTAAAGTTAATCTTTTTTATTTTGTCAATAAATACTAATTGGTACAAAAAGTAGTGTTTTTTCCATAAAAAAAAAAGATTTACAAAGAACTAATTACAAATTTCGGAATAAACCATACTTATTTAGTAATTAGTTAGCCTTACTGTATAATAAAATGTTATCTTTTTAAATATTAACAATAATTGAAATATTGAACCCTATTAAACCCATTCTTTTAAAGCGAGCGGCATGTTACGTACCGTTCTCTATAAGATAGGTATTAGGCATTTAGTTTTAGGAATTTGAATAGTTTTTCACCCCACAACTAGTACTCAAGCCTTTGTGTGTAGTAATAAGGGTCTGATTTGATTAACTTGTCGGCTTGCTTATCGCCTATTCGCTGAGCAATCTGATTGGTGTACGAAGGGCGACAGTGGCGCCGCTATTCCGCGTGCTTTTTCACTTGAACTATGCGGCTCAACTCGTAAAACAACGTGCTCCGCGCGCTATAAACTGTTTTGTAATAAAAATGGTCCTTCTGTGATTTTCGTGCTACAACCCCCACAAGATACGAGAACTATAAACCAACACCTGTGGAAATACATGTGCAGTGAAGTTTTAGCTGGATTTAGGGCAACTGGACACGACGCCGAGCCCATGAGGTGCGCGAGGCAGTGGACGGGAGTTCGTTGGTAAGTTTTTCAAATCTACACCCACAAACTTCTACACAGGTAATTATTCGGCAAATCAACCGAATATTCGGCCGAATACGAACATGAAAAAATATGCCGAATGTACCGAATACGAATATTCGGCCGAACATTCGGCGCATGTCTAGTTTTGTAAACCCTGCCTTGAAAAAATCGGCGAGAAAACGAGGCAAGATTAATGATTGTTTTCGAGATATTAGTTTACCTACTTAACGGATTTTTGTACCATTTTCACGAATAGATGGTGTGATTCCTGAGGAAGGTTTAAGTATAATTCATTAATATTTTATGTAAGTAAATTGATTGAAATATAACGATTATTGTTGAAGAGGTCGCAAAATATCTGGCCTCCTAAGAGATTTACTTACATCGACCTATACGAAGAACAAAGTTATATGTGATTATAATACCAAATCACTTTTATTGTAGTTATAAAGCTAAGCTGACCTATATATTGTATTAGTAAAATCGTTTTTTGTTAATCTTATGTAGTTTCGAAGATACCAGTCGAATAAAGCTACATGTGATTTATTTCTCCAAAGAATAAGGCGATATGAGTACGAGTACCTTTACTCGCCGTCTAGACCGACGCGGACGCAAAGCACGCGGGGGTCACATCGGCAGATGTGACTGTGTTCTCTGCGAGGCGACCCGTGCGCACGTCTTTGTTACAATCAGCAATTGTGATTACATATTTTTATGAATGTAGATAGTTTATGATTTTAAAATGAAAAACACGCGATCTAAATGTATGCTAAGTCTTGTATCAAAGCCTACACTTAATAAAACTAATAGTGATATGTCCGACTCCACTGCGATAAATAATAAAAATATGGATATTTCAGGTATGCAAGCACAAATGTGTATTATGTTAAGTTATTTTAATTAAATCCTTAGCCTTTTTAAAGTCTTTTAACTATTTATTCTTAACTGATAGCTCCTAATAAGAAATAATTAAAATTAGTGGTTCCAAGTTTTTATGTATCCTTTTTCTATGGAGTTTTAACAATTGTTTCAAAATATAATAAAACAATAAGTATCGATAATTTTTGTATATAAAGTACTTGTCTAAATAGTAAAATCACCTGTTAATTCAGCACACACTTCTTAACATACTACTATTTTGCTCGGAAACTGTACCAAAACATTGGGTTCTATGTACGAATGTTACTTTATTCGTTGGAATGGGTTCAAGACTTATGAGGTATATGGGTAAATGTCACTTTATTCTTTGTTTGAAATAGAGATATACCTTTTTTCCAACTCAAAATTGCCATGAAAGCCTAACAATATGTAAATTATTCTTCTATTGTTAGTTTATATAGACCTTTTTACAACTATTTGACGCAATTTCGTTTTGTTGACAATTGTAATATAACGAATATATATGGTTTGGTTTTAGAAAACGACTCATACAATTATGACGTTTTAGCGACGTCACCACTGCCAGAAGGAGCTGAAAGCATTCAAAAAGACCTCTCCGAAGTATGGGAAGTCGTTTTTAGATCTACAGATGATAGGTCACAGACAATTAGTTATCTCAATTAAATCCTGTGCAAAATAATGTACGATCAGCTAATGCTACCGACGCATCTAGCCCTATACTAGTTAATGTTGCTGAAAATTCTGTAACAGATAACCAACATTTTTCGCACAGGCCTGACGATAACCATGACCTAACACTTTTTGCGCTTGAAGCACCGTCTAGCTTTGAAAACTCACCAGTTGTCAGCTTTAGCGACCTACCCTCATTTCCGACACAAAACATCCTTAAAATACACACAAAAATTGTCATGATACCTTCTGTCCAGCTCATGAGCATGACGATGACCACTGGACTATGTCACCATCAACTAGTAACACCTATAGCATGCCTAACTATTACAGCGACGATGAGCTCTCTACTCCATAGAAGAAAAGGTCCAAGAAACGGTTGCGTCGTACATCTGAGTGGTCTGACGTGAAACATAAATATCTTAAAATCATTGATCAAAAATATGTCACGAAAAAAGGAAAGGTAGTAGACGATAAAACCTTAGGTGCTCCATGTCAATGCAGATACTGGTACTTTGAAAAATTTACGCACGATCAACGATACGCTTGTTTTCAAAAGTTCTGTCGTTTGGGGAACTGAGAAAAGCAGTGGGCTTTTGTAATCAAGTAGGTATTCTAAAAAATTACTGAAGAACAGATGCTTAATTCGCGAAGTGCATAACACTCGTAAATTTACTTTTAAGTACCTCCTACCTATCACACGTGATCATGAGCAAGGCCATAGTACAATAGTCAGTGTCTGTAAAACAATGTTTTTACATACTCTCTAGGTTAGTGGCAAAATAATCAAAACATCTTGAGAAAAATACGACGGCAGTACTGTTTTAGGGGAGGATATGAGAGGACGCCATACTAATCACAATCAGATAATAAAGCCTGACACTGTCAAGAGCGTAAGTGATCATGTGCAATCCTTTGTTCCCATTGAATCGCACTACATACATTCGCAAGACTTTTACTAAGCTATATCTGAACGGCAGTTTAAATATTTTAAAAATGTTTCAACTTTACAAGGATTGGTTTGATGTTTCTATATTCTAGCAAAGCATTTACTGAATGCCAACATTTAATTTAAGGGTTTTTTATTCCCAAGTAAGACCAGTGTGATGTTTGTCATATTTTTCGTAACCAAAGTGATCACACTAATCAAGTAAAAGAAATGTATAATACACCTTTGTCCAATAAAAATGAAGCTCGTAAATTAAATAAATATTGACAAACGTGATGCTGTTGATTCTAATGGTTAAATCTTAACTGCTGTTATTGATTTTCAAAAAGTGTTAGCATGTCCTCATGGTCAAGTCAGTCTGTTTTATTACAAGTGTAAATTATCCTGCTTGGATTTTACAATTTTTGATACGGGTAGAAAGAAATCCTATTGTTATATATGTGAAACGAAACGGTGGCAAAGCGAAGGACATTTGTCCTTCGCTTTGCCACTGTTACTACTACTACTGTCAGTCTGTTTTATTACAAGTGTAAATTATCCTACTTGGATTTTACAATTTTTGATACGGGTAGAAAGAAATCCTATTGTTATATATGTGAAACGAAACGGTGGCAAAGCGAAGGACATTTGTCCTTCGCTTTGCCACTGTTTTCGTTCAAGTAGGCAGTTGCTTACTGGATTTTATAGACCAAAATTTACAAAATGGTGTTAAGAAATTTCGCTTTTGGTCGGCCAAATGCGCTGGGCAAAATAGAAACCGTTTTGTGTGCTTTCTTTATACTAACTGTGCCAATTTTTTTTTATACTTTGTCGATTTCTTATCTAATTCCTAAATAAAACCGGTACTTATCTAATTATTATAAGAAACTATAATTATGTTAAAATAGTACGGTCATTCTAAAAAATTAATGTTTAATTCAAAATTTAGTTTTTTATTAATATAGTTATAAATTTTTCACATATTATCAAATATAACTTTTGAACACAATACTTATTTACATAAAATAAAGTTACACGTACATATGATGCTTACAGTTTTCCCAAGAATAAGGTTATATGTATACATACGACACAGGCATTTCCATAATAAACCGTCACATATGTATATAAACACCCATAAATGCCAGAAAACAGGTTTTTAATAGAATGTTTTTATGGAAAACAAAGCTAAATAGTATTTTACATGGTTAAGAAAAGAATCAATCTTCTAGAACAATTAAGAAAAAAGTTATTACTGATTTTGTGCTTGATAAATTTCAAATCGCTCTCCTGTAAAGTAACGATTTTGCAGAAGTAACTTTATTCTACGGATAGGTCGACATACACCGCATAAACCAGCAGAGATATATTAAAGTAATATACTAGAGAATTGTAGATCTACATACAGTATGTTAACTAACAGAGGGCGTTCTCGTTAACCCGCATTAGCATAGCATCCATGCATGCTAAAAATATTACCATTCGGAAACATTTTTTTTTTATTTATTTAATATCAAAATATTCACTAAAAATGTTAAATTGATACGTAAAAGAAATATTTATTTATGAATGACGGGCCGCGTGTGCGGCGATGTAATTGATGTGCTTATACTATTGCGGGTTAACGGGATCGCCCTCTGTTAGTTAACATAGGTACTATATATATAGTCGGAAAGAGTGACTATCGCAACCGAGGGCTAGGCACACCGCAATCGCGGCGATAAGTCCCTTCTTCGAGGAGTGGCTTGAGAGACGCCACGGGGTCCTCACCTTCTGTCTGATACAGGTGCTTACCGGACAGCAATAACGGGGTTCGATAGGGCCATTGCCTGCTAGGGCTTCGGAAATGTTCTAACGAGATACCGCGGTCCCGGATCACAAGGGAAACTGAGGGAATATGGTGGGTTTTTAGTCAGTAGAAGTCTGACACTCGATTACGCTCTACCCAAAGCGGGTCATTTGATGATTTTCCCACACAAAAAAAAAATATCCGTATAACTTCGAAACGGTTGCACCTATTTGACTAATTATTTTTGTTATGTTTATAATTGTCAGGAGATAGTATATAAGAAAGTATTTGAATAAAACAAATACCTGAAACAGAAATGTGAAACTACGTGTGCGAGATAATCACATGACCGAAAAAAATAAGAACTAGGTTGAAACAATGTTCGTGGGAATGCTAGTAATTTAAAAATATAGTATTATGTATTTTATTAATAGAAAAACATTTTATCAAAAAATTAAACCGACTTCCAAAAAAACACTGCAAAAAAATTACTTTAATCCGCGAGTTGATAATAATATGTTTAAAAATTTAAAATAACTATTTAATTATGTAAATCTATTGATATGACGCACAAAATAGTACAAATGAAGAAAATATTATTATTAATTTATTTTATTTTCCCATGAGAAAAATGAGATTTTTTTATCTGTGAGTCACGTGATACACGTGAGTCACGAGAAACACCAATCAGAAAACGTGACGTCATCGTTCAATATTTTGACAGCTGATAGGTCATCTTTGGTTGGTGCGTAAGACAAATTAATAAAGAAAATAATAACGAACAAACTTCTTGAGTTCTTACTAACTTCTTCTGGTTCATTTGTCTTATCGTCCTGTAATAGTTGATCGATGAGTTCCTCTTTTTGTTTTTTTTTTTTAAAAGCAGTTCGGGGAGTGGCTGAGGTTCGTTTTTTTCGATCAGGTTAACATGCAAGTTTTGGTGGCTTTTAACAGAACCTAACAAATGGTATTCAGTGTAGTTCTCCATGTCATTGGGGAGCTGAAACATAAATACTTATATATTATTGTAGTACCCTTTAAAATGGTTAGGATTATTAAGTACAATAATATTATGTAAATAATAATATGTATTGTGATAACTTTTTACTTACATCGAAATGAGCTTCAAAAAAAATTTTATTTGATTTGGCTGATATATGTTCGAGCAAGTTCTAACCACTTCTTGCGAGTATCTCTTTTTAAAGCGGCATGAATAAATAGTCTCGCGGGCATTTTTATAGTAGTATTCCCACAACTTGTTTACACTATAATACTACTATAAAAACGCTGCTATAAAAACTGCTACTGCACAGCACCGATAATAATTTTGCACATTTATAATAGAGTAAAATATCATAAAATACCCGAAATACATTTATGTGCCAAATGCCGGGAAAATTGTTTTTTGAACGATGACGTCATATTAGTCACCTGACCACAATGCCACGATTTAGGCCATAGTTTTTTAATAAATTAAAAATATACTTATATTTTAATTGAAAGGTTAAGTAATGAATAAAATATTCTTTTACGAGTACACGTGAAGCGTTTCGAAGCGTTTCAAACAATTTTTGCAAAGTTGTCAACTTGCGGATTTCGTTAGTCTTTTTATACTTAAATTAAATTAATGTGTATATAGATTAAGTTAGATTAAATTAAATTAATAGAATAAATTAAATTAATAGATTAAATTAAATTAATAAATTAAATTAAATTAAATTACGTCATAATTTATTTATTCGATGTGACATGTGTGTGATGACTTAAAATTGATGATTTTGAAAATGTATGGACCCAATGTCTGAAATAAAAAGATTTTTTTTTTTTTTGTTATCTGATACCGCCCCTCGAAATTGAAGTTATTTTGCACATTTGCAGTATTGTTTTGGAAGTCAGTTTTATTTTTAATTTAAAAGTTTTTTCTCGCTTTTTAGTGGGTCGGTTTATAGTTTATCTAGTTACAAAAGCCACAATGTCAACTACTTATCACCTTTTACAAAATATTTACTGTACCGATACAAGGCCATCAATTGTTAAAGAGTTCTCCTGGTAATTCACCATCAGCTCCACTTCACCATATGCAATGTGACGAGCATAAAGTGCAACAAAATATTTAAGTAATCGAATCGCAACCTATGAATGAAATAGTTATTAAGTTCCACTTCACCAAATTATGCTTTTCGAGAGCAATTGCACAAGTTACTATAAAAATACCCAAATCGCTATAGGTGTGCCTATAATATTTGAAGAGTTCCCTCGCTTTCTCCAGGATTCCATCATCAGATCCTGATTATAGTATAGGGGGCCCAAGAATCCCATTGCCTAAGGGCCCCTCCCAAGTAACACAGTCTTGGAGGCTTAAAACAAATCTGTCTATAGACAGTCTATTCATGGTAAATCTTTAGATAGGGGCTTTCTAAAGATGGTTTCAATAAAGAACATGTATTCTTAATAAGAATAATATTCTTATTAAGAATAATATTCTTATTAAGAATACATGTTCTTTATTCTTATAGAGTTTTTTTTTGTCAAGGTCGATTATTTTTAGAGCATTTGTTCTAAAGCACACTTATTTTAAGTACGTTTATAGGTATATTGAATGTTTTAAGATACAATGCTCTACAAATAGTAACTATTTGTAGAGCATTGTATCTTAAAACATTAAAACCCCCCCCCCCCCCCCCCCCCCTCCACAAAAACGTACACGTCAAATTGAAAAATCTTCTACAAAATAAAAGAAAGCTATTTAAACGGAGCGTAGAGTCCGTTCCCACTTATCCGATCAGTCTTTTTGCCCTGAAACTGGACGTCGGACGTGGATGTTGTTCACATTATATCCGAACAGTCTTATTTGCCGGAAGGTCGGTGGTTCGACTCGCCGCCAGTTTACATTTGTATTTCGTACGCGATGGACGGCGACGATGATGTTCTTATATTGTGGTGGTATTTGAGACGAAAAAGTAGTAGAAAACGGAGACAACATTGGGTGCATCCTATAGTTCGAGACCGATTTTCAACATATTTGAAACATTGATGGGTGAATTAAGGAATGATGAGGCGAAGTTCTTTAACTACTTTCGAATGTCTTTTTCCTCTTTCGACGATCTCTTGGGAAGAATTTCAATGGACATAAAATTACAAGACACAAGATTTAGAGAGTGCATTTGTCCACAACAAAGGCTGTCCATATGTTTAAGGTATGTCCGTTTTTTTTTTCAAATATTTATATAGGAAATGCTCTTCCAAGGTGGCTAGTTGGATTGTAATATAGTTTTAGGAGTTTAATAAAATACAGATATGCAATTATTTAAATATTTTTATTGGAAACAGTCACATGAGAGCTTTTGTTTTTGTCGTCTTGATTAAGTCATAGTGACTAAATTCCTTCAAAATCATAATCTAATACACTCGATGCTTCAGAAGATGGTTGAGAATGATACGATGACTGAGAGTTTGGTTATGGTGAACGTACGAACGCTGCCGTTTGCTGAAGAGATTGTAATGCACTTGTCGCTGCAGGAGATGGCTGAGAGTGGTACGATGACTGAAAGGTTGGTGATGGTGAATGTACGAACGCTGCCGGCTGCTGAAGAGGTTGTGTATGGTATCCACGATATTGATCTTGCCATTCAGTTTGATAATGATATCTTTGGAAACCAACACTATTCCTTTGATTTTTTGTATAAGAGCTAAAACTCCTGCTTGAAACTCTAAAGTTTCATCCATTGTGAAAGAATCAACGGCGGGTAGTACACCCTTGAAAAATAATAAATTTGGGTTTTCTTTTTCTTGTGTCATCCTAAAGTCCAGGATTTTAGACATCTTTTCATCGACGTCTATTGTGCTCTTCGTGCTTATGGGAATCGAAGGTTTACGAAAGTCAGTTTCATTACTAGGACCACTTTGTACATTTCCTTCATCGTAGTTTTGAATTGACTCTTTGGTTGATCTCGGCTCATAAACCTTCTTTAAAAACATCATCTATCATCGTGTACATAACGTCGAGAGTTTTTGGCAGCAGATCCAAATTTTTTTTCATCTTTCTTATTTTTCATCGATTTTCGCCATGTGTCTCGAATGTTGTTCCATTTATCCGATACAGATTTTTCTGCAAACAAATAATAATAAGTATTATAAAATTTTGTTGTTTAAGTGTTTTCATCCATTTTATTTGTTTTCAGATATTTTGCTTCTGGGTGTTCGTTCAAGGAACTCCACTACTCATAATTATAGGGAACATCGACTATTAGTAAAATAATAAAAGAAACCAGCGTCATTATTTGGAAGAGATTATTCACAGATTTCATGAAGTTGCCTGATACAGAGAGAGAATGGGAAGCCATTACAAATGAATTTGAAACAAAAGCTAACTTTCCTCATTGTCTTGGAGCTGTACACGGAAAGCACATCAGAATTATAAAACCATGCCATAGTGGTTCTATGTTCTTTAACAAATATGCGAATATGCCCATAACAAATTAAATACGAATAGGTACGCAGCTACGGAAGGATCCGTCCACTTTTGTATACCAGCCTTATGTTAACACTTTGCGTCTTTGGCACCGCCACCGCCGCCGGCGTATATCTATACATACCTACCTACTATTATACCTACTATTTTTCACATGGTCTATAAATAAAAAATCTTTTACTTACCCTCTTGAATTGATTAATTAGATTGCTCTGTTACTGCATAAAATCGTCTTCCGTTCACAACACATCTAATGACCTGGATGACAGTTACTAGATAATCTTAAACCACTCATAAATCTATTTTGTTTTGTTCTGTCGTTTTTCTAGTAAATTTTATCTTGACGCCATTTTTATTGCTTAATTTTGCTTCAAATGATTTTCGTTACATATTTTAATGCTTATTATTATGTTTTTATAATTAAATTGTGTCTAATTAAACATTTAACATGTTTTAAATTACTATATTTTAAATAAAATGAGTATTTGAAACATTATAATGCAATTTCAAAAATTGCCTTATAGAAATAATTTGGTAAATAAATATTAAATCTTACATTTACAGCGGGCGCTCTTATTTTAAGAGAGTTTTACATAATAATCGACGATAGAATTTCAATCGCATATAGATTTGCTTGTTTATAACTAGCTAAAACATAAGTATATATGAAATAAGAAATTTGTTACGCCATGATGCAATACAATAATAAGTTTAAATAACTCTTGTAAGTTCTTCGCCATTATGTGTCGTTGTCTATTATAAATCAAAAGTTACTTAAAGTTGTTAGTCTTGAGTTAATTTTGGTTTAAAAACTCGACGAGTAAAGACTTCTTTAAAGGTCTCAACTTTATCTATAAACTATCTACTAGTAAAATTTGTGATCTATAAACAGTTTAGTGAGACACTAGAAAAATCTCTATAGACAATTAGAAAATTTACAACTCTTATCTCTATCTATTCATGTTTTCTTAACTCATTCTTATCCGAGCGGATAAGGTTGTGCCCACTTTTACTAAACTGTGTCTATAAGCGTTCTTGAAGATTACTTGGGGGATATTTTACTCTTAAGGTAGACGATAAAATTAAATTCTATTAGATATCTAATAGTCTGTTTTTAGACGCGATTGTATTACTTGGGCTGACAGGGTTAATCCGGCTCTGTGGAGAATGCCTAAGATATTCAGTCCACCTTTGAATCCTTGTGTTGTGTGTTGCTTATAGATAACTTTTAGAGTGTTAAAAGAGTTCTTACAAAAAGAGCGGTTATTATTATTATGAACCTGTACTGTCTGACTACAGAGTAAAAGCCCTTTCTTTTTTCCTTCACCTTTCGCTATCTAATGCGATAAGTAGTATGTATATATAGTATTATGCCATTCTCCAAAATTACGTCTAGCTCATCCCGCCATCTCCTTCTGGGCCTGCCGCTCTGTCATTTCCTGCCAGTTGGGACCCACTGTGTGTTTATTTTGATCCATTGGTCTTTCGACATGTGGCATACGCATACATATAATTTAATTAATTTTAAATTATTTATTGAATTCGGACAATACAAATCCATGACGTTAGTAAGTATACACGCTTAATACTAATGTTAGTATGAAAAACCTAAGAATAGAATAGAATAGAATTTTATTTATTTTCGCACCACAAATTAATACATTAGGTACCTAATTGACATTGGGTGCAGACAATTTAAATATAATTTGTGGGAGACTGGTGCCTAAACTCGGGTGTAAGTCAGGTCACCAGGCCCCCAAATTAGATTTTTACAAACTTACTGGAGACGAGTTTATTCTAAAAAAGAGTCTAATTTACTTAGTAATTAAGTAGCTAAATTTATTTAGTAATTAAGTAACAATTTAATTTAATAATTCAAGTAAACGATAAAAAAAACTCATTTCATATAAAGTGGTGGTCATATAATTAAGAACGACTATTTAAAAACAATTTTTTTTTTCAAACTTACTAGAATTACACTTTTTGCATGCCTTTTTGTATCTCTCTCGATATCGCAAAATTATTCCACACTATCGTAGCACACAGTTATTACATTAGGTACCTAATTGACATTGGGTGCAGACTATTTAAATATAATTTGTGGGAGACTGGTGCCTAAACTCGGGTGTAAGTCAGGTCACCAGGCCCCCAAATTAGATTTTTACAAACTTACTGGAGACGAGTTTATTCTAAAAAAGAGTCTAATTTACTTAGTAATTAAGTAGCTAAATTTATTTAGTAATTAAGTAACAATTTAATTTAATAATTCAAGTAAACGATAAAAAAAAACTCATTTCATATAAAGTGGTGGTCATATCATTAAGAACGACTATTTAAAAACAATTTTTTTTTTCAAACTTACTAGAATTACACTTTTTGCATGCCTTTTTGTATCTCTCTCGATATCGCAAAATTATTCCACACTGTCGTAGCACACAGTTATAATATGATTAATTCAATTGCATTTGCTAGGGGGTATGAAAGCTGGACAGTAAGACAGTCGAAAGTGACATTAAAGCATGGTGGCACATTTCAACACGACAATGATCCCAAGCCCACTGCACGCACGGTTAAAGAATTCCTCACATCTCAATCATCTCATCTTACAATGGCCACCGAACAGTCCAGATTTAAATCCCATAGAGCATCTTTGGTGCGCAGGTTTCAAATCGACCGACGGTGTGTTAACCTAAGTGAGTTATACAACGTTTTTTAGGGTTCCGTAGCCGAATGGCAAAAAACGGAACCCTCATAGTTTCGATATGTCTGTCCGTCTGTCTGTCTGTCTGTCTGTCTGTCTGTCTGTCTGTCCGTCCGTCCGTATGTCACAGCCATTTTATTCCGAAACTGTTAAGACTATACATGTGAAACTTTGAAGGTAGATGTATTCTGTGAACCGCTTTCCGATTTTAAGAAAATAATTTAAAAATATTTAAAATAAAGGGGGGTCCCCATACATGGAACTAGAACTGAAAATATTTTTTTTTCATGAAATCTATGCGTGTGTGGTATCTATAGACAGGTCTTTAATAATGATATAAGAGTTTCTAAAACCACTTTTTCATAAAGTCAATCGTTTAAAAGATATAAGCTTCCAAATTAGTAAAATGTGTTTCCGCCCCCTCTAACTTCTATAATAATGGAGTGAAAAATCTAAAAGAAATATATGTCTGTAGATCTTAATGTAAACTTTCAACCAAAATTGGTTTGAACGAAATCAGGTCAGCATTTAGATACAGCATATTTTCTGAAACCGCAAATATAACTTTGTAATTCATACAAACACTATGAAAAACAAAGTTATTTAGCGTAGTTGTAAAAATGTAAATAAGCTAGTTTTAAGAATTTTTTTTGGGTAAGATGGTTTTGTTATTCGTCAAATAAATATATTATATTATATTATTATAGTTACTACGGAACCCTTCATGGGCGAGTCTGACTCGCACTTGGCCAATTTTTTAGAAGAATGGCGCTCTATTTCTCTTGAAAAATTACAGAAATTGATAGAGTCAATGCTTCGCCGGTGTAAGGCAGTCATCAAAAGCCGTAGACACGCTACAAACTAGTAACTTAAAATAAAATGTATTAAATTGCAATTTTTAACATTATCGTCGTCTTATTTAATGAGATTTTTAAAATCTAAGTATGTACTGAAACAACTCTCGAGCAGTTTAAGAATCGTTCTTAATTATTTGTCCAGCCTTATTACTATTAGAGATTGTAACTGATAATAATAAATTAAATTTGTAAGATCAATAGTAAGTGATTTACTCTTAATTCCGTTTACTCTATCTATGTAACTATTTCATAACATAATTAATAACTTTTGAGAAGGTTGTTTTTAGGGTTCCGTAGCCGAATGACAAAAACGGAACCCTTATAGTTTCATCATGTCTGTCTGTCTGTCTGTCCGTCCGTCCGAATGTCACAGCCATTTTATTCCGAAAATATTAGGACTATACATGTGGAACTTGGTAGTAGATGTATTTTGCAAACTGCTTTCCGATTTTAAGAAAAAAAAATATAAAGTTAAGGCGGGTTCTCATAACATGGAACTGAAACTGAAAATATTTTTTCTTTCTTGAAACCTATGCGTGTGTGGTATTTATAGAAAGGTCTTAGAAAAAGAAATTCAGGTTTCTATAACTACTAACACTTTTTCATAAATTCAATCGTTTAAAAGATATACGCTTCCAAAGTGGTAAAATGTGCCCCCTCTCTCTAACTTCTATAATAATGGAGTGAAAAATCTTTGAGATATAGCGTATTTTCTAAAACCGCAAATATAACTTTTTTTTTTAACTCGTTATTTATTTTAGTAACTTTTAACAATATGTTACGCTAGTTCCATCATAAACTAATCTAATTACATCAAACTTACAAATGGCAGGTACTACAAATCGCTCTTAATTATATGACCACCACTGTATGTTATAATAAATAGTAGGTATATATTATAGGAACATGCAAGAGTGTTATGTGTGTTTGTGTACAGGTGTAAGGCATGGTGTGTGACGAATGTGTGAGATGTATTGTTCGTGAAAAAACTTAGGATGCGGTTATGAACTGATTTTCAATTTGGGCATAGTCTAGGCTAAGAAGCCATTCTGTTAATATTTTTTTTCTTTACGGTGTAAATTGAGTCTAAATTATTCAGTGTGTTGTGAAGAAATAGGCCTAGGTAAGCAAAGAAATTACGAGCAAATTTGGTTTTAACAGATTTAGTTTGGCATACATACATCCCTTCTTGTGTTTCGTAATTAATTGTTATGGGAAGGGTCAATGAGAGGAATGAGAGAGCGTTGTTTTAAGGTAACATTGAGAATAAAAGCGAACTGACAGAACTTTAGCGGTTTTATACAGTTCTATTGTAGGGAAACGGAAAGGAAGAAATAGCGTAACTTTAAGGACCGCCCTTTGAGCCCTTTTAAGAATGATAAGGTTGGTTTTATACGTGCCACCCCATGAAGTGATACATAAGTTAAGAGTGACGAACACAAGGCGCGGTAGACGGATATAATAGTTGCTTAGGGGTCAGGACGGATCGAAGAGTTTTAACTACAAAAATAAATTTCCCTATTCGGCTTGAGAGACAACGAATGTGTGTGGCAAAGTTCAATTTGGAATCCAAAGTAACGCCCAGGTATTTGATGGTGTCTGCTTCCTGTAGTTATGGATGGTTACAATCACTGATATGAGGCGATGGACAGGTATGAGCGAGAATGTAATGTGTTAGAAGCGATGATTGGCGGCGGCTCTTCAAGGTAAATGTTATGAACTTAATTTTCTCAGTGTTTAAGGTGAGAATATTAGTTCAGAGCCATTCCTTAACAATATTGAACCCGGCCTGAGCGCAAACAAAAACATCTCTCCATGAGTCTGCACTAAAAAGAACAGCAGTATCATCTGCAAAGGTTATGATGCGTCCGTTTTGAAGGTGAGGATTACAAAGGTCGTTTATATAGACTAGAAAAAGCGTGGGCCCAATAATACTTCCCTGGGGAACTCCAAAAGTAATGGGAAGACTGTCACTTATGTGGTTATCAATTTTAACATATTACATGCGGTCAGTTAAGTAATCTTTAAAAAGTGATAATTGATTTCCTCGAATGCCTAGTGCAAAATGTAGTCGGTGTCATTTGTTTTGTATTTTCTTTTTTTTTGACACCGCCTTCCGAAATTAAAGTTATTTTTGCCTTTGTAGTATTTTTACATAGAAGTCGGTTCTATTTATTGCAAAAAAAAATTTTTCACGCTTTTTAGTGGATCGGTTTGTAATTTATCTAGTTACCAAAGCCAAAATGTCAACTACTGATCACCTTTTTCAAAATATTGCTTTTCCCGGTGCAGAGCCGTTAATTTTTGAGGAGTTCTCCTGGTCCATCAGCTCTACTTCACCATATACATTGTGACGAGCATAAAGTGCTTTGCATCTATATTCAAGTGATCTAATCACAATCCACGAAATATTTATTATTGAGTAGTTTCGGTGGCCATCTGGGGTCTTCATCATCAGTTCCACTTCCTCAAATGGTGCTTTTCGAGAGCAACTGCACAAGGTACTATAAGAAATACCCAAAACGCTATAGGTGTGCCTATAATATTTGAAGAGTTCTTTCGATTTCTCCATGATCCCATCATCAGATCCAAACATGACGACAATGGGACCAACTAGAAAGTATACCCTTTCAAACAAAAAAGAATTTTCGAAATCGGTCCAGCCATCTGCGAGTATACATGAACATAAATGAAAAAAAAAAAGTTCAAGACGAATTGAGAACCTCCTTCTTTTTTTTTAAGTCGGTTAAAAATCGTGTCAAAGGCTTTAGCTAGGTCTAAGAATATCTTCTTAGACCTAGCTGAAAGCCTTTGAGAAAGCTAAAGCATTTGAGAAAGACCTTGGCTATCACCAAGGTCTTCTCTTAAATCTTCATCCATGTTGGAAAGAATGAAATTAGTCAGCTCGTGTACAGCCATGGCAGTCAATTTCTTGGCACGGAAACCAAATTAAGACTGTGACAGTAGATTATTTGATTCTAAATAGTTGACTAATCTATTGTTTAGTAACCGTTCCAGAATTTTAGATAAGGCTCGCAGTATTGAAATTGGTCTACAACGTTTAATTTAAAGGGTATAATCTTAGAATAACAACGCATAGAAGAGGCGTCTAGAACAAAACACGAGCGATTTCGTGTGTCCACTTTATTTTCTTTGTGTGCGTGAGCCGAATGTGTCTACGTTCTTCAAACGCACACAAATATAGCTTTCAGTGATACCATTACCAGTACCATTACCACAAAAATGGGAAAACGCACTATTATGTTGCTGGATCAAATCAAGTATTTTATGTTATGAAACTAAATAAGATGATGTTTTTTCATGTAATATGACTTATATGACATATATTTACGGAAGGTAAACGAAATGAGATATCGTTTATTGCGTTTAGAATGTTTGATGTGTAATGTGTTATAATGATATTATAGAAATGTATTAATTGCTTGAAAAATCTCGTTTGATATCAATTAAAAGTATGTGTTGTATTTATGAAATAGAAAAATATTATTGAGAACATTATTTAAATGAAAAAAATCTTAATCAATAAAATTGTCATCTTTATGATGCCACTCTTCGAACTAACAGTAACTTTTAGTTATAAAACACTGTAGGTAGTAGCTATAAATAAATATAGTTTAGTTTGACGCATACATAATTGCCGCCAAAACTATATTTTTTTAAACAAAAATAAGCACAAAAGAAATCAATATGGGTATTTTTTTCCTCACGGATAGCAACATTGAATTGTGATAAGTTAGGTTATTAGAATTTTTGTTTGATGGTCGATTTACTTAAATATAATGTATAAAATGTAAGTATTTACTTGTGAAATGTAATTTGATTACACGTTTTTTTGTTTTCCTGAAGGACTATGACATCCCTTTACGCTACAAACGGTCGTTTTAAATTATTTACTCGCGAGCTCTGTTCGGCAGAATGTGACCTTGAATACTGACGGCTCGTCGAGCAAAGTTAGCCAAAAATGGCTAAGTTTTAGTTGCCTCACTTTTTGCACTCGTACTATCCTTCTATGCGTTGTTATTCTAAGGGTATAATATACATACCAAGTGCATGGCTTCTTTGAATGATAACAAACGATATGGCTAGGGTTTTGTAATCCTAAGTCTACCAGCCTTACAAATAAAAATGTGTTATACCGCATCTATTCCATCCTTATACTAGGTATAGTTATATCAGTTATAACTTAAGAATAAGTCGAGAATATTTTTTTACAAATAAACCAGTTATATCTTTGATATAACAACTCCTCCGTTATGTCAAAATGCACGATCTGGCAACAGTGCAACCAAAGAGAAACTACTAAAAAAATGCAGTTTCTCTATGAATTTCTTTCTTTTGAACTTTGTCAACTTGACGTTTCTCGAGTCTCGACCATATGTTCTGTTCTTTGTCATCATTCATTGTATCATCTTGTATCTGAAAGAGATGGATGAGAAACGAGTTTCAACTGATACACATAGAAAATTACTTGTATGAGTAGGTGAAAGTTCTTACCTGATTATAAAATAAATAATAAAAAATAAAATTAATGCTGCTTTATTTCAGGTAAAACACCCATATACAAAATAAAAAACAGTGAGAACAAATTTAAAAGAATAAAACTAGAATCTAAAACTTTGAGGTATGTAATTTGATTACGTCCCCAGTACCTCAAAGCAATCATTATTTGCAAAACAGAAGATAATCCACCACCGCGCGTGTCCATATTGAGATATCTACCAATTAATTGGTCTAAAAACGTTACACCACCTTTAGAAAATCGATATTTTAACCGGAACTGCTCATCGCTATATAAAACAAAAGGATTTTCTCTTTTTTTTAAATATTTTAACTTTTCTTTGAACCTGCATTAGATTTATAATGTTATTTACTTGTTCTACTTCTTCTATTGCATTTAATTCCATTATGAAAACTAACGTGAAATACTTAAATGCCCGTAAACAAACACAAACTGTGGTATTTTTAAGGTTATACTAGCTTTATACAAGGGTGAAGGCGTGAATAACTTCGGAATAACGGTTGTATGAATACAACTGTCAAAGTTATACTTGATATAGGCTATTCTTTGTTTATTTGTAGACATTTTGCTTATTCATAATTTATTCTCGAGTATAACTTTTACACCACGTTTATTTGTAAGGCTGTACGTGTGTAGAACTTATTACAAATTCCAATACACTGATACCAGAGACCGAATTTTTCAAATTAAGAAGAACGAAAAGAATTATCGTGTTATTGGCAAGTGACGTGGACAGTTATTGACCCTCGTAGTGCTGTGACACGTTTGTTATTATTGGTATTCAAGAAATATATGAAACCAATAATTTGGTTTCTTTCTTTGAGTCAGTTATTTTGTGCTGAAACTGTGCGTAGAGACTCCATACCAGATGTTGTCTTCAGCCCTTTTGGATAGATATGGGTTTCCGTTACACGTTGTATAGTTAATAACACAGTGTCGGTCGCCATTTTTGTGAATGGGATGGATAAGTGCTTCTTTAAATACGCGTTGAAGGTACCTGATTCTATTGCCAAGTTGCAGATATGAGTGATGGGTGTTACTAAGAGGCTGTTATGTGTAATAAAAAGGTTTGAGGAGATTTTGTCGCAACCGACAGCACAGTCTCGTTTAAGAGAGGAAATGATAGAAGCTACTTTATCTTCATCAGTAGGCAAGAACCGTGGTATGCGGAAAAGCGGTATTTGCAGGGGCGGGAACATAATTATCCTTTTTGTTGGATCGCTATTTTTTCTGCTAAGGATGAGCCGACGTTAGCTAAAAAGTGATTTATTTTATTTGATGAATCAACAGCATGGGCACTTGGTCTGATTAAATCTGTAGTTGGCGTCTTGGGCCTTGATTTGTTCGAGATTTCATTAATTACCTTCCAGAGGTGGCGACTGTCATGTCCCACCTTTCCCACTTCTCTTTCAAACGTCCGTTTAGCTTTTTTTAAAATTTTATCGCAGAAGTTTCGGTATCTTGTTTAAGTTGCCTTTAGTAGAGAGTTTTCAGGTTTTTTCTTTGTCTTTTTAGGTAGATTGTCTCGGTTTTTTATACACCTCAAAAGACCGGGGGTTATCCAGGTCTTGATAGTTAATTTCCGCTTGGACACAGTAACGATTTTCGTATTTGACTCAACTACACCTTTAAGAATACGGACCAGTTCTTCAGCTGTTGTATTTGCGTCATGTGACAGAATTGAATTGAAGTTTAATTTAATTAAATCAGAGTGTAATCCAAGTAAATCTATTTTTTAATTTTTACCCTAGCATTTCACTCTCTCTCTTATACTTCCATCCTTATGGAAGTATGAGAGAGAGAGTGAGAGTGAGAGTTGTTTGAGCTATATAAGCATTTGCCTGGAATTTCGTTTTAAGAATAAAGTGGTCTAGGCATGTTTTACCGTGAGTTGGAATAACGTGAGCCGGCAGTAAGCCGTGGAATGAAATCAGGGTCGAGGTAGGATGAAGCATTTCGATCATGGCTTGAATCACTAAAATCTATATTAATGTCACCGGTGAGGATTATGTTTTTGTAACTTGAATGTTCGTTTAGAATTTCGTTAAGAGATTGTAGGAAGTTTGAAATCCTACTAATATTATAAATGCGAAAGTTTGTGAGGATGGATGGATGTTTGCTACTCTTTCACGCAAAAACTACTGAACGGATCTGAAGTAAGTCTGGTAAGTATATAGTTGGTAGCCTGGAATAACACATAGGCTACTTTTTATCCCGAAATTCCCACGGGATCGGGATTTGCGCGGGAAAACCTTCCCACGCGTACGAAGTCGCGGGTAGAAGCTAGTATTATTATAAAATGGTGGGCAATATAATGCGAAAACAACGGTGCCATTTCCAATTTGTATTTTTATGCAATTTGCATCATGAAAGTTGGGTTCGTCAACACCCACCTGTATATCATTTTTGATATATATATAACTACACCCTCATTTTTTGTTTTGTTCCTGGTAGTCGAGTAAAACCGTCTAAAACCGGAAGGTTTGTGGTGTGGTAACCAGCATTCCGTTAGAACAATTATGTGCCACAAAGTTCTAGATTGAGCTAATAGAGCAGTAAAACCTGGCATGTTACGATTTATACTTCTTATATTTTGATTAATAATCTTTGTGGCGATGTTTATTTTTTGGAATGAGGTCTAATAAATCGGCCAGGTCACATGTTGTAGAGTCAGCAATTGCAAGGTAGTTAGATTTCGGGAGCGCAAATGAAACGGTGTTTGAGTGGAAATCGAAATAAGAGTTTATTATTACGACCCGAGCTTTACAGAAGTTTATGTAAGACTAACTTAGCCTATCTTAATTCTAATACATCGCTAATCTAAAAACATATCCTGCTGGTGGTCGGCCCACCTGCGGTCGTGCCACACATCCCGTCACGTACGCCTGATAGCAGAAAACGCTAGGTCAGCGTCTAGACATAGCTCTACCACAACGTTAGATTAGTGAATATAACTGGGTTGTCAATGTCATTGTTTATTGAATTGAAATTATTAAAAAACAAGTAGTTACTCACAAGTTAAAAAAAAAAAAACAATAATTAAGTAGTTGAGTACATCTTGCATGAGGGTTGAACATGTTTGTCACCCATACAAACATACATACCTATATCACAGTCTAAAGATCATACAGTCGTCCGACGAAGACGTCTAGACAGGGCAATCGTGCGGGGTGTGAGGGGCGAGACGCGGGAATGCCGATCCCAAGCTGCGAACAAAACTATGTTAGTAGCTTGGGAGACATCATTCGGGGCTAGCACGTGTTTGTTTTTTAATTATTTATTTAAAATGGTGCATACGACGTGTGCTGTGAGAGATTGCAAGTCTTCATCTTGTTTAAATAAAGATCTCCGGTTTCATCAGCTTCCACGCACAGAAGAAAGGTAAATAATTAATAATGTTTTGTTATCGTTTTATTTGTAATGTCGTGCCGTGTTGATAACGCTAACAAAATAGCCAAACGGCGGATGGTAAAAAAAAAAAATCTAATAGGTAATCGCACAGGGCCGTGAGGGTTTGGACATTTTATATATTTTTAAACCTAATTACTTAATATTATTAGGTGTTCTGTTTTTATTCAAAATGATAACGATACTTTCAAGCTTTATTCGAATACTGATAAAAAAATTGGAATTTCAAATTCAAGATGGTGAACTTTTTTTGTTATTTAATAAAGGTGAATTTTTATAATAAAATATGGATGTCAATTTTGAGTTTAATTGGAATGTTTCTGTTTGTTATGAAAATGCCATCCTTTTTGAAATCCAAGATGGCAGACGTCATTTTATTTAATAATTTGATATGGGTGTCAATTTTGAGGTTAATTGGGGTGCTTGTTACGAAAATGCCATCTTTTTTTAAATCCAAGATGGCAGACGTCATTTTTTTTAAATAATTTGATATGGGTGTCAATTTTAAGTTTAATTGGGGTGCTTGTTACGACAATGCCATCCTTTTTGAAATCCAAGATGGCGGATGTCATTTTTTTTAATAATTTGATATGGGTGTCAATTTTAAGTTTAATTGGGGTGCTTGTTACGAAAATGCCATCCTTTTTGAAATTCAAGATGGCGAACGTCAATTTTATATTTATTGGACGTCAGTTTTTTAATATTTATTAATTTGTATTGTATTTTAACATTTCAGATGTAAATTATGGGTGGAAGCTTGTAGAAGACCGGATTTATTTGGAAGATCTCTCGAAAGATTAAAATATACATTGTGCATCAGATCAAATTTTAAATCTCTTTGTATACGCCTCATCTACATTTTTTTTTGTCACCCTCAACTCATAAATAATACGTTCAGTAAAGAGCGGGTTAAAATTGTTTTCATTATTATATTAAGTTATATTTAGATTGCTAACGATGTTGATCTGCAATAAAAAAAAATCATTTCATAAATATTGTTTACTTGTGACAACCCTGGCCTTCGCGATACTGTCTAGACGTTGTCGGCATTTTCCACAAGATCAAAGGCGTCAACCTACTGTACGATCTTTATACTGTGCCTATATCATACGTACCTCTAAAGTACATACCTATGACCAGCCCAGTGCCACTTTAACCTAGCTCCGTAGGGCTAGCATCAGATATTAGTGTTTGGAGCGAAGTATAGCCTATAGGATATTTTGAGCCTACTTTGCTCCATAACTCGTTGTCAGACTCCAAGTACCTAAGCGCGGACTTCTGATGCTGAGTCATCGACCATGTTTACGCTCCATAGCTGAAGATGGGGAGAATGCACAAGTCTATGAGCCTTCGTTAAAGAGAGCGGTCAGGATGGAAAAAGGGAAGGCCTTTTGCTCGGCACATCTAAGAAAAAAAGGGATATGCAGAAGAGGACAGAGTGGTCGTGGTCGTCAATCAGAATGCAATGAATAGGCTGTGTGAATTAGCATATAGATGTACAACAAAATTAAACCAAAAACTAAGGTAGATAAATTACATTTTCGTTTCAGCATTTACGTCAAAAACATGTTTGAAACGCACGAAGTCATGACTTGGGAATTTTCCGTCATTATTTAAATGTTCTGCTATTTAAAATTATAAGGCTAGAGTCAACACCTGTGAAATGATAGCCATCGCCTTATTGTTTTGTAAAATTATTTCTTAGTGATAATTCAGTGGCCATTTACGTTTGCACGAATCATTTCCTGTCACGTTTTGATAAAACGTGTCAATTTAGGGTATGTATCTGGGTTTAAAGATTATACTTATGTGCTTCATATTGTTACGCCAGGCCCTTAGTGAAGTACCTACGTTGAGAAACTTCGACATAAATCTAGAATGTTCGAGATACTAACGCCATCTAGCGGCGAATAGCGGTACTGTGTATCTCGAGTAGCTTCCTGGAATATTCTGGGCAGTATAAACAGTGAGTCGATTTTATAAGAATGTTCTAGAATTCATAGACCGGGGTATAATTAGATCGCAAAGGAACGCGGACAGTCAGTCTTATTACGAGGCGAATACGCGATCTAATCGAAGCTTTACTAGTAAATTTCAGTGCGATTTAAGTGTTAAGTGACAAGTGTCGTGGTGCGAATAATTGTGTTAAATTTTTATTTTGTTTTTAATTAATTAAAGTGTTAATTTTGGTTTAATTGACGTTAATTATTTCTATCCCGAACCCCAGCTCATAACAATATATTTACAACAGAACATCTATACTGCCTCGATGGCCTAGCACTTGCAAGCAACTGAGCAAGAGATTTCGAGTTCAATTCAAGGGTTGGGAAAATAGTGCTATTAGGTTTTCCTGTTAGAAATTTCTCAATAGTAGCCTGGAGTTTGGAAGTTGGTGGTGTGATAACCCCCGTACCTCGGTGCGCACGTTAAGCCGTTGGTCCTGCGCCTGATCTCACTCCGGTCGTGTCGGATTGTGGTCCCATCGGGCAATGACAGTAAAGGAACAGAGAGTGCACCTGTACCTGCACATACTTGTGCACTATAATATCTCCTGCGCATCTGGCTAATCAATTATGAAATTGGACACCGTGACCGAAATCGATTAGGAATACTATTATTACACAAGAAACAAATAACTAGGCAGTTTCCCACATACATATAGGTAGGTAGTACATACTACCTATATGAGGAAAACGCAATGGGGCACTTCAGCTTAAAAGATAATGATGTCTAAATTAAGATAATCATAGTATACTGCATCTGATATAATTATATACAACGTGTAACAGAAACCCCATATCTATCCAATAGGGCTGAAGACAACATCTGGTATGGAGTCTCTGTGCACAGTTTCAGCTCAAAATAAGTGACTCACAGATTTGACCCCAAGTTATTGGTTTCATATTATGTTTCTTGAATATCAGTAATAACAAACGTGGCACAGCACTATGAGGGTCATCACTTTCCACTTCACTTGCCAATAAAACGATAATTCTCTTCGTTCTTCTTAATTTGAAAAATTCGGCCTCTGGTATCAATGTATTGAAATTTCTAATATGCTCCACACATGAAGACATAGGATTAGAAAACCCTTGCCATATCGTTTGTTATCGTCCAAAGAAGCCATGCACTTGGTATTTGTATACCCTTTAAATTACACGTTGTATATCTGTTTGTGTTTTTTTGTAACATTTCTTTAGACACACTTTTTCCGGACAATAACGAACACATAAAAATTGGCCAAGTGCGAGTCAGACTCGCCCATGAAGGTTTCCGTAGTAACTACACTAAATAACTTAATTTTTCATAGTGTTTGTATGTATTATATAGTTATATTTGCGGTTTTAATAAATATGCTGTATCTTAAAAACTGATGATACGATCTCGTTCAAAATAATTTTGGTTGAAAGTTTACATTAAGATCTACAGCATATATACATACGGATGGACGAACAGACAGACAGATATGACGAAACTATAAGGTTTCCGTTTTTTACCATTCGGCTACGGAACCCTAAAAATAATGAATACCATACACTTACCTTCGCCTGACGATGCCGTTCATAACAGGAATAATAATAATAATTATTTAATTGGGTGCAGTTGTGCAGTTTTACACGAGAACCACAAACATACATTTCGCCGATTCATTATTATTCATGTATATAGAAGATAGATACAAAAATGTGTTTGTCCTTCTTGTCACAATGGAGCACCGGATCGGTGTGATTTTCCGTGTGATTCGATGTACTGTTGAAGGACTTTTTCCCATGGGAAAATTATCTAATGACTTCTCCCGCTCTGGGTGGAGCAACAGGGTGTGTCAGACTTCTGCTGACTAAAACCCACCTTGTTCCTTCAACTGCCTTACGTTCCGGGGCGACGTACGGCTGGGTACCACCCACACTTGGTTGACATACCGTCTTGTAGTACCAAGCGCTTCTCCTCCACATTTATTGTGCGCACTTCCAAGCTGTGGAATTCTCTGCCGGCTTCTGTGTTCCCTGCCACTTATGACCTTTCAACCTTTAAAGCAAGAGTAAAGAGGCATCTTCTGGGCTCGCTCGTTCCATCGTAGACCTCATCTATCGCTTACCTTCAGGCGAGATTGAAGTCAAGAGTGAGCTCATTGTGAATTTAAAAAAAAATCTCTTTAGAACATTCCCGCAGCCCCGATATTTGTTGAAGGGCTTTTTTTGTCAGGTGGGAAAATCATCGAATGACTTCTTCCGCTCTGGGTTAAGCGGAAGGGTGTGTCAGACTTCTACTGACTAAACACCTACCCTGCTCCTTCAGTTGCCTTTGCTTTCTGGGGTCGCGGTATCTCATAATCATCATAATCATAATCATTTATTTGTCAGAACATGGTCGTTATGCATAATTACACGGTCTTAAATTTACATAAACGTATATTCTGTCATCATATTCTACCACATGGGCGTACAAATGTCAAGTTGATTACATACAAACCCGTGCCCACCGACGTGCGGCCCTCACACACCGACAACGTGCGCAAGCAAAGGGGTCTTGTTGCTACTGAGAGTTGATAACACCCCTCCATTAACATGGCCAGTGGCCAGGTTAGGTTAGGTGAAACTTTTATTGGTCATCTGAAGACACAACACACAAAAGTACATTAATATACATAATAATAAAAACAAATATAATATAGGCGAAAATAAAAGGGAAATTATAGGGCATCAAAAAATTCATCTACATCGCTATCAATGGGAAAAGTGCCCAGAACACTGGCCGCATTGCCACGTTGAATGGCAATGCTGATTCTCTGTCCAAAGAAAAGGCCAGCCCTCTGGTCACTTGTGGAGTCAACTAAACGTTTGCTGTTGTCACGAAAGAGTCGATGCGCACTCGGACCCCAAGGTCCCAACGTTTCAACCCCAAACGGCTCAAACATAAAGCACCCAATTAAAAAAAAGGCTTACCCAACTTCCAAGGCATTATAGTCATCCCGTCTGGTCTCTTGCCATCATCGCGTGCCAAGCCGTTGGGTTCTAAAACAGATGGTCCTATGGTTAGGTTAGGTTATAGATGCTAAATTATAATTAATTTTTTTTTAATAAGTAATGGTTCAAATTTTAATAAGGAATGTCAGAAATAAAATAATATAAACAATAATTAAATAATTAAATTAATGTGTCATTTTCACTCATTTAAGTAGTCATTCAAACTATAGTAGCATTTATTGCATAGAATTTTTTTAAATTGCTTCTTAAAACCAGCCAAATCTAGCTCCCTAATTGATTTTTTAATTGTATTATAAATTTGCGGGCTCTGCAGAATATGCTTTACCGCATGAGTACTGTCTTGGCTCTGCGTCCGCGTAGCATGTCATTTCGCCTGTTAACGTTGTACATTTTCAGATAAGTGAGAGAACAAATTTGGATTTAATCTCACATATAAGGCAGTTTCATAAATATACAAAGCAGGAAGTGTGAGAATTTTATGCTTTCTGAAATAAGGCACACAACTGTCCGTCACCTGAAGCCCAAACATGGATCTTATGCAGCGCTTTTGCGCTTTAAACGCAGCTTCCCTATTAGTAGAGTTACCCCAAAATATGATGCCGTATCTTAACACTGATGCAACAAAACCATGATGCTATGAGTAGTGCATCCGTGTTAACGGTTGGAGCAAGTTTATGTAGGGCATAGGATGAGCAACTTATTTTCTTACATAATGTTTCGATATGATTCTTCCAGTTAACCTATTGTAAGGCCGAGGAATTTTGCACAGTCCACGTCATTAATAACATTATTTTGGAATTTTACCTCCATTTTTGTACTCTGTTTTCTATGGTCAAAGTGCATTATTTGAGTTTTACCTAGATTAATTTTTATTTTATTATTGTTAAGCCAAGAGATTATTGAGATTAACACGTCATTTACACTCGTTCTCGTTAGAAAAATCTCGCAACCTAGGCAGGCAATGGACCTGTCGGGCCCCGTGAACGCTCGGCGCACCCTGGGCAATCGACTCTGTCGATTGGCTAATCCTTTGACGGCTTCGTGACGGTGCAGAGGAGGAAGCACCGTCAGATTAGCTGTAAGAACCGGTGCAGCAATGCTTCTAAGGAGCCCAACGAGAAACTGCGCGCCGCGAAGCCGAATACCCCGGTGTACATTGCCCGTCTTCACTACACCACTGACGCGGAAGACATCGTTACGTACGTGCGCCAAAGGCTGAAATACGCGCCGAGAGTGGAGCTCTTAGAGTCGCATCGCAATGTCAACTTCAAAGCATTTGCGGTGCGCAAACCAACATGTTTCCTGCCTCAGGTGATGAAAGAAAGCTTTTGGCCACACGGTGTGGTATTCCGCCGTTTTCACGGACAAGTGCCACCGGAATGCACAAAGACCTAGTGCAATTTAGTGATACTTTTATATATTCTTGGAATCGACGTACTAAGAAGACGAAGAATAATATTGAGAGGCAACGTTTTTTACTAAACAAACACTCATAAAGACGCACATTTCAGATAAATATTATTTTTGTATGAACTTGACCTGGATGAGGCTGCAAGAAAAATACGTTTTGGGTTTTTTTAAGGCTTTAGTCATCGGATATGTCGGTCTTGCTTTTACTACGAGGGTCAGGGCCATGTCTTGCCATTTCTGAAGCATGAGAAAATAAGCTGCCTTTTTTAAAGGCTTTGTAACTGTTTTGTTTGAGAAGATAAAATTGTAAGTAGTTTATTCGCTAATTGGCTAAACATGTTTTGTTTAAGTCATATAAAATGAAGAGTTCCATGCGTTCCTTGTCTCGCCGGCTGATCGATTCCTTGTGTGACCAAATGGCTGGCTCATTCTTTGCCTAAAGAATAAGTATTGCAATACAACGTAGCAATGCTGTCAGTCTTCTGGGCACGTTTCCGGACGATAGCGATGTGGAGTACTTCGACGTCTAAGTCTATTTTTATTTTATTTATTTTGTATTTTTGTTATATAAATAAATAAATACATTAAAATTAAATAGAAGAAAATCTGGATATGTTGTAGATCAGCATTAGAGAGACCTCTCGACGCTTGCTTCTTCGACCCAACGGGTTGGGAGAGGCTCGCTTTGCACGGTCTCTGGCGGCCGCCCGGGGCCTGGCACTGATACGTTTGGGGGCCGTTTTGAATAATACTTATGTGTTCCCGCAGCTCCCGGCCCAAGTGTGTGTTTAGTCAGTTAAAGTCTAACAAGACATCCATGAAGATTTCCACCTCCATAAAATAAAATAAAAAGGCTCACTTTACGTATGTTGTCAACTATCAATTCAAATGTAAAAGCGTACGAAAACAAGCATTTACATACTTTGAACGAAAAGTGCCAATTACAACCAGATTTTCGTAACGTCACAACTATCAAAGATGTATAAGATAAATTTATGTTTTAGTTTGCAACAAATAGTAGAAATATGATAAAGAGAGACCACGTCACTCTCTAGTCGATCCTTCATGTCTGAAGATTGTGATTACCATTGTTCACCCAGCGGTTAGTTAGTAAGCTTCTATTAGTTACAGTCAGTAATCAATCTGACTGAGCTTGCTTGCTGATTTAAATAAATAAATAATATATAATTAAAATAATTTAATAATAAACAATATTATAGCCGTGGGACCCTTTTTTTTCATTTTAATATTTCGCAACATCTGTATTGCATACACGTAATCAGCTGACGAATCACTCGGCGTGTGCTCGCAGCAGCGTTGCCGATTTTACAGGTCAGTAAACTAATATTATAAAAGATTTTTTTTTATTATTATAACGGACTGATAACAACTTGTAATACCTGCTGTACAATTTAATGTGATAACCTAATCGCCACCCTGTATACACAAAGTCCAACCGCTTTGAGCGCTGGACAATCTGGAAATCAGTACGAAGATTCAGTGTTTAGGCAATTCCGGTAGTTCTACCGCATCGGTAGACTGACCGCAGAGCGCGCACTTCTATGACACTCCATACTTCACAAATTTTGCGGTCCGGTAGAACTACCGGAATTGCGGCCACCGCAAGGCAGTGCGCGCACGGCCTTAATAGGTTTATTAGAAGTTTTCTTTTCTTTTCCTACACACTATTTACGATTTTCATGAGCAAATTTGCAGAAATAAATTTATTTTGTAATAAGCAGCACCTTCGTGCTCTTTTCTTTGTAGGTACAATTATATTTACATCTTTAATAAGCCCACGTAATTTTAACAACGGTAAAAATAACAAATATCTATATTATTAACAATAACGGATCATTTCCAATTTTAAAATATGACTGTTTTTATTTTATTTAGGGTCGGGGGTTCTAAATATAAAAACCTCTTTTACTCACTTCTGTTATTATTATTTATATTGTTATTAATGCATATCGCACCTTTAGAATTGAAGTGGCTTAATTCAAAATTTTAAGAAAATTACGTTTATACACAGAACGACTTAAATACATGTTTATAAGTCGTTCTGTGTATAAAAGTAATTTTCTTCAAATTTTGAATTAAGCCACTTCAATTCTAAAGGTGCGATATATTGAAATTAATTAATTAATTAATAACAGAGCCCTTATATGATATTTGGGAATATTTTTTCTCACCCTTACAGATATACTTTTTTTTGGAGAAAGAGGACTAGCAATGTTGGCAAAATTCACATTACTAGCAATCTTGTTAACCCCTCCAACAAAGCTAAATATGCTTGTGTTTGAAATGGGTTCACAGCAATAGTGTATTCGCCCACTTCGACCCAGCGAGTGTAATGGTGGGGTTCGAAGCCACGACCTCTCGATCACAAGGCCGACCGACACTTTAGTCATTAGCACCAACAATCTCCTAAACGTAATTGCTTGCGAACAGGATGGCCCGCTAATGTATTTTCTAAGTCAGTACCATTTACTAACACACTTTTAAGGTATAATGTTACTAACAACTATTATGGAATGTCACAAGTTCTGAAATAAATGAGTTTATTATTAGGCTATTGTCATTATATCAAACAATCATAACTTTTAATAAAAACTCGCGTCTTCAAGCTCTGAATAATTCATTCTTGTTGATCAGTCATTTGACATTTCACAGGAGACTGTCCTGTTGACCTATAATCAGAAATTTGGCAAGATGTGCTTTGCAAACAACCGCATCGCATATATTAAAGGTTAAGTCACGTTTTCCGAGGTCATTTTGTAGATGGGTGCTGTTTTTTGGTTAGTTTTTTATCTTGAGGCTTAGATACTGTAATATTATATGGGCTATGGTCTAACGATAAAGTTTTTATTTTTATTTCTCTTTATGCTTTGTATTTCTCCTAGGAGTATCACTGCGGGTATTATCGGCGCAGGCCAAAGCCAAGTGTGGTTATATTTAAAACTAGCAGTTCGCCCGCGACTCCGCGTTCGTTTCTAAATAATTTATAGCCTTTTACCAACCCAAAATATCTTGGAATTGGAGCATTAGGTCCGGAGATTACCCCTTACATACTTACCTCTTTATAATATTCTAGATTACTTAATAGTATAGATTTAGGTGTTTAGGAATTCTTGAGTTAACATTTATTAACAATTATTTGTTTTGTAGTAGGAAGTAAGTGGATGCTTAATATTTTATAAGTACAGAACTCTCGGTGTGTGAGCTCAACTCGCAATTGTCCGGCTTTGTTCATTTTCGTTTACTCAACTCAATGAGGCAATTTACAGTTATTGATGAAACGAATTATATTTTGGTCTTTTTCGGTGTTGGGCCTTCTTCATCCTTTGTTAATGCATTCGGCCAGTGACCTCACGGGGTCAAATCGCTGCTTTTACTAATTTACCATCGTGTTAACTTACGTAAATGGAAATACCAATTTGTTTGGAATAAAAACAAAAGAAAATTATCCGTTAAACATTAGTAATTGTGTATAAATAACATAAAATGCTGCGGAAATATCGTTATAATATTGCAAATGTTATTTTAATGAGTTTTATTAGCTAAGCTAACAATTTGTATGCACGTCACAGTCTTACAGACGTCATTCCTTTTTTTCTCTTTATTATTTTAATGAAGATATGATCACAATGGTCATGCCATCCTCTTAGGATTTTTCTAAGCATTTCATCATCATCATCATCCACAGCCTGACTTCACCCACTGCTGGGGACAGGCCTCTCTTCGCTTGCGCCAAGCTCCACGTTCCTGTGCCAGTCTCATCCAGGGTATACCCACGATGGCAAAAATGTCGTCTGCCCATCTCGCTGGCGGACGACCAACGTTCCTCTTACCAGTCCTTGAACGCCAAACGGTCACAGCTTACCTCCACCTGCCATCACCGCATTTACCTACGTTGAATACCTACATTTACAATTTAATAAAGATCTTTGGCGCCCTCTGACAGTGGAAACGCCAGACTACTTATGTAATTTTATTATATTCTAGAAAGGTTTTCGTTTGACTAACATTTCACCTGATAGTAAGCGATGTTGTGGTCGAAGATGAAGCACGCTTATCTAGAAGTAACCTATTCACGCTTGACTTAAAGACCTGGGGATTAAAGATTGACTCGGCCATCGCATGAAAACACAATATATCTCACAAGTAATACAATACATACATATATAAATTAGATTGTTTTTGCGATTGCCAAGTCAATCTATTTATTTAAAACGTTAAATATTTTTAATATTGATATGGTCACTATAAGATGTTATTAGGTTAGATAATTACGTAACAACTTAAGACAGAAGGTCCCTTAAGTAAGGACTGAATAAATTAATAACCGACTTGGTATTACACGGATCTCACATCTTTTTACGGTCTACCGTAAAAAGATGTGAGAATTGAGTTGCGAGACTTGGTTTTTTGATAAGTATTGTTTTTTATGGGATCTCATTTCTTTTTGTAGATAGTCCTACTTTTTCCTTTCCGGTACTTTCTACTTCTTGTATACCAACAACGAATTTTCTTAAAGCCCTCTCTCTGTCTTATGAGCTTTTCTTATTTTGTAGGTAGCCTTACTTTTTTTCTTTTCCGGTACTACTTCTTGAGCTTCAGCTACAGTTTTTTTCAAAGCCCACTGCCTGTCTCTATGTATTTTTCTCGGAGGCTTTGATGTTAAAATATTTGACAAATCTGGACGGTAAATTTGTCTATTGTATTTACAAATTGAGGATTCCTGCGCTTTAAATACTTTACTATTACTTTTATTCGCTTTAATTAATTAGATGTAAGCCGCCCAAACTTGTAACTCTCGAAAGTACCACGTAAGCTTGACCGGATGTGAATACTGCAGAACCGATATCCATCAGCGCATTATTTAGACTTAGGCCCTGACTTTTGTCTGTAGTTATAGCATAGGCTATGGGAATCTGTTCGCGATGAACATAAGCTCTACTAATAGTTTCAAATTTAGTTTTGACCGGACCAAGCTCGTAAGCATGTTCTTTACTATATGTAATGTATATTTTCTTAATGACTTTTGTATTTTTCGGAACAACCTTTACTCTTTGCACTCTACCGATGGAACCATTAACTAAACCAAGACTCACGTCAATATTTCGCCTTAGCATGACTTTTGCTCCTATTTTTATAATTATATTCTCTTCCAGGCCCGCAGTCATCGAAACATAATCTTCATATTTTTTTATGCATTCATGAGCTCTTTTTGTTAGGTATCTGGGGCAATCTATGCTATCTACAGCTGTAAGTTTTATTTCGGGATGTGGGAGAGATCTAAGCATTGCAGTATTTAGTTGTTGACACATGTTTTTTGTAGGTAATAAGCAAACGTAGTATCATTAGGAACTTTCGAGAGGTGTTCAATTGTTTCAACTAATCTGTTTTAGTTTTTTTTTTATTTGCGCCATTTGAATCGGGTTTGGAATCTAGTCGAGAGTAAGTCACGGTCTTTTTGTGTAGTCACACCTAATCTTATTCTATTTAGCATTTCAACAAAGTCAGAATCATTGAGCTGTCGCATGTTAATTATAAGTTCATTGTATAACCTGGGGCCTTTAAGTTAAGAGGGAAGCCTCCAGATAGGTTACTTCGAGGCAAGCGTACTCCATCTTCGACCACATCATCACTTACCATCAGGTAAGATGGTGGTCAAACGCGAGCCTATTATCATTAAAAATAAACGAAATTGAAAAATATTTTGGTTTTTCTTAGATTTTTACAATAAACACTAATTATATTCTAAATTTGAAGCTTCTACTTCTGCTAGAAGTGCCTTAGACTTTTGATGATCGGTCAGTCAGTCAGTGAGTGACAAAATTAACAAACTTTGACTCGTTATAATTCTTAAACTACTGGTTCATTTTGAATGAAACTTGAAATATACCGTGTTTATACAATGCCTGCTTGGTTACTGAAAATTCAAGCTTATAGTTTTATCCAGAACGAAGTTATAGGGGGTCGAAAATGGCCTGAACTGCTTCGAGAAAAGTATGGTACGGCCGTGCCACTTTTGACAGGCCCGTTGGTATAGTGGTCAGTGGCCCTGACTGCTATGCGCAAGGTCGTGGGTTCGATTCCCACCTAGGACAAATGTTTGTGTGATGAGCACGGCCATTTGTTCTTTGTCTGGGTGTAATTTTATCTATAATATGTATGTATTTAGAAATATATATGTATGTTTATCAGTTGTCTAGTACCCATACCACAAGCTCTGCTTAGTTTGGTACTAGATGGCGTTGTGTGAAAAAGTTGTGGAATATTATTATTATATTATTTTTTGCTCGACTTGGCGGTCGGATAAATATTTATCGTCAACAATTTTTTATAAAATTATTACTGGCAGCCGCGCGGGACTTCGCTACATAACGATACAGCCAAGCTGTGGAACTCTCGGCCGGCCTCTATGTTCCCTGTCACTTATGATCTGTCAGCCTTTAAAGCAAGAGTGTACAGGCATCTTCTGGGCTCGCTCGTTCCATCATGGACGTCATCTATCGCGTACCATCAGGCGAGATCGAGGTCAAGAGTGGGCTCTCCTTTTAAGAAGTCTAATCCATAACCGGTAAAAAGTCTACCTATAACCTTTCTAAAGCTTCAAGTTACTTCCATACCAAATTTCATTTAAATCTGCCCAGTACTTTCCAAGATTAGCGCATTCAAACTAACGAGCGAACTTTCCGCTTTATAATATTAATATAGTTTATACAACGTGTAACGGAAACCCCATATCTATCCAAAGGGACTGAATACAACATCTGGTATGGAGATGCAAAGTTTCAGCTCAAAATAAGTGACCTACAGAATTGACCCCAAATTATCGGTTTCATATGTTTCTTGAATACCAGTAATAACAAACGTGTCACAGCACTATGAGGGTCATCACTTTCCACGTCACTTGCCAATAAAACGATAATTCTCTTTGTTCTTCTTAATTTGAAAAATTCGGTCTCTGGTATCAATGTATTGAAATTTCTAATAAGTTCCACACATGTAGACATAGGGTTTTGTACCCTTGCTATATCGTTTATTATCATCCAAAGAAGCCGTGCACTTGGTATGTATATACCCTTTAAATTACACGTTGTATTCGTTAAAAGCGTTTTTTAAATGAATGTCTTATTAAGATTCTCCTTGTATGGAACCTATATTACGGAAGCACCCATTTGTTTCAGGAAGAAGTGAACGTAACTGTTTCGAAGATGATGGTAAAATATTGTGAGTTCATGGTATACTAGACATTGTACTTGAACCGTGTTCTTGTATCTAGGTCATCTTTTAGACATATGTATACATACATAAAAATAAAATTGGTGTGTCTGTGATTTCAAAATAACTTGTTTTCTCAAGTGCTTACAGTTTTACACGATAATAAAACAAAACAATTTTTTTTTATAAGAAAATATATGTATCTGTCTTTCTGTTTGTCTGGGCTAATCTCTAGAACGGCTATACCAATCTTAATGGGACTGAAAGATAGAGAAGGTTATACGGCAACATTTAGGCTAATTTTCCCGGAATTTCCTAGGAGTCGAGATTTACGCGGTAAATACATAGAATCAATCATGCAATCATGAATGAATCAATTGAATCAATGCATGGTGGACATCCCACCCATACGCACAAAACGTTTTGGGAATACACTCTCATTGTGTGTACGGTTAAGGAGTGGAATTCCCTGGCGGAGTCTGTGTTTCCCGATAGCTATAACCTAGGGGTCTTTAAGTCAAGAGTAAATGGGTTAGTTCTAGGTGAGCGTGCTCCATCTTCGACCATATCATCACTTACCATCAGATAGTAGTCAAACGCGAGTATATTAACTCAAAAAAAAATATCTTCTACACTAAAGTCGCGGGAACAACTACTATACCATACACATTGCAACTTCGATACGAATCTCCATAGTTGATCGCCTTCTGAGCGGTCAGCGCTATAAGTGAAGGTTTCATATTGGTTTTGGGAAAAACTATTGCACAAAACCATATTATTATAATGACTTCGGCCAATGCCAGTGTAAGCCAAGTCGAACGATGATGATTAACAACACGCTACTGAATGTGGGCTCAGTATAACTTATAAATAATTTATTATTAAATTTATTAATTTAAAAAAATTAACGAATCATAATTTTTGTTTTTTCTTTAAATATGTATATTATTGTGGCATAATTCAGTTATTTTTCTTTAACTTTTCTTTCTATATTACTCAAAAAAGTTACATAGCAACACACGGTTAAATATTATAAAACAAGCTTTTGCTAGCAGCTGCGTCCGCGTGCAAATAGAAAACTATCCCACGGGAACCTTATATTGGGATAAAAACAATCCTATGTCCTTCCCAAGGTCCTAAACTATTCCCTTGCCAAATTTCGTCCAAATCGGTTAAGCGGTTTAGGCGTGAAAAGGTATATCAGACAGACAGCCAGATAGAGTTACTTTCACATTTATAATATTGGTATGGAAGTATGGATACTTCGATAGTATAGTATACAACGTGTAATGGAAACCCCATATCAATCCAAAAGGGCTGAAGACAACATCTGGTATGGAGTCTCTATGCATAGTTTCAGCAGTCCTCCTATGTCCTTCCCAAGGTCCTAAACTATTCCCTTGCCAAATTTCGTCCAAATCGGTTAAGCGGTTTAGGCGTGAAAAGGTATATCAGACAGACAGCCAGATAGAGTTACTTTCACATTTATAATATTGGTATGGAAGTATGGATACTTCGATAGTATAGTATACAACGTGTAATGGAAACCCCATATCAATCCAAAAGGGCTGAAGACAACATCTGGTATGGAGTCTCTATGCATAGTTTCAGCAGAAAATAACTGACTCATAGAATTGATACCAAATTATTGGTTTCATATATATCTTGAATACCAATCATAACATACATAACAAACGTGTCACAGCACTACGAGAGTCAATAATTTTCCACGTCACTTGCCAATAACACGATCATTCTTATCGTTCTTCTTAATTTGAAAAATTCAGTCTCTGGTATCAATGTATTGAAATTTGTAATAAGTTGCACACACGTAGACTTAGGATTACAAAACCCTTGCCATATCGTTTGTTATCATCCAAAGAAGCCATACACTTGGTATGTATATACCCTTTAAATTACACGTTGTATAGTATAGTAAGTATGGATAAAAGCATAAAATGAACAATAAAAAAAATATGTGACAGTAGAGACCCTGACTGGAACTAGTTATATGTCCCTGTATCTTAGGAATCAGTGTACTTCAAACATCAAGTTAACTTGTCTATGTAACGACTTTATGGTATGATCACGATTAACAGAGAGCTCATGGTTATAATAATAACAACCCCACGGCTCGATCTGTAAGGTTAAGCAACGCTTTTCGAAGCCACTCTGTGGATGGGTGGCTATCTTAACATATCGAGTTCACTCCGTGCTTCAGAAAGCACTTTAAGTCGTTGGTCCCAGCTGTCATGTGTATATATTTTTTTTATTTTTATTGAAAATTGGTTCGCGTTTGACCACCATCTCACCTGACGGTAAGTGATGATGTGGTCGAAGATGGAGCACGCTTACCTAAAAGTAACCTATTCACTCTGGACTTAAAGACTCCTAGGTTGTAGCCGTCGGGAAACACGGACTCCGACTCCTTAGCCGTCCGCACAATGAAGGTATTCCCAAAACGTTTTGTGCGTATGGGTGGGATGTCCACCATGTAATGATGGCGCTTCGCCGTTTGTCTCGTAGTCCGATGATGGAACGGTCTTGGCGGAATTAGTTTGTGTAATTCCATCGCACACTCCCCGAAATGTAACCGATAGAAAACCGATAGACTTGCAACTCGCCGTCGGTGTTCAAGGCTCTGGAGCTTTGACTCGACCAGTGCATCGTTGCCAATGAGTCTCTTGGCCCGCTTCTCGATAGACTCAAGCGCGTCCAGTTGGTATTTCGCAGATCCATCCCAAAGATGAGAGCAGTATTCCATCACGACCGAACCTGGGCTTGATACAAATTGAGCAGCTGTTCCGGTGTGAAGTACCGTCTCACCTTGGCTAGGATTCCCAACTTTTTTGTTGCTAACTGAGCCTTAGCCTCGTTATACGGGCCAAAATTGAGTGTGGATGTTAAAGTCACCCCAAGAAGCTCAATATATTTGAAAGTTGTTACGGGTAGTCAGAAAACAGTAAATCTGACACTGATCTTGCCAAGGCGTATTGTGTTACCCAGTTACTGGGTTGTGGAGGTCAGATTGGCAGTCGCTGCATGTAAACTAATACTTAGCTGCCTTTGGTTAGACTGGAAGCCGAACCTAACATAAAATCTACCTCTAATTTATCTCTGTGTACTTCATAATTGGCGTAACTTTTAAGTAACGGTTTTGATATTTGTACCTGCAAGCTGTGAAGCTACCTTTTATAAATAAACTAGCTTGTGCCAGCGGCTTTACCCGCGCGGGAAGTTATTCCCGTGTAAATCCCGATCCCGTGGGAATTTCGCAAAATCCTTTCTTAGCGGGTGCCTACTTCATAACATCTACCTTCTACATTTCAGCCCGATCCGTCCAGTAGTTTGGGCTGTGCGTTGATAGATCACTATGTCAGTCAGTCAGTCAGTCAGTCTTTCAGACCTTTGAGCTATATATATTTAGATATTATAAGATTCATCATCATCATCATTGGCAGTGACGGATTAAGAATACTTGATGCTCTAAGCAATCCATGCCTGTGGGCCCCCTTATCTGTATGTCAACTAGAATCGGTCTTTAAACCTTTACCGCCAAAAAACATTAGTTTTTTATAAAATAAGATGATGAGACGTAACGTACTTTAGAAGTGGAGTAGGTAGGTGCGACAACAATAAAAACCAAAGCATAATTTATTTATTTATTGAAATGTATTATATATATATACGTACGCATAGAAGCCGGCCGGCACAATTACTCAAAAAATAAAAACAAAACATTTGATTGACACAGATTTGCGAGGGCGCCAGGCGGGGAAGGAGTGGTTTGTGATAGGCTGATCGCAATTCCGGTGCATTCGAATACTCTATGTCAGCTTATAATGCGCGAATTTTCGAATTAGTCCTAGAAACTTTTTTTTTGTGTGGTTTTTGGTGACGTGAGAGTGAAATGCGATGCCCTAAGGACGGATTTTTTGTGCTTCTTCTTAATTGCTTAATTTGATTAAGGGTTAATCTCTCACTGGTCACAGCATCTGTATTGATTGTTGTACCACCAAGGGTTCTACGGGTTTCCGCAGCGTCTTCGGTGGCTATATAGCACGATAACAGCGCGACATTTCTTGCCGCAGCGCTTACAGATGAAAGGCGTGTCCGCAGGTGGTGGAAGTACCTATTCGAAGTAAGATTTATTTATTTGCATATCATAATGTTATTTTGGATGATACAGTAATTGCTTAAAGCTAAGATACAATTATGGACCCTGTATGGCACAGCAAAAATTAAATTAATTCAATTTAGAATAATAAAATTTAAGATGTCAATAAATTTAAAAAATGTCAAAAGATTAATAAAAAGTCAATAGATTATTAAAAATGTCAATAAATTAATAAAAAAAAACAATAGATTAACAAAAAATAATAATAACAATGTCATATAAAAATTTCAAAATAAAAAAAACAAGTCGAGATAATTATTAATTATTAACATGTCCAAGTAAATGAATCATATAGGTATATTGAGATCAATGTCCATACTAATTAATTTAATTATTCTATGTCAATTTATAGTTATACATATTATTGTCATTCAAATAATTATTCACTGAATACTGCTTGAGTTGATTAATAAATTATATTTCACTAGTTCCATTTTTTATGACATCCGGAAGTTTATCATATATTTTTATCGACATAACATAAGGACTATTTGAATGCAATTTTATGCGCAAAAGAGAGGGTAACATTAACATATTCTTATATTTAACTGATCGGTCAGGATGTTTATCACCACGGGTTTAAAAAAAAGACATTATATTTCCTAACGAATTTACATATTTCTTGAATATAAATAGATGGTAAGGTAAGTATACTATGTTTTATGAAAAAAGGTTTACAAGTTTCGGTTTGATCTATATGCACAATGATTCTAATTAATTTCTTTTGGAGTACCTATGAAAAGCGTATGAACGTCAGTGCTATTTCCCCACATAATTACGCCATAGCTAAGCCATGAATGAGCGTAGGCATAGTAGGTCGTGAGTGTAGTTTCGAGGTCGGTAGTTTTTTTTACTTCTCGAAGTGCATATGTGAATTTTGATAATTTAGATTTAACTTACACTATATGTTGTTTCCAGGAAATGTGTGTGTCTATGGTGAGTCCTAATAGTGTAAAGTCATTTACTTGTTCGATTTCCGTGCCGTTTATGATGAGATTGACTGGTAGTGGGGATTTTTGCCGGGGATATACACTAACGTGCAAAAAATCGACCCCCCCTTAAGTTTTGATTCGGAACACAATATATAAAAATTAAGATACGACAAACAAAAACTAATAATGTAATTTGAAGGTATGTTTCAGATAAACAGGACGTTGTTAATGATATTAACTCGTTTATTCGGACACCTTCATTTATCATTTTTAATAACGTAATCTCAATGACATTGCATTGTGTTAAAATCATTTTTTTGTTTATTCAATAATTGGTTATTTTACTGACTATTTACTTTGCGTTTAATTGTTTTTACTCCCTGTGAAAATGTATACTACTCGGTATAAGTGCGCTTAAGACGCAATATAATCCCGTTGACCTTGCTCAAACGGGCGCTATCACAAAGAATGCCCCGCGCACCCCCTCATTAAAATTACGCGTAGTGTCATATCGTGCGCAGCGCGACACACACATAAAAGTAGTCAGTAAGACATCGAGCAGTGTTTCAGAATATTGTTACGTACCTACCAACCTACTTATTTGTTTTAAATTATTGATCCACTTTTTGTTGTAGTATTACTAAAACAGAAAATATTATAATTATCAATGTAACCGGGCGGCGAAATGTAGAGAGTTATTATTAGATTTTTCTCGCAACTTCGCTTACAAATAAAAGTAAATAAATAAGAACTTACCTACTTACATAAAACATTAAAAAAATAGAGCTAGTGGAAAACCTACGCGTAAATAGCTATGCCTGAAATTTTTGATAATAATCCTACTTGACAAGCAAAAACATACCTTCTGTACATATATCGAGAACTGAGGACGCTTTGTCCATCGCGCAATCTTCATATGGCATGGCTACGGCCAGCATTTGCCGAACGTGTTAGGGTTGTACAAAGACGATAAAGAATAAATAAAAGATTAGATAAAAAAAAAATTATTTATTTGATGATCACAAATGTAGGAACATTATGTGTGAGTGTTAGTTATATATGTTTTCCTTTGTTGTGCTCTAGCAAAACTAAAATAAAGAATCATCAAAATCATTTTCTTTTTGATAATCCTTCCGTAAATTGATTTTTAGTTCAATAATCTAGACTACTATACAGGATGGTTAATTTGCATTTTTTTGTATAGGTACTTAGTGAATCTAAAGTGTGAGAGTGATAGAGAAAGTGTTTGCTTATAAAGAATAAACATTTCTCAAAAATATCAATATTCTTCTTTCAACACAGGAAAACCGTTGAGCATCTGGCATAAGTCTATTGTAGGTAGAAGTCCAATAGGACAAATACGTTAATTTGAATTGAACAGAATAAAGACACTGAAGAGGTCTTAGAAATATACCAAGAAGAAAAAAAAAAGAACATTGGAAAATCAATCTTAAAGTAAATACTTTAAGTTATTAATAAGACAAAACAAACAAACATCAATATATTTATAATATTACTATTTTTTTTTACTCACATAAGTCACCTGTGTCATTTTTGTAGCAAATATGATCCTTTGCCGAGATTCCTTTATTTTCTGCTCTAGCGCAAATGTAGTAGAATTTATTTTAACACCCATGTATTTTATTCGTTCGTTTACCAAATATAGCTGCTGCTCCTGACAATGAGGAGTATTTTTTTCTTGTATGATATTTATCTTCAGCATCCGTCAGCTATGACGTCAATTATCAGTATTCCTTTTCATTTACTTTACCTTATGAAGGAACGAATATTATGAACGAAGTTGCTGAGGAGGAAAGATGTGCTGCCTCAACGGCAGCACATCTTTCCTCCTCAGCAGCTTCGTTCATGGATCTTAATGCTTCAGATTCTCAATTTTTGTTTAATATATTCATATGAAAGGTGAATAGCTTTTGTGAGACCTCAGGAAGTCCTAGAGTTAATGTAATTTCCAGAAATGGTGTATGTCCACATTCTGCGACTATTGCACCAGCTACAGCACACGTATTTAAATTCATTTCTGCTGGAGTGTTATCTCCCTTTATTATAAAAATCATATTGCATAAACGACATATCAGTTTATTTAGTCATTAAACCTGTCAATCGTTCAGATACGATTTTAATTGATTTTAAACCGCAGTACAGAGGTCCGTGGCTTGATATTTCCTCTACCAATCGATATCTACACGCCTACCAATCGATATTTCTTCGTTTTCCCTAAAACAAAGCAAAATAAAATTCTGATGTAATACTGACGGGCTGATGAAATATTTTTATGTTCAAACAGACAAGTTTTGATCAAAGAAAATATACAATGTTGAAATTACCTCTCTGCTTCATAATGTGTTGTTTGATTTAGTTCCTGATGTAAATTTACATCGACTTCAATGAGTGATGATGGATTTTTAGTAAGTACTAGGTCTGTAAAAAACATAATAATTATAATATGTAGAAAATAATACATTGATTTTTGTAATAAGTATGTTTATATTTATTTAATTTAGTGATTTATTATTTCAGAATACATTGATATTTATTTATTTATTTACTTATGTAATAATATAATCATTATCATATCATTTGCTGTCTGATGTTGTTCTTTTGCTAAGTTTCTGTTCAATAGATTGATTACTATTTTATTGAAATTGGTTGGGTTTCCTCCACCTTTGTCGTTTTCTATATGAATGGTTGTTTATGTGTTATGTTTTGTTTATGTGTGTCTGTTGATTTGCAATAGTTTTAACTATTTAGTTGAATGACTAGTTTTATTTTTATTTTGTCCTCTTCCTAGCATGTACGCTTGATAATGTGTTTTTATTTTGTTTTAGTCAATGTTCACCTAATTATCTAAACAAAAGTAATCTCAACTTACGTAAGTATCATCAAAATTGGCCCATAGGTGCTTGGACCATTTTTGATTGAAGTCGAGATTACTTTATGTATGTATGAATTACAAAGTTATATTTGCGGTTTTAGAAAATATGCTGTATCTCAAAAATTGCTGACCCTATCTCGTTCAAACTAATTTTGGTTGAAAGTTTACATTAAGATCTACAGCATATATTTTTTTGAAATTGTTCACTTCATTATTATAGAAGTTAGAGAGGGGGGACACATTTTACCACATTGAATGCGTATATCTTTTAAACGATTAACTTTATGAAAAAGTGGTTTTAGAAACCTTGATATCATTTTTAAATACCTGTCTATAGCTACCACACACGCATAGGTTTCATGAAAAAAAAAAATATTTTCAGTTTCAGTTCCATATATGGGGAGCCTCCCTTTATTTTAAATATTTTTTAATATTTTTCATAAAATCGGAAAGCAGTTTACAGAAAACATCTACCTACCAAGTTTCACATGTATAGTCCTAATAGTTTCGGAATAAAATGGCTGTGATATACGGACGGACGGACGGACAGACAGACAGACTGACAGACAGACAGACAGACATGACGAAACTATAAGGGTTCCGTTTTTTTCCATTCGGCTACGGAACCCTAAAAAACATAGATATTGATGATCACATTACCCTCTTTTGTGTCTCACAGTCGGGTAAAAAGTTCCGGGCTCACTAACAGGGCTCCTTTATCGATCAAAGCCGCGTGCAATGTCCAGTCCTAGTGTACTCCTGAGTGATTGTCAAATAAATAATTATTTTATCTCGTCTCTTGTTTATTTTATCATTATTTGTACAACCCTAACACCAAGAGAAGTCCAGACAGTTTTCTAAATTCTTGGTACGCGTACAGAAAGTAGGTATGTTTCTGCTTGTACTTCTACTAGGAGGCTATTGCGTAGGTATTTTCGTGTTTGTATAGGAGTGATGTATCTGTTTGGTGATTACTATTTTCTAATCTGTGCCATGGAGGCAGTCAATTTTGATGAGTAGGTAGGTACTTACTCGACATCCAATCAAGAAGCAGTATCATCCGGTTGTTGAGTAGCAAATTGCTTGTTCGCCAATCTAAAATTAAAAAAAAAAATTGATATATATGTAGAATTGGCAGCATAGCTGGCCCTTATTTTTCTGGGTAGGATAATCATCAAATGACCCCTCCTGCTGTAGGTAGAGCGGAAGGGAGTGTCAGACTTCTACTGACTAAAACTCACCCTGCTTCTTCAGTTGCCTTTGCGGTTCGAGGCCGCGGTATCTCGTTAGAACATTCCCGCAACCCCGTAAGGCAGTCAGTAGCAGCTCTTTGAAGCGCGGGCGGAACGTAGCGTGCTGCCAATTCGGGCCTGATCCTTACCGGACAGTAAGCTACTCCTGCTCGGCGTCTGCAGGCCTACGGTGGCCGGAGGTCGGCTCGCGATCCCCGACGCCCGGAGCGTCTCCCGCGGCGGCTGGGGCGTGAGGAAGAAAGTTGTCTGTCCCTCACGCGTTCAGGCTCCTCCTTCGCTAGCATGACTGCTTCGCAGAAGGAGGCGACTGCATCCCATTCCCCCTCGCCCCGCACCATGACCTGAACCAAATTCTGTGGCCGAGTGAGCGATTCAGTAAACTAATTTAAATTATGTTGAACTAATGCGCCTCACCATCAACTATCACTGCTTACCATCAGATGGGATCGCAGTCAAAACATGCTTACGTATTTAAAAAAATCATTCAATTCAATTTACTAGAAATATGTTTGTTCAGGACTACAAGAAGCCAGTGCAACGATACTGGTGTGTCCGAACTGTCCACGGTTCGCGGAGCCCTACCGTTGCTTTCAACAACAATAAACAAAAGGCTCTTCGGCCTACAAACCATATATTCAAATAACACTCACCTGAGCTGTAGACGGCAACCAGGATCTGTTTGATCACGTCCAAATGTGGTATGTATGTAAATATGAGGTGAGTAAATGAAAGTGTGATGTAAGTCAAGTGTTCTGAACGGTCACAAGGCGTCAGTCTCCAGATGGCGCGGTTCAGATCAGCATCACAGCACAACTTATTTCCAACAAATGCGCGTGCCACGCGGTGGCGACAAACCGGCGATAAGTCCAAAAATATCCCAGGGTTTTCGTCAATCCGGGATTACAACTTCAAAAAATAGTTAATCGCGACCCAATTATCGGTTGCAAACGGCGATTCCAAACGTTTTTCAACCGGGAACCAAGAGTCCATCTGTCAAGTCAGAGTCAAAGAGCATAGAATAATGTTGCCAACCAAAAGGGTGCGTTTCATTTCACGTTGGACTAAACATCTACCCCCCCCCGGACGGGCCTACCCGTCCGCTAATCAATTGGAAGTCTTGAAAAGGTTGCAAATTTAACACAGCTTCAATGCGGCCAAATACCGTAGCTAGTTCCTCAAAGGTGAGAACGGTGTCTCCCAACAATCTCCGCCAGTGTCCCTTTGCCGCTTTCACCGCGGCCTCAAAAATACCCCCCCAATGGGGGGCAGGCTGGCGGGTCAAACAACCAAGTGACCCCTCGGCGGGCCAAACTATTACCAATGTCAACCTGGTTCTCATTAAGGAAGGCGTATACCTCCTTCAAATAGTTACTTGTACCCTTGTAATTCGTACCGCAATCAGACCCAATCAAGGAAGGTAACCCACGGCGAGACACAAATCTTTCCAAAGTCGCCACAAAGACCCCTGTCGAGAGGGAGGTTACCAGCTCCAAATGTACTGCCTTGGTTGACAGGCAGACAAAACACACAAATAAGCCTTGACAATCCTACCATTACGAAGGGTGGACGTCTTCAACAAAGGGGGACCAACAAGTCCGTTACGACGCCAGCAAAGGGCCTCGCCTCATTGACGCGATCAGCCGACAAAATCCAAAATTCTCGCTGCAGAATGGCCAACAGCGCATTGCAACCGGCATGCGAGTTCTTAACGTGACAATCAGTCACCAACAATTGAACCAAGTGGCCCTCCTTGGGCAACAAAAGGGGGTGACGGGCCCCATAAGGAAGGCTAGAGTGCCTCAACCGTCCTCCAACAGGGTTTCCCGAAGTGGCTCGTCCCAACCAAGTTCAGTTATAACAAGGGCAGGAGCACCAATTTTAGGGTAAGGACAACTCACAAGGGTGATTTCAAACCAGGTCCTTCCCTCAACAGTGGTGACAGCCGTTTCGCCAATTCCCAAATCTTGCCTGAAAGGTCGTTCACCTTCAGGCCAACCTGTCCCGCTAACCAAGACGACAAAAGGCAACCCTGGACTCCCGTGTCCAAAATGGCACAGACCACAATCGAGTCACCCAAGGGTCCCCAGACCTTGACCGAGGCCGTTGGCAACAAAACCGTCTTGATCGGGGGGGTCCTTTAGCGGGGCAGGCGTCAATCTCTTAGTGATGCCTGGGCGGCGACCGATCGCCGCATCCAGGCTGCCTTCGTTCACGACGAGGCCAGCAATCAAAATATTCGTCCGCGCGGTGTCCCGAGCCGCTCGCCATCACTGGAGGGGCATATCCCACCGGATGCCAGAATGGCGGAGGGCGCAGCTCCAACCGGGGACGTTCCGCCAACGGAGGGGAAAGGCAGCGGCGCCGACCCGGCCACTGCTGCCTAGCAGCCAATGCGCGTTCTCCCTGACGAGGGGAGACCAAATGGCGCTCGCGGGGCTCCCGTTCAACTTGCGCGGGGGGTGGAGAGCGGCGTACAGAATTGCGGGTCTTAGCCCGGTGCTCGTCTCCGGGGTACCCCCCCCCTGCGCGAACCCCCCTCAGAAGCTGGTCTGCTGGAGCGGTTCGCGTTGGCGCACAAAATCTCCAAGTGGGACCCTTCACAAATTCTACACGGGCGGGGGTCGAGGCAGTCCCGATGAAAGTGGGCCCCCAAGCATGAGAAGCACAAACGGCGTGCGTTGACAATGCGGCGGCGGGCACTTACGTGCAAATTCAAAAAAGCCGGGCAACGCGCCATGACATGCCCCGTGGCCTTACAAAAGTCGCAATGATGATGACTCCGGGCGCCAGCAAAACGGGGGGCGGGGCGAACATCAACAGGCCCCCTAGCCTGAGGACTGCGGGCGCCAGCAAAACGGGGGGCGGGGCGATTATCAACAGGCCCCCTAGCCCGAGGACTCGGGGCGCCAGCAAAACGGGGGGCGGGGCGATCATCAACAGGCCCCCTAGCCCGAGGACTCCGGGCGCCAGCAAAACGGGGGGCGGGGCGAACATCAACAGGCCCCCGAGCCCTAGTCCGTCCCTGGTCTCTAGGCCGAGAAGGTAGCGGGGATGACCCCGTGGCGCCACGAGTGTTATCCAAAAACCGACACTCGTCTTCCAAAAACTTGAGGAGGTCGTCAAAGGGGGGAAGATGGGTGGCACTATCCCCACCATACTTCTGCTCAAAACATGACCTCAGCTCCGCGGAGAGCAACTGCAGCACTATGTGCACCAACAAGTAGGACCAATGTTCTACCGGTAACTCCAAGCGTCTCAAGGCGTTGGTCGCTGAGACCAACGGGTTCAGCAAGTCAGTGCGCAACGTCGACGTGCAGGCAATGGCCGGTAGCCCCAAAATCTGGTCGATGTGCACATCAGCCAGGCAGCGCTTGTTCTGATACCGTCGGGAGAGAAGCTACAGAGCGGTCGGATAAGAGGAATCCGTCACCAGCAAGTGCTGCACCAAGGCTCTGGCTTCGCCCTCCAGGACAGACAATAAATAGGCCAGCTTCTGGGCAGGTCCGAGGTCCGAGCGTGCATCGACAAGACTCTCAAAGAGATTTAGGAAGCCCAGCCAGTGGTCCAAGCGACCGTCAAAATGTGGCAGCTCCGGGGTGGGCAGCCTACTCAATAGTCCAGGGCCTGCAACAACGGGGGTCTGTGGCTTGGCCGCATCAGGCACCCGGCTCTTCAAAATTTCCCGCGCTCGTAGACTTATGACATCCCCCAGGTGGACAATCTGGTCATAGTCACCCAAAATCTTATCGCGGGCTGCCTGGTCCATCACCCACAAATCCAAGTCCATGATGAACTCGCAGAAGCGTGTGAGCGCAGCATCAGCTGCCTTGATCCTCTCATTCAAGCACCCGTACCGAGCAAGGGTAAGCTCTTCCAAATCTACACGCTCAACCGTTGCAGCTGCCGATGTGAACCATCTCAACTGTGAGGTCAATCCGGCAGCAGCCTCCCTGACTGCCCTCAATGAGGCCATTGCAACAAACAAATATCAATACAAATCGGTTAAAATTCACTAACTAAACAAACAATGACTTGTTAGCCAACCGAGCAATCTCACCAAATAAAAACTCAAATTCAATTATTTCAAGTCCAAATCCGACCCTGTACCCATTCCAAGTATGAATCTAGCTTGGTACAGATGGCTAGTTACAAAATAAATAACAATTGAATGTATAATACAATAAACACCAATAAACACAACAATTGACTGTATAATATTGAGCCGGACAAATCTCTAAGCACAATCCAATAAATACTATAAACAATAAGTCAATCCACACATTCAAGTCTTGTTATGTTAACAAATGTGTGATTATTATTTAGATAAACTTTTAACTTCAGACTAGTGACATTCAATTATTAATCACAACAAATACCAAACAACTTTTACAACAATATACCAAATTATGTACCAAATAGAACCTAATTCCTAATTTCACAAACAAATCTTACTTGTCAATACAATACAAGGGACTAGCACTACAAATTACAGTACAAACTACAAGTGCTATTTGAGCCCGGCTGACAAAGCAATATTCAAACTTATTAAGTCATAAGTTATGTTAAGTAATTAAACTAAAGTTATTTTCAAAACTTCCAATTTACTATGTGGATTTATTATTAAAACCCACGCTCTGCTTACCAAAATGTTCAGGACTACAAGAAGCCAGTGCAACGATACTGGTGTGTCCGAACTGTCCACGGTTCGTGGAGCCCTACTGTTGCTTTCAACAACAATAAACAAAAGGCTCTTCGGCCTACAAACCATATATTCAAATAACACTCACCTGAGCTGTAGACGGCAACCAGGATCTGTTTGATCACGTCCAAATATTGTATGTATGTAAATATGAGGTGAGTAAATGAAAGTGTGATGTAAGTCAAGTGTTCTAACGGTCACAAGGCGTCAGTCTCCAGATGGCGCGGTTCAGATCAGCATCACAGCACAACTTATTTCCAACAAATGCGCGTGCCACGCGGGTGGCGACAAACCGGCGATAAGTCCAAAAATATCCCAGGGTTTTCGTCAATCCGGGATTACAACTTCAAACAATAGTTAACAACTTAACTGTCCCTATACAATACAATTTACAACTACCCCAAGTCCATCGTGTTTTCTTTTTTGATAGGTATTCGTAATAGTGAGAGTAGGTATTAATAATATTCATATTCTCGTTTATAAATATAATTCATAAAAATAATTGGTGTTTTTTTTTTGTTTTATTGATTTTATTTATTTGCCTCATATATGACTCATTGACGTGGGATAAAATATTCCTGTTTCCCATGTTCTATGAGTCATATGTGCACACACCAACTATTGACAATAAATTGACAAATTACGAACTGTCGCTGCTCTAGAAAAAGTGCATTGCTATTTGAGGTGGAAAGACGTAACTAGAGAGGAGATGAAGACTTTTTTTGGTGTAATAATGTACAGACGCCAGCACATGAAGCTACCCGAAACTGTCAAATTTTCCCAATCAACATTGAACCTAAAATAAATTTGAAAATCTATTGAAGAAGTTTGACAGATTGTTGTAGCTTGATGTGCTGGCGTCTGTACATGGGTCTCAATCCAAAACCTTCTATTGAGTATTATTGGAAACTAGATGTGCTGTACTATAACCCGCTCATGCACAGAATCAATGAAAACAATCAACGTGCCTCAAATGCCTTCGCTTTCTCTGACTCCCAGATCTTCAGCTACCATTTCTTCATATGACCATTGTCTTCAAGAAAATCCGCGAAATACTACAAACAATAAGTTAGTACGGAAGAGATGTACGGAAGAGATGTACTGGTTGCTATGCAAAATTAAAAATTCAAGGGAAGTTGGCTCGAAGAGCCAAGCAAGTGCACACAGAGTGTAAAGCATGTAAAAAAGCATACTGTTTGGATTGCTACAACGAAAAACATTTGTGACTGATTGGTTTCTGTAATAAATATAAGAAATTTCCTCAATAAACATTTTTATTTCATTGTTATTTTTGTTTTATTTCGTACCAAATACAAGCCCTGATACCATAGATATAAAAAAATTGCGAAATTTTATTTTGTTTTCTTATAGGTTAGGTTTTTTGCTATACGTTCACGTAATTATAATTATAATATTGCTCCACGCTCGACACACATCCATCCTCGATAACGTTCCGCAGAACACTGGCGCGGTGCCGGCAGTGAAGAAATGAGCAAACGTATATCGTAAAACGCAAATAAATTTGTATAAAATTAAATATTAACTTTATAATAAAAAACAATCCATCATTGGACGCAGTTTAGCATTTAAAATTTTATGGAATATTTTTGATTTTAGTTACAGTTGTTAATGAAGCGATAAACTGCTTTAAAACTGAATTTAGAGGTGTGTTTGAAGATATTTTTTACGTATTAAAGTATGTTTAATTACGTTTTAAATTCCATCACTATATGCAAAAAAGACTTAAAAATAATATTTTTTTTTTGGTTCATAAAATTATGTAAGGTTTAAGAGATACACTGATTTAAAAAACAGCATTTTTGACCGTCCTCAAGAAATCTTCACCTTAAGTGGTAGCAGTGATCCAGGCTGGATTTAGTCAGCGCGCCGTGGCGCCGCAGCCGCACATCTTCACCTAAGTCGATCAGCAGTATGACTAGTGTACCGAAGGTTCTTAGAGACTGGGAGCATCAATAGATGATTAGGTTCAGGAAGAAATCGGGTTACTTCAGAATGAGATGATCGATTTATGGAGTATACAAAATTAAGAAATCGACATTTGACTGGGGTTCAATTGCAACAGCAACTTCGTAATGTACGCAGTGTAGCTGTAAGTGAATGGACTGTACGACGGAGACTTGCAGAAAGCGGATTGCATCCTCACAAAGCGGCTAATTGTCCAAAATTAAGCGGGGTTCGATTTGCTCGTGCTCATGTCGACTAGACACTCGAACACAGAAATAAAAAATACAGGAGAAGTGGTAAGGGGGCGTATCGGTGTCCACGCGACATGGCCACAGGGCTCATGTCACAGGCAAGTGGCCGTCTCCGCGAACTAGTGCGCTTTCGACGGCGATCGTGATAACATATATGAATGCCGAGTTGTTCTGTGGTATCTTGTAAAAACCGAAGCCAAAATCAAAACTATGTGAACCATGGAATCACTTACCACATGTAAGTACAAGTATTTTACAATATTTGTCTTTAAAATCATGAAAAACAATAAATCGTAAAATATTTCTTGGTTTTACTATGTTATTTTTGTTTTCAAATATCAGAGCAACTGTACACAAAAACACTGCAAAGTGAAAAATAACTTTAATTTCGGAAGTCGGTGCCAAAAACGAAAATACAAAACTAAAGACACTGACTACCGAAATTAAAGTTATTTTTCACTTTGCAGTGTTTTTTAGGAGTCTGTTTAATTTTTTGGTAAAAAGGTTTTTATAACATACGGAAACCTCTAAGAAAATATGTTTAACTTTTATTTTACATGAGATGACAGAAATAAAAATACGTTGAAAAGTCAAGTGTACAAAAAAGTAAAAAAAAAATAAACAATTTATTTTACGCCCGCAGCATGCGTAACGAGTTCCGACGTCGCCGTCGCTACAATAGTTTATTCTTCAATGTGTCAACCGTTTTAGCCCGGTTGGAAGATCGATGTAAATAATGTTTTTTTACTTATTTAATCAAGCAACGGGTCACCAGAAAACCGCTACCAATTTTTATTGTTGAACTGCAACCTCAAGTTAATAATAAACTAATATATGAAGTAAAAAGTCTCTTGCACTGTCGATGCACATTTGAACCACCACGGCCAAAACGAGAAATCCCACAATGTGCTAATTGCCAACAATACGGTCACACCAAAAGATACTGCCATAGAAAACCCAAGTGTATTAAATGTGCAGGAGATCACATGTCTACTAGCTGCGAAAGAAAGGGAAGATCAGACAATGTGAAATGTGTACTGTGCGAGGGCAATCATCCTGCTAATTATAAAGGATGTGCCGTTTATCAGGAGCTCCAAAAAATTAAATATCCACCATTAAGAACAAAGATGTCTTCGAACTCTAAAACTACAAAGCAGGTACAACAATCAACTGAACCATCGGGAGAAGTTCCCTCTCGTATAACATATAGTCAAGCAGCCCAATCAAATCGAAACTACCAATCACGATCAACAACTCAAGCCCCTCTAATGGCAAGCGAAACAGAAGTTATGCTAAATTTGCTAAAACAATTAATGCAGCAAATGACATCTATGACAAACCTACTACTTAACTTCATGTCTAAAATTACACAAAATTCGATAAATTAAATATGGTTGTTTGGAATGCCAACGGCTTGTCACAACATATCTTGGAACTAAAACCGTTTTTAGAAATAAACAATGTAGACGTGCTCCTTATCTCTGAAACACATTTTACGAATAAAAGTCATTTAAAAATACCTAGATATACACTATACCACACTATGCACCCAGATGGCAAAGCGCACGGAGGATCTGCAATACTGATAAAGTCGAATATAAAGCATTATGAAAATAGTCCTTATTGCACCCAAGAAATACAAGCAACTAATGTCACTATTGAAGATTGGAAAGGACCACTAGTAATATCAACGGTTTATAGCCCACCCAAACACAATGTTAAAATGGAAGACTATGTGAAGTATTTTAAAACATTGGGCCACAGGTTTCTAGCTGGAGGTGACTACAATGCTAAACATACACACTGGGGATCCCGGATAGTAACAACAAAAGGACGTCAACTATACCAAGCCTTAAAGACTAGGAACCTTGACGTAATATCAACTGGACAGCCAACATACTGGCCAACGGATGTCAAGAAAATACCAGAACTCATTGATTTTTGTATCACTAAAGGCATTGCTAGTACATTAGTCACCTGCACCTCCAGTCAAGAGTTGTCATCAGATCACTCGCCTATATTCATCCAACTGAATCATAAAATTGTAGAGAAATCGAAGCCATGTAAATTACATAGTCGAAAAACAAATTGGCCAATGTTTAGGGAACAAGTTGAGTCCTGTATAAATAATAAACTTTCTCTTAAGACCCAAGACGATATTTGTCAGGCTGTTGAGCACTTTAATTCTTGCATTCAACAAGCTGCATGGAATGCTACACCTTCACCGAAAAGCAAACATCAAAATTGGATGTGCTCTGAAACTATCAGAGACTTGCTTGAAGAAAAACGTAGGTCGAGAAAACGATGGCAAAAGACTAGATATCCTGATGACAAAAAACACCTTAATTACATCACAACTTTATTGAAGTCAACCCTTAGAGAAGACCAAAATCATGACATGGAAATATACACTAAAAATCTAGATGCAACAGCAAAAACAGATTACTCTCTTTGGAAGGCGACGAAAAAGCTTAAAAGACCAGTAGCAAGCCAACCACCAGTGCGTAAAAGTGATGATTCATGGGCCAAAAGTGACTCTGAAAAAGCACAAGCCTTTGCTGAACACTTAAGCAAAGTTTTCACCCCCAACGACGCTCAAGGACCCCAGAAGATGCAAGATGAAATAACTGCATATTTAGAACAAACATACCAACTCGACTTGCCACTCAGAAGAATTTCCAAAAATGAAGTAAAGTCAACAATTAATAACCTTAATGAACACAAAGCACCTGGGTATGACTTAATTACAGGAAAAATATTAAAAGAACTACCCGAGGCTGGCATTACATTCCTTACAGCTTTATACAATGCAATAATCTTAAAGGGCTACATTCCCCCTCAATGGAAAATAGCCCAAATTATTATGATAGCTAAGCCTGGAAAATGCTCATCGGATGTTAAGTCATATAGACCTATTAGCTTGTTACCTATTCTCTCAAAACTGCTGGAGACATTGTTCATCAAAAGACTAAGACAGGTAATAGATAAAAACTCATTATTACCAGACCACCAATTCGGGTTCAGAGAAAGTCATGGAACCATAGAACAGATTCATCGACTGGTGGAAAAAATCCATGCGACGTATGAAGAAAAAAAATATTGTTCTGCTGCCTTTCTAGATATTTCTCAAGCCTTTGATCGTGTCTGGCACGAGGGACTTCTATATAAAATTATAAAAGCATTTCCAATCAACTATTACATATTCATTAAGTCGTATCTAGAAAATAGGTACTTCTTCGTAAAGCAAGGCAGCGAAATAACTGGACTGCATAAGATTCAGGCGGGAGTACCTCAAGGCAGCGTCATGGGACCTATTCTCTACCTTCTTTACACTGCTGATCTCCCAGTCACTGAAGGAGTGGTTTTGGGCACATTTGCCGATGACACTGCTACACTAGCTGTGCATGAAGATGCAATCAAAGCGTCAGAAATCTTACAAACAAGCTTAGACGACATTTCTACCTGGCTGAAAGAATGGCGAATAAAGGCCAACGAAACTAAATCCGTACACGTCACGTTTACAACAAGGAGAGACACATGCCCGCCAGTAAGATTGAATAATGTTGAGATTCCTCAAGCTGAAGATGCTAAATATCTCGGAATGTACCTAGACCGTCGACTCACCTGGAGAAAACATATATTCACCAAGCGAAAAGCACTGAGCCTACAGCTTAGAAAACATTACTGGCTATTGTCCATAAAGTCCAAACTCTCACTTGAAAATAAACTTAGACTTTATAAATGCATCATAATGCCTATCTGGACATACGGAATACAGCTTTGGGGCACAGCAGCCAATTCAAACATAGATATACTCCAGAGGTTCCAATCTAAAATGCTAAGGATTATAACAAATGCGCCATGGTACATCACAAATGACCGTCTACATCGGGACTTAAACATAAAACAAGTCAAGGAAGAAATCACACAGAGAGTCAATGCTTACAAAAAAAGGATCCTATCACATCCCAATATACTGGCATCAAACCTGATGAAAACAAAAACTTTCAGGAGGCTTAAAAGATTAGCCCCGCAAGACCTGCTAAGATAGTCACCCAATGGTGCCTAGTTTTGATGTGGATATGCCATTGGGCGTATACCAAGCATGCCTAAACTCACAAAAAAGACACAAACAGTGCTAAATGTCACTAAGGACAGATGGCATAAATATAAGAAAAAAAAAAAAAAAAAAAAACTTATTTAATTTGATTTTTTTACCGAGTAGTAGAGAAATGCGTAACCAATATTCGTAAAGTAAGTTACTTTAATTTTAGGTTAATATCGGTGGTGTTTTTCGGTTTAGAATTATCGTATGTTATGCCTTATCCTATGTTCTGTTTCTTTATTTTTTTATGGTTTTTATATTTTACTTCCGTTGAAGCTTCGAATGCGTTATAATAATCGGCATGGTTCAGATAATATATTTGTGAATTTAGCTTAAAATAAGTCAATATATTCATGCCATTTATTTGTTATGCATAGATGTGTGTTTGTTTTCATATATTTAACAATTTCTCTACTAACTAGGAATTTTCTTATAACAAAAACCTATTATAACCTACTAAACTATTACCTGCGGGGTAATTGCGTAACACACTTACAGTAGGAATCGGTTTCATTATTCTAAATCAACAACACTCACTGCGGTATTTACGTTATTGAGCAGACCAATATTTCGAACATATGAAGCAATGGATTAGCAATATACGTCAAAATCATTCAGATCTTGATTTATAGTATGCTACGTAATTATTGCGATGCTTAAGTATGTATGTAAATGATAAATAAGTGGTTTTCGTACTTTTCAGCTTCCCAAAAGATGGTAATATAAAAAATAAAAATAGGAATGGATTGATGCCACAGGCATGCCACCTAAATGGTACCCTACAATAAAAACTTTTTTGCAAAAAAATAAAACCGACTTCCATATCAAAACACTACAAAGCCAAAAATAATTTTAATTTCGGTAGTCGGTGTTATTGGTTTTGTATTTTCTTTTTTTTCACACCGCCTTCCGAAATTAAAATTATTTTTGGCTTTGTAGTGTTTTGATATGGAAGTCAGTTTTATTTTTTTGCAAAAAAGTTTTTATTTTCGCGCTTTTTAGTGGGTCAATTTGTAATTAATCTAGTTATAAAAGCCAAAATGTCAACTACAAAAAACTAAAAACGCGCGAACAAAAAACACAATATAGAGTAACCGAAAAGGTCATCAATGTAAATATTTTTTTTAGACATTTGTTGATTTTTCAGAAACAGCTTGTTCGATGTCGATAAAATTTTCATGGGACCATTTGGGAAGTATACCCTTTCCAACAAAAAAAGAATTTTTCAAATCGGTTGGCGAGCGACGGAGCTATGCCCGAACAAACATAAAAAAAAAAAAAAAAAAAAAAAAAAAAAAACAAACAAACATCCGAATTGAGAACCTCCTCCTTTTTCAGAAGTCGGTTAAAAAATAGCACCATATGCTCGGTTCACTTCAGCGCAGAAATGTTCCAGCCTCTAAAGAAAAGTCGCAGGCTTTTTGAATGGACTTTTCCAAAATTAAGAGTACAACTGATTTTTGAAGAAGTGGTTTAAATTTTATTTTATTACTGAAAGCTATTCTCATGTTTTAGGGCATTCATAAAATCAGTCATTAAACTTTTCAGGATTCTATACAACCTATACGGCTAGTATGTTCCGATCAAGAGCGTAATGTAAGTTAACATCAACTTCTATTTGACCTATCACTATGATAATTAAATATTAAGATTTAAGTCGAAAGCGCCAGGGTAGCCCTTAATAGGTACTTAGTAGGTAGTACTTAATAATTATTATGTAATGTTATGTTCTTAATAATATGTTTATTGTTATTATAATATTTTCTGGACATGCCATTTTTTATTTGGTTCATTTACAGGTGCCCAAAAAAAATTGTACAATAATAAATGGAAGAATCGATAACTTTCCAATTTAGTCAATCCCTAGCGTATATGTAAAATAAATTACTTTTGCACAGCCCAACGATAGCGACCGATGTTTTTGTGTTGGTAAGTTCTACGGTGCATGGTAAATACACGCTGTGTTTGACGGAATAAGGTTTATTATTGATTGTATAGTGTGTTCTGATTTAAGAAATGCGGGTGTGTGCGCGAGTGCGTATCTATTGATTTTATTAAACTGCATGTGTAGTTGTTGCCCCGCCCAGCACCTAACTGGAGACACACGGTTCCGATATAATTTCGTCTGTTGACCATATCTACTTATTTATTTTATCTATGCACTCGAACAATGGAAGGTCATGCTGTTTTTGGCTATTAAGGAAAAACGGACCTTCAGTTCGTATCTGGACCACGTCTAGGCAATTTGACTGCACAGCGATACATCTAGGAGGTGCTAGAAAAACATGTTATGTCGGATTTTTAGGTGAGGGATTCACGCAAATGTAGGACAACGCCCGGCCACAATAGAATTCCAGTACCTAAGTGACGTGGAAATTCCTATTATGGAGTGGCGAGCAAGGAGCCTTGACCTTAATTCCATTGAATATCTATGGGATGAGCTAAAGAGAAGGGTCAAAGGGTCAGGGCCAGAAATCAGCCCCCAGAAACCGACCAGGGACTAAAGGTGGCTATTCAAGAGGAGTGGGAAGTTATACCGCAAGAATTCATAAAAACATTAATAAGTCCAATGAAAAACAGGATGCAAGCTGCAATAAGAGCACTTGGAGGGAATACAAGCTACTGAACAAAGTATTCTTTAGAAATTTTATGCATGTTGACTTTTACTTTCAAAATTATTCATTAAAAAAAATTGCAATTCTAACAGTCTTTCTTTTCTGTCTGTAAAACAATAAACCAAAATCTGTTACACTAAAACTGGTGTATTGTAATCTTAGACTGATATTTATCAAACAGTGTGAAAGTATTCATTAATTAATTACAGATTTTTATTTATCTTGTTCGGAACGAAAGCTTACAGGTGCTTACGAGTTAACATACTGTATATTGAGTAGTTCCAGTGGCCATCTGTGGTCTTCATCATCAGGTCCACTTCACAAATGGTGCTTTTCGAATGCAACTACACAAGTTACTATAAAAAATACTCAAATCACCATAGGTGTGCCTATAATATTTGAAGAGTTTCTCGATTTCTCCAGGATCCCATCATCAGATCCTGACTTGGGGACAATGACTTTAAAGTATACACTTTCAAACAAAAAATAATTTTCCAAATCGGTTCAGCCGTCTTCGAGTAATCGGCGGAGTGCCATTTATTTATTTATGTACACACATGACGATTAAAGACAAAAGAGCACAAAGGTGCTGCTTATTTTATAAGAAATTTCTTCCAGCAGACTTGTGACAGGAGAGTTGAACAAAAGGTGATAGACACAGTGTGTATAAATACTAATTATGATAAATAAAACATACTTAGCTAATACACTAAATTATAATCATATAATGAAAAATATATACATACATAAACTTAAAATACATATTTATATTTTTTATCGTTAAGTTTTTATTAGATAACAAAATAAAATACTGAATTTAAAAAACACTGCTAAACCTAACTATGTACATAAAAAAATAAAATAAAAAACAAGCTTAGGCGTCAAAGTACTCCTCCACATCGCTGTCGTCTGGAAACGTACCCAGAAGACTGGCAGCATTGCCACGTTGGTTGGCAATGCTTATTTTTTGGGCAAAGAACGAGCCAGCCCTCCGGTCACGCAAACAATCGATCAGCTGGCGAGATAATCCATACTAATATTATAAATGCGAAAGTAACTCTGTCTGTCTGTCTGTCTGTCTGTCTGTCTGTTACCTTTTCACGCCTCAACCGCTGAACCAATTTACATGAAATTTGGCATGGGAATAGTTGAGGACCCTGGGAAGGACATAGGATAGTTTTTATCCCGATGTAAGGTTCCCGCAGGATAGTTTCCGAATTGTATCTTTGTTTCTCTTTCACGCAAAAACTACTAAACGGATCTCAATGAAATTTGGTAAGGAGCCAGTTGACATCCTGCAAAAATACATAAGCTACTTTTTATCCCGGAATTCCCACGAGTTTGGGATTTACGCGGGGAAAACCTCCCACTCGAACGAAGTCGCGGACAAAAGCTATCCATACTTTAATACTAATAATATAACTCCATACTTCCATATCCATACAATCCATACTTCCATATCCCTCAATACTTCCAAGCTAATATTATAATAATACGAAAGTAACTGTCTGTCTGTTACCTTTTCACGCCTAAACCGCTGAACCGATTTAGATGAAATTTGGCAAGGGAATAGGGACCCTGGGAAAGACATAGCATAGGTTTCGTCCCGGAAATCATTCCTAAAGGATGTAAAAGGGGTGTTAGAATTTCGTATAGGGAATCAATAATGTCCCCGCCCTACCCACACACATAATACACTTAGACCGCTAAACCGATTCCGATGAAATTTGATATGGAGATAGTTTTAGACCCTGGAAAAGACATAGTATAGTTTTATTCCCGGAAATCATTCCTGAAAGATGTAAAAATGGTGTTGGAATTTTGTATAGGGAATCAGTGATTTCCCCGCCCTCCCCACCCACATAATACACTTGACCGCTAAAGCGATTTGGATGAAATTTGCTATGGAGATTGTTTTAGACTCTGGAAAAGACATAGGATAGTTTTTATCCTGGAAATCATCCCTTAAGGATGTAAAGGGGTGTTGGGACTTTGTATTCCCCTCTCAATTCATTCAAATCGCGTATTCAAGAACCACTCATAACATTTTTTTTAAACTACAAACTGCATGTCGGCTATACAAATCTTTGTTTAGAGCTGGGGTCGAACCCACGTCATGCACCAATTAACAGTTACGCCAACCGTGTCGCTTCAATTTTAACCAATCAAGTTAATATACGAATCATTTCTATTTCAAAATCGGGGCAATATGCGTTTGCCCTTTTGAAAATAGGAGAAGATCGTGTGGCAACAGATATCAACGGGATGATTTATTTGAGCTGAACTGAATCTGAAACTGAAACTGAAGCTGAAACTAAAACTGAAGCTGAAACTGTAGCTGAATCTGAAACAAACTGAAACTGAAACCAAAACTGAAGCTAAAGCTGAAACTGCAACTGTAGCTGATTCTGACGCTGAAACCAAACTGAAGCTGAAACTGAAACTAAAGCTGAAACTGAAACTGATGCTGAAACCAAAACTGAAGCTGAAGCTGAAACTGAAACTGAAACTGAAAATTAGGCTGAAACTGTAGCTGAATCTGAGACTGAAACCAAAACTGAAGCTGAAGCTGAAACTGAATCTGAATCTGAAACTGAAACCAAAACTGAAGCTGAAGCTGACGCTGAAACCAAACTTAAACTGAAGCTGAAACTGAAACCAAACTGAAGCTGAAACTGATGCTGAAACCAAAACTGAACCTGAAGCTGAAACTGGAACTGTAGCTGAAACTGACGCTGAAACCAAACTGAAGCTGAAACTGAAACTGATGCTGAAACTAAAGCTGAAGCTGAAACTGGAACTGTAGCTGAAACTGACGCTGAAACCAAACTGAAGCTGAAACTGAAACTGATGCTGAAACTAAAGCTGAAGCTGAAACTGGAACTGTAGCTGAAACTGACGCTGAAACCAAACTGAAGCTGAAAGTGAAACTAAAGCTGAAGCTGAAACTGATGCTGAAACCGAAACTGAAGCTGAAACTGAAACTGAAGCTGAAAATTAAGCTGAAACTGTAGCTAAATCTGAAACTGAAACCAAAACTGTAGCTGAAGCTGAAACTGAATCTGAAACTGAAACCAAACTGAAGCTGAAACTGAAACTAAAGCTGAAACTGAAACTGATGCTGAAACCAAAACTGAAGCTGAAGCTGAAACTGAAACTGAAACTGAAAATTAGGCTGAAACTGTAGCTGAATCTGAGACTGAAACCAAAACTGAAGCTGAAGCTGAAACTGAATCTGAACCTGAAACTGAAACCAAAACTGAAGCTGAAGCTGACGCTGAAACCAAACTTAAACTGAAGCTGAAACTGAAACCAAACTGAAGCTGAAACTGATGCTGAAACTAAAACTGAACCTGAAGCTGAAACTGGAACTGTAGCTGAAACTGACGCTGAAACCAAACTGAAGCTGAAACTGAAACTAATGCTGAAACTAAAGCTGAAGCTGAAACTGGAACTGTAGCTGAAACTGACGCTGAAACCAAACTGAAGCTGAAGCTGAAACTGTAGCTGAAACTGTAGTAACATACATAGTGAACGTAGTCCAAGATACAGATAATTTAATAAACCACGTTTATTCTGATTTGAAAACAAATATGAGGGATGAAGAATGGCTGCGTGAAAGAGTAATTTTGGCACCAACTAACGAAATTGTAGGGCAGATCAACGAAAAGATCAAGTCTTATGTGGATTGTGATGTTGTTGAGTATCTGTCCGTCGACATTGTCATGGATACAAAGCAAGTGACGTCATACTCTGTAGAGTGTATCAACTCTCTGGAATTGTCAGGGGTCAGAGGGAAAGCCTCAAATAATGTGATGGGGTCATCACATTATTTGAGGCTTTAACTTGGTGTCCCAGTCCTGTTGATGCGTAATCAGGGCGCACCAAGGCTCTGTAATGGCATGCAACTACAAATTACATACCTTGGATGCAATGTTTTCAAGCAATAATTATGACAGGAACAGCAAGCGGTGAAAACGTATTTATTCCTCACATTCAGCTCGAAAAACTCAAATTTCCCCTAAAAGCGGCATTCGCAATGACCATAAACAAAGTTCAAGGACAGACACTGAAAGTCGCAGGTGTACATTTAGAAGAAGACTGCTTTTCCCATGGGCAATTGTATGTGGCGTGCTCACGAGTATCAAGCGTACAAAATCAACACGCCAAGGACGGGAAAACCAGAAACGTAGTTTACAAAAATGTATTGTAAACTACGTTTTTGGTTTTAAAAAGATAAATTTTAAATACTGTCTGTCTGTTTTTGGGGATGGATGGACCCTGGTGATGGTTTTTTTAAATATTATATGCGTTTTTTAACCACCCAAAAAGATACGGTACACCTTTTTGGCAACAAGAATTATTGACAAAGTGTAAATTAACGCGGGCGAAGCCGCGGGCAAAAGCTATCCATACTAATAGTATAAATGCGAAAGTAACTCTGTCTGTCTGTGTGTTAACTTTTCACGCCTAAACCGCTGAACCGATTTAGATGAAATTTGGCGTGGGAATAGTTTAGGACTCTGGGAAGGACATAGGATAGTTTTTATCCCGAAATTCTTACGGGTTCGGGATTTACGCGGGAACCCCCTTCCACGCGAACGAAGTCGCGGGCAGAAGCTAGTCTATATATATAAAATAAAGTCGTGTTAGTTACACCACTTATAACTCAAGAACGGCTGAACCGATTTGGCTGAGAATTGGTAGGGAGGTAGCTTAAAACCAGGATATTTTTTATCCCGGAATTCCCACGTGATCGGGATTTAAGCGGGAAAAACATCCCACGCGGAAGAAGAAGAAATGGAGAGTAGGGTAGGGGTAGGGTTGGTGTAGGGTAGGGGTAGTGTAGGGGTAGGGGTAGGGTAGGGCAGGGTAGGGTTAGGGTAGGGTAGGGTTAGGGTAGGGGTAGGGTGGGGGTTGGGTAGGGGTAGGGTAGTGGTAGGGTAGGGGTAGGGTAGGGGTAGGGTAGGGTTAGGGCAGGGTTAGGGTAGGGGTAGGGTAGGGGTAGAGTAGGGGTAGGGTAGGGTTGTGGTATGGTAGGGGTAGGGTAGGGGTAGGGTAGCGGTAGGGTGGGGTAGGGTTAGGATAGGGGTAGTGTAGGTGTAGGGTAGGTGTAGGGTAGGGGTAGGGTAGGGGCAGGGTAGGGCTAGGGTAGGGGTAGGGTAGGGGTAGGGTAGGGGTAGGGTAGGGGTAGGGTAGGGGTAGGGTAGCGTTAGGGTAGGAGTAGGATACGGGTAGTGTAGGGGTAGGGTAGGGGTAGGGTAGGGGTAGGGTAGGGGTAGGGTAGGGGTAGGGTAGGGGTAGGGTAGGGGTAGGGTAGGGGTAGGGTAGGGGTAGGGTAGGGGTAAAGTAGGGGTAGGGTAGGGGTAGGGTAGGGGTAGGGTAGGGGAAGGGTAGGGGTAGGGTAGGGGTAGGGTAGGGGTAGGGTAGGGGTAGGGTAGGGGTAGGGTAGGGGAAGGGTAGGGGTAGGGTAGGGGTAGGGGTAGGGTAGGGGTAGGGTAGGGGTAGGGTAGGGGTAGGGTAGGGGTAGGGTAGGGGTAGGGTAGGGGTAGGGTAGGGGTAGGGTAGGGGTAGGGTAGGGGTAGGGTAGGGGTAGGGTAGGGGTAGGGTAGGGGTAGGGTAGGGGTAGGGTAGGGGTAGGGTAGGTGTAGGGTAGGGGTAGGGTAGGGGTAGGGTAGGGGTAGGGTAGGGGTAGGGTAGGGGTAGGGTAGGGGTAGGGTAGGGGTAGGGTAGGGGTAGGGTAGGGGTCGGGTAGGGGTAGGGTAGGGGTAGGGTAGGGGTAGGATAGGGGTAGGGTATCGGTTGGGTAGGGGTAGGATACCACGCGAACGAAGTCGTGGCGGGTCAGCTAGTTCCTTATAAAGCCAGCTCGGCTTAAAGAAGACGCGCACTCGGACCCCATTACCCAACCGTTTCTACCCCAAACGGTATTCGCGCCGTTTGAGGGCTTCTGCAGTTGCGGCTGCTGCACCAGCACAGCTTGCTGTACTTGGAATATGAGTACTTACTTTTATAGTATTAATATTTATATTAATACTATATATGTACCAATAATATATAAAATTACGGGATGGTAGATAGTTAATGGTATGGTCATTGTGTTCTTTCTGCCTGTCTTTTCACTAAATTGTGCCTGCAGCGGCCTACTTGGGTTCACAGTCGGTTGATTGTTTTCCAAACTGCCGACTGCAGGTCACGTCCGGGTGGAAGAAACTCCAGAAAAGTTAAGCGGTGGAGGAAGCAGTTTTTTATTTTTATTTTATTAAATTATCCAAAACACATTACATAATATCTTAAAAAAAAAGAAAAAATGTTTTGCCATACACAAAAGCCTCTTAGGGCTTATCTGTGTGCTTGCGAGTCGTAATTAGTTAGTTAATTGACTATACACTGAAAAGGAAAATTAGGAATACTAAATACAATTAACTATTTTTTTAAGTAAAAACGTTTGTATCTGTACTTACAACTTTTCGTATTTGATGTGTATAGCGTTTGCAATTCCTCTGGGAGTTTGTTAATATAGTAAGGTACTACATACTCCGAAACCCTAGTCCCATGTACATTTTTGTGTTTTGGTACGATATATTTATTTTTAATCACTATGTTTAAAAAAGGTGTCTAGATGTCGTAAGAATAAGCGTCAATAACTTAATGGCTAAGGGGTCGGACTTGTGATCGAGAGGTTGCAGGTTCGAACCCTACCCATTACTCTATGCCGTGAACCTACTCCAGACACAAGCATGAGGGAGAGGATAGTGTCCTCCCTCCAGCCCAGCCGCAGTGGTAGACGCCCACGGCGTCTGACGTCGGCCGACTATCTCCGGCCACCGTAGGCGCGGGCATGCGGACAGCGAGTAAAGGGCAACTCGCTGTCCGACCACGGACCATGCCCGGGTCGACGGCGCGTTGTGTTCCACGCGCGCCTCAAAGAGCGTCAGCAAGATGACGAGGCCCCCCTGTAGAGGGCCGAAGCCTGCCGGGGTCGTGGGACTTATCCCATTACCGTGACCCCGATACGTAAAGGGCTATTGAAGGAATACCGTGGATTTTAGTCAGTACAAGTCTGACAGTCCCTCCGGCCCTGCCCGGGGTGGGAGGACTCATGTGATGATTTTACCACGTTAAAAAAAAAAGGTAATGTGAATTCTAAGCATATTGCTAATTATCTTTTAAAATAAAAGTAAGTTTAGGAATCAGGAAGCAAAGCCATTATATAGACGTGGAAGCTATTAACTTAGTTACTGCGCCATTGAAACCATCGCTTAGCTATTTTTTTTTTCAATCGGATTTAAAAAAGACTGCATCATAAACTATCATAACTAAGACGTTGACCTCTAAATCAAAGATCAAGTTAAAATTTATTACCACAGCAGTTAAATAATGTTGTAATATTACACATAAATTAACAGTCCAACTACCAGCCCATCCATTTCTCAACCTCATCGCCGCTACTGAACCGCGGCTACATAACGCGGCTAGTTGACCTCCTTTATAGAAACACCATCCCATTTTTAACCTTGGTAACAATCGATTCTTGCCGCCAAATCGTCAATACGAATACATCTTTTTTTTCTTGCCGACGACCGAAGTAGCGGCCAGTCATCCCCACTTTCGCAGTAGAGGGGACAGCAATTTGCTGAATTACTACACCTTCGGGCTGCAGCAATCCCATTCATACTCCATCGGACTTTCAAACACGATACTTGTGCCTAACACGAAAATATTAAAAAGTAAAAAAAAACTATTTGTTCCCGCGCAATCCGTATCGGGCTTCGCGGTTTTAAAATTCGAATTTTGGTTTATGACAGTTTAATTTTTTTTTCTGATTTCCGCAGAGCTCGCTAAGGATTCATCTTATAGCCCAAAAAGTAACTCTTTGCATAATATAGCCGTTGCCGTTGGCAATTTTTATGTAATACAAGCAACAACATTATATAACTATAATTTCGGCCTCATATTTTGGTAGTTCAGATAGTCGGCATTGTGCCATGGCTAAAGCCATTCGCGCTTTCCAACCGAGAACTGTGTCCTGATTTTAAATTTAAAAGTTTGGTGTTCTGTGTTTAAAAAGTGAAGTGTGTCGGGACTTTTTGCTGTCAAGTGTCAAGTAAGTGTCAAATTATTATTTTTAATTAATTATAATTTTTTTCTGGCTATGACGCTACGTGAAAGTGCCTTTATGTGTTACGTAGGTCCAATGTTATCAGTTTTTCTCGTATATGCTCGATCCAAGTTTAACATTGCCCAATTTACGAGGTATTAGATAATTCATTGCGATAGCTTAACCCACTTTTTTAATATCATTCTTGGCTGTTGACTCCGTCGGATCCGATGTTTGAGTGTAATTTTGAAATACATGGTAATTAGTATGGTTCTCCGGATTTAATGTTTTATTTATTAGTGAATAAATTATAATTTTATGCAATATGTTTAACTATGTGTTACATTGAATGTCAGTCAGTCAGTCATTGGGTCATTAGGTAAAAACGGATTATTATATCAACACTAAACTTGCCCTAATTTATTAACAATTGCAATATAACCTGGGGGTCTTTAAGTTAAGACTGAATAGTCTGACGTAGTAGTAGTGTCTAGACAAGCATGCTTCATCTTCGACCACATCATAGCTTACCATCAGGTGAGATGGTGGTCAAACGCGAGCCTATTATCAATAAAAAGTAGGTCAAACTCCATTCCACATGTTTCTCGACACACAAAATAATCTCTCAATCTCTCCTCGATAATCTGCAATATATATCCGCAACCACTTGGGGGCTGGCAAAGAGCCAGCATTCTCTTAACAAATTGTTTGATTTCAAGACTTACACATACAAACATACAAATTTATTTCTGCGTTGATGTCTTTTGTAAGGAGAACTTGAGTAACATAGATTTTACCCGATTGCGGTAACAGTTTTAAAGGCGTTATATGTTTTTGTGGTTTAGAAGATTTCAAAACAGGTTATTTAAAACTAGGTTATGTGTCAAAATCGTAATATATGTGATTTAATTTTGAAGTTAGTATAATTTTCATTGACGAATACATAACACAGTAGTTTTCAAGCTATCCATCAAATAATTTAGGCCTTATCCTTCTTATTATGTTAAATTATCGCTTATTGACACTATTATGAATATGGAATATCAGATAGCTGTCAGATTTTTTTTGAATTATTCATTTTCATAATTATGTAGTAATATTTATTCATTAATTTCATTATCATTGAGCCTAATCGGATTTGTAGATGTTAACATATTGTAAATTGAATGAGTTTGGGTGTTCAAATAAATTTTAAGTAAAGTTATTAATCGATTATTTTAGAACAAACTATTGTCGTTATCAATCAGAAAAGATTTTGTAACTAGAATAAAATAATAATAAAGTTCTTATTAACAAATACTTAATTGAATTTGAGAATAAATAAACAAAATACACAAATGTGTAATTACTTCGCCCGTGTAAATAGATTTTCTTTGTGAACACTGTGACACGATATATTTTTATATAGATATATTAGTTATGTTTATTTGATATAAACCATGCATCATTAAACTTTTAACAATATTATGATTAATGATCTTTACTTTGCTAACTGGTTATTAAATAACATTTTTACATCATTTTTTGTCCGTAAATTTAAACTTGATAAGGCCGACGATTAACAGCGAGTTTTTCACTAATCCGCACTGGACCCGCATTTGGATCCGCACTGGACCCACATTCGGATCCGCACTTGACCCGCATTCGGATCCGCACTGGACCTGCAGGGAGGATTTAGGCTCGTTCCTTCTTATTGAGAGGAGGTCTGTATCCAAGAAGTGGGAACGTTATTGGCTGAATTATTAATTATTAATGGCGTATGTAGGTACGAGCGTAAGTCCTTAGGAATCTTAACCAATAGTTGGAAACTTTTGCGTACCTATAGGTTGATAAACTAAATTCTTTCGACCAATTTTTATCTTGAATATCTTGAAAAAAAATTATTAATGAACAAGCTGACCCAGCGAACTTAATACCATAATTAACTGAACTTAATACATTTTTTAACTTTAAAATATTAAAAAAAGAAAACAAATTGATACAGCTGTTTTCAAATGTTAGCGAGACTAACGAACAATAATTGTTTTATTTATAATAAATTAATTTTATAAATTAATTTATAATATACTAGCTAAGCCGTTGTTTTCCATGTAAATTATTTTTTGTGGAAAAATAGACCTACCAAATATATACAAAAAAATTCATAAGATCGGTTAACAAGCCGTTTCGTAGGAGTTTCATAACATACATTGTGACACGAAGATTTCATATGTATTAGAAGATATATTTGAAAAAGATTTTTTATATACTTACTAGTATTTTGTTCGCGACTTCGTACACGTGGATTTCGAAATAATTTATAGCTTTAGGCAGTGGTCCCACCGCCGACGATGCACGAGTAGCGATTAGAGCTAGCATCTGAAAACGAGTTGGCGAGCAGCGAGTGTGTTGTTCCGATAGTTTAGTCGCTGAGCTATCATCCGGTTGGTCTCACAGCGTGAGTTCTGACCGCCAAGTGATCGCTGACCGAGTATTATCTTTGACAGTTCCAGTCGCTCAGCGACAAAACTAGTGAAGCGAGTAGTCGCCGGCAGTGTGAACAGTCAGAGAGCAACTATTAATATATGCATCTCTTTCGTTTACACGGAATGTATATTTCATTGTGCGTTTCTTGAGCGAGTAATCCGCCGATAGGTAGTCGTTTACTCGCCGGCAGTCGAACAACTACCTTATAGCACTCGCCAATTAAATAATGCACCTTACTACCAAAGAAAGAGTTTTAGAATTGGATCATTAGTTCCGAAGATTATCATATACAAACTTAAAAACAAATTTTACCTCTTTATGATATTGGTATAGATGTATTTTGTTTATTTTTAGGATTATTTTATTTTTATTTTGGTCCGTTTATCGAGGCTAAGGCTCAACTAGCATCAAAAAAGTTGGGAATCCTAGCAAACGTGAGACGGTACTTTACACCGGAACAGCTGCTTAATCTGTATCAAGCTCAGGTTCGGTCGTGTATGGAGTACTGCTCTCATCTTTGGAACGGATCTGCCAAGTACCAACTGGACGCACTTGAGTCAATCGAGAAACGGACCAAAAGACTCATTGGCAGCGATGCACTTGTCGACGAAGAGTTGCTAGTCTGTCGGTTTTCTATCGGTTACATTTCGGAGAGTGTGCGATGGAATTACACAATCTAATTCCGCCGAGCCCGTTCCATCATCGGACTACAAGGTGATGCGCCATCGTTACATGGTGGACATTCCACACATACGCACAAAACGTTTTGGGAATACTTTCATTGTGCGTATGGCTAAGGAGTGGAATTCCCTGCCGGAGTCTGTGTTTCCCGATAGCTATAACCTGGGGGTCTTCAAGTCAAGAGTGAATAGGTTACTTCTAGGTAAGCGTGCTTCATCTTCGACCACATCATCACTTACCATCAGGTGAGATGGTGGTCAAACGCGAACGTTTTATTAATAAAAAAAGGATCATAACGTCTTTGTTTCATACTGATCTGTAAAATTAGATAGTACAGCCATGAAGAACTGACATGAGACCATAACAGCTTTCAATAATAATATATTTGACATTGAGGATTTCTTCACTTACCAAATGGTCTTCAACTTTGCTATGGCATTGGATTAAGTACTTATCACGATTTGTTTTTATTAATGTATGCATTTCACAACTATGATAGTTGTCTGCCTCGGCTGATGGTTCTAAGTTCAATCTCTGGTTACGAAAAGGTTGTGGTGTTTTGATAGAGTATTCGTTTTTGGGAATACTTTCATTGTGCGTACGGCTAAGGAGTGGAATTCCCTGCCGAAGTCTGTGTTTCTCGATAGCTATAACCTGCGGGTTAATAAGTCAAGAGTGAATAGGTTACTTCTAGGTAAGCGTGCTCCATCTTCGACCACATCATCACTTACCATCGGGTGAGATGGCGGTCAAACGCGAACCTACTAATAATAATAAAAAAAATATAGTTTCTGCCTGCGACTTCGTTCATGTGGGAAGGTTTTTCCGCGTAAATCCTGATCCCGTGGGAATTTTGGGATAAAAAACAACCTGTGTGTTATTCTAGTCTACTTACCAAACTTCATTCAGATTCGTTCAGTAGTTTTGGCGTAAAAGAGTAACATCAATCCACCCATCCATACTCACAAACTTTCGCATTTATAATAATTAGTAAGATATTCTTACGATATCTAGACAAGTAGACACCCTTTTTATTAAACAGTTAAAGTAAAAAAAGTGAAAGTAAAAAAGTCTTGATTTTGGAAACATAGACAGTTGACTACATTACAAAGAAAACGATGATAGCTACAAACGTTTACAACTGTGTCGCAGCTATCAGCGCCCATACAAAAAAAGAAGACAATTATTCCAGACTAAAACTACAAGTAATTCGTGCTCTGCAGTGATCTGCAGTGCGAACTCAAGTAGGCCGCGGCAGGCAAAATTTAGCAAAAAGGGGGATCATAGAACACAGTGACACCTAGAGTAATTGCGGTGCTTCTAAGAGGTACTTAGACTAACTACAATCAATATTTTTGATCGGATTGAAAATCGTCTAATGTCTCCTCCCGTTCTGGAGTATCGGTCTTCTACTGCCTAAAACCCACCCTATTTATATTGAAATAGAAATAGAAATCATTTATTTGCCAATAAGTTAGGTAACAAATATGGTGTTAATTTATGGAGAGTCCCGATATATTTTGCCTTACGGCATGCAAAATTATTTAATTAATTTAATCATTGCTTAATTGCTACGCTAACATTTCTATACAATTGAGACAACATAATGACTTAAATTACATTCAACATTTTCCGCTTACTTATAGCATGAAATAATCATCATATAATGTTATTAAAAGAATATAAAAAATAAAAAAATTACACTATTACTCATTATTATAATATTATTAAGTATATTCATTTATTTGCTTTCCACAATGTGTATACAGTAGATAGAGTCGAGTCAGTAGAGAGTAGTAGGTAGAGTCTTAAAGATATAAAAACTTTTTACCAAAAAATTAAACCGACTCCCAAAAACACTGCAAAGTGAAAAATAACTTTAATTTCGGTAGTCGGTGTCTTTAGTTCTGTATTTTAGTTTTTGGCACCGACTTCCGAAATTAAAGTTATTTTTCACTTTGCAGTGTTTTTGGGAGTCGGTTTAGTTTTTTGGTAAAAAGTTTTTATTTCACTCTTTTTAGTTGGTCGATTTTTAATTTAGCTACCTAGCTAAAAGAGCCTAAATGTCAACTACTTATAACCTTTTACAAAATATTGCTTTTCCCAATGCTGGGCCGTTAATTGTTGAGGAGTTCTCCTGGTACTTCACCATCAGCTCTACATCAACATATGCATTGTGACGAACATAAAGTGCTTAACATCCATATTGAAGTAATCGAATCGCAATCCACGAAATACTTATTCGTATAGAGTAGGTTCGGCGGCCATCTGTGGTCTTCATCATCAGTTCCACTTCCCGAAATGGTAAGTTTTGAGAGCAACTGCACAAGTTACTATAAGAAATACCCAAAACGCCATAGGTGTGCCTGTAATATTTGAAGAGTTCCCTCGATTTCTCCAGAATCCCATCACCAGATCCTGACCTGGTGACAATGGGACCAATTTCGAAGTATACCCTTTCAAAGAAAAAAAGAATTTTCCAAATCGGTTCAGCTGTCTTCGAGTAATCGGTGATCATACATAAAAAAAAAAAATATACGCGTCGAATTGATAACCTCCTCTTTTGGTCGTCGGTTGAAAAGGAACAATTATGAACCCTGTTAGGGCACAGCAATAATATAAAATATAAAACTAGAACTTAAAACTAAAACATAACATTATTTAAAATTTATTGTTTGAATAAAAGATTTAGAAAAAAAAATTACTTAAAAAGAAAAAAAATATATTTCCTTATAATTATTGAGATCAGTTACAAACAAGTAGGTATGCAGAAAATTATAATAATTAAAATTTTACTTAAGTATTACATGTTGTGAAAGTTATTTGTTTTGTTTTATTAATTTATAGTTTATCGGTTAAATATTCGTTTATGTTATAGTATACTTTGTTCAGTAGAAATAGTTTTAGTTTATTTGTAAAAGTGTTATAGTTATTTATGTTTTTAATTTCTTCGGGTAGCTTATTATATAGTTTGATTGACATAACATAACAACTAGAGGAATGCATTTTCAGTCGTGATGTGTTTAATCTAATTTTGTATCTTAGTGTAATTTTTGTTTGTGTTTCTTAAAAGCCCTTGCGTTCAGTAGCTGCAGTATCTCGTTAAGGCCGTGCGCGCACTGCCTTGCGGTGGCCGCAATTCCGGTAGTTCTACCGCACCGCAAAATCTGTGAAGTATGGAGTGTCATAGAAGTGCGCGCACTGCGGTCAGTCTACCGGTGCGGTAGAACTACCGGAATTGCGGCCACCGCAAGGCAGTGCGCGCACGGCCTAAACATTCCCGCAATCCCAACAGGTAATGGCCCTATAGGGCCTCGATATAGCTGCTGATTACTCTTTAAGGTGCGCGGGAACACGATGCGCTATCACCATATAAATACTTCGGTATTTCTAAAAGCACATGACATACTTTCCGCTATATTTTTAAAATTAATTATCGTGAAAAAATGAACGGTAGTATAAATCAATTTGGCAATTATCTGTTCATACACGCAATATTAATATCCGTTGGTTTAATTAAATCATCATAAATAAATTTTAAGTGGATACTGATGTTATCGATCAAACTACTAATCAAATTATTTATTATTTATTGGTAATAGTATAATTTGTATTTGACCACCATCTCACCTGGCAAGCGATGATGTGGTTTGTTATTCATACAAATACTATGAAAAACAAAGTTATTTGGCGTAGTTACAACGGAACCCTTAATGGGCGAGTCTGACTCGCCCTTGGACAATTTTTAAATTATGAATGAACCCTCACTTAACCCCGATCACACCTGATGGTAAGTGTAAGATGAGGTCTACGATTGTACGAGCAAGCCCAGAATTTGCCTGTTCACTCTTCCTTAAAAGGCTGACGGGTCATATGTGGCAGGGAATACAGATTGAGACCTTGGCTGTGTGCACAATAAATGTAGAGGAGAAGCCTCCTTATGCACCCTAATAATATAAAATTAAAATTTTAAATGAGCTACACACATACAAAATATATTTACTTTTTATTATATGTTATCGTCTCGGACTTGTCCGGTTTTCAAAGTATTACATAGTCTAACATAATAATTTGGCAATAGCTCGATGTTTTGTGTTTACGCACTAAAAAATATGATGTAATTTATTCGAAATTGGGTGATATTTCGCACTGTTACATTGTACCTAAGTGTTTTATCACATTGTTTGTTTAAATTATTAGTTTTTAGAGTTCCGTACCCAGAGTACGGAAAACGGGACCCTATTACTAAGGCTCCGCTGTCTGCCTGTCTGACACCAGGCTGTATCTCATGCACCGTGATAGCTAGACAGTTGATATTCTCACAGATGATGTATTTCAGAATAAAAAATATATTTTAGTGAGCTCTTATACAACAAACGTGATTTTTTGCCGTTTTTTTTATAGATAGTGGTACGGAACCCTTCGTGCGCGAGTCCGACTCCCACTTGGCCGGTTATTTACATATGTGAATATGTTTGCATATAATAATACTAACTTATGAATGAATGTACGTTTGTATTTACTGATTAATTATTATGAAACTGGTTGTGCCCGCTATTTCTTTCGAATGGAAGCTTATTGCCCACGTAAATCCCGATCCCGTGGGAAATTCGGGATAAAATATGAATCCTGTATGTTGACCTATAACCTCCTCTATCTTTTTTTTATTGATAATAGATTCGCGTTTGACCACCATCTCACCTGATGGTAAGTGATGATGTGATCGATCTTCCAGTGAAAATTCTATTAAAACCGGTCCAACAAGAAGCACTATTGACAAAACACTTTTATTTTATTTCATAGGAATAACAAACAGTAGAATAATACAACAATAAAATAAATAAATAACAATAGAATAGTAAATCTTTCTTTATAATAAAGATTATAAATAGTACAGAATCGAATCATAGTACCTACCTAACAAATATACTACTCACTACGTTATTCACAGATTATAATAAAGATTAGCTAGTGTAATTACATTGTTAACTTAGAGCTTACAACTACATAAATTTAATTATAAACTACTATCTTTTAAAGCAGATGTAATATCTTTTTTAAATACATTTTTCCCAAGAAACAAAATATCTATAGAACAGAAGTTTTTATTATAAGTATCAACTAGACGATGTAATGGGGAGCGTGCGCCAGAGTTGGTACGACGGAGGTTGGTTGCGAACAAATCGCACTCTTAGAATGAAAGTGACCTAACTATAAATTCGTGTAATTTCAGATTTTGATGTAAACTGGCCTGAAACATTACTCTGAATTGCCATGGAAACAGGGATCTGAATTACGAGTTACAAAGAGACAGCTTATACATTTGCCACTTGGGATATATGAATATAATTTATTTAATGCTGCTTTATTACTGCTCAGATCCAAAAAATACAATTTTAAGTTAAGTCCCTTTCATTCTGAGAGTGCGAAATGTCTCGTGCGTGTTTCTCGACCGTGTACAGTGCGAGGGACCAGAAAGCACAAATTCAGAAGTTCGACGCAGTCAAACTAGTTGCGACATATAATACTTTTATGACAACAGATATAAAATACAATATTTATCATAAATGAGTGGTAAAATAGAACCATTTGTTATATAATAAACGTAGTTAACTATTAAATATTATTACTTTAACCCGCTCTTGACCTCGATTACACCTGATGGTAAGTGTAAGATGAGGTCTACGATCGAACGAGCGAGCCCAGAAAATACCTATTCACTCTTGCTTTAAAGGCTGACGGGTCATATGTGGCATTAGTTTCAGATTGTTGAAAATCAGCGTTTAGCTTCATATTTACCTATTACTAACTCACACAGGTCCTGACCAATAGTTAATTGTATAGTCTTAACACCGGTTAGCCTCGTGAGTTAATAATTCTAAATGACCTTCTGAACAACTTAAGGCGAAAGGATTGGCTAAATTACAAAATAGACCTCTTTTTGAAGGACTACTACTACTAGACGGATGGACTAAATAGATAAAAAAAAATACCTAATACGCGTAACATATTAGACTTTAAATTTTAAATTGATTTTTTTTATTATTGTTCATACTTTTCTTGGAAAAAAATCGAATATATCCTCTTTATTTTTGCAATAATTTGCTTACTGCTTTGAAATAACTGAACCGATTTAAATATTTCTTTCACACTATTATAGAGAATTTATTGCTTTACTAAATTTAAATTCAAAATTTTACAAAATTATTACTTAAGTGCCGTTAAATCAATAATACCATATTATTACATTAGCGCCCGGCGCGCGCGCTCACTCATACGCAAGGGCCAGTCTCACCCTAGCGTTCGCACGGGGAGGCTGTGTCGCATGTTAGCGCGCCCCGCTCTTTAAACTTTGCGTCAAAGAGTAAACAGCGTAGATAGTACGTTTGGTACAGTGGTACGGTTAAGCTATTTAAAAATCGGACTTTTCCTTTGTCCTTGGACGTATGTGAATATTTAGTTTTAGTGTTGATTGCGAGTGGACTAAACTAAATGTTAAGTAAATAAAATTATATATATTATTTCTTTATTGAAAATAGGTTCGCGTTTGACCACTATCTCACGTGATGGTAAGTGATGATGTGATCGAAGATGGAGCACGCCTACCTAAAAGTAACCTATTCACTCTGGACTTAAAGACTCCTAGGTTATAGCTATCGGGAAACACAGACTCCGGCAGGGAATTCCACTCCTTAGCCGTACGCACAATGAAGGTATTCCCAAAACGTTTTGTGCGTAGTGGTGGGATGTCCACCATGTAACGATGGCGCTTCGCCGTTTGTCTCGTAGTTCGATGATGGAATGGGCTTGGCGGAATTAGATTGTGTAATTCCATCGCACGCTCCCCGAAATGTAACCGATAGACTTGCAACTCGTCGTCGGTGTTCAAGGCTCTGGAGCTTTGACTCGACCAGTGCATCGTTGCCAATGAGTCTCTTGGCCCGCTTCTCGATAGACTCAAGCGCGTCCAGTTGGTATTTCGCAGATCCATCCCAAAGATTAGAGCAGTATTCCATACACGACCGAACCTGGGCTTGATACAACTTGAGCAGCTGTTCCGGTGTGAAGTACCGTCTCACCTTGGCTAGGATTCCCAACTTTTTTGATGCTAACTGAGCCTTAGCCTCGATATACGGGCCAAAATTGAGTGTGGATGTTAAAGTCACCCCAAGAAGCTCAATATGATCGGTTATCGGCACGTTTACACCACGGAAAGTAGGAGCCGGTTCGAATTGGCTCCTTTTTGCGGAGAAGAGACACGCTTGGGTCTTAGCTGCATTAAACTTGACCAGGTTGGCAGGTTGGTTGGATTTTAGTTTTTATTGTGTCGTAGCCAAATGACACAAACCATTTTTTCTCCAAGTCAATTGTTTGAAATATTATTATTATTTAGCCTGCACTGTCCCACTGCTGGGCAAAGGCCTCCCTTCATTCCTTCCAACGGTCCCGGTTCTGCGGCAATTCTTTCCAATTCTCAAGGAAGACATCAATTTCGTCCCGCCATCTCCTTCGTGGTCTGCCGCGACCTTGTGTCCCTGTTTCAGGGCACCAATCTTGAGGTTTACGGGCCCACAGCTCGTTCGGCATGCATATCGTTCGTTTGAAATATATTTATTTATTTTATTAACACTATGAAAAACAAGTTGAAAGAAAAACTGCTTGCTACTATGGAACTCTTCATGGGCGAGTCCGACTCGCACTCGGAAAGTTTTTTATTAGAGTTCCGTAGCCGAATGGCAAAAAACGGAACCCTTATAGTTTCGGTATGTCTGTCCGTCTGTCTGTCTGTCTGTCCGTCCGTCCGTCCGTATGTCACAGCCATTTTATTCCGAAACTGTTAAGAATATACAAGTGAAACTTAGTAAGTAGATGTATTCTGTAAACTGCTTTCCGATTTTAAGAAAAAAATAAAATAATATTTAAAATAAAGGGAACCCCATACATGGAACTATAACTGAAAATATTTATTTTCATGAAACCTATGCATGTGTGGTATCCATAGACAGGTCTTTAAAAATGATATAAGGGTTTCTAAAACCACTCTTTCATAAAGTCAATGGTTTAAAAGATATAAGCTTCCAAAGTGGTAAAATGTGTCCACCCTCTAACTTCTATAATAATGGAGTGAAAAATCTAAAAAAAATATATGTCTGTAGACTTTAATGTAAACTTTCAACCAAAATTGGTTTGAACGAGATCGAGTCAGCAGTTTTTGAGATACAGTATATTTTCGAAAACCGCATATATAACTTTTTAATTCATACAAATACTATGAAAAACAAAGTTATTTGGCGTAGTTGTAAAAATTGTAAATAAGCTAGTTTTAAGTAATTTGTAAGGTTTTTTGTTTTTTTTTTTTTCAAATAAATATATTAAGTGTGTTATATTTATTATAGTTTCAATGAAATCGGGTCAGCAATTTTTGAGATACAGCATATTTTCTAAAACCGCAAATATAACTTTGTAATTCATATAAACACTATGAAAAACAAAGTTATTTAGCGTAGTTGTAAAAATGTAAATAAGCTAGTTTTAAGAATTTTTTTAGGTTTTTTTTATTCGTCAAATAAATATACATATATTATACTATTATAGTTACTACGGAACCCTTCATGGGCGAGTCTAACTCGCACTTGGCCAATTTTTTTAGTACATTAAAAAAACTTTTTACCAAAAATTAAACCGACTCCCAAAAAACACTGCAAAGTGAAAAATAACTAACCACATTCAAGTAATCGAAGCGGAACACATGAAATACTTATTATTCCTACTTATATATTGAGTAGTTCCAGTGGCCATCTGTTGTATTCATCATCAGGTCCACTTCACAAATTGTGCTTTTCGAATGCAACTGCACAAGTTACTATAAAAAATACTCAAATCACTATAGGTGTGCCTATAATATTTGAAGAGTTCCCTCGATTTCTCCAGGATCCCATCATCAGATCCTGACTAAGTGACAATGGGACCAATTTCGAAGTATACCCTTTCAAACAAAAAAGAATTTTTCAAATCGGTTCAGCCGTCTTTGAGTAATCGGTGAACATACATTAAAAAAAATATACGCGTCAAATTGATAACCTCCTCCTTTTTTGTCGTCGGTTGATAAAAGCGTTATTATTTATTTTCACAAAAACAAGTTGATATTTTTTATATTTTGATTCACTCTAACTACAATAACTACTCACTAAAGAATATTTTGTTCTCAAAATAAGCATTGCAAATGTTCTGAGTCCGACTATATTCAATCGATTTATGATGATAAAAGCTAATAGGTAGCGACAAAAATCCTTCGAACGTATCTGCGTCCGGTGATACCTATGACAATCGGGGGAGCGCGCGGGCGCTCGGGGTGGTCAGCACTGGCCGCTTGTTTCACGCTCAATGCTCAAGGACGTTGGGCAATCCTTTCACCTTAACTACAATTTTACCCGCCACAATTGGCCAACGGTTTCACTTTCTCCTCTCATCTCCCAAGGTAGACCGGTGTCGAAATTATAAATGACTCAGAAATATATCGGGCACAACCTACAACCGTTGATAAGGAAAAATAGCGAGAAAGAGGTTCTAATTGGTCTAACAAATTTGTCTGTGCGGTATGTTGTATTTTAACACTTTTCGTGCGTATACAAATCGCACTGAATCAATCAAAGTGACCTTATTCTAAATTTTGAAAAAGTTGATATCTCTTTTCTAATAGACTAGCAGTGTGGGTAGAATTCACATTAATAGCAATCTTAATAACCCCTCCAATTAAGCTAAATACGCTTGTGTCTGGAGACACGGCAATACTGAAATGTGTGGGATTTGAACCCATGATCTCTCGATCACTAGGCTGAGATGGCGCGTCATGTTCCACGCGCACCTCAAAGAGATGTCAGCAATATTGTCGGGGCCCACTAGCAGTGACGTAGCTGAAACTTCGGAGCCCCCCCCCCCCCCCCCCCCCCCGCCAAAATCTCAATAAGGCCCTCTATAACCCAAAAAATCCCAAGACCCAAGCGAGTCAACCCTACGTAACCCTAGAACTTAATAAACTAGCGCATTTTCCTAGCACTTAAAATACATCGACTTGAGAAGCTTATTAAAAACTCATAACTATATTAAATTTATTTAAAATTTTCTTTAAATTTATTTATTTAAAACTTCCTGTGTTAGGTGGATTCCGATTGCTTCGGATTCACGAAGTTCTGGGTTACATTTTTTTAAGACACTGAGCCAACCCCCCCACCGCGGGGTCTGCGTACCTTCAGCTACGCCACTGCCCACTAGGGGGCCGTTGTCCGCCGGAGTTACGGAATTGTTCGAAAGAGTTATCGCGGCGACGGAACACGAAAGGCAAATGACGGAACATGGATAGGTTTTAGTCAGTAGAAGTCTGACAAACCCCTCTGCTTCGCCCAGATCCTTAAAATGAAGGTTGACATCTCTGATATCTCTATCTAGCCATTAGGCTTTTGACGCTTCATACAAACGGAACTTGAACGGAATCGAGGAGATCGTGGCTAAATAATAACAGCCACACTAGTTGGTCTTTAAGGTCAGGCAAGGCTTGCCAAGTTGGGTTTGTGGATGGATCTTAACAGAGATTCCCTCGCACCTCGGAAAGCCCGTCAAGCTGGTCCCCTTTGGTCCCAGCTGCCATTCATTGTACATCTTTGACAGTCGTTACTGAAACCAGAAATACTGACACCTCTAGCCAAGAGGTATCGTGTTTCCCAACTACTGAGCTGTAGAGGACAGACAAACAGTCACTCCATGTAAAACACTCGTACTCAAAAGCAAAAGACTAAATAGATGATGATGAGACACTCCTCGAAATCCACGCGGTATAAGGGGACAATGTAACAGACTCTGTTACATTGTTCTGAGATCTCAACTACCGTTTAATAAATAGCAATAGGATAATCGCTAATTGCAAGACTCTTGCGAGACTCTCGTTTGGGCAACACTAGTGGAAACTTGCACAGCGGTCATTTCGGTTAATGTGGTCGGTGCGCAGGGGCAAGGAAAATGGAGGGAGAAGACGCACTTGCGCGCGCGTTTTTTTGTCTCTCAAACTGACCGATACCACGGAATACCGCGGAATGCCACGGCATGCCGCGAGATGCCACGGCATGCCGCGCAAAGCCACGGAATGCCGCGGGATGCCGTAGCGCAACCTGCCGTGCCATGCCGGCAGTGAGCGCCGGCCCTTAGTTTTTTTTTTGAGAAGTATTGACAAAGTTATTTCAAGAAGCTTTGTGACTATCTCATCTTTACTCGAAATGTAATCGCTATGTGTAAAAAGGCGGGTAGCAGGAATGTTCTAAGAGTTCTAGCGACTAAAAACCGACCCTGTGAAAAAACAGGGTCGGTTTTTAGTCACTAGAACTCTTACACTCCTTTCCATCCACTACTCCACCTAGAGCGGGATGAGTCATTTGATGGTTTTTTCACCGAAAATAGTATAGAGACCTATCAAATGGTATGTTTTTTTAGTTGGAAACCTTCTAATGTTCAGATCCCTTCACGGTGCCAGCTAAGATGATTGATATTATATAAGTCATGTAATTTCAAACCGTCATTACAGAAGTATTTCGACGCGTGACCGGAAAGATTTTAAGATAGTACTTAATTATTAGAGATAATATTAATTTAGGTTCGTTATAATGAGGCTGAGTGACGTGCGTTACTTAATCCTGTCTAATTTGATTGAAAAATTATATACTGCAAAAAAGGAGGTTTGCGTTTTTCAACCAACGACAAAAAAGGAGGAGGTTATCAAGTCGACGCGTATATTTTCTTTTTTTTTTATGTATGATCACCGATTACTCGAAGACGGACTCGAACTCTTCAAATATAGGCACACCTATAGTGATTTTAGTATTTTTGACAGTAACTTGTGTAGTTGCATTCGAAAAGCACCACTTGTGAAGTGGACCTGATGATGAAGACCACAGATGGCTACTGGAACTACTCAATATATAAGTAGGAATAATAAAATAATATTTCATGTGTTCCGCTTCGATTACTTGAATGTGGTTATTCAGCACAATATGCTCGTCACAATGCATATAGTGAAGTAAAGCTGATGGTGAAGTACCAAGAGAACTCCTCAACAATTACCAGCCCAACATTGGGAAAAGCAATATTTTGTAAATGATTATAAGTAGTTGACATTTAGACTCTTGTAACTAGGTAAATTAAAAATCGACCAACTAAAAAGAGTGAAATAAAAACTTTCTACCAAAAAATTAAACCGACTCCCAAAAAACACTGCAAAGGGAAAAAAAGAAAGAAAGAATTCATTATTAACAATATACTCTTTAAGTCACACATTCATGCTGTTTGCCTGTTTGCTAAGGAGGTCCGTTGTGTTTTTGAAGTCCATCAGTTAACTCATAGGTATTACTTTGCTCATCTAGCAAAGTATATATTTTGCTTCGGGATTGACGTAAATTTAAAAATATTAAAATAATTTTAAATTTGTTTTTTGTTATTATATTCTCTACTAGCTTTGCTACGACTTTGTTTGGGAATTTCGGGATAAAAATCGGTTCAGCCATTCCAAAGATTATAGGTACCGGACAATCAGAAAGACAGTGTTTTAGTGTATTTTAAGAACAATAAGATATTGAAAAATCGGCCTACGACTATAAAAGATATTTTGTCAAAAATGCGTGTTTCTCATGGTATGTCACCCACCGCATCTGTTTCCGGTACCAATATATTGTTTGGACATTGATTTTAGAACTAAACGTCTCGAACATGCGGATTCAAAGACGGCTGTGGGTGTAGTCCTTATTTAGTTATTTGAAATCTCCTTAAATATTACGCTACTCAAGAACAGGGTCATTCCTTCTTTGGTCAAAACATCACGTTTGTTTCTTCAAAGAAGGTCGGCAGATATGTGTGTTTGTTGTGCTAGTTATGTGGAGCAGAAGGGAGTATCAGAGTTTTACTATAAAAATCAATATTGTACTTTGTAGAGTTTATTAATTTGGCGGTCGGTTATTTATTTGTAATCATGTTTATATCTATTTGACAGAAGAAATGGATTATTATTACTGGTTATACTTCTGGGCGAATATATAGCAGGACAAACAAACCAAAACGCATGGTCTAATTTAGAATATCATTGTTTTTTTAAGTCGGATTTTAGTAGCCTATGTTGTTGAGCTATAGTGTGGATGAAAGAATTAATTATGAAATGTTGGATTTTTTTTTATTATTGAATCAGTAGAACTTGCCATATTTTTTTTTTCGTAAGGGACTAGCAGACCTACAGAAGACATACTACTTTTACTGTTTTTAGTGTGTAAATAAGACATTTACCTACGTATCTAAATTAAAAATTTGAACTTAAGTATTAATTGTAAAACTCTACTTTAAACTGTCAAACTTTGCCATTAAAATTGGGTTTGACAAGTTCTTTACTTAAAATACTCAATTCTAAAACCAAGACTTGTGTCAAGTCTCTTCTTCACGCTCTAGCCACCGCGGGATACGCCCCGGGCGTTGGAGATCGCGACTGGGAGCGAGGGTAGCTCACCGTCCGGTAAGGACGAGGCCCGGTTCGACGGCGCCTCATAATCCACGCGTGCTTAATAGAGCAGTGCCCGACAGGGCCATTGCGTGCCAGGGTTGTATTCTAACGATTGACCACGGAACTGGAAAGTAAATCAAATTGAAGGAACAAGTGGATTTTAGTCAGTACAAGTCTGACACTCCCTTCCACCCAGAGCGAGAGAAGTCATTAGATTATTTGCCTACCGAAAAGAAGGGCAGAATCTGACCTACATTTGAAAATAGTGCCTTACTCTCAAAAGTCAAAGAAAGAATGATCACTAGTCCGATATTGCACACGAAATATTTGTAAGTCGCGACTCGGAATCATCGCCGACGCGGACGCCCCATTTCACTAACCTTGCGCGGTTGGAACGCAACCCGCATACTAAATGAGCATCAAGTAAGCGGACTAGCCATACTGAGCCTATGTGAGTGTGAAATGTAATGTGGATCATACATGTAATATAGAAAAGTTTTAAATAAGGCTTATTGCATAAAAATAGCCTTTTTTTATTTAATGGCTTCACACATTTTTTTTTTCGTTTTGATTCACGTATAATGTTTAGGCTCCCTATAACTTTTCCCCTTCTTTCTAAATTATACATGTAATATTTATTAGTATATAATTTTGGTATTGTATGTATTTTATATTATTATGTTCAATTATATGTTTGTACACTGACAGCCCTTAATCTGTCTCCTTTAAGTTTGTCCATCCAAAGGTTGTCTGTAAGAGATCGCCCTGTGCGATAAGACCGCCCATTGTACACTAGTTTAATTTTTTTTGTATCTATAGAAATAGTGTAAGGTGTACAATAAAGTATATAATAAATAAATAAATAATAAAATTGAATATAATTTGTGTAAAATTTTGCCTAGTACTTATAACACGAAATGAAACAAAAATCATATTTTTTTAAATTTTTGTTATGTAGGTGAGATAAAGTCTACGAAAAAAATAGGTAACTACGTCCTAGAGGTAGTGCAGGGGGCAGTTCGGACGTATTTACATTTTTTCATTTCGACATTTTTTTTTTAGAGTTTATCTCTCTAAACACTTAAAAAAATTGGCCAAGTGCAAGTCAGACTCGCCCATGAAGGGTTCCGTAGAAACTACGCCAAATAAATTTGTTTTTCATAGTATTTGTATGAATTACAAAATTATATTTGCGGTTTTATAGAATATGCTATATCTCAAAAACTGCTGACCCGATCTCGTTCAAAACAATTTTCATTGAAAGTTTACATTAAGATCTACAGCATATATGTATTTTATTTGGATGTATCCCTTCATTATATAGAAGTTAGAGGGGGGACACACACACTTTACCAGTTTGGAAGCGTATATCTTTTAAACGATTGACTTTATGAAAAGTAGTTTTAATAAACTCAATGTCATTTTAAAAGACCTTTCTCGTCCCGTCCCGTCAGCCTATTCCCACAGTGAAAGAGAAATAAATTGATTTTAAAAGATTTAATAATTTGATTTAAAGCGCTAAAACAAGCCGTTGCGTACCTACAATGTTCTAAATTCAAATAGCTGTAAAAAAATCCAACATGGCCGCTTTAAATACAAACAGAAAAAACGTTTGCAAATCCACCTCTCTCTTGGCGTGCCGAAATAACACATAATTATATGCTATACTGGTTCAAGTTCAAGTATTTATTATGTAAGCCCGCAGGTTTCACCGCGCTTTCGTAATTGTAAGGCCGGTACTACCGAACGTTGTTGTATGGTTTGGGTGACCGATAAAAAGGGGTTATAGTCTTATGGCAGAAATTTGGTAGTGGTTATGGGTGAGTTGTGTGTGGTCCATGCTATGGTCAGACAGGACCATGACATAATAATATTAATATTATGATAACCTGCGAGTCATTAAGTCAAACGTGAATAGGTTGTTTCTAGGTGCTTTATTTTCTATCCCATCATCGGTTACGATCAAGTTAGATGGTAGTCAAATGCGAGCCTCCCATATACAATAATAAAACAGTAAAAAAACGTGTCTGTACATTGAATATATTTACAAAAAATAATTGAGTGGTGTTAACAAACTGTAATAAAACAAGAAATTGAAAAAAAAAATCTGGTTATCTGTTTGTACACGCTAATCTCCAAGGAATAACTATTAGAGATATTAGATGGTTTGATTAAACTTTTTTGTTATATAGCTATTAATTGTGAGCAACATTTGTGCAGTCGAAAGAGTATGAATTGTGAAAATATTGTACTATATCTACATATAAACTGTTTATATGTAGAAATAGTGCAATATTTTTGAAATAAAATTCTGACTAAATTAATTATTGTTACATTTCGACAACTGCGAGAGAATTAAATTCTGTTACTTAGCGTCTTGGTTGACTATGGTTGGATATATTTGGTAATTTTTAGTTTATATTTGTTTTTAACAGTCTGAACATGATTATTAGGAGAAAATCTAGAGAAAATCCCGGTAACTCGGCAATCCTTTTTAGGGTATCCTACACGAAGTTCGTGACTAAATTATAACAGCCACACGGGGTTGATCTTCATGGTTAAGGAAATACCGATTTTTGGATGGGTGACTAATTAACATACCAAGATTCATCTGTGCTTTGGGAAGCACGTCAAGCCGTTGGTCCTTGGATATCTTTGTCACTCGTTACAGTAGATAGTCAAAAGCCAGAAAATATGCCATTGGTTTGGCCAAGCGGTATCGTGTTACTCAGTTACTGGGTTGTGGAGGTCAGATAGGCAGTCGCTCCATGTAAAACACTAGTACTCAGCTGCATCCGATTAGACTGGAAGCCGATCCCATCGTAATCAGGGAATTATTATTTTTTAATGTTAATTTAATTTTATACAACGTGTAACGGAAAGGGTATATACATACCAAGGGCACGGCTTCTTTGGATGATATTAAACGATACTGGAAGGGTTTCAACTCAAAATAAAATACTCTAAAAATTGATACCAAATTTGCGGTTTCGTAAGTTTCTTAAACTGAAATCATAACAATCGTGTCACCGCACTACGCAGGTCAATAACTTTCCACGTTACTTGCAAATATCACGATAAATCTCTTCCGTAATTCTGTGCGCCTAGTACTGTATCTGGTATCAATGTATTAAAAATTCTCATTACTTCTGAACATGTAGAGATAGGATTAAGAAATCCTTCCAATATCGTTTGATATCACCCAAAGAAGCCGTGCTCTTGGTATGTATATACCCTTTCCGTTACACGTTGTATAGCTTAATGTAAGTTAATTTAATGTATTTTTACTTTAATTTAATTCTAATTGTGTAACTTCAAGTCATATTCGTATAATAATTCTCTCTTTTTGACATTTTATTCAATTTAATTTTATATTGTTATTTTTTTATATTTATTATTATATATGACATGATTACTTTTGACATTATTATTTAGTTTTGCTTTGATTAATTCATTTTACTTTCCACAAGAATGTTGTGTATACCTGTAAGTGATATATTTGCACTGTATCTCTAATCTTTGTATATCTTTATTTATTTGCTTGTAAATATATCGTTGGTGTGCCTTACATAAATAAATAAAGGAAAAGCTAAGCAGGTAATGATGATTTTGGCTAGTGGTTTTAAAAATCAAATGCTTACCAGACCAGCCCTGGTCATACTCTTCCTATAAAACAGAATACTCTCGTTCGTCGTAACACCACCCCTGAACAAGCAAAAAAACGAAAAAGAAATACTATCAATACGGGTAGAATTCACATTACCACCAATCTTGTTAACCCCTCCAACTAAGTTAAATATGCTTGTGTCTGGAGTGGGTTCATGGCAATAACACATGGCAATAATACAAACTCCGACACCTTGGCCATTACGCTACTGAAGCTTCAAACTTTAGTCAGCCAGTTTATCTATACATATGAAACTAGCTTTTTACCTGCGGCCTTATTCGCGTGGTATACGCTTGCAGAGTATGCAGCTTCATAGGAGCCATGCCATGACTCGCTTTAGAAATGGGAAGCGAAAAGCCGGCTGATTCGTCCCCAGTCGGCACCGTATTGTCGTGGGACGCAGTAATCCATGCCGTGACCGTGGCCGTGGAAAGGGAGAAGGAGATACCGAGCGTCTTTTTGGCCCGCAGAAAGCAACTGCGTTGGCAGAGGACATATATAAGATAGGTTCTGTTCTCCCCTCGAATTAAGTTAGGAAACACCGGCCTCGTCTAGTTTAAATTTACGAAAAAATACGTGTGAAAGTGTTCTTTATACTTGCAAAATAAAGACTATTTATCATTGAATGGGTTCAGAAAGGGCGAGTGTATTCCATTATTTTTGTCAGTAATTACCGACCTAGAAATAAATTTAGTAGTAGCAGCGTATATGCTGCCCAATAGCATTTATACAGTACTAGTACTCACGCGGGGCTTCGCTCCCGTGGATTCTATCACGGTAAAAACATAACTCTCCTTTTTTGCAGTCGGGTAAAAAGTAGCCTATAACCTTCCTCAAGCTTCAAGCTACTTCCATACCAAATTGCATCCAAATCCACCCAGTACTTTCGGAGATTAGCGCGTTCAAGCAAACAAACAAACACAAACTTTTCCGCTTTATAATATAAGTATAGATGTTAACTAATAGAGGGCGTTCCCGTTAACCCGCAATAGTGTAGCATACATATACATGCTAAAAAATATTACTATTCCAAAACAAAATGTTTTTTTTTTTTTTAATATTATTATATTCACTAAAAATGTTAAATTAATACGTAAAGGAAACACTCTGTACACGCGTACGCATTCATAAATAAATTGCGACGTTGCCGTCCTTCAAGTACGCGTGTACAGTGTTTCTTTTACGTATCAATTTAACTTTTTTAGTGAATATTTTAATATTAAAAAATTAAAAACATTTTGTTTTTGAATGGTAATATTTTTTTTAGCATGTATGGATGCTATACTATTGCGGGTTAACGAGAACGCCCTCTGTTAGTTAACATACTGTATATCTTCCAGTAAGAGAACCATAATTCGAACATAAGCCCGGACGAACAGAAAGACATACAGATAGGCAAACATTTTAAAACATTCAAAAAAGGTTGTATGCGTTTTAGTATATATCATGTAATCAAGTAACTAACTGTAAGCAATTGAGAAAACACAGTTATTTTGAAATCAGAGACCAACACTTCAATTTTATTTCTATGTACATATGTATATACGACAAATAGTTATACTCGTACATTAGATAGACCAACTTATAAAATGCATGTCTACATTAATGTATCAATCACTGTTATCGCAGAGCACACATGAGAATTTGTTGGTTAGTGTACAACAAAGTTAAACCGATTTTTTTTATGTGTTATCTCGCAGATCAATCTCTTAAGTTGTCGGCTCCTAAAGCCTTCATTAATTATAATTAAAGTCTCCAGCCAGGGCTTATTAAAAAAACATACAAATTAGGCGACTACACGTTAAGGGTACCGCCTGTGGGGTACGGACCTCAGCTTAGGGCGTCTCGCAGGGGGAGGGCAGCAAGAGACAGGCTGACGGTTAAACCGAGTAAAAACCCTTGGCATAGACAAATGACAGCCGGGATTAAAACAAACACAGAGACAGCTCCAACTCTGTCCTGGCAATGATTGCGGGGAGGCTTAATTGTCCATATGTGAGGCACTGTTAAGATTAAGGCACGGCATATTGTTAAGGTGAATAAAAGAAAAATAACTTGACATTTTCTATGTAATACATAGCTGTAGTTTGGTAATTTCATGTGACTTTTAATTTGGAATTTAATTTGAAAAATTTTAAATTTATTTTGACATTTAATTTGTATTTAATTTGATAATTTGACATAATTTTATTTTTTATTAATTTAATCTACTTTTAATATATCATTGAATATTTTTGTACGTAATTTTCTCCAATTGTATTTTAATTAAGGAAGCCGAGCAATTGTTTGAATTTGTGTATTTTTATTTTATTTTATATGGGTCTTGGACCTGTAATAATTTTTTTTTTTTTTTTTTAATATAACGGTTTACCGAGCCAAAACACAGGAATCTCTATACGTTTATTAAGATGGACGACCCGTGCTACTGTTATTCTTTAGCCACGATCTCCTTGTTTGTTGGCTCTTTAAGGACCTTCAGCTAAGAATACTGAATGTTCACCCACCAGGTTGAAGCGCGCACCTGTAATTATTGAGCTTCTCCGTATGTATGAAAAATCATAAAGATTTATATCAGCGATGTCACATGCCAGTAGGTAATGCTTCCGCGAGCCTTTCCTGCCGCTTATAACGGATTACTCTTACATCATAATATGTAAGGCTGCGGCCATGTGTCGAGAAAACCAAATGATCTCTGTACCCGTCCTATTTTACACACATACCATCATAGACTAACATAAATCATTCCAATTAAATTTTTATTTTATTTCAAAGTCGACAGCGATGTGAATGAGTTTTTCGACGGCATATTTTAAATTTGGAGTGTAGAACACTCCTTTAAAATATGCCGTCGCCGAGCTATTATCGCCATCTACTTAGCCGTGTCCCAATAATGTCTGGGTCAGCTTTTATTCAAACCACATGCAGCTGAGTATTCGTGTTTTACATGTAGCGACTGCCTATCTGACCTCCGCAACCCAGTAACTGGGTACACGATACCTCTTGGCAAGACTACGGTCAGATTATCGAGCTTCTGAAGTTCCGTAATGACCGTCAAAGATGTATAAATGACAGCCGGTATCAACACGGCTTAATTTGTTTTCCGAGTCCAGGAGATTTTCTTTTTTTATTGGTAATAGGCTCGCGTTTGACCGCCATCTCACCTGATGGTAAGTGATGATGTGGTCGAAGATGGAGCACGCTTGCCTAGAAGTAACCTATTCACTCTTGACTTGAAGATCCCTAGGTTATAGCTATCGGGAAACACAGACTCCGGCAGGGAATTCCACTCCTTAGCCGTACGCACAATGAAAGTATTACCAAAACGTTTCGTGCGTATGGGTGGGATGTCCACCATGTAACGATGGCGCATCGCCGTTTGTCTTGTAGTCCGATGATGGAACGGGCTCGGCGGAATTAGATTGGGCTTCTAAATAAACTTAAAAACTAGGCGAGTACGTTCTAAGGTCACCCTTTCCCTGTGGGTAACGGACCTCGGGTTAGGGCATAACATAACATAATCACGCTGGGACACGGCCCTTTTTTAATTTTGATAGGCTCACGTTTGATCAATTGATGGTACCTAAGTGACGATGTGGTCGAAGATGGAGCACGCTTGCCTAGAAGTAACCTATTCACTCTTGACTTAAAGACTCCCAGGTTATAGCGATCAGAAAACACAGACTCCGGCAGGGAATTCCACTCTATAGCCGTACGCACAATGAAAGTATTCCCAAAACGTGAAGAATTCTCGATATGTAAAGATGGTGTTATCCATCAATAGATAAACCTAGGCCAGCGTTGCTTAACTTTGAAGTGCGATCCAAGTGGCTTTTATTATGTAGCTGTGAGCTCATCTCTTTCAAAAACTTATCAAGATGTTTTTTTGTGTTTACTTTATGAGTCACAGTTACTAAAAATAAATGCATTTTCACCTGACTACGAATCGCAAAGGAGGGTAATGTGTTTATCCGTGTATGTTTGTTTCTTTGTGGTGTTGTAGAGGCCCAACACGGTATGGATAAGGAGAGGAATTCCCTGCCCGAGTCTGTGTTTCCCGATAGCTATAACCTAGGAGTCTTTAATTAAGTCAAGAGTGAATAGGTTACTTTAAGGTAAACGTGCTCTATCTTCGACAACATCATCACTTACCATCAGGTGAGATAGTGGTCAAACGCGAACCTATTTTCAATAAAAAAAAACGTAGCCTGATTCAGATAATTCTTAAATCTTATGTCAATCGATTTGTTTTAACCTTGCGAGTGTGACATGGCAATATTCAAAATTCGACAGTGACAACCAAACGCCTTTTTGATGAAATGAAGATAAAAAAAAAATTGTTAAATAAGTATTTAATTTTTTTCTTGTTGAAAGACTTATGTTTGACTACCATCTCACCTGATGTTAAGCGATGATGTGGTCGAAGATGAAGCACGCTTGCCTAGAAGTAACCTATTCACTCTTGACTTAAAGACTCCCAGATTATAGCTATCAGGAAATCGGCACAGAATTGAAGCCACTCCTTAGCTGTACGCACAATGAAACTATTCCATTATTAACTATATTCTGTTATAACCCCTTTGGTGCAACTTTTATATCTCAAACAAACGAAACAAAAAGACAAACTCTTGTATGAAGACAGCACATTTTAATTTAACATGTTATCATCCACTATGTAGTTATGTATTATTTATGAAGCAATTTATTTTATAGATATAATTTTAAGGTTGCATGTAGATCACTTAAATAATTCATTTCATAATAATGATAACTTAGCGGGCAGCTCGTACAAGGCAATTAACGCGCCTTTTATACGATCAAACATGTTTTATTTTTGCGCACACCATATTGCATTGTTCAATATTATTTTATTTATGTATTTAAAACACTACACACTCTTTAACATTTATTTAATTTACTTGCCCTCGTCCGTGTGTCACTGTTGGGTGCCAACTGAAAACCAGCGCTGGGTGTGTTCCGCCCAGCAAATGCTGAGTCCCTTTCGGTGTGGACATGCTCAATGATTTTTTCTTTTTATCCTTTCTTTTATAATGTTTGTAATTTTGTATTGGATGTTGTTATTGCGTGTGTCTTCGTCCGAATAAATGTTTTTCAATTTCAATTTCAATTCAATATAGATCGACCAATCAGGGGATCAGCACTGTCTCTCCTTAGCACAGGCTAAGTAACTTTTAGCGTTGCTAGGAGAACATGATCTTACTCATTTTTTTCGTGAATTATATAACCTAAAATAAAAGAATTCCAACAATTGCAAAACTTTGCAATCTCACTTTGAAATAAACATGATAAAATATATTATTTAAAAAATCAAACTGATTTTAGGGCCCTTTGATCATTTTAAATAAACGTTTAAGTTTGGTATCTAGCGATTTAAAGACCACAATCCAATCACACATTTACACATCACTACTCCTACATAGGCACATACACTTAAACCTTCACATTATAAAGCAAACAAAGGTAACAGAAATTATTGTTTATCTTTCACTACCTCACACACACGCACACATACGCATAAAACGTTTTGGGAATACTTTCATTGTGCGTACGGCTAAGGAGTGGAATTCCCTGCCGGAGTCTGTGTTTCGCGATAGCTATAACCTAGGGGTCTTCAAGTCAAGAGTGAATAGGTTACTTCTAGGTAAGCGTGCTCCATCTTCGACCCACTTACCATCAGGTGAGATGGTGGTCAAACGCGAACCTATTATCAATTTTATTAGTGAACAGACATCTTCTGGGCTCGCTCGTTATATGGTAGACCTTATCTATTACTTACCATCAGGCGTGATCGATATCAAGAGAGGGCTCACCCGTAATAAAAAACAAAAGGTTTTTTAAATGGCTTATAACAACGTGTAACAGAATAAACGCAATTCCTGAAAGTAGTTGGTTCAGAATCGGCTTTTGAATTGATTTGATTTCTTTTGATTTAGATGTAGAATGTGTCTCATTCATTTGAGGTAATAAATGCCATTGATCGCTGTACAAATGTGTTTCACACACTCTACAGCTGTGAGGAACATAGAAACTATGTTCCTGCAAAAGCAGTCTTTTAAGGAATTGCGGGACCAAATGTACCATTCTGTTTCTGCATTGTTGAAATATACTGTGAACAGATGTGATCGAAGCTCGCTTGTAATTAGGTAATGATATGGTATTACTTTCCCATGGCCCTATTTGAACAGGCGGCAACGGTGGTGGCTCTGGTGGGCTAACAACTTGGCTAACATTAGGGGCTGCTGCATCATTATCCAAAGCCAATTCTTGCATGTCTCGTGATGAGTCATGCACTGCCTGTCTATTTGCTCGCATCCAACACACATGGCAAACATAGTTGTTTCTGGAAGGCTGAAAATAAACCACAGTTAGAATAAACACAATAATAAATTAATTAGATAATTCTTATGTTATAATTTTTAGTAACAAGGGTAGTAACAAAAGAAACATGTGTTCGATTTTGACGGAAAAATCTTCCATTTAACTTAAAATGGAAACACAGTATCATGACAAATTAATACAATCCTTAATTCCAGGAAATGGGCTCGTGTGCGTGTCAGCCGCTAATATTGCATGAGTGTATGTGTCTGCGTAAGGATATTGTATGGCGCACATACGTTTTGCGTTTAGTAAGGATAACTATTTTATAAAAAATGCCTAGGTTTGGTTTCAATTTATTTAGTTACGGATGTTATTTTAGACTTATAATTTAATATTCTAATTGGGGTGTCTGAGGTATTGCGCTTAATCTGTTACACCTTAAATAAAGCGGAAAAGTTTGTTTATTTAAATAGAGAAATAAACATTAAAATTACATTTGTTTAAACGCTAATTTTCGAAAGTTTATCTCATCCCGCTCTAAAGGATTGCATAATTACATTTTACTAGCAGTTGCTGGGGATTCGCTCCCATGGGTTTTATCACGATAAAAAATAACCATCCTATTTCGACAGTCGGTAAAAAGTCATATAATAACCTAGTCTATAATTTTCCTCAAGCATTGGCGTATCTAGAGATATTTCCCAGGGGGGGCCTGGCCCCCAGTAGTAGAAGCGATTGGCCAGATTTTTAAATTTTTCAGCCATAATTGTTTGTTAGTAAAAATTCTCGGGTGGGCACCAGACCATTCTGGGGTGGGCACGGCCCACCCGGCTCCCCCCCTTCCTACGCCTATGGCTTCTACCTACTACCATACGGCGTCTCCTAATACAGACATTATTTGTCTAAAAGGAGGCTGCAATCACTATGCTATGTTGTACGAAAACTGTTTCTTTTTTCAATAAATAATTTTTATTATTTATTTATTTTTATTTATACCAAATTTCATCCAAATCCACCTAGTACTTTCGAAGATTAGCGTGTTTAAACGAAACAAACAAACTTTTCTGCTTTATACATAATATTAGTATAGATTTGGCTTGAGGAAACTCATTAAAATTATAGTAGTCTTTCACAGAGCCACCGCTTACCAAGCATATCGCTGACCTCAATTTCTTCTGAACGTGATTCGTTATCGAATTTGCTAAGAATGCGAACGATGCAATCTTGTTGTAATATTTGATTGTCACATACAAACATAACTAGTTTTTTGTTTCGTATTTGTTTTGAATGGCTTAAAGGATTTTTGTACGCGAAATCTTGATAACAGAGGGATGATTATAATGATGAACATAATTTTTTTAAGTGTTCTGATTATATTTGTGTGTGTGTGTGTGTGTGTATCAGTGAGTGAGTGAGTGAGTGAGAGCGTCAATATTAAACATATTCACCAAGTAAATACACGTAAGTGATATTATTTTGGGCCACCAAGATATACACTGTGCCTATTTTGGGGCACACGGCTACTTCTTTTGTATACAGTTTATTTTCATCTTCTTTTTATGTTTCTCTTTCCTTAATCACTTGTGTGTGTCGATAAACAAATTATAATTATTAATCTGTAAGACCGAATAATAGAAGAATCTCTCTTTCGCACCTATTAATCAATTAAGAACGGTGATGCTCCATCGCTACTTAGTGGACATCCCACTCATAAGCATAAAATGTTTTGAGAATACTTCCATTGAGCGCAGGTACACCAAAGAGTGGAATTCCGTGCCGGAGTCTTATCAGATGCAGTCATGCAGCTGACTAATATTTTACATAACATACAACCCAGTAGCTGGGAAACTATCGTGTTTCCCATTGGCAAGAATTGTTTCTAATTTCCTGGTTTCTGACTATCCGTAACCACTGTCAAAGATGTGCAAATAACAGCCGGTACCGAAGGCTGTACGTCGATTCTGTACAATTCGAACAACAACTCGCATCTCACATAGCTATTCACTGTCACTTCGCTTATGGTTCAAAGTGACCATGATTTTGCATTCTGTAAACAGCGTCGAAGTGACGGAGGAATTACCTTACAAAATGCCACTTCTACGTCATCTCATACTTTATCTGTCAAAATCTTTAGTTCAACTCGCAGACACGCTCGCAAGGGTAGCGCTAGTGTAAATTCGAATTAATAACCGAGTTTTTAGAATGCCAATCAATAAACTCACAGCGGATTCAGATTCGAAGTTTAGAATGAGGTCTTATAGAATAACACAGCTGAACTTGCTTTCCGAAGCAGAGAGGACTATTTTTTTTTTAAATTTACCTATTGGCCCCCTATTGACCTCGATCTCGCCTATTTATGATGGTAAGCGATGATCTGGTGAACATAAAGCACGCTTAGCTAGTAACCTATACAAGGTGTAACAGATTAAGCGCAATACCTCAGACACCCCAATTAGAATATTAAATTATAAGTTTAAAACAACATCCGTAACTAAATAAATTGAGCAAACCTAGACATTTTTTTATAAAATAGTTATCCTTACTAAACGCAAAATGTATGTGCGTCATACAATATCCTTACGCAGACGCATACACTCATGCAATGTTAGCGGCCGATACGCACACGAGCGCATTTCCTTGGATTGTATTAATTTATCATGATACTGTGTTTCCATGTTAAGTTAAATGAAAGATTTTTCCGTCAAAATTTAACGTCTATTTTTATGACGGTAATCGATCCAGAAGTCGATTCTGAACCGACTACTTTCAGGAATTGCGTTTATTCTGTTACACGTTGTATTAAGGTAGTCAGTGGTCTCCCTTCTACGAGCTGACCTTGGCAAGTTTTGTTAAACCACGAGCTCCTTATCATATGTAATACAAAGTTACGCAATGGTTTCTTGATTTGTACACTAATTTCAATTCAATTCATTTATTGCAAGTAACAAAACTCAATTGATTAGTAAGAAAATTCCTTATCTAATCCTATGTTAGTACTTAACCTAAATTACAAGGCTGGTTCGCGAATAGAAGTTACAAGCTCAACACTGACTTGGAAAGCTTGCAAATATGTATTGTGCATATACATATTTGTTCACAGCATCGTTGTGGACACCCCTTAATACAGTGTGTATTATGACGTGACATTCATTCGAGAACTGTGATAGAAATAAGTTAGAGCTAATATCCGTAATGGAAACTTAATTACAACGAGGATTTCTTTTCACCGTCCCATTGTTATGATTTATTTAATCATTTTAATTTTCTAATACAGACACGCACAACTACAATACAAATATTATCTTATCTTACTAACTTAATATTTTTTTACAACTTTTTCACACAACGCCATCTAGTCCCAAACTATGTGATATGGATACTAGACAACTGATAAACATACATATATATTTCTAAATACATACATATTATAGATAAATTACACCCAGACAAAGAACAAATGACCGTGCTCATTACACAAACATTTGTCCTAGGTGGGAAACTAGGAACAGCATGTATTTTGGTGACCCATACAACTCATTAAATTTATTCTGCTAGTGCAATAAAACTTTTAGTTACACATAAAACTACTTATATCAACAGAAAATATTAAAGAAGACACTAATAATTTTTAATCAATCAATAATAAAATAGATAAGGTTAAAACATGCGGATGTTTGTAAGCATGGATGTATGGATGTTTGTTACTCTTTCATGCAAAAAAACTAAATTAAAATTTGTATTTAAATAGTTGAAACCCTGGAATAACACGTAGGCTACTTTTCTTCTCAGAATTCCCACGGCCCACGGGATCGGGATTTACGCGGGAAAACTAGTAAAAATAACAACAAAAAATTGAGTATGTTCAGATCGAAAGTGTTTATTTATTATTTAAGTTTTCAGTAGAACTAAGTCCCACAAAACTGTGGTTTTGGTTTGAGTATGGGATTGGTAGAATAATAATAATTTAAGACACAAATATAACTATGAATTTGCATAAGTTTCATACATTAATCAAAAATTATTTAGGTATAATTTATGATGCCATAAATATTAAAATAAATTGCACCGTACTTTTTTATTACGGATGAGTAGTGTTGCCCAAATGGTGCCCAAACGGTAGTTGAGATCTCAGAACAATGTACATTGTTCTGAGATCTCAACTACCGTTTAATAAATAGTAATAGGATAATCGCTAATTGCAAGACTCTTGCGAGACTCTCGTTTGGGCAACACTACGTGTTCAGGACTACAAAAGGCCAGTGCAACGATACTGGTGTGTCCGAACTTGTCCACGGTACGTGGAGCTTAACGTTGCTCTTCAAACAATCTACAGGCTCTCCGGCCGACAAAACAATATATAGCCTCTGAGGCTTTATCATAACCAAGTTAATAACACTTACCTGAGCTGCAGACGCCAAACTTCGACCTTCCTAGGCCACGTCCAAGGTGTGTGTGTATAAGTATGAGTAAGTGAAAAGTGTGATGTAAGTCAAGTGTTATGGACGGTCACAAGGCCGGTCTTCAGATGGCGCGGTCCAGATAGCATCACAGCACAAACTCGCACCAGATTGAAGATATTTATCACTATTTTCAGCAGAGTCCGCGTGTCAGCCGGCTGACGACAATACGGCGATATGTCCAAAAATATCCCAGGGTTTTCGTCAATTCGGGATTACAACTTCAAACAATAGTTAATCGCGACCCAATTATCGGTTGCAACCGGCGATTCAATACGATATTTTACCAATTATAATTAACTCAACAGGTCACAACGCGGACATTTTTTCAACCGGAACCAAGGTTATCTGACAAGTCAAAGTAATGTCAAGCCTACAGATAATTAATGTTGCCGCACCAAAAATATGCGTTCAAAAACGTTCGGTACTAAACACTACGGATGAGCCCGCTCTTGACCTCGATCTCGTTGGATGAGGTCTACGATGTGACGAGCGAGCCCAGAAGATGCCTGTTCACTCTTGTTTTAATTTAAAGGCTAACGGGTCATATAATAATTTTTTTTTAAAGTTGGCTAGCAATGTGGGTAGAATTCTCATTACTAGCAATCTTTTTAACCCCTCCAACTAAGCTAAATATGCTCGTGTCTGGAGTGGGTTCACGGCAATAGTGTGATGGGTGGGATTCGAACTCGGGACCTGTCGATCACAAGTCCGACACCTTATTCATTAGGCTATTGACGCTTCAAAATAATCAGAATCAATCAGGAATCAGAAAAGAATCAGTTTTCGTATGTGGCTAAGCCAGAAGCTTGTACTTCAGGAAACCAGGTCTCCCACCTCTAGTACATATTAATAAGCCATAAAACTATCAAGCAAGTTAAGTATTGTGTTTGTAGTGTTTATAAAATGTACTTGAAACTATGAATGACATGTGGTAGAGAACACAGAAGCTGGCAGAGAGTTTCACACCTTGGCTATTTAGGTAACTTAATGAAATGTAAGCAAATTCAGATCTATATTGTAAACAAATCGAAATAGATGCAGTGTCTGATAAAAATAAAGGTTTTTAGTTGAAAATCGTCAAATGAGTCTCCTGGCACTCTGGGTAAGTAACAGCAAAATATTACAATAAAATAAAAAATATTTCAGTATGACATTACATGATAATTTATTTGCAAGTTATATTGTAAGAGATTCTCTAAAAAAGGTAGCCAATATCTAATCGATATCTGTTCCAATTTTTATCAAAATCGTTTAAATGGATTAAACTTTTTTTAAGGTTTTTTAAAAGACTGAAAAACAGAGTTGCTTTCGCATTTAAAATCAACATTTACATAAATCAATAACAGAATAGTAGGCATTTTGAATAGGTAACATATTTATTTAAACTTTATGTACAACAGTGCTATAATTAAATAGGCGGACTTAACACGTTCGCTGACAGTACGTCGTTAGGCGGGAAATTAAAATAGTGCGTTATTGACAGTACGTCGAGGGACGGGCCTCTTATTATTAAGAGAACTTCGTGGAAAATTCTACTGTCGTAATGTGGTGTCAGGGTACCTAAGTGTTCACTGTCAGCGAACGTGTAAATGCAATATGGCATCCTCTACCAGTCAACCTTTGGGTTAAAAAGTCCACAGTGTGGTAGGTGTACAAGTAAATAAAATGTCAATATAATTATGTCGTCGTGTTCCACGCGCGCCTCAAAGAGTCGTGAGCAATAATATTTTATTTTATTAATATAAATTGCGGGAATGTTCTAACGAGATACCGCGGCAACGGAACGTAAGGGCAGCTGGAGGAACAGGGTGAGTTTTTAGTCAGTAGCAGTCTGACTCTCCCTTCCCCTCTACCCAGGGCGGAAGAAGTCACTCGATGATTTAGCCACCCGAAAAAAAGGTTACGAAAAAAAAAAACAGATTATGATTTAAATTGCGTTACAGAAGTACATTTTTTGTACGATTACAAACAAACATTACAACTTGAAATAGTATTTCATTCATAATCACATACTAAACAGCAAAAAATCTGGTCAAACTTCAAACTACAAGCTAAGTGGGGTTGGCAGAGTGTGTCGACCTGCTTGTGTGACATCATGACTGAATTGGCCCACTATGAAGGAAAGTGGAAAAGGCCCATTCGGCACACCAAAATTCCGTTGCCGTGAGAGACAGGATAATATTACGCACTCTTACACTATTTCCCCACACAACGATTCCATTTATTAATAAAAAAAAATGTAAAGGAGACTAGCATTGTGGATAGAATTCACATTTCAAAATGTAAAGCTTCAGATTAACTACATACTGCTAAATGTCTAAATATAGATCATTCAGTGCCAAAGTCATTTTCAAGGCAATGACTATGGGTAATATATCTTCAGGGATTGTTACTTTTTCAAAGACTAATTTTGGCAAACGTTGCTAGAATCTGTATACTTTAGTCATTTTATTTTGAAAAGGTGTGTAGTGAGTACGCCGCAGACTTCACAATGGCTTACGAACCAATCTTTAAATGTCCAATCAAATAATTCGTGCACAATTACTATTGAAAGGCAAGTGACTGTTTGAATGACTGTGTATTATTGACCTCAAGTGTGCAGATTATAAAAATAAACAAAAAAGCTGGCATTACAGTGACGATCTCGATTGTCGTCAATAACGGTGTTACAAAGGGTTGCAAGTAAACTGCTCTGATTTCAAACACCAACCAGAGTTATCCTTCTACATTTAACCGTATGAATTGTGAAGAAATGATTGAATCCTACACTGTGTAATTACGACGTTTTTATTACCGAAACTATTAAATACGACTTACGGTTTAGAAACTAAGTATATCAATAGGACAATGTCAGTATTGTTTATAATCATCCGATTGCAATAGTGCTTCTTTTATCATATACTAGGATCCGCGCAGGGCTTTGCTCCCGTGGATTTTATCACGATAAAAAATTATCCTCCTTCTCTTACATTCGGTTAAAACTTAAAAGTACCTTTTCCAAGCTTCAAACTACTTCCATCACAAAGGAAATGTTTTATTTTCGGCCATCAGATGTACATTTATCGAAAAAAAGGAAAAAAATACTACAAATTGGGTAAAAATATTCTCTGGTGAATTTGAGCCTGATTTCTTGTGTAAAAAAATAATAGTTTTTCAATTATTGCCATAATTTATTCAACATGGCGTCTCGTTTGCTTGCATACTTTATTCGTTCTGAAATCCTGTCTCATCAAATTAATGTTACGTAGAATATAATTAAAAAATGTGTGTATTCTTGTAGTGTTAAAAATAAATTACTATTATTCTCTTATACCATATTTTTGAGTAAACATAATTAAGTGTGACGATTTCATCGTTACACAAATCTTTAGTCTCCATTTTTGAAATGTGTTTCTGAACGAATTCAAAATAACCGCTTGTTGTCTTGGAAGTTGAAACTCTATCAGTCAGTCAGGTCTCCGCTAGGGTAATAGTGTTGAAATGAAACATCTCCTTTCATGTAAATCCACGCAGTACCTTCGAAGATAGCGCGTTTAAATATACAAACTTCTCCGCTATAATATAGATAATAATTAATTCGTCAATCTCAGTTTCCTGACTCTTGCTGCTCTTGGGTGTTATGTTCAATCGTCACCATTGTTATCTAATAGATACTTATAAGCACTATAAAACAGAAACATTGCAAAATTCAATTAAGTTATGAAAATCAATTAAGTAACCATGGACTGTAGAGTTTCATACTGCTTTCATTTTCTTTAGAAAACGAAAGATTTAAACCGTGCACTAGCTTTATAACTTGCTTTTGTAGGCCTATGAGAAATTATCACACTAAGATTATTTTCTGTATCATGGGTGTATTTTTACAAACACTCAGATCTAGATTTGTTGTCATATATAATATGTAAATTAATCCAAAGTTATGTATGACCCGCTTTAAGCTAAACGTTGCTGTGGCCTGCGACTTTGTTCGTGTTGACTTTTATTAGGGTTTTGTTTTGAAATAAGACATAGCCTATATTTGACCTAGATTCCTCAACTACATATATTCATGCCTTATTTTGTCAAAATCGGTACAACTGTTTAGCGGTGAAAGCGGAACAGACAGACGGACTATCGCATTTATAATGTTTGAATGGATTACATACAACCTACAGATAGAAAAAAAGAAATTAATTGGCAACTATAGAATTATTTATTCGTTAATAATACTATAGATATCTGAAAAAAAGAACGCTATACAAATATTTAATTGGCGACGCAATAAATTGCGAGCGGTGACGCGTGGTCAACTTGGTGTAGCCAAATATTTGAACAGGTTATATAATTGTGATGTAAGGAGCCGTGAGGGTTAGTGGGTCGTGATATGCATACAAATTAGTGAGACTAACATGGTTAGTGTGTCATTGCAAGTGATGGGAATAGAAATGGGCGGAGATAGTGTTAATGACAATAGTTAGTCTGTGGTTACCGATAGCTATTACCTGGGAGTCTTTAAGTCAAGAGTGAATAAATTAATCAAATAAACATGCTTTTTTTTTATTTTATTTAAAATAGGTTCGCGTTTGACCACCATCTCACCTGATGGTAAGTGATGATGTGGTCGAAGATGGAGCACGCTTACCTAAAAGTAACCTATTCACTCTTGACTTAAAGACTCCTAGGTTATAGCTATCGGGAAACACAGACTCCGGCAGGGAATTCCACTCCTTAGCCGTACGCATAATGAAGGTATTCCCAAAACGTTTTGTGCGTATGGGTGGGATGTCCACCATGTAACGATGGCGCTTCGCCGTTTGTCTCGTAGTACGATGATGGAACGGGCTTGGTGGAATTAGATTGTGTAATTCCATCGCACACTCCCCTAAATGTAACCGATAGAAAACCGATAGACTAGCAACTCGTCGTCGATGTTCAAGGCTCTGGAGCTTTGACTCGACCAGTGCATCGATGCCAATGAGTCTCTTGGCCCGCTGCGCGTCCAGTTGGTATTTAGCAGATCCATCCCAAAGATTTGTTTATTTATTTTGCAAATAGGTTATAAATAACACTTTTATACGTAATTTTTTTCGTAAATGTAAACTAGATGAGGCCAGTGTTTCCTAACTGACTACTCTGAGAAGAAACACTGAAATAAACTCAGAGGTCAACGTCTCCTTTAAAGTCCATACAATCTGTAGTGATCATATCATATAACCTATCAGTAACCTATTCACCCTTGACTTAAAGACCCCCAGATTATAGCTAACAAGAAATATAGACTCCGGCAGAGACTTCCACTCCTTAAGTGTACGCACAATTACAGAAGTCACGTTATGATGATGTATTACGGGAAAATTAAAATTTTCCAAAGAGCAATGATGGTCCAGTGGTTACAGGAACCACTAACGAGTTGTAGGCCGTGGGTTTAAACTAAGACATGCACATTACTTTGTATAATTTTCATCATCAGTCTCACAAATTCAAAATCACTAAAGACGATGCACTGGTCGAATCAAAGCTCCAGAGCCTTGAACATCGACGACGAGTTGCTAGTCTATCGGTTTTCTATCGGTTACATTTCGGGGAGTGTGCGATGAAATTACACAATCTAATTGCGCCAAGCCCGTTACATCATCGGACTACGAGACAAACGGCGATGCGCCTTCGTTACATGGTGGACATCCCACCAATAGGCATTAAACGTTTTGGGAATACCTTCATTGTGCGTACGGCTAAGGAGTGGAATTCCCTATCGGAGTCTGTGTTTCCCGATAGCTATAACCTAGGGGTCTTTAAGACAAGAGTGAATAGGTTACTTCTAGGCAAGCGTGCTCCATCTTCGACCACATCATCACTTACCATCAGGTGATCAAATGCGAGCCTATTATCAATTTAAAAAAAAATGGTGAACATAAACATCGTGAGGAAACCGACATGTCCAAGGCGGAAAAATCCGAAGACTTGCGACATTCACCAATCTGCACTAAGCTCTCGTGGTGAATTTACCCTTTCCCTTTCATAGAGAAGAGACCTGTTTGCCTGTGTCCCACTAGTGGGGACGTTATAGATTGGTTATTTATATTAATATATGGTTGCTTTGACAACTCAACAAACACAAACATATACAGAGTTGATACGACCGAGGGGCTTTCCTTTAAACTGCGTATACTAGGTACCATTTTCAAGCTCTATACCAAAAATCAATTAAATAGGAGAAGTAGTTTAGTCGCAAATGATCTTGATGAGATGCACCTTAAAGCGATACATCTGACCAAGACAAGAGATAACACGCGCCGCGCTACGTTGCCACTTTGTTACCCAGGTATTTAACACGTTGGCTGCAATGGGGGGTCAAAATGACCGGCACTTGGTAGAAGCGTTGGGGCCATGGGGGGCTTAAATGACCGGCACAACTAAGGTGAACTTGAACACCTTTTGCTCGCTGACGGCCAAGCGTGTAACGCAAAATACCATTACAAGTGGCCGGCGCGGCCCCAATGATCACTTAAGATAACTTGGCCTCAAAATATTTTTATGATTTTTTGATTGTATGAATGTTTTTAGCGAGTAAAACAAAATTATGATGTAAATTAAAGACAGTATACTTTTTAAAATATTTTTATTATTACAAATCAAAGACTAGTGTTATTTATAGACACATTATTTTGTGTTGAGATCAAAGTAATTTTAAATTAAAAAACAAACAGAAAATTCTATCAAAACACGATCTGCACAAATATGGCTTGTCTAGGCAAACTGAACAAAATGTCGTAACCTTTTTGGTTTTGTTTTTGGCAATTTTACTTCCATGCGTTTGTGAATTATTTTTGTAACAACCTACACAAAATTTTCTTGTCGTCGCAGCCTTTCTGTTTGCTTTAACAAGAGAATGTTTTATTCTCTTTGGCCTACATGGAATGTTAGCTCCATCACGTGGGTTTGAGTCAATCATTTGTTGTTACAGTTTTCGTCTAAATTCAATAATAGGGATCTTCTTTTTTAATTTATTCTTATAAAACCCTAGCATTTACTACAGCTGTGTTTAGAAGCAGTTCTAAGGCCAACTTCTTGTACCACTTGATAGACTTTCGAAGCGGAGAAGAATACGCTGTCATTTGATCCGAGAGGTCTACTGCTGCCTTAGCTTTATTATAATCCATAATTATCTTCGACTTAGGCTTAATCACCTCTATTCCTATCTTATTTTAGTTTTTATAAATCCTATAGAGTGTTTAGTTGACAGTAGACAAAAGTCACGTTTGTCCTTCCATTTCATAACTGTAATTCCCTTACTGTTTTCTTTAGCTGCAAACTCACCAGGGTTTAGTTTGGCTTCCATCGCCTGTTTCGGCAAGTACTTTATTAGTTTTTGCGTAAAGTACCAACAAGATGTGTCTCATTTGGCGGGAATTTTTAAGCGATTAACAAGAATGACCGGCGATTTGACCGGCGTGGCTCCAATGAAAAAATATTACATTTGCGCTGCGCCTGGTGTAAATGACTGGCAGACTAAAAACAGCACATAATATACAAAAAAATGTATATAAACATATATTATATATAGAAATCTTATAAATAGATCGTTTTACGTCATTTAAACAACTGATGACAAACGCAAATATTTTCGGATTTCCATATGGCAGGCAACGTGTTAAGGTCAGTCACATTTATTTACAAAGGGTGGTTGCGTTTTACTATGATTTGTAAGCTAGGTATTTAGTTTACTTAAAAAAAAATTTTTTTTGTCTAGTTTTATTTTTTAACTGTATCGAATTAACACTAAACACGTATAGTATACGTAGTGTAATTTAATGCCCCTCTGTCGTATCAACTCTGTATATAATTTAAAAAAAAAATCCGCCAAAAATAATTGTTTCTCGATCATACTTAGTTTGTACTTTGTCCGGGTTTGATATCATTCAAAAACCCTTTTTATAAGCACTTTTTCTAATTATGTATAACTAGCTTCAGCCCGCGACTTCGTTCGTGTGGTAGGTTTTCCCTCGGAAATCCCGATCCTGTAGGAATTCTTGGATAAAAGTATAAAGCCTATGTGTTAGTCTAGGATATCAACTATCTATTTACCAAAGGTGTGAATGCCAAGTTTCGGCTCGAATCATGTGGCATCCGACAGACTTTCTAAATTAATGATAATTCATTATAATATATAAAACTGTAAGAATTATACAGTATAAATAAAATCTGTAGAAGTACACCGTTTAAAAGTTCATTTTAAACAGTTATTCAATTTATCAACACGTTTTCTATCTACAATTTCAATTAGAAATGTTGCCAATACCAAAATAAACTAATATCGATACGAAATTGCACTTGCAAATCGATTACATTAATATTATTATGAACCTACGTCAGTGAATTTATTAGTTACTAAAGTCATAACTCGTAATTCTTATAATAATTAATAATGTTTAGTTATATTTTTTAATATCTTATAATAATTTAAAGTAATTCAATTAAATTATCGATATAGTTTAGAATATTTATTTAGTGCTGGTAATACTTAACCTTGTAGTTGTCACTGATAATTGTCAAAAGTTTTACTTTTCCCGCGTTTTATGACGAGCGACGAAGTGTCTTATGTGTTTTTTGAGCTTTGTGTTGTTTATTGCTTTGTTACTGGACTCCGATTTCTGTATTACTAACGACTACCTTGGCTGTTGAAAACGAATTCAATAGTCATTATTCAATAATTTTATAGTTTATTTCATGTTATCGTTAAAATGAGAAGTATTATGTGGTTAACTTCAAAGAACTATAACTTTTTTTGGTGTACTTCTTATAGAAAACTATCTATACAGTCCAATTATATAATTATTTTCCTTTTTTATGATATATAGTTCATCTTTGTCGGTTCTGGCCGAGTCTTGAAGGAAGCCTTGGCATTCTCCTTTCATTCAGATCTGGTCCGTAGTTTTTGCGTGAAAGATTACCAGTTTCAGCTCGCGACTTCGTTCGCGTTGGGGGTTTTCCCTTCAGTATTTATTGCGTGAAAGAGTAACAAACATCCTTACATCTATACATCCATCCTCGCAGACTTTCGCAATTCGCGTTTATATTATTAGTAAGAAGTAAGATAATACATATTACTTTCGTTAGGGTAGAATGAATGAGGCTTTTAAACTTACCTACCTATTGTAACTATTTAGTAATCTGTGCTATTGTGCAATTGCAGAAAGCACTACAAGCAAGCAATATAAGCAATCACACCTGAACAGTTCTAGTTTGGTATTTTATTTTATACCGCTTCCTTTTAACTGTTAATTGTCCATATCAAACCCGGCCTGTATTTAAATCGCGACTTTTGAACCCACATGTCAAAGCGGCGTTCAACAGTTTTGTAATTCAAATTAATGACAAGTTCACGAGTAAAAAATAGATAAGCGTCATACCTACTTTTTGTTTGGATCGCGTCAACGACTTTCATTTGTAAATACAACACGATAAGTGGATATGTTCGAAGTTTGAAGTTGGGTGCTGGAAAGCGGACTTTGGATTTTAAGTTAAAAAAGGCACAAATAAGTTCTTTGTGAGTTTTTTTTTTTAAATTAATGAACTTTTTTATTCCTTTTTTTAAATTTGGTGATTAAAAATTCGGTCAGTTCTTTTCTGTGTTCCCTGCTACTTATGACCTTTCAGCCTTTAAAGCAAGAGTGAACAGGCATCTTCTGGGCTCGCTCATCCCATCGTAGATTTCATCTATCGCTTACCATCAGAGATCGAGATCAAAAGTGGGCTCATCCGTAATAAAAAAGTGTGATGTACCTACTCTAGCTACTATGCTAACTTTTGGGGTATTTTTGGGCGTAAAACCATCAAATGCTGCCTGCCACTCTAGGTGGAGCGGAAGGGAGTGTCAGACTTTTAATGACTTAAAACCTAGCCAGTTCCTTCAGTAACTTTGGGGCCGGGGTAACGGTGACTCGTTAGGACATTTTAGCCAAATTACTTTGGGTTACAAATTTTGAATTTAATCTCTAGAGCCCCAGCGGCACAAAAACGTGCCAGTAAACAAGTATTAGTTGAGCCCCGCTGGCACAAATTTGTGCCACCAAATCCCGACCGATTTAAAACTGTATTTGTAGTAAAGATAAGTCTTAAAATCGTTTCTGACCGGGGTCAGATTACGCTTACGATAAGAGCCCGCCCACGGTGCTTGACAGATGGTTAACGTAAATAATGGCAGTCCTTGAGAGGATAAGTTTTATATTCTTATATATAAACAAAAGATGAAGAAAGTAAAGTGAAAGACAGAGGTTCCGGGCTCGACTTTGGAGTTGCATGTCCTACCCAACTAACATTCTGCCGTCAGATACAGGTTTCATTATAACTTTAATCTGTTCAATTGCGTAATAATTATCTCAGTTCTAACGTTAAGCGATATAAAGGAGTTCAAAAATAATTTGAAGTGCAATGATGCTTCAAGAACTGCAATGAAGGTCTTTAAGCAGTTTTAAGAGTTAGAATGGTTCTAATTACAGCACATGTAGTTAAGACGTTATAGGTTTAACCTGTTTCTAGCAGCTAAAGCTATACAACAGTGCTTACTGACACCCGTTAACACGTATTGTTATATAGTGGTTGTTACGAAGAGACTTATATATATTGAGGTATTATATTGACTTTAAGGTGCAGGCATTGGTTGTTAAAGAGAGTTTGTGTAGGGTGTACTAACACAAGATATTTAAAGTGTTGAAAAACTCTTTTATGTAGTTTTAACCTGTCATATAAAATTTACTAACGCTTATTGTGTTAAGCTGGCACAATTTAAAGTCATAAAAGTTATGATGTTAGGCACGCACGTGTGAGTCGTTATTAACACATAGAGGCAAAAAGTTTTTATATTTATGCAATAAACGGACTGAATAAATTAGATTTCTGTTTAGGTTTTAGTAAGTTATAGAAAAATGAAACAATTACAACGTTGGAGTAAACAAAAGAAAAAGGATTAGGCAGGAATGTCGTAAATTTTTGGAGTCGGTTAATAATGGTATGAATTACAAAAAAAACTAGTAGTTCTTATAATACCGAATTAGATCCTCTTGTTCCAGTTATTACGAAAAATAAAGAAAATTCACTACAAATCAAACACAAAAATAATAGTAATACGAGTAATTTGAGTCAAGTTCGAGTAGAATCACAACAGGGTTCCGCAAAACAAGAAAAAGAAGAAACTGCAGTCAATCACGATTTTGTTGAATTTTTCTATTTCTTAACACTTAGTGAGCCCGAATGCGAAGAAGAAGAAGTAGAAAATGTAGTAAAATTGAAAAAATTACTTCACTAACAAAAAAGTAAAAAATCCGGTCCATTGAATATAATATTACCCTGTATGAGTAATATTATTTTCTTCAAAACATTTGCTGTCGATTTTAAATGAAGGCTACGTTAGTACTGAAGTATTGCTTCCAAAAGACCCACGAACAATTTTACAAACTCCAAATGAAATTGTTATTAAAAATATTGAAGGAGGACAACACTTGCCAGTCATGGTATAACTGGACCTTTAATGAAAATACTGAAAAGTTCAATACTATACTTGTTGACCTCTGATAATGGAAAATAATTTTCACTACATGGTAATTTTTTTTTAAATAAAGATGTTATATTTGACAAACCTATTAGTCATCGTTTATAGGTAAGTTTAAAGTAAAAAAAAACCTTTTGTAATCTCTGATGACATTATAGTAATAAATCCAAATGAAATTAAATGCAAATTAGTATTGTGTGAGTCATAAAGATATATTATATTTTCTTCCATTAGTACATACACTATAAGTATTTTGTTAAATATTATGCAAAGATACCACACTAGCTCAAGACCAGGATAAGTCGAAGGTGGTTCGTGGGACAATATAGGCTCTTAATAATAATATAGTAATAATAAGAAAGCTTTTTTAATGTCTATTAAACCAGTAAATGTTCAAAAAAATATGTGATTGCACAATTGTAATGACATTATTATAATACCTCAGTGGTAATGAAATACATGTACCTCCATATGTAACATTTCAAAATTAAACAATTATTTAGCTGTGTAACAATCAACAAAGTTATTTACCTATCTACTAGTATTCTGTAATTATGTACTCGAGAAAATAAATTTAAATAAAAATTTAATTTAAATTAATTTAATTTTTTTCCTTTAAATAAATTATTTTCATATTTTTCTCTGTGGTTTTTTTGACTAAATCATCTCTTTTTCTATTTTAATTGGAATTTTCTTATACTGAATTTTTCCTTTCCTTGCTTTTTCCCATATTTTGTTTGTCTAAATCATCCCTTTTTTGTTTTCCTCCTTATTTTATTTTATTAAAACATCTGATTTTTGTTTTTCTCTATGTTTTGTTCCACTGAATCCTTCTTTGTTTCCTGTTCTCCTTCTGTGTTTTTTTTTCAATTAAATCATTTATTTTTTCATATTACATGACGTTTTCTTCTTCATTTAACTCATTCTCATTTTCTTCATAATCATACGTGATATTTTTTGCATTTTAGTCCCCCGCCGAACAGACATAAAGAATGAATACTGCGCACTCAAGGACAGCGCTCATAAACTGAATAGGTACTCTGTTGAATCCTGGACAATCCTGAAAAACAAATATTTTTTAGAAAGAAAATTATTATGTTTTATATAGGTATGTATATTAGAAGTATGCAAAAATGATAGTCCCACATTTTTAATCAAAAACTCTAGAATTATGATCAAAATCCTGAATTGAGCATGGAGTATGCTCAAATCAGGATTTTTTCCACACAACAATAAACCTACAAAATTTAGACCATTCTGAAATTATATTAGGTACCAGACCATTATGTAATTTTATTAGGTTACCTACTATCATAAATTTCTGTATTATTTTTTGGATATACTTAAAGGTTTTCATTATTTCAATAAGGAACCCTATTCCAGTCAGTTTATAAAATGTTTAGGCGCTAGTATTCTCTTGGCAAAAGTAATTGTACTCGTTTAACCCTTAACAACCCAGTAAGCTTTTCAAACGTAACTGACCAGAAGTGTCCAACGGACACCATGTATGAAGCTTAGAGTACTTCTAGGGAAAAAATACGAGGTGTACCATAATTATAGACTTTAATGTGGTTTTAAACATTTATATTCATTTATTTACATACATATAACTTTTTAAAATGTATATGAAATGTATTTATTTACAAACATTACAAATGAATTTTTTTACTGAGTGCTCAGAGCATACATTACGGTTGCATTTATCGCAGCACTGTTTAGATATTCTGGATATTTTTGCAGGACAAATGTGACAGCGTTTTTTTTTTTGGTAGCAGGTTCAGAAGATTGAGCTTCTTCTTGATTGAATCCTACTACATCTGCAATAGCTGCTAAATGATAACTTGTCAGGCCCTTCCTGTTACGTCTCCTTATGTGCGGTGTAACTAACTCAGTTACAACTTTACGCAAAAAAACTTTTCTAAGTACACACTTCTTCCGTTGGTTCCAAGAAGGATATAAATTTTTCCATATAATTAGCGATGCGATGCCAACCACATCTATAATATTTTGGAAAAATTCAACACATTTTGTTTTACGTCGAACTGTGTACTCATGGACCATCTGATCAAGCGTGTCAACTATCCCTTGGTGGAGTTGTACTTAATACAAATTTATTTCAGATTAGTTATTATTGCTCACATTTACTTCATTACTATGATGCATCGTAGATAACAAAATAACAGCACGGTTCTTTTTTGGCACATAAGACACCAACGTCATATTTTTTTTAAAACCGAAAATATTTGATTCCTCGTCACGGTTTCTGTGAGGTTGAAAATTTGAAGGAATACGAGTTTTATTTTTTCTCATTGTTCCAACTATTGTAAGTCTATTTTCAGGCAAGGTTTTAGCAACTTCAATGCTCGTAAAATAATTGTCGAAAGTAATGTTTCTGTTTGTTCGAAAATATGGTTCACATAACTGGTTGACAACATTGTACGCCAAATTTTCCGCTCTGTTACTTCCTTCTTTTCCAAGATATGGTATGCCATATAGTGACAACTATTTCTATTATAATCAAATTCTTTGTGATTTATTATAATTACCCACTTACTGCGATATAATTCTGAGTAGAATGTAAACAAACAGTCTACCTTCATACTCGAGTGCAACAAAGAGTTACCTAATGTGTCCATCGGACACTTGTGGGTCGATAAGTTACTATTATAGTTTATTGTTAATAAATGCTATACAATTCATATTATAAACATTATTATTACAGATTTAGAATCTTGAAACCTTGCAGATAGAATACATAAAGTGGTTTTTCGTAGAAATAAATACTTAACTTTTTATGAGTAAATGAACCAAAAATTGTGTCCACGAGACACTTGTGGGTTGTTAAGGGTTAAGACTATTTTAACACAGCAATGTGTACTCAGGTCTGCATAATACTCTTGACTTAAGGTGCTTTATCTCAAAAAGTGTAATAAATGACTCAGGTTATTACATAAAGCTTTAATATATATCCGCCATTTGTTTTGGAAAACTAACCTATAAATTTACCGAGTTATTCAATATTTCACTGTAAAATACTTAATTATTTATGTATACTTTATCATTTCACTGATGCCAATTGATATATAATGCTAACAGCCATAGAGCAGGAATAAAAAAAAATTACTACTGAGAATCGTATCGTATTTTATATTCACATAAGTTTAATCTCTTTAATAAATCCTGAGCGCGATAAAATTGAGATGGGAAACATGGTATTCTTTACCATGAAATCAAAACGGCATACTGTTTTCACTTCACAAAATATGTATACCTTGGTTGAATACTTACTTTTATTATTATACAGATAACACTTCATGTCCATATTATTATGTTTTTCCACGTGCACTTAGTTCTTATTAACTCCACCGTACAGGAATTTTGAGAAGCTTAAACTACAAATTGGGGTAAAAAGTACTCAGAAAGCGACAAGATACTCGCTTGACACTTTTTTAGATAACTAATACGCGTCAAGGTCTCAAACAACTACTTATAATAGGTCTAATAAAGTTACAAGTGACATGCAATGCTTAGCCGACGATTTTCTGTAACCTATAGTGTTAACCAACCCTTCTATAGTTACAATTATACCGGTAAAAGTAATAACCAAGAGTGTATAAACGGTCTTGTGCAGTTACATTAGCTCTCCAATAACACCATTCTACAGGCTTTCTATAACCTTTACCTGCAAAATCGAGGGCCTGTTTCGTGGGTACAAGGGTGTTAGGGCACTCTATAACTCTGCTATTACACCTATTCTTACAACTTTTATACTCAAATGGAACCGATATACAACTGCTATACAGGTTGTTTTAACGCTAGCGTGCTAGTTGGGTAGGTTCGAACCAAGTCAAGCACATTATTTTGTGTAATTTACATCATCACCACCATAGAAACCCTTTTTTTCCTGGATAGGAAAATCATCGAGTGACTTCTCCCGCTCTGGGTTAAGCGGAAGGGATTGTCAGACTTCTACTGACTAAAATCTTACCCTGTTCATTGAGCTGCCCTTAAGTTCCGGGGCCGCGGTATCTCGTTAGAACATTCCCGCGACCCTGGCAGGCAATGGCTTTATGGGGCCCCGTCACTGGTGCTGACAGTTCTTTGAGGCGCGCGTGGAACACAACGCGCCGCCGACCCGGGCCTAGGGACACAGTATCGATAAGAAAGTATCGATATTGTACTCATGAGTAATATCGAAAAAAAAGTATCGTACTCATAAATGTATCAAAAGAAAAGTATCGAGTACTTTTCTTAGGGCCTAATGCGCATACGTCAAGCCGTCAATGTCAGTCAGTAACGTCAATTTAGCTTTAGTATAGTAGGACAGAAGAACAAAACATCAACACTAATGGTATTGGTAAACTAGTGTAGTAATAGTTCCTACTATAAAAAGACAACTGTGACTTTACAAATTATTTAAACAATATTATATTATTTATTCTTTTAGCAACATATTATAGTACCCATTCCTCCTCCGTACAATCGCTAATAGATATACAGCACGGAATAATAGGTTCTTTTAGATAGCACACATTCACATTTAATAAGTCAAACAATAGTCAAGCAGAATAACGATCAACCGGAGAAAAACAAATCGCAAGACGAACACAAAGAATAATACAAATAATACGGTTTTGTGGGATATCGTTATAATATATTATAAGAACTACATTGTACCTTATAAATAATAATAACAAAACAATTTTCTAACGGCGAACGATTGAGTGATTGATTAGTGAAGGACAGGATCTGAACTGTGAACAGAAAGAAAGACTGAAGGAACGATTTCGAGCTCAATGTAATGATTTAGAAGGATCTGTTTAATTGAACCAGATGGCGTTGCCGTCCAAGATTTATTCGATACGATACCTGTCAAAAAGTACTTATTGAGTAAAAGTATCAAATACAAAGTATCGAGTACAAAAGTATCGGTATCGAAACAAAACGTATTCGATACCACAAAGTATCGATACTTTTTTCGTGTCCCTACCCGGCCCTGGTCCTTACCGGACGGTGAACAACCCCTGCTTGCCGGCCGCAGAAAAACCGGCATATCCTATGAATAAAAGTTCAAAGACATGTGACATCCACTAACCCGCACTGGGCACGTGGATTACAGGCCATTCCCTCTCGTAGAGAGGAGGCTTATGTCCCAGCGGTGTGCACGTAATAAGCTGAATATTATTATTATAAAAACATATTATCAGGCCGCGAGCGCAAAAACGACGAAAGAGATTTTTGAAGAAGATAGGTTCACTAACTAATTTTTTTTATAAAATGTTACTTAGGCCGTTTTTGCGCTCGCGGCTTTTTATTCTAGCTGATTTTAAAAGAATTGCTCTTAACATAATATAGAGATTCCTCCGTTCCTCGGAAAGCACGTTAAGCCGTTGGTCCCGGCTGTCATTTGGACATCTTTGGCAGTCATTACGGGTAGTCAGATGCCAGAAAGTCTGACACTGTTCTGGGCAAGGGGTATCGTGTTACCCAGCTAGTGGGTTATGAAGCCGATCCCAAAATAGTTGGTTAACACGTTCGCTGACAGTACGTCGTTAGGCAGGAAATTAAAAAAGTGCGTTATGACAGTACGTCGAGGGACGGGCCACTTATTTTTTAGAGTACGTTGTGGGAAATTCTACTGTCGTAATGTGGTGCTGACACCACATTACGACAGTAGAATTACCCTGAGGTAAGTGCTCACTGTCAGCGAACGTGTTAAGTATACGTATGCTTTCCACTTCTTTCTTTGACATATCTTTTACTATTCAAGCAGCTCGTTTGTGGAATGCATTACCCATAGAAGTGAGGCGTGCTCAAACGCTACCAGCGTTCAAAAGAATGGTGAAGGAGCTCTACCTCTCAATATAATTTTTCCCCTCTTTTCTCAATGATATCTATACTATAATATTATAAAGCGGAAAAGTTTGATTGTTTGTTTGCTTGAACGCGCTAATCTTCGAAAGTACAGGGTGGATTTGGATGAAATTTGGTATGGAAGTAGCTTGAAGCTTGAGAAAGGTTATAGGCTACTTTTTACGCGACTGCAAAAAAGGAGAGTTATGTTTTTACCGTGATAGAATCCACGGGAGCGAAGCCCCGCGTGAGTACTAGTATTTGATATTTATTAGTATTTATGTTTTTGATATTGTATGTATTTTATATAGCTTTTTCCCGCGGCTTCGCCCGCGTTAATTCACACTTTGTCAATAATGCTTGTTGCCAAAAAGGTGTACCGCACCTGTTTGGGTGGATAAAAACGCATATAATTTTTAAAAAACTATCACCTGGGTCCATTCATCCCCAAAAAGGGACAGACAGTTAGTATTTAATATTCATCTTTTTAAAACCAAAAACGTAGTTTACAATACATTTTTTGTAAACTACGTTTCTGGTTTTCCCGTCCTTGGCTAAAACGTGTCGATTTTGTGAGCTTGATACTCGTGAGCACGCCACATAGGTACAGTTGCCCATGGGAAAAACAGTCTTTTTCTAAATATACATCTGCGACTTTCAGTGTCTGTCCTTGAGCTTTGTTTATGGTCATTGCGAATGCTGCTTTTACGAGAAATTTGAGTTTTTTAAACTGGAATGGCAAATCGGTCGGGATTATTGGAATGCGAGGAATAAATACGTTTTCACCGCTTGCTGTTCCTGTCATAATTATTGCTTGAACAACATTGCATCCAAGGTGTGTAATTTGTAGTCGCGTGCTATTACAAAGCTTTGGTGCATCCAAATTACGCATCAACAAGACTGGGACACCAAGTTTAAGCCTCAAGTAATGTGATGGGGTACCCTGACAATTCTAGGGAGTTGATAAACTCTACAGGGTACGACGTCACTTCCTCAATATCCATGACATTGTCGATGGACAGATACTCGACAACATCACAATCCACATGAGACAATCTTTTCGTTGATCTGCCCTACAATTTCGTTAGTCGGTGCCAAAATTGCTCTTTGACGCAGCCATACTCTATTCCTCATATTTGTTTTTAAATCCGAATAAACGTGGTTTATTAAATTATCTGTATCTTGGACTATGTTACAGAGTTCAGAGCTCAAATAAATCATCCCGTTGATATCTGTTGCCACACGATCTTCTCCCATTTTCAAAGGGGCAGCCGCATATTGCCCCGATTTTAAAATAGAATTGATTCGTATATTAACTTCATTGGTTAAAATTTTAACGGTTGACTGGTGCATGACGTGGGTTCGACCCCAGCCCTAAACAAAGATTTGTATGGCCTACATGTGGTTGTGTAGATTTAAAACAAAAATATTTCGAGTGGTTCTTGAATACGCAATTTGAATGAATTAGGAGGGGGGAAACAACGTTCCAATACCCCTTTTACATTCTTAAGGGATGATTTCTATGTTTAAAAACAATTCTATGTCTTTTCCAGTGTCGAAAACTATCTTCATACCAAATTTCGTCTTAATCGGTTTAGCGGTTTAACCGTGAAAAGGGAATAGACAGACAGAGTTACTTTCGCAGTTATGATATTAGTATGGATAGTATGGATTAGTAGGATTGTGTGTTCATCTACTTTATTATATTCATTAGGAATTCTCTTCTCTCTTCTCTCTATTCTCTATTAGTGATATTGTTTAATTACTTATTTTATATTTAAACATGTGATTTATTTTTTGGGTTCTTTTTATAATGTTCCTGTATTGGACAGATCTGTGTCCCAGCCATGGGCCCGTTATAGGCTAATTAAGATTTTGTTATATTTTCTAATAAAATCACAACTAACAATATTCTTCTTTTGTTACAGAAAAAATGCAATAAAAATCCCGCCGAAGCAAAACAAAATTCAAGATGGTCGCTCCCAAGCTGATCTCTGTCAGTGATGCCATCAGCGAAAATTTAATAAAAAGTGACCAGGAAATGAGCTATTGTGCACAGTGCATCGACAGTGTTGACGAAAATATGAACAATAAATATGAAAATTTGTCTGAAGTGCAGAAGTTTTATAATGGAAAGAATATCCTGATTACCGGTGCTACAGGTAAGGCTTACTGTTATTCCTCCTTCTTTTTAGAGTTCCGTAGCCGAATGGCAAAAAACGGACCCCTTATAGATTTGTCGTGTCTGTCTTTTTATGGTTCTATGGTATATCCGTATGTCACAGCCATTTTATTCCGAAACCAAAAACTATTAACACTACACAGTTGAAACTTGGTAGGTAGATGTATTCTGTGAACCGCTTTGCCATTTTTATACAAAAAAAAAAACAGTAAGGGGAGGCTCCCCATACATAGAACTAGAAGTATTTTCTTTTTATTGAACCTATTCGTGCAGGATACGTAGAGGTTCCTAAAACCATTTCTACTCAAAGACAAAAAAAGTTGGTGTAGGGTCTAAGTATCCGCGTCGAACAAGAATATGGAGAACACCAGACTTATCACACGCTTCCGCTAAACTTGACTTGAGATGTTTCTATTTGCCCAAATGCGACAATGCGCCAAGTGACAATGTCTAGCTGTGACATAACACATGTGGCATGGCTTACTCTTATTAAATGAGAAATGTTATTTTAAAAGTCAAGCCACGGATTTGTAAAATGGCTACGGGATCAAACTTCACATTTTATAACTAAGCTAAGGAAAAATTAGATATGTCCCTAATAAACTATTCGTCTTTTTTTACAACGTCAACTAAATATTCAATAAAAGCGACAAATTAAGATCAACAATTATTTAACTTGCAATTCTTATTTAGATATTGCCCCATTATTTACTAATTCAGTCACGGATTTTACATCTCATCACCACGTTTTACAGCTTCAACACAAGGTCCTTTTGTTTCCTTTTTAGGGTTCCGTAGTCAACAAGGAACCCTTATAGTTTCGCCATGTCCGTCTGTCTGTCCGTTTGTTCGCGGTTTAGCTCAAAAACCATTGGTACTAGAAAGTTGTAATTTGGCATGAGTATACACGTTAATGATGCCGAAATAGTGGTAAAATAAAATTTTGAAAAAAAAAACAATTATTTAGGGTACCTCCCCTACATGTAAAGTGGGATGATAATTTTTTTTTCGTCCTTACCATAGTGTAGGATATCGTTGGATAGGTCTTTCAAAAATATTAGGGGTTAGGGAAGACCGTTTTTTGATTAAGCAAACCGTTCGTGACTTATCAAGCTTTAAAGTACCAATTTTCGTTAGAGTCAAGTGTCCTCCCCCTCTTTCAACTAAACGGTTATAGTTAGAAATTCAAATGACACGGCAGTAGTACCTATATATAACGAAGTTTAAAGGAAAACTATCACACATAAGTAAGCATATTATAGTAACAGGAAAACACCAGTTTTTGCATGCTTTCTGGATCTCTCAAAAGCTTTTGACCTAGTGTCCTATGACAAATTATGGCAGAAGCTACATACTGAGACGGATTGTAGGCCGGAAGTTATATCTGTTTTCAGGTATTGGTACAACAACCAAAAGAATAGTGTCAGGTGGGCAGGCTCTTTTTCGGATGTATACAGGTTGCAGTGCGGGGTGAGGCAGGGGGGACTTACCTCACCGACGCTATTCAATCTGTATATGAATCGGCTTGTCGGTGAACTCAGCAGTGCCAATGTAGGGTGCCACATAGACGGAGTCTGTGTCAATAACATAAGCTACGCGGATGACATGGTTCTGCTGAGTCCATCGATCGGAGCGTTGCGTAAATTGTTAGGAATGTGTGAGTCTTACGCGGAGGCCCACGGGCTCAGATACAACTCAAAAAAAAGTGAGCTAGTCGTTTTTAAGGCGCGTGGCAAAAGTTACGAGTCCGTACCTACACTCACCTTAGCCGGTACTGTCTTGAATAGAGTCACAAAGTTTAAGTATCTGGGCCACTGGGTTTCCGAAGACCTAAAAGACAACATGGATGTGGAAAGGGCACGTAGGGCGTTGGCTGTCCGGTGCAATATGTTGGCCCGCAGGTTCGCACATTGCAGCAATCCAGTCAAAGTTACACTTTTTAAATCTTACTGCACATCATTATACACTTGCAGCCTGTGGGTGAATTACACACTGGGGACATACAACGCCTTACGTGTTCAATATAACAACGCGTTTAGGGTGCTTATGGGACTACCACGATTTTGCAGTGCTTCGAACATGTTCGCGGAAATGCATATCGATGGGTTTCATGCTCTTATACGGAAGCAATGTGCGTCGCTGCTGAATCGTGTTAGGTCTAGCAAAAATAGCGTTATAAAAGTGTTTGCAGATAGGTGGGACTCTCCAATGCTGAGCCACTGGATACGCCTACACACTGACTATTAGTTTTTATATTTTTATTTGTATTATGTTCCTTTTGTGTCTTATGTATGTTTTGGTGTCTTATGTATGTTTTGTTGTCTGTTTTGATGAGTGAAGTGTTTTATTATGTGTAAGTTTGTACATGTAACTATGGATCAAGGTCTGAAATAAAGTTTATATTATTATTATTTCCTTTATTACATTTTATGTACATATTGTTTATATTTTTAAATATTTCTATAAAAAAAACAAAAAAAACATTTAAAAATATAAAAAACAGTAGCCCACCGGTATCGGGAACAGGGTCCAAGCTACCGGTGGTCAGGGCTCTTGAGAGAGAAACCTCCTAACAATTCGCGCCGTGTCCAGAAGTACTGCTTTCTGGACCAAGCCCTTGATCCAGCTGCCCAACGAGAGCCTCCTAAGATGTTTGTCGAGGCTCTTGGCTATTATGCCATTGGCTGAGACGACTATCGGCACAATGATTGCTGTATCCACATCCCACATGTCAACAACCTCGTGAGCCAAGTCAAGATACTTAATTTGCTTATCTTTCTCGGCTTTCACGAGGTTCTCGTCATGAGGGACCGCTATATCAACAATCACTGTGCGACGCTCTAATCGGTCTATTACCACTATATCAGGCTTATTGGCAACAATAGTCCTGTCAGTGATGATAGACCGATCCCAGTACAGTGTAATATTGCCATTTTCGAGAACTGGGTCGGGCACATACCTATAGTACGGTACTTCTGATTCCACGAGATTGTATTTAAGAGCAAGTTGCTGGTGAACAATCCTAGCTACAAGGTTGTGTCTATGCAAATAGTCTCCGTTAGCCAGACGAGAACAACCGGAGATAATGTGACGAATGGATTCTCCCGGTTTGTGACATGCCCGACATATGTCTACCGTACCATCCTTCACAATATATTTCCGATAGTTATTCGTCATCATAACTTCATCCATAATTGCACAGACAAAACCTTCGGTTTCCCCGAAGAGGTCACCAAAACGTAGCCAGGCTACGGACGCTAACGTATCTACGTCAGACCCATGAAGGGCCCGGTAATAGCGTCCGTGAAGCTCCTTGCTCTGCCATACTTCTCTGCGGTCATTAGTATCTAATACTACAGGTTTGCGCCAATTCTCGGTACCTAAGGAGAGCGGAGTGAGGCCTTTGTCCACCGCTACCACATCTCGATGCATACCCACGTCGGCTTCTAGGAAATATTCCCTAAGGCTGCATACCTCGCGGTTGTGCAGGGTCTTTGCATTTAAAAAGCCACGACCCCCGCACTTCCGCGGGATATACAGCCTCATCACCGATGAACGTGGGTGATGCATTCGATTTGCAGTCAGCGTTGTGCGGACCCGCCTGTCCAAGGCGTCAAGTTCAGTCTGAGTCCATTTGAGTATGCCAAAAGAGTACATCAATACTGGCATGACCCAACCATTGAAGGCACGCACCTTGTTTCCGCCTGATAGAAGACTATTCAGTACTTTATTCAGGCGGCCAAAGAAGCGTTCCTTCAATGACTGTTTAACATAAGCAACATTGATGCCTAGTGCCTCTGACATACCCAAATACTTGTAGGTTTCAGTTGAGCCGAGGGATCTTAGGTGTATGGAATCCGAGAGCTGAGTTCCCACGGATTCCATAATCACTCCTCGCTTTACATGCATGACCGCACATTTGTCCACCCCAAATTCCATCCTGATGGCGCTACTGAAGGTTTCCGTTACCTTCAGTAGCTCCATGAGTTGCAAGTTGTTGGGGGCAAAAAGTTTCAAATCATCCATGAAAAGCAAGTGTGATATGACCTGACCACCTCTTCTCAACTGGTAGCCTTGCCCCGAACCCTCCAGCAGTGTACTGAGAGGGTTGAGAGCCAGACAAAACCACAGTGGGCTCAGACTGTCGCCCTGAAAAATACCACGCTCAATCCTAATAGGTTCGCTGTTTTCCTGGATCTGTCGACATCCTGGATAGCAGAGGACCGTCTTCCATTGCCCCATACATGACTCAAGGAAAGTGCGGAGTATTGGATTTATTTTGTACAACTCCAACACCTTCATGAGCCATGTATGTGGAACCGAGTCATAGGCCTTCTTATAATCTATCCAACATGTCGACAGATTCCTTCGGGAACGACGAACCTGTTGGTTTATGGCAATATCGATTAGGAGAAGCTCCTTAGTACCGCGGGACCCGTTCCTACATCCATTCTGAGAAGCAGACATGATTGAATTTGTATCTATGTGATTATTAATTTTGGCTCTCAGGATGGATGTAAGAACTTTATAGACCGTCGGTAAGCACGTGATCGGTCTATAATTTTTAGGTTCCGAAGTACTGCCTGATTTATGGAGCAGGTGGGTTATTCCTGTAGTTAGGAATTGAGGTAGCGATCCTAGCTCTAGGGCAGACTGGAACTGAGCGGCCAAGCGAGCGTGCGAGCTTAGAAACCATTTTATCCAGAAATTGTGCAGCCCGTCCGGCCCTGGAGATTTCCAGTTGGATAACGGACGGACTGCACGGGTTACATCTTGGGGGCTGATCGTAATTGCCCCCATTTCTGGTATAAGATCGCACGTGCGCCTGATCTCACTCATCCAGTCACCCTCGGTGTGGCTGACAGGCACCGACCAGATGCTGCGCCAGAACGAACACATGGCGTCATCATTCGGTAGGCACGTATCAGTCACACCTTGGTTAGGTCGCTCCCAGGCCCTATAAACCCACCTTTCATTGCTTTGGAATGTGCGATTCTGAGTGTATCGCTCCACCCGCCGCTTATATCGACGAATTCGATTTGCCCATGCATAGACTTTCTGCTTCAGGAAGTCGATACGCTCTGTGACGCGGGTCAGATAATCCCGAGGACTGATATCAGTCCCCGCAAACGCCCGCCTCACAAAGCGCATCACTCTAGGACGAGTGTTGCCCTGCCTGAAGCAGATAAGTTTACCAATGAGTGCTCTAGCCTCAGCAATACGACGTTCGATCCTGCCCTGCCAAGCTGGTACAGCTGGTCGAATAACTCTGTCAGTCTTTGGAAACTTGACATGAGCTACCCGACAAGCCGCTACAGCTGCACAGTATAGGATCGAATGAGTATCGGTGAGGTCTTCACTATTGTCAAAATAATTTGACAGCAGTGAATCTAGAGCACACACTAGCGCCCTATTTTTCTTATGCATGGGTAAACGAGGCAGACGAGGTCTAAGCTCAGGCGGTGTGGAGCGATACTCCCGTAATGCACACTCCAAAGCACTCCTCAATCGTTCACTGCACTGGGTACTCACGGTTATAGCCTCGTCATCATCATCTTCACCGACGTGGTCGGGTCGCGGTGAAATACTGGGTTGTAGTTGCACCGCGGCCAGTGGCGAAGCAGATGAGACACGGCTGCACCGTGATTCGAGGCGTAGTCTATCAAGTACGGCGTCATCCAACATACGGTTACGCTGGATGACCCGCACCTGATCCGATAGTCGTTGGGCCGAAACGTTGACTTATTATTATTATTATTATAAGTGGGCTTTACAAGTTTACGAGTAATAGTCGACCAATTGTATTTGACTCGAAAATTTCGAACAACTCCATAGAAATGTCGATAGATGGCGCTAAGCGTCAGTTGAATCGCGCTAGTTTCATATTTAAATAAGTTTTAGAAAAAAAAAACCTTTTTAACAAAAAAAAAACCACTAGGTACAATGTGAAAAATAACTTTAATTTCAGAAGATGGTGTCTTTGGATCTGTATTTTACCTTATTATTTTGCCACCGACTTCCGAAATTGAAGTTATTTTTCGAATTGTAGTGTTTTTTGGAGGTCGGTTTTTTTTGTTAAAAAGTTTTTATTTCTCGCTTTTTAGTGGGTCTGTTTATAATTTATCTAAGATACAATAGCCTAATGTCAACTTGCTTATCGCCTTTTACAAAATATTGCTTTTCCCGATGCAGGGGCGTTAATAACTCCTCAACAAGTTATCCTGGTATTTCACCATCAGCTCCATTTCACCATTCGCATTGTGACGACCATAAATTGCTTAGCAACCATTTTAAAGTAATCGAATCGCAACCCGTGAAATACTTATTATTGAGTAGTTCCTGTGGCCATCTATGATCTTCTTCACCAAATGGTGCTTTCTGAGAGCAAATGCACAAGTTACTATAAAAAATACCAAAATCGCTATACTATTGCCTTTAAAATTTGAGGGTTCCCCTCGATTTCCATGGGATCCCTCCATCAAATTCTAATTTGGTGACAATGGTACTACCTCAAGAGCATACCATTTCAAACGAAAAAATAATTTGCAAAATCGATCCACAATTGACGGAGAACTTTCCGTGCAAAATTGTCGAATCAGGTGAGGATTTGTATAGGAAGTGAATTAGTTAGGTAGTCAAGTTTGGCTTTTAGTTAGAGCATGGTACGAAATGATCAGTCAGCGAAAACGACACGCACTTGGCTGTTATAAAAACTACGGAACCCTACACTGCGCGTGGCCCGACACGCACTTGACCGGTTTTTAAGGTTAGGTTAGACCTTTTTTTATTCACTAGCTCCTCCATCGGTCGACGGAGACCTTGTCTATCTAATTCTTATGCAATACTTGCAGTTATTCCTCTCGTACTTGCATTTGGTTAGGTGTTTCTTTTTTCATGTCATATCATATATAAATATTTTAGAAGTTTACTGCTTGAATGCATGTCACAAATATAAATGCTAGAAAATAACCATCATGCTGAGTTTTATTTACAATGGCTTACATAGAATATAACTAATGGCTAAGATAGTGTCATACAGACGCTCGTTAATTGTGGCTGACCTAGTAATTTAGAAGGCAATAGATAGATAGATAGAATATAATTTTAATGTACACCAAAAATTTAACCACACTTAAATAACATATTGCTAAATCTATGGTTACATGGCGGTCTTATCACTGAGAGCGATAACTTCCAGACAACCTTTGGAAGGACTTTACAAGCTTTCATTGAAATGAGGAGGGCTAAATGTAGATTTTTAGAAGCGAAAGATGCTGTTAAAAAGAAGCCTGTTTAATTGGCACCCATAATTCATGCTATTTTTGAAAGCCTATTCTTACCGCTAAATGTGCTGTCATCGGAGCTGTTTGTAAAATTTTATATTGGATGATTTCAATTCTTTTTTGGGTAAGTAATAGAAATCTAGGAGCAGTTGTAGCCTAGTGGTACTAGTACGAATTACATTTTTTAAATCTTATTTTATTTAGGGGCTTATTAAGGACATGTTAGCCCCGTCGTACCCTTTTACATAGACTGACTTACTAACACAGTATTCGTTTATAATATTTCTTAAAGTTATATGGCAGCTAAAGAATTTGAGTTATTTGTGTAGGACCATAATTAAATGGCACAGCTTCTTAATAATCTCCGAAGATGGCTGGAAGATAAGATTGATTTGATTATTCCCACATCAATTTTATTTATATTATAATCCTTCAAAAATCAGTGTAGGTCGCGGGTTCAATGGTCTTGTATAAAAGTTAACGTTAAATAAAATAATAATAGTACCCCTTTATTAGGGACTAAAGCATAACATCCATAGTAATATTAGTATAATGGCATAAAAACTGTGTCAGTAAACTTCAAAATTAATAGTTATAATGTCATATTAGTCGTTAGATACATGTATGCTTTTTGTAAATTTTTAACCGACTTCCAAAAAAGGAGTAGGCTCGTTGGCAATTCGGTTGTATAAATAATTAGCTTCTGCTAATAAGTTGGAATTGCGGGTTAAAAATAACCAAAGTTATTTAATAGATGGCAGTATAGATGCACAAATAAAACTAGACATGGTCAACCAAACTATCTCACTTATCTGATTGAACCTGAAGTTGTGTAGGTGCAGGAATATTGCAAATGCCTAACTTATCTGATTTTGCAAAGGATTTGTCAGTGTTTTGGTTTGAGGAAATGGTATAAGTACTCAATAAACTATTAGGTACAAGACATTAAATTATTATGCAGCAAGCACACTTCTTTTTAGACCGCGACCAGACGCTTCAATTAATTATTGTTACGTATGGACAAAACATATAATATATATTATACACAGACATATATACAACGTGTAACGGAAACCCCATATCTATCCAAAAGGGCTGAAGACAACATCTAGTATGGAGTCTCTATGCATAGTTTCAGCTCAAAATAAATGACTCAAAGAATTGATACCAAATTATATGATAATGATAATATATTTCTCAATATGATAATATATCTCTCACTGTATAATTTTTCCCCTCCTTTCTCTATTATGTATTATTAGTACACAACGTGTAACAGAATAAACGCAATTCCTGAAAGCAGTTGGTTCAGAATCGGCTTCTGAATCGATTTCCGTAGGTAATAAAAAATAAGTGTTAAATTTCGCCGGAAAAATATTTCATTTGACTTAAAATGGAAACACAATATCCTGACAAATTAATACAATCCTTAATTCCAGGAAATGCGCTCGTGTGCGTGTTGGCCGCTATCATTGCATGAGTGTACGGCGTACGCGTCTGCGTAAGGATGTATGACGCACATACGTTTTGCGTATGTAAGGATAACTAGTTTATAAGAAAATTCTAGATTTGGTTTCAATTTATTTAGTTATGGATGTTGTTTTAGACTTATAATTTAATATTCTAATTGGGGTGTCTGAGGTATTGCGCTTAATCTGTTACACCTTGTATATTTAGGTATTTTATTCCTCATAAAGAATTACAATAATTCACTTACTGAGAAAACATTTTTATAATATTTGAAGTGTAGGTAGTATACAGAGATAATGGTTAAAACTACTTTGACACAAATGACAGATTCGTAAAATAAAGAAATAAGTGGGTAAGCGGTTATTTCAACAAAGATCTAAAAAGTGATTCTTACTGGATGTGGCAAATATGGCAATGTACTTTTATTGTGTTACATTTGTATTGACCTATCTTGACTATTTACTTATATATTATATATTGTGGTATATATTTTATATTATTATTTAACAAATCTATCTCCTTTAATTTCTGTCCATCCAAAGGTTATCTGTAAGAGATCGCCCTATGCGATAAGACCGCCCAATGTACTAGTTATTTTTTTCATATTGTTTGTATCCTTAAGCGTATTATAAGATGTACAATAAAGTATAAGTATAATAAATAAACAATAAGTATATAATATATGTCATTAATAACTTTCAAGCAAAATTGGTTTGAATGATAATAATCAGCAGTTTTTGAGATAGAGCACGTATTTAAAAAAATATAATATAATTTTGTAATTTATACAAACACTATGAGAAACAATATTATTTTGCGTAGCTAGCTACTACGGAACTCTTCATGGGCGAGTCTGATTTGCATTAGGCTAATTTTTTAAAGACTCTTGCTCAACCCCAAACAAGCAGTAGTTTTTCAAATTCTGTTTTTCAAAGGAGGTCGGCGAAATTAGGCCCACTAGCAGTGTAATAGTGGACACAAATGAAATATATATTTAAAAAAGACTTTCGTTTAATAAAATCTTTTGCAAAAAAAAAAACGGGCACTTTAGATTTTTTTCTCTATTTCAATGAAGAAGAACAAGAAATAGGTTTTATTAATTTGACGATGTATTGGCATATTATTTGAAGCATCCTGGCATGATTCTTTACGTTCCAAATTTAAAATTTGAAATTAATAAAAGAAAAATAATGATTATTGTGGATTATTCTAAAATTGCTTTACTAATGGCTCGAATTGCTGAAACGATTTTTAACTGATTACGATATTTTAAAACTTTTTGGATATTTTCTGCAAATTAAACAATTTAATCTTTCTTTTTACATTAAATACCACTTTTTGATATGAGTGATAAAGCGATAAGGACCAGTAAAATTATAGCCCTACTTGAAGAAGGTTGTTCGCAAACTTACGTCTCTCAGCGGCTAAATGTGAGTCGTTCAACTGTCCAGAGGACTTGGCAACGGTATCAAGAGACCGGTTCGGTCAAAAGAAGACCCGGTTCGGGAAGAAAACGATGCACAGAACCAAGAGATGACCGCTTTTTGGTGAGTCAGGCGTTGCGGAATCGTAAAGCGTCAAGTGTGGACCTGAAGAAGAGCCTTGAAGAAGTAAGAGGAGTAGAACTTAGAAGTTAGCTTGTGGACGGTCAGGAGGAGGCCCTAAATTACTCCGTGAGCACCGTGTTGCTAGACTTCAGTTTGCTCGGAACTGTGCTTCATGGACTCTGGAGGACTGGAATAAAGTATTGTTTTCTGATGAAGCTAGAATCTCTTTGTGTGGAAAGGACCGACGCCGGCGAGTGCTGCGAAGACCACGGGAACGCTATGCGGAAGTGTGTTTCGAAGAAATCACTCCTTATGGCGGAGGCTCCGTTATGTTTTGGGTAGCAATTAATTCGACGGAGCGTACCGAGTTAGTTTTCATAGAAAATGGAACATTAAATGCACACCGGTACATAATGGTCCTAATTCCATATGCACAACCCACATTGACTGCACTTGGGGAAGATTCCATTTTTATGGACGACAATGCTCGCCCGCACCGATCTGGAGACGTGGAAGCGTACATGCAAGAAGTTGGGATCCGTCGTTTAGATTGGCCAGCTCGAAGTCCTGACCTCAATCCAATTGAGCATGTCTGGGATGTTCTAAAGAGACGAGTAAGATCAGTGCAACCTTCTCTACAAAACATCAGGGAGCTAAAAAGAGTCATTGCAGAAGAGTGGGAACGTATTCCTCAAAACGTTATTAAAAACATCGTGGAAAGCATGCCCAGAAGGATTCTAGCTGTGATTTTGGCATGAGGAGGGCACACTCGTTATTAGATTTTTACATTAACTTTATTTAATTACACAAGTAAAAAAAAAACTTGTTTTTATTGCCGACCACTTCTTATTGTTTGGGCGTGTACATCGGTTTTAAAGAATCCGTCGTTCTTTTTTCTTTTAATTGCCCGAATTCACTTCACGCGAATTAATTTACACGATTATAAGTATACAGACTACGTCAAAGCAATAAATTTCATTTAATTAACTCAAATCGACCTTAGAACGTAAATTTCCTTAGGTGCCCGTTTTTTTTGCAAAAGAGTGTAGTTATTTATCGCAATTTTTATAGGGTAAACTCACCAGTAACTGGCCACTTAAGCTCATCGGCCAGTTCATGTCAGTGTAAAAGTGTAACGTATAAAGAAGTTATATTTTTTTAATTACCTCTGGTTAAAGCGTCTATTTTTTTATCGATATTGATGTGTAAAAAAATAATTAAAACAGAATTACGTGATTTTTTTTTAATCGAATGAAAAAGTTGTTGTTTAGAAAATGGCCAAGAAAATACTAATAATTGGCCATATAAAAATTATCATCAAAATCAATCAAAATAAAGACAACAAAATATTTGAAATACTAAAAACAGCAAATTAAAATATTTTGGAACTTAATAAAGAAAATTCTTACAATATTTTTCTTAATTCCATATAATAAAATCAACATCTTAGCTTATAAAAGAGATCAGTATAACACAGTTTGTAAACTCTATAGGAAGGAGGAACTTAGAACTGTTTTATTTATTTTTGGTCGACAATAAGTTTAAATAAATGATAGATAGATAGATATATTCTTTATTGTACACCATAACAGTAAAACAATTAAAAAGGACTTTACAACTAAAACGGGTGATACAATGGGCGGTCTTATCGCTAAAAGCGATCTTTTACAGACAACCTTTGGATGGATTTGACACAGGAGAAAATTATGGCACAAAAATGAATCACATTCATCCTCAGGAATATGAATTCTGTGGGATAATGGAATACAATTCTGATGAAATTGTTTTTTACACATGCTACACGAAAACACCCTTTTTGTTATTGGATTGAGACAAAACTCGCAAAAAACTAAACATTGTATTTTTTTATTTTTTCCACCAATTGCATAGACTCATCTTGACTATTCTTCGTTTTTCTTTTAACAGTCTTATTTGATGTATTCTTTGGTTGCTTATTTGGTACATTATTCTCTTTTTGGTTCTTTTTTTCTTCTGGTAATATCTTCCTTTCCTCTTTTGCAGCATCTTCTTCTTGCTTTTTTAATTGCTTTGCTTTTATCTGTTGAAGATATTGGTAGGATGTCAACGCAAATGGAAATCTTTCTATTTGACGCTTTCCTTGTCGTTTGGGTAAATCAGGCAACGTTTGTTTTAAATTTTCTGAGAATGGTACATTTGAGATGACAGTAACTTTTTGACTTGGGTCTATCTGGTTCGAAGTGCTAGGTTGTGGTTCCTCTATAGTGTTTGATATTTGCATATCTATTAGTTTTGGTGCAGTAGGTTGACAATTGCTAGTGTTGCTAAATCTGTCTGGTTCGTGAATCTCTATTTGAATTGGTGTTGTAGATATGTAAAATTTATTACTAGTTCTTCCTGGAGACTGCACTCTTTATTTTCTATCATTTCTTTATCCTGTATCTCATATTTATTATCTTCGTTGTTTACTGTAAATTCACCGGTGCATTAATTTAGAATAATTCGACGTTCTTCACTTTGTTCTTTCGAATCTATTGGACAGCTAATTTCGGTTAACAAGTGACTTTCATCCATGAGTGGATTTAGATTCCAATCCTGTGTATTCATTAACTCCCTCTGATGTCCGAATCGAGATGTTAGGATGACGATTTAGGAATGCTTTAAACCACACATCTCCAGGTTTGTCATTCCGAAATGAATTAGATCGTGGGTTTTTCTTCAAAAAGTCTTGGACACAATCCTTTATATCCTCTTTTTTTCTGGGAAATCCTCGCCTAGCTTGTTGTATAATGAAATTACTCAACTCATTTTTTTCAGTTTCAGTAAGCACTGGATTAGGTCCAGACTTAAACTTTGTGTTAGGATTTCTTATTTTAAATTGGATGCTACTTCTGGGCACGCCAAATTTTTTAACTGCTTGACGAATCGAACCTTCACCGTTTTCAATAAATTTTATTGCATAATCTATTGCTTCTTTGGAATATTGTCTTTTTTTAAACGACATTTTGGAAAATCTATGAAACAAAAAACATTCCGTCAGTAACTGGCCATACAACTATCACTTACTGGCCACCACGGCCAGTTACTAATAAAAGTGTGTATTTTTATTTGATATTTTTTTATACAATTGTGCACCTTATGCAGCTACTTAATACGTTTAATTTTTAATAAAATTCGAATATTTGGTTATAACCCAGTTACTGGCATAGGTGGCCAATAATTGAAAATATGTAAAAATTTCGACCAAATACTAGCCACCCCCCTAACCTCGGTTAACAACAGATGCTGACAGAATAAAACTTATGTAAAGAATCACTTACTATCTATTCAACAGACTGAAGAAAATCAACACACGATTACTTCACAAAATAACACAAAATTCAATTTTTACTTAGAGGATTTCGTTAAGATTTTTGTAATGATTTACCATGCATGTCAAATCACAAACACCGACTGTCACAAAATGGTCGATATGTTTGGCGCTACTGTCATTGTGAAAAAAAAATGTTACTACAATGAAAGCTAATTGAGTAAGTAATATGAAAAATAAATGATAGATGGCCTACCGTGTGGATAATTCTTAATTTATGCCATTGAAGTGGATAGTGGCCAATTATTAAAAGCGGCCAGTTATACCTCGGTTTACCCTACGACTTTTAATCATGGAGTAATGAAAAACACAATAAAAAGAAGATATAGCGGAAGTCATTGTGAATAAGTTATCTGTCAGCCATGACATCTGCATTTCCTAATTCAAGGGGTTTCCAGGGGATTAAATAGTATAATATTGTATGTAGAGGGGTCATGATTACTCATTATTTTGTATATTAAAAATAGATCTATTTTGAATGTCTAAATGTATCAATTAACGCATTACGTAAATATTTTTGTTAATTACAACGTTTTTGGTCCATAATAACTGTGGCTTTGTGTTGATTTCGACCGTAGATAAAAATGCTAGAAGCCAAATTATAAAAACTCAAGAAACGTCAAATGAGCTGAAAAAATCAATCAATGTCATTGACTCCTCGAACTCGTACAGACTCATGCGTTTATACTCTTACGCCGCTGTGAATACTCCTACTTTTTAGATGATTTATTCATTTTCGGTTTTATTTCTCAATGACCTTAACTCTTTTTACTTTTCATAACCTAAAAAACGTTTTTGTTATCTCTCTGTTATCTTGGTATTCCCATGATCAATATTGATATTAAAGTTTTTATAGTAAATAGTGTTTATTACCAGTCAATTAAGTATTCATATTATTATTGTCTGTTGAGTTGAAAAAGTGGGCCGGATGAAGTATGGGCCGTTGCCGGAGTCCTTTAATATCAAATCGGGTCGACGTCTAACTGGATGCAGCTCAGTAGTTACCACAATGTTATATAGTACAACTAGCGACTTCTTTTCTTTTAAAAAATAGTAACTACCAATATGCAGATGATTTCGTTCTGTATATCAGTAGTAATAAGCTTAGTCAAAGCGCAGTAATTATGCAAAATGCGTTGAACTCAATATATGCAGTTCTGCAAGATATAGGGCTCCAGTTATCTGGTAACAAGTCAAAATATTTTATTTTCAGTAGAGGTTACAGGCAACAGCAAATTCAGTTTCAGATTAATAATACACTATTGAGTTCAACCGAAAATATAAAATATTTGGGTGTGTGGCTTGACAGAGGTTTGCGTTGGAGAAAACATGTCAATGAAATAGTTCAGAAAACTCAAAAAATTATGAATTTTCTCAAACTTCTATCTGGTCCATCGTGGGGCATTCATCCAAACCATTTACGTAGATTGTACATAGCATTAATTAGAAGCAGGATCGATCATTATAGTTTCCTATTATGACAACAGCGCTAAAATGCATGTAAATAAGTTGGACGTTGTACAAAACCAAGGTGTAAGGATTATTGGCGGCTTTCTTAGGAGTACGCCTGTACATGTCATGGAATGTGAATTGAGTGTACCGCCACTATGTGTACGTAGATATTATCTAGTACCAAAATATATATTAAAAGCAAAATCATGGACGAATAATGCAACCATTCATGTATTAAATGAACTTAGCGCTCTTTGTACCAACAGATATTGGCGAAATAAAAAGAAACCCCTTTTGGTAACATTATATAACGATACGAAAGATGACCATATAGATAACAACTGCCCTCTTAAAATGTTTACTTTAGACACGGGTAACAATCATTCAAACGTTAGAGACAATAAATTATAATTTAGACTCTATAAAATATAACAAAAATAACTTAAAAATAATGTCATGGAAGAATTATCAAATAAATATAATGGGTGGCACAAAATATTTACTGATGGGTCAAAGAGCGCTAATGACATAGGTGCAGCATTTTTTGACCCGTATTATAGTAATAGTGGTAGCTTTAAGATTAATAATATGAATATTTGTATAATGACGGCGGAACTCACTGCAATATTAGAAGCTTTACGTTATATTAAAAAAGAAAACCTAAATTCTAGGGTGGTCATAATAACAGATAGTAAAAGGGCTTTGCAGCATTTGGCTCGATGCGCTTCTGGATACAGAGGTGCATCGATAGCCTATGACATTTTAAATATTATGTACGAATACCAATGCAACAACATTACCCTAAAATTGCAGTGGATTCCGTCGCATATTGGCTTACAGGGAAATGAGGAGGTCGACACATTAGCAAAAACTGCAGCTGTTACTGGATCAATTCTTAATATAAAATCTTGTTTCTTTGAAATCTTACCAAAATTTAAAATTAATTGCTTAAACATGTGGAGAGAGTATTTCGACTTAAATTCATTAGTAAAAGGTATTTGGTACATACAGGACAATGCAGTGCGAACCTCCTCGAGTTCCCTGGTTTGCCAACATTAGAATTAGTAGAAAATACATTGTACTAGCTCATAGATTAAGGTCTGGGCACATTCCACTCAACAAGTTTGGCTTTTTAATGAAAAAAACTGATAGCCCTAATTGTGAAGTATGTGGACTTGTTGAAGATGTTCACCACTTGTTGGTGGAATGCACCCGGTATAGAACAGAAAGAGACATACTACCGTCCGAGTTAAATATTAATAAGTTAGACATAGGTGCCTATCACACAATTTTCAACCGACGACAAAAAAAGGAGGAGGTTATCAATTCAAAGCGTATATATATTTTTTTCTTTTTTATCTATGATCACCGAGTACTCGAAGACGGCTGAACCGATTTGGAAAATTCTTTTTTTGTTCGAATGGGTATACTTCGAAATTGGTCCCATTGTCACCAAGTCAAGAGCTGATGATGGGATCCTGGAGAAATCGAGGGAAATCTTCAAATATTATAGGCACACCTATGGCGTTTTGGGTATTTTTTGGGTATTTCTGCACAAGTTACTAAACTTGTGCAGTTGCTCTCAAAAAGTACCATTTGGGGAAGTGGAACTGATGATGAAGACCACAGATGGCCGCCGAAACTACTCAATAATAAGTATTGAGTGGATTGCGATTCGATTACTTGAATATGGATGTTAAGCACTTTATGCTCGTCACAATGCATATGGTGATGTAGAGCTGATTGTGAAGTACTAGGAGAACTCCTCAACAATTAACGGCCCAGCATTGGGAAAAGCAATATTTTGTAAAAGGTTATAAGTAGTTGACATTTAGGCTCTTGTAACTAGGTAAATTAAAAATCAACCAACTAAAAAGTGTGAAATAAAAACTTTTTAACAAAAAATTAAACCGACTCCCAAAAAACACTGCAAAGTGAAAAATAACTTTAATTTCGGAAGTCGGTGCCAAAAACGAAAAAAACAAAACTAAAGACACCGACTACCGAAATTAAAGTTATTTTTCACTTTGCAGTGTTTTTTGGGAGTCGGTTTAATTTTTTGTTAAAAAGTTTTTTATCGAAACCACACTGCGATGATGCAATTAAAATATATAAATTTGTGAATAATTTAAAAAGAATATAGCAGTAGTATCTCTCTCCTCTTAGGCTACGATGAGCCTGGCATGATCATAAAATTAAAGGGCTCAAAAAAAAAAAAAAAAAGAGAAAAAAAACAATGACCAAGGTTTAAATCTCCGCTCTGTGTGCTCTGTCTCTAAATAATTGTTTAATTTCGTTATTTTGACAATTTTTTTTTTTAAATATATGATCTACTAATTTACGCCATTACTTTCATTTAAGCAATCTATAGAAAAATATTATTGCAAAACTAAAATACTTAAAATACAAACTAGAATAAAGCATCAAAAAATTGATCCTCAACGCTGTCGGCTGGCAACGTACCCAAGATACTGGCGGCATTGCCTCGTTGTATGGCAATGCTTAGCCTTTGGCAAAAGAAATAGCCAGCAAATGGGTCACAGGAAGCGTCAACGAGCCTTTTCGATATGTCGTTAAAAAGGCTGTGAGCACACGGGCCCCACGGTCCAAGAATTATTATTACCTAGATGACTATATTTATCCCGGGTTCACTAATGAACCTAAAACGCAAACACACTTACGATAAATAACCAGTGGAAATGTTATCTCGGTGATCAATAGCGGATCTCGGTGTAAGTGATAATTAAGAACTTATATGGCTGTTAGTGTCTTTGGAAGCGAAGCGAACGAAGCTTTGTAAGCACTATCAAACATACATAAACATTAAAGTGACACTAATTCCAAAGGTTGTCTGGAAAATATCGCTCTCAGCGATGAGACCGCCATCATTATAACCAAAGTTTTTATGTGTGTTTCAATTTTTGGTGTACAATAAAGTATTTTCTATGTATCTAATTAATTAATTAACGGTGAAATTAACAATGAAATAACATAAACTATAAACATAAATATATTTTTTTCTCAAGAATCATTTGGGATTTTATATGTCATTTCACAAAACGTAAACAAACGATATCTGACTGATCTAACTCATTATTTGCTTTAACAAATTGATCAATCAAATATACATAAATATCGTCGTTCAGAAACGTAAAAACTTTATAATTTATGAACTTAAAAAGTAGCTCATTTTAAATTTGCATTTGAATTCGATCTCATAGTTTTGTATGTACGAGGGGCGGCTGAAAAGTTTTGAGCCTAACGTATTAAAAATGCTGTTAAAAATGTATTAAAAATTATTTTTCAATATATAGTCACCCTCTATTTCAATACAATTCTTACATTTATTATATAGGGCTTTTAATCCGGTCAAAAATATTCGCCGTTTTTGTCTTCGAATTGTTCATTTACGGCCATCTTCATTTCTTCATCACTGGAAAATCTCCGGCCCCAAAGGTTTTTTCTCAAATTTTAAAAGAGAATATAATCGCTAGGAGACAGGTCTAGACTATAGGGTGGGTGGTTAATTGCTTCGAATCCTGTCTCAGCGAGGGCACGCCTTGCAATCTGCGCAGTGTGGACGGGCGCGTTGTCTTGCAAAAACAGGACTCCTTTCGGCAGTTTGCCTCTCCGTTTCTCAACAACCACTTGACATACCTTTATCAACAATGTGGCATAGTAATTTCTGTTCATTGTAGTATTTTTAGAAAGGTAATAAATGAACAAAATACCTTCATAATCCCAAAAAACAGTGGCCATGAGCTTGGATGCCGATCTTTCCACTTTGCACTTCCTCGGCGGCTTTTCTCCCTTTTCTATCCACTGCATTGCCTCCTGTTTTGACTCCGGATCGTACTGTCAAATCCAGGTTTCATCGACAGTAATAAGGTGAGAAAAACATCGTCAGGATTATCACCAAAGGTCTCCAAATACTCCTGCGAAGTTGTGACTCGACGTTGCTTGTCCAGTGGCGTCAGCATTTTCGGCACCCATCGCGCGCACACTTTTTCATGTGCAGGTGATTATGCAGAATGTTTCCAATTCATTATTTGCTAATGCCCACGCCTTCAGCTATCTGCCACAACTTGATTTGTTGATCTTCTAGAACAAGTTTTTTTTACTTTTTTAACGTTTTCTTCGGTAACGGCGGTGTTTGGGCGTCCCGACCTGGGATCATCTTCGAGCGACTCCCTGCTGTGTTTGAACTCTCGGTTCCAACGTTTAACGGTCGCAAATGAAGGTGCAGACTCCCCATAAACTGCTGATATCTCCTCAAATATTTCCGTCAGCGTTTTGTTCTTCTTTGTTAAGAATTTTATGACAGTCCTGTACTCCAATTTCGTGCAAAGTGCGTATGACTCGGGCATGGTGACGCTTATGGTTCAATTACTAAAAGCGTAATGATGCTAATGACATGAAACTTGACATATATATTTCTAAGGATACTCACAATTAGTGGTATGATGCGCGAGTAATTAGTAATACTTAAAGGTACTTAGGCTCAAAACTTTTCAGTCGCCCTGGTACTTCATTGATATACTAATGATGTACTTGAATTTATTTATGTTCAACCGAAAATATAAAATATTTGGGTGTGTGGCTTGACAGAGGTTTGCGTTGGAGAAAACATGTCAATGAAATAGTTCAGAAAACTCAAAAAATTATGAATTTTCTCAAACTTCTATCTGGTCCATCGTGGGGCATTCATCCAAACCATTTACGTAGATTGTACATAGCATTAATTAGAAGCAGGATCGATCATTATAGTTTCCTATTATGACAACAGCGCTAAAATGCATGTAAATAAGTTGGACGTTGTACAAAACCAAGGTGTAAGGATTATTGGCGGCTTTCTTAGGAGTACGCCTGTACATGTCATGGAATGTGAATTGAGTGTACCGCCACTATGTGTACGTAGATATTATCTAGTACCAAAATATATATTAAAAGCAAAATCATGGACGAATAATGCAACCATTCATGTATTAAATGAACTTAGCGCTCTTTGTACCAACAGATATTGGCGAAATAAAAAGAAACCCCTTTTGGTAACATTATATAACGATACGAAAGATGACCATATAGATAACAACTGCCCTCTTAAAATGTTTACTTTAGACACGGGTAACAATCATTCAAACGTTAGAGACAATAAATTATAATTTAGACTCTATAAAATATAACAAAAATAACTTAAAAATAATGTCATGGAAGAATTATCAAATAAATATAATGGGTGGCACAAAATATTTACTGATGGGTCAAAGAGCGCTAATGACATAGGTGCAGCATTTTTTGACCCGTATTATAGTAATAGTGGTAGCTTTAAGATTAATAATATGAATATTTGTATAATGACGGCGGAACTCACTGCAATATTAGAAGCTTTACGTTATATTAAAAAAGAAAACCTAAATTCTAGGGTGGTCATAATAACAGATAGTAAAAGGGCTTTGCAGCATTTGGCTCGATGCGCTTCTGGATACAGAGGTGCATCGATAGCCTATGACATTTTAAATATTATGTACGAATACCAATGCAACAACATTACCCTAAAATTGCAGTGGATTCCGTCGCATATTGGCTTACAGGGAAATGAGGAGGTCGACACATTAGCAAAAACTGCAGCTGTTACTGGATCAATTCTTAATATAAAATCTTGTTTCTTTGAAATCTTACCAAAATTTAAAATTAATTGCTTAAACATGTGGAGAGAGTATTTCGACTTAAATTCATTAGTAAAAGGTATTTGGTACATACAGGACAATGCAGTGCGAACCTCCTCGAGTTCCCTGGTTTGCCAACATTAGAATTAGTAGAAAATACATTGTACTAGCTCATAGATTAAGGTCTGGGCACATTCCACTCAACAAGTTTGGCTTTTTAATGAAAAAAACTGATAGCCCTAATTGTGAAGTATGTGGACTTGTTGAAGATGTTCACCACTTGTTGGTGGAATGCACCCGGTATAGAACAGAAAGAGACATACTACCGTCCGAGTTAAATATTAATAAGTTAGACATAGGTGCCTATCACACAATTTTCAACCGACGACAAAAAAAGGAGGAGGTTATCAATTCAAAGCGTATATATATTTTTTTCTTTTTTATCTATGATCACCGAGTACTCGAAGACGGCTGAACCGATTTGGAAAATTCTTTTTTTGTTCGAATGGGTATACTTCGAAATTGGTCCCATTGTCACCAAGTCAAGAGCTGATGATGGGATCCTGGAGAAATCGAGGGAAATCTTCAAATATTATAGGCACACCTATGGCGTTTTGGGTATTTTTTGGGTATTTCTGCACAAGTTACTAAACTTGTGCAGTTGCTCTCAAAAAGTACCATTTGGGGAAGTGGAACTGATGATGAAGACCACAGATGGCCGCCGAAACTACTCAATAATAAGTATTGAGTGGATTGCGATTCGATTACTTGAATATGGATGTTAAGCACTTTATGCTCGTCACAATGCATATGGTGATGTAGAGCTGATTGTGAAGTACTAGGAGAACTCCTCAACAATTAACGGCCCAGCATTGGGAAAAGCAATATTTTGTAAAAGGTTATAAGTAGTTGACATTTAGGCTCTTGTAACTAGGTAAATTAAAAATCAACCAACTAAAAAGTGTGAAATAAAAACTTTTTAACAAAAAATTAAACCGACTCCCAAAAAACACTGCAAAGTGAAAAATAACTTTAATTTCGGAAGTCGGTGCCAAAAACGAAAAAAACAAAACTAAAGACACCGACTACCGAAATTAAAGTTATTTTTCACTTTGCAGTGTTTTTTGGGAGTCGGTTTAATTTTTTGTTAAAAAGTTTTTTATCGAAACCACACTGCGATGATGCAATTAAAATATATAAATTTGTGAATAATTTAAAAAGAATATAGCAGTAGTATCTCTCTCCTCTTAGGCTACGATGAGCCTGGCATGATCATAAAATTAAAGGGCTCAAAAAAAAAAAAAAAAGAGAAAAAAAAACAATGACCAAGGTTTAAATCTCCGCTCTGTGTGCTCTGTCTCTAAATAATTGTTTAATTTCGTTATTTTGACAATTTTTTTTTTTAAATATATGATCTACTAATTTACGCCATTACTTTCATTTAAGCAATCTATAGAAAAATATTATTGCAAAACTAAAATACTTAAAATACAAACTAGAATAAAGCATCAAAAAATTGATCCTCAACGCTGTCGGCTGGCAACGTACCCAAGATACTGGCGGCATTGCCTCGTTGTATGGCAATGCTTAGCCTTTGGCAAAAGAAATAGCCAGCAAATGGGTCACAGGAAGCGTCAACGAGCCTTTTCGATATGTCGTTAAAAAGGCTGTGAGCACACGGGCCCCACGGTCCAAGAATTATTATTACCTAGATGACTATATTTATCCCGGGTTCACTAATGAACCTAAAACGCAAACACACTTACGATAAATAACCAGTGGAAATGTTATCTCGGTGATCAATAGCGGATCTCGGTGTAAGTGATAATTAAGAACTTATATGGCTGTTAGTGTCTTTGGAAGCGAAGCGAACGAAGCTTTGTAAGCACTATCAAACATACATAAACATTAAAGTGACACTAATTCCAAAGGTTGTCTGGAAAATATCGCTCTCAGCGATGAGACCGCCATCATTATAACCAAAGTTTTTATGTGTGTTTCAATTTTTGGTGTACAATAAAGTATTTTCTATGTATCTAATTAATTAATTAACGGTGAAATTAACAATGAAATAACATAAACTATAAACATAAATATATTTTTTTCTCAAGAATCATTTGGGATTTTATATGTCATTTCACAAAACGTAAACAAACGATATCTGACTGATCTAACTCATTATTTGCTTTAACAAATTGATCAATCAAATATACATAAATATCGTCGTTCAGAAACGTAAAAACTTTATAATTTATGAACTTAAAAAGTAGCTCATTTTAAATTTGCATTTGAATTCGATCTCATAGTTTTGTATGTACGAGGGGCGGCTGAAAAGTTTTGAGCCTAACGTATTAAAAATGCTGTTAAAAATGTATTAAAAATTATTTTTCAATATATAGTCACCCTCTATTTCAATACAATTCTTACATTTATTATATAGGGCTTTTAATCCGGTCAAAAATATTCGCCGTTTTTGTCTTCGAATTGTTCATTTACGGCCATCTTCATTTCTTCATCACTGGAAAATCTCCGGCCCCAAAGGTTTTTTCTCAAATTTTAAAAGAGAATATAATCGCTAGGAGACAGGTCTAGACTATAGGGTGGGTGGTTAATTGCTTCGAATCCTGTCTCAGCGAGGGCACGCCTTGCAATCTGCGCAGTGTGGACGGGCGCGTTGTCTTGCAAAAACAGGACTCCTTTCGGCAGTTTGCCTCTCCGTTTCTCAACAACCACTTGACATACCTTTATCAACAATGTGGCATAGTAATCTCTGTTCATTGTAGTATTTTTAGAAAGGTAATAAATGAACAAAATACCTTCATAATCCCAAAAAACAGTGGCCATGAGCTTGGATGCCGATCTTTCCACTTTGCACTTCCTCGGCGGCTTTTCTCCCTTTTCTATCCACTGCATTGCCTCCTGTTTTGACTCCGGATCGTACTGTCAAATCCAGGTTTCATCGACAGTAATAAGGTGAGAAAAACATCGTCAGGATTATCACCAAAGGTCTCCAAATACTCCTGCGAAGTTGTGACTCGACGTTGCTTGTCCAGTGGCGTCAGCATTTTCGGCACCCATCGCGCGCACACTTTTTCATGTGCAGGTGATTATGCAGAATGTTTCCAATTCATTATTTGCTAATGCCCACGCCTTCAGCTATCTGCCACAACTTGATTTGCTGATCTTCTAGAACAAGTTTTTTTTACTTTTTTAACGTTTTCTTCGGTAACGGCGGTGTTTGGGCGTCCCGACCTGGGATCATCTTCGAGCGACTCCCTGCTGTGTTTGAACTCTCGGTTCCAACGTTTAACGGTCGCAAATGAAGGTGCAGACTCCCCATAAACTGCTGATATCTCCTCAAATATTTCCGTCAGCGTTTTGTTCTTCTTTGTTAAGAATTTTATGACAGTCCTGTACTCCAATTTCGTGCAAAGTGCGTATGACTCGGGCATGGTGACGCTTATGGTTCAATTACTAAAAGCGTAATGATGCTAATGACATGAAACTTGACATATATATTTCTAAGGATACTCACAATTAGTGGTATGATGCGCGAGTAATTAGTAATACTTAAAGGTACTTAGGCTCAAAACTTTTCAGTCGCCCTGGTACTTCATTGATATACTAATGATGTACTTGAATTTATTTATGTTTAAGCTGTGTAGGTACCTGTATAAGTGACAAATTCACCATGATAATAAATGTATAAGTTGGATATGTTAAATGCTATTAGTGAATATAAGTCGTTAGAGTACCTTATAATAATAATAAAAAACTTGGACACAAACCATTTAAGAAGTTTTCGTTAAAAGCATAATACATTTTTAAATAAAAGAGGAATTGGTTTGTTTTGATAGTAATGCGGGAGTTAAAAGTTAATATGTACGATATGAAAAAAAAAATTGTCTCTGTAGTGGGTTCACAGCAAAAATGTAATAGGTAGAGTTCGAACCCGCAACTTCTCGATCACAAGTCTGACACCTAATGACGATTTCTGTGTCAAAGTATCTTATGAAAATTCCCTTTCTCAGGTTTCCTCGGTAAGATCCTGGTTGAGAAGCTCCTCCGATGCTGTCCGGGCGTGGAGAACTTGTACCTTCTGGTGCGGCAGAAGAGAGGGAAGGACATCTACACAAGGATGGAGGAAATCTTCGATGATCCTGTAAGTAATAATGATATTACATAATCATCATTCACTACCTAACTTAACCCCTTGCGGGGTACATGAAATGAAATATTTATTTTGTAAATTGGTTATAAATACTTAACACTTCTACACGTCATTTTTGGGTTATTCTCTGAGTACCCCGAATACGATAAATATGATTAGATTTTTGACGTGACAACGTCTTATAATTCGATGAAGCTGGCTGCACGCACGAAAATACATGACTCATGCGGCGCTACCTCGCTCTGAGGCGTTCCATCGTTCTGAGGCGTTCCAAAGCAAATCAAATTGGATCTACAAGTTGACATTTATGTATGACTCAACGAGTCAAGTACTAGGCTATCATAAAACGCTAAGAGATGACGTCACTGTGTAGGGATTCTTCCATTGTCATGAGAAGTGCAGTAATAGTGATGTAAAATTAAAATTTTCTTTTGAAAAATGCAACCATTCCATCAGTATTTTCTTATGACGTTGTCACGTTCAATTATCGTCAGTAAACCGACTTTACAGACAACCGATTTTTTTTCTCTTGTTTTCAACTTGTACGATCAATATAAAAGGTGCTTAAGGCTCAATTTACACCGCCGCGGAATAGAATGGAAGCGACTTTTTGCAACGAAATTGTACATAGCATAATGAAATTTATGTCAATTGTATAAAATACAAACTAAATAGGAGCCAAAAATTCTCGAGAATGCGCGAGGATTTCCCGGAAGACGCGCGACCTTTTTTAGCTCCTATTTAGCTTGTATGACAATTGACATAAAGTTCATTATGCTATGTACAATTTCGTTGCAAAAAGTCGCTTCCATTCCATTCCGCGGCGGTGTAAATTGAGCCTAAATGTATGTTTTTTTAAATACGCAAGACGAAAGTAGTTTATTTGAAAATGTTTACAATCTCCTTGCCGTTTTAAGTTAAGCTAAATGAGGCCAGTTAATATATCATCATTCACAGCCTGTCTTCACTCACTGCTGGGATAGTACTCTCTTTGCTTGTCCCAAGCTCCACGTTAATGGCCAATCTGATGATAATACATACTAGCGGATAATTAGATATAATAATAAATAATGAAATAATGAAATAATGATGTTTATTTTGCAAATGGGTTATAAGTAACACTTTTACACGTCATTTTTTTTTTTCGTAAATGTAAGCTAGATGAGGCCAGTGTTTCCTAACTGACTACTCTGAGAAGAAACACTGAAACAAACTCAGAGGTCAACGTCTCTTTTAAAGTCCATACAATGTGTAGTAATCAAATCATATGAGAGCCATGTACGTTTATGCCTGTGGCGCCCTTTAAATAAAAAATATGCATATACTCTCAGTACTGGCGAATCCAATCACATATTGGTGTTATCTGTTTTAATTTTCCAAGGTTAAGTGTCGGACATGTGATCGTGAAATCGCGGTTTGGAACCCCACCCATGAAACTTTTCACGTGAACCCACTCCAGACACAAGCGTATTTAGCTTAGTTGGAGAGGTTAACAAGATTGTTAGTAATGTGAATTCTACCCACATTGATAATTATCTTTAAAAAAAAATATCACTCGGTAAAATTATCCCTAATAATTCTATCCATGCCACTAGTTAACATATTCCCGCAATAAAAAGCTTGTATGCTATTTCGGGCTGTAATCTATCTCATTGCCTAATTTCATCATGAACCAGTGCTGTAAGCGATTTCTACGAGTGAACCTTTTATGTGATACTAGCTTGTGCCAGCAGCTTCGCTCGCGTGGGAAGTTTTTCCCGTGTAAATCCCGATCCCCTGGGAATTTCGCAAAATCCTTTCTTAGCGGTTGCCTACGTCATAACATCTACCTGCATGCCAAATTTCAGCCCGATCCATCCAGTGGTTTGGGCTGTGCGTTGATAGATCACTATGTCAGTCAGTCAGTCAGTCAGTCAGTCAGTTAATCAGTCACCTTTGAGTTATATATATTTAGATGTGTGTTTATCATCCCACGTGTGCCCCGGGTTTCGGCATACCGCGTAGCCTCTCAAAACTATTCAAGATATCTTTGTATCTCAGCTCGAAAATGGGATCACGATTAAATTTTCTGTCCAACGGAAGAAGCCTGTTCATAGCAAAAATTTTTTTACCAACTGAGTCATGGTCATTTTGTTTGAAAAGTAAGCGTACTATAAATCTGCCATCACGGGTACCCGCTTACTCGTGATGGCAGATTTATAGTACGCGTCCGCTTTAAATTATTACAATAAGCTGGTCTGTATTCTATCAAAAGAGACCTCCTCCATTCCCAAAAAAGTTTTAACGTCTCGTCAACTATTAGTAACACATGAAAACAAAAAGAAAAGCAGTCAGCCAGACAGAAAAACATTTAAAATAAAGCTTGTTTGTGACACGATGCGACAGACTATCCCTTCTATTGCTTACAATAAGGCGAGATCGAGGTAAAGAGAGGACTCACCCGGAATTTAAAAAAAAAACCGGCCAAGTGCAAGTCGGACTAGCGCACGAAGGTTTCCGTACCATTATCTATAAAAAAATTGGCCAAGCGCCAGTCAGACTCGCCCATCAAGGGTTCCACAGTATATACGCCAAAACAAAGTTTTGTTTTTCATAGTATTTGTGTGAATTACAAAGTTATATTTGCGGTTTTAGAAAATTTATTATATCTCAAAAACTGCTGACCCGATCTCATTGAAACTATTTTTTGTTGAAAGTTTATATTAAGATCTACAGCACATATTTTTTTAGATTTTTCCCTCCATTATTATAGAAGTTAGAGGGGGGATACACATTTTACTACTTTGGAAGCGTATATCTTTTCAACGATTGACTTTATGAAAAAGTGGTTTTAGAAACCTCGATGTCATTTTTAAAGACCTGTCTACAGATACCACACACGCATAGATTTCATTAAAAGAAAAATATTTTCAGTTTCCGTTCTATGTATGGAGAGCCCCCCTTAATTTTAAATATTTATTTTTCTTTAAATCGGAAAGCGGTTTACACAATACATCTACCTATCAAGTTTCACATGTCGTCGCCCCCGGAGAACAAAATGATAACTACAAAAATGCAACTTTTCAGGAAAAATTAAAAACATATTTTCGTTGATTGCTCCTTAAATACTGGACGTAGACAGATGATTGTCAGCTTTTAAAGAAGATTATTTTTTGTTTATTCTAAATGTTTTAGTGAAATATGCCTAAGTATCAAAATAGAGATATTATTTAAAAAATAAGAAGTTAGTCTAAATTAATCATCATCTAAGTTCTATAACGTCGATTATCATTTTATTCTCCGTACAGCCTGACCAGAATCAACTATTGTACTCTTCACTTATCATTTTATTCTACGGGTTTTATGGAGCAAGTGATACTGATAATACTTTAATGTTATCTTAGTCTCGTAAATATTGTAAAAATGAAACTGAAAAGGACTTTGAATTTGCCTTCCTAATTAAAAAATGACATAGTAAACACATCTTATACAAAGCGACTGGGTGGTTTTGAACGAGAATAAAATAATAACTGCATTTATCATTATCTAGTCGAATATTTTTTTACGAGAACATAATTCTATGACTATTTGTCATACTAACAAGTGGGAATAAATTTTGATAATATTATATTAACACTTTATTCTCGTAACTTAAGATTTGTTTTAAATCTTTGAATACTATTGTATTATTTTGTAACTTCGTAAATACCTGTATAAAAATTAAGAAAAAAATTGAGCGGATGTATTAGTACCCACAGATCCCAAAAATGACATACCAATAAAACTAAGATAATGTCTGTTACCATTTTATTCTCCGGGGACGGCGATGTATAATCCCAATACTTTAGGAATAAAATGGCTGTGACATACGGACGGATGGACAAACAGATGCAGACAGACATGACGAAACTATAAGGGTTACGTTTCTGCCATTCGGCTACGGAACCCTAAAAACGACAAAATAATCACACTTGTTATATGGGAGCCCCCTTAAATATTTTTTTTATGAATTTTATAATATTTGTTATTATAGCGGCAATAGAAATACAACATTTATGAACATTTCAACTGTCTAGCTATCACGGTTCATGAGATATTTACTCAGTAATAGGGTCCCGTATTTACCCTTTGGGTACAGAACCCTAAAAAGCTCAAAAAAGTGTCTGTGTCATCGTTTCATAGTTAATTATTTACATATTTATATGCAAATAAGTGATTATTTGCATATATGTAAAATAGAATAAATTTGCCATATTTAACTTTACAGTGTTAAACTTTGTAAATATGCATAATTATGTATCGGCGAATCCAACGATGCAAATTAATATTAGGTATTTATTTTGATATTCCAATACTTCCTTTACCCATAAAGCCAACTTAGCATTACAGGCTGAATGTACGAACCCAGAACCCAGGCTGGAACCCGGATTGCAGGAATATTCTAACGGATACTGCAGCTCGAGAACGTAAGGGCAATTAAAGGAATGGGATAGGTTTAGTAAGTAGATGTCTAACACTCCCGCTCCACTCGCAGGACTCATCATATTATTTAGCCAACAAAAAAAGGCAGGCACAATACTTAGTGTATTCGTTTTTCAAAGTTCTAGTTCAGACCAATACTCAATACTTTATTGCATTCCACAATGTAGGCTTAGGTGGTAAACATTTTTTTTGGAGACAATTGTGGACCCTGTCGGGCACAGCAAAAGTGAGATATGTGGAGAGGACTTCTCATTTAAGTTTCTTATAATCTAACTTATTCTAAAAACATAGACATTTACATTACTAAAAACACTATTTTTCGAGCTTCAAGGATTTATCATTTAAATATTCGTTTACACTGTAGTAATAACTTTTTTTACTTGTTTGAAAATAAATGGAGTTTTTTTTTTCATTTCTTATTGATTCGGGTAACATATTGTGTATTTTTATTGACATAACCAGAGGACTTGTTGAATGTATTTTTAAGCGGGACGATAGTAGGTTAAAAACCATAACATTAAAAAATTAATAATATGGACCATAACATTGCCAGCCATCACAGATCATACAATGTGTTTATATCTGTGCCAGCCATGGTATTAAAAGCCCTAACATTTTCCCGGCCATCGGGGATCGCGAGCCAATCTCTGGCCACCGTAGACGCGGGTCTGCGGACGGCGTGCAGGGGTAGCTCACCGTCCGGTAAGGACCAGGCCCAGGTAGACGTCGTGTTCCGCGCTTGCCTCAAAGAGCAGTGAGCAGCATTGACGTGGCCCGATAGAATCATTGCCTGTCAGAGTTACAGGAATATTCTAACAAGATACTGTGCCACCAGAACGTACGGCAACTGAAAGAGCAGTGTAGGTTTTCAGTCAGTAGAAGTCAGACACTCCCTTCCGCTCTAACCACAGCAGGTATCATTTGGTGATTTACACACCCAGAACAAAAGACCTTCACATTTTCTCGGCAGACGCATCAATGTCAAGAAGAAGCCTTTTTAGGGAAACCAGACTTAATTATCGTCACATAATATGACAAAGATTACCTTCGGATGAACGGAAGTTGTCATTATAAGGATTGTCTTTTTTTGGAGAAATTGTGGGTCTTCGATATTATATTATGTATTTAATTATTATCGAGACATTTATTTTGAAGGTTCCTTCCGGATTTATTCTTTTTTGGGCAACGATTATGAGGTGTTGTTTTCGTGAAGATATTGAGGTTGACGGGTCAAATGTCAGCAATAATAAGCTATTTCGATACGTGTTATCTTCCTGGTTTCATTTATTTATTTATTTGACCAAACGAAATGCGTTTCAACTAAGAATAGGATCGACTTAGCGCTATATTGTCACGTCATAGCTGTCAAATCGAATCAGTGGGTGAGCAAAACAAGAATTTGTTAAAATATTTATTTAATAATATTGAGCGAAAAAGAATAGCTTTCCCTATGTTGGTGGTCAAACGCGAGTCGAGATCAATAAAAAATAAAAATATATCTTTTATAATTTTGACACGGCTTCTGGGCCTTTGCTCCATGAATCTTCTTTACTTTCAAGAGATTGGTGCCAGCAATAAAAATAAGAGAGTATAAGAAGGTACGGTTTCAATAGAAACTTTGAAAAAAAATAATAATATTATATTTAAATTAGATGAGAGACTCGGCTAAACAGAGTAAAATAAACCGTTATTAATTCTCGCAAACAAGTTTTCTTTGCAAACCGTACCGTTTCAAGTGACATAAAATTTGACAGATAGAGGCCATTGATGTTCGTATTGTTATTTCAAACGCATAGTGCCCATGCTGCCGAACTAGGCTTACATAGCAGTCGCGCGCGGTTTCACTTTCGTGGACTTTGGAAAACATAAGCCTCCTTCGTTTGCGGTAATTTTTTTAATTTCATCCAAATAATTTAATTATAATTTGATCATGAGATGATTTCCAGAGCCACAGTGATACCATTTTTTCAATGTTAACTTATTCTTTCAATATATTTTAATTTAAATAAATGAAGTTAATTAATATAAATGAAGATCGCCAAACATTAGGTCAGTTTAATATGACCTAAGGTTCTAAATAAAGCGATATCAGTAACCGTGATTGTCGAATTGCCCAGGGCTCCACTGTCGATAGGTCCTCAACACAGGTGAGAAAAGGCTAAGAAAGGGAAGATGTGGAACTCTCTGCCGGCTTCTGTATTCCCTGCCATATTTATGTATATAATATAATTTTAATATAAAATAATTTATTAAAAAAAACTTTTTTGCAAAAAATAAAACCGACTTCTATATCAAAACACTACAAAGCCAAAAATTATTTTAATTTCGGTAGTCGGTGTTATTGGTTTTGTAATTTCTTTTTTTTCACACCGCCTTCCGAAATTAAAATTATTTTTGGCTTTGTAGTGTTTTGATATGGAAGTCGGTTTTATTTTTAAAAAATATAATAAAAAAGTTTTTATTTTCGCGCTTTTTAGTGGGTCAGTTTGTAATTAATTTAGTTTCAAAAGCCAAAATGTCAACTACTTATTACCTTTTACAAAATATTGCTTTTCCCTATGCAGAGCCGTTGATTTTTGAAGAGTTCTGGTATTTCACCATTAGCTCTACTTCACCATATGCATTGTGACGAGCAAAAAGTGCTTCACATCCATATCAAAGTTCCCTCGATTTCTCCATGATTCCATCATCAGATCCTAACCTGATGACAATGGGACCAACTAGAAAATATACCCTTTCAAACTAAATAAGAATTTTCCAAACCGGTCCAGCCGTCTTTGAGATATGAGGTAACATACATAAAAAACAAGAAAAAAAAGGGTTCAAGACGAACTGAGAACCTCCTCCTTTTTTGAAGTCGGTTAAAAAATACTTTCCAAATCGGTTCGTAAATGACATATGCGCGGACAAAAAACGCAATGCAGATTAAACGAAAAGATCGTCAACGTAGATTTTTTTTAGACTTTTGTTGATTTTTCAGAAACGGCTCGTCCGATTTCGATAAAATTTTCATGCGATCATTTGGGAAGTATATCCTTTCCAACAAAAAAAGAATTTTTCAAATCGGTTGGCAAGCGACGGAGTTGTGCCTGGACAAACATAAAAAAAAACAAACATCCGACAACAACATTGAGAACCTCCGAATTGAGAACCTCCTCCTTTTTTAGAAGTCGGTTAAAAAAAGCCCTTTTACACAATTACAGCTGTGTTACATTACATTTTAAGTATTACGTTTCAATTTAGTACATATACAATAGATATAGAGGTCACATTTCTGGTAGGTATACATTGATCTGGGGTTAGCAGTAATTTAACAAATACGGGATTGAAACTCTGGCTCAGAAACTAGGCAATGCCTGTATCTTCGGAGTCAGTGATTCCACTTAGATAGTACAAATTCAGCTTGAATTTACACGGAACAGATGTGACGAGTATTAATATATGATCCGTCAGCCTTTAAAGTAAGGGTGAACAGGCATCTTCTGGGCTCGCTCGTTCGATCGTAGACCTCATTTTACACTTACCATCAGGTGTGATCGAGGTCAAGGGCGGGCTTTTTCGTAATTAAAATATTAAAAAAAAAAAACTTATGTCTATGCTCACCTTTTTTTTTCTCTGGGTGAGAAAATCATCGAATGACTTCTCCCGCTCTGGGTGGAGCGGAAGAGAGTGTCAGACTTCTACTGACTAAAAACCCACCCTGTTCCTTCAGCTGCCCTTAAGTTCCGGGGCCGCGGTATCTCGTTAGAACATTCCCGCAACCCCGGCAGGCAATGGCCCTATAGGACCCCGACCCGTCACTATTGCTGACATCTCTTTTAGGCGTGCGTGGAACACAACGCGCCGCCGCTCCGGATCTATGTTCACCTGCTTGCTTATTAACGTTTTGCATGCGCGAAACTGCTCTAGTATTAGCCAAAAGCCTTTCCGATTTCAGCATGTTTGTCTATAGCGAAACTTTGTATCATTATCTGCTTAGACTTTTCCCAATTATAATTAGGAGTTAGCTTCCAGTCTAACCGTATATAGCTGAGTTTATATGGAACGACTGCCTACTTGACCATCAAAACCCAGTAACTGGGAAAAGAGACGGACCCCTGAGTTTGTTTCGGTGTTTCTTCTCAGGGCAGTCAGTTAGGAAACATCGGTCTCATCTAGTTTAATTTTACGAAAAAAAAATGATAATATGTGAAAGTGTTATTTAATAATTGCAAAATAAAGATTATTTATCATTTCATATTCATATTCATTTATTTGCATACCATAATGATTTTGAAGGTCTTAAAATAGTCTTAAAACTAAGGTACAATTATGGACCCTGTAAGGGCACAGCAACAATTATTGTAGGAAGGACAAAATTAAAACTAAATACGAATTAAAAAATAAATCAAATTAAAGTAAAATTAAAATCAAATAAAACTTTAAAATTAACAAACAGCATTTAAAATTTTAATCGTAACAATTTATATTAAATATACTTAAATAACAAATTATATCATTATAAAACATTAAATATTGAGATCACTTCTGCATTTATTAATTATAATTAAGAGATAATTATACCAATGTTTATTTTAGTGTATGTTCGCAAAATGTCATATTAATTTGAATCAAATATTTAATTACAATAGCAGTCACAGTTTATCATTCATATATTCATTTATAATATAGTAGCTTTTATTTAATAGAAATAGCTTCAATTTATTACTAAAGATACTATATTTATTTATATTCTTAATTTGTTCTGGTAGTTTATTATATATTTTTATTGACATTTCATATGTACTTGATGAATACATGTTTAGTCTGTGTTTGTGTCTCAAAGTAAATCTATTCTGTATGTCTTCTCTTTTTGTGTAGGATTCGGGGTATTTACGCACAAATTTACAAATTTCAAGTATATAAAGGCAAGGCAAAGTCAAAATCTTCAGTTCCCTAAAGTTAGGTTTACAACTGTCAGTATCATCTATGTTAACAAGAATTCTTACAAGTTTTTTCTGCATAGTAAATAATGTGGGCGCGTCAGTACTATTTCCCCATAAGATGACCCCGTATGTGAGCCATGCATAGGCGTACGCGTAATACATGACTAGCGCAGTTTTAAAGTCTGTAGTTCTTTTTTTAATTTCCCGGAATGCATATATGAATTTGGATAACTTTGTTCTTAATCTTTGGATATGTGACTTCCAATCGACGCCGACGTGTGAGTCATGTCTAAGCCTAATAAAGTGAAACTGCTAACGACTTCCAGTTTCGAGTCAATGAAACTAAAATTTATGTCTAACGGTGTTTTTTGGCGGGGGTGGAACGTCATTATTTTGGTTTTATTGAAATTCATTTCCAGATTATGTTCTGTCATACAATTTATAATTTCTTTAAATATGGAGTTTAATTTATTATTTAGATTAATATGGGTGTCACATGAGGCCACTATTGATATGGCATCCGCGAACAAAACGCAGGATTCTTTTATATGGTTAGGACGGTCATTGATATATATAAGAAATAGAAGACAGCCAATTACGGTTCCTTGTGGGATTGAGGCTTTGATTGGGATGTTAATGGATCGGAATAGTTCTATTTCTTTTGATTTATGGTTGTAATATTCTATTTTTACCAGTTGTTCTCTATTTTGTAAGTAAGATGTAAACCATTCATGACATTTGCCGCGGATTCCTATGCTAAATAGTTTATTTAATAATATTTGAAATTGTACTTTGTCGTAAGCTTTTGTCATATCCAGCAATATACCTATAGCGTATTTTTTATCATTAATAATATTGAGGGCTTCTTGTATGTACTTATAGACTGCTAAGATAGTGGATCGGTTTTTTCGGAAACCGTTTTGACAATCATTAAACATGTTAAATTTTTCACAAAACGCGTAGACTCTATTGCACATGGCTTTTCGAATATTTTAGAAGCTGTTGGTAAGAGGGCAAATAATTATTTGGGTCAGTTTAACACGATACTCCTTACCGGTATCGATTTTCTGGGCTTTGACTCCCTGTAACGACTGTCAAAGACGTCAAAATGACAGCCGGAACTAAAGCTTTAACGTACTTTCCGAGCTATCACACCGCCAACTTCCGAACTCCGGGCCACTAATAAGAAATTTCTTAGAGAAAAACTCAATAGCACTTTCCACCCGTACCGGGAATCGAACACGAGGCCATACTCAGCAGTCGCGTTTGTGATAACTAGACCAAAGAGGCAATCGTGAACTTTGTATATTATGTCAAAATTAGACCACCATTTTGATAGAATGTACAGACGCCAGCACATCAAGCTACAACAATCTGTCAAATTACTTTAATGGATTTTCAACTTTATTGTTAAAGAAATTAGGTTCAAGGTTAATTGGGAAAATTTGACAGTTTCGGGTAGCTTCATGTGCTGGCGTCTGTACAAAGCCGGAACCCGTTATCCTAATATGCCCCAAACAGGTTGACATTGACAGTTGACATTTGGGCAGCGATTGTGAACCCCATGGTTGTTAACAACTTGACAATCACCTTCACCTCGCTACCTTTGACAGAAATGTCACTTGTCTAGAATATCAGTGCTCGTTACTTTATCATTAAGTTTAAATACAGTACACGATGATTGACCTTAAGGGCATTTTGTACACTGTAGGTATAATCTTTAAAAGCGTTACCTTCAGAGACTAAAGTTAACCAGCAAACAAACACATAATATCTCGGTCAAGGGATATTCCAGTGGCAATATTTACACAAACCAGATACGTCCTAAATATGTTAACAAACAATTTACTAACAATATTGTTATATAAGGTGTAACAGATTAAGCGCAATACCTCAGACACCTCAATTAGAATATTAAATTAGAAGTCTAAAACAACATCCGTAATTAAATAAATTGAAACCAAAACTAGGTATATTTTATAAAATAGTTATCCTTACTAAACGGAAAACGTATGTGCGTCATATACAATATCCTTACGCAGACGCATACACACATGCAATGTTAGCGGCCGACACGCACACGAACGCATTTCCTTGAATTAAGGATTGTATTAATTTGTCATGATACTGTGTTTCCATTTTAAGTTAAATGAAAGACTTTTGACGTGACAACGTCTTATAATTCGATGAAGCTGGCTGCACGCACGAAAATACATGACTCATGCGGCGTTACCTCGCTCTGAGGCGTTCCAAAGCAAATCAAATTGGATCTACAAGTTGACATTTATGTATGACTCAACGAGTCAAGTACTAGGCTATCATAAAACGGTAAGAGATGACGTCACTGTGTAGGGATTCTTTGACATTTATGTATGACTCAACGAGTCAAGTACTAGGCTATCATAAAACGCTAAGAGATGACGTCACTGTGTAGGGATTCTTCCATTGTCATGAGAAGTGCAGTAATAGTAATGTAAAATTAAAATTTTCTTTTAAAAAATGCCACCATTCCATCAGTATTTTCTTATGACGTTGTCACGTTCAACTATCGTCAGTAAACCGACTTTACAGACAGCCGATTTTTTTCGTCAAAATTTAACACCTATTTTTATGACAGAAATCGATTCAAAAGCCGGTTCTGAACCAACTACTTTCAGGAATTGCGTTTATTTTGTTACACGTTGTATTCTAAATGTCTCGGTGGTTTAGTGGTTGTAAGCGCGACTGCTGAGCAAAAAGTGCTATTGAGTTTTTCTGTTAGAAATTTCTCAGTAGTAGCCCGGAGTTTGGAAGTTGGTGGTGTGATAACCCCCGTGCCTCGCAAAGCACGTTAACCCGTTGGTCCTGCGCCTGATCTCTCTCCGGTCGTGTCGGATTCTGGTCCCATCGGACAATGAGAGTAAAGGAACAGAGAGTGCTCCTGTACCTGCACATACTTGTGCACTATAATATCTCCTGCGCAGTTGTTATCGTAAGCGTAATCTGACTCCGGTCACAAACGATTTTAAGACTTATCTTTACTACAAATACAGTTTTAAATCGGTCGGGGTTTGGTGGCACAAATTTGTGCCAGCGGGGCTCAACTAATACTTGTTTACTGGCACGTTTTTGTGCCGCTGGGGCTCTAGAGGTTAAGAGGACTAATAGTAAATTTAATGTACAAAAATAAACTTAGACGTCGAAGTAAGTACTCCTCCACATTGCTGTCGTCCGGAAACGTGCCCAGAAGACTGGCAGCGTTGCCACGTTGTATGGCCATGCTTGTTCTTTGGACAAAGAATGAGCCAGCCCTCTGGTCACGCAAGGAATCAATTAGCCGGCGAGACATGTCCTTAAAAAAGAGACGTGAACTCGGGACCCATGACCCAAGTCTTTCGACCTCAAACGGCTCAAAACTATAATTACCAGAAAGGTTACAGTACGTATTTACGCCATTTAACAAATAAACTTGTTGTAACACTAAACTCGAGTTAGCCCATTCGTTTGTTTTAAAAGAAAATCATCGTGGACATGCAACAAGACACTGTTGGATTCCAAAATTAGTGACAATTCATACTTATACACACATACACCTACCCTACCAACTACCTTTTAGGAATGCCAGGTTTTAATTCGTTGGAGGTGAGGAGAGGCTTTGATCAGCTCACAGTAGCCTGCAAGACCCTGAGCGGGTGTATCAACTGTCCCGAGCTACATGGCCTTTTCTGCCGACTATTCGTGCCTGACAAGTACATCGGGCACCGTCAGAACCGCTTGCACAATTTGTTTGCTCCACCGACTTCTAAAACTGTCGCCAGAGCTGAATCCCCAGTATGTCGCACTCTAAGGATGCTCAATGCCCTCTTGACTACCAACCCTGAATGTGATGTGTTTGCCGACGAATGGAGTAAAATTATGCGTGCATGTCTGGTGTTCTGCGAGAAGAAGTATGCTAGAGTGTCTACTGTTCCATTTTAATGTTAATTTTATTTTATATAATTTCAATTATCAATCACAATTATTCTTTTCTTACTAAGTTAATTAATGTAATTGGTGTTTTACCGTTTTAATTAACTATAAATAAATAAATAAATACACTACATACAGACATACACTTGCTAATTACACTATAATTCTCTTTGTTCTTCTTAATTTGAAAAATTCCGTCTCTGGTATCAATGTATTGTATGTATTTCTAATAAGTTCCACACATGTAGACATAGAATTACAAAACCCTTACCGTATCGTTCGTTATCATCCAAAGAAGCCATGCACTTGGGCATGTATTTGTATATACCCTTTAAATTACACATTGATTAAAATGTACTTAATGTCTCGGGCTGCGTCATTCTATCTGTCTGTTCGCAAAACTCAAAAACTACTAAACAGATTTTCATTCGGTTTTCACCAATGGATAGATTGATTCACGAGAAAAGTTTAAAAGTATCATTTATTAAGATTTTGTGTGAATTAGCAGAATGAGAATGAGTAAAGCCGGGCCAGGCCGCTAGCTGAAAAAAAAAACGTGTCCTATATATTTTTTTAATATATCAGAATTATACCACCTATATACCACCTATATATATTATATTACCTTCCCAGCTAACAATATCCTTATATTCTTTCCAGGTCTTCAGCCGACTGAAGGACGAAGTGCCGAAGTTCAGGCATAAGGTGGTGGTGGTGCCTGCAGACTGCGAGGCTGCCGGACTTGGGCTCACCCTAACTGATAGACAGATGCTCACTGAGAAGGTAGGCTAAGTTTACTAGTACTGGTTTGGTAGTTTTGATCGAGAAATAGACCAAAACGATAATTGGCAACGGGGGACTGGTCGAGTCAAAGCTCCAGAGCCTTGAACATCGGCGACGAGTTGCAAGTCTATCGGTTTTCTTTCGGTTACATTTCGGGGAGTGTGCGATGGAATTACACAATCTTATTCCACCAAGACATTTCGTCATCCATCGTTAGATGGTGGATATCCCTCCCATACGCACAAAACATTTAGGGAATACTTTCGTTGTGCGTTTCGTTGTAATTATACTATTTTTTTGTAGATAATTCCCTAGTTGGTTAACAACACACTTTTCTAGTATTTAATCTACACTCGACAAAATGGCTATTGGTCTGTAATTCGACAATACTTTGTGATCACCTTTTTTAAAAATAGGACGCACTATAGCTTCTTTTAATTGTCTCGGAAATTTGTTGGTACTTATGCATAAATTAATTAAGTGTGCGAGAACTGGACTTACTTTATTTACTAAGTATTTAAGATCAGACATGCGTATGAGATCACTTCCTGGCGATTTGTTTGTATCCATGCCTATAATAACTTTCTGAACATCCTGACTGTTCACCGGTTGTCATCGCATACATACGCTCTTTTCTTTTACATAATTATGTGCTTCGTTCTAACCATTTCACATCACAATCATGCTTTATACTTTGTATTTCCGTTGTAAATGTTAATGAGAACTTTTCACATAGGTATATCTCTTATACTCCCTTGAACTTTAACATTATTTAATATAACACTATCTAAAGATTGTTTATTTTTACCCATCATAGCGTTAATTCTATCCCACAATTTCTTTATATTTTTGTTACAATCTATAATACTTTTTTTACTTTTACAAAACATTTAGGGAATAACTTTCGTTGTGCGTATTACTAAGGAGTGGAATTCCCTTCCAAAAAGATGCTAGTTTTTTCTTCCAGTGATGATTGGCTGGCGTTTGATCATAATCTCACCTGAAGGTAAGTGATGATGTGGTCGAAGATGGTGCACGCTTGCCTATAAGTAACCTATTCACTCTTGACTTAAAGACTCCCAGGTTATAGCTATCAGGAAACACAGACTCCGGCAGGGAATTCCACTCCTTAGCCGTACGCACAATGAAAGTATTCCCAAAACGTTTTGTGCGTATTTATTTTATCTTTATTATGTAGGCTCATCATATATCTAACTATGCAATTATAAAATACTAGCTGTGCCCGCGACTTCATCCGCGCGGAATAGTGACTTTCGGCAGCATTTTTTATTTTTTAGACAAATTATTTTGAAAATAAAACTCGTACATTATTTGAATGTCGTATTTATTAATATCTAATCAAAAGTATTAAAAATAAGTTCCAAGCTTCTAGCTTTAAAAATGACGTAATTTCCATACAAATTCTCATCCCCTATTTCAACCCTTTACAGCCCTTTTTTCGCATTAAAAAGTAGTCTATGTCTTTTCTCAGACTCTAGACTATGTCCGTACCAGACAGAGCTACTTTCGCATTTATAATATTAGTAAGGATGTATATTGATTAATTGAGAAGTTCGTACCTTTATAACAACGGCCGCACAGTTCGACAGTCACTGTTGAGCAACGTTAGCCGAGATGAATACTACCCACACTGATAGATCTCTTTTTAAAAGAAAAAAAAAACAATACAACGTTTGCGGTCTTCGGCTGCATGCAAGAGATGCCATGCTACCCGAGGCAGACAATTTTCACCACATTTCCCTCCATGTGATTACAGGTGAACATCGTGTTCCATTCGGCTGCAACTGTGAAATTTGACGAGCATCTCCGAGCTGCCCTGGTCACCAACGTCAGAGCGCCTCTGCATCTTCTCAGACTGGCGAGGGACATGAAGAAATTAGATGTGAGTTTTAGGAGACATCATTATTTTTAAGTTTTCTAAATGAATATACAACGTGTAATGGAAATCCCATAACTATCCAAAAGGGCTGAAAACAACATTTGGTATGGAGTCTATGCATAGTTTCAGCTCAAAATATGTGACTCAAAGAATTGATACTAATTATTGGTTTCATGCTTCTTGAATACCAATAATAACAAACGTGTCACAGCACTACGAGGGTCTATAAATTTCCACGTCACTTGCCAATAACACGATAACTCTCTTTATTCTTCTTAATTTGAAAAATTCCGTACCTGGTACCAAAGTACACATGTAAACATAGGATTACAAACCCCTTGCCATATCATTTATTATCATCCATAGAAGCGTGCACTTGGTATGTATATTATAACATTTAAATAACACGTTGTATAGTTATTTTAAAGAACTGATAACCGGCGCTAGGTCTCTTTCACCCAGCAAATACTGTATTTTTTTTTAATAGTTGATAGGCTTGCGTTTGACCACAATCTCACTTGATCTTAAGCGATGATGAGGTCGAAGATGAAGCACGCTTGCCTAGAAGTAACCTATTCACTCTTGACTTAAATACTCCCAGGTTATAACTATCAGGAAACACAGACTCCGGCAGGGGATTCCACTCCTTAGTCGTACGCACAATGAAAGTATTCCCAAAACGTCTCGTGCGTATGGGTGGGATGTCCACCATGTAACGATGGCGCATCGCCGTTTGTCTTGTCGTCCGATGATGGAACGGGCTTGGCGGAATAAGACTGTGCAATTCCATCGCACACTCCCCGAAATGTAACCGATAGAAAACTGACAGGCTTGCAACACGTCGCCGATGTTCTAGGCTCTGGAGCCTTGTCTTGACCAGTTTCTCGTTGCCGATGAGCCTTTTGGCCCGTTTCTCTATAGACTCAAGCGCATCAAGCTGGTATTTTGCAGATCCGTCCCAGAGATGAGAGCAGTACTCCATACACGACCGAACTTGCGCTTGATAGAGGTTGAGCAGCTGTTCCGGTGTGAAGTACCGTCTCACCTTTGCTAGGATTCCCACCTTTTTGGCAGCCAATTGAGCCTTAGCCTCGATAAACAGACCAAAATTAAGGGTGGATGTCAACGTAACCCCAAGAAGCTCGATGCGATCAGTTATCGGCACGGTTACACCACGGAAAGAAGGAGCCGGTTGAAATTGGTTCCTTTTTGCGGAGAAAAGACACGTCTGGGTCTTGGCAGCATTAAACTTAACTAAGTTGGCGTCGCCCTACTCAGAGACAGCCTTCAAAGTCAAGTTCAAGCGCCCCACCATTGCCTCTCGGAGAGATTGGACTTGTGACCCACTAGCACGCGCGCTGGATATATATCTCTCAGCAACAGTGCTGTCGTCTGCATACCCAAAGGTACCGGGCATTAGCAGATCGTTAATATGCAGCAAGAATAAAGTTGCTGAGAGAACTGACCCCTGAGGGACCCCGGCATTAATAGCCAATTGGCCAGACGAGCAACCATCAATAACCACTCGAATAGACCGATCTCTCAGGAAGTCTTCTATCTAAACGCAAAGTTAGTGGGTATACCAAAAGAAGGTTGGTAGCCCTTTAATAATTAGTAGTAGTAATTTTCCCACCGCATAAAGGTATTCTATAATGACATTACCTTTCTTTAATTGTATGGAATATCTAACAGTTTTTATTGAATTTAGGCGGATAGGATCCATCGTTTCGTTGGTTTCAATGTCATCTACTCTTGACCCCCAGTTTCTGCAAACAAACTGGGAATATTAGCTACCCGATTCACATTAAAAAAGATTTTGAGTGACTATTTGTGCTAAAGATTATTTTAAATAAAACTAAAGACAACAAGAATTACAATAGAATTTGAAGTTTATCATGTACTCGCATGTAATCGCACAGGTTTTCGCTCCCGTGGACTTACCACGACAAAAACATAACTCTCCTTATTTTAGATGCTTCCTCAAGTTTCAAGCTACTCCATAATATCCAACTCCATCCGGTACTTTCGAAGCTTAGCGTGTTTAAACGAAAAAACAAACTTTTTCGCTTTATAATATTAAGTATAGATGCTGTGCGTTTTTCTCAGTAATCTGACAAAAAAAGAGGGGTGACGCTATGCACGCTATATAGCTCCATCTCTCTTTCTCGCTCGAACGACTCACGTTGCCTAACAGGGGCCATACCATGACGTGTTAAAACGTGAGTCGGTAGAGCGAGAAAGAAAGATGGAGCTATATAGCGTACATTGCTTCACCCCTCTTTCTCGCTCGAACGACTCACGTTTTAACACGTCATGGTATGGCCCCTGTTAGGCAAATAAATAAGTACACAAAACAGTAGTTATGTTAGTTTTCGCAGAAAGATGCTACCTTGTCTTAGGTACTCGTAATATATGTATAATAAGTAATCGTGAATCAGTCCAAAATTATATATTTACTTCGAATTCTAAACCTAATTAAACGTACCTACTGAAATTGTCGTGTATCGATAATATTTATTCAAATGTAAACCTTATTTCCAGGTAATTATGCACATATCGACGGCATACTCGAATTCTCATCTCTCTGAAATTGAGGAACGGTTCTACCCATGCGACGCTGACTGCGAACAATTACAACAAATTATTGATAAGCTATCGGATAACCAGATCGATCAAATGCTACCGAAGTGAGTTTTTTTTTCTGTGTTTCTTATCTAAATACCAGAGAAATGCCAAAGAAAAGATGAATGACTTGTGCGAGGAATAATATGAAAAAAAAATGGCCAAGTGCGAGTCGGACTTACCCATCAAGGGTTCCCTACTAGCAAGCATAGATTAGCGAAAAATAACTTTGTTTTACAGTGTTTGTATAAATGACAAAGTTATAGTTGTCTTTTTTGTCAAACCAATTTTCGTTGAGAGTTTTTATTAAGATCTACAGCAAATTTATTTTTTACATATTACACTGTCTTATTTTAAAAATTAGAGGGAGGATTCGTTTTATTACTTTGGATGCTATCTTTTAAACGATAGACTTTGAGAAAAATGTTTTTTAAAGACATATCTATAGACACCCATCATCCCACCGTCTTTTCCTCGGTCTACCACGACCTCGTCTAGCTGTCTTAGGGCTCTATACTAGTAATATTTAGGCCCACAGCTGTGACGGTATACGGCAGACATGGCTTGACCAGTCCCACTCCAATTTTGCGGCATTTTGAACGTGTACCAGGTTACTAAAACAAGTTTCTTCCAATGTTTCCAGAATACTGGGACCATGGCCCAATACGTACACATTCACCAAAGCATTAGCAGAGAAGGAGCTAAGACTAGCAGCGGGAGGAATGCCCATAGGTATATTCAGGCCGGCTATAGGTAAGTCAAACTTCTTCTACTTCAACCGTGCTCCTTGGCCTTCTGTGATCTCTACCACATATGACCCGCCAGCCTTTAAAGCAACAGGCATCTTCTGGGCTCACTCGTTCCATCGCACAGTATTTTTTTTTACCTCATTTTGGAACAGCTTATTTTTATTAGATGAACTTATTTGCACATTTGAAGGGTCTTGAGGTTTCGACGGTAGCGCAGGTCAATCTTTGTATAAACATAAGTCTCCCCAAGATCTTTCATTTGACGAAAATACAGTTTTTGCTACGACGTTTGTGCCATTGCGAATTATGGAAACTTGTAGCAAACAAGTTCTATGGTTAAATCAAACGCCTCAGTCTTATCGGTCATGTAGACCTCTTCATATTCAATATCGAACAGAGTCGAAAGACCTCATTCTCTCGGAAAAAGAGTATATATAGGAACAATGGCGACATTTAACACCAAACGCTGCAACCACATCAAAAGGCTTTATCGTAAAAACTACGTATAACCTAACCTTAAGTATAATTGATGGTAAGGTTTACAATATAATCCATGGAACGTTCTCACAATTACGATGTCCCATTTGTAAATTAACTTCCACCAACTTCAACGATTTAGATCTTGCATTTTCTAAGCCCATTATTGATAAAAACACAATAAAAAATGGCATGAGTCCACTTCATGCTTTCATACGTTTTTTTGAATTTTACTCCATTTAGGATATAAAAATAATCCAAAAGTAAGACAGTGGCAAGTACCCAAATCATCCGTTGCGGGACAAATAATAGATGAACGAAAGAAAAGGATACAGGCAGAGATAAAAGATCGCTTAGGTTTACTCGTTGACGTTGTGCGACCTAACTCAGGGACAACTAATGATGGGAAACTGCCCGAAAAGTATTCGCAACTGATGAAAGCCGCGGAATATTTGCTGAAATTCTTGGCCTCAGCAAATGCCTTGTAGATGATCTACACGTTATTCTAATCGCTATAAATTGTGGGCTACCGATTGATCCAAAAAATTGGTGATTTCTGCAGGAATTTAGCCAGGAAATATGTAGCCGACTACTACATTACATAAAATTCTAATACACGGCAAATTATTATAGAAAATTCTACACTGCCCATATGACTTCTCTCAGAACAGGCTGGGGAGTCTAGGAATAAATTTTGGAGGTACGACAGCGAGCACTACAGCCGAAAGGATAGCAGGCAACATACAATAGAAGATTTGTTTCACAGGGCGTTGGAATCATCCGATCCGGTCGTATCTAATACTCGCCTGAGTAGGCGACAACGTTGATAAAACGTATGCCTTTACCCATTTCAATTCAACGACGACGATGTTGTTCAAAATGACGGTGAAGATAGCGTGGAATGCAATGAAACCAATTAAAATGAGTTTACATCTATTCTGACAAACGAATAGGACGTATTTTTAGCAGAATTAAATCAATTGTTATTTTATTCTAATTTAGTCGAATCCCGGAATTCCCGGGATTATATTTCTCCGAAAATCCGCCAGATTTTCAGTTTTTTTTTTTTTGTGTTTGTAGTCCATATGTGTGGCTACAGTTTGAAAAAACTTGCAAACATTGAATACATAAGTAAGAAAAATAAAATTGCCATTATCTTAAAATTTAAAAGCCCTAGCCTACTCCTGATTGGTTCTTAATCTAGTCTTAGGGTGAAGCTTTCAGGCTGCAAAGGAACGTAAGGCATTATATACGTAGTTTATAAGAAAAAAAATGAAATCGCTAAACTTGACATTCCGGGATTCTGGAATAAAATTGCAAATTTGCAAAAACTATAATAGCTAGGCTGGTAGGAGTTTTTGTCTAGCATTTGTAACATGTTTTTTCATACAATGAGCTAATAAAAATAAGCTGTCCCAAAATGAGGTCAAAAAATATACTGTGCATCATATACTTCATCTATCGCTTACTATCAGCCGTGAATGCGTGAACGAGGTCAAGAGCTGCCTCGTGTGAATCAATAATAAAAAAGACTTCATAATGATAAGTTTCTAAACTGACATGATCACTAACAGTATCATTAGGATTTGAAACTGAATATTTACCATATTTATTTATTGTTTCGTCTTTCCTATATTTCGGTATTCTGTATTCGGAACAGAATCGTGTTTTGAGTGAAACAAGTGACAGTGATAGCAGTGTCGAACACAACAACCGAACGAGAAAGAGGGTAGACTGAATTTTGTACTCATAAACATCTACCTACCCACAATAACTTCAGTTCATTCGTGATCATGGTGCTTGCAACAGTGTCGAAATATTGGAAAGTCGAAACAATAAATACACATAATAAATATCGCGTTTTAAGTTTGAACAGAAATCTTCTGGGCTCGCTCATTTCACCATTTATCATATCTTTACGCTTACCATCAAAAGCGGAGAGCGGGCTCATTTGAAATAAAAAAATACTTCATCATCATTCACTCAATTATACAATCAGTCCTTGATGTCCGTTGTCTTTCGAAAGTAAGTAGATACACTCATGATACATTAAACTTAGAGTTTTAAAATTTAAAAACCTTCAAAATTACTTCATCCATTTCAAAGATAAGACTTCCTTATTTGAAACATTAATGCAATGCAGCTATAGCGGATATGCTAGAGCAGTGGTGGTCCAGTGGAGAGCAGTGGCGACTTACGAGTTGAAGGCCGTGGTTTCGAACCCAGGCTAGCATATATTCCTTTTTGTAATTTACATCTTCACCTATGCTGCCCAAACGGTGAAGGGAAACATCGAGAAGAAAACGTCTTAGGACAACAACATGAGTTGAATCTAAAAACATGCGATATCCACCAATTTGCGGTGGGCCTTTCGTGCACCATTCGTGGTGGATTACGGGCTACGGCCCATTATCTCTCATAGAGACGAGGACTTTGTACCAGCAGTGCACACTTTATACGCTGATTATCTTATACTATCTATGCGAACTTAACCTCTCAAGGACCGCCATTATTTACGTCAACCATCCGTCAAGCACCGCGGGCGGGCTCTTATCGTAAGCGTAATCTGTCCCCAGTCACAAACGATTTTAAGACTTATCTTTACTACAAATACAGTTTTAAATCGGTCGGGGTTTGATGGCACAAATTTGTGCCAGCGGGGCTCAACTAATACTTGTTTACTGGCACGTTTTTGTGCCGCTGGAGCTCTAGAGTTTAATATCGTGGCAATTATAATTTATAAAGGATTAATAATATTCTTGGCTTTAGTAATGTTGTGTAATATAATAACAATCTATTTTACAGTAATATCGACAGCGAAGGAGCCACTGAAAGGGTGGCTAGACAATATGTATGGACCTACGGGAGTCGCCGTTGGCAGTGGTAAGACACACTTGAATATGCTCAAAAAAGCATTTATTAATTAAAAAAAACATACAGGTACTTTCGAGTTGTCAAAGTTGGTCAGTCAAAGAAATGAAGCTAGTTAATATATTTCATTAGATTTTTTTTGCATATTAGACAATTAAGACATAAGCATGGACGTAATATTAGTAAAAATAATTTATATTATAATTATTTACAATCGATTGACATCATAATTATAAAATATAAGTGACTATCATTTTTAATGTTTGTTTATTTTTGACTATATAAGTCAAAAATATTCCTTTTAGCTGTAATTAATTGTAATGATTAAAATAATAACATTTATTTTTAATATCGTATTTGATGCCATTAGAATACTTTACAAATGTTTTTTTTTTGAACTTTGCAGTCAACATTTTGCTATGCTTTTATTTGAAACTGTACATCATGCCCGTAAATATGTTTATTAACCATTCACTTCTGAATACTTTACATTTATATATCCATCTTAATTTAAAACTACAAACTAAAATAAAGCATTAATAAACTCAGCATTAACTCTGTCGGCTAGTGACGTACACAAGAGATTGGTGGCATTGCCACGTTTTAAGGCAATGCTTAGCCCTTTGATTATACACATGTCTAGATAAAGAGTTCGAGCGTCAAAACGCCAAAAAAAATATCAGCCAACTGTTGGCTCATAAGCTCGCCCCGCCCGCTCAGTGGTGTCACTGTCATTGTATGGTAAACACGCGTTCAGTGACATATAAAAATGACGATTTGCGCTATAAAAGTGTGCAGGAATTACAAAGGACGATTGAAAACAACTAAAAAAGTTACGTATCATCGCTGAGTAAACTTTAAATAACTATATTGTAAAGAAACAATTAAATTAATAAAGTGCAAAGATGTAATGCCATTTGACAGACATGTATACGGGGTTGCCTGTTAATTGAATGTAAAATTTCCCATTTGAGCGAATCATGATCCAAAAAGTATATTTCGAAATTTTAAGCCACCATTTAACTGCAGTGCTGGATAATATACTAATATTATCTATACTAATATTATAAAGCGGAAAAGTTTGTTTGTTTGTTTGCTTGAACGCGCTAATCTTCGAAAGTACTGGGTGGATTTGGATGCAATTTGGAATGGACGTAGCTTGAAGCTTGAGGAAGGTTATAGGCTACTTTTTACGCAACTGCAAAAAAGGAGAGTTATGTTTTTACCGTGATAGAATCCACGGGAGCGAAGCCCCGCGTGAGTACTAGTGTATTATATGTTTAAAAATCCAAGGTGGCGGACATTGTTTATTTAATTTAAGTATTTTAACATAATTGTAGGGAACAGCTGTTTTGTTTTCGATTCAGTGTTGGTCCCATAGTAAAAGTTGTTCATAATGATGAGTACAGTGACCGCTTAAGAGATTTAGTGTATGAATATATAGACCTTATATAATATAATAATAATTTGGTTATGAAATAATCCTTACTAGAATATTTAGAATAAATAACCTTCAATAGCAATATATATTCATTACAAATAATTTTACCTTGTAATTCATATGCACAAACTCCTAATAATTATAGATATTTAAATATCTCAAAAGCAAAACATATTTTTTCTCTCCTTTAATGGGAAATATCCAACGGCTGGTATCACTCAGTACGCCCCACCAGTGACGCGCGCGCTTGTTAAACAGTAGAAGCTGCGCTTACTTGTGTGCGTAACGCGCATACAAGCGCTTCAAATCTGGCCTGTTGTTTTTGTTGCGATTGCAGCGCAACGCTCTATCTAGACATGTGTATTATCAAAGGCTTAGCCCTTGATTGTCCTTGAGTCATGGAAATCTGAAATTTATTTTCCTTTTTCAGCCACCGGTATCCTACGGACAGTGCAGTGTGACGAGCTTGTGTCAGCAGATATCGTGCCAGTGGACTCCGTGGTCAACTGCCTGATGGTAGCCGCTTGCAGTGTTCATAACGCTTATAAAGAAAAGTAAGTTGATCTTGCCTCCATAAAATTAATAATCATACAAAAACTTAAAATACAATTATACTTAAATTACTTATGCAATTATACTGCAATTACTTATGCATTTATACTGCAATGGTTTAAACAATTATACTTTATTATTATACAATTATACTGAATGAATTACTGTACAATTATACTGAAATTACTTAATACAGTTACTCATTATGTAATTTAAGTATTCATAAAAAATAAAACAAATTCAACAGGACAGCTTGTGTACGAAGGTGAACTTAACCCAGAACTGGTTAATCTGAGAGCAAACCTCATTGCGGGAAGTTTATTGCAGATAGGGCTGCCAGATCAAAAAATCGAAAATCTGGAATAAATTCCGGACATTTGATGAAAATTCCTTTGAAATAAAAACATTATATATATTTTTTTATGTTTCACACTTTCATTAAATTGTAGAAATTCTGGATGGTTTAGGATTCCCTCCGCATTCCGGACAAAGACCTATATTACCGGACATGTGCAACCCTAATTGCAGATGTCTTTTTAGTACCTACATATTAACGTCGCCTAAATTCAATGTGTATTCAAATCCAATCAAAAATCATTCAATAGTTGCTCCTGCTCTTGGTAGATGAACAATGTCGAACACGAGAAATGACGGGACCTAATGGGTTTGCGGGAATGTTCTAATTACATACTGGGGCTTCGGGCAACTGAAAGGGAGGTTGGGTTTTGTCAGTAGGAGTCTGACACTCCTTCTCAGGGGAGATACTTCTCAGTATCTCGTTAGTACATTCCCGCCACCCTATTAGGCCCCATCATTTGTGCCGACTGCTCATTCAGGAAAACGACGCGCCGTTGACTCGGGCAATAGACGACCTTAAAATCACTTACTAACGATTTAACCATATTTCTTCTGCAGTTCACCACCGCTAGAGCCCCCGATCTTCAACTACGTGAGTTCGGTGGAGAACAGGATAACGTGGGGAGACTTCGTGTCACAGAACATGCAGTGGATACATTACTACCCCTTCTCTGATGCTGTGTGGTGAGTGGTAGCAGATTTATAAACGCGCGGGGCTTCGCTCCTGTGGACCTTATCACCATAAAAACAGAACCCTTTTGCTGTATAACCTTCTTCAAACTTTAAGCTACTTCCATACCAAATTTTATCTAAATCCACCCAGTACTTTAGAAGATCAGCATGTTTAAACAAACAGATAAACTTTTCCGCTTTATAATATTAAGGATCGTAGGGGCTGTCTCCACGAGCGAGAGAATCGCGGCGATAATATCGTCGTGCCACGTATTTCTATACACTCTCTATGAACGCGTCTCCACACGGCGATGTTATCGCGGCGATGCGACGAGTGGCAATGTGCGCGTGTAACGTCGTCGTATCGCCGCGGTATCGTCGCTATTGGTGGCGCGCACGCCGCGCGCTCGCCGCAGAGCGCGGCGCTCTCGCAGCGAGCGGGCGCGCTGTCAAACACAGCGTCATATCGCCCTCGTCGCGGAAACACGGCGAATCCGTTACGAGTCGTCGCGGGCACGCGGCGATTCCGTTACCAGTCGCGACGATACGCTGGCGGAATAATCGCTCGTTCGTGGAGACGACCCGACGATAGAAGCGCGGATCCGTCGCGATTCTCTCGCTCATGGAGATGGCCCCATAGTTAGCGGCGATGTCACCTACTCCACTAACTATGACGTAAGTACAAAGGTGAATGAAGGTTCTAAAAGAAAATACTTAAAAAAGAAAGAAAATATATTTATTTATCTCACGCTGTCAAACACATAATTGGTTAAAAAAATGCGGGTTGCACTCCGGGAGTGCCGGCAGAAGTGAAAACTTGAATATTAACGTTGTGCATTTTTGATATTTTTGAATGGTTAGGGAATAATTTTGCACGAATTGCTTTAATTGTCAGTATAAAAGTACTATCATTTATATGGTAGAATACAATATTTATTTATTGCGCTATGGTACACAAACATGACAATTTATATTACATTAAAAAAATTATCTCTCGAAACAGCAGGCGCAGGCTTTTCGCCGCGTCGTAGAAAGAGAGGGGGATACTTCCTCTCCTACGCCGCGCCGACTGTCTACTCTCCGTCCGTCTTACGAATTTTCGATCAGGTCACGTGTCCTGACGCGAGTTTAACATTTTTTACCCATTACAAAAAAGTGCACAACGCCGCTAAAAAGTTTTCACTTCATAAAAATCCTTCAAAAATTTACGAAATTTCAAAGGTATACGTTTGCCCTGGTTTGCCCATATAAAATTTCCACGACATAAGAAACACTGTATAATGCTTCCTATCTCATTTTCTCCCACGTGATCTTATGAATTTATGTGTGTCTCTTATTACTGTCGCTTTTTCGTTTCATAAAATTTAAAATCACAACGACACTAAAGAAGTTTTCACTTCAAAAAACCCTGTTTCTTGCTGCTATTCAAGGCTAATATTTAAATGAGTTTCCCGTTTAATTAAGGTAAATAAAATATATCTTAATTTTAATTACTTTTGTAATAGAATTTGCTTAATTAACAATCCACATTATCAATTATTTTAAATAAATCGCTTAAATCCCGACTTGGCGTTTCATTTGAAATTTCGGAATTCTTAAAGTCCTACATGTTTACATTATATAACTGTAACATTTTTGGAGATGCGGACAGATGGAGTAAACGTAACGCAAGATCCACCATCACGTTTCGTGTTATCATCAAATTTAACAGCATTTTAAGGGACAATCAGTTTCGTAATTAGTTTTTCAGTATATGATATATCGAAAAACGCGTTCAATTTTAAAATGGTACAGTCATGAATGCAAGTGCAAGTTTGGAAATATTTTCAAGACGCTTATTAAGTGCCCACTAGCGTCACAATCATCAAATACTTCCGAATACTGCCTAGTACTAGTACCTACATAGATATACTACTTCCTAGTACTAGTACATAGATAATTTATAATGTAGTAGTACTAGGCCGCTGACGGCCGCATGCCCCGCGGCCAATTATGTGATGCTTGTAAATGTATGTATGCCCCTAAAAATAGCGTCGCCCCCCAACTCGTCCCCCAACTCGCCCCCCAACTCACCCCTCAACTCGCCCCTCAACTCGCCCCCCAACTCACCCCCCAACTCGCCCCCCAACTCGCCCCTCAACTCGTCCCCCAACTCGTCCCCCAACTCGTACCCCAACTCGCCCCCAAACTCATCCCCCAACTCGTCCCACAACTCGCCCCGCAACTCGTCCCCAACTCGCCCCCCAACTCGCCCCCCAACTCACCCCCCAACTCGTCCCCCAACTCGTCCCCCAACTCTCAACTCGTCCCCAACTCCCTCCCAACGCGTCCCCCAACTCGTGCCCCAACTCGGTCACCAACTCGCCCCCAACTCATCCTACAACTCGTCCCCCAACTCACCCCAACTCATCCCCCAACTCGTCCCCCAACTCGGCCCCCAACTCTCCGCCCAACTCGACCCCAACTCACCCCCCAGCTCGTCCCCCAACTCATACCCCAACTCGTCCACCAACTCGCCCCCAACTCACCCCCCAGCTCGTCCCCGAATTCATCCCCCAACTCGTCCCCCAACTCACCCCCAAACTCGTCCCCCAACTCGTCCCCCAACTCGCCCCCCAACCCATCCCACAACTCGTCCCACAACACGGCCCCCAACTCGTCCCCCAACTCGCCACCCCACTCACCTCCAACTCGCCCCCAACTCGCCCCCCACCTCGTCCCCCAACTGGCCCCCCCACTCACCTCCAGCTCGCCCCCAAATCGTCCCCCAACTCATCCCCCAACTCGCCCCACAACACGGCCCCCGACTCGTCACCCAACTCATCCCCCAACTCGTCCCACAACTCGCCCCCCAACTCGTCCCCCAACTCGTCCCACAACTCGTCCCCCAACTGGTTACCCAATTCGCCCCCCAACCCGTACCACAACTCGTCCCACAACACGGCCACCAACTCGCCCCCAACTCGTCCCCCAACTCGTCCCCCAACACGTCTCACAACTCGTCCACCAACACGGCCCCCAACTCGCCCCCATCACGGCCCCCAACTCGCCCCCCATCACGGCCCCCAACTCGCCCCCAACTCACCCCGCAACTCGTCCCCCAGCTCGCCCCCCAACTCGTCCCCCAACTCGTCCCCCAACTCGCCCCCCAACTCGCCCCCCAACACGGCCCCCAACTCGCCCGCCAACACGGCCCCAACTCGTCCCCAAACACGGCCCCCAACTCGCCCCCCAACACGTCCCCCAAGTCGTCCCCCAACTCGTCCCTCAACACCACACGAGACCCCCCTCCCCCACCCCGCTCCCACACGGGACCCCCTTACCCCTCACCTGCCTGAACTCCCCACGCTTTTTCGTTTCATTAACTTTCAAATCAAAACGATGCTAAAGAAGTTTTCACTTAAAAAAAAGTCTTACGATTTTCGATCGTGACCCTGACGCGAGTTTAACAGTTTTTACCCATACAAAAAGTGCTCAGCGCCGCTAAAGAAGTTTTCACTTCAAAAAAAGCAACAAAAATTAAGAATTTAATCTAAGTGAAAAATCGCTCTTATAAAAATAAATGTTTATTACTCAAAACAAATGCACCTAAACCTGTTGGTAAAATGTGTTAACCTGATCCAATAAAACTATTCTTGACAATGTCATCAATGTATGGAGTACCTACTGCTCTCATCTTTGGGATAGATTTGCGAAATACCAACTGGACGCGCATGAGTCTATCGAGAAACGGGCCCAGAGACTCATTGGCAACGATTCACTGGTCGAATCAAAGCTCCAGAGCCTTGAAAATCGACGACGAGTTGCAAGTCTATCGGTTTTTTATCAGTTACATTTCGGGGAGTGTGCGATGGAATTACACAATCTAATTCCGCCAAGCCCGTTCCATCATCGGATTACAAGACAAACGGCGATGCGCCATCGTTACATGGTGGACATCCCACCCATACGCACTAAACGTTTTGGGAATACTTTCATTGTGCGTACTGCTAATGAATGGAATTCCCTGCCGGAATCTGTGTTTCCTGATCGCTATAACCTGGGAGTCTTTAAATCAAGAGTGAATAGGTTACTTCTAAGCAAGTGTGCTCCATCTTCGACCACATCATCACTTACCATCAGGTGAGATGATAGTCAAACGCAAGCCTGTTATCAATAAAAAAAAATGTTTGTTCCTAGTTTGAAGAACAGAGATCTTGATTCATAAGTCTGTAAGATCATGAGGAGAAAATAATCACTATATTACCTATTATGAAACGGCAATAGCCGAATTGGTAAGGTGTTGATCTTGTGATTGAGAGGTCGTGGCATCGAACCCCACCCATCACATTATGGCCGTAAACCCACCCTAGACATAACAATATTTAGCTTAGTTGGAGGGCTTAACAAGATTACTAGTAAAGTGAATTCTACCCAAATTGCTAGTTACCTTAAAAAAATTATAAAGCTTCTCCCCTTTCCAGGTTCATATCACTAAGACTGACAAAATCGGCGCTTGTCAACAAAATCTACATGTTCTTCTTGCACCTAATTCCTGCCGCGTTAGTGGATGGTCTAGCCATCTGCTTAGGAAAGAAGCCAAAGTAAGTATCCCTGTATATATCTACGAAACCACTCTCAAGGCACAATTTGGGTCTTTACCAAATTGACTGCAAAATGTGGGTTGACCTTCCTACTCTAACCAAATACTACGCATTGACCGCCGAATGTTTTTAAAAGAAATACAAACAGAAAGATACCTGTATTTTCTGTCTCAGAAGTACTATCGACCAATGTTCCGCATGCTCACCTTTAAGGCTATAATCGCATAGCACGTCTCACAACTCGATCGCCTAATGCATGTATTTTGACCAATAGCATGCACGAAGCGTATTTTAGTAGTGTTCGTAATAGTAAGTATTAATATAATATTACACGCCCTGTACTCACAAAATGTATATTGTCTCTAATTGGGCGAAACCAGGAAGGGATGTGGTTTGTCACTAGCTGCGCTTCCGCAGAAATATTTTCTTAAGTGAACATGCGTATCTTATGCCGATAGTACATATCCTGAGATACGTTACATCTACGAAGTACTACTACTGTAAGAAATAGCAATAGCCTAATTATGGCAAGGTATCGACCTTGTGATCGAGAGATCGTGGGTACGAACCCCACCCATTATACAATTGTCGTGAACCCATTACAGACACAAGCATATTTAGCTTAGTTGGAGACAAGATTGTTGAAAATGAAATGAAATATTTATTTTGTACATTGGTTATGGACAGGGCCGGATTAAACATTAGGTGGAGTAGGCAACTGCCTAGGGGCCCCGTATCAACTAGGAGCCCAGGCCCAGTGCACGCACCAAGAAAACATGTTTCTTCGATCGAGAATTTGATGTGTGTGTGAACTTAGGGACCTCACTGTTATCTCACAAAATACAAATCGTTAAATTAAGTAGTAGAATTAAAACAATTTTAGAACAAATCTGGAAATAAGTAAACAAATAGTCCTTAATGTGTTTCCTCAGTTCACTCACGATTTGGTCAGTCAAAGTAAGAAAAGGGGCCCCGAGAATGCCATTGCCTTAGGGCCTCTGACAGGGTTAATCCGGCTCTGGTTATAGATAACACTTTTAATTTTTTTTGCGTTATATGTTAAGCTGGATGAGGCCGGTGTTTACGTCTCTTTTAAAGTCCCTACATAAAAAGATTAACGAGTAAAATTGTTATTTTTAACCCATTCACAAAATGAATATAAAACATTTACTTTCTTTTGAGAAAAGCAAGTACCAAACGGATTTCAGTGGATCATATGTCATACATCCACCTAACCATATTTTTCTTTCAGGATGCTAAAAGTATACCGAAAGATCCACAAGTTCTCATCGGTTCTGTCGTATTTCTGCACGCGGGAGATTAAATTCTGCAACAGTCGGACCAGAGAGCTCTGGGAGAAGACTTCTGAAGCAGACAAGCAGGTAAGGAAATGGAGAAAATTATCTCTTAGAGCAATGGTGGCTGAGTGGTTACAGGCGCGACTTAAGGGTTCTAGGGCGTGGGATCGAACCCAGACGGACACATTGCTTCGTGTAGTTTTCACTATTGCTCTCAAAACGGTGAAGAAAACATCGTGAAGAAACCAGCTTGTTTTAGAACCTAATAATCCAGTGATATGTGACATCCATCAACCTGGAATGTGGTTGTGGAATGTAGTCCATGTGGTGGATTACGGACCATTCCCACTTATAAAAAACCAGTCAAGTGCGTGTCGGGCCACGCGCAGTGTAGGGTTCCGTAGTTTTTATAACAGCCAAGTGCGTGTCGTATTCGCTGACTGATCGTTTCGTACCATGCTCTGACTAAAAGCCAAACATGACTACCTAACTAATTTGATTTCCTATACAAATCCTCACCTGATCCAACAATTTTGCACGAAAAGTTTTAATTTTTTTTAGAGATTTGTACAAAACTTGTCATAGCCGGTGTTTTGAATTTAAATACGGACACAGAGCTACAATACTCAATCGTCACAAGACGCTAGCACGATACAACTGGCGCTTAGCGCCATCTATCGACATTTCTGTAGAGATGTTCGAAATTTTCGAGTCAAATACGACTATCGACTATTACTCGTAAACTTGTAAAGCCCACTTATGTGTGATAGTTTTCTTTAAAATTTCGTTATATATAAGTACTACTGTCGTGACATTTGAATTTCTAACTACAACCGTTTAGTTGATTGAGGGGGGACACTTGACTCTAACGAAAATTGGTACTTTAAAGCTTGATAAGTCACGAACGGTTTACTTAATCAAAAAACGGTCTTACCAAACCCCTAATATTTTTGAAAGACCTATCCAACTATATCCCACACTATGGGAAGAACGAAAAAAAAATAATTATCATCCCACTTTACATGTATGGGAGGTACCCTAAATAATTGTTTTTTTCAAAATGTTATTTTACCACTTTTTCGGCGTCATTAACGTGTATACTCATGCCAAAGTACAACTTTCTAGTACCAATAGTTTTTGAGCTAAACCGCGGACAGACGGACAGACAGACGGACATGGCGAAACTATAAGGGTTCCTTGTTGACTACGGAACCCTAAAAAAGGCCTATAGGCTAGAAATTAGTTCTAGAAATATGAAGAAATCTTTCGTTTCGTTTTGTTTAGATGTAAAAATCACAATTATATTTGCTTGCTATTGTTATTTAGGAAAATATGTCCTCCGTTATACAGTATGTTAACTAACAGAGGGCGTTCCTGTTAATCCGTAATAGTATAAGCACATCAATTAGATCGCCGCACACGCGGCCCGTCATTCATTAATAAATTGCGACGTTGCCGTCCTTCAAGTACGCGTGTACAGTGTTTCTTTTACGTATCAATTTAACATTTTTAGTGAATATTTTTATAAAAAAAATAAAAACATTTGTTTTCGAACGGTAATATTTTTTTAGCATGTATGAATGCTATACTATTGCGGGTTAACGGGAACGCCCTCTCTTAGTTCACATACTGTATAATATTTTGTGTAAGTAAAATAGGTTTATTGGTTATCTAAATATCACATCATCATATTGTTTTTATCACCATTTTTTACCTGTATGTGACGCATATTTTCTTAGTAGTTCAAATTATTATTGTGTTTTATGTCTCATTTTATTATGCGTCTTGTGACAGCGCTTATAAAATTTTCTTCTTTGGAGGGAGCTAAGGCTTTCTTCATGCTTTTGTGTCAGTTTCAGAAACACAAGTCTAACTGATATCACCCTTAAAAGTTGACCTTGACCTCAATTTAGGACTTCCAGTTTAATAGACCCCTTAAACATTGCTGTATTTGTACAATATGGGTACATATACATATCAACTTTGACATAATAGGACACATTCTTTTGAACGTTCGTTTAGAATAGGTACATAGGTAACATACTTAACATATCATACATATCCAGCCTACAGCATTCAATGCTGGGACACAGACCTGCTCTGACGATGACAGATGACGGGTACCAAACTAAAATTAAATCATAATTATGACATGGTATTCTTTAATAAATTAAATTGAAACTCTTCCCAAATGAAAACGTGCCTAAACTAAATGGTACCCTAGTCTAGCAGCAGTAGTCTGCCTTAATAATATTATCTATACCTACTTTTCCAAAAACCTCCTGGACGGGGGATTATAAAATTTGCCACAGTTGTTGTTAAATGGAGGAGCATTTTTATTATAACGTTCAAACTTTCCTATATTTTAATAAATTATGGTCAAATATCGGAGCTCTAGGTGACTATAGTTTATTTTTATGTGACAAAAATATTGCATTAAAACATGAAATAAACGTTAATATTTTGAATAACGTTTATTTTGTTCCATTTTCTTATTTTTCTTTTTATCTTACGTAGTTGTACCCTAATTTTACTTAACAGTATCTAAGCCGTACTAAATTGTACCCTAATGTTACTAAACAGTACCCTAGTATTACTAAACCCATTAAAATGGTGCCTTGCTCTGATTTTTTCAGATATACCCGTTCAGCATGAGCGATATGAACTGGGAGGAGTACTTCCAGGACTACCTCGCCGGTATCCGGAGGTTCCTCTTCAAAGAGAGCGACGACACGCTACCGCAGGCCAGGCTTAAGTGGAAAAGGTAATACTCGTTGCGTAGTAACCATTTTGGGGTGGGGCAATCATTAAATGACTCGCTTTATGTTGAGCGGGAGGGAGTGTCACATTCTTACTGACTAAAAACCTACCTGTTCCTTCAGTGGCCATGTGTTTCAGAGCTGCGGTATCTCGTAATCTTTCTACCACTACATAGTAGCCTTTCTCACGATAATTCATACAGTCTTTAAAAGTCATTTCTATGGAAAATGTATTTATCCTCGCTACGCAAGATTCTAAGGTCGGCAAATTTAGGTCAAAACTTTTTTAATAGCGGTAATAAGGGAAAAGAAAATCTCTCCTCGTTTTTCTCTATTCAATATCCTACAGTACCTATAATAACTTTTTTATTTTTATTTTAATCGCCAAGCTTTATAGTTTGTTGGTGAATTAGTTAAGTAACGTACGTATGTTTTCTATGGACAGCGAAAAGTCACTCCATCCGTATCTCTGAACTCTTGGCTTTTAAAACAGCGTGGCAAAAAAAAAACAGTTCTAAGCTGAATTTTCTTTTTCAGATTATACTATCTACATCAGATAGCAAGGTTCATTTTCTGCGTCCTGGCCGTCTACGCTCTGTGGTGGATCTTATCTTTGTTATGGTGATTTTATAAATAACTTGTACAATGTACAGTAAACATAAGAAAAAAGTGATTTTAAAATTAACGGATATATCAATTAAATAAATGCCCTATGAATGAGACCGCGTCACCTAGTTTTTTCTGTAATTAACTTTTTGGTCGTGACCGAATGATTGCAAACTCTGTCAGTTTATAATTTACCTCGTCAGGTTATGAGCTGTCATTAAATGATGGATATCACATACAGCGTGAATCTTCATTTGCGACCTTTGTAATGTTCATATTAACACGGCTTTTGTATTTTTTTAACTAACGGTTTTAGCAACAATGCGGAGCCATTTTCACCAAAAGTGGATTTACTATCTATACAAAAGTTAAAAGAGATTTTTTTTACATGTTATAATAATTTAAAGATGTGCACTGGTGCTGGTACTACTCAATGGGAAGGGGTAAAAATATTACTTTGTATTTTTTTTGCAATAATACTTTTTCTTTTTCCTTTAATTTAAAAACCAACGTGGTCTCAGTTTAAGGTAGGGTTGCAATATTTTTTTGTTGAAATTCCAACTGTTGTAAAATATCGCACGCTTAATCCAATACTGTCACTATCCGAAAAAGTCAACTTTTCAGGAGAGGCAAAAAATGGAATGAGAATGGGAACATTTTTGTTTAGTGACGAAGCGGACTACTGCCCGTATCGCGGTTATTTCTGTTACTTTTAGACTAGTGTAAGCGCGATTACGCGTAGTTCTATGTTTCCCAACAGATGGCATTAAAAAGTCGATTTGGCAAAATTTTGGATAGTGACAGTATTGGATTAAGCGTGCGATATCTAAATAAAACTGTGCCAACGTCTTCAATGTTACGTTAGGTCCAACAAACAAACGAATGTTACCAAAACCTAAATAATTATTATAAATATTTTAATTGTAAAGCGATTGTGTTGTAAATGATTATTTTAAAGTTTAGTTAGTTTTAAGTATTCAGTACAACATTAAAACATTAGGGAACTTGTTTTGACATCCTCCAGTTTCTTCACGTCACATTGGAAAATACAAATTTTGCTTCCAAATAATGCGCTAACGCACTACTAAGATTACCTGTAAATACATATTTGGCCCCATGCATACTGATATTCAGGTGCCTGGAGGCCGATCTCAAGAGAACTTACAAAGTAAGCAACAATACTCTAAGGGTGCCCTATAGCCTGTGGGGTATGGACTTGGATTTAGGGCGTCGCTGGGGAAAGACAGCTAGGGACGGGCTGAATCGGACGAGTGGCTGGGAAAAGGCTTGGCAGACTTTTTTATACCAAAATTCAATTACACTTCTGTTACTTATACGATGTTAAAACAAGCGACAGTGTGAAATATAAAATGTAATTATGTATGTAAACTTATTATAATCCAAAAATAAAATACTTCAATGAATTTCTGATTTTTTTTTACTTTTTTGTTAACATCCCGTAAATACTTGGTCGTGTCTGTTGTGAGTTACTAGGTCCTTTATTTTCGTCGTTCATTCTGTGTTTATACAAACAAATGACATACAATGAATGACAAAAATCCTACAAAGCTGCAAAGGTTTAAATTAATTAACACCAATTTGACGAGAGAAGGTAGGTACTTACTTATATACATAGCTGTTCATTTAGTCAATTTGCCCGTTGGTATTACCTAAACGATCACCTAATATCATTCACTCTCTTAACACTTTGTGCCTAAGTATGTACGGAGTGAAAGACCTATTTTGCAGTCCTCCTAAATAAGTAACAGCCATCACAGTTGATGCCGTTCCTTCTGTCATACCGAAGTGCAGTTCATGAGAGTACAGCTGTTACTTCTGCTTTCGTGAACTTCGGACGAGAGTTTAGGTTGCCTGCAGACCTAATCACTGGTATAACGCCGGATGCACCTTGTAGTGTAACAGACTACGCGAGTGAATTGCGAAACAGAATGAATGACATTTACGAACATGTTAGACAATCCGGTCAACCATGTCTCAGAAGGTAAAGACTCGTTACGACCGAAAGATGAACAATTCAGGATTTGATGAAGGCTCATTCGTCTGGTTACCTACATAATCGGGTGCGCAGCAAAGGAAAGTCGCCGAAGTTACAGACAAAATGGGATGGACCATACCTCGTTGTGACTAGGATTAATGACGTCACTTATCGGATCCAGAAAGGTCCACGAGCTGCGCCAAAGATTGTTCATGTTGATCGACTGGCGCGTTACTACGTGTCTAACGATGCTCGGGACGAGCATGTCTTAGGAGGGGGCAGTGTTACGCCAGTCGCTTAGATGAATATGTCGAGAAACTTCGACCTCTAGAACGTTCGAGACACTAACGCCACCTGGCGGCGAGTAGCTGTACTGAGTATATTGAGAAACTTCGACCGACCTCTAATACGTTCGAGACACTAACGCCATCTGTTGGCGAGTAGCAGTACTGAGTATCTCAAGTAGCTTCTGGAACATTCTTGGCAATACAGGCAGTGAATCGATTTTACAAAAATGTTCTAGAACTCATAGACCGGGGTATAAAAAGATTGCACAGGAACGCAGACAACAAAGTTGAGCTTACAGACTAACTGACAAAGGCTTGCACTGACGGGACGGGTCTACTCAAATCTGTTTGGTCTTTCCTCAAAAGGCCATTTCAGACTAATCTACATAATCCTCATAAACGATTGTGAATATGTGCACTATGTAGGTTTTTTTTTATTTTTTTATTATTTATTCGAGTTTAACATAATAAATTGTCTGGCAGTTTGAGTGCTTTTTGCGGCCTACCTAAAGGTCCTTACCTTGGTATTGTTCGTCAAATCGTTAAGCTCCTTGTTCTAAGTTGAGTTATACGTCATTTGACAAATGCTTGCACTGTATGGACAGGCCCACTCAAATCTGTGAGCATCTTTCTTCAAAAGACCGCCTCAGACTGAAACCTACAAGGTTCCCATTGAATGATTGTATGGACTTTAAAAGAGACGGACCCCTGAGTTTGTTTCGGTGTTTCTTCTCAGGGTAGTCAGTTAGGAAACACCGGCCTCATCTAGTTAATATTTAAGGAAAAAAATGACGTGTAAAAGTGTTATTTAATAACCAATTTGCAAAATAAAGATCATTTATCATTATCATTTAACAGTCTTATTTCAAAATACGAGGCGATATAATCGAAGCTTTACAAGTGAATTTCGGTGCGATTTAAGTGTTGAGTGACAACGTGGTGACAAGTATTGTACTGTGAATAATTGTGTAATTTTTATTTTGTGTTTACTTAATTAAAAAGTTAATTTTGGTTTAATTGGCGTTAATTATTTCTATCCCGAGCTTCAGCTCGTAACAGTACGTCTATCTAATAATAAAACAACTAAAAACATATATTTACTTTTGAGTCATTTTCGCAATTATGAAAATTTATTGTCAGTTTTATTAGGATTAGAGATTGTTGTAGATTTTATGTTTTGCGTGTTTGAAATAATGTCTGAATCTGGCTCATTTTGAGGAAAATGTGACGGTGAATCTCGTTGTTTGGATGTAGATGGGCGCGGCGACAATAACTAGCATGGATGGATTAACTGAAGGTTGCAATTTAATGTTTTCCACGATACGTTCACATAGATAGGTAGGTAGATAGATAGATAGAATATACTTTATTGTACACCAAAAATTTAAACACACTCTAACCTTATTGCTATAACTGGTTATAATGGCGGTCTTACATGTTTTCGCCTTGTTCTCAATGGTATCTTCTATATACCTACCCATCTACTACAGCATTCGACTTCCATCCTCGATGTCGCTTGAGAACAGTTAAGTCCGCTCCAGAATCTGCCAAAAGGGTAGCAGAAGTACGACGAAAACAATGTCCTGTATACAGCTTGATATATCTGGTAACTTGGATCGTCGGGTTCGTCTAGGATGAGACGCGGACGACGAACCTGGGATATTTTTGAGTGTGTGTCCGGCGGCCGATAAAATCAGGGGTTTGTGTGTTTTTCATCAGAGGTGAAGTAACGCACTGAATGGCGTTTCAACACTTGCTTTATAGTCGGGATTTTGAGGTCTACGTGGAGATCCTCGTTCCTCAAGTACCAGGGCGCGCCCGTGGTCTTTCGGAGAAATCGATTTTGGATAACTTTCATCTTATGGATCCGAGCTGGACTAGCTCATGCTAGTCCAGCAAACACCGGACAAGCATATGTCAGAATAGGGCGTATGCACGTGGTATAAATGCGTAGTTTATATTTTAGGGAGTTTGCTGATGTATTCAGCATGCAGTATAACCTATCGAGAGCGAAAGCGGCTCGCGAGCGAACCGACTTTATATGCTCTCAGAAGTTTAGTTTTTGGTCTAAAATAACTCCTAGGTATTTAGCTCGCTTTTCCCAAGGGATTAGCGTGCCAAACATAGTGATCGGGCGGGGGAGGGCAAGCTGTTTTCTGCGAAGAGCGAGCACGGGACACACCTGTATTTATACTTTACCAAGAATCGCTGAACGCTCGCGTCCCTACACCCCCGGTCAGCTAATAACAATAATTGTAAATACGTCCATTCATAACCCAGTGATTACCAAGAACTACCTACGTTACGATGATAAAACTGACACTGAGCTAGTTGTCCATACTACTACAATGTATAAATAATTAATATTAGCACTTATTATGATTTAGCTATATATCCCTAGCATGCTTCCAGTTTTGATAAGCTAATAACATTACAACCCGTTTCGATAAGGCTTATCAGGGTCGCGAATTCGAACCCCAGACAAATTCAGTTTGGAATATGCTATTCGAAACAATGGATTTCAATGCCAAGACTCTCGTACTAGCGTACCATTCAATCAGTTTTTCGAATAAGCGTGTTCGCGATAACGTCATTCGATATAGCAGTTTTCGACGTGTTTTCGAACCACTCTTAATTTGTTTCGAAATAGCGTGCGTCGCAATAACATCATTCGAATCTTCATATCACTCCCCACACGGACATACAAAAAAAAAACAAGTTATATTTAAAAAATCTTTATTCAAACAAAATAGCTGCACTTTACACTGGTATACAATCTAAACTGAGATTCTATGCGAGTCTTTAATAATATACAATTAAAAAGCAAGTTTTCGTATGAATTCATTTTCACACTTTATATGGCTGCTCATTGTTACTGCCAAGTTATTGCATTAGAGAAAAATGTTTAAAACAATATACAAAAAGTCAGTCAACTGTTTCTTGATGACAATTAGAGGGTCATAACTTTAAAAGTATCCATAGGTGTTTCTTTTAGAATTCATTCGTGGTAATTTTTCAAATTGAGAAAACATGGACATTTAGCAAAATGAGATAGGCAGTCGGTACATTGTGGTATCTGCTTAAGAACCAGTCGTTTTACGAAAGAAAATTTGAGCAAGGGACGATGATAGCATAACGACGCCTTAGAGTGAAAACCTCGTAAGTGAAAAAGGAGTAGCCTTTCAGGGAGGAAGAAAAATCTGCGTGCTATAAACTTTTTGTACGGTTTCTTTTGTTTTTTTTTTTTATTAATTTATATGTAAATTAAACCCGCTTTTATGTCCAGAACTGTTCAGAAATACATAATCCATGGCCTGATTAACATGCATCAAAACCGACGATGCGATGCGAGTGTTTACGAGGTTGTCACTTACTTTCATCAACTTTCATGGATAGCGTTTCGAATATCCAATGAACATATTCGTGAGATCAGGATGTGCGTTGCTAGGATTTCTTTCTGGAAACGCAATAAAAAAAATTTGGACAAAAATGTATTCCCGAGGTTTTCACTCTATGGAGACGGTAATTAATATTTGCTATAATTTTTTTATTGAAGGCTCGCTTTGACCACCGTCTCACTTGGTGGTAAGCGATGATTTACTCGAAAATGAAGCACGCTTGCCTAGAAGTAACCTATTAAATAACCCCAGGATTTAGCTCTTTAATTAATTATAATTTCGGTGGTGGTGGGTGAGATGGTGGTCAAACGGGAGACTATTATCAATAAAAAAGTTATAGCAAATATTACTTATGCTATCATCACTCAAAATTTAGATGCTATTTGGAGTCTTTCTGACAAATTCTTATTAAGCTGGATCTACAACTAGTAGGTAGGTATGGCAGAGGTCAGGGCGTCACAAAAATATTACAACTTCCCAAAGGCGTCACAGTTAAAATATGTTTGGGAAGCCCTGGTCTATATATCTTTCTGATTTTTCACCAACTGAGTAATTCTGCCCGTCCGTTTGTAACATTATAGCTAACTTTCCTGCAAACTGCTTACGCAGTACTATTATGCTCTCTTAATGCAAATGAAAACCATTATTTTTATAAATACTGGAAGCTAACTCCAAACAGTTCGGCAAATCGTGAGCTTACAAGTAACATAAGGTGCCCATTAAATGCTTATGAGCTAGTTGTCATGTACTCAACGACTTTTCTCAATTTTAAGATGTCATTCTGTCTTCTAAAGATAACCCGTAGAAACTGATCTTGAATATTGTCATCAAAAAAACATTAAAAGTATGTACAAAAAAACTGATATTAAGCATTATAAAAAAAATACATAAGTAAATTCCACATAAAGTTGCCTAAAGAATGGTGTAAAGATTAATTACTAATATTAAAAAAGTCTTACACTTGGATGGAATATTGAAACAGTCGACATGTAGACTTGAAACTTTGATAATATACAATTTGGATATGTCACCGTAAATTGCAAAAACCTTAGATTATAATATATCTCGCGAGATTATAATCTGTTCGCGAGATTATAATTAAATTGTGATCCGTACGACCTTCTTGCAATTTAACGCATTATTTTTGATAGATTATAATTTATCGAACCTAAACCGTTTGATTACAATCTGTCACTAGTTAAATCGCCAACTGTGCAAACGGTATGGCTAATTGGTTTTGGTGTTCTGTTGTAGAACGTTCTGTGACCAATCAGCGCGCGGGTTGCGTTCCGGTGAACGCCATTTCACGGTTTCAGTTCGATAGATTATAATCTTCCGCCAGTCATATGTAATCTATAACTATTGTGATTGAAGACTTCATCACTAAGCTTTATGTTGCTTCCAAATTGTATATTAACAGTTTCGGAATGTAAATTTCAGATCTAAACTATTCAAAAACATTTATACTTACTTACAAAACTATGTTAGTATACACATAAAAAATGCTTCTCTGAGATTCCAAAGGGAACTTCAATATTTCAAATTTTCTATTAAATTTCATAATGATCAAAGTCCCAAAAATATACATAAACACCAATTTAATACAAAGAAAAACTCGTTTTTACTACAAAAATAAGATTTAACATAAAAATTGATATTATTAAAGCAATTTTACACTAACTTCATATTTGTTATAATCCAAAAAAGGACTCATTTTACTATCTTTTTTTTTAATAAAACTGAATGATTCAAGTGCAGTTAAGCTGGGATATACATAAGTGATATATAAACTGGGATATAGTTACACACTCTATGTATAGATAGGGTTTTATTACACCCATACAATCGACTTACAATCGAACAACAATCTCAGATACATATTGAATAGGTCCACTCAAACCTTTATGGTTCTCATAAGATATGGTCCAGTACGGATTGTATAGTCTCCAAGAGATGTTGACCTCTGAGTTTGTTTTGGTGTTTCTTCTCAGGGTATTTAGAAGAAAACACCGACCTCAACTAGTTTTATTTTAAAACGAAAGAAAATCCAGTAAATCGAATCTGAATGATATCTCAAAACATTTCTATTTTGCGCTGCCTATTCTAATATATTATTTGATAATGGAAAGCGACTGTCGACTATTCTACCACTGTATAAAGTAAATTGGTACGGTTGAACCTATTGGATTAGTACAATACTTGTTACGAACACAAGTACAACATAATTATACAAACACGTCACAAAAGTCACTCAAAAACAATAAAAATTCACTAGACACGTGCTATCCAAGAAATCCGTAGCGAGAATCCATCATGCGCTGTCAAAGCGCATATATTGACACATGTCAAATAGACAGCTGTCACGCAAATATTTGAAACTATTTGGCGTTGAGTTACAACCACTTATGGCGTGGTGGATCAATCGCAAGTTAATGGCGTCGATCGTGTAGGTATAATAAACACACAGCAGCTATATGATGCTATAGAAACGTATCAAAACCAGAATTTTTGGAAAGATGAATATTAAATAGTCACGGTCCATTTTTACCCGTAGTTTAGTCATGATATAGCATCCCATAGCTTTGTGATCTTAATTAAAGTCAGTATAAAAATACTATAAAAATTACACACATTACATTTGTCTGCAGGTACTTATACTATCATTATTAAGTATACACTACATTTATTACAAAATAAATTGCTTATGCATAATGACATTGGTGTTAAGTTGCTTCACTGTATACTCAGTGAGAATTTGTGAACAAACTTAGTTAAATGTTCTTCATTTTCAGAAAGTGTCTAGCGATAATGATTTCCAAATAAATTTAATTCAGCTTTGGAAAAATAATCTCATATTACTAGCAATCTTGTTAACCCCTCCAACTAAGCTAAATATGCTTGTATATGGAGTGGGTTCACAGCCAATAATGTAATGGGGTGGGGGTTCGAACATGCGACCTCCTGATCACAAGTCCGACACCTTGGCCTTTAGGCTATTGGCGCTTCTTCTTTCTCATTAACAAGGAACAATTAATCATGACTTTTCCAAAAAAAATATTCAGGCAATTATTTCGATTATTGAAAATCGTTACCGCTGAAAAAAATATTACTTAATCCCTACGTTATTAAAGTTTAGTAATAATAGTTGGACCCAGTTGTGCCAAAATGTTCCAACCCATACAGTCAGTGTTGAGTTATCCATACCAGGCTACCTAAAATTAGCCTTATTTTCATGTAGCAAGTCACTTTGGTACCTGTTCCCTAGCAAAATCTACGTATAAGTAACGAAATTAAAATAACTATAATATGGGAAAATAACGTTTAATTGTCTAATGTTTAAATATGAACTTAAATATCTCAAAATATGTACACTGTGGGTTGGAACATTTTGGCACAACTGAGTCCAGTTAATGCATTTAAAAAAGTAATAGGAAATACAAAACGTATTTCGTTTCATTATCATTAATAATTTCATTTGTTGTGCAGATTTCATCGCTAACTTATCAAGTTTCATTTTTATTCAATATTCGGTTTTGTTTAGCAATGATGTCTTATTGTCAAATACATTATTTCATAATATTTTTACCGATATTCTTGGCTTATTTAGTTAACTGGGTTTACTTATGTTTGTTTTAAAAGTCATTTCAATTGACATAGATTTTATTAGTAAGGATAGGGCTGTCCAGACTTAGGTTTAGCTAGATGCTTTCAAAATACAAGAAATACACAATTATTTTTAATGTGTATTGTTATCATTTTGCAACGTATTTCTGTCTTATTATTTCAATTTTAATTCGATTATTTTATTATTATAACTGTTTTATGAGTGTTGTAAATTTATTATATCGTAAAATTTAATCTGTGTATAACGCAGTAAGTTATACATACGTTATTGTATATTTTATGATACTTGACTATCTATCTAGTAAATGCTTTGTATAAATGTTTATTTCCTAAAAAATAATTGCCGTTAAATTATGGATTCCGACAAACGTTCAGCCCATCCTGTCTTTACAACATATATTTGTCCCAGTCAATTAATTAATTATTTTAAATCTATGAGGCGACTCTAGCGCGAACACTATTGATATAATTTGACTGTGCGTTTTTTATGCTTTGGAAATGTAAATAAATTTAACAAATAAAAAATTGAAAATGTTAAATTGCTCTCTTCCTTTCAGTTTTTTTTTTCTAAAAAAGTTCTTAAGTAACTACCTATTCAATTTTAGTTATCTAGTAAGAAACACTGGAAGCTGTAAATGCTTTTATTAAACAAGTTTTAAGTAAAGTATTGTACACACACTAGCTTTTTATCACATTTGGATTCTAAATGTGTTCTTCACTAGTAGTGCGTAGACTTTTTTTTATTACGGATGAACCCGTACTTGACCCCGATGTCACCTGGTAAGCGTTAGATGAGGTCAATGATAAGATATCTATTCACTCTTGCTTTAAAGGCTGACGGGTCATATGTGGCAGGGAACACAGAAGCCGGCAGAGAGTTCCACATCTTGGCTGTGCGCACAATAAATGTAGAGAAGTGCTTAGTACGACAAGACAGTCGATGAACGTATGCTCCGCGACAGTGCACACAAAACGTTTTGATAATAGTACTTCCATTATGCGTACAGCTAAGGAGTGGAATTCCCTTCCGGATTACTATAACCTAGCGGTCTTTAACACTCTCAGCGCCATGTGGTCCGCCGGCCGCCCATATATATTATTTTATTGCAAGCCAATATGATTTTTTATAACTTATCGCCGCAGGCCATGTGGGCGGCCGGCGTTCCACAACTATCGCGCCTAATTTGTTGTTATTATTTGACCGTTAGAAATCTAAGGAATATAACTGCACGCCACCGCTGTTCAGTCTTTTTTTTACTCAATTTATTTTAAGCCCTATTGTTAAGTCAATAATGTCCGATTTTGGTCGGATTTTTTTCCATGAACAGGTCTTGAAGAGCACTTTTAATGCATTTACATACTATTCCTTATCTTATCAAGCCAATGACAAAAAATCAATATGAATTTATGGGATCACAGCGGACCACACGGCCACGTTCACGGCGTATCCCGCCAGCCGCCCACATGGCTTCCTACAAAAGTTAGTTCAATCGTAGTGTGGCCAACTGCATAAAAATATAGGTATGTGACCCGCGCGCCGCCCACATGGCCTGCTTCTCTAGAAAATGCTTATAAATACATGGCGCTGAGAGTGTTAAGTCAAGAGTGAATAGATTACTTTTAGACAAGCGTGCTTCATCTTCAACCACATCATCGCTTACCATCAGGTAATATGGTGGTCAAACGCGCACCTATCATCAATAAAAAGAGAAAAACAACGCTAGTGTGAATGGGCTCGTATCCTAAACAGTTTTGTTTCGTCTCTTTAGATGGTAAATTCGACCGCAGTAAATTATTTAAGTAGTAATAAATATGTCACAAGGTATAAGATATGTTGTGTGTTCGTTTTTGTGGCTGATCCGTAAACTAACGGGTCTGGTCGTAGACCGGGGTAGTTAATGTCCGGCATTGGCGACTCTGAAATGACAAAAAAAAAACCATTTTAATTAAGTGTTCGAGAATGTTTATCAGGACAATTAGAAGGATAGTCTCCTGTGTTTCAAAAAGGATTACTCTATTTCAATGGGACCCAAACTGTGGTCCGCTAAAGGTAAAACCTTGGTCCGCGAAAAAATTTAGAATAACAAATTTGCCAATTCAAAAGTAACATTGACGCAAACTAATTTATATTTCTATCAATATAAGTTAATTGATTTCAAAAAATAGGCAAGCTAGCATTTTTATTTCAATCCATAATTAAATTTTCTTCTAATCTTTAGGTCCCTACCTAAAGTTTAGAACCTAAAACTTTAGTAGGGGCTAATCTAATTGGTTCTAGAATTAAGTTTTGGGAACCACTTTTCTGTTTTCTCCATTAGTTACATTTTCCAAAAATATTGTAGCTACACGTATTTTTTGCTTATCCAAATCAATTAAACTTACGATATAAAGCTTCTTTGATTTATAATAATTTTTATTTACATTAAAAAAGATATAATAATACATATCCAATATTTTTTTGTAATGTAAGTGGTGGAGTAAATAAAACATTTTAGTAGAATACGCTATTTTTAGCTAACCGAATTGATGTGAGAGTCTAAATGCATTTAGTGAACCATTTCACCAGGTACTATTATCAGGAATGGTAAGCAGTTTTTTTTACCACAGTAAAATACTTCAATAAACTTTTTGAAATTTCAATATTGTTAAATTTACAACATAGACTTTCAAACGTAGACTTACAACCTTATTTATAAAAAATAAAGAAACAACAAGATAGCAGGTTCTTTATTCAAACTGTTAAATATTTTATTTCATCCCATGCTAGACATTCTCTGCGAAATCAACGTTGTATTTCCACTTAAATTCGAATTAAGAATCTGCTTCGATATTTCTTAATTTTTTAAATTAAAACTCTTCTAACCGTACACACACTGGCCAGTGAAACCATAGTGCAGAAACACACATGTGCGCAACAGATACAATACATCCTTAATTAATTTAATGGATTGTATTTAGTATAGTTTGTCTTATTTATATCTACGAAAAGAGAATCTGGAATTAAAAAATGTGACTAATATTATAACACATCAGCGTAGTATACTTGATCTATTTAAATAAGCAAAACGAAAAATCTAAAAAAAAATGTAATCATGCAAAAATGTTCTTTCGTAGAAAATAAATATTTTTTTTTAATTCTAATATATTATTTTCACTGTTTCACGACGCTGCTATTTTTAGCACTTAATGGACTGAGCATATTCAAATATCATCAAGAAACAGTGAGAACAATATCTAATACAGTGGAATCCGTTTATAATGACTACTGAAGTGACAAAACTTCCACATTAGTTAGGTGGGTTATTTTGAATTTTTTAAACACAATTTCCAAAATTAAAATTTTAATAATAATTTAAAGTTTTGGTGAATAAAGATGGGGCTCTTGACTTCGATCACGCTTGATGGTAAGCGATAGATGAGGTCTACGATGAAACGAGCGAGCCCAGAAGATGCCTGTTTACTCTTGGTTTAAAGGCTGACGGGTCATATGTGGTAGGGAACACAGAAGCCGGCAGAGTTCTACACCTGTTGTGATAAAATGTAATGTGTCTGATAAAATGATCAACTAAATACACAGTTTCCTAGTTTTGTCAGCGGAGTGGGGACTTGGTGACCTATAATACAAGCTACCATGGGCACCAATCTCTTAAAATAGGGTACATGCCTCAGGCAAATTGCCTGTAGTAGTAAAAAAAGACGACGTTTTGCATATAGTTTAGATGCCAGGAAATTTAAACAACATTTTTATTTCTTAAAATAATTCCACATTTTTTATATTTTCATAAAATAAAAGTTATAATTTTTAATCTGTGGGTCACGTGACCGCTAACGCCAATCACGAAGTATGACGTCATTTTTCTCAAAGCTGTCAAACGTGTCGACTTGTCATGTACAACGAGATAGGTATTAATTTTGTGTTAAAAAAACGTTCGTAGGTCTTCTTTTTGTGTCATTTTCACAAAAAGGCACTACACAATATTGGTAATATAATTTTAAACTCATAATGAAAGAAACACGACAGAAATCCTAACATCAAAAACATAAAAAAAACATAAAAAAATATGACGTCATGCGACTTCGTGACAGCGATGGGTTTTTGGGCGGGAAAATATTTAATTAGAATTTTTTATTTTATGGAAAAACATTTTTTTGTAGCTTAAAATTGATCAATAATTAATTCTAAACTGTTTTTGAAAAATAGGCAAATACCCTATTTTGTCAACTTAGCATTGTACATTAACAACTTATGTTTGTTTACTTTATAAGTTTGTAGAGAAAAATAAACGTATATATTAATATTATATTATAAGTACATACAACCTTGGCTGTGTGTAAAATAAATGTAGCGAAGAAGCACTTAGTATGAAGACGATATATCGACCAAGTGTATTGAGGTCGGCCGGACCTGTACCTTGGACCCTGATTCCTACACCGGCGGACTATTAATATATATTTTCTGTTTCATGTATATACATATAAAAAACAGTAAAAAAGTGCGTCTGTACATTTGAATTTTATACAAAAATAATAATCGAGTTGGGTTAAGAAACAAAATATATAAAAAAAATCTGTCTGTTTGTAGACGTCTAATCTCAGGACATACTAGATGGATTTTAATGAATTTTGGTAAGTAGATAGTTGACATCCTAGATCCATTCAATTTTTATCCCGGAATTCCCACGGGATTGGTATTTACGCGGGAAATCAGCAGCTAATAAGAAATAATTCCATTCTATTCCCATACAAACAAAACGTTTTGCTTACAACTAAGGAGTGAATTCCCTGCCGGAGTCTGTATTTCCTGATAGCTATAACCTGGAAGTCTTTAAGTCAAGAGTCAATAGCTTCTTGGTAAGCGTAGGTACTCCATCTTCGACCACATCATCACTTACCATCAGATGAGTTCAAAAGTGAGCCTATTATCAATAAAAACAAGAGGATATACTTGTAAACGGATTCTACAGTACAAAAAAAAGCAAAAACTCACCTCCTGGCAGCATATACGATGTATATACCAAACATTGTCACTAGTGTAGCTTCGGACGGAGCGATGTTCGCTGCGCCGGCGTATCTCGCAGTACCGCAAGCGGGAGGGCACACCGGTATAATGGACTCTATTGACAAGACGTACTTTGTAACATGCGACGAATAGCCATGCATGCGGGTAATAATGCTAAAAGTACAGTATTGTGACGCTGGAGAGACTAATCATTAAGAGGAGGCTCCCTAAATTGTATGTAATTTTGTATTAATATTCTGAAACAACCACGCATACAATCAAAATGGAACTTTAGTATATGATTTATTGGATCTTTTTCTTTCCATGTCTAGAACAGTTTCGCAATTGGAATATTTTCCGTCGATTAATTTTATAATCGAAAATCATGTCTTTTTTTAAAGATTATTCAAAATTTAATAAAGATTACTCTGCTTTTATGTCTAAAATTAGTATTGACAATAAGAAAATATAGTTTATTATCCAAATATAGGACATTTTTTCTCTAGATCAATTATCACTTTAGTTATAAACGAAATAAGAATTGAGACTTACTACATTTAGTTTCGAACCCGAATATGCTAAAAGAGCGCATGCGATATTCAACTTTATTACTGCTGCGTTAGCGTTTAGCACACAACGGCAGTTTCGAAACTGAACATGGTGAGAGAGCGCACGCGATATTCAACTTTATTACTGCTGCGTTAGCGTTTAGTATACAACGGCCTACCCGGGGTGGATAGGGGCGGAGCTTGCGTGAAAATTATTTTGCACTGCCTGGTCTTAAGGGCCTATACTATCTCAGCGCTTCTCACTCTTTATCTCGCTCGCACACTACTGGCCGCGGTCACGCGAGCAAGCGAGGCAGGGTGGCAGGAAAAAGACTCCAAGACACCGATAATTTAGTTTATTTCTTTTTACAGTGAAAATAATGGTAATTAAAAAAAAGTAAATAACATAAGACCTGCTTTATAGTTAGTTCAATTAATATGCAAAGATTCATTATCTAATTTGAAGTTATTTTTGAATACCAGCGGTTTATTGTTCGGTTTGGCGGTAACTAGATTTTTTTCTATCAAGAAAATTTTATGGAATCGTGTTTTCGTCTAACATAGTACCTAACATTAATCTTCAACTTTACTAGGTATATATTTATTTCAAAATTGTTGCTGCAGTATTTTCGACATAACGGAGGATCATGCTAAGCCGAGGTAGTATAGGCCTACATAATGCCTACATAATGTATTTTTATAGTTCCAATCTCTTAGTTTACGGGAAATTATAGTGCACATGTGCGCATGTACAGATGCACTCTGTTCCTTTACTCTCATTGTCCGATGTAGTGTGCTAAAACTCGAGAACGACTGAACCCATTTGGCTTAAAATATTCGTGGATGTCCAGAGAAAGTTTAAGTGATAAAATATGGCGGTACGAAAGTTTGCCAGGTTGCGAAAAGTTTTTAATGTACGGATAGATTTTTGATACTCAATCACACCAAAACTACTGAACGGGTCTGAATAAAATTTCGTAAGTAGATAGTGGACATCTTGGAATAACGCGGGAATAACACTGGGATTTACGCGTGAAAACCTCACGCGAACGAAGTCGAAGGCAGGAGCTAGTTGATTATTAAAAAAAGATAAAATCATATAACACCTAGTCATATCTATACTAATATTATAAAGCTGAAGAGTTTGTTGTTTGTTTGTTTGCTTGAACGCGCTAATCTCAGGAACTACGGTTCCGATTTGAAAAATTCTTTCAGTGTTAGATAGCCCATTTATCGAGGAAGGCTATAGGCTATATATCATCACGTTAAGACCAATAGGAGCGGAGCACTAATGAAGAATGTTTCAAAATCGGGGGTTTTTTTTCCACGGGAACGAAGTCGCGGGCGGAAGCTAGTGTACTTATATTAGGTCACACAGCTCCACAAGGTGTCACAACACAACACAATAATATGACTTTCGGCTAAAATATAGGGTGAGATTATGATATTTAACACGTTGAACACCTGAAGTGCTGACCGACAATGAGCTTTCCCTTTAGGCCAAGGAAAAATCACAGTTCTATCTAAATTTAGACCAAATGTTTTTTTAATTGTTGGTTTGACGGGAAGCCAAAATCTAAAAAAAATTAGATACTTATATCTAATGATCAAATATGGTTTCATTAACAAGAGTCAACTTTAGTAATTAATTAATTAATTATATTAAACGCCGGGCTGACCGACGCGGCCCGAACGGCAAGTCTAGTTGTCGGCCATCACTGACCGACGCGGCCCGAACGGCAAGTCTAGTTGTCGGCCATCACTCACCGACGCGGCCCGAACGGCAAGTCTAGTTGTCGGCCATCACTGACCGACGCGGCCCAAACGGCAAGTCTAGTTGTCGGCCATCACTGACCGACGCGGCCCGAACGGCAAGTCTAGTTGTCGGCCATCACTGACCGACGCGGCCTGACAGGGAAGATGCATTTTTTTTCTTGGCGTTCAACGTGTTAAAATTGTTTATTTTTACCAACCAGCCGTGATTTTGCCCAGCTATGTTGGGTCCGGATTCAGTTAAATAACAGTATGTTATATGAAACGACTGCCTACCCGACCGCTCTTTATGTTAAAATTAATAATCTCACCCTGTACTTGCTCTCGATAAATATAGAAATATTATATACAGAAATATTATTAGGTTAAACGAGGGACTTATTGAGAGAGGGTATTCAGTATTCGATTCTTGTCCCAAATATGTTAAAAATCTATAACTTAAATTTTTGACGTAATTGTCCAATATAATACATTTATCATGTACACTGAGGCGCAAGAGGTGAATGAACTTGTAAACAGTACCTAAAGTAATCACATGGCAAAACACGGCCCGATCCTGCCAAAAAAGGAAGCTCGTGTGTAAACTCCGCCCCCGCGGGAGTCCCCCCGAGGACTTTTGGTATGGTTCTGTCAATTATTTATCAGTGTTTTCTTTTTGCAAGCTTGTACGTTTGAATATGTCCCTCGTTTAAACTAACATACTGTATAAGTAAATGTACCAAAAATATTGCTCAATAATATTTAAAAGAGGCCATAGCTCAATGATAATCAAAAGTAAAAAATCATGACAGTAAAATAATGCTCGATTTCTCGAACAATTTTTTTTTTAAATATCATTATGACTGGTTATCAATTTCCATTCGAGAAACCGAGGTTCACAGCAACATAATGCTTCCCAAAATTATGCAATAATTTATAAGTAAAAATGTCGTACGAATGTCAGAAGCCCCATTAATTCTCGTATTCAAACGTTCAAAGTGCAATTTATGTCGTAAACTTGATAAAATGTAGGAACTACTTTTCGTCAGTTCCGGACATTGGTAAAAATTAGAACGTTAATAAAATACGGGAATTAAAAAGTCTTCTTTACTGCAAATGAACTAACATTTACTTTATAAAGTAAGGTGGACCAAGGCGAATGGGATATTTAGTAGCCACCTGATGGCGCTGGTTTCATTTCTTACAAATCTGCGTTAACGTTGAACGCGATTGAGAGTGAGAAAAACTCTCACTAGGCTTTTTGATCCGATTCACTTCGGTTCACATACACACACACACACTTACAATCACCGTCACAATGCAAGGCAAATGCGTAAAAAAATCGATGCAGATGTCGTACACTCTTAGAATGAAAGTGACAAGTCTTTTTTTGGGGTTTGCCTAGAAATACGCATTTATCTTGTCAGATGGCTGTCCGTTTACGACTCGTAATTTTGACCCAAATTAACATTGGGACGTATCTATTTTTTTTTTATCAAACCGACTTCAATACGAACAGAAATACTACCGCATTACAAAGCGAAAAATAACCTTATTGTTTCATTGGATGTCTAATTCCGTTTAGAATACCAGCTAGGTACCTACTCACATGGCCGAAGACGGTGCCAAGATCGAAATAGATCGGTAGTTTTCGAGAAAATCGAGGACATAGAAACTTACATACTGGTCGAATACAGAACCTCATTTTTTTAAGTCGATTAAATAGGGATATTTACCATGAATATTTATTATTTCCGATTTTTAGGGTTCCGTAGCCAAATGGCAAAAAACGGAACCCTTATAGTTTCGATATGTCTGTCCGTCTGTCTGTCTGTCTGTCTGTCCGTCCGTCCGTCCGTATGTCACAGCCATTTTATTCCGAAACTATTAAGACTATACATGTGAAACTTAGTAGGTAGATGTATTCTGTGAACCGCTTTCCGATTTTAAGAAAAAAATTATAAAATATTTAAAATAAAGGGGGGTCCCCATACATGGAACTAGAACTGAAAATATATTTTTTTCATGAAAACTGCGTGTGTGGTATCTATAGACAGGTCTTTAAAAATGATATGAGGGTTTCTAAAACCACTTTTTCATAAAGTTAATCGTTTAAAAGATATAAGTTTCCAAATTGGTAAAATGTGTCCGCCCCCTCTAACTTCTATAATAATGGAGTGATAAATCTAAAAAAAAATATGTCTGTAGATCTTAATGTAAACTTTCAACCAAAATTGGTTTGAACGAAATCGGGTCAGCAGTTTTTGAGATACAGCATATTTTCTAAAACCGCAAATATATCTTTGTAATTCATACAAACACTATGAAAAACAAAGTTATTTAGCGTAGTTGTAAAAATGTAACTAAGCTAATTTTAAGAAATTTTTGATGTTTGTTTTTATTCGTCAAATAAATATACATATTATACTATATAAAGCTAAATTACCACTCACTGACTGACTGACTCACTCATTGACATAATTGTTCTCCCAGATGGTGGATGGGGAGGTGGGTATATTTTGACAGATTTAACTCTCAAACCTACGGGAAAAGTGCCAAACCTCCCCTTTTCACCCCCCTTCTCCCCCCTCCCTATCGTATCTCGGAAACTACGAGACCCGTATTTTTTGTTTTTTACGGATTCGTATAGAGGAGGTTCGGTAAAGTAAAAACCATTTTTCAAAGTCCCCCCCCCCCCCGCCCCCCTTTAGGCGGATCTCGGAATCTAAGAGACTTGGAACATTTTTTTTTTTCAGATTCATTTAGAGGGGCAATGCTTTAGTCGAAATACTTGTGCAACCCCCCCCCCCTCATTTTTTTTTTTTTTTCACAAGCTCGCGAGGTGCTTGCACCTCACGCAACACGCAAATACTAAACCCCCCCATCACCCCCCCCTTTTTTTTTTCACAAGCACGCGAGGTGCTTGCACCTCGCGCAACACGCAAATACTAAACTCCCCCATCTCCCCCCCCACTTTTTTTTTTCACAAGCACGCGAGGTGCTTTCACCTCGCGCAACACGCAAATACTTGATTTAGAGGGGCAATGCTTTAGTTTTTTTCACAAGCACGCGAGGTGCTTGCACCTCGCGCAACACGCAAATACTAGTTATATTATATAAAGCTAAATTACCACTCACTGACTGACTGACTCACTCACTCATTGACATAATTGTTCTCCCAGATGGTGGATGGGGAGGTGGGTATATTTTGACAGATTCGTAAACAAGTAACTCAAACCTACGGGAAAAGTGCCAAACCTCCCCTTTTCCCCCCCCCTATCGTATCTCGGAAACTACGAGACCCGTATTTTTTTCTTTTTACGGATTCGTATAGAGGAGGCTCGGTAAAGTAAAAACCATTTTTCAAAGTCCCCCCCCGCCCCCCTTCTCCCACCCTTTAGGCGGATCTCGGAATCTAAGAGACTTGGAACATTTTTTTTTCAGATTCATTTAGAGGGGCAATGCTTTAGTCGAAATAATTGTGCAGCCCCCCCCCATTTCCCCCCCCCACTTTTTTTTTTTTCACAAGCACGCGAGGTGCTTGCACCTCGCGCAACACGCAAATACTACACCCCCCCATCAACCCCCATTTTTTTTTTTCACAAGCACGCGAGGAGCTTGCACCTCGCGCAACACGCAAATACTAAACCCCCCTATCTCCCCCCATCACCCCCCCCCCACTTTTTTTCTTCACAAGCACGCGAGGTGCTTGCACCTCGCGCAACACGCAAATACTAAACCCCTCCCCCATCACCCCCGCCCCCCCACTTTTTTTTTCACAAGCACGCGAGGTGCTTGCACCTCGCGCAACACGCAAATACTTGATTTAGAGGGGCAAAGCTTTAGTTTTTTTCACAAGCACGCGAGGTGCTTGCACCTCGCGCAACACGCAAATACTAAACCCCCCATCAACCCCCCCTTTTTTTTTTTTTTCACAAGCACGCGAGGTGCTTGCACCTCGCGCAACACGCAAATACTTGATTTAGAGGGGCAATGCTTTAGTTTTTTTCACAAGCACGCGAGGTGCTTGCACCTCGCGCAACCCGCAAATACTAAACCCACCCCACTTTTTTTTTCACAAGCACGCGAGGTGCTTGCACCTCGCGCAACACGCAAATACTAAACCCCCCCATCTCCCCCCCCCTTTTTTTTTTCACACGCACGCGAGGTGCTTGCACCTCGCGCAACACGCAAATACTAAACACCCCCCCATCTCCCCCCAATTTTTTTTTTTTTTAATTGAACAAGCACGCGAGGTGCTTGCACCTCGCGCAACACGCAAATACTAGTTATACTATATAAAGCTAAATTACCACTGACTGACTGACTGACTCACTCACTCATTGACATAATTGTTCTCCCAGATGGTGGATGGGGAGGTGGGTATATTTTGACAGATTCGTAAACAAGTAACTCTCAAACCTACGGGAAAAGTGCCAAACCTCCCCTTTTCACCCCCCTTCTCCCCCCTCCCTATCGTATCTCGGAAACTACGAGACCCGTATTTTTTGTTTTTTTACGGATTTGTATAGAGGAGGCTCGGTAAAGTAAAAACCATTTTTCAAAGTTCCCCCCCCCCGCCCCCCTTCTCCCCCCCTTTAGGCGGATCTCGGAATCTAAGAGACTTGGAACATTTTTTTTTTTCAGATTCATTTAGAGGGGCAATGCTTTAGTCGAAATACTTGTGCAACCCCCCCCCATCACCGCCCCTCCCCTCTTTTTTTTTTTTTTTTTTCACAATCTCGCGAGGTGCTTGCCTCGCGCAACACCCAAATACTTGATTTAGAGGGGCAATGCTTTAGTTTTCTTCACAAGCACGCGAGGTGCTTGCACCTCGCGCAACACGCAAATACTAGTTATTATATTATATAAAGCTAAATTACCACTCACTGACTGACTGACTCACTCATTGACATAATTGTTCTCCCAGATGGTGGATGGGGAGGTGGGTATATTTTGACAGATTCGTAAACAAGTAACTCTCAAACCTACGGGAAAAGTGCCAAACCTCCCCTTTTCACCCCCCTTCTCCCCCCTCCCTATCGTATCTTGGAAACTACGAAACCCGTATTTTTTGTTTTTTACGGATTCGTATAGAGGAGGCTCGGTAAAGTAAAAACCATTTTTCAAAGTCCCCCCCCCCCGCCCCCCTTCTCCCCCCCTTTAGGCGGATCTCGGAATCTAAGAGACTTGGAACATTTTTTTTTTCAGATTCATTTAGAGGGGCAATGCTTTAGTCGAAATACTTGTGCAACCCCCCCCCATCACCGCCCCTCCCCACTTTTTTTTTTTTTTTTTTCACAATCTCGCGAGGTGCTTGCCTCGCGCAACACCCAAATACTTGATTTAGAGGGGCAATGCTTTAGTTTTCTTCACAAGCACGCGAGGTGCTTGCACCTCGCGCAACACGCAAATACTAGTTATTATACTATATAAAGCTAAATTACCACTCACTGACTGACTGACTCACTCATTGACATAATTGTTCTCCCAGATGGTGGATGGGGAGGTGGGTATATTTTGACAGATTCGTAAACAAGTAACTCTCAAACCTACGGGAAAAGTGCCAAACCTCCCCTTTTCACCCCCCTTCTCCCCCCTCCCTATCGTATCTCGGAAACTACGAGACCCGTATTTTTTGTTTTTTACGGATTCGTATAGAGGAGGTTCGGTAAAGTAAAAACCATTTTTCAAAGTCCCCCCCCCCCCCGCCCCCCTTTAGGCGGATCTCGGAATCTAAGAGACTTGGAACATTTTTTTTTTTCAGATTCATTTAGAGGGGCAATGCTTTAGTCGAAATACTTGTGCAACCCCCCCCCCCCTCATTTTTTTTTTTTTTTCACAAGCTCGCGAGGTGCTTGCACCTCACGCAACACGCAAATACTAAACCCCCCCATCACCCCCCCCTTTTTTTTTTTTCACAAGCACGCGAGGTGCTTGCACCTCGCGCAACACGCAAATACTAAACTCCCCCATCTCCCCCCCCACTTTTTTTTTTCACAAGCACGCGAGGTGCTTGCACCTCGCGCAACACGCAAATACTTGATTTAGAGGGGCAATGCTTTAGTTTTTTTCACAAGCACGCGAGGTGCTTGCACCTCGCGCAACACGCAAATACTAGTTATATTATATAAAGCTAAATTACCACTCACTGACTGACTGACTCACTCACTCATTGACATAATTGTTCTCCCAGATGGTGGATGGGGAGGTGGGTATATTTTGACAGATTCGTAAACAAGTAACTCAAACCTACGGGAAAAGTGCCAAACCTCCCCTTTTCCCCCCCCCTATCGTATCTCGGAAACTACGAGACCCGTATTTTTTTCTTTTTACGGATTCGTATAGAGGAGGCTCGGTAAAGTAAAAACCATTTTTCAAAGTCCCCCCCCGCCCCCCTTCTCCCACCCTTTAGGCGGATCTCGGAATCTAAGAGACTTGGAACATTTTTTTTTCAGATTCATTTAGAGGGGCAATGCTTTAGTCGAAATAATTGTGCAGCCCCCCCCCACTTTTTTTTTTTTCACAAGCACGCGACGTGCTTGCACCTCGCGCAACACGCAAATACTACACCCCCCCATCAACCCCCATTTTTTTTTTTCACAAGCACGCGAGGAGCTTGCACCTCGCGCAACACGCAAATACTAAACCCCCCTATCTCCCCCCATCACCCCCCCCCACTTTTTTTCTTCACAAGCACGCGAGGTGCTTGCACCTCGCGCAACACGCAAATACTAAACCCCTCCCCCATCACCCCCGCCCCCCCACTTTTTTTTTCACAAGCACGCGAGGTGCTTGCACCTCGCGCAACACGCAAATACTTGATTTAGAGGGGCAAAGCTTTAGTTTTTTTCACAAGCACGCGAGGTGCTTGCACCTCGCGCAACACGCAAATACTAAACCCCCCATCAACCCCCCCTTTTTTTTTTTTTTCACAAGCACGCGAGGTGCTTGCACCTCGCGCAACACGCAAATACTTGATTTAGAGGGGCAATGCTTTAGTTTTTTTCACAAGCACGCGAGGTGCTTGCACCTCGCGCAACCCGCAAATACTAAACCCACCCCACTTTTTTTTTCACAAGCACGCGAGGTGCTTGCACCTCGCGCAACACGCAAATACTAAACCCCCCCATCTCCCCCCCCCTTTTTTTTTTCACACGCACGCGAGGTGCTTGCACCTCGCGCAACACGCAAATACTAAACACCCCCCCATCTCCCCCCAATTTTTTTTTTTTTAATTGAACAAGCACGCGAGGTGCTTGCACCTCGCGCTACACGCAAATACTAGTTATACTATATAAAGCTAAATTACCACTGACTGACTGACTGATTCACTCACTCATTGACATAATTGTTCTCTCAGATGGTGGACTGGGAGGTGGGTATATTTTGACAGATTCGTAAACAAGTAACTCTCAAACCTACGGGAAAAGTGCCAAACCTCCCCTATTCCCCCCCCCCTATCGTATCTCGGAAACTACGAGACCCGTATTTTTTTCTTTTTACGGATTCGTATAGAGGAGGCTCGGTAAAGTAAAAACCATTTTTCAAAGTCCCCCCCCCCCGCCCCCCTTTAGGCGGATCTCGGAATCTAAGACTTGGAACATTTTTTTTTTCAGATTCATTTAGAGGGACAATGCTTTAGTCGAAATACTTGAGCAACCCCCCCCCCTTTTTTTTTTCACAAGCACGCGAGGTGCTTGCACCTCGCGCAACACGCAAATACTAAACCTCCCCCACTTTTTTTTTCAGAAGCACGCGAGGTGCTTGCACCTCGCGCAACACGCAAATACTAAACCCCCCCCATCACGCCCCCTTTTTTTTTTCACAAGCACGGGAGGTGCTTGCACCTCGCGCAACACGCAAATACTAAACCCCCCCCATCTCCCCCCCCCTTTTTTTTTTCACAAGCACGCGAGGTGCTTGCACCTCGCGCAACACGCAAATACTAGTTATTATACTATATAAAACTAAATTACCACTGACTCACTCACTCACTCACTCATTGACATAATTGTTCTCCCAGATGGTGGATGGGGAGGTGGGTATATTTTGACAGATTCGTAAACAACTAACTCTCAAACCTACGGGAAAAGTGCCGAACCTCCCCTTTTCACCCCTCCCTATCGTATCTCGGAAACTACGAGACCCGTATTTTTTCTTTTTACGGATTCGTATAGAAGAGGCTCGGTAAAGTAAAAACCATGTTTCAAAGTCGCCCCCCTTCTCACCCCCTTTAGACGGATCTCGGAAATTAAGAGACTTGGAACATTTTTTTTTCAGATTCATTTAGAGGGGCAATGCTTTAGTCGAAATAATTGTGCAACCCCCCCCATTTTTTTTTTCACAAGCACGCGAGGTGCTTGCACCTCGCGCAACACGCAAATACTAAACCCCCCCATCTCCCCCCATCACGCCCCCCCTTTTTTTTTTGTTCCCTTTGTTGTTTTTTTTATTCGTATAGAGGAGGCTCGGTAAAGTAAAAACCATTTATCAAAGTCGCCCCCCCCCCACCCCCTTTAGGCGGATCTCGGAAATTAAGAGACTTGGAACATCTTTTTTTTTCAGATTCATTTAGAGGGGCAATGCTTTAGTCAAAATACATCTGCAACCCCCCCCCCCCCTCCATCACCACACCCCCTTTTTCTTTTTTCACACGCAACACGCAAATACTAGTTATATTATATTATTATAGTTACTACGGAACTCTTCATGGGCGAGTCTGACTCGCACTTGGCCAATTTTTTTTTGACACTGTTGCAAGCTACAGTACCACAGTGGTAGCGGTGTCGATCATAAAATAGAAACGAGGAAGAGGGCAGACCGATTCATGTCTCAGCTCATAAACATCCGCAATAACTTCAGATCATCCATGATCATGGCGTTGGCAATAGTGCCGAAATATCGGGAACTCGAAGCAATAAACACCCATGGTAAATATCCCTTTTTAAGTTTTAATGATACCGTTAGTTACTATGCCAGTTAAAAAACCATGTTTAGTACCAAACGTTTCCGAACGTACCTTTTTGACATAAAGAAATTTGGTCTTGACATTACTTGACTTTGACAGATACTCTTTGTTCCCGGTTGAAAAAATGTCCGCGTTGGACCTGTTGATTTAATTGTAATTGGTAAAATATCGTTTGGAATCGCCGTTTGCAAGCGATAATTGGGTCGCGATTAACTATTGTTTGAAGTTGTGGTCCCGAATTGACGAGGGCCCTGGGATATTTTTGGACATAGCGCCGGTTTGTCGCCACCGCGTGGCACGCGCATTTGCTGGAAATAAGTTGTGCTGTGATGCTGATCTGGACCGCGCCATCTGGAGACTGACGCCTTGTGACCGTTCAGAACACTTGACTTACATCACACTTTCAATTACTCACTCATACTTATACACACAAACACTTTGGACGTGATCAAACAGATCCTGGTTGCCGTCTGCAGCTCAGGTAAGTGTTATTTGTATATATTGCTTGTCGGCCGAAGAGCCTGTAGATTATTACCAGCAACGGTTAGGCTCCACGTACCGTGGACAAGTTCGGACACACCAGTATCGTTGCACTGGCTTCTTGTAGTCTTGAACATTTTTGGTAAGCAGAGCGTGGTTTTTATAATATAAAATCCACATAGTAAATTGGAAGTTTTGAAAATAACTTTAGTTTAATTACTTAACATAACTTATAACTTAATAAGTTTTGAATATATTACCATGTCATCCGGGCTATCTAATTGAAGTTGAATCAATTGAAGTTGTATTTGTAATTTGTACTGTAGCCCCCTTTGTTGAATTGACAAGTAAGATTTATTTGTGAAATTAGGAATTATTAGTTGTATTTGGTACATAATTTGGTATATTTGTTGCAATTAATAATTGAATGTCACTGATCTGAATTTAAAAGGTTATCTAAATAATAATCACACATTTGTTAGCATAACAAGACTTGAATGGTGTGGATTGACTTATTGCATTTATTTGTATTATTGGATTGTTGTTAGAGATTGTCCGGAGCAATATTATACTTCAATTGTTGTATTTAATTGGTGTTGATCCTGCATAGTATATACATTGAATTGTTATTTATTTTGTATCTAGCCATCTGTACCAAGCTAGATTCATACTTGGAATAAGTACAGGGTCGGATTTGGACTTGAAATAATTGAATTTAAGTTTTTATTTGGTGAGATTGCTCGGTTGACTAACAAGTCATTGTTTGTTTAGTTAGTGAATTTTAACCGATTTGTATTGATATTTGTTTGTTGCAATGGCCTCATTAAAGGCAGTCAGGGAGTCTGCTGCCGAATTGACCTCACAGTTGAGATGGTTCACATCGGCAGCGGCAACGGTTGAGCGTTTGGAATTGGAAGAGCTCACCCTTGCTCGGTATGGGCAAGTGATTGAAAGGATCAAGTCAGCTGATGCTGCGCTCACACGCTTCAACGAGTACATCATGGACGTGGATTTGGGGGTGATGGATCAGACAGCCCGCGATAAGATTTTGGGTGACTATGACCAGATTGTCCACCTGGGGGATGTTATATGTCTACGAGCGCGGGAAATTTTGAAGAGCCGGGTGCCTGATGCGGCCAAGCCGCAGACCCCCGTTGTTGCAGGCCCTGGACTATTGAGTAGGCTGCCCACCCTGGAGCTGTCGCTTGGACCACTGGCTGGGCTTCCTAAATCTCTTTGAGAGTCTTGTCGATGCACGCTCGGACCTCGGACCTGCCCAGAAGCTGGCCTATTTATTGTCTGTCCTGGAGGGCGAAGCCAGAGCCTTGGTGCAGCACTTGCCGGTGACGGATTCCTCTTACCCGACCGCTCTGGAGCTTCTCTCCCGACGGTATCAGAACAAGCGCTGCCTGGCTGATGTGCACATCGACCAGATTTTGGGACTACCGGCCATTGCCAGCACGTCGACGTTGCGCACTGACTTGCTGAACCCGTTGGTCTCAGCGACCAACGCTTTGAGACGCCTGGAGTTACCGGTAGAACATTGGTCCTACTTGTTGGTGCACATAGTGCTGCAGTTGCTCCCCGCGGAGCTGAGGTCACGTTTTGAGCAGAAGTATGGTGGGGATAGTGCCACCCATCTTCCCCCCTTTGACGACCTCCTCAAATTTTTGGAAGACGAGTGTCGGTTTTCGGATAACACTCGTGGCGCCACGGGGTCACCCCCACTACCTTCTCAGCCTAGAGACCAGGGACGGACTAGGGCTCGGGGGCCTGTTGATGTTCCCCCTGCCCCCCGTTTTGCTGGCGCCCGGAGTCCTCGGGCTAGGGGGCCTGTTGATGTTCGCCCCGCCCCCCGTTTCGCTGGCGCCCGGAGTCCTCATCGTGACTTTTGTAAGGCAACGGGGCATGTCATGGCGCGTTGCCCGGACTTTTTGAATTTGCACGTAAGTGCCCGCCGCCGCATTGTCAACGCACGCCGTTTGTGCTTCTCGTGCTTGGGGGCCCACTTTCATCGGGACTGCCCCGACCCCCGCCCGTGTAGAATTTGTGAAGGGTCCCACCTTGAGATTTTGTGCGCCATCGCGAACCGCTCCAGCAGACCAGCTTCTGAGGGGGGTTCGCGCAGGGGGGGGTACCCCGGAGGCGAGCACCGGGCTGAGACCCGCAATTCTGTACGCCACACTCCACCCCCCGCGCAAGTTGAACGGGAGCCCCGCGAGCGCCATTTGGTCTCCCCTCGTCAGGGAGAACGCGCATTGGCTGCTAGGCAGCAGTGGCCGGGTCGGCGCCGCTGCCTTTCCCCTCCGTTGGCGGAACGTCCCCGGCTGGAGTCGCGCCCTCCGCCATTCGGGTATCCGGTGGGATATGCCCCTCTAGTGATGGCGAGCGGCTCGGGACACCGCGCGAACGAATATTTTGATTGTTGGCCTCGTCGTGAACGAAGGCAGCCTGGATGCGGCGATCGGTCGCCGCCCAGGCATCGCTAAGAGATTGACGCCTGCCCCGCTAAAGGACCCCCCCGATCAAGACGGTTTTGTTGCCAACGGCCTCGGTCAAGGTCTGGGGACCCTTGGGTGATTCGATTGTGGTCCGTGCCATCTTGGACACGGGAGTCCGGGGTTGCCTTTTGTCGTCTTGGTTAGCGGGACAGGTTGGCCTGAAGGTGAACGACCTTTCAGGCAAGATTTGGGGAATTGGCGAACCGGCTGACACCACTGTTGAGGGAAGGACCTGGTTTGAAATCACCCTTGTGAGTTGTCTTTACCCTAAAATTGGTGCTCCTGCCCTTGTTATAACTGAACTTGGTTGGGACGAGCCACTTCGGGAAACCGTGTTGAAGGACGGTTGAGGCTCTCTAGCCTTCCTTATGGGGCCCGTCACCCCCTTTTGTTGACCAAGGAGGGCCACTTGGTTCAATTGTTGGTGACTGATCGTCACACTAAGAACTCGCATGCCGGTTGCAATGCGCTGTTGGCCATTCTGCAGCGAGAATTTTGGATATTGTCGGCTGATCGCGTCAATGAGGCGAGGCCCTTTGCTGGCGTCGTAACGGACTTTGTTGGTCCCCATTTGTTGAAGACGTCCACCCTTCGTAATAGTAAGATTGTTAAGGCTTATTTGTGTGTTTGTCTGCCTGTCAACCAAGGCAGTACATTTGGAGCTGGTAACCTCCCTCTCGACAGAGGCCTTTGAGGCGACTTTGGAAAGATTTATGTCTCGCCGTGGGTTGCCTTCTTTGATTGGGTCTGATTGCGGTACGAATTGCAAGGGTGCAGGTAACTATTTGAAGGAGGTATACGCCTTCCTTAATGAGAGCCAGGTTGACATTGGTAATAGTTTGGCCCGCCGAGGGGTCACTTGGTTGTTTGACCCGCCAGCCTGCCCCCCATTGGGGGGGTATTTTTGGGGCCGCGGTGAAAGCGGCAAAGGGACGCTGGCGGAGATTGTTGGGAGACACCGTTCTCACCTTTGAGGAACTAGCTACGGTATTTGGCCGCATTGAAGCTGTGTTAAATTTGCAACCTTGTCAAGACTTCCAATTGATTAGCGGACGGGTAGGCCCGTCCGGGGTGGGTAGATGTTTAGTACCAAACGTTTCCGAACGTACCCTTTTGACATAAAGAAATTTGATCTTGACATTACTTGACTTTGACAGATACTCTTTGTTCCCGGTTGAAAAAATGTCCGCGTTGGACCTGTTGATTTAATTGTAATTGGTAAAATATCGTTTGGAATCGCCGTTTGCAAGCGATAATTGGGTCGCGATTAACTATTGTTTGAAGTTGTGGTCCCGAATTGACGAGGGCCCTGGGATATTTTTGGACATAGCGCCGGTTTGTCGCCACCGCGTGGCACGCGCATTTGCTGGAAATAAGTTGTGCTGTGATGCTGATCTGGACCGCGCCATCTGGAGACTGACGCCTTGTGACCGTTCAGAACACTTGACTTACATCACACTTTCAATTACTCACTCATACTTATACACACAAACACTTTGGACGTGATCAAACAGATCCTGGTTGCCGTCTGCAGCTCAGGTAAGTGTTATTTGTATATATTGCTTGTCGGCCGAAGAGCCTGTAGATTATTACCAGCAACGGTTAGGCTCCACGTACCGTGGACAAGTTCGGACACACCAGTATCGTTGCACTGGCTTCTTGTAGTCTTGAACAAACCAAATAACATGAGTATTGAGAGTAGGGTTTAAGATTATATAGGTTTAAAGAGTCAAGCCGCTTTCATTCTTCGAGTACAACGTCATTACGTTTAACATCATCGCGACTAACGGGACGGATGTGTGCGTATACAAGGTGTTTCTTTTTATATCTCATAACTCTGGGATATGAATGGGAACATAATTATCAAAGAATCAACTGACAAGAATTATTTATTGACACTCATTTATTTTTTGTCTGAATTTTTTCTTACTATCTTACTAATATTATAAATGCGAAGTTTGTGAGCACACTTTAAATATGAGCGATTGGTTTCAATGAAAATGAATTACTCGTATTTATCAATGAAACTTAGATACCTAGACGCATCTAGAGTCTAGTGTTAGTATTTTGATGATTGATGATATCGTCGATTCTATGAAATTTTGGACCACATATTATTATAGAACTTTTTGTTTCCGACACTAAGATTCATTTCTGATTAGTTATTACATTGTATTATGACAAATGGTCTGTTGTCCTCTCATAAAAACTGTACTATGCAGATTGTGACAATAAATTATTTTTAAAAGAGTAACCGTGGAATTTCTTGCCGGTTCTTCTCCATAGGTAAAAAACAATTTCAAACTGTGCACTAACTTCTGAAGTTTTATAAGTGTCCATGTAGGCCCTTGTGAAAATAAAATATTTTTGATTTGATTTTGTTTTTACTTATAGAATATAACCATAGAGCTATGGGATTAAAAAAAAACACCCTGTATATAAACCTTGAACGCAATAGAAAAATTATCAAAAAACGAATTAATACCAAAATGACGTGAGTCACTTACCCACTAATTCCACTTGGCCTTCGTCGGTACCCAGTTTATTCTGGGCCTTGCATTTGAAGATACCGTACTGACGTTTCTCAATCGTGATAACCCTGATAGTTGTGTCTGTGAATTCGTCTGCAGTCGCGAAGTGGGATATTCTGTGGATGGAAGTCATAGATAAATAGATAAAATATACTTTATTGTACACCAAAAATTGAAACACACTTATACAACATGTAATTTAAAAGGTTCCAAGTGCACGGCTTCTTTGGATGATAACAAACGATATGGCAAGGGTTTTGTAATCCTATGTCTACATGTGTGGAGCATATTAGAAATTTCAATACATAGATACCAGAGGCCGAATTTTTCAAATTAAGAAGAACGAAGAGAATTATCGTTTTATCGGCAAGTGACGTGGAAACCAATAATTTGGGGTCAATTCTGTGAGTCAGTTATTTTGAGCTGAAACTTTGCATAGAGACTCCATACCAGATATTGTCTTCAGTCCTTTTGGATAGATATGGGGTTTCCGTTACACGTTGTATATTGATTATTGCTAAAACTGGTTACAATGGCGGTATTATTGCTGCGATCTTAGCGATATCTTCCAGACAACCTTTGGAAGGACTTTAGAAGCATTATTTCACGACTTTCACACAAGGAGGCACGAAGGTATCGCACCGCCAACTTCGGTCTAATACTGAAAAATTCCTTACAGAAAAACCTACTAGTACTTTTTGCCCGACCCGGGAATCGAACCCGAGACCAGGTGCTCGTCAGTAATGCTTGCGACCACTCGACCAACGAGGCAGTGATTTATAGTAGTGTACTTAAAAAAAAAAAAACAGAACTAGCAATGTGGATAGAATTCACGTCACTAGCAATCTTGTTAACCCCTCCAACTAAGCTAAATATGCTCGAGTCTGGAGTGGGAGTTGTTTCTTTTACATAGAATTGACATAATTGATAGACTAATTGTGTGAATCAGATAATTATGATTACTTTTTTAACCATGTTTATTTGATCTGATTAAAATTAATCAAATTTTATTAATAAATTAATTGATTAACAAATGAACCGATTAATTAATCAATTAGTTTATAAATCAGTTAATTTATATCTGATTTATAAATTAATTGATTAATTCCAACACTGTTTTAGGCCTGATATGCTGTGTATGTACTCTCCTTTGAATTTCACAGTAAGGAGTATATTTTTACCTGTAATGCTGGTTGTTAGACAGTTGCACTTCGTCCTTAAGCCAAGTAATGGCGGGCGGCGGGTAAGCTTCCACGTGGCACTCGAGATCCATGTCGTATTGTAGAGCCTGAAATTAAGATACAAGAATCTTGTATAACCATTTTATGAAATCATAGTGGATCAAGATATAATCAGGGTAGATAGAATATACTTCATTGTACACAAAATTTTTAATAAACCTATTTAACAATATTGCTAGTGGTTACAATAGCGGTCTTATCGCTGAGAGCGATATCTTCCAGACAACCTTTTGAAGGACTTTACAAACTTTAATTAAAGTGGGGAGAGGGCTTAATTAGCGTAATACAAATACTAAGGGTAGTCAGATACGAAACACTGGCCTCATCAGTGATGGGGGTTCACTGACGACTCAGATATCAAATGTATATGCAGCGTGACCCCACAGATAATAGCCCACCTTCTTCTACCTGTACACTTGATGATCTTATGTCTATATCAGCGGGCGAAACCCGCGTAGTTGATTTTTTATCGGCTTTTTTATAAAAATAATTATGTTTTTCATCAACTCGCTAAGAAGAAAAACTTTTTACCCAAAAATTAAACCGACTCCCAAAAACACTGCAAAGTGAAAAATAACTTTAATTTCGGAAGTCGGTGCCAAAAACGAAAATACAAAACTAAAGACACCGACTAAAGATTTTTAAACTACTACATTTGAAATATAAATTTCAAATGTAGTAGTTTAAAAATCTTTAAAATTAAAAATCTTTAATCTTTAAAATTGTTTTTCTATCGCATTCTATAAAGAATGCGATAGAAAAACAATTTTAAACGTTTAACTGTAAACGTTTAAAATTGTTTTATTTTTCTTATTTATCAAGTAATAAAGTGAATCTTACTTTTGTGCGTCCATTCGAAACTTACATATGACTAATTTAGTAGTTATTTCTTACAAGTTTATTATCTGCTGCTTGTAATTATTATATTCTTGAATAAATAAATAAAAATAACTTTTTATACTCCTTAATTTAGCCATGCCATTTTATTATAGAAATCCGATCACATATTCTAATAAAAAGACAGCAAAAGGGTTAAACATTTCTTATTCATATTGATATATTCTTCATCCTACACATAACAACATTTGAAATTCCAAAAAAAATGTTAATTATTACAAAATCCCGAAATCCCGGAGGCATATCCATATTAATATATACGTGCCAGTTCATTGACTTCAAATCAATCTACCTACTCCGATCACTGGTGATTATACATAAAAAAAATATATATATACGCGTCGAATTGATAACCTCCTCTTTTGATCGTCGGTTGAAAATGGCCTCATCTGGTTTAAATGTTATTATTCTATAGTATGTACTCAGTTTTTGATAGTCAACTTAACTGATATTATGAGGAGGCAAAATTAGTTTGTAAGTTTGTATGTAGGAGTAACCGGAACTAAGGATCCAATTCTATATTTTTTGGTAGTAAGTTGCACTTTTGGTGAGTGCTATAGGCTGAAACAGATTTTCATGCAGTTTTCACTAATCGTTAAGCGAGATTCATGAGGATGAATTTGAAGGCACCACACAGATATCATTACAAGGTAGTGAGGTGTTTTACTCCCCCCTAAATAAAGAGGCGCGGATCAGAGCCGGATCAACCCTGTCAGAGGCCCTAAGGCAATGGCATTCTCGGGGCCCCTTTTCTTACTTTGACTGACCAAATCGTGTGTGAACTGAGGAAACACACATTAAGGGCTGTGGTTTTTAATATATTTGTTTACTTATTCCTTATACTTATTTGTTCTAAAATTATTTTAATTCTACTACTAAATCTAACGATTTGTATTTTGTGAGATAACAGAGAGGTCCCTAAGTTCACACGCACATTAAATTCTCGTTCAATGAAACATGTTTACTTGGTGCGTGCACTAGGCCTGGGCCCCTAGTTGATGCGGGCCCCTAGGCAGTTGCCTACTCCGCCTAATGGTTAATCCGGCCCTGGCGCGGATACGTGCTGCCACCTCGGGTCTCGAGATATAGGGGGCAGCGGACATTTCCAAGTCCACCATCCCTCGACTCATTTAATTATTATTATAACAATAAATTATTTAAAACGGACGTCTAAATCTATACTACTATACTAATATTAACAGGTAACAAAGCATTTGATACGGTTTCTGTTCCCATCCTGATAGGAAAGATGGAAAAATTGGGAATCAGGGGTATCCAACTAAAACTTTTTGAGGACTACCTAAGTGAGCGAACCCAGAGTGTCAAAATAGGTGATACAATAAGCGATGAGTGTACCGTGAGCTACGGCGTGCCACAGGGCAGCGTGCTAGGACCAACGCTCTTCCTCATCTACATTAATGATCTGGGTTTGCTTACCATCCCGAAAGGCAAGATTATAACCTTTGCAGATGATACTGCTCTGCTATTCAGTGCTAGCTCATGGCGCGATGTGTATGCATATGCTCAGTCAGGCTTTAACGTTGTGACAGAGTGGCTCCATAATAATGTTCTCACTTTAAACACGGAGAAAACCAAATACATGACATTTTCATTAAAACATAATACACATACCTCACCATCACCGCCATCGTACTCGATTATAGCCCACTCGTGCTCTAAACCAAATGTTAATACATGCACTTGCAGTCACATACACCATACACAGAATATAAAATATCTAGGTGTAATTATAGAGGATGATACCCTAAGGTTCCAAGAGCACATCAGTACCCTTAGCAATAGATTGCGTAAATTAATATATATTTTCAAGACCTTGCAACATGTAGCAGATGAACGCTTAAAAAAATCAATTTACTTTGCTCTTGTACAATCGTTACTGACGTACTGCATCACGTCTTGGGGTGGCGCTCCAAAACACACAATTTTGGAACTCGAACGTGCGCAAAGAGCCATACTAAAAGTGTCTTATTGTCGACCTTTCCGATATGCAACAGCGCTCTTGTACAAAGAGTCTAGAGTCCTAACTGTACGTCAACTCTTTATATCGCATACGGTTCTAAAGCAACATCGACTCCTTAGCAATAACCCGGTACTATATCGGAATAAAAGGCGTTTTAACCCCGTCAATAGGCAACAAACACCAGCGTACCAAGTTTTGTAAACGCTTCTTTTGTCACCTTGGGGGCCATCTTTATAATAAAATAAATGGGATACTCTCAGTATACCATCTCACGAAAACCAAGTGCAGAATGAAGGTAAACTCTTGGCTACAGGACCTGAGCTACGAGAATACGGAAAACTTACTATCTGTTCAGGTTTAGCACATACAACCACAACATCACATAAAATATTTATACACAAGCACACACACACGCATAAACATGGGCAGACTACATACTTCACAATAAACACACAAACAAATTCGCACACAAGCATGCACGTAACTTACACACACACACACACGCTAAAACATGCGCACCACTTATACACATCAATACTAACCGTACTAACACTACTTTTAAAAATAATATAAAATTATATTTAAAAATACTTACTTACCATAGTTAAAAGTGTCTGTGTACATATTTCTTCTACTACTATTCTACTCTATATGTCATATTGAAATGTCTACAAGTCCGAGGGGTGGAGACCTGGTGTCCTGCAACACAGACTCTCCATCTAGTTTAGGCACCAGTCTCCCACAGTACTTTATCAAATTTACTAAACAATTAGATCTAATGTACTTAATCTATACTTATAATAAATCTGTAGAGAGGTCAATTCTGTACATGAAATATATTTCCAAAATAACTATCAGGGGGTGATTAAGGATCGATACTCATGCCAAAAATGCAATCAGTTAAATTTTTGTCTGTCTGTCTGTCTGTCTGTCTGTATAACCGTTATAGAAACAAAAACTACTCGACGGATTTTAACGAAACTTGGTACAATTATTTTTCATACTCCTGAGCGGGTTATAGTATACTTTTCATCACGCTACAATCAATAGGAGCAGAGCAGTGAAGGGAAATGTTGGGAAAACGGGAGAAGTTACTCCATTTTTTAAGCTTCCGTCGCGTGTGCAACCTTAATGGTTAAAGCTACACAAATCATTTCATGACGGAAATGTTCTCCTTAAAATTATATAAAAAATATCCCACGACAGCATATGTCTAACTTTTATGGTTGACTCACAATAACACGTGTAACTCCCGATAGCTTAGCAGTTCGAAGCTTTCTGATTATAATATTTGTCTACTCTTACGTTTATAACACTCTCAGTCACCCCTAATTGAAAAAGTTAACATTATTAACTATTCCATAAAAAAATTGGCCAAGTGCGAGTCAGACTCGCCCATGAAGGGTTCCGTAGTAACTATAATATAATATGCAAATTTATTTGACGAAAAAAAAACCTTACAAATTTCTTAAAACTAGCTTATTTACATTTTTTACAACTGCGCCAAATAAATTTGTTTTGAAAAAAAACCTTACAAATTTCTTAAAACTGGCTTTTTTACATTTTTTACAACTGCGCCGAATAAATTTGTTTTTCATAGTGTTTGTATGAATTACAAAGTTATATTTGCGGTTTTAGAAAATATGCTGTATCTCAAAAACTGCTGAACTGATTTCGTTCAAACTAATTTTGGTTGAAAGTTTATATTAAGATCTACAGACAAATATTTTTTTTAGATTTTTCACTCCATTATTATAGAAGTTAGAGGTTGTGTCCGCCACACACACATTTTACCACTTTGGAAGCTTATATCTTTTAAACGATTGACTTTATGGAAAAGTGGTTTTAGAAACCCCGATGTCGTTTTTAAAGAACTGTCTATAGATACCACACATGCATCGATTTCATGAAAAAAAATATTTTCAGGTTTAGTTCCATGTATAAAAAAAAAAAAATTAAATAAATGGGGGCTCCCATTTATTTTAATTTTTTTTTTTTTTCAATATCGAAAATCGGTTCACAGAATACATCTACCTATCAAGTTTCACATGTATAGTCCTAATAGTTTCGGAATAAAATTGCTGTGACAGACGGACGGACGGACAGACAGACAGACAGACAGACGGACAGACATGTCGAAACTATAAAGATTCCGTTTTTTGCCATTCGGCTACGAAACCGTAAAAAGAATCATATAAATCGGTATAGAAACACCAAAGTTATACATGAAATACGCTTATAATAATAAGCTTATTTTTGAGGATTATTTTTGAGAATCGGTCGCCGCGCTCGACGCGTCTCGCGGTCGAAGCGTTCTCTAGGTACTTAAGCCTCATGTGAACGTGATCTAAACAATATTACCAATACATTAACTTACGCTGACGGAGTCGCGGGCACAGCTATATTGTATCATTACGCTAAGGCCAATAGGAGCGGAGCGCCAATGAAGAATGCTTCAAAATCGGGGTTAAATTTAACGTTAGCCCAAAGTAACTATTCCACGCGGACGAAGTCGCGGGCAAAAGCTAGTGTATTATAAAATACTGTATTGTGGTGAGAAATAAATAAATAAATAAAATAAATAAATTGCAAAAAAAAAAAACATATTAACAGGTGTAATTTGTTTGTATGTAGAGGGTAATCTGCGGAATGAATAATCCGATTCTAAAAATATTTTCTTTGGTAGGTTTATTATTGGTGTGTGCTATTATAGGCTATAAACCATTTCGAAATCCACGCGGATGAAATGCTTGTTGTTTAATAGCGGTCTCTCATGACGAGAACCTCGTGAAAGCCGAGAAAGATAAGCAAATTCAAGTCTCTTGACCAGGCTATAAATCATTTCGAAATCCACGCGGACGAAATGCTTGTTGTTTAATAGCGGTCTCTCATGACGAGAACCTCGTGAAAGCCGAGAAAGATAAGCAAATTAAGTCTCTTGACCAAGCTATAAATCATTTCGAAATCCACGCGGACGAAATGCTTGTTGTTTAATAGCGGTCTCTCATGACGAGAACCTCGTGAAAGCCGAGAAAGATAAGCAAATTAAGTCTCTTGACCAAGCTATAAATCATTTCGAAATCCACGCGGACGAAATGCTTGTTGTTTAATAGCGGTCTCTCATGACGAGAACCTCGTGAAAGCCGAGAAAGATAAGCAAATTAAGTCTCTTGACCAAGCTATAAATCATTTCGAAATCCACGCGGACGAAATGCTTGTTGTTTAATAGCGGTCTCTCATGACGAGAACCTCGTGAAAGCCGAGAAAGATAAGCAAATTAAGTCTCTTGACCTGGCTCGTGAGTTCGATATCGTCGCTGTAGAATGAATACCTCGTATGTCAAAAAAACATGTTTTCTTTTTATGTAAAAATCGTATGGAAACCACGTATTTTATTATACGGTGAAACTGTGAACTCAGTATATGAATACAAGAGCCATTAATGGAGTAAAACGAAAACCTCTTATCTATAATATGGGCGGTTAAACAAAAACTACGTAGATATAAGAACAGAAAATCTCTTATATCATTTCTCTGGCATAATCCAGCTAAGTAACGCATTGGTTTATAACATAAATAAGTCCCTTTTATCATTCAAAACGTGAGATAAAAGTACATAAAAATATTTTAAACATTGACAAAATTAACCGTTTTTGTCGTTTCCTGTGAAGTTTGAATTTCTGGAGATACGAGATATGTGAGATGTGGATACAGAAATCATTGTGCCGATAGTCGTCTCAGCCAATGGCATAATAGCCAAGAGCTTCCACCAATATCTGAGGTGGCTCTCGTTGAGCAGCTGGAACAAGAGCTTGATCCAGAAAGCAGTATTCTTGAACATGGCGCATATTGTTGGGAGGTTCAAGAGGAACAACCAACAGTCTGGAGTTCTGACCACCGGTAGCTTGGACCGGGTTCCCGATACTGGTGGGCTACAGTTTTTTTTATATATTTTTTTTTAATAGAAATATTTATCAATGTCATCTGCTTAGCCTTTTTCCAACTATGTGAGGGTCAGTTTACAGTCTAGCCGGATTTAATACACTATTTTTGCCCGATCTCCACACCCAAATACTTGGTAATATGATACCCCTTGGCAAGACCAATGTTAGATTTGGCTTCTGACTACAACACATATATTTATATATACCTATTTATGTATTGTATTGCATTTTCAACCGACGACAAAAAGAGGAGGTTATCAATTCGACGCGTATTTTTTTTTAATGTATGATCACTGATTACTCGAAGACGGCTGAACCGATTTGGAAAATTCTTTTTTTGATTGAAAGGGTATACTTCGAAATTGGTCCCATTGTCACCAAGTCAGGATCTGATGATGGCAACCTGGAGAAATCGAGGGAACTCTTCAAATTTATAGGTACACCTATGGCGTTTTGGGTATTTCTTATAGTAACTTGTGAAGTTGCTCTCAAAAAGTACCATTTGGGGAAGTGGAACTGATGATGAAGACCACAGATGGCCGCCGAAACTACTCAATAATAAGTATTGAGTGGATTGCGATTCGATTACTTGAATATGGATGTTAAGCACTTTATGCTCGTCACAATGCATATGGTGATGTAGAGCTGATGGTGAAATACCAGGAGAACTCCTAACAATTAACGGCCCAGCATTGGGAAAAGCAATATTTGTAAAAGGTTATAAGTAGTTGACATTTAGGCTCTTGTAACTAGGTAAATTAAAAATGGACCAACTAAAAAGAGTGAAATAAAAACTTTTTACCAAAAAATTAAACAGACTCTCAAAAAACACTGCAAAGTGAAAAATAACTTTAATTTCGGAAGTCGGTGCCAAAAACGAAGATACAAAACTAAAGACACCGACTACCGAAATTAAATTCATTTTTCACTTTGCAGTGTTTTTTGGGAGTCGGTTTAATTTTTTGGTAAAAAGTTTTATATATATCCTTATATTAACTACTTTAGTTACTTTTTGTGTATGTTACATACTTGAAGTAGGTACACTGATTTTCCCCTCCCCTCTTTGTTTTATGTTCTTAAAGTCCATCCAAAGGTTGTCTGGAAGATATCGCTATCAGCGATAAGACCGCCATTGTAACCATTTTTTACAGTATTGTAAATCAAGTGTGTGTTTAATCTATCTATCTATCTACCCCATAACGATTGGCAAAATGAACAAATTCAACAGTGAGTTACAATCAGTAGCAAGCTCTCGATTTCAGTGTGTGTAATTCGCATACGTAACGGGCCTCTTGCTTGTAGTGGAGCTAAAGAGTGGGGAGACAAGCGGCGACACGCGTTCTCATACAAATCAGGAACTATTTCCTTTCTAACCTCTTTTATCTGTTCTGTAATGGATGACATTTCTTGGGATTTTTGGTCCTTTGTCATTGTAGGTTTCCCCACGATGTTTTTCTTCACTAATTTTAATTATTATAATAAATAAATTAGGTTACCTGAGCCAATCTCGGTCTAGGCACGGTGACAACGGGCGCGAACTCCACTTCCAAATTAATATTTCTTCTGGCTCCTTTACCAACACCGTTTTCAGCAACACAGTAGTATGTGCCGCGATCTTCCTTGTGTACTGTTGCGATTTTCAGAATATTGCCTCTGTAATGAAAAATATAATGTAAAAATCAAAGAAAGAAACCATTAATGTAGGTATACGTATGTATACCTACATACGTACATATTATAATATTGGGACTACTGAATCTAAGCAACTTCTATAAGTTGCTTAGATTTAGTAGTCCCAATATATTTTACCATTACGGTGTGCTGAATATTATTTAGGGAAATGCGGAACAGGGTGTAAAGTCCCGCAATTCCATTGAAAAGGGAGGATACTCCGATCAGACAGGTTTTTAGTCTGATGGGCAACTGCCCGATGTTTGTGATCATTTGATTTGTATGCTAGCTGCGAAGACTAGTCATTATTGTTGGCAGCCCTAGGTTACGTTCCAAAATTGACTGGACGACCCTTCCCCAAATCATTTTTGATGGAGCTGTTATACCCTACTGTGACTCAGTAAAAGACCTTGGTATTCATATTGATAAAGATTTTTCTTGGGGTCCCCAGTTGCAAGAAGTGAGCCGCAAACTGTTCGCCTCTGCGGGGTCTTTGCGCAGATTGCGCAATTTCCTACCGACTGCTACTAAAACTGCGCTTGCCCAATCTCTTCTTCTCCCTATCCTTGACTATGCTGATGCAAGTTATCCAGATCTAACTGAAGTGCAGCTAGATAAGCTTGAGCGACTCCAAAATTTTTGTATCAGATTCATATTTGGATTGCGCAAATAAGATCATCTTTCTGAGTTTCGCACTAAACTCAAGTGGCTGCCTATTCGCCTTCGCCGGAATGCACATATTTTATCATTACTCTATAGTATTCTTTTCAATCCAACGACTCCCTTTTACCTCAAAGAACGTTTTAAGTTCCTTCATGACACACATGTTAGAGATTTGAGATCATCAGAGAATTTGAGACTTTTGGTGCCTACGCATTCCACAAAATTTTACGACCAGTCGTTTACGGTGCAGGCCATTCGGTTGTGGAATGGATTGCCGGTGTCAGTAAGACAAGCTCAGTCACTTGCTGTTTTTAAAAGCTCGGTTGCCAATCATTTTATTTCAAACTTATGATTATTCCTTTGCTTTCTCCACACGATTTAAAGAACACATAATATATTTATTTATTTTATGTACTTATGTATTTGTATATATATATATATTTTAGTTGTATTTTTATTAGTTTTTCCGTTCTTAATGAATATTTGTACAGTAGTACACTAATATAGCCCTCCCCATTTTAATTACAGCTCATAAAGTCCTTCCAAAGGTTGTCTGGAAGATATCGCTCTCAGCGATAAGACCACCATTGTAACCAATTTTTTTACAATATTGTTATTTAAGTGTGATTCAATTATTGGTGTACAATAAAGTATATTCTATCTATCTATATATCTACTTGTGCGGTAAACTCTGCTTGCACGATACAGGATTTCTATTATTAGTATGTAATTTTGTATGTTGCGAGATAGATGTCGTTACAATTACAATGTTATATAGGTAATATTTTCTGTTTATAAAGTACATTTTTTTTATTGATAATGGGCTCGCGTTTGACCACCATCTCACCTGATGGTAAGTGATGATGTGGTCGAAGATGGAGCACGCTTACCTAAAAGTAACCTATTCACTCTTGACTTAAAGACCCCCAGGTTATAGCTATCGGGAAACACAGACTCCGGCAGGGAATTCCACTCCGTAGCCGTACGCATAATGATGGTATTCCCAAAATGTTTAGTGCGTATAGGTGGGATGTCCACCATATAACGATGGCGCATCGCCGTGTGTCTTGTAGTCCGATGATGGAACGGATATGTGTTTTAGTTTTAGGTTTTAGTGCGCTAGCAGAACAGTGTCAGATAAAGACTAAATGAGTTGTATGGGTCACCAAAATACAGGCTGTGCCTAGTTTGGGACCCGCTGTGTAAACCTGTGGCATGTAAATTATATTCTGTCAACTAAATAAAAAAAAATATCTAAATCAAATTATAAAACAAACAATTAAATACAGCATTGTCCAGCATCAACGCAGTATATAACTCTATAATCTCGTAAGTCCTACCACTTCCGTAATAATTCTTTTGTTAATATGTAGACATTAGTACTAGCAATGTGTGTAGATTACACATTACTAGCATTCTTGTTAATGTCTCCAATTAAGCGAAATATGCTTGTGTCTGAAGTGGGTTTCACGGCTATAGCCTAATGGGTTTGGTACTGTTATACCTTACCCATGCTAGCAGAATGGCTGACCATCACTTCAATCTGGATGATCAGCATTTAAGCAACTTAGACGTTTCATTCACTGGCTTGCAGCCGCAGTTCGGTCTGAATCTCGGTACGGGTCGGAAGTCTCTTAAAACTCTACTATATCCAATTCCTATTTCCGTGCTAATTCTGTATTAATTAATAATATAATAAAACTCTGTTTCTAGTTATAAAAATAGTTTTTTTTAAAAAGCAAGTTCCGAACTCTCGTATAATAGTACGAACACAAAGCAGACACCTAAGCCATTATGATATTGACGTTTATTTGTAACATGTTTGTGATTTTAATTTATTATAAGAATTTATTTTATTTTATATTATTCTTTAACTAGCTGACCCGCCACGACTTCGTTCGCGTGGTATCCTACTCCTACCCAACCGATACCACTACCCCTATCCTACCGATACCCTACCCATACTTTACTCTACCCCTACCCTACTCTCCATTTTATTTAGAAAACGTTTGTATAGAAAATAGAAAAGGGCTGTTTTGAGGGTTTTCCCGGCAATTATTCGAATTTTTAAAAACCAAAAAACCAAGATAAGATAAATCCGTTCAGCCGTTCTCGAGTTTTAGCGAGACTAACGAACAGCAATTCATTTTTATATATATATAAGAAGATAAAATTATCATCATCTGCTTAGCCTTTTTTGAGGCTTCCAGTCTAACCCGACGCAGTTGAGTACTGTTTTACATGGAGCGACTCCCTGTTTGACCTCCACACTCTGAGCTAGGTAACATGATGATGGCAACACGGGACTAACGTCTTTATGTGCTTTTCACGTTGGAGCAGAAGGCACTGTCAGACTTCTACTGACTAAAAACTCACACTGTTCCGTCATCACCCTTATATTCCAGGGCTGTGGTAGAGTTCGACCTCTTACGTTTGTTTCCCTATTCAATCCGATATGACTAGATTTTTTTTATTGCTGATTGGCTTGCGTTAGACCACCATCTCACCTGTCTCATGTGGTCGAAGATGAAGCACGCCTGCCTAGCAGTTAATTATTCACGCTTGACTTAAAGACTTCCAGGTTATAGCTATCAGGAAACACTGTCTCCGGCAGTGACTCCCACACCTTAGCTGTACGCCCAATGAAACTATTCCCAAAACGTTTATTGCGTATGGGTGGGATGTCCACATGAACTTACCTGTAGATTGATCCACCGGTCGGCAAAATGGCGTTGTTCTCACGACGCCAAGAGATCTTCGGAGGCGGGAAGCCACCAGCGTAGCATTCCATCTGGACACCTGAGGACAAAAATCCATTAATAGTAGTAGTAAAACAGTTTCTTATAACCTCTTGAGACCCTCGGTATCACCTATGATACCGAGATTAAATAATTTATTTCCGCGCCATTTAGAAGTTTTGCTGAGAACTAAGTACGTAGTTAGTTTGGTGGTAGGACTGTGTCGTCAAAATGTGGTCTCGGTGAATTCAACAGAAGTCAACGGAGTTTGACAGTTGTTTACATTCAGTTGCGTGAAATTTTTTTTGCGAGTTACGACATTTCGGCGAACAAAAAAGATAAATATTGGTTTTAATTACATTTGTATTACTTTTTTAACTGTTTCGAATAAAGAAATGACTAAATTTGCTTGATTTGACATGAAGAAAGGTGTAAAAGTGTTTTGCAAACGTACTTATTTTAGTCGATGTTTTTCGATATCATAGGTGATACTTTGGGCGCTCAATACATTTTAAAATTATTTTTGCAGGTTTGGAAGACAATCAGATATCAGAGTTTCTGGTGAATCTAGATGTCTCTGATTGCGAAGACTTTGATGAAGACAATGATGACGTGGATGAATATCATCAGGATCATCAGATCCTGAAAGTGAGCGGGAGGAATCGGATGACGAGCCTTTGTCCAACGCCCGTACAAGAACAAGTGCCGCCGAATCGGCAAAGACCCCATAGACTTGTGGAACCAATGCCCCATACGTCACAAAGGGTAAAAGAAGCAAAGCACTTGCCTGGGTGTGCCGAAGACAATCAAACTAATAGATCAAAATGTACAATGAAGGGATGTAGTCGACTAACTTTCCTGAAATGTTCCACCTGTAACATATTCTTATGTTTTAATGTCAATAGAAACTGTTTTTCTGATTTTCACTTGCAATAAATTAAGAATTAAAGTATTTTAAATAAAGAGTAAATAATACATATTTGAGTTCGTTTAGAACCCAAAGTATCATGATAACCCCTTTTTTGTCCTGTGGGGAGGAGGATTTTTATATTTATTTTTGCTGAATTCCTTAGGATGAACCTAAGGACCTAACTACTACTTATGCCAAAATTCAAGAGGATACGACTTAATTTTATACTCTGGATCTCAAGAGGATAAAGAGAAATAACAATGTAGGTTGAATTCACATTAGTTTCAATCTTGAATCCAAGATGATCATCATTTTGCGGGAAAGTTCTACCGAGTTACCGTGGCCCCGGAAATTTAGGGCAGCCGAAGGAACAGGGTGGGTTTTTAGTAGAGATGCGCGACTGCGAATGATTTTGTTATTCGAAATATCTGCAACTACTAATTTACAAATCAGACTTGAATATAGTGGGTTACTAATTTTCATAATCGAATGACGACTACTAATATTAGTAACTACTAATGACGTTGGGAATGAAGTCGTCCTCGTCTGTCGTTCTATTCGCTAGCCTGCCACTGTCGCGACGATTATTCAAGTCGGATTTGTAAATTAGTAGTTGCAGATGCTATTGAATGAATAGTCTGGTCGGACGAGCGGTTGAATTATATCATTCTAAATTTCAGTTTGTGAACATAATCAAATAGTGTTTGTTATTGTGTGTGATTATTAAAATTAATGTGTTTTAAACTTTATAAGCACGTTTATGGTTTACGAACGTACCTACTACTAAACATTACTATTACCTACCTTACGATTATAATAATAACCAGCGGGTACAATATATTATAATACTTAGTAATACCAACTGCCGCTAAAAATAAATCACAAATTCTGTCAATTAAAACGTATAATAGCTGATATTTACTTTGTGGAGTCGAAGTGGATGGGACAAATGCCTTAAAAGAAAAAGTAGTATTAGTACCTACTGTTTAACTAACTATACTACTGAACTACCAGAGACAACGTCGAACGGCCGAATATCCAATTAGTTACTAATTTCGTCCATCATTCGAATAATTCGAATGATTTACTAAGTCGAATGATTCGAATGAAATCATTCATAGTCGCGCATCTTTAGTTTTTAGTCAGTAGAAATCTGACACACCCTTCCACTTGACCCAGAGCGGAAGAAGTCATTCGATGATTTTCCCACCCCAAAAAGAAAACATCCTTCCACAGATCGACCAAGCACTTCCTAACCTAGAAGACCGACTCATGCGATTGTTACTATTTAGCCAGGAGCTCCTTGATATCCGTAATTGTGTATTACACCCCTCACGGTAGTCGATGTCGTCATTCTGATGGCAACGTCGATCAGAATGACGACATCGAGTTTACAGTTGCTGTTTTTGAAGACCTGAAGAAGCTCCTATTGAAGTCACATCTAACTCTTACTAATATTATAAATGCCAAAGTTTGTGAGGTCGGATTTATCGATGTTAGCTTCTGCCCGCGACTTGTGATTTTATAATAGCCTCTGTTATTCCGGGATGTCTACTATCTACTTACCAAATTTCAACCAGATGCGTTCAGTAGTTTTTGCGTGAGAGTAAAAAACATTCATCCTCGTAAACTTTCGCATCTATATATATAAAAGGAAGTCGTGTTAGTTACACTATTTATAACTCAAGAACGGCTGAACCGATTTGGCTGAAAATTGATAGGGAGGTAGCTTAGAACCAGGAGACGGACATAGAATAATTAGTATCCCAAACTTCCCGCAGGATCGGGATTCACGCGGGAAAAACCTCCCACGCGAACGAAGTTGCGGGCAAAAGCTAGTTTATAATATAAGTAAGATTAGTAAGAAGTAAGATGGACAAAAACTACTGAACGGATCTAAATTTTTTGGTGAGTAATCATATAGGCTACTTTTCATCCCGGAATTCCCACAGGATCGGGATTTACACAGGAAAATCCTCCCACACGAACGAAATCGCGGGTGGACGCTAGTAAATAAATAAAATATCAACATACTTTCTCCTTCGCTAGCCACGAGAGAACGCGTAGAGTTGTCAGAAATGATGGGAGGTCGTCGCACTTGCAGCTCCACTTCTGCCGTGATCTTGTTGCTGATAGACATCAGTACTTGGCATTGGTACCATCCGGCGTCGTTCTCTTGTATGTCCTTGATCTGTGGGCAAAGTAAATAGATATAAGTAGAAACAGTGATGCACCATCGTTACATGATGGACATCCCACCCATACGCACAAAACGTTTTGGGAGTACTTTCATTGTTCGTACGGCTAAGGAGTGGAATTCTCTGCCGGAGTCTGTTTCCTAATCGCTACAACCCGGGGAGTCTTTAGGTCAAGAGAGGGGGTGTTTCTAGGCAAGCTTGCTCCATCTTCGACCATATCATCACTCACCAACAGGTGAAATGGTGGTCAAACGCGAGCCTATTATCAATAAAAAATATACTCTTTATTGTACACCATAACAGAAAACAAATAAGGACTAAAAACTAAAAAAAAATTGTCCAGGTGCTAGTCAGACTCGCCCATTAAGGGTTCCGTAGTAAGTATAATAATATAATATTATTATATTATACTAGCTTCTGCCCGCGACTTCGTACGCGTGGGAAGGTATTCCCGCAGAAATCCCGACCCCGTGGGAATTTCGGGATAAAAAGTAGCCTATGTGTTATTCCAGAATGTCAACTATCTACTTACCAAATTTCATTCAGATCCGTTCAGTAGTATTTGCGTGAAAGAGTAACAAACATCCATCCATCCTCACAAACTTTCGCATTTATAATATTAGTAAGATAGTAAGATTATTATAGTTACGTTTTTTTGTAATTTTATTTGACGAAAAAAACCTTACAAATTTCTTAAAACTAGCTTATTTACATTTTTTTACAACTACGCCAAATAACTTTGTTTTTCAGAGTTTATATGAATTACAAAGTTATATTTGCGGTTTTAGAAAATATGATGTATCTCAAAACCTGCTATACTGATTTCGTTCAAACCAATTTTGGTTGAAAGTTTACATTAAGATCTACAGACATATATTTTCTTTTAGATTTTTCACTCCATTATTATAGAAGTTAGAGGGGGGGGGACCTATTTTACCACTCTGGAAGCTTCTATCTTTGAAACGACTGACTTTATGAAAAAGTGGATTTAGAAACCCTGATGTCGTTTTTAAAGACCTGTCTATAGATACCACACATGCATACATTTCATGAAAAAAATATTTTAAGTTTTATGGGGAGCCCCCCTTTATTTTAAATATTTTGCAATTATTTTCTTAAAATCGGAAAGCGGTTCACAGAATACATCTACCTGCCAAGTTTCACATGTATAGTCCTAATAGTTTCGGAATAAAATGGCTGTGACATACGGACGGACGGACAGACAGACAGATAGACAGACAGGCATGACGAAACTATAAGGGTTCCGTTTTTTGCCATTCGGCTACGGAACCCTAAAAAGGGCGATACAATGGGCGGTCTTATCGCTAAAAGCGATCTTTTACGGATCACAAAGAAAAAGAAATTCATGAAGAGAAAGTAATTCGTGATGTAGCCATACTGTTGCAGACTTTTTTAAATGAATATAAGCGGCAAGACCCTGATGGCTAAGGCCTTGTGATCTAGTCGTGGGTTCGAGCCCGACCAATGACACTATTGTCGTGTACCCATACCAGACACAAGCATATTTAGCTAAGTTGAGGTGTTAACAAGATTGCTTGTAAGGGGCCGTTCAAGTATTACGTAAGCATATTTTTTGCAATTTTTAACCCACCCCTCCCCCTCGTCAGCAAAAGTAAGCAAAGCTCTTACCCCTCCCCCCATGCTTACGTAAACAATTTATTGATTCATGAGCAGCAGTTATAAATCTAGAAATAAGGAATAGGTTTGGAATAGAAGTCTGTAACGCACATAAATAAACTTTACTGACACGGAATTCAACAATTCATTATTTGTAGGAATCCCCGAAAATGCATTTCGTTTTGAAGCATAGACAATGTGTGTTGCTACATGTGTAAAAAATTATATAATTATTGCTGACGTAATCACCATCTAGATCCCCCCACCCCCATGTCATCAAAAATAAGCAAAACAAAGACCCCCACGCCGCCCTATAGTGCTTACGTAATACTTGAACGGTCCCTAATGTGAATTCTACACACATTACTAATTCTCTTTTTTTTAAATAACAGTATTTATTTTGTCAATCCATCGTTATCTGATTAGCCTTTTCAGAACTATGATGGTGATGGCTTACAGTATGACTTGATGCAGCTGAGTTCTTGTGTTTATCATGGAGCGAATGCCTATCTGGACCTCCACAACCCAGAAGATGGGTAACAAGATACTTTTTGGCACGATTGGTGCCAAATTCCTGGCTTTTGAGTATCCGTAACGACCGTCAAAGCAGGCGCGGTTCGAAGGGGGGGTCACAGGGGACATAACCCCCCCCCCCCTTCCCAAATAGAAATACTACTAAAATTTTGCAAAATAAGACTCCAAATATTAACACCCGATTTGCCAATAAAAATAGAAGACTTCCATGTGTTTTATAATGTGTGCAATAAAATTTATATTGTGCAATAAAGAAAACTCATTTACTCGACATATTTTATTGTTGGTCCCCCCCACCCCAAATTCCTGGCTGCGACCGTACCTGCGTCAAAGGTGTATAAATGACAACAGAGACAAATTGCTTAACGTGTTTCCGGAGGCACGGAAGAATCTCGATATGTTACGATAGTCCCCATCCACGAATCTCGATATGTTACGGTAGTCCCCATCCACGAATCTCGATATGTTACGATAGTCCCCATCCACGAATCTCGATATGTTACGATAGTCCCCGTCCACGAATCTCGATATGTTACGATAGTCCCCGTCCACGAATCTCGATATGTTACGATAGTCCCCATCCACGAATCTCGATATGTTACGATAGTCCCCGTCCACGAATCTCGATATGTTACGATAGTCCCCGTCCACGAATCTCGATATGTTACGATAGTCCCCATCCACGAATCTCGATATGTTACGATAGTCCCCATCCACGAATCTCGATATGTTACGATAGTCCCCATCCACGAATCTCGATATGTTACGATAGTCCCCGTCCACGAATCTCGATATGTTACGATAGTCCCCGTCCACGAATCTCGATATGTTACGATAGTCCCCATCCACGAATCTCGATATGTTACGATAGTCCCCATCCACGAATCTCGATATGTTACGATAGTCCCCATCCACGAATCTCGATATGTTACGATAGTCCCCATCCACGAATCTCGATATGTTACGATAGTCCCCATCCACGAATCTCGATATGTTACGGTAGTCCCCATCCACGAATCTCGATATGTTACGATAGTCCCCATCCACGAATCTCGATATGTTACGGTAGTCTCCATCCACGAATCTCGATATGCTACGATAGTCCCCATCCACGAATCTCGATATGTTACGGTAGTCCCCATCCACGAATCTCGAAATGTTACGATAGTCCCCATCCACGAATCTCGATATGTTACGATAGTCCCCATCCACGAATCTCGATATGTTACGATAGTCCCCATCCACGAATCTCGATATGTTACGATAGTCCCCATCCACGAATCTCGCTATGTTACGGTAGTCCCCATCCACGAATCTCGATATGTTACGATAGTCCCCATCCACGAATCTCGATATGTTACGATAGTCCCCACCCACGAATCTCGATATGTTACGATAGTCCCCATCCACGAATCTCGACATGTTACGATAGTCCCCATCCACGAATCTTGATATGTTACGATAGTCCCCATCCACGAATCTCGACATGTTACGATAGTCCCCATCCACGAATCTCGACATGTTACGATAGTCCCCATCCACGAATCTTGATATGTTACGATAGTCCCCATCCACGAATCTCGACATGTTACGATAGTCCCCATCCACGAATCTCGACATGTTACGATAGTCCCCATCCACGAATCTTGATATGTTACGATAGTCCCCATCCACGAATCGACCTCGGCAAACGTAGCTTAACCTTAAAGGTCCTCATAAATAATCAATTCTAAGATGTCTAAAAAACTTACCGAAAGTGTATAAGTGGCAGTTGCGTCGTCAAATCGCAGTGAGAATCTTGAATCCTTTATGATTAGTCCAGCATTGTTCGATAACGGGATTAAATCAACAGTCTTGAAGCGATCGTATTTGACCTGTAAGGAAAAATAAAATACGATGAGTCTACAGTCTATTGGTTATCGGGATTGTGCGATGTAATTGCACAATATTATTGCATCAAGCCCGTTCTATCATCGAACTACAAGACAAACGGCGATACGCCATCGTTACATGGTGGACATCCCACCCATACGCACCAAACTATTTGAGAATACTTTCATTGTACTAACGGCTAAGGAGTGGAATTTCCTGCCAGAGTCTGTTTCCCGATAGCTATAATCTGAGGGTCTTTAAGTCAAGAGTAAATAGGTTACTTCTAGGCAAGCGTGTTTCATCCTCGACCACATCATCACTTACCATCATCAGGTGAGATGGTGCAATAAATAAAAGAAGATATGAAAATATAAGACAGATTCTGGCAGCGTAATCCACTCCTTGACTGTATGTATGCACAATGGAAATATTACCAACACATTTTGTGCGTATGCGTGAGTTGCATATAATGTATGACAGACTTCCCTCTGTACAGCTTGAACCAGATAAATCAAGCCATTCATTTAACTAGGCTGAAAGTCAGAACTTTATGAACGCCTAAATTTTATAAAAGAATATTCCTAAAACGCATTTCTGTATTACCTATGATTATTTCACTTATTCACTGTTGCTAGATAATTATAACATAATTAATTACGTAAATTCAAAATATTTGCACGCCATATTACGTGAAAAAATTATTGAAACTTAGATCCGGGGCCGCGGTATCTCGTTAAAACATTCCCACAACCCCAGAGACAATGGCCATGTCAGGCCCCGTTATTGCTGCAAACTACTTTTTGAGGCGCGCGTGGAGTAATCTGTCGATCCAGGCCTGGTCCTTAGCGGACAGTGAGCTACCCCTGCTCGCCGTACGCAGGCCCGCGACTAAGGTGGTAGTAGGTTGGCTCGCGTTCGCCGACGCCCGGGGCGTGAGGAAGAAAGCCGTCTCTCTCTCACACGTTCAGCCTCCCCCTTCGCTAGCATGACTGCTTCGCAGGAGGCGCCAGCAAACCATTGCACCTCACCCCGCACCATCATGGTGTGAACCAAAGCCGAAAGCGTGAGGTCGCCGCCGCCAATCGCCTACACGAGGACACCTCGGTGCTCCATCCAAAGGGGGCAACTCAAGGGTCGTATCTGAAGTTCAATGTATTTATGGATCGCGTACGTATTGGATCGAAGTCGTATTGCATACAACAGGGTTAGTAGATCCGTCCTCTTTTGCATTACCTCTTTCACAAGCATGAAGGTTTACTAAAATGTATCACTATAACCATTAGTAATGAAGAACAAGAAAAATAATACATTTATTTCAAACTAGCCTCTTCCTGCGACTTCGTCTGATTGAGATTTTTGAAGGTTACGAAGCATATAACCTCCTCTATCTTCCAGTGAAAGTTCCATTGAAATCGGTTCAGCCGTTCCAGAGATTCTGCATGGACATACAGATAGACCGACTGACAGACATTTTTTTATGAAAATCTTTTTTGTGTTTTAGTATCGTGTACATTATTTTCTAGTAAAAGTCCTATTAAAATCAGTTCAGCCGTTCTAGAGTTTAGCGCGGACAAACAGAAAGACAGACCGAAGATTATTTTAAGCGGTTTGTTTCTGTTTTATCGTATAAATAACTACATATAAGCATTTGAGAATATACAAGTTAAACTATTAAGCCTGCGCCGAGCAAAATAACTCAAAACGGTCTTCACTATTAAAGGAATATAACCTATAATCGTACGTTAATTACCATACAAAAATATGTAATGAATACTAGAATAAATGTGTTAGCAAATATATTTGGCCAAATTTAAAAATATTTTATAGTTTATTAAACAAAAATACATAAAGTTGGACAAAAATCCTTACAAAACATGCTCGTGCTTCGCTGAATTTTGATAGTAAACTGTTGAATTTTTTCATAAACTTCAATTCATATTATTCTCTAATTATCATACTATAATTTACGACTTTAACATTTCCAAAATGTCGCTTGGTTGTTTTAATTTTAATTTTTTCTTCTAATTTGTGCGCTATTTTGAACCATACGCAACGTACACCGGTCGAAAATTCAGTCCTCCACGGGAGCTCAAAGAGTGGTCACGTCTCATCGTGGAGCGTTTCGCCGGTAACGATAATTCGCGATCTATTGTGTACGTATGTATTGCAGCAATCCGTTGAATAAAATAAGTCATATTTTTTGTTTTTTTGAGTACGATTTATTATGCATACCCAACAATTACTTTTTATTGTTCAATATATATTTCTTTAACATTTTTTTTTTCAATATTTGTTTTATTATGGGAAAATGTAAATAAAATATTATTAGAAGAAAGTTGGCGCAAATTTTCGAAAAAAAAAGCCATTCCCATAAAAAGTACGTATTTCTATTTTGTAATGTTATTACATATTGCTTTTTAACCGACTTCAAAAAAAAAAGGAGACTGTTCTCAGTTCGTCTTAAACTTTTTTTTATGTATAACTCGAAGACGGCTGGACCGATTTGGATTTTTTTATTTTCGTTTGAAAGGGTATACTATTTAGTTGGTTCCATTGTTATAAAATCAGGATCTGATGATGGGATCCTGGAGAAAGCGAGGAAACTCTTTAAATATTATAGGCACACCTATAGCGTTTTGGATATTTCTAATAGTACCTTGTGCAGTTGCTCCCGAAAAGCACCATTTGAGGAAGTGAAAGTGATGATGAAGACCACAGATGGCCACCGAAACTACTCAATAATAAGTATTTCGTGGATTGCGATTCGATTACTTGGATATGCACTTTATACTCGTCACAATGCATATGGTGATGTAGAGCTGATGGTGAAGTACCAGGAGAACTCCTCAAAAGTTAACGGCTATGCATCGAGAAAAGCAATATTTTGTACAAGGTGATAAGTAGTTCACATTTTGTCTTTTGTAACTAGATAAATTACAAACTGACCCACTAAAAAGCGTAAAAAAAAAACTTTTTAGCAAAAAATAAAACCGATTTTCATATCAAAACATTACAAAGCCAAAAATAACTTTAATTTCGGAAGGCGGTGTCAAAAAAAATTAAAATACAAAACCAATAACACCGACTACTGAGAGTTTTTAATAAACATAACGGCGAAAGTAAAGTTTTTTTTTTAAATTCTCTCATATCATTAATTTATTTTAAAATCCAAGATGGCGGATGCAAGATTTTCTCAAACATTCGATATGGGTATCGTGTAATGGGTTTTTGAGGGTGGTGATTGCAAATCTGGCATTCATTTTAAAATCCAAGATGGCGGATGCAACATTTTCTCAAACAATCTATATGGGTATCGTATAATGGGTTTCTGAGGGTGATGATTGCAAATCGGGCATTCATTTTAAAATCCAAGATGGCGGATGCAACTTTTTCTCAAACATTTGATATGTGTATCGTGTAATGGGTTTTTGGGGGTTGTGATTGCAAATCTGGCATTCATTTTTAAATCCAAGTTGGCGGATGCAACTTTTTCTCACACATTCGATACGGGTACCGTGTAATGGGTTTTTGGGGGTGGTGATTGCAAATCTGGCATTCATTTTAAAATCCAAGATGGCGGGTGTAACTTTTTCTCAAACATTCGATATGGGTATCGTGTAATGGGTTTTTGGGGGTGGTGATTGCAAATCTGGCATTCATTTTAAAATCCAAGATGGTGGATGCAACTTTTTCTCAAACATTCGATATGGGTATCGTATAATGGGTTTTTGGGGGTGGTGATTGCAAATCTGGCATTCATTTTTAAATCCAAGATGGCGGATGCAACTTTTTCTCAAACATTTGATATGGGTACCGTGTAATGGGTTTTTGGGGGTGGTGATTGCAAATCTGGCATTAATTTTAAAATCCAAGATCGCGGATGCAACTTTTTCTCAAAAATTCAATATGGGTACCATGTAATGGGTTTTTGGGGGTGGTGATTGCAAATCTGGCATTAATTTTAAAATCCAAGATGGCGGATGCAACTTTTTCTCACACATTCGATATGGGTATCGTGTAATGGGCTTTTGGGGGTGGCGATTGCAAATCTGGCTTTGATTTTGAAATCCAATTTAAAACATACAACAATATGGATATCGTGTGTGTATACTAAGTTAAATACACTGATAACCTTCAAGGGTTTATTGCTAAGTATAATTAACAAAGTAACGTAAGGGCTAAAATTATCGCTAATGATGAAAATGAGTGCACCCGGTTGCTGTTGAAATACACTAAGCTCGCGGCAAACTTAGTGCGACCGCATTATACCGCTTGCTAAGCAAACGTGGTCGATTGCAAAATATTGCATCAAACATCGTGTAATAGGTTTTTGGGCGTACCGATTGCAATCCTGACATTCATTTTAGAATTTACGAATAACACCAACACTTGTGACAACAACAATTGTGCTATAAAATACTCGTCTCAAATTAGTGGAGTTAGGTCTGACCATACAAGTCAACTTGTATCTTTTGAGTTGGTTAAAAAGCGGCAATTAAGTTTAGGTCACTAACTAAAAATAAATTAATGTTTTTAATGATAACATGTTAAGTAATCTTTCAATGGCCAATTTTGACTCCACTATGCCACGAATTTAGTAAGGCATGTCCAGTTAAAAAATTTCAAATGAATAATAAATCTAAATTTAATGAATAGGCCACTGCTGAAATAAGAATAAGCAGAGACAATTTATACAACTTATACCATGAAAAATCATTGACTTCCGATGAAACCTTCCATAATTATGTAAGAAACTACTCAAAGATATTTAAAAGAGCGCCTAAGCCAAATCTAAATCAGTAAGTAATAAAATTAGCATTTCTAACAATAAAATAAAAACTGTGTTGAAGGTGATAAACAAAGAAACTGGAAAGACAAACCAACAGGGTTAGAATGATTTGACTTTGAACATCGATGATCAGGTCATCTCAGATAAGTCAAAAGTGGCTGAGAAGTTGGAAAATTACTTTACCAATGTTCCAGTAGAGGTTACTAAATCTCTACATTCTTCGCCATCATTAGCAGAATCTTTTTAAAGGAAAACTTCAATAAGGATACACCAACATTTTCATTTAAGCCCATTTCTATTGATGTAATTAAAAAACATACCAAAGTCTTAACATAACAAACACTGATGACTTATGGGGTGTATCTGTTAGGGTTCTTGGTAATGTTATTGACTCAATTGCTGCTATCCTAACAGGCATATTAGTTAATGTATAGACAGCGGTACTTTTCCCGATTTAATGAAACATAGTAATGTAGTACTAATTTTTAAGTCGGGTTGTAAGAGTGATCCCTCTAACTATAGACCAATATATGTGTTTCCAGCATTAAGCAAAATATACGAAAAAATCATGCTGGACCAGATGCTGTCACATTTTAACTCAAATGGGATTCTGCATAGTCGGCAGTTTGGTTTCACGAAAGGTAGGTCAACAACAGACGCAGGAGTAGCGCTCATCCGTCACTTTTGATTGCGTTGACCACAAAACACTGATCTGTAAATTACACCATTACGGAATTCGTGGATTCGTGTTCTGCTGACCTTGTTCTTTCCTATTTATCAAACAGGCAACAAAAACTTATTGTTAATGGAGCGACATCTGCAGGATCCCTAGCCAAGTTGAGCGTTCCGCAAGTTCAATTCTTGGCCCTTTCCTTTTTCTAGTGTATATCAATGACCTACCTTACATGATGACCAACTTATCGGATATAATTCTATTCGCTGAAGACACTTCTCTCATTTTTAAAATAGATAGAAAAAATGCGGATGCCTTACATGTAAATGAAGGTCTGGTAGTTCTTGCGAAATGGTTCGCTGCTAATAATCTCGCACTTAATGCGAACAAACTGAAGTGTCTGAAGTTTTCATTGCTTAATGTACCACAAGCTAGTGTCAATTTAATCCTTGATGGCAAAATACTCGATGTTATTACGGAAACTGTATTTTTGGGTATAACTATGGATTCAAAGTTACAGTGGAGCGATCATATTAGGACTCTTTCTAGTAGATTACGCTCAGCTGCAGTAAGAAAAATTAGGCAATTTTAGGCAAATTAACTGATGTAGCGACAGCTCGGTTATTTTATTTTCCTTATTTCCACAGTATCATGTCTTATGGTATATTACTGTGGGGATCCGCAGCTGACATAGATTAAATTTTTATACTGCTATATATAAAACTATTAAGACTATACATGTGAAACTTGGTAGGTAGATGTATTCTATGATCGCTTTCCGATATTAAGAAAAGAATTAAAAATCATTTAAAATAAAGGGGGGCTCCCCATACATGGAACTAGAACTGAAAATATTTTTTTTCATGAAACCTATGCGTGTGTGGTATTTATAGACAGGTCTTTAAAAATGACATAGGGGTTTCTGAAACCACTTTTTCATAAAGTCAATCGTTTAAAAGATATAAGCTTCCAAAGTGATCAAATGTGTATCCCCTCCCTCTAACTTCTATAATAGTGGAGTGAAAAATCTAAAAAATATATGTATCTGTAGATCTTAATGTAAACTTTTAACCAAAATTGGTTTGAATGATATCGGGTCTGCAGTTTTTGAGATACGGTATATTTTCTAAAACCGCAAATATAACTTTGTAATTCATACAAACACTATGAAAAACAAAGTTATCTAGCGTAGTTGTAAAAAATGTAAATAAGCTAGTTTTAAGAAATTTGTAAGTATTTTTTTCGTTAAATAAATATACTTATTATATTATATTATTATAGTTACTACGGAACCCTTCATGTGCGAGTCTGACTCGCACTTGTCCAATTTTTGTAAAATGTTATAATAAGCAATATAACATTAGATTTATAGATTTCTTTTATTTTTTATTTTTTTCTTTTAAATTAAGTTACACTTGATACATATATTGTTATGAAATAAATTACGCTTATATTTTCTGCGAAGTAAGTTCGCTAGACAGCATTAATGAAAAAATGTTTTTTTGGTATGGCCCCACGTACTAAAGTACCGAATGTTATTAAAAATATGACAGTACATCAGAATTTAAACGAGCACTAAACGAAATTTTAATAAACAAAACTTATTTCAGTCTGGTTTTATTATGACATTACATAATTATATTTTTTTTTATTTCATACTGGTTTTATTATTCAAATAAATACTGCATACCCATCTACCCTAACTTCCTACTTACCCAGTTTCGAAGCGTCAATAGCCTAATGGGTAAGGTGTCGGACTTGTGATCGAGAGGTCACGGGTTCGAACCCCACCCATTACACTATTGACGTGGACCCACTCCAGACACAAGCATATTTAGCTTTGTTGGAGGGGTTAACAAGATTGCTAGTAATGTGAAATGTACCCACATTGCTAGTAATCATTAAAAAAATCTGAGGAGTTTAATATATAAAATCATAGTTTTATTGCAATAGGATGAATAGTGAGGGAACGGATAATGTATTACTACAGTAAAAACAAACGTTAATTTTTATATAATAGGTATAATTTATTAAATTTATTTTTGTGATTTATGTACCTACTTGCTTCATTTAGATCCATCCAGTCGTTTGAGCATGAAGAAGTAACAAACATGCAAACAGACACATTCATTCACAAACTTTCGCCTTTATAATATTAGTGTGATAAATAAAACCATCTAAATAATTAATATTCGTTTTTCAAGTTTATTCAACATAACGACAAAAATTTTAAAAATGCAAAGTTAGCAAACTTTGACGTGCAACGGCAAGCGGGCCTCGATCGAACTTGTCATTGTGTGTGTGACAACGCACACGACTAGCCCGCTGCAGTAAATACCTATTTTCCGCGCGTCTCGTAGGCTCGACACCCTCTTAAAACGCGAACAATACGAAAAAAGCTTTTTTCAAAGGACATTATTTTCAACCGACGACAAAAAGAGGAGGTTATCAATTCGACGCGTATATTTTATTTTTATTTTTATGTATGATCATCGATTACTCGAAGACGGCTGAACCGATTTGGAAAATTCTTTTTTTGATTGAAAGGGTATACTTCGAAATTGGTCCCATTTTCATAAACGTCAGGATCTGATGATGGGATCCTGGAGAAATTGAGGGAACTCTTCAAATATTTTAGGCACACCTATGACGTTTTGGGTATTTATTATAGTAACTTGTGCAGTTGCTCTCAAAAAGTACCATTTGAGGAAGTGGAACTGATGATGAAGACCACAGATGGCCGCCGAAACTACTCAATAATAAGTATTGAGTGGATTGCGATTCGATTGCTTGAATATGGATGTTAAGGCACTTTATGCTCGTCACAATGCATATGGTGATGTAGAGCTGATGGTGAAGTACCAGGAGAACTCAAACAATTAACGGCCCAGCATTGGGGAAAGCAATATTTTGTAAAAGGTTATAAGTATTTGACATTTAGGCTCTTGTAACTAGGTAAATTAAAAATAGACCAACTAAAAAGAGTGAAATAAAAACTTTTTACCAAAATATTAAACCGACTCCCAAAAAACACTGCAAAGTGAAAAATAACTTTAATTTCGGAAGTCGGTGCCAAAAACGAAAATACAAAACTAAAGACACCGACTACCGAAATTAAAGTTATTTTTCACTTTGCAGTGTTTTTTGGGAGTCGGTTTAATTTTTTGGTAAAAAGTTTTTATTTTCTGTCGGTTTCAGTGTTTCCTGCTACTTATGACCTTTCAGCCTTTGAAGCAAGAGTGAACAGGTATCTTCTGGGCTTACTCGTTCCATCGTAGTCCTCATCTATCGCTTACCATCAGGCGAGATTGATGTCAAAAGTGGGCTCAGCCCGAATAACAAAAAAATAATAAAAAAATAGCTGAATAATCAAAGTACAACGTAAACAGCCTTTGTAAAAACTAGTGGCAATGTAGCGTGAATTTTGTCGTTTTAAGGTGTACGACCCTAGGTACTAACTATGCGTAAGAACTTAGTCAGCTACTCGGGAAATTACATCGCATCGTGTTTTATAAAAAACTTCGAAAAAATCCTAGGGACTAAACTATTGCTTCTTTTGATCTGATTTTTGGTGTAGCCTAAAAATTATACATAGTAATCTAATGAACCTCACTTTTATCAACATTGTATACAATAAAAGTCTAGGAAGGTCCTTTTCTTAAGCCCATTAGAAAATCTAATAATGTATGAAGATTTCACGCGGCAATAAATCGAAAAATCGTTGAAATAATAATCAAGTGTTGGTCGTAATAATTTAAACACAGCAGCATAAACAACGAGACATTTATAGACAACCTTGAATCAATGAAGAGTAATTCAGTCTTTGTAAGTACTTTTTAAAGCCATACTAACTTGTACGGGACGTGTGTTCCGTAGATTTTCATGAAATGCAACGTATCTCTAAATGGAGCAGTTGAAGTATTATATAATTTTCTAAAATATGGTACCTATTAGTTTACAGAATTATAGTTTAGCAGTATATACATACGTAAAATGGATTTAGCTATTGTAACCGAACTAGAAAATGCCTGTGTTTCGGTTATCAATGTCATTTCCCAAGAGTTTTAACAAAATCGCCAAAAAGTGTTTTCCAATAGATTGGAGTACTTATCAGTCAAGATGAAAATAGGTATAACACTAATTACACACCTCCTCTTTCAAACTAATTGACAAGTCTCTAAGTCAATGAAAGAACCAATTTAAATTTGGCACACATACGCAAGATCTATATCTATCTATAGTTGGTTCACGTTAAGAAAATAGTGACGTCATCAGTGCAACTGCAGGGTAAAGGTGTTTTCACAATGGAGTAAACATTCAAAATTAAATTTTATTTCAAAAAATTAAGTTTAATGGATAAAAATCAAATGAATTGTCTTAAATTTGTAATATTTTCTAATCAGAGTCAATAAAATCTTGTATTATTATATATTATTAAAGAATTTTGTTCTGCGTTCTCTACGACGTTATCCAAATTTCACATAAGATTTTCTTCTGGTCGCAACATTTCTTCCATCGATTAGCATCTATTATTGCGTCACAAAATATTTTTTTTTACATCACTCATCTTGAATATTCAGTCAACTGGTCACTGTGAAGTCACTTTCTAATTTCTGCCGTGATTCTTTAAAAGGCAGTCTGACAATTTACCGATTTTGAGTTAAACATTGAGCGACATCAGGAAAAAAGGTGCGTCGACCTATCAACAAGGGGTTAGAACCCCTTTTTCTGAAACTTATTTAGCTTTTGAGATATTTTTTTCATAAAAAGCTGTGAAGTGGTTTTGATACCAGTGCCAAATTTATAAAAACTCAAAATCGGTAAATTTCAGATGATTGCCTTTTAAAGAATCACGGCAGATTTGTTGCGATCTAATTGGTCGAGAGGCGCGGACAACGATGACGTCACTATTTTCTTAACGTGAACCAACTATAAAGTTACTGAACTTTGTGGAAGAAGAGAGAAATAGTACGCCCTAAGCCGAGGTCCGTACCCCACAGGGGGTGCCCTTAGCGTGTAGTCGCCTAGTTTGTAAGTTTTTAATAAGCCCTGGCTGGAGGCTTTAATTTATTTATTAATTAAGGCAACCACAGGCAAGCCCGGTTAAGCAGCCGACAACCTCAGAGGTTGACCTGCGAGATGCCACTCACAAAAAAAAAAAGAAATAGTAAATTCGAGTTTTCTATCATAATCTGCTTAAACGTGTTTCTTTTTCCAACCATGTCAAGGTCGGCTTCCAGTTTAACCGGATGTGGCTGAGTACTTGTATTTTACACTAGCTTTTGCCCGCAACTTCGTTCGCGTGGGTGGTTTTTCCCACGTGAATCCCGATCCCGTGGGAATTTCGGGATAAAAAGTATCCTATAGCCTTCCTCATGAAACTGCCTATCATAATCAGAAAGAATTTTTGAAATCCACCCAGTACTTTCGAAGATTAGCGCGTTCAAGCAAGCAAACAAACAAACAAACTCTTCAGCTTTATAATATTAGTATAGATGGAGTGCAGTGGCGTAGTGAGGGGGGCGGAGGCGTTTGACCACCATCTCACCTGATGTTAAGCGATAATGTGGTCGAAGTTGAAACATGCTTGCCCAAAAGTAACTTATACACTCTTGATTTAAAGACTGCAAGGTTATAGCTATCAGGAAACACAGACTACAGCAGTGAATTCCACTCCTTAGTTGTACGCACAATGAAACTATTCCCAAAACGTTTTGTGTGTATGGGTATAATTTTAAAATTGCTCTTATTGTGTCAAAATGTTTTCTCTTCTTAAAAAAAGTTGGGAAAAGGCTAGTGATTTAGTATTCATCACAAGGATCTGTAAAACGTACTATATCTATTCCTATTTGTAGTAGGAACACTATACTAAATCACTGTGTAAATAAGTATGTAGCTTTCAGTTACAAGAGACTCATCTCAAAGTGTAGTCTTATTTTAAGTGTTTTGGGTGTTACAACAGACTAGTTTTATATAAAAAAGTTCCTTGCACTGCATTGGGTAAGTTATTTTTATTTAAGCCTATGTTATGTCCACGGCTGGGCCTAGGCCTCTCGTAATTTCCCGCGAAAATGACCAGATTTTCCCACCACCGGCGCCGTGGTCGACCTCGACGACGTGATTCTCCTTCAGTCGTCCAGTGGGTGACGATCTTTGCCCAAACTTATTATCTTACCTTATTATTAACTAGCAGCGTCGCGGGATTTTGCTCTCGTAGATTTTATCATAGTAAAACCACAACCCTCCTTATTTTGCAGTCGGGTAAAAGTAACTTAAAACCTTCAACTTCCGTACCAAGTTTCATTAAAATCCACCGAGTACTTTGGAAGATTAGCTCATTCAAACAAACCAACTTTTCCGCTTTAAATATTAGTATAGAAGTATAGATAAGCCCTTGAAGTATAAATAGACTAACCTTGAGCTCTTGAATCACTCTATCTATTGCTGAAAACTGCCTTAAAATCCGTTGCGTATTTTAAAAGATCTAACTGTACAGACAGCGGGTGTGATTTTGTTTTATACTATGTAAAGATAATAACGGGGCGGGCACCGCTTTTCCTAATACATAGGTTGTATTGCAGCTTAACTAGGAGAGCAGGATTTGTAAAATATTATACTTTATGTCTACATTATAGATTAAGTGCACATTAATTACAAATAACTTCTTCAAAAAAAAAAATTATAATTTATAGTTTCGGATGTTTTCCATCTCAACACACTCGTCCCATGTTACATGCAGTCCTGTGATCATGATTTTGCAATTGGCTATAGGTATAAAAAAGCTTCAGCTTAAATACTTCCTTGGTGAGGACACACTAGTCCAAAATGTATCTCTAGGAATTATCATGCTCAAAGAGCAGTCAGCAGCATTGTCAGGGTCCGATAGGACCATTGGCTACTGGGCTTGTAGGAATGTTCTAAGCACCACAAGAGCAACTGAAGGAAGAGGGTGGGTTTTTAAAACAGTAGAAGTCTGACATTCCCTTCTACTCCCCCTCCAAATAGGCATTTTCTTTGCTCTCGTCCCAATGTAGACCCTCATCTATCGCTTACCATCAGGCGAGATTTAGGTCAAGAGTGGCCTCATCCATAATAATAAATTAAAAAAACAGCAGGAGGAATCATTAAATAATTGTCCCACCAAAAAAAATGGCATTATCATGCTGTTTACATAACATATTTAAGTTTGTGCCTGTACTAGGGATGTTAGGGAGCTCCGTAACCGTAAACGAAACTTTCGGATATTCGATATAAAAAATATCCGTAACCGTAACCGAATCCGAAATAAAAGTTTCAGATAATATCGGATAGGGGCGGAGCCTAATTGAGACACGTTATGACAAGTTGTTTAGATCGACCGGGCGGCGGCGAAACACACAAGTAGACATGCGCAAAACAGTGCGTTAGAAAGTGATGTTATATGCCATTACATTTAGTACCGGGGAATGTTGCATTACACCATGACTCCAAACATGACGCGTAATGAAGCGTCACACGATGGTTATTGTAATGAAATTCTCGCGTTATAAAATGTAATACATCATTACATGAGATGAGATAGCGCATTATGGTATGATGTATCTATTTGTATTTTACTTTTCAAATTCCTTAAAAATTCGTAACCGAAATTATCCGAAACTAACGGATAATCCGAAATAATTTCATATCCGTATCCTTGTCCGTATCCGGTATAATAATCATTCCTATATCCGTATCCAATCCGTATCCGAAATTTCATATCCATAACAACCCTGGCCTGTACTATACTGTACTTACGTATGTGTCTATTATTTTTTGAGGCAAATGTGACTAACTTACCCATATCACTGGGAAGTCTTGAGCATAATGCACGGAGCAATCCAAGTCAACCTGGCCACCAATATCTCGTATCTGCTCCTGAGTTATGTGCGATATTGTTGGGGTCCTTTGCGCTGATGCTGGAAAAATATATAATAACAATATTAAGCCTAATAACAAAAGGATAGATTCAAAATTATAATTTTTATTCTTAATAAACCTGTTTCTGTAATAATAACGCATTGTTGCACCATACATAACATACTGTAAAAATCGATCAACCTTGAATTGTTACTGTTAGAGATGGGTAACTCAGGAGAGATAGATAAAAAAAGATATGAATCAATACATTTCCATCAATCACTCTTTATATCCGTTCACATCTGAATGTATCACTGTATCCGTATCTTTACAACTCATTCACCCACGGCGTCTTAATAAATTATTATTTTTATTATAACTCAGCCAGACTATACATACAGCCAGACTATAATAATATAATCTAAGTTAATTTTTCGAATTATTTTTAAAAACCTATTTAATATTTCGACCCCCCCAACCAAGAACTCGGTAATGTGCTATTATGGGTTTTATGCTGTTATGTCAAATTTGGCATCTATAGACCAGAATACACCTTTTAGCAAGTTTTTTTTTAGATTTTTCATAATGATATTACCAGAATACACCTTTTAGCAAGTTTTTTTAGATTTTTCATAATGATATTTACAAAGTTATCATGACACACATGATATTTTATGTATGTATAGAATTTTAGGTATTCTTTTTTTCTTTTCTTAAATAACTAGGTTTTGAATAAAAGGAATTTCATATTAATGACACAATGAACATTCCCCAAAAAATTGCTTCCATTTAATACATCAATTACTTCAATAATCCCATTAGTTAAAACATATTTGATAAAATCAAAAAATCTTTTCTCCTGTAAAATTTTGATTTTTTGACTACCGAGTTATTGCTTGGGGGGATTGATTTATCCAATAGATACCTAGAAAGAAACAGCAGCCCAATAAATGAGAAAGATATCTAATGTAACAACCAAGCAATGTGCAAACAGATATACTTATCTATTGTTCATAATGATTCATTGGATCAAGTTAAGCGAAGCAAGCCGCTGAGCAGCGTGTCTCGTCTGCAAGTGTCAACTGATGCATATGGATATAAAAGAGTGATACATATCCCTGGGATCATAAGATACATTTCAATCTTTTCTTTTTAGTAATATATTTTGCCCATGTCTAGTTACTGTTGCTTATAGCACAGGTATGATATACCTACCAAGTTAAAGTGACAGTGTTCATATTGTAACCATAATTTAATTAAGCCAATAAACATTAAGTATTTATTTCTTATTATTAAAATACAAACAAATTAATTTAAACTATACACTTGGCTAAGTATAGGCACATTTTTGTAGTAAACTTCTAGAACTCAAACTTTTAATAAATGAATAAAATCAAAAATTTCTTGACATAGTTTTTACAGATATTGTTTTATAAAATTGGCCAAGTGCGAGTCGGACTCGCCCATGAAGGGTTCCGTAGTAACTATAATAAATATAATATACTAAAACTATACTAAAATAAATATATTAAATATTTATTTGAAAAAAAAAAAAAACCTTACAAATTTCTTAAAACTAGCTTATTTACAATTTTTACAACTACGCCAAATAACTTTGTTTTTCATAGTATTTGTATGAATTACAAAGTTATATTTGCGGTTTTAGAAAATATACTGTATCTCAAAAACTGCTGACTTGATCCCGTTCAAACTAATTTTGGTTGAAAGTTTACATTAAGATCTACAAAATATGGTTTTTTTAGATTTTTCACTTCATTATTATAGAAGTTAGAGGGGGGACACACATTTTACCACTTTGGAAGCGTATATCTTTTAAATGATTAACTTTATGAAAAAATCATTTTAGAAACCTTTTTTTTTTTTTAATGTGGTAAAATTATCAAATAAGTCCTCCCACTCCGGGCAGGGTGGGAGGGACTGTCAGACTTTTACTGACTAAAATCCACGGTGTTCCTTCAATAGCCCTTTACGTACCGGGGCCACGGTAACGGGATGAGTCCCACGACCCCGGCAGGCTTCGGCCCTCTGCAGAGGGGGCCTCGTCATGTTGCTGACGCTCTTTGAGGCGCGCGTGGAACACGACGCGCCGTCGACCCGGGCATGTTCCATGGTCGGACAGCGAGTTGCCCTTTACTCGCTGTCCGCATGCCCGCGCCTACGGTGGCCGGAGATCGTCGGCCGACGTCCGACGCCGTGGGCGTCTACCACTGCGGCTGGGCTGGAGGGAGGACGCCATCCTCTCCCTCACGCGGCCCGCCTCCTCCTTCGGAAGCATGACTGCTTCGCAGGAGGCGACCGCTTCCCACTCCCTCTCGCCCCGCAGCATGGCCTCGACCAAGGCCGGGCGCGAGAGGTCTCCGCCTATTGTCGCCGTGAGGACACGTCGGTGCTCTGCCCAAGCTGGGCAGTCCTGCACCGTGTGCTCGACTGTGTCCTCAGGGCGACCCTCGCAGTGGTGACACCCAGGCGTCTCTTCCTTACCCATCAGACACAGGTACCTCCCGAAACTTCCGTATCCGGTGAGGACCTGCGTCATGCGGTAGGTCAGGACGCCGTGACGCCGATCTAGCCACTCCTCAAAGAGGGGTCTTAAATGTCATTTTTAAAGACCTGTCTATAGATACCACACACGTATAGGTTTCATGAAAAAAAATATTTTCAGTTTCAGTTCCATGTATGGGGAGCCCCCTTTATTTTAAATATTTTTTTAATTTTCTCTTAAAATCGGAAAGCGGTTCACAGAATACATCTACCTACCAAGTTTTTCGTGTATAGTCCTAATAGTTTCGGAATAAAATAGCTGTGACATACGGACGGACGGACAGACAGACAGACAGACAGACAGACAGACAGACAGACGGACAGACATGTCGAAACTATAAGGGTTCCGTTTTTTGCCATTCGGCTACGGAACCCTAAAAATGAGTTAATTGTCAATAATATCGTGGATATAGGTAATCTAAGTACATCTAAGGATACCCGCTAACCCAAGATAACAGGTATGGGGATGGTTTGTGAGATCACATGTCTTGCATTTGAACTATTTTAATTACTTACCTATGCTGCCTATGCGAAATGAGAGGGTCAGTGGGTCGTCACACACACACTGAATACTTAAATAAGTGGTAATAATGGCAGCATGCTAAGTCAAATCAAGTGATGGGTAAGAATTGAAGTTTCATAAAATAATTTACAAGAACTTATTTGGTAGATAATTAATTAGAAAACGAACCGTTAAAAACTAAATAAAAAATTCAAATATTAAGACAATACATTACGCAAAAGAAATTTGACAAAAAAAATTTCTTTGCCGACTGTTCAGACGAAAAAATGAAGTCAAGAAAAATGTAATACTGGCTGTTAAAAAACAAAAGCATTCTAGGAAAACTCCTTATATTTTAATTAGAAATTTAGAAATAATCATCATTGACTAGTCTAGGGTGTGTCGTATCAACAATCGCAAAAACAGTTGAAGACGTACAAAACATAAAGGCGTCGACTAGCGAATCTACGATAGACTACGCCATTTTGAGTGGTTAAATCACTTAACTATATACTAAATTAAAAGGTTTTTCTCACCGATTGTTGTAAAGCACAGTAATACTGTTAAATAAACGTAATTTTTAAACTCCATTTTCGGAACACGCATGATTTCTCACACAACAACAGAAGCAGTTTTCTTTTTATTCCGTTTGAATTGAATGGTTTGTTTGAATGTGAATGAATGATTACAGATTTTTACTGCCACGTAAAAAATCTAAAATCTAAGTACAGCACTTTATTAATGAAAGGAATATAATTATGTGAATAATATTAATATTTTTATTCTTTAGTATTAATAATACTAAAGAATAAAAATATTAATATTATAAATACTTCAAATTACGTTTCTTTCATTGACAAAATCACACTTAAGTTGTTATTTCTTCTTACAGCTGGTCACACTCATTCAAGTCATTCAATGCTTATTCATTCGGATTGTTGTAGCCACGCCTCGTATTGACGGTAAAACAGTATCGGACTATCGGCTCAAATAGTACCGATCTTGGACACTAGGTGACGTGGTGACGTTTTACGCAGTTTTTATAAATGCCTACTAGATGGCAGGATTATTGTTAAAAAGTTAACTTGAATTGTTATTTTTTTATTTTTTATTGGGTAATTGAAATCATTATTATAGCTATATTTTCCTATTTTTCCATGGTTTCTGTGAAAAAGTACATACGAATACACATTTTAGAAGATTCTTCATGAGTCACAGTAGGTAAGTAATATTAAATATCTAAGTGGTCGAAACTCAGAGTTTTAATTGTTTTGAATGCATTATTATAATAAAAATTATAGCTTTCTGCACACCTCCTTAGTATTTAAACTTTATCTGTGCCAAATTTCATGAGGTATACTTCTCCGTCTGCGTAACTGTCCGTATACCTATGCGTCCGTCTGTCCGCGGCTTTGCTCAGAAACTTGCTAGGTACCTACGCTAGAATGTAAATAGGTAATAATGGAACCATGAAATTTAGCATGCATATAGATAGGTACATATTAATCAAGCCAACAAAGTGGTACAATAAAATCTTGTTTTTTTTTTAGGTTACTCTCTTAGAATAACAACGCATAGAAGAGGCGTCTAGAACAAAACACGAGCGATTTCGTGTGTCCACTTTATTTTCTTTGTGTGCGTGAGCCGAATGTGTCTACGTTCTTCAAACGCACACAAATATAGCTTTCAGTGATACCATTACCAGTACCATTACCACAAAAATGGGAAAACGCACTATTATGTTGCTGGTTCAAATCAAGTATTTTATGTTATGAAACTAAATAAGATGATGTTTTTTCATGTAATATGACTTATATGACATATATTTACGGAAGGTAAACGAAATGAGATATCGTTTATTGCGTTTAGAATGTTTGATGTGTAATGTGTTATAATGATATTATAGAAATGTATTAATTGCTTGAAAAATCTCGTTTGGTATCAATTAAAAGTATGTGTTGTATTTATGAAATAGAAAAATATTATTGAGAACATTACTTAAATGAAAAAAATCTTAATCAATAAAATTGTCATCTTTATGATGCCACTCTTCGAACTAACAGTAACTTTTAGTTATAAAACACTGTAGGTAGTAGCTGTAAATAAATATAGTTTAGTTTGACGCATACATAATTGCCGCCAAAACTATATTTGGCTAAACTTTCCTTTATGGCCCGTTGAGTTGGAAGTTCATAGTTTTACTGTAAATAGTACTCATAAATAGAAAGCTTTTTACGTATTGTTAAGTTGCGCAAATTCACTGTTTACGAGATATAAGTTTTTAAAGTTTCGTTTAATACTGAAAAATAGCACGCCATTTGCAAATTTTTAGGTTGTTTATTGTCATGGTAGACGTCAAAGTTGACATTTCATGTTCCATTGACAGAAGAAGTGTATTTTGTTCAATTTTATGCCATATTTTTACGTAAAAATAATTTTATTTTCACATATTCACCACTAGCTTTTGCCCGCGACTTCGTCCGCGTGGAATAGTTACTTTGGGCTAACGTTAAATTTAACCCCGATTTTGAAGCATTCTTCATTGGCGCTCCGCTCCTATTGGCCTTAGCGTAATGATACAATATAGCTGTGCCCGCGACTCCGTCAGCGTAAGTTAAGAGCGCGTATAAAGCAAAATTACCAATTTTCTATTTGATTTTACATGAAAAATTCCAGACCAAATCTTAAAATAAAAATATATGAATAACTACATCATATTTTCAAGGGCTCTCTCTGATCAAAAACATAAAATAATAACATTTCCTTGGTAGAAAAAAATCACGAAATAACCTCTAATTCTCATGTTTTTCCGTTTTGTACTCGATATGGTAATGCCTATTGCGACAAAAATTTGATAAATAATTATATTTAAACAAGAGTAAAGGCTTTGCTTAGGCATTTTATGTAATTCCTTTTAGTTTTGGATTTATTACGATAAAACACTTTTGGCGCATACTACGTTTTTATTCCGCGCAAGAAGTCATCTTCCGTCGCTCGTTGCGGGAGCTTCAAGCATATTTCTATTTCACACATCAGTCGCTACCGCTCTGTTGAGACGAGAGGACTACGCTCAAGTGTTTTAGCTGCGCCGAGTTATAATCATTTCAATCGTAATTGTTGTTGTTGTTCGAACTAAATAGTGAAATGGGAAACAAAAAAAAACATTGAAAGAGAACTAAAAAAGTTACAAATTGACAGGATGGCTAATTGTCGAAGGTAAGTTTGTGAGTTACTTGTTTGTTATATACTGAAAAAATAAAAATACATTTTATACTTTCGAGAAAGTTTATGCAGGTGATTTTAGATTTTATTTTGAGAGACACAAGATCTAAATTCGTTTACCTACGCACTTTCGTGGGCCGAGTAGGTAACTAGACATAATAATATGTGGGGACATTTCACACACGGCTGTCTGACCCCAAACTAGGAAGACCCTGTAGGTACTATGGGTGTCAGACAGCTGATATACATAGACAAATATATTTTTAAATACATACATATATAGATAAACAACACCCAGACACGACGATATCAAAAATTCGTGGTAGGTACTTTATTAGATTATTAGGATAATAGGTAATAAATTACATTCATAATAGGTAGCTATTTACTTTTGCTATTTTGTTATGTTATTCTTCACGATACAATTTTATGATCATTTTCCCATAATGTAGGTAGTTATGAGATCTTCTAAAAATCTAGATACACGGATGGACAACAATAATGATCTTGCGAGTATCCTATATAAAAAAAAATTATCTACCTATACCACTTCTTATTTAATATTTCTATGGTCACTCGTAGTCGTAGGTAACGCGGGCAGAATAGTATATGCAAAATAAACACAAGCTTTTAGTTGGTATCCGTGTTTGTTCGATGAAATATATTTATATCGATTACGAACCTATTTAAGTATGCCCATTAGGTATTTAAACCCTATTTTTGTAGATCAATTTATTGTGGACGTGATTGTATAACAAGGAATTTGTTTTGAAATAATATTTTATTTTCAGAATGTGGCCACCTTTCTCGCCAGATTTAAACCCATTGGACTTTTTTACTGGGGCTGTTTAAAGGAGGTAGTTTATAAAGAAGAAATCACTTCAGTTGAACAGCTGCGACAACGCATACGTTCGGCTGCTGACGAAATATCGTCGGCAGGATTTGCGCGCCGATTGAGACGGTCCTTCATAAGAAGGTGTAGAGCGTGTATAGCAGCTGAAGGAGCCCACTTCGAACATCTTGTATTTTTTTCTTTTTCAATAAATTTGTTAAATTACTAATGTCTTTTATGGTGTCAACAATCCCATAGTGATCAAATTTTAAGGAAATTCTCATTCTCTTTGAGTCTAAAATTAGTTACAGCAGTGTTAAATGTGTCAATTCTGTACATGAAATATATTTTTCAACAGTATTATAGATTGACATATTATATTTCCCTACTAAATTACGAAAGTTAATCTGTGTGTTACATCTAAATCACTGAACCGTGAGGAAGGACATAGGCTACTTTTTTTTACGAAAAACGACGGAAACGTGGACGAAGTCGCGGGCAACAGCTATCTATGCTAATATATAAGGCTGAAGAGTTTGTTTGTTTGTTTGAACGCGATAATCTCAGGAACTACTGGTTCGAATTGAAAAAAATATTTTTAATTAAATACTCAATTTATAGAGAAAGGCTATAGGCTATATATATCATTACGCTAAGGCCAATAGGAGCGGAGCACCAATGAAGAATGCTTCAAAATCGGGCTTAAATTTAACGTTAGCCCAAAGTAACTATTCCACGCGGACGAAGTCGCGGGCAAAAGCTAGTCTAAAATAATGAGCCACCGCAGTGTAGTACATTTTTTTTCGATATAGTCTGGCGGGAATAATTCCGAATCATTCCCGTCGTATACTTCGGAAGTATTCCGAAATATTCCGAAACTTTGGGAATATTTCAACTGCCAAAAGAAACCAGGAAAATCGACCTTTGAAGTCGGTTAATATACCAAAACCTGTTCCTACCTAAGTATAATAAATACTTTTCTGAAAACCGCATCAAAACGTGTTTGCTTGCAAGGTTTGCCTTTAATTGTTTTTATTGGCTGGGCTATTAAACGCGTTAAGTAGGTAGGTAATGATTAATACCTACCTAAGCGACTCGCGAATACTCGCGATGCGTACAGAGCTACATACAAACTAACCAAAAACATAGGTAACCCTTTTTCAAAAAACAAATAAAATATGCTAGGCCTGGTTTTTTATTCAACTACTGACATTTATAAAAATAGCATTCAATTTCGAAATAAGTAGAGTACCTACCTAGAAACAAAAGAATAAAAATCCTGTTAATCGCAGGCTAACATATCTACCTATAAAAATATCAACATATACTTAATCAATCCCATTTATAATAAAACTAGTACTCACGCGGGGCTTCGCTCCCGTGGATTCTATCACGGTAAAAACATAACTCTCCTTTTTTGCAGTCGCGTAAAAAGTAGCCTATAACCTTCCTCAAGCTTCAAGCTATTTCCATACCAAATTTCATCCAAATCCACCCAGTACTTTCGAAGATTAGCGCGTTCAAGCAAACAAACAAACAAACTTTTCCGCTTTATAATATTAGTATAGATAAACATTTATATTTTACTCTTGTATCGTACGTAGTCTCGCACTGAACAATAAGTAACCCACCCACCACACAACAAACAAACACGTTAATATCGATTGAATTATTCGGGCGAAATATTCGGAAACATTCGATTGCGGGGTACGAATCTTTCTCGCGGGGGGAAAACTTCTCCGGGGAGCATCTCCCCTCTTACCGCACCCCGCACCGCCATCGCAGCGCGGCGGCAGCGGCCGGCGCACAGAGGGCTTTATTTAAATTCATTTTGAATAATTCTGATTTAAAGAAACTTTCCCAGAAGTATTCCGGAATTATTCCGAATTTTTCAGAAGTTTTGCAACTATAGATACAGGGGCCCAAAATTGCGTAATTCCGTAGAAAAAAATGTTAAAATTTAAGAATAACTATTTTTTGCAATATTGATTTAGAATGTAATAAAAAATCTTGATACTGATCTGATAATACAAATATTCAGGACAGATATAAAAAAAAAAACAAAATGAAAAAAATATCACCAATTTTAGAAATGGTACCTAATTTTGTAAGAGTAAGTACGATTTTTATTTAAAATATTAAAAATATCAATAATTTGGTCATCCATGGGCATATGACGATATAAGTGGGGTAAATGATAGATATTATCTGGCCAATCGACAGTTTCAGAGTTATCCATTATTTACGCCACACCAAAATCACGCGCCAAAATAATATTATATTATACATAATATAATATTACCTTTTGGTATTGATTTTATATTGATTCGTGTTCAGTATCAGTGGTATAGTCACCTCCTACTAACTTACTATTTACGTATTATTCGCGTACACATAATAACATTTCGTAATATTGTATAACGCAGTCATACTTTGAATACAGTTGTTTCATCTGAATATTATACGTATACTTACTACAGAAGATACGCGTCGAGCGAGCGCGTAGGTACACGCGCGATCGTATTCGATGTGAGGAGCGGGTAGGACAGTGCGGGTGAATTCTAAAATTTTGCTGGCTTTAGGCGCGCTCTTAATGTATTGGTAATATTGTTTAGATCACGTTCACATGAGGCTTAAGTACCTAGAGAACGCTTCGACCGCGAGACGCGTCGAGCGCGGCGACCGATTCTCAAAAATAATCCTTATAGCATGATTCAGTATTCACGCGCGATGGCTTATTATTATAAGCGTATTTCATGTATAACTTTGGTGTTTCTATACCGATTTATATGATTCTTTTCACGGTTTCGTAGCCGAATGGCAAAAAAACGGAATCTTTATAGTTTCGACATGTCTGTCCGTCTGTCTGTCTGTCCGTCCGTCCGTCTGTCACAGCAATTTTATTCCGAAACTATTAGGACTATACATGTGAAACTTGATAGGTAGATGTATTCTGTGAACCGCTTTCCGATTTTGAGAAAAAAATTAAAAAATATTTAAAATAAAGGGGGGCTCCCCATACATGGAACTAAACCTGAAAATATTTTTTTCATGAAATCGATGCATGTGTGGTATCTATAGACAGTTCTTTAAAAACGACATCGGGGTTTCTAAAACCACTTTTCCATAAAGTCAATCGTTTAAAAGATATAAGCTTCCAAAGTGGTAAAATGTGTGTGTGGCGGACACAACCTCTAACTTCTATAATAATGAAGTGAAAAATCTAAAAAAATGTATGTCTGTAGATCTTAATATAAACTTTCAACCAAAATTAGTTTGAACGAAATCAGTTCAGCAGTTTTTGAGATACAGCATATTTTATAAAACCGCAAATATAACTTTGTAATTCATACAAACACTATGAAAAACAAATTTATTCGGCGCAGTTGTAAAAAATGTAAAAAAGCCAGTTTTAAGAAATTTGTAATGTTTTTTTTTCAAAACAAATTTATTTGGCGCAGTTGTATAAAATGTAAATAAGCTAGTTTTAAGAAATTTGTAAGGTTTTTTTTTTCGTCAAATAAATTTGCATATTATATTATAGTTACTACGGAACCCTTCATGGGCGAGTCTGACTCGCACTTGGCCAATTTTTTTATGGAATAGTTAATAATGTTAACTTTTTCAATTAGGGGTGACTGAGAGTGTTATAAACGTAAGAGTAGACAAATATTATAATCAGAAAGCTTCGAACTGCTAAGCTATCGGGAGTTACACGTGTTATTGTGAGTCAACCATAAAAGTTAGACATATGCTGTCGTGGGATATTTTTTATATAATTTTAAGGAGAACATTTCCGTCTTGAAATGATTTGTGTAGCTTTAACCATTAAGGTTGCACACGCGACGGATGCTTAAAAATGGAGTAACTTCTCCCGTTTTCCCAACATTTCCCTTCACTGCTCTACTCCTATTGATTGTAGCGTGATGAAAAGTATACTATAACCCGCTCAGGAGTATGAAAAATAATTGTACCAAGTTTCGTTAAAATCCGTCGAGTAGTTTTTGTTTCTATAACGGTTATACAGACAGACAGACAGACAGACAGACAAAAATTTAACTGATTGCATTTTTTGCATGAGTATCGATCCTTAATCACCCCCTGATAGTTATTTTGGAAATATATTTCATGTACAGAATTGACCTTTCTACAGATTTATTACAAGTATAGATAGATAGATTGGCGTATCTAGAGATATTTCGCAGGGGGGGCCTGGCCCCCAGTAGCAGAAGCGATTGGCCAGATTTTTAAATTTTTCAGCCATAATTGTTTGTTAGTAAAAATTCTCGGGTGGGCACCAGACCATTCTGGGGTGGGCACGGCCCACCCGGCTCCCCCCCTTCCTACGCCTATGATATTCACGTATTAAATTTGGTGTGTTATTAGTGGGCATTATAGCTGTGCTGTATTATGTAATTGCGTTGACGTTTTTACACAAAATTATTACGAATTTTTGTTTACACTGTGGAACGGAAAGTGAAGTGTGATAATAATGTGAAAGTGAGATGTAATATTTAATGTTTCCATACAAATTGGGAAATAGTACGCAATATATGATAAATAATATTCATGGTAGTTCCAACCGTTACTAGGAGAAGTTAGGATGCAATAGCGAGCAAAGCGAGCTCGGGACTTGGGGCAACCCGACTCGGACAGATTAGGTTAGAAGGGGATGGCCGTGTCTAGTGAGCGAGCACAGCGAGCGAACAGACCCGGCCATCACCTTCGTGGTTATTTTTTTTTAAACCATTGAGCCCCGCTTCGCGGGGCTCCGACTACACCTTTTAGCCAACTTTTGAGTTTTTTGAAAACCTTTTTGTTGGAGTAATGCCGGGGAGGAGAGGAGCACCCCCTGCCCCGTCACTCCACTCCCGCTGCCTTCCTCCTGCCAAACAATACTAAATTTTTCCGAAATTTTTATTCTAACCTAAAAACTTTAACCATGGATATCACTATAACCATGGGTTTGCGCGGGGGGGGGGATGGTACAGGGGAGTAGCACTACTCCCCCCCACCCCTCCCCTCCCACCCCGACCCAAAAATCGACGGGCCATAAAGGAAAGTTTTACCCTATATTTTTTTAAACAAAAATAAGCACAAATTAAAGAAATCAATATGGGTATTTTTTTCCTCACGGATAGCAACATTGAATTGTGATAATTTAGGTTATTAGAATTTTTGTTTGATGGTCGATTTACTTAAATATAATGTATAAAATGTAAGTATTTACTTGTGAAATGTAATTTAATTACACATTTTTTGTTTTCCTGAAGGACTATGACATCCCTTTACGCTACAAACGGTCGTTTTAAATTATTTACTCGCGAGCTCTGTTCGGCAGAATGTGACCTTGAATACTGACGGCTCGACGAGCAAAGTTAGCCAAAAATGGCTAAGTTTTAGTTGCCTCACTTTTTGCACTCGTACTATCCTTCTATGCGTTGTTATTCTAAGGTTACTCTTCTTACAGGTAAAGAGCGGACGATTTTTTTATCTCGTCTTTTGTGGTCGTATAGTGTGAGGTATCATTGAATAGGTCGTAGAAAACTAATGGGGGAAGGGTGGGAGACACATTTTCAATCCAGTGATCCATTTGCGAAATATTAGAGTCAAGTGTCCCTCCCTTCTAAGTGGTTGTAGGTCGGAAATTCAGTACCTTGGTACCTCTAACGAAGTTAAAAGGAATTCTATCAGATCTAATTTGGCTTCACAAAATTACGAGTGCCAGTCAACCTTGTCGCTTTCGGACAAATTCCATTGAAAAATATTTAGATCAAGTTCTATTTATTTATTAAACGACTTCAAAAACAGGGAGGAGGTTCTCAATTCGTCTTGAACTTTTTTTTTATGTATGTTACCTCATTACTCGCAGATGGCTAGACCGATTTCAAAGATTCTTTTTTTGTTTGAAAGGGTATACTTTATAGTTGGTCCCATTGTCGTCATGTTTGGATATGATCATGGGATCAAGGAGAAATCGAGGGAACTCTTCAAATATTATAGGCACACCTATAGCGTTTTGGTTATTTCTTATAGTACCTTGTACAGTTGCTCTCGAAAAGCACCATTTGAGGTAGTGGAACTGATGATGAAGACCCCAGATGGTCACCGAAACTACTCAATTATAAGTATTTCGTGGATTGCGATTAGATTACTTGAATATAGATGTTAAGCACTTTATGCTCATCACAATGCATATGGTGGAGTAGAGCTGATGGTGCTGTACCAGGAGAACTCCTCAAAAATTAACGGCTCTGCACCGGGAAAAGCAATATTTTGTAAAAGGTGATAAGTAGTTGACATTTTGGCTTTTGTAACTAGATAAATTACAAACCGACCCACTAAAAAGCGTGAAAAAAAGCCCGTTCCATCATCGAACTACGAGACAAACGGCGAAGCGCCATCGTTACACGGTGGACATCCCACCCATACGCACAAAACGTTTTGGGAATACCTTCATTGTGCGTACGGCTAAGGAGTGGAATTCCCTGCCGGAGTCTGTGTTTCCCGATAGCTATAACCTAGGAGTCTTTAAGTCCAGAGTGAATAGGTTACTTTTAGGTAAGCGTGCTCCATCTTCGATCACATCATCACTTACCATCAGGTGAGATAGTGGTCAAACGCGAAACTATTTTCAATTAAAAAAAAAAAAAATTAAATTAGGTACAGCCACATCACATACATTTAAGGCGTACATATCGCTCACCAGAACAATATAGTACTGCCTTGAAAAAATGACTTATAACTAATATTTAACATAAACTTGCTACTTAAAATAAAATGGATTTTTTATGTTGCAAAAAGTTAATATACAATAAAGGAATAAATTATAGACATTAATAATTATTATTACAATTAAAACAATTGCGTAACAATGTCAATAGAATAAATATTAAAACAAACTGAATAAACAACATGTCAATAGCGTACATAAAAAAAACGGAATTAATATCATGTCAAAAGCATAAATAAAAAAAAACAAGTCAATAGATTTTAATAATATAAAATTAAAATCATAAAATCGAATCAATTAAAATAAGTTCAACACATTTGAATAAAATAAGTTAAATTGAAATCGAGATTATAACTGAAAGATAAAAAAACGCGGGACTATGTCAAATGGGGTATCGTTGAATAAGTAGGTCTTTTAAAAAATATATTTAGTTTTCTTTCACGATTTTAACCTTTTAGGATAGATAACGTTTTAATCGATCAATATTGATTGATCGATTAAAACGTTATCTATCCTAAAAGGTTTTTATGATCATGTAACCTGAATTAAATAAATTGTTATTTAATTCAGGTTACATGATCATAAAAATAAAGGACTTCCTATTACAATAAACATTAATTAACTAATTACATTTCACTTAACCAAAACCTATACTAGAACGGATTTCCAAACCATTGAGCGGGGTAAAAAATAAGGGTTTCACGAGGGTACTCGTACTTCAAACAAACATGTGCCTTATATGTTTAAATCTAAACAGAAATGAAAAATAGTATTAAAAAAAAAACGAAATCGAAAGAATACCTAATAGTATATGGTATTTAATAATTCTACATGTCAGCTAGTAAAGCTTAGTCCCTTCACTCGGTGAAGGAGGTGCTGATTTTATTATAATTAATAATAATAATATTTATAACCTGTGTTGGAATAAGCAGATTGCATAGGTTAGCCAGAAAGTAACATTTTCACAGCGATCTCTCTATTAATTCAAGCATTTTCTTCCTTGTAGCACTAAAAGCAGTTTGGTCCAATCGCTTGTTGCTTGCGCAAGTTTTATTTAATTTATAATTTTCTACTGTCACATTTCGGAACGCACCTTTAATGGTATAATTATGTTGTTATCATCATATTTCCGAACGCATCTTACATATTATAAAAAAAAAATACAAACATCCGAATTGAGAACCTCCTCCTTTTTTAGAAGTCGGTTAAAAATACAGATTCTTACTTGACCGCAGTTTTTGAGCTAACCATATCTCTTTCCTCCTATCCAATTCCCACAAATCAGAGAAGAGATGTTCACCGCACGCGCCACTGATTGGCGCATTCATCGCCAACCAATCATCGCTCAGACGTTGTGATTCGCAAGAAAAAGGTCGCCATATTGTGTCTTAGTCTTCGTCAAGAAACCACCGGAGATGTGACTCCCCGCGCCGCGCCGAGATAATTAAACCCCTAATATATCTATAAATTTAAAAACTATCAACTATCCGTGTTGGCCACACACGTGTGACAAAATAAAGACTAAGTGAAGTGCTTAAACAACTAAGAAGGAAGAGATTCAACACGCGTGCAAGATCTTCTCAAGCTGTCCATACATCCACGCGCTTCGTCCAGAGTATATCCAAGTAAGTCCTACTTCCCATCCTGGTCAGCTCATTACTATGTGGTCAATATTTCACCGCCAAATTATATCCCCGCTACGGTCCTTCGAGAAGCTTCTATTATCTCCCCGCATCCGCTCCACTTGTGCTTCCTATTATAGATTATTTTCTAAACATATAGTGGAGGCAGAGTTTTGATAACACACTTTCTATAACTTTTTATTAATATAATTATATCATATAACAATACAACGTGTAATTTAAAGGGTATATATAGTTTGGGTTCAGGAAGGAACTGTCAACTGAATCTGCTATTTTGGCACTTAAGCAAACTGTTAAGTACTACACCGATAGAAAAACACCAGTATATGCGGCTTTTCTCGACCTCTCCAAAGCTTTTGACCTTGTTTGTTACGACCAACTATGGTCAAAACTTGAACTATTGGAAGTACCAGAGGAGCTTATTGATGTTTTGAAGTTTTGGTATAGTTCGCAGACTAACAGTGTTAGGTGGGCTGGTGCTCACTCTGAGGTGTACACTTTGGAGTGTGGTGTTAGGCAAGGTGGGTTAACGTCCCCAGTTTTATTTAATGTTTATATGAATCAATTGATTGATGAACTCAGCAAAGCCAATGTCGGGTGCTCTATTGATGGCACGATGGTGAATAATCTCAGTTATGCAGATGATATGGTTTTGCTGAGCCCATCAATAAGTGCCCTTAGAAAATTATTAGTTGTTTGCGAGTCCTATGCTGCTTCACATGGGCTCACTTATAATGTTAAAAAAAGTGAATTAATGATTTTTAAATGTGGGTCTAGCACATTGGATAATGTTCCTTCAGTGACTTTAAACGGAACAATTCTGCAGAGAGTTTCAGAGTTTAAATACTTGGGACATATAGTTACGGAGGACTTATCCGATGATGCGGACATAGAGAGGGAGCGTAGGGCGTTGGCGGTTCGGTGCAATATGGTAGTCCGCAGGTTTGCACGTTGTAGTAAGGGTGTTAAAGTTTCGCTTTTTAAAGCATTTTGCCAAACTTTCTGCACGTGTAGCTTGTGTAATAATGGGTTTAGGATGTTGATGGGGCTTCCGCGCTTCTGTAGCGCTTCGCAGATGTTCGCGGAAGCCCATGTTGACGACTTTCATGCTATTATGAGGAAAAGAACAGCGTCAATTATTGGCCGGTTGCGTGGGAGTTCCAACGGCATCCTATGCACATTAAGTAGCAAAGTGGATAGTCCATTTGTAAAGCACTGGGCGCAAAGGCACGTGCCTGTTTGTAAGAGGCAGCGTGTGTATTGATAATGCATATTTAAATTTACTAACATAGCTTTTTAAGTAATTTTTGCTACTAACACTATGGATTATTTGTATTTGTTGATCCGAAATAAATAAATTATATATAAATTATATATATATACCAAGTGCATGGCTTCTTTGGATGATAACAAACGATAAGGCAAGACATTTTTGGTCATTTTGAGTTATATACATTGTTGGAATCGCCTGATTTTTCTGCGTCGTTTGGTCTTACTCACGTCCTTCTACGACGACTTTTGATGTCGCTTCGACATTTTGAAGTTCGCGAGAGTTCACTTTTTTCTTTACTAAACGACAAAATTTTCGAGCATTTTTGAATATTTGGTGGTTGTCGTAATTGTGAAATGCTAAATTTGCCTTTGGTCAAGTTTGACATTTCTATTCGTACGGTAATTACTCCACTTAGTTAATTTTTCCAGTATCTGGCGATATAGTGTTAGACGCTTAGGTAATTTTGAGTTATTTGGTTTTTCCTACATGCATTGAGGTAATATAAAAAAAATATATTAAATTAATATTTAGGTTGTTTTGCCTCAACTTCCACATGTTTTTTATATTGGTAAGGCAACTTTTACTCTGATATAAATTCTAAAAGATATACATTACATTTTTACCGTACCTTCCTTAATCAAAGCTTGTCGGTTAGTCAATTTTTCCCGTTTCTACTTTTAGGGAAAATTTTACTAAGCGACACTTACTTTAAAACTAGCATTATTTTTAATAGTTACGTATACTATAATGTAGATAAAAAGATATCCAAATAAATTTCTAAGAATTAGGCTTTTTGGACCATTACAAGAATTTACACGATTTTTTTTCTGAAAATTCAAACTTTAAACTGCTTTACTGTAAAGTTAGTCTGACCATCAGACTAACTTAACAGTAAAAAATTATCCTTTATTTATTTATTATTATATTTTTTTCTTTACAGCGTCGATATGAAACCGATAATTTGGTATCAATTCTTTGAGTCAGTTATTTTGAGCTGAAACTGTGCATAGAGACTCCATACCAAATGTTATCTTCAGCCCTTTTGGATAGATATGGGGTTTCCGTTACACATTAAATATAATTGTATATATTATTTTTATTTTATTTTATTTTATTAGGGAAAACCAACAATTGTACATTTTGTCTTACAACTAGATATACATAACTACATAGGTAAACGTACAATTCACAACGTTTCCACAAATTACAATTTCTTTTTTTTTTATTTTTATTGACGTACATACAGTATTGATAGCTTATAATATTAGGGCTTATTTTAAACTTATACTATTAGGTTTTAAGTGTATCAATCAATTCGTTTTTAAATAAATTATGAGATAGTGCGAATATGTCTATTTTAACAAAATATTGGTTATATATTTTGACTAATCTGTGGAGAGGCGCCCGCTCACCCGCATTTGTACGACTAGAGGTCGTAGCAAAGAGTGGGTAAGCGCGTGCCTCTCGTCTTATTATGGTTCTGGGCACGACATAAAATATATTATTCACAAGTTCAGGACAATCAAATTTGTTGTGTATTATTCCACGGAGTATCATGGCTTGGAGTAATAGACGCCTTGAATGTAGTGTAAGTAGTTTAAATTTCTGTAACGACTCTTCATATGGTAGACGCTAGAAAGTATGACAAAACAATTGAATTCTTTCAATTGTTTTAGGACTTATTTGATAATTTTACCACGTTAAAAAAAAAAAAAGGGTCCCATATCATACACGCGTACTCTACTTGCGGTCGTACTAAAGAGTTAAAAAGATATAGATATGTGTCTGGGCGTTTGAAATCAGATGACGATCTCATTACAAGATTATACATTTGGAAAGCTTTGGCTACAATTTTTTCAATGTGTAAATTAAGGTGAAGTTTGCAGTCCAAAAGTGCACCCAGATCACAAATTTGAGTTTCTTTAAGAAGGAGTTCATCGCAGAGACAGTAATTGTAGTCAATTATATTTTTGTTTTTGGTGAAGTTGAGGTATTTACATTTGGGGATGCTTAATTTTAGTTTATTCTTGTCGCAGTAATTAGATAATCTATTTAAATCGTCTTGTAGTAGGTAACAATTATTGATCGATAAAATTTTCTTAAAAACTTTTAAGTCATCAGCGTATAATAAAAATTTATTGTTTTGAAAGCACTTACTAATGTCATTAATGTAAAGAATAAACAACAAAGGACCCAGAATTGAACCCTGCGGAACTCCGGAAGTAGCTAAGAATGTGTTAGAATGGTACCCGTTACTTACTATTGTTTGACTACGATTACAAATATAAGACTGAAACCAGCGCAATAGATTACCCTTGATGCCATTAAATGAAATTTTGTTTAAAAGTATTATGATAAATATGTATGTAAGTTTATTTAAGTTATATATGTATACAATATATACTTGTAATAAAACATTAACTTTGAATTTATGATCAACTTAGATTATTTTTTATGCACCTGCTATGTTATCTCTTCATCACCCATAGTTGACTGGTAGAGAATGCCTAAGGCATTAAGTCCGCCTTTATACTTTTTGAGTTGCATAAAGTTTAAATAAATAAATTATGCCAATGTTTGATACTTTGATCTATCCCAAGAACTTCTTAACAACTGTACTTATTCGTATTCGTACTGCAAGTCCAGCAGAAAGATTGCAGCACCGGCTCACAATCGAGCAATCGAGTCGGCTGGAGATCATATTCTTACGATATAGGGCTCGGGATAGAAATAATTAAGCCAATCAGACCAATAAATTAACACTTTAATTTAATAAACACAAAATAAAAATTGATTAACTAATACTAATTAACTAATCGATCGATAGATGATGTTTTAAAAGAAGGTTTATGAGCCGAGATCAACCGAAGAGTCAATTCAAAACTACGATGAAGGAAATGTACAAAGTGGTCCTAGTAATGAAACTGACTTTCGTAAACCTTCGATTCCCATAAGCACGAAGAGCGCAATAGACGTCGATGAAAAGATGTCTAAATTCCTGGACTTTAGGATGACACAAGAAAAAGAAAACCCAAATTTATTATTTTTCAAGGGTGTACTACCCGCCGTTGATTCTTTCACAATGGATGAAACTTTAGAGTTTCAAGCAGGAGTTTTAGCTCTTATACAAAATATCAAAGGAATAGTGTTGGTTTCCGAAGATATGATTATCAAACTGAATGGCAAGATCAATATCGTGGATACCATACACAACCTCTTCAGCAGCCGGCAGCGTTCGTACATTCACCATCACCAACCTTTCAGTCATCGTATCATTCTCAACCATCTCCTGCAGCGACAAGTGCATTACAATCTCTTCAGCAAACGGCAGCGTTCGTACGTTCACCATAACCAACCTCTCTGTCATCGTATCATTCTCAACCATCTTCTGAAGCATCGAGTGTATTAGATTATGATTTTGAAGGAATTTAGTCACTATGACTTAACCCTACATTACTACTCATGTTGCGACGTACAAAGAAACTATTCATACGCCCGTGATGGATTATTCAAATAATTTCAGTTGGTTTATTACATTAACTCAAGTTTGTTTCTTTAATTGAACACAAATTAAAATATCACTATAATAATTATAACCTTTTTAACATGAGATACACAAAATTTAACTAATTATTATCAAAACATTGTAAACACTATTACAAAACCTATTTATAAGATAAGAGTTTAAACTGTTCTTTCATTGTTGTCTTGTATAACAGAATATTTAAACGTTATTTAAAAAATAACGTTGCTTGTTTACTAATTCTGTCATCGTAAAACTAATAAGTAATTGAACTAATTAATTTCAACATATCTACTGTATTTTTATATCATTTAATCATAGCTTAATGTTAAAATACAAAGGTTAACAAATCTGTTTTAAAATCGTACGATGTAACGTCACTTGTTTACACTGTGTATAAAATCCGCCGCTCAGTCGTTCTAGACACAGTCAGACGCTCTGGAGCAGTCACACCGAACGGACCTAAGTTAAGTGAACTTGTGTTGTTTCTAACTTTTATTAAAATTTTCTAATATTTTTATGTGTAGAATTGGTATAAAAATCCTATCGTATTGCTATTGTATTTGAATATAAATTAATTATTTTGTATTGGTTACTTTAATGTGACAGTGTTATTAATTGATAATTGTGTGATAATTTAATGAACATTTGGTATTAATTCTATAAATAACATTACTTATATAATATGTAATGGAGTAATGAAATAGTAGATACACAAGTAAATAAAGCTATAAGTTATAACGATAGTAATCACATTGTGGTAATATTGTAAAGTACATATAGTGAATTGATGTTTATGTGAAAATGAATTATGTTTTGAAAAGAGTAACTGTGGAGTTTCTTGCCGGTTCTTCTCCACAGAAAACAACCCTTTCCGAACCGTGTGGTAAATGAATAAATTGATATTGCTATACAAATAGTTAAATTATTTCTATAGTATACCTGAAAATCATGGTAATATCGATTAATTGATAATTAATCGGTAAATATATAATACATTGATAATTAATTACTTTTAAAAATAACAACATTCTTTATACATATACTATATATATATACATCTATTTTATATACTTAATCTCACATCAGAAGTGGGATTGTTCACAGCCCACTTATTTTGTTTCGGTTTATTGAGACTTGGTTCATAGTCCATGTGATTTTATTTTAAGGATAAAATATTCAAGTACTCTCGTACTTGAATATAGGTCACGATTGTCCGATTGTTTTCCAGTTACTCTTTTCAGTTCTAGTTTTGGTTAACTGTACATTTGTTTTAGGCCTTGATGTTATTTCAAGTAGAGGGTACATGTATGTCACTATTGCCCTAATTCCAATGCATTGTGTGAAAAGTTTCAGAATGGATCCCGCAATATTGGAAGGCCTCTTCATCCGTGATGCTGTCTCGGGCTATTGCCGCCGTTCAGATGATGATGCGGTGCTTCCGGACCTTGATCCAGTAGTCAGTGACAGCAATTCAGCCTGATGGTGCCATAACATCGAGGAACCTTGCGAATAACCTTGATGGACTAGCATGAAAACAGGTGCAAAAGCCGATGATAACGGGAGTCAAATAAGAAAAAAAAAACAATTAAATAAGTTTGAACCAATTTTAGCAGTAGTCAAATTAGGTCATTTTGAAGCGTATCACAAGTAGAACGATATGTATTCACTGTAACTAAATGCCTTAGTATGTTTTGTAGTATAATTGCTGAATAGTCAGATTGGCCGAACGGTCTATGGATAATTCAAGGATTGGTTATCACAATGATACAAACATTTACCGTTTTCTCTCCTTTGCGTATACCAAATCATGTTAAATAATAAGTAACCTTTATTTTGCTACTACCAAGTTACTGTTCTAAAACATGTTAAAAAAAAACTTAATGGCGTCACTTTTTTTTTCTCCCGAGAATTTGATTTGGATGAGGCAGTTGTGTATTAAAGCAGATACCTGCTCTCCAGACCCGTTAATAAAAATGAAATTCATTTCATTATGACAAACTGAATTTGAAATTGAACTGAATTTGGAATTGAACTGAATTTGAAATTGAACTGGATTTGGAATTGAACTGAATTTGGAATTGAACTGAATTTGGAATTGAACTGAATTTGGAATTGAACTGAATTTGGAATTGAACTGAATTTGGAATTGAACTGAATTTGGAATTGAACTGAATTTGGAAATGAACTGAATTTGGAATTGAACTGAATTTGGAATTGAACTGAATTTGGAATTGAACTGAATTTGGAATTGAACTGAATTTGGAATTGAACTGAATTTGGAATTGAACTCAATTTGGAATTGAACTGAATTAACATGAATTAAATTAAATCTAAATAAATTAAATTAAAATAAATAACACTTAAATTAAAATAAATTAATTACGAAAAATTAATTAAAATAAATTAATTACGAAAAATTAATTAAAATAAATTAATTACGAAATATTAATTAAAATAAATTAATTACGAAATATTAATTAAAATAAATTAATTACGATGAATTAATTAAAATAAATTAATAACGATAAATTAATTAAAATAAATTAATTACGATAAATTAATTAAAATAAATTAATTACGATAAATTAATTAATTAAAATAAATTAATTACGAAAAATTAATTAAAATAAATAAATTCAAATATATAAAATAAATAAATACTGTCGGTCATAAAATTCATTAATACATGTCATTTAAAAAGTCTAATGGAGTAGTATGTCTTTTCAACTAGAAATAAAAGTGAATTTACGCTTAAAATGGCTGACATTTCCCTCACTCTTCTTTTACTTCACCCTTTGGCAATGTAATATGTAGTTTTGGAGCCATTACGAAAATACTGTTCCTATATATTGAAGTTTTGGATACAACTATTTGTAACTGGTCACAGCGACGTTGTCTATTTACTCTAAAAAATTTATGTAAATTATTTTTGACAAACATGGATATTCCGTATATCAATGTTGAGGTAACCAGGCCGTGATATGCTGTTAAATAATAATAATAATAATATTCCACAACTTTTCACACAACGCCATCTAGTCCCAAACTAAGCAGAGCTTGTGATATGGATACTAGACAACTGATAAACATACATATATATTTCTAAATACATACATATTATAGATAAATTACACCCAGACAAAGAACAAATGACCGTGCTCATCACACAAACATTTGTCCTAGGTGGGAATCGAACCCACGACCTTGCGCATAGCAGTCAGGACCACTGACCACTATACCAACGGGCCTGTTAAGACTGTTGTTTGATTTGTTATTTTACTTAACATATGCAAGGCATATTCATTTTTCTTTAATTTAGTACACACATTGTAAATATGTGTATGCCATTTTAATGTGCTTTCTATATTTAATCCGAGAAATTTCGTCACTTTGGTCTCATTAATAGTTTTGTCATCGTAACTAATTGAAGTTCAGATTCCGGAAAAGACTTTGCTGGAAATTCATTATAACTCTTTGTTGTCTCGTCTAGATTTATAACCAAAATTATTATTGTGTAGCCAATTCACATCCGATTTTATGCTAGAATCAATATCCGTCTCTAGTGCACTTAATTCATCACTATTAAAAAGTAAAGTACTATCGTCTCCAAACTAGTTATTGGATAAATAGAAGCTGTTGGAAAGTCATTAATGTAAATAATAAATAGGGGTGACCCGAGTACACTTCCTTGTGGCACTCCAAACGTTACAGTTCTCTGGTCAGATTTGAAAAATATATCTGTTTTTTTTTCACTAATCCTTACTACTACGGTTATTTGCTGCCTATTACTAAAATAAGATTCGATTAAATTTAATACGTTTCCTTTTGTTCCGTATTCGTTAAGTTTATTTACTATTATTTTATGATCTACGCGATCAAAAGCTTTTGATATATCCATGTAAAGCGCTAGAGTTGGTAGTTATTTTATCGACTCTGCTGCTGTTTGCAAGAAATCGTATATGGCTACATCATATATTTTTTTTTTCTGAAGCCTTTCTGGATTATCAACTAGTAAATACATATATTCCTCAAAGTATGGAGTAAGTTGGTTAGATATTGCTGAATTAGAATGAATTTAAATAAATTTAATTTATTTATTAGGTAATAACAAACAGTAACACATTTTTATAAACTATAAAATCATAACAAATAAATGTAAGTTAATGTGCTCCCACACCGTTATCCACAAATTATATATTAGGGGGGTGGCATAAATTTTAAAATGTTTCTTTTTTTTCTAACTAAAGTGTGCTATATTATACAAAACAATATTACTTACTTAATAATGCATATTATTTTGTTATCATTATCATTTGTTTATCACTTATTACCGGAGTAACGATAAGCTTTACGAATTAGTAAAGTAAGCAAAAGTACATAAATTCAATAATAACAATAAAATCAATAAAATTAGTGTTAATATTAATTAAATTATTTCTTATAATTCTATCATAATATTTAAAAAAAAACATAAAATTGGATTGTAGTTAAATAATTAAATATAAATGGTTACTATGGTTTCCTGGGAAATAAAAATATCTATATAAACAAAAAGAGAAGTCCTTACTGACTGACTCATCAACGCCTAGCCCAAACCCTTTGACCTAACGGCTGAGATTTTGCACAGAGGTTCCATTTTTATTGTAAACAACTATCGCCCCATTTCAATATTAAATGTTTTAGGAAAAATAATGGAAAAAATTGTTCACAATTATGTCTATCCAATATTATCGAAATTAATTCCGCAACAACAACACGGGTTTATCAAAGGCCGATCTACTAACACCAATTTAGCAGTATTTATTGAGAGTGTTGGCCGAGATATGGATGGTGGTGGACAGGTGGACGTGATCTACACGGATTTCGAGAAAGCGTTCGACCGTGTGGATCATTTCATCCTTCTGCGCAAGCTGCAAGAGCTTGGGATTCGGGGTAACTTGCTTAGATGGTTTGAGTCGTACCTTAGGAATCGATCTCAAATTGTTATAATAGGTGGAGTAAGGTCTGACTGCGTAACCGTACCATCTGGTGTGCCCCAGGGCTCAACTTTGGCCCCTCTGTTGTACTCTGCCTACCTATACGATATAGGGGGGCATGTCCTGAACGCACGGTTTCTAATGTATGCTGACGACACCAAGATTTTTATGACCATTAAAAATAAGGATGACTGTGAGAAGCTACAGCAAGACTTAAATAGACTATCTGAATACTATAATATCAATAGAATAAATGTTAACGTTAACAAATGTCAGATCGTAACATTTACTAGAAAGCGAAACTTCACTAAATACAGTTATAATCTTAATGGTGGCAACATTGTACGTTGTGATGTTGTTAGGGATCTTGGTGTCGTCCTGGATTCAAAACTGTTGTTTTCGGAGCATGTGTCTCATATCGTCGGTAAGGCATACAAAAGTCTGGGATTTATTATGCGAATATGTAAATTATTTACCGATATAGATTGCATTAAAATACTATATTTTGCATTCATACGCAGTATTTTAGAATACTGCAGCTGCATCTGGAATCCACATTACTTGGTTTATATGCAGCAGATTGAATCTATACAATCTAAATTTGTAAAGTATATTAACTACCGCACTGGCTTTAAACAAAAAGATTATCTTCTATCATGTAAACATCATAACATTCTTCCTTTGCAGGACAGACGTACGATTTTGGACATGCTGTTTCTTTATAATATTTGTAGTGGAAATATAGACTGCGCTGATCTAAGTAACTTAGTTTTGAGATTGAGCACACCGTCACGACGGACTAGGCACACTCAGCTTTTCGATGTACCACATGCCAGTACAAACTACGCTCAGAATTTAGTTATTAGTAGAATACTAAGGACTTTTAACAAAAACTTCTCCCATCTGGATATATTTAACTCCAAAAAAGGTATGTTTAGGAAGCAACTTTTATCCTCTGTACATGTCGATTTACCTAATCAGATCCTAACAGAAGTAAAATAGTACGAGATTAAGTATGTACACTACATGTATGAGTATGGTACACTACAGGCATTCATCATACACCATATACCTACACACACACATACACACACACACGCGCGCACGCACCAAGACACAGTAATTTAATACTCCCCATGCACACTTCTTAATACTGTATAATAATGTTAATCTTATAAAAAAAATATTTCCTACATGTTTGTTACTAGTGAATAAATTGTAAATCCGTAATTGGCTGTAAGATTAGATTTAAGTTACTATAAAACATTGTTTTAAGAGCTGTGGATTTTGTTATAAATAAATAAATAAATAAATAAATAAATAAATAAAATTCATAATTTCCCCAGAGGTTACGTGAAAATTAATTTAAATAGAGGATCAAAGTTTGTATTGTTGAGGTAACCATGATTTTTGTTTTTAAATCTTTATTATAATCATAAGTCATTATAGTTTGTTTGTAATGTTGAATGTGATTATTAATATATTTCTAATAACCATAATTGGAACACAATGAGTTAAATGATAGTTAGATATGTTTCCGCTGGTCGCTCTTTTGTTCGGTGCTTGCCTATCCCACTAGCAGCGGGTGGAGGGGGCATGACACATCTATGCAATTGGCAAAACATAAACAAACTCATAGTTAAAACATAGAAAATAAGAATGAAATGAAAAGACGTTGAGGTAAGAAAATATTATAAATCACATTTGACAATTCTTTGTACTTCAAGACCAAAATCGTTAATGACGTATAATGAAATAAGTGTTGAAACTATATACCTTGTTTCTAATTTGTGTTCATTTAACGATGTTTGTTTGAAATTATTGAATATAATCTTATAAAAAATATAGAGGTTATTATAGACTGCTTAGGCCCTGCCCTGATACCTTTCTGAAATTCATGCACAGCAGGTGATAGGACTGGTATGTCAAGGCCAGAGGCTGTTGTAGACTGCTGAGGCCCTGCCCTGATACCTTTCTGAAATCCATGCGCAGCAGGTGGTAGGACTGGTATGTCAAGGCCAGAGGCTATTGTATTGATTATAATTAGTTGGTACTTCGAGAGCGAAGTACAGGTCAGTTTGGCCGTGATGGATTATTCAAATAATTTCAGTTGGTTTATTACATTAACTCAAGTTTGTTTCTTTAATTGAACACAAATTAAAATATCACTATAATAATTATAACCTTTTTAACATGAGATACACAAAATTTAACTATTTATTATCAAAACATTGAAATGAAATGAAATGAAATGAAATATTTATTCTGTAAATTGGTTATCAATAACACTTTTACACGTCATGTTTTTTTTGCGTGTTTAGTTTAGCTAGATGAGGCCGGTATTTCCTAACTGACTACTCTGAGAAGAAACACCGAAACAAACTCAGAGGTCAAAGTCTCTTTTAAAGTCCAGACAATTTGTATTTGTATATGAGAAGCATGTAGGTTAATGTCTGTGGTATTCTTTTGAGGAAATAACCACGCAAATTTGAGCGGACCTGTCCAGACAGTGCAAGCATTTGTCAGTTATCGTGTAGCTCAACTTAAGGAGAACTTAAGGAGCTCAACAATTTGACGAACAATACCAAAGTAAGGACCTTTGGGTAGGCCACACAAGTACTCAAACTGCTTGACATCATTAAATAAATTATAGTGAAAGCAAAAACAATGAAGAAAGAATAACCTACATCGTCCTCACATTTACAATAATGAAATAATTTTATATACATAAAAAAAAACAACAATATCAAAAAAAGAAAACAACAATATATAAAAAAAACAACAAACAAAAACAAAAATTAATAGGTATATACAATACTTGAGAAAGCAAAATTTTAATTAATCAAAAATAAATTATCAATCGTAATTTTAAAAAGAAATAAAAAAGGCACACGTATATCACTGGAGCATCTCATTCCCAAGCCTTCTTGTCCTCAATATAATCTTTAACACTGTAAAAAGCTTTCTGACATAGTTTACGTTTTATCAATAATTTGAATTTATTAATACTTAGTTTTTGAATATGGCTAGGAATTTTATTATAAAAACGTATACATTGGCATCTAAACGAACCACCTATTTTTTTTAACCTTGTTTTAGGAATTACATATGTGTCTTTGTTCCTTGTATTTACACTATGAATATCACTGTATTTTTTAAACAGATTAATATTTTTGTGTGCATACAAGAGGTTGTCATAAATATACTGAGATGGCACAGTCATAATATTAATCTCCTTAAATTTGTCTCTTAAGGAGTGCTTAGGACTTAATTTATAAATTGCACGAATGGCCCTTTTTTGTAATACAAATATTGTGTGAATGTCGGCGGCATTTCCCCAAAGTAAAATGCCGTATGACATCACACTGTGAAAGTAACTAAAGTAGACTAAACGTGCTGTTTCGATATCAGTTAATCCACGTATTTTTCTAACGGCATATGCTGCAGAACTTAGCTTTTTTGACATTGTAAACACTATTACAAAACCTATTTATAAGATAAGAGTTTAAACTGTTCTTTCATTGTTGTCTTGTATAACAGAATAATTAAACGTTACTTAAAAAATAACGTTGCTTGTTTACTAATTCTGTCATCGTAAAACTAATAAGTAATTGAACTAATTAATTTCAACATATCTACTGTATTTTTATATCATTTAATCATAGCTTAATGTTAAAATACAAAGGTTAACAAATCTGTTTTAAAATCGTACGATGTGACGTCACTTGTTTACACTGTGTATAAAATCCGCCGCTCATTCGTTCTAGACACAGTCACTCACAGTCGCTCTGGAGCAGTCACACCGAACGGACCTAAGTTAAGTGAACTTGTGTTGTTTCTAACTTTTATTAAAATTTTCTAATATTTTTATGTGTAGAATTGGTATAAAAATCCTATCGTATTGCTATTGTATTTGAATATAAATTAATTATTTTGTATTGGTTACTTTAATGTGACAGTGTTATTAATTGATAATTGTGTGATAATTTAATGAACATTTGGTATTAATTCTATAAATAACATTACTTATATAATATGTAATGGAGTAATGAAATAGTAGATACACAAGTAAATAAAGCTATAAGTTATAACGATAGTAATCACATTGTGGTAATATTGTAAAGTACATATAGTGAATTGATGTTTATGTGAAAATGAATTATGTTTTGAAAAGAGTAACTGTGGAGTTTCTTGCCGGTTCTTCTCCACAGAAAACAACCCTTTCCGAACCGTGTGGTAAATGAATAAATTGATATTGCTATACAAATAGTTAAATTATTTCTATAGTATACCTGACAATCATGGTAATATCGATTAATTGATAATTAATCGGTAAATATATAATACATTGATAATTAATTACTTTTAAAAATAACAACATTCTTTATACATATCTATACTAATATTATAAAGAGGAAACTTTTGTATTTTTGTATGTTTGTATTGAATAGGCTCAAAAACTACTGGACCGATTTCAAAATTTCTTTTACTATTACTTAGAGGGATTCTTCCGAATCCGTATAGGCTATATTTTATCCCGGAAAATAGATAGGATTTTTCGTGGTAGTGAAAATTGTGGAGTAAGGCGTCGAAAAAACTGCCGTACGTTAACGATTCTCGCGAACGCTGCCTATATTTAACTATATTTAATATAAACATTGCACCCGTGCGAAGCCGGGGCGGGTCGCTAGTACTATATATATACATCTATTTTATATACTTAATCTCACACCCGCGAGGCGCATCATATTGACTAATAATTTTATTCAAAACCTATAAGTATGATTGATATGTTTTGACTGTTTATATAATTGTGTATATTACTAAAAAGAGAAAAACATAATTTTAAATAATATTTATATATTTTTATTATAAAATCTTTAATCAAATAAATCTTAGAAACAAATTTTAGGAACTTAGGCAATTAAACAGTCTTCTCATTAAAAATAAAAAAGGGCCGGACGCAGTCTTGTCATCCATTCTCAAACAACGCATGAGAAAGTTGAAACGCTCCCTGCTCATCACTACTAAATACCTAGACCCTGAAAATGTGCTATCAAATAGCTCAGTTGTAGTTAGGTGGTTATTATTTCATTGCAGCAGTTAGCGTCAAAATACCAAAATAGGCTCTAATTTCTATGGAGCATGTATCTCTGCAGGTAGCGTGGGTATTTCCCGTAGGTCTTTTTCTAGATATTTCCACATTTGTCCACATCACTATTTCACCAACAATGTCTTCCGTGATGAATAAATCAAAACACAAACTAGGCTCAAAGATTTTTCTACACATCCTAGTAGGGCTTCTAGAAGTGTGCACAATGTTTTTAGCAGTGGTTCTACCTCGACTTTCACCTTTTTAAGTAGACCAACAGTGCTGGTTTTTGCCCTTCAATGTTAGACTCGCCGGGACAAGTATACGGTGATCAGAACTGGATGGCTCCAAAGTCTCACTATTTTCTGGGACAAAAGATGGCACAGATTCTTTAGCTCTTCTGTCACTGGAGTTCTCTATAGTGTCATCTTCTATGTATCCTTCTTCTACATCGTCCTGAGCATCTTCATCCCTTACATGATCTTCAATTTCAGAGTCATTTCCCGAAAAGTTATCATCACTGTTATGGTCGCATTCTTCTAGCCTTCTAGCCAGCTATTATATCATCAGTAACTCTTCTATTACTAGTCATGATGTTGAAGTTTCAAAACGTACCTAAAAAAAGATAAAACACATCAGTAGTAACTAATAATGCAAAAAAAAAAAAACTAACAAAATAATTTGATTAGTAGCGCAAAACTTACATACAAGCTACTCATACGTCTTTGGAGTGCAAAGGGTAGTAATATCAAAAAAACTAGCACACTTACCGTAACGCAACTACCGTCCTGCGACACGTGCTGGCGATGACTGAGATGTCCTTGAACGTGAATGCCATACGTGCGAAGGATAAAAAGAGAGAGCGATATATCAAAAACGCGGGCGCCTCTGCGACGTAGAGTAGTAATCTAGGGTTAATCAAGACGACAAAAACAAAAGCTCTCATGTGACTGTTTCCAATAAAAATATTTCAATAATTGCATATCTGTATTTTATTAAACTCCTAAAACTATATTACAATCCAACTAGCCACCTTGGAAGAGCATTTCCTATATAAATGTTTGAAAAAAAAAACGGACGTACCTTAAACATATGGACAGCCTTTGTTGTGGACAAATGCACTCTCTAAATCTTGTGTCTTGTAATTTTATGTCCATTGAAATTCTTCCCAAGAGATCGTCGAAAGAGGAAAAAGACATTCGAAAGTAGTTAAAGAACTTCGCCTCATCATTCCTTAATTCACCCATCAATGTTTCAAATATGTTGAAAATCGGTCTCGAACTATAGGATGCACCCAATGTTGTCTCCGTTTTCTACTACTTTTTCGTCTCAAATACCACCACAATATAAGAACATCATCGTCGCCGTCCATCGCGTACGAAATACAAATGTAAACTGGCGGCGAGTCGAACCACCGACCTTCCGGCAAATAAGACTGATCGGATATAATGTGAACACCCACGTCCGACGTCCGGTTTCAGGGCAAAAAGACTGATCGGATAAGTGGGAACGGACTCTACGCTCCGTTTATATAGCTTTCTTTTATTTTGTAGAAGATTTTTCAATTTGACGTGTACGATTTTGTGGGGGGGGGGTCATAAAAAAAAGACAACGAAAAGGGGGGTCACAGTCCCCTGTGACCCCCCCTTCGGACCGCACATGTACCTACTATGCGTCCGCGGGGCCGCTCCGTCGCAGTTTCGACGTGTTGTCTTTTTTTTACTGTTTCCATTGCATAAAATCGTCCAATTTAAATATTTAATGTAAAATACACTTAATTAAGCCATTTTTAGGAAAAGAACCACTAGAAACACGTTTTCACTATACTTTTTTAAGACAATCTGAAAAATATCCATTTAAGTATTTTATCTAGACTTAAAAATCTGTTTATGCTTATAAACAGATTAAAAGATAAGAGTACCAATAGAATGTTTTATCTTAAAATATATCATATTATCTATAAAGTTATATCAAGTTAGGTACCTTTAGGCTTTATTAACTATTTATAGAGCATTGTATCTTAAAACATAAATAAGCATAATAATAATAAGTGTGCTTTAGAACAAATGCTCTAAAAATAATCGAGCTTGAGAAAAAAAAAACTCTATAAGAATACATGTTCTTTATTGAAACCATCTTTAGAAAGCCCCTATCTAAAGATTTACCATGAATAGACTGTCTATAGACAGATTTGTTTTAAGCCTCCAAGACTGTGTTACTTGGGTAAGTAGGTAGGTAATGATTAATACCTACCTATGCGACTCGCGAATACTCGCGATGCGTACAGAGCTACATACAAACTAACCAAAAACATAGATAACCCTTTTTCAAATAGCAAATCAAATATGCTTGGCCTGGTTTTTTTATTTCACAACTGACATTTAAGGCTATAATCGCATAGCACGACTTACAACTCGATCGCCTAATGCATGTATTTTGACCAATAGGATGCACGAAGCGTATTTTAGTAGTGTTCGTAATAGTAAGTATTAATATAATGTTACACGCCCTGTACTCACAAAATGCATATTATTTCTAATTGGGCGAAAACAGGAAGGGATGTGATTTGTCACTAGCTGCGCTTCCGCAGAAATATTTTCTTAAGTGAGTATGCGTATCTTTGGCCGATAGTACCTACCTAAAAACAAAAGAATAAAAATCCTGTCAATCGCAGGCTAATAAATCTACCTATAAAAATATCAACATATACTTAATCAATCCCATTTATAATAAAATAAACATTTATATTTTACTCTCGTAGCGTACATACGTACTCTCGCAGTGAACAATAATTAACTCACCCACCACACAACAAGCAAACACATTTATTCCCATTGAATTATTCGGGCGAAATATTCGGAAACATTCGATTGCGGGGTACGAATCTTCCTCGCGCGGGTGAAAACTTCTCCGGGGAGCATCCCCTCCCTCTTACCGCACCCCGCACCGCCATCGCCTGCACGCACGACTCGTGGCCGGTGGCAGTCGGGTGCGCGCGTCGCGGTGCCAGCGCGGCGGCAGCGGCCGGCGCACAGAGATCGATGATCGATGCAAAATACGATTTTTCAGCAAAAAAAGTTGAAATCTTAATAAATAATTAAAAGTTTCTTTAAATCAGAATGATTCAAAATGAATTTATTGTTTTGAATAATTCCCATTTAAAGAAACTTTCCCCGAAGTATTCCGGAATTATTCGGAATTATTCAGAAGTTTTGCAACTATATACGAGTCACGAGAAAACTACACCTTAAAAGCGCTTTAGCGCTGCGTGTTTTTATTATTGTTTTGTTATACGACTAATTATTGTTTCAGCGCTGCAGCGAACTTAAGTTTAAACTCTTGCCAAAATGGAACATATCCTTTGCTTAGGATAGCTCCTCTAGTACATAGTACATATTACCTCAATGGTATGGAAGTAGTTTGAAGCATGAAGGTTATACTTTTACCGACTATAAAAGAAGAAGCATTATGGTTTTACTGTGCTGAATTCCACAGGAGCAAAGTCGCAAGCGACTACTAGTTAGATCATAAATGAAATTCATGAAGAACAAATGCACCATTTATAATACCCCTAATTTCAATTAAAAGATTAACATATAAACCCACGTACCAACGACACTCCAGTTTATTACTTTATAACATTTAATGAGACTCAAAATAAAAGTTTACTATTTGTTAGCGTTTCAAGATAAACTCATAAACATGTTAATATTGTAATCAAAGACTCAGAGGTTATGTTATCAGTTCAGAATAACTCTTGCCTACGCACTTACTTATCTGCCGAATATGATTAAATAATGTTCTTTGATAAACCGCATTAGGTACCTATGAATCTAATACTGTTAGGATGAAACATTTTTGTGTACATGGTGAAATAGCTAGAAAGCCTAGTTTTTAACCCCCGACACAAAAAAAAAGGGTGTTATAAGTTTGACACGTGTGTGTGTGTCTGTCATTGTAGCTCTTAAACGAATGGACCAATTATGATGCGGTTCGTTTTAGTTAGAAAGTTGACGTGATAGAGATGGTTCTTAGCTACAATTTATCAAGATTTCTTTAGGTGTTTCAAGGTTGTCGGCGTTATTTAATTTTTTTAATTTTTAAGGACCTGTCAAACTGCGGCGAATCTATAAATGTTTTAGTACTTAACAGCATATTTAAAGAAATAGAGCATTATTTTATTCATAATAGGCTCGCGTTTGACCACCTGTGTGTCTCATCTGATGGTAAGCGATGATGCGGTAGAAGATGAAGCACGCTTGCCTAGAAGTTAACCAATTCACTCTTGATTTAAAGACCCCTAGGTTATATCTATCAGGAAATACAAACTCTGGCAGGGAATTCCAGCTCGTGGATTAGTCAAAATTCGCCCTTAATTTAAATGATTTCAAATGCATTGTTAAACAAAAACAAATGCTTTCTCTACTTCCTAGTGCAGAAAGCATGCTATATACACTTTAACTGGGCCAAATTTCATATTCCTCCGTTTGCATAATTATCGTAAAACGGGGTACAAAGGTTTTGCTTTACATATTTATATATAGAAACTGAATAATTTGCCTTTTCCTTTGTCTAATTGTGACCTAGTCAACTCAGTAAATATGTAGTTAGCATGGTCCAAACAATAAAATTACAATTAATATGATTATAATTCTAAAAGTTAGTAACAATTTTACTTACCAACTTTGTATATAATCTTTGAAGAGCCACTGAGATGATTCCCCAGTCTACAACGAAAGGCTGCAATGAAGTTAAAAAATCAGAAAAATGTTTCCAACAATCTGTTAAACTTATAAATGACAAGTTATGTGTTGACATGCCCTTAGCTTCCAAAATGGAAGAGTTGCATCTTGGGGATTCATTCTCGGTGGCTCTTCAAAGATTTCTATCACTGGAGAAACGATTTAAACACAACCCTGTATATTTAGAAAAATATAAGAGGTTTGTTGAAGAGTACATAGCATTGGGGCATGCTAAAATGGTGGATATATGCAGCTATGATGTCCAAAATGGCACAGTTTATTTTTTAGCTCACCATGCTGTTCTAAATGAGGCAAGTCTGACCACAAAGCTACGTGTAGTTTTTGACGGTAGTATGAAGTCTAGAGCTGGTGTATCACTGAATGATGTTATGTTGAATGGTCCAGTTGTTCAGAGCGAACTCTTTGATATTCCCCTCCTTTGGAGAACATACTTATACACGCTCACCTGCGACATTGAAAAGATGTTTCGCGGAATTCTCATCAACCCGAGTCAAACTTGTTTTCAAAATATTTTATGGCGTGATGATCCATGCAAACCCATCAGCTGTTTGCATCTCCAGACCATCACATATGGTTTGAAGTCTTCTACCTTCTTGGCTACTCGTTGTCTGATATAGTTTGCTCGTAGATATCAATCTGAATTCCCACTTGCAGCTCAAGCCATGTTATTGAACACTTATTGTGATGTCATTTGTGGTTCTAATAGTACTCAAGATCTCTACATAAACTAAAGCATGAACTTATTGCTCTTTTGCAAAAAGGCAGCTTCACGCTTCATAAATTGTGTTCAAACTACCCCGAGGCTATTAATGATCTTCCAAATCAGCACAAATGTTTTGAAAAATTGGACATTAATAAAAACAATATTGTCAAAACATTGGGTTTAAAATGCGACATTTTTAATGATACATTTACTTTTAACTGTCCAATGATGATATCAAGACGAAACGGTCTATTCTGAGTTTCATTGGCAAAATGTTTGACCCGCTAGGCCTCATAGGGCCTATTATAGTTGTGGCAAACATTTTTATGCAAACTTTATGGTCTATGAATTTAGACTGGGACAAAATATTGCCCCAAGAGCAACTCAATGTTTGGGATAAATTTATTAAAAACTTAGCTTTATTGAATACAATTACTGTTCCAAGATATGTAAGTTCATGTGATGTGGATATCATAGAGTTGGTGGGATATGCTGATGCATCTATGAAAGCGTTTGGAAGCTGTCTTTACCTGAGAACTGTTAAATCTGACGGTCCAGTTTTTGGTAATTTATTGTGCTCTAAGTCCCGCGTTGCCCCATTAAAGAAAAAATTAATAATTCCAAGACTGGAATTAAATAGTGCTTTGCTTCTCTCTCAAATTGTGAATAGGGTGTACAATATTTTAAAATGTAGGTTCCCTAGTCTCACAGTTCACGTACCTATAAAGTGATTCTCAGATCACAGTAGCATGGATTAAATCTAAAAACATTAAGTCAAACCCTTATGTGGCTAATAGGGTAAATTAAATACAAATATTAACTTCAACCTTTCAGTGGTATTATGTCAGCACCGCTAATAATCCTGCTGATCTACTATCAAGAGGTTGTGACCCATGTAAATTAAAATCAAATATGCTTTGGTGGCATGGTCCTAAGGAATTATTAGGTAAGGATTTTGAACACTCTGTAAGTAATGTTCAGCTCCCCATTCCTTATTTAGCTGAAACAGATATTATTATAAATAATATCTTCGAAGTCAATGAAGTTTCATCTAAAAAAGATGAGCCATTTCGGAATAATTTAATTGAAAGGATTTTAATAAGCTTCAGCGAATTGTTGCTTATATATTGCGATTTAGTAAAAATTGTTCCAAAAACATTAATAAAATGTATCGTTCTTTGATACTACAGGAGCTTCGTTGTACTTTGTTGGTGATTATTCACAGTCTTCAAAGAAAACATTTTCCCAAAGAAATAGAGTGTCTTAAAAATAATTTACCTATAAAATCAGGATTGTCAGGTTTACATCCTTTTTTGGATGAGGTTGGTGTGCTTAGAGTTGGTGGCCGTCTACAGTGTGCAATGGAAATGGCATATAACAAAAAGCACCCTGCTATACATCCTAAATCTTGTAATTTCACAGATATCCTAATTCGTAATGAACATCTGCGTTTGTTGCATGCAGGAGCTAAATTAGTGTTGAGCTCACTTTCACAACAATTTTGGCTTATCAGTGAAACGTGAAGTCAAGAAGGTGGTTAACAAGTGTGTCAAGTGTTTCCATTTAAAGGCTGCAGCTGCGAAGCAGCTTCTGGGTTCCCTCCCGCAAGAAAGGATTACGGCTGTTAGGCCATTCAATGTAGTTGGGGTGGACTTCTGTGGACCTTTTAATGTTAAATCTTCTAGAATCAGGAAACCATTAATCACGAAAGGCTATGTGGCACTTTTTGTGTGTTTTACCACAAAAGCAATCCACATGGAGTTGGTTAGTGATCTCACTACTGAAGCCTTTTTAGCATGCCTCAAACGTTTCATTGCTCGAAGAGGAATGCCAGAAAAGATTTTCTGGGACAATGCAAAAACATTTAAAGGTGCTGCTAATGAGTTAAATAAGCTGTATCAATTGTTTATATCGAAAACTCATATAGATTTTGTGAATAATTATTGTACTCCTAATTTTAATAAGTTTAAGTTCATTCCTAGTTACTCTCCAGAGTTTGGAGGTTTATGGGAGGCAGGGGTTAAAAGTTTTAAATACCATTTTAAGGGAATTGTTGGAACTGTTGTCTTAACTTTTGAAGGTTCGTATACTGCTATCACGGAAATTGAAGCCGCACTTAATTCGAGACCACTCCTTCCCATGAGTTCAGATATTTCCAATTTTGGGTATTTAACGCCTGGCCACTTCCTCATAGGAACCTCTATGATGAGTTATCCTGAAACTGATTTATCTAATCATTCTATTAATAATTTAAAATTTTGGAATGTTCTATGTAAAATTAAACAAGATTTTTGGAAAGTCTGGTCCAGAGATTATCTTACACAGCTACAAAGCAGGCCAAAATGGCACCATATCAATCCTAATTTATAAAAAAAGGAGATATAGTCATTCTTCGTTTGGATAATACTGCTCCAATGACATGGCCCATGGCAAGAATTGTGAAGACAATACCTGGAGCAGATGGTATCCTTAGAGTGACAGAAGTTAAACTGCCAAATAATAAAACTTATATTAGATCCCTAAGAAAATTATGTCCATTACCGATAAATTAAATACTATTTTTGGGTCTCCCTTGTTTGACCGGAAGGAATTTGACAAATTTTCACTTCCCAAAAAATTTTTCGCATAATTTCATTTGCCAAATTATTACTTAGCAAAAAATCTATTCACAAAAACGCAGACCTAATGTTTGGGAAATGAACGTTTAAACTATAACTTGTTTACCAACTAGTGCTTTTAACATTTTTTATTTAGTCTAATATTTCAGTTGGAATAACAGTTTTTACGCAAAATCAAATTAGCCAAATATTTAGTATCGTCAGTTTTCAATTTAACCTTTCTTACGAGTGCCAGAAACGGCTTGCATTTTTCTATTAATGCAAGTCGTTTCTGGCGTCGTAGGAGGTCACAGTTTTAACCTAACCTAATCTACTCATTAATTCCCAAAATATCTTATTTTAGCCTTAATATTTTTGTCTTAACAAATCATTTCACCTAACGTTTACTGTCTGAAGATTGTTTGCTGTAATAAATCATTTGATTAAAGACCAAATGCCATAATGACATTATACTTGGTAATATTTTGCCAAGTAAAAATTTGACTAAAATGTTATAAAAAGGTTGCCAAAATTTGTTTGGCTAATGAAATTTTGTCAAAATCTTTTCGGAAAAACGGCAGGATCCCACTATTTTATTACTACTATTTATTACTTTATTCCTTTTTTATTTATTACTTCAAATGTTATTTTTAAAACTTATTTTTCTTCAACACAATTTAAATGTTACTTTCTTGCTTAAATTCAATAATATGTAGTTCAGTTATTTTGTCATTTTCATGGCCCCGGCCCAACTATGTTTGAGAATAATCCAAACATACAGCAATTTTATTTGCATTTGCAACATTTATATGGTTAGCACTAGTTTTCATATACTGGTAACACTGTTAAGTAGAATCTTCGCTCTGTGACTTGTACTTTTGGCTCTCGTGTAATAAATTATAATAACTTTCAACCGTACCAATTGAAGAAACAGTGACTACCGTTCCTGTTCTGAGTTTACCTTTTGTTTTTTCCTTTTCTAATTTCATTTTGTCTCTAATCATACACACTTGCTTTTCCAATTTACTTTAGACATTGGCAGAATAGTCGACATCGGCTCCACTTGCCATTAACAAAAAATAGAATAGAATAGAATTTTGGAATACAGTTTACTGCTTAAAATCACCCAGCATTTTATTATACAATACTATTACAGGATTTATTTTCAAATTATAGATGTCAGTAAAAAATACTGAAATACAATGTTAGTATTTATTATTATTTTGTATTTATTAAGTAAATTTATGTTTTTGATTTTAGATAGATAGAATACTCTTTATTGTACACCAATAATTTAAACAACTTTTTTCAACGAAATGTGTTAAAAATTGTTACGTATGTATCTATGTGGGGGCGGTATGTTCATAGGCTTCTTAGCAGAAGACATTATATTATTATTATTATTTGGTTGTACTCTGGGTAAGTTCATAGTGAGAGTTCTTTTTGAGTTATGTAATATGTTATGGTCCAGACATAGACATGGTGATTGTATTATCAATAAATACTAGGATTAAAAGCTATTAGTTTTTAACACGCTTTTATTAGATCGACATGTATGTAACTAACATATGTAATGAAATCTAAGGTAACTAATTTAACCATCTTCCAAGGTTCGTAGCGTAATGAAAATTGGCAGCTGTATGTAGTTCTGGTGACAATACAATAATATGGTACTGTCGAACTAATCTGATGATGGGGCCGGAAGATATGAACTTGAACTTCATGATGGATAATCGTATCATAGCTGTTTTGGCATTCTTAGAAAAGTTGTTCGGTCCGACGTGAAACAGAACGCACCTTTTGGCCGGCAACATTAATTATCTGTGGACTTGACATAACCTCTCTCACTTGACAGATTGACTTTGCTTGTTGGAAAAATGTCGTCCGCGTTTGGGACCTGTTGAGTTAATTAATTGGTAAAATATTGTTGGATTCGCCTGTTGAGACCGATAATTGGGTCGCGAATTATCTAATTGTTGAAGTGTATTCCCCATTTGATGAAAACCCCGGGATATTGTTGAATCATACGCCGCCTTGTCGTCGGTCGAGCTGGCACGCGGAATTTGTTGGAAATCGTATTGGATCTCACGAAATATGAACAGATTAATTGTGTTCAGTGATTGATTGAACTTTGTAAGCTCGGATTAACAAGAATCCAGTGATATTTCTTGGAACATATCGCCTTATTGACTACCACGCGTAGCGCGCGCTTGCTGGAAGCGAGTTAGGAGTGATGCTGTTGTGACCGCGCCATCTGGAGATCGGCGCCTTGGGAACGTTCTACAACACTTGACTTACATCACACCTTTCAATTACTCACCCTCATATCACATACAAACCACACTTAGGGCGTGACCTTTGAAGGTCGAACTTGGCGTCCCCAGCACTCAGGTTAGTGGTACATTTTGTTTATTGAAATAAGGCCTAAGAGCCTACCACAACGTAGGGCTCCGCGTAATCGCGGACAGTTCGACATACCAGTTACCGTTGGCTGGGCTTGGGGTCGAACAAAAGTCTTGTAATGAACTTTGACCACGATTAGGTTTTAAGGTCTGATGATGAAGCCGGGAGATAGACACGTGCATTCCATGATGGAATATCGTATCGTAGTCGTGTTTGCACTTGTGAGAAAGGCCACGTAATGGACTTTGAACACGATCAGGTTTCAATGTTATAACAAACCTAAAGAAAATCCGTTATCGGTTTTCTTAATAAACTTTTTGAATTACCGCGTAATCCATAGATTTGCAGACGAGCATTCGAGTGCAGTTCGAGTTGTGCAATTGCGTTTATAGATGTCATTTTCAAATCCTCTGGGGGGATCGACCGTTTAATTGTTCACTACTCGTGGGAATAATATGGCAACAACTACAAAAAAGAAATAGCGCGAACAAAAAACCTTAAAACCCAGTGAATTTTTTTTTGTTTTTACGTGCATTTATAAAAGCGTGTTTTTCTAGTGTTTTTAAACTATTAATTGATTAATTGTTCAGCTGTATTTTTTAATAATAATACTCAATACATTGGCAACGATGCACTGGTCGAGTCAAAGCTCCAGAGCCTTGAACACCGACGACGAGTTGCAAGTCTATCGGTTACATTTCGGGGAGTGTGCGATGGAATTACACAATCTAATTCCGCCAAGCCCGTTCCATCATCGAACTACGAGACAAACGGCGAAGCGCCATCGTTACATGGTGGACATCCCACCCATACGCACAAAACGTTTTGGGAATACCTTCATTGTGCGTACGGCTAAGGAGTGGAATTCCCTGCCGGAGTCTGTGTTTCCCGATAGCTATAACCTAGGAGTCTTTAAGTCCAGAGTGAATAGGTTACTTTTAGGTAAGCGTGCTCCATCTTCGATCACATCATCACTTACCATCAGGTGAGATAGTGGTCAAACGCGAACCTATTTTCAATAAAAAAAAAAAATACTTAATCATTTATTGCGTTCCACAATGTGAACTTAGGTGGTAGGAACATACAAAATATACATAGTTTACAGATCATTGTGAACCCTGTCGGGCACAGGAAATTATAATAGAGGAAGATGGCTTTACAATTATTATAAATAAAATATGTATATGTTTATAACTTAAACTACTCCTACGGTTTTATGGATTTTTAAGATACTATATATTAAACATTTATTTTATTTATCACTTAAATATTCATTTACATCATAATAACATTTATAGATAAGAAATTGTTTTAATTTATTCATAAATATATTATATTTTTTAAAATTTTAATTATATCTGGCAATTTATTGTATATTTTTACTGAGATTACCTACTAAGGTGCTTGTGGAGTGTAATTTCAGTTTAGAGCCCCCAGATAAGTTAAGCCTATTTTGTGTCGTAGAGTATAGTGAGTTTCTATGTGTTCTCGTGTAGTAAATAAGTGTTGGTTGTGTCTAATGAATTTGCATATTTCCAAGATGTAAATACAGAGAAGGGTTAAAAGTTTGTGTTTTTGGAAGTATGGTTTGCAGCTGTCTGTCTTATTTATGTTTACCAGTATTCTAATGAGTCGTTTTTGTGGTGTGAAAAGTGTTGGTGCATGTGTACTGTTTCCCCATAGTATTACTAATAAATAATAATAATGCTTTCAGGGTGTTGATGGGGTTGCCGCGCTACTGCAGTGCTTCTGGCATGTTTGCAGAGGCAGGTATAGATGGCTTCCATGCCATCATGCGCAAGCGATGCGATTCAATCATGCGCAGGGTACGCGTCAGCCCCAACAGCATCCTGAACACTATAGCGGACAGGTGGGACAGCCCCATACTGGGTCATTGGATACGCCTACATGCCACTGTGGCGTTAAATAATTAGTTGTTTTTGTGTTTCTGGTAGTTTTAAGTACTAACATTAGTTTTATAAGTTGTTTGTGTGTACTAACCAAATGGATTCTGTCTGAAATAAAAGAATTTTATTTTATTTTATTTATTACGCTATAACTTAACCATGCGTATGCGTAGGCATAATTTGTAACCAGAGCAGTGTGGAGATTTGTAGTTTTTTTAATTTCACGTAGGGCATAAGCAAGTTTTTATAGTTTTGACCGAATTTTTTTAATGTGCTATTTCCAGTTTAAGTTTGTATCTATCGATAGGCCGAGTAGATTGAATTCTTGGACTGTTTCTATTTTTGTGTCGTTATAGATGAATTTTATGTATAGTGGACTACATTATCACATTAGGTGATAAACCTATAAAGATAATTGTATGGTGATAATGGCTCAAGGCACATACGAACATCGAGGTGCGCGAGATTCGCGTCAGTTTGATCGACGCTTTATTAAACCGTGCAATAAACAGTTCAAGTTCAATCTATCGGTCATTATCATTCATTCAGTATCAGTAAACTTGGCCGCACGTCCCGGTTCACGGTCTGAGATTCATTTATTCTGGTAAATTATTAATCATTTATTCACGTTTATTATTTTTTTTATACTTATTGCATGCTTGTTGGATTGTGGTGCACGATAATAACAGCTGCACGGAACGAACTTCTATGTTAAGCAACACTTGCTCGAGGTCAGCCCGTGGATCGGTGACCGTCTTAAAATACTGCGATGCCTCCGTGCTTTGGAAAGGGTAGTATTTAAACGCAAATCAAAAAATATCCTTTTTCTATGCAATAAGATTCCGAATTCCCATCAAAATTACTGATTGCACAGCAAAATATTCAACTCAAAATATCACTAAACACACTACAATTTATTTTCACAGCGTACAGCGATTTTTCCTAAAGCAAAAGCTTTTTCATCAATGCACAGCTAATAATCTTAATGCACATTCTACATGTTAACTCGTTTTCTTTTAAATATAGCTTCTATTTTTATATTATTTACAGCAGTTTTTCTAAATAAAACAGCATTTTATTAGTCACAGTCGTCTTATTATTTATTAATAACCACATAATGAGATCAGCAAAAAAAAAAAAAATTAGATACAAAATTGTAATTTATTGAATTATTAAAGCGGGTCTTGCTTTCGCGGGGCGGATTTTATGGTGTAGCAACTGAGTATTGTTAGGCGACAACAGTTTTTACGCAAAATCTCCTATTCCTCCTATTTCTGGGTGGTTTAAAAAAAAATAACCACGAAGGCTAAGGCGGAAGCAAAGCGGAGCGGAGCTACCGCCTTAGCCTTCTAACCTAACCTATCCGAGTTGGGGTACTCTGAGTCGGGGTGTTAACCAATAGTTGCTAATAATACAATGTTTGATATCCGTCTGTTAATATTAGCTGCCAAGTCATTATTTTTTGTAACCAAGTAGTTAGTCGCCCAATAAGTTCTTAGTTGCCTCAAAAATAATTTGCAGAAAAAGCGCGTGAAGCCGCGAACCTTTTTTCAGTTAATTTGTTCTGCTTTTAGAAATAATGCAATGTAAAAGGATTTTTATGTTATAAGAATCATTAAATTTGCAGAGCATGGCTTCTTGAAAATTAAGACAAATATGATGAACAGGTTTTGTTGTACTTACTGGTTAATATGCGACTGGGATAGTTATTTTGCTATGAAATATGGAAAATTTGCTGTGCAGTCAGTATTTATGCTATGTATGTAGTATTTTTGTACAAAAATAAATTTAACTGAATTGCATTATGAGGAAAAAGTAATGTCATATTTGATGTATAATTTCGAATTATCTGCAGTTTGAGTTTTGTTTAACATTTAGTTTAATTGTAGTGAAGTAAGTTATTTGATGTAAAAAAGAATATAAATGTTGAGTATGTATTGATAGGCGATTATTTATTTGATATGCAATTTATAATATCCACTTTGGAAAGTACATTTGTCTCGGCATCATTTGTACATCTTTGACAGTCGTTACGGGTAGTCAGAAGCCAGAAAGTCTGACCCCAGTCTTGTCAAGGGTATCGTGTTACCCAGTTACTGGGTTGTGGAGGTCAGATAGGCAGATTTTCTTTGTAAAACACCAGAACCCAGCTGCAACCGGCTTGCCTAGAAGCCGATTCCATCATGGTTGGGAAAAGGCTAAACAGGTGAATACTTCATCCATGCATACGACTTTTATTATATGACTAGCTGACCCGCCACGACTTCGTTCGCGTGGTATCCTACCCCTACCCAACCAATATCACTACCCCTATCCTACCGATACCCTACCCATACCTTACTCTACCCCTACCCTACCCAAACCTTACACTACTCCTACCCTACCCTACCAATACCCTACCCCTACCATATCGTACCTCTACCCTACCCTACTCCAACCCATGAGACCTTTCCTACGTTTTTATTTTTATTTTTTTTCAAAATAACCTTCTGACAAAATCAAACACAACAAAAAGAATCAACCAAATCGGTCCAGTCGTTTTCGTGTTTTGCGCTTAGCAACACATTTAGCGATTCATTTTTATTATATAGATATGAATAGTGTTGCCATTCTTCCCGATATATCGGGACTGTCACCGTTATTAGATCTTCAGTCCCGACCCGAGGTCCCGACAAAGCACTGTTACGTCCCGTTTTATCGCCCACACGGGAATTCGAATACTCGCGCCAAATTACATGGCCGCGTGCTGGTGACGACGCGCGACTTCGGCGCTGGAGAAGGGAGGCAGTCTGATGACTGCTGGCCATCATAAACAATTTCAACTAATTGTCTTCCTTCCATATCATCAAGATACTAATCGTTTTTTGTGGAGACAATACTGTAATACCAACTTGGACGGATGGAACGACGTGGCCAATGCAATGTTTTTCATAAAATAAATGAAGAATTCGGAAAATATTTAGAAGGAATTGGGTACCCAGCCCATATTCTGCATAATACTGTATCAAGTGCAGCTGGAATCTTATCTGTCGATGTAGAAGTTATCGTCCTGAAAATATTTTATTATTTTTCCATATTATATAATCTGTCAGAGTTGAAGGAATTTTGCGTTGATGTTGCGTTGCGTCCCGACACAAGCCTTGGCAAATATGGCAACCCTAGATATGAAAGATGAGTTATTACTCATTGGTGTCGGGAGCAGGGTCTAAGCTATAGATCGGTTAGGGCTCCGGAGAAAGGAAGCTCACAATCAAGCCGTTCTTTTTTTTAATTTTAATGTCATTACATAATGACAGCGACACTGATAGTTTTTTGTCTGCTCGTAGTAATGACAGCTTTGTTAGTTTTCCGTCCCTTGCCGACACGCTTGAATCTCAGTTTTCTGATGTACCTAAGAATTTTAATGTAGTCCATATAAATGCCCAAAGTATCCCGGCCCATTACTCTGACATGTTAGCTAACCTTGACTATAAGAATATCCATGCAATCCTTGTTTCAGAGTCTTGGCTCAAACCATGTCTCCCTTCAACTTCTTATTCCTTACCAGGTTTTCAACTAATAAGAAATGATCGCGCGCGTGGTGGCAGAGGCGGTGTTGCCATATACCTTCGTCCACAGATTACTTTCTCAATTGTCGATATGTCAACGCAATCTCCCCCGCAGGATGCGGGTGAGCATCTCTTTTGGAAGTTAACCTGAATCACGTGAAAGTTCTTCTAGGTGTCTATTACAGTCCTTCGTCACGTGTGAATTTCTTTTCCTCCTTTGAAAAGATCCTTGAGGATCTTACTCCGTCTTACAGTCATACTATCATTATGGGGGATTTTAATACTTGTTTATTGAAAAATGATTCTCGTTCTTTGACACTCCAGTCAATACTACAGTCGTCAAACTTGGCTGTTCTTCCGTCAAGTGCCACACATCATTTCCCGAACTGTAATCCCTCGCTTTTGGATCTTGTAATTATCTCCTCTAACCATCATGTCAGTAAGCATGGTCAATGCACGGCTGACATGTTTTCTTACCATGATTTAATATTCCTTTCATACAAGATTCGCCCTCCTAAGGCCAAACCTAAAACTCTTCTGCTACGCAATTTTAGTGGTATGAATGTTGATAATCTCCAGAGGGATGCTAACGACATTGATTGGGCGTCCCTTGTAACTGCTGAATCGGTCGATGACAAAGTTAGCTTGCTCACGGATAATCTCGTATAGCTGTACGACATTCATGCCCCCATTCGTGCAGTCCAATTAAAACATCTTCCTGCGCCGTGGCTAACAGATGATGTAAGAGCTGTCATGCACAGGAAGGCAGTATGCAAGTCTTAGTTCAGATGTCACCCCTCACCATTGAACCGGGAGCTGTTTGTGAATACTCGCAATCGCAGCAATAGGGTGTGTAGGGATGCAATGCACCGCCATATTCATGATTCAGTTGAAAACGGTGATCCAGCTAAAGTATGGAAATTTCTCAAATCGATGGGAGTTGGAAAATCACGCCAAGAATCGATTCCTAAAAACCTAAATATTGATCTGTTGAATCAACACTTCTCATCCTCGTCCTCCTCTAATGGGACAATGAAGGCAAATACAATAAATTATCTTTCTAACCTTCCAACTCCGGATCACTCTGCATTTAATTTTAGTCAATTTTCTGATTGTGATGTTAAGAAAAGCATAGTTTCAATCACATCCAATGCCGTTGGTAGTGATTGTGTCAGTCGGAAGATGATACTCCCTGTCCTCGATGAAATCCTTCCTATCCTTACCTATATCCTTAACTATTCTATTTCCAATAGTGTCTTTCCCTCGGTATGGAAAGAGGCCAAAATTGTTCCACTACCCAAAAAATCGAATCCTACATCTTTTTCAGAATATCGACCTATTTCCATCCTGCCTTTTTTATCTAAAGTCCTTGAACGCCTTGTCCACAATCAGCTAAGTTCTTTTCTTTGCAAGAATAGTCTGCTGAATCCTTTCCAATCCGGTTTTCGTCCTGGTCATAGTACCACTTCCGCCTTAGTAAGCGTTACGGATGAGATGAGGTTGGGCATGGATAAAGGAAATATGACGATTCTTTGCTTGCTAGATTTTAGCAACGCTTTTAATACTGTTGATTTCGAAATCATGCTCAACATACTACGCTCTATTAACATATTTCCAACAGCGATTGACTGGTTTCGTAGTTACCTGTTTGGCCGCCGGCAACGTATTTGCATAGATGAGTCCTGCTCTTCTTGGTGTAGTACTTCAGCCGGTGTTCCTCAGGGTGGCGTTTTATCTCCTTTACTCTTCGCAATATTAATAAATTCTATTTCTAAAAAACTTCAGTCCTCCTACCATCTTTATGCTGATGATTTGCAGATTTACAGACAAGCTCCCTATACAGATTTGCATACTGCTATTGATATCATGAACCAGGACTGGGCTTCTGTTTGCGAATGGAGTGATGCACATGGTTTGCAGGTTAACCCGTCAAAGACCCAGGTCATTGTGGTCGGCAGTTCCAGGTTGGCACCTAAGGTAAAATGGACGCAGCTTCCTCAGGTTATTTTCAACGGCACTGCTATTCCATTAAACGAGAAAGTTAAGAACCTTGGGGTTTGGGTTGACAAACATCTTTCTTGGGGTCCTCAATTACAAGAAGTCAGTCGCAAATTATTTGCTTCTGCCCATTCCCTAAGACGGTAGCGTAACTTTCTGCAACTGCTACTAAAATTGCGCTAGCACAGTCTCTTTTACTCCCCATCCTAGACTACGCTGATGTCAGTTATCTTGATCTTACTGAGGCACAATTTGATAAACTTGAGCGACTCCAAAATGTTTGCATTAGATTTATATTTGGCTTGCGCAAATATGATCACGTATCCGAATTTCGTACGAAACTCAAGTGGCTTCCAATACGTCTTCGCCGGAACTTACACATTTTGTCTCTGCTTTACAGTGTGCTGTTTAATCCTAAAATCCCCACTTATCTTAAAGAACGATTTAAGTTCCTTCATGACACACATGCAAAATCTCTGAGGTCATCAGAAAACTTACGGCTTGCGGTACCGAGTCACGCCACCAATTTTTATGGTAAGTCGTTCGCAGCTCAAGCAGTACGGCTGTGGAATGCTCTAGCCGTGTCAGTAAGACAAGCACAAACACTATCTTCTTTCAAAAACTTAGTAAAAGATCTTTATCTCTCTCCTTAAATTGTTATTATGTATGTCTTTGTTTCTTTCTTTTTTTAAATATTTGTATGTATATATATGTTTTGAGAACGTTATTTATTGTTTTGTATTTTATATAGATAATTAGTACACCGTGGACTACCCGCGTATTTATTTTCTCCTTCTGTGTCAAATCCACCCAAAGGTTGCCTGTAAAAGATCGCTTTTAGCGATAAGATCGCCCTATTAACTTACTTAACTTACTATTATAAAAAACTTTTTTGCAAAAAAATAAAACCGACTTCCATATCAAAACACTACAAAGCCAAAAATAATTTTAATTTCGGTAGTCGGTGTTATTGGTTTTGTATTTTCTCTTTTTTCACACCGCCTTCCGAAATTAAAATTATTTTTGGCTTTGTAGTGTTTTGATATGGAAGTCGGTTTTATTTTTTTGCAAAAAAGTTTTTATTTTCGCGCTTTTTAGTGGGTCAATTTGTAATTAATCTAGTTATAAAAGCCAAAATGTCAACTACAAAAAACTAAAAACGCGCGAACAAAAAACACAATATAGAGTAACCGAAAAGGTCATCAATGTAAATATTTTTTTTAGACTTTTGTTGATTTTTCAGAAACGGCTTGTTCGATGTCGATAAAATTTTCATGGGACCATTTGGGAAGTATACCCTTTCCAACAAAAAAAGAATTTTTCAAATCGGTTGGCGAGCGACGGAGCTATGCCCGAACAAACTTAAAAAAATAAAAAAAAAAAAAAACAAACAAACATCCGAATTGAGAACCTCCTCCTTTTTCAGAAGTCGGTTAAAAACCACGGTATTCGAGGAGATTGACATTGTATTGTTTTAAACCATATACCTTTTTCTTTACTTCTTTCATCGAAATATTCCTTAAATGTTAAATAGAACTTATTTTTGAATTTTGTTATGACTTCTGTATAATGTGGTAAAATTGAAATCTCCAAGCCATCTTTTGATGCTAATTTAGCCAACCTGTCAGCCTCCTCGTTGCCCTTTAAGCCTATATGTGATGGGACCCATTGCAATCTCAGATTTTTATTATATATTATAGTGACTAATTCATTTATTAATTTTAAAATCGTATAGACTATCGGTACACCTCTGCTGTTACCAGAAGCGCATCGATTCATATGCTGTAAGGCGCTTTTGCTATCTGTAATTATAACAAAATATCTACCTTCCTGATCTTTTATAAAATTAAGAGCCTCTGAGATTGCAATGAGCTCCAATGTCATGATCGAAACTGTTGCCTTAACTTTAAACATAGCGCATACGTTTTTTGAGCTATCGAAATATGCAGCTCCAAGTCCATTTTTACTTTTTGATCCATCAGTAAATATTTTTATCCATCCGGCATTCGTTAGCTAGTTCTGCAATTATGTTAGATTTAAGACACATGGGATCGTAACATCTTTTTGACCCTTTCATAGATTCTAAGTTTATTTTAATGAATCTTTTTATATCCATATAACTCACCCAGATATCTGTTTTAAATAATTCAAGCGGATTCGAAGTATATATGTCACAGTTTTTGCATTCATTATAAACAGGTATAAGTAATGGCTTCTTAATCCTTCGCCAATATCGATCATACACATCTGAGCTAAGGTCTATCAATAGGTCTATTGTTACATTATTGGACCAGGATATACTTTTAATACAGTATTTATAGGCAAGACACAATCTTCTTAGAAACAATGGTGGCAGACACAATCCACTCTCCATAACATGGATTGGTGTACTTTTAATATAACCTCCTATTATTCGTAGGGCTTGATTATGAATCTGGTCAAGTTTGAACAAATTATTTTTCGCACTATTATCGTAAAGAAAACATCCAAAATCCACTCTACTTCTAATTAATGAAATATATATTGTTCTTAAATATTTAGGGTGAATGCACCAACCTGAACCCGCCAATACTTTTAATAAGTTCAAGAATTTAAAAGCTTTTTTGGAAATCTCATTCACATGTTTACTCCATCGCAAAGATGTATCCAGCCATAATCCTAAATATTTAACATTAACTTCAGTCGGAATAATATCATTTCCAATATATAGTCTCACTTCCTTCCTTCTACGTCCTCTGCTGAAAATACAAATTTTAGATTTCTTTGGGGATAATTGCAGGCCTATGTCATCTAGCATAGTTATAAATTTATTCAAAGATATTTGTAGTTGTGATTCACTAAGTAACTAAGGTTTTTATGACATATATATAAAACGAAATCGTCCGCATACTGGGACAAAATAACATTACTTATTTTATGACACAATTTAAATGTAGTTATATTAAACAATAACGCTGAGAATGGGTCTCCTTGAGCTAGTCCCCTGTTAGTATATCTTATTTCACTAATTTGATTCTCCATACTATTCCTAATCATTAGGCGTCTATCACTCAAAAAGCGCCATAAATAGTTACAATTTTTTTTACCAACTTTTAATTCATCTAGAATGTTCACTACTTTGTCAATTAATAAGTTATTGTATGCATTTTCTACGTCGAGAAAGCAGGATACTGTCGGACAATTCTTTCCAAAACCAACTTGTATATAGCTTACTAGTCTTGTTAAGCAATCTAGACACGATTGAGCCCTACGGAAACCACATGTATACGATGATAAAATCGAATGTTTTTCTATGTACCACTCCAGTCGTTTCCCTATCATTTGATGAAAAATTTTGCATATGCAAGATATCAGGGCAATCGGTCTAAGTTTGAGTTCTAAATTGCTTTCGGTTCCCATTTTTGGTATGGGAACTATTAATATAGTTCGCCACTGGTTCGGTACAATTCCTAATGTAAGTATCGCATTATATATATTTAATAGAAATTGTTTACCTGGCATAGGCAGGTTATAAATGACTGAATAGGTGATTCCATCAATACCTGGAGCAGTATCAGTTTTCTTTAAACAAGCTTCTAATTCCTGCATTGTAAAAACCGACTCAAGTAAAGTATTACTTGAAACAAAAAGTGGCAAATTGTTAGGAACGAAGTCTGGTGTCAAACTCTTTAACAACTGTTTTTGTTTATCTTCGGATGGAATAAACTTAGACTGACGATATCCCTTGAACCAGCGCATTTTATGCCACATGTTAGAAACAGATACACACTCATTAATGCTTCCACAAAAATTCTGCCAACTAGACGATTTAGCCTGGCGGGTATGTTTTCTAGCTTTTTGAATTTGATCCTCTAACTTTGTGAGATTGTCCGGTGTAGGGTTTTTTCTAAATAAACTTAACGCTAATCTTCGCTCTGCTATTGTTTTAGACAAAGATGGAGACCAATAATGCTTTGGCGTAAATTTATTTGTGGGGCCTGTGTATACTTTTAGTAATGGAATATTTTTATATACTGATTTATTTACTACATCTAAAAAATAATTATAATAATTTTGAATGTCTATACTGCTACAATTAAGACTATCAAAGGGAAAGAATTAGTCTTTAAGATCTTCTTTGTATTTTAACCAATTAGCTTTTTTAAAATTAAGTTTTTCTTTAACTTCTGAGAGTTCTATCGAATTTATTGTCATTTTTATGATAAGGTGATCGCTCCCCAAATTCTCGTTAAGTACTTTCCATTTGAAATCTATCGCTATATCTGTTGAAAAAAAGGTTATATCGGGAGACGACTTTTGCAGTACATTGTTTACTAATTTGATTCTTGTAGCTTCCCCATTATTTATCGAAATGAACCCGTTTTCTAAAGCTGAATCAATAAGTTGTATACCCCTCTGGTCATTTTTATAAGACCAATTCGTATGGTGACCGTTAAAGTCCCCTGCAATTAATGTTCTTTTAGAAGATATTTTAAAAATGTTTTCCCAATCCAACAGTGACGTACGGACTGAAGATGGGCAGTATATAGAAATAATATTATCTAATTGTTTACAGTTTAATAATTTAATATGAATTGCTTCTATACCTGTGTTTATACTGGTGATGGAGCAAACCTGTGACTGTATAGACTTATGAACAATTATCGCCACACCTCCATAGCAGTCAAATCTGTCTTTACGGTGAATATTATATCCGCTAATATGGAGAGTAGATTCTGAGTCCAACCATGTTTCGCTAATAATAGCTATGTGCACTTTTTCTTTCAAAGTCTATTAACTTGAGTTTTAGACTCTGTGAATTCCACTGAACAATATTAAGAGCCCCCTCCATTGATAAGGTTAAAAAGATTCTCAACTATTCCAACATCAGAAAATATTTTCATAAAAAAATCTTTGAATTCTTGAAAAATAACTCTTAAAATTAATATGCATTTATCCTTAAAACTTTCTTCCGACATGAATATATTTTTAATATGAGATTCCAAACATCGAATTTTCTTTGTTTTCTCTTCTCCAAATTTTCCATAGAAATTTCTTTCCTCGGTTGTACTCTTTCTCCCTCAAATTTTTCTGTTTCGACTTCCATAACTTCTTTTTCATAGACTTAAATAGTTATCTTAATACGTTCGCTGACAGTGAGCACTTACCCTGACACCACATTACGACAGTAGAATTTTCCACGACGTACTCTTAAAAATAAGTGGCCCGTCCCTCGACGTACTGTCATAACGCTCTATTTTAATTTCCCGCCTAACGACGTACTGTCAGCGAACGTGTTAAAATTCACCTAAACACACAGTAAGTAGGTATGGACTACTTACCATATTATGAATACGAAAGTGTGTAATGTTTGTTAATCTTTCACGTTAAAATGATGCTACGGTTAATGGGTCATTCTACATTTAGGGAAAAATAATAAAAAAAAAATAAAACATCGATTTTCATATGCTTATTAAATTTACTATGTTTAGTAACATAAATAATCAACAAAATCATTAGTAACAAAGGTCATTTATGTTTTATTTACGAGAAAATTGCCATAAAATAAAAAAAGACGATAACAGATGTGACGCAATACGTAACAGAAATGATGATATTCTAAATAATTCTGGTTTACAAGTAACCAAGAATTTGTTATGAACGATAATGGTAAAACTAGATTGTTATCAATTTAAACCAAAATATAATTATTCTTGAACACAACAAGAAGACACAGAAAAAAAAATCTTAAAATATGATCACAGAAGTGACGTCTTCTTCGTCACCTTCTAACAAATAACTAGCTAATTTGATATCCATAAATATAAAGGCATACTAATCAAGTATAACTTTTTAATACTCAAATAATTATATAATCAGACTTAGCTCTCACTTTAATGATTTTAAAATATGTCTTCATCAGACGAATCAGATGCGAGAATATTAAAACGACTTGTTTTTGTAAAGTCCGAAGCTTCACTAAACACCTGATCAATTAATTGTTTCTTCTTAATTTCTTCGTTTGAATTCTCTTTAGATGAAGAACCATTGATAGATTTGAAATAAAAGTTACGGCTTCGTTTTGTTGAAATTGAGGCCGTAACCAAATATTCATCGTCAGTATTTACGCAGCGTGCTGGAGATTCATTTTCAGTATGTGAAAAAAGTCCCGATGGAGCGGGCTCCTCGGATAATTCTTGATCAGATTGATGGTCTGATAGGGGAATAGCAAGGACATGGCTTCGAACAGAAGAGATTCGATTGTACTCTGTATTAATCACACCCATTTCATAATGAGTCGAATCTGCTACATGCATCATTTTCTAAAAATTCTATAATCTGTTGTTTCATCTTATTTACTCTACGTTTTTTGTTACGTGTTTGACCTACTTTTTGTCTTTCAATACATTTTATATGCATTTTATACTTTTTTACTCTTTTTTCTAATAGACGCAATTTTTCTTTTATTAGATTGTTCTCCAGCTTTAGATACCTTCTATTCTTTTTAGCTATATTCCTACCAGATTCGGCTCTTGATCTAGATGTGGACGTAACGGGACTGCCGGGTGGGGTATCATTCTCAATGAAATTTTCAGTCTGTTGATGAATGCGTTGCAGTGCTTTTTTATTGTCTCGATATATTTTAGACCTTTCTTTCCACTGTTTTCTAATTATTTTCTGAGTACATGTAGTAAATTGACTAATAGTTTTTACCTGCCCATCTTCCTTTTTCCGTTGGTACGTTTCTCTATCTTTCCTTCTTCTTTCTTCTAGCTGTTGTTCTGTTAAGTTCTGTCGATGTCGTCTCATTGCAATTTTCACTTGCTCCCTACGTTTTTGAAGTTTTTTTACCTCTAACCTGTTGTCCTTTTTGGATGCTCAGCGTGTACACGGTGCCATGTTGTAGATATTCAGAGTGGCATATTATTTAATCTAAGTACAGACGCCAGCATATGAAGCTACACGAAACTGTCAAATTTTTCCCAATCAACCTTGAACCTAATTTTTATAACAATAAAGTTGAAAATCTATTAAAGAAATTTGACAGATTGTTGTAGCTTGATGTGCTGGCGTCTGTACATAGTATGACATTATTAAAGTATCCTGGTTAATTTTGTTTTTAATTTAGTTAATTAGTGAACGTTATTGATATTTAAAGAAATTAAATTACAATAAAACTAAAATTTCGTCACTTCGGTGATCTTACATCACATCTGTTATCACACTGATAACAGATGTGATGATCACAGATATGACAAACTTTAATATTTGCGGCCTTATTTTTTTACTGTTCAAGTTCAGGCTTGGTTCTGCACTCATTCACAATACTGAAATGATAATACATTCATGCTAAGCAGTTTTATGATTTCATTAATATGTCTTACCTTATTACAGCTAAAACAGATGTGATGTGCGAAGTTTTACACCACGAAAACACCAATCAAAACAATTTTTCACAAAAAACAAAGACGAACTTTTTCTAATTTGAAGCCGGCATGCGAATGGCAGCTATGTGGTTTTGCAATATTATAAAAATTAACCGAGCTAAATGAATATTGCTAGATACTTCTTTCTTATTTCTACTAGGTAACAGAAGTGGCGATGATTTTGTAACAAAAGTAGAATCAAGAGCGGTGACGAATATACTTTACTGAATTTAATTTGCTTTATGCAACAGAAATAGGACTATATTTGAAAGCTACTAAAGGATAGATGAGTAATTTTCGTCTACTAATTGTATTTTTTTAGTACGTCTTAAGTCAACGGTGTGTAAATTACACAGATAACAGAACATGACGGAAGCCGTTGAAAATAAGTTTTTTAATATTTATTTATTATTGTATTACATACATTATTATAGTCTATTATACTTGAGGTAGATTTCTATCAAAAGAGCTATGAATTAAACTCTGAATTCCATTCGATTAATTAATATACTCATTGCACACTTTTTTGGCTGTAGAATTGAATGACCCTAATATGATTTTTAACACGCTTTTATTAGGTTGAGTTGTAACAAACAAACGCGAACTATCAGCAATAAAAAAATAACACTGACCTTAAGATGCTTTTGTTGTTTTGCTTTTAATAACTATAGAAATTGAGCTTCATAAAACTGACTCAATTTCAAAAGAAAATTAATAGCACTTTGAGCCTCACGAAAATTGAGCCCAGGACCACGAGCTCAAGAGCAGCAGCAACACTTGTGAGAACTCGAGCAACGAGGCAGTCAAAAAATTTCCGATTTACTAACAACTAACGGATTCCGTATCTTTTGTTCCAGTTAAACACTCAACATGGAGGCAGTAGTATTTGACGGCAACAAGCTTTCCCTGAGCTACCAAAAGAACTACCCGATCCCGGATATCATAGACGATAATGACGTCATCGTAAAGGTCCATTACTCCGGTATCTGCGGCACTGATTTGCATATCATTCAGGTAAATCTTCTTTAAAATCATCATCTGACTCATTATTTAGTAGATTCATAGCACACGACCATACACGTTCACTGCTGTACAGAGCCTGTATTCAGAAATTGCGAGCGTATCGTGGCATCGCGTGTTGGTAATGTGCACGGAGCACATGGTGTGTCGACACATGTGTCACGTCACGTTTCAAAAGTGTGTTTCCACCTTTATTGTTTTACTGTTATGGTGTACAATAAAGAATATATTTATCTATTTATCAACTATAGAAAGAAAGAAAAACGTTTATTTGGCATCAGTTTGTCAGGCATACAAAAATACAAGCAAATAAAAGGAAAAAACAACCAAGACCGTGCGTGCCTCACGGCTACGCCAAAAAGGTTCATTTCAGCATTAATGCCGGACAGATAATACAGTCTGACGATGGTGTTTCAATATCTCTATAACTTGTCCATTATGGTCTATTCTAATAAATTGTGGAAGATATCGTCCCTCTTTTCCAGACAAATCTTTACTGTTTTTTCGGTGGGAGAAAATATTTCTGCAACAGGCAGAAGGTAATCCTCATAGGGCCATTGCCTGCCAGGGTCGCGGGAATGTTCTAACTAAATACCGCGGCAAGAGAAGTAGGAGGAACAGGGCGTGTTTTTAGTCAGTAGAAGTCTGACACTTCTTAGTCAGAAGAAGTCTGACACTACCTTCCGCTCCACCCAGAGCAGGAGAAGTCATTCAAAAAGGAAAGGCAGAAGGTAATAACAATGTTATATTTGATTCCAGGGTGAGTTCCCCGCTATCAAGGAAAGGCCCATCCCTCTCGGTCATGAGTCGTCAGGGGTCGTCCATGCAGTCGGCAAGAATTCTGTCTTCAAGGTTGGACAGAAAGTCGTCATTGACCCCAGCTCGTAAGTATCATTATCTGCTTAGCCTTTTCCCAACTTCTTTGGGGTCGGCTTCCGGTCTAACCGGATACACCTGAGTAGTATTTTTATTTTCTTTTATAAAACAATTGCTAGCTAAACTAAATAACTAACTAAATAAATAAACTAAATAACTAACTAAGCTAAATAAATGCTTGTGTTGAGTGGGTTCACGTCAATAGTGGGTGGGGTTCGATCCCGTGACTTCTCGAATATTTTAATAGATATACCTATATTGATTACTTTATTAAATAATGTTAAAATTAATTTAGTTGTTTTTAATTAAATTGTTGTCAACAAAAAATTTAAAAAACTAAAACCAAAAATTTTAACCCCCCGACAACCGTTAAACACCTGAATAGATCTTGATAAATTGTAATGTTCCGTCCCATACGTGTTTTTCTGAACGCACCTTTTTGGTATGGCAATTATCTATGGTCTTGATTTGACTCTAGACATAACCTTACTTCTTGTTAGCAAAACCGTCGCGTTGTTGAGATTGAATTTATTGTTGTAATTGTGAATCTAAACTAATCCTGTTAATTATTGACAAATTGGTCGTGATTAGTGGTTAATTGAAATCTAGAATCCCGAATTGAGTAAAAACCTGGGATATTTTGAACAGTAACGCCGAATTGAAGTCAGATTGACTGACACGCGAACTTTGTTGAAAGTAATTGTGATAATTGGTGCTAAAATACGGCCTGTGGCGCGCTGTGAATACTGCCTGGACCACGTTGTGAAGACCTGCGTCTTTGGGGACCGCCGTGCACATCACTTGACAACATTACACATTTCAATTACACTGACACACTCACCCCACGGACGTGACTTGAGAAAAGGTCGTACGCTGTCGTCAACCAGCCGCAGGTAAGTGTGCATGTTGTAATATCTAATTGTGTAAAGTTAAACTATTGAAATAAGGCCTAAGAGCATATTATTTGTATAAACAACGTTAGAGCTCCACGTAATCGTGGACAGTTTGACATACCAGTTACCGTTGGCTGGGCTCGGAGTTGAACATGTAACTAAGAACATCTCAATCACGTCAGATTTCTAACAAAAAAAAACCGCATCATAATCGGTCCATTCGTTTAGGAGCTACGATGCTGCAGACAGAAACGCAAACATGTCAAACTTATAACACCCCTCTTTTTGCGTAGGAGTTAAAAAAAATATAAATAGAAACATAATCAACAAAAATAACCATAAAAATCGATTTAAAACCACATGTTCAGTTTAACCCCAATTTTCATGTTTATTTTTCCAGGGCCTGCAACATGTGTGATTTCTGCCACAAAGGGAACTACCAATACTGCCTGACAGCTGGGATCAACAGTGCTATCGGCATCTGGAAGGATGGAGGCTGGGCGCAGTACGTCAGGGCTCCCCAGAACCAAGTCTTCGCCTTACCTGATGAGATCACCACTGAACAAGGTGAATATACTGTCAGATATGATCAAATAAAATAGGCTAGGATTATTTATATTACTAACTAGCTTCTACCCGCGACTTCGTACGCGTGGGAAGGTTTTCCCGCGCTTATCCCGATCCCGTGGGAATTTCGGGATAAAAAGTAGCCTATGTGTTATTCCAGGCTGCCAACTATATACTTACCAAATTTCATTCAGATCCGTTCAGTAGTATTTGCGTGAAAGAGTAACAAACATCCATCCATCCTCACAAACTTTCGCATTTATAATATTAGTAGGATTAGTAGGAAGTAGGATGAGCCCGCTCTTGACCCCCATCACACCTGATGATAAGGCGCAATTTACACCACCGCGGAATAGAAGCGTCAATTTCGCCTCATGACGCAAGAAGTCGCGCGAATTCGCTGGAATGCTCGAGTATTCTCGCGTATTCCAGCGAATTCGCGTGACTGCGCCTTGCTTGCTTGGCACCGCACTGCTGTGACCGACCCAACCGACTCCCTGTTCGCACCACTTCCCGCGGATTCCACAGACGGCGCCGACAGTAGCTAGGGGAATTCTCGAGAATGCACGAGGATTCCCCGGAAGACGCGTGACCTTTTTTTGGCTCCTATTTAGTTTGTTATGTACATAAAGTTCATTATGCTATGTACAATTTCGTTGCAAAAAGTCGGTTCCATTCCATTCCGCGGCGGTGTAAATTGAGCCTAAGCATTAGATGAGGTCTGTCTACGATCGAACGAGCGAGCCTAGAAGACAGATACCTAGATAGATAGATAGAATACTCTTTATTGTACACCAATAATTTAAACAATTACTTGATTTACAATATTGCAAAATATGGTTACAATGGCGGTCTTATCGCTGATAGCGATATCTTCCAGACTACCTTTATTAATTAAATTTAAATGAAAACAAAAAGTAAATGTTATAGTTAAAAAAGCCTACATATTACACAATTTAAAATAATATTTTAACATTACTCAGCACGTGAACCATGCAGCAATGGTTCACGTACTGACAGTCAAAACGTTCTGCAAAGGCGTTCAGGATACTATTGCGGCTGCCCCGCACCCTACGCAACAGGGATGTGCACCGCTTGCGCACGATTGTGTGAAAACAATCCACACGCGCCTCTGCGAATATCCCTGAAGCGCTACAGCGCCTTTGGATGGACTTAAAACAAAGAGGGGAGGGTCAGTGTACTTACTTATATTCACTCTTATTAGGTTCTTTTTGCGATTAGCTCACCGTCAGGTAAGGAGCAGGCCCGAGTCGACAGTACGACTGTTCTGCTTGCGCCTCAAAGTGTGTTGCGGGAATGTTCTTACGAGATATCGCAGCCCTGGAACGTAAGGGCAGCTGAAGGTACAGGGTGGGTTCATAGTCAGTAGAAATCTGATACTCCTTGACGCTCCACCTATTTTTCGTGACGTAAATATAAACTAGAAGAGGCCAGTGTTTTCTGACTACTCTGAGAAGAAACACTGAAACAAACTCAGAGGTCAACGTCTTCTTTGAAGTCCATACAATCAGTAGTGATGAAATCATATGAGAGCCATGTATGTTTATGTCTTTGGTGCTCTCTAGAGGACAGAAACACACAGATATGAGCAGGCCCGTCCAAACAGTGCAAACATTTGTCAGTTATCATCGTAACTCAATTTACCACTATAAGGAGCTCGAACTTGGTAGGTATTGAAAATGGTATGCATTATTAAATTAGTATAATACTTTTACAATACTAGTATTTATTTTTCCAGCTGGTCTTTGTGAACCCTACTCTTGCGTCTCTCACGGCTTCGATCGCGCCTCCCCCCTCAAAGTGGGAGAGAAGATTCTCATTCTTGGCGCTGGTATCATTGGTAAGTAATATAGTATTATTCGTCTAAGACCATATACATTAAGCTGTACAAAACCTATATTACTTTACTCTTTGCCTACAGTGGCTGTCATAGTTACAGAATATTATAGAAGGGTACAGACAAAGAATAGGGAATTTCTTAAGCATTTGTTTTGAGGAAAATGCAATTAAAAGTTTACAAGTTATGTTCAGGACTACAATAAAGCCAGCGCAACGATACTGGTGTGTCCGAACAGTCCACGGTACGTGGAGCTTAACGTTGCTCTTCAAACAATGGCCAGGCTCTCCGGCCGACAATAGCCTCTTAGGCTCAATCAATAACTAAGTTAATAACACTTACCTGAGCTGCAGACGCCAAACTTCGACCTTCCTAGGCCACGTCCAAATTGTGTGTGTATAAGTATGAGTAATTGAAAAGTGTGATGTAATTCAAGTGTTCTGGACGTTTACAAGGCGCCGGTCTCCAGATGGCGCGGTCCAGACAGCATCATAGCACAAACACTTATTTCCAGCAAATCCGCGTGCCATGCAGTGTGACGACAAACCGGCGGTATGTCCAAAAATATCCCAGGGTTTTCGTCAATTCGGGATTACAATTTCAATCAAACGTTAATCGCGACCCAATTATCGGTTGCAACCGGCGATTCAATACGATAGTTTACCAATTACAATTAAATCAACAGGTCCCAACGCGGACATTTTTTCAACCGGGACCAAGTAATCTGTCAAGAGAAGTTATGTCAAGCCCACAGATAATTAATGTTGCCGCACCAAAAATATGCGTTCAAAAACGTTCGGTACTAAACAAGTTATATTATTTTTATTGAGACCAAAATATGTAGTAATTTTTACTTGAATGTAATAAATGCTTATCTATACTAATATTATAAAGCGGAAAAGTTTGTTTGTTTGTTTGTTTGCTTGAACGCGCTAATCTTCTAAAGTACGGGGTGGATTTGGATGAAATTTAATAAATGGAAGTAGCTTGAATCTTGAGGACGGTTATAGGCTACTTTTTACGCGACTGCAAAAAAGGAGAGTTATGTTTTTACCGTGATAGAATCCACGGGAGCGAAGCCCCGCGTGAGTACTAGTTAATTAATATAATTATAGTCTTTGCACTAGACTTTCAGTTATTAAAAGTCAATAAAATGGGTCAAAGAACCACTTGTGACATGCGACATCTGTAGATTTTTATAGAACCTAGTGATTGAGAATGAAACTACCACAGAAAACGATCATATATTATTATTGTTATGCATTCTTTCGCTCACCGAATCGCAGAAGTACCGCCTTGGAGTTTAGCATAGGGCAATGGAACGCAGTATTCTGGCTGTGAGAAAAGGAGACAGAATACGAAACACTACCTACACTGCGTTCTAAAACGGGCATAGTGGATATTGGTAAAAAGGCTGCTGGGCTGAAATAGTTGGGCTGGTCACGTTAACCGCATGCACGAGGATCACTGGTCGAAAGTCGAAAGTCTCCACACAATGGGTGCCAGAGGATGGACAGCGCCACCAGCCCAGGAAGAGGTGGCGAGTCGACAGGGATATGTTCTACGAGGGTTGGTTAGAAGCAGCACGGAAAAAGAGCGTATGGAAGGAATCAGGGCGGCCTTTTCCCAGCGGTGGGACAGTAGGATAATAAAAAAAATATATTCATTACAAATAAAAAAATGACATTCCCTGTTCTTTGCCTGTACCTTTCAATTGGAGTTTTATCATTTCAATGAACTATAAATAAATATACACTCCATTGATGTATTAAAAGGAGGAAGATATGTTACTCTCTATCATCGCAATCAATAAACCTGGGCTCGGCGCACGAATACATGCACGGTAACTCACACATCTGTGTTCAGTGTCGTCATCAGTCCCAAACCTACAGTTACCGATAGACAAGGATAGAGATAGGAGACGGCGCTGTAGTGCGAGCGAAATCTCTCAGCTGCCGAATGTTTGCGCTTATGAATGAAATGAGACTGTATGTATTAGGTAAGTACGTAGTAAGTGATCCCATGACCCATGTCTCTTATTTTTCGTCCTGGTGTAACTAAAACACTGTCTAGCTACACAAGAAGTCATTTTGATGCGTATTTATTCCCAAAAAATCTTAAGAACACGAATAGATGAGAATTTCTTGAGCTGTGTGATCAACAACGTTCCGTACGCGACTGAGTGCCAACTACGGGCAATCACTTAGTTTTGTAGGACCAAACGCTGTGTCTAGTATCGTATCTTCCTAGTTTTAATATATCAATGATACACTCCCTTTCCATGTACTGTCGGTATTATCTATTACATAGATGATACATATTAATACTGATCTATTATGTGTTTAATATGTCTCTAATATGGCTCCGTGGTGGAGCGTTTGACGTGCGACTACAAAATAACCGATGTCAATGGGACTATCAAAGGCCCACACAAATGAGGTCGGCGAAATTAGGCCCAGTGTAACAGCGGACACAAATGAAATATATATTAAAAAAAAAACTTTTATTTAATAGTTATTTATCGTAATTTTTATACGACTTTAATGAAAAACACAATCAAAAGAAGATATAGCGAAAGTCATTGTAAATCTCTGACTTATTTAAAGTTATCTGTGATTGTAAATAAATTATCTGTCAGCCATGACATCTGCATTTCCTAATTCCAGGGTTGCCAGGGGGTTATTAAATAGTATAATATTGTATGTAGAGGGGTCATGATTTCTCATTATTTTGTATATTATATATACAATAAATAGATCCATTTTGAAAGTCTAAATATATCAGTTAACGCATTACGTAATTATTTTTGTTAGTTACAACGTTTTTGGTCCATAATAACTGTGGCTTTGTGTTGATTTCGATAGTGGATAAAAATGCTTGAAGCCAAATTATAAAAACTCAAGAAACGTCAAATGAGCTGAAAAAATCAATCAATGTGCGTTTACTGTGAATACTTTTTAGATGATTTATTAATTATTTATGAAAATGAATAAAAAATAACTTAATTCAAACTACTTTTGGTTTGAATTAAGCTCTTTTTTATTCATTTTCGGTTTTATTTCTCAATGAACTTAAATGTTTTTACTTTTCATAACCTAAAAACGTTTTTGGTATCTCTCTGTTATCTCGGTGTTCCCATGATCATTATTGATATTGATGTGTTATAGTAAATAGTGTTTATTACCAGTCAATTTAGTATTCATATTATTATTGTCTGTTGAGTTGAAAAAGTGGGCCGGCTGAGGTATGGGCCGTTGCCGAAGTCCTTTCTTGAATTGCGGTGCAATTAAAATAGTTCCATTTAAGACACGCCGTCTGAGGGGATTGATTAAGTGAACAAGACATTTCGATAGTAATTGTTGCACTATTCACTCCCTACATTTTGGGATTTTCGACGATCATTATACACAGTATTCAAAAGTATAGAACTTCATAGTAATGCAAACTAAACACATAAATTCTGTAACGATAGTAGGTCGTAGTTTGTCAGTCCATTGGTTTTGTCATAGAGCTCGGCAAGAGGATTTTATTTACCATTGTAAGTCTTAGAATTTTTTGGTAGATACCACTTACAGACCGGTTAAGTAGACGCACAGCCTTACTGAGCTGATCTACGAGTGGCCCTCCCTAAAAAAAAGATACCACTAACGCCATCTACTATCATTACTTAGTTTTTCAACGATCGACCGGTAGATAGTACTAATAAAATAACTTTCAATAGCGCCATCTACCCATCGCGCCAGTGATTTTTTCAGTCTTACAATATTATTGTCTTCGATTTTTCAATACCATTTCAATACTATTATTGATTGAAGATTATTGTTAACAAATTGTGTGTCGAAAGGAAAAGCTATGCACATACGTGTAGGATAATTAAAAAAACATAATTGGTCTTATAACCAGGTAACCTATGGATCACCACTCTGCATCATCATGGCCACAGGGAAGTGACTGTCTCAGAGTTGAACTTGACCAGGCTGGACATCGTCAAGAGATTAGGTAAGATTGGATATAATTTTTAAAATAAAAAAAGCGAGCGAGCTGCGAGTCGTGGGTTCGATTCCCTTACAGAACAAATACTTTATGATAAAAAATTTTTTAGCAAAAAATAAAACCGACTTCCATATAAAAACACTACAAAGGCAAATATAACTGTAATTTCGGTGGTCGGTGTCATTTGTTTTGTATTTTCTATATTTTTTGATACCGCCTTCCGAAATTACAGTTATTTTTGCCTTTGTAGTGTTTTTATAAATGGAAGTCGGTTTTATTTTTTGCTAAAATTTTTTTTTCACGCTTTTTAGTGGGTTGGTTTGTAATTTATCTAGTTACAAAAGCCATAATGTCAACAACTTATCACCTTTTACAAAATATTGCTTTTCCCGATGCTTAGCCGTTAATTTTTGAGGAGTTCTCCTGGCACTTGACCATCAGCTCTACATCACCATATGTATTGTGACGAGCATAAAGTGTTTAACATCCGTACTCAAGTAATTGAATCGCAATGCACAAAATACTTATTATTGAGGAATTTCAGTGGCTATCTGTGGTCTTCATCATCAGTTCAACTTCCCCAAATGGTACTTTTCGGAAGAAACTGCTCAAGGTACTATAAGAAATACCCAAAACGCTATAGGTGTGCCTATAATATTTGAAGAGTTCCCTCGATTTCTCCAGGATTCCATCATCAGATCCTGATTTCGTAACAATGGGACCAACCAGAAAGTATACCCATTCAAACGCAAAAAGAATTTTTCAAATCGATCCAGCCGTCTCCGAGTTATGAGGTAACATACATAAAAAAAAAAAAAAGTTCAAGACGAATAATGTAAACCTCCTTTTTTTGAAGTCGGTTAAAAAGATAAAATTAAGTACGTCAAGAAACTTCGACCGATATCTAGAATGTTCGATACACTAACGCCACCTAGCAGCGAGTAGCAGTACTAACCTTTTACCTACCGGTGTCAACTATTGTTGATTTAGCGATGTCATTTCTGAATACGGGAGGCAACTGTAGATGATTTGCGAAAGGGTCTGTTTTAAATCTTTATATTGACAAAACTAGACCATATTTCCTTGAGTTAAAGATCACTATGTGGAGTCGATAAAATTATGATTCTGTTGAAAAGGTTCCCATATATTTACATACATGACAATAAAAATAAATCATAAACAAAAAACTAGGTTTTTATTAAGGCCACCTTTGGTTATCGGAAAAACTAGTTTATTTTGAATAATTATGGTTAAGTTCAATGTTTTTGTTAAGTACTATGTTAAAAATACTATTAACCTCATATTGAATGTAAATAAAATAAAATTCTGATAAAAAACTAGTGATGTTTCGCAGAATACAGTGATTGATTTTGATGCTTAATTTTTTGGCAATTACGTAAAATTTTGTGAATAAACTATAAAATCTATAACATTTCTCAAAGGTAAGTGAAATAATAAATCAGTGTGTGAAATATGAAGTACCTAGGTATTGTGCTTCAAAAAATGTAGACAAATAAAAACATAAATGACTGCGCAGTTGCGCGCCAAAAAGTACCCGTATTGGGTTATTACAAAAAGGTTAAGTATCTCGAGTAGCTTCTGGAATATTCTTGGCAGTATAGGCAGTGAGTCAATTGTACAGGAATGTTCTCTAGAACGCAGATCGGGGTATAAATAGATCGCGTTAATTATTTCTATTCCGAACCCCAGCTCGTAACAGTATTATATAAAACTTTTACTCGTAATTTTTTCCGTAAATAAAAATTAGATAAAGCCGATGTTTAACTAACTACCCTGAGAAAAGAGAAAAAATATCATCATAATAAAAAGCTATTTCTATCTAAGCATAAGTTTGGTAATGAAATAAAGAATGACAAGGTCTCCAATTAAGTTGGAGGTAGTAAGCTCACAATGCCCTGTGATGACGGGTGCATCTACTAAAAAAAAAAAAAACTACCCTGAGAAGAAACACCGATACAAACTCGGAGGTCTCTCTTGAAAAGTCTCGTCTCATCAATTTCTCAAAGTCTCTTGAAGTCCATAGGTACAATCACTGGGAATATCATATGGGAAGTCTGTATCGGATATTTTGAGGAAAGAAACACATAGATTTGAGTGGGCATGTCTAGACGGAATACCTACTTGAGTCCGAAAGCCGTATCATCGAATTTTGTTTCTTCGAAAACCTTTCAACGACATCTCTATACTGCGACGGCTTGTTAAATCGACGTCTTGTTACTGCGATATTTCGTTACATCGAATAACTGTACTGCGAACGACTTTACTGCGTAAATATCATACTGCGAAGCCTTGTTCAATCGATGTCTCGTTACTGTGATGTAACTTAGGAAAACTTACTTCGGATGACCAAGTAAGTAAGTAATAACCAAGTACGTCGATACTGCGAAGCCTTGTTCAATCGATGTATAGCTATAAATGATTAAAATTTAGGTAAATACATTAACAACAAGTTGTTCCTTGTTATTTATTAATTACCGACAAAATAAAGGTACAACCACGTTCAATCACATAAAGTAAATAATTAGAAATAAAGATAATCAAAGTTAAAGAAAATTAGCTACGCACAGTACATCTGCACTAACAAATTATTTACAATTCGGTATTGTTCGCCACACCTCTTAAAAACGTAAGTAAATCCATAGTATGCCTTTTTTCACACAGTTTCGAAAGTGCATGTGAACAATCTCTAATTTTTTTTCGGGGCGGAGTCCTCGGTATACATACACGATAAGGCTTTTTCAACGGCATGGTTGGTAGCAGTTTGCTCTTTCATCATTTCCCGAATAGTTTCATATAGGCCATGTCGATTATTATTTAATATACTATTCCACCTACGGTGCCATGTCTCTACTTTATTTTGCGTTCTGGGCAATCGCAATCATTGTTCGTATTTATAGACCACAATTGAGGGGGGAACATTGGAGAAGATCTTGAAATGGAGACTGACGTACTATTAATGGCTCGGCACATAAGTTTTCCCAAAACATAGTACGTTTCAAACCACTCTGTAATGCTTCTCGCTTCTTCTGGTAGTACACTTTCTTTAAGAGTTTTGAATGCGTCAGGAATTTCTTCAGGCGGAAGATAGGCCAGAGCAATTAAGTATCTTAATTTCAGTGAGAAGTCACTGTCACTGCCATAGCGCGAAGCTAACCCAGATCGTTGGATTTGCCTCCACACATTTTGACCAAGGTGGAATAAACAACCTTGATGATGAGCATTAGGGAAATCAATCCTGATCACGTTTATGGTTGCAATCTCGAAATCTGTTACAATATGCTGGGGATTCAAATCATATTCATATTCTGCAGCATATAATCTGAGTTCTCTTATAAAAGCCAAATAGCTCTCCTCTGTTTTGTCGGTCAACAGACAGTAAACCAACGGTACTGACTTTTTGGTTTTATCATCATGTCCAACTATAGCGTGAATAGAATAAATCTGACAAAACAAGGCCGGACAGGTTTTAAAAGTTCCGTCCATCAACCAAACTGATGAATCAGAAAGTATCTTGATATTTTGTTTAGTGCAAAATAACAGCAAGCGGTTTTTATCACCGAATTTAGTGTCACGAGCCAAAAATCGTTCTCCTTCGACAAAAGCATATGCAGATGGTATTTTATTTTCATCTATAGACTGCGGTTCTTTAGGCTTATGTTTCTTCCTGACACGATGAATTATTTGCCTCAAAGCATTTTTATTCGGCAGACCTGATGCACTTGTACTGGGAACAGCCTCCAAATTAGCCCGAATTATCTGTACAGGTGTCATCGAAGTGGTAGCCGTAGCTTGTTTTAACTTGTTTTTAAATGAAATCGATTGCAACAGTGACGCATTAGGAGCGTGAGAATGTTCAGTCATATTTTTAATTACCGAATGTCCGTTACCTGTACATAATTCGGTCGTCATAGTACTTGAACACTGCTTCCTTTGCTTAAGCACACAACACCAATAACATTTGTCATTCACATTTTTATTCAAACAAAACTTATATCCACTAATAATAAGTATGTCATTTCCGCGCTTCGATTTTTCTATGATAACAGACTCAGTCATTTTAGCAATAAACAATTATCAATGAATTCTTCTATAACACTAAACGATTAACACTATACAAATGCAAGTATATTTCGTTATATTTCTTGTCATTAAAATTTTTAATCTACCCACATTATTGTTCATAGAACTCCAGCAACCTTAAGGCAGGCTGCAGATGTTCGGTTTCCGAATCAGGTTTCCTGATCAGGAATTCAGATTCGGAATTCCGTGAGACTAGCGCAAACGTCCGGTTTTTTTAATTCGGAATTTTACGTATAGAAACCAGTGTTACCAACTTAGTTGGACCCCCCTTTTAGTGGCGAAATATTGATTTTAGTGGCTGGTGTTTTTTTCTAGTGGTCAAGTAGAATTCAGTTTCAATTACTGAAAGTGCTATTACTCAACTACTAAGCCACTAAAACTTTACGAAATATATTATTTTTACTTCATTAATGTACTTAATTTACATTTACTGCGTAGGCACAATAAAAGTGCAGAACTTATGGCAAGAGTTGATGATCTATGGCGACAAATTCATTTGCAGAAATGGAACGAGAGCAAAGATACAAAAAAAAAATAGAATGAAGTATTGCATTTCAAAGATGCTCAAGGGGAATCGAGATTTGAGGAATTAGCGATTACTCTCTTAATACTACTTAATTCTAATGCCAATGTTGAGAGACTATTTAGCAGTAAGAATGTAATAAAAAACAAGCAGAGGAACAGAATGAAGTTGAATATTTTAACTGCAATATTAAAAACACGCTGTGGTTTAAGATTGGAAGAAAAATGCTGCAATGATTATGAAATTCCAATAAAAGTTATAAAACAAATTGGTAGCAAAGCATCATATAAATGTGAAACCGACGATGATGGTGCAGACAAAAGTTCTTGTATGTTGATTTACTGACTTAAAATATTTTATGACATGATGAAAATCTGTATGGATACCGAGAAATCTGTATGGCAAGACTGATCTGAAATGAAATTTCCGTGCGTGTACGGCGGCCGAGCCAAAATGTACGCCAGCGCTGCGTTCGGAATGACGTTGTTGGTACTGCTGTGGGATGATGAAATAAATGCACTTGTCCTAAATAAATTGTTTATTGTCCAACCGATACAATGGTTAGCGAGCGACTAGCTGCTACAGGCTAACTTACATTCCGACACACACACACACGTATATTGTACATATCATATATCTAACCCCACATACACCCCCTTCTAATAAAAAATAATAGTACATATTTTTTTATTCTAATCAAAACAATTTCCAACATTAAGTAGGTTTCAGCCAAATGGTCATACAATAGTATATTTTATTACAGTTTTCTTATTCTATACCTCATAGTTATTAGGAGACCTCTGGTTTGGTTGCGGTATAACACTTATAACACTACTGGAACGTAACGCGTTCAATTCCCGGCGCAATAAACGCTTGCTACTGTTTGCACACGTTTTGTACACCGTTACTGCACATGCCACGAAAATGATTACAGCCATCACAGTGACCATGATGCTCAATACCTCCAACTTATATTCCGTGTGTGACGTAGAAGCATGATTTGCCCCGTTCTGGGCAATAACAATTTCTTCTTGTTTCTTCTCAACTGAATATGTTTTACCCATGATGATATTGCTTCTCAATACGCGAAATTAAAAATATAATTATAATGGGAATCGAACCTGTTATGTCACGATAAAGCGGCCTTACTAATGAATTTGTGCGAGTGCTTTCAAATGATTTATACAAAGTAATTATCTTATTATTAACATTCATATTGATTGCTACACCGCAACGACCTACTTAACAAATTTAGCTTACCTATTACAAATCATTAAATCTAACTGGCTTTTTAATATTTCTACCACTGCGTGTTATTTTTAAAGGTGTGTTTACATTACTGTGCTGATGCTGATTTAAGGTGCTATTTTCTGTAATAATAGTATCCTCCAACATGTATGCAGGCTTAAGTCTATCTACTGAAATGTTACATATTTTATTATTAATTAAAATTTTGAATACTTTTGAGTTTCTTTCTATAACCTTGTAAGGTCCGCTGTACGGCGGAGTCAACGGCTTTCGAACTGCATCTATTCTAAGAAACACATGGGAACAGCAACTTAAATCTGCATGTACAAAAATAGACTTGTTATTGCTTAAATCTCTACTTTGAGGCCTAATTTTACTTAAAATATCCCTTAATCTAATAATGTACGCTTGTGGATTATCTATCTCAATACAACTATCTCTATAAAACTCCCCGGGTAACCGCAGACAATGACCCAAAGTAAATTCTGCTGCGCTTATGTAATCGCTATCCGCTTGACACGCAGCTCTTAACCCTAACATTACTGTGGGCAACTCAATAAACCATGATAAATTATCTTTTAACCTACACATTAAAGCCGTTTTTAATGACCTATGCCATCTTTCGACTTTGCCATTACACTGAGGGTGGTATGGGGTTGTTCGCGTTTTATGTATACCTAATAATATCATTAAATCTCTAAATAACTCACTCTCAAACTGCCTACCCTGATCCGTAGTAATTTTATTTGGACAACCGAACCGACATATCCATCCGTCATACACAGCTTTTGCAACTGTCTCTGCCGTCATATCTGATACTGGATGTATTTCTGGCCATCGCGTACGCCGATCAATCATAGTCACGCAATACCGATAGCCATGTTCTGTTACTGGTAACGGCCCTATCAAATCCACATGTAAATGGCTAAAACGGTCGCCTTCCTCGAAATTACTAAGTTTAGACACCGTGTGACGTACTATCTTACTCTTTTGACAATTAACGCATGTTTTTTTTTCATTTGCATTGCATTGTTCATACTTGGCCAAAAAACTTTTTTACAAATCAAAGCACGCGATGCCCGAACCCCTGGATGAGCTAAATTGTGAAATTTGTCAAATATGGTTTTTCTAAATTGTAATGGAATATACGGTCTAATATTTCCTGTAGATATTTCGCAATAAATCATGTCATTCGAATTATTTATATTCGTACGCTTCAATTGTATGCTGCTAGTAACACCTGAACTGATTAAATTTGCTAGCTCAGCGTCGCACACAGGCGAAAAATCACTAAAAGTCGGACAAAACCTAAACATTAATTATTTTTCTACAAAATAGCCACATAAGGGTTGGTATGTGATAAAAAACACATATATGATTTTTGGACATTTTTATTATACATCATCAGTAATATTTAGTTCATCCAATAGATTTAAAACGTCTGGGCACATAGAAACAGATTTTTTTGTGATTAGTTTCCTTAGTCCTGTTATAAAGGGATCGGAAGACACCATAAGTCTTTTAAAAGTGTCTTCCAGGGCTAATTTTCTTGAAAACCGCTCTCTGTACTTTCGCACATCTTTGTTTCGATTTTCTTGTGCATCTTCGCTCATTAACCCTATGGCTATCTCAGAATTTTCTATTATATTTGATCCATGGATAAGTACCTTGTGAAGTGTTGTTGGCATACAATACCATGGGTAATTCATCACAAAAAAAGAAGCTGTTTTAGTGCAAAACGCCTTGAATTTGACCGCATTGACTTTGTAACCACTAGACATTACGTTTAAAATGGTATGCAGTCGATTTATGAGGCGATGATTAACACCTGTTATTTCAGCAACTTCTTCTGCATGTTGAAAAATGGCACGTGCAGTATTACCATCAGTCGATGTACCTCCACCCTGTCTTGGTTTATCAACATGTAACCCAAGTTTCTGCCAAAATTCTGTTTGTATGCGGCGCTTTTCAGCTGCTGCCAAAGATTGACTGTGTGCGTCTCTTGCTTGCCATTTCGCAACTTTTAATTTATAGCCTAGATGCAATATGAATTCCGCAAACCTTATCCAGGCATGTAGCGATGAAACACCATAATTAAGGTTTCCTTCAGGTATCGGCTTTGACACGCAGAATTTTATCCTGTTGAAGTCTTTCGAGGTGACTTTACAAATATAGCAACGCATGGCAGATTTCGTGTCCTTTAAGGCGTTTATCATCTTCTCATCAACCATGGTCATTATCAACTTGTGTTTAACTACACATTCTTCTTCCATTAAAACTATTGTTGGTGATAAAACATCAATCTCGGATTGAACACTTTGAGCTACTAATCTTGATAGTTCTGCAGTTTCATGTGTCATCTCTAACTTCAACGGACGGCAATACCTTGGTGAGGAGGGGCGAGGATTTTGCCAGATGAGCACAGTTTTGCCATGATCACACACGAGTTGAACTGGCACAATAGAAATAATTAGCATATTTGCGTCAGACTGTTCGACATTTTCAAATCTCTGTTTATATTCGGAATGGCAGCCAGATCCATCACACCCCCATTTTGATATCAGGCGAAGATTTTGTAACTGATCCTTTGTAAGCGATTGTATGACTTCATTAAGAGACAAAAATAACCTTTGTGCAGTGTGGTTCATTAAATTCTGAAGAGGAACTTTAGCACTCGTTTCGGTGCAAAACATACCTTCAGGGTAACACCTTTTTTTTGCTTCAGTTATAGTCTCATAATTAGGATACAGACTGCAGTTCATCTCCATTGCTGAAGATCGTAAAGTATTGTACTGAAATTTAGACAATTGTCCTTCAATCACCAACGATAACGCCTTGTCTGACGTAAGGCTCGCGTGTGTCTTGGGAACGCTAAAATTGCTACTGGCACCAGCCACAGTAACTTGCTTGATGATCTTAGATGTTTGGATATCACCACGTGCACGATATTCTACCTGGGCTGCAAAAGCCAGTTCTTCAGGTTCTAATTGTTTCCGAACATCTTCTGTCTTTCTACGTTTCGTGCGTTCGGTACATTCTTCAAAGCTCTTATTAGGTAGCCACCAAGGCTGCCACTTATCTTTCGAGTATGAATCGTAACAGGAAATGTAATGTAGGTATCGAACCAGTCTTTGTTGGCGTTAACACACCGAGAAAAATTTCTGTGTGATTGAAGAAGTTTTCTCTTATAATCACTCACCAATCTTCTTAGGGACCCCTTTATTTCATCTTTAAGTTCATTCACTTGCAGAGCACGTTGTACTTTTTCTTCCAGATAAGATATTTTATCTTGCTCCTTTTTCGAAGTTTCCTCCCTATAGTAGGCAATTAGAGTCTTTCTGCTAAAGCTCACTTCCTCGTCAGTTGATCCTAAAACAATATCAAACTACTATTTAGTATCAATTAAGTAACCGATTCCGGGCAAGACATTATTTTGTTTTACATAGACTTCGTCCAATACAGAAGTGGTCGACTAAAAAGACAATTTTGTTAAAGCGTCGCTTACGGTCGCATAAAACTGTGATTGCATATTGAAAAGCAAAGTCCAAGCTCTCTAAAAATACTAATATCAAAGCCCGATCTCTCGGGAAGTTACACTTTACCCCTTTGTTAAGTTTAAAAATATGCAAAACAATACAATGTCACAGTCATTATTATTTTTAATATAAAATATCAAGCATTACTATCAAAAGTAGATATCAAAAAGTAGTTTATTACCTCCTGGAAGTGAATCCATCGAAAAAACAAAGACGTTCACGAAGCAAATTATAGAAATCGTAATAATTAAAAGCAACACTTTCACTCTTAAACACATCCGCTGTTGATCAAGTCGAACTTTGGAGTGAGACCCAGGCGCATAGACGACAAAAGGTTCACGCCGCGTGCGCAGGTAGCGTGTATTGTTTAGCTGTCTTGTCGGTAAACCAGGTTTTTATTTGTTTGGAGTACTTTTAATTTTTTTGGTTTTGTCCGACTTTTATTGATTTTTCGCCTGTGTGCGTCGCCCGCTTGCGCATGTGCAATTTCTTGGTATTGCGATGAGGCCGGACATTCTATCACCTCTATTCTTGATAATGCATCTGCCACCGGATTCTTGTTACCGTGCACGTGCCGTATGTCGCTTGTGAACTCGCTAATATACAACAGTTGACGTGTTCTTCTAGGTAATTCTTTGTTCGATCCTAACTTTGTAAATGCATACGTAAGAGGCTTGTGGTCAGTATATACTGCAAAATTTCTACCTTCTACTATATCCCTAAAATAAACTATTCCTGAATAAATCGCCAAAAGTTCCTTATCATAAGTACAGTACTTCTTTTGGGATTCCGTAAGCCGTTTGGAAAAATAGCCGAGGGGTCTCCATGTGTTATTTTCCTTCTGATGCAAAACGGCGCCTATACTATAATCAGATGCGTCCGTCATTAAACCTAACTCTGTCTCCACGATTGGATATGATAACGTGGCGGCATTTTCTAAATTTTCCTTACATTTTTCAAATGATCTGGAAGCCTCATCTGACCATTCTATTTTACGTTTATCCCGCTTCTTTGCCCCATGTAAGTACTTATCTAAAATGCCCTGCTCATCTGCTGCATGAGGTATATGATTTCTGTAAAAATTTAACATTCCAAGAAACCTTCGAAGTTGCTCGATGGTTTCTGGTTTTGGGTAGTTCTTTATAGCTTTGACTTTTTCAGGTAAGGGGCTAATACCTTTTTCTGAAACTTCATACCCTAAGAAATCTATTTTTGTCTGACCAAAAACACATTTTCCTAAATTTATAGACATTTTATATTTCTTAAACCGTTCAAACAATAACTTTAAGTGTTGTTTATGAATGGTGATGTTATCCGATCCGAGGATGACATCATCAAGGTATCCGAATGCTACTGACTGTCCTGTTATATTATTATGGCTATCTCTATTGTTTATGTTACGCTCGTTATAATCTAAGTGTTCTATGCCCGATAATATGGTATTATTAATAAATCTTTGGAATGTTTGAGCTGCGTTTCGCAGACCAAAAGTCATTCGCGGAAACTCGTAGAGACCAAAGGGCGTAATAATAGCCGTCTTTTTTATGTCCTCCGGTCGAATTTTAACAAAGTGATAGGCTCTGTAAATATCGACCTTCGAAAATATTTTTTTGTTATGCAATCCGTAAGTAAAATCTTGCACCCTCGGGATCGGATAGCGATCCGGTTTAGTTATCGAGTTTAGCATCCTATAATCGCCGCAAGGACGAATTTCGCCACCTTTCTTCGGCACTACGTGTAACGGACTCGCCCATTCGCTGTCTGATGGCCTACATATGCCCAACTCTTGCATTACTTGAAATTCTTTTTTAACTAAATCATACCTGTGTGGTGGTAGTCGTCTGGCTCGGGCGTGTACTGGGGGTCCCGTGGTTTCTATATGATGGTACACCGAGTGTTCCGGAATGTCCTTGAAAGTAGGAGGCCGTGTGATGTCCTGAAATGATTCCAGTAAATCTGCGTACGGGTGACTACTATTAATACATTTTACAGTACCATCTAGGTCTGTGCTTTTAGATCCACAAACGTACAAATTAGTGACTAAGTCTACCAGCCTATTATTATATAAATCTACCGCTAGCCTAAAATTACTTAAGAAATCAGCTCCGATTATCGGTTGTCTAACCTCGCACACTATAAAGGGCCACTTAAATACCCGTCTCAATTCAAAAGTTATTTCAAGGTTACATATACCATATGCCTTTATCTCGCTATCATTAGCCGCGTACAACTTAAAATCACATGGTTCTAATAACCGTTTTTGCACACATCTTTTTGGTAACACTGATATGTTAGCGCCGGTATCTATTAGGAATGTAAGCTTAGTATAATTATCTTTAATTAACAAACGGTGATTTTTAGCTACCTGACCTTGGGTACATTCGTTCACCGACTCCAAACATACCGCCTTCAGTTTTCCTTCTCCTTCTTACTCCAAGCGCATGGTTGCTCGCAGCGCCTCGCCTTATTCCTAAAACGGTAGTGAAATCTGCACAGCCAATCCGGGTCTCCGGGTGCTTTTCTTATGCTCGACCCTGACCTGCTCCTGTAGCCTTGACTCCTGCTTCTTGCGCGCCCACGGTTCTGCACCTCATTGCGCAGTGCTGCTACCTCCAACGTCAGTTTTCCCAGCTGGTTGGCTAGTTCGATCAGTGATCCTTGCGACGCCTGCGCTGTGCTATCAGTCACTGCTGCGATTTCGAAAGACCTGCTGTTCTCAACTATCTTGTCCGCTATTGTAGCTAGACTATCCAGGGACTGATCCTGACACACCGCGATCACTGCCCGGACTGAGGCAGGCATTCTGGACAGCCACAGGCTCTTCAATGTTTGATCAGACACTTGTGTTGTGCGGCCTAACTCTTTCATTCTTCGTAGTAGATGCGTGGGTTTCTGGGAACCCAGTTCCAGCTCAGAAACAAGTTTCTGAAACTGGCGCTCGGCGCTCTCTTCGTACACTTGAAGCAGCCGTTCTTTCAACGTGGTGTACTTGTCATTAGCTGGCGGTGACGTTACTAGATCGCTTACTTGCTGAATCGCGTCCCTCGTCAGCTTCGAGATGACCATGTTGAACTTCGCTTCCTCCCCCTGTTTCTGCGGGGCCATTACGGCCTCAAATTGAGCAAACCATAAACGTGGCATACCCACCCAGAAGTCCGGTAGTTTTGAAGACACGCTGATGGCGGCCAGAGTCATCCCTGGAGTCTCTGGCTCTTCTTTTACTTTCGGTTGCACCGTCTGCCCGGTCGCCGACGCTGACTGAGGATACGTCGGAGAAGCAAACATTTTCACCACGTGTTCCTTTTTCCTGAGTCGCTCGCTTGGATAATAATTGCTCACATACACGATACAAAACCCAGCAGTACCAAAAAATGTCTCTATAACTGTTTTTTACGTGCACTGTTACTGCCAATTAATCACGTCGGGGTCACCAATGTTGGTACTGCTGTGGGATGATGAAATAAATGCACTTGTCCTAAATAAATTGTTTATTGTCCAACCGATACAATGGTTAGCGAGCGACTAGCTGCTACAGGCTAACTTACATTCCGACACACACACACACGTATATTGTACATATCATATATCTAACCCCACAACGTCATTAGGTTTTTCCGTTCTTACGATCCGGAACGCATCGAACCGAACGCAAGGTTTTTTTCCGTCCGGAAAAAAATAAGAATAGTGTGCGCCTTGTTGAACATTTTGTATGTAAGCAGAGCATTCAGGTTTCCGAATCTGAATTCCTGATCAGGAAACCGAATTCGGAAACCGAACGTCTGCGGCCGGCCTAAGCGCCTGATATACAACGTGTAATTTAAAGGGTATATACATACCAAGTGCATCGCTTCTTTGGATGATAACAAACGATATGGCAACGGTTTTGTAATCCTAAGTCTACGTGTGTAGAATTTATTACAAATTCCAATACACTGATACCAGAGACCGAGTTTTTCAAATTAAGAAGAACGAAAAGAATTATCGTGTTATTGGCAAGTGACGTGGAAAGTTATTGACCCTCGTAGTGCTGTGACACGTTTGTTATGATTGGTATTCAAGAAATGTATGAAACCAATCATTTTATATCAATTCTTTGAGTCAGTTATTTTGTGCTAAAACTGTGGATAGAGACTCCATACCAGATGTTGTCTTCAGCCCTTTTGGATAGATATGGGGTTTCCGTTACACGTTGTATAAATTATAGCAAAAAACCTCGCATTCCTTTATTGCTGACGAATTTTGCACAGGCTCTCTGCTTTTAAAGAAATGTTAAAAATGTAGATATTGTTTTAGTAAAGAAAATCGACGTACTTGGTTATTACTTACTTACTCGTCCGAAGTAAGTTTTCCTAAGTAACATCACAGTAACGAGACATCGATTGAACAAGGCGTCGCAGTATGATATTTACGCAGTAAAATTGTTCGCAGTACAGTTTTTCGATGTAACTAAATATCGCAGTAACAAGACGTCGATTTAACAAGCCGTCGCAGTATAGAGATGTTGTTGAAAGGTTTTCGAAGAAACAAAATTAGATGATACGGCTTTCGCACTCAAGTAGGTGTTCCGTCTAGACAGAGCAACAATTATTTGTCAGATAACGTATCGCTCAAATTAGAGCTTTAAGGCTTACCTACATAATAGATAGTAATTTCGGATCTGGCTATTTGTGCATTTGTAGTTAAATGTTTGTAAAATAACATAATGCACACTTTGAGGTTTTTTGTTAAGAGAATTAATGACTTTAAGATGTATGACTATCATGTTTTAATTATTTTTTCAGACACTGGCTTTAGACTCGTCACTCCTGATGTGCTGGCCAAAGAAAACATTACCTATGACGTCATCATTGACTGCACAGGTAACATATTAATTAACAACTTAGCCTTTATACCTACTTATTATAAATACTTCATCATCTTACTTAACTATGTCGGTATCGGTTCCCAGTCTATCCGGATGCAGTTGAATACTTGTTTTTTTATTTCAGTGGAATAACAAACAGCAGTATAATAAAGATAACAAACAGTACAGGATTGAATCATAGTAAAAAATATACTACTCACTACGTTATTCACAGATTACAATAAGCTAGCTGTTGATTAATATACACTTCTCATCAGAAAAATCTAAGCACCTTGCAAGTTTATGTTTTGTAAGGATCTACAAATCTTAATGTTAATGTTCTAAATTCAAATTAGATTTTCATAGGTTTCGTATTTTGTTTGTTTAAAAAGTTATTTTACCCTGTATGGAGTATGAAGGAAATTGATAAAACAACGACACGTAAATGAAAAAAAAAAGCTAAGAAACGTTTATTTAATAACTTGTATTCCCTCCCCGAGCTCTTAATAATGTTTCCATACGGTTCTTCATCGATCGGATGAGAGTCACGATCAAATATTGTGGCATTCCATTCCATTCCTCTTAGATTGCATTTTGCAGCTGGCTAAGTGTTTCTGGGACAGAGTCTCTTGCACGAATTCGTCTCTTTAATTCATCCCATAGATTTTCAATCGGATTCATGTCTGGGCTTCTTGATGGCCATTCCATAATGGAGATACCGACTTGGCTAATATAATCTTGTACGATGCTCGCGGTGTGAGCTCTAGCATTGTCGTGCATGAATATGAAACCGTTGCCAATAAAATGTGCATAGGGCATCACGTGAGGCTCAAGACACTGTTCGATGTACCGATGACTGTTTAGTGCAGGTAGACGTGGCCCAGGCACAAATAAAAGCTCTGTCTTACCGTCGGCGCTGATTCCTATCCAAACCACCCACGAACCGCCACCATAGCTGACCTTTTCATCAATGCAGCATTGTGCAAAGCGTTCTCCATCACTTCTGTAGACCTTATTCCTTCCGTCGTTACCATACAGCATAATTTTACACTCATTAGAAAAGAGGACTTTGTTTCATTGGAGGTATGTCCAATTTAGGTGCTCACGTGCCAAATTAAGGCGCGCTCTTCGATGGTTGCTTTCTTACTTTCGCCCTATTTTCTGGCTTATGCGGTACCAGTCCACGTTCCTTCAACCTTCTTCTAATTGTAGAGTCACTTACAGTCACCCTACGTACAACATGAAGCTGCTGCTGCAGTTGAAAAGCATTAAGGCATCAATTGCGTGAAGAAATTGTTACAATAAATCGATCATCTCGCTCAGAAGTGACCCGATTCCTGCCAGATCCAGAACGGCGCGTGAATAAACCAGTCTCTCCGTTATAGCGTTTGTAGACTCTATGTATAGACAACAGGCTTAGATGCAATCTTTCAGCCAAAACAGCTGACTAAGTTCAGAATCCAGCAATGCTTAGGCAGCTTCTGCGGGCGAAGTATCCATATGTTTTAGAAAAAAAAAAAACCTTTTCTAACGTTCCAAAGTCACAGTAAACAAAAATAAAGAACAAAAAGTTTTAAGATAAGCGTTAATTTTTAGTTTACAAAGGTGAAATAATGTACTCCGACTCTAAACACACATTTGTCTCAAAATAGTGAATCATTTCATTTATAGAATAAATAAATGAAATTCTAATTTTGAATTTTCGCTTATCACTGTAATAGCCAAACTGCCAGCTATACAATCATGTCATTTTTTCATGGAATTAAAACTCTTTTGTTTTAAATTAGGACAGAAACCATAAAAACGGAAGTGTTTCGATTTTTCCGATGAGAAGTGTAATTACATTCTTAACTTAGAGCTTACGACTACATACAATGAATTATAATTTACTATCTTCTATAGCAGATGCAATAAAGAAACAGTAGGTACACTAGTACATATTTTACATGGAGACCCAACCAGCAAAACAGTCTCAGAACTCGCACTTTTTAAGAGTAGTAGGCTTAAAGCGCTCTTATATTTGTTTTAGAACATACCATCGATCCTATATTACTTTTAGACAAGACGGTATGGCCTCAAGAATGCTCAGTCTCATAACCAAGTCTCATATAAGTATATAAGAGCATTTACTAAGACTAGTTGCACTTGAGAAAAACTTGCTCTTATATGGGCATTTTTGATTTTATATTGGACTTGCTAAATGCTATTGTAAGTTGTCAGACTAATATCAGCATAGCTTAAGAGTACTATGAGTACGTGCATTTCTGATCTTATTTGAAACTAATATAAGATCAATACCACTGGATAAGTATGATATTAGAGTGATTTTGGTTCAACATATTTACAATACAAAAGACAAGACCCATATAAGAGCGTTTGATCTTAGATAGATTTTGGGAATAACTAATTTTAATAGTTTTAAGAGTAATTTTGTTGGCCATATTTTATTTTAAGTTTTTAAATTTAATAGTAATAATGGATTACAAAAACTTGAAAAGATTTATGAAAACTCGTGGCGACAGGAGGAAAATTGTAAAGAAGTACAATGAAATGTTAAAAAGACAAACAAATATACCGCTGCCAGGACAAAGTAGTGTTGAGAAAAATAACCGTGAGGATTCTGCAGGTTTTGCTTTCATACAAGAGGTCGATAATAAACGAGTATGAAAAAACTTTCGTGTTCAAAAATGATGTCAAGAAATGGGCGTTGAAATTTAACATATCACATGCAGCACTAAATGCATTATTATTTATTTTAAACAAGAATCTAAATGATGTTCTACCCAAAGACGCGCGAACACTACTTGAAACAAACAAAGAGATAGTACACATTAGTAATTCGGCTCCAGGAATGTATTGGCACAGTGGCTTGATTACAAGACTCATTGATATTTTAGGACGTTTATCGTGCACTCCAGATATTATTCATTTGAATGTCAATATAGACGAACTGCCAGTATCTATAAGTTCGAGTCGTCGCCCCCGCCAACACCCGCGCCGCGCGCGCCGACTTCATTTTTTCTCTCTGTCGATTTAAGGTTTTAAGTAAAATTGCGAGGAACCCTAATTTATTCCAATATGGAGTTATCTTTAGTATACCGACTGCTAAAATTAGAGTAAACAATCTTACATTAGTTTAAAAGTGCGCTTGTAAAATGCAGCTATACTAATGGCGACACTATCAATACAAATTAACAAATAAAATAATTAAATGAGAACACGAAATACCTTATTTAACAAGGCGCATGAATTTTGAAGCGTAAAACGAGGTCGAATTAACAGTAAATAATAAATTCCAATACAATTACTTACGTATAACTACTTTTACTTTTATACTAAAACTAGTATTTGCGTGTTGCTTGCGAAAAAAATAATGGGGGGTTATGGGGGGGGGGGGGTGGTTGCAGAAGTATTTTGACTAAAGCATTGCCCCTCTAAATGAATCTGAAAAAAAAAAAAAAAAAATGTTCCAAGTCTCTTAGATTGCCCTGGGATCTGGAGGCGACTGCCCTCCAGCGCGTCTATGAATGGCGCGTGGAGGCGCAGCGCCGGGGCGTATCCCCGCTGCCTCGAGAAGTCGAGGCACGGCGGGAAGAGCTCCGGCGCGATCTCAGGGCAGTATGGAGGGAACGACTGTCGCAACCGACGGCCGGGCACGCCGCAATTGCGGCGGTAAGACCCCTCTTTGAGGAGTGGCTAGATCGGCGTCACGGCGTCCTGACCTACCGCATGACGCAGGTCCTCACCGGACACGGAAGTTTCGGGAGGTACCTGTGTCTGATGGGAAAGGAGGAAACGCCTGGGTGTCACCACTGCGAGGGTCGCCCTGAGGACACAGTCGAGCACACGGTGCAGGACTGCCCAGCTTGGGCAGAGCACCGACGTGTCCTCACGGCGACAATAGGCGGAGACCTCTCGCACCCGGCCTTGGTCGAGGCCATGCTGCGGGGCGAGAGGGAGTGGGAAGCGGTCGCCTCCTTCTGCGAAGCAGTCATGCTTCCGAAGGAGGAGGCGGGCCGCGCGAGGGAGAGGATGGCGTCCTCCCTCCAGCCCAGCCGCAGTGGTAGACGCCCACGGCGTCGGACGTCGGCCGACGATCTCCGACCACCGTAGGCGCGGGCATGCGGACAGCGAGTAAAGGGCAACTCGCTGTCCGACCATGGACCATGCCCGGGTCGACGGCGCGTCGTGTTCCACGCGCGCCTCAAAGAGCGTCAGCAACATGACGAGGCCCCCTCTGCAGAGGGCCGAAGCCTGCCGGGGTCGTGGGACTCATCCCGTTACCGTGGCCCCGGTACGTAAAGGGCTATTGAAGGAACACCGTGGATTTTAGTCAGTAAAAGTCTGACAGTCCCTCCCACCCTGCCCGGAGTGGGAGGACTTATTTGATAATTTTACCACGATAAAAAAAAAAAAAAAAAAAAAGTCTCTTAGATTAAATTGAGACCTTGAGACCAACTTAGCATAAAATTGTACCTATGTAATAATGATATTAATCGAATTTATGAAAATTGTGTATGATAATAATAATTTAATTGCATGTAGTAATAATAATTTAATGACATAAATATAAATAATTTGCACGCTTGCTTGCAGGCAGAATACAGTAACTTTTAGGATATAAGATCTTTCCTTATAAACAATGTATTTCTTGCAAATAAACATTTTGATTTTGATTTGATTTGATCTTAATTTCCGAGATCCGCCTAAAGGGGGTGAAAAGGGGGGGGGGGGCGACTGAAAAATGGTTTTTACTTTACCGAGCCTCCTCTATACGAATCCGTAAAAAAAAATACGGGTCTCGTAGTTTCCGAGATATGATAGGGAGGGGGGAGAAGGGGGGGAAAAGGGGAGGTTTGGCACTTTTCCCGTAGGTTTGAGAGTTACTTGTTTACGAATCTGTCAAAATATACCCACCTCCCCATCCACCATCTGGGAGAACAATTATGTCAATGATGCAATAAACAATTTAATTTATATTTGTATTACTTGTGAGATAATTATATTGTGTTTTCATGCGATGGCCGAGTCAATCTATTTATTTAAAACGGTAAAGATTTTTAATATTGATATGGTCACTATAAGATGTCGTTAGGTTAGATAATTACGTAACAACTTAAGACAGAAGGTCCCTTAAGTAGGGACTGAATAAATTAATAACCGACTTGGTATTACATGGATCTCACAACTTTTTACGGTAGAACAACTAAGTTGCGAGACTTGGGTTTTTGACAAGTATTGTTTTATGGGATATAGTATAATATAATGCCGTACCGCACAGTATAAACATTAACTTGACGCAATTTTAATTTGTTTTCATTTAATTTCAAACCTACACTCACACGAACTTTTAAGTTGGATCTGACGAAAAATTCTCAAAATATTCTATCCTTAGACCAATATAAACCTATGCAGGCTTACATGATACTTACGTAAAAGAAATATTAGCCTAACTCGGCTTAAATTAATTTTGGCTAGATTTCAGTAAGTGCAAACAGCATTCAATTAGACTGATATTAGAACGATATTAAACTAAATATGCTTATAATTGGTGCCCAAACCCAGGCTTATATCATTATATAGGAGTGATGTAAGAGCAACAAAACAGTAGTCTTGAGATTGTTGTAAGCCTAGTTTTTGCTCGTTGGGGAGAGTAGGTAGTACTACTAGTATTTTTATAACATTCATGATATGGTAAAAATGTCATATGAGGTTTGAGTTTCAAGGCATGCATTATGTAGATAATCATCATTATCACGTATTTAATGATATATTAAAGTCTAGTATCATAACAACGATGTCTATAGAAACAGGCATATAAATAAGTATTGTGTTCCTGGATAAATGCCAATCCAGAACAGTACTTATTTTTTAAACGTCTTCTCCTTTTCTTCTATCTGTATTTGATTGATCAAATAAAGTGATCTAACAAACACATGCTTTCCTAGTTTTGTCAGCGGAGTAAGGACCTGGTGACCTGTAATACAGGCATTGATATACCTACCATGGGCACCAATCTGTTACAAATTTGTTAACGTTGCATTGTATTAACAGCTTATGTTTAAATAAATAAAACTTTATTGAACTAAAACCTTAAAACTTTTTAGCAAAAAAAAACCGACTTCCATATCAAAACACTACAAAGCCAAAAATAATTTTAATTTCGGTATTGGTTTTGTATTTTCTTTTTTTTTTCACACCGCCTAGGTACATACATAAAAAAAAAGAAAAAAAGGGTTCAAGACGAACTGACAACCTCCTCCTTTTTTTGAAGTCGGTTAAAAAAGACTTCCAAATCGGTTCGTAAATGACGGAGTTATGCGCGAATAAAAAACGCAATGCAGAGTAAACGAAAAGATCGTCAATGTAGATCTTTTTTAGACTTTTGTTGATTTTTCAGAAACGGCTTGTCCGATTTCGATAAAATTTTCATGGGTCCATTTAGGAAGTATATACCCTTTCCAACAAAAAAGACTTTTCTAAATCGGTTGGCAAGCGACGGAGTTATGCCTGGACAAACATAAAAAACAAAAAAAATACAAACACCCGAATTGAGAACCTCCTCCTTTTTTAGAAGTCGGTTAAAAGACCATCGCACTGGTTTTAGCGATAAGACCACCATTTTAACAACAGAATTAAGAAATAATGTTAAATAAGTGTCTTTAAATTTTGGTGTACATATTCTATCTATCTATCTACCATGGGCGTGTACAGAGATTTTAGACAAGATAAGCACGGCTAAAATTAAAATAAAACTTACCAGTTTCCGCTGGTTTCGGTCGGTGGCCCACCACCACGAATCTATACTAATATTATAAAGCGGAAAAGTTTGTTTGTTTGCTTGAACGCGCTAATCTTCGAAAGTACTGGGTGGATTTGGATGAAATTTGGTATGGAAGTAGCTTGAATCTTGAGGAAGGTTATAGGCTACTTTTTACGCGACTGCAAAAAAGGAGAGTTATGTTTTTACCGTGATAGATTCCACGGGAGCGAAGCCCCGCGTGAGTACTAGTATCTAATAAATGGGATCCTGCCGTTTTGCCGAAAAGATTTTGACAAAATTTCATTACCCAAACCAATTTTAGCAACCTTTTTTTATACCATTGCAATATTTCGAATGATTTTAGTACGCATATTTTTATTTGGTCAAATGTTTATTTGGCAAAATATTACCAAGTACATATAATGTCATTATGGCATTTGGTCTTTAATCAAATGATTTATTGCAGCAAACAATCTTCAGACAATAAACGTTTGGTGAAATCGACTCAGAGTACCCCGACTCAGATAGGTTAGGTTAGAAGTTCCCCTTGCCTCGTGGTTATTTTTTTTAAACCACCCAGAAATAGCCGCTGACAAACACCCGCTAACTCTCACTCTCAACTCTAACTTAAACTGGCTATTTATACTATTCTCTATTCTACCTTTACCAAAAGTTTGGAACTTCAAGCAGGGTTCCACATATATTTCTGAAAAATCGTACCTAGAAGTCGCTTTGTAAAATTATTTAAATCTGAATATCCGTCACAGGTCCAAAGATTATTTTTATCTAGATTTGTAAACAAAGTGCAAGGGAAACAATACAATGTGTTTTTGTGGTCACAACCTGTTAGTCAGTAATAATTATCATACCTACGACTTTTATTAAAACAATAAGTAGAAAAAGATAACGTCAAACTTTGCGAACTACAACAACAAATTAATCGGTCATTAGACCATCCAACTAAAAAAGTGGACCCTCTGCAACCAACATTTTACCGGTGTTTTACGACTCCTCGAGGAGTCGTATCTAATTATAATCAATAAGCTCTGCTTTCAAAACTTGAACAAGCGCACACATTTTAACGCACACAGTCACACTTTCGCTAACTATTTAATAATCTGTGCTTTCGCTGTGTACTACACAGACTACACGAGATGCCGGTTATCTATACTAATATTATAAAGCGGAAAAGTTTGTTTGTTTGTTTGTTTGCTTGAACGCGCTAATCTTCGAAAGTACTGGGTAGATTTGGATGCAATTTGGTATGGAAGTAGCTTGAAGCTTGAATAAGGTTATAGGCTACTTTTTACGCGACTGCAAAAAAGTAGAGTTATGTTTTTACCGTGATAGAATCCACGGGAGCGAAGCCCCGCGTGAGTACTAGTATGAAATATAAGCTGGCCGTAGTACAGCTTACGCTCACAGGAGCTGGGGGCGCTGTTCCAAATAAACGTAATAGATGGCGCGTAACTCGCGAAGTGCATGTTTGTAATTTAGATGTATTTTTTAGTTATCGTTCTTTATCATTTAGAGAGGCATTAATGCTACAGGGTATGCAGAGCTTATTGGAACGAAGTTCCTTATCGCGCGTTGCGAAAGGGGGCTAGACGGAAAAAATTAAGACGAAAAGTTGTAACGACACTTTTTGCTATAACAATAAAAAATATTATTATAACTTAAAAAATAATAATATTACAATTCCTTCACTAATTAATCGAAAGGAACTTCGTTCCATCCGGGTGTCCTTGACACCTCTCAAGTTTCTTGCATGTATGGACTACACGCCACTGCTATCTACCTATACATTGAGAACCTTATGCTGGGTGGTAATACATTGAAACCCTGATCTATAAACTAGGTTAGAACCTATATCTTAGAAGATCAGTATCCCTCCGCAACAATGTTACGAGCCAGAATTTCTTATAGCTCTTTGAGTTTATTACATTATAATTCCAGGAGTGGGCAAGGTGATGGAGATAAGCTTCAACTACCTGAAGGAGGGTGGGAAGTACGTACTCTTCGGATGCTGTCCCCCAACACACACCATCACGTAAGTATAACTCCTCAATTTTTCACGTCACAGCTCTACACCAGCTCACGGTTAAGTTATGTCACTGTACTTAGATTTCTTAGGTTTTAAGATATTTAAAGCGTCAATAGCCTACTGGTTAAGGTATCGGATTTGCGATCGATAGGTTGCGGGTTCGAAGAAACTACTGCCTTGCCTGTCGGTTTTCTACAGAATGTACTTCGGGTAGTGTGCGCAGGAGCTCCATGACCTGATCCCTCCATCTCCCTTTCACTACCGGTCTACCAGACGCACGGCTGGGTACCACCCACACTTGGTTGATATACCGTCTTGTCGTACCAAGCGTTTCTCCTCCACATTTATTGTGCGCACATCGAAGCTGTGGACTTCTCTGCCGGCTTCTGTGTTCCCTGCCACTTATGACCTTTCAGCCTTTAAAGCACAAGTAAATAGGCATCTTCTGGGCTCGCTCGTCCCATCTTAGACCTCATGTATCGCTTACCATCAGGCGAGATCGAGGTCAAGAGTGGGCCCATCAGTAATGAAAAAAAAAATACCCGCTCCAGAAACCAGCTGGAAGGGTTAACAAGATTAAATTCTATCCACATTGCTAGCTTTCTTTATAAAAAATAATCTTTAATATGTCACATTCTTCAGAATAATAATCAACATACCAAATATTTTACATGGATTATTATAGCTCGACATTGCCAGTTATAATTTCAGTTATAAACAAACAAGCAACCTCTTTAATGTATTAACCACCATCTCCACTGATGGTAAGCGATGATGTGGTCGAAGATGAAGCATACTTACCTAGAAGCAACCTATTCACTCTTGACTTACAGACCCACAGGTTATAGCTATCAGGAAACAATGCGGCAGGAAATTCCAGTCCTTAGCTGTACGCTGGTTGAGTTGAGTTTTGAATGAATTTCTTTCTCATTCATTTTCATACTTGAAATGAAATGAAATGAAATGAAATATTTATTCTGTAAATTGGTTATAAATAACACTTTTACACGTCATGTTTTTTTGCGTGTTTAGTTTAGCTAGATGAGGCCGGTATTTCCTAACTGACTACTCTGAGAAGAAACACCGAAACAAACTCAGAGGTCAAAGTCTCTTTTAAAGTCCAGACAATTTGTATTTGTATATGAGAAGCATGTAGGTTCATGTCTGTGGTATTCTTTTGAGGAAATAACCACGCAAATTTGAGCGGACCTGTCCAGACAGTGCAAGCATTTGTCAGTTATCGTGTAGCTCAACTTAAAACTTAAGGAGCTCAACAATTTGACGAACAATACCAAAGTCAGGACCTTTGGTGTCCTTGAGTGTCTGATTTAACTTCTGTTTCAGCGTGAACCCATTCGAGATCTTCAACAAAGAGCTGACTATCATTGGCGTCAAGATCAACCCGTTCAGTTTCCCCAGCGCCATCAGCTGGCTTAAGGCTATGGGCAGCAGGTGAGGCTTCGCCATCAACATTTGTCTTACTAATATTATAAATTTTAATGCGAATTGGACCTTAGAGCAGGACTAATCAATGATTTCACAAAACTGAACTAATTGGTACCTTCTTTTTCAAGGTATTTGGACTACCATAAACTTGGAGTGAAGACCTACGCTCTATCAGAATACAAGAACGCTCTTGAGGACCTGAAGAAGGGCATCATCGCTAAGGCTGTGTTCAAGGTTGTTCAGGACTAGATATTGGATGCTGATGATATTATAAGATTAATAAATATTTGGTTTCGTTGTTGATTTGTTTTTCTTATGTCCTGGTCATTAAAATCTCTACATAGTGTCGTGGAATTTTTTCTAACATGATAGACCTGCCAACCATACGCACAAAACGTTTTAGGCATACTTTCATTGTGTGAACAGCTTCGGAGTGAAATTCCCTGCCGGTGTTTGTGTTTCCAGATAGCTATAATTTGGGGATGTTTAGGTCAAGAGTGAAAAGGTACTGTAAAGGTACTAGGTTAACATGCTTCATCTTTGACCGCATCATCGCTTACCATCAGGTGAGATGGTGGTGAAATGCGAAACTATTAACAGAAATTTTTTTAGGAATTTCTCATGTTTCGTGGGTGCGTTTACAAACATTTAAACTTAGAGCTCTTACACACGAGCCGCATGTTGCTAACGGCAGAGGCAAATGCAGCCGTCGACAGCGACACGTGTCGGCGGCAACCGTCGATGCGTCGACGGCAGCAGTCGACCTATAGCGACACTTGCAGTTGTAGCGTGCCGCGTCCGCCATTTGTCAGTCGACTGCAAGTCGACTGCAAATAGTTCAACTGTGAGTTCAAGTGTAATGATGTGGTCGAAGATGGAGCACGCTTACCTAAAAGTAACTTATTCACTCTTGACTTAAAGACTACTAGGTTATAGCTATCGGGAAACACAGACTCCAGCAGGGAATTCCACTCCTTAGCCGTACGCACAATGACGGTATTCCCAAAACGTTTTGTGCGCATGGGTGGGATGTCCACCATGTAACGATGGCGCATCGCCGTTTGTCTCGTAGTCCGATGATGGAACGGGCTTGGCCGAATTAGACTGTGTAATTCCATCGCACACTCCCCGAAATGTAACCGATAGAAAACCGATAGACTTGCAACTCGTCGTCGATGTTCAAGGCTCTGGAGCTTTGACTCAACCAGTGCATCGTTGCCAATGAGTCTCTTGGCCCGCTTCTCGATAAATTGTAAGATTATAGTAATAAAACAAAAAAACAGAGCATGCATGGCGGTTTGTGAAGAAGTTGTAAGTGATTTTAATAATAAATCAATAAATGAAAAAAAAAAAAACGCCATTGGTAAGTGTATTATTAATTTTAATGCGTTATTAAAATGATAATATATTTTTATAGGCCAAAAAATAAGTAGGTAGGCACTTTATTGTGTCATATGCAGTTTAACTGCCATGAGAGACTACCTTCAGTACTATAAAAATAGTTTGCGAATTATTCTCTTATTGTTGAACCCGATAACGATTCATCTTCATCCGGAATCGTAGATATATTTTCCAAAGCATTGATAGAAAGTGTATCTTCAAATTTAATATCATCCCTGTCACGTACGAAATTGTGCAATATGCAACACGCTTTAACAACATCATTAGAAAACTGCAAAGATAAGTTCATTGGCGTATGGAAAATTCGCCACTTATTGTCCAGAATACCGAATGAGCATTCTACATATCTCCTTGCACGTGTTAAGCAATAATTGAAAATCCTCATATTTTCTGTTAATTTTTTGCCTGGATAAGGACGTAACAAATTTTGGGACAAACTGAACGCTTCGTCTCCAACAACGCAAAAGGCAAGGCAAGGATTTGTTGGCAGACATCCCTTATTATTTTACTAATAGTGGAAATTCCGCATCGGTATGCATACTGCAGATCTTCAAATGAACAACCAGTTGCTAAATATCTGGAAATAAAAAAGTGTCATTCATGAACGAAGTGTAGATAATTAAGTATTGTTTTTTTCCAGGAGTAGATGTTCAGTCAAAATAGAAAACATTGAGATATGGGTTCACTAGATATTGTAGGAACTTAAAGAAAAAAAGCGGATCTGCAGCGTTCACACCAAAACAATATACGTACTATGACCAATTACTATTTCTGAAAGATGTGACCGAAGATAGAGGTCAGAACGTTTCAAACTTTGACTCTCAGCAGACGTGTCCGCCACTAACAGTTTAATCAACAGAAGAAGATAGTGTTCAAAAAAGACCACGAAAGCGCCAAACTGACAACAATTGTGTTTTGATCGAAACATTAACCATGCGATTAAACGATAAACTGCAAAAAGCTGAAAGGCAAACTTCACCTCCTCCTGATGAAGACAAGTTATTTCTGTTGTCACTACTAAGTGACTTCAAAAAAATACCAGACGATTGGAAATTGGACGCCAAAGGTGAAATTATACAAGTTATAAAGAATTACAGGGTAATGCAAAACTACAGGTCTATTTCGGTGCCTTCAACGAGTCAGTCTTCTTATAATTACATGGGATACACAGATACCTCCTCTTGTACTCACTCTGAAAGAAATCCTGTAAGACCGGAAAGTCAACTCGCATCTAATGATAGCTTATTGTCTCAGTATTCTGGTGCAAATACAATAATAACGGATCTCTTCTCAGAATAATTCTTTTTTAACACGCTTTTATTAGGCCGACCTGTAACTAACTACGTAATGGAATCTAAGGTAACTAATTTAACCATCTTCCAAGGGTCGTAGCGTAATGAAAATTGGCAGCTGTATGTAGTTCTGATGACAATACAATAATATGGTACTGTCAAACTGATCTGATGATGGAGCCGGAAAATATGAACTGGAACTTCATGATGAAAAATCGTATCATAGCTGTTTTGGATTTTTTTTAAAAGTCTTGTAATGGACTTTGACCACGATGAGCTTTCAAGGTCTGATGATGAAGCCGAAAGATATGCACCGGCATTCCATGATGAAATATCGTATCATAGTCGTGTTTGAACTTGTGAGAAAGGCCACTTAATGGACTTTGACACAATCTTTTTTGTTTTTACCTGCATTTATAAAAGCGTGTTTTTTTAGTGTTTTTTAAACTATTAATTTATTATGTTATTGTCTGATGAAGACTGCTTTAGATTTAGGGTATACTTAATTGTTTTGATATTATTTATTGTTTTAAGTGAAAAGGAAAGGCAAAAGTCTCCTCGCGTGGGACTTGAACCCACGACCTACCACGGTTAGGTAAGCCAACTGAGCTACCGTGGTTCAGTTGGCGGAGCAATGGGTATACCTAACCCGAGGGTCATGGGTACCAGTCCCACGCGTGGAGACTTTTTCCTTTCCTTTTTATTTTAAATTTCCTTGTTTGTTTATTTGTTTCGCTTTGTTGCGAAAAAATAATAATATTAAGTTAGTAAAAAAATATTGCTTGGTTTTCTACAAGTTGATTTTGGACTATTTTTTTAACTATTACTATTAAAATATAAGTCACTACTAATTATTATTGTTCCTATAGGTAGTAGGTAAATTGCTTTTTATTTGAACTTGTAAGCTTTGTATAATAAATAGAAAATGGTGTTGGTGGCCAAATGATGTTGGTCTCATTAAAGGAATGATCTAAATTACTTAGGTATATCTTTTTATAATATAAATAAAAACTTTTTACCAAAAAATTAAACCGACTCCCAAAAAACACTGCAAAGTGAAAAATAACTTTAATTTCGGTAGTCGGTGTCTTTAGTTTTGTATTTTCGTTTTTGGCACCGACTTCCGAAATTAAAGTTATTTTTCACTTTGCAGTGTTTTTTGGGAGTCGGTTTAATTTTTTGGTAAAAAGTTTTTATTTCACTCTTTTTAGTTGGTTGATTTTTAATTTACCTAGTTACAAGAGCCTAAATGTCAACTACTTATAACATTTTACAAAATATTGCTTTTCCCAATACTGGGCCGTTAATTTTTTAGGAGTTCTCCTGGTACTTCACCATCAGCTATACATCACCATATGCATTGTGACGAGCACCAAGTGCTTAATATCCATATTCAAGTAATCGAATCGCAATCCACGAAATACTTATTATTGAGTAGTTTCGGCGGCCATCTGTGGTCTTCATCATCAGTTCAGTGGAAAAAGTACCATTTCGGGAAGTGTCCCGAAATGGTACTTTTTGAGAGCAACTGTACAAGTTACTATAAGAAATACCCAAAACGCCATAGGTGTGCCTATAATATTTGAAGAGTTCCCTCGATTTCTCCAAGATCCCATCATCAGATCCTGACTTGGTGACAAATTGTACCAATTTCAAAGTATACCCTATCAAACAAAAAAAGAATTTTCCAAATCGGTTCAGCCGTCTTCGAGTACTCGGTGATCATACATTAAAAAAAAAATATATATATATATACGCGTCGAATTGATAACCTCCTCTTTTGGTCGTCGGTTGAAAATTAGTTGTTAACTTTTATGATGAATTTAATAGCTACAAGCTGAGCAGCACAGACAGGGTCTTCACGAATAGTCTCGGAGGCAAAAAAGATAGTCGTGATTTGTGTTACAAAGAAGTGTCGCATCTACACACATTTTATAGTTATAAATACTTTCGTGTAGTTATCGTACTTACATAATATTGTTTATAACATAAGTATCAAAGTGTTTACTGGTTATAGTTATTCCGATATCTGCTGTCCACTGAACCGTATGTAAGTCAATATTTTTTATTATTATTGGGGAAAGTACCTCGGTTACGCAACATTAGTTTGTATTTTTATGTTCATTGATAAATGTTTGAATATAGTAACTACTATTAGAGTGTTGGGCAGTTCTCAGTCTTAATCTTTGTGTATCCAAAAACTTACTTCTTCATATTCCTTCTCACCGCACCGGGTTTATGGCTAATTCCTATGCTATTATTTCTACCATTAAATTCTGGAACATGCTATCCCTTGACATCATGAAGGCCAAGTCTAAATTTTTATTTTAAGCGTAAAAGAGAAATCTCTACTTAAACAATAAAATATTATAACAACACAAAAAAAAAACATTATACTTATATGTATATATACAAAGTTATTCACCGCGTATGTATCTATCTGGTTATTCGCGATAAACTCAAAAAATACTGCCCAAATTTTCATACGGTTTTCACATTTGATAGAGTAATTCTAAAGGAAGGTTTTAGTGTAGATATAATTTATTAAGGTTTTGCTTGAATTAACAGAATGAGACCCTGAGACGACGGTTCGCTAATTGAAAAATACTTATAAGAACGCAGCAAATTGTTTACAGTTATGATAGTTTTTAAGGGTTTTGTTATTTCCAAAAAATAATGGCAATAAGCTCGTTTCCTATACGATCTATCTGGTTAACTTAATAACACACAATTACAAATGTCTACATAATTTTTTTATAAATTAATTACATTAAGCGTCTTCAATATTCACCGCTGTGGAATTATGTATCTATCTGGTTAGATTTATCCTACATGTTAGCGTCGGCTTCCAAGCTAAGCTCTTATTTTTTTGTTTTTCTCTCACGGGTCTGCTAAATGACTACAAACTCCACATGACCCCTCGTACACTTACACCGGGGGCTGCGGAAGAACTTAAATACTCTTCAATGCGGTCCCCAAATGGTGCTGGGGAGTCAGGCCCTGTCTGGTCAGAGCAACTGCCTATCTAATTTCCACAACCCCGTATATGGGTGGCGCTTGAGTCTATCGAGAAACGGGCCAAGAGACTCATTGGCAACGATTCACTGGTCGAATCAAAGCTCCAGAGCCTTGAACATCGACGACGAGTTGCAAGTCTATCGGTTTTTTATCGGTTACATTTCGGGGAGTGTGCGATGGAATTACACAATCTAATTCCGCCAAGCCCGTTCCATCATCGGACTACAAGACAGACGGCGATGCGCCATCGTTACATGGTGGACATCCCACCCATATGCACGAAACGTTTTGGGAATACTTTCATTGTGCGTACGGCTAAGGAGTGGAATTCCCTGCCGGAGTCTGTGTTTCCTGATCGCTATAACCTGGTAGTCTTTAAGTCAAGAGTGAATAGGTTACTTCTAGGCAAGCGTGCTCCATCTTCGACCACATCATCACTTACCATCAGATGAGATGGTGGTCTAACGCGAGCCTATTATCGAAAAATTCACGCATGACTGGTATCAGATTTTCTGGTTCCTAGCTATCAAATGCTGTTCTTGTAACTGCCATGATAAACGGCTTAAAATACATTTCGAGGCACGGGAGATTCTTGGTACGGTCACCCATGAACATATTGAACTCTGTAAGTGTTGCTTCCTTTGAACACTTCGACGTTCACGTTACTCTCTAAATGTAAGTCACTAACTTTTACCCCTCAGGCTATCCGATGTAACTATTAATCTATACTAATAAAGCGGAAATGTTTGTTTGTTTGATTAAACGCGCTAATCTTCGAAAGTACTGGGTGGATTTGGATGAAATTTGCTATGGAAGTAGTTTGAAGCATGAAGGTTATACTTTTACCGACTATAAAAGAAGAAGGATTATGTTTTTATCGTGCTGATTTCCACAGGAGCAAAGCCGCGAGCGACTACTAGTTAGATCATAAATGAAATTCATGAAGAACAAATGCACCATTTATAATACCCCTAATTTCAATTAAAAGATACGATATAACCCCACGTACCAACGACACTCCAGTTTATTACTTTATAACATTTAATGAGACTCAAAATAAAAGTTTACTATTTGTTAGCGTTTCAAGATAAACTCATAAACATGTTATTATTGTAATCAAAGACTCAGAGGTTATGTTATCAGTTCAGAATAACTGTTGCCTACGCACTTACTTATCTGCCGAATATAATTAAATAATGTTCTTTGATAAACCGCATTAGGTACCTATGAATCTAATACTGTTAGGATGGAACATTTTTCTGTACATGGTGAAATAGCTAGAAAGCCTAGTTTTTAACCCCCGACGCAAAAAGAAGGGTGTTATAAGTTTGACAACGTGTGTGTGTGTCTGTCATTGTAGCTTTTAAACGAATGGACCAATTATGATGCGGTTCTTTTTAGTTAGAAAGTTGCCGTGATAGAGATGGTTCTTAGCTACAATTTATCAAGATTTCTTTAGGTGTTTCAAGGTTGTCGGCGTTATTTAATTTTTAAGGACCTGTCAAACTGCGGCGAATCTATAGATGTTTGAATACCTACGTAACAGCATATTTAAATAAATAGAGCATTTTTTTTAATTCATAATAGGTTGAATCACGTTTGGCCACCTGTGTGTCTCACCTGATGGTAAGCGATGATGCGGTAGATGAAGCACGCTTACTTAGAAGTTAACCAATTCACTCTTGATTTAAAGACCCCTAGGTTATATCTATCAGGAAATACAAACTCTGGCAGGGAATTCCAGCTCGCGGATTAGTCGAAATTCGACCTAAATTTAAATGATTTAAAATGCATTGTTAAACAAAAACTAATGCTTTCTGTGCTTCCTAGTGCAGAAAGCATCCTACATACACTTTAACTGGGCCAAATTTCATATTCCTCCGTTTGCATAATTATCGTAAAAAGGGGTACAAAGGTTTTGCTTTACGTACTAATATATAGAAACTGAATAATTTGCTTTTTCCTTTTTCTAATTGTGACCTAGTCAACTCAGTAAATATTTAACATGGTCCAAACAATAAAATTATAATTAAGATGATTACAAATCTAAAAGTTTGTAACAATTTTACTTACCAATTTTGTAAGAACCAATCTACTTAAATATTCTATTACATGATTTATTTAAAATTATAGATAGCAGTAAAAAATACTGATATATAGTGTTAGTATTTATTATTTGTATTTATTAAGTAAATTTATGTTTTTAGTATTAGATAAATAGAATACTCTTTATTGTACACCAATAATTTAAACATAACTGATTATATTATTTAATTATTGTTTTGTATTTTTTTTTTTCAACGGAATGTGTTAAAAATTGTTACCTTTTAGGTATCTGTGTATTTTCATAGGCTTCTTAGCAGAAGACATAGACATATTTGGTTGTACTCTAGGTAATTTAAGGCTGCTCTCTCGAAAAAAGCTTGAAAAAGGCATTCAGATGAAGCAACTTTTCGTCGGCAATTACAGAGAAATTACATCTGAAAAAATTTATTAGTAATCTACATGATATGAACCGTAATTTGGTTTAGCCACAATTTTTCTATCGGTATCACATAATAAGAAAAAAAAATGCCAAATCACCTCCAAATCATTGAGATGAAACCATTTTACTCCTTAATTTCTTATCAAAAGAGTATAAAAAAATATACTACTGCTTTGCAATACAAATGAAAATGATTTGGTTTTGTTACTTTTTACAAATATGTATTCTTTTTATTACAATAAATTAAAAATGCGTCCAATTAAAGACTGCGTTTACATCACCCCCGCACTCGTCCACAAATTCAGTGCGGGGCGCATCGTGTTGCTAGGTGGACCTACGTCGCGTTGCGAGAGCTCAAGCACTACGAAATAATATCGTAAAATATTACTGCAAAAATTAATTTTGTAAATAGTGGAATAACTTTTTAACCGACTTTAGAAAAAGGAGGAGGTTCTCAATTCGTCTTGAACTTTTTTTTATGATGTTACTTCATTACTCGCAGATGGCTGGACCGATTTGGAAAATTCTTTTTTTTTGTTTGAAAGAGTATACATTCTAGTTAGTTCCATTGTCGTCACGTTTGGATCTGATGATGGAATCATGGAGAAATCGAGGGAACTCTTCAAATATTATAGGCATACCAATAGCGTTTTGGGTATTTCTTATAGTACCTTGTTTAGTTTCTCTTGAAAAGCACCATTTGAGGAAGTAGAACTGATGACGAAGACCCCAGATGGCCATCGAAACTACTCAATAATAAGTATTTCGTGGATTGCGATTAGATTACTTGAATATAGATGTTAAGCACTTTATGCTCGTCACAATGCATATGGTGAAGTAGAGCTGATAGTGATGTACCAGGAGAACTCCTCAAAAATTAACGGCTCTGCACCGAGAAAAGCAATATTTTGTAAAAAGTAATAAGTAGTTGACATTTTGGCTTTTGTAACTAGATAAATTACAAACTGACCCACTAAAAAGCGTGAAATAAAACTTATTATCAAAAAATAGAACCGACTTTCGATTCGTCAAAAAGTTTTATTTCTGATTCTTGTTTATAAGTTAAAGAGTATTCTATGTATCTATAAGTAGTGTTAGTGTTATAAACTCATAGTATTTTACAGTTTTAGTAGTGTTTAAATTTAGTTTGTAAAACATGGGAATAAGCAGAAACGAATGAAGAGAGGTCTATAAAAATATTACAAACAAAAGGGTATACATTTATTATCAAGGTAAGTTTAAAGTTTTATCTACATATTTCATTATAAACTATCGCTTTACTTACCTCGCATAAAAGTAGATAGCACAGAGTAAACGGACAGAGGGTAAGCTTCATACAACTGTGCTATGATAGGTACACTACTACAAGCAAAGCGCGTGTGTGCGCTTCGTCTGAGCGAGGCCTGGCTTGAGCCGATATGCACCGGTTTCTCTTCGTACGGACGAAGCCGCCAGTTGAGATAGAGAGACAGAGTTAAGATAATGTACAAGAGAAAGAAGAAAACGACAAAGAGAAGGAAATAGAACTAAGGAAAGAAAAATAGATTGATGAGAAAAATGAAGAAAACGAGAACGAGGAAGGACGAAAAGAAAACATAGAACAAGATTTTATATGGCTATCAAAATTTCTGAAAATAAATATATGTAAACACGGAGAAATAAATGAGGATGAAGAAGTTCAACCAACCAAAAGAATAAAAATACTTGCTGAAAGAAAGTTAAATTTCAGTGAATTTTAGTTATAATCTATTTGTTTATAAAAAATGTAACAAATAATATGACATACACTAGTAATAATTATACTACCTATCTACCTTACTCTAAGTTCCTACCTACATACCTACCTTACCTACCTACCTACCATTTTTCTCTCAGACTATAACCACACATTACTAATAAGTTACTTGCTATAACGAATATTCGAAAAAAAATCCGTATTGGTCCAGCTATTCCTGAGTTTTGCGCTTAGCAACACATTTAGCCATTAATTTTTATTTATATATAATTTAGTTAAAAAGATACATCAAGTTATTTACCTCATGTTTCGAGCCAGGCTGATCTATAATAGAGGTATAGTTTCTACAGTACATACTCAAAGTGCATCTATATCAATAGATAATAAATAAAAACAAAATTTGACCACTTTTGATGCGGTACAAATAAAAATGAATTTAACTTTCACGATGACTTGACCTTCTGTGATTTCGATACTCTGTGCCGAGACTAGGCGAAGCGACGACGCATGCTGGCGGCGCAGGCGCGGGCCGAGCGCGCCTCTCTTTTCTGTTGCATGCGGGTAGCGGAGAGCTGCGCGGAGTGGCGCGCGGAGAGGGGTCGTTAGTTCCGCCCAAATGGTCAAGGTTATTGGCATGAATACAAGCCTTAATAAGACCGCCCATTGTATACTTGTTTAAACATTTGTATCAATAGAAATATTGTAAGGTGTACAATAAAGTATATAATAAATAAATAATCTCATAGTCAGAGTTCTCTTTGATTTATGTAATAATTTATGGTCCAGTTGTGACATAGACATGGTGATTGTAGTAACAATAAGTACTAGGATCAAAAGCTATCAGTTTTTAATTGTTCAGCTGTATTATTTTAATAGAGGACTACATTATCGCATTAGGTGATAAATCTGTAAAGAAAATTGTATGGTGATAAATAAATAAATGATATCTCTTGGCAAGGCTGGTATCTTATTTTTATTGACAGCCGTGACCAATTATCTCACGATATAATGTAATGAGAAAATTATATTTTTTTTTTAAATATCTGTACTCACAGACAAACCATGTAAACGGTTTTATGGGGCATTGGCTTATTTTTAAAATTCTAATGTAACATGTATTAATAATAACAATAAATAAATAATAATGGCTCAAGGCACACACGAACACTTTCCGAGGTGCGCGAGATTCGCGTCAGTTTGATCGAAGCTTTAATAAGCCGTGCAATAAACAGTTCAAGTTCATTCTATCGGTCATTATCATTCATTCAGTATCATTTATAAACTTGGCCGCACGTCCCGGTTCACGGTCTGAGATTCATTTATTCTGGTAAATTATTAATCATTTATTTACGTTTATTATTTTTTTTATACTTATTCCATGCTTGTTTGATTGTGCTGCACAATAATAACAGCCGCACGGGACGAAATTCAATGTTAAGCAACACTTACCCGAAATCGGCCCGTAGATAGGTGACCTTCGTAACATACTGAGATTCCCTCTGTGCTTCGGAAAGCACATTTGTTTCGGCATCATTTGTACATCTTTGACAATCGTTACGGGTAGTCAGAAGCCAAAAAGTCTGACACCTGTCTTGTCAGGGGCGGGCACAGGATTACGAGACTGGTAATGCGGCTAGGGTTGCCAACTTTTTTTGACGAAAAAGACGTATAAAATTGTTTGAATAGGAAAAAAAGTATTTTAAAGAAAAAAAAACTTTTCTAATTTTATGGCTTTATTGCCTAAAAGCGTATTTTTGTGTGCGTTTAGCACAAGCTAAGTAACATTTTTTTTTACTATTTTTAAATGTTTCAAAGCTTGTTTGACAATCAATATTTAAAAATAAATAAATAAGCCCTGACTGCTATGCTCAAGGTCGTGGGTTCGATTCCCACCCAGGACAAATGTTTGTGTGATGAGCACGATCATTTGTTCTTTGTCTGGGTGTAAATTATCTATAATATGTATGTATTTAGAAATATATATGTATGTTTATCAGTTGTCTAGTACTCATAGCACAAGCTCTGCTTAGTTTGGCACTAGATGGCGTTGTGTGAAAGTTGTGGAATATTATTATTATTATTATAATTATTTTCTAATTAAATTAATTGACGCTCTATTTCTCTATTCTCGCCGTTTCAGATTCATTACTGTAAAAACCCTCTCAGTGAAAACTTATACTTTTGTAAGACTGGTCATTTTAGCTTTTTTAGGAGTCACTGGAGTATCACTATCAGAATAACTCGTCATTTTAAGCATTAATTTTCACTTAAAAAAGAATAGATTCTTGAATTATAAACCAAAACAACGGACAATTTTCATACAATTTCGTCGATACGTCGATAGTGAAATCTGTGATAATGTGACCTGTCACTGTCACATTAACATCTAACATTTCGTCCAGTAATTATAAATCGTTTCCAGCATCTGTTTTAACTTATACCTATGTACCGTTAAATAGTTAAGTACTTACCCATAAATCTCATAATGAATGTTTTGTTCTATGTATCGCAGTAAAGGTTGGAAATAAAGTATTTTCACATACTTTATTTGTATGCAAAAGTATAAAGTATAATTACCAAAAATAAAGTAGGATACGTTATTATAAAGTATAGTTGGCAACCCTATATGCGGCGGAGTACTCGTTACAAAAACTTTTTCTATTCTTTTATTGATTTTTAGCATAGCCATAGCCACGCGACGGATCTCTAAGTAGAAAACCGTGCCAACTGAACAAGTCTTAGATGTACTACTATTCATGTACATCATCTACGGCAAAGCAGACAAAACAGCGATCGATCGAAATTAGCGGTGGAAGAAATTATAATAAGTAAAATAATAAGCTAAAATATTATAACTACTCACCTAGTCAGCTTCAATTTTCGCCGCGGAATAGAAATTATTTAAATCTGAATATCTCGAATCAGTCCACACTGTACTAGAATTACTAAACAATATGCAATGAAAACAATATAATTTAATCGTGTGTACACACCACACAGCCAGTTAGTTATACATTTCATAACTTTTAACATTAAACTTTCGAGCTACATTCCTACATTAAATACAATTTGAATCTTTTCACTGAATAACAATTGTGAGAACTTGTTATTTTTAATTTTTAATAAACATACATTTTCAACACAAATCTCAATCAAATAATATTTAAAAAAAATCTACAAACGCACTAGTAAAAGCAAATCACTACAATTATTATCGAAACTCAGTAATAAACTGTTAAATGTTCACACTTTCAAATGTTAAAATGTAAATATATTTAAGAAATATATATATAATAACAAATAGGTATTTCACGCAATTACAGAAACACAAAAAGCAAAATGGCTTCCGCTCCGCGAACACAAAACATTATTTTTACTCAGATTATAGGCAACGAACATTTACGATTATTCCCGCGACAACTGCCGAAGTTTCGTATCATGCCGCAGTATCTGCAGTTTTCGAAATTCATGGTTGTGTGCGTAGGCGATTGTGCACAAATAGCAAAAGTACGTTAATTTGCAGCGCCTGGCAAACAATGTTTGTGTGCTTGCAAATAGGTGCTATTTATAAAATATTAGGCGTTTTTAAGTTATTATATTTTGTTTATTCATTTATTTACTATTAATTAAAGTCATCTAAAACGTACGAACGTTTTATTAAAATATCTGTGAATGGCAAGTAAAGCAGTGCATTTCTGCTTACAAGGAGCGCACGCCCATGTGTCTTGTCAAGGGTATCGTATTACCCAGCTACTGGGTTGTGGACGAATCTGCCAAATACCAGCTTGATGCACTTGAGTCTATAGAGAAACGGGCCAAAAGGCTCATCGGCAACGAGAAACTGGTCGAGACAAGGCTCCAGAGCCTAGAACATCGACGACGTGTTGCAAGCCTGTCAGTTTTCTATCGGTTACATTTCGGGGAGTGTGCGATGGAATTGCACAGTCTTATTCCGCCAAGCCCGTTCCATCATCGGACTACAAGACAAACGGCGATGCGCCATCGTTACATGGTGGACTTCCCACCCATACGCACGAACCATTTTGGGAATACTTTCATTGTGCGTACGGCTAAGGAGTGGAATTCCCTGCCGGAGTCTGTGTTTCCTGATAGTTATAACCTGGGAGTATTTAAGTCAAGAGTGAATAGGTTAATTCTAGGCAAGCGTGCTTCATCTTCGACCACATCATCGCCTAAGATCAGGTGAGATTATGGTCAAATGCAAGCCTATCAACTATATAAAAAAAAAATAGGCAGTTTTTCATTGTAAAATACCAGTACCCAGCTGCAACCAGCTAGCCTAGAAGCCGAACCCATCAGGTAAGGCGAGCTCGAGATCAGCTCACAATAGCCCGTAAGATGCTTCGTGGCGCTATTGACGCTCCTGATCTGTTACATGTGCTGGCGCGCTTCTTTGTCCCAGACAATTACTGCTGGGGCAAAAAGCACAGGCTGTTTGCCGTGCCTCCATGTCGTACTGTTGCACGTGCTAAGTCGCCAATTCCTCGCACTTTGGCGGCGCTTAATGATCTCTTGGATTCTAATATTTCTAATCCAACAAACGATCTGTTTGCGGATGGATGGATGAAGATTTTATTGGTATGTCAGATGTACTGTGAGAAGAATTCATGAAAGTGTTGTTAAAATGTTAACCTTCTTTTATTTATGTTTTCACTTAAAATTTTACCATACTTTTCTACTTTGTTTATTTTGTATATTTTAGTACTTATGTGTTATAATTGTCTCTTTTAATTTTAGTTATTGTCATTGGTTATAAACATAACCGTTGTAATTAAATAAATAAGTGGTTGAGAAAAGGCTAAACAGGTGAATACTTATTCCATGCATACGACTTTTATTATATGATATGAATAGTGTTGCCATTCGTTCCGATATATCGAGACTGTCACCGTTATTAGATCTTCTGTCCCGACAAAGCACTGTTACCTCCCGTTTTATCGCCCACACGGGAATTCATACCGAATTACATGGCCGCGTGCTGGCGACGACGCGTGACGTCGTGACTTCGGCGCTGGAGAAGGGAGGCAGTCATCAGGCCATCATAAACTATTTCAACTAATTTTCTCCCTTCCATATCATCAATACACTAATCGCTTTTTGTGGAGACAATACTGCAATACCAACTTGGAGGGCTGGAACGACGTGGCAAATGCAATGTTTTTCATAAAATAAATGAAGAATTCGGAAAACATTTAGAATCAATTGGGTACCCAGCTCATATTCTGCATAATACCGTATCAAGTGCAGCTGGAATCTTATCCGTGGATGTAGAAATTATCGTCCTGAAAATATTTAATTATTTTTACATATTGTAATCTGTCAGAGTTGAAGGAATTTTGCGTTGATGTTGCGTTGCGTCCCGACACGAGCCTTGGCAAATATGGCAACCCTAGATATGAAAGATGAGTTATTAGTAATAACTTATTACTCATTGGTGTCGGGAGCAGAGTCTAAGCTATAGATGGGTTAGGGCTCTGGAGAAAGGAAGCTCACAATCGAGCCGTTATTTTTTTTAATTGATAAAAGACTCGCGCTTGACCACCATTTCACCTGATGGTAAGTGATGATGTGGTCGAAGATGGAGCACGCTTGCCTAGAAGTACCCTATTCACTTTTTGTTGTTATTTCATTAGGAAGGCATCAAATGACTTCTGTTGCTCTGTGTGGAGCGGAAGGGAGTGTCAGACTTCTACTGACTAAACACCCATCCTGTTCCTCCGCGGGCCGCGGCATTTATATTTGGGGCGAAACGTTCATGGTTGTTTGGTTATTTTTTCCTTCCAGTTGGCAGTAATTTCTTTCAAGGTCGCGATGTATAAGGAAAACTTTTAATCGCAATTACGTAATTGAATTTGCAGTCAATAGTGTGTGAAGTTAGCTGCATATTGTTTACATTTTAAATACAATTAAAAAACTATTAACACGGTTTTATATACTGCACTAAAAATACCGTTCAACCCTTGGCACGTTTCTTGCCTTGGCTCGGATGGGATCCTGTTTATTTGTATTATCCCCCTTTAGCTTTAAATAAACAGCATTAATAAGACGAATTTAATGAGCACAAACTCGATATGTTTACTAGTACGCAGTCCAAGGTTCCATCAGCCACCTTCCAGTCCCATCATCAGACTAGCTCAATGGTACCATAATAATCATATGTCCTCGTTATCAGGAGGAATGACAGAATATGTTAAGACGATCTAATGAACCCAAACTTGATATTATGTTTTCTAGTAGGCAGTCCAAGTATCTATCAGCCACCTCCCAATTTCATTATCAGACCAGTTCGATGGTACCAAAATATCGTATTGTCATCTAATCTTCATATAATTGCCAAGTTTCATGATGATATAATAATTAGAAGTGCGTGTAATTCAGGTTCTTAGATTTTTATACATAGTTATTTAGTTTGTTTCAGCTCAACCAAATAAAAGCGTGTTAATAATCACATTAATCAGTGGCTCCGTTTTAACATGGGAGATTAAGAAACATTACACACTTTCGTATTTATAATATGGTAAGTAGTCCATACTTACCGTGTGTTTAGGTGAATTTTAAGATAACTATTTAAGTCAAGAGTGAATAGGTTACGTCTAAGATACTTCATCTTCGACCACATCATCGCTTACCATCAGGTGAGATGGTGGTCAAACGCCAGACTATCAGCAATAAAAAAATAACACTGACTTTAAGATGCCTTTGTTATTTTGCTTTTAATAACTATAGAAATTGAGCTTCATAAAACTGACTCAATTCCAAAAGAAAATTAATAGCACTCTGAGGCTCACGAAAATCGAGCCCAGGACCTCGAGCTCAAGAGCAACACTTGTGAAAACTTGAGCAACGAGGCTGTCAAATTAAATCACTATGTAATCAAGCCGTTTAGATTTCTGACCCTCAGAAGTTGCAGGGATCAGGAATTGCGTGACGGGCTGCCGCCATAAGGGCGCCTTTAAATTAGCCGCGCGGCAGCAGTGCGCCTGAAAATCCATATAAATATAAACGCGCAGCGGCAGCGCTGCTGTCGCGCTGCGGCCGCGCGTCATTTATTTGCAGTTATTTGTATGGATTAACAAAGCAGAGCAGTGGCAGCGCTGCAACAGCGCCCTCAAAGTAAACGATTTGGTTAGACCAGTGTCAGATTAACTGGCTTCTGACTACTGTAACGACTGTCAAAGATGTCCAAATCACAGCCGGGACTAACGGCTTAAAAAACCCAATAGCACTTCTTGCCGAGACATCGTGCTAAGCAGCCGCGCTTGTGATCAATCGACCAACGAGGCAGTCAAAAAATTTCCAATTTACTAACAACTAACGGATTCCGTATGTTTTGTTCCAGTTAAACACTCAACATGGAGGCAGTAGTATTTGACGGCAGCAAGCTCTCCCTGAGCTACCAAAAGAACTACCCGATCCCGGAAATCATAGACGATAATGACGTCATCGTAAAGGTCCATTACTCCGGCATCTGCGGCACTGATCTGCATATCATTCAGGTAAACTATCTTCATTATCTGCTTAGCCTTTACCAACTATTTTGGGGTCACCTTCCAGTTTGAACGGATGTAGCTGAGTAAAGCTTTGGTTTCCTAGGATAGCGGTGCCGTCAAATAGCGGCCGTAATATTACGGACGCAAAAAGGCGGCCGTCTTTACGGTGACGACATGTGGAAAGTTCCACGGCCCTTGGGAAGACTTTTCGACTTCTGCCTACCCGTAAGGACTGTCAAAGATGTACAGACGCCAGCACATCAGGCTACAACAATCTGTCAAATTTCTTGAACAGACTTTCAACTTTATTGTTAAAGAAATTAGGTTCTAGGTTGATTGGGAAAATTTGACAGTTTCGGGTAGCTTCATGTGCTGGCGTCTGTACCTATAAATGCCAGCCGGGACTAGGGGGTCACTCCAGGGCGGATGTAATTGCTTTGTCACGAGCTCTTCTGAAAGGTTTTATAAACTAAAGGCCCTTATTGTATGCTATAGAGGCAAGGAGGTTCAGAGGCCAGGATTTAGGGATTTTGAACCTCACTTAAATAATTCTGATGGTCGCCGTCAGTATATAGAAAGAAACCTCGGATCCTTTTTAGAGTCCACTTCGGAGCTCCCTATGTAAAGCCTGTTAGGGCACATCTCTGGGGAGACTGTAATAAGCTCTCCCTTGAGCCGCGCTGTGCTCTGCGGTTTATGATCACTGTGCCACCGTATTTCCTGGGATTATTCGTTCAGAGTGTCCTCTCTGAACGCCAGTGACCCACCTGCTTTAAAAGGTGCAGGCAGGAATTTCGGCGGCGGTAAAGCGTCGAGTCAGTTGCCTCCTCAGTTGATTGTCTTAGACGTGCGCTGCTATGGAATGGCAACTTAAAACTAGACTTACGCTGACACATTAAGATTAGGGCCTCCGCATACGGGTAGTGTTGCCCAAACGAGAGTCTCGCAAGAGTCTTGCAATTAGCGATTATCCTATTGCTATTTATTAAACGGTAGTTGAGATCTCAGAACAATGTAACAGACTCTGTTTGTTACATTGTCTCAACTACCGTTTAATAAATAGCAATAGGATAATCGCTAATTGCAAGACTCTTGCGAGACTCTCGTTTGGGCAACACTACATACGGGTTCAGAATGGTAGAGGATTTAATTTTTTAACGGAATGGTAGAGAATTTAATTATTTCCAAAGAATATTTAAACTTGTCTATGAATTGCAATGTGTTAATTTGATTCTGTGGCAGTGAAAGGGATTTTTTGACAGGCAGTTGTCTTGGTTGGTCGCGGGAATTGCAAAGCTATAGTATCTAATCGGCTAAGATGTGTTGATTGGTGGCAACGTCATCTGATAACCATCCCGGTGTGCGTGGGCCTTGGTCTACACACACCGGACGCAATGGCTTAGGATTTATATGTTTACCAAAGGACTTTGTAAACTTATATGATTACTAGCGTCTGCTCGCGACTTCGCTCGCGTGAGAGGTTTTCCGCGTAAATCCCGATCCTATCCTAAAAAGTTACTTATTTGTTATTTCAGGAAGTAAACTATTTACTTACCCATTCGTATATGTACTGTATAAAGGTGTAAAAGTAACGAAATAAATAGTACCCGTATGTATTCGTTAGTATTAAAGTTAGTACTCGTTACTATCGTATCGTTACTCGTTACTTTTGATACCTCACATAGCCTAGAGCAACGCACGTATCGAGTCATATTGCGAATGCGCATTCGTATGGTATGAAATCGCGACGTCATATCGCATCATTCGTAATTTGTAGGAAACATGTTTATACGTTATATACCTAGCTGAATAAGGTGAATTTTTGAACTTGAATTGTGTAAAGTTAATCTTAGTTTGGTTCAAAAGGAAAATGTTACAACTACACGGAATCTACTACATGCGCGATTACGCGCGCATGCGTAAAGCAGCGCAGGAAACGTTCAACTTCTAACACACACGCATCAACGTTACCTGCACGAACTGAAACAGTTGTACACTTGTACCCAAAATACGAAACATGCGAGTAACGAATTCCATTCGTGAGTAACGTTTCGGTACTTGATTGAGCACCCGTTACTCAGTACCGAATTCATACGGTACTGTAGTTATTTAAAAGGGTAACGAACATCCATACATTCTTCTTCATAAACTTTCGCATTTATGTTCTTCTTAGAGGAATCAAAACTACAGGCCTCATCAAGTATAAAGTGATTAAATAAATTGGCGTGTAGGTGTTTGAAAGTAGGTCATTTTAATCAGTATAAAAATTAATTTAGGTACCTATATGCTTTATCATTATGATTATTTCAACTCATTACGGAGCTGTCAGTTACTTCCACTGCCATTTAGACTTAAAACTTTGGGAGTTGAAAATCTCTTTGCTATCAATAATTTTGCGTAGTTTCACGAGTAAATTTAAATAAGTATACTAAAGGAGGACCCCCCCAGGGGGTCGCGACCCACACGTTGAAAAACGCTGGTCTATTCTAATACATTGCATGTAGAAGATATCGACCCTCTTTTCCAGACAAACCTTTTACTGTTTTTTCGGTGATAGAAAATATTTCCGCAACAACAAGAAGGTAATCCCCATAGGGCCATTGCCTGCCGGGATCACGGAAATGTTCTAACTAGATATCGCGGCAAGAGAAGTAGAGGGAACAGCAACAGGGTGTGTTTTTAGTCAGTAGAAGTCTGACACTTTTTAGTCAGAAGAAGTCTGACACTCGCTTCCGCTCCACCCAGAGCAGAAGAAGTCATTCGAAAAGGAAAGGCAGAAGGTAATAACAATGTTATGTTTGATTCCAGGGTGAGTTCCCCGCTATCAAGGAAAGGCCCATCCCTCTCGGTCATGAGTCGTCAGGGGTCGTTCATGCAGTCGGCAAGAACTCTGTCTTCAAGGTTGGACAGAAAGTCGTCATTGACCCCAACTCGTAAGTAACATTATAGGGGAAGTATATATACAAAATGACATATACTTTTGTTTTTGTATCATTACTTTTTATTGGTAGTTCACAGCACATCCATAACATACATCAATCAGTTTTGGTCCTTAAATGATCGAAACTCATAATCGTTTTTAGCATATAATCGACACAAAAAAAAGATAAAAAATATTTAACTGAGATCAATCATAATCCATTTTATCCATATGCTTCGGACAAAATGATATACATATAATAGCTACAAAATTAATGTCATAATTCGCAAATGAAACGCTTAGTTCTTCTTGGAACATCAGCGGAAGAAGCGTGAGCCCAAAGCTAGAATTGTAAGTACCGCAACCAGCCTTTTCCGGGTTAAGATCTTGAATAAAGGTCGTTACAGTAGGTAAATGCAAACACAGCCCTCTTCATCGTCATGAGAAATATTAGGAAAATCTTCTTCCTCATCATTTTTTCACATATTTTTTTAGTGCCTTTGCGTTTTTTCTTTGTTGCCCCGAGCTTTGGGCTCCAAAGTTTTATTAGTACCGAAAACATGCCTACGAAGAGTTGTTTGAGGAACACCAAATTTTTACTTGAGGCCAATAAGCAGCCCATTTTCTTATCTCGAACTGTCTCGATGGCTTTTTTCATTGACTCCATTCCCCCAGATTGCCGATAAGTCATTCGTTTATAATTGCGTGTCATTTTGGTATCTGAAAAAGTTACCTACATATAACAGAAAAGCTATGGACAAAATGACATAACTATTTTGTACGTTACATATGTATGTCGTTTTGTCCATAAAACATTTTAAAACAATAAAATACGTAAATAAATTTACAAAGAACTCTTTTTCCAAAAATATGTTATTTAATTTGAAGATAAGTGTATGAGGAATGAAGCAAATCCCACATAAATAGATACAATAGCAAAAAACTTGCCATTTGAACAAAAACTTCATCAGTATGCATAGATGATACATGAAAAAAACTCGTAACCTGTGAATACCTGTCATCAGCCACGACACCAAGACGAATGAAATAAATGCATTCAAAATTTAACAGATTATAGAGTGCTGTGTGCCTCGTGGTGCCACTGTCAATTTCGGGTTAAAGTCCGCCAAAATCAAAATAACCCGCCTATGTCATTTTGTACGTATTTCCCCTATGCTTAGTCTGTTCTTAACTACTTACATTGTGGTCGGCTTCTACTCTAACCGATTGCAGCTGAGTATATGTAAGTACTTTAATAAGATATTGTAAGTCACTCCCGACAACCTTAAAAACCTGAACAAATCTTGATAAATTGTAACTAAGAACCATCTCGATCACGTCAGCTTTTTAACAAAAAACACCGCATTATGATCGGTCCATTCGTTGGAGCTACGATGCCATAGACAGACACTTAAACACCCGGTCTTCACCCCTCTCCACCCCTCCACAAAACTTATAACACCCCTCTTTTTGCGTGGGGGTCAAAAATAATCAATAAAAATAATCAATAGAAACATAATCAACGAAAAATAACCACAAAAAATTGATTTATAACCACATGTTCGGTTTAACCCCAATTTTCATGTTTATTTTTCCAGGGCCTGCAACATGTGTGATTTCTGCCACAAAGGGAACTACCAATACTGCCTAACAGCTGGGATCAACAGTACTATCGGCATCTGGAAGGACGGAGGCTGGGCGCAGTACGTCAGGGCTCCCCAGAACCAGATCTTCGCCTTACCTGATGGGATCACCACTGAACAAGGTGAATATACTGTCAGATATATTCAAATAACATAGGCTAGGATTATTTATATTACGAATGAGCCTGATTTTGACCCCGATCACACCTGATGATAAGGCTCAATTTACACCGCCGTGGAATGGAAGCGTCAATTCCGCCTCATGACGCGAGAAGTCGCGCGAATTCGCACAACTGTGCCTTGCTTGCTTGGCACCGCACTGCTGTGACCGACCCAACCGCCTCCCCGTTCGTGCCACTTCCCGCGGATTCCACAGACGGCGCCGACAGTAGCTAGGGGAATTCTCGAGAATGCGCGAGGATTCCCCGGAAGACGCGCGACCTTTTTTTGGCTCCTATTTAGTTTGTATGTTATACAATTGACATAAAGTTTATTATGCTATGTACAATTTTGTTGCAAGAAGTCGCTTCCATTCCATTCCGCGGCGGAGTAAATTGAGCCTAAGCGTTAGATGAGGTCTGTCTACGATCGAACGAGCGATCGTGCGAGCCTAGAAGATATTCACTTTTATTAGATTCTTTTTGCGATCAGCTTACCGTCAGGTAAGGAGCAGGCCCGAGTCGGCAGTGCGACTGTTCTGCTTGCGCCTCAAAGGGGGTTGTGAAATGTTCTAACGAGATATCGCAGCCCTGGAACGTAAGGGCAGCTGAAGGAACAGGGTGGGATTATAGTCAGTAGAAGTCTGACACTACCTTCCGCTCCACCTATTTTTTGTGATGTAAATATAAACTAGAAGAGGCCAGTGTTTCCTAACTGACTACTCTGAGAAGAAACACTGAAACAAACTCAGAGGTCAACGTCTTTGAAGTCCATACAATCTGTAATGATGCAATCATATGAGAGTCACGTATATTTATGTCTTTGCTGCTCTTTAGAGGACAGAAACACACAGATTTGAGCAGGCCCGTTCAAACAGTGCAAACATTTGTCAGTTGTCATCGTAACTTTCTTTAGCACTATAAGGAGCTCGAACTTGGTAGGTATTAAAAATGGTAGGTGTTCAGTACCAAGCCAGCCAACGGTAACTGGTATGCCGAACTGTCCGCGATTACACGGAGCTTTAACGTTGCTTTTCAAGCAATAGGCTCTTAGGCCGTAATGATTAAGCTTATTGCCTAGACTCACCCTCTGAGCTGCGACGACAAGCTTCGACCTTCCTCAGGCCACGTCCGTGATATGTGTGTAGGTATGTAATGAGTAATTGAAACGTGTAATGTGGGCAAGTGTTGATGGACGAAGGTTCCCAAAGACGCAAGCTTCAATGTAGTCCAGGCCGGGATGTAGCACAAACTTCGCACCAGATTGGAGCAGCTATTTATCACCAATTCACAATTACTTTCAACAAATTCGCGGGTCAGTCAGTCTGACTTCAATACGGTGTTACTGTTCAAAATATCCCAGGGTTTTAGTCAATTCGGGATTCTAGATTTCAATTAATCACTAATCACGATCAATCCGTTAATAGCACCTGAGATCCAATTCGATTTCCAATTACAATCAACAAAATCAATCTCCCAAGCGGTGAACTTTTTTTCCAACAAAGCAAAGGTTATCTGTCAAGTCATTTTCAAAGACAAGACCATAGATAATAATGTTGCCAACCAAAAAGGTGCGTTCTGTTTCACGTTGGACGGAACAGTATGCATTATTAAATTAGTATAATACTTTTACAATACTAGTACTTTTCTTTCCAGCTGGTCTTTGTGAACCCTACTCATGCGTCTCTCACGGCTTCGATCGCGCCTCCCCCCTCAAAGTGGGAGAGAAGATTCTCATTCTTGGCGCTGGTATCATTGGTAAGTAATATAGTATTATTCGTCTAAGACCATATACAATAAGCTGTTCAAAACCTACATAACTTGTCAAGAAGTGGCTGTCATAGTTACAGAATATTATTGACGGGTACAGACAAAGAATAGGGAATTTCCTAAGTATTTGTTTTGAGGAAAACGCAATTAAAAGTTTACAAGTTATATTATTTTTATTGAGACCAAAATATGCAGTAATTTTTACTTGAAGGTAATAAATGCCTTTTAATTTATATAATTATAGTTTTCAGTTATTAAAAGTCAATAAAATGGGTCAAAAAACCACTTGTGACGTGCGACATCTGTCGATTTTTTATAGAACCTAGTGATTGAGAATGAAACTACCACAGAAAATGATCATAATTACATTATTATTATGCATTCTTTCGCTCACCGAATCGCAGAAGTATCGCTTTGGAATCTGCCATAGGGCAATGAAACGCAGTATTCTGGGTGTGAGAAGAGGAGACAGAATACGAAACACTAGGAACACTGCGTTCTAAAACGGGCATAGTGGATGTTGGTAAAAAGGCTGCTAGGCTGAAATAGGATTGGGCGGGTCATGTTAGCCGCATGCACGAGGATCGCTGGTCGAAAGTCTCCACACAACGGGTGCCAGAGGATGGACAGCGCCACCGGCCCAGGAAGAGGTGGCGAGACGACAGGGATGTGTTCTACGAGGGTTGGTTAGAAGCGGCGCGGGAAAAGAGCGTATGGAAGGAATCGGGGAGGCCCTTTTCCAGCGGTGGGACAGTAGGATAATAAAAAAAAAATAATATTATTTATTTATTATATACTTTATTGCACACCTTACAATACATTTAAAGATACAAATAATAAAACTAGTGTACAATGGGCGGTCTTATCGCACAGGGCAATCTCTTACAGACAACCTTTTAATATATTCATTACAAATTAAAAAATTACATTTCCTGTTTTTGCCTGTACCTTTCAATTGGAGTTCTATCTTTTCAATGACTGAACTGTAAATAAATACACTCCCTTTTCATGTACTGTCGGTATTATCTGTTATGTGTTCAATATCTCTAATATGGCTCCGTGGTGGAGCGTTTGACGTGCGACTAACAAAATAACGGTCGTCAAAGGGACTATCAAAGGTCCACACAAATTTCTTGAATTGCGGTGCAATTAAAATAGTTCCATTTAAGACACACGTTCAAGGGGATCGAGACATTTCGATAGTAATTGTTGCACTATTCACTGCCTACATTTTGAGATTTTCGACGATCGTTATACACAGTATTCAAAAGTATAGAACTTCATAGTAATGCAAATTAAACACATAAATTCTGTAACGATAGTTGTTAGTTCGTAGTTTGTCAGTCCACTTTGTCATAGCGCTCGGCAAGAGGATTTTCTTTACCATATTAAGTTTTAGAATTTTTTAGTAGACACCACTAACGCTATCTATATTAACATTCTATCATTACTTAGTTTTTCAACGATCGACCGGTAGATAGTGCTATTAAAATAATTTTCACTAGCGCCATCTACCGGTCGCGCCGGTGAAATTTTCAGTTTTACAATATTATTGTCTTCGATTTTTCAATACAATACTATTGATTGTTGATTGAAGATTATTGTTGACAAATTGTGTGTCGAAAGAAATGCTATGCAAATACATAAAAGGATAATAAATTAAAAAACATAATTGTACTTATAACCAGGTAACCTATGGATCACCACTCTGCATCACCATGGCCACAGGGAGGTGACTGTCTCAGAGATAAACTTGACCAGGCTGGACATCATCAAGAGATTGGGTAAGATTGCATATAATTTTTAAAATAAAAAAGGGCGCTGCGAATCGTGGGTTCGATTCCTTCCTTCCTTACAGAACAAATACTTTATGCTAAATGATCTTGGTATTAAATAACACTTTTACCCCTAATTATTCCCGTCAATAAAAATTAGATGAAACCGGTGTTTCTCTAACTTACTACCCTGAGAAGAAACACTGATACAAACTCAGAGGTCTCTCTTGAAAAGTCTCGTCTCATCAATTTCTCAGTCTCTCTTGAAGTCCATAGGTACAATCACTGGGAAAATCATATGGGAAGTCCGTATCGGATATTTTGAGCAAAGATACACATAGATTTGAGTGGGCCTGTCTAGACAGAGCAACAATTATTATTCAGATAACGTATCGCTCAACTTAGAGATTTAAGGCTTACCTACATAATACTTAGTAGATAGTAATTTCGGATCTGGCTATTTGTGCATTTGTAGTTAAATATTTGTAAAATAACCTAATGCACACATTGAGGTTTGTTGTTAAGAGAATTAATGACTTTATGATGTATGACTATCATGTTTTCATTATTTTTTCAGACACCGGCTTTAGACTAGTCACACCTGATGTGCTGGCGAAAGAAAACATTACCTACGACGTCATCATTGACTGCACAGGTAACATATCGACGGTTAAAAGGAAATAGGGTATAAGCGACATTTTGGACTGGTATTGTTTTGAAAGCCGAATGTTTCTTGTGTTCTATTATCTTTTATACAACTACTGTGAAAAGTACCTTATCCTATTTTTTTTTGACGTGACAACGTCTTATAATTCGATGAAGCTGGCTGCACGCACGAAAATACATGACTCATGCGGCGTTACCTCGCTCTGAGGCGTTCCATCGCTCTGAGGCGTTCCAAAGCAAATCAAATTGGATCTACAAGTTGACATTTATGTATGACTCAACGAGTCAAGTACTAGGCTATCATAAGACGGTAAGAGATGACGTCACTGTGTAGGGATTCTTTGACATTTATGTATGACTCAACATTCAAGTACTAGGCTATCATAAAACACTAAGAGATGACGTCACTCTGTAGGGATTCTTCCATTGTCATGAGAAGTGCAGTAATAGTGATGTAAAATTAAAATTTTATTTTGAAAAATGCAACCATTCCATCAGTATTTTCTCATGACGTTGTCACGTTCAACTATCGTCAGTAAACCGACTTTACAGACTACCGATTTTTTTATTACTGATGGGCCCACTCTTGACCTCGATCTCGCCTGATGGTAAGCGATAGATGAGGTCTAAGATGGGACGAGCGAGCCCAGAAGATGCCTATTTACTCGTGCTTTAAAGGTTGAAAGGTCATAAGTGGCAGGGAACACAGTCCTTCTTTTACTATAACACTTAATCAACTGTCTGATGTTTTAATAAAAAAAATACATCAGATTTTCTAAAATTCTAAACATTGAACGGCTCTCCTAAACATTTCTTTTTTTTTTGTCGCTTATACCCTATTTCCTTTTGACCATCGTATCATCGTCTGTTTAGCCTTTTACCAACTATGTTGGGGTCGGCTTCCAGTCTAACCGGATGCATCTGAGTATTACTTAGTGTTGTACAGGGAGAGACAGTCTATCTTATCTCCAGAGCCGGATTAACCCTGTCAGAGGCCCTAAGGCAATGGCATTCTCGGGGCCCCTTTTCTTACTTTGACTGACCAAATCGTGTGTGTACTGAGGAAACGCACATTAAGGGCTGTGGTTTTTAATATATAATTTTCCCAGATTTGTTCTAAAATTGTTTTAGTTCTACTACTAAATCTAACGATTTGTATTTTGTGAGATAACAGTGAGGTCCCTAAGTTCACACGCACATCAAATTCTCGTTCGAAGAAACATGTTTTCTTGGTGCGTGCACTGGGCCTGGGCCCCTAGTTGATGCGGGGCCCCTAGGCAGTTGCCTACTCCGCCTAATGGTTAATCCGGCTCTGCTTATCTCTATAGCCCAGTAGCTGGGTAGCATGATACCCCTTGACAAGACTGGAATCAGATTTACTGGCTTCTAACTACTGTCAACGATGTACCAATGCAAATCCAAATTTATCCCTTTTTTTTCTGGCTGTGCTGTTAGGGACCGTTCAGTATTACGTAAGCTCTATAGGGGGGCGTGGGGGTCTTTGCTTTGCTTATTTTTGATGACATGGGGGGTGGGGGGATCTAGATGGTGATTACGTCAGCAGTAATTATTTAATTTTTTAGACATATAGCAACACACATTGTCTATGCTTCAAAATGAAATGCATTTTCGGGGATTCCTACAAATAATGAATTGTTGAATTCCGTGTCAGTAAAGTTTATTTAAATGAATATTATGTGCGTTACAGACTTCTTTCCAAACCTATTGCTTATACTGCTGCTCATGAATCAATCAATTGTACCAATGTTTACGTAAGTATGGAGGGAGGGGTAAGAGCTTTCCTTACTTTTGCTGACGAGGGGAAGGGGTGGGTTAAAAATTACAAAAAAAATGTGCTTACGTAATACTTGAACGGCCCCTTACTCTGAACCGAGTTACGAGTAGATTTCTGTCAACCTCTGTTTTAATATTGGACCACCAAGATACAGGCTGTGCCTAGCTTGGGGTCCATTGCTATTTGTGTTGTGTTCTGTAACTATGTCCGTATTGTATTTCCCGTTTCTATCATTGTAACTTGTGTGTGTTAAATAAATAAATAAAAATAAAATAAAATAAATGATAGGTGGTATCAACGGTTCAAGATGCTTTCCGAGGCACAGGGTATAACACCGCCAAATTTCAAACTCCGGGCTACTACCGAGAAATTCCTTACACTTTTCACCCGACCCAGGAATTGAGCCCGATACTACAAGCTCAGCACTCATGTGCTTTTTGAGGCACGTGGAATCGCGATACATTAATAGTCTCGCATCTACGGACCGACCTTGACAATACCCGCACAGCTGTTATAATTTAGCCACGAGCCCCTTTGGACAGGTTACGCAATAGTTTTTTTAAATTTTAATCAGTCTTATCTCATTTACAATGAGATCGGCTTCCAGACTTGCTAAGAGCTGCATATGCCAGAATTAGTGATGCAACGAATACTACTTTTACGAATACGAATATCAAACCTACTGTTCGGCGAATACGAATACGAATATCTCGCCATGGTAATAAAAGACTTATTTATTTGATGAATGTTTACTCTTCTAATAATTAAAATTTACAACAGGCAAATTTTTATTTAAAAAACACAAAATTTGTAGATTTTCTAGTTTTAGGTGATTTCTTTTTGCAGTCTGGGTGTTCCCAGCCGTTGAAAAAAGTCTTTCCGAGGCGACTGTACATGGCTTCAGTGAAAAATATTTTTGGGCGAGTTTTTCCAGACTTGGAAATTTTTCAAATCTGCAGTAAATAGAGTTGCGTACAAAAATATTAGTTTTTAAATATTCGTATTAATATTTGCTGAATACGAATATTCGGTAAATGTCTACTATTCGGCGAATACGAATATTCGTATTCGTATTCGTTGCATCACTAGCCAGAATTCAATGCACAACTACTGCAAATCTGTATTTCAGAGACCTGCACCTTAATTTAAGTGTCAATAGCCTAATGGGTAAGGTGTCGGACTTATGATCGATAGGTCGCGAGTTCGAACCCCACCCATTACACTATTGACGTGAACCCACTTCAGACACAAGCATATTTAGCTTAGTTGGAGGGGTTAACATGATTGCTAGTAATGTGAATGCTACACACATTGCCAGTTATTTAAAAAAAATCTGCGTAATTCAGAAATTGGTATAATCATGCTATACAATCGAAATTAAATATAATTTATTTACACGACTGAAGTAGTCAAGGTATGCTTACAACCGACTCTTCTAACGAGGTACCGCAGTCCTGAAACGTAAGGGTAGACGAAGAAACTGGGTGAGTTTTTAGTCAAGTAGAAATCTAGCTACCTAGTATAGGAGTCATTAGATAATTTCCCCACCGGAAAAAAGGCATACTTAAAGACGGTCGTTTCATCGGAAAATTTATTAGTATAATGACGATGACTATAGAAACAGGCATGACGTTTTTCCTGAACAAAATCTTTAAATAGTATTTATAAAACAAATTTGCTCCCGATATAGATCTTATAAACTTCACAAGGGATTTTAATACAGTTTTCAGCAATAGATAGAGTGATTCAAGAGGAAGGTTTATATATATAATCAATGATAATACATGTATATTATTAGTATATTGCACACGTGCGAAGCCGTGGTGGGTCGCTCGTATTTCATAAACGTCTTCTTCTTTTCTTCTATTTCCAGGAGTGGGCAAGGTGATGGAGATAAGCTTCAACTACCTGAAGGAGGGTGGGAAGTACGTGCTCTTCGGATGCTGTCCCCCAACACACACCACCACGTAAGTATAACTCCTCAAATTCTCATGGACTGGTAACTCGCAACATACAAATTAATGATAGAAATTCTGTATCGCGCAATTAGAGTTTACAGCATAACTAGCCTCCATTAAATCATCCGATAAAAAACATCGGGCAGTTGCCCACTAGCTGTGTTATTCTGTAAGACCTCATTCTAAACTTCGAATCTGAATCCGCTGTGAGTTTATTGATTGGCATTCTAAAAACTCGATTGTTAATTCGAATTTACACTAGCGCTACCCTTGCGAGCGTGTCAGCGAGTTGAACTAAAGATTTTGACAGATAAAGTATGAGATGACGTGAGAAGTGGCATTCGGTAATATAATTCCTCCGTCACTTCGACGCTGTTTACAGAATGCAAAATCAAGGTCACTTTGAACCATAAGCGAAGTGACAGTGAATAGCTATGTGAAATGCGAGTTGTTGTTTGAATTTTACAGAATCGACGTACAGACAAAACACTTGTCTGGTCACATGTTTCTCCCTTTTCAATGGGATTGGAGGACTTTACACTTGTATATTCCCAAAAAGCTATGTTGCTGTACTTAGAGTTCCTAGGTTTAAAGATACTTAAAGCGTCAATAGTCTAATGACTTAAATGTCGGCCTTGTGATCAAGAGGTCGCGGGCTCAATTCGTTACAATATTGCCGTGAACCCACTCCAGACACAAGCATTTTTGCTTAGTTGGAGGGGTTAACAAGATTGCTAGTAATGTGAATTCTACCCACGTTGCAGGTTCTCTTTATACAGGGTGGCCCGTTTACAGTGGTCCAAAGATTTTTTTCAGCTTGAGAGCATCACAAGTGATTATTTAAAACATACTTTAGTTAAGCGAAAACTTATGGTTTAGAAATTATGTTTTTTTTTTTAAATTACCCGAAATTTCAATATTTTTGACACAAAACCACTCTGTTATGAAAAGTACTGGACCGAATTGAATGAAATTTGGTATAAGCATAGTGCAATAATCTACCTATCGCGCTATAGGCTCATCTAGTGTAAATAACTAGACTAAATTATTAAAAAAAAAATCAAAATTTCGAAACCATAAGTTTTCGCTTAACTAAAGTATGTTTTAAGTGATCACTTATGATGCTCTCAAGCTGATAAATATATTTGGACCACTGTAAACGGGCCACCCTGTATAAAAAATCTTTAATATGTCACATTCTTGAGAAAAATAATAAAAATGTTATCAAATATTTTACATGCATAATTATAGTTCGGCATCACCAGTTCCAATTTTAGTTAAAAACAAAGAAGCTGTAATGTATTTATTGGTTATCGGCTTGCGTTTGACTACCATCTCACCGGATGGTAAGTGATGATGTGGTCGAAGATGAAGTACGCTTACCTAGAAGTTACCTATTCACTCTTGACATAAAGATTCCTAGGTTATAGCTATCAGAAAACACAGACTCCGGCAGGGAATTCCAGTCCTTAGCTGTACGCTAGTTGAGTTGAGTTTGAAATGCATTTCTTTCTCATTCATTTTCATACTTGAGCGTCTGATTTTCTTTCTTTTTTCTTCTTTTTCTGTTTCAGCGTGAACCCGTTCGAGATCTACAACAAAGAGCTGACCATCATTGGCGTCAAGATCAACCCGTTCAGTTTCCCCAGCGCTATCAGCTGGCTTAAGGCTATGGGCAGCAGGTGAGGCTTCGGCATCAACGTTTATCTTACTAATATTATAAATGCGAAAGTTTGTGAGGATGGATGTGTAGATGGATGGATGTTTGTTACTCTTTCACGCAAAAACTACTGAACGATTCTGAATGAAATTTGGTAAGTAGATAGTTGACATTCTGGAATAACACATAGGCTTCTTTATATCCCGAAATTCCCACGGGATTGGGATTTACGTGGAAACCTTGCCAAGCGAAGGAAGTCGCGGGCTGAAGTTAGTAATGTCTAAATTAAGGCCAACTATTATCTTACCAAAGTTTCGGGAATGTTCTAATGAGCTACCATGGTCCCAGAACGCAGACTACTGAAGGAACAGGGATCTAGTCTGTTTGACTTCCCATATCTTTAGTCTAGTCTTTTTGACTTCCCCTTCCGCTCTGAAAAGGAGTTTCAGACATTCATCGGGAAAAATGACGAACAAGAAGTACCCAACATAATATGACGCCTATGGTTGGCAAATGTGTGTAAAGGCAAAAGATAACATAGCAGTGGGAATATTATAGAGCAGGAACGGCCAACTTGATCAGAGCTAAGATCAACTTTTTACCGGCGAATCCTTGTGGGATCCACCAATTACATATTCTTGAAATTTTAAATAAAAAGTATAGTTTTTCATGTTTTTTTTTTTATTAAACAGAAAAACAATTATGTTTCGCAATCAGTTCCATATATTATCTTAGATACCTATATTAAATATTATTATTAGGTCTATATTTCTTTTTTTATTTTTTTTCTTGAAAATAGGTTCGCGTTTGACCACTATCTCATCTGATCGTAAGTGATGATGTGATCGAAGATGGAGCACGCTTACCTAAAAGTAACCTATTCACTCTTGACTTAAAGACACCTAGGTTGTAGCTGTCGGGAAACACAGACTCCGGCAGGAAATTCCACTCCTTAGCCGTCCGCACAATGAAGGTATTCCCAAAATGTTTTGTGCGTATGGGTGGGATGTCCACCATATAACGATGGCGCTTCGCCGTTTGTCTCGTAGTCCGATGATGGAACGGGCTTGGCGGAATTAGATTGTGTTATTCCATCGCACACTCCCCGAAATGTAACCGATAGAAAACCGATAGACTTGCAACTCGTCGTCGGTGTTCAAGGCTCTGGAGCTTTGACTCGACCAGTGCATCGTTGCCAATGAGTCCACTTTTAAAAATTAAAATAATTTTATGACTTGCCGCAATCGACTCGACTTAAAGCCCCGATCGCCCAGTCGATCGCGATCGACTAGTTGGCCACCCCTGTTATAGAGTATCAAGCTATAATGTTCACATTGCTAGGACAAAGGCCTCGTCTCTATGAGAGGAATGGGCCGTAATCCACCACGCGGCCCAAGTGCGGGTTCATGGATGTCATATGTGTTCGGGCCCAGGACAAGCCAGTTTCCTCACAATGGTTTCCTTTACCGTTTTGAAACCAGTGGTGAAGGGATAAATTAGCTAAAGTGAAGCGCCTACCTAGAGTTGGACCTTTTTTATTCGGTGGTAAAATCAACTAATGACTCCTCTTCCTGCTGCAGGTGGAGCGGAAGGGAGTATCAGACATCTACTGACTAAAAACTCACCCTATTCCTTCACTGTAGCTGGAATTGGACCTTAGAGCAGGATAAGGGTGCGTTTCCACCAGAGATGTGCGATGGAAATGTGTCGTGCGAGGATGTCTAGCTGTGCTGTGAAAATGTGTGGGGGTTTCCACCAAAGCTGTGCGATGAAAATGTGCCTACGAGGATGTGTAGCGGAGCTGTGAAAATGCGCATTAATGTGTGGTGCGAGGATGCGCAAACCTCGCAACACATCCTTCTCAACACAGATTCCTCGCAACACATCCCTCGCAACACATCTCTCGCACACATCCCTCGCACACATCCCTCGCTTGTTTTGTATGCCCAAAAATCTAGCTCCGCTGAGCCGTTTCCACGAGAGCTGTGCTGACCGAGGCGAGGTAAATGAAGCGATTCTATTGGTTCTTTACAAACACATCCCTCGCTACGCATCCTCGCACATCTCTGGTGGAAACGCAGCCTTAATGAAGGATTTCACAAAACTGACCTAATTGATGCGTTATTTTTCAAGGTACGTGGACTACCATAAGCTTGGAGTGAAGACTTACGCTCTATCAGAATACAAGAACGCTCTTGAGGATCTGAAGAAGGGCACTGTCGCTAAGGCTGTGTTCAAGGTTGTTCAGGACTAGATATTGGATGCTGATGATGTTAAAATATTAATAAATATTTGGTCTCGTTGTTGATTTGTTTTTCTTATGTCCTTAAATCCCATGTCCTGGTCATCAAACATCCTACGTAGTGTCGTGGATTTTTTTAACAACGTTAGAGGGTGGACCTGCTAACCATACGCATAAAACGTTATAAGAATACTTTCATTGTGCGTACGGCTAAGGAGTGGAATTCTCTGTCGGAGTCTGTGTTTCCTGATAGCTATAACCTGGGGGTATTTAAGTTAAGAGTGAATAGGATACTTCCCACATTATCGCTTACCATCAGGTGAGATGGTGACCAAAGACGACTGTACCGTGGGTGAGTTCGGAAAAATCTAAAGTTACATACAGAAACAGCCCGATCGGAACTGTCTGTCTACATTCAAAAGTTAAGCCAAACGCTAAACCATTTCTTGTTTTTGAAGTGGAAACTACCATGATTAATCCAGTGACATAATTATAAAGGCATAGACAGAATATACTTTATTGTATACCAAAATTTAAATACATATATTTAACAATATTGTTTTACCTATGGTTAAAATAGCATGAACGAGAGCGAACTAAGCATACAATAACGCCTATCGTGTACTGGACAAAAACGCATACACGAGTGCCGTAGGAAGGCATATATCAGAATGGCGGCGAGTGATTCACTTAACACAAAGATACCACGTGACGACCACGACCTCGCTCTTAAGAGTGAAGTGACTGAGAAGAGAAGACGATGGCTTTGTTATCGCTGATATAATAGTTTAGGTTTATCATAGTTTAGGGGCTGGACCAAGCGCCTGATATCTAACGACGGCAATAATCCTTGATGTGCTACAGATTGAAAAGATATTGCGGCCTCCGAAAACCGCCACCGTTAGCATGGATCCTGCTCCCAATCCCCGACGCCGATTTCATGAACCATAATGCTTAGTAGTACCTATACACTATTCCTATTGACACCCATTATCACCTGCTTAGCCTTTCCCCAACGTTCCCTTTTAACTTTCCCGTTTAGTGCTATGGTTGAGCACTGTTTTTAGAGTTAATATATAAGGTAGCAGAGATTTACTTTAGATAGCACTTTGGAGAATTAGGGAGAGCAATGACAAGGCGTGAAGTCGCAATAAAGAATGTGGACCGAATGTTCTTTATTAAATTAGAGTTGTATAACAGTAGTTTTTTTTTTTAGCGTGGAAATATTATCAAATAAGTCCTCCCACCCCGGGCAGGGTGGTAGGGACTGTCAGACTTTTACTGAATAAATTCCACGGTGTTCCTTCAAATACCCTTTACGTACCGGGGTCACGGGTAATGGGATAAGTCCCACGACCCCGGCAGGCTTCGGCCCTCTGCAGGGGGGCAGTAGTGTTAACAAAAGTTTAACAGTGGTCATTGTGTGAGCGCGCTCTCAGGGCACGCGTCTCGTATGTCTATTTACATTATAATAAATTTATAGTATTTATAATAATATTCATAGATAAAATAAATAACTAGATATGGTCAACAGACGAAATTATATCGGAACCGTGTGTCTCCAGTTAGGCACTGGGCGGAGCAACAACTACACATGCAGTTTAATAAAATCAATAGATACGCACTCGCGCACACACCCGCATTTCTACATACAATCAACAATAAACCTTATTCCGTCACACACAGCGTGTATTTACCATGCACCGTAGAACTTACCCACACAAAAACATCGGTCGCTATCGTTGTGCTGTGCAAAAGCAATTTATTTTACATATACGCTAGTGATTGACTAAATCGGAAAGTTATCGATTCTTCCATTTATTATTGTACAATTTTTTTTGGGCACCTGAAAATGAACCAAATAAAAAATAGCATGTCCAGAAAATATTATAATAACAATAAACATATTAAGAACATAACATTACATAATTATTATTAAGTACTACCTACTAAGTATTAAGGGCTACCCTGGCGCTTTCGACTTAAATCTTAATATTTAATTATCATAGTGATAGGTAAAATAGAAGTTGATGTAAACTTACATTACGCTCTTGATCGGAACATACCAGCGGTATAGGTTGTATAGAATCCTGAAAAGTTGAATGACTGATTTTATGAATGCCCTAAAACATGAGAATAGCTTTCAGTAATTAAATAAAATTTAACCCACTTCTGAAAAAATTAGTTGTACTCTTAATTTTGAAATTGTCCATTCAAAAATCCTGCGACTTTTCTTTAGAGGCTGGAAAATTTCTGCGCTGAAGTGAACCGAGCATATAGTGCTATTTTTTGTAGGGTACCAGTTAGGTGGCATGCCTGTGGCATCAATCCATTCCTTTTTTATATTACCATCTTTTGGGAAGCTGAAAAGTACGAAAAGCACTTATTTATCATTTACATACATCCTAAGCTACTTCTAAACGTCACCATATAATAAGCATCGCAATAATTACGTAACACACTATAAATCAAGATCTGAATGATTTTGACGTATATTGCTAATCCATTGCTTCATATGTTCGAAATATTGGTCTGCTCAACAATGTAAATACCGCAGTGAGTGTTGTTGATTTAGCATAATGAAACCGATTCCTACTGTAAGTGTGTTACGCAATTACCCCGCAGGTAATAGTTTAGTAGGTTATAATAGGTTTTCGTTATAAGAAAAATCCTATTTAGTAGAGAAATGGTTAAATATATGAAAACAAACATACATCCATGCATAACAAATAAATAGCATGAATATATTGACTTATTTTAAGCTAAATTCACAAATATATTATCTGAACCATGCCGATTATTATAACGCATTCGAAGCTTCAACGGAAGTAAAATACAAAAACCATAAAAAAATAAAGAAACAGCAACATAGGATAAGGCATAACATATGATAATTCTAAACCGAAAAAACACCACCGATTATTAACCTAAAATTAAAGTAGCTTACTTTACGAATAATGGTTACGTATTTCTCTATTACTCTGTAAAAAAATCAAAACAAGTAAAAAAACATTATTTACATCGATCTTCCAACCGGGCTAAAACGGTTGACAGATTGAAAAATAAACTATTGTAGCGACGGCGACGTCGGAACTCCTTACGCATGCTACGGGCGTAAAATAAATTGATTTTTTTTTTGTACACTTGACTTTTCAACGTATTTTTATTTCTGTCATCTCATGTAAAATAAAAGTTAAACATATTTTCTTAGAGGTTTCCGTATGTTATAAAAAACTTTGTACCAAAAAATTTAAACAGACTCGCAAAAAACACTGCAAAGTGAAAAATACCTTTAATTTCGGTAGTCGGTGTCTTTAGTTTTGTATTTTCGTTTTTGGCACCGACTTCCGAAATTGAATTTATTTTTCACTTTGCAGTGTTTTTTGGGAGTCGGTTTAATTTTTTGGTAAAAAGTTTTTATTTCACTCTTTTTAGTTGGTCGATTTTAATTTACCTAGTTACAAGAGCCTAAATGTCAACTACTTATATTCATTTACAAAATATTGCTTTTCCCAATGTTGGGCTGTTATTTGTTGAGGAGTTCTCCTGGTAGTTCACCATCAGCTTCACTTCACAATATGCATTGTGACGAGCATATTGTGCTTAATAACCACATTCAAGTAATCGAAGCACATGAACTACTTATTATTTCTACTTATATATTGAGTAGTTCCAGTGGCCATCGGTGGTCTTTATCATCAGGTCTACTTCACAAATGGTGCTTTTCGAATACAACTACACCAGTTACCTACTATAAAAAAACACTCAAATCACTATAGGTGTGCCTATAATATTTGAAAAGTTCCCTCGATTTCTCCAGGATTCCATCATCAGATCCTGACTTGGTGACAATGGAACCAATTTCGAAGTATACCCTTTCAAACAAAAAAAGAATTTTCCAAATCGGTTCAGCCGTCTTCGAGTAATCGGTGATCATACATAAAAAAATAATAATAATATACGCGTCGAATTGTTAACCTCCTCCTTTTTTTGTCGTCGGTTGAAAAACCCCTAAACTATAATAGCAATATTTCATTCGTCACATTGCTGTCGATAGCCTATGTAAGTGGATCTGCACAAGCACATCACTAATTCGTCGCAAGAAGTGGCGGCCTCACTACGCGATGAATCCGCGTAATACAGTTTCGTATGTTATTTTTACATTGCTTGTCCAGTTACTTAGTGACGAACTCAGGTAGTGGTTAAGGAGCAATGTATTTATAGCAAAGGTAGTACAGTCGCTCTGATATTTGAAAACAAAAATAACATAGTAAAACCAAGAAATATTTTACGATTTATTGTTTTTCATGATTTTAAAGACAAATATTGTAAAATACTTGTACCTACATATGGTAAGTGATTCCATGATTCACATAGTTTTGATTTTGGCTTCGGTTTTTACAAGATACCACAGAACAACTCGGCATTCATATATGTTATCACGATCGCCGTCGAAAGCGCACTAGTTCGCGGAGACGGCCACTTGCCTGTGACATGAGCCCTGTGGCCATGTCGCGCGGACACCGATACGCCCCCTTACCACTTCTCCTGTATTTTTTATTTCTGTGATAATATTCCTTTGTGCATTGTATGTACGGTTCTAAGTGCGCGTGTCTCAGACGTTTGTTTATGATCGGCAGCTTCTCAAAAGCGAAGGGTAGGTAGGCTACAATCGGCTTCCAGTCTAACCCAATGCAGCAGAGTACTAGTTTTTTACATGGAGCTACTGTCCATCTGACCTTCACAACCCAATAGGGAGACACAATATCCTTTGGTAAGACTGGACGACTGGTATCAGCTTTTCTGTCTTGTTTTTTTTCGACTACCCGTAATGACTCTCAAACAGGGCTGGGCAAAATACATGCTTTGCTTTAATTGAAATACAAATTACAAAATACTGTATCGCAAGTAATTAAAATACGAAATACAAAATATCTTTAAGTAAGGTATTTGAAATATAAAATACAAAATACAGTATTTTAACTATTTTTAATTGAAATACAAATTACAAAATACCAAATAAGTAATCTAGACCAGGGAGCCGAGTCTGCTATTGCAATAGTGTCGGAATGGTGGATCATTGATTTTTAGGGTTCCGTAGCCGAATGGCAAAAACTGAACCCTTATAGTTTCGTCATGTCTGTCCATCTGTCTATCTGTCCGTCCGTCGGTCCGTATGTCACAGTCATTTTATTCCGAAACTATTACGACTATACATGTGAAACTTGGTAGGTAGATGTATTTATTTATTTATTTTATAATTTATGTACACACAGTAAAATACACTAGGAAAGCATAATTATAATATTTGAGTACAAAGGTACTGCTTATTTCTTAAGAAATTTCTTCCAGCAGACCTGCGAAAAGAGAAGTGAAAAAGAAATGTTGTCTACATTTCTTTTTCACAATAGTGTGTGAGAACAAGAAGAGAAATAAATATGAATATGTGAAGTCTAAAACTAAAATATTAAATATACCTACACATACTTACAATGCAATGAAAATAACATATACTTAAATAAATACATAATGTTAGAATATATAAACATATAATATAAATATATACATAAATAATTAACACAGTTAAGAGGAAAGGTAATGCTCTTTTAATCGACATTTGAATAGAGATATTGTTTTTAAATCACGAATGCTAGGCAGAAGCGAGTTCCACAGTCTTACAGCATGGACAGAGAAGGAATAAGAGTAGTAGCTAGTTTTATGAGGATGAGATTTAAGGAGGGATCTACACGGTACGTCGCTAGAACGAGCGTAAGAAAAACGCTCACGCAGATAGGAAGGATAACACGGGTTATGTAAAATGTTGAAGAAGAGACACAAAATCCTAGTGTTCCTGCGAAGACGGATTGGGAGCTACTTGAGTTCCTTGCGAAGGTGAGAAACATGATCATACTTTCGAAGACCGAAAACAAAGCGAATGCACAAATTTTGCAAGCGCTCAAGCTTGTTTAATAGCTCCTCAGTAGCATCCAAGTAGCAGGCATCGGCATAATCTATAATCGGCTGAATAAGTGTTTGTGCCAAAGAAACTTTAGTCTTCAAGGGCAGAAGATTTTGAAGGCATTTCAGCCAATGAAAGGAGAAATTTACCTTTCGGCTGACCTCATTGACCTCAGCACGCCACGAGAGATTGGAGTCAATAACTACACTCAGATCTTTAGCGGTTTCAGTATAGTCAATGCGAACACCATCGAGATATAAAGGCATCAGAGATGCAACAACAGCCGCACTGCGAACGAATCTACTGCCAATGATTATGGCCTGGGATTTAGTTGGGTTAATTTGCAAACCAAATGACTTAGCCCAAACGCTGATGCATGCCAGGTCATGATTCATTGCAGCAATTGCAGAACCCGCGTCAGCTACAGTAAAATGTCGGTAAAACTGCAAGTCATCTGCGTAGAGATGAAAACTAGAGGAGATTACTCTGGTAACAAAGTTTATGAAAATTGAAAAAAGAAGAGGAGAGAAAACGCTACCCTGAGGAACACCCTCAGTGAGGCTACACCAATCAGAGAAGGACTCCTCCAGGCGAACACATTGAGAGCGTCCCCGAAGATAAGAACCGAACCAGGCTAAAGTAGAAGGAGAGAAATTGATAGATTGGAGGATACCTAGTAAAAAGTCAAAATCCACTGAGTTAAATGCGCTACTGAAGTCCAGCAATACAAGAACTGTAAGGGACTTATCGTCGTTGCGCTTGCAAAAGGCGCTATGTGGTAAAAAGTCTTTTTCGTTCTTTTATGCAGTTTCAATCGTTATTTTAATACACACGTGCTGTAAAACAGCTATCTAATAAACGAGATATTTAAGGAGTTACTTTTCAATATTGCGTTTATCAGATAGCTGTTTTTACAGCATGTGTGTATTAAAATAACGATTGAAACTTCATAAAAGAACGAAAATTGACTATTCACCACATAGCGCCTTTTGCAAGCGCAACGACGTTATTCTCCATTGCCCAGCGGATGTCATCGGTCACTTTTAAAAGCGCGGTTACAGTACTGTGATCCGGGCGAAAACCGGATTGAAAAGGGGATATTATCGAATTTGACGCCAAGAAAAATGATAATTGTCTATGAACTATGTGCTCAAAAACTTTAGAGAGAAAAGGGAGGATAGAAACGGGTCTATAGTGGGTTAATAAAGTAAGATTGTTAGTTTTAGGTAAAGGTATTATTATGTGAGCCTGTTTCCAAAAATACGGAAAGGAGCAAGAGGAAAATGAGTGGTTGAAGATGTGAGTGAGAACAGGAAGTAACGAGGAAAGGATAAGAGTTATCATTCTTGAACACAACTTATCATTACCGACTGCTGAAGAAGTAATCGCAAGAATAGACTTCTTAACGTCATCCTCAGTAACATCGCTAAGCTTAAGAGAGAGAGAGAGGACAAGGTGGTAACGGCAACCTAGAAAGACTATCTAGTGTCGCGGCTTTAACAGACGGATCAAGAGAAAAGGGAAGGAAAGACAAATGCTTATTTAGATCATTGAGGTTGACATCCTTACACTGGTTGGTAGGTGACTTACCTATGCCTACAGATTTGAGAAATTTCCATACATCGGAAGAACTGCGATTATTGAGTTGGTCGTGAAAATAGCGTCTCTTAGCATCTTGACACAGATGACTGCAGTGATTACGTAATGATTTGTAATAAGAGTGATTCAGCTCTGAAGGTCTACGCTTATATCTGCTCTAAGCTTTATCCCTGCGAGCCATAATCTCTTTAATTTGTTGCGTTATCCATGGTGCAGGGTTATGTCTAACTTTGACACGTCTGATAGAGGCATGCCGATCATATAAGTCGAGAATGGTTGCATTAAAACAATTTTTAAGCATTAAAACGATTTTAAGAAAAAAAAAATTAAAATAAAGGGGGGCTCCCCATACATGAAAATACAAATGATATAGGAGTTTCTAAAACCACTTTTTCATAAAATCAATCGTTTAAAAGATATAAGCTTCCAAAGTGGTCAAATGTGCCCCCCCCCCTCCCCCCTCTAACTTCTATAATAATGGAGTGAAAAATCTAAAAAAGATATATGTCTGTAGAACTTAATGTAATTTTTCAACCAAAATTGATTTGAACGAGATCGGCTCAGCAATTTTTGAGATACAGCATATTTTCTAAAACCGCAAATATAACTTTATAATTCATACAAACACTATGAATAATAAAGTTATTTGGCGTAGTAGTAAAAAATGTAAATAAGCTAGTTTTAAGAAATTTGTAAGGTTTTTTTTTTTCGTTAAATAAATATACGTATTATATTATTATAGTTACAACGGAACCCTTCATAGGCGAGTCTGACTCGCACTTGGCCAATTTTTTACCTGTAGATTTTGACAAGTTTGGTACATAATCTATTATTATAATGTTCAACCACTGACACTCCATTGAAAGAAATGGCTTAGAATGGTAATCTCGTACACAGTGACAAATGAATGACTGACTTACGCGGTAATCTGCTAAAATTTTTACAGTTCCTACTGAATTTTGGTCAATTAGCAACATTTTGTATTGTAATGAATATAGGCTTCTCTATTAAAGATAATTTAAAACACATAAATCAAAATAAATCAAAACACCGGCCGCTAAAAAAAAACAGATAAAACGTCAGTAAGCAGTAATGTCACATTTCACTTTGACAGCTAAAATATTATTGAATTGTATAGTTTTACCTTAGAGTATAGAAAGGTCATTGAGTTTTACTACATTTCTATTAACAGGTTTTATAATAATGGCAATACAACTATGTCAATTTATAACACAATTCTACTTGGAGACCATTATGAATTTAACAGATTACGAACTTCTAGCAAAATGAAAATGCCATTGATCGACAATGAAGAAATGAATGATAGACTATTGTGGCACTATTGCAATAGCAGACTTGAGGCCCAGCACGGGCTGAAAAGTAGAGGAAAACAACATGAATTAATCAGTAAAACCAGAGTTTCCTTTCATGAACACTAACTTTTTAAATGTACTGTCAGACAAACAGCCTCTTGTTGGAGAATGAATAAAACCTGCTAAAAAAACAATCTTTCTACAGGACCTGATGAGCACAAACTTGTGTTAAATTGTTTGAACACATTTTCGTTCGTTCTACACAGAACATAAGCTTTATTTATTCCGTGTTTGGAAAAAACTAAAACAAACCGTTATGACTTGACAAATTGACATCTTAGCTTGACATTGACAATTTGACGTAAGTCCATTTTTTGCGTTTTGTGGCTGCTTTACCATCATTACACTCTCGAGGTCTCGCCTCGCACTCACACTCACGATCGCTTAATGAATGAAGGTTAAATGTATTTTAATGTTAAAATGTATTTTGAAGCCTCAAGTATTTGAAATACAAATTACAAAATACCTCAGCGTCAGGTATTTGAAATACGAATTACAAATTACATTTCAAAGAAGTAATTGAAATACAAATACCAAATACGTATTTGTATTTCAATTACGTATTTTAATTACAAGTAATTCAAATACTGCCCAACCCTGCTCTCAAATATGTACAAATAATAGCTGGGACCAACGGTTTATGTACTTTCCAAAGCACGGCGTAATCTCAGTAGGTATGTTAAGATGGATTTTATGATGACACATTGATAGTTAACATTAACACCCTTTCTATGGATTTTTATTAATATATATTATATGTATTTGGTATGTATTATGATAAATATGTATGTAAGTTTACTTTAGTTATTTATGTATATATATATATATATATATATATATGTAATTTTTTATTTTTTTATTTTAACATGGTAAAATCATCAAATGAGTCCTCCCACCCCGGGCAGGGCCGGAGGGACTGTCAGACTTGTACTGACTAAAATCCACGGTGTTCCTTCAATAGCCCTTTACGTTCCGGGGTCACGGTGATGAGATAAGTCCCACGACCCCGGCAGGCTTCGGCCCTCTACAGGGAGGGCCTCGTCATGTTGCTGACGCTCTTTGAGGCGCGCGTGGAACACAACGCGCCGTCGACCCGGGCATGGTCCATGGTCGAACAGCGAGTTGCCCTTTACTCGCTGTCATATAGTTGTAATAAGACTTTTACTTTACATAAATATTGTCTACTTAGTTTTTTTTTATGCACCTGCCATGTTATCTCTTCACCTCCCATGGTTGACTGGTAGAGAATGCCTATGGCATTAAGTCCACCTTTGTACTTTTTGTGTTGCATAAAGTTTTAATAAATAATAAATAAATAAATTGATGGCATTGCGGTATTCCGCCGAGTCTCAGCAGTAGGTCAATATAAGGATTCTCCGTGACAAATATTGGTTTGGTTTGCATTACTGCATCTTCTGCATGTGCATATATTTCTGGGAAGGTGCTGCATTGTGCAGCTCTTGCTTATTAATAGATTTTTGGCGGAAGAATTATAGATATGTTCTTAAGTAGGTAGGTATTAATTAACAAACGGAGATCAGTTACACTTACACTTGGTCAAATAAGACATGAAATAAAATTTACTAAAAAAAGCAGTTATTTAAAAACAATATAATAAATCAAAATTTTTTATCTCATGTAGTCCTACATAGACACAATACATAGGAATTCGAATCAGTCATTATCTACTGAAAAGAACCGTCAAGAAACTCTACGGTTACTCTTTAAAAACAATGTTTTTCTCAAACTTTGCATAATACAGTTCTTACCGGACTGCAAGGGAAGGGTTATGTTTTTCGCGCGTATCTTGTCTATACTGATATTATAAAGAGGTAAAATTTGTAAGTTTGTATGTAGGGGGTAATCTCTGAAACTACCGAACCGATTCTGAAAATTCTTTCGCTTACATGTAGCTGCATTATCCCTGAGTGCTATAAGCTATAAATTATCTTTATATCATGCATATTATCCGAGCTATTATAATTTTTGTCAAGCAAGTCGGAAAATTGTACCACTTAAAATAGAATTATTTGCATGCGCTGCCTAAACAGTTGCCTAAAACTGATAACAATGTATGACAATCTGGTCCGTCTTAAATTATTATATTTCAAATTTTAGCAGATATAGGAGGATTTATGTAAAAAAGCTTTTTCAATATACTTACGTTTCAGTTTCATTGGAGCAGCAGACGGTATGTTTAATTCGCAAAAATGGGCCTCTTGGACAGTTACTACAGAATACGTCTCTGATAATGTGGGATTAATGCACAGTGAGCCATAGAGCTCATGTTGAAGCAGTGGATCGAACGCTTAAGGACTTGAGAAATTCAGTTGCTATCATGGGTGGTGTCACCTTTGTGTTTGCTGGTGACTCGGCTGACACTTCCCGTTATCACAAAAGTGACCCGTGCGGACATCATAAAGGCGTGTCTTAAATCGTCACCTCTATGGAGTATGGTCCAAACATTAAACTTACGAACCGATATGAGAGCCCACCTAATCGGAAATACAAATAACGATTTTCCACAACAGCTTCTCAATTTTTTTTTTTTTTATCTTTATATTTTTAATTTGGGGCTTTTGTCCAATAAGGATATGTCAACCCCATCGTACCTTATAACAAAATTAATCCGCTAAGTAATAATAAAATGCAATATTAAAAAACTAAAATACAAGCTCCTCACTGCTGAACAATTAAAACTAAACTACATTACCCATTTATAAAACCAAAAAGCTTTTCAATAAACTCACACTTCGAAAACATAAAAACTAATATCTTTAAAAATTCCTCCCAAATCATTTTTATAACTGAGACAACTTTAAACTCTAATTTATCTTTCGACATCAAAATACACTTCATTTTTAAAATTAGTTTAGTAAATTCAAATATATACTGTAACTTTTCATCCTGTTGCTTACTCTTTTCTCCCTCTTCTTTCTGTGTTGTTTGAATTTCTTCTTTTACTTTATGTTCTGACACAGGTTGCGCTATTTCAGTACTCTGCTTAGTCTTCCGGGAAGGCTTAGGTTGAGCTGAAGCAGCCATACTAAATCTTGATTCTGCCATCGCCTCTTTCGAACATTCCATTGAGTTTATATCCAATGACCTAGGTTCTCGACGTACTGACGTTTTAGCAACTATGTCACTATACTTATCCAAACCTTGTGCTGTACTTGTAACAACAAAGGGAATATGTGAAGTTTGAAATAAACTCACAGACTTTTCCCGATTCTCAATAAACAATTGAAGTGCTCTTCGGTAAGGTACCTGTTCCCTACTCATGATTATTCTTATTTGCTTTTCTTTCAAATATAAGGGGCATGTTTTATCTAAAACAAAATGTGGACCTTTACAATTTAGGCACTTAAATTCTTTTGTGTCGCAGTTTTCATGGTTACCTCCGCATTTTGGACATAACTTCTTTCTTGTTGGGCAAAACTTACGTAACAAACTCTCGCGGTCTCACTGTCGATCCACTTACCTTCTGCGTTTAATCTTTTAAGTCGGTTAATAGAAATAATTTCAGTCTCACTTTCTAATAAATTTTGTAGTTCTTTTTCACTCAATTCGATGTCTACCCCTTTTACAATGCCATAGGATAATGACAGTTCATTCACTTTCTGACACCTGAAATCCATCTCTTTCAATTTTTGAGAACTTAGTAAGTTATTGGCCTCTTCCTCTTCCTTAAACTGAAGTAGCACTTTGTTGAAACTTTTATATTTGATTCTGCTAATCCCCTTGATATTCTCAGATCTAAGAAGTTTAGCTAAAGCCATTTGTTTAGGCAAACTTTCCATTGAAGTAACACAAACTTCGTATATATTAATATCTTCTAACTGCTCATTCTGCTTTTTATTTCGATCTACACTTTTGGCTCCTTGTAATTCAATGGACATATTTCGGAAAAATCTCTTAGGCTTCCTTCTAACAACAGTAATAAAATCATCTTCCGCACTATTATCATCTTCACTCTCGGAGAAGGGTCTTTTTTCTTCTCAAACCTTGGGCACTAACGTTGCGGAAATCGTTATAAATGAGACTGTAGGCCGAATAGTTCACAATTTGCAGCAACTCATAGATGCAGTTTATCCAGACCTTGAATATTTATTAGATAGAGACATTCATTGGCTTTGTTCAAGGGCCATCGTCTCACCAAGAAACGATACAGTAAATGAAATCAATAACCTAATTTTGCAAAAAGTCCCCGGTCAATTCAAAATTTACAAGTCCATTGATACAGTGTGCAATATCGAGGATGTAGTCCATTATTCGCAAGAATTTTTAAATTCCTTGAATCCATCTGGCCTGCCACCTCACGAACTGCTCTTGAAAACTGGAACGCCTATTATGCTTTTAAGGAATTTAAGCCCGCCCAACCTGTGTAATGGCACAAGGCTACTAATTAAATATTTAAAAGATAACTAAATTTGGCGACTATTCTCATCGGACCAGGAGCTGGCCAGTTGGCACACATCCCGAGAATTCCAATGATTCCTACGGACCTGCCTATACCGTTTAAGCGACTCCAGTATCCCATAAAAACATATTTTGCCCTGACTATAAACAAGTCCCAAGGACAAACTTTCTCTTTAGTTGGCATTGACTTACGAAAAGAATGTTTTTCTCATGGGCAAATTCCGCCAGTCTTTTGGGCACATTACCAGTGGACAGCGATGCGCACGAATTTCTGGATGCCATATTTTAGTTTATTTTTAGATGTATACCTATGTAGTTTAGGGTTTTTATTTAAGTGTTTAAAGTGTTATAAATTTAATGTAAAAAAACTAATAAATATAAGCCAATGGGCAATTACATGTTGGTCTATCACGAGTTGGATCATCTGAAAAGCAGATTATTTTGTTACCGGAAAATAAAACAACCTCAAATATTTTATACAGATAAGTTTTAAATTAAACAGGGCCCTTACTTAAATTATATGTTATTAAATATTACCTACGTTTATATTTTTATCCGTATAGTTACGGTATAAAAACACTCTATTAAATCTATCTAGCCAGCGGGATATATTGAAATAATTTGCCTACATTACCTTTGAGTCTCCTGTCCAGCCGTGGGACATTAAAGAGCTGAAAGCTCTTATTGTATTTAATTCGAAAAAAAAAACACCTGTAAAAATTGCACGCGGACGAAGTCATAGGCGAAATCCTTCATATTTAAAAATGGGATTGTAAATCTATATCTATCCTAATATTATAAATGCTAAACGGATTGACATAGTTCAGGTATCGTTAGATTTGCAGCCAATTGTCAGCCCAAGTATTCTTAGATAGGTGACATTTGAAAAAATCGAATATGGTCGCTGTGCATTATAAATAGAGAAAAAAAATCGAATATTTCTATATGGGTATCAAATTAAAGGGCTTCAAAAAGGTAGGTCATGTTTATCATTAGTGTAATACTAGCAAAAATAATACAAAGAGAAAGTTTAAAAATATGGACTTAGCTCTTTTACTTTCTGAATCCGGTGGGGTGCCAATGTGACACGACCGGGAAATCTAAAAAAATTTTAATTAATATTTTAACTAAAAAGTTGAAAAATAAAAGTGACAAGCCGGCGGGACCCAATTGAAAATATTTTTTTTTAATGGGATGACTCCGCCTGCTTGTCACTTATTAAAATAAAAATGTGCTTGTTTCTTGCATTTCAGTTGAGCAGTCGGGTTTTTTTTATTTCTTAAATAACTTTTTTTATCTGGGGGCACGGCAGTGCGCCCGCCAAGTCGAGCAAAAAAGCGGCACGGTCGTACCATTCTTTTCTCGAAGCAATTAAGGCCATTTTCGACCCCCTTTAACTTCGTTGTGGATAAAACTAGAAGCCTGAATTTTCAGTAACCAAACAGGCATTGTATAAACACGGTATATTTCAAATGTCATTCAATTTGAACTAGTAGTTTAAGAATTATAACGAGTCAAAGTTCCTAAATTTTGTTAATTTTGTCACTCACTGACTGACCGATCATCAAAAGTCTAAGGCACTTCTATCAGACATAGAAGCTTCAAATTTAGAATACAATTAGTGTTTAGTATATGAATCAAGGAAAAACTATAATATTTTTCAATTTCGTTCCAGTTTTCTAGATACATCAACTGCATAAATAACTTTGTAATCCCATATAAATATATAGGATTACAAAGTTACATTTGCAGTTAATTAATCAGTGTACCTGTATAATATAATGAAATAATAGATGTCGATGTGTACTTTTTTTTTCTTGGTGAAAAATATCATCGAATGACTTCTTCCGCTCGGGTGTATCAGAATTCTACTGACTAAAAACCCACCCTGTTCCTTCGGAAGCCCTAAAGTTCCGGGGCCGCGGTATCTCGATGGAACTTTCCCGCAAACCCCGACCGGCAATGGCCCTATGAGGCCCCGTCACTGGTATTAACAGCTTTTTGAGGCGCGCGTGGAACACGACGCGCCGCCGACCCGGGCCTGGTCCTTACCGGACGGTGAGCGACCCCTGCTCGCCATCCGCAGGCCCGCGCCTACGGTGGCCCGAAATCGACTCGCGATCCACGACGCCCGGGGCGTCTCCCCCGGCGGCTGGGGCGCGAGAAAGAGAGTTGCCTCTCCCTCACACGTTAGGCCTCCTCCTTCGCTAGCATGACTGCTTCGCAGCAGGAGGTGACTGCATCCCATTCCCTCTCGCTTCGCACCATGATCTAAACCAGAGCAGGGAGCGAGCGAGAAGTCGCCGCCGCCGATCGCCTCTATGAGGATACGACGGTGCTCCACCCATGCAGGGCACACCTCGACCATATGCTCCACCGTGTCTTCCAGTGTAGATAGGTACCTAGATATAACAATTATGCTCAAAGGTAACTTGTTAAATGGTCAACGGAATAAAAAAGCAAGAAGTATTAAGAGTATTGGGGAGTATTAAGTAGAGTAAATTGCCCGAAATTGCATAATTACTTACTTATGGATTAACTTTAATCTAATTTGGCGCCGTTTTAATTACTTATACAAGTGCTGTGTACACCTATAAGTGATGAATTCACTACAGTATTAGTATTTGTAACAATTTTATATGTATTCGATTTAGTGAATAAGTCGTTGGTGTGTCATTTAATAAATAAATAAATAAACTTTAACCGAGACGTTTGACGAGTGCGGCATTAATTATTACTAACTAATGCAAAAGACGTACGTGCGTATTCATATGTGCGTATCAATTTGAATAAAACTTTAGCTGAAGTTCAAGAAGTAGAACCGGAAAATAAAAAAAAAGGAAGGCTACCTACAAAAATAAGAAAAGCTCATAAGACAGAGAGAGGGCTTTTAGAAAATTCGTTGTTGGTATACAAGAAGTAGAAGGTACCGGAAAGGAAAAAAGTAGGACTTTCTACAAAAAGCAATGAGATCCCATAAAAAACAATACTTGTCAAAAAACCAAGTCTCGCAACTTAGTTGTTCTACCGTAAAAAGTTGTGAGATCCATGTAATACCAAGTCGGTTATTAATTTATTCAGTCCCTACTTAAGGGATCTTCTGTCTTAAGTTGTTACGTAAATTATCTAACCTAACGACATCTTATAGTGACCATATCAATATTAAAAATCTTTACCGTTTTCAACCGACGACCAAAAGAGGAGGTTATTAATTCGACGCGTATTTTTTTTTTTATGTATTATCATCGAGTACTCGAAGACGGCTGAACCGATTTGAAAAATTCTTTTTTTGTTCGAATGGGTATACTTCAAAATTGGTACCATTATCACCAAAGTCAGGATCTGATGATGGGATCTTGGAGAAATCGAGGGAACTCTTCAAATCACCTATGGCGTTTTGGATATTTCTTATAGTAACTTGTGCAGTTGCTCTCAAAAAGTACCATTTGGGGAAGTGGAACTGATGATGAAGACCACAGATGGCCGCCGAAACTACTCAATAATAAGTATTGAGTGGATTGCGATTCGATTACTTGAATATGGATGTTAAGCAATTTATGCTCGTCATAATGCATATGGTGATGTAGAGCTGATGGTGAAGTACCAGGAGAACTCCTCAACAATTAACGGCCCAGCATTGGGAAAAGCAATATTTTGTAAAAGGTTATAAGTAGTTGACATTTAGGCTCTTGTAACTAGGTAAATTAAAAATCATTCAACTAAAAAGAGTGAAATAAAAACTTTTTACCAAAAAATTAAATCGACTCCCAAAAAACACTGCAAAGTGAAAAATAACTTTAATTTCGGAAGTCGGTGCCAAAAACGAAAAAACAAAACTAAAGACACCGACTACCGAAATTAAAGTTATTTTTCACTTTGCAGTGTTTTTTGGGAGTCGGTTTAATTTTTTGGTAAAAAGTTTTTTAAATAAATAGATTGACTTGGCAATCGCAATAAACAATTTAATTTATATATGTATCTATTACTTGTGAGATATATTGTGTTTTCATGCGATGACCGAGTCAATCTATTTATTTAAAACGGTAAAGATTTTTAATATTGATATGGTCACTATAAGATGTCGGTAGGTTAGATAATTACGTAACAACTTAAGACAGAAGATCCCTTAAGTAGGGACTGTATAAATTAATAACCGACTTGGTATTGCATGGATCTCACAACTTTTTACGGTAGAACAAATAAGTTGCGAGACTTGGTTTTTTGACAAGTATTGTTTTTTATGGGATAGATATTAGAGGACAGTACAGTACAGACCAATCGACATGATACAACAAAATTAATAATCAAAAACCGATCTCAAAGACTCTCTGGTGTTCTCGCATTCACATTAAAATTTAGCTTTACAAAACTGACAAGAAACCAAAGCAAAGTACACAAACAATATAAGTAAAAAAAATATATAAAATAACTACAACAAACACACACAAGAAAGTGAAGTTCTTAGAACAACAACGCATAGAAGAGGCGTCTAGAACAAAACACGAGCGATTTCGTGTGTCCACTTTATTTTCTTTGTGTGCGTGAGCCGAATGTGTCTACGTTCTTCAAACGCACACAAATATAGCTTTCAGTGATACCATTACCAGTACCATTACCACAAAAATGGGAAAACGCACTATTATGTTGCTGGATCAAATCAAGTATTTTATGTTATGAAACTAAATAAGATGATGTTTTTTCATGTAATATGACTTATATGACATAATTATATTTACGGAAGGTAAACGAAATGAGATATCGTTTATTGCGTTTAGAATGTTTGATGTGTAATGTGTTATAATGATATTATAGAAATGTATTAATTGCTTGAAAAATCTCATTTGATATCAATTAAAAGTATGTGTTGTATTTATGAAATAGAAAAATATTATTGAGAACATTACTTAAATGAAAAAAATCTTAATCAATAAAATTGTCATCTTTATGATGCCACTCTTCGAACTAACAGTAACTTTTAGTTATAAAACACTGTAGGTAGTAGCTGTAAATAAATATAGTTTAGTTTGACGCATACATAATTGCCGCCAAAACTATATTTTTTTTAAACAAAAATAAGCACAAAAGAAATCAATATGGGTATTTTTTGCCTCACGGATAGCAACATTGAATTGTGATAAGTTAGGTTATTAGAATTTTTGTTTGATGGTCGATTTAATTAACCCACTTGTTACTAGCGTCCTTTTAAAAGATCCGGTCATAAACAAAAATCGTGTGATTTATGTGGTTAGTATAAACAATTTTTGTTGATAACATTTCAAAGCTAAGATGTGTGGCAGTATAATACAACTATTGTAAGAGAAATATCATTTTATGATAAAAAAGTTTTTTAGCATTTATTTTACGTAAAAATTACCATGAGTAACATGAGGTGAATTACTTTATTATTATTACATTTTAAAACTATTTGACAGTGAATAATTAAAGTTCAAACCATCTTTTAAGTGATAACAAAAACAAAATTAACTATTTCATAATGTTTCTTACTTTATTTTGCGATTTTATTTGGTGTCCTTTATAAAGCCCAGTAGTAATATCGACTGCTACTTCTTATAAATTTAATATTTTTTTTATTAGTAAAATATTTGGTAAATGATGGGAATCTCAACTCCATGAAATCATCGAAGAGTTGGAACTTGATGATGAAGCTCTCATCTCTTACAGTATCACATTTTTACCACTCGAAAACGGTAATGCTGATGTCATTGACGACGATTCCGGGGACGAAAATCAAGTACAAATTCAAATTTTACCTGGCAGGCAACTAAAGACATTAGCACACGTTAGCTTTACTTAACTTTTTGTCATTAAGTGATTACGCCAGTGATGATAAAATGGTGCTAGCTGAAGTTGCCAAATAAAACTTATTAGTAATAACTCGTCTTTACCTTCAACTTCAAAAATTCTGGTCAAACCAAAAACCATAACAATTGTTTGACGACAGCATAATAGATTTGCTTACAGAATATACAAACAAGTATACAAACCAAAGAAATAAAATAGGAACATAACATCTGATGAAATAAAGTATTTCATAATTTCATAGGAATTCTGCTATTCAGTGGTTATGTTGTACCCAGAAGATGCAGCAGATTGTGGAATGCCCTTATTAAATTACAGATGTCCACTACCAACAAACAAAGAATTCAAGAAAATGGATCGTGGTTCCCTGAAGTACAAATCCACAAAAGCTGAAGAAATTATTGTGTAAATGAAACGATAACAGTGTAATCGTTATGTAAAATAAGACGCTTTTCACAGCAACAAAAAAAGTATGTACAAACTTCTAAGGCGACCAACTAGCCATCATAAAAAGTTGTAGTGAAAATATGGGAGGTGTAGACATGTCAGATCGAAATATTGGTCTCTATCGCACATCGATAAGGGTGAAAAATTGTATTTCCCATTGATTTGTTTGGATATGTCAGTCCAAAATGCTTGCTTGCTTGTCCAAAGCGATGAAGGAGAACTTGATCATTTAAAATTATTGAAAGAATCCGGAAGATTACTGCAACTCCACTTCTTGAAACGTATCGAAATAAAAGAAAACCGGAAACCAGGTCGCGCACTTCATAAAGTTTTCGCGTTATAAATAAATAAATAATAAATAAAATTCATTTATTGCAGGCACGCAGGCCCATATAAAAGCAAATAATATTTACATTAAATCTATTCTAAATAACATTCAATAATAATAAAAATACATCGACTATAAAAAAAAAGAGTTAAAACATAAAAAATAAATTAAATTAATTAAATAGTCATAAATTATTACTACTACTAACTTAATTATTAATAAACTTACACAACTAACTGAGATGCCCGGGTGGAATCCCCGATGATGGTGACAATCATTATATGACTGCATGCAGTCTTATCCAGTGAGCCAGCATCGGGGAGTCCCACCGGTCCACCAGCGCTCGCAGGATGGTGTTGGGGCTGCCGCGCGTTCGGTGCAAGATCGATGCGCACCGCTTACGCATAATGGCCGCAAAGCCGTCTGTGCCAGCCGCCGCAAACATAGCGGAGGCGCTGCAGTAGCGCGGCAGCCCCATCAGCACCTGGAACGCGTTATTGTATTGAACACGCAGGTCGCTGTATGTCCGCTGCGTATAGTTAACCCACAGGCTGCAGGTGTAAAAGGACTGACAGTATGCTTTAAAAAGCGTAACTTTGACAGTCCTCGTACACCGTGAAAACCTGCGGGCCAACATGTTGCATCGAACAGACAGTGCCCTGCGCTCCCTTTCTATATCCCTACTGTCCTTAAGGTCCCCAGTGACCCAGTGGCCCAAATACTTAAATTGCTCGACTATTTGTAGAGCTATACCACATAAAGTGAAATTCGGGACGAATGTGTAGCGCTGGGTGTCCGGTTTGAAAAACATTATTTCACTCTTCTTTGAGTTGTATTTAAGCCCATGTGTCACCGCGTAGGACTCACCAATTTTCAGGAGTTTTCGTAACGCACCGATCGAGGGGCTCAGCAGCACCATATCGTCAGCGTAGCTGATGTTATTCACACAAACTCCATCGATATGGCACCCGATACCGGTGCTGCTGAGCTCGTCGATCAGCCGGTTGATGTACAGGTTAAAGAGCGTGGGTGAGGTCAGCCCCCCCTGCCTCACCCCGCACTCCAGCCCGTACTCCTCCGAGAGCGAGCCTGCCCATCTAACAGAGTTCTTTTGATTATTGTACCATTGCATAAATAATAGCACAATTTCCCGAGGAACACCAGTTTCATCCCTTAATTTACCCCATAAAATATCATACGATACAAGGTCGAAAGCTTTCGATAAATCAAGGTAGCATGCATAAACTGGGGTCTTTCTGTTCGTGTAATACTGTACAGTCTCCTTGAGGCACATGATAGCACTCTCGGTAGAAAGCCCAGGCCTGAAGCCGAACTGCGCATCGTTAAGCGAGACATGCCTATCCAGGTGCTGACCAAGCAGACTGTCCAGCACTTTGGCTACCACTTATATTACACTTATGATGATAACAAATATTTAATAAAATACCAAAATAAACAGCTGAGGTGTGTTATTCTCCATAAAAAAACGAATTTGTCCCTTGCATCCAAAGAATTGTTTTGAATTATACCACACTAAATAACTTTTTTAGTAAGGATTTTTTTTTTACTTTATTTTATGTAAAAATAAACGCCAATAGAGGTACTTCGTTATTTTTCTATGTACACTACATTAGTAGCATATATTACTAGCGTCCTTTTAAAATAACACAATTTTCCTGATTTTCCAATAGCCGAATATTTATTTTTGTATTTTTCTTTAATATCTTATCATGTAATTATAAACATATCTGAATTTCATTACAATCTGACACAAAAAGTATATTCAGTAACAAGTGGGTTAAATATAATGTATAAAATGTAAGTATTTACTTGTGAAATGTAATTTGATTACACGTTTTTTGTTTTCCTGAAGGACTATGACATCCCTTTACGCTACAAACGGTCGTTTTAAATTATTTACTCGCGAGCTCTGTTCGGCAGAATGTGACCTTGAGTACTGACGGCTCGTCGAGCAAAGTTAGCCAAAAATGGCTAAGTTTTAGTTGCCTCACTTTTTGCACTCGTACTATCCTTCTATGCGTTGTTGTTCTAAGGTGAAGTTGTTAATTAGACCTTTACACAATAACGCAGTTACAATAAGCCAGGGACGCCACCTGTGTAGAAGGAATCATTGCCAAGCAATCCTATCTTCAACGTAGTACTTAATCTTATATGCTTCTTTTATAGGGACACCTTTGATATGGGTTCTACACTTGAGTGTGCGATGGAATTACGCGACAGAATCTAATTCCGCCTAGCTCGGAATTAGGTTCATTCTCGGAATACAAGACAAACGATGCGCCATCGTCACATAGTGGACATTCCGCCCATACGCCCAAAACGTTTTGGGAATTGAATTTGGGAAAACATTGTGCGTACGGCTATTTCCTATTTACCCCGGCGAATTCCCTACCGGAGTCTGTTTCCCGATAGATATAACTCGGGGGTCTTTAAGTCAAGAGTAAATAGGTTAGTTCTAGGTAAGCGTGCTCAATCTTCGACCACATCATCACTTACCATCAGATAGATATATTCTTTATTGTACACCATAACAGTAAAACAAAATTATGTACTTAACAATTAAAAAGGGTGATACAATGGGTGGTCTTATATCGCTAAAAGCGATCTTTTACAGACAACCTTTGGATAGATTTGACACAGAAGGAGAAAATAAATACGTGGGTAGTCCACGGTGTAGTATTTATCTATATAAAATACAAAACAATAAATAACGTTCTCAAAACATATATATATACATATAAATATTAAAAAAGGAAACAAACAAAGACATACATAACAACAACAATTTAAGGAGAGAGATAAAGATCTTTTTCTAAGTTTTTGAAAGAAGATAGGGTTTGTGCTTGTCTTACTGACACGGGTAGAGCATTCTACAGCCGTACTGCTTGAGCTGCGAACGACTTACCATAGAAATAGGTGGCGTAACTCAGTAGATCATTGAGAATACAAACAGAGATGGTGGTGAAACGCGAGCCTATTATGATCAATAAGAAAAAAAACCAAGCCAAGTTCTGTCACTGACTATAATTATATGTAAGTACCTATTTAAAAGTGAATAAATGTAAAACTAAGTAACACGATTAGCATACAGCCTCCTAAACACAGTTACTCAATATTACGGTTATCATGACATCGCCAAATGTCACCGGGTCAGAGATGGTAATCGGACCATTGTATGGATCCTCTTGATGGGACCCTATTTGAAAGGTCTTGGTAACGGTCCTTGTTTCCAGGTAAAGTGTTGTTAGTAATAAGTTCACGCCTGTTTTAATAGAAGGGTTACACAGTGGTTGTGTCTATAGATTATTATTATTTCTACCCGACTACGGTAAAACAAGAAGGTAGGTTATGATTTTGACCGGTTTATTTATTTAAACTGGATGCAACACAAATGGAACAAAGGCGGACTTAATGCCTTAGACATTGTCTACCAGTCAACCGTGGGTGGTAAAGAGATATCATGGCAGGTGCATAAAAAAAAAAAAAAAACTAACAGCATTTTAATTTAAATGTAAGAAGATAATATATTTAAAGTAAAATGTTTATTATTTAAATGTTTTAATGTTTATACAGGGTTATTGGAAATATGTACCGATCCTGTTAAGGGCGTGTAGATGAGGTCATTAACTAACAAATAAATGTTCCGCCGTCAAAATAGATTAGTGATTTATAGGAGAAAAAAAAAATATTTATTACATTAGACGTTGCAAAAATCATAAACATAAAATAAGTATTGGATCTCTTTATTCAAAAGTACGGAGGTTTTTAATTGTTTTATGATTTTTTCTCGCAACTTAATTCTTTAGCTATTTAATAAATAAGAATGCTAAAACGTGTATTCATTTCTTTTTTATAAATTTTGAAAAGAGATGAAGTCCTATTTTATTTTAATATTTGAAAAAAATATTCTCGATAATGGTATACTTTAGGCCTAGAAACTTAGGGTTGATTTGTTAGTTAATGACCTAATCTACACGCCCTTAACAGGATCGGGACATATTTCCAATAATCCTGTATATGTATACAACTAAAACAAACTTGCATACATATTTACGTTATTATTTATTAATTATAATATTTGTTTATTTATTCATTTTTTCCCTGATAACTTCTAAACTCCTTTATAATATAATAAATAATTAATTAAAATTGTACAAATGAGATATCGTTGGAAGCATTAGTTGTCTGCTGGTTATTGGCCCTGTGATGTCACATGAAATTGAATATCGCGCCCTGTAGAGGATAAAAACTCATCAAAATATTCTCATGTCAAACCGTCGTATGCTACTCGTGTTATTTATGTCATTAGAATAGCTGGAAAACGAAGTATATAAATGCGAATGTTTGTGAGGATGTATGTATGTTTGTTGCTCTTTTAGGCAAAAACTACTGAACGGATCTGAATGAAATTTGGGAAGTAGATAGTTGACATCCTGGAATAGGCTACTTGTTATTCCAGAATTCCCACATGTATTTAAGCGGGAAAACCTTCCTACGCGAATGGAGTCGCGGCCATAAGTTAGTCCTTCATATAACGGTTTCAGATGAAAATATTTTTTTGTTTCATACTTAGAACAGCGTGACTTTTCATAGTCATACATAGTCTGATTTTAGTTTATAAACTTATTTTATACAGATTTCTAAAAAATAAGTAGTTTTAGAATGTAGGTAACCCTTTTCAGGATATGTCTATGGGCTTTCTTTTTGTTTTAGAGTGACACATGTATAAGCTGTGTATATGCCATAGTTAAGAACCTTGGGGTCTGGTTGGACAAATATCTTTCGTGGGATACCCAATTACAAGAGGTGAGTTGCAAATTATTTGCTTCTGCCAGTTCCCTAAGACGGTTGCGTAACTTTCTGCCAACTGCCACTAAAATTGCGCTAGCACAGTCTCTTTTACATCCCATCCTAGACTACGCTGATGTCAGATATCTTGATCTCACAGAGGCACAACTTGATAAACTTGAGCGACTTCAAAATTTTTGCATAAGATTTATATTTGGTTTGCGCAAATATGATCAGGTATCTGAATTTCGTACGAAACTCAAGTGGCTTCTTATACGTCTTCGCCGGAACTTACACATATTGTCTCTGCTTTACAGTATTGTGTTCAATCCTAAGACCCCCTTTTATCTTAAAGAACGTTTTAACTTCCTCCATGACACACATGCAAATTTCTGAGGTCATCAGAAAACTTGAGGCTAGAGGTACCGAGTCACTCCACCAATTTCTTTGGTAAGTCTTTCGCAGCTCAAGCAGTACGACTGTGGAATACTCTTCCCGTGTCAGTAAGACAAGCACAAACCCTTCCTTCTTTCAAAAACATGGTAAAAGATCTCTATCTCTCTCTTTAATATGTTACTATTTTTTATATATCTCAGCTTTGTTATTTTTATGTATATATATGTATATGTGTATTGAGTATGTAGGTTAATACTTATTTATTGTATATAAGTGAATAGTACACAATGGACTACCCGCGTATTTATTTTCTCCTGCTGTGTCAAATCCATCCAAAGGTTGTCTGTAAAATATCGCTTTTAGCGATAAAACCGCCCATTGTAACACCCTTTGTAGTTTTTAAGTCCTTGTTTAATTCTGTTATGGTGTACAATAAAGAGTATATCTATCTATCTATCTATAAATATCATACCATAGATGATACATATAAATACTGAGATATCATACATATTATATTACTTTACTCTTTGATACATATGTATATGCTCAGATTAGCCATGGTGTGTTCCATGCTTGGCACCAGACTAGTAATCATAATAAATATTTGTTTATTCTAAATGTTAGTAGTAGATTATGTTCCAATTAAAATTCAAAATCCGAAGACGTACGAAGGTCATATACCAACTGGACGCGCTTGAGTCTATCGAGAAAAGGGCCAAGAGACTCATTGGCAACGATTCACTGGTCGAATCAAAGCTCCAAAGCCTTGAACATCGACGACAAGTTGCAAGTCTAGGTAGGTTTTCTATCGGTTACATTTCGGGGATTGTGCGATGAAATTACACAATCTGATTCCGGCAAGCCCTTTCCATCATTGGACTACAAGACAAACGGCGATGCGCCATCGTTACATGGTGGACATCCTACCCATACGCACAACGTTTTGGCAATACTTTCATTGTGCGTACGGCTAAGGAGTGGAATTCCCTGCCGGAGTCTGTGTTTCCTGATCGCTATAACCTGGGAGTTTTTAAGTCAAGAATGAATAGGTTACTTCTAGGCAAGTGTGCTCCATCTTCGACCACATCATCACTTACCATCAGGTGAGATGGTGTTCAAACGCGAGCCCATTATCAATCAGAAAAAAAAGTCTTCGATATCGGAAATTGCATTACGGTACTGAAGTGGAGTTGAGTAGGACACCTAGGAAGGCGCGGTGATGGCAGGTGCAGTAAAACTGTGACCGAGTGGCGTCCAAGGACTGGAAGGAGGAGTGTTGGTCGTCCACCAAAGAGATGGGCAGACGACATTGTTGCCATCGTGGATATACCCTGGATGAGACTGGCACATGAATGTGGTGCTTGGCACAAGCCAAGAGAGGCCATTATAACCAGCAGTGGGTGAAGTCACGCTGTGGATGAGTCGAATTTGCGGAAACGCTCTAACGAGATACCGCGGCCCCGGAACTTAATAAAATAATAATATTCCACAACTTTCACACAACGCCATCTAGTCCCAAACTAAGCAGAGCTTGTGCTATGAGTACTAGACAACTGATAAACATACATATATATTTCTAAATACATACATATTATAGATAAATTACACCCAGACAAAGAACAAATGATCGTGCTCATCACACAACCATTTGTCCTGGGTGGAAATCGAACCCACGACCTTGCTCATAGCAGTCAGGGCCATTGACCACTAGACCAACAGGCCTTAAGGGCAGCTAAAGGAACAGGGTGGGTTTTTAGTCAGTAGAAGTCTGACACTCCCTTCCGCTCCACCCAGAGAATCATTTGGTGATTTTATCTTCTAGAAAAAAAAGCCTTGTTTAACTTTGAAGATCGTGTGGCTGTTATGATTTAGCCAGGAGCTCCCCAGCAAGGCATATAATGCAGTACGGTACCCAAATACCGTAAGAGGAAAACAGCATCAAAACATGCCTTGATATGTACGAATTAATTTAATTTATGTATTGGTAAACTGCATTGATATAATGTTGCGATTATATTACATTTGTCATGCGAAGAATTTTAGTGATTCATTGCCAGGGGTGGATAGCATTTGGTCGCTTGTAGTTTTTTTTTATTGTTGATATGCTTGCGTTTGACTACCATCTCACCTGATGTTAAGCGATGATGTGGTTGAAGATGAAGCACGCTTGCCTACAAGTAACCTTCACTCTTGACTTAACCTCTCAAGGACCGCCATTATTTACGTCAACCATCCGTCAAGCACCGCGGGCGGGCTCTTATCGTAAGCTTAATCTGACCCCGGTCACAAACAATTTTAAGACTTATCTTCACTACAAATACAGTTTTAAATCGGTCGGAGTTTGGTGGCACAAATTTGTGCTAGCGGGGCTCAACTAATACTTGTTTACTGGCACGTTTTTGTGCCGCTGGGGCTCTAGAGGTTTAAGACTCCCAGATTATAGCTTACGGGAAACACATACTCCGGTCACCTCAGCTGCTGAGTTGGACATTGAATCTGATGAGAAATCTTGGTTTTATGAGTAAGTGTAGTCAGTATTTTTTTTATAAAGAAAACTAGCTACATGGGTAGAATTCTCATGACTAGCAATCTTGTTAACCCCTCCTGTTGCGTCAAGCAGCGCCACCTGTTAGTAAAATGAGAGGACTCTTTTCAAGACAGATCTTATAAGTCGATCGGTAAATGTCAAGACAAGCAGCGCCGTCTACTACTCGACGGCGAAGATGTTTTCATTCGAGAGGGTTCTGCGCACGCCTCGCCGCCTGTGTGCTTTTTTTGAACTGAGGATATAGATATAGTATACATATACGCAAACCTTTTTTTTAAATTGTAACAGTCAGAAATAAATTCATTGTAATATTTATCTGAGCATCATTGAAGAAGCCCCTGCCTGCCTTGCCTGTCTTCACTGCCAAAACACCTCGATTTAAGGTAAATATGGTTGTAGCTGGAGTGGGTTCTGAGCAAAAGCGTTTTGGGTGGGGTTCGAACTCGAGACCTCTTGATCACAAGTCTGACACCGACACAAGTTTAACGCCTAAAAGTTTTACGAAGATTTTAAATAAATTGTGCTAATACACAATAGACTCAGGCGTTACTCTACGGGATTCCAATCTAATTGAAGAAGATGAAACCTGATGATTGATGAAGCGTCAATAACCTAATGGTTAAAGTGTCAGACTTGTGATCGCGAGGTCGCGGGTTCGAACCTTACCTATTACCCTATTGTCGTGAACCCACTCCAGACACAAGCATATTTAACTTAGTTGGAGGGGTTAACAAGATTACTAGTAATGTGAATTTTACCCAAATTGACAGTTCTCATAAAAAAAATGCGTTAGAACTATTGAAGAGTCAACATCTCCTGAAAATGTTTTGTAGAGGGGCAGAAGACGCGTCGAGCGTAGCTCAGACCTGAGTCTATTAACACAGAAAGTTTAAAATCTTCGTAAAACTTTAAGTGTATTGCATCACAGTTTGCACCTTCTGTATGTATTATAATTGTGATAACATATCTGTAGGTAGTGGTGCTGTATATTGCATTCAGGCTTCAACATCTATTATCATATATTTATTACATTTCTGTTGAAAAAACTAAAAAATATGGACCACCCGGCATTATGCCTATAAGTTATTAAACGAGCGTAACTGTAAAAATTAGCAATTAAAAATGTGGTACAGTTTCTGAATCGACAAAAATGTGACGAAAAATTCATTAGTCACAAATGGATGTTTACCAATACATAGATAGTCTCTCCTTTAATATACCTACCATTGTACCCTCTCTTTTACACTTTTCGCAACAGCAAAAAAAAAATGATTTTCACCCTAAAAGATTAAATAAAAAAAAGATATAATTTTTAAAACGTATTTTAATTATTTCTGTTTCCTATGACTTATTTGCCTGCAATATAGTTATGATTTTTATTTTATAAAATCGTAAAAATGTTGTGCGCGTCTCGCTTTCAGTCAGCATTGTATTGTCATAACATGAGATGCGGTATCTTCACAACAGTTACCCGAACTTTGAGTTAAAATGTCACTGGGGTGTGTGTGAGTCAACATGCATGTGTTATAAGAAGCAGACGGTGGTAGGTCCTTCTAGAAAGTATGTATGAAAACTTACGCAAAATACTAACTTACTGCACTGGAATTAAGTGCAGAGCTTATAGGCTTAAGCTTAAGGCTTATAAGTGACGAGGTGCTAGTGGATAAGCTTCAAAGCCTGACTCATCGGCAAACCTTTGCTTGCCTGTCAGTTGTCTACAGATTGTACTTCGGGGAGTGTGCGCAGCAGCTCCATGACCTAGCTCTCCATCTCCCTTTCACTACCGGTCTACCAGACGCACTGCTGGGTACCGTCCACACTTTGTTGATATACAATCTTGTCGTACCAAGCGCTTCTCCTCCATATTTATTGTACGCACAGCCAAGTTGTGGAACTCTCTGCCGGCTTCTGTGTTCCCTAACACTTAAGACCTTTAAAGCAAGAGCGAGCAGGTATTTTCTGGGCTCGCTAGTTCCATCGTAGAAATCATCGTTCACTTACCATCATACAAGATCGAGTACAAGAGTGAGCTCACCCGGAATAAAAAAAGTCACCTTTATCATATTCATTCAGCCAAAAGATGAACACAGCTGTATTTTACAGCATCGTGTTGAAAACCAGCATCAAGCACTATAGTTCAGTTGAAAACTGGCGTCCAGCACAAAAGTTAAGTTGAAAACCAACGTCAAGCACTACTTATACACATATATACTTATAATAAAACTTTTACTTTGCACAATATTATCTACTTACTTTATTTTTTTTTTATGCACCTGCCATGTTATCTCTTCACCACCCATGGTTGACTGGTAGAGAATGCCTATGGCATTATGTCCGCCTTTGTACATTTTGTGTTGCATAAAGTTTTAATAAATAAATACATTATTTATTTACATGTCATTTAACATAGGTCCTAGGTTCGCCTTCCCCAAACTGTGTGACTCAGTAAAAGACCTTGGTATTTATATTGATAAAGATTTGTCTTGGGGTCCCCAGTTGCAAGAAGTGAGCCGCAAACTGTTCGCCTCTGCGGGGTCTTTGCGCAGATTGCGCAATTTCCTACCGACTGCTACTAAAACTGCGCTTGCCCAATCTCTTCTTCTCCCTATCCTTGACTATGCTGATGCAAGTTATCCAGATCTAACTGAAGTGCAGCTAGATAAGCTTGAAAGACTCCAAAATTTTTGTATCAGATTCATATTTGGATTGCGCAAATATGATCATGTTTCTGAGTTTCGCACTAAACTCAAGTGGCTGCCTATTCGCCTTCGCCGGAATGCACATATTTTATCATTACTCTACAGTATTCTTTTCAATCCAACGACTCCCTTTTACCTCAAAGAACGTTTTAAGTTCCTTCATGACACACATGTTAGAGATTTGAGATCATCAGAGAATTTGAGACTTTTGATGCCTACGCATTCCAGAAAATTTTACGACCAGTCGTTTACGGTGCAGGCCATTCGGTTGTGGAATGGATTGCCGGTGTCAGTAAGACAAGCTCAGTCACTTGCTGTTTTTAAAAGCTCGGTTGCCAATCATTTTATTTCAAACTTATGATTATTCCTTTGCTTTCTCCACACGATGTTAAAGAACACATTATATATTTCTTTATTTTATGTACTTATGTATTTGTATATATATATATATATATATATACATATTTGTTTTATTTTTATTAGTTTTTCCGTTATTAATGAATATTTGTACAGTAGTACACTAATATAGCCCTCCCCATTTTAATTAAAGCTCATAAAGTCCTTCCAAAGGTTGTCTGGAAGATATCGCTCTCAGCGATAAGCCTACCATTGTAACCAATTTTTTACAATATTGTTATTTAAGTGTGATTCAATTATTGGTGTACAATAAAGTATATTCTATCTATCTATCTATCTATCTATAGGTACTGTAAGAAATCTCCATATTTCGAGATTTCTTAGAGATTCCTTCGTGTCTCGGAAAACGCGCTAAGCTATTATTCCTGAATGTCATTTGTTGATCTAAATACAACCGATACGGTTAGTTAGAAGCCAAAATATCAGACACTGGTCCTGATGAAAAGTTCTACCCATAACAATCCTGAAAAATCAAGAAGGCCATTGGTTCTTTCACAAATGTCAATTTGTCGTTTTCTTAAAATTTTGAAAGAGATTTACTTTCATGAACACTAGAACTATGGAATATCTAATGGCGCATGTAATCATATTTCAAAGTAACATACTTATTAATCTAAGAAATCTTGCCGAAAAAGTTATTTATGTACTTAAAAAAAAAATGTGTATACATAGATTGTAATTTAATTTATTTTTTTGCCGGATCTTCCCTATAGGAAACTCTTGTGACGTTTGGCTAGTGACATGCCTATGTGCGCGCTTATGTGAATTGAAAATATTGGAAGACTTTCTAAGTATTTGTGTACCTATATCCATAGATCGTTGTACGTCACGGTTATTTTGCTCCTACAAATTTTGCAATCCCAAAACAATACCTTTATCACCTATAAAGCTACAATACAACGTGTAACGGAAACCCCATATCTATCCATAAAGACTGAAGACAACATCTGGTATGACTCCATACCGGATGTTGTCTTCAGTCCTAAAAGGAGTAGAGACTCCTCTATGCAAAGTTTCAGCTCAAAATAAGTGACTCACAGAATTGACCCCAAATTATTGGTTTCATATGTTTCTTGAATACCAGTAATAACAAAGGTGTCACAGCCAGTCAGAACACTATGAGGGTCATCACTTTCCACGTCACTTGGCAATAAAACGATATTTCTCTTCGTTCTTCTTAATTTGAAAATTTCGGTCTCTGGTATCAATGTATTGAAATTTCTAATAAGTTCCACACATGTAGACATAGGATTAGAAAACCCTTGCCACATCGTTTATTACCATCCAAAGAAGCCGTGCACTTGGTATGTATATATACCCTTTAAATTACACGTTTTATATTGGTTTTCAGACATTTCTCAGTACTTTTTCTGTGAGAACTTGCTTTTTGCCAAATTCTTACGATTCTAGGTAAACCGGGCACCTCCGGTACTCAAATGTTTTATTTTGTTTGCGATATTTCGCGAACCAATTTTTATATATATATTTTTTCCCTAAATGAACTTAAATGGTAATATCATGTTTAATTCACTTTTGTATACAACGTGTAATTTAAAGGTTATATACATACCGAGTGCACGGCTTCTTTTGGTCTTACTCACGTCCTTCTACGACGACTTTTGATGTCGCTTCGACATTTTGAAGTTCGCGAGAGTTCCCTTTTTTTACTAAACGACAAAATTTTTCAGCATTTTTGAAAATTTGATGAATTGGATGGATGCTTGTCAGTTAGTCAATTTTTCCCGTTTCTACTTTTAGGGAAAATTTTACTAAGCGACACTAACTTTAAAACTAAGCATTATTTTTAATAGTTACGTATACTATAATGTAGATAAAAAATATCCAAATAAATTTCTAAGAATTAGGCTTTTTGGACCATAACAAGAATTTACACGATTTTTTTTTCTGAAAATTCAAACTTTATACTGCTCTCTACTGTAAAGTTAGTCTGATGTCGCTTGGATAATTTTTCCTTTCCAGCGTCGATATGAAACCAATAATTTGGGGTCAATTTTGTGAGTCACTTACTTTGAGCTGAAACTTTGCATGGAGACTCCATACCAGATGTTGTCTTCAGTCCTTTTGGATAGATATGGGGTTTCCGTTACACGTTGTATAATTATTAGATTATGATTAAAGATCAAACTAAGCTAATATCGTTTCCCACACGAGCACAGCTAGTTTAATAGATAATAATTGCAACATGGTATTGAAATATGTGCGAGAAAAAGAGTCGTGACAGACGGATAGACAGACCAACCACAAAATGTTCCGGTTTAGAGTTGTCAGCAAAATTGGCGGGGCCCACCGCCTGCAGGGGTCCGCTGCCTGCCGCGATTGGGGAATTGTTCGGAAGTGTTACCGCGGCCACGGAACATGATGGGCAAATAACGAAACACGGATAGGTTTTAATCAGTAAAAGTCTGTCACACCCTCCCGCTTCGCCGAGATCGCGAGGCAGTCATTGGAAGAATTCCCTTCCTGAAAAAAAAAAAGGTTGCGGAACTTTAAAAGAACTTAATGAAATCGACAGTATATGCTTTCAATTTTACATTGTAACCAAACCATCATTACGTTGTTTGAGTTGTCCAGCCGATGATTTCTTTAACCTACGAAGCATTGTATCTGGAATTGCACACAACTAAATTATATTTGACGGGCCTGTTGGTCTAGTGCTCAGTGGCCCAGGTCGTGGGTTCGATTCCCACACAGGACAAATGTTTGTATGATGAGCACGATCATTTGTTCTTTGTCTGGGTGTTATTTATCTATAATATGTATGTATTTAGAAATATATATGTATGTTTATCAGTTGTCTAGTACTCATAGCACAAGCTCTGCTTAGTTTGGGACTAGATGGCGTTGTGTGAAAAGTAACTTTCGGCAGCATTTTTAATTTTTTAGACCTATTATTAAAAAAAAACTTATATATAAATGAGCTGTTTACATTATTTTCTAATCAAAAGTCTAAAAAATAAGTTTCAAGCTTCTAGATTTAAAAATGACGTAATTTCCATACATACTTTCATCCCCTATTTCAATCCCTAACAGCTCTTTTTTCGCATTAAAAAGCAGCCTTTGTCCTTTCTCAGACTCTAGACTATGTCCGTACCAAATTTCATTTAAATCTGTTCAGTAGTTTAGGCGTAATTGCGTAACACACAGACAGACAGAGTTACTTTCGCATTTATAATATTAGTAAGGATTATATCTTTTTTAAATAACTTGAACGAAACTTGGTCCCAAAGTGGTCTTCCCTTTATCGAAGAACTAGAACGCGATCGGCTATCTTCGGGAGCGGTCATAAGTTTTACAAGCAAAAAATGCCGAGTTGTGTCGTGAAGGATTGCGTGAACTACGTCAAAAAGCACAATAAAAAAATGATAACATATCTTATCACCGGTAAGTTAAAAATATGTCATTAAATCAACTTCTAACATTATTTAAAACAATGTTCTTTCTTATTTGTCTCAACCTTTGGCCAAGACGACGCGAAGCCGCATAAAAGTGCGACATAACTTTGCAGCAGCGCGCGTTGTAGGCGATGAAATGAAAAGATTTAATAATATTACTATAAGATTAAATTATGTACAAAATTAATTTTCGTTGTTTGTTAAAAGCAAATTGCAAATTGTTTGTTAATACCAGCTAGCTGCACTTGACTCGATCGAACGCAGAGTTAAAATGCTCATAGGTGACGAGGCTCTGGCAGGCAAGCTACACAGCCCGGCTCACCGGCGAAACGTTGCTTGCCTGTCTATCTTCTACAGATTGTACTTCGGAGAGTGTGCGCAGGAGCTCCACGACCTGATCCCTTCAACCCCCTTTTACTACCGGTCAACCAGACGTACCGCAGGATACCATCCGCACTTGGTCGATATACCGTCTTGTCGTACTAAGCGCTTTTCTTCAACATTCATTGTGCGCACAGCCAAGGTGTGGAACTCTCTGCCGGCTTCTGTGTTCCCTGCCACATATGACCCGTCAGCCTTTAAAGCAAGAGTGAATAGGCATTTTCTGGGCTCGCTCGTTCGATCGTAGACCTCATCTTACACTTACCATCAGGTGTGATCGAGGTCAAGTGGGCTCATTCGTAATAAAAAAAATAAAAAATAAATAAAATGTATTTTTATGTAGGTACAACAAATATAATTTTCGAACAATAAAAGGTTTTTTTTCCTCGTATCTCGAAAAATATCACACGCGGGGTGTGATATTACAAGGTTACGTCTCGTCTAGGAGCAGACCACGCCGATTGACTTGACATCGTAGTTCCAATATATGGCGTTAGTGTGTTTTGTTAGGCGATCGCGTCCGTCAAATGTTCTGACAACCGTATCTTTACTATTTAAATCAATGTTCCAAATTCAGTCCTTTACATGATCACTGCACTATGTTGAGTTTTCTGTCTCAGGTGAGTGCTAGAGTTTTACATAAAGTGACTGCCAATCTGACTTCCACCACCCAGTAGCTGGATGACAGGATGCCTTAGCGAGACAGCTGTCAGATTTTCTGGACTTTGACAACTAGTAACGACATGTATAAATGACTGCCGCGACCAATGGCTTGATGACCCTTCCGAGAGGTATCTTGATATGTCAGGATAGTTACCCATCCACAGATAACCTCAGCAAATGTTGCTTAACGTGGAAGATCGACTCCTACCTACGGCTGTTATTTAGTCTCAAGCTCTTTGCCTACAAACACTATACAACGTACACACACACACACACAATATATACTAGAAACGGTGTTAAAAAGAATCCCCAACTGTTTGCAAGACATTCAGATGGTTCTGAACGCAGTCAACGTGACCATCGGACACTTCGCTTACACAAAGCAAAAACAGCTCTCATGAGTAAGAGTAGGGGGAAAGTGCTATGAATGGGACAAGTTTAGAATGGGACAAATTGAATTTCTCGCCCTATGAGCGATCGAGTCGATTTTCGGTTTTCACAATTTGGCAACATTGACCTATACACAATATTGACGTTAGTGACATCTGATTGTCAAAACAAACAAAATGGCAAAACGTGGTTAAATTATTTCGTGCTTTTAAGAAAAATTATTTATTGTTCTAAACGCTCGTTCCATAGGTTGTGTTATTAATATTTGAAGGTTATAGTATTACAAATCGATCTGCAATTTAACTACCTAAAAGGTGAGTGCATAATTAGATCACAGTTATTTGATATTATTTTGCGGTGAGGTTATATTTAAAAAGGCATGAAAGTCTTGTTTGGGACAACTACATACGTCTTGGAGGGGACGTCCCTTTCATGGCTGTCCCATTCATGACTAGGATTTTTTGGTGGTGATATTTGTTGCTTATCGCTTTTTTATACAATTTGTTCCAGGACAAGTTGCCGAAGTGTTATTTAATATGCCTCCTAAGAAACGAGATCGAGTTCAGCCTACGAAAATAGAAGAAGACGTAAAGGAAGTGATAGAAAAAAAAATGCCTTTACGATCTGTTGCAAGTGCCTATAATATCAGCAAATCTCACTTAGGTCGACTCGTAATAAAAGCTAAGGCAACGGAAGATCATTTCAAATACCGACCCAATATCGGAAATCGTAGAATTTTTAGTGTAGAACAGGAAAATATGTTATCGGAGTATTTGAAGATATCAGCTAAAATGTGTTTAGGGTTGACAACTGTTCAAGTTAGAAAATTTGCTTATCAATATGCTTTGAAATTAGGCATTGCTCCTGATAAGTGGCAAGCTAACGAAATAGCAACGATTGATTGGCTAAAGAAGTTTTTGAAGCGACAAGGCACATTGAGCGTTAGAAAACCTGAAAACACATCCTTAGCTCGAACTACTGCTTTTAATAGATTCAATGTTACCCAGTTTTCCAATAATTTAGAAGAATGTTACAAAAAGTTTATGTTTCCACCAAACATGATTTGGAACACCGATGAAGCAGGATGTACTACAGTTGTCAATGCACCAAAAGTAGTCGCTGAGGCAGGTCTTAAACGCGTAGGGCAGATTAGTTCTGCAGAGCGTGGGGCCTTAGTCACTATGTTGGCATTTGTAAATGCAGCGGGGGGTAGTATTCCTCCGGTTTTCGTATTTCCAAGGGTACATTTTAAATCTCACATGCTACAAAATGGCCCTAATGGAGCTTTGGGCTTAGCTAATCAGTCTGGTTGGATAAGTGAGGATTGTTTTCTGAAAGCTTTAAAACACTTTGTACAACATGTCAAGCCTTCTAAGGAAGATCCTGCATTAATAATACTTGACAATCACAAAACACATATAACCATAAATGTTATTTTATATTCTCGACAAAATAATTTGATATTATTGACTTTCCCACCTCATTGTAGCCATCGTCTACAACCGCTTGATGTAACAGTTTTCGGCCCGTTCAAATCACGTTACAGAACTTCGATGAATAACTGGATGACATCCAATCCTGGAAAGGGCGTTACAATTTACAATGTCACTGAATTTGCAAAAGATGCGTGCTACGCCGCTTTCAATATGCAAAACATAACATCAGGATTCAAAAGTACAGGAATTTATCCATTAAATACCAATATTTTTAGTGATGACGTCTTGCCTTCTGAGATGAGTAATCGTCCATTAGAAACAGAAATGGTAGAAAGTAATGACATCACACAACCAATAAATACAGACAACCACCAAGAAATCAATAGCGATGAGCGTGATTCTCCTGTGTTACCAACATCTTTGGATATGTTCTCTGATAATGGAGATCCTTATAATCTAACAACTATAAAAAATGCAGAGCCTGATACAACTGCATTATCAACATTTGTTATTAGATCGGTATATGATAATCCTGTGCCATCGACCTCAGCTGTTTTGAGTCCAGAAATAGTGCGTCCATTTCCTAAGGCACCACCACGCAAGCAAAAACAATTCAAGAGAAGAGTGACAACTAAAATCATTACTTCAACTCCAGAAAAAGGTAGACTTCTAGTAGAATCATTATCAAACATGCTTAATAAAAAACAGAGCATCACAGACGTAGCACATGTTAAAGACATTTTTAAAAACATATTAGCTGATAACGAAAAATCAAAAGAAAAACAAAAGAACAAAATAAAAAGCTGCAAAAGTGAGGTTCACAATAAAAAGAAAACTAACAACAAGATACAATTGGAATCATCCAGTGACTCCGGCCGAACAATTTCTAATTTAGATTCTAGTGAGGAATTTTCTGACTGCGATTATGAACCTTTGCATAAACTGAGAAAATCTACAAATAATGAAGATGTTTGCTGCGTTTGTAAACAAGAATTTTCTACCAGTAAAGAAGACTGGTTCCAATGTAAACTTTGTCAAAAATGGGAAAATGAAAAATGTGGCATCAAGGGCACGTTTAATTTTTTTTGTAATCTATGTCATTAGATTTAAGTTTAAGAAAACTTTGACCTTAGATTTATTAGAGTAAGAATAAGTATAACTTAATAACACTATTAATTTGTTGATCTCTATAATACTATATGTGATATAAATGTTCCAAAAAATGATTAGTATGTAGGTAAAACAAAAAAATCTATAATAATTAGTAAGAATTTGTTCATTTTTGGTTATATTTTAACATGTCCCTTTCATGACGAACGTTGTCCCATTGAAGACCAGTTCGTCATGAATGGGACATATCTTAAGATTTTTTTATTTGAGTTTTATGCACAAATGTTTGAAGAAGATAACATTTTTCGTTTATAATATCAAAGCTGATTAAATATTGTTACGGTACATATAAAAACTTTTTTATTCTGCCTCATATCTTGCTCAAAATCTTTCAGTATGAAAAATTGTCCCATTCATAGCACCTCTCCCCTATATTCTGTATGGCGCCAAGATTATACAACAAGGTACCAAAGGCATATAAAGATTTAAATATAAATAGTTTTAATAAAATCATGCGAAATCTTCTAATAAATAAGTGCTATTACAATGTTGCCGACTACTTAAAAGGCAAACTTTAAAGGGACTCAATTGACATGCGATTTATTTTTATATAATTTTTGAACTTATTGACATTATTGAAATAATTAAGGTTAATGACATTATTATTATTTCAGATATGGTTTCGAATGGACATTATTCAATTATTAATTATTATTTCTTAAGTAAATATTATTATTTTGACTCAACTTTCATTGCTTTATAATTTGAATATTTTTTCTTTTCGCTATTGTATTTGTACGCCTTTCTAGGCAAAACATGTTGATACTCTTATTGTTATTGTAATCCTTCCAACTGATTATAAAACTGACACATGTTTTTGATAAATAAATATATCTTATCTTATCTTATCTTAACGTGTAACGGAAACCCCATATCTATCCAAAAGGCCCTTTTTTATAAGGATGGGAAAACACCCGATCTGGGCGAAGCGGGAGGGTGTGTCAGACTTTTACTGACTAAAACCCATCCGTGTTCCGTCATATGCCCTTCGTGTTCCGAGGCCACGGTAACTCTACTAACTAACTTGCAGGCCCCGACAATTTTGCTGACACTCTTTAAGGCGCGCGTGGAACACGACGCGCCGTCTACACGAGCCTGGTTTCAGTCGGGCGGCGAGCTACCCATTGCTTGTAGCCCGCAGGCTCGCGCCTACGGTGGCTGGGAGTCACCCTGTGACTCACGACGCCCGGAGCGTCTCCTGCGGCGGCTGGAGCGCGAGTACTGTGAAGGCCTTGAGACCCGTCTCTCCTATGCATAGTTTCAGAATAATTGACTCAAATAATTGATACCAAATTATCAGTTTCATATGTTTCTTGAATACCAATCGTAACAAACGTGTCACAATACTACGAAGGTCAATAACTTTCCACGACACTTGCCAATAACCACCAAAACCCTTGCCATATCGCTTGTTATCATTCAAAGAAGCCTTGCACTTAGTTTGTATATGTATATACCCTTTAAATTAAACGTTGTATACTGTAATGACTAATGACGTACTTATCAATCTCCAAGACGAATATAGTATTTAACAAATTTGTATTTACAGTACGACCAACATGTGTCCATTACAAAACAGTGTGCCCCATCGATCTCGTTACAGTTATTTCGATACCAAAATGTCACTTGTCGCGTGATTCATCCCGATTCGAAAGTAAGCCATTTTGTGACCATAATATTTTTGTACTTGTAATTGACATTCAAGAGTTGTGACGTCATTCGCTTTGTCTACCTGTAAAATGCTTTTTACGATGGGCACTGAGGGCATGCTAGACATACAGTCCTGCTGAAAACGATAGCATAATTGAAGCGTTAATAGCGCCATCGTTACATGGTGGACATCCCACCCACACGCAAAAAACGTTTTGGGAATACTTTCATTGTGCGTACGGCCAAGGAATGGAATTCACTGCCGGAGTCTGTGTTTACCGATAGCTATAACCTAGGACTCTTTAAGTCAAGAGTGAATCGGTTACTTCTAGGCAAGGGTGCTTCATCTTCGACCACATCATCGCTTAACATCAGGTGAGATGGTGGTCAAACGCGAACCTATTTTCAATTTAAAAAAAAAGTTTGGCCCAAAACTAGCTACACGAACTCCGCTCTCTGATGCAGACATAAGATCATCAAGAGTGCAGGTGACAGGGCATGCGGAACAAGATAGAAGGTGGACTATTGTCTGTGAGGTCACGCCGCATATACATTTCAGATCTGAGCCATCTGTAAATCTCGATTTGTAGAAATTATCTTTACTTTATGTGCTCTTTATTTCATAAGAAATTTCTTCCAGTAGAGTAGGCAGGAGGCAGTTTTTCAGACTTCTGAATTCGACACAGTTATAGGTAAGTGTCTTTTACAACTGCGAAGTTGCAAAAAATGAGAAAAAGGTAAAAGGTAAAAGGGAATTATTAATCGTTGGCATTATAAAAATATTTGGCTGAAACACTTTTTTGATATTTAAGTACTTATCTATAAAGATTTTTTTTCTAAGAGTTATGTCCGTGCCCCTCTTACCAACCAAACTGCTACTTTACAAATATTCGGATATACTTAAAGTATTTACTATGTTACTTTACAGAATGAAGTCAAAAAGCGAACCATCTATCACAAGGTAATGAATAATATTTGAGTAACTTATAAAATATGAGAAACTTTCGTAAAAATTCCATAACAAATCGAAAGCGAAAACCTAAATGATTCATAAGTACAAGGAACACTATCAAAATCTGTTGAGCAATTCCCGAGATGAATGACAAAAACTTTCTCTTAAGTTTTATCGATTAAGTTGTATTGTTTAATATGAAGTCGTCGACCGGGAAGAATGTCGGTTACTGGGTCATTGGGGGACAGACAATGGTGTTGGATGGGCCATTGTGTGGGGCACGTGGGCGTATAGGTCGATAGCTTTTTAAAATGGCCATTGTAGTATCAGACATAACAAGAGTGGTGAGCTTTGTTGTCATACGATTTTCTTGGAATTTTTTGCAGTAATTTGAGGGTCTGAAATTGAAATTGAATGTAGGTGGAAAAATATTGTTTGAAATGTTTAAGATATTCTTGGAAATCTTGCAGTAATTTGAGGATCTTGCAGTTTGAAATTGAATGTGAGTGGAAGAAAAATGTATGAAATGTTTTCAAGATTTTCTTGGAAATTTTGTAATAATTTGAGGATCTTGCAGTTGAAATTGAATGTGAGTGGAAAAATATTGTATGAAATGTTTTCAAGATTTTCTTGGAAATCTTGCAGTAATTTGATGATCTTGCAGCTTGAAATTGAACGTGAGTGAAAAAATATTGAATGAAATAATTTCAAGATTTTCTTGGAAATCTTGAGAGCACAGGCGGTCTAGAGGATACAAAACTCTTTTTTGCGGTAAGTAAAGCATCGAATGACTTCTTCCGCTCTGGGTGGAGCGGACAAGAAGGTTCGTAGAAGTCTGACACTTCTTGTGTCAGACTTCTACCGACTAAAAACCTACCCTGTTCCTTGAGCTGCCCTTAAGTTCCGTGGCCGCGGTATCTTGTTAGAACATTTCCGCAACCCCGTAATGCAGTAGCCCTACAACCCTAGCAATGCGATTGCTGGATGCCAATTTTGGATAGTATAAAGGACCGCCAGCGCCGGGCTCGCCTGTCGCTTACATGGCACCGTCCTAATAGACTATATTAATTAAAACCAAGCTATTGTAATCCTTTATTAAACAGTTATCAAGTTCATGTTTGATCGTGCATGGAGTACTGCTTTAGCTCTCATCTTTGGGACGCATATCAACTGGACACGCTAGAGTTTATCGAGAAACAGGCTAAGAGGCTTTGAGAATTGGCAACTATGCATTAGTCGAGTCAAAGCTCCAGAGCCGTGAACAGCGACGCGAGTTGCAAGTCTATCGGTTACATTCGGGGATTGTGAGATTGAATTGTACGAAAAAAAAAAACAAACAGCGATGTCCCATCGTTATTTCAGGTGGACATCTCACCCATACGCATAAATCGTTTTGGGATACTTTCTTTGTGCGTACAGCTAATGAGTGGATTTTTTCTAGAACGACTAATCAACTCAACATTTATGATTTCTTTTACAAATTCTTATATAAGTGAATCAATCAGTCTTTTTTTTAATAACACAATCTGTTTTATTTGGAATTGTTACTAAAAAACGCCGCACTTCTATAACTGAATATAATAAAATAAGGAAAAGTAATGAGGTTACTTCTAGGCAAGCGTGCTTCATCTTCGACCACACCTTCGCTTTCTGTCAGTTGAGACGGTGGCCAAACGCGAGCATATAAAAAAAAAACATTTTTCGATTTATTTTATTCGATACAGTATAGACTAATTTCGGGTTTGTTTACTTGGACTCTTAACACAGCACGCACGCTACCGGCCCTGGTTCAATCCATGGTCCGGAGCGAGTAGGGCATGGGAAGCAGTCACCTCTTTCTGCGAAGCAGTTATGCAAGCAAAGGAGGTGGGAGGATATTCCCGCGTAAATGCCGATTCCGTGGGAAAACCGGGATAAAAAGTAGCCTATGTATTATTCCAGGATATCAACTATCTACTCACATGATTTCATTGAGATCCGTTCAGTAGTTTTTGAGTGAAAGAGCAACAAAAATACATACATCCTCACAAACTTACGCATTTATAATATTACTAGCTCTTGCCCGCGACTTCGTTCGCGTGGGAGAATATTCCCGCGTAAATGCCGATCCCATGGGAATTCCAGGATAAAAAGTAGCCTATTATTCCAGGATATCAACTATCTATTTACAAAATTTCATTGAGATCCGTTTAGTAGTTTTTGCGTGAAAGAGCAACAAACATACATACACCTCACAAACTTACGAATTTATAATATTATCTAGGATAAGAATAAACGACAACATCCGATTTCAGTAATGAAGAATGAAAAGTAAAGCATTGTAAAATGAATACAAAACATAAATAAACGAAACAGAAAATCTGTAAAAACAGAAAATTGATGATCATTCTGGCAAGCTTGGTGGCTAGCTTTCCGGAGCTTGCAGTACTTGTGGCAAGTGTCAATGAACGTTTGTTCTTTCTTTCTTTCAAGTTTGGGTATGTTCCTCATTTCCCATGGCTCCCATCGTGCGGTGGCATTATGGTATTGTTTTCCACACTGTACACAAGTCCCTTTCATTATCTAGCAAACATAAATTTAATTTATCCTTATTAAAGTCCCACTCAGAGCAGTAGTGGCACTGTGGTTATGGGTACGACTTATGAACTTTAGATCGTAAGTTTGAATCCAGGCAAGCACATTACTTTGTGTAGCTATAGCTTTGCTAACATATTATTTGAACACATTTTAGATAGTAAGTATTATGTACTTATTCATCGCAATATCACGTAAGTACTACTTACATATAAGAGGAGGCTCCCTGAATTGTATGTAATTTTGCATTAATATTCTGAAACAATCACGCATACAATCAAAATGGAACTTTACTATATGATTTATTGGATGTTTTTCTTTACATGTCTAAGACCAGTTACGTAATTGGAACATTTTCGCTCGATTCATTTTTTTATCAAAAATCATGTCTTTTTTAAAGATTATTAAAAATTTGATCAAGATTACTCGGCTTTTATGTCAAAAATTAGTATTGACAGTAAGAAAATATAGTTTATTATCCAAATATAAGATATTTTTTCTCTAGATCAATTATTACTTTAGTTATAAACGAAATAAGAATTGAGACTTACGACATTCAGTTTCGAGCCCGAACATGGTGAAAGAGTGCATGCGATATTCAACTTTATTACTGCTGCATTAGCGTTTAGCATACAACGGTCTAACCGAGAGTGCATGGGGGTGGAGCTTGCGTGAAAATTATTTTAGAGTGCCTAGTCTTTATAATTACTTTTTTATAATCTGTGGAAAATGACGTGGGTTATACACTTGTTCACGGAATATGGTTTTCGCATTATTTTAGTGTGTAACTGTATATTTTCCTAAATACATAAAATAACATAATTTACATAATCTCATCACCAATTCATTTTTTTTAAATATAAATAAAGGTAACTAGCATTGTGCGTAGAATTCACATTACTAGCAATCTTGTTAACCCCTCCAACTAAGCTAAATATACTTGTGTCTGGAGTGGGTTCACGGCAATAGTGTAATGGGTGGGGTTCGAACTCGTGACCGATCACAAGTCCGACAACTTATCCATTAGGCTATTGACGCTTACGAAAATGGTGAAGGGAAAGGTCGTGAGGAAAACCAGTAGGTTAACCCAAGAGGGAAACTATCATGCCGCTTGGATAACGGCCCATTCCTTCCATAGACAAGAGGCCTTCGTCTCAGCAGTGATTATTTATAGGCTGATTATGTTATGTATCTGTTACGGCTAAAGGTGGGTGTGAAAATAAACTTAAGATTACTCGGCTAAACTTAGGTCTAACTTCGAGGAGGTGTTAATGTTTGTTTCTTCTACCTTTAGCCAGCTAAACTTAAGTGTAACTGCAGGCCCTTGGCTAAAAATGTAGAAGGAAATGAAAAAGAAAACAATGTTATAATGTTCACTATTTTGACATGAAAACTTTTATTAAAAAAAAAATTTTTAGCAAAAAAATAGAACCGACTTCCATATCAAAACGCTACAAAGGCAAAACTAACTTTAATTTCGGAAGGCGGTGTCAAAAATGAAAATATATACAAAACTAAATACACCGCCTTCCGAAATTGAAGTTATTTTTGCCTTTGTAGTGTTTTGATATGGAAGTCGGTTCTATTTTATTGCTAAATTTTTTTTTACGCTTTTCAGTGTGTCGGTTTGTAATTTATCTAGTTACAAAAGCCATAATGTCAACAACTTATCACCTTTTACAAAATATTGCTTTTCCCGATGCATAGCCGTTAATTTTTGAGTTCTCCTGCTACTTGACCATCAGCTCTACATCACCATATGTATTGTGACGAGCATAAAGTGTTTAACATCCGTACTCAAGTAATCGAATCGCAATCCACGAAATACTTATTATTGAGGAGTTTCAGTGGCCATCTGTGGTCTTCATCATCAGTTCAACTTCCCCAAATGGTATTTTTCGGAAGTAACTGTTCAAGGTACTATAAGAAATACCCAAAACGCTATAGGTGTGCCTATAATATTTGAAGAGTTCCCTCGATTTCTCCAGGATCCCATCATCAGATCCTGATTTCGTGACAGTGGGACCAACTAGAAAGTATACTCATTCAAACGCAAAAAGAATTTTTCAAATCGGTCCAGCCGTCTCCGAGTTATGAGGTAACAAACATAAAAAAAAAATTCAAGACGAATAGAGAACCTCCTTTTTTTGAAGTCGGTTAAAAATAATCACCCTCATTACATTACACATACTTTTAGGCATGTATTTAACGTGGCGACAAACTAATCTGATTTAGAGTTTTAAAAATAATTAAAACGAGTAGGAAAAATAATAGGTTGGCAGCTACCGTGAAGTAGCATTTTAAGCATAAAATTGCAGCTTTATATTGAGTTCCAAGCTTCGTTTCAATTTAAGTTAGCAGTAATTTTATGGTGTAGCAACTGAATTTATTGTTAGGCGACAACAGTTTTTACGCAAAATCGACGGAGCGCCGCTTCGCGGGGCCCCTATTTCTGGATGGTTAAAAAGAAAATAACCACGAAGGCTAAGGCGAGAGCTCCGCTCCGCTTCGCTCCCGCTTTAGCCGTCCAACCTTTTTTTTTTTTTTACGGGGAGAAATCCTCATGGACTACCTCCGCCTGGCGGAGGGGCGTGCCGGATTCTTACCGGCTAAAACCACCCCGGTGTCTCCTCACACGTGCGCGAGGGGCCGCGGGAAACTTAATTCTTCCGCAGCCCCGCACTAGTGCTGGCCGGGTCTGTCCCGGCCTCGCCTCCTGCACGGGGTAGTGAGGTGTTGAACTACCCCGTGCATCGCCTCAGAGGCGCGCGCCGACACCCGCGTGCTCCTGCGACTCGGGTCCATCGAATAGGGGGCGGGGGACTTCCCCAAGTCCCTCGCCCCTGGACCCATTCATGGGGGCTGGAAAAGGGCGTAGTCCGCCGTTCCCCTGCGCCCGGTGCGCCTTCTGCGGCCAGGGAAGGGAGTAGAGATCTCCCTCTCCCTTTCCGCAGTTTCCTTCTGCGACATCACGTCCTCGCAGAAGGACACCACCGCATCCCACGACTCTGCGCTGCCGACCATACTCTGCACTACGGCCGGCAGCGACAGATCGCCTCCTACTTCATTTGTGAGGACACGGCGCTGCTCCTCCCAAGCTACACACTCGGCGAGCGTGTGTTGCGCCGTGTCCTCCCCGCAATGGACGCAGTGGTGGCACCGAGCGTCCGGCTCTCTGTCTATGCGGCACAGGTACTTGCCGAAGCAGCCGTGCCCCGACAGCACCTGTGTCACTCTAAACGACAGGGAGCCGTGCCTTCTCCCGAGCCAGTCGTCGAGTACTGGCCGGATCGCCTCGACGGTAGCGAGGTCGGCGGTAGGGCGCAGAAGCCTCTGCCGCCATTCCGCCACCAAGACCTGACGGAGCTCCTCTCGGCGCAGCGCGATCTGCCGCTGCACCGGCCTCGAGCCCCGTGCCCGCTCTTCCTCATGCCATCGATACAACGACGCGAGTACCTTCGCCTCTAGGTCCCAGGGCGGGGATCCGGCCAGGACGCAAGCCGCCTCGTAGGAAATCGTGCGGTACCCGCGGACGACTCTGACGGCCATCACCCTCTGCGGTTTGCGCAGAATGGCGAGAGTGGTCTAACCTAACCTATCCGAGTCAAGGTGTTAACCAATAGTTGCTAATAATACAATGTTTGATATCCGTCTGTTAATATTAGCTGCCAAGTCATTATTTTTTGTAACCAAGTAGTTAGTCGCCCAATAAGTTCTTAGTTGCCTCAAAAATAATTTGCCATATATTTTTAGCCGTTTCGTTTCGGTTAATATGCACATCACACAGCCCTTTTGGATAGATATGGGGTTTCTGTTACACATTGTTTACCCTACTATCGTTTATTTTCATTCAGCTAAAGAGTGGAATTCTCTACAGGACACTGTGTTTCCTGACTATACCTGGGCATCTTATTTTTTTCAAAAAAGAGGACTAGAAATGTGGTGTCAAGAGTGAATGGGTTACTTCTAGGTAAGCGTGCTCCATCTTCGACCACATCATCGTTTGCCATCAGGTGAGAGTTGTCGAAGATGAAGCACGCTTGCCTAGAAGTAACTTATTCACCCTTGACTTAAAGACTCCCATCATAATAATATGTCATTTATCTGGTTTGTAATTTATCTAGTTACAAAAGCCAAAATGTCAACTACTTATTACCCTTTACAAAATATTGCTTTTCCCAATGCAGAGCCGTTAATTTTTGGGGAGTTCTTATGGTACTTCACCATCAGCCCTACTTCACCATATGCATTGTGACGAGCATAAAGTGCTTAACATCCATATTCAATTAATCGAATTGCAATCCACGAAATACTTATTATTGAGTAGTTTCGGTGGCCATCTGTGATCTTCATCATCAGTTCCACTTCCCCTAATGGTGCTTTTCAAGAGCAACTGCACAAGTTACTATAAGAAATACCCAAAACGCTATAGGTGTGCCTATAATATTTGAAGAGTTCCCTCGATTTGTCCATGATTCCATCATCAGATGCTAACGTGATAACAATGGGACCAACTAGAAAGAATACCCGTTTAAACTAAAAAAGAATTTTCCAAATCAGTCCAGCCATCTTTGAGATATGAGGTAACATACATAAAAAAAAAGTTCAAAACGAACTGAGAACCTTCTCCTTTTTTGAAGTCGGTTAAAATGTCACCCATCTGTTAACTGACGGTGTCAATTCAAACTGCATCACCCAAATCACAATTGATAACCATCGCCGCGGCACAAACTTACTTTAATATGATAAATTGATCAAATCATGGTACATTACCATAGCGGTGTTTGATGTAACAGTCTTATAATTGAAATGATTAATGATTTGATGTCATAGGACGTAACGGATATTACTGTCTTTGAATAGTAAGCAGAGATGTAATGTGGGATAATCGAATACAGTGATCTGGGGAACCGATAACTGTAAATATTTAGGTTAACGTTAGTTTTAATTTTTAGGTTAACGTGTCTACAAAAGAAAAAAGAATTCTTATTGGGTCACTTTGTAATCTGTTTGTCTTTCAAAGCCCTATTAGGGTTTCGAAGTCGAATTGCAAAAACCGGAACCATTATAGATTCGTCATCTCTGTCTGTCTGTTAGTCTGTATGTTACAGTCATTTTATTCCGTAATTGTTAGGACTACACAGTTGAAATATGGTAGTTGTATTCTGTGAAAGCTGTGCGATTTTTACTCAAAATAAAACATTAAGGGGGTTCCCTATATACAGCACTGGATTCCCCCTTCTAACTTTTAAACCAATAGAGAGCGAAATCTAAAAAAAAAACAGTAAAATATAAATATTGAACTAGATAATAAAGTCAGTAGTTTATGAGGTATCGCACATTAAAAAAAAAAACCACAAATACAACTTTGTAATTATTTCAAACCTTATGAAAAATAAAGTAGCATTTTGCGTCTGACTCGCACTTGGCCAATTTTTTTTTCACTGAAACACGTCGGGATATCAGACTAAGAAAAAACCGGCCAAGTGTGAGTCGGACTCGCGCACGAAGGATTCCGTACCATTATCTATAAAAAAGGCCTTAAATATTTGTGTTAATATAATTATTTATTTTTAAAATGAATTTGTGGAATTCCCTGCCGGCTTCTGTGTTCCTTTAAAGCAAGAGTAAATAGGTATCTTCTGGGCTCGCTAGTCATACCGTAGACCTCATCTATCTTTTACCATCAGGCGAGATCGAGATCAAGAGCGGGCTCATCAGTAACAAAAAAATAAAAAATAATATTTCAAGCGTCTAAGTACTTGTTGCCATTATCAATATCGAGCAATAAATCACGTTTGTTGTATGGGAACCCCATTAAATATTATTTTATTCTGTTATTTTTTTAGTTTTTTTTGTTATAGCGGCAACATAAATACATCATCTGTGAAAATTTCAACTATCTAATTATCACGGTTCATGAGATACAGCCTGGTGATAGACGGACAGACGGACAGACAGACAGACGGACGGACAGCAGAGTCTTAGTAATAGGGTCCCGTTTTAGCCTTTGGGTACGGAACTCTAATTATATCTAAATATCGGGTCTGCAGTATCTTTGGCGCAGGATGGTTCGTAGGCGGGTACAAACAAGTCTACAAATCACTGTATCTAAAAACCCTTTTGTAAATAAACTACTATGAGCCTGCTGAATTAAAACGTAAAAAATTGGCCAAGTGCGAGTCAGACTCGCCCATGAAGGGTTCCGTAGTAACTATAATAATATAATATAATATGTATATCTATATGACGAATAAAAATAAAACCTTAAAAATTTCTTAAAACTAACTTATTTACATTTTTACAACTACGCTAAATAATTTTGTTTTTCATAGTGTTTGTATGAATTACAAAGTTATATTTGCGGTTTTAGAAAATATGCTGTATCTCAAAAACTGCTGACCCGATTTCGTTCAAACCAATTTCGGTTGAAAGTTTATATTAAGATCTACAGACATATTTTTTTTAGATTTTTAACTCCATTATTATAGAAGTTAGAGGGGGACACACACACATTTTACCACTTTGGAAGCTTATATCTTTGAAACGATTGACTTTATGAAAAAGCGGTTTTATAAACCCTTATATCATTTTTAAATACCTGTCTATAGATACCACACACGCATAGGTTTCATGAAAAAAAAAATTCAGTTTTAGTTTCATGTATGGGGAGCCCCCTTTATTTTAAATATTTATTAATTTTTTTCTTAAAATCGGAAAGCGGTTCACAGAATACATCTACCTACTAAGTTTCACATGTATGGTCTTAATAGTTTCGGAATAAAATGGCTGTGACATACGGACGGACGGACAGACAGACAGACAGACGGACAGACATATCGAAACTATAAGGGTTCCGTTTTTTGCCATTCGGCTACGGAACCCTAAAAACATATTTTTAATATATTATATATGTTCACTTGTTTATCTTCACACTAAATTCGAGAGCTTGTTTTTCCTAGTAATACTTTTTTTTATAAACGTTTTTTTATTAGGTTTTCAAATCATTTCAAGCATGTAACAGAAACCTCATATCTATCCAAAAGGGCTGAAGACAACATCTGGTATGGAGAATACCAAATTATCTATTTCATTATATGTTTCTTGAATAGCAATCATAATAAACGTATCACAGTACTACTCGGGTCAATAAATTGAAAAAAATATATAATTTGAAAAATTCTGTCTCTGATACATTGGTATCTGGAACATAGGATTACAAAACCCTTGCCATGTGGCTTATTATCATCCAAAGAAGCCGTGCTTGGTATGTATATACCCTTTTAATTATATGTCGTATAGATAGTTTAAACACACCTGATAATTGATTTGTGTTTGTAATATTTCTTAACGATGTACTACTTTATGACAGACAATTCACCGGTTCGTCCCAATTTTGTCGCTGAGAGTACCTTCTCGCTAAACTGTGCATCATATATTTACCACGTCCTCTAACCTTTAACTTAGTGAATAATAAGAACTGCATACTAATATGCACTTTTTTTTCTTAGAAATGTTGTATAAAAGGTTGAATCTAGACTAGGTTACTAAATCTAGGTTTACCCTGATATTACAATTACAATGAGCCGTCACCTTGCTCCACATAGACCTGCAATGGCACATATTCTTAGCATGTAGGTAATTATACCCTTCGCTCTAATAAAAATGCTACCATTTCAAATAGGCCGCTTCGCCTCGGCTGGTATTCTGAGTCAGCTCAAACAGTTCTGACGTTGCGGGAAAGGATTGCCCGTTCGTCCACCAATAGTAATTTTATTTTTTATTCTAGATAGGCTTGCGTCTTACCGCCATCTCACCTGATGGTAAGATATGATGTCGAAGTTGAAGCACACTTACCTAGAAATAACCTATTCATTCGAGAAGACCGGGGTTATAGCTATCAGGAAACACAGATTCGGGCAGGGAACTCAACTCCTTAACTGTACGCACAATTAAAGTATTCCCAAAACATTTTGTTCATATGGGTGGGATATCCAGCATGTAGCGAAGGCGCATAGTCATTTGTCTCCTAGTCCGATGATGGAACGGGTTTGGTGGAATTAAATAGTGCTATTCCATCTCATACTCCCTGAACTGAAATTATGTTACATGTTACTTATAATTATAGGCGATTCCATATTGTTACTTATAACACTGGTCGACAAAATTTAACTTTTGTTTTGCAACACCTAAAACAATTTTATTTTCGTAAAGAACTATGCATAGAGTGTATATTCTCTAAGAAACTATGTGTCTATCAGGTCTAGAATTTGAATAATCCGATGTCAAAGTCCTACAATTTTTGCCTATTTCATGACTTTGTACCTACTAAGTGAACAACTTTATTAAAGAAAATAATAATAAATATGCTGTAAAGTATATGCACTTCCGAAGGTTTTCGATGTGCTGAATCCGAATCTGGCCTCAGAATCGCTCTATCACGTCAGTTTTTTGAGATATCCTAACCTAAAAGTGCACAAAGTACCGTTTTTGCCCGATTTTGAGGTTATGTAGACTCACGAATTATTATTTTTTTTAAATAAAGGTTACCATATTAAAGACCAAGTCTTCTTCTTTCAAATTCCGTTGAGTTTGCTCAAATATTTTGTTTTCGTTGTGATATCGCATTTTGAAGTTTTCATGTTTGTGAATTTTCATATACCTGAAAATCAATTGAGATCATAGACGTGATACAGTCGATTACTCATTCTCATTCATCTGGTTAAAAATTTTGTCGGCCTGTGTTATTCAATATCTAGACCTGATAGACATATAGTTTCTTAGAAAATTATACACGCTATGCATAGTTCTTTATGACATTATCATTGTTTTGGAAGATAAAAAAAAATATCGACCAGTGTAATTAGATGAAGAGGATGGATAGGCAGTTGCTCCATGTAAAATACTAGTACTCAGCTGCATCCCAGTTAGACTGAAAGCCGACCTAAACGTAGTTGGGAGAAAGTTAAGCAAAATGATTAGTGAATAGCTCTTATCTTGATACGAAGTTATTACCATATTTCACTGCTTTTATTGATTAATGACAAGCTAAAATGCTCATAGGTGACGAGGTTCTGGCAGGCAAGCTTCACAGCCTGGCTCACCGGCGAATCGTTGCTTGCCTGTCTATCTTCTACAGATTGTACTTCGGAGAGTGTGCGCAGGAGCTCCACGACCTGATTCCTTCATCCCCCTTTTACTACCGGTCAACCAGACGTACCGTAAGAAACCATCCACACTTGGTCGATATACCGTCTTGTCTCTTCTCTTCTCTTTAACATTTATTGTGCGCACAGCTAAGGTGTGGAACTGTCTGCCGGCTTCTGTGTTCCCTGCCACATATGACCCGTCAGCCTTTAAAGCAAGAGTGAATAGGCATTTTCTGGGCTCGCTCGTTCGATCGTAGACCTCATATTACACTTACCATCAGGTGTGCTCGAAGTCAAGAGCGGGCACATTCGTAATAAAAAAAAATGTGGTAAATTAAAAATTAGCCTAACTTAAGTAACAGTTTTGTTTAAGGCGTCCTTCTTAGTGTCTAAACTCACTATGCTGAAGTTACGTGACCGAAGATCGGCATGATTACGCCTGTAATGCTATTTGAATTACTCATGACACACTATGCCGAAATTACGTTGCGTTATAGCTTACAGTCGAACTTCGGTAGGGCGTAAGTTCAGTGGGAATTCGGCGGCAATGCATTTTGTAGAGCACACATTATACGCGACCGAAGTTCAGTTCGTTTGTCGACGAAGATCTGGGGCGGGGAGCAGCGGGAGGAAGCCCGCGTCTCAGCCTTGTTGCGCAACTGAATTTCTGCCTCGTTAGTTCGGCACTTATGGTATGTCATATCAGCAGAATACGCTGGAACGTAAAATCAGCCGTGGAGCTTCTGTCGCGTAATTTCGGCATAGTGTATTGAGACACTTAGATTACAGAGTAATCTGTATATAGGATATGTATTATTCTGCGTGTGAGTGTGTCAACTATACATGTTTTTAACACGCTTTTATTGGGTCAAGCTGTAACAAACTATGTAATAAAATCTAAAAATCTGAATTACACGCACTTCTAATTGTTGTAGCATAATGAAACTTGGCAATTAAATGTAGATTAGATGAGAATACAATATTATGGTACCATCGAGCTGGTCTGATGATGGAATTGGAAGGTGGCTAATGGAACCTTGGACTTCCTACTATAAACATATCGAGTTTGAGCTCATTCAATCATCTTAACATATTAAAGGGTGTTTTTAGTTATTAAAGTTTTATTTATTCTTCTTTTTTAATTCTTTCCTTGGCCAAGCCCCCTGCTCTAGTTAGCTTGTAGTAAAGATATTTTATTAATGAGTATTTTACAAATCGCCTCATTTGGCCTCGAATTACTTAGTGTGTCATGTGTGTCTAGTACAGATAGCATAAAAGGTCATTCCTTAATTGAAAAATGATAAGAACCTTTTTTTAATTAAATTTGTTTTTTATGAGCCACTAACTTTTGCCCGCGGTTTCGTTCGCGAAGTGTTTTGAGGATGTCAACTATCTACTGACCAAATTTAGTTCAGATTCGTTCTGCAGTTTTTGCGTAAAAAAGTAGCAAACATCCATAAATCTGTACATCTATCCTCACAAACTCTCGCATTTATAATATCAGTAAGAAGATTCTTTCCTTTTCCTTTGATGGTGTGCCCCTCTCGATAATTCAGGAGGAAAACGTGGCCTCCGTTTAGCTGTTTCAGGACTCCATCCCAGTGATATCAGAGCTCACACTGTGACGACATCCGACAGGCATTGCCCGCTGAGTTCCACTTCAGATTTTAATTTGTTATTACGGACATTAAAAAAAATTAAAAGAGACAGACCCCTGAGATTGTTTCGGTGTTTCTTCTCAGGGTAGTCAGTTAGGAAACACCGGCCTCATCTAGTTAATATTTACGAAAAAATGTCGTGTAAAAGTGTTATTTAATAAACAATTTGCAAAATAAAGATCATTTATCATTTGTCAATCTGTTGTTAGACCTTTAAGATGTGGTGTTGGAGAAAAATGCTTGGCATCCTGTGAACAGTATTTAGGACTAACGTCTCTATATTGCGAGAACTCAAAGTCTCCTCGCAGCTGTCGTCCGAGTGGTTTTTTTATTTCACATGAGCCTACTCTTGACCTCGCCTGATGGTAAGCAATAGATGAGATCTACGATCGAACGAGTGAGCCCAGAAGATGCTTGTTCACTCTGGTTTTAAAGGCTGAAAGGTCATAAGTGTTAGAGAACATAGAAGTCGGCAGAGAGTTACATCACAACTGAGTGAGTGAATGATTGAGTGCTTTTTGCGGCCTACCCAAAGGTCCTTACCTTGGTATTGTTCGTCAAATCGTTAAGCTCCTTGTTCTAAGTTGAGCTATACGTCATTTGACAAATGCTTGCACTGTATGGACAGGCCCACTCAAAACTGTGAGCATCTTTCTTCAAAAGACCGCCTCAGACTGAAACCTACAAGGTTCCCATATAATTAAATCAGTGTAGATTGTATGGACTTTAAAAGAGACGGACCCCTGAGTTTGTTTCGGTGTTTCTTCTCAGTAGTAGTCAGTTAGGAAACACCGGCCTCATCTAGTTAATATTTACGGAAAAAAATGACGTGTAAAAGTGTTATTTAATAACCAATTTGCAAAATAAAGATCATTTATCATTTAACTTGGCAAGGCAAGTCTACGCAGAGTCTAGAATTGCTAGGAAAGACGGTGGCAACCTCGAAAAGCTCATCGTGTCCTGCAAAGTAGGCGGAAAAAGGCCTCGTGGACGCAGCCCAATACGTTGGTCTGACCAGATCCGTACCACCCTGGACTCCACGGTTCACAACAATCACAACGCCTTCCACATCGCCAAAGACTACTCGAAAAAGATTTTTTTTTATATTTCTAAAAAAATTTAGAGCATCCATCCATCCAGCATCATTCATCCAGCCATCGTACCCTAAAACAATTATTACCTAACAAACGAGATCAATGGATCAGGGCCATAAAGCCGAACAACTTGCTCGCATCATCGGAAGTCTTACTTAGTATTTGGTGGAATGTACCTATACAACGTGAAACCCCATATCTATCCAAAAGGACTGAAGACAACATCTGGTATGGAGTCTCTATGCAAAGTTTCAGCTCAAAATAAGTGACTCACAGAATTGACCCCAAATTATTGGTTTCATATGTTTCTTGAATACCAGTAATAACAAACGTGAAACTTTCCACGTCACTTGCCAATAAAACGATATTTCTCGTCGTTCTTCTTAATTCGAATAATTCGGCCTCTGGTATCAATGTATTGAAATTTCTAATATGCTCCACACATGTAGACGTAGGATTAGAAAACCCTTGCCATATCGTTTGTTATCATCAAAAGAAGCCGTGCACTCGGTATGTATATACCCTATTACACGTTGTATTGTTCTTGTTCAACTTCAAAGCCCTGAACAACTTACTCCTATCAGCCTCATACTGAACATATTCTATTAACAAATGATGCATATCTTCTACAACTTCACCACACCTCACAGTTGGGAGAGGTTATCTTTTTCATCTGGAGAAAGAGAATACGAGAAAAAGTGATGTACAAGGGAGACCACAACCCTCAATTATGAGGAAAACAACGCAAGGAGGATCGTTAGACCAGCAGTATCCGCGACTTATTGGCATGAGAGGTTTCATAAATTCAGATCCCGTGGCAATTCCGGGATGAAAAGTAAGTATGTTGTATTATGTTCACCTTATATTCCAGAGAAGTGAAATTAAGTCATATTTAAATCGGTCGTTCAAAAAATATGTTCATTCAGAATACGGATAGATAGATATACTCTTTATTGTACAACATAACAGAATTAAATGAGGACTTAATAACTACAAAGATCTTTTACAGACAAACTTTGGATGGATGTGACACAGCAGGAGAAAATGTGACCAAAAATGCTGTTATATGGATCTGCCAGAGTTGCGGCAGTAAACCTTGTAAAGTTTTTCTTTTTTTATTTAAAATAGGTTTGCGTTTGACCACCATCTCACCTGATGGTAAGTGATGATGTGGTCGAAGATGGAACACGCTTACCTAAAAGTAACCTATTCACTTTTGACTTAAAGACTCCTAGGTTATAGCTATCGGGAAACACAGACTCCGGCAGGGAATTCCACTCCTCAGCCGTACGCACAATGAAGGTTATCCCAAACGTTTTGTGCGTATGGGTAGGATGTCCACCATGTAACGATGGCGCTTCGCCGTTTGTCTCGTAGTCCGATGATGGAACGGGCTTGGCGGAATTAGACTGTGCAATTCCATCGCACACTCCCCGAAATTAAGGGCAATTGAACGAATAGAGTGGGTTTTAGTCAGTAGAAGTCTGACACTCTTTGCGGTCCACCCAGAGTGGAAGAACCATTTGGTGACTTTATCCCCGAAAAATAATCAAGCTAAGAAAATTATTATAACATGAGTTAATAAAACATATTCTTCTTCCTTCTTATTGCCTGCCCGTCTTCTTCCTGTTGAGATTGACCACTTTGGCCGGAACACGGACATATATTACGATAATTTAACAGTAATTTTAAAGAGAGTTAGTAATTGGGGTAGAATTCAAATTACTAGCGATATTGTTAACCTCTCCTTTTTGAAGCGTCAGTAGCCTAATGACTTAGGTATCGACCTTGTGATCGAGAGGTCACAAGTTTGAACCCATCACCACCAACCAACCATTACACTATTACCGTGAACTCGCTCCAAACACAATCATACTTAGCTTATTGCTAGTAATGTGAACTGCTGTGCATTGCTAGTTCTCTTTAAGGAAAATGTTGGTTAAGAAAATTATTTTAATGGAAGGTTATTAAACATATCTATTCTTCTTCATTCTTATTGCTTCTAACTATTGAGTTGACAACATTGGCCAGAATCAGTCAAGAGTCTAAATTTATATGAGAGAAAGAATCTACATATACAACGTGTAATGGAAACCCCATATCTATCCAAGAGGACTGAAGACAACATCTGGTATGGAGTCTCTATGCACAGTTTCAGTTAAAAATAAGTGACTCAAAGAATTGATACCAAATTATCGGTTTTATATGTTTCCTGTATACAAATCATAACAAACGTGTCACAGCACTACAAGGGTCAATAACTTTCACGTCACTTGCCAATAAGATGATAATTCTGTTCGTTCTTCTTTATTTGAAAATGTTGGTCTCTGGTATCAATGTACTGAAATTTGTAATAAGTTTCACATATGTAGACATAGGATTACAAAACCCTTGCTAAATCGTTTCTTACCATCTAAAGAAGCCGTGCACTTGGTATGTATATACCCTTTAAATTACACGTTGTATAATGCTAATTAGGTATAGACCTGACCACTGATGACCGGAAAAGAACCTCATTCCAAACTCAAATCCAGCTTACTGTCATATTCAAATAATAACTTATAAATATTTATACCCAATTGTCTTTCTAACCGTACTCCGCACATCTGTGCAAGCGCATGTGTCCTTTGCAAAATTATTATAGGTCAAAGTTACGCATAAAAGATAATATGCTAATGTACAGTAAATAACTAAACTGGGTTAAATGTATGGAGGTATTTCGTCTGGTTACAACTAGTTATGAAACGTTTTGAGATACTCGATAAGCCTTTCTAGGTAACTTAATTGTACTGTCCGTCTTGCCCATTTCATTATTTTTAGTTCCAAGTATAATTGATGTTAAATATTCTGCCAATCTCAAGAGTACATATAAATTATATTGTTTACTAGTACTCACGCGGGGCTTCGCTCCCGTGGAATCTATCACGGTAAAAACATAACTCTCCTTTTTGCAGTCGCGTAAAAAGTAGCCTATAACCTTCCTCAAGCTTCAAGCTACTTCCATAACAAATTGCATCCAAATCCACCCAGTACTTTCGAAGATTAGCGCGTTCAAGCAAATAAACAAACAAACTTTTCCGCTTTATAATATTAGTATAGATATAATAAAATTGGCCAAGTGCGAATTGGACTCGCCCATGAAGGGTTCCGGAGTAGCTACGCAAAATAACTTTGTTTTTCATCGTGGCTGTATAAATCACAATAACTTTGCCATATTTGCGGTTTTTAAAATTTGCTTTATCTAAAAAAATGCTGACTGTCTTTAAAAACCAATTCTCGTTGATCGTTTTCATTGTAAACAAGCATTTTTTTTTAGATTTTATACTTTATTATTTTAAAAGCTAAAAAACAGTGTAACACTTTGGAAGTGTTTATCATTCAAACGATTGTGTTTAAGAAAAATGTTTGTAGGAATCTCTGTGTCATTTTAAAAGACTTATTTGTAATGCACAGGTATCTATCTAAGGTTTGATGAAAAAAATAAATTGGGTTTCTGTTCCATGTATGGGGAAGAGAGCCTGCAAGCAATAATGTTACAATAACCACTCAGTCACCAGTTAAAATTCTCCAGTGTTTCTTGTTAAACAAAACACCCGTATGGTTAAAACTTTCATCATTCATTTTACTTGTCATTTTGACAGTCAAAAGTGTGACAGGAGAGTGACTGGCGCATATTAGCAAAATGCAACCCGGAACTATTCGATAGAACTTACCAATATTTAAACTTCGCTGTAGTAATTTCATAAAAACATTCAGGGTCTTTTATGTTTTCGCCGGGAAAATCATCCAATCAATCAATAGGGAAGATGCAATATTTTTATTTATGTTTTCATTTTAAAGAATTCCATGTAGAATAGACCACAAATATATTAAAAAATTAAATCTTTGTAATTTATCGGAAAAAATGCGGTTTGAAATTAACAGTTTAAATTTTCGCGCGAAAAAGGACCTATAGTTCCGATGACGTCATTCCTGTCTGTCACTGGTCGTACTTGTTCGTCGCTGGCTAATACATATGCATATTTTTTCGACTTTCGAGATTTTTTTGTGAAAATTTAAAGTGGACTATCCATCAACATCAGGTGATTATAAAAATACCACTAATATTCTGAAAAAAGCCGTGGTGACTCATGTTTTGTACCAATGTGTCCAACTACTTCAACAAAGTTTCCAAATAAATTGTTTGTGACTGGACCTTCTGACCCAAAACTGAGAAAGAAAAGTGGTTTCAAGCTACAAAGAGAAATGACAATTATTGGAGAATAATTGTGACCACCATTCGATGCTGTGAAGATCACTTTGATGTAAGTCGGCGAATATACTTGTTATATTTTGTAGTTAATCTGCTTATATGCAAAAACACATTAGTTACCTACCTAATACTTACAAAACTTATCTATAACATCATTTTAATTTTACAGTTGGAGAACGACGTCGAAAATTGGATAAAGTTTAAAATGTGTGCAGGAAAACTTTTCCTGAAAAAAGGTGTGGTACCTCATATTTTTGAATGCCAAAACAGAATGATGCCACTGAAACCTAGATCAGTAATAATGAAAAAGAAAAAACGTGAAATTCTTGAAAGCATTTAAAAAAACACCGGGTATAATTTTGATTTATTCTTTCAGATTTATTCTTATACTAGAGACAAATAAACATTCAAACTTTCAAATTTATAATAATATAAGGATAATGCTTTTTAATGAAGAACTAAGTATATTATTATGTCTTTCATGTTTTAGATCCATCTTCAGTGTTCATTAATCACAGAAACACATGGTTCTCAAAATATTAAAATATCCAATGATAAAGGTGTACAGGTGTCTATATATCCTTATAAACGAACGATCGAAATAACTCATATATGTCGAAGCCGCTGAATAAAATACAAAGTTAAACAACTATGATTTTATACATATCGTAGTAATTTAGTCCCTTTCATTTCTACACTTGAAAACTCTGCACTTTCGACAAAAAAGTTACAACCATGTCAACACTAACTTTTGGTAAATAACTTAACTTAACTTAAATAACTTTCCTAGATTCCTGGAGTCTGCTTTGATAAACCCAACTTCCATTTTTATTAAAAAAACGCAATTAGTATTCCCGTAAAATAATATTCACTTTTACAACCATAACCTCAAATAAGTTGTTATAACAGGAGTGACGTCACTAAACGCTGATTGGTGTTTTGAAATACGCTTCGTTTCAAGTCATTTTTAATTCGTAATTATTGTTAAAAATCAACATTATGTAAAATAAAAATGTTACAGTGGCCCTTCTTTTCTATTTTTTTAACATTTCAATCATAAAATTTTCATAAATATTATATTTGCATCTTCCCTATTCATTTATTCCAGGCAAACTTGGCCCATACAAATAAAATACTTACATACTTTAACAATAACTATAAATAAACTAACATATTACTTAACTAAAACCAAAGTTAAATAAAATAATAATAAACTAATACATATAAAACCTTATAAAACTATCACTTTATGTTGACGGCGTCATGTTTCGCTGCGAGGTGCCGCGTAACCGTCCTTGGAAACGTCGATAAACGACACCTTTCGGCCAAAACTCCTCCTTCAAGCAGGTCTTTAGATGGTGGGTCGGAAGTTGGAACTCGTACCACGAACGGCTTAAAGTTGAAGTTGTGGCGCGATTCCAACCTTTCAATCCTCAGACCAATCCAATAACTCCTGCTCTAGGTGGAGCAGGAAGGGAGTTTTAGACGTCTACTGACTAAAAACCCACCCTATACCTTCAGCTTGCCTTTGTTCCGTGGCCGCGGTATCTCGTTGGAACTTTCTCAAAATCCCTGTAATCCTCTGAAGCGCCTAAGCTTAAGGGCCTATACTACCCCAGCGCTTCTCACTATTTATCTCGCTCGCACACTACTGGCCGCGGTCACGCGAGCAAGTGAGACAGGGTGGCAGGGAAAAGACTCCAAGACACCGATAATTTAGTTTATTTCTTTTTACGGTGAAAATAATAGTAATAAAAAAAAAGAAAACAACATAAGACCTGCTTTATAGTTAGTTCAATTAATATGCAAAGTTTCATTATCAAATTTAAAGTTATTTTTGAATACCAGCGGTTTATTGTTCGGTTTGGAGGTAACTTTGGATTTTTTTTCTATCAAGAAAATTTTATGGAATCGTGTTTTCGTCAAACATGGTACCTAAAATTAATCCTCAACTTTACCATATATTTATTTCAAAATTATTGCTGTAGTATTTTCGACATAACGGAGGATCATGCTAAGCCATTTGAGGTAGTACAGGCCCTTAATAATAACAACCGCACGGGTCGATCTTCAAGACTGAGCAATGCTTGCCGGGTATGTCTATAGATGGCTGACCATCTCAACACAACGTGATTCCTTCGTGCCTCGAAAAGCACGTTAAGACCAGGCAGTCCTAAATAACTTTTACGCAAGCTCCGCCCCTATGCGGCCCGGTTAGGCCGTTGTATACTAAAGGCTAACGAAGCAATCATAAAGTTGTATATCGCGTGCGCTCTTTCACCATGATCGGTTTCGAAACTGCCGTAATGTGCTAAACGCTAAAGCAGCAGTAATAAAGTTGAATATCGCGTGCGCTCTTTTACCATATTCGGGTTTGAAACTAAATGTCGTAAGTCTCAATTCTTATTTCGTTTATAACTAAAGTAATAATTGACCTAGAGAAAAAATGTCCTACATTTGGATAAGAAACTATATTTTCTTACTGACAATACTAATTTTAGACATAAAAGCCGAGTAATCTTGATTAAATTTTGAATAATCTTTAAAAAAGACATGATTTTCGATTAAAAAATGAATAGAGCGAAAATGTTGTAATTATGAAATTGGTCCAATTAATCATATACTAAAGTTCCATTTTGATTGTATGCGTGATTGTTTCAGAATATGAATGCAAAGTTACATACAATTCAGGGTGCCTCCTCTTAAGCCGTTGGTCCCGGCTGTCATTTGGACTTTGACAGTCAGTATGGGTAGTCAAAAGACACAAAATCTGACAGCGATTTTTTTTTTTTTTTTTTTTTTTTAGGCAGTTGTTCCATGTTAAACACTTCTACTCAGCTGCACCTGGTTAGACTAAAAACTAGAAGCCGAGCCCCGGCTTCAGCAGGTGATGAAATTTTAGAAGACTTAAACTTGAAAGTTTGGAACACGGTAAGATGTAAACGCTCTTGAAAAAACTCTGGAGATTATGATATGCTAAATGGTACAAAATGTCGTCAGGTACAAAGTTACACTACCTATCTCATTTACCTCAAATTATAACTTTTTTAGGGTTCCGTAACCGAATGGCAAAAACAGAACCCTTATAGTTTCGTCATGTCTGTCTGTCTGTCCGTCCGTCCGCATGTCACAGCCATTTTATTCCGAAACTAAGGGGGGCTCCCATACATGGAACTGAAACTGAAAATCTTTTTTTTTCATCAAACCTATACGTGTTTGGTGTCTATAGATAGATCTTTGAAAATTACATAAAGGTCTCTGAAATCATTTTTCCTAAAATCTATCGTTTAAGAGATAGGCTCTTCCAAAGTGGTAAAATGGGCGTCCCCCCTCTTCTATAATAATAGAGTGAAAAATCTAAATAAATAAATGCTGTAGATCTTATTGTAAACTTTAAATGAAAATTAGTTTGAACGAGAAAGAGTCAATGGTTTCTGAGATATAGCACATTTTCTAAAACCGCAAATATAACTTTATATTTCATACGAACACTATGAAACACAAAGTTATTTCACGTAGTTACTATGGAAACCTTCATGGGCGAGTTTGACTCGCACTTGGCCAATTTTTTTTTTGTTATCGGGGGGAAACCATCGAAAGGCGCCTGAACGTTTGGGAAAAAGAATAGGGAGTGTGGGATTCCTACCTCACTAAAATCACCCCGGTGACCACCATCAACACATAGAACCCCGTTACCTCTTAAAATATCACTCCAGAGCCCACCTGAAATTATACCTATTATGAAAACTACGTACCTACCTACAAACTTTCCATTCATACTTGCATCAATGGAAAATTGTATGAACATAATTCATGAAAACGCACACACAACGGAATATTATCGATAGTAATCAGGAAAGTTACTAGTTAATTACTATTTGAATGTTATCCTAAATAACTACAGATAATAGAGATTTGCTACTTGATTTTTTCCATGGGATTTGTTTCTTTTAACGTGGAGAAAAAATATGGTGTATCCTTTTAAACTTAGGGTTTTTCGAGCAAAATATTAAAGCTTTTTTCATGTCTTAATTAAGGGCCAAAACACAAAACTGCCATTCGACGTCACACCGTAAAAAATCTACGAGCTTCAACTATGCATTGCAGGATAAGTTCCTGCAATGCATAGTTGAATTCGATTGAATCGAAACGCACATTCTTGCGATGTTACTCGTAGGTCACTTTTACTGACGCTTCTTTTAGTCCTCTCTGAGACATACTAAAATAATAATTTAAAAAATCTTCGCCTGTTTTTAATCTACATTAATACTATTAATAAAGAGGTAAAATTTGTTTGTAAGTTTGTGTGTAGGGGTAATCTTCGGAACTCATTAGTTCAATTTATGTATTCAATTTTAAAAATTCTCCTAAGCCTAATGAATGAACCTAAACTCGGATTTATTTAAAGAATAAATCTTTATCATTTAATTTGTTTTATTATACACGTATGAAGCGATGAGATATAACTATGTAATGTTATTGGGAAATGTTTGCCGACACAAACAGACCAATTTTCGATTACATCAAAACGCAGACACCATACAGTCCGCGTTTTGAAGTAGATAATCGAAAATTGCTCTGTCCACACTTCTATTATTTTTGAACGTTCTATACTTCACGTTTCACGTTTTATACTTCGTTCCCACACTATGGGTACACGAGATAAAAATAAAACATCCCCTCTTTACCTAAATGATTTTTCATGATTTTATTTTACCACTTTGTCGGCGATAGTTTCTGAGCTAAGTCGCGGACAGACGGTTGGACAGAGGGACGAAACTATAAGGGTTCTTTAAAAATGAGTTCAGAGACAACTAGAGAGAGATTTTTCAATTTCTAAAGGCAAGCGCAATTCTCTTTTTCCTCTCTAAACTCTCTTTACTGACTATTTATTTATATTTATTTACACATACCGGCAAAATTAGAGGAACACAAAAAAAAGATGACTTTTTACAAAGTTGTGGGTATTTCGACAAGTGGTTTTGTTATTTGAATGATTACCCTTTTTTCGTACAATATTATGGGGATTTTTGACTGTTTCCAACATTCTAACATAAATTATACCCTCTTAAAAGTTTGTTGACAATTAACGCTTCTGAGTGTTTTTAACCGACTTCTAAAAAATAAAACCGACTTCCATATCAAAACACTACAAAGCCAAAAATAATTTTAATTTCGGTAGTCGGTGTTATTGGTTTTGTATTTTCTTTTTTTTCACACCGCCTCCCGAAATTAAAATTATTTTTGGCTTTGTAGTGTTTTGATATGGAAGTCGGTTTTATTTTTTTGCAAAAAAGTTTTTATTTTCGCGCTTTTTAGTGGGTCAATTTGTAATTAATCTAGTTATAAAAGCCAAAATGTCAACTACAAAAAAGTAAAAACGCGCGAACAAAAAACACAATATAGAGTAACCGAAAAGATCATCAATGTAAATATTTTTTTAGACTTTTGTTAATTTTTCAGAAACGGCTGGTTCGATGTCGATAAAATTTTCATGGGACCATTTGGGAAGTATACCCTTTCCAACAAAAAAATAATTTTTCAAATCGGTTGGCGAGCGACGGAGCTATGCCCGAACAAACATATAAAAAAAAAAAAAAAAAAAAAACAAACAAACATCCGAATTGAGAACCTCCTCCTTTTTCAGAAGTCGGTTAAAAAGGAGGAGGTTCTCAATTCGGATGTTTGTTTGTTTTTTTTTTTAATGTTTGTTCGGGCATAGCTCCGTCGCTGGTCAACCGATTGGAAAAATTCTTTTTTCGTTGGAAAGGGTATACTTTCCAAATGGTCCCATGAAAATTTTATCGAAATCGGACAAGCCGTTTCTGAAAACTAGAAAAAAATATTTACTTTGACGATCTTTTCGTTTACTCTGCTGGTGAAGGTGATAAGTAGTTGACATTTTGGCTTTTGTAACTAGATTAATTACAAACGGACCCACTAAAAAGCGCGAATATAAAAACTTTTTTACAAAAAATAAAACCGACTTAAACTAAAAAAAAAATATTGATAAGAAAGTTCGTTTAAGCAGTCAATGGTGGCCCTAGCTCATTATGTTTGTTTTATTCCGAGAGTTAACATTGTATTGCATACAGAATGAGTGATTTGCCTGCAACTGAAGTCGCCAGGGCTGTAACAATGATCGAGGAAGGTCACACCTACCTTTCAGTCAGTCGAACGTTGGGTGTATCAGTATCTGTGATCCACCGTAATGTGCAACGATACAGACGCGATCTTACGTGCGCAGGTGGGGCCAAGACAGAAAACGTGCAACCAGTGCCGTAGACGACCGTTTTACAAGGGTGCAAACTTTGAAAAATCGTCTTCAAACGGCTGTTCAGACCCAAAATCTTTTGGAAGAAGTGCGAAACGTACGTGTTAGTGAACGAACAGTGAGGAAAAGACTCAATGAAGTTGGTTTTAAGTCGTACGTCCCAGCAAAAGCGCCAAAACTTGAGGTGAGCAATCGAGTAGCCAGATTAGGGTTCGCACGTCAGCATCAAAAATGGTCCGATGAGTGGAGTCGAGTTTTATTCTCTGACGGAAGCCGATATTGTGTGAATTTTATCGACGGAAGGGAGAAGATGTGGAGATATCGGTGAGAACGTCATCAAGCAAATTTTTTGGAAACAACGTCTTACGGTGGAGGGTCTGTTATGGTGTGGGGTGGTATAACTTTGACGGCACGCACCGCCCTGGTCATCATTGATGGCGTTTCTCTGACTGCACACAGGTACATAACTGATATCCTAGAGCCCCATGTTATGCCTTTTGCCCCATTCATAGGCTCAGATTTTGTGTTTATGCACGATAACCCACGGCGGCACGGCACTGCGCACATAGTGTAACCCAAATGGACTGGCCAGCAAGATCTCCGGATATGAATCCAATAGAACGTGTCTGGGACATGATTGGACGAAGGATCCGAGCAAGAAATCCAGCCCTTAGGAACGTGTATTTATTGTGATGGGTTCACGGTGCAATATAGTGTAATGGGTGGAGTTCGAACCCGCGATCTCTCTATCACAAGTCCGACACCTTAATCCTTAGGCTATTGACGCTTCAATATTACATAAGACATTATACCTTACTTTTCTAGTAATTACAGTTTTGTGCCGTTTGGGGTCGAAACGCTTGGGTCATGGGGCCCGAGTGCGCGTCTCCTTTATAAGGAATTATCTCGCCGGCTGCTCGATTCCGTGCTTGACCGGAGGGCCGGCTCATTCTTTGCCCAAAGAAATGCCATACTACGTGGCAATGCTGGCAGTCTTCTGGGTACGTTTCCGGACGACAGCGATGTGGAGGAGTACTTTGACGCATAAGCTTGTTTTTTTTTTAATTTAATTTTTTATGTACGTAGTTAGGTTTAGCAGAGTTTTTTTTATGAATATTGAACATATTTTATTTATATTAAAAAAAATACACGATAAATTGATTGTATTGACAAAGAACTGTTCTTTAATTTTTGAAGAGCTTGAAGATGTTGTGAAATCCTAAAAAAAGAAAGAAAAAAGTGGTAATGTCCCTTTCATTCCTCACTGTCTTTCAAATCGCAAAACTAACAATCATACGCACCTTTCTACATTTACATATTTACACATTCACTCAAACGCCATACATACGCTACACTTAAGGCGCTTCTAAACGGACTATATTTTTCTGCAATATGTGGCTGCAATACAATGGCCGGCAATATTGCCAGCAATACCAGCCAGACTATGCAATATTGCAGTAACGTCCCGGTAATAGTTGACAAACATTTTGGGTATGGCCATGTGTGGCCGATATTGTTCGATAGATTGCCGGGCGATCGCTGAGCGATCGATTTAACTGCAATGTTGCCCAGCCAGTTCTATTGTTGTTTCAGTCACTCGCTCTATTGTAATGGCATAGTGCATCTTTTTCTACCGATATGAAGTTTGTTATGAGTATAATTGCTATGTTCAGTGCTTTGTTTGACTGACTTACCTTTATACTAGTCATAGATTATTATACTCTTTGATACTAGTTGTTGCGTCCCAAATGTAATTTTGAACGCTCTTTTTGGTGTGGCAACATTCTATTGTCTTTGATGTTGACACTTGACATAACCTCTCTGACTTGACAGATAGTCTTTGTTTGCTTGGAAAAAATGCCGGTCATCGGGACCCTGTTGAGTTAATTATTTGGTAAAATATTGTTGGATTCGCCCGTCGAGACCGATAATTGGGTCGCGAATTATCTAATTGTTGAAGTGTATTCCCCATTTGCCGAAAAACCCCGGGATATTGTTAAATCGTACGCCGCCTTGTCGTCGGTTGGGCCGGCACGCGGAATTTATTGGAAATCAACTTGAATCTCACGTGAGAACAACAGATTAATTGTGTTCAGTGATTGATTGAACCTTGTAATCTCGGATTATCAAGAATCCAGTGATATTTCTCGGAACAAGTACGCCATATTGACGCCATACCAAGGCACGCGCGTTGTTGGAATTAAGTGTGCTGATTGAAGACGGACCGCATTGGGAGGACTGCATCTTGGAGAACCTTGTCCATCCACACTTGTCTTTCACTATACGTTCAATTACTCACCCCATTTTACATACAAACCACACTTAGGGCGTGACCTTTGAAGGTCGAACTTGGCGTCCCCAGCACTCAGGTTAGTGGTACATTTTTGTTATCATTATTAAGCAACGTTTAGAATCCGCGTATCGCGGACAAGTTTGGGACACCCCAGTTACCGTTGGCTGGCCTATTGCAGTCTTGAACAAAGTGGTAGCAGAGCGCGGCTCTTATAATATAAGATCCACTGGTTTAATTGGAAGTTTTGAATATTGTTGAAAACTTAAAACTTGAGTTTAATTACTTAACACAACCTTTAACTTGATAAGTTTTGAATATATTACCATGTCATCCGGGCTATCTAATTGAAGTTGAATCAATTGAAGTTGTATTTGTAATTTGTACTGTAGCCTCTTTCATTGCATTGACAGGTAGGATTTATTTGTGAAATTAGGAATTATTGGTATAATTTGGTATAATTTGGTACATAATTTGGTACATAAGTTGGTATATTGTTGTAAAAGTTGTTTGGTATTTGTTGCAATTAATAATTGAATGTCATTGATCTGAATTTGAAAGGTTATCTAAATAATAATTACACATAGTCTAACATAATAGGACTTGAATTGTGTGTATTGGTTATTGCATTTATTTGTATTTATTGGATTTTGTTAGAGATTGTCCGGCTCAATATTATACAGACAATTGTTGTGCTTATTGATGTTTAATTTGAGGTTGATCCAGCATTGTATTATACATTGAATTGTTATTTATTTTGTAACTAGCCATCTGTACCAAGCTAGATTCATACTTGGAATAAGTACAGGGTTGAATTTGGACCTGAAATAATTGAATTTGAATTTTTATTTTGTTGAAACTATTTGGCCGGCTAACAAGTCATTGCTGTTTGTTTAATATTTGATTGTTGGTTGTTGATTGTTGTTTTGTATTAATATTTGATTGTTGCAATGGCCTCATTAAGGGCAGTCAGGGAGGCTGCTGCGGGATTGACCTCACAGTTGAGATGGTTCACATCGGCAGCTGCAACGGTTGAGCGTGTAGAATTGGAAGAGCTCACCCTTGCTCGGTATGGGCAAGTGATTGAGAGGATCAAGTCAGCTGATGCTGCGCTCATACGCTTCAACGAGTACATCATGGACGTGGATTTGGGGGTGATGGATCAGACAGCCCGCGATAAGATTTTGGGTGACTATGACCAGATTATCCACCTGGGGGATGTCATATGTCTACGAGCGTGGGAAATTTTGAGGAGCCGGGTGCCTGATGCGGCCAAGCCGCAGACCCCTGTTGTTGCAGGCCCTGGACTATTGAGTAGGCTGCCCACCCTGGAGCTGCCACATTTTGACGGTCGCTTGGACCACTGGCTGGGCTTCCTAGATCTCTTTGAGAGTCTTGTCGATGCACGTTTGGACCTCGGACCTGCCCAGAAGCTGGCCTATTTGTTGTCTGTCCTGGAGGGCGAAGCCAGAGCCTTGGTGCAGCACTTGCCGGTGACGGATTCCTCTTACCCGACCGCTCTGGAGCTTCTCTCCCGACGGTATCAGAACAAGCGCTGCCTGGCTGATGTGCACATCGACCAGATTTTGGGGCTACCGGCCATTGTCAGCACGTCGACGTTGCGCACTGACTTGCTGAACCCGTTGGTTTCAGCGACCAACGCTTTGAGACGCTTGGAGTTACCGGTAGAACATTGGTCCTACTTGTTGGTGCACATAGTGCTGCAGTTGCTCCCCGCGGAGTTGAGGTCACGTTTTGAGCAGGAGTATGGTGGGGATGGTGCCACCCATCTTCCCCCCTTTGACGACCTCCTCAAATTTTTGGAAGACGAGTGTCGGTTTGCGGATAACACTCGTGGCGCTACGGGGTCGCCCCCACTACCTTCTCAGCCCAGAGACCAGGGACGGACTAGGGCCCGGGGGCCTGTTGATGTTCCCCCCGCCCCCCGTTTTGCTGGCGCCCGGAGTCCGCGGGCTAGGGGGCCTGTTGATGATCGCCCCGCCCCTCGTTTTGCTGGCGCCCGGAGTCCTCGGGCTAGGGGGCCTGTTGATGATCGCCCCGCCCCCCGTTTTGCTGGCTCCCGGAGTCCTCGGGCTAGGGGGCCTGTTGTTGATCGCCCCGCCCCCCGTTTTGCTGGCGCCCGGAGTCCTCGGGCTAGGGGGCCTGTTGATGATCGCCCCGCCCCACGTTTGGCTGGCGCCCGGAGTACTCGGGCTAGGGGGCCTGTTGATGTTCGCCCCGCCCCCCGTTTTGATGGTGCCCGGAGTCCTCATCATTGTGACTTTTGTAAGGCAACGGGGCATGTCATGGCGCGTTGCCGGGACCTTTTGAATTTGCACGTAAGTTCCCGCCGCCGCATTGTCAACGCACGCCGTTTGTGCTTCTCGTGCTTGGGGGCCCACTTTCATCGGGACTGCCCCGACCCCCGCCCGTGTAGAATTTGTGAAGGGTCCCACCTTGAGATTTTGTGCGCCAACGCGAACCGCTCCAGCAGACCAGCTTCTGAGGGGGGTTCGCGCAAGGGGGGGTACCCCGGAGACGAGCACCGGGCTGAGACCCGCGATTCTGTACGCCGCACTCCACCCCCCGCGCAAGTTGAACGGGAGCCCCACGAGCGCCATTTGGTCTTCCCTCGTCAGGGAGAATGCGCAGTGGCTGCTAGGCAGCAGTGGCCGGGTCGGCGCCGCTGCCTTTCCCCTCCGTTGGCGGAACGTCCCCGGCTGGAGTCGCGCCCTCCGCCATTCGGGCATTCGGTGGGATATGCCCCTCCAGTGATGGCGAGCGGCTCGGGACACCGCGCGGACGAATGGTTTGATTGTTGGCCTCGTCGTGAACGAAGGCAGCCTGGAAGCGGCGATCGGTCGCCGCCCAGGCATCACTAAGAGATTGACGCCTGCCCCGCTAAAGGAACCCCCCGATCAAGACGGTTTTGTTGCCAACGGCCTCGGTCACGGTCTGGGGACCCTTGGGTGACTCGATTGTGGGCTGTGCCATTTTGGAGACGGGAGTCCGGGGTTGCCTTTTGTCTTCTTGGTTAGCGGGACAGGTTGGCCTGAAGATGAACGACCTTTCAGGCAAGATTTGGGGAATTGGCGAACCGGCTGACACCACTGTTGAGGGAAGGACCTGGTTTGAGGTCACCATTGTGAGTTGTCCTTACCCTAAAATTGGTGCTCCTGCCCTTGTTGTAACTGAACTTGGTACAATTGTTGGTGACTGATCGTCACACTAAGAACTCGCATGCCGGTTGCAATGCGCTGTTGGCCATTCTGCAGCGAGAATTTTGGATTTTGTCGGCTGATCGCGTCAACGAGACGAGGCCCTTTGCTGGCGTCGTAACGGATTTTGTTGGTCCCCCTTTGTTGAAGACGTCCACCCTTCGTAATAGCAAGATTGTTAGGGCTTATTTGTGTGTTTGTCTGCCTGTCAACCAAGGCAGTACATTTGGAGCTGGTAACCTCCCTCTCGACAGAGGCCTTTGAGGCGACTTTGGAAAGGTTTGTGTCTCGCCGTGGGTTACCTTCGTTGATTAGGTCTGATTGCGGTACGAATTACAAGGGTACAAGTAACTATTTGAAGGAGGTATACGCCTTCCTTAATGAGAACCAGGTTGACATTGGTAATAGTTTGGCCCGCCGAGGGGTCACTTGGTTGTTTGACCCGCCAGCCTGCCCCCCATTGGGGGGGTATTTTTGGGGCCGCGGTGAAAGCGGCAAAGGGACGCTGGCGGAGATTGTTGGGAGACACCGTTCTCACCTTTAATGAACTAGCTACGGTATTTGGCCGCATTGAAGCTGTGTTGAATTTACAACCTTGTCAAGACTTCCAATTGATTAGCGGACGGGTAGGCCCGTCCGGGGGGGGTAGATGTTGCGTCCCAAATGTAATTTTGAACGCTCTTTTTGGTGTGGCAACATTCTATTATCTTTGATGTTGACACTTGACATAACCTCTCTGACTTGACAGATAGTCTTTGTTTGCTTGGAAAAAATGCCGGTCATCGGGACCCTGTTGAGTTAATTATTTGGTAAAATATTGTTGGATTCGCCCGTCGAGACCGATAATTGGGTCGCGAATTATCTAATTGTTGAAGTGTATTCCCCATTTGCCGAAAAACCCCGGGATATTGTTAAATCGTACGCCGCCTTGTCGTCGGTTGGGCCGGCACGCGGAATTTATTGGAAATCAACTTGAATCTCACGTGAGAACAACAGATTAATTGTGTTCAGTGATTGATTGAACCTTGTAATCTCGGATTATCAAGAATCCAGTGATATTTCTCGGAACAAGTACGCCATATTGACGCCATACCAAGGCACGCGCGTTGTTGGAATTAAGTGTGCTGATTGAAGACGGACCGCATTGGGAGGACTGCATCTTGGAGAACCTTGTCCATCCACACTTGTCTTTCACTATACGTTCAATTACTCACCCCATTTTACATACAAACCACACTTAGGGCGTGACCTTTGAAGGTCGAACTTGGCGTCCCCAGCACTCAGGTTAGTGGTACATTTTTGTTATCATTATTAAGCAACGTTTAGAATCCGCGTATCGCGGACAAGTTTGGGACACCCCAGTTACCGTTGGCTGGCCTATTGCAGTCTTGAACACTAGTTATTATACTCTTTGCTGACTGACCTGTGCTTGTTTGTTTTTAAGGTTATATGTATTATGTTTACAAAAATGACTAATACGTGGAGTAACGGGAAGGTTATAGATTTCAATAATGAAGTACATTTACACCCTCAGTTGTGGGATGTTAAAAGCGGTATATACAAAGACAGAAATGCTAAAAAAGATGGACCGAATCGCTGAAAAATTTGAGATGTCAATTATTTTAAAATCTTTTTTGATTTTAAAATAATGTAAGCTGCTGCGACAAGTGTGATTTCGTCAGCCATTGTTGCCGATTTGTGTAACCCGTTTAAGAGTCTGCATCATGAGCCACCCATGCCGACATATCGCAACACATGGCCCAGCCATAGATTGCTCGGACATCATTGTCCGAGCAATGTTTTTGTAATGGCCGGGCAATTAGTTGCCAATAGTGCAGCCACAAATTGCAGAATAATATAGCCCGTTTAGAAGCGCCTTTCCATTCCATTCATTCACACACTCATACATTCCAAAATCTAAAACATATTTTTATTACTTTTCCTATTATGTAAATTCATGGAACGCTATAGTCTTCCCTCTTGGAGGTGGGCGCTAATGGTCGCGACACAATATTTCATACTCATGCGATTATTAACGTACACAAACTTTTGTAAACTATCTTTTTCATCTTAATACACAGCAAAATTCAGCTCAAATGACTAGTATAGAAAATTGACTGTTGAATCTAGTTTTCAGCATAAACGATATACATGAGCGCGGGGAATGCGATTACAATGATTTTATTAGTAGTACGAGCTAAGGGCGACATTGAACGGACTGCGGCCATACGAGATTTGTTTTGAGATGATTGGTCTTAAGATATCACGACGGCATCGGTCAAAATAGCATATTTATTATTTTCATTTATTTCTTCGTTCCATAGTTCACACACATTATATACATTTAAGTTGGTGCCAACATAAACTCACTATATCATAATATGTTTTCGCCCCACAGTTTGAATTTCTCCTGAATCGTGGGTCTGTTTACAAATATTTTAAATCACATGCTATCATTCTATATGTAGGTCATAACGCTAATCAAAATATTTGTATTTATTTTGTTTAGCGTATTAGTAACAACAGGTATAGGTACAATATATTATAATAACTTTCTTACTAAAATTATAATTGCAAAAGTTTGTGAGGATGGATGTATATGTAGATAGATATTTGTTACTCTTTCATGCAAAAAAAAAGAGCACAGAGTCGCGGGTAGAAACTAGTAGGTTGGTCATACACAACATTTGTTCCGTATGGGATTCTATCCCGCGACACGCTGCGCTCGTCATATTGCTACAATAACATTATTAGTTAAACTACGTATATTAGTGCAAAAAATCATTACAGACGGTTTTGACGTGATTGTAGTTTTTATGTTTAATGCCTGCGTTTTTTCAAATAATTTTGACTGACTGGTTAGACGAAACTTAATTGAAAATCCTTAATAGAAATTGTAACATACCAAACTAAACCAACGAATAAATATACGTCTTCAATTCTTCAATCGATATATTTACTGATACTGTTTCGGTATGCCTACCTATATTTTATCTATTTGTTTGTAATGGATAAACTGGAATTCAATTCAATTCGTTTATTGCATTCCACAATGTTTGATTAGTTGGTAAAGAAAATATTTTCAAAGTTATAATTGTGGACTCTATCGGGCACAGCAAACTCAATTTAAGAGGATCAAAAGGACTGATTACTTAATCTTACAATATCTGTTTCCGATTTTTTTCTACGAATCTAAAGCTTCATTAATAGCAAGCTAAATATTTCATAAAATAAACTACTTTATTGAAGCACTAAAAAGCTACAAGCAAACTAATAATTAAAATGATAAAAAAGATCATCTGTCTGTTCAATTCTGACCTAAAAAGCTCATCAAAGACGCCTACAAAGTCCAGTACAATATCATTGCACAATTGCAGGTCTAAATCTTATTCATCATCGATTACAATGACAACCTACTTAGACAAATGTTCTCTCATTGAAAAAAATACAAAGGATGCATCCGCAGATCGATCTAGTGACCCACATTATCGTGTAAGTCACCCATGGCATTGTGATTCGTGCCTCAGTCAATGCATGTTTTAAAAAAAATAAAAACGGACCAGTAAAGTGTCATTTAGTTTTCGACCACCATTATGTGCGGACGCTTTTGACTGTAATTTCCGAATACGTAATTTAATTTTAAGGATTTTAAAAATTGTTTTTTTTTTGTTACAATTATTTACAATCACAATTTAAAACAAAAGTTTACGCTTCGAAGTTACGGGTATATTTACGACAAAAATGTACAAATACGTATATTTTTTGTTTTTCTTAATTAATACGGTCAATTGCGATTATTTTCTTAGCAAAGTAAACCATATGGAGTATTATAAGAATAGGACGAGGCCATCTAAGGCTTTTTCGAGTTTCTCGTCGAATTATTTCAATAATAACTTAGTGTCCAAGCCGGGAAAGGGGGAAAAAGTGCAGTGTGGTACTAGGACTGTGGATTTCAACCCAAGGAGAACTGGAAAGATCGTAGGGGGTACTGAAACACCCTATGGGGCCTTTCCATGGCAAGTAAGTATCTATTACACAGACTTACAGTTTTTTAAACGACTTCTAAAAAGGAGGAAGTCCTCAATTCGACTGTATTTGTTTTGTTTTTACTTTTTACAGGGTATATCGATTTTAGTGATTTTTCAAAAGCTATTTTGTGATTCCATATAAATTTGATCGAGATCTGATGAGTAGTTTTTGAGTTATCCTTAATAATGTGTTCCTTTTACTTTGATGATGTTCTTTGTTTTTCGTTCCTTTGGAGAGCATTGGTGTCCTAGTGGTGACGGGTCTGACTTACGAGGTCGTGAGTTCGAACTCAGTTAGGCTCGTAACTTAGGGTAATTTATATCATCAGCACCGCTTTCAAAACTGTGAAGGAACGATTGAATTGTAGTCTCACTCGACTTTTTGTCTCAATATTATTATGTCCAAAGAATTTGAACATAATAATATTGCTTGGTTTTTGTCTTTGTTGTTATTTTTAATTACATTAGATATATTTAAACTATTATAACTGAGCATTGCGCATACCTTTAAGTGACTTATCTATACAGGACTATCATTAGAACTTAAAACGGGGTATTTACTATGTGTTTATTTGGTTTGAGTTTCCGATATTTCGGCACTGTTGCAAGCGCCATGATCACGGATAAACTGAAGTAATTGCGGGTGGAAGTTTATGAGCAGACAAATCGGTCTACCCTCTTGTTTGTTTTCTGTTAGCGACACCACTACCACTGTCACATGTATCACTAAACACTCGATTCTGTTCCCGACACACAGAACTCACCGTGTCGGCTCGCGAACTTTCTACGGAACTTTTTCGGATTTTACACATTTGAACCACTGGATTCCAGGGCCTCGACAGTTGAATAATACTTGTTGAATGTTAATGATACTTTTAGTGACCATGTTAGCTTAAAAACTTATATACAGGACTAATTACTTAATATATTAAGTTGTTGGTGTGCCTTGTCGATAAATAAAAAGGAAAGTCTTAGGGTCAAAAATTCGAAGACATGCAGCATCCCGCTAATAAGAAAAGAGAAATCAAAGCAGATTTTTATGAGACTGAGTGAAGACCTCTTTTGTGGAGCATATCTATACTGATACACATCGACGCGCAACCGCTTACCATGGATTCAGTACCTACATGATTCTGGAACCCCTGCGTTGAAATTTTTCGTCGGCTTTTTCTTAATTTAATAAAATTAAGAAAAAACCGACGCAAAAAAAAAACAGTAATGTAAATAAAACTCGGAAGGGCTACCTGATCAGCTGTGTTGACCTCGCAAATTAACTCACTAAAAACAGCTGATCAGGTAGCCCTTTCGACTTTTATTTACATTGCTGTTTTAAATGAAAAAAGTGAATTTTATTTTTTAACTAGCTTTTGCCTGCGACTTCGTCCGCGTGGAATAGTTACTTTGGGCTAACGTTAAATTTAACCCCGTATTTGAAGCATTCTTCATTGGCGCTCCGCTCCTATTGGCCTTAGCGTAATGAAATATAGCCTATAGCCTTTCTCTATAAATTGACTATTTAATTAAAAAATATTTTTTCCATTCGAACCAGTACTTCCTGAGATTATCGCGTTCAAACAAACAAACAAACTCTTACGCCTTATATTATTAGTATAGATAGCTGTTGCCCGCGACTTCGTCCGCGTTTCCGTCGTTTTTCGTAAAAAAAGTAGCCCATGTCCTTCCTCACGGTTCAGTGATTTTGATGTAACAGACAGATTAACTTTCGTGATTTAGTAGCGAAATATATTATGTCAATCTAGATAATACTGTTGAAAAATATCGCAATACGGAACCGCACAATATTATTGTTAATAGTTGTGCCCGCGACTCCGTCAGCGTGTAACTCCTTGTGTGTTATTAAGTTAATGTATTGGTAATATTGTTTAGATTACGTTCACATGAGGCCTAAGTACCTATAGAACGAAATTTTATACCTTCGGCCGCGAGACGCGTCGAGCGCGGCGACCGATTCTCAAAAATAATTCTTATAGCATGATTCAGTATTCACGCTCGAATCCGCTCGATGGCTTATTATTAGCGTATTTCATGTATAACTTTGGTGTTTCTATACCGATTTATATGATTCTTTTATACAGAATAGTTAATAATGTTATTTTTTTCAATTAGGGGTGACTGAGAATGTTATAAACGTAAGAGTAGACAAATATTATAATCAGAAAGCTTCGAACTGCTAAGCTATCGGGAGTTACACGTGTTATTGTGAGTCAACCATAAATAGACATATGCTGTCGTGGGATATTTTTTATATAATTTTAAGGAGAACATTTCCGTCATGAAATGATTTCTATGTAGCTTTAACCGTTAAGGTTGTACACGCGACGGAAGCTTAAAAAATGGAGTAACTTCTCCCGTTTTCCCAACATTTCCCTTCACTGCTCTGCTCTTATTGATTGTAGCGTGATGAAAAGTATACTATAACCAACTCAGGAGTATGAAAAATAATTGTACCAAGTTTCGTTAAAATCCGTCGAGTAGTTTTTGTTTCTATAACGGTTATACAGACAGATAGACAGACAGACAAAAATTTTACTGATTGCATTTTTGGCATCAGTATCGATCCCTAATCACCCCCTGATAGTTATTTTGGAAATATATTTCATGTACAAAATCGACCTCTCTACAGATTTATTATAAGTATAGATTAAATTCTCATTGGGTTAGATAGAAATAATGATAATATACAGTTTTCAGTAAAAAAAAAATTGCTGGAAACCTGAAAAATCAAGAAAAGGCCGACGAAAAATTCCAACGCTGGTCCAGAATCATGTACCGAATCCCTGGTAAGCGTTTGTGCGTCGATGTCCCCGCCACCCTGTATTTTATTTAGTCCGTCACTTAGTTTAAAAATAAGTATTTGAAAAATGAAATCTACTATACCTTTAGTTTTTAGCTCTCTGTGATATCAGCAGCCTCCACTCCTGAACTTTGAAGCTTTTGATCTTTGTAATTTTTTATTGATTTAAAAGGCCAAAGATGCGTAAACTATATTTTTTGAAAATCTAACTAACGGATCAAATAAAGTAAGAATATTGTAACACAGGAAGCTACCCTATTTCCACAAGTTAAAACTATTTCAACGTACTATACGTTAGTAAAACCTTTAGTAAATACAAACAAACAAAATCGAAATCAAATTTTGTTATAAATACCTTTTTCTTTTCTTTTATTTGTTGATGGGCTTGCGTTTGACCGCCATCTCACCTGATGGTAAGCAATCATTTGGTCGAAGATGAAACACGCTTACCTAGAAGTAACCCATTCACTCTTGACTTAAAGACTCCCAGGTTATAGCTATCAGGAAACACAGACTCTGAGCGGGAGTTCCATTCCTTAGCTATACGCACAATGAAACTATTTCCAAAACGTTTTATGCGTTTGGGTGGGATTTCACATCGCACAAAAGCCGAAGAATTGATTGATTTGACATCTCAATAACCGCTCATTTTATGTTAGACCTACTTTTTATTCAATACAGCCCAAGTCTTGTTTTACGAGTTTCAATTGCATTTGCAGTATTGTGCATGACATTCATGGTGCATGGCAATGTGTATAGCCATATTTTTTCGTGGGGAAAGTTATAAAATTACTCATCTCGCTCTGTCAGACTCTTACTGAATAAAAACCTACCTAATTCCTTCCTTTCCTGTCGTTTCCGCATTACCGTGGCAGGCTTTGGTCCCATCGGGAATGTGTGTAGCCGTTAACTTTGTTTTATTTAAAACGTTATCAGCCTATTATGTTCCCACAGCTAGACTTCTTCTCTATGAGAAGAAATGGGAGAGGGGGTGGCGGAAGTCGCACCGATTTGAAAGCAATGGCGATTATGACAATTACACCAAGTAAAGTGTCTGTCCGGGATTGAATCTACAACCGGGAACTCGAAAATCGTACCTGTAGACTCTGCGCCTCTCGCTCCAGAGCTATTCTCTGTAGATACGTAATAGCTTTTCTTTGTTAGCTTTTCTTTATTAATACGTTTTATTTTAACTATATTTTTTTTTAATTTTACCATAGGCATAGATTTTTGTGGAACCATTTGTATTCAAATCATAGCTTGTTTAAAAACAATATAAAAACCGAAATAAAACTAATTTTCACGCATTAAGGAATATCTAAATAATATACTAGAGGCCGCCCAGCAGTTGAAATTTGACTATAATCATTTCACTTTCAAGATTTAACGTTATCTTAAAAATATTAGGCTTTTTGCTCTACTTCTCCATATAAACTACGATATAAACATTAATTGCGCTGTATGTACTATCGACCAATCTTCCGCATGCTCTTTTAAGCTACCTTTAAAGCTATAATCGCATAGCACGGCTCACAACTCGATCGCCTAATGCATTTATTTTGACCAATAGGATAAGCGAAGCGTATTTTAGTAGTGTTCGTAATAGTACCTAAGTATTAATACAATGTTACACGGCCTGTACTCACAAAATGTATATTGTCTCTAATTGGGCGAAATCAGGAAGGGATGTGGTTTGTCACTAGCTGCGCTTCCGCAGAAATATTTTCTTAAGTGAGTATGCGTATCTTTAGCCGATATTACATACATAGATGCTGTTCGTTAGTCTCGCTAAAACTCTAAAAGGACGGGACCGATTTAGCTAAATATATAAAAACTTTTACCAAATAATTAAACCGACTCCCAAAAAACACTGCAAAGTGAAAAATAACTTTAATTTTGGTAGTCGGTGTCTTTAGTTTTGCATTTTCGTTTTTGGCTTCGACTTCCGAAATTAAAGTTATTTTTCACTTTGCAATGTTTTTTGGGAGTTGGTTAAATTTTTTGGTAAAAAGATTTTATTTCACTCTTTTTAGTTGGTCGATTTTTAATTTACCCAGTTACAAAAGCCTAAATGTCAACTACGTATAATCATTTACAAAATATTGCTTTTCCCAATGTTGGGCCGTTAATTGTTGAGGAGTTCTCCTGGTACTTCACCATCAGCTTCACTTCACCATATGCATTGCGACGAGCGTATTGTGCTTAATAACCATATTCAAGTAATAGAAGCGGAGCACATGAAATACTTATTATTTTTACTTATTACCCGACTGCGCCAGAAGGAGGGTTATGTTTTTCGAGAGTATGTATGTATGTATCAATACTAATCTATACTATAATATTATAAAGCGGAAAAGTTTGTTTGTTTGTTTGCTTGAACGCGCTAATCTTCGAAAGTACTGGGTGGATTTGGATGAAATTTGGTATGGAAGTAGCTTGAAGCTTGAGGAAGGTTATAGGCTACTTTTTACGCGACTGCAAAAAAGGAGAGTTATGTTTTTACCGTGATAGAATCCACGGGAGCGAAGCCCCGCGTGAGTACTAGTGTTTGTATAATTGTTTGGCACGCTCTGTGGCCAGAACGGCTCGACGGATTTTAGCTTGAGAGGTATCGTTAGATTCGTATTAACTGTGAGAGTGACACTGGGTATATCAAAATAAAAAACCAAAATGGCGGATTTTTGGCGCCATATTATGCCTTCAAAAAAGTTTTTTTTTTCTCAAAACCTATCGAGTGGGGTATCAAAATAAAGGGTTTTAAAAGATGATTACAAAAATATATATACAGCTTATATGGTTAAAAGTAATTCGAAGTGACAAATCGTATAAACACGTATAAAGAACTAAATCGTCTGCGAAATCTTTCACATCTGTAAACTAAACAGCTGGAAATAAAAAAAAGTAATTAAAAAAATTAAAAAACCCGATTGCAACCTTATACTAAAACTAACTGAAAAGCTAATAAAAACAAGCCCATTCTAAATTAAATAAAAGTTGAAAGCAGGCGGGACTCATTTGAGTTTGAAACTATAATAATGATATGGGCCCCGCCTGCTTCCAACTTTTATTTAATTTAAAATGGGCTTGTTTTTATTAGCTTTTCAGTTAGTTTTAGTATAAGGTTGCAGTCGGGTTTTTTAATTTTTTTAATTACTTTTATTTTATATTGAGTAGTTCCAGAGGCCATCTGTGGTCTTCATCATCAGGTCCACTTCACAAATGGTGCTTTTCGAATGCAACTACACAAATATGTGTAGTTGCATTCGAAAAGGGAACTCTTCAAATATTATAGGCACACCTATAGTGATTTAAGTATTTTTTATAGTAATAACTATAAAAAATACTTAAATCACTATAGGTGTGCCTATAATATTTGAAGAGTTCCCTCGATATCTCCAGGATCTCATCATCATATCCTGACTTGGTGACAATGGGACTCACTTCAAAGTAAAATCCATCAAAAAAAAAATACCGACGCGTATTTTTTTTTTTTTTGATTGATTTGATAACCTCCTCCGTTTCTTTTCGTCGGTTGAAAATACTTTTTTATTTTTTTATTACGGATGAGCCCGCTCTTGACCTCGAGCTCGCCTGATGGTAAGCGATAGTTGAGGGCTACGATGTGACGAGCGAGCCCAGAAGATTCCTATTTACTAAATTTTAAAAGTGAGAAAATAATTTAAAAAATTTGGCGGTACGAAGTTTGCCTACCTACTCAAATAGTTGTTTATCAGCAAAACAATGCAACTGAAGAGTAAGCCAGACTTAGAAATTGAAATTGAGATGGTAAGGTAATCCAATTTGAAAGACAGTAAAACTCCAATAATAGCATGGAACACATTACTCAATCTATTCAATAATAATCGACAAAAATATGAAGTTATAACACCGAAAAGTAGGTATGCAAATATGACATATTGCATAATCGCCATCTTTGTTTCATTCCCGCGCAAACATCTGCCAAATGTCAAGTTGACTGAAAGGGTTGCCAATCCTGTAGAAAGCAAAAAATATTAATTAAAAATATTGGCCAAGTACGAGTCAGACTCGTACCACTCGCCCATGAAGGGTTCCATAGTAACTACGCAAAATAACTTTGTTGTTCTTACTGTTTGTATGAAATACAAAGTTGTAGTTGCGCTTTTAGAAAATGTGCTATATCTCAAAAACTGCTGACCCGATCTCCTTCAAACCAATTTTTGTTGAAAGTTTTTATTAAGATCTATACATGTTTTTATTTTTTATTTTTCACTCCATTATTATAGAAGTTACAGGGTAGGGAGGGACACATTTTACCACTTTGGAAGCGTATATCTTTTAAACGATTGCCTCTAAGAAAAAGTAGATTTATAAACCTCAATGTCATTTTTAAAGACCTGTCTATAAATACCACACACGTATGATGTCGGGTGGTTGAGGTTTGATGAAAAAAAAAAATTTTTAATTTTATATCTTTTTTAATTTTTAATAAAAATCGGAACGCGGTCAACAGAATACATCGACCTACCAAGTTCCATATGTATAGTCTTAATAGTTCCGGAATAAAATAGCTGTGACATACGAACGGACTGACAGACAGACAGACATGACGAAACTAAAAGGGTTCCGTTTTTGGCCATTCGGCTACGAAACCCTAAAAAAGGAGCCTATGCTCTGGACCTAGAGTCTTTAACTATTTTCACTCCAAATTTCATTCAAATCGGTGCTTCGGTTTAGGCTTTAGCCGTGAAAGCGTAACATACAGACAGAGAGACTTTCGAATTTATAATATTAGTAAGGATAATGTTTGTATTTTATCACTACCTATATAGTATCATAAATAATATAAAATCTAGTTTCAGAAAACTGTTCCAATCCAAAAACTGGAAAAGATTTCAAACTTAAATCTCCGGTTCATACAGTAAGGTTGGCAGCCCTGAGATGACAGAGTTTCTTACGTTCGGAAACAAATGGCGCGTAATGATGGCGACTTTCACTTTTTTGTGTAATAAGGTTTTCATGGTGTTTATGTTTTGAATTTTGCAATTTGAGGAGGTGGGACTTTAAATATTAAAAGAAATTGAGAGTGAAGATTGTAGGATGATCGTCCTACAAATTATGTCGGGGTCGCCTTTCACTGGTTCTAAGTGCCTAGATACACTATAAGCTTTTGCCGTGCTTCGTTTGCGTGGGATATTCTGAATAAAAAGTAGCTAATATATTATTCCCGGATTTCAACTCGCGGACTTGCAGTAACACTGGCGGACAACATCGATCGGTCATTTGGTCAATACATGTCACGAATTAAATTGTTGTTTTGTTTAATTGTATTAAATAACAATAGGTTGCGGTTTTTATTTTTTACTATCACTATGGATCAAAGGTCTCAGAAAAAAAAATCAGATCCGTTCAGTAGATTTGCGTGAAAGAGTAAGGGCCAATTTCACCGATCAAATAAATCGCGATCAACTGAACATAAACGGCGTTTTAGTTTTAATTTAAGGTCCTCAGTTTAAACATCCTCACAAACTTTCGCATCTATGGATTTTAGTAAAAAGTAAGATATGATATGTCTGGAAGTTGGGACTTACAAGACTTAAGTTTTTGAGTATAAGTACTGCCTCGTCACGACGTGATTACCCAATATTTCCTTATGATAAATGAATTCGTCAGAGACATTTCGAGATGCTTATTAAATCTACATCGTTTGTTTTCGGGTGGTAAATCATCAATTATTGATTCCTCCCGCCCTAGATGGAGCGGAAAAGAATGTCAGAGTCCAAACCCACTAACTACAAACCCACCCTGTTTTTTCAGTTAACCTTGCGTTCCGAGGCCGCTGTATCTCAATAAAACATTCCCGCAATCTCGAGTTATATATTGGTTATAAAATTGGGAAGCAGTAAATAAATGATTTTAAAACATGTTGTTTCGAGCTGGGGTTCGGGATAGAAATAATTAACGCCAATTAGACCAAAATTAACTTGTAGAGTTTCGATTATATCGCGTATTCGCCTCGTAATAAGACTGACTCTCTGCGTCCCTTTGCGATCTATTTATACCCCGGTCTATGAGTTCTAGAACATTCTTGTAAAATCGACTCACTGTTTATACTGCCAAGAATATTCCAGAAGCTACTTGAGATACACAGTACTGCTACTCGCCGCTAGATGGCGTTAGTGTCTCGACTCGATATACTCAGTACTGCTACTCGCCACTAGATGGCGTTAGTGTCTCAAACATTCTAGATTTCTGTCGAAGTTTCTCGACGTACTTCACTAAGCGACTGGCGTAACAATATTTACTTAGAAAACATATTTACTCTGTGACTTTTAGGATGCACAAGTGCGGAAAAATGCGCTGGTTTGGTCAATATTTATAATAGACTAGCTTCCGCCCACGGCTCCGCTCACGTGAAAAGTATTTTTTCAGCTAAAATAAAGTTGCCTATGTCACTTGCTGATTATCCAGCTTTATATTAGCTAATAAATTTTTATAATAATTGGTCTAGTCGATTTTGACCTTATCCATTAGATACAAACAATAAAAAAATCTTTCCCGTTTATTATATTAGTGTAAACAATGATAATCAAGCATTTGGTACCGTTATGGTAAGATGTATTGGGACGCTACTAAATCTAACCAACTTATATGTATACCTACATTATGGCTAATAAATGATTTCTTTCTTTCTTTCTTTCTTTCAAGAAGAAGCTCATGGTTAAATAATAACAGCTGAACGGTTCGACCTTCGAGGTTAAGTATCGCTTGCCGAGGTCAGTATGTAGATGGGTGACTCGTGTCTCGGAAAGCAAAATAAGCTTTTGGTCCTGGTCATCATTTGTGCATTTTTTATATGCCGTATTTTCTGAATAGCAGACTTCCTGAGAGATCGGTCCATTCGAGTGGTTATTGATGGCTGGTCGTCTGGCAAATTGGACATTAAGGCTGCGTTTCCACCAGAGATGTGCGAGGATGCGTAGCGAGGGATGTGTTTGTAAAGAACCAATAGAATCGCTTCATTTACCTCGCCTAGGTCAGCACATCTCTGGTGGAAACGGCTCAGCGGAGCTAGATTTTTGCGCATACAAAACAAGCGAGGGATGTGTGCGAGGGATGTGTGCGAGAGATGTGTTGCGAGGAATGTGTGTTGAGAAGGATGTGTTGCGAGGTTTGCGCATCCTCGCGCCACACATTAATGCGCATTTTCACAGCTCCGCTACACATCCTCGCAAGCACATTTTCATCGCACAGCTTTGGTGGAAACGCCCACACATTTTCACAGCACAGCTAGACATCCTCGCACGACACATTTCCATCGCACATCTCTGGTGGAAACGCACCCTAATGCCGGGGTCCCTCAGGGGTCAGTTCTTTCAGCAACTTTATTCTTGCTGCATATCAACGATCTGCTAATATACCTTTGGGTATGCAGACGACAGCACTGTTGCTGAGACATATTTATCCAGCGCGCGTGCGAAAAAATAGAAAACAACCGGTGAACGGAACGGATTTCAGATTATAGTCTGAAATAGCACATAGTTGTGCTTTTTTAAATCCCAATAAAATCCACGGTAGCGAAGTCTTGCATAGCTGCTAGTATTTTATAAACTATTTCAACAAAAATACATAAACTATAAACTAAAATAAAGCATTAAAAAATTCATCTTCATCAGTTTTAAAAAGCTTGTGAGCACAAGGGCCTCATGCTCCGAGAGTTTCTACCCCAAACGGCTCTGATATAATAAATAAAAACATTTGTATTGACATAAAATGACGATACAAGATAGGTACTGTGAAGCCTCTAAATACCGAACAAGCTTAAAACCTGTATATCAGAAATCAGCGCCTTCTTCCATTTTTCTATTTTTTATGTCAAATATCCATTTTTACAGAGTTGGTTTACAAGTATGAGAGTATGCAAAAATAACAGAGATTGAATAAAATTAAATTTAATTAGTTTAAAGTAAATTACATTGAAATAAATATTAAGTTATCACTGAGATTACTATATTTACGCCGCTTGAGGTTCCGAATTAAACGGTTCGACTAATTTATGTAGATTATTTCCTGAATATTCTTCATCAGAGATTATATTTTTTCTAGGTGGAGATTCAGATGCTGGATGTAGACAAACTAACCTTCGAGCATCACTGCGGGGGCGCAGTCATCGCAGAGAGGCTGGTGCTATCAGCTGCGCACTGCTTTGACAAAGTGTGTTGCCTTTTATCTTATCATCCACCTTCTAGTCTACCTCCATTTCTTATGTAATTTATTTACTGGTATTCAAACTATTCAATTTTAAAAACAGTCCTAAACATATGTACTACATTAAAAAAAAAATAACCTAGGCATCAAAGTAATCCTCCATCCTCATCGCTGTCGTCTGGAAACGTGCCCAGAAGACTGGCAGCTTTACCACGTTGTATACTTATTCTTTGGGCAGAGAAAGGGCCAGTCCAATGGACCACGCAATCACCAAATCACGCGTCTTACCAAGCAATTTATGAAGCCAATGGGCTTCATAAATTGCTTGGTAAGACGATAATCCTTAACAAGATTGGTGTCTTAATAACTTCCTTATAACCTGTTAATTAAGATGATCTTTCATTCATGGACCTACATCAGCAAGTGATGCTTCACTTTTAAAATCGATTTAGCCACGAGCTCCTCTGGTTTCTGTATCAAATATAAAATTAAATAATTCAACTTCGTAGATATTTTCTCATAAAAGATCTAAAGAGTGGAATTCCCTGCCGGAGTCTGTCTTTCCTGATCGCTATAACCTGGGGGTCTTTATGTCAAGAGTGAATAGGTTACTTCTAGGCAAGCGTGCTCCATCTTCGACCACATCATCGCTTATCATCAGGTGAGATGGTGGTCAAACGCGAACCTATTATTAATAAAAAAAAAGATAAAAAGTTTTATTGTTTAGTTCCAAACGAATTAATTTTAAAATAGTCTGATGCAGTTGGTAGCACAAAATCTATACTCAAAGAAATAAAATTTAAATCTCTTTGAGGGTTCAAAAAACTATGTTTTCTCAAGTACTTATAGTTACCTACACTGTAGATCACACTAAAACAAAAAACTTTTTTAAACTTCCGTCTGTCTGTCCCGTTGTTTTTGTCCGGGCTAATATCTGGAACGGCTGAACAAAAAAAAAACACTAGATGATAAAGTTATAAAACAACTGCATATAGGCTTTTTTTTTTTTAACGTGGTAAAATTATCAAATAAGTCCTCCCACTCCGGGCAGGGTAGGAGGGACTGTCAGACTTTTACTGACTAAAATCCACGGTGTTCCTTCAATAACCCTTTACATACCGGGGCCACGGTAACGGGATGAGTCCCACGACCCCGGCAGGCTTCGGCCCTCTGCAGAGGAACTGCATATAGGCTAGGCAAAATAATATGCTACTTAAATATTCATATGACAAGAATTTCTTTTATTGATTTGAGGTAACAGATTACACCGCCTGTCAGATTTTAAGAGCAAAAATTGCATCACTACAACAGGTAGAGACAATCGCAAAGGGTAGGAAAATGACCGAAAATTCAACGATCAGTATTGCCAGTGCATATCATGTTGTCCAGTTACTGGGTTGGCTCTTTCTGCACCACATACAAGTTAATGTATTCTCTCAAAATCAATTTCAAACCAAATTTAACCAAACTTTCACCTTTCTTGTTCCAGCAACCATTGAATTTGGAGCACATTCGTCTGGTGGTGGGAGAGCATCGTCTGAAGGTGCAGGACAAGCACGAGCACCGGTTCCTGGCGGAGAAGGTGGTACGACACCCTGACTTCAGGAAAAGTGAGTATAGTTCTCGCTATCCATCTACAAATATCCATAATTATTTAATATCATAAATACGAAAGTAACTCTGTCTGTCTGTTACCAATTCACGCCTAAACCGCTGAACCGATTTAGATAAAATTTGGCATGGGAATATTTTAGGACCCCGGGAAGGACATAGAGTAGCTTTTATCCCGAAATTCCCACGGGATCGGGATTCACCCGGGAAAAACCTCCCACGCGAACGAAGTTGCGGGCAAAAGCTAGTTATAAATAACTTTACGACTTTGATCGGATCCTCGGTACCTCAAAAGGAAAAAAACAGGTCTGTCTGTCAAGACCCTTTATTTCGGGAACGCATCTCTATGCGTTCCTGAAATAAAGGGTTTTGACAGATATCAGATTCTATGCAGATTTTAATTTCAACTCGATATATCTATATCGAGTAGAAATTAAAATTAGTTGCATATACCTGAGTATATAATTTTAATTTCGACTCAATATCACTTGTTGAGTCCAAATCGCACTTGTCCGGTTTGTTTTTATTCTGGGTGATGTTAAGGGATAGATGAGGCGTATGATGGAACGAGTGAGCCCAGAATTTGCGTACTGTTCACCTCAAAAGATCCCCTCAGACATCAATTTCCATGGAATTGTGTGAAATTTAAAAAAGACTGTCAAGTCTGGATTAAATCCAATACCTACCTCTCAATCAGCATTTCTTCTCAGTATAACCAGCTAAGAAATACCGGCATCATCTAGTTTAAACAGACTTAAAAAGAGTGTAAAATTGGTATATTTACTTACAAAATAAATACCTTTGATCACTTCTTTTGGACCCGTCATCTGCTTAGCCTTTTTCAAGCTATATTAAGGTCATCTCAGGTACGATCGCAGCCTGGAATTTTGGGGGAGGTCACTAACAATAAAATACAGATATGTCGAGTAAATGAGATTTCTTTATTGCACAATACAATTTTTATTGCACACGTAAAACAAATGGAAGCCTTCTATTTTGATTGGCAAATCGGGAGATAATATTTGGAAAGTCAAAATATATATAATTATTTATTTATTTATTATTTTTACTTAATGTTGTGTTATTAGTTATTTGTGTTTTGGCCCTTAATCCGCGAGTGGACAGTGTGTTTAGAAATAGAAATTAACTATTTAATTATGTAAATCTATTGATATGAAGCACAAAATAGTACAAAAAAAGAAAAGATCATTATTAATTTATTTTATTTTCCCTTGAGAAAAATGAGATTTTTTATCTGTGAGTCACGTGATTAGAAACACCAATCAGAAAACTTGACGTCATCGTTCATTATTTTCATATTTTGACAGCTGACAGGTTATCTTTGGTTGGCGCGTAAGACAAAATTTATTGTTTTGGTGATGTGAAAATTTTAAGATGGAGCAAGGATTTATAAAAGCTGACAGTACATACTTGCCTAAAGTAGACGCTATGGTGGCGAATGGCGAACTATTTTGCCACGAACTCTAACTTTTGTTCTTCTGAATACAGAAATGTTAAAACTTCTATGTAAGTATAGTGCTAACATTTTCTGTATCTTATTTTTTACTTACATCGAAATGATCTTCACAAAAAAATAAATTTGATTTGGCTGATACATTTATTTTAATTAATTCGACCATGTTCTAACCACTTGTTGCGAAGATCTCTTTGTAAAGGGACATGAATAAATAGTTTTTGTAGTAGTATTTCCACAACAAGGTAATAATTATATAATAAAATACAAGCACTGATAATAATTTTTCACGTTCATAATAGAGTAAAATATCATAAAATACCCGAACTACATACATATGTCAAATGCCGGGAAAGTTGTTTTTTGAACGATGACGTCATACGTAGTCACGTGACCACAATGCCACGATTTAGGCTATAGTTTTTTTAATAAATTAAAAATATATTTATATTTTAATTAAAAGGTTAAGTAATAAACAAAACATTATTTTACGAGTACACGTGAATCGTTTCGAAGCTTTTCAAACAATTTTTGCAAAGTTGTCAACTCGCGGATTATAAGACCTGAAAAAGAATTCTTCTCCTCCACATTTATTGTGCGCACAGCCAAGCTTTGGAACTCTCTGCCCACTTCTGTGTTCCCTGCCACTTACCACCTTTCAGCCTTTAAAGCAAAAATAAACAGGCATTTTCTGGGCTCTCGTTCCATCGTAGACCTTATCTATGGCTTACCATCAGATACTATCGATAATTCGCCATACTGCATCCGTTCAAATTTGCGTGGTTATTTCCTCAAAAGAACACCACAGACATGAACCTACATGCTTCTCATATACAAATTGTATGGACTTTAAAAGAGACTATGACCTCTGAGTTTCTTTCGGTTTTTCTTCTCAGAGTAGTCAGTTAGGAAATACCGGCCTCATCTAGCTAAACTAACACGCAAAAGAACGTGACGTGTAAAAGTGTTATTTATAACCAATTTACAAAATAATCATTTCATTTCATTTCCACGGACCGACGACGTCAGCCTCACCTTGAAGATCGGGCCGTACGATTGTTATCATTTAGCCACAAGCTGCCATATTATCATTCACTGCATAATCCTTCCACTATCATATCTCCAGATGGACCCCACTCTAATGACATAGCAGTGATCCTGGTATCTCGCTCCGGCAACGGCGTGCAGTTCAACTCTCACGTGAGACCAATATGCTTGCCTGATGATGGAGTTACTGCGGGCAAGTGGTGTGCGGTCAGTGGCTGGGGCTTCCAAGCAGGTAAATGAATATTTATTTATTTAATTACACTTCATTCACATAGGTACAAAGGTGGACTTAATGCCGTAGGCATTATCTACCAGTGAACTATGAATGCACATAGTAGGTAAATATCCTGTTTAAAGTTCTAATGCTACTGTTAGTGACCATTTTAGCTTAAAAACTTAACTGACGTTACTGATTAGTGATTTTGAGCTATCGCTAATTAAGGAATCCTTTGCCTTTTACGATATTACGATTTACGATTTTCACGATATTAAACGTTACAATATTATTTTATTTATGTATTTAATACACCACACATTCATTAACATTAGTTTATTTACCCTCGTCCGTGTGTCACTGCGGGGTGCCAACTGAAAACCAGCGCTGGGTGTCTTTTGCCCAGCAAATGCTGAGTTGGTAACCCTTTCGGTGTAGACTTGCTCAGCGAAATTCTTATAGTGTTATTTTTTTATTTTTGTAATTTTCTGTTGTTGTGTGTGTTTATCACCGAATAAATGGTTTTCAATTTCAATCCAATTTCAAAACAAAACATACTCATATTGTTTACAAGCAAAACTTTACTCTAATATATCACAGTAAAGTTTTCTGGAAATAAAAGTTATAACTTTTATTTCCAGAAAACACAGAGAACTTTGCACCTACTCTGAGGGCAGCTGCAGTACCAGTGTTGGACCTCACAACCTGCAGGAAGAATCAGGTCCTGGGAGGAAGACAACAAGCGATACTGGACTCTATGATCTGTGCAGGTGAGTCTAAATTGAATTAAGTTTTTAACTGACTTCAAAATGAGGAGGTTCTATATTCGTGTTCTATTATTCCATTTAAAATTAGGGCTAGGTACTTACTCACATGGGTGAAGTCAGTGCCAAGATAAATAAATAGGTTGGATCCGGCCAGTACTCGACGACTGGCTCGGGAGAAGGCACGGCTCCCTGTCTTTTAGAGTGACACAGGTGCTGTCGGGGCACGGCTGCTTCGGCAAGTACCTGTGCCGCATAGACAGAGAGCCGGACGCTCGGTGCCACCACTGCGTCCATTGCGGGGAGGACACGGCGCAACACACGCTCGCCGAGTGTGTAGCTTGGGAGGAGCAGCGCCGTGTCCTCACAAATGAAGTAAGAGGCGATCTGTCGCTGTCGTGGGACGCGGTGGTGTCCTTCTGCGAGGACGTGATGTCGCAGAAGGAAACTGCGGAAAGGGAGAGGGAGATCTCCACTCCCTTCCCTGGCCGCAGAAGGCGCACCGGGCGCAGGGGAAGGGCGGACAACGCCCTTTTCCAGCCCCCATGAATGGGTCCAGGGGCGAGGGACTTGGGGAAGTCCCCCGCCCCCTATTTGATGGACCCGAGTCGCAGGCGCGCGCGGGTGTCGGCGCGCGCCTCTGAGGCGATGCACGGGGTAGTTCAACACCTCACTACCCCGTGCAGGAGGCGAGGCCGGGACAGACCCGACCAGCACTAGTGCGGGGCTGCGGAAGAATTAGGTTTCCCGCGGCCCCCCACGCACGTGTGAGGAGACACCTTCTTAAAAAAAAAAAAAAACTATGAGCGTGCCCTAGAACGCGGCGTACCTATCAAAACTATTCATTAGCTTGGCACCGACTTCTTTAAGACTTAGACATGCAGAAGAATTAGACATCCAGTGAAACAAACGTTATGGTTATTTTTTGCTGTGTAGTGTTTTGTTTGTTTTGAAGTCGGTTAAATTTTTTTGTTTAATATTTTTTTATATAAGTCTGTATTGGGTCGAATCCTATTCTTTAGCTGGGTGTAGGTATCTACCTCTCTTCTTACAGTTATACAAAGAGAAAGTTTGCTGAAAAAAATTACGAAAATCTAAAAGAATTAAAGAATAACTCGTGAGATAAGACGAAGTTTATCTTAATTAAATTTTCATTAATTACCTATTCTTAAGTAATATACAAATAATATTACTTTAGTTAACAATAACTAAGTTAAAAATAAGCTCTAAACTAGCTACAAATTAAAATAGACAATCAAAAACTTCCTGTCAACGCTGTCGACTAGTAATATGGCCAAGAGACAAGCGACATTGCGACGTAGTAAATGTCATCAAATGTCAACCAGCCATATGAAAGGCTGTGAACATAAAGAGCCCCACGGCTCGAGTGTTTCAAATCAAAATCGCACGAATCTTCAATGAGGTTACTATATTTACGCCGCTTGAGGTTTCCCGCAGCTGAAGTGATATTTATGAACTGGTCAGTCGGGATGTCGCAAGAGTACAATCACAGGTTATAATGTCATATCTCTACCTAAAGACAACAACCTTTTTGCTATCGGGGGGCAACCATCTAAAGCAGTGATTCCCAACCTTTATTTAATCTAGGCCCAATTTGGCTTTAATATTGATGGCACGGACCAGAGGTCCTAAAGAAAATTTAACTAAGGATAGAAATAAAAATGCTAGCTTGAATATTCTTTGAAATCAATAGAAAAACCATATGTACGATATAAACTTAAATTAGTTTGCGTCAATTTTACTTTTGCAGTTGATAAATTTGATATTTTAAATCTTTCGCGAACTATATTTTACTTTTTACGGACTAACGGACCAAATTTTACCTTAAGCAGACCGCCAGTATCCCCTCATATAATCCCCCCTTAGTATAATCTCCAAAGAGCCTTTTGATCATCAGATGATACTCCTTCGCAATACTGATTGTAAGATTTTTTCACTTCTTACTACACGATTACGACTGTTTATATGTTGTAGAAACACAATTGTTTGCTCTCAAAAACTAACAGGCGTTGTGCATATGTTACCAATCATTCCTTGATTCGTAGATCCATTACATATCCGTCCTCCGTGTCTAAGCAAAAACGTTAAGCCATTGATCCTGGCTATCATTTATACATCTTTGGTAGTCATTTAAACTAGTCAGAAACCAGAAAATCTGACAATGTCTTGTCTGGTATTGTGTCCCCCAGCTACTGGGTCAGATGGCAGTCGCATCATGTTAAACACTTATACTACTAACATGATTAGGAAAAGCCTAGAAGATTATGATGATGATGATGATAGAGAGGAAATTAAGAAAAGTAAAGATTTTTTACCTTATTAATAACTAGCTTGTGCCAGCGGCTTCGCCCGCGTGGGATGTTTTTCCCGTGTAAATCCCGATCCCGTGGGAATTTCGCAAAATACTTTCTTAGCGGATGCCTACGTCATAACATCTACCTGCATGCCAAATTTCAGCCCGATCCGTCCAGTGGTTTGGGCTGTGCGTTGATAGATCACTATGTGAGTCAGACCTTTGAGTTATATATATTTAGATTAATGATCGAAGTTTTAATCAAATAATTTTTTTATTAATTGATTTTATTGATTTATTTTATTTATTTATTTATTTTATATATTTATTTACATGGAAGACCAACAGCTACTTAGATTGATCTAGAAACTGTGAAAATTTGACAGCCAATTACAGGTCTCCACGTAAAGTTACATGGAAGTTAAGCAACACTGTGAACGACATAGTACCGTCAGCAGGAAAAGGGTATACTTAATATAACACTAATAACATTTTAATATGTAAAAACCTAAACACATCTATATAAAATTACATTTATTTGCGTTTATTTATGTAATTACATCGGTTAGATCATATACAATAATCAAACCGAATAACAACTAGGATTATGTACAAAACCAAAACCAAAACCATTTTACGTTTCAAACAATTATTCCCTTTGACAGTACTTCTGGTATGCCAATAAACCCTTCTTCCATTCACCCGCAAACAGATTGCTTGTTGGATAGAATTCAAGAGATTATTATTTAGGCTATTCAATTTTTCATTAAAATTTTGTGGATTTCAAGCGTCAACAGCCTAATGGCTTAGTCAGCCTTGTAATCGAGACGTCACGGGTTTGAACCCCACCCATTACAATATTGCCGTGTACCCACTCCAGACACAAGCATATTTAGCTCAGTTGGAGTGGTTAACAAGTTTGCTGGTTCTCTTAAAAATAAATTACAAAAATTAAAAACATTGTCAAATCAAATCATTTATTTCTGGCAAACTTGTCCATACAAATAAAATACTTACATACTTTAACAATAACTATAAATAAACTAATGCATATTACTACACTAAAACTAAAGCTATGTTAAATAAAATACACAAAATAATCTTGTACTATAATGATTATTCCTTTGTTAAAACCACACGATGTTAAAGAACACATTATGTATTTATATATTTTATGTACTTATGTATTGTATTTATGTATATATAATTATATTTATATTTTGTTAGTTTTTCTGTTTTGATGAGTATTTGTAAAGTAGTACACTAATATAGCCCTCCCCATTTTAATTAAAGCTCGTAAAGTCCTTCCAAAGGTTGTCTGGAAGATATCGCTCTCAGCGATAAGACGGCCATTGTAACCAATTTTTTTTACAATAATGTTATTTAAGTGTGATTCAATTATTGGTGTACAATAAAGTATATTCTATCTATTTATCTAATACATATTAAAAACCTTATAAAACTATCTCTCAATTTTCCGTTATAATTTATTTAAATTACTGTAACTTTTTATACTTCTACAGGTATCTTATCAGGTGGCGTAGATGCCTGTCGTGGGGACTCTGGAGGGCCCCTCGCTTGCATGGGGTCTAGCAGGTGGCAACTACATGGCGTGGTCTCCTGGGGCTCTGGCTGTGCAAGAAGAGCTCGACCTGGAGTCTACACCAGGGTCGCTTCCTACCTAGACTGGATAAGAAGTACTGCTGCTAGTCTGGGACATAAGATTGGGTATTAGGTTTAAGTGGAACTGAGATTCGAAAGAGGATTTTGTCTGTACTTAAAATATTCTATTAGGAAAATTCAAAGCAATAAGTTTCAACCATGTCAGTAAGCAATGTGTACCCGTTTTTAAAGAAAATTATGTGAACGGGTGAGAATGATGTTGGGACAGTTAATGTTTGGAGATGGAGTACCTAAAGAAAGATATTCTGTTAAATTCTTATGAAGTTTTTTAATTTCAATTATGATCGAATTTTTAAAACTTGGCAACTCCTCGTCAAAATCGCGTACAGAAAATAATGAAGTTAGGCACAGCTTACGTGTATATGGAGAAGGAATGTATAAAGATAATATGTTATGGTTGAATTTAGACCACTTGCGATCGTCAGTTTTTATTTAAATAATAAAGAATAGAAGTGCACGCATATGTCAAATATTTAAAATTTTTAGATTCATTCAAACTGTTTTTTGGAAGTTCACTTAACGGACTTCCAAATTACCATAGGTATTTTTATGTATTATGCGGTTCTTAAAAAAATACATCGTCAGTGAAAAATCGTTTAACTGGCCTGAGGTACTCTTTTAAGTTGTATCTGCACATCACGACTATTTTAATTCACAGTCAAACGTCATACTCTACGTAATGATACCATTGTATATTATTAACTAGTATTAGCGTGTTGCGCGAGGTGCAAGCACCTCGCGTGCTTGTGAAATAACAAAAGGGGGGGGTGATGGGGGGGGTTTAGTATTTGCGTGTTGCGCGAGGTGCAAGCACCTCGCGTGCTTGTCAAAAAACTAAAGCATTGCCCCTCTAAATCAAGTATTTGCGTGTTGCGCGAGGTGCAAGCACCTCGCGTATTTGTGAAAAAAAAAAAGAAAAAAAAATGGGGGGGGGGAGATGGGGGGTTTAGAATTTGCGTGTTGCGCGAGGTGCAAGCACCTCGCGTGCCTGTGAAAAAAAAAAAAAAAAGAGGGGGGGGGTGATGGGGGGGGGGGTTGCACAAGTATTTCGACTAAAGCATTGCCCCTCTAAATGAATCTGAAAAAAAAAATGTTCCAAGTCTCTTAGATTCGTAGATCCGCCTAAAGGGGGGGAGAAGGGGGGCGGGGGGGGACTTTGAAAAATGGTTTTTACTTTACCGAGCCTCCTCTATACGAATCCGTAAAAAGAAAAAAATACGGGTCTCGTAGTTTCCGAGATACGATAGGGGGGGGGGAGAAGGGGGGGGAAAAGGGGGGGTTTGGCACTTTTCCCGTAGGTTTCAGAGTTACTTGTTTACGAATCTGTCAAAATATACCCACCTCCCCATCCACCATCTGGGAGAACAATTATGTCAGTGAGTGAGTCAGTGAGTGGTAATCTAGCTTTATATAATATAACTAGTATTTGCGTGTTGCGCGAGGTGCAAGCACCTCGCGTGCTTGTGAAAAAAAGAAAGTGGGGGGGGGTGATGGGGGGGTTTAGTATTTGCGTGTTGCGCGAGGTGCAAGCACCTCGCGTGCTTGAGAAAAAAAAAAAAAGAGGGGGGGGGGGTGATGGGGGGGGGGGGTTGCACAAGTATTTCGACTAAAGCATTGCCCCTCTAAATGAATCTGAAAAAAAAAATGTTCCAAGTCTCTTAGATTCCGAGATCCGCCTAAAGGGAGGGGAGAAGGGGGGCGGGGGGGGGACTTTGAAAAATGGTTTTTACTTTACCGAGCCTCCTCTATACGAATCCGTAAAAAAAAAAAATACGGGTCTCGTAGTTTCCGAGATACGATAGGGAGGGGGGAGAAGGGGGGGGAAAAGGGGAGGTTTGGCACTTTTCCCTTAGGTTTCAGAGTTACTTGTTTACGAATCTGTCAAAATATACCCACCTCCCCATCCACCATCTGGGAGAACAATTATGTCAGTGAGTCAGTGAGTGGTAATTTAGCTTTATATAGTATAATTATACACAAACGTGTTGACATCACATGACTTGCAAAAACATGCTTATTTTACCAAGCCTGATCAGCATACTGCAATTACTTATTTTTAACTAGCGACCTTTTTGGACTTCGTTTAAGTTTCACCATTTACATTTTTTTTTATTCGTAATAGGTTCGCGTTTGACTACTATCTCACCTGATCTTCTTCTTATCGTGTGGGTAGTAAGGTCTAACGACCCCATACACCCTAGTGTCAGAGTTTCCAGACCGCCTCAAGGGCCTCTAACGTGGTCTATTTTGACGACCGCCATTTGGTGACCGGGACCACCGGCTTATACGTGCCTTCCGAAGCACGGAACCATCTTTTTATTAGACAATTAGGTGATTCAGGCCTACAATGTCCTAGCCAAACTGGAAACAACTTTACAAAGTATGCTTCCCAATCGAACCCAATTTTCTGCACTCCTTGTCTATATACCTAAAAGTAGCTTGTGTCAGCGGCTTCGCCCGCGTGGGAAGTTTTTCCCGTGTAAATCCCGATCTCGTGGGAATTTCGCAAAATCCTTTCTTAGCGGATGCCTAGATGTCATAACATCTACTTGTATGCCAAATTTCAGCCCGATCTGTCCAGTGGTTTGGGCTGTGCATTGATAGATCACTATGTCAGTCAGTCAGTCACCTTTGAGTTATATAAATTTCATACTTCGTTTGTATAATTTACGTAAAAAGTTTCGTAAACATTTTTGCTTCACGTATTTAATTAATATCTATTATAATGATTACGTTCTGTCCATCCAAATGTTATTTGCAAGAGATCGCCCTTTGGGATAAGATCGCCCATTGTACACATATTTTTTTTTATTTTATCCTATTATTTGTAATTATCTTAAAGTGTACGATAAAGTATAATATATAATTTAATAAAAAATAGTTAAGAAATCTGAGCTCTCATTGAATCTGAGCTCAAAGTCCGTAGCTAAGTTTCAAAGTTCAACGTTGCCATACAGACGGACTGGAAAATCAACTATATAAAATGTATGTAGAGATTATGATTTTATAGTTATAAAGTTACCTTAATTTAAGTTTAACGCCAAAGGTTACTGAATTATCTTGTAATTATGTTATAATTACCTCTAGTTCTTAAAAAACTGTTAGGTTAACTTATTGTACTTAAATTATTACAAGAAATCGTTTATTATTACTGATCTTTTATTTACTTTGGTTCCTGATCCATACCACGGGGTTCTATAATGTTACTCCTACATAACATTGTAGAGTCAATAGCAGAATGGCTAAGGTGTAGGACTTGTAATCGGGAGATCGCGGGTAGGAATCCCAAACATTTTTTTTTTTTATAATAGGTTTGCGTTTAACCACCATCTCACCTGATGGTAAGTGATGATGTGGTCGGAGATGGAGCACGTTTACCTAAAATTTACCTATTCACTCTTGACTTAAAGACCCCTAGGTTATAGCTATCGGGAAACACAGACTCCGGCAGGGAATTCTACTCCTTAGACGTACGCACAATGAAAGTACTCCCAAAACTTTTAGTACTAATGGGTCCACCATGTAACGATGGCGAATCGCCGTTTGTCTTGTAGTCCGTTGATGGAATGGACTTGGCGGAATTAGATTGTGTAATTCCATCGCACACTCCCCGAAATGTAACTGATAGAAAACCGATAGAATGCCAATGAGTCTCTTGGCCTGTTTCTCAATAGACTCAAGCGCGTCTAGTTGGTATTTGGCAGATTCATCCCTAAGATGAGAGCAGTACTCCATACACGACCGAACCTGGGCTTGATACACTATTGCCATTACACTATTGACGTAAAGACTCTGGAGTCTTTACGTCAATAGAGTAATGGCAATAGTGCACAAGCATATTTAGCTTAGTTGGAGGGGTTAACAAGATTGCTGGTAATTTGAATAACATTGTACATCATTTCCAACCACGTTCTCGTCGACTGATTTGTCTACATCACTACATAGTATAAAACAAAGTCGCTTCCCTGTCTGTCTGTCCCTATGTATGCTTAGATCTTAAAAACTCCGCAACGGATTTTGATGCGGGTTTTTCAATATATAGAGTGATTCCTGAGGACGGTTTTAGTGCATAATAAATTAAGGTTTTATGTAGATTGAATGAAATACGACGATATTACTTCAACATGTTGGAAAGAATTAAGCCTATCGGGAGCTTTAATCGAAAACGCTGCCAAAACCTTTTGAGTAATAAAAATACAATACATGGCGGGATTATTTCTCTTTTATAGATCTACAAAAAAGTTTGTGATGGCATATGTCTATCTCCCAATAATAACCCACAATAATATTTTTTTCTTTTACAAATTACATTAAAATGATGGGTTATTTACGAATCTTTTTTTAACAATACAGTATTATTTCTTATCAAAGTAAATACGTCAGATATGCTGAGGATTTAATGTAGATCAAAATTTATTTTTACACTATATCAATAAAATGAATATTTTATGAGTTATCATCGATATATGAGTGTGGCAAATTACCGGACCAGAAATTGATAAGCAAAATCATATATAAGCAAATATAAACTTTATTACCCGAGCGAAGCCGGGCCGGGACGCTAGTATATAATAATTCGCTCCGTGTGTGGGGTGCAGGAAAGGAGCCTTTCCCGACGACGTATCTACCGTGCAGCTATGCGTCCGGCTAAGGCTGCGTTTCCACCAGAGATGTGCGAGGATGCGTAGCGAGGGATGTGTTTGTAAAGAACCAATAGAATCGCTTCATTTACCTCGCCTCGGTCAGCACAGCTCTGGTGGAAACGGCTCAGCGGGGCTAGATTTTGCCCATACAAAACAAGCGAGGGATGTCTGCGAGAGATGTGTGCGAGGGATGTGTGCGAGAGATGTGTTGCGAGGGATGTGTTGCGAGGAATGTGTGTTGAGAAGGATGTGTTGCAAGGTTTGCGCATCCTCGCACCACACATTAATGCGCATTTTCACAGCTCCGCTACACATCCTCGTAGTCACATTTTCATCGCACAGCTTTGGTGGAAACCCCCACACATTTTCACAGCACAGCTAGACATCCTCGCACTACACATTTCCATCGCACATCTCTGGTGGAAACGCAGCTTTAAACTTAAACTATCTCAGTGGCCTAGTGATCGCAAGCGCGACTGCTGATTACACCTGAATTTCTCAGTAGTAGCCTGGAGTTTGGTGGTGTGATAACATCCTTGCCTCAGAAAGCACGGTAAGCTGTTGGTCCTGCTCCTGATCTCTCTCTGGTCGTATCGGCTTGCCCTCCCATCGGTTAATGAGAGTAAAGGAAGATAGAGTGCACCTGCTTACACACTTGTGGACTATAATACTACAATCTTAGAACAACAACGCATAGAAGGCCATTTTGGCTAACTTTGCTCGACGAGCCGTCAGTACTCAAGGTCACATTCTGCCGAACAGAGCTCGCGAGTAAATAATTTAAAACGACCGTTTGTAGCCTAAAGGGATGTCATAGTCCTTCAGGAAAACAAAAAACGTGTAATCAAATTACATTTCACAAGTAAATACTGACATTTTATACATTATATTTAAGTAAATCGACCATCAAACAAAAATTCTAATAACCTATCACAATTCAATGTTGCTATCCGTGAGGAAAAAAATACCCATATTGATTTCTTTTGTGCTTATTTTTGTTTAAATAAAATATAGTTTTGGCGGCAATTATGTATGCGTCAAACTAAACTATATTTATTTACAGCTACTACCTACAGTGTATTATAACTAAAAGTTACTGTTAGTTCGAAGAGTGGCATCATAAAGATGACAATTTTATTGATTAAGATTTTTTTCATTTAAGTAATGTTCTCAATAATATTTTTCTATTTCATAAATACAACACATACTTTTAATTGATATCAAACGAGATTTTTCAAGCATTTCTGTAATATCATTATAACACATTACACATCAAACATTCTAAACGCAATAAACGATAACTCATTTCGTTTACCTTCCGTAAATATATGTCATATAAGTCATATTACATGAAAAAACATCATCTTATCTAGTTTCATAACATAAAATACTTGATTTGATCCAGCAACATAATAGTGCGTTTTCTCATTTTTGTGGGTAATGGTCTGGTAATGGTATCACTGAAAGCTATATTTGTGTGCGTTTGAAGAACGTAGACACTTTCGGCTCACGCATACAAAGAAAATAAAGTGGACACACGAAATCGCTCGTGTTTTGTTCTAGACGCCTCTTCTATGCGTTGTTGACTACAATGAGCTCACGTTCCAATAGCTGTGACATCTTTGCTAACAAACTATCGCTGTTTCGCAAACTATTGGTACCGTCCCACAGTGGCAACCGTCTTTAGACCAATAAAACAAATTAATGTAATTATTTCTTTATTTTAAATTTTATTATTCTTTTTTTGTTTCCATATTCGGTTCTTTTTTAAAGTCTATAATTTAATTAAGTTTAATTATCTTCTTTTCTGTGTAATGTTATAAAATTTTAATTAATATGTAAGTTATTTAATTACTATGTAATTGTATGAGTGTAATCAAATGTTGGTAACTCTAAATAAAATAAATAAATAAATGTGCACCCCTATAAGTGACAAATTCACTCTAGACCTTATGTTTCCGCAGTGGTAGACGCCCACGGCGTCGGACGTCGGCCGACGATCTCCGGCCACCGTAGGCGCGGGCATGCGGACAGCGAGTAAAGAGCAACTCGCTGTCCGACCATGGACCATGCCCGGGTCGACGGCGCGTTGTGTTCCACGCGCGCCTCAAAGAGCGTCAGCAACATGACGAGGCCCCCTCTGCAGAGGGCCGAAGCCTGCCGGGGTCGTGGGACTTATCCCATTACCGTGACCCCGGTACGTAAAGGATTATTGAAGGAACACCGTGGATTTTAGTCAGTTAAAGTCTGACAGTCCCTCCCACCCTGCCCGGGGTGGGAGGACTTATTTGATAATTTTACCACGTTAAAAAAAAAAAAGACCTTATGTTTGATTGTTACAGTACCTCATAACATGTATAAGTGAATAAGTCGTTGGAGTGCCTTAAATAAATAAATAAAAATATCTGCGCAGATTGCTAATAAATCACGAAATTGGCCGCCTTGGCCGGAACCGGTTAGAAGGACTATTTACGTCCGGCGTACCCTGTGCAGTCAGCAAATCCTAATGCTGAATGGCCAATACTTTCACGACGATGGCAATCACCAGTACCGGATTATCCATAAGGCAGTGTAGGCAATTACTTTACTTACTTTAATATTAGTGCAATTTATAGGCCCCCTAGCGAAAGTAAACATCTATTCGTAAAAGAACTAAGTAGTGTGTTATCAAAATCATCCGTTAAATCATGCGATACTTATTTACTTGGAGACGTAAACATAGACCTAAAAACATACGACAACATACGAGAATACTACGTTAGTAGCATGTCCGAGTGTGGACTAACGAGCGCGATATCGGACTACACGAGAATTGAAAAACGCGGAAATAACACCACAAGTAGCTGTATAGATCACATTTTTACAAGAACGCGCTCATTAGATTTGTACACGGCCGCACTCGGAACTGTACTGGCAGATCACCGCATGATAATATTGTCGTGCGTCGGACTTGACCCAACGCCAATACAGGCTGTTACAAAACTAAATCAACAAATTAATAACGTAAAAGTTAAATCATTACTTAGTAATGTAAACTGAAGTGAAAGAATAGGTCATTCAGAATGTCCTAACTCAATTTACGACCTCATAAAAAACAATTTAATATATGTTACGAGGAATCAAAATATACCAAAAAAATAAATGAAAATAGTAAAAGAAGCAAACTACCCTGGATAAGTTTTAAAATAGATAACATGTGTAAACGGAAAGATCAATTAGTTATAAAATGGAAAAACGATCCGGCTAATAAAATACTACGATTAGAATATAATAAAATAAGAAATAAGACTCATAAACTAATTGAAAAATCTCGTAATAAATATTATATTGAGCAGATAAATAAAAGTAAGTCAATTCCTAAAAAACTATGGCAAATATCCATAGTTTATATACCGAGGTTTTATTACGACCAGACAAATTATTTAATTTGTCTGGTCGTAATAAAACCTCGGTAGATGAAACTATACTTAGATCATTCAAAATTAATAGTATAAAAACAAAATCAATAGCTGACAACTTTGCCACAGAATTCAGAAACAGTGTTACAAAGATTTTACCTAGATGTAACCAGCGTCTACTGAATGAATCCGAATATACATTTCCTAATAATAAATCAATGTTTTTTAAGAAAGCTACAGAACGCAGTGTATACAAACTTATTAAAAATCTTAATACTAATAAAGCTCCTGGAGTAGATAATATTAGGTGTGTGGACATACAATCGATATGCGATAAGATTACAGGTGTCATTGTGAAACTTATAAATACTAGTATTAAAACAGGGAAATACCCAGAAGATCTTAAAATAGGTATAGTGAGGCCAATCCATAAAAAAGGAAGTTTTACTGATTATGCTAACTATAGACCGATCACTATTCTACCTGTTATTGACAAAATAATAGAGAAATATATAGGTAATCAAATAAGGGATTTTTATGTAAAAAATGAGGGGTTTTCCAGCACGCAATATGGTTTTCAACCAAATAAATCAACCTCACAATTGTTGTCAAAATTCACGGACGAGGTCAACCATGTACCAAATGTAGGAAATCATGTACTCTTACTATTCATTGATTTCAGCAAGGCGTTCGACACTCTCAGACATGATACGTTGTTGACAAAGCTAGATAACACGGGAGTTCGAGGACCAATGCTTGAGTGGTGTAGGGACTACCTCAAAAATCTAAAATATAATGTTAAGATCAGTAATGAAACCAGTGATCCCATTGAAGTCACTGAAGGAACGGCCCAAGGTTCAGTGCTTGGACCATTGCACTACCTAACATATGTCAACGACATGGAACATGTGGTCAACCACTGTTCTGTGTATCAATATACGCAGATGACACATGTCTAGTAGCTGCCCATCGAAACATAAATATAGCTGCTCGGTGGCTACAGGACGACTTCACTAGAGTTTCTAAATGGGCGCACGATGCTGGACTGGTCCTTCATGCAAATAAAACTAAAATCATCCATGTTCACTCTAGTAATCTAAGACCAATTACCTCTTTTAAGGTAATCGCACATCGTCACAGTTGTCTACACTCTCCCCCTTTAAGTATATGCCAATGTGTTGCAATTGAGCAAGTAACGCACCATACCTACTTGGGTTTAATTGTAGACAATCGTTTTAATTGGAGCTATCACGTGGATTCAGTGTGTCATAAGTTGCGAGCTATACTTTTTTTTTTTTTTAACGTGGTAAAATTATCAAATAAGTCCTCCCACTCCGGGCAGGGTGGGAGGGACTGTCAGACTTTTACTGACTAAAATCCACGATGTTCCTTCAATAACCCTTTACATACCGGGGCCACGGTAACGGGATGAGTCCCACGACCCCGGCGGGCTACGGCCCTCTGCAGAGGGGGCCTCGTCATGTTGCAGACGCTCTTTGAGGCGCGTGTGGAACACAAATTTTATATTTTAAAACCAAAGGTTCCGTTCAATGTCTTTCTTAACATGTACAATGCATTAGTGGAGTCAATAATAGCATACGGAATCACGAGTTACGGCCGAACGTTTAATTCGTATACTGAAAGAATTTTTAAAATTCAAGTTAGACTTTTAAAACTAATAGTACCTAGAAAAGTTAAGGATGCAAGCCAAGAAAACGTTATGCATCTTTTCAAATACTGTAAAATTTTACCCGTACAGAGTAGATTCAATATGGCCTTCCTAATAGAACAATTTTATAATAAAAGCATACAAAAACCTATATCTCATAATATAACTACAAGAAGTATCTCTAATAATCAATTAATTATCCCGCGCATGACTAATTACTATGGTAGGCGAACTATAAAATATGTAATTCCTGAGCCAATTAATGCAATCCCACCTAACTTAAAAAAACAAATAAATAGAAAAAATTATAAAGCTAAATTAAAAAAATATTATTTCGACTGCTTAAATAATCTTAATTAAAACATCAGTTAATTTAAGGGTTTCAAAATGAAGCAACCTGTACATACTCATTAGAACTGGGTTTCTAATGAGTGGCACAACAGAGCGCTGTTAGCGCACAGTCAATTAAAAATTTTCTTGCATACCCTACAAGTTGGTCCTAAATGCTAATAGATGTTTACGACTTAGTCGTAGTAGTTAGTTAACTTACATTGTATAATTATACATATATTTATATCATACTTAAGCTTATGTTATGTTAGAGTAATTGTGTAGAATTCGTTATTAAGAATTAGTGTAAGTAGTGTTACTAATGCGAATGAGTGCCAAGACAAACCAATCCAGGTTTAATGGTACTTTCTATCAGAACTGTACTATTTGTAATAAATAAAGATAAAAAAAAACTTAGGGGCCCCGTATCAACTAGGGGCCCCGGTTTGGGTAGAGGCCTCGCCTCGAGTAGGTGCCCACTACCCAGCGGCCCGAAAAAAAGTGACTGTCCTCAAATTTCAATCTCAACGTGTACCTGAATGATCTAGATAGGAAGGTAAGCATTGGTTAATATATAATATAGTATTTTGTTCTTAAGACCCCGGCAATATACCAATATTGCCGGGGTCTTAAGAACAAAATACTATATTATATATTAACCAAGTACCAATAAGTGATAAATTTAGCGAAATATCAGGAAAATTTAAATATCGTTAACTTCGTTCCTAATCAGCAACGTAACGTTTTTTTTTACATAGGTATTAGGACAAGTTAATTATTACATAGGTATTATTCACATTCAAGTAAACTATTACATTTTTATAACACTACAAACTTTCAAATTAGTCAGTCACTTCAAGATGACTTGTATCTAACCTATCCAGTTCCTTAATAACTTTAGTTCTAAAAGCATTTCTATTTAGCAAAAATATATCAATATCAATTAAGTATTATTATTCATAATGATAATTTGATCTAGGAACTACAAGTTTAATATCGTTACTAAGGTTTAATTTAGCTTATTATGGTACCAGAGATGAAACCCAAGTGTCATAATTATAAGAGTCAAATCTATCCAAAGGTTGTCTGTAAAAGACCACATTATTTGAGGAACCCTTATTGTAATTTGTGCTAAAAGTTGTATTGTTATTTAAGATAGATTATTTCGAAAACAAAACTTTGTACATAATTATGTATTTATGGAATGTCTACACAATCTCCCTGTCATAATACATATTTATGCATTATCTATCAGTGTTATGCATATTGTGAAATCCGTTGCTCCCGAAATATATTTATCTTATTTATGTAATGAACGTTCTACTAACATAGTTGAACCACTGTCGTTGCAGTAAAGGTGATAACATAAACTAGTTAAATGAGCTATGATTTGGGCATAGAACAATCTCGTATTTTAGCGACCAAGCTAAATTAATAAATAGCACAGTTTTTTTATTCCGAACGAGCCCACTCTTGAAATGAAATATTTATTTTCTAAATTGGTTAAATAAGTGTTTTAAGTTAGATGAGGCCGGTGTTTTCTAACCGACTACTCTAAGAAGAAACACAGAAACAAACTCAGAGGTCAACGTCTCTTGAACTCGATAACGCCTCATGGTAAGCGATAGATGAGTTCTATGATGGAACGAGCGAGCCCAGAAGATGCCTGTTCACTCTTGCTTTAAAGACTGATGGGTTGTAATTATGTGGCAGGGAACATAGAAGCCGGCAGAGAGTTCCACACCTTGTCTGTGCGCACAATAAATGTGGAGAAGAAGCGCTAAGTTCATATGATACAGATAGATGAACTTCTTGGCGGGGAATGAACAATGGCGAAAAAATTGTTGATAGAATATTTGAGCGTCTAGAAATCTCATGTTTGCAAATGTTAATAAAATAATTTCTTAGTTTTTTTCAAGATATGCTTAAGAACTGACCCACTCTAATAAAAAATATAATTTTCTTGGAAACACAATTGACTAATATGATTATTTTAAGGGAAGAGATTAATTTTTTCCTTTACAATTAGACTTCATGTGTTTTAGCCTAATATTGTGTCAGTTGAAAGTTCTCTCTGCTGGCTTCTCTGCCATATATTAGTAAATCTACTGCAATTTACTTAAAGTGCTTCGCCCTTATCGCATAAGTATACTTTACAAGCGTATTGATAAGCCATAATAAATATAATTGCAGATTTTTGTCAAGAATTTATTCTGCTGAATAAAGTCATACTGCAAGCAAAGTATGGCAACAATACGACATGCCATTGACATCTGCGTAAGGTGTATTGACTTGACGACTGCCGCTATCTCGTGTAATGTCGGTTGTGTTTCCTTACTTTTGAAATTATTAACTGCTTCTGTGTATAAACTGAGTTTTTCCTTGAAACTAGTGCTTGCCTAAGGATTCCGATCTGCTGCTATTTACGACGATGACGTTTTATTTAGACTTTTTTGAACTACGATTCTACCTGATACTTTGGACTTTGTTGTTTCTGCATCCATTTGTATATCACAATCATTGATTTCAAAGAGTATGTAATACACTATGTTTTAATTGATTTAAATAGTAAAGATACGGTCATCAGAACATTTGACGGACGCGGTCGCTCTACAAAACACACTAGCGCCATCTATGATAACTAAGATGTCAATCGGCGTGGTCTGCTCCTAGACGTAGCCTTGTAAGAGCGGGGTGTGGTATTTTTCGAGGTACAAAGAAATAAAACAAAACCTTTTAGTTTCTGAATTTTATATTTGTTATACATAAAAATACATTTTAATTTGCTTTTAATAAACAATAAAAAATAATTTTGTACATAATTTAATCTTACAGTAATATTATTAAATCTTTTTATTTCATCAGCTGCAACGCGCGCCGCTGCAAAGTTATGTCGCACTTTTACGCGGCTTCGCGTTGTCTATGCTAAAGGTTGAGACAAACAAGAAAGAAAATTGTTTTAAATAATGTTAGAAGTTGATTTAATGACATATTTTTAACTTACCGGTGATATGAAATGTTATATTTTTTTTATTGTGCTTTACGTCGTAGTTCACGCAACCCTTCACGACACAATTTGGCATTTTTGCTGACGACCCCTCCCGAAGATAGCCGATCGCGTTCTAGTTCACTTCGATAAAGGTTAGACCACTTTGGGACCAAGTTCGAGGCGTCATTATAACATGCTATCCGCCCAGTCCTTACGAAGTAATATATATGTCAATGATCACAATGGGAAGTCTGCCGCATAAGTGGAAGTGGTCAATGGATATTTTAAAAGAGATTTTAAATTACTGAGGCAAGAATATTTCCATAGATCACTTCCCCACATGATGCAAAACTTCCAGATAGCAGCAGCTTTACTAAATAAGTTTTGTTCTCGCCTGCAAGACAATGAATATGCCAATGAAATATTAAACATAATCTATCATATCTTGGATGGGCCAGACATCAGACAACTATTACTCCACCAGCAGGTTTTTTTGGACGATATTATCATAAAAGAAGAAGAATATGAAGAATAAATACACACATATGTAATTAAAACAAATTGTTTCATTTTTTAACCGACTTCAAAAAAAGGAGGAGGTTCTCAATTCGGATGTTTGTTTGTTTTTTTTTATGTTTGTTCGGGCATAGCTACGTCGCTTGCCAATTGATTTGAATTTTTTTTTGTTGGAATGGGCCCAAACGGTCCCATGAAAATTTTATTGAAATTCGACAAGCCGTTTCTGAAAAATCAATAAAAGTCTAAAAAAATATTTATATTGACGATCTTTTCGTTTACTCTGAATTGCGTTTTTTGTTCGCGCATAACTCCGTCGTTTACGAACCGTATTGGAAAATTCTTTTCTTAACCGACTTCAAAAAAGGAGGAGGTTCTCAGTTCGTCTTGAACTCTTTTTTTTTAATGTATGTTACCTTATATCTCAAAGACGGCTGGACCGATTTGGAAAATTCTTTTTTAGTTTGAAAGGGTACACTTTTTAGTTGGTTTCATTCTCATCACGTTAGGATCTGATGATGGAATCATGAAGAAATCGAGGGAATTCTTTAAATATTATAGGCACATCTATAGCGTTTTGGGTATTTCTTATAGTAACTTGTGTAGTTGCTCTCGAAAAGCACCATTTGGGGAAGTGGAACTGATGATGAAGACCACAGATAGCCACCGAAACTACTCAATAATAAGTATTATGTGGATTGCCATTCGATTACTTGAATGTGGATGTTAAGCACTTTATGCTCGTCAAAATGCATATGGTGAAGTAGAGCTGATGGTGAAATACCAGAACTCCTCAAAAATTAATAATGGCCAGACATGACCTATAAAACTTCTTCAACGAATATCTTTTTTTCATGGATCTTAAGGCAAAAATGATCATGAATTGAAAATGTATACTCTTGTGTATTTTCTATAAATAAACGCTACAAAATTAAAATTTGGTAGAGACACTGCCTAAAGAATTCTGAAGAGACCGAAACAGGTGGAAATCTGAAGGTGCAAGGTCAGGACTATACGGCGGATGCATTAACACCTCCTAGCCAAAATCTCTTAATTTTTGCTGAGTGGCTAAAGATGTGTGAGGTCGAGCGTTATCATGATGAAAAACCACATCCCTAATCCACAGCCAAAAATTATTTTAATTTCGGAAGGCGGTGTGAATAAAAAAGAAAATACAAAACCAATAACACCGACTACCGAAATTAAAATTATTTTTGGCTTTGTAGTGTTTTGATATGGAAGTCGGTTTTTATAAGTACCTATTGCCTACTGTTAGAGTATTTATTTGTTTAATACGATTAAGACCCATAGTAGAGGATGGCAAACAGATGTTCCGACTGATGGAAAGTGATCTCCGCGGCCTATAATCTACATTACAAAAGGCATTGTATATGCGTTGCTATCCTAGAGACAGAGCCGCAATTAACTTGTAATACGTAATGCCTGTAAGTATAGCTTTCATAACGCATAGTTACTTGTTTAAAACAGATTTTCGATATAATCAAGTTCTAATCTCTACTGCGAACAACTGATGAGATTAAAGCAAGAAGTTGAGAGAAAGCGGCCGGAATTAATCAACAGAAGGGATGTGGTTTTTCATCATAATAACGCTAGACCTCACACATCTTTAGCCACTCAGGAAAATTAAGAGAGTTTGGCTGGGAGGTGTTAATGCATCCACCGTATAGTCCTGACCTTGCACCTTCAGATTTCCACCTGTTTCGGTCTCTTCAGAATTCTTTAGGCAGTGTTGCTTGCGCAAGTTTTATTTAATTTATAATTTTCTACTGTCACATTTCGGTACGCACCTCTAATGGTATAATTATGTTGTTATCATCATATTTCCGAACGCATCTTACATATTAGAATACAGATTTTTCTTGACCGCAGTTTTTGAGCTAACCATATCTCTTTTCCTCCTATCCAATTCCCATAAATCAGAGAGAGGAAATGCTCACCGCGCGCCAATCAGAGTGGCGCATTCATCGCAGCCAATCACGGCACAGACGCTGTGATTCGGAAGAAAAAATCCGCCATATTGTGTCTTCGTTAGAACACCATCGCATAAGTGACATCCCGCGCCGCGCAGAACTAATAAAATCGCTAATATATCTAGAAATTTAAAAACTATTAACTATCCGTGTTGGCCAAAACACACGTGTGACAAAGGAAAGACCAAGTGAAGTGCCCAACAACTGGGAGGAGGAGATTCAGCACACGTGCAGCATCTTCTCATACTGTCCTTGCATCCGCGCGCTTCAGCCAGAGGATATCCAAGTAAGTCCTTCACCACCTACTTCCTACCCTGGTCAGCTCATTACTGTGTGTGGTCAATATTTCACCGCCAAAATTACATTCCCGCATACGGTCCTTCGAGAAGCCGCATATTACCTCCCCGCATCCGCACCATAACATTGGTCCTTCGAGCCGGATTCAAAGAATCAGCGATCTTCTGTACTTTTTATAAGTTTACCGCAACATAATTATAGGTCTCATACCTAGAATTTAGGTCAAAATACCTAAAATACAAAGTTCGTAAAAACGCTATATTGGACGCGTACCTAACGTTCAGTAGTTCGTACTTACTTTCCCGCTAAATCCATAATTCATTGAAAATTACTGTATCAACTTAATATTTCTCCTATTGCATTGAAATAGCATAGGTAAATATTCTAACCGCTTATTATCGTGAGTTATCTCGGCTAACTTAACTACAACTTATATTCAACCGCATTCCTTTGGTTATACCCGCTTAAAATAATATTATTCTGAATCTACCCGCTATACCTAACAATTATCCGTAATATTTTCTGTTAATATTCCAACATGGAAGATCTTAAAATAAAAGTCAAATTACTTCAAGCTAAAAATCAAGCAATCTTTGAACGTTTATCGTCATTATATGAAACTTCTAAAAAAGTAAATACGTCTAGTATTGAGCTTCGTTCCACGGAAACATTCATGGCAGACAGAGATTCTCTCAGTTACCCGTCAAGAATTTAGTTCCAATTTAGATAAAATAAATACCTATTCTTTACAATTAAATCCTGATCATAAAATTGATTATAACAGTCTTACATCTTTCGACGGTGTTTACACGCGCGTAGAACGAGTGCGTTCTCTCATTGCCACGCAATATTCAAGGTCATCGACCGAGCCAGCGTCGCATGATAACGTAAACCAATATAAAGGTGCGGTCAAACTCCCACCGATTCAAGTTCCGTCCTTTGATGGTAGGATTGATAACTGGCCTGTTTTCTATGAATCATTTAAATCAAATATAAACAGTAATTTAAACCTTACAGATTCTCAACGTGTGCAGTATCCGATCGGTAATTTAAAGGGAAATGCATTGCAAATTACCGCCGGAATTATTCCGTCAGGTGATAATTATACCGCTATCTGGGACAGTTTAGTTAAAAAGTATCAGGATAAATGAGCACTTGGCTCTCATTACATGTCTAACATATTAAATATTAAACCCGCATTTAATAATTCAGCATCTTTAAATAGTTTCATTGAAACTTTTCACGCGTCTGTTTCTGCTTTAGAACAATTACAAATTAACGATTTAAAGGATTTCATTTTGTTAAATTTAGCTTTGAGAAAGTTGGACCCCGCTACCGTGCATTTATTCGAAATGCATAAAAGAGATGAGGAAATTCCTACTTATACGGATTTCGTTGAATTTATAAAATCGCAAGTTAAGATATTAGATCGAACTATTTCATCTCGCACCGCGTTAGTGAGTAACAACCCTAATAAAAATAATAATTCTTCTCGCAATCAGTCACGTGATAGTACAGTACATACTTTTGTTGCTTGTGATAATAACCAAACTTGTTTGTATTGCAATAAAGGTGATCATTGTAAACTTTACACTTGTCCAACCTTTCAATCACTCTCAGCAAATTCGCGTTTGGACTTTATTAAAAACAAACGTGGATGTGTAAACTGCCTTAGTTTAGCGCACACTGCTTCACAGTGTAAATCTATTCATAATTGTAGGACGTGTAACAAAAGGCATCATTCTCTTTTACATCTAGAAAACAGCTGTCAGCCGCCTCGGTCGGTCTCAAATGACGCTGTCACTAGCTCCGCGAATTCGCAACAGGTGGCGCTGTGTGAGTGCTGTCGCGTAGGTTCAAAGATTCCGCGTACTACAGTACTTCTATCAACTGCGAGAGTCTACGTTGATAACAAACATTGTAAACACGTTTCTGTGAGATGTTTAATAGATAACGCTTCGCTAAATAATATAATTACTTCCGCCTGTTGTAAAAAACTACAATTAAATTTTATACCACTTTCAAACTCGTTTATAAAGGGTGTCGGAACTTCTTCGCGGCCTATCATAGGTTACGTTGAGATTACAGTTACTGCTAACAATAAAATTAATTCTTTTAAAATTACCGCTCTTGTTGTCGATTGTATCACGGACGACTTGCCATCTCACCGTGTTGACACTTCTGCAGTGCAACATTTGTTTGATTTACCGCTCACGGACCCACTATGGCATGTGCCTGGTGAGGTTGAATTTCTTCTAGGGGCGGAACTGTTCCCGTATTTATTACTTCACAATAAAATTATCTCACTTACCGCTCCGTCCGCTATTGAAGCCGTGTTTGGTTACATTCTTATGGGTGAGGTAACCGCTAGTTTATCTAATAAAAATTATAGTCCCGCTGAATTAGATGCCGCTTCATATTTTTCTACCGCGCTAAATATAGATAATTCTCATTGTTTTCTGTCTTTAGACGAATCTTTACACAAATTTTGAAATATCGAAGAAATACCTTCAAAACCTTTTATGAGCCCTGCGGAACTGGAGTGTGAACAGCTGTACGCTTCTACGGTGTCACGTGACTCCAGGTATTGTACCGTGTTACCATTCTGTAACAATCCAGATTCACTTGGAAATTCTTATGCTGTCGCTTATCGACGTCTAATCAATTTGGAAAAACTAAGCTTCGCGACTCTGCTTTGCGCGCTAGTTATAATGAAATAATCCAAGAGTTTATCGATCAAAATTATTTAACTGAAATTACGCCTAGTTCTGTTGATCAGACTGTAGGTTATTACATACCACATCACCCTGTTATTAGGAATGATAAACAAACCACTAAAGTTCACATCGTTCTTGACGCGAGCGCTAAGTCTCATAATGGCGTGTCATTGAATAACTTGTTACACATAGGGCTGACTTTACAGGCCGACATATTTTTATTAGTTTTAAAATTCCGTTTGTTCCCTATTGCAGTTACAGCTGACATAAAACAGATGTATCTTCCAATTGCTGTTATTGATGAGCATCGAAAATACCAAAAAAAATTTTTTCAATTTAATACCGCTGAACCTATTCGCGAATTTCAATTTAACCGAGTTGCATTTGGTCTCAAGTCCAGTCCCTTTCTAGCCATGCGCACTGTGCGCCAGCTATCATTAAATAAAATATTGCGCATAATTGTATATTATTCTGAGATTTTTGCGAATTATTCCTTATGATAAATTACACAAAACAATTACTGTGCGTGAATTAGCTACCGCTGAAAGTTATTTAATTCGTTGTATTCAACAATTTCATTTTAAAAGATTTATTTCCCGCAGAGGACCTGTCTCTTATTTATATTCCGATAACGGAACAAATTTCGTTGGAGCCAAGACTCAGTTGCAAGAACTACTTGCTAACCGCTGCCGCATAGAGTGGAAAATGATTCCACCCCTCGCTCCCCACTTTGGAGGGTTGTGGGAATCAAATATTAAATATATTAAAACGCATTTATACCGTGTTATCGGTTCTCAACTTCTTACCTATGAGGAGCTTTCGACTGTTCTCACTGAAATTGAAGCAGTTCTAAATTCCAGACCGCTTTGTGTCCTGAATGAGGATCCGTACCCAGAAACGCTTACACTCGCTCATTTTATAATGGCTTCTCCGTTGACTTCGTTGCCTGTCATGAATGTTCCCGAAACGACGAAGTCTCTAACTTGCCGCAATATAAATTGCTTGACCAGATGATTTGTATTTTCTGGAGGAGATGGCGTATAGAATATTTACATAATCTTCAAGTTAGACAAAAATGGTTGAATGCCGCAGACAATATTAAGATTGGTACAGTGGTTCTCATACATCAGGATGATGTCCCTCCTTTACGTTGGCCAATGGGTGTAATCACCGAAGTTTTTCCCGGCAAGGATGGGACAACCCGCGTTGCTATGGTGAAGACATGCAGTGGCTCTTTCAAGAGACCCGTTGTCAAACTATGTCCTTTACCTTCTCAATAACATTACCGCGTAATAACCCAAATTTAGCTGTAGTTAACATACTTAAAATATTTTCTTTTCTTAGTACGCTTTAATATAATTTCTCTCCTTTTGAGAATATTACATATCCTCAAAGCCGGGCAGGATGCTTGCGCAAGTTTTATTTAATTTATAATTTTCTACTGTCACATTTCGGAACGCACCTCCAATGGTATAATTATGTTGTCATCATCATATTTCATTTTTTAACATCATATTTTATTAAGTATAGCTTTCATAACGCATAGTTACTTGTTTAAAACAGATTTTCGATATAATCAAGTTCTAATCTCTACTGCGAACAACTGATAAGATTAAAGCAAGAAGTTGAGAGAAAGCGGCCGGAATTAATCAACAGAAGGGATGTGGTTTTTCATCATGATAACGCTAGACCTCACACATCTTTAGCCACTCAGCAAAAATTAAGAGAGTTTGGCTGGGAGGTGTTAATGCATCCGCCGTATAGTCCTGACCTTGCACCTTCCGATTTCTACCTGTTTCGGTCTCTTCAGAATTCTTTAGGCAGTGTTGCTTGCGCAAGTTTAATTTAATTTATAATTTTCTACTGTCACATTTCGGAACGCACCTCTAATGGTATAATTATGTTGTTATCATCATATTTCCGAACGCATCTTACATATTAGAATACTGATTTTTCTTGACCGCAGTTTTTGAGCTAACCATATCTCTTTTCCTCCTATCCAATTCCCATAAATCAGAGAGAGGAAATGCTCACCGCGCGCCAATCAGAGTGGCGCATTCATCGCAGCCAATCACGGCACAGACGCTGCGATTCGGAAGAAAAAATCCGCCATATTGTGTCTTCGTTAGAACACCATCGCATAAGTGACATCCCGCGCCGCGCAGAACTAATAAAATCGCTAATATACACTTCTGGACACATCTATTGGCCCACCTTGTATTTTCAGTTTCGTTTGGTCCTAGCTAAAATTTTATATTAGGTCGAGCAAAAAGTTTTTATGCAGTTTTGAACCTGGCACATTCACAATTTCATTCAATAGTCTTTTTTTGAATTTCGAACTCAGAATTTAAAGAAACAAAAGACAATTTGGAGCCTGTTTGTTGATATCAAACAATCGAATACTAAGAAAACTTGGTTTTATTGGTTTACTTGGATTTAATTCTTGAAAAAGTGATTGATATCTTTGCTTTTGCAACAAACATTACTTATTCTTAACATTAAGGTGAGGTTCTATCAATAATCTATGGATACTTCACCTGAAGTCGCCGCCCAAGCTGTGGCACTTATTCAGGCCGGACACAGCCAAAGAAACGTGAGTGCTCAACTTAATTTAAGTCGATCTGCGGTCCGAAATGTTTATCGGAGGTACCTAGAGACTGGCGGCTTTGTTCGTCGCCAAGGAAGGCCACGATCTCGGGTCACAACTGAAAGGCAGGATCGATTCATCGTGACGACCAGCTTGAGAAATCGTCACCTTACCTCCATTGAGATACAAAACCAACTTCGCGACTTCCACGGAGTATCTGTGAGCGCTCGAACTGTTCGGAGAAGGTTAAAAGAACGCGATATGGTACCACACAAGCCAGCTAATGGGCCCAAAGTAAAGCGAGCCCGCCGAACAGCGCGCCTTCATTTCGCACGCAGTCATTTAAATTGGACACAGCAAGATTGGAGCCGTGTACTCTTTTCTGATGAGTCTAAAATTGTGTTACATGGCAATGATGGAAGGAAGAAGGTCTACTGGCGTAAGGGAGAGCGTTTCGCACAATGCTGCTTTGAAGAGAGGGTTGCTTATGGCGGTGGCTCATGGACTGTCTGGGGCGGTATATCCGCGAGCGGCAAAACTCAACTTGAGGTTGTTACAGGACCACGGCTGCCAACATTAAATGCTGAAAGATACATTCGTGAGTGCTTAGAACCTCACGTGATACCATACGCGGACTATGTGGGCCCAAATTTCCTTTTTATGCATGATAATGCAAGAGCCCATGCGGCTGGCATCGTCAGGGAATATCTTCGGGATGTGAACATCACAGTTATGGACTGGCCAGCCAGAAGCCCAGACATGAACCCCATTGAGCACATGTGGGACGAGCTAAAAAGGCGTGTTAGGGCTCGTCAGCCAGTTGCCCAGACGATGCAGGAGTTGAAAACTGCCATAGAAGAGGAATGGGAGATGATCCCTCAAAATTTCATAGAGCGGTTGATAAACTCTATGCCTAATCGTATGAGAGCTGTGGTAGATGCCCATGGAGGCAACACGCGTTATTAAATTAAACCTTTATTTGATAAAACATGTTTTTTATTCAAAAATTAATTGCCTTTAACAAGGCGCATATCCGACTTGTTAGGCGTAGGTCCATGTCGTATGGTATTCTGAATTCAAATTTAAAACTATACGATCGAAAAAGATGGTAAAATGTATCAGGTTTAAAACTGCATCAACAGTTTTTGTTCAATCTAGCAATCATATTTCGGTAGGGGCCGTCGAAACCTAAACTCTAAGGTGGGCCAATAGATGTGTCCAGAAGTGTATTTAGAAATCTAAAAACAATTAACTATCCGTGTTGGCCAAAACACACGTGTGACAAAGGAAAGACCAAGTGACGTGCCCAACAACTGGGAGGAGGAGATTCAGCACACGTGCAGCATCTTCTCATACTGTCCTTGCATCCGCGCGCTTCAGCCAGAGGATATCCAAGTAAGTCCTTCACCACCTACTTCCTACCTTGGTCAGCTCATTACTGTGTGTGGTCAATATTTCACTGCCAAAATTACATTCCCGCATACGGTCCTTCGAGAAGCCGCATATTACCTCTCCGCATCCGCACCAAGTGTCTCTAACAAATTTTTACTGGCATAATTTTGTAGCGTCTATTAATGGAAAATACACAAGAGTCATTTTCAATTCATGATCATTTTTGCCTTAAGATCCACTATTAAAGGAACTCTTGAAAAAAAGATATTCGTTGAAAAAGTTTTATAGGTCATGTCTGGCCATTATTAATTTTTGAAGAGTTCTGGTATTTCACCATCAGTTCTACTTCACCATATGCATTTTGATGAGCATAATAATGAAATAATGATGTTTATTTTGCAAATAGGTTATAAATAACAGTTTCACACGTCTTTTTTTCGTAAATTTAAATTAGATGAGGCCAGTGTTTCCTAACTGACTACTCTGAGAAGAAACACTGAAACAAACTCAGAGGTCAACGTCTCTTAAAGTATAAAGTGCTTAACATCCATATTCATGTAATCGAATGGCAATCCACAAAATATTTATTATTGAGTAGTTTCGGTGGCTATCTGTGGTCTTCATCATCAGTTCCACTTCCCCAAATGATGCTTTTCAAGAGCAACTGCACAAGTTACTATAAGAAATACCCAAAACGCTATAGGTGTGCCTATAATATTAAAAGAGTTCCCTCGATTTCTTCATGATTCCATCATCAGATCCTAACGTGATGAAACTGGAATCAACTAGAAAGTGTACCCTTTCAAACTAAAAAAGAATTTTCCAAATCGGTCCAGCCGTCTTTGAGATATAAGGTAACATACATTAAAAAAAAAAGAGTTCAAGACGAACTGAGAACCTCCTCCTTTTTTGAAGTCGGTTAAGAAAAGAATTTTCCAATATGGTTCTTAATTGACGGAGTTATGCGCGAACAAAAAATGCAATTCAGAGTAAACGAAAAGATCGTCAATATAAATATTTTTTTAGACTTTTATTGATTTTTCAGAAACGGCTTGTCCAATTTAGATAAAATTTTCGTGGGACCATTTGGGCCCATTCCAACAAAAAAAAAATTCAAATCAATTGGCAAGCGACGGAGCTACGCCCGAACAAACATAAAAAAAAACAAACAAAAATCTGAATTGAGAACCTCCTCCTTTTTTAGAAGTCGGTTAAAAAATGAAACAATTTGTTTTAATTACATATGTGTGTATTTATTCTTCATATTCTTCTTCTTTTATGATAATATCGTCCAAAAAACCTACTGGTGGAGTAATAGTTATCTGATGTCTGGCCCATCCAAGATATAATAGATTATGTTTAATATTTCATTGGCATATTCATTGTCTTGCAGGCAAGAACAAAACTTATTTAGTAAAGCTGCTGCTATCTGGAAGTTTTGCATCATGTGGGGAAGTGATCTATGGAAATATTCTTGCCTCAGTAATTTAAAATCTCTTTTAAAGTATCCATTGACCACATCCACTTATGCGGCAGACTTCCCGTTGTGATCATTGACATATATATTACTTCGTAAGGACTGGGCGGATAGCATGTTATAATGACGCCTCGAACTTGGTCCCAAAGTGGTCTAACCTTTATCGAAGTGAACTAGAACGCGATCGGCTATCTTCGGGAGGGGTCGTCAGCAAAAATGCCAAATTGTGTCGTGAAGGGTTGCGTGAACTACGACGTAAAGCACAATAAAAAAAATATAACATTTCATATCACCGGTAAGTTAAAAATTATTATTAGAGTGAGTCATTTCTTAAGCATATCTTGAAAAAAACTAAGAAATTATTTTATTAACATTTGCAAACATGAGATTTTTAGACGCTCAAATATTCTATCAACAATTTTTTCGCCATTGTTCAGAACAATGGCGGATCCTCTAACAAATTTTTGTTGGCATAATTTTGTAGCGTCTATTAATGGAAAATATACAAGAATATACATTTTCAATTCATGATCACTTTTGCCTTAAGATCCACTATTAAAGGAACTCTTGAAAAAAAGATATTCGTTGAAGAAGTTTTATAGGTTATGTCTGGCCATTATTACGTAAAACGATTTATTGGAAGCAGACTGGTACCGTAGACTTGATTATATCCATAGTCAACGCTAGTGTGGAAAACATAGACCTAGTAGTGAGCCATTGTCAGTTGGCCAGGGGTCTTCCGCCCACGATCTCACGGCCGCATGGAAAAAGCGGCTGTCGCAACCGAAGGCTGGGCACGCCGCAATCACGGCGATAACTCCCGTCTTTGAGGAGTGGCTGGAGAGACGCCACGATGTCCTCACCTTCCACCTAACGGACATACTGGACACGGGTGTTTCGCGAGGTACCTATTTTGGATGGAGCGGGAGGACACGCCCGGGTGTCGACATTGCGTGGACCACCCAGAGAACATGGTGGAGCACACGGTGAAGGCGTGCCCCGCTTGGGCAGAGCTTCGCCGTTTCCTCGTTGAGGCTATCGGCGGCGGTGACCTCTCGCGCCCGGCCTTGTAGCGGAGCGAGTGGGAATAGAATGCATTCGCCTCCTTCTGCGAAGCAGTGATGCTAGCGAAGGAGAAGGCTGAACGCGCGAGTGGGAGGCAACTCTCTTCCTCACGCCGCAGCCACCGCGGGAGACGCCCCGTGCGTCCGAACCGATCTCCAGCCACCGTAGCCGCGGTCTTGCGGACGGCGAGCAGGGGTAGCTCACCGTCCGGTAAGGACCAGGCCCGGGTCAACGACGCATCATGTTCCACGCGTGCCTCAAAGAGCTGTCAGCACCAGTGACGGGGCCCCATAACGCCATTGCCTGCCGGGGCACAACCCCGGTAATTTTGTAACGAGATACTGCGGCCCCGGAACTTAAGGGCAGCTGAAGGTACAGGGTGGGTTTTTAGTCAGTAGAAGTCTGATACTCCCTTCCGCTTTACGGGAGAAGTCATTCGTTGATTTACCCATCCAGGAAAAAAGGGGTCTCCCGCCGCTTCCAAGGTATTAGAACTTGATTATATCGAAAATCTGTTTTAAACAAGTAACTATGCATTATGAAAGCTATACTTACAGGCATTAAGTATTACAAGTTAATTGCGGCTCTGTCTCTAGGATGGCAACGCATATACAATGCCTTTTGTAATGTAGATACATATAGGCCGCGGAGATCACTTTCCATCAGTCGGAACATCTGTTTGCCATCCTCTACTATGGGTCTTAATCGTATTAAATAAATAAATACTCTAAAAGTAGGTAATAGGTACTTATAAAAACCGACTTCCATATCAAAACACTACCAAGCCAAAAATAATTTTAATTTCGGAAGGCGGTGTGAAAAAAAAAGAAAATACAAAACCACCCACTACGTTAAATAAGTGTTTTAAGTTAGATGAGGCCGGTGTTTTCTAACCGACTACTCTAAGAAGAAACACAGAAACAAACTCAGAGGTCAACGTCTCTTGAACTCGATAACGCCTCATGGTAAGCGATAGATGAGTTCTATGATGGAACGAGTGAGCCCAGAAGATGCCTGTTCACTCTTGCTTTAAAGGCTGATGGGTTGTAATTATGTGGCAGGGAACATAGAAGCCGGCAGAGAGTTCCACACCTTGTCTGTGCGCACAATAAATGTGGAGAAGAAGCGCTAAGTTCATATGATACAGATAGATGAACTTCTTGGCGAGGTTTGATACCCGACAGGCAGGACAAAATGCCTTTGAAGAATAAAATTAATTGATTTGATTGATTAATTGAATTAAAAGTTCAAGAAGAGCATCAATAAGCATCCACTTCGTTGGCAAAGATGCATCAATTGCATGGGAGATTACTTTGATTAATAGAAAAAAAATAAAGAAAAAATACGGTAAATTATTTTATTAATATAATAGGTTGAGGAAAAAGTTTTTACGCATTTTTTAAGAAAATTGAAATCATTAGGGTTCCGTAGTCAACTAGGAACCCTTATAGTTTCGCCATGTCCGTCTGTCTGTCCGTCTGTCCGCGGTTTAGCTCAAAAACTATTGGTACTAGAAAGTTGTAATTTGGCATGAGTATACACGTTAATGACGCCAAAAAAGTGGTAAAATAAAATTTTGAAAATAACAATTATTTAGGGTACCTCCCATACATGTAAAGTGAAATGATAAATTTTTATTTTCGTTCTTCCCATAGTGTGGGATATCGTTGGATAGATCTTTCAAAAATATTAGGGGTTTGGAAGACAGTTTTTTGATTAAGTAAACCGTTCGTGACTTATCAAGCTTTAAAGTACCAATTTTCGTTAGAGTCAAGTGTCCCCCCCCTCTATCAACTAAACGATTGTAGTTAGAAATTCAAATGTCACGGCAGTATCAGTACCTATATATAACGAAGTTTAAAGGACAACTATCACACATAAGTGGGCTTTACAAGTTTAGGAGTAATAGTCGACCAATTATATTTGACTCGAAAATTTCGAACAACTCCATAGAAATGTCGATAGATGGCGCTAAGCGTCAGTTGTATCGCGCTAGTTTCTTGTGACGATTGAGTAGTGTAGCTTGTCCTGTATTTAAATTTAAATTCAAGTTTTATACAAATCTCTAAAAAAATTAAAACATTCCGTGCAAAATTGTCGGATCAGGTGAGGATTTGTATAGGAAGTCAAATTAGTTAGGTAGTCATGTTTGGCTTTTAGTTAGAGCATGGTACGAAACGATCAGTCAGCGAATACGACACGCACTTGGCTGTTATAAAAACTACGGAACCCTACACTGCGCGTGGCCCGACACGCACTTGACCGGTTTTTTTTTAATATAGTTTATTTACATTTAACTAAAGTATGTAGGTATCATCTTGTTGGATAACTTTTTGCCATCTTGTAGCTATCTAAAATCCCAAAAATTTCTATAGCAATGGGATCATGTCCGTATGGACATGATCCCATTGCTATAGAAATTTTGGGACTTCTGATCAAAATACCGCGACAAGTGGTAATGGCAGTCCTCTCGTGATGTTTACCTGACTGGTCAGGACTGCAATCGGCCCAGTGCAACGGAGCTGGACGTGTCCGGAACTTTTCCACGATACGTGGAGACTACCGTTGTTTTCAATACTATAAACAAGGTTACAATGGCCTGCCTCTACTAGGCTTCGGCCTACAACAATAAAAACAAAAATGTACCACTAACCTGAGTGCTGGGGACGCCAAGTTCGACCTTCAAAGGTCACGCCCTAAGTGTGGTTTGTATGTGATATGAGGTGAGTAATTGTAACGTGTGATGTAAGTTACGGGTTCTAGGACGGTCCCAAGGCGTCGATCTTCAGATGGCGCAGTCCCGACCAGCATCACACCCAACTCGTTTCCAGCAAGCGCGCGCTACGTGTGGTAGACAATAAGGCGATGTGTTCCGAGAAATATCACTGGATTCTTGTTAATCCGAGATTACAAAGTTCAATCAATCACTGAACACAATTAATCTGTTCATATCTCGCGAGATCCAATTCGATTTACAACAAATTCCGCGTGCCGGCCGACCGACGACAAGGCGGCGTATAATTCAACAATATCCCGGGGTTTTCAACAAATGGGGAATACACTTCAACCAACAAATAATTCGCGACCCAATTATCGGTCTCAACAGGCGAATTCAACAATATTTTACCAATAAATTAACTCAACAGCGGTCCCATGACCGGCATTTTTTCCAAGCAAACAAAGTCAATCTGTCAAGTCAGAGAGGTTATGTCAAGTGTCAACATCAAAGACAATAGAATGTTGCCACACCAAAAAGAGCGTTCAAGATTACATTTGGGACGCAACTACCTAAAGAATTCTGAAGAGACCGAAACAGGTGGAAATCTGAAGGTGCAAGGTCAGGACTATACGGTGGATGCATTAACACCTCCCAGCCAAACTCTCTTAATTTTTGCTGAGTGGCTAAAGATGTGTGAGGTCTAGCGTTATCATGATGAAAAACCACATCCCTTCTGTTGATTAATTCCGGCCGCTTTCTCTCAACTTTTTGCTTTAATCTCATCAATTGTTCGCAGTAGAGTTCAGAATCGATGGTCCTGCCTGGTGGTAACAGCTCCGTAATATTTTATGTTTAAAATGGTTTATTTCTTAATTCGCAGTCTTAAATAAGTTAATTCGTGAAAGTGACCCATGATAACCAATGACTAATGTTTGTGTACGATATAAATAAGTTATTACTGAGATAAGTGGAAAACAAATAAGTACCGGTGAGCTCTGCAAACTAAGCTTTAAGTGAATATTGTGTGTGTTAAAACCTGATAAACATTAAAACAAAATTGACTTATCAAGAAGGTGTGACTAACAGGAACATAAGCCAGGTGAATTTGATGCTTTACGAAGAAAACAGTTATTAGGCCGTTTTTGTTTACAATGCATTCAAATTTTTTTGCACTAACAACTGACATTCTTAAATCAGTGTGACCATAAAAATGATGGTATAAACATTGAATGCGCGCCATCTAGTGTTAAACTATATACTACCGTACTGTGCTACAAGCCTTTTTGTGTCTAAGTAATACACAAATTGTCATCTGAAACTTTGAAACAGAGCCATCTAGTTCACTAACAGTTTAATTGTTAAACGTGGTCGCTTGAAGTTTTTAATTTCACATCCGTAACTAATGTCAGATTGGCCGAGTGGTATGCGTCGACGACCGCTACAGTAAAGATAGCGAGTTCAAATCTGGACTTCTACGACGTGAGAAGTGCTTTTTGAGATTTAACTAAATTTATTTCAAGATTGCTAGTATGAACTTCAGAAAATATTACGTTTCGTCGTACGCGCGTCCGAACTAATTCGGACCCTACTCCAGACGACCAGTCTGGCGAAACTCCTATACAAAAAAACGATGTATGAAACGGACGTCCTTTTTAATGGCTTCTATAATCCGATAAAATTAAGAAGAACACTTAGAACTCTGGGGCATTATCGGCCTATGATTCGTCACAACATAGATGGATTACATCGACCGCCATTTTGACTGTCACAGACTGTCACTAGCATTTGACAATTTGTTTGTTTGGTTTTCCAAAGTTATTATTTTTGCGTGTTTATTGCATAAAAGTGTATTTAAAAATCATTTTGTTGGAAGAAATTTGAGAAATATGAGAGATAATATGAGAAATTTGTGATATATAAAGAAATATGAGAAAAATAACGTGCGAAATTTGTCATATAAAAACATAACCGGGTTGGTGATAACAAACGTGTTTTTATGGCTAAATTTCCATTAGATGAAGAACGGTAGGCATAATTAGTTATTTATTTCTATAAAGATGTCAATTCTAGTGCAATTCCTAAAGGTTTAGTGCATTTTAACAAAGAAAATAACTTTTACAAAACATTACATAGTGTTTACCCATCAACCTGGATTTATCGATATCGATATTTAGTTTTGAAATGACGAGAAGTCTGTTCAGCAGTAGACATCTACAGGCTAAGCTGATCATGAAAATGATAATTAGGTACTTAAAAAGAAAGTGAAATCAATATTTTCTCAATTAGTTTGTTTTGTCATTATAAATTTCCTTGCAACAAAATAAGTGGTAATATTTTGGCATATGATAATACATATTGTAGTTATAATGGTTCGTCTTAGGGGTTTGTTACATTCTTATAATACGTAATTTATATGTAAAAATAACTCATCACCCACTTTTTAGGTGTAAACAATGGGTCAAAGCAGCAGGAAAAGAAGACTTAGTTTATGTGCCAATAGAAAAGTTGCATCAGTTGAAATCACAAGTAATAAAAAAAAATCTTTGTGAAAAGCATTTCCGGAGAAAACTGCTATTCCGTGTCTGGAAATCTCATCTACACCATTATCTGATGACATTTTAGTTGGATTTCCACTACATTGTATTGCTAGCAGTCAACCATTGTCAGCCAGAAGAACTGACGAAGAAGAACTGTTTACAGAATTATCGCCAGTTACAAAGAAGGAACATAACTACCACCATGGTTTTTATATGAACCAAGTTAGTATAGTTTACTTGTTTTAACGGATATGTCAATATATTTCTTGTATTTGATGAACAGCCATATTTTAATTATATATCTTTTTTATGTTACAGAACCTTCAACATCAACCTCACAAACAGACGATCATACTGGAAACGGATTGTTCTAAATACTAAAATATTTTTTTTAAATTATTATAAGTTAATAGTAGTTTAGTGTTACATGTCTTGAATAAATATGTAGTAAAAGTATCTGAGTTTAAATTTTCTTTCATTAATTTATTTCGTAAAAATAAAAAGAAATCCAGAATCTATCGTAGCCGGTATCGATACGTTTTCGCCAGTCACCCCAGTCACATCACTAATAATGACATTATGTTGGCAGTATGTATTACGTCGTGGTTCTGTTAGGTTGGTATTAGTCTAGAGTGCACGTTTCATACATCGCTATTTTTCTATAGCACTCCCGTCTCTTACCGTTAGGTTTTACATACTCTTTGCAGACGACAATGATTCAACATCACTAATGTTCGAGTGCACTGCTAGTAGCATGCCTGACATATCAGGTGACGAAGACAATGAAAAAGTGCAAGCATTAAAGGAAGAAATCCAGAAACTTCGGTCTCAATTAGATAGTGCTCATAAGGAGATAGATATATTGAATCTAGAAAATAGTAAACTTAAGATCGCAAATGAAAACTTGGTTAAGAAAAACCAGTTATACAAAAAGGTGACAACAATTAGCCCAATTAAAGCAAACCAAAGTACTCCAAGACGAAAACCTCTAACAAACTGTAAAACAAAACAAACACAAACTGATATACAGTTAAATATACCAAATAACACACAACATACCGAGAAACTGCCGTCTGAAGTTACAGGCTTACCTAATGTTTCATATAAAGTGCTGCCACCACACGTAACTACAAGCATTGCGATTACAAAGCACGCGATGGGATCAACGACTCAACGTAGCTCAATTTTAGAAAACACATGCTTGAATAAAATATGTATAATTAGTGATAATAATGTAAATAATATATTAAGAATTGCTGAAAACACGTTTCGAAATGTCAAAATTTGTCATTACTGTATGGCCAATGCGAGTATAACGGAGCTCCTTGCATCATTGGACCAGAAATTAGTAGATTATACTTTATATGACTATTGTGTTATCCTTTTAGGTGAAAAGGACTTTTTAGAGTCCAACAATTATGAAAATTTAGTTAGTCACATAAAAGATAAAATCGAAACTGTAACGCATACTAATGTTATTCTATGTGCACCTAATTTTAAATTAAAATGGAATGTTAACTTATTTAACACTAGAATAGAAGCCTTCAATCGACTTATGTACCTAAGTAATCAGACTTTTAATTATGCATACTTGTTTGATACCAACGAAAATCTGGAATATAATTATAAAATGTTTTCCAAATATACAGGCAAGGTCAACAATAGGGCTATTGTAAATATATTTCAGAGCCTGAATAGCTACATTCAGCTCTCACTTAACTCTGAATATGAAAATAACTGTGACAGCTTAAGAATTGTTAATAAGTACGAATACAAAAGCGACCAGTTAAAACCTGGAACTATCCCTTACTACTTCAAAAAAAAGATAATGTCGGATGAAAATGCATTTTTTCGGTGATAAACATGTGCCAACTGAAACACATACAAATGAGTCTGTAGATAGTTCAATGTGTAATTGTTTAAACATATTTCATCAAAATATGTGTGGCCTAAACAATAAGAAAGATGTGTTAGAAATATATCTAGGTAGCGTGTGTACACCTCTGAACTACTTGTGTATTAGTGAGCATTTCCTAAACGAAGAACTAGTTTCTTTGTTAAATCTTTCAAAGTACAATGTGGCATCATATAATACCAGATTAAATAAGCGGAGAGGAGGGACTATTATTCTAGCAGAATCGGATAGACAATACGAGGATCTGCCCATTGCCAAAAAATTACATAAAATGGACTGTTTTGAAATATGTTGTGTCAAAGATGTTTCAACAGGTCTGTCTGTGTGTTGCTGTTATCGTCCGCCTTATGATAAAAACTTAGACACTTTTATGGCAAGGCTCGAGAAACTATTAGAACATTTTTTTAACAAGAACTGTGTTATTTGCGGTGATTTTAATATAGATTTATCTACTGACAATAAAAAAAGAAATGACTTATTAAATTTATTGACATGTTATAACTTTAGACCTCTAATTAGTTCTACTACATTTATTCGAAATGACTCGCGATCTTGTATTGACAACGTCTTCACAAATTTGTTAGCCGATCACGTGATAAGTTGCAATGTTGACCACAATGGTTTGGCAGATGGACATGCAGGATTACTTTGCAGCACAGTATTTATGAATAACAAATTAGGTGGGAATGTAAAAACCAGTAGGATTAAGATAACCAAACGGATTTTTAATGCAAATACAAGAAGTTACTTTAGAAATATGCTATTAAATCACGACTGGAGTGATTTCGGAATAAACTCATTTTTAAAGCAATTTGAAGAAATCTTTGCACGCTGTTTTAAGAAAAGGAAACTGCAGGTACACTTAACTCATCATACGCAGCTACGATGGGTCACTAAGAAGAATATTTGGAGAGGCGAAGCGAAGTTACAAACAAAATATGCCTGCGGCGAAGTGTGGTGGTTGCGCGAAATTTCTGTCGCCAATAGATGCCGCTAAATGCAACCAATGCAATGGTTTTTATCACCGCGCTTGTGTCTGTCTTCCTGGCACTGGATTTATTAAACCAACTTGGCGCTGCCCCGAGTGTGATAAGAACCGGGTCAGGGACAACAAGACGGAGACACCAGTTCGAGCTAGGGCTGCCCAGGTAGAGGAAGTCAGAAGCCCTGAGGAGCGTATGGACACCAGCACTTTGAACTGCGCGACACTGGACACAACCATTAACTCCTCTCCATACTTGGCGGACGAGCTTCGGCTATTTAAGGAAGAGCTGCGTAAAGAATTTCGCCTCATGCATACTGAGTTCCAGCAATTGCGCACGGAAATGGCTGACATCAAGGATTCACTAAGAACTTCTGTCGAGAGGATGGACAATTTGGAAGCGCGAGTAGGCGCCCTCGAACTGAAGTTGGAGCAAAAAGTTCAGCCGGACCGGGATCCAGTAGAGGACACCATTAGGGAGCTGAAATGTCAACTGAACGATCGAGATCAGGAACTATTACTCAACGACGTCGAGGTGACCGGAATTCCTGAATGCAGGGACGAGAACGCCCTGCACCTAGTGAAAGTTCTTGCCATGAAGCTAGGCGTCGCCATTGATGAGAGGGATATTGTTCACGCTGAGCGAGTCGGATCCACGCGCCGTAATCGAGTCCAAACTTCCAACACCTCCATCTCTGTCGACCCCGTCTCACAGCGGCCGCGTAGTATATCCGTGCGATTCGCTAGGCGAGCTACGCGCGACGCGCTATTGCGAGCGGCTCGAGTGCGACGCGGTTTAAGTACAAATGACCTTGATATCACTGGGCTGGCGCACCGTGTTTACGTTAATGAACATTTAACGCGGGCAAACCGCCAGTTATTTTATCACGCACGTCAGGCAGGGAGTCAACGCAAATGGAAGTACGTGTGGACAAGGGATGGTAGAATCTTTGCTCGTAGGGAAGACAACCAAGCAGCCGAGCGAGTCAGATGTGAAGACGACATATGTAGGATTTTTGGTTAATGGCCGGTTTGTACTGTATCCGAGCTAATTATGTATACCTCTTTTTGTCACTAATTACTTTAGGAGTTGTTATAACCACGTTTTTAGTTTGTTTCGCATGTCACAAAGAAACTTCATTTTATTTTGTTATCTTATGTATGATTTTATTCTTTATAGTGATTATTGTTATTGACGCGGGGCGGTGTGTGTTTCCTGAAGCCACAAATGGAAGTATCATCGAATTGCCTTACCAGCTATCATTAATTTTTCAACGACTTTGGCCAACAGTAAATTTTAGGAATGTAGTGTATCATGGCGAATTATGGACATATAAACAATCATGTATACAAGATTATGTTTTGTGTTATACGAACGACGAACTGGTATTATTTTCGTGCACTGATAACTTGTCATTTAAATCTCTTACAGATATTTTTAATTACATAGCTGACATTTACTATTTTATTATACGTATTAACTATCATATTTTAATAATTATTATTAGGATGACTTACAAATTATTATTTACAAAACCTTATATACTATTATTTTTTATATTATATTATTCTATGATTAATACACAAATTATATTTATAATTAATTTACTAAAGATATTATTAGCAATGATTTGTATACAATTAATCATATTAAATGGCAATTTTATATTATTATTTCCGGATTTTACTGTAAACAAAGGTGTCATTTTAACTGCTTATCTGCCACTATTCGTATTTTTAGCTATTCATTGTGAGTGTGGCTATCTGTTCCACTTTTCTGTTGTTAACAACGCTCATTTGTATTTTGTATGTGGGTTTGAACTTGAACATTGCATTACTACAACATCAACATTTAAGTTAAATGTCCACGACAGTGCTTATTTGCTTCTTCGTATATTTAAATTAATTAAATATGCTTGAAAAGTGCTTTAAAGTTGGTTTTTTAAACGTGGGTTCCCTTGGTACGAATCACGACGATTTTATAGCAGCTGTGCAAGGGCATTCTTTCGACGTAATGGCAGTCAACGAGACTTGGTTACGGGCCGGCGAGGAGGGGCGTGCACCTACTGTGCCAGGCTACCGCCTGCGCCACACGCCACGGCCGCTGTCGGTTCACGGGGGGCGTGGGGGCGGCGTGGGGTTTTATGTTAAGCGCGGCTTGACTGTTCGTACCTGGTCAACCCCAGCTGACCCTAGATACAGTACTGTCGAACAAATGTGGATAACGCTAACACAAAACGGGAATAAAATTGCTATAGGTACAGCGTATCGCCCACCTCGCTTCGACTTGGACCTCTTTCTCGATGCAATAACCGAAGCTATTAGCTCCATAGTGAGATGTGACTATTACATACTACTCGGGGATTTCAATGTTAATTTGTTAAGTGATAACGGGCCAACTAAAAAAGTATATGATTTTTTGAATAGCCTAAGTCTTACACAGCTTGTAAGTTCACCCACCCATTTCACAGACCATAGTGAAACATTGATAGACCTTATCTGCACTACTCTCAACCACAAAGGGTTGTCTGTTGAGCCCTATGTGTCATTAAATGGTCACTCTCTTATTGTCTGTGAATTTAATATAAAGCGTAGTAAATATAAACCTCACACAATAACGTACAGACCCCTTAAGCAAATAAATGATGAAATTCTGAATAGTGACTTATCGCATATAGAGTGGTACAACATTTGTTGCTTGAATAATGTAAACGATATGGTTGAGACATTAAATGAACACATTTTAGCAATCTTCGATGTTCACGCCCCGGTTAAGACATGCTTAATCAAAGAACCGACATACCCCTGGATCACTGATACCATAAAACTTATGATGCACTTGCGTAATGACGCTCTATCCAAGTATCGTAAAATGAAGTCAGATTCGAAAAGGGCATATTACAAGCAATTAAAATCTCTGGTGTCGAGTTCCATATTTAGAGAAAAAGTCGCATATTTCAAATTTAATATTAATAACAAAATTAAAAACCCTAAAGTGTTATGGAATAATTTAAAAAACACCGTACTGCCAAATAAACAAATAGATGACCTTCCTACTCACCTTAGAAATCCTGACCGAATAAATAATCATTTTTTGAATGTGCCTGGCAGCGCTATCTGCAATGATGCGCAACGTAATTTCTTCGAATCTCATCGATTCAGAGATGATAACGCTACTTTCGCATTACAATCAGTAACCGAAAGTCAAATAATGAGATACTTTCGCGAGCTTAAATCTAATGCAGAAGGCTGTGATAGGGTTAGTTTGAATATGCTTTTATTAACTCTCCCACACACACTTAAAGCGATCACCGATATTGTGAACAGTTCGATCGACTCAGCGACGTTTCCTGAAATTTGGAAAATAGCACTCGTTAGACCGTTACCCAAAACTACGAATCCCACGGACCTAAAAGATCTCAGGCCCATTAGCATTCTGCCTTGTTTATCCAAAATTGCCGAAAAGGCCATGTGCCAGCAGTTGTCCCAATACTTGGAAGCAAATAAAATACTGCCTGAACTACAGTCAGGCTTTCGCAAACAGCGTGGTACTGCTACGGCACTTTTGGACGTTACGGATAGTATTTTGGCAGCGCAAGATAAGGGCTACTGTACACTTCTTGTCCTGCTTGATTTTTCGCGGGCTTTCGACTGTATCAATGTTGATTTGTTCCTTTCAAAACTATACTATTATAGTTTTGATCAACATACAATACAGTGGTTCCATAGTTACCTCACTAACCGTCAACAACGTGTGGTAATCCGATTAAGTGATGGGTCATCCTTTGCTTCATCACTCACTCCTATTAAAAGAGGAGTTCCGCAAGGCTCTATACTGGGTCCCATTATTTTTATTTTATATTGTGCAGACATTATAAATTCTCTCAAGCATTGCAGTTATCATATTTATGCTGATGATGTGCAAGTTTACATTTCTTTTAAGCCGAGTGACTATGATAGTGCGTTAAAGCAGCTCAACCATGATCTCAACAGTATAGCATCTTGGGCTAAGGACAACGGTTTGGTACTTAATCCTACTAAATCTAAATACTTACTCTTTGGAACCAAGTGCCAAATCCGTGTCGTACCGGCAACACTCAACGTTACCCTGCTGGGTGAGTCGGTCAGTCGAGTCAGTGAGGCACGTAATCTGGGTCTGCACATGGACGCTGAGTTGAGGTACGAAGCGCATGTGGCAGTATCAGTGCGTACTTGTTTTTATCGGCTGAAGGTCCTTTATAAAATAAGGCCTTATCTATCGGAGGAGCTGCGAATCCAACTCGTTGAGTCACTCGTACTCTCAAATTTAAATTATGCAGATACAGTTATTGGCCCTCGACTGCTGGCTAGAACTGACCGACTGATCCAAAGGGTGCAAAACGCCTGCGCTCGATTTTGTTTTACGATTCCACCGAGAACTCACGTAACGCCATTTTTAAATAGACACTCTATCCTCAAAATGAAGTCGCGTCGTAAGTTACATTTGGCTTGCCTTCTGTTTGGAGTGATAAAGTACAAGCAACCGAGCTATCTTTATAACAAATTGAGTTGGATCGCTGGTAGAAGGGAATGCGCAAGCAGAATGTGCTCGCAACAACTTGCTACTCAACCGCACAAGACAGCTGCTTTCAGAGGCAGTTTCAGGTACGCTGCATCCAAATGCTGGAACAATATTCCCCCGCCAATAAGACAGATTAAAAGGTTGGATACATTTAGAAGTCAGCTTAGACAGTTTCTTATAAACTCACAGAAGGAACTGGGCGAGGCGATTGCAAACTCTTCTTTAATTTGAAGTTGTCAATACAGGCAGGAGCACAAAATGATAATCACAGCAAATCTATTTATTTATTATTTATTTATATTTTAGACAAAATCCATACAAAATTTATTACTAAAACATGTACATAATGTTAATAAAATTATGAACTAAACACTAATTCCAATATATTTCTCTGGGCATCATCTTTAAATCGGTATCGGAAATGCTGCCGCTGTCAATATTGCACAAACCATTTCGCATAGCATTACTGTCACCCTCATGTTCTTTTTATTATTTAATTGTACCTACGCCACCTGCTCGACGTCCGTAAGTACGGCTACTGGGATCCAGCAGAATACCAGCGTCAGGCATATTTGCCTGGCACATGCTGAGCTGGACTCCCATTTGGTGCAATTTGGAGACACACACCGCACCGACTTTCAATGTTACATTTTTAAAAGTTGTTTGTTTCTTTTTTTCGTTTATAATATTTTTGATTGTATGTATACGTTTGTTCTGTTCTTTCTTTTTCTGTAATTTGTGTTATATTTAATGTGTTTTTATGTGTTGTGTCTTCTGTTGACCAATAAAAGTTTTATCTATCTATCTATCTATCTATCTACTAAGGGTGTAAAGGTGTCTAGTAAAATGAAACGATTTCTTAATGCTGGCAAAGGGAATAGACAAAATGATACTGTGATGGATTATAGGCAAAAATACATAGCGCTGTACAGAAAAGTAATAAATATGGCCAAAAAACTAACAGTACAATCTGAATTAGCGAAATCAACGAACATCTCAAAAGATGTTTGGAAAGTTATAAACAAACATAGAAATAAGAGTGTCAAAAACAATACAAAACTCATACTAAAATCCAATAATAAGATTATGTCTGAACCAGCAGATGTTGTGAATATCTTTGCCCGGCAGTTCGAACTTAAGTCGTTAACTTCTACAAGCTCAAGGGCTGCCATAGAAATACTACGTAAAAGTGCAAAAAGAGTAACCAATGACCTAGTCTTTGACTCTGTCACTCCCTTTGAGATATTCAAGATGGTGAAAAAAATGAATGACAAAAAATCTTGTGGCTATGATGACATAAATATATCAGTAATAAAAGACAACATAGACGTACTAGCGGAACCTTTAAGCATTTTTTGTAATAAGTGTTTTGATGAAGGAATTTTTCCAGATCAACTGAAGATAGCCAAAATAATACCAGTACACAAAAAAGGTTCTAAGACAGACCCAAAAATGTACAGACCAATCTCATTACTACCTACACTCTCAAAAATTCTTGAAAAATTAATTAAAGCTAGATTACTCAGACATTTCAACCTAAATGGAGTGTTAAGTAGAAGACAATTTGGTTACCAGAAAGGCGTTGGGACACAAGACGCAATATCATCTCTAATTAAGGACGTAGTTAGCAGGTTGGACGACAAACGGAAAGTAGCTGGGCTTTTCTTAGATTTAAGTTCAGCATTTGACACGGTGGATCATAAAATACTGCTAGAAAAGCTTGAGCACTACGGTGTCAGGGGCAAAGTATTAGCACTTCTCACGTCATATTTGAAAAACAGAAAGATGTTCGTGGAGATCAAAGCCGTGGTATCAAAAACAAATACTACAGATAAAAGTTGTCCAAGTGAAGAAACATACAGGTCTCAATTGTTTCCTGTGCACACTGGTGTACCACAAGGCTCCGTATTGGGAGCGATATTTTTTATCACGTTTGTTAATGACCTTATACAATACATGATGGAAAAAGCTGCGGGATCTATCCAGCTTGTGGTGTTTGCCGATGATACCAATGCAGTTGTTTCGGCTGATAATATACACGATCTTAATTCCGTAGTTAATCAAACCTTGGATATCTTTCACACCTGGTTTGCTGTTAACGGTCTTAAAGTTAATGCCAGTAAAACTAACGTGATGCTTTTTCAGTCCACTTCTAATAATAAAGACAGTATTAACTGCGTCATAAATGGAGAATCAGTGAATGTGGTCGAGGTGGTTAAGTTTCTAGGAGTTCTTATAGATAACCAGTTAAAGTGGAAACATGAGCTGGGACACTTAGAGAAAGCAATCAGCTCTGCCTGTTATGTACTAAGAAGTCTTAGAAACGAGGTGACCATGAAACACTTAAAAATGGTTTATTACGCGTTAGTTGAGTCAAAATTGAGATATAGCATACTTTTCTGGGGAGGAAGTTATAATTACAATATTCAAAAAGCTTTCGTAATTCAGAAACGAGCAGTCAGAACCATGACTAGAATTCAACAGCAAGAATCATGCAGGAGTCACTTTAAGGACTTCAATATATTGACGGTACCAAGCTTGTACATTTTGGTTCTACTTAGTCACTTATCAAAATATATCTTTGAATATGAGACTGAAGATGAAAGGCAAATAAGGGAGAGTACAAGAAGAAAGGATCTTCAGTTGAAGCAAGTTCCTCACCTGAACGTAGTAAAGCAAAGCGCCTACCACAAATCGTTAAAGATTTTTAATAAACTGCCGATAGAACTAAAAGGTCTGATATATACAAGTGAGTTTCAGAATAAGCTTAAACGGTTCTTGTTAGATAAGTGTCTATATTCTATTGATGAACTATGAATATTAATACTATGATCGAATGTTACATAATTTTATTGACTAGAAATGAAAATTTTATAGAATATTATAAATTGATTTTTTTAAATTGTAATTTAGATAATAATATGCAATTTGACATAGAGTATATTTATGATTACTTTTTTGTGCTTATTAATGAATTATGATGTTAGACTTATGTATTGTAGATGATTATTTTTTATTTTGATATAATTTTGATAATAATTGGTAATTTGACACAAAATATTTTTATGGTTATTTTTTATGATTATTATTTTTTCTGTTTTCAATGTATTTTATATAATTGCAAAGATGTAAAGTTCAGTAATAGTTTATATAAATGTTTAGTTATAGAAATTCAGACATGATGTAAAAATCGTTATTGAATAAATGAATTGAATTGAATTGAATTGGATATGTGTGCTACGACCTTAAACCAACGCACAGATGTGTATGAAATTTTAAATGGAAATGGTTTTTTTTTCTAAAATCATACACAGGGGCATGAAAATTTGTATTGTTGAGGTGTTGATTAACGAGGCTGAAACCGCGGGGCGCAGCTAGTTTAAAGTAGTGTAGTGATAGTGTTATGAAAATATGTGTTAGTATATAGTTTATTATGTAATAGAATGTATTTTTTGTATGAATTAGAAAAATATCTATTAGTCTATTGTTACTTATTATGTATGTATATTTTCTATGGGCCTTATTACTTAATTATAATTTATTTATTTCAGGCTTCTATGAAATAAATAAATTAAATTAAAAAAAAAGAGTTAAAGTAAGTGAGCAGTGGTGGCTCAGTGGTTACAAGTCCGACTTGTGAATTGCAGGTCGTGAGTTCGAGCCCCGTCTGGCACATTACTTGGCGTAATTTATTTCATCACCACTGCGCTCAAATCGATGAAGAAAAACATTGCGAGGAAACCGGTATGTCCTTTTTTTTTTTTTTTTTTTTTTAACGTGGTAAAATTATCAAATAAGGCCTCCCACCCCGGGCAGGGTGGGAGGGACTGTCAGACTTTTACTGACTAAAATCCACGGTGTTCCTTCAATAACCCTTTACATACCGGGGCCACGGTAACGGGATGAGTCCCACGACCCCGGCAGGCTTCGGCCCTCTGCAGAGGGGGCCTCGTCATGTTGCTGACGCTCTTTGAGGCGCGCGTGGAACACGACGCGCCGTCGACCCGGGCATGGTCCATGGTCGGACAGCGAGTTGCCCTTTACTCGCTGTCCGCATGCCCGCGCCTACGGTGGCCGGAGATCGTCGGCCGACGTCCGACGCCGTGGGCGTCTACCACTGCGGCTGGGCTGGAGGGAGGACGCCATCCTCTCCCTCACGCGGCCCGCCTCCTCCTTCGAAAGCATGACTGCTTCGCAGAAGGAGGCGACCGCTTCCCACTACCTCTCGCCCCGCAGCATGGCCTCGACCAAGGCCGGGCGCGAGAGGTCTCCGCCTATTGTCGCCGTGAGGACACGTCGGTGCTCTGCCCAAGCTGGGCAGTCCTGCACCGTGTGCTCGACTGTGTCCTCAGGGCGACCCTCGCAGTGGTGACACCCAGGCGTCTCTTCCTTACCCATCAGACACAGGTACCTCCCGAAACTTCCGTGTCCGGTGAGGACCTGCGTCATGCGGTAGGTCAGGACGCCGTGACGCCGATCTAGCCACTCCTCAAAGAGGGGTCTTGTCCTAGGACCAAAAGTTCGAAGACATGTGACATCCACCAACCCACACTGGACCCGCGTGGTGGATTATGGCCCATTCCCTCTCATAGAGAGGAGGCCTGTTACCCAGCAGTGGGAACAAATTAGACTGCATTATTATTATTACTTTTATACAACAAATTTCTCAAAAAAAACATTTTTAAATATTTTTCTATAAAAAAACTTATAATAAAAAACATTTAAAACTATAAAAATGGCAGTCCACTGGTGTCGGGAGCAGGGCCCAAGCTACCGGTGGTTAGGTCTCCAGAGAAAGGAACTTCCTCACAATACGAGCTGTATCGAGGAGAACTGCCTTCTGTATCAGGCCCTTTATCCAGCTGTACAACGCCAGCTTCGACAGATGTTCGTCGAAGCTTTTAGCTATCAGCCCATTGACTTATATGACAATCGGCGCAATGACAGCCGAGTCCACATTAAGCCTGCAATACATGTTGGCCAAGCGTAGGCCAACGCGAGCGTTGGCAAATAGGTACAAGGCAAGAAATAATGTCCACACGTTCGACAAGTTCGTCGAACGCCAATGCAGACGACCAATGTAGAAGACGGTCACCACACTTTGGCCGAGCGCAGGCGAGCGCCTTTGATTTGTGACCAAAAACCGACACCGATCCGAAGTGAGGCAAGTGATCACGAGCAACGGCGAGCGAAGACAAGTTGCACCAAATGAGCTCTATACACGTTGGCGCTGGCCTCCACTCGGCCAACTAGGCAAGTGACACCAAGCGACAGCAAGACATGGCAAATATACTGTCTACATGTTGGTATTGGCCTTCACTCGGTAGCGCTCGGCCAACATGTATTGCAGGCTTTACACATGTCAACAACTTCATGAGCTAAGTCGAGAGACTTTATGTTTCTCTTTCGGAACGGAAGTTGTCAAATCTACATCGGACCCATAAAGAGCCCGATAGTAGCGACCATGAAGCTCTTTGCTTTTCCATACCTCCTTGCGGTCATCTGTGGTAAGTGTAACAAGTTTGTGACAGTTCTTTTTAGCCATGGTCAGCGGGGTGAATTATTATTATTATGTGGTTAGATTTTTATGAACAAACTGGTTTTGATTTAAGGCTGGTAATTTCCAAATAACACACTACACATCCTTGCCACTACAGAATTTGGTCTCGTTCTAAGAAATCGTCAACCACAGACCTTCATTAAGAATTAGTTTGCCAAAACTGTTATGCTGAACGTTGTTTTCGTTCGACTAAATTATTTTAAATAGGCGATTATGAGAAATTGATTTTTAGAATTGAAAACAAATAGGTTTCATGCATAACATACAATAATTGTTTCTGATTGATTCTTGTGTGTGATTTTTTTATGCAATGTTAAAAGTTTTTCGCATATTCCCCCTCCTCCTCAAGTCGGTCCCTCAGTGCTGAGGATCGTAGCAACGACTCTCAACAGCGCTTCTCCATCTACTACGGTCTTCAGCTTGATGAGAGCCTGTATCATCGGCGTCTGCAGCACTTCGGACACCTAGACAGCCCATGGTCTGGGACTACGTCCTCTTGGTCGTTGAACATTGCTGGTAACAATGAGCTTTTCCAAGCTGTCTGTACTTTTATTTATTTAATATAGACACACTAACAACTTATTTAAAAGAAAATAATAATAATTATAAACATTCACGAGAGGGTTCTGTGTAAATAAGTCACTTACAGGCATGCACACCATTCACAAAAAAGGACGAATATAAATATAAATATGTATAAAATTAAATACGAACATAAAACAAAACTTAAGTAAAAAATAAAAGTAAAACATATCAATAAAACTGCCCTACACTATCTAAAAAGCCGCTAACCCCCAAAAGTATTTTTCGAGTAAACGTAAAAATAAGTCGGAAATGATTTTTCTACAAAACTACGCTAGCTAGGACGATGGTAAATTATTTTTGTGGGCATAGCTCTATTCACAATATATGTGAGGTTTTTTTAAAGTAAATAAAAGTATCTTTTAGTATTGTATTATATTTTAGTATTGTATATACAAGTATTTTGGTTTAGTCACTTTTTAACAAAGGATGGGAAAAAAATATTTTGTTTAACTGCTCAGCAAAATTGCTATATCTCGAAAAGTATTAATCGTAGGAAAATGATTCTTAGACCAAAAGATAGAGAATCGAAAGGAGTTTAAGTATATATTAAAAAGTGAAAAATGACCTTTTGTGGCTTAACGGCCTTTTAGATAGAGCAGGGCAGAAAATTAAACAAAGTTAAATTCAATTATTATTAGGTACTAAAAACTAACTAATATTATTAAATAACAATATATTAAAATACAACAAATTAACATAATTTATCATTATTCAGTATTATTAAAATACATTAGTAAAAATGAAAGATTAAATATTAAAATATTATACAGGGTGGGCCATGAATTAGTTAACATTTAAATGTAACTTACCGCGCAAACTATTGCCGCGCGGGGCGCGAGCGCGGGCGTGGGCACTAGCTCGCTTCTTGGAAATTTAGTCGCAATGGATCGCTTCACGGGGCCGCAACGCGCTTACTGCGTGAAACAGTTTTATTTAAACAACTTTTCGCTCATTACTGTGAGACGCTTATTTCGCGTTGAATATGGTTTACACGACTTAAGTCAGTGTCCAAGTGCTCCTTTAATAAAGAAATGGGTGAAGAAGTTCGAAGAGACGGGATCTACACTAAATGTGAAACAAACCGGCGGCCCGCGGACTTCTCGGAGCGAAGAAAACGTGCAGCAAGTTTCCGCTTCTGTTCGACGTGATCCAGATTTATCGACACGCAAACGTTCGGCTGAATTAGGATTATCCCGCACATCATTACGCCGTATTTTGAAATTAGATTTGAAATTACATCCATATAAGATCCAGCTAGTGCAAGAACTAAACCCTAATGATTTAAATTTGCGTAAGTCATATGCCGAAACAATGTTAACTCGATTCAGTAATTTTCACAACATCTTATTCTCTGACGAAGCCCATTTCCACCTAAATGGACATGTAAACAAACAGAATTGCAGGTATTGGAGCAGCGAAAATCCTAAAGCTAAACATGAGAGGCCACTTCACTCTCCTAAGGTAACTGTATGGGCAGCAATTTCAGCAAAAGGAATCATCGGACCTTACTTTTTTGAAGATTCTCGAGGCCGTTCAGTTACTGTTAATTCTGCCGAGTATGTGAAAATGTTACGGGAGTTCTTAGCACCGATGCTACTGGAATTTGCTGGCTATAATCGTAACACATGGTTTCAACAAGATGGAGCCACGTGTCACACATCGAACGAGTCCTTGCCGGTGGTCAAAGACACGTTTCCGGAAAAGCTGATATCCAGACGGGGTGACATCCCATGGCCACCCAGAAGTCCAGATCTATCACCAGCAGACTTCTTTTTATGGGGTTATTTAAAGAGTCGTGTCTACATTGATAAACCGAATACACTGCGTCAACTTAAAGAAAAAATCATCGAAGAGATGTCGGCGATCTCGCGGTCTCTTTGCAGAAGAGTATTCGAAAACTTTAGGACTCGCTTAGATGAGTGCAAAAACCGAAACGGTGGTCATTTAGACGAAATAATTTTTAAAAAATAAATTACAACTAATTCGCTTTCTCGTAAATAAACGATTTCTAAAATATGTTAAATGGTTTTTTTTATACGATTTTTTCAAATGTTAACTAATTCATGGCCCACCCTGTACTTCGGCGTGCTATATTATGGCTAAAGCTGGAGACCTGCAGTATTCAGTATATTGTGGAGAGGCGCTGTAGTGTGCCTTGCTCCTTCATAGGAGCAAGGCACACTACAGTTCTCATGATCGAGAGGTTAGTGCGACGCGCTGTCCAGGGGATGCGTAGTAGTTTGGGATATAAATGCCTAAAAATAATTGGACAAAGTCATGAAACGGTTAATTTCGCGCCGGATTTTATACTTACTAATTTCCTTTTTTTTTTCTCGGTGGTAATATCGTCAAATTACTCCCGTTCTGAGTGGGGCGGAAGGTAGTATCAGACTTTTACTGAGTAAAAATACAGCCTGTTCCTTCAGTTACCCTTGGGTACCGGGGCAGCGGTATCTATAACATTCCGGCAACCAAGCCAGGATACTTAATAATTTCTCACATTCTTTATGTTGTACGGATCGGTGAATGACACATAAAACACAAAATTATTAGCTTATTACGATGCCACTACTGCAGCTAGGACACAGGCTTTCTCTCCATGGGAGGGAATGGCCCGTTATCTACCACACCGGCCCAGTGCAGATGTCGCATGTCTTCGGTTTTTTTGGACCAGGCCAAAGTAAGCGGCGCGCCATTTTCCACGCGCGCCTCAAAGAACAGTCAGTGGTATTGACGGGACCCGAAAGCCAGCCAGCCATTGCCTGTCAGGGTTCCCGGAATATTCCAGTATCGCGGCTACGGACCATAAGGGCAGTTGTTTTTTTAATTGTTGAATGAGAACTACCCAACACTTTAAAATTTTGTTTTAAGTAATCAGGAGCACAAGGTAGGCTTGTGTCTTTTTTTTTCTGGGTGGGAAAATCATAGAATGACTTTTCCCACTCTGGGTTAAACGGAAGGGAGTGTCAGACTTCTACTGACTAAAACCCACCCTGTTCCTTCAGCTGCCCTTAAGTTAAGGGGCCGCGGTATCTCTTTAGAATATTCCCACAACCCCGGGATATGCTTGTGTCTGCAGTGAGTTCTTTGACAGGCGTGATGAGTAGTTAGAAGCTAGAACATCTGACATCAATCTTGTCAAGTGATTTTAAGGTCGTAGCATACGTATCAACTCGGAAAGAGATCGTCACCGTATCAACTCGAGCCGTTCAGTATTATTTGTATGAAACTCCCTACTGCAACGCACACTAATCGGAATCGTAACGTAATCGCCTCGCCTCGGGACAAGCTCACAAACCGCGGTGTGGTGAGTGGTCGACTCGCAGCTCCCGCGCTTACGGTTCTCCGTACCCTAGCTACGCGTTCGCGTAGCGTAGCGTCTCTTCGTCCACGCCCCTCCCGCGGTCTGCGTTGCCGAACGTGCTTTCATTGTCATTCACAAGGCAGCTTCCAGTCATGCCGCCTAGCCGTCAACCAGCGGTCAGCGAGCCGTAAGCACGGCGTCGCCTAGCTGTAGCCGAGTCGACGTGCCGGAGCTTCTGATCCGCTTACGTTACGTGGTTACGTTACGTGGACGCCTGTTTGACGGCAAGGGGAAAGGCGAGGCGGTGATGATCTGCTCCTGAGTTGATATGTGTGCTGTATGCAGCTCCTGGGTTATAGGGATCAGATTAGACGATCGCTCTTTGTAAAATAGCAGTTAGTGAAAGCTAAGCAAATGTTGATGATGAGTTCATCCACACACCATTTCTTTTATTATATAAGCCGACAAAATTAAAGAGGAGGGAAAAACGCAACAAAAAGAAATATGCGTTTTAAATCTTCTACCAGGCAACGTTATCTGCCGCAGTTTTATTATAAGATTTTTTGACCCTCATTGTCTGATCTCTGAAAGGATCAGTGAACTCCAATATGTTCGTTCGTTGCTGGCTCGCGAGGTTATTCACATTTATTAGATTGTGCAAACCCGCAAGAGTACGATGACTTTCGCAAAGGAATAATGCAAAGATTTTTGCGTATGTTTGTGGAGATTCAGTACACTTGTACAAATAGATAGATAACACATATATTTGGTACTAGGACTTCGTTAGCGTGGAGTTCGAAATAATTTATAATAACCTTATAGCATTCACAAATAGTGCCCCTCACTATTAAGATCTAATGAAAAAAGGCACTATTGAATTGAATTGAAAACCATTTATTCGGTGATAAACACACACAACAACAAACAATAGAAAATTACAAACATAAAAAAATAACACTAAGAATTTCGCTGAGCATGTCTACACCGAAAGGGTTACCAACTCAGCATTTGCTGGGCTAAAGACACCCAGCGCTGGTTTTCAGTTAAAAATAAGCTTGTTTTAAAAGATTTTCACGCAAAAGGAAGTAGGTAGCGCTACTGAACACTTTTCAGGAAATATACTTCTTGCAATGGACACAAAAGCTAGCCCAAATGTAGATATTTTGCTAAAAAAACACTTCTTGTAATGGGGACCTGTGCGAATGGATTATTACGCTTATTAGGCTCATACTAATAGATACTAGCGCAAAAGATACTAGCGCAAAATAAATTTACATAAAACCAAACAGCGTTACTTAGGTATTTTTTAAGTATTTGTACAGACATTGCTTTTTTCGAACGAATAATCTTGTTCTTGCGGGGAATTGTACCTACGACACGCAGTGAATCATTCAGTCGCTCAAACACCGCACCAGCTGTGTCATTTCAATTGAACCAAATTTTTTTATTGGTTTTTTGTTTAAAAAAGATAATTAGCAATGCGGGTATGTTTGACATTGCTAGCAATCTTGTTAAACCTTTCAACCAAGCTAAATATACTTGTGTCTGGAGTGGGTTACGGCAATCATGTTATGAGTGGGGTTGAACCTGCGACCTCTCAATCACATGTCCAATACCTTAGCCGTTAGGCTATTGACGAATTAAAACTTAAATTTTTAATAAGAAAATTGTTTGTACTTTGACTTGACCCTGGCATAGTTGAAAAAAGGCAATAGATGAAGGAAAAAGAAACCAAACATTATTGAGAAACTCATTCTAGGTAAATTAGAAGGCAGATGACCTCGCTACAGATCACCGGCCCGCTGGTGCGAATATATAGAATAAATTACTGGTCTGTCTGTTAGTTATGTCAGTTGGTTCACCGAGGAGGAAGAGGACTTGAAGATTTTCGTTCAAAACTACATCAAAAATGTCATGCCAGATACAACCTTCAGTTATGAAGAACACGACAGAAGACGAAAAGAATAGTTTAATTACTAATTAGTAGATGGAAGTCTTGCCAACGCGCGCCGTAAAACTACGACGAATTCGTTGAAATTGTAACAACTACCAAGGGGTATGTGTGTTTGAGAAGTGATTGTGGTTGTAGAACTTCGTAAATTCCAAGGCTGTCGATAGAATCCAGTGAATATTTTGTAGATTCTTCATTGAAATATTACTTGCGACGAGGCCCTGCTTCCCACTGTCCCATTCTGCTAATTTACACAAAGCCTCAATAAGTGATACACTTAAACCTTGACTTGATGGTTTAAGTGTGTCATTTCATCGCTCTACCCATTGATGAAAACTGTATTTAATTCGTTCAGCAGTTTTTGCGTGAAAGAATAAAAACATCCAGCCATCCCCAGAAAATTTCCCTAATGATCTTTATTTTTCAAATCGATTATTGAATAACACTTTTATACTTCATTTATTTTCGGTAAATGTAAACTAGATGAGGCTGGTATTTCCTAACCACTAACCTGAGAAGAAACACCAAAACAAACTCAGAAGTCAAAGACCATACAATCTGTACTGGTCAAACCATATGAGAACCTTGTAGGTTCTTGTGGATCTTTCGAGAATAGACCCACACAGATTTGAGTAGACCTGTCCAGATAGTGCAAGAATTTGTAAAATATTAGTAGTATTTGCTTAAAAGAGTAACTAACATCAACTTTTCTTTCAAAGCAGGATAAGCAAACCCATACTTCACTGCTATATATGTATATTGTAGTCAAGACGCCCTCGATACAGTATTACGTCAACGGCACCTCTGACTCCTCGTATCAATTGCACGTTTTATATAACTATAAGTATAAGACCTACGCACGTGCAGAAAAAAAAATCTGTGCATACAGCTAAGGAGTGGAATTCCCTGCTGTGTCTGTGTTTATAACCTGGGAGTCTTTAAGACAAGAATGAATAGGTTACTTCTAAGCAAGCGTGCTTCATCTTTCACCACGTTATCGCTTACCATCAGGTGGTCAAACGTGAGCCTATCAATCATACAAATAAATAGAAATCCCACATTCCTTGGTCTCTTCCTGAAAAGTCTAGGCGTCTTTTGAAGTTTTCCTACTGACTGCAAAGGACCACCCACTAGTGGGATTCTTAGCTTAGTTAGACCATTTATAAGGTAATTCTTTATCCCATTAAAAACTTTAATGTGAAATGAGAGCCAAACATTACAGACATCTTGAATAGACCGAGAGACCTGATCTGCTTTTGGAGGGAGGTTGGATGGATGGAGTGATGGCCGACACGGCCCAGGTACAATGGTCCCGTGCAGGGTCTAAGTACGGAAACCAAACTCAAAGAAGAAGAAGAATGAGAGCCAAGCCAAGTTTAATATCGAATAGTGCCTCGTTCTCCACTTGACTGGCAAAAGAATCGAGATCTTCAAGGTGGCAGGGACATCGACGCACAAACGCTTACCATAGATTTTAGATACATGATTCTGGATCCCCTGCGTTGAAATTTTTCGTCGGCTTTTTCTAAGGTTTTTAAATATATTTTTTTACTGAAACCTGTATAAAATCATTGTTTCATCAAACCCAATGAGAATACAATTAAAAAATAAAATTCACTTGATTCGCTTAAAAAAGCAATGTAAATAAAACTTGAAAGGGCTACTGATCAGCTGTTTTGCTAGAGTTCATTTGCGAGGTCAACACGTAGTTATCAGGTAGCCCTTTCGGGTTTTATTTTTATTGCTGTTTTAAGTAAAACAAGTGAATTCGCTGTTTTTTTTTGCATCGGCTTTTTCATAATTTTATTGAATTAAGTAAAAGCCGACGAAAAATTTCAACGTAGGGTGGTTCAGAATCATATACTGAATCCATGGTAAGCGGTTGCGTGTCGATGTCCCTGCCACCCTGTATATGGGTGCCAAGTTCTGTATTTGCATTTCCATGTTATTGAAACTCAACATTTAACTCGGCTTTTTTTCACGATATTTGCAAATTAACTGCCTCGGTGGCCTAGGTCTCAAGCGCGACAGCCGGGACCACTGACTTAACGGACTTCTCCGATCCACGGACCGACCTTGGAAAGCATTCCTTTGCCTTAAAGATTGACCAATGCGGCTATTAGTTTTTAGCCACGGACATTATGAAATAATGATGTTTATTTCGCAAATCCATACTAATATTATAAATGCGAACGTAACTCTGTGTGTCTGTCTGTCTGTCTGTTACCTTTTCACGCATTTATCGCTGAACGGATTTACATAAAATTTGGCATGGGAATAGTTTAGGACCCTGGGAAGGACATAGGATAGTTTTTATCCCGATATAAGGTTCCCGTGGGATAGTTTTCGAATTGTACCTTTGTTGCTCTTTCACGCAAAAACTACTGAACGGAGCTCAATGAAATTTGGTAAAGAAGTAGTTGACATTCTGAAAAAACACATATGAAATGAAATGAAATGAAATATCTATTTTGTAAATTGGTTATAAATAACACTTTTACACGTCATGTTTTTTTGCGTGTTAAGTTTAGCTAGATGAGGCCGGTATTTCCTAACTGACTACTCTGAGAAGAAACACCGAAACAAACTCAGAGGTCATAGTCTCTTTTAAAGTCCAGACAATTTGTATTTGTATATGAGAAGCATGTAGGTTCATGTCTGTGGTATTTTTTTTCGGAAATAACCACGCAAATTTGAGTGGACCTGTCCAGACAGTGCAAGCATTTGTCAGTTATCATGTAGCTGAACTTAGAACATTTGGGTAGGCCACACAAGTACTCAAACTGCTTGACATCATTAAATAAATTATAGTGAAAGTAAAAACAACGAAGAAAGAATAACCTACATTGTCCTCACATTAACAATAATGAAATAATCATATATATATATAAAAAAAAACAAAAACAAAATAAATAGGTATATACAATACTTAACAAAACAAATATTTTAATCAATAATAAATAAATCAACTATCAAAAATTTGAAAATAAAAAGGGCTCACGTGTATCACTGGAGCATCTCATTCCCAAGCCTTCTTGTCCTCAATATAATCCTGTAAAAAGCTTTCTGACATAGCTTACGTTTTATAAACAATTTGAATTTATGAATACTTAAGTAGTTCTTGAATATGGCTAGGAATTTTATTATAAAAACGTATACATTGGCATCTAAACGAACCATCTATTTTATTAACCTTGTTTTAGGAATGACATATGTGTCTTTGTTCCTTGTATTTACACTATGAATATCACTGTATTTTTTAAACAGATTAATATTTTTGTGTGCATACAAGAGATTCTCATAAATATACTGAGATGGCACAGTCATAATATTAATCTCTATAAATTTGTCTCTTAAGGAGTGCGTTTTTTTTTTGTCTTGTTAAAATTATGAAATAAGTCCTCCCACCCCGGGCAGGGTGGGAGGGACTGTCAGACTCTTACTGACTAAAATCCACGGTGTTCCTTCAATAACCCTTTACGTACCGGGGCTACGGTAATGGGATAAGTCCCACGACCCCGGCGGCAGGCTTCGGCCCTCTGCAGGGGGGGCTTCGTCATGTTGCTGACGCTCTTTGAGGCGCGCGTGGAACACAACGCGCCGTCGACCCGGGCATGGTCCATGGTCGGACAGCGAGTTGCCCTTTACTCGCTGTCCGCATGCCCGCGCCTACGGTGGCCGGAGATCGTCGGCCGACGTCCGACGCCGTGGGCGTCTACCACTGCGGCTGGGCTGGAGGGAGGACGCCATCCTCTCCCTCATACGGCCCGCCTCCTCCTTCGGAAGCATGACTGCTTCGCAGAAGGAGGCGACCGCTTTCCACTCCCTCTCGCCCCGCAGCATGGCCTCGACCACAGCTGGGCGCGAGAGGTCTCCACCTATCGCCGCCGTGAGGACACGTCGGTGCTCTGCCCAAGCTGGGCAGTCCTGCACCGTGTGCTCGACTGTGTCCTCAGGGCGACCCTCGCAGTGGTGACACCCAGGCGTCTCTTCCTTTCCCATCAGACACAGGTACCTCCCGAAACTTCCGTGTCCGGTGAAGACCTGCGTCATGCGGTAGGTCAGGACGCCGTGACGCTGATCTAGCCACTCCTCAAAGAGGGGTCTTACCGCCGCAATTGCGGCGTGCCCGCTTAAGGAGTGCTTAGGACTTAATTTATAAATTGCACGAATAGCCCTTTTTTGTAATACAAATATTGTGTGAATGTCGGCAGCATTTCCCCATAGTAAAATGCCGTATGACATCACACTGTGAAAGTAACTAAAGTAGACTCAACGTGCTGTTCCGATATCAGTTAATCCACGTATTTTTCTAACGGCATATGCTGCAGAACTTAACTTTTTTGACAATTTATCTATATGGGGGCCCCACTGAAGCTTCGCATCCAAAGTTATGCCCAAGAATACTGTGGTATCTTCGGGTTTCAATATTTCGCCCTTTATTGATATACTAGTATTCACTTGTCTTACATGAGTTAACGTAAATTTTAGGCATTTGGTTTTTTTCTCATTAAGAAGAAGATTATTAACATTAAACCAGCTAACTACAGTCGCAAGTGCTCTGTTTACTTCTTCAGTAACCTGCTGTTGACGTTTAATTTTAAATAAAAGAGAAGTATCGTCAGCGAATAACACTATGTCATGATTTTTGATCAGGTACGGCAAATCATTTATATAAATAAGAAACAAAAAGGGACCTAAAATTGAGCCTTGGGGCCATCTTGACCACAGATCCCGGCGATCTTTTGCCGTTCACATCGACTCTCTGAATCCTTTCACTCAAGTATGAGGTTAAAAGATTCAGAGAGGAGTCCCGATATCCGTAGTGGTGCAGTTTCCTGATTAATGTTTCCATAAGCTACTTTTTATCCCGGAATTCCCACGGGATCGGGATTTACACGGGAAAATCCTTCCACGCGAACGAAGTCGCGGGCAGAAGCTAGTAGGTTATAAATAACACTTTCACACGTTTTTTTTTCCATAAATGTAAACTAGACGAGACCAGTGTTTCCTAACTGACTACTCTGAGAAGAAACATTGAAACAAACTCAGAGGTCAACGTCTCTTTTAAAGTCCAGAAAATCTGTAGTAATCAAATCATATGAGAGCCATGTAGGTGGCGTCCTTTAGAGGACATAATCAAACAGATTTGAGCAGGCCCATCCAAACAGTGCAAGCATTAGTCAATTATCGCGTAGCTCAACTTAGGACCTTAAGGAGCTCGAACAATTTGACGAACAATACCAAAGTAGGGACATTTGGGTGGGCCGTATGAAGCACTCAAACTGCCAAACAGTGCGGTAATCTATTCATAATATTATTGTTACGAGCTGGGGTTCGGGATAGAAATAATTAACACCAATTAAATCAAAATAAACACTTTACTTAAATAAACACCAAATAAAAACTAATACAGTTATTCGCACTACAATACTCGTCTATAAACACTTAAATTGCACCGAAATTCACTTGTAAAGCTTCGATTATATCACCTCAGATCTTCTAATAAGACTGCCGTCTGCGTTCCTCTGCGATCTATTTATACCCCGATCTATGAGTTTTAGAACATTCTTGTAAAATCGACTCACCGCCTATACTGCCAAGAATATTCCAGAAGCTACTCTAGATACTCAGTACTGCTACTCGCCGCTAGATGGTGTTAGTGTCAGGAACGTATTAGAAGTCAGTCGAACTTTCTCGATATACTCAGTACTGCTGCTCGCCGCCAGGTGGCGTTAGTGTCTCGAACATTCTAGATATCGGTTGAAGTTTCTCGACGTACTTAGCTAAGCGACTGGTGTAACATTATGTTTCGACAATAAGTATATAGCACTAATAGTTTAAAAGGCTCTCTCGACTGTCATTTATAAATCTTTGGCAGTCGTTACGGTTAGTTAGAAGCCATAATATCCGACACTGATCTTGTCAAGAGGGATAGTACGATCTAGCTATTGGGTTGTGGATGTCATATAGGCATTTACTGCATGTAAATTGAAGTACTACATACTGTAGAATTGGAAAATAAAAATATTGGAAAGCAGATGATATACTGTGTCAGTGTAATTGAGAGTCTGTAACTGAGAGTCATAGAGTGTTTCCGAGCAAAAGTCGATCAAATCGGTGCATTAAAATTTATAACAAGGTTCCAGACCAAATTAAGGAACTTCCTATGGTCCGCTTCAAAAGGGCTTTACGCAGATGGTTGATTGAGAATCCTTTTTATACTATACAAGAATTCCTCCAGTTCAAATTTAATTAATCTTATATCTAATTTATTTTACCTTTAATTAATTAAAATAATATCAACAAAACTTTGCATGTCATAAATTCATAATATTATGATTAAATATGTTAAGCTACTATTATACCACTGTAAGAACTTTGTAACCATATTTATTTGCAAATAAATCTTTGACTTTGACTTTGAAAAGTCAAAGTCATATTGACCTTTTTCTTAGAATTTTGTGGTGTTGTGCACTCCGAAATCTTGCCGGAAGGTCAAACAGTAAATATTTTTTTTTAATTCGGAATAGGCTCGCGTTTGTCCACCATCTCACCTGATGGTAAGTAATGATGTGGTCGAAGATGGAGCACACTTGCCTAGAAGTAAACTATTCACTCTTGACTTAAAGACTCCCAGGTTATAGCGATCAGGAAACACAGACTCCGGCAGGGAATTCCACTCCTTAGCCGTACGCACAATGAAAGTATTCCCAAAACGTTTTGTGTGTTTGGGTGGAATGTCCACCATGTAACGATGGCGCATCGCCGTTTGTCTTGTAGTCCGATGATGGAACGAGCTTTGCGGTATTAGATTGTGTAATTCCATCGCACACTCCCCGAAATGTAACCGATAGAAAACCGATAGACTTGCAACTCGTCGTCGATGTTCAAGGCTCTGGAGCTTTGATTCAATCAGTGAATTGTTTCCAATGAGTCTCTTGGCCCGTTTCTCGATAGACTCAGGCGCGTCCAATTGGTATTTGGCAGATCCGTCCCAAAGATGAGAGCAGTACTCCATACACGACCGAACCTGGGCTTGATACAGTTTGTGCATCTATATTTGAGAATTTTTTATTTGTTTTATTATCCAGAGTGTACCGACCTCAATTCAAGGCAAGCATTCTTCATTGATAACATTATAGTATCGCTTTCAGTCACGTCACGTGAGCTTGTGGTCACATGCGACCGTATCAATAACAATAATATCCAATTAAAAACTTTAAGTACTTAACCCTCGACCAAATTGTAGCTAAGAACCTTTCGACCATACAGCTTTCCAAAAAACCCCATCGGAATCGGTCCGTTTGTTTACGAGCTACGATGCCACACATAGACATGTCTAACTTTTAACAAACCTCTGTTTGCGTCTTAGGTTAGTAAAAGAACAAAACTTTCAAGTTACTCAAAGTCAAAGGTAAAGTTCTCTCCCCAGATCCTCGATTTATAGGTGGATCTATCCAAGGCCAAAGGAAACCACTGATCGTTAGTTTGGTCCAGTTCGTCCCGCCAGCTTCTACGAAGTCTACCGCGACACCTTCTGGCTGTGTCAGGGTTCCAGAAAGTGGTGATTTTGGCACACAACTCATTGAGCACGCGGCTGACGTGGCCAGCCCAGGCCTAATACAACTTAGCGACCTCTTTAGCAACGTCAGCATTATGCGGCTTGGCTTTGTGGGAAGTGCCTGGGGACGATATTTAAGAAATCTTGATAAAATATTATTAATGAATAATTTAAGAATACTCACAGAGATAAGAACCATTTAATTCGTTGTGTACGAATTAAATTGTTGTTATCTCTCTCAAAAACTTGGACTCAACAATACTAAAAAATGCGACAAATTGAAATTCACGTGCTTAAACATACGATAAGTAATAATATTATTCCTGATTACATTTGTTTTAATTAGTGTCTTTGCCCGAACTTTTGATAACGCGGTGTGATTCCCAGTAGAAAAAATATAGCATTGAATTTGTAGATACCTAAACATAATGTTCCATTAACATGCTAATAAAACACTTTGTTTTATGGCTAAGGAGTGGAATTCCCTTGCCGGAGTCTGTGCTTCCGTTTTCTTTTTTTTTATTACGAATGAGCCCGCTTTTGACCTCTATAATACCTTATGGTAAGTATAAGATGAGGTCTACGATCAAACGAGCAAGCCCAGAAAATCTTGCTTTAAAGGCTAACGGGTCATATGTGGCAGGGAACACGGAACCCGGCAGAGAGTTCCACACCTTGGCTGTGCGCACAATAAATGTTGAGGAAAAGCGCTTAGTACGACAAGACGGTACCTCGACCAAGTGTGGATAGTATCCTGCGGTACGTCTGGTAGACCCGTAGTAAAAGGGGGATGAAGGGATTAGGTTAGCAATAACCTGGGGGACATTCAGTCAAGAGTGAATAGGTTACTTCTAGGTAAGCGTGCTCCGTCTTCGACCACATCGTCGCTTATCACCAGGTGAGATGGTGGTCTAACGCGAGCCTATCATCAATAAAAATAAATCACATTCATCTGCTTATACCTTTTTCCTATTATGTCGGGATCGACTTCCAGTCTTAGCGGTTGCAATTTAGTATTGTCCTCGTCACGTAAGTTGGCAAGGTTTTGGCGTAGTGGGGGTAAGTTCGCGCATCATGCACTTAGTAGAAGAAAAAAGTGGTCACTTTTACTGCTTGCCATTATTCTATGGTTATTGCCATCATTTATTTTTAATCATATCTTTTCAGAAGAAAGTTAAAGAAAGACGAGGAATACATTCGTTAATTCGGTATTATAAATAAAATAGATGTAATACATAAATACATTTAAAATTAAAGAAATGTATTTAAAACAAACATTAAAAATAATATGTTCTCGTCGTCACAATCTAAATATATATAACTCAAAGGTGACTGACTGACTGACTGACATAGTGATCTATCAACGCACAGCCCAAACCACTGGATGGATCGGGCTGAAATTTGGCATGCAGGTAGATGTTATGACGTAGGCATCCGCTAAGAAAGGATTTTGCGAAATTTCCACGAGATCGGGATTTACACGGGAAAAGCTTCCCACGCGGGCGAAGCCGCTGGCACAAGCTAGTTAGTTAATAAAACTGCTACCCCTTTTATTCTTCTTTTTTCCCGGTGTCCTAAAGACAGTGACGAATTCGGAATTTCAACCTCCCTTAACTATAGTGTCTAACTGTTCTTTCTGACGTTCTAATAGTCTGCATAAAACGGTATTTCGTCCTGGCATTGTAATCAACGTAACAAAAACTAAATTTAAAACAACAATTCGTGACTAAAACAAAGGGTACAACTTTCGTGTACGCAAGTGTATTCGGGAGCAAATTGAACGAGAACTACTGACGCACCAGTCGCGTGCTCGGAGCGACGCTACGTCATACCCCGCATTCCGCTGACACCTAAAAATGGACTTCTGCGCATTGAACGACTCTTGCCAAGTTATTTGGCGACAACTATACTAATGTTTTTATGGAGTGACTGCTTAATTTACCTCCATAACCGAGTAGCGAGGTATCAGAACGCCTCTTGGGCAGACTGATATCAGATTTTCTGTCTTCCGACTACCCGTAACGACTGTCGAAGATGTGAAAATTGTAGCCGGGCTTAACGTGCTTGCCGAAGCACGGCAGAATCTCGGTATGTTAAGATATGCGACATACCGAGATTCTGCTAGATACGTCAATAATAAACTGCTCTAACATATTTTCTCGTGCGACGCGCATGTAGTCGATAACTCAACTAAGACAGGCCTGTTGGTCTAGTGGTCATTGGCCCTGACTACTATGCGCAAGGTCGTGGGTTCGATTCCCACCCAGGACAAATCGCACGCTTATTCCAATACTGTCACTATCTCAAAAAGTCAACTATTCAGGAGAGGCAAAAAATGGAATGAGAATGGGAACATTTTTGTTTAGTGACGAAGCGGACTACTGCCCGTATAGCGGTTATTTCTGTTACTTTTAGACTAGTGTAAGCGCGATTACGCGTAGTTCTACGTTTCCCAACAGATGGCATTAAAAAGTCGATTTGGCAAAATTTTGGATAGTGACAGTATTGGATTATGCGTGCGAAATGTTTGTGTGATGAGCACGATCATTTGTTCTTTGTCTGGGTGTAATTTATCAACCAACGACAAAAAGAGGAGGTTATCAATTCGACGCGTATTTTTTTTTTTTTTTTTTTTGTTTTATGTATGATCATCGAGTACTCGAAGACGGCTGAACCGATTTGGAAAATTCTTTTTTTGTTCGAATGGGTATACTTCGAAATTGGTACCATTATTACCAAAGTCAGGATCTGATGATGGGATCCTGGAGAAATCGAGGGAACTCTTCAAATATTATAGGCACACCTATGGCGTTTTGGGTATTTCTTACAGTAACTTGTGCTGTTGCTCTCAAAAAGTACCATTTGGGGAAGTGGAACTGATGATGAAGACCACAGATGGCCGCCGAAACTACTCCATAATAAGTATTGAGTGGATTGCGATTCAATTACTTGAATATGGATGTTAAGCACTTTATGCTCGTCACAATGCATATGGTGATGTAGAGCTGATGGTGAAGTACCAGGAGAACTCCTCAACAATTAACGGCCCAGCATTGGGAAAAGCAATATTTTGTAAAAGGTTATAAGTAGTTGACATTTAGGCTCTTGTAACTAGGTAAATTAAAAATCATCCAACTAAAAAGAGTGAAATAAAAACTTTTTAACAAAAAATTAAACCGACTTCCAAAAAACACTGCAAAGTGAAAAATAACTTTAATTTCGGAAGTCGGTGCCAAAAACGAAAAAACAAAACTAAAGACACCGACTACCGAAATTAAAGTTATTTTTCACTTTGCAGTGTTTTTTGGAAGTCGGTTTAATTTTTTGTTAAAAAGTTTTTTCTATAATATGTATGTATTTAGAAATATATATAATAATAATAATAATAATAGGGTTGTCACGGTAAGTAGCCAATGCAACGACCGACTGAGGAGCGCACTGGAGGATGCGCTTCGCGAGTATAGATCGGCTCCGCCTGAACTTAGACCCCGGTTACCACGGTTACCTATGCACAAAAAAAATAGGGCGCTGGTGTGTGCTTTGGACTCGCTGCTTGAGAATATTTTTGAGAGCAGCGAAAACCTCGTTGATACGCACTCAATCCTGTATTGCGGGGCTGTTGCGGCATGTCGCTTAGCTAACGTTCAATTCCCTAATAACGACGAAGCTATTCGACCAAAACCTGCTGTACCAGCCTGGCAGTATAGGATCGAGAGGCGTATCGATGAGGCCAGAACACTCATCGGCAAACTATACTGCTTCAAGGAAGGCAATGCACGCCCACGTGTAATGCGTTTTGGACGGCGGGCTTTCTCGGGGACTGGAATCAGCCCTCGAGAATACACACCCCACATTACGGAGCGCATTGACTTCCTGAAGCAGAAAATTTGTGCATGGGCAAGCCGTATCCGACGGTTTAAGCGGCGGGTTGACCGGTACTCACAGAATCGCATGTTCCAGAGCGATGAAAGGTGGGTATACAGAGCTTGGGAGCGACCCAATCAAAATGTGACTGACGTGTGCCGCCCGGATGATACCGCCACGAATTTATTCTGGCGCAACATGTGGTCGGTACCCGTCTGTCATGTTGAGGGTGACTGGATGCGTGAAGTTGAACGCGTGTGTGAAGCTATACCACAAATGGATAAAATAATCATTAACGGTTCTGATGTAGCCAAAGCAGTTCATCCGTTACCAAACTGGAAGTCTCCAGGACCGGATGGACTGCACAACTTCTGGCTCAAGTGGTATAGCAGCTCGCACGCGCTTTTGGCTTCTCAATTCCAGGCATCCTTAGAGACTGGGTCTCTACCAGAGTTTTTAACAACAGGCTGTACCCACCTGCTTCATAAGAGTGGTAGTCCCACGGAACCCAAAAATTATAGCCCGGTTACCTGTCTGTCTACGGTCTATAAGGTTCTTACGTCCATCCTGAGAGTGAAAATAAATATGCACATTGAGTGCAACTCAATTATGTCCGCTTCTCAGAATGGATGTAGGAAAGGGTCCCGTGGCACTAAGGAGCTACTCGTCATTGACATGGCCATTAGCCAACAGGCTCGTCGATCCCGAAAAGATCTATCGACATGCTGGATAGACTATAAAAAAGCCTTTGATTCTGTTCCTCATACCTGGCTTATCAAGGTGCTAGAGCTTTATAAAATAGACCCAACGCTACGCACCTTCCTTGAGTCATGTATGAGGCAATGGAAGACGGTACTTCGCTATCCAGGATGTCGACCAATCCGAGGGAATGATGAGCCTATATGGATCAGACGGGGAATATTTCAGGGTGACAGTTTGAGTCCACTTTGGTTTTGCTTGGCCCTGAATCCTCTAAGTACAATGCTAGAGGAGTCAGGCCTGGGCTATCGGTTGAGAAGAGGAGGTCAAAGTATATCCCATCTCCTATACATGGATGATTTGAAACTCTTTGCCCCCAACAACTTGCAACTGATGGAACTACTGAAGGTAACTGAAACTTTCAGTAGCGCCATCAAGATGGAATTTGGTGTGGACAAATGTGCAATCATGCATGTAAAACGAGGAGAGATTATGGAATCTGAAGGAATTCAACTTTCAGATTCCATACACCTTAGATCTCTCTGCTTAACCGAAACATACAAGTATTTGGGTATGTCGGAAGCTTTGGGAATTAATGTTACTGACATGAAGCAATCGCTGAGGGAGCGCTTCTTTGGCCGCCTGACAAAGGTATTAAACAGCCTTTTGTCGGGAGGAAATAAGGTGCGCGCTTTCAACGGTTGGGTCATGCCGGTGTTGATGTATTCTTTCGGCATACTCAAATGGACTCAAACCGAACTGGACGCCCTGGATAGGAGGGTCCGTACACTGCTAACCGCAAATCGGATGCATCACCCACGATCATCGGTGATGAGACTGTATATCCCGCGGAAATGTGGAGGTCGAGGCTTTTTAAATGCCAAAACTCTCCACAACCGCGAGATTTGCAGTCTCAGGGAATATTTCCTTAAAGCCGATGTGGGTATGCACCGAGATGTGATTGCAGTGGACAAGGGACTCACCCCGCTGACTATGGCTAAAGAGAACTGGCACAAACCTGTTATACTTACCCCAGATGACCGCAAGGAGGTATGGAAAAGCAAGGAACTTCATGGTCGCTACTATCGGGCTCTTTATGGGTCCGATGTAGATTTGACAGCCTCCGTTGCCTGGCTACGCTTCGGGGATCTCTTCGGAGAAACTGAAGGTTTTGTCTGTGCAATTATGGACGAAGTTATCTTGACGAATAATTACCGGAGACATATTATGAAGGACGGGACGATTGACGTGTGTCGGGCATGCCATCGTCCTGGTGAGTCCATCAGACATATTGTCTCCGGTTGTTCTCGTCTAGCTAACGGCGAGTACTTGCATAGACACAACCAAGTAGCCAGAATTGTCCACCAGCAACTTGCTTTGAAATACAAACTTGTCGATTCTGAGGTACCGTATTACAAGTATGTGCCCGACCCAGTTCTCGAAAATGACCATGTCACGTTGTACTGGGATCGGTCTATCATCACTGATAGGACTATTGTTGCCAATAAGCCTGATATAGTGGTGATGGACCGATTAGTGCGCCGCGCAATGATAATCGATGTTACCATCCCACATGACGAGAATCTCGTCAAAGCTGAGAAAGAGAAACACATTAAGTATCTCGACTTAGCTCATGAGGTTGTTGACATGTGGGATGTGGACTCGGCTGTCATTGTGCCGATTGTCATATCAGTCAATGGGCTGATAGCTAAAAGCTTCGACGACCATCTGTCGAAGCTGGCTTTGCACAGCTGGATAAAGGGCCTGATACAGAAGGCAGTTCTCCTCGATACAGCTCGTATTGTGAGGAGGTTCCTTTCTCTGGAGACCTAACCACCGGTAGCTTGGACCCCGTTCCCGATACCAGTGGACTGCCATTTTTTATATTTTTAAATGTTTTTTTATTGTCACTTTTTTATAGAAAAATATTTAAAAATGTAATTTTTGAGAGGTATATAAAATAAAGGAGATAATAATAATAATAATAAATTAATAAAAAGAATCTGTGGCCCGGTTGTCAACAAGGACGTCAAATATTTTCATCCTGATTTTTATTAATAATTTTGAAATAAAATAGTTAAATAAAATGTTCGATAGAACAAAAATAGTTAAAAAAAAAACAACAATCCATGAAACTACACTTCATATACCTATCTTCCAACAAAAAATAGACCAAATGATGTACCTAACTGAAAAAATTGTGGCAACGTAAACAATGTTGACGAGAAACCGGGCAAGATTACACAAGAACACACGCCCAAGATCTTCGGATTCGTCGCCCACCTCCGCCTCCCAGCCGCCGGGACCTGCTCCAATCGTGAGTGAAGAGATTCCGGTCGCTGCAGTTGCGTCGAGCTCGAGCGACGAATACTTCTCACCGTTGACGACACCACCACCTGCGCGTCGACGGGGAAGAGGCCGACCTCCGGCCTGCTTGGGACCTCGAGGCCCGCCGGCCTCTGATAGGGTCCCCGCTGCCGGTGGAAGTGTGCAGCGCATGCGATGGACTCAGCCCATCAATGAGAACGTCATGCGCTCATACTATGGGGCTACAGAGGGGGGAACTAACCTGACTGCGTACCGTGGTCGGATGCTCTCTCTGTTTCAGGTACTTGAGCCAGCAGTCAACGTTTCGGCCCAGCGACTATCGGATCAGGTGCGTGTCATCCAACGTAACCGTATGTTGGATGAAGCCGTACTTGATCGCCTCCGTTCGGAAATGAGTAGCTGTGTCACTTCACATCCGACGCCGACTGTGGTGGCACCACCACAGCCCAACATTCAAGTTGAGGAGAGTAGTGACAGAGTTACAAACGTAAGTACCCGGTGTAATGAGCAATTGAGGAGTGCTTTGGAATGTGCTATTCGGGAATATCGCAACATGCCGCCTGAACTAAGACCACGTTTACCTCGTTTGCCCATGCATAGCAGGAATAGGGCACTGGTGGCTGATCTGGATTCGCAGTTGTCAAACTATTTTGATAACTGCGAAGTCCTCGCTGATACCCATTCTATCTTATACTGCGCAGCTGTTGCGGCATGTCGTGTAGCTAATGTTAAAATTTCTAATGACATAGCTATTCGAACTAAACCCGCTGTACCAGCTTGGCAGTGTAGGATCGAGCGTCGTATTGGTGAGGCCAGGGCACTCATTGGTAAACTTGTTTGCTTTAGGGAGGGCAACACTCGCCCGAGAGTGATGCGCTTTGTGAGACGGGCGTTTTTGGGAACCAATATCCACCCACATAATTATATGTCCTGTGTCACAGAGCGCATCGACTTCCTAAAGCAGAAGGTGTATGCATGGGCAAACCGTATCCGGAGGTATAGGCGGCGAGTGGAGCGATTCACCCACAATCGCACTTTCCAAAGTAACGAAAGGTGGGTATATAGGGCTTGGGAGCGACCGGACCAAGGTGCGACTGATATGTGCCTGCCGGATGATGACGCCTTATGTACATTTTGGCGCAACATCTGGTCGGTACCAGTCAGTCACACCGAAGGTGATTGGACTCGGGAGGTCGAGCGAGTGTGCGATCCAATACCAGAAATGGGGGCAATCACTATCAGCCCCCAAGATGTAGCCCATGCAGTCCGTCCGCTGCCTAATTGGAAGTCTCCAGGGCCGGATGGACTGCATAACTTTTGGATCAAGTGGCTAACAAGATCGCACGCCCGCTTGGCGTCTCAGTACCAGTCTGCCCTAGAATCTGGCTCGCTACCTGAGTTCTTTACCACTGGAGTTACCCACCTGCTCCACAAATCTGGTAGCACCGCGGAACCCAAAAATTATAGACCAATCACGTGTCTACCAACGGTCTATAAGGTTCTTACATCCATTTTGAGGGTTAAAATTAACCAACACATAGAAGACAATCACATCATGTCTCCCTCTCAAAATGGATGTAAGAATGGATCCCGCGGTACTAAGGAGCTACTCCTACCTACAGTTGCCTACGCTAGGAAAATGGCGTCGAACTCGAAAGTAATTAAGTGTAATAACTGTAATATTGTAATATGTGAGGTGTTAGCTTACGTCCAAAATAAATTGGATGTAATGGATGAGGAAAGCTTAATGAGGTTGTGTGTAACCAGCTTTTCGGAAGAAGAGATCGAAGCGGCAAAAAATTTGCTTTTTGACTCGATCACCACTACAAGACGCAAAATTTCGCGTAAAAGAGAAGGAAAATCTCAGAGGGATCTTTCCGATATAATAACATTATTTAAAGAAACAGATCCGGAAGAAGTACCCATATTTGTTGCTCGGGAATTGCATAAACTACCACCAATATCGTTCGATCATCTGGATGCAAGTAAACTTCTAAAGGATATTTTGTTGTTGCAAAACGAGGTAAAGATTATTAAGGAATGCTATGTGACCAATAAACAGTTAGAAGACTTAAAAAACCAAATTGATCGGTGCAAATATCAAACATCGGATACTTTACAATCAACAATAACTGATCTACCTCACAATACAGAAAAGCAAAACGACTTGACGACGCAGTCGTTGGAGGGAAGTGAGCGGCGTGATGATATTCCATTCTTGTCGCTCGCGGAAAGTATTAATCGCTCCATCTCTCTCTCACAAACGAATACGCATGTGGAGGCCCCCACCGCGGTTTCGACACAGGTACATCGCAGGTGCGAGAGTCCCGAGCGCGTGAGTCACTCGGCGCGGTCTTTACCACAAGCGATAAGCGACAGCGGGAAAGTACAACCAGATAAAGAGGATAAGAATAAATGGACAATTGTGCAGAAAAAAAAGCCAAGGTACAGGTTTGCAGGAAGTAAAGGGAAAGCTACTTCTGAATCAGAGACGAAATTTAAAGCCGCTGAAATGAATATTCCATTATTTATATCTCGTGTTGCTAAAGAAGTTACCGACAGCGACATTACAGACTACATATTATCTAAAACACAAACGTCAGTAACTATTAAGAAAATTATGATGAAAAAAGAAAGAAATTATAATGCCTATAAAATCTTTGTACCACAACACAAGCTCGCAATGTTTTTAAATGATAGCCTATGGCCAGAAGGTGTGTCGTTTAGGCGCTTTGTGTACATGAATAAAGCTAAAGATTGCGCTAATGGTAATAGCAGGATTAGTGAATCGAACCAAAATAATAATAAATAATGGATACACCAACAAATACGAAAATTATATCTAATTTTATCAGTTTCAACTGTAAGTCAATTAAAAGGTCGATTGATTGTGTTAGAGAATTGTGTTGCTCCGCGGATATCATAGCCTTACAAGAGACGTGGCTATTCCCTTATGACATTCCGGTACTGGGTACTATTGACCAGGATTTTTCATACACCGGCACGTCAGCGATGGATATCTCGGATGGTGTTTTTAGAGGGCGACCTTACGGAGGTGTGGCAATATTGTGGCGGAAAAGTTTGTACAAAGATGTGACTGTTATCGAGTGCAAGAATCCGCGTATCAGTGCAATAAAAGTGTCAATGAATAACCGTGCATTTCTTGTGTTTAGTGTTTATATGCCAACTAATGCAGTAGACAATTTGGAAGATTTTACGACGTGCTTTGGCGAGGTATGTGCTATAGTTGAAAACTACTCAATAGAAACTATCTATGTGTTAGGAGACTTTAATGCCCATCCGGGTGAATTGTTCGGTAATGAACTAGTTAGTTTGTGTATGGACCAACAATGGACCTGTGCAGATATGGATGTACTAGGAAGTGTATCAAATAACTATACATTTATTAGCGATGCTCATGGGTGTGTGAGATGGCTCGATCACTGTGTTACTAGTCATTCTGCTAGGCATACTATAAAAAATATATTTATTAAATATGACACGTTCTGGTCAGACCATTTGCCACTAATCATTGAGTGTGAATTAAGTGCAATTATATGTAAAAATAGTCCAAGTAGTAGTAATAGAACAAATAAAGCTGTTTGGGGCTATAGAACCAAGGAACAGATAAAAAATTATACTAAAATGTGCAATAGTAAGCTTAAGTCAATAGATTTTCCGGTTGAATTAAGGCAATGTAGTTATAATATTTGTAATTGTAAGGAACATAGATATAATATAGATAAAATATATAAGAATATAATATCGGCACTAACAGACTCAGCTTTTAACACGAGTGAAAGTCAGTTTCGTGCGCGCAGGAAGAAAAGGCATGTGACAGGTTGGAATAAGCATGTATGTGAGGCACACAGGGAGGCCAGGAGTAAGTTTTTACACTGGGTTTCTCAGGATAGGCCACGATCCGGTATGGTATATGATGAAATGTGTGAAAGTCGTAAAGTATTTAAAAACAAACTAAAATGGTGTCAGAATAACAAGGAACAGTTAAAAATGGAAATTATTTCAGAATGTCGAGCATCAAAGAATTTTAGTGACTTTTGGAAAGCGACTAACTACCTAAACCATAAGCCTGGTCTCCCTGTGAGCGTGGGTGGTGCGAGTGATAGCAGAGATATAGCCGAACTATTTAGAGAACATTTTGCTACGAAATCACCCCTAGGTCCATCATCGGGAGATCCTGGGTCTACCATGACTGGTGAGTTGTATAACGTGTCAGCTAAAAAAGTGCGTCAAATTGTGAGTAATATGTCTAGGGGCAAGTCACCGGGTCATGATGGGCTCAGTATCGAGCATTTGAAGTACGCTGGCGCCCATCTGCCACGTGTGCTCGCGATGTTCTTCACGTTATGTCTGAATCACTCGTACCTGCCCATGGACCTTATGAAAACGGTTGTCGTGCCGATTGTTAAGAACAAAACGGGCGATTTGTCTGATAAAAATAACTATCGGCCAATTTCCTTGGCAACAGTGGTGGCTAAGGTGTTGGACGGTGTGCTTGACTCAGAACTTGACAAACACCTTAACATTCATGACGCTCAGTTCGGTTTTCGCGCTGGACTTTCTACTGAAAGCGCAATTCTGAGTCTCAAGCACACTGTTCAATACTATACGGAAAGAAGTACACCTGTGTATGCATGCTTTCTTGACCTCTCCAAAGCATTTGACCTTGTGTCATATGACGTATTATGGGAGAAACTCAAGATGACTGGCGTGCATACACAGGTTCAACGGATTTTTCAATTCTGGTACCAAAACCAGAAAAATTATGTTAGATGGGCAAACAGCTTCTCCGACATGTACAGGTTAGATTGCGGGGTAAGACAAGGTGGATTGAGTTCTCCAAAACTCTTCAACTTGTATGTGAATGAACTTATAATTGGGCTTAGCAGCACACGTGTAGGATGCTGGGTTGATAATGTATGTATGAACAACTTTAGTTATGCGGATGACATGGTGCTGCTGACCCCAACAGTAAGCGCAATGAGACAGTTGTTAGCTATATGTGAAACATATAGCCATAAGCATGGTTTAATATATAATTGTAAGAAGAGTGAGTACATGGTTTTCAAGGCCTCCGGCAAGTGTCCGTCAAATGTACCTGCGATAAAACTGAATGGTACTGAACTGAAGCGGGTACAACAGTTCAAATACCTCGGACATTATGTTGCTGAGGGCCTTGATGACCAATTTGACATAGAAAGGGAACGTAGGGCATTGGCAGTCAGAAGTAATATGCTGGCCCGCAGGTTTGCGCGTTGTAGCGACCAAGTTAAAGTCACACTATTTAGAGCCTACTGTCAGACTTTCTACACGTGCAACCTGTGGTTCAGGTATACGCAGAGGACGCTTAATGCCCTGCGTGTCCAATATAACAATGGATTTAGGATGTTGTTGGGGCTGCCCCGCTTTTGTAGTGCCTCCGGTATGTTTGCGGACGCCAGGGTAGACAGCTTCCATGCCATCATACGCAAGCGGCTCGCATCATTATTAAGCAGAGTCCGGGCTAGCACTAACAGCATCCTACAGGTCATTGCGGATAAACAGGACTCAAATATCCTGAAACAATTTATTCGTATTCAGATGCTATAAAAAAATATTGTAATAATTATGGATAATGGTCTGAAATAAAGATTTATTTATTTATTTATTTATTTAAAAGCCTTCTATCGGGCGGAAATAAGGTGCGTGCCTTCAACGGTTGGGTCATGCCAGTGTTGATATACTCTTTCGGCGTACTCAAATGGACTCAAACTGAACTTGACGCCCTGGATAGAAGAGTTCGTACATTGCTGACTGCATATCTAATGCATCACCCACGCTCGTCGGTGATGAGGCTGAATATCCCGCGGAAATGTGGAGGTCGAGGCTTTTTGAATGCTAAAACTCTCCACAACCGCGAGGTATACAATCTCAGGGAACATTTCCTTGCTTCTGAAGTGGGTATGCATCGAGATGTAGTAGCAGTGGACAAAGGACTCACCCCGCTCTCCTTGGCTAATGAGAACTGGCGCAAACCTGCAGTGCTAGACACTAACGATCGAAGGGGGATATGGCAGAGTAAGGAGCTTCATGGACGTTTTTTCCGGGCCTTACATGGGCCCGACGTAGACCAAGTGGCGTCCGTAGCTTGGTTGCGCTTCGGTGACCTCTTTGGGGAAACCGAAGGTTTTATCTGTGCAATTATGGACGAAATTATCATGACGAACAACTACCGGAAATTTATTGTGAAGGATGGCACGGTTGACATATGTCGGGCATGTCACCGTCCGGGTGAATCAATCCACCACATTATCTCTGGTTGTTCTCGTCTTGCTAATGGAGAGTACTTGCACAGGCACAACCTTGCAGCCAAGATAATTCATCAGCAACTTGCTCTGAAATATTCTCTTGTGGAATCAGAAGTGCCGTACTATAGGTATGTGCCCGACTCAGTTCTCGATAACGGCCATGTCACATTATACTAGGATCGGTCCATCATCACTGACAGGACTATTGTAGCCAATAATCCTGATATAGTGGTGGTGGACCTAATCGAGAGGCGTGCCATGATTGTCGACATATCCATCCCGCATGACGAGAACCTCGTGAAAGCTGAGAAAGATAAGCAAATCAAGTATCTTGACTTGGCACACGAGATTGTCGACATGTGGGATGTGAACTCGGCAATCATTGTACCGATAATCATTTCAGCCAATGGCTTAATAGCCAAGAGCCTCGACCAACACCTCAGGAGGCTCTCGTTAGACGGTTGGATCAGGGGCTTGCTTCAGAAAGCGGTACTCCTGGACACGGCGCGTATCGTCAGGAGGTTCCTCTCTATGGAGGCCTGACCGCCGGTAGCTTGGACCCTGTTCCCGATACCAGTGGGCTACTATTTTTTTATATTTTTAAATGTTTTTTTTTTTTTGAGAATATTTAAAAATGTAACTTATATGTATATATTGAAAATAAAGATAATAATAATAATATTCCACAACTTTTTCACACAACGCCATCTAGTCCCAAACTAAGCAGAGCTTGTGGTATGGGTACTAGACAACTGATAAACATACATATATATTTCTAAATACATACATATTATAGATAAATTACACCCAGACAAAGAACAAATGACCGTGCTCATCACACAAACATTTGTCCTAGGTGAGAATCGAACCCACGACCTTGCGCATAGCAGTCAGGGCCACTGACCACTATACCAACGGGCCATGTATGTTTATCAGTTGTCTAGTACTCATAGCACAAGTGGCGTTGTGTTAAAGTTGTGGAACATTATTTAAAAAAAAAAACAGTGAACATGTAACTACAGCGTTTGTATGGAACGGTCTCTATGTTGTTTACGTGGACCAATAGAAACGCAGTCAACATTTTCGGTACTAGTTTGTTAAAAAAACAGACTATAGTAAACTGTCATTTCACTTAATTTGTATAGATTAGCGGCTCATATCATATTCAGTGAATATGATATGAGCCGCTTATCTAATCACTTAAGTTTTAACGGTGAATAGCTCATATCATATTTAGATAGGCCTGTTGGTCTAGTGGTCAGTGGCCCTGACTGCTGTGCTCAAGGTCGTGGGTTCGATTCCCACCCAGGACAAATGTTTGTGTGATGAGCACGTTCATTTGTTCTTTGTCTGGGTGTAAATTATCTATAATATGTATGTATTTAGAAATATATATGTATGTTTATCAGTTGTCTAGTACTCATAGCACAAGCTCTGCTTAGTTTGGGACTAGATGGCGTTGTGTGAAAGTTGTGGAATATTATATTATTATATTATATTATTATTATATGCCCTACGGACCATGCGCGTGCACAGGATTATGACAGGGTATGCGGCGCAGTAATCGGTCACAAAAACTTTTTCTATTATAGATTTTTAGCATAGCCACAGCCACGCATCGCCACCATGCTACGATGCGTGGCTGTGGCTATGCTAAAAATCTATAAAAGGCAATGTTTTTGTGACTGATTACTCCGCCGCTTACCCTGTCATAATCCTGTGCACGCCGTAAGGGTAGGATGTCCACCATGTAACGAGTACGAACCGGTCCGTGAGTACGAAATCCCACAGGATCGGGAAAAACCTCACACGCGAATGAAGTCGCGGGCAAAAGCTAGTTGGTTATAAATTATACTTTTACACGTCATGTTTTTTGCGTTTTAAGTTTAGCTAGATGAGGCCGGTTCTTAGAGTAGTCAGTTAGGAAACCTAACTGACTACTCTAAGAAGAAACACCGAAACCAACTCAGAGGTCAATGTCTCTTTTAAAGTCCATACATATTTTTTTTATTGATAATAGGCTCGCGTTTGACCACCATCTCACCTGATGGTAATTGATGATGTGGTCGAAGATGGAGCACGCTTGCCTAAAAGTAACCTATTCACTCTTGACTTAAAGACCCTTAGGTTATAGCTATCGGGAAACACAGACTCTGGCATGGAATTCCACTCCTTAGCCATACGCATAACCGATAGAAAACCGATAGACTAGCAACTCGTCGTCGATGTTTAAGGCTCTGGAGCTTAGATTCGACCAGTGTATCGTTGCCAATGAGTCTTTTGGGCCGTTTCTCAATAGACTCAAGTTCGTATTGGTCCAAATATATGAATAGCATGTAGGTTCATGTATGTGGTGCATTTTGATAGTGATAAACATGTTGTGAAAGAGCTTGTGGCTAAAAAATAACAGCCGAATGGGTGTGGGGGGTCGTTATAGTTTAGCAACATTAGCCGAGGTTGGCCCGTAGCAGGGGCGTGCATAGGATTATGACAGGGCATGCGGCGGAGTAAAAACACACAAAAACTTCTACTTTTATAGATTTTTAGCCACAGCCACGCATCGTAGCATGGTGGCGATGCGTGGCTGTGGCTATGCTAAAAATCTATAAAAGAAGAAGTTTTTGTGTGTTTTTGCTCCGCCGCATGCCCTGTCATAATCCTATGCACGCGCCTGTACTGTACCCCTTTTTTTTTTTTTTTTTTTTTTTTTTTTTTTTTTTAACGTGGTAAAATTATCAAATAAGTCCTCCCACCCCGGGCAGGGTGGGAGGGACTGTCAGACTTTTACTGACTAAAATCCACGGTGTTCCTTCAATAACCCTTTACATACCGGGGTCACGGTAACGGGATGAGTCCCACGACCCCGGCAGGCTTCGGCCCTCTGCAGAGGGGGCCTCGTCATGTTGCTGACGCTCTTTGAGGCGCGCGTGGAACACGACGCGCCGTCGACCCGGGCATGGTCCATGGTCGGACAGCGAGTTGCCCTTTACTCGCTGTCCGCATGCCCGCGCCTACGGTGGCCGGAGATCGTCGGCCGACGTCCGACGCCGTGGGCGTCTACCACTGCGGCTGGGCTGGAGGGAGGACGCCATCCTCTCCCTCACGCGGCCCGCCTCCTCCTTCGAAAGCATGACTGCTTCGCAGAAGGAGGCGACCGCTTCCCACTCCCTCTCGCCCCGCAGCATGGCCTCGACCAAGGCCGGGCGCGAGAGGTCTCCGCCTATTGTCGCCGTGAGGACACGTCGGTGCTCTGCCCAAGCTGGGCAGTCCTGCACCGTGTGCTCGACTGTGTCCTCAGGGCGACCCTCGCAGTGGTGACACCCAGGCGTCTCTTCCTTACCCATCAGACACAGGTACCTCCCGAAACTTCCGTGTCCGGTGAGGACCTGCGTCATGCGGTAGGTCAGGACGCCGTGACGCCGATCTAGCCACTCCTCAAAGAGGGGTCTTACCGCCGCAATTGCGGCGTGCCCGGTACTGTACCCCTTAGCAAATCCAGTGTCAGATTTTGGCTTCTAAAAATCTATCTATTTTTGATTCGTAACGACTGTGAAAAATTTACAAATGACAGCGGCGACTAACGTGCTTTACGTGCTTTCCGAGGCACGGCTAAATCTCGATTTGTTAAGGGACCGTTCAAGTATTACGTAAGCACTATAGGGGGGCGTGGGGGTCTTTGCTTTGCTTATTTTTGATGACATGGGGGGTGGGGGGATCTAGATGGTGATTACGTCTGCAGTAATTATTAAAGTTTTTACACATATAGCAACACACATTGTCTATGCTTCAAAACGAAATGCATTTTCGGGGATTCCCACAAATAATGAATTGTTGAATTCCGTTGCAGTAAAGTTTATTAAAATATTATTTGCGTTACAGACTTCTATTCCAAACCCATTCCTTATTTCTAGATTTATAACTGCTGCTCATGAATCAATCAATTTGACCTATGTTTACGTAAGCGGGGGGGGAGAGCTTTGCTTACTTTTGCTGACGAGGGGGAGGGGTAGGTTAAAAATTGCAAAAAATATGCTTACGTAATATTTGAACGGCCCCTAAGATGGTCACACATCCATGCACCAACCTTGGCAATCGTTGCTTAACTTTGACGCCGAAGCGTTTGAACGCACTTATCTCTGAAAGTGGGTGGATTTGAATGGTGTTTGGTATAGAAGTACCTTGAAGCTTGCGGAAGGCTATAGGCTACTTTTTACCCGACTGTAAAAGAACGAAGTTATGTTTTTATTGTGATAAATTCCACGGAAGCGAAGCCCCGCGGGACTATTTGTCTGTGGTAAAAAAATTATATACAACGTGTAACGGAAACCCCATATCTATCCAAAAGGACTGAAGACATCTGGTATGGAGTCTATGCAAAGTTTCAGCTCAAAATAAGTCACTCACAGAATTGACCCCAAAGTATTGGTTTCATATGTTTCTTGAATACCAATCATAACAAATGTGTCACAGCACTACGAGGGTCGATAACTTTCCACGTCACTTGCCAATAACACGGTGATTCTCTTCGTTCTTCTTAATTTCAAAAATTCGGTCTCTGGTATCAATGTATTGAAATTTCTATTATACTTATACACACATGTACACATAGGATTACAAAACCCTTGCCATATCGTTTATTATCATCCAAAGAAGCCGTGCACTTGGTATGTATATACCCTTTAAATTACACGTTGTATATTTAGCAAGTCGGAAGCTATCGTGTTCTAACCTCTGATAAAAACAAACAGATATCAAGAGAAGCGTGATATCTATGACTTAATTGACTTAGGTCATAGTACTCAAACTGTCAGTCAAATACTTTTTGCAAACTAACTGTTATTGAACTCGTAACCGACACAGTAAACAGTTATTTATCGATTAGATTTTGAGTAACGGGTTACACGTTATTAGTGAAGTCTTGATTTATCATGTAATGGTGATTTAATTATAGATCTTCTTTAGGTCATGTGTTTTGTAGGTCCAGACTATACTGTAAATAATCATATACAGGATGTTATAGAAGAGCGAGGTCGTATTTAGGGGTGGGCTCTGTTTATTACAGTTAAGAAACAGTTGCAAAATTAATGACTTTTGTGGTCCAAAGTAATCACTTTGAAGCATTCTGATGCAGTTTATTAATTGCTTTAAAAGAAAGGGAACAAGCAATGTGGGTAGAATTCACATTACCAGTCCTGTTAACCCTTCCAACTAAGCATAAAAATAAATACATAATTATTGAAGCCTGATTCATACGGAACCCAATGCACACGGGTCTGATCCTTACTTTACCGTTTTTTTTAAGTTTTATTTTGCTTGAACTTGGTAATAAAAATGTCTATATACGAGCCTTGATGGTGACCAGTGTTATAATTGTTATAATAATTGTTTACGTTACGTAAGTAATACTTTGTTTACTTGTTGTCTTGGAGTATATTCCGACAAACGACGGCTACGTGTAGTGGAAATACACGGTAATTATTATGTTATTATTTACGTGGTAGGTATTTGATGACTGGTCTTGATTCGTACTGCTGTGGTGCTAGAATGATTTTCTATTTCTTTATGTACACACATGACACTTAAAAAAAAGAATCAAATACAGATCAAGAGTACAAAGGTGCTGCATATTTCAAAAGAAATTTCTTCCAGCAAACCTGCGACAGGAGAGTTGAAGAAGAGATGATAGACACAGTGTGTAAATACTAATCACGTAAATTAAAACATACTTAACTAATAACATAAATAAAAGATACAATAAATAGATATACATACATAGAAGTAGAATACATATTAATTAAAATATATACAAAAATATAAAATATAATAATATATACGCTGTACCTAACAGATGGGTTTCAGGCCCTCTTACCCAAAAAACGGCCTCTCTCGTAACCAGGTTGCGGGTCAGTAATGACAGTATTCTGTAAACTGTTGCGGAAAAATTTTACTCCCCTATTTTGAGACATTTTGTATGGGTGATGAACAAGTAAATACTTGCCTGTTCATCCCTCATGTAAGATGTACTCAACTTCTTAATTATTTCGTTTTTTTTTGTCCGAATGGAATAAATAAATAAAATTAAATAAACTTATGGGTCCTTATATACAAAAAAAAATTAAAAGGTTTTCAGGGTGGAAGAATATTATGGTCTCATAATTTCATTTAGAATTTATTTTTATTTATTTACACACACAAGTTATCTATACTGACATCATAAAGAGGTAAAATTTGTTTGTAAGTTTCTGGTAATCTCCGAAACAAATGATCCAATTTTAATAATCTTTTCACTGGTAATAAGGTGCACTATTGGTGAGTGCTATACGCTATAAATTATTTCGAAATCCACGCGGACAAAGTCGCAGAGAAAGTGGTAGTACGTCGGACAGACAGAAAATTACTTTAAAAAGTTGCAGAATACAAAAGAATTAGCCATGGAACCCGAACTAATCGCAGTCTGTATATTGGAGTCGGGAGTCCGAATGACTCCACGTCCGTACCAGGACCGCGGTACCGAACGCCTCCTTGGAATTTAAGTAATATTTTTGAGGGGTCATTCGAGACCCGTGTGTCGTGAAATGAAATGAAATGAAATCATTGTTTTGTAAATTGGTTCTAAATAACACTTTTACACGTCATGTTTTGTTGCGTGTTAAGTTTAGCGGCGCATCGCCGGTTGTCTTGTAGTCCGATGATGGAACGGTTACATGAACGGGCTTAATATGCATTCCGAGGTACGAAGGAATCTCTATGAGTTAAGACAGTTTAAAACCATCCACAGGCCGACGGTTTCGTACTCACGGACCGGTTCGTACTCGTTACATGGTGGACATCCTACCCTTACGGCGTGCACAGGATTATGACAGGGTATGCGGCGCAGTAATCGGTCACAAAAACTTTTTCTATTATAGATTTTTAGCATAGCCACAGCCACGCATCGCCACCATGCTACGATAGCTACATAATCCTGTGCACGCCGTAAGGGTAGGATGTCCACCATGTAACGAGTACGAACCGGTCCGTGAGTACGAAACCGTCGGCCTGTGGATGGTTTTAAACTGTCTTAACTCATAGAGATTCCTTCGTACCTCGGAATGCATATTAAGCCCGTTCATGTAACCGTTCCATCATCGGACTACAAGACAACCGGCGATGCGCCGCTAAATTTAACACGCAACAAAACATGACGTGTAAAAGTGTTATTTAGAACCAATTTACAAAACAATGATTTCATTTCATTTCATTTCACGACACACGGGTCTCGAATGACCCCTCAAAAATATTACTTAAATTCCAAGGAGGCGTTCGGTACCGCGGTCCTGGTACGGACGTGGAGTCATTCGGACTCCCGACTCCAATATACAGACTGCGATTAGTTCGGGTTCCATGGCTAATTCTTTTGTATTCTGCAACTTTTTAAAGTAATTTTCTGTCTGTCCGACGTACTACCACTTTCTCTGCGACTTTGTCCGCGTGGATTTCGAAATAGTTTATAGCGTATAGCACTCACCAATAGTGCACCTTATTACCAGTGAAAAGATTATTAAAATTGGATCATTTGTTTCGGAGATTACCAGAAACTTACAAACAAATTTTACCTCTTTATGATGTCAGTATAGATAACTTGTGTGTGTAAATAAATAAAAATAAATTCTAAATGAAATTATGAGACCATAATATTCTTCCACCCTGAAAACCTTTTAATTTTTTTTTGTATATAAGGACCCATAAGTTTATTTAATTTTATTTATTTATTCCATTCGGACAAAAAAAACGAAATAATTAAGAAGTTGAGTACATCTTACATGAGGGATGAACAGGCAAGTATTTACTTGTTCATCACCCATACAAAATGTCTCAAAATAGGGGAGTAAAATTTTTCCGCAACAGTTTACAGAATACTGTCATTACTGACCCGCAACCTGGTTACGAGAGAGGCCGTTTTTTGGGTAAGAGGGCCTGAAACCCATCTGTTAGGTACAGCGTATATATTATTATATTTTATATTTTTGTATATATTTTAATTAATATGTATTCTACTTCTTTGTATGTATATCTATTTATTGTATCTTTTATTTATGTTATTAGTTAAGTATGTTTTAATTTACGTGATTAGTATTTACACACTGTGTCTATCATCTCTTCTTCAACTCTCCTGTCGCAGGTTTGCTGGAAGAAATTTCTTTTGAAATATGCAGCACCTTTGTACTCTTGATCTGTATTTGATTCTTTTTTTTAAGTGTCATGTGTGTACATAAAGAAATAGAAAATCATTCTAGCACCACAGCAGTACGAATCAAGACCAGTCATCAAATACCTACCACGTAAATAATAACATAATAATTACCGTGTATTTCCACTACACGTAGCCGTCGTTTGTCGGAATATACTCCAAGACAACAAGTAAACAAAGTATTACTTACGTAACGTAAACAATTATTATAACAATTATAACACTGGTCACCATCAAGGCTCGTATATAGACATTTTTATTACCAAGTTCAAGCAAAATAAAACTTAAAAAAAACGGTAAAGTAAGGATCAGACCCGTGTGCATTGGGTTCCGTATGAATCAGGCTTCAATAATTATGTATTTATTTTTATGCTTAGTTGGAAGGGTTAACAGGACTGGTAATGTGAATTCTACCCACATTGCTTGTTCCCTTTCTTTTAAAGCAATTAATAAACTGCATCAGAATGCTTCAAAGTGATTACTTTGGACCACAAAAGTCATTAATTTTGCAACTGTTTCTTAACTGTAATAAACAGAGCCCACCCCTAAATACGACCTCGCTCTTCTATAACATCCTGTATATGATTATTTACAGTATAGTCTGGACCTACAAAACACATGACCTAAAGAAGATCTATAATTAAATCACCATTACATGATAAATCAAGACTTCACTAATAACGTGTAACCCGTTACTCAAAATCTAATCGATAAATAACTGTTTACTGTGTCGGTTACGAGTTCAATAACAGTTAGTTTGCAAAAAGTATTTGACTGACAGTTTGAGTACTATGACCTAAGTCAATTAAGTCATAGATATCACGCTTCTCTTGATATCTGTTTGTTTTTATCAGAGGTTAGAACACGATAGCTTCCGACTTGCTAAATATACAACGTGTAATTTAAAGGGTATATACATACCAAGTGCACGGCTTCTTTGGATGATAATAAACGATATGGCAAGGGTTTTGTAATCCTATGTGTACATGTGTGTATAAGTATAATAGAAATTTCAATACATTGATACCAGAGACCGAATTTTTGAAATTAAGAAGAACGAAGAGAATCACCGTGTTATTGGCAAGTGACGTGGAAAGTTATCGACCCTCGTAGTGCTGTGACACATTTGTTATGATTGGTATTCAAGAAACATATGAAACCAATACTTTGGGGTCAATTCTGTGAGTGACTTATTTTGAGCTGAAACTTTGCATAGACTCCATACCAGATGTCTTCAGTCCTTTTGGATAGATATGGGGTTTCCGTTACACGTTGTATATAATTTTTTTACCACAGACAAATAGTCCCGCGGGGCTTCGCTTCCGTGGAATTTATCACAATAAAAACATAACTTCGTTCTTTTACAGTCGGGTAAAAAGTAGCCTATAGCCTTCCGCAAGCTTCAAGGTACTTCTATACCAAACACCATTCAAATCCACCCACTTTCAGAGATAAGTGCGTTCAAACGCTTCGGCGTCAAAGTTAAGCAACGATTGCCAAGGTTGGTGCATGGATGTGTGACCATCTTAGGGGCCGTTCAAATATTACGTAAGCATATTTTTTGCAATTTTTAACCTACCCCTCCCCCTCGTCAGCAAAAGTAAGCAAAGCTCTCCCCCCCCGCTTACGTAAACATAGGTCAAATTGATTGATTCATGAGCAGCAGTTATAAATCTAGAAATAAGGAATGGGTTTGGAATAGAAGTCTGTAACGCAAATAATATTTTAATAAACTTTACTGCAACGGAATTCAACAATTCATTATTTGTGGGAATCCCCGAAAATGCATTTCGTTTTGAAGCATAGACAATGTGTGTTGCTATATGTGTAAAAACTTTAATAATTACTGCAGACGTAATCACCATCTAGATCCCCCCACCCCCCATGTCATCAAAAATAAGCAAAGCAAAGACCCCCACGCCCCCCTATAGTGCTTACGTAATACTTGAACGGTCCCTTAACAAATCGAGATTTAGCCGTGCCTCGGAAAGCACGTAAAGCACGTTAGTCGCCGCTGTCATTTGTAAATTTTTCACAGTCGTTACGAATCAAAAATAGATAGATTTTTAGAAGCCAAAATCTGACACTGGATTTGCTAAGGGGTACAGTACAGGCGCGTGCATAGGATTATGACAGGGCATGCGGCGGAGCAAAAACACACAAAAACTTCTTCTTTTATAGATTTTTAGCATAGCCACAGCCACGCATCGCCACCATGCTACGATGCGTGGCTGTGGCTATGCTAAAAATCTATAAAAGTAGAAGTTTTTGTGTGTTTTTACTCCGCCGCATGCCCTGTCATATTCCTATGCACGCCCCTGCTACGGGCCAACCTCGGCTAATGTTGCTAAACTATAACGACCCCCCACACCCATTCGGCTGTTATTTTTTAGCCACAAGCTCTTTCACAACATGTTTATCACTATCAAAATGCACCACATACATGAACCTACATGCTATTCATATATTTGGACCAATACGAACTTGAGTCTATTGAGAAACGGGCCAAAAGACTCATTGGCAACGATACACTGGTCGAATCTAAGCTCCAGAGCCTTAAACATCGACGACGAGTTGCTAGTCTATCGGTTTTCTATCGGTTATGCGTATGGCTAAGGAGTGGAATTCCATGCCAGAGTCTGTGTTTCCCGATAGCTATAACCTAAGGGTCTTTAAGTCAAGAGTGAATAGGTTACTTTTAGGCAAGCGTGCTCCATCTTCGACCACATCATCAATTACCATCAGGTGAGATGGTGGTCAAACGCGAGCCTATTATCAATAAAAAAAATATGTATGGACTTTAAAAGAGACATTGACCTCTGAGTTTGTTTCGGTGTTTCTTCTTAGAGTAGTCAGTTAGGTTTCCTAACTGACTACTCTAAGAACCGGCCTCATCTAGCTAAACTTAAAACGCAAAAAACATGACGTGTAAAAGTATAATTTATAACCAACTAGCTTTTGCCCGCGACTTCATTCGCGTGTGAGGTTTTTCCCGATCCCGTGGGATTTCCGGGATAAAAACTATCTTATGTTCTTCCCAGGGTCCTAAACTATTCCCGTGCCAAATTTCATCTAAATCGGTTCAGCGGTTTAGGCGTGAAAAAGGAACAGACAGACAGACAAACAGACAGAGTTACTTTCGCATTTATAATATTAGTATGGGCGGTATAGATAGTATTGATGTAGTAGTATTTAGTATCTTGGATGTGCGCACAATTAATATAGAGTAAAAGCGTTTTAACACCAATCTATATCCATAGGTACTTCAATACTTCCATATCCATACTAATATTATAAATGCGAAAGTAACTCAGTCTGTCTGTCTGTTACCTTTTCACGACTAAACCGCTGAACCGATTTAAATGACAGTTGGCATGTAGTTTAGGACCCTGGGAAAGACATAGCATAGTTTTTATCCCGGAATTCTCACGGGATTGGGATTTACGCGGGAAAACCCTCTCACGCGAACGAAGTCGCGCGCAGAAGCTAGTATCTAATATGGCCTGACAGCCCTTAAAGTAAGAGTGAACAGGCATCTTCTGGGCTCGCTCCTTCCATCGTAGACCTCATCAGGTCGGGCACGCCGCAATTGCGGCGGTAAGACCCCTCTTTGAGGAGTGGCTAGATCGGCGTCACGGCGTCCTGACCTACCGCATGACGCAGGTCCTCACCGGACACGGAAGTTTCGGGAGGTACCTGTCTCTGATGGGAAAGGAGGAAACGCCTGGGTGTCACCACTGCGAGGGTCGCCCTGAGGACACCGTAGAGCACACGGTGCAAGACGGCCTGCCTGGGCAGAGCACCGACGTGTCCTCACGGCGGCGATAGGCGGAGACCTCTCGCGCCCGGCATTGGTCGAGGCCATGCTGTGGGGCGAGAGGGAGTGGGAAGCGGTCGCCTCCTTCTGCGAAGCAGTCATGCTTCCTAAGGAGGAGGCGGGCCGCGTGAGGGAGAGGATGGCGTCCTCCCTCCAGCCCAGCCGCAGTGGTAGACGCCCACGGCGTCGGACGTCGGCCGACGATCTCCGGCCACCGTAGGCGCGGGCATGCGGACAGCGAGTAAAGGGCAACTCGCTGTCCGACCATGGACCATGCCCGGGTCGACGGCGCGTCGTGTTCCACGCGCGCCTCAAAGAGCGTCAGCAACATGACGAGGCCCCCTCTGCAGAGGGCCGAAGCCTGCCGGGGTCGTGGGACTCATCCCGTTACCGTGGCCCCGGTACGTAAAGGGCTATTGAAGGAACACCGTGGATTTTAGTCAGTAAAAGTCTGACAGTCCCTCCCACCCTGCCCGGAGTGGGAGGACTTATTTGATAATTTTACCAGGTTAAAAAAAAAAAAAAAGACCTCATCAGGTGAGATCGAGGTTAAGAGTGGGCTTATCCGTAATAAATAAAAACACTTAAGGTAATAAGCGGCACAACTGAAAAACATAACCCTCTTGTTCCTCGTGGTTAAGAGATGAGAAGGTGAAGGTGAAGACCTATATATAATATATACATATTCAATATCACGATATCTTTCTCCGCTCCGAAGGACTTGCCGTGACCCGTAAAGAAAATATATCATCTATATTTATTTATCTACCAGGTTCGACCTGCGACTTCGCTCGCGATTAAGCTTCACCAGCTGTTGACTTATAATATAAAAAGTTTCATTCATATCCGTCTTGTAGTTCCGAAGATTAGCATGCAATAAAAAACTTATTTAAAAAATATAAAAAACCTGACTGCTCAACTGAAATGGAAGAAACAATCACATTTTTATTTTAAAAAGTGACAAGCAGGCGGGACCCAATTGATCATGATATAATTTTAATTTAAAAAAATTGACGGTTCCCGCCTGCTTATCACTTTTTAAAATAAAAATGTGCTTGTTTCTTCTATTTTAGTTGAACAGTCGGGTTTTTTAGATTTTTAAATAATATTTTAATTTTCAGCTTTTTAGTATTTAATTCCGTTTTAAAGATCTGTTTAATGATACCCCATTTGACAAAGTTTGTCGATTTTAAAATTTTTATTTTTGACAATATGGCGCCCGATTGCCGTTGTGGTGATTTGGTTTTATTTTAATCTATCTTATGACACTCGCGCTATCAAGACAAATCTAAAGACGTATCACTTATCCAAATCCGTTCACTGGTTTAATAGTTACGAAGGAACAAAGGAACGGACTTACGTGGTAAAAACATAACCCTCCTCCTTGCTTCGCCGCAGTCGGGTAAAAACAGACGAACAAATAACCAGACTTTTTATTTTAAATTCTTGTTCTGTTACTGTTTCTAGATCCCCTTTAATTATATCTTGGAAATATATTCAATGGATACACACAGTTTTATTATATGTATTTATTTACATTTGTATGGATTATACATAATTAGTGACGGTCTAACAGAATCACAAAGAGTAGGTCATGGGTTCGCTTTAACTCATTTATATGAACTTTACCTTAGCAGATATCTAGAACATTTTTGCTATCACTGTCTTTTCTCTTACTTTTATTTTACATTGTATTGATTGATTATATGACGAGTTATATATACTCTACTTATAATTTAGTTATAATTTAGAGAGAGGTAGAGTTATAATTTAGTAGGCCTTTTTAAGATATACATTTTCGTAGTATATTATTTTGATATATCTAATACGGGTGTAAGATTAATTCCTACACACCAGCTAGCTAAGGGTAGATTTCTGTGGATGAGACTTATGGACTGACCTCTTGCGCATGATGAGATTACATCTATACTTATAATAAATCTGTAGAGAGGTCAATTCTGTACATGAAATATATTTCCAAAATAACTATCAGGGGGTGATTAAGGATCGATACTCATGCCAAAAGTGCAATCAGTTAAATTTTTGTCTGTCTGTCTGTCTGTCTGTCTGTCTGTCTGTCTGTCTGTCTGTCTGTATAACCGTTATAGAAACAAAAACTACTCGACGGATTTTAACGAAACTTGGTACAATTATTTTTCATACTCCTGAGCGGGTTATAGTATACTTTTCATCACGCTACAATCAATAGGAGCAGAGCAGTGAAGGGAAATGTTGGGAAAACGGGAGAAGTTACTCCATTTTTTAAGCTTCCGTCGCGTGTGCAAAGTTAATGGTTAAAGCTACACAAATCATTTCATGACGGAAATGTTCTCCTTAAAATTATATAATAAATATCCCACGACAGCATATGTCTAACTTTTATGGTTGACTCACAATAACACGTGTAACTCCCGATAGCTTAGCAGTTCGAAGCTTTCTGATTATAATATTTGTCTACTCTTACGTTTATAACACTCTCAGTCACCCCTAATTGAAAAAGTTAACATTATTAACTATTCCATAAAAAAATTGGCCAAGTGCGAGTCAGACTCGCCCATGAAGGGTTCCGTAGTAACTATAATATAATATGCAAATTTATTTGACGAAAAAAAAACCTTACAAATTTCTTAAAACTAGCTTATTTACATTTTTTACAACTGCGCCAAATAAATTTGTTTTGAAAAAAAACCTTACAAACTTAAAACTGGCTTTTTTACATTTTTTACAACTGCGCCGAATAAATTTGTTTTTCATAGTGTTTGTATGAATTACAAAGTTATATTTTCGGTTTTAGAAAATATGCTGTATCTAAAAAACTGCTGAACTGATTTCGTTCAAACTAATTTTGGTTGAAAGTTTATATTAAGATCTACAGACATATATTTTTTTTTTAGATTTTTCACTCCATTATTATAGAAGTTAGAGGTTGTGTCCGCCACACACACATTTTACCACTTTGGAAGCTTATATCTTTTAAACGATTGACTTTATGGAAAAGTGGTTTTAGAAACCCCGATGTCGTTTTTAAAGAACTGTCTATAGATACCACACATGCATCGATTTCATGAAAAAAAAATATTTTCAGGTTTAGTTCCATGTATGGGGAGCTCCCCTTTATTTTAAATATTTTTTATTTTTTTTCTCAAAATCGGAAAGCGGTTCACAGAATACATCTACCTATCAAGTTTCACATGTATAGTCCTAATAGTTTCGGAATAAAATTGCTGTGACAGACGGACGGACGGACGGACAGACAGACAGACAGACGGACAGACATGTCGAAACTATAAAGATTCCGTTTTTTGCCATTCGGCTACGAAACCGTAAAAAGAATCATATAAATCGGTATAGAAACACCAAAGTTATACATGAAATACGCTTATAATAATAAGCCATCGCGCGTGAATACTGAATCATGCTATAAGGATTATTTTTGAGAATCGGTCGCCGCGCTCGACGCGTCTCGCGGTCGAAGCGATCTCTAGGTAGTTAAGCCTCATGTGAACGTGATCTAAACAATATTACCAATACATTAACTTACGCTGACGGAGTCGCGGGCACAGCTATATTGTATCATTACGCTAAGGCCAATAGGAGCGGAGCGCCAATGAAGAATGCTTCAAAATCGGGGTTAAATTTAACGTTAGCCCAAAGTAACTATTCCACGCGGACGAAGTCGCGGGCAAAAGCTAGTTAGAAATAAAACACTAGACAAGTTTGGTTGGTCATATCATTAAATATAATTCATCGTTCTTCAGACACGTGTTGGTTTTCATTGCTTCTAAATTTCACAGTTTAAGTTAAATAATTATATACACTTACAGTCTGGGGCTTCTTAATTACCCTTGAACAATATATTTCAGTTGATTAAATCGTGGTACGGGTTCTGGCAGCAGTATTGCATCCGTGTGGTGTGTTTAATCAAAATGTAGCATTGACTTGCTCGGAAACGAACCGCATGTTATGTTCTACGACGTATTTGGCGAAGAACTCCCTTTATATATCTTCATAACGTGACCATTTCTTCTTAATTAAGTTAAATCCTATTAATTAACTATACTATGCGACCCTAGAACAAAGAACAAGACAGCGTGGTGTTAGCAGAAATCGGATGCTTGTCCTAATTACAGAAATATGCAAAGGTTTTCTACTCACGGACATATTCCGGTTAATCCATACTTGGATTTTATATTTAACGTTGGTGCCTTGCCTTTCCTTCGCCATTATTACTGGACATTTACGCCTAAGAGAATCTCTATATCTCCTAAAAGCTTGTGACCTTGCTTCGTCCGCTGACCAGAGGAAAAGAAAGCAGACCTCTTGATAGCGAACTAATAGTCTATGATCTATGATAATAGACAAATACTAATTGGGTCATCTCAGCATATAATCTTACTAAATTACTTTCAAACATTCTATGCATAAGGAGAACACCATTAATTTAATTTTTATTCATTATTAAGTTTAAATATTTTCTTTAACTCAAAATTCTAATACTGGATACACATACGCCATCGGGAGATGGCGCCAGCATACTGCTTTTACATAATTATAACTTTTTTAAACGTTACACGGGTTAGCTAGCGCTTGCAATGTTAGCGCTTGAAAATCGTTTTTTACGGCTTCATCACAAAATATGGAATTTTCTCTATTATAAAAATACTTAATTAGAATTTTTTGCATGTATATGTAAACCTTCGGGAATAAATTGTGTAAATAACAGTGAAAACTGCTTCAAAATCCGTTACGTGGTTTAAAAGAAGAAAGTTTTGAAATAGACACACAGAGGCGGAGGGCGACTTTGTTTTATACTATGTAATGATTAGTGATGGAGGAACAGAATCACAAATGATAGGTCATGGGTTCTCTTCTACTCATTCATACAACGTGTAACGGAAAGGGTATATACACACCAAGGGCACGGCTTCCTTGGATGATATTAAACGATACTGGAACGGTTTCAACTCAAAATAAAATACTCTAAAAATTGATACCAAATTTGCGGTTTCGTAAGTTTCTTAAATTGAAATCATAACAATCGTGTCACCGCACTACGTAGGTCAATAACTTTCAACGCTACTTGCAAATATCACGATAAATCTCTTCCGTAATTCTGTGCGCCTAGTACCTACTGTATCTGGTATCAATGTGTTAAAAATTCTCATTACTTCCGAACATGTAGAGATAGGATTAAAAAACCCTTCCAATATCGTTTGATATCACCCAAAGAAGCCGTGCCCTTGGTATGTATATACCCTTTCCGTTACACGTTGTATAAACTTAGGTACTTAGCTGATATGTAGAATAATTTTGTTATCACTATCATTTCTCTAACTTTAATGTTACAATGTAGGCTGATTGAGCACATGACGAGTTGTACTCATCGTAATTTACTTACATAAGAATCTACTGTCGAAGGCGAAACAGCAGTACTTAACTCACTTAAATTGAAATTTCTATCTTCTTGCAAACTATTTATTATAATCTACACTAATATTATAATGCGGATAAGTTTGTTTGCTTGTTTGTCTAAACGCGCTAATCTTCGAAATTACTTAGTGAATTTTGGTATGGAAGAAGTTTGAAGCTTGAGAAAGGTTAGGTTATTTTTTACTCGACTGCAAAAACAGGAGAGATATTTTTTATCGTGATAAAATTTACGGGAGCGAACCCCGCTCGCATGCTAGTACTAAGATAAAATTGCATAAAATCTTGGAACAAATATTACGAGAAGTCACTGGCTCTTATAATATACATGTTCCTATCTAGCGTAGGAGTCAGGACCTCATTTATATTGTGAAGATGGTTTATATCAATGCAGAATTTTATTATTATAAGTTTTTATGGGATATTTGGGCGCGAATCCAACTCCTACTTCACTGATTATTTAATTTATTGTATATATTTTTATATTTCAGTAAAGATACAGGTTTTTCCGATAGCCAGTTGGATGCAGAAATATTCTTTAATAATACGAGTATTATGTATTTAATATAAATTTAAAATTGTTCCTATAATTTGGAGTTATTAGTGCAAGTAAGGTCCGATGCAAAAATCTATTTTTGTGAGATACTGCTTTTTGTTTTCTGAGAGTCGATCATATAACGTACTATGCACTAGTACATAGAAGATAATAGACAGTACATACGTTATACTTTTTATGGTATTAATAGAATATTATCGACACGCACTTCTATCTCTTTTATCTTTTACACTTTGATTTGTAGGTTATTTTATTTTCAACACACTTGCTCGTAAAGTGAGCCTTATTATATCGTTCTTAGGGCCATAAACCGAACTATAACATACACGTGCATAATAATATTACACACTAGTGCATAATAGAATGATCCCTACAAAGTTAAGTTAGTACCTAACTGCAAATTATATGCGAGTAAACAGAGCATTTTCAATTTAACCGGGTAATACAGTTTTTTTTTTTTTTTTTTGTAACAACAAAGAGGTTTTATGCCACCGAAAATCTATTTACATTTTTGAAATAAATAAATGTGTCCCTAATTAAGACGAAAACACATTTATTATTATCAAATTATTTATAATTCACAATAATTTCTTATAAAATATTTGCATTTTATCACAAAAATTATCATTTTGAAGTAGGCTGTATGGCTGTAATCAATCAACTTACATTTGGCGCGTGCAAAAAAAAAAAAAAAATTGCGCGCCATTTCCCAATTTTCCCCTAATTTTCATATTTTGTTTGTATCGCATTTGTTGCTGTGTGGTAAATAATTATAAAAATGTCAGGTTTTAGTACAGAAGATGAACAATTGATTGATTTAACCCCGCCAGAAATACTAAATGCAGCACAAAATGCAAACGAAAGCCTAATACCTGCAAAATCTAGAGAAAAGTATTTAGCTGCTTACGATAGTTTCCTGCAATGGAAGAGCAACAAAAAAACCCAGTCATTTTCTGAAAATGTGTTTTTGGCGTATTTCTCTGAACTCGCCAATACATACAAACCTAGCTCCCTGTGGTGCATCTATTCCATGTTAAGAAGCATGGTTAAGCTCAAACATGGTGTTGATATCAAAACGTACTGTAACCTGATGGCATTTTTGAAGAGACGCTCGGATGGATATATTGGTCGGAAATCTAAAGTTTTGTCACCAGCCGACGTTGAAAAGTTTTTGAATGAGGCTCCGGATAGTCAGTATCTAGCAACAAAGGTACGTTTCATATTTCTAATCGAAACGAATCTACAATATACAAGTGTGTAACTTTAGCATAATTTCTTAGAACTAATTAATTGATTTCTTTGCCGGTTGCCTTAATATTCGGTGTTACTGGTGCTTGTAGACGACAAGAGCTGTACAATATTACAACAAAAGATGTAGAAATCCACGGAGATATGCTTCTTGTCAAAATTACCCAGACTAAAACCAAGATTCCACGATCTTTTACAATCCAAGGAACGTTTCGTGAAATAGTGAAAAAATACCAAGATCTCCGTTCAACAAAAACAAAGAATGACCGCTTTTTCCAAAACTTTCAGAAAGGAAAATGTACTGCACAAACAATCGGTATTAACAAATTTGGTAATATGCCAAGAGAAATAGCGAAGTATTTAGGTTTGCCTGAGGCCGATTTTTACACTGGACACAGTTTTAGAAGAACGTCGGCTACAATGTTGGCTGATTCGGGGGCTGATATACTAACTTTGAAGCGACATGGTGGATGGCGTTCTGACGCAATCGCTGAATCGTACATAGAAGACTCAATTCATAACAAAGCAAAAATCAATGACAAAATAACGCAAGCCATTAATTTGGAGCCAAAGGCAAAAAAGTTTTGCCCCGAACCACAACCATGTACATCTACTAGCGTGAGTTATTTGGTGCCCTCTCCTTCCAGTAATTTGTATGATTTACCTTTGTCGCCGACATTTACACAAGAAGTAAATGAAGGTACTAAAGAAGTGGCAAGTACCAATGTAACACAAACTGTGAAATTGCCATCAAAAACAATCCAATATCGTTTTGAAAATTGTACATTCACCAATTGTTTTAATAATTAAACGATTTATGCAATACATATTTGTTTTTTCCTCGCAAGTGTGTTGAAAAACGTCGTATGATACACGTGTGTATTGATGATTACCGTCCTCGGCTCTCTTAAGACCCTCACCTGACGGCTCGGGTCTCAATGGCGCCTCAGCGGTAATCACCAACATTACACACTTGTACCATAATGTACTATTACTTATAAGTCATTTTCTGATTCCTAGATCTTTCTAGATCTTTGGTCATTCATTCTATTAAATCTTATTATTATTTGAAATTTATGGTTCAAACTTGAGGTTAACAAACAGGGGAAAACTAGCAAAACGCGATTCTGGTTTTAGTAGATAGGGTCCCTCGAACAAATCATATTTTTTAACATGTTTAATTTCAAGATCCTAATCAAGTTACATAGGTCTTTAAATCAAGAGTGAATAGGTTACTTCTAAACAAACATGCGTCATCTTATTTATTTATTTAAAGATTCTGTTATGAATATTTGCGATTGATTTTATTCTAAGTATCTGATACATCAGCCCTATATCCCCACAGTTTTGAAATAAAAACCTGTATATGTTGAAAAAATAACTAGGCATTTTCGAAAAGATTTTCAAATGATCATTATTAATTGCTTCGTATCAACATGATCCCATAGAAACAATACTTGTCAAAAAACCAAGTCTCGCAACTCAGTTCTTCTACCGTAAAAAGTTGTGAGATCCATGTAATACCAAGTCGGTTATTCGATTATTCAGTCCCTACTTAAGGGACCTTCTGTCTTAAGTTGTTACGTAATTATCCAACCTAATAATCTTATAGTGACCATATCAATATTAAAAATCTTTAACGTTTTTAATAAACAGATTGACTCGGCCATCGCATGAAAACACAATATATCTCACAAGTAATACATACATATATAAATTACATTGTTTTTGCGATTGCCAGTTGGTTGTGCCGAAGTTGAGGTCTGACGTCAACTCCATGCCCAAAAGCTCCAGGCGACTGGTAAATGGCACAGATGTACTTCGGAAAGTAGGGGTCAATTAAAAAGGGCTCCTTTTAACGCTGAAAAGACAAGCCTGTATTTTCAGAGCGATTCATCATTCATTCATTCATTCAGTCATTTCAATTAATTGTCATATAAAGATGGTATTTTTTTATTGATAATAGGCTCGCGCTTGACCACCGTCTCACCTGATGGTAAGTAATGATGTGGTCGAAAAGTAACCTATTCACTCTTGACTTAAAGATCCCTAGGTAGCTATCGGGAAACACAGACTCCGGCAGGGAATACGCACGATGAAAGTATTCCCAAAACGTTTAGTGCGTATAGGTGGGATGTAATATATATATTACTATTTGAATTTAAACTTTGTTTCGTATGGCATAAAGATTGTTATTGTTAAAATTATCTTCTCCGATCCTAAATTATAATCTAGGTCTACAACCGCAACTACTGCAGTTGCGTATTGTACGTACGTACTTGACGGGAGTTATTATATTATTAATTATTATCTATACATTGCATTAAGTTTCGAGTCGCGATAACATAATTATTAAACAACGCAGTGTTCGCGACGCAACGTGCGGTGTTACTAGACCAGAGAAAAACGAGTAGGTAGTCAAAATAATTATAATTATAAGTAATTATTTAGGATAGTAGCGAGGATAATTATTTTAATTATTCGAGTGACGATCGAGTGTTAGTTCTTGTGGACAATGAGCGTTATTTGTGCTTCCTTGGATTATAATAATTTTGGAGAAAAGTAAGTATTTGCTTGTTTTCTGTTTAATCCTAAAAACTATAATTATTATGTTTTATTGCCATGATGAATGATTGCCATTATAGCTGCAGAGATACAATACAATAAGTTTATTTTCTCTCCACAATATACATAAATTACATTATACAGTTTCGCCAAATGGTAGGTACATAACTTAGGTAAGTAGTTATATTGTGGGAGACTGGTGCCTAAGCTAGGCTTGAGGCCTGTGTTACAGGACACCAGGATCCCTTTACATTTTAATCACTAATTATTAAACAAAAGTTAGATTCTGCAACCGCTTTTTCTCCGACAGTCGTTTCTATTATAATTCTAAATTTAATTTCAATATCCCATTGTTTTGCATGTAATCTATATATATTATATAAAAGCGAAATACCACTCGCTGATTAATCACGATATCTCAGAAACTACAAGTAGTAGGGCTTTAAAATTTTGCATGGGGGTTCCTTTTAATACCTACGTAAATGCTCGCTGAGACGGGATTTTGCGAAATTCCCACGGGATCGAGATTTACACGGGAAAACTTCCCATGCGAACGAAGTCGCAGTTGCTCGCGACTTCGTTCTCATGGGTAGTTTTCCCTTGCGAAAAGAAAGCTAGTTCTACTGTGTATATTATAACGGTGTAAGCTGACCATGTGTAACCTTTCAATTTTATATGGCTCACAGACATGCATTAAATGAAATATTTATTTTGTAGATTGGTTATTTTAAATAACACTTTTACACGTCATTTTTATGTGTTTTATGTTTAGCTCGATGAAGCCGGTGTTTCCTAACCACGGAGCAAATACAAAGCAAACATTTGTATTTGCTCCGTGTTCCTAACTGACTATTCTGAGAAGAAACACCGAAACAAGCTCAGAGGTCAACCTCTCTTTTAAAGTCCATACACTATACGAAACGACGACATAGAATTTCGTCTACTTGTATGTTTTTCTTTTGTTGCTGTGAACAGTGTCATATTTTACCTAAACGCAAAACTTTTGCAGCATTTGACCACTGTTACAAGACGTTATCATTCCACTTACATACTCTTGTGGTCTGTACTTCAGGGAACCACGATCCGTTTTCACCAATACGTCTTCGTTTGGCAAACTTCAGCTAGCGTCATTCCATCATCACTGGCGCTATCATCTATTGACAAATGATCATAACTAACGCTTTAATGTACTTAGTTGACTGCCAGGAAAATACTGAAATTGTACTTGATTTTTGTCTCCGGAATCGTCATCAGTGACATCAGAATTACAGTGTTCGGGTGGTAAAAATGTGATACTGTTAGGGATAAGTGTTTCATCATAAACTTCCCATTCTTCGATGATTTCATGGAGTTTAGATTCTCATCCTATTCAAATATTTTTCTAATAAAAATAAAGAATTTATAAGAAATAGCAGTCGATATTACTACTGGTCTTTATAAAGAACACCAAATAAATTCGCAATATAAAGTAAGAAACATTATAAAATAGTTAACTTTTTTTGTTATCACTTAAGGGTGAATTTCCCAAATGACTTATTTTTTTGTCTTCGGTGAAATTAGTATTTGAAAAAAAGAATATTGTTCTGAATTATTTTTTTAGTAATCAATAGGTAGTTATTGGGTTGTGGCAAAAATATAATTTGCCTAGGACTATTACAAAGCTAGAAATAAATACATAAACCTCTATTTTTTTTCAAATCGGTGCTGTCCCTCTACTTTTTTTACAAACAAAACAGCTTATACACTAATAAAAATAAGTAAGCTAAGTATATAACTTATTCTATTTCATAGAATATTAGTTTTGTTATTAATATATAGCATATTTTAATACATAATTAACGATTATTATTACTGAGAGGCACAAACGTATTGGTCCTGCAAAATGTTCTCATATCGCTGGACAAAAGTAATTTAAATCTAACTTTACATCGACGAGTCCGACAGCGTCTCCACCCCAATTGTATTTCCCTCGTTGGTGTGTGCTAGTGCGAAGTCAGGATGGACGTGTGTGAAATCGCTGCATATTCCCGCCAATAACATAAGTACGCCATTTAAGTTGCTCCAGGACAATTATTTTATATTATCGGTGGTTGCATTTTTCTAGTGTAATGAGTAGTTTTATTATTGTTGTTTGGTTCTAACAGAGGTAGTAAGTGAATTAGCTTCATTGTCTGTTATTGAATTTATCGTAGATATTATGCATTTTTTCTAATTTTATAAAAAGTGTGTTATTTCTCACGTCGCTGTTATCATATCGCTGTAATCGGTGGTCTTTATTACCACCGATGTGATAATTTACACCGAAATGATACGAAAAAATCAATCGGTGTCTTATATCTAATATCGGTGTTTTGATTCATGATCAACGCACAGATTTGTCAAATCGGTGGATTACTTTATCATATCGGTAGATCATTTTATCGTCTCGGCGAGTAGATCCCATGTCATTTCGTTAAGTTTACAATGAAACAATGGAACATACAAACATACAGACACATACATACTTACCTACATATACTGCCAAAATCATTACCACAATACCACTGCACTGGGTGGTAGAAGCTGTATAAATGTATCATTAGGGGAGGTCTGTATTCGGTAATGTACGTCTATAGGCTGAGATGATGATGGTGAGGTGGAGCAATTAAACGCATTGAAGGTTTCTCTAGAAAATATTTTCTAGTTACAAAAATAGTAAGTAGGTACATAATAATAAATAACAAAATAATAAATAGATAAAAAGAAAACATAATAAAAAAGAAAACATAGTAATTAGCTGGATCGTCCACAGTAATAAATGTGTATTGTGCAATTTTAACCTTAGATATAAGATTTTTGATATTTTTTATACTTCATTTTAATAAAGATAATAAAAATAAACATTCTTTTTTAATCCTAAGTACCTATAGTAAATATAATAAAATAGGTACATAATTTCAAAAAATATATTTTAATTGTATTTCTAAGAACTCAGTTCTCTTTGGATGTAATCTACTTACATAAGACCCTAAGTTCAGGTCTTCAGTTCTAAGTCACCCATGTAAAAATATAAAGGTACCTACTAACTATTTCCTTTTTGATGTTCAAAGGTGGATAGATTATCATATCGCTGGATATGCACATCATTTCAGTGGATAAACTTATCATATCGGTGGAAACCAGAATTCAAACTGAATTTTCTCCTTAGTCTTAAATGATACGTTGATGATATTAAATTTGGGGATATTTGATATCCTAAAGATTACATAAAACTTGAAAAATATACAAAAAATATATAATTGAAAAAGTTCACCGATATGATAAAAAAAAATGGCATTTGTTGAAATTCACCCTTAAACGACTAATTGAGCTTTGATTATTTACTGTGAAATAGTTTGAAAAGGTAATAATAATAAAATTACTCACCTCATGTTACTCTTGATAATTTTTATGTAAAACTAGCTTTTGCCCGCGACTTAGTCCGCGTGGAATAGTTACTTTGGGCTAACGTTAAATTTAACCCCGAAATTGACTATTTAATTTAAAATATTTTTTCAATTCGAACCAGTAGTTCCTGAGATTATCACGTTCAAACAAACAAACAAACTCTTCAGCCTTATATTATTAGCATAGATAGCTGTTGCCCGCGACTTCGTCCACGTTTCCGTCGTTTTTCGTAAAAAAAAGTAGCCTATGTCCTTCCTCACGGTTCAGTGATTTTGATGTAACAGACAGATTAACTTTCGTAATTTAGTAGGGAAATATAATATGTCAATCTATAATACTGTTGAAAAATATCGCAATACCGAACCGCACAATATTATTGTTAATAGCTGTGCCCGCGACTCCGTCAGCGTGTAACTCCTTGTGTGTTATTAAGTTAATGTATTGGTAATATTGTTTAGATCACGTTTACATGAGGCTTAAGTACCTATAGAACGAAAATACTTCAGCGCAAAGCTTCCGGGTAAACTATGTTGAAAGTTGACCCATCCGGCACGTGAACATAAAGATTTCTAGAACTGCTAACCCGGGAAAGAGCGACGTACAACTGACCATGCGAGAAACAACTGACACCGAGATCTACTCCAGCAACACGAAAAGTCTGCCCTTGAGCCTTATTAATTGTCATTGCATAACACACCGATACTGGGAATCGCGTTCTTTTAAATTGGAATGGAAAATTATTTGGTATTATGGGAATTCTGGGAATAAAGACGGTTTCTCCTGCACCGCAACCTGTTAAAATTTGAGCCTCGATTATATTTTGTTGTAACTGGGTTACTTTTAGCCGAGTTTCATTGCAAAGTTGTGGTGGTTTTAAATTTCGGAGCAGAATAATAATCAGAAAGCTTCGAACTGCTAAGCTATCGGGAGTTACACGTGTTATTGTGAGTCAACCATAAAAGATAGATATATGCTGTTGTGGGATATTTTTTATATAATTTTAAGGAGAACATTTCCGTCCTAAATGATTTCTGTGTAGCTTTAACCATTAAGGTTGCACACGCGACGGAAGCTTAAAAAATGGAGTAACTTCTCCCGTTTTCCCAACACTTCCCTTCACTGCTCTGCTCCTATTGATTGTAGCGTGATGAAAAGTATACTATAACCAGCTCAGGAGTATGAAAAATAATTGTACCAAGTTTCGTTAAAATCCGTCGAGTAGTTTTTGTTTCTATAACGGTTATACAGACAGACAGACAGACAGACAGACAAAAAATTTACTGATTGCATTTTTGGCATCAGTATCGATCCCTAATCAACCCCTGATAGTTATTTTGGAAATATATTTCATGTACAGAATTGACCTCTCTATAGATTTATTATAAGTATAGAAGATAGATAGGTACTAAAAACTGTTTTACACAATAGTTGTAATGTACCGCCACACATCTCAGCTTTGAAATGTCATCAACAAATATTGTTTGTGCTAACCCTTAGATCAACCATTTATTGATCAAAGTGACCACACACTTTTTGTTTATGTGCGGACCTTGTAAAAGGACACTGGCAACAAGTGAGTTAAAGGGCCTTTAGAACACAGTTCAGTAAGGTTAAGATAAGGATTACGTTGAAGATAAGACTGCTTGCCAATGAGTCCTTCTGCATACTCGTATGTGAATTCCCTGGCTTATTGCTCGTGTGTGTAATTTTTAGGGTTCCGTAGCCGAATGGCAAAAAACGGAACCCTTATAGTTTCGAAATGTCTGACCGTCTGTCTGTCTGTCCGTCCGTCCGTATGTCACAGCCATTTTATTCCGAAACTATTAAGACTTATATAAAACTTGGTAGGTAGATGTATTCTGTAAACCGCTTTCCGATTTTAAGAGAAAATCTAAAAAAATATTTAAAATAAAGGGGGCTCCCCATACATGGAACTGAAACTGAAAATATTTTTTTTCATGAAACCTATACGTGTGTGGTATTTATAGACAGGTCTTTAATAATGACATGAAGGTTTCTAAAATGACTTTTTCATAAAGTTAATTGTTTCAAAGATATACGCTTCCAAAGTGGTAAAATGTGTGTCCCCCCTCTAACTTCTATAATAATGAAGTGAAAAATCTAAAAAAGAACATATGGTGTAGATCTGAATGTAAACTTTCAACCAAAATTGGTTTAAACGAGATCGAGTCAGCAGTTTTTGAGATAAAGTATATTTTCTAAAACCGCAAATATAACTTTGTAATTCATACAAATACTATGAAAAACAAAGTTATTTGGCGTAGTTGTAAAAATTGTAAATAAGCTAGTTTTAAGAAATTTGTAAGGTTTTTTTTTTAAATTAATATGTTAAGTATATTATATTTATTATAGTTACTACGCAACCCTTCATGGGCGAGTCCGACTCGCACTTGGCCAATTTTTGTCGTTAATTTTATATTTATTTTTAGATAATTTTATTTGAAGTAGATATTTTTTTAATGTTTAGTGTATTGACAGTTTTGTAAAGCTAATTTTTAATGTGAATGTGAGAGCAATAGGTATAGACTCTGATATTCATTTCTGATTAGTTATTACACTTACTAAAAAAAAACTTTATTATGCTAAGATTGTGAAAATCTATTTCTTATATTTAAAAGAGTAACCGTGGAATTTCTTGCCGGTTCTTCTCCATTGGAAACGACCAATTTCGAACTGTGCACTTACTTCTGACGTTTTGCCTATGTAGGCAAAATATTTTTAATTTTTGGTTTTGAGTTCGCGTCTGCACAATTTTTTGGGTGTGGGCGTGAGACAACAGGAGAAAGCTCTAGTGTGGGACAATTTGTAAACAAACATATTAAAGGATAAATTATTAAACTGTTACAAATTAAGCGGATTGGAGTCCAGGCACACTCTTCTTGAGATAATGTTAATCAGCTTAATGCACTTGTGTCGAGTCAAAGCTCCAGAGCCTAGATCATCCGCGACGAGTTGCAAGTTTATCGATTTTCTATTGGTTACATTCCGGAGAGTGTGCGATGGAATTGCAGTCTTATTCCGCCAAGCCCGTTCCATCATCGGACTACAAGACGAATGGCGATGCGCCATCGTTACATGGTGGACATCCCACTCATACGCACTAAAGTTTTGGGAATACTTTCATTGTGCGTACAGTTAAGGAGTGGAATTCCCTGCCAGAGTCTGTGTCTTTAAGTCTCAAGTGAATAGGTGGTCTCTAGGCAAGCGTGCTTCATCTTCGTCCACATCATCGCTTACCATCAGATGAGATAGAGGCCAAACGCGCCTCTAACGCATAAAAAAAATCTGTATTATCTCTGTAATAAACTAATAACCGTTATGACTGTTCTGACCTAACCAATAATAAAGTTACATTGTAGGTAATTACCTACCTATAACTGTGGTAAGACGAGGGGTGCACCGAGTGCGTCCACTGTTTGCAGTATTTTTATGTCGTACTAATTCTCATAGTGAAAACCTATGACTCACATTTTACATAGGTATATTGATATAATATTTTAGTTGTCCGCCAACCACAATATTATTAGTATTGAAATCAAAAACTTGGAATTATAGAATATAGTTAGTACCTACATATATTAGATGTGGATTACGTAGTGGGTTACACACTTATACATATTGTTGCATGATAATTTTAAGTTTATTTTTACAGTGTGTAATTGTTTGTTTTCCCGGATAAATAAAATAAAATTAAAATAGATGGCGCTACATTACCCGCACTGTAGCGCCATCTAAAAACATTATACTAAAACCCATTTAAAACGCACACTGTGGACTTAATTTTTCTCAAGTGTTGATAGTAAAGTTTCACTAAATCTCTCAATAGATAGCGCTGTTATACAGAAATGCAAGGAATTATATTATTTTCCTTTATGTGTTGAAATTCAAAATAATCTGCTTAAATTATAAAATTAAACTATTTATCTATAGTTTCAAAATAATTGTTTTTCTTAAGTGTTTATTATAACAATTTAGTTATTTACACTTAATACTAAGCACAAACACAAACAACTCTTTGAACGGCGGAACCGACTTTAATGGGATTATTACTAATAGATAGACGATGTTCTTGATCAATATACAACGTGTAATTCAAAGGGTATATTGTGCCGTAAATGTATATGTATAATTCCGTGAACCCACTCCAAACACTAGTATATTTAGCTTAGTTGGAGGGGTTAACAAGATTACTAGTAGAAAACGTGAATCCTAACCACATTGTTAGTATCTTTTTATTAAAAAAATATCTTATACATGAATGGGAATAATAATCGATGGTGGTTCTTGCAACGCCATTTATCGGTTTTTAACTAAATTCTTACTTGATCGCAATATTGTAGAGGAGAAGGTGGTAATGTGGTCCCCCACTTTGTTTTTGAGTTCTAGTGTAAAAAGTAAAAGCAATACAAATCTAAATAATACACTAACAGTTTTAACTTATGGAATTTAAAAAAATGCGACTGAAAATTAAAAAATATATGTATTCTAAAAAAACGCTATTTTAACAATTTGAGATCAAGTGAGGGTTATATGGCACCCTGGGGGCAAAATTAAATGTATTGTACTTAACGACGAAAATCGCAGGTATAATATTCGCCTTCAGGATCTGCACAGTCAGTATGAGCCCATAAGTTACAGCTCTGATAATGAATCTATTCTTCTTCACGTCTTTCGCTGGAATAACTGGTGTCACAGAGTCCTCAGGTACTAGTGAAGAATGGACATTTCTATCACATTCAAACGAGTCGGTTTCTACGACTTCTTCATTATCGGAGTTAATGCTGGATATCACGTCTCTTTGGTACCGATTAGAACTGCTGGCGTCATCCTCTCTATCATCTCGGCTGCTTTTATGGCCGCCTCCACGTAAGATAGCATGATTTTAAATAAGAAATATGAAAGGGGGCCATAATACCTGCGGGGACCACATTACGACCTTCTCCTCTACCTATATGAATAAAAATCGTATTATCTATTTTGCCAATTGGTGATTAAATAACACTTTTACATGTCATTTTTTTTGTAAATTTAAACTATACTCCATTTGAAATAGAATTAGACAAAAGAGGCTCGTAGAAGCAGGAATGCAAAACATTTTATTTCAAGGTGAATTAAAATTTTGTTAGATAAATATAAGACAGTAGATAGGTACCTACTAAATATTAATTAGATAAACGAAATAAAAGTGTTATTTTATTTTAAAGTATAGTTTATTTATAATAAAATCTTCATCACATAATATTACAAACTTACAACAAAAATAATTAATGGAACAACCTGTCACATGATGATTTAAGTTTTAAGAATACAGGAAGATATTTTTTTAACAATAATTTATTTTAAATATCAACTCACAACACTCAATATTTTGTTTGAACTTCTTTTTTTTTCATTATCTAAATTTAGTCACTGTCACATCAAAAATATTATGCAACATCAGCTGTTGATCCTGTGAAATACAATTAATACAAGTCAATTTTTTCGTTGGGCACGCCGCAATTGCGGCGGTAATACCCCTCTTTGAGGAGTGGCTAGATCGGCGTCACGGCGTCCTGACCTACCGCATGACGCAGGTCCTCACCGGACACGGAAGTTTCGGGAGGTACCTGTGTCTGATGGGAAAGGAAGAGACGCCTGGGTGTCACCACTGCGAGGGTCGCCCTGAGGACACAGTCGAGCACACGGTGCAGGAGTGCCCAGCTTGGGCAGAGCACCGACGTGTCCTCACGGCGGCGATAGGCGGAGACCTCTCGCGCCCGGCATTGGTCGAGGCCATGCTGCGGGGCGAGAGGGAGTGGGAAGCGGTCGCCTCCTTCTGCGAAGCAGTCATGCTTCCGAAGGAGGAGGCGGGCCGCGTGAGGGAGAGGATGGCGTCCTCCCTCCAGCCCAGCCGCAGTGGTAGACACCCACGGCGTCGGATGTAGGCCGACGATCTCCGGCCACCGTAGGCGCGGGCATGCGGACAGCGAGTAAAGGGCAACTCGCTGTCCGACCATGGACCATGCCCGGGTCGACGGTGCGTTGTGTTCCACGCGCGCCTCAAAGAGCGTCAGCAATATGACGAGGCCCCCCCGTAGAGGGCCGAAGCCTGCCGGGGTCGTGGGACTCATCCCATTACCTTGACCCCGGTACGTAAAGGGTCATTGAAGGAACACCGTGGATTTTAGTCAGTAAAAGTCTGACAGTATGGGGTGGGAGGACTTATTTGATAATTTTCCCACGTTAAAAAAAAAAGTCAATTTTTTCGTACCCACATATTTTCATTGCTAGAAATAGCTCATAGATATACTATAATACACTATAACAGAGTAGTAACAACATTTATAACTTTAAGTTCACTTTGCATGTGTTAATTAATAATACAATATTTTTACTCAACTAATAGTCAATAAAAATGGCGTGTTCATTTGTTAATGGTGAGAACAGTCAACAAAATATATTAAAAGCAAAAGCAAGTCAATCAAGTACATATGACCAATGATAAGTCGCCTTCCTTTTCCCGTTGAGTTCCTTAAACCAGTGGATAGACCTGCCCAATGTGTTTCTTTTGAGGACTCAATAGTGGTGTCTTGCAATATTAAACTTTTTATGTGACCTGTATGATAAGAGGTCATTTTGAATACAATATACACAAAACAAATTAATGAAATTATGTTGTACTTTTGTATTTAACTTTTCTAAATCGTAATTCTACTGAATGCAAGATGGCCATACATTTCGTGGTACATAAAAAATTGTTAAATATATTAGAAGCGCTGTACCTTCATTTAGCTAAGTCTCATCTAAATAATATATCTTTCTTCCTTCATTCATTAGCCTTATTAGTTCATGAAGATATTTTAGTCTCCGTAGGAAGATCTCCTATTTGTCAGTGAGTGCACTTTTTCTGCTCCGTATGATATATCTGAACTTTATAAGATTGCAGGCAACTACACAGTGGCCTGAGATACGTCCATAAATAAAAAATATATGTTTAAACACAATGCACGTTGCTTACAAATATTTTTATAGTAATAATTTTATGAATCATCCTTACCATCAACTTCTGCAGTATTCTTTATTAACTCAGTTATCGGTCAGTGGGTCGTCTTAGGGGCGGAGTTCAAATCAACAAAGAGTACCTTCAGGCCAGGACTCCTTATGTTGCTTAAAATATTAGTATTTGCTTTTCTAAAACACGAAGTGGAATGTTTCAGTCACTTTTTCTCGGGAGACATTAATGACTCATCGTGGTCAACTTTTGGGCTACGTTTTTGTCGTCGTTGGTTTTAGTCAGACCAAATCAGCTCGCACCGAGATCACCCGTAGTGCAACAAAACGTAACGTTTTGTATAAAACAACTAATTAATAACAACACAAATAACCTAAACAAACTAATAAGAATGGAAAAACCGAAACGAATAACCACTTAATCACGAAAATTATAATATATATTAACAAAACATTGTCAGCAAGCCGTGTTTTGTTAATATATTAATTATATATTAACAAAACAAGTCGTAGCATTCGCAAGTATTCACTAGCAAATGACATTACTTCACATGACAATCAGGGAACATTTACGTCAATTTCACAGACGACATAAACTGGTAAAATTAGAAAAACCCGGCTGTCACAGCTTATGAATGGATTAACTATAAAAATCCGAATACTGTTCACACCTGCTTCATTTAGCCTTTTAGAATTGACACTTTAATTTTAAGTTGAATTGTAATAAGTTATTTAAATAAAAGTCACTTAATTTCATAAGGTAAATTGTTAAAATGATTATAATGAAGTGTGACAGCTGGTATATAAATAGATTTAAATAAATTTAGCGTCAATTGTAACTGAAACGAGTTTGTTAGTTTTTTATTACAAAGTTTACATAAAAAAGAACCTTTTTTAACTTATGTCTAATGCTATTTTAAATGGAGTATAGATGGCGCTGGTTTTTTATAATTGTCTACGCTGAGAAGAAACACTAGAACAAACTCAGAAGTCAGTCTCTTTTGAAGTCCATACAATTTGTATTAGTCAAATCATATTCATGAGGACCATGTACAAGTGCGTTTCAATTTCTATTAGGAAAATCTTAGCGCCATATTCTGACATCTTAGCTGTCAAACCGAACCATTTGGGTAGAGTGGACACAACAAGGATTTATTAAAATATTTGTTTTCAAACATCGAGCGAAACAAAACTAGTCCCCTTTCCATATTTTGGTGGTCAAACGCGAGCCTATTAACAAAAATAAAATAAAATATAGTTTTAATAATTTTGACATGACTTCTGGGCCTTTGTGCCATGCGTTCACTTTACTTTCGGGCGTATTGGTGCCAACAATGAAAATAAGAGAGAAAAGTTGTTTAAAAAACTGATTATAACGTTAAATAATTAAATATTATATTTAAATTTGATGTGAGAATTGGTTAAACAAAGTAAAATAAACCGTTATTATTTTTCGCCATTAAGTTTTCTTTGCAAACCGTACTTCTTGAGTGATATTTGACAGATAAAGGTAATTGAAATTCCTAATAGCATTTGAAACGCATAGTATAATATAGTAGGTTATTGTGTACCTAAGGTGCTCTTCCGAAGAAAGATACAAGCAATTGTCAGTGATCGTTGATCGCTATTTCAAGTTTTGGAGCATGCAATAGCAAGATCAGAATGTCCCTAGAAAATGTCTACAATGGTTCATTTAGAGAAGCTCATGGCTAAATAATAACAGCCACATAGGTCGATCTTCAACGTTAAGCAACGCTTGCTGAGGTCAGTCAGTAGATGAGTTATTCATCTTGACATATAGGTTCCTTCGTTCCTCGAAAAGCACGTATAGTCTCGGCTGCTATTTATAGGTACAGACGCCAGCACATCAAGCTACAACAATCTGTCAAATTTCTTTAATAGATTTTCAACGTTATTGTTAAAGAAATTAGGTTAAATGATAAATGATCTTTATTTTGCAAATTGGTTATTAAATAACACTTTTAGACGTCCGTTTTTTCTTCGTAAATATTAACTAGATGAGGCCGGTGTTTCCTAACTGTCTACCCTGAGGAGAAACACCGAAACAAACTCAGGGGTCCGTCTCTTTTAAAGTCCATACAATCTACACTGGTTTAATTATATGGGAACCTTGTAGGTTTCAGTCTGAGGCAGTCTTTTGAAGAAAGATGCTTACAGATTTGAGTGGGCCTGTCCATACAGTGTAAGCATTTGTCAAATGACGTATAGCTCAACTTAGAACAAGGAGCTTAACGATTTGACGAACAATACCAAGGTTTGGGTTGGGGTTTGTCTTTGGGTAGGCCGCAAAAGGCACTCAAACTGCCAGACAATTTATTATGTTTAACTCGAATAAAATAACCTACATAGTGCACATATTCACAATAGTTTATGAGGATTATGTAGATTAGTCTGAAATGGCCTTTTGAGGAAAGACCATACAGATTTGAGTACACACGTCTCGTCAGTGCAAGCTTTTGTCAGTTAGTCTGTAAGCTCAACTTTGGACTACTAAGGAGCTCAACGACCTGACGAACAATGCCAAAGACGGTACATTTGAGTAGGTCACTAAAATACTCAAACTGTCAGACAACGTCGTAATAAGATTGTCGGGAAAATTTGACAGTTTGGGGTAGCTTCATGTGCTGGCTTCTATACATCTTTGATAGGCGTTACGGTTATAGTCAAAAGCCAGAAATTCAAACACCAATCTTGCCAAGGATCAGGGAGGCAGTCACACCATGTGAAATACGGTTACTCAGCTGCATTTAGTTAGACTGAAGACAACCCCGACATATTTAAGAAAAGGATAAGCCGAAGATGATTAATTGATTAAATAGTTCATTTAGTGCTTACAACGCCATCTATGATCTCAAGCAAAAATCACGTCCACGCTTCTTAAGGCGATTGCCAATTTATTTTTTAAACAACGTGTTACAAATCTGGTTGGTGTTAAATAATTATAACATCTGACAATGTACTAATTACTTCATAATTGTCAATTATCATGACGGATTTACTTGCCAGTAAAGAAACAGTTCTAGTAAAAGCAATTCTGTAAAAAAATATCAATGAAAATGTATGTATGCGCACAACTTCGGAACCCCTGCACTAAATTGGTTGGTTATTTTTTTGTTCTGTACGTTATTGTCACTAAAAGGCGTGTGTTCAAAAAAATCTACAGAAATTATTAAGTATGAATGCAAACGAAGTCGCGGTACTCAGAACCAAGTCACTAAGGCTATAAAAATACAACGAAAGAATAAAATATTATAATATCTAGTGTATTTAAAAACTAAAAACATAATATTTATGTCTCTGCTAAAAATCTTCTGTTCCTATTAGTTCAGCTGTCATTGTGAAATATCAATCCAAGATGTTTTTATTTAAAATATTTTTCTCCAACTACCTTCAAAAGTATTTTTTCTTAATGTTTGTACGTCATATTGAACAGACAGAATCATAACGCCAAAACTATAATGTGTTGTAAACAGTTTGCTCTAAATTAGAGAACTATTAACATTAGTGTACTTTGATGTGATTTCATACTTAAAAAGTGTATGGTGTAGTGTTCATTTATTTATCAGTGGGATAATCAATGCAAAAGCAAGTAAGTAAATATACATTCTATCGCTTCTATTCACAAAGGAATTTCATCAAAATTATGTATAAGTATATGTACACCGCATAGTATAAAACAGTCGCCCTCCGGCGCTGTCTGTCTGTTTCTAAGCTTTCTTCTTTTAAACCACGCAAAGGTTTTTGATGCAGGTTTCACTGTTATATACAATTTATTCCCGAAGTTTTAAACATACAAAACATTCTAATTAAGTATTTGTACACTCTTTTTCGCACTTCTTTGAATCTGAATGAAATTTGGTAAGTAGATAGTTGACACCCTAGATAAAAACATAGGCATAGGCCACTTTTCGGCCCGGAATTCTCACGGGATCCGGATTAACGCGAGAAAACCAACCCATGTGAACGAAGTCGTGGGGTAGAAGCTACTTAGTAGATTATAAACAAACCGTGTCAAATAACCATTCATAGGCACTTTTGAAATGTCAAAGTCGCTCTGTCAAAGAAGTGAGACATCTTATTATTTTGAATAATGCAGAAGTAATGCAAACATTGCCAAAATAAAGGAAATCAATCAAACTCAGAAATATTTTATTTCACATGAGTACTTGGCCTACATGGGTACTTATAAAACGTCAGCAGAGCCGGCAAGAAACTCCATGGTTACTCTTTTCAAAATACATTACGCCATAACGTAGTTCCAATAAGCAAGCAAGCCACATGTGCATAAGCATTAATTGCCAAGCAGTCTTGTCTGCAACGTAATCCATAATCTTATAATATGCTTTTTAGGATTCTGTAGCCGTATTGCAAAAAACGAAATCGTTACAGATTCGTCATGCCTGTCTGTCCTGTGTATCACAGCAATTTTATTCTGAAACTATTAGGGCTACATAGTTGAAACTTGGTAGGAAGATGTATTCTGTGCACCACATTACAATTTAAAAATTAAGGGGTGTTTCCCATACATGGAACTGTAACTAAAAAAAAACTTATTTAAAAAATCTAAAAAACCCGACTGCTCAACTGAAGTGTAAGAAACAAGCACATTTTTATTTTTAAAAGTGACAATCAGGCGGGACCCGATTGAACATATTTTTTTTTAAAATGGGATGGGTCCGCCTGCTTGTCACTTTTAAAAATAAAAATGTGCTTGTTTCTTACACTTCAGTTGAGCAGTCGGGTTTTTTAGATTTTTTAAATAAGTTTTTTTTTCAACTTTTTAGTTAAAATATTAATTTTAATTTTTTTAGTTTTCCCGGTCGTGTCACATTGGCACTCCACCATATTCAGAAAGTGAGTCCATATTTTTAAACTTTCTCATTGTGTTATTTTGCTAGTATTACACTAAAACATGATATACCTTTTTGAAATCCTTATGTTAAGCCCTTTAATTTGATATCCATATTGTAGTATTTGAAAAAAAAAAAATTTTTTTTTCACCATGTTTAATGGCTTCGCACAGCCGCCATGTTTATTTTTTTTTAATGTCACCTATCTAAGAACACTCGGGCTGTTAAGACAAATCTAACGATACCTCAATTTTGTGAATCTGTTCAGCGGTTCTGGAGATATGAGGTAATAAAGAATATTACAAACATACATACATACATACAAGATACGCGCGAAAAACATAACCCTTCCTTTGCAGTCGGGTAAAAAGATAATAATCATCAAACCTATAAATATGAAAAAAAATGGTTTGAACGACATAAAGTCAACAATTTTTGAGATATAGCAGATAAAAAAAACACACAATATATAGCATTATCATTCATAGTAACAACATGAAAAACAAAGGTATATACTTGCTACTACGGAACCCTTCATGGGCAAGTCCGACTTTATAGTCGTCGGACTATAAAGTCAGACGCACTTGGCCACTTTTCTTAGTGTTTTAGCTGCAAAGAAGTGGCGCAACGAAGTCCTGCGCAACACATTCCTCTGTTACGTTTCAATAATAATAATAATTGAATAAATACAATAGTATAATTAAATAATTAGATACAAGAACCTTAGATATAATGAGAGGCCTTATGTCAGATAGCACGCTAATTAAATACGAGTACATTGTATTGACAAATACATGTTAAACAAAAAACTATCCGCACTGCATTTGTTTAAACTCCTCTATAGCTTTTTTAAAGAGAACTAGCAATGTAGGCAGAAATCTGGTTGACCCCTCCAACTAAGCTAAATATGCTTGTGTCTGGAGTGGGTTCACGGCAATAGTTTAATGGGTGGGATTCGGTACCGTGACCTCTCGATCACATGTCGGACGCCTTACACATTAGGCTATTGACTAGGAAATTAATGATATACATAAGGCTGTTGTCCCACCACCGACGATGAACGAGTAGCGAGTAAAGCTAGCATCTGAAAACGAGTTGTTTGTTTTGTTCGATTTTTTTTTTGTTTTTCACGTATTCACTCATTCACAAATCTATGCCGTAAAATTGAATCTTGATGAACCCTAACAATTGGCTAAATACTAACAGGCGCACCGGTTAATTTTCAAGGCTGAGGTAGGTCCATTGATAAATGACCATTTTAGGCGGTTGTCCCAACGCCGATGATGAACGATTAGCGAGTAGAGCTAGCATCTGAAAACGAGTTGGCGTGCAGCAAGCAGCGAGTTTGTTGTTCCGATAGTTTAGTCGCTGAGCTATCATCTGGTTGCTCTCGGCGTGAGTTCTGACCGCCAAGTGATCGCTGAGCGAGTATTATCTTTGACAGCTCTTGTCGCTTAGCGACGGAACTAGTGAAGCGAGCACTCGCCGGCAGTGTGCATCTCTCTTGTTTACACAGAAAGTAACGAATAATGTATTATTCTATTATTGCATGCCTAACTATAGCTTTGCTAATATGTTTTTTGAACACATTTAAGATATTGTATAATCTGTGGAAAATGTCGTGGGTTATACACTGGCTATATGAATTGTATTTACTGTATTATTTTTTTAGTGTGTAACTGTTTATTTTTCCAAATAAATAAAATAAATAAAAATAAAAGTATATCTATTGTACGTTTTTTGAGCGAGAAATACTTAACACAACGTACGTGAAGTTAATCGTTTCCTCGCTGGCGGTGGGACTACTGCCTTATCATGGTAAAAACGAATGAGAGAACGTTTCCTCTACTGAGACACAGGCTTTCTCTCTATGAGAGGAAATGGTGCAATATGTATTCAGAGTTATCGCTCCTAGGACATATCGGTTGCCTCACGAGGTTTTCTTTCAGTGTTTTGAGAACAGTCGTAATGATGAAGTTACACAAAGTAATGTGCGTGCCTGAGCTCACAGTTAACAACACAACCCACAGCTTACAACTCGTTAGTTTTGCCTGCAACCACTGGGCCATTATTGCTCCCTTGGATAATTTAAATCATCTCGTAATACATCAACATAACGTAACTTCTGTAGGTTATTGTGTTAGGTAAAAAGTGGAATTCCCTGCCTGAGTATATATTTCCTGAGAGCCATAACCTGGGAGCCTTTAAGTCAAGAGTAAATAGGCCACTTTTAAGTAAGTGTGCTTCATCTTCGACCACATCATCGCTTACCATCAGGTGAGATGGTGGTAAAATAATCTTGATTGGGAAAATAAATGGATGTCTGTATCGAAAAATCTAATTCACATAAAAGCATCATGTCACAATGTTTGTTATCGTTACTCCTCCGAAACGTCTCCACCGATTTTTATGAAATTATTCATGTATATTTGGTAGGTCTGAGAATAAGTTGTAGGCTATTTACAGACCCTCCGGTTGTAGCTATCAGGAAACACAGAATCCAGCAGGGTTTTCAACTCCTTAGTACCGTAACGTATTCCCAAAACGTTTTGAGGGATGTATCTATACATATAATAAAACAGTAAAAAAGTGTGTCTGTATATTTCATATTTTTACAAAAATAATCATTTATTAATTAAGTTAATGAAATTAGTTAGGAAACAGTAATAGAGGAAGAATTTAGAAAAAGTCTGTCTGTTTGTACACGCTAATCTCCAGACCTAATGGATGGATTTTAATGAAATTTGACCAGGATTTATGTCGAAAACCCACCCATGCGAATGAAGTTGCGGGCAGTATTTAGTAAGCAATAAATTGAAATTGATCTAAAGCTCTTTAGACACATGTATTATAAATTTCCTGGTACAGACACCTTGTAAACGAAAGATGGAAATGACCTATGCAAAGATGGTTATGTACCCACGACCTATAACTCGCTAGTCATGCCTGTAATCATTAGGCCACAACTATTTACTATTATTATTTATTTCTTTAATTCCAATATACAATAAATTACATTTATAAATATTCTCTAAAAAAACAACATTAAAAAAAGAAAAATAGTAGCCCACCGGTATCGGGAATAGGGTCCAAGCTCGTTAGCTTGGACCCTATTCCCGATAGGTATAGGTATGGAGCCCGTTGGCTCCATACCTCCACCTCCTGACGATACGCGTCGTGTCCAGGAGTACCGCTTTCTGAAGCAAGCCCTTGATCCAACCGACTAACGAGAGCCTCCTGAGGTGTTGGTCGTGGCTCTTGGCTGTTAAGCCATTGGCTGAGATGACTATCAGTACAATGATTGCCGAGTTCACATCCCACATGTAGACAATCTCGTGCGCCAAGTCAAGATACTTGATTTCCTTATCTTTCTCAGCTTTCACGAGGTTCTCGTCATGCGGGATATAAGTTATGTCAACAATCATGGCACGCCTCTCGGTTCGGTCTACCACCACTATATCAGGCTTATTGGCTATTTATTTATTATATACTTTTTTTTTTTTTAATTCTTTATTTATTTAGGGGGTTTTTTCATAAATGAATATTTCACCCCCATTATTGAAAACAAAAATTTCACTTAATATTTAACTTAAATAAACTTACAAAAACTAAGAAACAAGAAAACACTACTCTGACCTTAACTTTAAACCTACCATCACCATCCTAACCAGCATTTTGGCTTCATCAGACAATGGTGAAGCCAAAATACTATTAAAGAAACCTACATTGCAGTACCTATTATTAAACATAGATCGCCTTTGACGCTCAAGCCGACAACACTCCGTTAAAATGTGGTGCGCGTCCTCCAAAATTCCACACACTGTACAATTAGGTGATTCTACTTTGCGCATCATGTAAGCAAAACTATTGAGCGGAATATGACCAGATCGGAGCCTCAAAGCCGTCACCAGTTCCTGCCTGTGTATCCCACCCACATCGAACCACAATGAACGACAAAGAGAGGGCTGAATAGTCCTGTACCAAATACCCTTCGTCAAGGACCTTTTATCGAAATATTCTGACCAGAACTCAAGACACGAATGTCTCACTGTAGGAATTAGTTCCGTATAAAAAGGTAAACAGGAATATTCATAACCATCGGATGCAGCTTCGTTTGCAAGACGGTCGACTACCTCATTACTCTCCAGTCCAATGTGCGAAATATATGTACACCTTACAATATTTCTATGGATACAAAAATTAAAACTAGTGTACAATAGGCGATCTTATCGCACAGAGCGATCTCTTACAGACAACCTTTGGATGGACAAACTTAAAAGAAACAGACTAACCCATTCGCTGCCACCAGAATTTTTTTTTTTTTTCATTATGATCTACTTATTTTTTTTTGTTTTTCGGTTTGAAATAGCTATAACTATTTATGTAAATAGTCAAGTATTTAAAAAAAAACAAAATACAGAAAAAAGAGCGTAAACTCATATGTTGCGTTGGTGGCACACAGCTGTTATTTTTTTTTAACAGAACCGGTAACGCAAGCCTTGCGTTGGTGTAATGGATGATGTTATGCAATCACATGCGCACCTAACAAAGTAATAATGACTAATCTGCAATGAAAATGTGTTCATGAAAAAGACAGTAAATAAAAGTTTTGTTTAGAAATAATGTTTTATTAATTAATAATTGTGATACAATTTAAAACAATTCACAATGCAAAGTCCAGGTTGCTCATCACAATCGGGACAGTAATAAGGGGTGTCTTTACGTTTTTTTCTGTTTCCCAACATACTTTGCATCTCCGGCGCATTGACTTTCCCTTTTGAGGACAAGGTTGTATTACATGGACTTGAGAAGAAGTGCGACAAGTAGTAATATTGACATCTGGAACTAAATTCTCGATCACTGACAATCGGAAATCATATAAATGCTTCTTATTACCTGATAGTAAGTTATACATGGTAAAAGAATTATACAGCATTTGTTGTAGAATGTGAATCCCCAACTTTTTATACCATCTTACAGTTATGTCAACAATTATGTCAATGAGTCAGTCAGTGAGTGAGTGAGTGGTAATTTAGCTTTATATAATATAACTAGTATTTGCGTGTTGCGCGAGGTGCAAGCACCTCGCGTGCTTGTGAAAAAAAAAAAGGGTGGGTGTGATGGGGGGAGATGGGGGGCGTTTAGTATATGCGTGTTGCGCGAGGTGCAAGCACCTCGCGTGCTTGTTAAAAAAAAAAAGTGGGGGGCGCGGGGGTGATGGGGGGGGGTTTAGTATTTGCGTGTTGCGCGAGGTGCAAGCACCTCGCGTGCTTGTGAGAAAAAAAAAAACAAAAAAAAAAGGGGGTTGATGGAGGGGTTTAGTATTTGCGTGTTGCGCGAGGTGCAAGCACCTCGCGTGCTTGTGAAAAAAAACAAAGTGGGGGGGGTTGATGGGGGAGATAGGGGGGGGGGAGGGTTAGTATTTGCGTGTTGCGCGAGGTGCAAGCACCTCGCGTGCTAGTGAAAAAAAAAAAAAAAAAAGTGGGGTTGGTGTTAGTGGGGGGGGGTTGCAGAAGTATTTCGACTAAAGCATTGCCCCTCTAAATGAATCCGAAAAAAAAAATTTCCAAGTCTCTTAATTTCCGAGATCCGCCTAAAGGGGGCGAGAAGGGGGGTGGGGGGGGGACTTTGAAAAATGGTTTTTACTTTACCGAGCCTCCTCTACACGAATCCGTAAAAAACAAAAAAATACGGGTCTCGTAGTTTCCGACATACGATAGGGGGGGAGAAGGGGGGTGAAAAGGGGAGGTTTGGCACTTTTCCCGTAGGTTTGAGAGTTACTTGTTTACGAATCTGTCAAAATATACCCACCTCCCCATACACCATCTGGGAGAACAATTATGTCAATGAGTGAGTGAGTCAGTCAGTCAGTGGTAATTTAGCTTTATATAGTACTAGCTTCCGCCCGCGACTTCGTCCCCGTGGAAAAAAAAATCCCCCGATTTTGAAACATTCTTCATTACTGCTCCGCTCCTATTGGTGTTAGCGTGATGATATATAGCCTATAGCCTTCCTCGATAAATGGGCTATCTAACACTGAAAGAATTTTTCAAATCAGAACGGTAGTTGTTGAGATTAGCGCGTTGAAGCAAACAAACAAACAAACAAACAAACAAACAAACTCTTCAGCTTTATAATATTAGTATAGATAATAACTAGTATTTGCATATAGCTTGTGAAAAAAAAAAGGGGGGCGGTGATCGGGGGGTTTAGTATTTGCGTGTTGCGCGAGGTGCAAGAATCTCGCGTGCTTGTGAAAAAAAAAAAATGGGAGGGGGTGATGGGGGGGGTTAGTATTTGCGTGTTGCGCGAGGTGCAAGCACCTCGCGTGCTTGTGAAAAAAAAAAAAAAAAAAAGTGGGGTTGGTGTTAGGGGGGGGGGGGTTGCAGAAGTATTTCGACTAAAGCATTGCCCCTCTAAATGAATCCGAAAAAAAAAATTTCCAAGTCTCTTAATTTCCGAGATCCGCCTAAAGGGGGCGAGAAGGGGGGTGGGGGGGGGACTTTGAAAAATGGTTTTTACTTTACCGAGCCTCCTCTACACGAATCCGTAAAAAACAAAAAAATACGGGTCTCGTAGTTTCCGAGATACGATAGGGGGGAGAAGGGGGGTGAAAAGGGGAGGTTTGGCACTTTTCCCGTAGGTTTGAGAGTTACTTGTTTACGAATCTGTCAAAATATACCCACCTCCCCATACACCATCTGGGAGAACAATTATGTCAATGAGTGAGTGAGTCAGTCAGTCAGTGGTAATTTAGCTTTATATAGTACTAGCTTCCGCCCGCGACTTCGTCCCCGTGGAAAAAAAAATCCCCCGATTTTGAAACATTCTTCATTACTGCTCCGCTCCTATTGGTGTTAGCGTGATGATATATAGCCTATAGCCTTCCTCGATAAATGGGCTATCTAACACTGAAAGAATTTTTCAAATCAGAACGGTAGTTGTTGAGATTAGCGCGTTGAAGCAAACAAACAAACAAACAAACAAACAAACTCTTCAGCTTTATAATATTAGTATAGATAATAACTAGTATTTGCATATAGCTTGTGAAAAAAAAAAAGGGGGGCGGTGATCGGGGGGTTTAGTATTTGCGTGTTGCGCGAGGTGCAAGAATCTCGCGTGCTTGTGAAAAAAAAAAATGGGAGGGGGTGATGGGGGGGGTTTAGTATTTGCGTGTTGCGCGAGGTGCAAGCACCTCGCGTGCTTGAGAAAAAAATAATGGGGGGGGTGTGATGGGGGGAGATGGGGGGGTTTAGTATTTGCGTGTTGCGCGAGGTGCAAGCACCTCGCGTGCTTGTGAAAAAAAAAAGGGGGGGGGGTGATGGGGGGGGGTTTAGTATTTGCGTGTTGCGCGAGGTGCAAGCACCACGCGTGCTTGTGAAAAAAAAAGAATGGGGGGGAGTGATGGGTGAGATGGGGGGGGTTTAGTATTTGCGTGTTACGCGAGGTGCAAGCACCTCGCGTGCTAGTGAAAAAAAAAAAAATGGGGGGGGAAATGGGGGGGGGGAGTTGCACAATTATTTCGACTAAAGCATTGCCCCTCTAAATGAATCCGAAAAAAAAAATGATCCAAGTCTCTTAGATTCCGAGATCCGCCTAAAGGGGGGGAGAAGGGGGGCGGGGGGGGGAGACTTTGAAAAATGATTTTTACTTAACCGGGCCTCCTCTATACGAATCCGTAAAAAGAAAAAAATACGGGTCTCGTAGTTTCCGAGATACGATGGTGGGGGGGGGAAAAGGGGAGGTTTGGCACTTTTCCCGTAGGTTTGAGAGTTACTTGTGTACGAATCTGTCAAAATATACCCACCTCCCCATCCACCATCTGGGAGAACAATTATGTCAATGAGTGAGTGAGTCAGTCAGTCAGTGAGTGGTAATTTAGCTTTATATAGTATAACTAGTATTTGCGTGTTGCGCGAGGTGCAAGCACCTCGCGTGCTAGTGAAAAAAAAAAAAAAATTGGGGGGTGTGATGGGTGGGTTTAGTATTTGCGTGTTGCGCGAGGTGCAAGCACCTCGCGTGCTTGTGAAAAAAACTAAAGCATTGCCCCTCTAAATCAAGTATTTGCGTGTTGCGCGAGGTGCAAGCACCTCGCGTGCTTGTGAAAAAAAAAAAAGAAAAAAAAATGGGGGGGGGAGATGGGGGGTTTAGTATTTGAGTGTTGCGCGAGGTGCAAGCACCTCGCGTGCTTGTGAAAAAAAAAATGGGGGGGGGGTGATAGGGGGGGGGGTTGCAGAAGTATTTCGACTAAAGCATTGCCCTTCTAAATGAATCTGAAAAAAAAAATTTTCCAAGTCTCTTAATTTCCGAGATCCGCCTAAAGGGAGGGAGAAGGGGGGCGGGGGGGGGGGACTTTGAAAAATGGTTTTTACTTTAACGAGCCTCCTCTATACGAATCCGTAAAAAGAAAAAAATACGGGTCTCGTAGTTTCTGAGATACTATAGGGGGGGGGAGAAGGGGGGGGGAAAAGGGGAGGTTTGGCACTTTTCCCGTAGGTTTGAGAGTTACTTGTTTACGAATCTGTCAAAATATACCCACCTCCCCATCCACCATCTGGGAGAACAATTATGTCAATGAGTGAGTGAGTGAGTGAGTCAGTCAGTGGTAATTTAGCTTTATATAGTATAACTAGTATTTGCGTGTTGCGCGAGGTGCAAGCACCTCGCGTGCTTGTGAAAAAAAAAAAGTGGGGGCGGTGATGGCGGGTTTAGTATTTGCGTGTTGCGCGAGGTGCAAGCACCTCGCGTGCTTGTGAAAAAACTAAAGCATTGCCCCTCTAAATCAAGTATTTGCGTGTTGCGCGAGGTGCAAGCACCTCGCGTGCTTAAAAAAATAAAAAAAAGAGGGGGGGGGGGGTGATGGGGGGGGGGGTTGCACAAGTATTTCGACTAAAGCATTGCCCCTCTAAATGAATCTGAAAAAAAAAATGTTCCAAGTCTCTTAGATTCCGAGATCCGCCTAAAGGGGGGGAGAAGGGGGGCGGGGGGGGGACTTTGAAAAATGCTTTTCACTTTACCGAGCCTCCTCTATACGAATCCGTAAAAAGAAAAAAATACGGGTCTCGTAGTTTCCGAGATACGATAGGGGGGGGGGGAGAAGGGGGGGGGAAAAGGGGAGGTTTGGCACTTTTCCCGTAGGTTTGAGAGTTACTTGTTTACGAATCTGTCAAAATATACCCACCTCCCCATCCACCATCTGGGAGAACAATTATGTCAATGAGTGAGTGAGTGAGTGAGTCAGTCAGTGGTAATCTAACTTTATATAGTATAACTAGTATTTGCGTGTTGCGCGAGGTGCAAGCACCTCGCGTGCTTGTGAAAAAAAAAAAAAAATTGGGGAGGGTAATGGGGGGGTTTAGTATTTTCGTGTTGCGCGAGGTGCAGGCACCTCGCGTGCTTGTGAAAAAAGAAAAAAAAAGGGGTGGGTGATGGGGGGGGTTTAGTATTTGCGTGTTGCGCGAGGTGCAAGCACCTCGTGTGCTTGTGAAAAAAAAAAGAAATGGGGTTGGAGATGGGGGGGTTTAGTATTTGCGTGTTGCGCGAGGTGCAAGCACCTTGCGGCCTTGTGAAAAATAAAATGGGGGGGGGGTGATGGGGGGTTTAGTATTTGCGTGTTGCGCGAGGTGCAAGCACCTCGCGTGCTTGTGAAGACAAAAAAGTGGGGGGGGGGGGGAGATGGGGGGGTTTAGTATTTGTGTATTGCGCGAGGTGCAAGCACCTCGCGTGCTAGTGAAAAAAAAAAGGGGGGAGTGATGGGGGGGGTTGCAGAAGTATTTTGACTAAAGCATTGCCTCTCTAAATGAATCGAAAAAATGTTCCAAGTCTCTTAATTTCCGAGATCCGCCTAAAGGGGGTGAAAATGTAGGGAGGGGGGAAAAGGGGAGGTTTGACACTTTTCCCGTAGGTTTGAGAGTTACTTGTTTACGAATCTGTCAAAATATACCCACCTCCCCATCCACCATCTGGGAGAACAATTATGTCAATGAGTGAGTCAGTGAGTGAGTGGTAATTTAGCTTTATATAGTATAACGAGTATTTGCGTGTTGCGCGAGGTGCAAGCACCTCGCGTGCTTGTGAAAAAAAAAAAATTGGGGAGGGTAATGGGGGGGTTTAGTATTTGCGTGTTGCGCGAGGTGCAGGCACCTCGCGTGCTTGTGAAAAAAAAAAAAAGTGGGGGGGGTTGCACAATTATTTCGACTAAAGCATTGCCCCTCTAAATGAATCTGAAAAAAAAAATGTTTCAAGTCTCTTAATTTCCGAGATCCGCCTAAAGGGGGTGAGAAGGGGGGAAAGGGGGGCGACTTTGAAAAATGGTTTTTACTTTACCGAGCCTCCTCTATACGAATCCGTAAAAAAATAAAAACACGGGTCTCGTAGTTTCCGAGATACGATAGGGAGGGGTGAGAAGGGGGGTGGAAAGGGGAGGTTTGGCACTTTTCCCGTAGGTTTGAGAGTTACTTGTTTACGAATCTGTCAAAATATACCCACCTCCCCATCCACCATCTGGGAGAACAATTATGTCAGTGAGTGAGTCAGTCAGTCAGTGGTAATCGAGCTTTATATAATATAACTAGTATTTGCGTGTTGCGCGAGGTGCAAGCACCTCGCGTGCTGGTGAAAAAAACTAAAGCATTGCCCCTCTAAATCAAGTATTTGCGTGTTGCGCGAGGTGCAAGCACCTCGCGTGCTTGTGAAAAAAAAAATGGGGGGTGGTGATGGGGGGGGTTTAGTATTTGCGTGTTGCGCGAGGTGCAAGCACCTCGCGTGCTTGTGAAAAAATAAAAGTATTTGCGTGTTGCGCGAGGTGCAAGCACCTCGCGTGCTTGTGAAGAAAACTAAAGCATTGCCCCTCTAAATCAAGTATTTGCATGTTGCGCGAGGTGCAAGCACCTCGCGAGCTTGTGAAAAAAAAAAAAAAAAAAGAGGGGGGGGGTGATGGGGGGGGGGTTGCACAAGTATTTCGACTAAAGCATTGCCCCTCTAAATGAATCTGAAAAAAAAAATGTTCCAAGTCTCTTAGATTCCGAGATCCGCCTAAAGGGGGGGAGAAGGGGGGCGGGGGGGGGGGGACTTTGAAAAATGGTTTTTACTTTACCGAGCCTCCTCTATACGAAGCCGTAAAAAACAAAAAATACGGGTCTCGTAGTTTCCGAGATACGATAGGGAGGGGGGAGAAGGGGGGTGAAAAGGGGAGGTTTGGCACTTTTCCCGTAGGTTTGAGAGTTACTTGTTTACGAATCTGTCAAAATATACCCACATCCCCATCCACCATCTGGGAGAACAATTATGTCAATGAGTGAGTCAGTGAGTGGTAATCTAGCTTTATATAATATAACTAGTATTTGCGTGTTGCGCGAGGTGCAAGCACCTCGCGTGCTTGTGAAAAAAACTAAAGCATTGCCCTCTAAATCAAGTATTTGCGTGTTGCGCGAGGTGCAAGCACCTCGCGGTTCACTTTAAAAAAAAAAAAAAAATGGGGGGGGGGTGATGGGGGGGTTTAGTATTTGCGTGTTGCGCGAGGTGCAAGCACCTCGCGTGCTTGTGAAAAAAAAACAAAAGGGGGGTGTGATGGGGGGAGATGGGGAGGTTTAGTATTTGCGTGTTGCGCGAGGTGCAAACACCTCGCGTGCTCGTGAAACAAAAAAAAAAAGGGGGGGCGGTGATGGGGGTTTGCACAATTATTTCGACTAAAGCATTGCCCCTCTAAATGAATCTGAAAAAAAAAATGTTCCAAGTCTCTTAATTTCCGAGATCCGCCTAAAGGGGGTGAGAAGGAGGGCAAGGGGGGCGACTTTTGAAAAATGGTTTTTACTTTACCGAGCCTCCTCTATACGAATCCGTAAAAAACAAAAAATACGGTTCTCGTAGTTTCCGAGATACGATAGGGAGGGGGGAGAAGGGGGGTGAAAAGGGGAGGTTTGGCACTTTTCCCGTAGGTGCAAGCACCTCGCGTGCTTGTGAAAAAAACTAAAGCATTGCCCCTCTAAATCAAGTATTTGCGTGTTGCGCGAGGTGCAAGCACCTCGCGTGCTTGTGAAAAAAAAAAAAAAAAAGGCGGGGGTTGATGGAGGGGATTAGTATTTGCGTGTTGCGCGAGGTGCAAGCACCTCGCGAGCTTGTGAAAAAAAAAAAAAAAAAAGAGGGGGGGGGGTGATGGGGGGGGGGGTTGCACAAGTATTTCGACTTAAGCATTGCCCCTCTAAATGAATCTGAAAAAAAAAATGTTCCAAGTCTCTTAGATTCCGAGATCCGCCTAAAGGGGGGGAGAAGGGGGCGGGGAGGGGGGACTTTGAAAAATGGTTTTTACTTTACCGAGCCTCCTCTATACGAATCCGTAAAAAGAAAAAAATACGGGTCTCGTAGTTTCCGAGATACGATAGGGGGGGGGGAGAAGGGGGGGGAAAAGGGGGGGTTTGGCACTTTTCCCGTAGGTTTGAGAGTTACTTGTTTACGAATCTGTCAAAATATACCCACCTCCCCATCCACCATCTGGGAGAACAATTATGTCAATGAGTGAGTCAGTGAGTGGTAATCTAGCTTTATATAATATAATAATATAATTTTGAAGTAGTCATAATTACAATAAAACCTAACCTACAGAAGTTTGTTATTCAACTGATTATACTACTATCTCATAGCAGACACAAATAATAATCAGATGTATTACATTAACAAACTAATGGAGATGTTAGCATAATACCATCCCACCAATTATTGTTCGTGTGTGCCATTCAACACACCATTTGCGTTGAAATATTATCGTTATTACCAAAATCTGATTATAAATGTATAATCTTTAAAAATAATTAATGGTAATAAACACTTACCTTTCGATTTCATAGAATTAATCACTGTTTAAACACGAATAAACATACAATTTACGACAAAATTCACAGCACTTTTACCGGTATGCAAAAGACCATCGAGAAATGTCACTTTCTGTTTTGAAACTAACAAACCATCAGATTTGCCAGATAACAGTGACGTTTGTCTATGGTTTATCGACAAAAGTAATCGTCAATTTCTGAACGAACTCACAAAAAATATTAATTTATTTAACGACAGTCACAACGCATATGTTGCGTTGCTGGCACACACCAAGAAGTGCACAAAACGCAAGGGGTGCGTTGCTGGCAGCGAATGGGTTAAGGGCTCTCAGTGTACAAACATCATAAATAATGTTAATTGAACATAAATATAAAATACATATCTACATATTATAATACAAAAATCGTATACTAATAAATATTACATGTATAATTGAGAAAGATAAAACGCAAATCCTGAAAGTAGTTGGTTCAGAATCAGCTTCTGAGTCGATTTCCGTCATAAAAAATAGATGTTAAATTTTGATGGGAAAATCTTTCATTTAACTTAAAATGGAAACACATCACATCATGACACATTAATACAATCTTTAATTCAGTAAATTGTGTGCGTGTCGCGTCGGGCGCTAACATTGCAGTCTGCGTAAGGATATTGTATGATGCATATACGTTTTGCGTTTACTAAGGATAACTATTTTATAAAAAATGCCTAAGTTTGGTTTTAATTTATTTAGTTACGGATGTTGTTTTAGACTTATAATTTAATATTCTAATTGGGGTGTCTGAGGTATAGCGCTTAATCTGTTACACGTTGTATGAAATATAGCTTATTCCTCGTGTGTATTATCATCAAATGCCTTCTCCTGCTCTGGGTGGAGCGGAATTATGTGTCAGACCTCCATATTCACGCAACCCTGGACCTACGAATAGGCCTGGGGCCATACCATGACGCGTTAAAACGTGAGTCGTTCGAGCGAGAAAGAGAAATGGAGCTACATAGCGTGCATAGCTTCATCTCTCTTTCTCGCTCGAACGACTATATATGTATGGCCCCTGATTATCGGTTGTATTTACTGGTCTTATTTAGTAGAAGACCTGATAGATTTCATATTCGGAATTACGTTCAAAATATATTCGGTTAATTAATAATTTATAGTCGCTAATCTATGCTTCGCGTGCACTAAACAGAATTATTAAAAAGGTTTTTAGGTATATTATAAAAACATAAACGATGCAGACGCTTTTTAATACTTTGATGATGTTTTATAATAATATAATATTGTCTATTGTCTGCCAAATAGAGGTCCGATTTATTTAACGACATTTCAATTAGAGTAGGTATAACTTTATTTTATTTTGTAGATCAAAGGTCCGGGAGATTTTAAATAATAATAGTAAGAAGTAGGTAGGTTCCTCTTTCAGGAGTCCTGACCAGCATTAACGTGGACTGTCGATCTTTTAGGTTAAGCAATGCTTGCCGAGGCTGATCAGCGGATGGGTGGCTATTTATCATACCGAGATTCCTGCATGTGTTGAAAAGCACTCTCAGCTATTGGTCTATTATTTTCAAATTTCTGACATAAATATAAAAGTCAGTAATTTTGCTGGTCTGTTCTACTTTTATATCAAAACGGTGATGTGATTTCTGTAGTAGAGATAGTAGAAGGGTTGGAAATATGACATTGGTTACACGTATTTTTGCTAATGAAATCACGTACTGTGCATTCCTCGTGCCCAAAAGCACAAATCAATGCGTTTTCCCGTGAGAATCCAATCTTATTCAACTATAGGTACTTAAAAGTCCTCTTAACCGGTTTCTACCACGGCGGCCAATCTGATAATTGATTAGCCATCTGCGCAGGAGATATAGATTTACGCAATTGCGGCGGTAAGACCCCTCTTTGAGGAGTGGCAAGATCGGCGTCACGGCGTCCTGACCTACCGCATGACGCAGGTCCTCACCGGACACGGAAGTTTCGGGAGGTACCTGTGTCTGATGGGAAAGGAAGAAACGCCTGGGTGTCACCACTGCGAGGGTCGCCCTGAGGACACAGTCGAGCACACGGTGCAGGACTGCCCAGCTTGGGCAGAGCACCGACGTGTCCTCACGGCAGCGATAGGCGGAGACCTCTCGTGCCGGCATTGGTCGAGGCCATGCTGTGGGGCGAGAGGGAGTGGGAAGCAGTCGCCTCCTTCTGCGAAGCAGTCATGCTTCCGAAGGAGGAGGCGGGCCGTATGAGGGAGAGGATGGCGTCCTCCCTCCAGCCCAGCCGCAGTGGTAGACGCCCACGGCGTCGGACGTCGGCCGACGATCTCCGGCCACCGTAGGCGCGGGCATGCGGACAGCGAGTAAAGGGCAACTCGCTGTCCGACCATGGACCATGCCCGGGTCGACGGCGCGTTGTGTTCCACGCGCGCTTCAAAGAGATGAAAGAGAGAGAGAATGACGAGGCCCCCCCTGCAGAGGGCCGAAGCCTGCCGGGGTCATGGGACTTATCCCATTACCGTGGCCCCGGTACGTAAAGGGTTATTGAAGGAACACCGTGGATTTTAGTCAGTAAAAGTCTGACAGTCCCTCCCACCCTGCCCGGGGTGGGAGGACTTATTTGATAATTTTACCACGATAAAAAAAAAGGTAGGCGGTTATCACACCACCACCTTCCAAACTCCGGGCTACTACTGAGAAAATTCTAACAGAAAAACCCAATAGCACTTTTTGTCCGATCGGAGAATCGAACCCAAGACAACTTGCTTACTAGTCGCGCTTGCAAACACTAGGCTACCGAAGCAGTTCTTGTATTCAACTGTAAAAAGACGCCTATGACCCTTTTCGACCTTCCAAGCTGAGTACTACATAGAACGTTTGCATATCTTTTTTATTATTATGGATGAGCCCACTCTTGATCTCGATCTCGCCTGATGGTAAGCAATACGCGAGGTCTACGATGGGACGAGCGAGCCCAGAAGATGCCTGGTCACTCTTGCTTTAAAGGCTGAAAGGTCATAAGTGGCAGGGAACACAGAAGCCGGCAGAGAATTCCACAACTTGGCTGTGCGCACAATAAATGTGGAGGAGAAGCGCTTGGTACGACAAAACGGTATATCAACCAAGTGTAGATGGTACCCAGCCGTGCGTCTGGTAGACCGGTAGTGAAAGGAAAATTGAGGAATCAGGTGAAACCGACAGGCAAGCAACGGTTCGCCGATGAGCCAGGCTATGAAGCTTATTGTCCACTAGCACTTCGTCACCTATAAGCCTTTTAGCTCTGCACTCGATCGAGTCTAGTGCAGCAAGTTGGTATTTTGCAGAGCCATCCCACAAGTGGCTGCAATACTCCACGCAGGAACGGACTTGTGTTTTATACAGATTCAGGAGGATTCTTTTTTGCTGCAGTCTGAGCTCTGGACTCAATAGTTGAATCGAAGTTAAGGTCTGATGTCAACTCCATGCCCAAAAGCTCCAGGCGGCCGGTAACTGGCACAGATGTACTTCGGAAAGTAGGAGATAGTTGAAATGGGCTGAAAGACAAGCCTGTGTTTTCAGAGCGTTGAATTTGACCAGATTGTCGTCTCCCCATTGGGAAACGAGATTAAGGCTGCGTTTCCACTAGAGATGTGCGATGGAAATGTGTCGTGCAAGGATGTCTAGCTGTGCTGTGAAAATGTGTGGGCGTTTCCACCAAAGCTGTGCGATGAAAATGTGCCTACGAGGATGTGTAGCGGAGCTGTGAAAATGCGCATACCTCGCACACATCCCTCGCTTGTTTTGTATGCGCAAAAATCTAGCTCCGCTGAGCCGTTTCCACCAGAGCTGTGCTGACCGAGGCGAGGTAAATGAAGCGATTCTATTGGTTCTTTACAAACACAACCCTCGCTATGCATCCTCGCACATCTCTGGTGGAAACGCAGCCTTAAGGTCGAATTCATGCGCTCTACCATGGCCTTTCTGAGAGTCGCAATTTCGTCCCTGTCAGCTCTAGAACTGGATAAGTATGTGTCTGAGACTGTGCTATCATCTGCGTGCCCAAATGCTCTCAGCTGAAGTAGGTCATTGATATGCAGCAGAAAGAGTCTGACCTCTACAATCCAATATCTGGATAACACGATACCCTCTGGCAACACTGGTGTCAGATTTTCTGGATTTTGATTCACCGTAACGACTGTCAAAGATTTATCAATGACAGCAGGGAGCTATAGATGCTGGCGGGAAAAATTCCGAATCATTCCCGTCGAATACTTCGGAAGTATTCCGAAATATTCCGAAACTTTGGGAATATTTCAAATGTCAAAAAAAAAACCAGGAAAATCGACCTTTGAAGTCGGCTAATATACCAAAACCTGCTCCTACCTAAGTATAACAAATATTTTTCTGAAAACCGCATCAAAACGCGTCTGCTTGCAAGGTTTGCCTTTATTTGTTTTTATTGACTGGGCTATTATACGCGTTAAGTAGGTAGGTTATCGGGCACGCCGCAATCGGGCACGCCGCAATTGCGGCGGGATGACCCCTCTTTGAGGAGTGGCTAGATCGGCGTCACGGCGTCCTGACCTACCGCATGACGCAGGTCCTCACCGGACACGGAAGTTTCGGGAGGTACCTGTGTCTGATGGGAAAGGAGGAAACGCCTGGGTGTCACCACTGCGAGGGTCACCCTGAGGACACCATAGAGCACACGGTGCAAGACTGCCCCGCCTGGGCAGAGCACCGACGTGTCCTCACGGCGGCGATAGGCGGAGACCTCTCGCGCCCGGCATTGGTCGAGGCCATGCTGCGGGGCGAGAGGGAGTGGGAAGCGGTCGCCTCCTTCTGCGAAGCAGTCATGCTTCCGAAGGAGGAGGCGGGCCGCGTGAGGGAGAGGATGGCGTCCTCCCTCCAGCCCAGCCGCAATGGTAGACGCCCACGGCGTCGGACGTCGGCCGACGATCTCCGGCCACCGTAGGCGCGGGCATGCGGACAGCGAGTAAAGGGCAACTCGCTGTCCGACCATGGACCGTGCCCGGGTCGACGGCGCGTCGTGTTCCACGCGCGCCTCAAAGAGCGTCAGCAACATGACGAGGCCCCCTCTGCAGAGAGCCGAAGCCTGCCGGGGTCGTGGGACTCATCTCGCTACCGTGGCCCCGGTACGTAAAGGGTTATTGAAGGAACACCGTGGATTTTAGTCAGTAAAAGTCTGACAGTCCCTCCCACCCTGCCCGGGGTGGGAGGACTTATTTGATAATTTTACCACGTTAAAAAAAAAAGTAGGTAGGTAATGATTAATACCTACCTATGCGACTCGCGAATACTCGCGATGCGTACAGAGCTACATACAAACTAACCAAAAATAAAAAAAAAAACCAAATATAATATGCTAGGCCTGGTTTTTTATTCCACAACTGACATTTATAAAAATAGCATTAAATTTCGAAATAAGTAGGTACTATCGACCAATGTTCCGCATGCTCACCTTTAAGGCTATAATCGCATAGCACGGCTCACAACTCGACCGCCTAATGCATGTATTTTGACCAATAGGATGCACAAAGCGTATTTTAGTAGTGTTCTTAATAGTAAGTATTAATATAATGTTACACGCCCTGTACTCACAAACTGCATATTATTTCTAATTGGGCGAAACCAGGAAGGGATGTAGTTTGTCACTAGCTGCGCTTCCGCAGAAATATTTTCTTAAGTGAGCATGCGTATCTTTGGCCGATAGTACCTACCTAGAAACAAAAGAATAAAAATCCTGTTAATCGCAGGCTAACATATCTACCTATAAAAATATCAACATATACTTAATCAATCCCATTTATAATAAAATAAACATTTATATTTTACTCTCGTATCGTACGTACTCTCGCACTGAACAATAATTAACTCACCCACCACACAACAAACAAACACGTTAATTCCCATTGAATTATTCGGGCGAAATATTCGGAAACATTCGATTGCGGGGTACGAATCTTTCTCGCGGGGGGGAAAACTTCTCCGGGGAACATCTCCCCTCTTACTGCACCCCGCACCTCCATAGCAGCGCGCGCAGCGCGGCGCCAGCGCGGCGGCAGCGCGGCGGCAGCGGCCGGCGCACAGAGGACCTTATTTAAATTCATTTTGAATAATTCTGATTTAAAGAAACTTTCCCAGAAGTATTCCGGAATTATTCCGAATTTTTCAGAAGTTTTGCAACTATACGGGACCAATGGCTTTTCGTGCTTTCTGAGGCACGAAGGAATCGAAATGTTAAGATGCACACCCATTCACGGACAAACCTCGACGAGCGTTGCTTAACCTCGAATATGGACCTGTACTGCTGTTATTATTTAGCAAGTAAATCTATATATCTATACATATAATAAAACAGTAAGAAAGTGTGTCTGCACATTTAAATTTTATAACGGTAACACGGCAAAAAAAAAAATGTCTATCTGTTTGTCTGTTTGTACACGCTAATCTCCGGATCTACTGGATGGATTTTAATGAAATTTGATATGTAGATATTTGACATCCTGGAATAACACATAGGCTACTTCTTATCCCGGAATTCCCACGGGATCGGGATTTACGCGATATTTTTATAAGTTGCGGGTAGCAGCTATTTTCTATAATAAATTCGATAGTTTACATAAATCCATAAATTATTTAAGATCTTTGAGAAGGACAAACAGTAATACATTGTTACTTTTAGTATCGAGTTAAATATCCCGTGGGAATTCCGGGATAAAATGTACTTACTTAATTTCGATGCGTCCGTTCAGTAGTTGTTGCGTGAAAGAATCACAAACATCCATACGCCTATGCATCATTCCTTACAAATCGCATTTATAATATTAGTTAAACTAGTAAGAAAAAAGATATTATAGAAAAGTAACAAATAATGTAAATAGTGGTCGATTTTTTATAACTTGTCTAAATAATTATATGTTTCTACTGCAAAACGCTAACGAAAAGGCGGAAATGTTAATTAATTGCGTATTTGATCAATTTGTTTTACCTTGAGCTATGATATATGTCTTTTTAATTTAATATGACTAACTAACTAATACTTTAAATATTTATGATACAAGCCCGCTTTAATTAGTGGCTGCCGCTGCGCTTTAATTAGCCCGCGTCAATTTAGATTTTGATAAATGTAAATTGTCCCGCAAGTGCCCATAATCTTCTCCAGTTTCACCAAAATCCGTTCAGTGGTTTAAGCGTAAATGCGTGACAAACATGCTCAGTTTTGCATTCATATTAATTATTAGGATTAGCATAAACTAAATAGATTAATTAATAACACTCAAATGTTGCACAACAAATACATAAAAAAAAAAAACAAATAAAAAATCACAAGACAAAAATAAAGAATTTATATTAATTAACATAATATTAACATAATCCAAATCTACCAATAAATACAGGGTTTTTCAACAAGAACTTTGTTTTCTAAAACAAAATAAAACAAAGAATTTAGAGGAAAATGAATACAATTTTTATTGTATTACAAAGAGAAAAGTTTGGCAATTATGAATGAAAAATGATACCACGACCACACTGACGGATGTTGATTCTTTCATCAAAATTTTTAATCACTTTTTGGCAAAATGGATGGTCTATTTCGTTAATGACATAACGGATTTTGAGTTTTAAGGCTGCTATCGATTCGATTGGCTCCGTATAGACTCTCTCTTTAACATAACCCCACAAAAATAATCCAGTGGTGTTAAATCACACGATATGTCTGGCCACTTAACAGCTGAATTTCACGAAATTATGCGATCGGGAAATTTGGTTTGTAATAAATTGACCGTCCTGTTGACACCACATTTCAGTGATATCCATGTCATCAATAATAGGACAAAATTTAGTGGATAACATCTCGCGATAGCGTGATCCATTGACTGTTACCACATTTCCAGCCTCATCTTCGAAAAAAAAAAACGGCTTAATCACGCCTCCAGACCACATAGCGCACCATACAGTGACACGTTGAGCATGCAAAGACTTCTCAATAATTGCTTTAGGATTTTTATAAGCCCAAATGCGGCAATTTTGCTTGTTGACGTACCCTGATATATGAAAATGGGCTTCGTCTAAAAAAAATATTTTTTCAGAAAAATCAGCAGGTTGTTCCTGAATGAACTGAGCGAATCTACGGCGATTTGAATGGTCGATTAGCTTCAATTCCTACACCAGTTGAATCTTGTAAGGCTTCAAAGCCAAATACTTTCGCAGAATTCGCCATGTTGTGCTTTTGGATAACCCCAATTGTTGAGAACGTCGTGAAATTAACAAATTTTGATCTTCCTCAACACTGTGGCTCACGGTGGCGATGTTTTCTGTTGAACGACCCGGTCAAACACGTGTTGGTGTTGGCACATTTTGTACGGAGCCTGTCGACTCAAAAACCAAATTCTTAATAGCGGTCTCAGAAGGACGATTATAATGCCCGAAAATATCACGAATTTTACGAAATGTAACTTTAACAGAACGACCATTTTCATAGTGGATTTGAATTATTTTAATGCGATTTTCGAGCGAAATTGAATTCATTGTAACAATTGTTCCAATGAATTCAATTTGAAAAAGCCAAAGCACCTACTACGAATACCGCCGAAAACTAAATGTCTAAACTATCACGTTCTTGTTGTTGCCCCGAGTGAAAAACAAAGTTCTTGTTGAAATACCCTTTATAATAATACATATAATTTTCCGTATGTATTTTTCAAACTATGTAACCATACATAGTTTGAAAAATACCAAACTTACACGATATTAATCACTCAACGATCTTTTTGTCTGTCTGTCTGTTTCACTGGGATAATGTCTGGGACGGCTGATCCGGTCTCATTGGGGTTCACACTGGAAGATAGAAGAGGTTATAGGGAAAACTTAGATACAAATACTTTATGAACGTATAATTTAAAAAACCGTTTGATTATAATACACCTAATTATTCTATTTGGTATCCCTAAAAAAATAAAAATAATAATATATCTTTTGAGATTGTAATCTATCGATAAATTGTGATCCATACTTTACTACTGGCAACTATAATCTATACTATAATCTAACGGTTTTAAAATTTTTACAGTGACAGCTACATTTTATTCCGAAATACCGGTTCTCACGTAAACGAAGTCACTAGCACAGCTAAGAGTTCGTAGGTATAGAATATAAATAAAAGTAAAAAATAAAAAAGTACTAACACAAAGTGCCAACACTTTGGCTATGGCATATTTATTTATTGGCAGAAACGAGAATATAAAAGGGGAATAAAAACGTAAAAGTCAACTGGTCTAGTTCTAAACATAAAAGAAAAAAGAACAACAATTTATGTGAACAAAAACATAGCAAAAAGATTCTCCATTCTCGTTCAGTTCTTCATCTGCGTTTAATTTATGGATAAAGTCAGCCATGTACGAGGTTTTTTTTTTTAACATGGTAAAATTATCGAATATGTCCTCCCACCCCGGGCAGGGCGGGAGGGACTGTCAGACTTTTACTGACTAAAATCCACGGTGTTCCTTCAATAACCCTTTACGTACCGGGGTCACGGTAATGGGATAAGTCCCACGACCCCGGCAGGAGCCATGTGCGAGCTACGATTGTATTTAGAGGGTTCCGTAGACGAAGAAGATTGGTTATCAAAATTACGCATGCCTAAATTCTTCACGACTGTGTTGGGGTCTGTTTCTTCTTTTTCTCCTTAGGTTGGGTTTACGTACTTATTCCCTGCGCTAGACCATTGTACGTGAGCTATGACAGCCATCACTCCTGCCAGCCAACCGCCTTCCACAAGCAGATCAGGTCTCTCGGTCTAGTCAGGATGTCTCTAGTATTGGTTACTTCGTTTGGAGTTGGTGCAGATAATTAGGTTCTGGTTCGAGTCCTTGTAGTGTTGTACTATCATCTCTATCGGTGAGCAGTTATCGTTGTCGTTGTTGTTGTTCTAGATCTGGGACATCGTTCTCAATCTGGAGCCTAATCGCTGTCAGGTCTCTCCGATAGGGGTCTGTTTCCATTCAAAGTGAATGCAGCTGAGTACTAGTAGATAGATAGATATACACTTTATTGTATTATTATTACTTTAGTGTATTTCAGATGCAATCTAGACACGCGGCGGTGTATTCAGGCAAGCTCAATTAAAGGAACTGGCAACGCGCCATGTGTAATATTATACCAACCATTTCGAGCTAATCCTGACTCCTTCACTGCTCGTCGAGACAGATGTTTTATTACAATTTTTTAGAAAGTAACAAGTTCGTTTCAGTAAGACAAGTACTTACATTAAGCGACTGCCTATCTGACTTCTACAACCCAGAAACGAAGTCACATGTTAATTACTCACTAGTCAGGTATGGTATGGTTAGATATTAGTCTAACCTAGGAGTAACATGTCATGAAGAAGTCAGAAGATCCGACACTATTCAGATTTTCTGACATCTTCATGTCAGTTATTAAAAGAAAAGGGTGCTATTTTAACATGGGTAACGAGATTCTTTCGCACTTTGGAAACCCCATGGAGCTGTTTTGGTCCCAGCTGTAAAACATATTTACTACGCCAGAAAATGTGACACCTCACTCCAATCCTTGTCAAGGAGTATCGTACGCCCAGTTATTTGGAAATTTGATAAAATGTTCAATAACACATATTTAAGACTTTTGATATGTAAAGGTGTGTCCAAACATCGAGCGGCAATCGAGCGCGGCTGCCGCGCGTGTTTAGACGACTGCCGCGCATGCATTAGTTGGCTTTGTCCTAACTAGAGCACGGCAGATATGTGTCCTAGAAATGCCGCGTGTTGCTGCCGCGCTCTTGCTGCTCAATATTTCGACACACCTTAATGGACAATCCCCCCATCCAATAACTGACCTCGGTAAGCGTCGCTTGTATTGAAAGTAAAAAAAAGCGCCTGTACTTTAACTTTAAGCGCTTTTACTTTAATCACGTGTATTTTTATCTCTGTCCGGTAATTTATGGGCAGCGGTTATCAATCAAAGTCATTGTATTTTTGATTAATGCTTTATATCTCTTTTTTGTAATATACTACGCTTTTACTGTTATTTTTGTATTTATATTGACACAACCTAGAAAATCTTTGGATTGTAATAAAAATCACAATTGTAAAAAATACATTTAATAAACAGCAGACCTTAGGTAACAATTAGGGACGATCGCCGCAAAAAATAGAACACTTCCTTATTCTATTTTTTACATTTACGTGTGTAATTTACACTGCCAGTCTCCAATCTCCTATTCCCGCGACCCCAACAACTTAAAATTTAGCTGGAAGTTCATTTATGCCCTGGATATTTGGTTAAGAAAGGGTTTTATGAAATTCCCCCTTGAAAAAAGTGACACTCAATGGATTCTACAATTAATAGCGAGCGAGAACGGCTAGTTTCTCGACTTCAATTTATTTTAAAACATTGGCCCCACACTAGAATTTACTTTTATATTATGGGTGCGTTTACAAAACATTTAAATTCACTTGCACAAAAACACCCGGAGCTAATATCCATTATAGACCTTTCAAATGTTTACAGCGGGAGGACATTGTGGTGACGTCATTGTGAAAACTACCCGGAGGACACAGTAGCATACGCTAGAAGTGTGCCCAGCTTGGGTAGGGCATCGCCGCAACGCCGCCGTGTCCTCGTGTAGGCTATTTGCGGCGGCGACCTCTCACTCCCGTCCCTGGTACAGGCCATAGTGCGGGGCGAGCGGGAATGGGATGCAGTCGCCTGCTTCTGCGAAGCAGTCATGCTAGCGAAGGAGGAGGCTGAATGCGTGAAGGAGAGACAACTCTCTTCCTCACGCCCCAGCCGCCGTTTTTAGTCAGTAGAAGTCTAACATTCTCTTCAACTTCACCCAGAGATAGATTTGATGATTTTCCATTCAAATGTTGCTTTCGAACCACACACACACACAGTGACAGCGGCGTTGACTGTTAGTACAAAATATAGCAATTTATTTCATAATGAACAGATTTTCATAAAAACATTGTAGCGATCTTCTTTTAAGTAAAACGATACCTGAACAAAAGACCTCCCACTTCCATAAAATCAATTAATGTTCTTTTATTGAACTAGTCAATATTTAAATCCCATTTAGCGTAAATTATTATATCAAACGTTGTAGGTACGCTGCGAAAAACCAGATGCAGGTATTTTATTAAATCCACATCTTAGTTTTTGTGCAGTGTTTGAAAATTACGTAATTTTATTAAGTAATTTTGTTTATTTTTCATTTGCTGTGGTATAATTTCAGTTGCTTTATTTGTCATTAATCATTTATACATGGTGTTTCCGAAATAAGTTGTAAAATTTATAATGTTTTATTTTTATGTATTTAAACTTTATGCATGTATCTTGTACCTTAATGTAATGTAGTGGTACATAGGCGAACTTAATGGGTACTAAAACATTGATGATTTTTGTAACAATACAGATCTCGATATTTTACCCTCACTTGGATATGTAAATACTTTTTACTAAAACATTACTTAAATAAAAATCCCTAAACTACATACACACATCTAAAAATAAACTAAAATATGGCATCCAGAAATTCGTGCGCATCGCTGTCTTCTGGTAATGTGCCCAAAAGACTGGCGGCATTGCCACGTTGAACCTCTGTCCGAGGTAAAAGCCAGTCAAGGTCACGCGAAGTGTCAACTAGACGTCTGGATGAAAAAAGAAAAAATAAAATTAGAAATGTCACATTCATATTAATAATGTCCAATGTATTGGTCAGTATAAAAAAATATAATATAAAATGCATTAAAATGTCACTCAAAATGACATGGGTACGGAGTAAGTGAATCATCATTAAGAAGATCGTCGCTACTATAATGCATGTTTTGTAGATTAGAATTTTGTTAAGCGCCCTTAAAAAAATTGATATTGCAATATTTTATAGATGAAAGATAGTTTCATACAGTAGATTAAGAAAAGCGTGTTAGGAAAATTTACATTAGATTAATAATAAAACAATATCACTCGTCAGTCTGATATCATCTTAAATCACTTGGAAATGAATTTGATCGTATCGTTTTAGTCACCTTTTTGCAGAGTCGAATTTTAAAGGTAGTTCGAGTGATTTTGATTAAAGTGCAACATTACATTATAGCTGCCCTAGAGGATTCTTAAAGAAGAACGAAAATAATTATGTCTTCCTGATCCTGTACTAAGGAAATAAAACTCAATAAGTTAATTTTAATGGTGAAGGGAAACATCGTGAGGAAACCGACATGTCTAATTTTTTGGTGAGAAAATCATTGAAAGACTACTCCCGCTCTGGGGAGAGCGGAAGGGAGTGTCAGACTTCTACTGACTAAAATCCCACCAAATGGAAGAGAGTTGTCTCTCCCTCACGAGTCCAGCCTCCTCCTTTGCTGGCATGACTACTTCGCAGAAGGAGCCGACTGTATCCCATTTCCTCTCGCCCCGCAACATGGTCTGAACCAGGGCCAAACCGGTATATCCTAGGACCATAAATCTGAAGACGTGTGATATCCACCAATCAGCACTGGACTGTAAGCCACCACTGTGGGTCTGTGTCTCAGCGGTAGGAACGCAACAAGCTGAATTATTATTATAACTAGCTGTGCCCCGCGGTTTCACCCGCGTATAATCCTACTACTAATAATAATGTGTAATTTTATGCGTCAATCTAATTCGCAATGGATAGAGAATCGCGAAGTAAATATAATTTAATTTAATAATATTGTCAAGAATACATTTATGGTGAACGCAGACCTAGCCGCACCGCAGTCTCTACAGTCCCCGCAGTCATCGCTTTTTGTTAATGGCCTCGCACATCTATCCGCGCCGCAGTCGCTGCAGTCGTTCCCGTCAGTGTTGCCAGATTTTTGAAAGCATTATCTATCCGAAGATTTAAAAAATCTGTATAAAATCTGTATTTGGTATTGGTATTTTGCTCTTTTGTGTAATTATATCTGTAGGTGCTATAATAGGGAATAAGCAAGTAATTATTTATACGAGAATAAGTAATTTTATTATAAACCGTTGACAGAGATTCTCTGTCTACTTTATAACTCTGGCAACACTGCGCGCCGTGGATGCGAATGACGTCATCCGCGCTGCGTGCGGATGACGTCATCAGCTGCGGCTAGGGGAGTTCGGTCGTTTCAGGGACTGCGGCGACTGCGGCGCGGGTAGGTGTGCGAGGTTGCATAGAACTTCATATAAAGAATTCGAATGCAAAGACTGCGGCACGTGCGGTGCGGCTAGGTCTGCGTTCACCATTAGAGTATTTTTAAACTGCTGACCCGATCTCGTTCAAACCAATTTTAATTGAAATTTTTATTAAGATCTACAGCATATATTGTGTTTTGGTTTTTGACTCCATTATTATAAAAGTAGGAGGGGGGTGGTGAAACACATTTTACCACTTTGGAAGCGTATATCTTTCGACTGACTCGCCCATGACGAATTATTAATTAACGTATTAATTAACGTAAAAAAATGCTGTTATCATAATGTTTATATGGCAAAGTTTTATTTGCGGATTTTGCAAATGTGAAAATGAAATCTCAAAAACTGTATCTCGTTCGAATCAATTAGTTAAAAGTTTTCATTAGAATCTACAGCATATTTTTTATATTTTACACTTTATTATTTTAAAATTTAGAGACACATTTTACTACTTTGGCACTTCCAAAGTAGTAAAATGTGTCCCCAAATATATCTTTCAAACGATTGACTTTGACAAAAATGATTACATGAACCTCATTATTATTTTTAAAGGTCTATTTATAGACGCCGACACCCGCATAGGCGTACAGGCTTGATGTAAAAAAAATTTTTAGTTTTAGTTCCATGTATGGCGAGCCTCCCCTTAATGTTTTTTTTTACATTATTTTCGCATAAAAATCGGAAAGCGGTTTGCAGAATACATCTATATATCAAGTTTGAACTCTGTAGTCTTAGTAGTTTCGGAATAAAATGACTGTGACATAGAGAAAGACGGCCAGATAGACATTACGAATAGTATAAGGCTTCCGTTTTTTTGTTATTCGGCTAAGGAATCCTAACAACATCGCTTTTAAACTATGCCAACGTTGAATGTCTGACCCGTTTTTTCGGGTGGGAAAATCATCGAATGACTTCTCTCGCTCTAAGTGGAGCGAGAAGGAGTGTCAGACTTCTACTGACTATAAGCCCACCCAGTTACTTCAGCTGCCCTTGCCTTCCGGGGCCGCGGTATCACATTACAACATACCTTTAAACTAAACGGTGACATAAAAAATGGGATGAACAATACAACACCCTATCAAAATTACTTATTCAACTAAAGAGAAAGTAAAATATAAATATTCAAATGTATAGATACAAAAATAAACATCTGACGTAAAAGAAGCTGAAACAATTTTACATAGGAAGTCTCTTAGCCAAGAAGTCGAAATGAAACCAAGATAAGGTTCACTATCAGTGCGGTATCTATCGCGGAGTGGTAGAGTACGCGAGTCATGCTCAACGCGTCGCGCGTGCATCCCCGGGCCGCCGCGCCGCGGGCGTTTCGGTGAATAGCGTTGTTGAATAATTTTAATTTTACATTTTCTCCTAAACTATAAGTCCAAATTATATACTGTAAAAGGCAAAGATAATCTTCATAAAATAGTCTTGATGATGAAATTACTTTCAAACGCAAATATTAATATGGCCGCATAATAATAATACTACAAAGACATTCCTTATTTTTTAAATATTTTCTTAACATAATTTGCCTTATTGTGGATTATTTATAAAAGTTAGATATGCAGTACCGCGGACTTTTTTTTAGATCTACATAAGTCCTACATTTTTGTAGTACATGATCTTTACGTATAACTCAGCATTTCGCCAGCTCACGCGATTATAGTAATTTAGCGGCATATTTTCTTCCGACTTACTTCACCAATACCTTTATTGTAGGAAAACCGAGAAGAGTAGCGTAATGCCAGATAGCCTATAGCCTTCCTCATGAAACTGCCTATCATAATCAGAAAGAATTTTTGAAATCCACCCAGTACTTTCGAAGATTAGCGCGTTCAAGCCAACAAACAAACAAACAAACAAACTTTTCCGCTTTATAATATTAAGTATAGATTTAAATTAATATGTTGCGTTTTGTTTCGCTGTAGTAAGAAAAATCAAATTTCATTGTGCAATCATCTAAGGAGTGGAAATCCTTGCCGGAATCTGTTTCCTGATATGGGTCTTTAAGTTCAAAATTAATAGGTTACTTCTAGGTAAGAGTGCTTCTTCTTCGACTACATCATCGCTTACTAGGTGAGATGGTGAAACATGATGGTGGTGGTGAAACAGTGAACCAATCATCAATAAAAAGAAATGAAATAAGTCAACGCATTTAATAACATCCTGTATAGTTAGACAAGTTTCTTTTTGTTTTTATTTAAAATAAATCTATAGAATTCAAATTTAAAACAAAACTAAACATACCTATCATAATATATTTTGCAGAGCACAGACAAATCTAGGTACAACGTGTAATTTAAAGGTTATATACATACAGAGTGCACGGCTTCTTTGGATGATAACAAACGATATGGCAAGGGTTTTCTAATCCTATGTCTACATGTGTGGAGCATATTAGAAATTTCAATACATTGATACCAGAGGCCGAATTTTTAAAATTAAGAAGAACGAAGAGAATTATCGTTTTATTGGCAAGTGACGTAGAAAGTGATGACCCTCATAGTGCTGTGACACGTTTGTTATTACTAGTATTCAAGAAACATATGAAACCAATAATTTGGGGTCAATTCTGTGAGTCACTTATTTTGAGCTGAAACTTTGCATAGAGACTCCATACCAGATGCTGTCTTCATCCTTTTGGATAGATAACGGGTTTCCGTTACACGTTGTAGATCTGTTGAAATTGTCACAGATCCACAAACCAACCTCGAGAAGTGTAGCTTAACCTTGACCCGTGCATCCGTTATTATTTAGTCGCGAGCTCCTCTGAGATAATTATCTAAGCTAGTGACCACTCAGTGATAAAAATTCAACTATACCTACTATTTTTATTTTCGGTGGGAAAATCATCGAATGAAGGAGTCATTTCCACCCTTTCTGGGTGAAGCGGAAGGGAGTGTCAGACTTCTACTGACTGAAATCTCGTCCTGTTCCTTTAGTTGCCCTTGTGGTATCTCGTTAGAATAAATATGTATAAAAATAAGAGATGATAATATATATAAAAATAAGAGATAATAATATATATAAAAATAAATATATATAAAAATAACAGATGCACGGGTCACCGTGCATCTGTTATTATTTAGTCGCGAGCTCCTCTGAGATAATTATCTAAGCTAGTGATCACTCAGTGATAAAAATTCAACTATACCTACTATTTTTAATTTCGGTGGGAAAATCATCAAATGACTCCTCCCTTTCTGGGTGAAGTGGAAGGGAGTGTCAGACTTCCACTGACTAAAATCTCGCCCTGTTCCTTCAGTTGCCCTTGTGGTATCTCGTCAGAATATTCCCGCCATCCTAGCAATAGGGGAGACCGGGGATGGTTGACCAATTTTCAGTTAAATATTTTAATTATTTTTGCTGTAGTCTTTATTATTCTAAAAAGCAATTTCATTGACAGTGACACAATTGAGCTTTCGAAAAAAAAAAATAGCAATTAGCTCGCTACGAATTACGATATAGCGTACAAGCTTGATTTTATACGACGGGGAAAATGAGTCATGCCATGCCTATTCCTGGGGTAAGTTGACTTGGCACTAGGGGTAAGTTGACCTAAGAAGTAATTAGACCAAATCTACGAAAAAGTAAGATAAAATAATACTAAAATACATGCAATCATCATTTTATTTATGAAAATACATGCTCAAACCTCTTGACATCCTAATTTAACATATAAAACATAAAATTAAAAATAAACAATTGAAAAACAAACACTAGGCAAACTAAGTGTCTATAAATCAAATTAGATACATTTACATATTTCCTATGTATGTGTATCTAACTTGATTTATGAATAATGATTCTAACTCATTGTTTTACAATCAAGTATATCGATGGACAAATGCGAGTCATGTTTGTCCAGCAGTAACATAACAGGCTTTCCTCGTTAGGTCTGACGTATTTAACGAAGTGTTTTGCAAATTTTCGGAAATTATTTTCCTTCACCCACCCAGAAGAACCTAATGGTCCACCTCTTATAAAATGGTCTTATTGTGTCAAACGAGGGTAAAAAAGTACGTTGGTTTTGCTGATATATGTATGTTGCTCGGTATAAACTCATAGCTTGAAGAGATCATATAAAGAGAGTTGGATGACGTTTAGGGAAAATAACGCGAAAAAAACGCAAGCCCATCATTGATAAAAAAAATCCCAACCAATCTTCATCGACAATCTCTTTTATATATCTATTTTTAATTGCAAATTCATAAACAATTTTTCGTGATTCATAAGGCGTTAATTCATTGTAAACATCAGCAGTTCTCTTTAGGTAATTTTCCAATGCTCTTCTTCTTCACTGAATATTTGTCTACTTTTTATGTAGTAAACGCTCTTCAAAGTAAGTTGAGATCTTGACAGTTCGGGATTGCTTTCTAATTTTTTTCTCATGTTTACTATGTGGCGTTCGAGTATTTTATATTGTATAGAAAATTCTTTTGTCGTGGAATTAATACACTTTTCATCAAAATAAATTGTTGAAATGCTCTCTTAATCTTCTCGTCTCAACTTATCTTTAGATCTGATTCCATGATTCGATTTGCGTTTATAGAGAAGAATAAAAGAAAAACAAATCGTGGAAGTATCGTCCTGAAACAAAAGTTTGGGTTAACTAATTCCTTTTCATATCTAGCAAACTTAAAATGTCATGGGGCAACTTAATTAGATAGTCAACCACCCTTTTTAAATTAGTCAACCTGCTCCACATTACCTTAAAATATTTAAGCATGTTCCATAACCTTAAAATGGCGTCTGAATCAAAAAGAATAAGGTTCACATTCGTATTAAACCCTTTGATAAGCAAAGGCAACAAATTAAATTGGTATTATAACACAGCACATTACGACAAAAATAGTTACTTACGTGTCTTGTTTTTAAACAAAACGCTATCACTGACAAGCGACGTGCGTTGGCGATGCAGTATTCTCGGTGATAGAGCGAGGGGTAAAACGGATGCTCTCGCCTAGTCAGCCAACACTACAAGTTTGCGTAGCTCGCATTTTGGATAATTAGTCTACCTACCCCTATAGCCAACCATCCCCGGTCTCCCCTACCTACCGTACATCATTCAAATAAAATTGAGTTAGCATTCTACAATTATTCTTCATATAAACTTTAACTGTGCCAAATTATATACTCTTCGACTGTATAATTTTAGTAAAAAAAACCGGCTAATTGCGAGACAGACTTGCGCACGAAGCGTACCGTTAAAAACGGCAAAAATAAGTGTATTTTAGGTAGAAGTACGTCATCTGTGAAAATTTCAATTACTGTCTATCTATCTATCTATCACGGTTCTTGAGATACAGCCTGGTGACGGATGGACAAACAGACGGATAGCGTTTTTACCCTTTGAGGACGGAACCCTAAAGAACACAACATAAAGATTTGCTTCACGTATTAATATATTAGATACCTGCCTACAAAGTATAAAGGTGTTATAGGGAACTTTTGATCTCTTTCTTAACTTTAAATACGACGCATAAATAGGGCTGCCATCCGTACGAGTTTCCCCGGATGTGTCCTAGTTCGGACGGCGTCTGGAGGCATCCGGAGGATTTTCCCTATAAGACACATATTGGTCTTACGGGCACCAAAAAGCACGATCTCTGTATTTCATCTTATTGTTTTTGTTACGTTGATTAATTAAAAAGAAAGCCTATTATTAATGAACTTCTGTCTACAATGTAACCAGTAAATAAAAACCATAATTAAACATCATTGTTTTAGTTTCAAGTACAAAATGTATTTTTTTACGGTGTCCGAGGCAAAATTGCGATTTTACCCAAATGTCCGGGGTTTATGAAGTCTTTGTCTGGGGCCGGCAATTCTGGTGATGGCAGCCCTACGCATAAATAATGTTACGCCAGTCGCTTAGTGAAGTCCGTCGGGAAACTTCGACATAAATCTGGAATGTTCGAGACGCTAACGCCATCTAGCGGCGAGTAGCAGGAATGAGCATATCTAGTCGAGACACTAACGCCATCTAGCGTCGAATAGCGGTACTATGTATTTCGAGTATTTTCTAGGTAGTATAAACAGTGAGTCGATTTTATAAGAATGTTCTCGAACTCATAGACTGGGGTATAAATAGACCGCAAAGGGGCGTAGAGAGTCAGTCTTATTACGAGGCGAATACGAGATATAATCGAAGCTTTATCAGTGAATTTCAGTGCAATTTAAGTGTGATCTAAGTGTTAAGTGTGTCATTCATTGTGCGCACAGCCAAGGTGTGGAACTCTCTGCCGGCTTCTGTGTTCCCTGCCACATATAACCCGTCAGCCTTTAAAGCAAGAGTGAATAGGCATTTTCTGGGCTCGCTCGTTCGATCGTAGACCTCATCTTACACTTACCATCAGGTGTGATCGAGGTCAAGAGCGGGCTCATTCGTAATAAAAAAAAAAAAAAAAATAAGTGACAAGTGTTGTGGTGCGAATAATTGTGTTAAATTTTTATTTTGTGCTTAATTAATTAAAGTGTTAATTTTGGTTTAATTGGCGTTAATTACTTCTATCCTGAACCCCAGCTCGTAACAATAATTTAAGGTCCAAAGCACTTAGTCGATAACCAAGTTTTGATGGATTTCCAATCCAAAGTTACCCGTTCATTGGCCCTAACCCTATCTCGGCATCAGGTTCCAGTCTAACTGGATTCAGCAGACTAATGGTCACTTACTTAATTCCTTCCCCGTTTGTCAAAAATTAAAATTTTGTATTTTATGTTTTCATCCTAGGTAAACATGTTTGTATCCTAATTATATTTCACACCATTTTATACCTACCAAGTTTTATACAAGTACATAATTATGATTATAATTTCTCTCTTAAATAAGAATCAAGTGAAAGTTATTCCCTCCGGCTACAAGCTGTTACTGTAGCAGTACTGCTACTCGCCGCTAGATGGCGTTAGCGTCTCTAACGTATTAGAAGCCAGTTGAACTTTCTCGATATACGCAGTACTGCTACTCGCCGCCAGGTGGCGTTAGTGTCTCGAACACTCTAGATTTGTGTCGAAGTTTTCGACGTATTTCGCTAAGCGACTGGCGTAACAGGATTTTTCTTTATTTCATTTTAAAAGAAATAACCATCCTTTATCAAAGCCATATCCTTTTTTTGGGGTAAAATCGTCACATAGCTCCTCCCACTCTGAGAGGAGCGTAAGGGAGTGTCAGACTTTTACTGACTCAAAACTCACCGAGTTCCTTTAGTTGCCCTTGCTTTTGAGCCTCTGAGGCCGCGGTATCTCGTTTGAATTCCAGAAGTCATAACCTTTGAGTTTGTTCCCATTGATGGTCTGTCATTGTACGTACGAGTAGATATACCGTGGCTGCTGGAATCTGTGTTTCCCGATAGCTATAACCTGGGGGTCTTTAAGACAAGAGTGAATAGGTTTCTTCTAGGTAAGCGTGCTCCATGTTCGACCACATCATCACTTACCTACCATCAGGTGAGACGGTGGTCAGACACGAGCCCAGTCTGAAAATAAAAAACTGTTTGTTTGATTAAGTTTATTAAGCTTTTGCATCTGGGTCAAATAAACTTATTTTCTTTCTTTATATGTACGTGTTATTAGCAAAATTGAGGTCTCTGCTCCACAAAAGCCACTTTTAAAAATATTATCGGTTAGTCACTTCACAAATTTCGGGCAGTAATTTTGTACCACGAGTCCCCAAGTAAGGGTTTCTGACGTCTCAGTGTCACGAATTCAGGTTATTGACTTCAAAACTTCCAGTAAATCAAGTATCCTTTTTATTGTTTCGTATCTCAAAGAAATGGACAGGATCCCTTATCATTTTTATGTCAGTTAACAAGGTTCTTTTTATTCGGGAACGCGTGGAGATATTAAGGCGATGCCAATACACAAGGTACAGCGAAACAATTGCAATTTTCGTTGCACAATTAGATGTATTGCAATGTAAATTGCAAGCCAAAAAAAATTTGCCAAGTGCGAGTCAAACCCGCCCATGAAGTGTTCCGTAGTAACATCGCAAAAATAACTTTCTTTTTCGTAGTGTTTGTATGAAATACAATACTTTTTTGCGGTTTTAGAAAATGTTCTATAACTAAAAACTGCTGATTCTATTTCGTTCAAAGCAATTTTCTTTGAAAGTTTTCATTAAAGTCTAAAGCACATATTTGTTTTACATTTTTCACTGTATTATTATAAAATATAGAGGGGATCCCATTTAAACGATTGACTTTAAGAGAAGATGGTTTAAGAAAAAAAAACTGAACACTAGGTTTAATGGAAAAAAAAACTGTATTATTTCCATATATGAGTAGCCCCCTTCATTTTATTATTTTTGTAAAAATAAATAGGAAAGCGGTTTATAGAATACATATACCTACCAAGTTTCTCATGTATAGTCTTAATAGTTCCGGAATAAAATGACTGTAACATACGAACGGACAGGCAGACAGACAGAGAAACATGACGAATACATAAGGGTTCTCTGTTTTACTATTCGGCTACGGAACCCTAACCTAAAAATACCGCGTATAGGCAAATGTACAGGAAAAATACTAATACAACACTATGTTCCATAAAATAAACCACGATCTTGAGGTTGATTACGTGGTAGTATGTGAGGTAAGGAATGAGTATAAAAGAGAAAGTTTCAAAGTGGCGCCCATTACAGAAAAAAAATAAAAGAATTCGCCTTTTCGTGATATGGATATCTGAGCAGGAGGGATGACACGCATGTTCAATTGGTTTGAATGATCAACATTCAAAACAATTGAACATGCGTGTCATCCCTTGAGAAGGGATGGAGACGTAGAGGAAGGCTAAAGAAAAGATGGATGGATTTTGTGAGGAATTATACGAAAGAAAAAGGAGTAAACGTTTTGGGAATCCTTTCATTGTGCGTACAAATAAATTCCCTGCTGGAGCCTGTGTTTCCTGATAGCTATAACCTGGGGAACTTAGTCAAGAGTGAATAGCTTACTTCTAGGTAAGCGTGCTCCATCATCGACTACATCATCGCTCACCATCAGGTGAGATGGTGATCAACCCAATGAATAAAATGATACGATGACGTCTGACAGGGGAGAATGAAAGAAGAAAACGTGTTGCGTCGACACTAAGTAAATAGGATAAAGGCAAGAAGATGATGATGATGAAACTATAATCATGAAAACAAAATTGCAAAAAGACCATGAAGAAACTTGCTATTCACTTCCGTCACGATATTTCTATTAATATTATAGAGGTAACATTTGTTAGTAATATTGTATGTAGGAGGTAATTGTCGAAACGACTTCTAAAAATATTTTAATGGATAATAACGTGCATTATTGGTGAGTGCTATAAATTATTTCGAAAGCCACGCGGACAAAGTCACGGGCAAAGTCCTAATTCTCAATAATTTGAGCGATAAGAAGTAAGTCTATCGAGAAGCGGGCCAAAAGACTCATTGGCAACGATGCACTGGTCGAATCAAAGCTCCAGAGCCTTGAACATCGACGACGAGTTGCAAGTCTATCGGTTACATTTCGGGGAGTGTGCGATGGAATTACACAATCTAATTCCACCAAGCCCGTTCCATCATCGGGAGGGAAGGGATGGAGACGTAGAGGAAGGCTAAAGAAAAGATGGATGGATTGTGTGAGGAATTATACGAAAGAAAAAGGAGTAAACGTTTTGGGAATCCTTTCATTGTGCGTACAAATAAATTCCCTGCTGGAGTCTGTGTTTCCTGATAGCTATAACCTGTGGAACTTAATCAAGAGTGAATAGCTTACTTCTAGGTAAGCGTGCTCCATCATCAACCACATCATCACTTACCATCAGGTGAGATGGTGGTCAAACGCTAACCTATTCTAAATAAATAAAAAAAAAGATAACTATCTAAGATTTTGTTACCATCCGGAAGAAAATGTAATCAACTAAAGATTTACGTAAAAATATTTCATAGGAGCTCGTGGCTTAATAATAACAGCTGCACTGGTAAATTTTCAAGGTTAAACAAGGTTTACCGAAGTCAGTCTATGGAATGGTGATATTTTAATATTTATTTATTTATTTATCACACACACATGTTTTCTTTGCCATTACAGATCTTAAATCTCATGCGACAAAGTAACTTAAAATAAATTATACTTAATTATTATACCTTACATGCTACACATACAGTACGTGGCCTTTGTGAACTCAATCAGTGTACAGGTGAATATGTCGATTACATCCGCCACCCTGTTAAGAGTGCGCAGCGCGCGAGTCAGCGGTGCGCGCCCCAGCAGGTTATTTATTTATTTATTATTTATTATATACTTTATTGTACACCTTACAATATTTCTATGGATACAAAAAAAATAAACTAAATTATTAAACAAAAAAAATTATTAAACAGGTTAGTGCGCGCACGCGGCACCACCAGCAGCTGCGGTCTGCGCCGCCGCGCTGCGTACCCGTCCGGTATACAGAATCCTATTTCTGATAGTATGTCTGAGTTTTGTATACTACCTCTTAAAACTTTAAAAAGATACGTCGCCAGTGTCACTTCATGTCTAATTTCTAATTTGTAGTAGCCGACCATACCGAGACAGAACAAAGTAGGATATAGTAACGGGTATCCCGGGTATATCCCATACAGCTTTAAGTACATAAATCTAATAAATTTGTTCTGTATCCGTTCGAGCATATTTTTGTATTTTATTTCACTCGGGCTCCAGACGGCCGCATTATATTCCAGAAGCCGTTGGTCCTGACAGTCATAATGAGTAGTCGAAAGCCAGAAAACCTGACATTAGTCTGCAAAGGGGTATCATAAAACTCAGCTTCTAGGGTGTGGAGGTCAGATAAGGCAGTCGTTCTATTTAAAACAGTAATGTTCAGATGTATTTGGTTAGACTGAAAGCCGACCCCAACATATTTGAGAAAAGGCTAAGCCGCTAAGCAGATGATAATGTATACATGTGTGTATGTGGTGAGATTTGATAGGAAAAATTATATTTTCGAGCCGTTTGGGGTCGAAACTCTCGGACCATGGGGCTCATGTGCTCACAGCCTTTTTAAAGAAATATCGAAAAGGCTCGTTGACGCTTCCCGCGACCCAAGGGCTGGCTATTTCTTTGGTCAACGGCTAAGCATTGCCATACAACGAGGCAATGCCGCCAGTATCTTGGGTACGTTGCCAGCCGACAGCGTTGAGGATGAATTTTTTGATGCTTTATTGTAGTTTCTATTTTAGTACATAATGTTGTATATTTATCTTTATTAATAAATAAACTTTACTGTGCTAAAAAAAATTACGTTTTTTAAAGTTGTTAAAAATTTTACTGAGAACTGTCATATTATAAAGATCTAATAATGACATAATATTTTAAACTGGTATTTTTTTCTTTAGCTTATAAGAGAGGTTTAATAGGTATAGAATAGTTATACATTTACAACAGTTTGTATGTAGATAACACCGACAGCGTTTGTGAGCACTGTCAATCATGAAAATTGCAAAATAATGCAAATTGCAATTGCTTCATTTTACTTTGTTTTATGGTATATGAGGAGTGTGATTTATTTTTATAACAATTTATTAAAACAGCAAAATAAATTTCATGTTCCAGTATAAAAAGTTTATTTTGCGGTTATTCCTATGCGCAGTGCCTTAAGTTAAAATTACGTAACTGCGTAAGCGGTGGCCTCTTAAGCTCAAAATGCGATTTAACATCAACGTAATAAATAATTTTGGATATTATTATTCAATAAATTTACATAATATTTTCATTCCTGTTGACCTAGACACATGAAAGTTTATCGCGTTAAGACATATTTTTAATATAAAAAATAAATTGAAGAACATCGATTTATTAAAATATTTTTTCTTTAAACTTATCTTTTTACCCGACTGCACCAGAAAGAGGGTTATATTATTCATATGAATTAAGTAAATCTTTATTTGGAACAAAAAACACATGTTACATAATTATATTAACGATAATAGCTACATAAGTTACAAATTGTGTTGTAGCTATTAACGCCCTCCTCTAGAATTTTAGAGACAGCGTTCCAAATTAACATAAAATACAAAACAAAAAAGATAAAATATTACTAAACTAAGAAGAAGCATTTAGCAAATAATTGTTGCTATTAAAACTATGATTGTATGCATTTATTGTATTTCTTTCTGTGTGTTGAGAGTTTTGAATAGAATAGAATGCATTTATTTGTCAGAATATTGTACAAGTTGTTAAGTGCATTAATAATTAAGATCAGAATATTCTACCGTTTCCGGTGTACGAATATGTAAAATTATGGTTTAAATCATTAAATTACAATTCAATTAAATTAAATTAGAATGGAGTTTACAAATACATAAAATTAACGGTGCAACAATTGTTAATGATAATAAAATTATATAAGGCAGATTTAATAGGCATCAATGTCAAATATTTTAGTAAATTTTTCATTCCTATAGTCGTCAGTCGAGTAATAACATTTACTCAAAAGAAAGTTAAATAATTTAAGTTTAAATGTTCTGAGGTTGAGAGTTTTGAAGTCATCAGGTAATTTGTTATAAATAGTAGTGGACATGCAGTATACATTATTTGAATACTGTTTAATTCTACGCCTAGGAACATTAAGCATATGCACTTTTCGACTAGGTCTGGATACAACATCATTATGAAAGTCAAACTCTTGTCTATTTTGGTATACAAAAACACAAATTTAAAAAATATACAGTGCTGGAAGTGGTAGGGTTTTTAGTTTTTTAAATAGTGGAACATAAATGTCCATTAGGTGCACATTTTTTCTGAGCTCTAAACACTCTTTCAAGTTCTACCGAATCACCCCATATTATAATGCCATATCGCAAAATTGATGAGACGTAGCCCTAGCCATGGTATGTAGATAATGCCGCATTAACACTAGCCACACGTGTTAGTCTATACAATGTGTAACGAAAACCCCATATCTATCCAAAAGGGCTAAAGGACCAAATTATCGGTTTCATATATTTCTTGAATACCAATCATAACAAACGTGTCACAGCACTACGAGGGTCAATAACTTTCCACGTCACTTACCAATAACACGATAATTCTCTTCAATCATCTTAATTTGAAAAATTCGGTCTCTGGTATCAGTATATTGGTATTTGTAATAAGTTCTACATACGTAGACTTAGGATTACAAAACCCTTGCCATATCGTTTGTTATCATCCAAAGAAGCCATGCACTTGGTATGTATATACCCTTTAAATTACACGTTGTATAAGACGTAACAACGTATAACAACAAATCTATCTATTTTCTTACATATGTAATCAATATGAGATTTCCAGTTACAGTTTTTGTCGACTATTATTCCCAAGAACTTTGCGTTATCGACCTCTTCCATCGTCTCATTTCCGTATTGTATTTTAAGCCGTGGACGCGTACTATTGTATGTTTCGAACTGTATAATTTTTGTTTTATTAATAGGTATTTATATGAAGATTATTCCGTTCAAGCCATGTGATAATTTTATTTAATGTCATGCTTATTTCGTTTTGGTACTCAACAATGTCGTCATTTTCGTTTATAATACTGAGGGCCGCATTTTCAGTGTATAGAATCCAATTGTGGGATGTTACTTAGTCAAGTCATTAACATATAGCAAGAATAAAGGGGACCCTTGAGTGGATGACTGAAAATATGTGAAGCGTATGTAAGTGACTGTAGTGTAATGTAGTAGTGTGAGAATTCTGTGTGTGGAATATGTGTGTGTGTAGGTAATGCAGTTGTATTGATAAATGCGATAAATGGATGGTCTAGTATGGCAGGAAATTATGCAGCCTCTATAATTCTACAAGATTTTCTAATTCTTCATACGTAACCGTGTACAGCCATTCATTGATGAGTTTTATACAGTTTCGGGAAGTATGGGGATAAATGTTGAGCACCCAATTTATTTTATTATACAGTATGTTAACTAACAGAGGGCGTTCCTGTTAACCCACAATAGCATCCATACATGTTAAAAAATATTATCATTTGAAAAAAGAATTTTTTATTTATACGTAAAAGAAACACTCTGTACACGCGTACTTAAGGCTGCTCTTTCGAAAAAAGCTTGAAAAAAGCATTCAGATGAAGCAACTTTTCGTCGGCAATTACAGAGAAATTACATCTGAAAAAAATTGTTAGTAATCTACATGATATGAACCGTAATTTGGTTTGGCCACAATTTTTCCATCGGTATCACATAATAAGAAAAAAAAATGCCAAATCACCTCCAAATCATTGAGATGAAACCATTTTACTCCTTAATTTCTTATCAAAAGAGTATAAAAAATATACTACTGCTTTGCAATACAAATAAAAATAATTTGGTTTTGTTACTTTTTACAAATATGTATTATTTTTATTACAATAAATTAAAAATGCGTCCGATTAAAGACTGCGTTTACATCACCCCCGCACTCGTCCACAAATTCAGTGCGGGGCGCATCGTGTTGCTAGGTGGACGTACGTCGCGTTGCGAGAGCTCAAGCACTACGAAATAATATCGTAAAATATTACTGCAAAAATTAATTTTGTAAATAGTGGAATAGCTTTTTAACCGACTTTAGAAAAAGGAGGAGGTTCTCAATTCATCTTGAACTTTTTTTTATGATGTTACTTCATTACTCGCAGATGGCTGGACCGATTTGGAAAATTCTTTTTTGTTTGAAAGAGTATACATTCTAGTTAGTTCCATTGTCGTCACGTTTGGATCTGATGATGGAATCATGGAGAAATCGAGGGAACTCTTCAAATATTATAGGCATACCTATAGCGTTTTGGGTATTTCTTATAGTACCTTGTTTAGTTTCTCTCGAAAAGCACCATTTGAGGAAGTGGAACTGATGACGAAGACCCCAGATGGCCATCGAAACAACTCAATAATAAGTATTTCGTGGATTGCGATTAGATTACTTGAATATAGATGTTAAGCAATTTATGCTCGTCACAATGCATATGGTGAAGTAGAGCTGATAGTGATGTACAGTCGGCCAAGAAAGTGGTGTACCACCCTAAGGTTGAATATCGCTTGCAGATTCATAGGTGATAAAGATTAGTTTTGCTTGCAGATCGATCTGACAACTTCTATTGCTGTCTTTATCTGATTATTGATAACGACTATTACTGTTTGTAACGTGACAGCTGTTCTTAGTTTGAACTTGATGGAACCAATGACGTCGTAAAATCAACGGCGGGGGGCTGTAGATTTTGATGACAAAATTGTATCTACAAATTCAGAATTGTAATCAACAAGTTACATAAAATTGTAAAGGCACAAGGCGAGTCCACAAACCTACAATTTCTGTAAACTTGTAATTACAATATCAATAAAAAACAAGCTAAAAATAGATTTATCCTTTTATTAAATTTCTACAATCAATTTTAAAATACTTATAACAAACAAAAACATAGCATATATAGTAATATTTAGAAGATATTGAAAATTTTTAAAAATTAGAAACGGGTGTAACCGCCGTTGGCCTCTATAACCTCTAAAAGACGAGACCTCATTGAACCAACAAGCCGTGAGCAAATATCGGTTCCCCGCATTTCCTCCCAGATATAATTACAGTGACTAATAAGAGCTTGTTTGGTTCTTTCATTTTGATGCGACCATCGTTGGACCATAAGGCCCCAAAGATTTTCTATCGGGTTGAGGTCCGGCGATCTTGAGGGCCACTGAATTACCCTTACGTCAGTGTGTGAACGAAACCAGGCTCTTACGATCCTCGCATTATGAATTGAACAATTATCTTGAACAAAATCAAATTGTGGCACTTCGTTCTCCGGGTAAACATTACGGACTGTCGGTAGCATTGCATTCTGAAGCACGTCGATATAATTTACAGCCGTCGCTCGAGGAGGTAGAGAACACAATTCTCCTACACCATCCGTACTCATCCAGCCCCAAATATTTACGGAAATTCGACCTGATTCTCTATTTGGGATTACATGATCATCTTTATACCATGTTGAATTATATCGCCAAAGGTGAAGACGTCCATGCTGACTGGATTTAAACGTTTTTTCATCACAAAACACTGTATTAGACCAATCAAACTCTAAGTGCTCTCTGGCGAAGTTCAGACGAGAAAGTCTGTGAGCATCCGTCAAATATATTTTCTTGGCGTAATGCCTGTGGTGCAACCCCATGTAATGTAGATGATTCCTTATTGTTTGGGCACTCACATCGAACATCTCCGCAAAATGTTTTGTGGGCTTAAAACCATTGATTTCATATAACCGTCTCATGAATTCTCTATCGTTATTGGAGAGTGCAGGCCGGCGACCACTTCTTCTGTGATCCAACAAACTTCCCTCCTCTCCTTCACGACGAATCCAAAAGCGGACAGAACGCCTCGATATATTCAAATTCCGGGATATCGCACTGATACTGCTTCCCTCATTAAATTGGGCAATTATTTGTGCTCTTTCGGCAATGGTCAAGTTGGCAGGCATTGAGATGATTTTATATGCAGTTGATTGAAAAATAACACGGAAAATATATCGATTTTTTGCATATATTTGACAAAATGTCAATTGTCAGTTTTCTTTTTCAAATGGAATTCGGTTGTCTAAATAGTTTTTATTACTTTTGTTTGGAAACATTTCAATTGCTTTGTAGAAACTAATGTCCTTTTCATTTATACTAAAGGTTAAAATGTCATGTACTTATATGTGACATATGACGTATGAATACTAAATACATAGGTTTACGTCATGATAATGTTGTCTCTTTCAGTAATATCTTTTTATAACGAACCTTGTTGTAATTTTCGATGACCGGGAAACTAAATCAAAACTGGTACACCACTTTCTTGGCCGACCGTACCAGGAGAACTACTCAAAAATTAACGGCTCTGCACCGGGAAAAGCAATATTTTGTAAAAGGTGATAAGTAGTTGACATTTTGGCTTTTGTAACTAGATAAATTACAAACCGACCCACTAAAAAGCGTGAAATAAAACTTATTATCAAAAAATAGAACCGACTTTCGATTCGTCAAAAAGTTTAATTTTTGATTCTTGTTTATAAGTTAAAGAGTATTCTATGTATCTATAAGTAGTGTTAGTGTTATAAACTCATAGTATTTTACAGTTTTAGTAGTGTTTAAATTTAGTTTGTAAAACATGGGAATAAGCAGAAACGAATGAAGAGAGGTCTAAAAATATTACAAACAAAAGGGTATACATTTATTATCAAGGTAAGTTTAAAGTTTTATCTACATATTTCATTATAAACTATCGCTTTACTTACCTCGCATAAAAGTAGATAGCACAGAGTAAACGGACAGAGGGTAAGCTTCATACAACTGCGCTATGATAGGTACACTACTACAAGCAAGGCGCGTGTGTGCGCTTCGTCTGAGCGAGGCCTGGCTTGAGCCGATATGCACCGGTTTCTCTTCATACGGACGAAGCCGCCAGTTGAGATAGAGAGATAGAGTTAAGATAATGTACAAGAGAAAGAAGGAAACGACAAAGAGAAGGAAATAGAACTAAGGAAAGAAAAATAGATTGATGAGAAAAATGAAGAAAACCAGAACGAAGAAGGACGAAAAGAAAACATAGAACAAGATTTTATATGGCTATCAAAATTTCTAAAAATAAATATTATGTGAACACGGAGAAATAAATGAGGATGAAGAAGTTCAACCAACCAAAAGAATAAAATTACTTGGTGAAAGAAAGTTAAATTTCAGTGAATTTTAGTTATAATCTATTTGTTTATAAAAAATGTAACAAATAATATGACATACACTAGTAATAATTATACTACCTATCTACCTTACTCTAAGTTCCTACCTACATACCTACCTTACCTACCTACCTACCATTTTTCTCTTAATAGAAACCTTCCTCAGACTATAACGAATATTCGAAAAAAAAAAATCCGTATTGGTCCAGCCATTTCTGAGTTTTGCGCTTAGCAACACATTTAGCCATTAATTTTTATTTATATATAATTTAGTTAAAAAGATACATCAAGTTGTTTACCTCATGTTTCGAGCCAGGCTGATCTATAATAGAGGTATAGTTTCTACAGTACATACTCAAACTGCATCTATATCAATAGATAATAAATAAAAACAAAATTTGACCACTTTTCATGCGGTACAAATAAAAATAAATTTAACTTTCACGATGACTAATCTGCCGCCGTAAGGTAAAAGGACGCATCTACATGAAGTACGAAACGGAGAAAAAAAATAAAACGTGTTTTAAAAATTAAAAAATTCGCTGTGCGAAAGGAAATAAACCTTATTACAATTTTATTATGCAAAAGTGTGTATTATTGTTTGATCTTTCAGAAATTATATGAGAATTTTAATTAATTTAATTTTATGTATTAATTAAATAACTTTTTCCTTTTCTTTTTAGCAAAAAAAAATATAAGAAAGTAAGTTTTACTGCAATGAAAAGACGCTTCTGGCTAGAAACGTCCTTTCATTGTAGTTTTTTTTTTAAAAGCCTTTCCTACTTAGTGATGTTGTGTTACCAGGTTCTAGTTAACTAAATAAAAAAGACGCTAATAGCCATTTGCTGCTTTTCAACTTAGTAATACTAATACTCATTTAACTTAAAAACTACCTGCCCCTTGTGGGATCCCTAACAAAACATCTTATGTTATAAACTGAAGTACATTTTAACACGATAATAATCTTATGTTAAATGAAACACAAAGTATGAGAAACTGACTTATATTCTTTATAAAAAATAACAATTACACACCTTTCCCAACATTAAGTTTTAAACTCTTAAAAAAATAATGTTTAAGTATAAATAAAACTACCTGAATTTGTACTAATTATAGTAAACATTAATAACATTAATAATAATTATCACAGCTTTGTAAGGAATCTCTTAAAATGAATAAATTTTCGACATAAACTTGAGTGAGATCAAACTAACACTACGACTTATAATATTTCATGAATTTTTTTCATGAAACAAGTTTGAACGTTAACACAGTAATCAGAGTTTTGTATGTATATTTGTATTATAAAGAGGAAAGAAAAGCAAAAGGAAAAATTTGATTGTTTGCATTGAATTGGCTCCGAAACTACTGGACCAATTTCAAAAATTCTTTTTCCATTACAATTTTTCATTATCCCTGATGAACATATGCGTTAGAATATTTTCAAAAATGTTAGGGATCCGTATGATATTATATATTATAAAGAGGTACAATTTGTTTGTGTGAAGAGGAAGACATTTAAATCAAAACTAAGATGGTGCCAGAATAACCAAAATAAAATGAAAATGGACATCTTAGCCGAGCATCATATAGGGTTCTGATTAATTTATGCGAAATATAAAAATACTGGCAGATGCCATTTTTTTTTCTGATTAAGAATATATAGATAACTCAATTTCGAAAAAAATTTTAGATGCGTCTTTTTTCCTTATGGCGGCAGACTTGACCTTCTGTGATTTCGATACTCTGTGCCGAGACTACTGCCGCCATAAGGTAAAAGGACGCATCTACATGAAGTACGAAACGGAGAAAAAAAATAAAACGTGATTTAAAAATTAAAAAATTCGCTGTGCGAAAGGAAATAAACCTTATTACAATTTTATTATGCAAAAGTGTGTATTATTGTTTGATCTTTCAGAAATTATATGAGAATTTTAATTAATTTAATTTTATGTATTAATTAAATAACTTTTTCCTTTTCTTTTTAGTAAAAAAAATATAAGATAGTAAGTTTTACTGCAATGAAAAGACGCTTCTGGCTAGAAACGTCCTTTCAACGTCGTATTTTTTTTAAACGCCTTTCCTACTTAGTGATGATGTGTTACCAGGTTCTAGTTAACTAAATAAAAAAGACGCTAATAGCCATTTGCTGCTTTTCAACTTAGTAATACTAATACTCATTTAACTTAAAAACTACCTGCCCCTTGTGGGAATCCCTAACAAAACATCTTATGTTATAAACTGAAGTACATTTTAACACGATAATTATCTTGTGTTAAATGAAACACAAAGTATGAGTAGATACGTCTTATTTAACAGTGAGATTTATAGGGTTCTGATTAATTTATGCGAAATATAAAAATACTGGCAGATGTCATTTTTTTTCTGATTAAGAATATATAGATAACTCAATTTCGAAAAAAATGTTAGATGCGTCTTTTTTCCTTATGGCGGCAGACTTGACCTTCTGTGATTTCGATACTCTGTGCCGAGACTACTGCCGCCATAAGGTAAAAGGACGCATCTACATGAAGTACGAAACGGAGAAAAAAAATAAAACGTGTTTTAAAAATTAAAAAATTCGCTGTGCGAAAGGAAATAAACCTTATTACAATTTTATTATGCAAAAGTGTGTATTATTGTTTGATCTTTCAGAAATTATATGAGAATTTTAATTAATTTAATTTTATGTATTAATTAAATAACTTTTTCCTTTTCTTTTTAGTAAAAAAAATATAAGAAAGTAAGTTTTACTGCAATGAAAAGACGCTTCTGGCTAGAAACGTCCTTTCAACGTCGTATTTTTTTTAAACGCCTTTCCTACTTAGTGATGATGTGTTACCAGGTTCTAGTTAACTAAATAAAAAAGACGCTAATAGCCATTTGCTGCTTTTCAACTTAGTAATACTAATACTCATTTAACTTAAAAACTACCTGCCCCTTGTGGGAATCCCTAACAAAACATCTTATGTTATAAACTGAAGTACATTTTAACACGATAATTATCTTGTGTTAAATGAAACACAAAGTATGAGAAACTGACTTATATTCTTTATAAAAAATAACAATTACACACCTTTCCCAACATTAAGTTTTAAACTCTTAAAAAATTAATGTTTAAGTATAAATAAAACTACCTAAAATTGTACTAATTATAGTAAACATTAATAATAATTATCACAGCTTTGTAAGGAATCTCTTAAAATGAATAAATTTTCGACATAAACTTGAGTGAGATCAAACTAACACTACGACTTATAATATTTCATGAATTTTTTTTTCATGAAACAAGTTTGAACGTTAACACAGTAATCAGAGCTTTGTATGTATATTTGTATTATAAAGAGGAAAGAAAAGCAAAAGGAAAAATTTGATTGTTTGCATTGAATTGGCTCCGAAACTACTGGACCAATTTCAAAAATTCTTTTTCCATTACAATTTTTCATTATCCCTGATGAACATATGCGATAGAATATTTTCAAAAATGTTAGGGATCCATATGATATTATATATTATAAAGAGGTACAATTTGTTTGTGTGAAGAGGAAGACATTTAAATCAAAACTAAGATGGTGCCAGAATAACCAAAATAAAATGAAAATGGACATCTTAGCCGAGCATCACAAATCTAAAGATTTAATACAGATAAATTGAATCCAGGACCGGGCATCCCTGTGAGTGTAGCCGGGCAACATGAATCTGCTCCCGTAGCTAACTTGTTTGTAAAACATTTTAAAATTGATTCTACTTATAATCCAACATCGCAGATATTGGATACTGAGCATTTTGTGATGGAATTAAATTTGAGATTCTCAGCGAAAAGTGTCGCTACTGTAATAAAAAGCATGGTAAGGGGCAAATCTCCAGGGTATGACTACCTCTGCCAAGAGTGCTGGCGATGTTTTACTTACTCTCTTTAAATCACTCTCATCTGCCCACCAACTTAATGAAAACGATAGTTGTACCCGTTGTGAAAGATAAGACTGGGGAAGCATCAGATCAGTCTTGGCCAAGGTACTAGATAATTTTCTTGATAGATATATGGCGACTCGTATCGAATTGCATGATGCACAGTTTGGGTAAAAACCTGGTCTATCTACAGAAACTGCCATACTGTCGCTTAAGCAGACTGTCCAGTACTACACGTCTAGAAAAACGCCTGTTAACGCGTGTTTTCTAGACCTTTCCAAGGCGTTTGATCTAGTGTCGTATGATTTGCTGTGGCAGAAGCTTATGAATGATACGTCCGTGGATAAGGAAGTCATATCAATACTTCGGTTCTGGTAAAACAATCAATGGTAATCAAAAAATGGTAACAATTGTGTCAGATGGGCAGGATCGTTGTCGGATGAATACAGGCTGAATTGCGGAGTGAGCCAAGGTGGCTTGTCGTGAACCGATTGATCGTTGAGCTCTGTAGCACTTATCAGGGTTGTCACGTGGATGGAACCAGCGTTAAAAATATTAGTTATGCTGATGATATGGTGCTGCTGAGCCTTTCGATCAATGCGATGAGAAGTGTGCTTTCGATGTGTGAAAGGCACGCGGAGATCCATGGGCTTCGATACAACGCGAAAAAGAGTGAGTGAGCTACTAGTCTTGTAAGGCAGGCACAAGTTCTATCCGATTGTGCCTCAGTTAAAACTTTGTGGTATTGCATCAAAGCAAGTCACTGCTTTCATGTATCCGGGCCACTGGGTTTCTGAAGACCTAAAAGTCGGTCTGGACATTGAGTGTGAGCGTAGGGCGTTGTCTGTTCGTTAGGACTACGCTGTTTACAGTGTATTGCCATTCTTTCTACATATGCAGTCTGTGAGTTATCTACACTCAGGAGGCATACAATTTCCTGCGGGTACAGTATAATAATACGTTCAAGGTGTTGGTGGGGTTGCCCCGCTACTGCAGTGCTTCGGGCATGTTCGCCAACGCGGGAATAGACGATTTTTATGCTATCATGCGTCAACGATGCACTTCCATCATGCGCAGGGTACATGTCAGCCCCAACAGCATTCTAAATTCGGTAGCAGACAGATAAGACAGCCCTTTTTTGGGACATTGGGTACACCTACATGCCGATGTGGTGTAGTTGTTAAGTATTTTATTTCATGTTTCGGGTAGCTTCTAAGATTTGTTTGTATAATAACCCAAATGGATCTAACGTCTGAAATAAAAGATTATTTATTTATTAAAGCACGAAGGGCCGCCCGCGTTTCTCTGACTGCCTGGACGCAACTGAAGGGCGGTATTCTAACCGCGAGCCCCACTTCACCCCATATAACTAGCAATACTAAGTAGAAAGGGCACAATTGCCACTTGTGCCTGCTTATTTTTCGTAATACTACGTTAAAAAGTCACATCTACGCAGAACAGTCTTTTCTTCTTATGACTATGCAGAAGTGTCTTTTAATTGTATGAAGAATTAAATATTTTGTAAAAAAATAAGACGTTTCTACAGAAATGCGTCTTTTCAACTTAGTGTACGTCAGAAATGTCTTTTCTATTTAGTAATATTTAATTAATATGGTAGATACGTCTTATTTAACAGTGAGATTTATAGGGTTCTGCTTAATTTATGCGAAATATAAAAATACTGGCAGATGCCATTTTTTTTCTGATTAAGAATACATAGATAACTCAATTTCGAAAAAAATGTTAGATGCGTCTTTTTTCCTTATGGCGGCAGACTAGGCGAAGCGACGACGCATGCTGGCGGCGCGGGCGCGGGCCGAGCGCGCCTCTCTTTTCTGTTGCATGCGGGTAGTGGAGAGCTGCGCGGAGTGGCGCGCGGAGAGGGGTCGTTAGCTCCGCCCAAATGGTCAAGGTTGTTGGCATGAATACAAGCCTTAAAGGACGTCAACGTCGCAATTTATTTATGAATGACGGGCCGCGTGTGCGGCGATCTAACTGATGTGCTTATACTATTGCGGGTTAACGGGAACGCCCTCTGTTAGTTAACATCACTACATAGTATAAAACAAAGTCACTTCCCGCTGTCTGTCCCTATGTATGCTTAGATCTTTAAAACTACGTGACAGATTTTGATGCGGTTTTTTTAATAGATAGAATGCTTCAAGAGGAAGGTTTAGGTGTATAATTTATTAAGGTTTACGGACGAAGTCGCGGGCAGGAAGCTAGTACTGTATAAAGAGGGAGCACAAAACTTGTATTGACGACGCACTGTACGTCTGTGAGCGAATTCGGTCTGACAGACTTGACGGACCTCCGTTTACGTGTGTGTACGTATTGCGTGTATGTAGCAGCACATGTTGAGATTGGTCATTGTATGGGTGATCATCTTTACATATGATGCCTTCGTATCTCGGAAAGCACGTTAATCTCTGCTCATTACGGTTAAGCTTTGGTTTCCTAGGATAGCGGTGCCGTCAAATAGCGGCCGTAATACAGCGGTGAATGACGTCACTAGAACGTTGTCTATGTAAACAAAATGGCGCGGTTTCCTAGAGAGCGGTAACTGACACCGTAACGTCAAAAAGCGGTGCCGCCATTTGCATGACGGCCGTCTTGTCGGTGTCAGATGGTTTCGTGAACGTTTTCAAAGAGAATGTAATACACTAGATAGCGATGAAGCAGACAGTGTGTTAAAACGGCCGTGGAACTTTCCACATGTCGTCACCGTAAAGACGGCCGCCTTTTTGCGTCCGTAATATTACGGCCGCTATATGACGGCACCGCTTTCCTAGGAAAACAAAGCTTTACTCAGAAGAAATTTGACTCTGATCTTCCCAAGGGGTATTGTGTTACTCAGCTACTGTGCTATGGACGTATAACACTAATGTAACGGTTATTCGCCAGCTGTGAGAAACTAGGCATTGAAAGAAACTAGTATAACAGCAGTCATCAGTCGTCAGGGAGGATCAACAAATGCAATCTACATAATTATCAGACTCATTTGTATTCATTTTAAATATTTAATGTCTTGTCTTTTATTCTCTGAGCATTCATTTATTATCTTGGAAATATTACTGTAAATCATATTAAATTATAAAATTATAGTTCTTAAACCTATAGATTTCATTCTTAACCCTTTACCGCGTGGATTTTTAAAATTCGCTCAAATTAATTTACGATATTTCTTACCCCAGAAAACCCCCTAGAAAAATAATGAAAAAAATATATGTATAGAAAATCGTATATAAATCGAGAAAAACCCCCTGTTCCATATTTGGAACAACATGCATTCATGATTATTTTGAAAGACGTTCCACATTTGGAACAACATGCAGGTACGGTAAAGTTAAATGGGTTTAATAAATAAATATATAAATAGTTTTCAGGTACTGTGTATATTTTAGGATACAATAAGGATTTATAATCAAACATTTATAGTACATTAAAAGGTTTATTCATTTGTGAAAACTTGAAAACTCTTAAAACAATTTCGGTCTTTGTCAAAGCAAAAGTAGCAACCACATTTACTGCAGCATATGTGAAATTTTTGTCCACAGTTTTTACAACGTTGACAATCATTTTCCCAACTAGGCCAATATGCCCAATCCCATCTTCAGCCACTTCTCGAGGTGGCAAATCTATGCGCCTTCTTTTTGGTTTTGTAACATTTTCGATGTTTTGGTCCACAACGGGTCTCCCTCTTCCACGCGTGGTTGGTGTGAAAACGCCTGTCGTTTCTCTCATAAGCACGTCTGCAATATATAATTTGAAGTCAAGAAGTGGCATATAGGTTTCAATGCCTTTTTGTTTATTTCGTCGTCGAAATAACAACCAGCTGTTCACACATACTAAATCGAGCATATGAAAGAAAATGCGGTGATACCATTTCTTACTTCTTATTTGGATTCTATAGAATCCGAGCATGGAATCCAAAATATCCACCCCTCCCATATATTGATTGTAAATTGCAACCGCCTTAGGGCGCGTAAAGTCGATTCTAGCCTTTTTTTCTCTTGAACATTTTGATGAAAAAGGCTGATCTTCCTCTACCATTTCATATTCTTGTTCATCATTAATTGACATGGTATCATCACTGCAGGCCTCGTTGCTTTCTGGGATATACACTCTTTCTAATGGTGTTGGGACTCCATATTCATCATCATCTGATATATTTTCGTCGTCACTGCTATCTGGGATGATGTTTAAATGTCGAGCCCGAGTATCCATATTTTCTGTAATAAAATGTTCAGCTACACTGCATGCAGTTCCAAATATGACCAGAAACAATATATCACCAAGCTGCATGAAGTTCCATATTTGGAAAGTAATTAACTACGTTAGTGCATGAAGTTCCAAATTCGGAACACCACTTCAATTGACGATAGTAAAATGATGCTTGTGTCAATACTTACGTGTTTTGTCATAAAAACGCTGGGGGTCCATTTTTCTCCAATATTAATTACAACTATCACTAACAATATATATAATACACTAATAAAAGCTTTTTGACTAACTGCAAATTCGAACTCAGTCAAAATGGCCCTGGTGACTGTTTTACCTACCGGTTGCTGTCATTATGCATAATAAAAATAAGGTACAATCATGTTTGCCAAATATGGCGTGCAAATATACAACGTGTAACGGAAACCCCATATCTATCCAAAAGGGCTGAAAGACAACGTCTGGTATGGGACGAGCGAGCCCAGAAGATGCTTATTTACTCGTGCTTTAAAGGCTGAAAGGTCATAAGCCGGCAGAGAATTCCACAGCTTGGCTGTGCGCACAATAAAAAGTGGAGGAGAAGCGCTTGGTACGACAAGACAGTATATCGACCAAGTGTGGGTGGTACCCAGCCGTGTGTCTGGTAGACCGGTTGATTGATCAACTTATTCTTTTTTTTTCTTTAAAAAAAAAGAGAACTAGTAATGTGGGTAGAATTCATATTACTAGCAATCTTGTTAACCCTTCCGACTAAGCTAAATATGCTTGTGTCTGGAGTGGGTTCACGCAATAGTGTAATGGATAGGGTTCGAACTCGTGACCTCTCGATCACAAGTCCGACACCTTAGCCATTGGGCTATTGACGCTTCTATAATCATTAATTATAATCATTCAAATACAAAAATAATGTTTAATTTTTCATCTTTTCGTTTCATTAATTGTATTAATTAGAAAAACTCATGTTGGAGAGCATGCAGACGGGATTTCGTCTTTTTTTACAATATTAGTTATTGTCTGGATTCTACACTGAGCGAGGACTGACACAGGTTTTACCAGCTGTTTACAATTGTTTTCTTAGTAAATGGTACAGTCCTCTACTTTGAGTTTGAAAAAAAAAAAAAATTATCTATATTTTATTTTGCGAGCTTAAAACATTGGAGGTTGTTTTTCAACCAATGTCAATATTAATAGCAATATGAAATCATTTGTTTGACCTTCTTGAAATTGATTTTCTTAATTCGAATTAATTTGCGGTTTTTGCTGTTGAGAACGACTGTATATGATTTCACACACACATGCACTTTTTAAAGCTCTATTAATAATGTTAACGTTAATTACTCCCTAATACCTACTCACCTACACGTTTTCTTTATAGTGAATAATAATTGTAACTCCGGAATTGGCTATAAGATTAGATGCAATAATAAAAACGTTTATTTGGCTTAAATAAATTATGTTAACAATATGAGCACTGTCACTTAAACTAGGTATAAACACCTGTGCTATAAGCAACAGTTACAATTCGTGGTTGATATATGAACTATTGTGCAACAATCCGCTATTAATTACATATTATAATCAAGATAATTAAAGGTTAAAAATTAATATTAAAACAAAGTAAAAAATTGGGTAATGAAAAGTAGAATGTTTGTACGAGACATAATTACGTTTGTATGTGTGTATCTGTGTGTGTGTGTGTGTTTGCATGTGGGTGTGTATGTAATTTGGAATGTAATGCATGCGTGTAAGGAAGTAGAAAGGGGGAAGTCCCGTAGTGCCGGATGGCACCTAGCGTCGGACACTCATACTATCTCGACAAATGACAACGGGATCTATTCGGATGTGGGTGAAAGGGACGCGGGGTAACGTCCCTACGTTCACTGGTCACTGGCAAACCGCGTCGCCTGATCCTGTATCCCTATACAGGATCAGGCGACGCGGTTTGCCAGTGAGGCGCACAGCCGCGGTGGCAGCGTTGGATTGCTGTATTTGGAGAAAAAGCGTTGCGTCACGTAAATTTCAAGTGAGTATTACTGCGTGGTTTTGTATCTAATTGTTTTTGTTATTTGTTAATAAAGTCAGTTTTCCAATATAATTATTAAATTGTGAAAGTTTTTAATTAATTACCTAAACAGTTTCAGTATGAAATACGTAATTTTGGGTATTTCTTGTCCCCCTATAACCGGACTCAAAAGTGTCCCTTACCACCGGACAGTTTATAAGTTGGCTTTTATACTTAGCATTTATACTTATTATAATAATTACTGTTTGTAGTTTTACAGGATAGAAGGAGGAAGATATTTTAAAACGGATGAGATAAGTTAAGAAAAAAGGGGTCAGCAAAGTTTTAAAACTTCGATGGACAACATTTCGTCCAAAGAAATTAGTTTGAGGAGAAGCTTCGTCGTGTTACAATGTCTTTGATCTTGATGTTGTCCACACTGTACATAAATTGTCGCCATTGAAAAAAGCTCAAAGGCTCGTAAGAGAAAAAGTGAAAGAAGTGAAATTTTATGTCATCAACCTACAAAGTTGCTGTTCAAGAAAAAGAAAATGAAAAGAGCCAGGCGGAACCAAAGAAAGGAATACGTTTAAAACGGTAACAGAAAAACAAGGGAAACCAACCAAAGGTGTGAAGGTCAAAGGAAAAGTTTATAACGACAAAAAAGGAGCCACTAACTGTAATATCTAATATGGAAAAACTACTTGAGTACTGTTACGTACGAGGACTGGATACAATGCTCCAGCTTCCAAGAATAGGCTCAAGAAGCATGTGCAGACTTTCTAGAATATGGAGATGCCTATATATGTGATAGATGCACAATATTTTAAGAATGGCCGGCACTTTGGGTTTGAAGATTTAATCTGTCCGGTACTAGATGCCAATGTCAAAGCTTTAATTTTTTCTTATGAAAACTTAATTAACATCCATAGATCATTTTTACTTAGAAGTTGTATTTTTTAAATGATTTTGATTTTATATTTTGTTTACTTAACTTGTTCACAAATAAATACATATTTCTCAAAATAGTTTTAATTTTATTTCCTGAAAACGTCATATGTCCGCCACTAGGGGATTTCCCCCTATGTAGGAACTTAATGTGTAAATGCGTTACCCAGGAACAGTGAAATAAATTTTCGGTTTCTTGGTAATTTAATACAACTAACAAGTTTTTAACTACTTTTTAAAATTTGAGATGACGTATTTCTTAAAGGACACATGGTTACTCATTTTATTGTATATATAAGGAGCTATTATATAGGGATATCTCTTTGCAAATACTGTTTTGTGTGGAGTGGTTTTGAATACGATGTCGTTTCTTCTTCTATTATATATTTGGGAGCCGATACTCGGTAAATGGGTGTGTGCATAAATAAGATTGCGTGAAATAAATAATTGGCGTACAGTAAGGACATTAAACTCTTTGTATAGTTTTGCAGTAGGGCATAGCCTTGGCTTGGAAAGAATAACTTTAATTGCTTCTCTTTGTGCTCTTTCGAGCTTAATAAGAAGTATCTTGTAAGACCCTCCCCAGACAGAAATGCAGTATCCCAATACTGACTGACAAAGTGCAAAGTAGATTATTTTCAGGACATTCAAATCCTCTATATGTCGTACCTTTTTGAAAATAGACATTAGTTTCCGAATTCTATTTGTCAAAATTTCAATATGGTGATGGCAGTTAAGGTTTTTATTAACCCAGACACCTAGATATTTAGCCCTATCAACTCGATTGAGTTGTGTACATTGGCATAGAGAGCTGTGTTTTATTTTCATTTGATCTATAGCTGGCGCTCCTGATATAAGATACTAGAAGAACATTGTTAAACAGCTGTGGATTTTGTTAATTCAAAATATTTAGAGTGTAGCTCTAGCTTATGCCCGTAGCTCTGCTTGGGTGAAAAGGTTGTTTTTCATAGAAAGTAATGTTTATGTTTCTTGCTGATAATGTAGAGTAATATTGATGAAAGAATTTTTGAATTCTGTCCAAGTTTTTGGTATATTCATTACTTTTTTCAAAATACTTCTACTTTATAATATTACTGCCTAGTAATATTATAAAGTAGAAGTAGTAGTATATTATTATTATTAATAATACAAGATTTATACTCAAAGTCGGTAAACCCTGCCTCTTAAAGTAGGGTTACCTGTGACTTATGAGGCAGTGATCGGCTTAAATGTTTCATAACATAGTACATTACTTGTGCGAAGTGTGTCGGTCTACCATGTGAAGTGGATATTAAGCTAAAGGAGTAAACCGTGAATATTTATGATAAATAGATAAATATTAAGCAAAATATGGAAGGAAGAGTAATTTGAGGATGTAGAGCGGCGTATGTGAGTTTTTTCAACTGTGTGAAAGTGTGTGTGTAGATGTAGAAGAGTGTGAGTGGTTTTGTGTATATAATGGAGTATATAATGTGGGTGATGGTAGTTCTAAGTGTGCAGCAAAATACAATAATTATCATTAAGCAATGAGGAAACAGGTGTGTTACAGTGTTAAGCAATGAATGTAATTAGGGACTCAGTTTGTATGTAATCCAGTTGAAGGAGCCGTTTTGTCACTTTAGATTTGATATAGTATTTGTTGAGGTCACGGATGTTGAGGTCTTTGTGAGCTTTTTTATAAATATGTGCACTGAGTGTGGAAAATTGATGTTTGGCGAATGAGGTTTTGTAACGTGTGCCAGGGGGATATTGGTACGTTTATTAGGATCAGGAGGGGGGACGCCAGCGTGTCTTCTGAGTACTGATCGAAGAACAATGAGCTGGCGAACTTTTAGTACCTTGCATTCCGAGTATAATCGTGCTGTAGGATAGCGGTATGGCTTGCGTAGTATAATTTTGAGTACAGCCCTTTGTGTTCGTTCAACTGTGAGTAGACTGGTTTTTGCGCCACCCCATACTGTTAAGTATACAATATCCAATCACGGATTGACACAGAGTATGAAAGACCATTTTCAAGGTATCAGGGTTGGCAGACTCTCTAAGAGACTTAAAAATGTGAACCGGTCTCATAGTCCTGGAGGTCAGGACATTGGCCTGCTTATCCCATCGCAACCTTCAATACTTTCGGTTCTTGTAAGTGTTCGACATTGACACGGGGATGATAGCTGTGAGCAAGTGTGGGCTGTTATCGAGAAGTTTAGGTTTGGTGCGGTGTTACGGCGGATAGAGAAAGGAATGTAGCACGTCTTCTCAAAGTTTAAAGTTAGCAGATTCAGGTTAAGCTATTTTATTACTTTGGCAAGTGCTGATTCTGTGTTATTGGCAACACAATCCCATGTTGACCCATCCACTATAATCACAGTGTCATCAGCATAAGCAAAGATTTTGGAATTGGGAAGGATCATTCTGCACAAGTCGTTGACGTACATTTGAAATAAAAGGGGACCCAGAATGCTTCCCTGAGGCACTTCATGACACACAACAAACAAATTCTTCATCACTAAGAATGTTACCAATTTTAGTAATTTGGATGCGATTAGTGAGATAATCTTTGAAAATTTGAAGAGCCATACCCCTTACCCCTATTGATTCCAATTTAGCTAAAAGTAAGGGAACAGAAACTGTGTCGAATGCTTTTGAGAGATCTAGGAAAATTCCAAGACATTTAGTTTTGCTGTCCAAGTTATTAGTAACTAGGACAGCAAAACTAAATGTCTAATGTGTATTACTAGTAACGAGCTGTGTCAGATCTAGAATTGCATCTTCGGTTGAAACTCCAGTACGGAAACCATATTGGTTCTCGGCTATGAGATGATACATGTCCAGGAATTTATTCAGAGAGCGACCAAGAATACGCTCAAGCAACTTGGAAAGGGCTGTCAAAACCGAGATCGGTCTGTAATTGTTGACACAGCTTCTGCTTCCTGCCTTGTGGATAGGATAAATGATGGCTCTTTTAAGTGCATCAGGGAAAACACCCTTCTGTAGACAGTCATTAAAATGTACGTCAATGGCCGCGTTAGTGCCTGGTGGCACATTTTTAATAAAATGGGCGATATACCATCCCAACGCATCGCGCAGTCATTGCGTAAATTCATAATTAGGGATTCGACTTCATTTTCATCACACACTTTATTCACATTTTATTTGTGTTTGTTATATTTTTAATAGTTTTCCAAAGGGCTTTAGTGTTATTTCAGATTTTTCTGAAGATTTGGGGAGGAATCAGCGCCGACGGTAAGACAGAGCTTGTCTTTGTGTCTGGGCCACGTCTGCCTGCACTAAACAATCATCGGTACATGGAACAGTGTCTTGAGCCTCACGTGATGCCCTATGCACATTTTATTGGCAACGGTTTCATATTCATGCACGACAATGCTAGGGCTCACACCGCGAGCGTCGTACGAGATTATCACCCGTATTCACAAACCTTACTATGCGGTCTCATAGTGCACGCGAGCGCACAGGGCCCCTAAAACTTATTCATAGACAATACTTGAGTGGCGGCTAGCACTATGCGTCCCTTAGAATGAACGCGCAGCTAAGGTAGCCTGCTAGCTGTTTTAAGCGACGCATAGCTGTGTCTCTCGATTCTCTGTGGTCTATTATGTGTTACGAGAAATATTTTTCGGGGTTGGATTTTACTGTTTGTGATAATTTTCCATTTTAATAGCGTCATTTTACAATGGATTATAGTAGTGAAGAATAATTTGACAATTATATCAATGAGAGAAGCATAATGAATACCAGAAAAGTGATACGGGATTTCCAAAATCCTTTTGATTATTACAATTCGGATTAATTTAGACGACGCTATAGGTTTGTCAAAGATGTAGTACTTTTTATACTCTTGCCACTGATAAATGAAGACCTAGAAAAATTAACTGCTAGAGGACATCCAGTGCCAGCAATTTATCAGTTGCTGGCAATAATATTATGCTATATTTGAATTGTGTCTATTCAGTCAACTCAAACCCATTTCTACTCACTGTATTGTTAAAAGGCTTTTAACTTTATTAACGAACTATCTATACCTATTTATTAAATCCACAAATACACAACTAATTCAACACGCAGACGAACGAAATAGTTCTTAAATACCGGTCACCATTTATGTTTTGAGGTTATGTTATAATATAACAAATGAAATGAACATCAAGCAGCGAAGTGAACTACGCAACACAAACGAACCAATCACAGAGCTCTATTCAACGCTGTGCGTTTGCTTAGTCAAGGGTCGTTTGAGTATTGTTTATGAATTGAAAGCCTTGCCATATGCAACGCAGTGAGAAATGCCTTACTTCGCATAGCGTTGCTACTTTACTGAGAAAAGTATAGTTTGTTGATACGGGTGTATGTTACCGAAGTCGGTATCTCCATTATGGAATGGCCAGCAAGAAGCCCGGATATGAATCCGATTGAATACATATGGGATGAATTAAAGAGATTAATTCGTGCAAGAGATTCTGCCCCAGAAACACTTAACCAGCTGCAAAATGCAATCCAAGAGGAATGGAATGAAATGCCACAACATTTGATCGTGACTCTCATCCGATCGATGAAGAACCGTATGGAAGCAATACAAGTTATTAAGTAAACGTTTCTTAGCTTTTTGTTTTCATTTACGTGTGCTTTTTTTATCAATTTCCTTCATACTCCATACAGGGTAAAAATTACTTGTTAAACAAAATACGAAACCTGTGAAAATTTTATTTGAATTTAGAACATTAACATTAGGATTTGATAACCTCATATCACTATTAAACGACATTTGAGATGTATTCCTAAATATACACATTTTTAATAATCCTTACCAAACATAAATTTGCAAGGTGTTTCGATGTTTGAAATGAGAACTGTATTACTGTTAAAAACACTGCTAAACCTAACTATGTTTATAAAAAAAAAAAAAACAAAAATAGACTTAGGCGTCAAAGTACTCCTCCACATCGCTGTCGTCCGGAAACGTGCCCAGAAGACTGGCAGCATTGCCAGGTTGTATTGTATGGCAATGCTTATTCTTTGGGCAGAGAACGAGCCAGCCCTAAAAGTCCATGTACAATTAAAATACAATTTACATAAGTCATATATTTACTACATATATTTATTATGAACTACATAAATATTCACTTGAGAAAACATAGTTATTTTGTCATCAGAGACCGAGACTTCAATTTTATTTATATGTAGGTGAACCCACTCCAGACACAAGCAAATTTAACTTAGTTGGAGGGATTAACAAGATTGCTAGTAATGTGAATTCTACACACATTGCTAGAACTCTTAATATATATCTCTATCAAGCCCAGGTTCGGTCGTGTGTGGAGTACTGTTCTCATCTTTGGGATGGATCTGCTAAATACCAACTGGACGCGCTTGAGTCTATCGAGAAGCGGGCCAAGAGACTCATTGGCAACACTATTGGCAACGATGCACTGGTCGAGTCAAAGCTCCAGAGCTTTGAACATCGACGACGAGTTGCAAGTCTATCGGTTTTCTATCGGTTACATTTCGGGGAGTGTGCGATGGAATTACACATTCTAATTCCACCAAGCCCGTTCCATCATCGGACTACGAGACAAACGGTGAAGCGCCATCGTTACATGGTGGACATCCCACCCATACGCACCAAACGTTTTGGGAATACCTTCATTGTGCGTACGGCTAAGGAGTGGAATTCCCTGCCGGAGTCTGTGTTTCCCGATAGCTATAACCTAGGAGTCTTTAAGTCAAGAGTGAATAGGTTACTTCTAGGTAAGCGTGCTCCATCTTCGACCACATCATCACTTACCATCAGGTGAGATGGTGGTCAAACGCGAACCTATTTTAAATAAAAAATAAATATATATATTATATAAAAAAGTTGAATGTATCTGTGGTTTGTATATATATATATATATATATTATATTTAAAAAAGTTGAATGTATCTGTTGTCGAAGTATAGTAATGGAATATGCAAAAATTATGAAATTTTATGACTGTCAACAGATTACTCAACATTTAGAACTTATAGACATATTTTTCTTATATTTCACGCTATGCATCGTTCTTTGTGAAACAATCATTGTTTCAGAAGATACAAAATCGTGTTGGATGTCCACATAAAGCTTATATAATTATATTTTATTTTGTTACAGGTATCCCACACTGAGCGCGGAGAACAGTGTCAAAACTTGCAGCAGCTTGACATGAAACATAATAAAAATAAAACAATAATAAACTCAAGTACCATACTAGAAAGAGTCTTTTAAATAATTGATAAATATTTTCAATATTTTATAGCTTTTTTAATAATTATTTTAGTTATTAAATTTTATTTTTATTATAAAATAAGAAGAAAACAAGTGCGTCATCATGATACATACATTTAACCGTAAGTACCTTTCATTTTATATATATTGAAAATTTTCATTTTTTTCAGCACCGATTTATATTTTTAGGATTACGCAAGCGAAGAGTATTCAACGGAACCGTCTCACTAAGTCAAACAATTTACTATTGCAGTAATTTTGAGATTTTATTAATAGAACCGGCATTTCGCAAATAATTTATTTATCTCCAGAGTTAAATTACTAAATTCACTTCTTTAGAAAAAATGTTGGAGTTGGTACTTATTTGGTTATTGCACTATTTTGAACCGAGAAAAAAGAGACAGGTGTGAGCCTAGTTTAAAAGACAGCTCTTAAACTAGGCTCACATCTCTCTGTTTTTAAAAGGCAGAAGATAAGCGTTTGATGAGGTCTACAATAGAAGGAGCGAGCCCAGAAGATGCATGACCCGTGAGCCTCTAAAGCAAGAGTGCTATGGTGGCTCACGGATCATGTGATTTTTTGTGATAAATATTCTTAGTCTAATATCTTTTGAAACTCAAGTACTTACAAGTGAAATGCACTGGGTAAGCAGCACAAAAAAAAACAAAAATTTAAACATTCTCTGAGCTCTTAATGTTTTTCTAATTTGGTAAGTAGGTACGACTATTACATCTCATTTATCAGATAAACATAATAAAATAACATCACGGAATAGATGAACAAGGTTGGAATGGTAATGCGGGCGTGGCGAGCGCGCCACATTTATGATTCGAAAATCATAGTTCGACCGATTAATTCATTCACCGCGTTTAGTGCGCTTCAGATTACTTCGGAACACAGAGCTCCGCTTTAAAATTCCGTGTTGTGCAATTATAACTTGTACAACAAAAAGTAAGATCGCAAGTATAGAGCGAGGAGGTATATATTTCCATCGGTAAGTCGAAAATAACATTTAATTACAAGTTTATTTGTAAAAAACATAAAAATATTCTGATCACTATGAAATTCCAAACATTTATAACATTATTGCAACAAGTTACAAAAAATATATATTGCCCGATGTGTACTCGCTTAATCAACGCAATCCTGTCGGTTTTCTATCAGTTACATTTTGGGGAGTGTGCGATGGAATTGCACAACCAAATTTCTCCAAGCCCGTTCAATCATCGGACTACAAGACGAACGGCGATGCGCTATTGATATGTTGGACATCCTACCCATAGGCACAATGCGTTTCATTGCTGTAAAACTCAGGAATGTAATTGCCTACCGAAGTCTTTATTTCCTGATAGCTATAACCTGGGGGTCTTTAAGTCAAGAGTGAATAGGTTACTCCTAGGTAGGCGTGCGTGCTTCATCTAAAGCCCGATTTACACTTCAATAAGTACAGTAGCGAGTTAACTTGCGTCATCGGCGAGTTAAGTTGTTATTGTAGTTTGAACGGCAAAAGCGAGTTAAATAGTAAGTTGTTGATTAAGTTGAGTTAAATAGATCGCAATCCTATTTTTCGGCGAGTCCAGTGCAAAGTAGCCCCCTCTCTCGCGTCTCCCGCACCCCTCCAACTTAACTGGCTGGCATGTAGACGGGCGAGTTTAGTATAGTCCATAAATTTGTATGTCTTTTCTTCTTCTATAATATTTATTTTTCTTCTTCTCGGGCAACATATGACTACTCATTCGCCTACGTTTTACTACTTATTACTTAACTGTCTGAGTTCTTAACTGGCTACTGTACTTAATGAAGTGTAAATCGGGCTTTAGACCATATCAACGCTTACCATGAGGCGAGATAAATCTCAAACGCGAGCACATCAATAAAAACAATGTTTATACGATTGTTTCCTTATCACAATTAAGAAAAAATAGTTTTGAAGTATTTTCTTTTATGTTATTTTCAAGTGGAAAAGCCCTCGTCCCGGACTAAAATTCTCAGAAATGTAATGAACTTAGCGTACGTTGTGTAGCTCAAGAATTCAGATTTATTTTTAAATACCTATGCGGATTTCCTAGCGAAGCTCGTGACTAATTATAATAACAGGTATTACTAGTTGCTACCCGCAACTTCACTTGCATGGGAGGATTTCCCGCATAAATCTTACCTTATCAAAATCTATCCAGTAGTTCCGGAGATTAGCGTGTACAAACAGACAAACAGACAGACTTTTTTTAGTTTATTTGCCGTGTTACCGTTTCTTAACCCACCTCAATTATTATTTTTGTATAAAATTTTAATGTACAGACACACTTTTTTTGCTGTTATATTATACATGTATATACAACGTGTAATTTAAAGGGTATATACATACCAAGTGCACTGTTTCTTTGGATGATAAACGATATAGCAAAGGTTTTGTAATCCTATGTCTACATGTGTGGAGCTTATTAGAAATTTCAATACATTGATACCAGAGACCGAATTTTTCAAATTAAGAAGAACGAAGAGAATTATCGGTTTATTGGCAAGTGACGTGGAAAGTGATGACCCTCATAGTGCTGTGACACGTTTGTTATTACTCGTATTCAAGAAATATATGAAACCAATAATTTGGTATCAATCAATCTTTGAGTCAGTTATTTTGTGCTGAAACTGTGCATAGAGACTCCATACCAGATGTTGTCTTCAGCCCTTTTGGATAGATATGGGGTTTCCGTTACACGTTGTATATAAATATATTACTGGAAAGGGTCGATCTTCAAAGTAAAGCAACGATTGTCGAAGTCAGTCTCTGGATGGGTGATTATCTCACCATATCGAGCTTTCCAAAGCAGGCATCTTGATAAGTGCTCTATAGGCCCATCCACAAATCGCAATTGTTCTGTTAAGCTTTGGTTTCCTAGGATAGCGGTGCCGTCAAATAGCGGCCGTAATACAGCGGTGAATGACGTCACTAGAACGTTGTCTATGTAAACAAAATGGCGCGGTTTCCTAGAGAGCGGTAACTGACACCGTAACGTCAAAAAGCGGTGCCACCATTTGCATGACAGCCGTCTTGTCAGTGTCAGATGGTTTCGTGAACGTTTCCAAAGAGAATGTAATACACTAGATAGAAAAGAAGCATACAGTGTGTTAAAACGGCCGTGGAACTTTCCACATGTCGTCACCGTAAAGGCGGCCACCATTTTGCGTCCGTAATATTACGGCACCGCTTTCCTTAAGCTTTGGTTTCCTAGGTAGCGGTGCCGTCAAATAGCGGCCGTTATACAGCGGTGAATGACGTCACTAGAACGTTGTCTATGTAAACAAAATGGCGCGGTTTCCTAGAGAGCGGTAACTGACACCGTAACGTCAAAAAGCGGTGCCGCCATTTGCATGACGGCCGTCTTGTCGGTGTCAGATGGTTTCGTGAACGTTTCCAAAGAGAATGTAATACACTAGATAGAAAAGAAGCAGACAGTGTGTTAAAACGGCCGTGGAACTTTCCACATGTCGTCACCGTAAAGGCGGCCGCCTTTTTGCGTCCGTAATATTACGGCCGCTATATGATGGCACCGCTTTCCTAGGAAAACAAAGCTTTAAGGTCATCGAAAATTAATGTAACCTTAGAATACAGAATGTAACCTTATAGATACTTAAAAAAAATCTTCTGGAGAATTCCAAATGACGCATTTATATCGGAAAAGTACAAATAATTCATAATCAAAATCATAATCATAAATTATTAATTTATGATTTTTAAATTGCACCCAATCATTGTTTTTTAGGGTTCCGTAGCCAAATGGCAAAAAACGGAACCCTAATAATTTCGACATGTCTGTCCGTCCGTCCGTATGTCACAGCCATTTTATTCCGAAACTATTAGGACTATACATGTAAAACTTGCTAGATAGATGTATTCTGTGAACCGCTTTCCGATTTTAAGAGAAAATTTTAAAAAAACATTCAAAATAAAGGGGCTCCCCATACATGGAACTGAAACTGAAAAACATTTTTTTTTCATGAAACCTATACGTGTGTGGTATTTATAGACAGGTCTTTAAAAATGACATTAAGATTTCTAAAATGACTTTTTCATAAAGTTAATCGTTTAAAAGATATACTCTTTCAAAGTGGTAAAATGTGTGTGTCCCCCTCTAACTTCTATAATAATGAAGTGAAAAATCTAAAAAAAACCATAAGTTATAGATCTTAATGTAAACTTTCAACCAAAATTGGTTTGAACGAGATCAAGTTGGCAGTTTTTGAGATACAGTATATTTTCTAAAACCGCAAATATAACTTTGTAATTCATGCAAACACTATGAAAAACAAAGTTATTTAGCGTAGTTGTAAAAATGTAAATAAGCTAGTTTTAGAAATTTTTAAGTTTTTTTTGTATTTGGCAAATAAATATACATATTATGTTATATTATTCTAGCTACTACGGAACCCTTCATGGGCGAGTCAAACTCGCACTTGGCCAATTTTTTTGTATATTTATCTGTCTGCATACAATCGACCATATTATACTGACCTACGTTATAACACAAATAATGAAAGAAAAGAGATCAAGCTGAACTGGTCATTTGCAGTCGCGGCCATCCAAAATACATTGACCCTTCATTTAGAAGATTGACTTGATAATCGGGATCAATTTATAATTGCCCTTTTCGTCCAGATTAACTAACCACTCACTGTTTTTTAAGGACATTAACGTTATATTTAGAATGGAAATTTTTGCAACAGATAGGTACTTGTATTTTTTGCAAAAAGCTCTGTTATTAGCCAGTAACAATAAACCCCTATAATTGAAAAAATTGTTTGAGATCACGGATCAATTTATACTGGAGGTTACGGCCGTGATATTTTGAATGGATAATTGTTGATCGAAGTATTTTCTGATTGAATTTTTCTGTGTGTTATTTATAGAAATGTTTATTTATACTTTATTTTTAAGCAACAGAAGAATTAATTATAAGTAAGTAACATAAAAACATAATACAATATATAACGTGTAACAGATTAAGCGCAATACCTCAGACACCTCAATTAGAACATTAAATTATAAGTCTAAAACAACATTCGTAACTAAATAAATTGAAACCAAACCTAGGCATTTTTTATAAAATAGTTATCCTTACTAAACGCAAAACGCATGTGCGTCATACAATATCCTTACGCAGACGCATACACTCATGCAATGATAGCGGCCGACGCGACACGCACACTATTTCCTTGAATTAAGGATTGTATTAGTTTGTCATGATACTGTGTTTCAATTTTAAGTTAAGTAAATGAAAGATTTTTCCATCAAAATTTAACACCTATTTTTTATGACGGAAATCTATGCAGAAGCCGATTCTGAACCAACTACTTTCAGGAATTGCGTTTATTTTATTACACGTTGTATAAACGTTTGCACAGCTGGGACTCAGGCCTTGTCTCTATGAGAGGGTATGGGACGTAATCCACCACAAGTGCTCACTGCGGGTTGGTGGATCTTCGGATTTTTTGGTCAGAAGACATAACGGTTTCCTCGAGAACAACAGTTTTCTTCACTGTTGAGAGCAGTGGTAATAGGGTAGTTTCCTAAAATATTTTATTTAGTCCGTCACGTAGTTTAATAAAAAACATTGGAGACGTATTTTTTATTTTTTCACGTAATTGAAAAATTAAGTCGATACATTGAGTTGAAATTTCGCGTGACGTTACACCTCGGTATAATTCTTAGCAATGTGTGACGTCAGCAGCCCCACTCCTGTACTTTGAAGCTTTCCATCTTTGTGAATTTTTCTTGACTTGAAAAAGCAAAAAATACGTGACTAATATTTTTTGAAAATCTACCTAATGGACCAAATAAAATAATTATTTTGTAATAATATATTTATAATTATATATATATAATATATATTATATATATATTATATATAATATATATATATATATATATACATAATATTATATATTTATAATGAAAAATACACAAAGTAATGTGAATTCCCATTTTTCCGGGTTAGTAAATCATCGAGTGACTTCTCCCGCTCTGGGGCTCTGGGTAGAGCGAAAGGGAGTGTCAGACTTCTACTGCCTAAAAACCCATCTTAGGTTGCCCTTAAGTTCCGGGGCCGCGGTATCTCTGCGGTTAGAACATTACCGCAACCCCGGCAAACAATGGCCCTATGGGACCCCGTCACTAGTGCTGACGACTCTTTGAGGCGCGCATGGATTGATTGATCAAGAAATAATGTATCTAAATATATATAACTCAAAGGTGACTGACTGACTGACTGACTGACTGACATAGTGATCTGCCGTGATTATTTAAAAGGCAGTCTGATAATTTACCGATTTTGAGTTAAACATTGAGCGACATCAGGAAAAAAGGCGCGTCGACCTATGTAACCCCTTTTTCTGAAACTTGTTTAGCTTTTGAGATATTTTTTTCATAAAAAGCTGTGAAGTGGTTTTGATACCAGTGCCAAATTTATAAAAACTCAAAATCGGTAAATTGTCAGATGACTGCCTTTTAAAGAATCACGGCAGTGATCTATCAATGCACAGCCCAAACCACTGGACGGATCGGGCTGAAATTTGGCATGCAGGTAGATGTTATGACGTAGGCATCCGCTAAGAAAGGATTTTGCGAAATTCCCACGGGATCGGGATTTACACGGGAAAAACTTCCCACGCGGGCGAAGCCGCTGGCACAAGCTAGTTTATTATAATATCTGTTAAAGATTTTATATAAATGTATTAATAAATAATTAAAAAAGACAATACGACTCTGCCTTATCGTATTCTCGATTTCTTCTTATTAAAATCGAAACATGTATTTATTAAAAATGTTATGTGTCACTGTAAAATTGCAGAAACCGTAATATTATTATAATATATATCGCGAGATTGTAAACTATCGATAAATTGTGATCCGTAAAATACAGTTCACAATTTAATTCACTACATTTCGTTAGACTATAATCTATCGAACTGAAACCGTTTGATTACAATCTGTCTCTCGTTAAATTGCAAACTATTTAAAGGCTGTCCCTGATTGGTCGGGTTTACTTTAGGACGTTTGAAAACTAAATATGGCAGCATGGAGCTAATGACGTTCAACCAATAAACGCGCGAGTTGTGTTGCGTTGTATGCCAATTCACAATTTCACAGTTTCACTTCAATAAATTATAATCTGTCGAAAACTAATACGTTAAATTGCAAATAGTATGGTACGGATCACTGTTTATCGATAGATTACCATCTCACGAGATACATTGTAATGTAACAGCATTTGCAATTTTACGGTGGCATATGCATCTGCCTATCTGACCTCTAAAACCCATTAACTGGGTAACACGATACCTCTCAGCAAGACTGCTGTCTGATTTTCTCGCTTTTGACTACCGGTAACGACTGAGATAATGTTAAAGGAGTCAACTAGCCTTTATTATTCATCGGAAGTAAGATCTTTAAATAATTAACTTCCTTTCACCCAAGGGCGTATGCGACAAACAAAAAGATAGTTGGATCGCCCATAATTGCATGCGGAAAACCGGTGAGAGCTAATTAATCAATATTTTTACTTAATACTACGGAACTTTGAAATAATTGGCGTATTTTACGCCTTCTGGTGCGTCATTACAATTAACCAACATAACTTGACCTATATTTCAATGTGAATTGTTTTACACTGTGTCTCAAGTTACACTGTTTTGTTTTTCCCGTACGAACAGTCTGAATTAGTATTTCTTAAAGACCGTTTCTTTTGGTTTCCTTCAGTTCATGTTAAACTGGTTAGGTCTTGTTTTGAACATAAATATTCCAAGTTCTATTTATACTTTGTGACTAAGGTTTAATTATGTGGGTTATTTCTGTATTTCTGCTAAGACGTAGAAAATCCCATACTTCTACGTTTGAGGGTATTAACCCGGTATTCGGTTCCCGGTACCCGGGTACTCGATTGCAAGTATGTGATCGATTTTAGTGAATGTTAAAAATGAAGGAGGTTTGGGGATTCACAATGTAACTATATTCTTGTTCATTTATATACCTATTCGCTATATTTTGCGAAGCGATTTAGATTAATCTTTTTTAGGTTGATTGGTTATTTTCAATAAAACAGATATAGTACCTACGTCATAGTAATTTATATGTTATACTAGACATGTTATAATATGTACTCTTGACCTCAATCTCGCCTGATGGAAGGTGATAGACGAGGTCTACGATGGAACGAGCGAGCCCAGAAGATGCCTTTTCACTCTTGTATTACTTTAGTGTGTAACTGTCTATTTTTCTGAATAAATAAAATATATTTATTCTCAAACCAAAGACCATAATAATGTTTTAGCAATATTTTAACAAAAACTAATAGGTACAACTATAAAAACTTTTTAACATAAAATTAAACCGACTCCCAAAAAACACTGCAAAGTGAAAAATAACTCTAATTTCGGTAGTCGGTGTCTTTTGTTTTGTTTTTCATTTTTGGCACCGACTTCCGAAATTATAGTTATTTTTCACTTTGCAGTGTTTTTTGGGAGTCGGTATAATTTTTTGTTAAACAGTTTTTATTTCACTCTTTTTAGTTGGTTGATTTTTAATTTACCTAGTTACAAGAGCCTATATGTCAACTACTTATAAATTTTTACAAAATATTGCTTTTCCCAATGCTGGGCCGTTAATTGTTGAGGAATTCTCCTGGTACTTCACCATCAGCTCTACTTCACCATATGCATTGTGACGAGCATAAAGTGCTTAACATCCATATTCAAGTAATTGAATCGCAATCCACTCAATACTTATTATTGAGTAGTTTTGGCGGCCATCTGTGGTCTTCATCATCAGTTCCACTTCCCCAAATGGTACTTTTTGAAAGCAACTGCACAAGTTACTATAAGAAATACCCAAAACGCCATAGGTGTGCCTATAATATTTGAAGAGTTCCCTCGATTTCTCAAGGATCCCATCATCAGATCCTGAATTGGTGACAATGGGACCAATTTCGAAGTATACCCGTTCGAACAAATAAAAGAAATTTCCAAATCCGAAGCCGTTTTCGAGTAATCGGTGATCATACATAAAAAAAATTATACGCGTCGAATTGATAACCTCCTCCTTTTTTGGTCGTCGGCTGAAAAGCCCAAGATATGGAATGAAACTTTGATCATAAAGCAGTAGGCTATTTAAATTCAATCATCTATATTTGTTGGATGTTGTGCTCACAGCCTTTTCAAAGAAATTTCGAAAAGGCTGATTGATACTTCCCGTGACCCAAGGGCTGGCTATTTCTAGCTAAGCATTGCCGTACGTGGCAATGCCGCCAGTCTCTTGGGTGTGTTACCAGCTAATAGCGTTAAGTATGAATTTTTTTATGATTTACTTTAGTATGTAGAGGTATATTTATGATGCTAAGATAGTTCGTAAAGTCACCGTGTAGTCTTATCAAATAAGGGGCCATACAGTATGTTAACTAACATAGGGCGTTCCCGTTAACCCGCAATAGTATAGCATCCATACATGCTAAAAAAATATTACCATTCGAAAACAAAATGTTTCTTTTTTAATATTAAAGTATTCACAAAAATGTTAAATTGATACGTAAAAGAAACACATTGTACACGCGTACGCATTCATAAATAAATTGCGACGTTGCCGTCCTTCAAGCACGCGTGTTCTTTTACGTACCAATTTAACATTTTAACATTTTGTTTTCGAATGGTAATATTTTTTTTAGCATGTATGGATGCTATACTATTGCGGGTTAACGGGAACGCTCTCTGTTAGTTAACATACTGTATAATAATTACGTCACATGAATATTCGTTTTGACGTGTGTAATTTATTTATTAAAAAAAGAACCAACAGCTAATCTACATAGACTGTAGTGTTATAATAACATTAAACCAATTACAGGTTCTCACGGATAAAAATAGAAAAGTAACAGAAGTTTCGAGATCTCATATCCACTAACAAGCATGAAAACATAGTAATATAAATAGAATATACATAAACATAGCACTAAGAACCCACAAAAAAGCCAGCATTCAGCCGATTACGCGCACAATATGATTTGGTATTAAGAGGGTCAAATAAGAACTCCTTAGTCGAAGTGTTAAAGCCCTGACTCGCTCGCACTATAGGTATATGAGTCTCGTATATATCTACATAGAATGAGAAAGGGGAACTGAGATACGCGGATTATATCTGGCCGATCTCTGAGGAACATTAAAATACAGCTTATGCTAGAGAGTGGTGTGGTCCCATATAAAGATTGAGATCTGATGAATAGGTTTTGATTTATCCTTAACAATTCGTATATTTTACGTTGATGAAGTTCTTATTTATGTATGTTCACCGATTTCTCTGCTAATAAATTGTAGACTGATTTTTTAAATCCTTTTTTTTTGTTCGAAAGCCTACTAATACTCATGAGATGGTTCCCTTGTCACCTATTCAAAATCTGATGATGTGATCTCGGGAAAATCGACAGAAACCCTAAATTTTTATTTTATTTTATTCGGGATGAGCCCACTTCAACATTTCATCCGACGTCATCATGCTCTTCTGCTGTTTCATGCTCGTCACAATGCATATAGTGATGTGGAGCTGATGGTGCACAATAAGACACTTTGACATATGGGCGTTTGAAGTAAAATATTGTTATGCCAATAAAGAATTATATTATTATTATTATATATTATATTATAAGTTTCAGCTGTAATTTCTCTTATCAAAAGTATTCTTTTTAAGTTTTGCTCGTTATTATTAACGTGTCCTCATTGAGGTGATCGGCGGCAGCGACCTCTCACGCCCTGTCCTGGTTCAGACCATGATGCGGAGCGAGAAGGAATGGGATGCAGTAGCCTCCTTCTGCGAAGCAGTCATGCTAGCGAAAGAAGAGGCCGAACGCGCGAGGCAGAGGTAACTCTCTTCCTTACGTTCCAGCCACCGCCGCGGGAGACGCCCCGGGTGTCGTGGCGTCGGGCCCGGGATCGCGAGCCGATCTCTGGCCACCGCAGGCGCGGGCTTGCGGACGGCGAGCAGGAATAGCTAACCGTCCGGTAAGGACCAAGCCCAGGTCGGCAGCGCGTCGTGTTCCACGCGCGACTCAAAAAGCTGTCAACACCAGTGACGGAGACCATGCGGGAATGTTATAACGAGATACCACGGCCCCGGAACTTAAGGGCAGCTGGGGGAACAGTGTGGGTTTTTAGTCAGTAGAAGTCTGACACTCCCTTCCGCTTAACCCTGAGCAGGTGAAGTCATTCGATGACTTTCCCACGCAGCAAAAACAAAATAAAAAAAAAAATTGGCCAAGTGCGAGTCGGACTCGCCCATGAAGGGTTCCGTGGTAACTATAATAAATATAATATACTTAATATATTTATTGAAAAAAAAAACCTTAAAAATTTCTTAAAACTAGCTTATTTACAATTTTTACAACTACGCCAAATAACTTTGTTTTTCATAGTATTTGTATGAATTACAAAGTTATATTTGCGGTTTTAGAAAATATACTGTATCTCAAAAACTGCTAACTTGATCTCGTTCAAACCAATTTTGCTTGAAAGTTTACATCAAGATCTATAACATATGGTTTTTTTAGATTTTTTACTTCATTATTATAGAAGTTAGAGGGGGGGACACATTTTACCACTTTGGAAGCGTATATCTTTTAAACGATTAACATTATGAAAAAGTCATTTTAGAAACCTTAATGTCATTTTTAAAGACCTGTCTATAAATACCACACACGTATAGGTTTCATGAAAAAAAATATTTTCAGTTTCAGTTCCATGTATGGGGAGCCCCTTTATTTTGAATGTTTTTTTAAATTTTCTCTTAAAATCGGAAAGCGGTTCACAGAATACATCTACCTCCCAAGTTTTACATGTATAGTCCTAATAGTTTCGGAATAAAATGGCTGTGACATACGGACGGACGGACAGACAGACAGACGGACAGACATGTCGAAACTATAAGGGTTCCGTTTTTTGCCATTCGGCTACGGAACCCTAAAAAAGTAATCATCGTGGCCATGTAAAGTCATCCTGCATTCATCAGAAAACATAACTACCTTCCACTGATTGAACATCCAATATAAATGCTCTCATACAAATTGAAGTCGGGCTTGTCGATGGACTGTGGTCAATTTCGGACTATTTGCTAATCGATGTCCAGTCAATCCAGCTTCAGCTAATCTTGTTTTGACTGTCCACCGACTTATGCTGACATTGCGTACGTCTTGAAGGTGTTGTCCTATCTCAACCACGTTCAGCTGTCGTTTTCACAAAGATCTCGCCACAAGAAAGAGGTCATCGTGCTCTGACGGACAAGGAAAACCCCTTTCGTTGTACAATAACGAAAGGGGTTTTCCTTTTTACCGATTTTCATGATATTCATGTATTCTTCTGCGGCGTCAATTCGCTCGTGCTGCTTAAGCTCACATTCAATCTTGCTGAAATCAGTGTCGTTAAGCAAAAAGGAATGAAAACAAAAGGGTTTTCAATCCAATTTTCAGAAGAACATTTTGAAGTTTTTTGGCACAAGGGGAAATGCCATTCCTCAAGCAAAGCTAGACGATTTCAGATCTTTGTTTACTGTAACAGCCGAAGACGGTCATTCATTTTATAATAACCTTAATGGAAACAGCTGTATCGACTAGGATGTTGAAGGATGCGGGACAAATGTTGACTTTGACTCAGAGGACGAGGGAAATAGATATGAGTGCTAATTTTTGCGCTGTTTTTTCAATATTGTTAATTTTAATTATGGAGTTTTTACTTGTTTTTGTTAACTTTATGATTAAGGTTAAAAAATATATGATTTTTTGCAATAATACTTATTTAATTCTTGTAATAACCCATTTTTTAGTCGATGGGTAGTTTTGAGTCTAATCTGAGAAAGTAAAAAAAATACCTGTCTTCACAAACTTAAGTTTAATTGTAAGGACTCAACCCATATTTCACTTAATATCTCGAAAACTATTGCAAAATATGTCCTAATTTTGATATATAAATATAAAATAAACTATCTTCTTAATAATAACGGGCAAAAATAAAGAAAATGTAACTTTTTGTTGGAGCAATTACAGCTACTGAAACTTCAAACGCCCATATCTCAAAAGTGACTTTTTGTGGATTGAGTACTTTCTGCTTAACTGCGTCCATTTAGGCTTTTGTAGCTAGATAAATTAAAAGCCGACCCAATAAAAAAGCGAAAATTAAAAAAAAAAACGACCTAACACAAAATAAAATCGACTTTCATAAAAAAATAAAAAATGCACAGTGTAAAATAACTGTAAAAAGTAATTTTTCACAGTGTAGTGTATTTTTTTGGAAGTGGGTTTAATTTTTTTGTAAATTAAATATATTCAATGTAAAGACACACGTTTTTACTGTTTTATTAAATAATGTTGACTGACGTATTTTTTTATGAATAAGCTAATTAATATTTAGCTTGTTTTTATTATTGACTTATTCAAGACCAAGCCTATGTTTTCCTTTCATTAAGTATTGTTAAGTTCTAGAATTGTGACGATTACTTTTTTAATTAGTATCACTGGTCGGTACTTAAAACATTTACGAGCATTATGAGGATTATGTTATATACGAGCTCATAACATATTAATTATCTTATTGACGTAAAAGATAAAGGTAAAGAGGTACAAGGTAAGTAAGTTTTATGCCATATTTCTAGAATTTTCTAGAATTATTAATTCAATATTTATTTCTTTTAAGGACTCAGACCAGAAAGGTGCAATAAAAATAAATAAAATAAAAATAATTTAATTTAGGTGTCCTGAGATTCATATAGTTGAAATTATACTATAAAATTAATTACCAGTGCAATAGCAATGCGACGATGAAATTTCATCATAATCTCGATCGCAAAATTCGACTAAAAAGTTTCACACTAATCACTTTGCAAGCAATCTGATGAATTTAATTTAGAAAACTTGCAGCTAGACAGAAACTATAGTAATGATAAATACAATATGGCCAATTAAGTTTTCACCAGTAACTAGGTATACTACCTAAATAATAATACAAATAGGCTAGCTGAAATCGACCCCCCAAGCAATAACTCGGTAAACGAAAAATCAAAATTTTACAGGAGAAAAGATTTTTTGATTTTATCAAATATGTTTTAACTAGTGGGATTATTGAAGTCATTGATGTATTAAATGGAAGCAATTTTTGGGGAATGTTCACTGTGTCATTGATATGAAATTCCTTTAATTCAAAACCTAGTTATTTAAGAAAAAAAAACACCTAAAATTCTATACATACATAAAATATCATGTGTCATGATAACTTTGTGAATATCATTAGGAAAAATCTAAAAAAAAATTGCTAAACGTTAAAAAAAAAAAGGTGTATTCCGGTCGATAGATGCCAAATTTGACATAACAGCATAAAGCCCATAATAGCACATTACCGAGTTCTTGGTTGGGGGGTCAAAATATAGAGAGAGTGGCTAAGGTAAGACCTAGAGGTTGCGGGTAACAATCCCACCCATTACACACATGACATGACACATGACAGGCCCGTTGGTATAGTGGTCAGTGGCCCTGACTGCTATGCGCAAGGTCGTGGGTTCGATTCCCACCTAGGACAAATGTTTGTGTGATGAGCACGGTCATTTGTTCTTTGTCTGGGTGTAATTTATCTATAATATGTATGTATTTAGAAATATATATGTATGTTTATCAGTTGTCTAGTATCCATATCACAAGCTCTGCTTAGTTTGGGACTAGATGGCGTTGTGTGAAAAGTTGTGGAATATATTACACTATCACCGTGAACCTACTCCAGAGACAAGCATATTCAGCTTAGTTGCAGAAGGTTAATAAAATAGCTAGCAATGTGAATTCAACCTTCGTTGCTAGCTCTCTTTGAAAAAAAAAAGGATTGTCATGTTTTATGGTGTGCAAGTGAATTACCCCACTATCAAGATCGGGCCGTGACACTACATTTAAATAGGTATATCGGTAGCATCTTTCTATGTGTGCGTAGGACACACTTTAGTGAACAATTTTTTTTCTTTATGATATTAAAGTACGAGTCGAAAGAGTCATCTGCCGTGACAGTATAAACCACCCGTCCTTGTGTTAGTTATACAACGTGTAACGAAAACCCCATATCTATCCAAAAGGACTGAAGACAACATCTGGTTTGGAGTCTCTATGTGAAGTTTCAGCTCAAAATAAATGACTCACAGAATTGACCCCAAATTATCGCTTTTATATGTTTCTTGAATACCAATAATATCATACGTGTCACATCACTATGAGGGTCATAATTTTCCACGTCATTTGCCAATAAAATGATAATTCTCTTCGTTCTTCTTAATTTGAAAAATTCGGTCTCTAGTATCAATGTATTGAAGTTTCTAATAAGTTCCACACGTGTAGACATAGGATTAGAAAACCCTGGCCATATCGTTTATTATCATCCAAAGAAGCCGTGCACTTAGTATGTATATACCCTTTAAATTACATGTTGTAAGTATATAGAAAATTAAATGATTTGAGATGTACTGCTTCTATGACGAATAAAATATCTAACGTGTCGACGTAACGTCGTAATAATTATACAAAATAATCGTCGTTTTGTCCGTCAATGTGTTAAGGACACACACAATTTCATCCTAATACAGTACATCAAGAAGTACAATTTACTATAACTGGTTAGCATAGGCGAGGTATAGGTCGTGAGTTCAAGTGGCATCCGTTGCGAAACTAGCTACTAGAACATATTGGTCGTAACTAAGATAACTGAGTGAACAGGAATGCTAGTAAAATAGGTGGAATGTAAATAATGTTAATATAATAAAGTCCAAAACAATATTAAAATATGGTATTATACTTTATTATTTCCCTTATTTTACATCTAGACTAATACTAGTACTCACGCGGGGCTTCGCTCCCGTGGATTCTATCACGGTAAAAACATAACTCTCCTTTTTTGCAGTCGCGTAAAAAGTAGCCTATAACCTTCCTCAAGCTTCAAGCTACTTCCATACCGTTCAAGCAAACAAACAAACTTTACCGCTTTATAATATTAGTATAGATATACTATTATTTTTTCACTACTTCCGTAACCTTTCAATCCTACACCACCCAACGCGGGTACTTCAGCTGACACTTGGTTCATTTATCAGTCACTAGTACTCACGCGGGGCTTCGCTCCCGTGGATTCTATCACGGTAAAAACATAACTCTCCTTTTTTGCAGTCGCGTAAAAAGTAGCCTATAACCTTCCTCAAGCTTCAAGCTACTTCCATACCAAATTGCATCCAAATCCACCCAGTACTTTCGAAGATTAGCGCGTTCAAGCAAACAAACAAACAAACAAACTTTTCTGCTTTATAATATTAGTATAGAATCGAGATCTATTGAACAAGATGGCAACCGATCGGCGTGAAAACACTACTATACTATATAATGTTCATTCATTCATTTATTCATTTAACAATATACATTGTGTGTGAAATTATCCTATAAAAAAAAAACTTTTTAGCAAAAAATAGAACCGACTTCGATATCAAAGCACTACAAAGCCAAAAATAACTTTAATTTCGGTAGTCGGTGTTATTGGTTTTGTATTTACTTTTTTTGATATGGAAGTCGATTTATTTTTTGCTAAAAAGTTTTTTTTTTTCACGCTTTATAGTGGGTCGGTTTGTAATTTATCTAGTTACAAAAGCCATAATGTCAACGACTTTTCACCTTTTACAAGATATTGCTTTTCCCGATGCAAAGCTGTTATTTTTTCAGGAGTTCTCCTCGTACTTCACCATCAGCTCTACCTCGCCATATGCATTGTGACGAGCATAAAGTGCTTAACATCCATGTTCAAGTATCGCAGTCCACGAAATACTTATTATTGAGTAGTTTCAGTGGCCATTTGTGGTCGTCATCATCAGTTCAACTTCCCCAAATGGTGCTTTTCGAGAGCAAACTGCTCAAGGTACTACAAGAAATACCCAAAACGCTATAGGTGTGCCTATAATATTTGAAGAGTTCCTTCAATTTCTCCAGGATCCCGTCATCAGATCCTGATTTCGTAACAATGGGACCAATTAAAAAGAATACTCTTTCAAACGAAAAAAGAATTTTCCAAATCGGTCCAGCCGTCTCCGAGTTATAAGGTAACATAAAAAAACGACGGGTTGCACTCCGGGAGTGCCGGCAGAAGTGAAAACTTGAATATTAACGTTGTGCATTTTTGATATTTTGGAATTGTTAGGGAATAATTTTGCACGAATTGCTTTAATTATCAGTATAAAAGTACTATCATTTATGTGGTAGGATACAATATTTATTTATTGCGCTATCGTACACAAACATGACAATTTATATTACATTAAAAAGCTTATCTCTTAGACTCTCCGTCCGTGTTTCCCGATAGCTATAACCTAGGGGACTTTAAGTCAAGAGTGAATAGGTTACTTTTAGGTAAGCGTGCTCCATCTTCGACCACATCATCACTTACCATCAGGTGAGATGGTGGATCAATAAAAAAATAAAAAATCTGGCTTCACACACCACACCACATTGGCTAAGAGACCACTCCTTTATGATAATTGAACCATGACTGTATAGAAAACAGACAAGAACATATTTATTACACGTATTAGCTCACTTCGTCACGGTGTCTGAGTTCACGTAAATTTCCACCGGATTCTCGAAGTAAATATGAAATTAATACTAAGGGGAAGATCACAGTTACCGTCATCCGCTTAGCCTTTTCCGAACTATATTGGTTGGCTTTCAGTCTAATTAGATGTATCTGATAGATAGATAGATAGATAGAATATACTTTATTGTATTTTATTGTACACCATTGTATTGTAAACATGGAATTAAAAAAAAAACCTAACTCTGTGGCCGAAGCCTGCCGGGGTCGTGGGACTTATCTCATTACCGTGACCCCGATACGTAAAAGGCTATTGAAGGAATACCGTGGATTTTGGTCAGTACAAGTCTGACAGTCCCTCCGGCCCTGCCCGGGGTGGGAGGACATATCTGATGATTTTACCACGTTAAAAAAAAAACCTAACTCTGTACATAAAAAAATTAAATTAACAAAAAAAGAACAAGCTTAGGCGTCAAAGTACTCCTCCACATCGCTGTCGTCCGGAAACGTACCCAGAAGACTGGCAGCATTGCCACGTTGTATGGCAATGCTTATTCTTTGGGCAAAGAACGAGCCAGCCCTCCGGTCACGCAAGGAATCTATCAGTCGGCGAGATAATTCCTTATAAAGGAGACGCGCACTCGGGCCCCATGACTTTGAACTGCGTATACTAGGTACCGTTTTCAAGTTTTGTACCAAAAATCAATTAAATAGGAGAAGTAGTTTAGTCGCAAATTATTTTGTAAAGATGCACCTTAAAGCGAAAAATCTGACTAAGACAAGAGATAACACATGCCACGCTACGTTGCCACTTTAATACTAGGTATTTAACCCTTGGGGTGCCTGGTGGGTCTGACGGACCCGTCGCATCAACGAATCGACAATATTTTTTCAAATTCATAACCACGCCTGTTGCGCTCTTGAGTAGCTTCGCGATATAGACTAGCGGTCATTTTGTCGCCCCTCCAGCAGTCTGCATCGCGCACTCGTCCGAATAACACGCGTTCTTTGCGCGCTCGGGCCTGACAGACCCGACCAGGCACGCGGCGTAACTTTTATTCGGTAAGTAATTATTTTCGTTTTTTATTATTTATAATGTTTTGTGATAAATTATTAATGTAAATAATATCGTTACAGTTAAATATGGCAAGCCGATTAACTAATAGCGAAATAAGCCAAGCTTTAGAAATATAATTAGAAAATGACGATGATGATATAGTTTTTGATGCAAGTGGAGCTGAGTCTGACCACGTGAGTATCCAACATGATTCAGATGGCGCCGAGGAAGAAGGAGAAGTCCCTAATGAATCAAATAATAGTGACAGTGATGTTGAGATGTCTCAGCCATTGAGTAATTTTGCTCACAGGTCAGTTTATTTTTCAGATCAGTCAGTTTTTCAAAATGATGGCCGCTGCCAATTTTTTTTGGATTCTCAACACCACTGGCATAAATGCAAAAAATGTTCAATGTTGAACAATTCTGGTAGAAGTGCATCTAGGAGAGAATTTATTAAAAAATTGGGCATGTCATTGACGGCTCCACATCAGGCTGAACGATATCATATAGATCTCATATAGGTGAACCCTCAGAACCACCACATAAAAGACCTGATGCTGCCATAAAGAGACATTGTTATTTATGTCCTAGCAAAAAGGATCGCAAGTCAAAGTACACTTGTGTCTCTTGCAGGAGTCACATTTGTCTGGAACACGCGAATTTCATATGCGAAAATTGTCGCATAAATACTGAGCAGTTATAAGCAATATTCTTTTTTTATTCCAAATATAATTAGTCTGTAAGTTGATTAATATGTGCCTTAAATAAATTTGAAGTCTGATTTTTGATCTCAACAAAAAAAGTTGTTGATGTTGATTTTAACATAAGTGTGTTCATTTTTGTTACCTAAAATTAGAGGTTTTTAATTTTGTTAATAGTTTGAAATAAAAATTTGTAAAACTACATTGGTTTTAATTTTTAATTTAAAATCATTATTAGAATACATAAAAACGTGTTATTTGTCATTTTCACACATTCAATAAAAATAAAAACAACAATTATTTACGGGTTCCACAGACCCACCAGGCACGCCGCGTGATTTTCATCCACCAGGCACCCCAAGGGTTAAGGTCAGTCACATTTATTTACCAAGGCTGGTTACGTTTTACTCTGATTTGTAAGCAATTTAGTTTGTTTGAAAAAAAAAAATTAACACTAAACACGTATAGTATACGCAGTGTAATTTAATGCCCCTCTGTCGTATCAACTCTGTATATAACTTACAACGCTCTACGTGTCCTGTACAATAATGGGTTCAGAATGTTGCTGGGGTTATCTCGCTTTTGCAGTGCATCAGGTATGTTTGCCGAGGCCAACATTCACTGCTTTAGAGCAATAGCACGTAAAAGAGTTACCTCCCTGATGCAGCGCGTGCGCGGTAGCGCCAGCAGCCTTCTGAAAACCATCTTGGATAGATTGGATTGTCCTGTGGTGAAGCATTGGAATACTGTCCACGTTTCCGGCGGTGCTATTTTTAATGTTAGGTAAAATAACTTGATCATTTTATTCGACATTTGATTAATTTATTTATTGTTTTATTTTTATTATGCTATTTTAAAATTTAATTGTAATTGTTTTATTTTTATTTGATTCTTAATTAATAATGTTCTCCAATATAATTTTAACTACTAACATAGATTTAAGTATTAATAACCTATTTATGGATGTACTTAATCTATACTAATATTATAAAGCTGAAGAGTTTGTTTGTTTGTTTGCTTGAACGCGCTAATCTCAGGAACTCCGGTTCTGATTTGAATAACTCTTTCAGTGTTAGATAGGCCATTTATCGAGGAAGGCTATAGGCAATAATATATCATCACACTAAGACCAATAGGAGCGGAGCACTAATGAAGAATGTTTCAAAATCGGGGGATTTTTTTTCCACGCGGACGAAGTTGCGGGCGGTAGCTAGTCTGAAATAAATGTCTAAATAAATAATATATATGTATATATATTTATGTATATATATATATATACATATATATTATTTATTTAGACATTTATTTCAGACTAGCTTACATACATATATATATATATATATATACATACTGTATATATATACAGTATGTTAACTAACAGAGGACGTTCCCGTTAACCCGCAACAGTATAAGCACATCAATTAGACCACCGCACACGCGGCCCGACATTCATAAATAAATTGCGACGTTGCCGTCCTTCAAGTACGCGTGTACAGAGTGTTTCTTATACGTATCAAATTAACATTCTTAGCGAATATTTTATTATAACAAAATAAATAAAAACATTTTGTTTTCTAATGGTAATATTGTTTTAGCATGTATGGATGCTATACTATTGCTGGTTAACGGGAACGCCCTCTGTTAGTTAACATACTGTATATATAAACAATTTCAAACACTCGCTATCAGTGCATTAGCATCTAAATTCTAATAAAAATGTTTAAAACTACCAGTTAAATTTTATTAATCTGTTATCGTTTTCCATTCAATATGCTATTGATTAATCCGTGGACAATAGTGTGGGTTATGTGCTTACCTATATATCTTAAGAACGTTAATGTAATATCCTAACATGTAATTGTTTTTTGTCCGTAATAAATAAATAAATAAAATATAAATAAATTTAACGACGAGTTCGTCACTACAATTAGTGGGCATATAAAGAGAAATTGAGTCACGAAAAACATGTTCTTTTCAGAGCTTCATACTCCTTTGATCGGGGAGAAAATCATCATAGACTCCTACTCTGGGTGGAGTAAAAGGGAGTATTAGAATGATACATACTAACACCTACCGTTCTCTCGTTCCGTCGTCTCGTTCTCATCGCACGGCAGCATTCAGAGGCAGTTTCCGTTATGCGGCTTCAAAAATCTGGAACAATCTGCCGCCTCCTATTAGAACATGCAACTCATTAAATATGTTCAGAAAACGTTTGCGACAGTACCTATTTGATAGACGCACAGCGAAGACTGGACATGGTCAATATAAATGTGTCCCTGTCAATCAATGTGTGTGTGCATTTATAATAAAATACCAAGGCATTTCAAAGCCTTAAATACAAAATTATTTAAAATTAAATTTCATAAGTGGTTACTCGAATGTAGTTTTTATAGTTTAAAAGAATTTATAGATAAAAAATGTTGATGACGATGTCGATTGTTGTTGCTTAACTTGTCTTTAAAATTTTGCATGCTATGTTTTATCCTAGCTAAACATGCTTGTGCCTCAATTTGTATTTAACACCCTTGTATACCATGTTTTACGCAAATAAATATTCTATTCTATTCTATTCTATTCTATTCCTGATATGATGCTGTGTCAATTTGAGTGGAATGTTTGTGTTTACGGGCGATGCGCGTGCAACTACTGGAAATACACATATAATTATAATGTATTGTATATAAATATTTATTGGATTCGTAAAGTACTTTATATTTCTATTTTATGTATATTTCCTTTATTACATTATGTATATTATTATTATATTATATGATAAACTGATTGACATCCGTACACTCACTATTAGGACCAGTTGAAAACCAGCGTTGGGCACTAGTTGTCCGGCTTTTGCTGAACTGGGCCTATTTGGCGCATCCGTGAGTCACACAGTAATATTAATCATCCTGGATCTATTCAATTTCACTTTTTTAATATATTTTATTTACATAATAATATGATTTTGTTAGTTTCTTGTAAGTTTTTTTTTTTACTGTGTGTACCTACTTGTGGCATGTGTCAATAAACGTTTTTCTTTCTTTCTTTCTTCTTTACCGTGCTCTTTGAGTTGCCCTTGCATTCGGGAGCTGCGGTATCTTGTTAAAACGCTCCCGGAACCCCGACAGAGAGTACCTTTAGTTTAATTTTTAATAGCCTTGGTAGGAGACTTAAAGTATTAAACATTATTAAAGCCGTCACAGGCAAGTCCGGTTTAGTAGCCGACTGTCTCTTAAATTGTTCTGGGAGAGGCCACCTATAAAAAAGATGACGTGCGTGCTCCGCGCCTGTACAACTCGCGATATTGAGAGTACTTTTCCGTTAAAGAATACAAGAAAAAATAGTTGCATTAATCCTACCTCTATCGACCGCATTTTTTGTTGAGTATTGGAATTCCACTGGTTTTTCTGAGCCAGCCACCTACGTTCAAGCCTTAATTTTTTACTTTTGCGTGCGTCTAATCTATGCAAAAACATTCGTGCTTATTCGGAAATACGATGATTACCGGAGCGCATTCCTACCTTTTGTAGGTTATCTGTATATTATTTCCACATATTTCTATGATAGTAGATAGGTAGATAGAATATACTTTATTAAACACCAAAATTTAAACACACCCATTTAACCATATTGCCTAATCTGTGATTACAATGTCGGTTTTATCGCTGAGAGCGATATCTTCCAGACAATCTTTGGAAGGACTTTACAAACTTTAATTAAAGTGGAGAGGGCTAAATTAGTCACAATGTACTACATCTTAAAGTGCTGTCAGTACTAATGATAGGACCGGATAAGGCCATTACCTACCAGGCTTGCGGGAAGAAACAGGGTAAGTTTTAGTCAGTAGAAGTCTGATGTTCCCTTGCACTCCATCTAGAGCGAAAGGCGTCATCGATGATTTCTCAGCCGAAAAAAAACATAATTTATTTGGATTTAAATTTCATTTTAAACGCACCTTAACTAAATCTATAAATTTGATTTGGAAATCCCAGTAATTATACAAAGATTACTGTGTTTATTGTGCACTTCATGTTTTGGTTGAATAATACCATAATTTTGATAGCAATTTGGGTAGAATTCACATGACGATATAATCTTGGTAACTCCTCCAACTAAGCTAAATATGCTTGCGTCTGGAGGGGGTTCACGGCAATAGTGTGATGGGTGGGGTTCGAACCCGCGATCACCAGTTTCTGTTCGAGATGGAAAATAACATAACATAACAGCCTACCGTGCCATAATTCAAGTCCACATTTTACGTACGAGTAGCTATCACATTCGTTAAAAATATTTTTCTTACCAAATTAATTCAAATTTAATGTTATAGGTATCTGAAGCTGCAAAAATCACATCACAACACTACGTAGGTACCAATTTAGTAGCTAAACTAGTCAAAATTTTGGATTTTGTTGACGAAAATGTGTTCCTAAGAATTTTTATTTATTTAATGTTTAGCAGAAAAAGAAATACTGGTTTAAAAAAATTACGGTGATAGTTACATATACCTACAAAAATTATGGATACATAAATAGATAGATATAAAGTAGCCGTAATCTACACGATAACAGAAAACAAATAAGTAAGGGCATAATAACTAAAAAAAAAACAACATTTTTACAATTTAAAAACCGACTTCCAAAAATTTTGTAACTTTTCCCGATGCAGGGCTGTTAATTGTATAGTTCTCCTGGTACTTATAAAGTGCTTACCAACCATATTCAATTAATCGAATCGCAACGCATTAAATACTTATTATTAAATAGTTCCGGTAGCCATGTGTGGTCTTCATCAAGAGTTCCAGTTCACCAATTCATAAAAAAAAGATTCCGGCGAATTTTGGTTTGGCTTTGGTTCTAGGGTTACGCGAATATTCTAATGAGATACCGCGGCCTATACTGGAGAGATTATTCTGAATGCACCGGACGTATAACGAGGTAAACACCAACATCGTCACATACGGACACACAGCTAATGTTCTCAATTATGATAAAAAATAGTAATTAGTACAAACGTGATCAGGCCATCAGGTGCAGTATCCTATTTTAATGACTACGAAGCTCTGACTCATAAGTGATCATCATTATAATGTTGGTAACACTTTCATTGTGCGTACGGCTAAGGAGTAGAATTCCCTGCCGGACTCTGTGTTTCCTGATCGCTATAACCTGGGGGTCTTTAAGTCAAGAGTGAATAGGTTACTTCTAGGCAAGCGTGCTCCATCTTCGACCACATCATCACTTACCATCAGGTGAGATGGTAGTCAAACGCGAGCCTATTCTGAATAAAAGAAAGGGAAACCAGTAATCGAATTGCGTAATTCATAAAATGGGGTATCCTTTCATAGTCCATAGGAACTCAATAACCATTACTTCTTATGTTCCTTTAGCAGTTGCATGGGCTTCACTTTTGAGGACTTTATCACGATAAAAACATAACCCTTCTTCTTTTGCAGTCGGGTATCAAAGGCCTTCATTCTTCTTCAAGCTTCAAGCTACTTCTATACTAAATTTCATCCAATCTAAGATTAAGAAGAAATTTGTGAGTCTTACGCAGTGACACGGGCTCAAATACAACTCAAAAAAGAGTAAAATAATGTTTTTCAAATCAGCAAGCAGACAACAAGTAATACACATTTGACCCAAATTTCACTTTATGCGGTATAAGTAGCTCTACAAATAGTCGAGCAATTTAAGTATTTGGGCCTTAAGGATGCTTACCTTTTATTTTTCACAGACCGATTGTGATATCATACTATACTTTAGTATACATACAATGACTTATAACCTTCCCACTGCTGGGATTTAAGCCTTCTCTCTATGAGTGGGAATAGGCCGAAATACAACACGCGGGCCTAGTGCGGGTCGGTGGACGTCGCATGTCTTTTTACGGCCCTTGAACATGCCTTAAAATAATGGCATGAAAAAATAGACGTAGTAATGTTTACCTTAGTTCTTCTTATTTAGTTTAGTGACTTATACAGTATGTTAGGTTAAACGAGGCACTTATTCAGGGAGGGTATTCAGTATTCGATTCTCGTCCCAAATATGTGAAAAAGCTATAACCTAAATTTTTGACGAATTTTGTTTAGTACCTAGATATTTTTGCCTGTTCTAAGCCAGGTTTAAAGTATGAAGGGAAAATGGATCCTACCTAAAGATCCTTGACCCGCGCACATGTTCTGCGATAATATTAAAACGTTAGCGCTAGGGTGTATACACGTTGTGAGACTTTGTGAAATTTTTGGTATGGTTCTGTCTGTTATTTTCAGTGTCTTTTCAACCGACGACCAAAAGAGGAGGTTATCAATTCGACGCGTATATTTTTTTTTATTTTTTATTTTTTTTATGTATGATCATCGAGTACTCGAAGACGGCTGAACCGATTTGGAAAATTCTTTTTTTGTTCGAATGGGTATACTTCGAAATTGGTACCATTATCACCAAAGTCAGGATCTGATGATGGGATCTTGGAGAAATCGAGGGAACTCTTCAAATATTATAGGCACACCTATGGCGTTTTGGGTATTTCTTATAGTAACTTGTGCAGTTGCTCTCAAAAAGTACCATTTGGGGAAGTGGAACTGATGATGAAGACCACAGATGGCCGCCGAAACTACTCAATAATAAGTATTGAGTGGATTGCGATTCGATTACTTGAATATGGATGTTAAGCACTTTATGCTCGTCACAATGCATATGGTGATGTAGAGCTGATGGTGAAGTACCAGGAGAACTCCTCAACAATTAACGGCCCAGCATTGGGAAAAGCAATATTTTGTAAAAGCTTATAAGTAGTTGACATTTAGGCTCTTGTAACTAGGTAAATTAAAAATCATCCAACTAAAAAGAGTGAAATAAAAACTTTTTACCAAAAAATTAAACCGACTCCCAAAAACACTGCAAAGTGAAAAATAACTTTAATTTCGGAAGTCGGTGCCAAAAACTAAAAAACAAAACTAAAGACACCGACTACCGAAATTAAAGTTATTTTTCACTTTGCAGTGTTTTTGGGAGTCGGTTTAATTTTTTGGTAAAAAGTTTTTATTTGTTCATATTTTTATTAGTATCATAAATAAGCATACACTATTGTGGGCTTGAATATGTCCCTCGTTTAAACTAACATAATGTAGACTGAGTGTTTAGTTCTCGGACAAGCCAGTTTCTTTATGATTTTATTGTGTAGATTTCAGAGGCCTTTTTTCGGTGTGAAAATCATCTAGTGCCTTCTCCCGACAGGTAGTGTCGGACATTTTCTACTGACTAGAGACTACTAATACCCGCCCTGTTCCTTTAAATGCCCTTACTTTCTGGGGCCACGGTATCTCGTTACAACATTCCAGCAACCCTGTCAGGCAATGGCCCTGTCCAATCCCGTTAATATTGCTTACTGATCTTTGAAGCGCGCGTGGACCCGGGTCTGGTCTTTACCGGGCTGCGAGCTACCCCTGCCCACCGCTCGCAAGCCCGCGCTTACGGTGGCCAGAGATCGGCTCGCGATCGCCAACGCCCGGGGCGTCTCTCGCGGCGACTGGGGCGTCAGGAAGAGAGTTGCCTCTCCCTCACGCGTTCAGCCTCGCTCTTCGCTAGCAAGACTGCTTTTTTATTCGTACTAGCTACTGTTCTACTTGCTCGACGTCAAACTATACAAAGGGTATATACATACCAAGTGGACGGTTTCTTTGGATGATAATAAACGATATGGCAATGGTTTTATAATCCTATGTCTACATGATTGTGTGAAGTATAATAGAAATTTCAATACATTGATACCAGAGGTAGACTAGAGGTAGGTAGAGAGTCGCTTGGCCAATTGGCTATTAATGCCGGTGTCCCTCAGGGGTCAGTTCTCTCAGCAACTTTATTCTTGCTGCATATTAACGATCTGCTAATGCCCGGTACCTTTGGGTATGCAGACGACAGCACTGTTGCTGAGAGATATATATCTAACGCGCGTGCTAGTGGGTCACAAGTCCAGTCTCTCCGAGAGGCAATGGTGGGGCGCTTGAACTTGACTTTGAAGGCTGTCTCTGAGTGGGGCGGCGCCAACTTAGTCAAGTTTAATGCTGCCAAGACCCAGGCGTGTCTTTTCTCCGCAAAAAGGAGCCAATTTCAACCGGCTCCTTCTTTCCGTGGTGTAACCGTTCCGATAACTGATCGCATCGAGCTTCTTGGGAATACGTTGACATCCACCCTTAATTTTGGTCCGTTTATCGAGGCTAAGGCTCAATTGGCTGCCAAAAAGTTGGGAATCCTAGCAAAGGTGAGACGGCACTTCACACCGGAACAGCTGCTCAACCTCTATCAAGCGCAAGTTCGGTCGTGTATGGAGTACTGCTCTCATCTCTGGGACGGATCTGCCAAATACCAGCTTGATGCACTTGAGTCTATAGAGAAACGGGCCAAAAGGCTCATCGGCAACGAGAAACTGGTCGAGACAAGGCTCCAGAGCCTAGAACATCGGCGACGTGTTGCAAGCCTGTCAGTTTTCTATCGGTTACATTTCGGGGAGTGTGCGATGGAATTGCACAGTCTTATTCCGCCAAGCCGGTTCCATCATCGGACTACAAGACAAACGGCGATGCGCCATCGTTACATGGTGGACATCCCACCCATACGCACGGAACGTTTTGGGAATACTTTCATTGTGCGTACGGCTAAGGAGTGGAATTCCCTGCCGGAGTCTGTATTTCCTGATAGTTATAACCTGGGAGTCTTTAAGTCAAGAGTGAATAGGTTACTTCTAGGCAAGCGTGCTTCATCTTCGACCACATCATCGCTTAAGATCAGGTGAGATTGTGGTCAAACGCAAGCCTATCAATTATAAAAAAAAAAACAATCAAATTAAGAAGAACGAAGAGATCACCGTGTCATTGGCAAGTGACGTAGAAAGTTATCGACCCTCGTAGTGCTGTGACACGTTTTTATGATTGGTATTCAAGAAACATATGAAACCGATAATTTGGTATCAATTCTTTGAATCACTTATTTTGAGCTGAAACTATGCATAGAGACTCCATACCAGATGTTGTCTTCAGCCCCTTTGGATAAATATGGAGTTTCCGTTACACGTTGTATAAATAAGTTGCAATTAATAAACAAAGACTATGTAATTTTCTGTTTAATCATATAAAATTACGAATATAGTAAAAACCGCAGTAACCTTCGGGATTTCCACCGGTATCGCCGTCTCTTTTGCGCTTTAACAGAATGGAATTCAAGAAAGATACATGTATATCTGAGTCACGCCAATAAATCTGATTTGTTTACATTTTATTAGAAACTGAAGGATAATAATATAAAGGTCAGATATCTTTTTAGGGTAAAACAACATAATAAAATTAAATGAAGTTGATATAAGGATAAATATGATAAAATAAAATAAAATATTTTATACGTAAGGATAATGATAATTCTTTGATTTGATTTCATTGTGCGTTTAGTTAAGGAGTCTGCGTTTTCTGATAGTCACAAATTGTTTTTAAGTCAACAGTGGTAAGCGTGCTTCATCTCCGACCGCATCACCAATTACTATCATGTGAGATAGCGGTCAAACGGAACCGTTTCATAAACAAAATGAATAAATAGCTACAATACTGATAGATAAGAATATGTTTTTACGATATCTAAACAGTTTATGAACTGTCTCGTTGATCTCGTCATCGCAAGTACGACTGTTAAGCAACAGGGATCGCTATGATTCCCGTGTCGAGCCAAAAGTGATATAGGGTTTTTCTATCAGAAATTTCTCAGCAGTATCCCGGAGTTTGGAAATTGACGGAGTCACACCCTCGTGCCTCGGGAAACACGTAAAGCCCTTGATCCTGCACCTGATCACTTTCCGGTCAAGTTGGATTGCCGTCCCATCAAAATTAAAGGAACAGAGAGTTGACTAATCTTAGCTGAGATTGGCAGCCATAGCTGAAATCGGTTACAAGGACTATTATTATCTGAATAGTTCAAATTTATTTTTCCATCAAGTTGAGCTCATATTCACCCCATTAATTTGTAGCGTAGCGTACTTTCTTAAGTTATTATTTGTGTCAAAACTGTCGCGCCATCCCATCTTCCCAGTTCATCATGTTGTGCTGGCGCTCCCGCTGCGGCTGCGGAAAACCTCAAGCGGCGTAAATATAGTCATCTCGGTGATAACTATATTTTCGAGCCTTTTGGGGTCGAAACTCTCGGACCATGGGGCCCGTGTGCTCACAGCCTTTTTAAATACATATCGAAAAGGTTCGTTGACGCTTCCCGCAACCCAAGGGCTGGCTATTTCTTTGGTCAACGGCTAAGCATTGCAATACAACGAGGCAATGCCGCCAGTATCTTGGGTACGTTGCCAGCCGACAGCGTTGAGGATAAATTTTTTGATGCTTTATTCTAGTTTGTATTTTATGTTTATTTAGTTATTATTTGTGAAATAAGCATAATATAATTAAAGGTCTATTCTTCAAATATTGTAAGACTACCTGCTGCCCGCGACTTCCTTCGAGTGGGAGGATTTTCTTACGTAAACGCCCATCCCGTGGGAGTTCTGGGATAAAAAATAACGTATGTGTTATTCCGGAATTTCAGTTATCTATATAATATAGTTCATTCAGATCCATTCAGTAGTTTTTGCGTGAACGAGTAACATTCATCCTCACGCACACTTACATTATAGGTATACACTATACACCCTCCTACCTCCTACAGGGTATACACCCTCCTGTGGACTATTTATCACGATATAATCATTAGCCTCCCATTTTTCAGTCGGATTAAAAGTAGCCAAGAACCAGCCACAATCTTCAAGCTACTTACTTCCATACCTTTTTTTTCAACGTGGTAAAATTATCAAATAAGTCCTCCCACTCCGAGCAGGGTGGGAGGGACTGTCAGACTTTTACTGACTAAAATCCACGGTGTTCCTTCAATAACCCTTTACATACCGGGGCCACGGTAACGGGATGAGTCCAACGACCCCGAATGTATAGATACATACCTAGTATATTTGACCTCTATTGATTATAAGATAAAACACCATTTTATTAATGTTTTTCAAGCACTTAAATTTACCCTTTAAGAACTATTATATATATTTATGTTCTAGACTATATGAACTTTTCTGTAAACGTGTTATTTAAATAAATTATTCTTATTATTATTAAATCACAGATTCATGGGTATTATCAATACCTACATGTTAAAAAAAACACAGAGTGCACACCGATTGCACTCCAATTATAATACACACAGATTGCTAAGAATTATTGAAATAATATTTAATTTTGCAAATTGGTTATTAAATAACACTTTTATACCAAATTTCATACAAGCGGGTTTAAATAAACTTTTCCGCCAAATAATATGAATATAGTAAATAATAGTAGTATAGCCGGACTTTTATTTCGATACAGTAAGCCCAAGGCTAGGCTCTGTCAACAAGGTGACCTCTCGCGCCCGGCCCTGGTTCAGACCATGGTGCGGAGCGAGAGGGAATGGGATGCGATCGCCTCCTTCTGCGAGGCAGTAATGCTAGCGAAGGAGGAGGCCGAGCGCGCGAGGGAGAGGCAACTCTCTTCCTCGCGCCCGCCGCGGGGGACGCCCCGGGCGTCGGGGATTGCGAGCCGATTTCCGGCTACCGTAGGCGTGGGCTTACGGACGGTGAGCAGGGGTAGCTCACCGCCCAGTAAGGATCAGGCCCGGGTCGGCGGCGCGTCGTGCTCCGCGCGCGCCTCATAGAGCTGTCAGCACCAGTGACGGGGCCCCATAGGGCCATTGCCTGCTGCGGTTACGGGAATGTTTTAACAAAATACCGCGGCCCTGGAAGTTAAGGGCAGCTGAAGGAACAGGGTGGGTTTTTAGTCAGTAGAAGTCTGACACACCCTTCCGCTTAACCCAGAGCGGGTGTCATCAAGTCATTCGATAATTTTCCCACCAGACAAAAAAAAAAAGGCTCTGTTAACAAATTGCTACTTTCAGAGCCGCACTCAGCGCCCAATCACTCATATCAGCGCTGTTCAGTCTCATTGTATATTCTGTACATGTACACATATACTTTTCTTAAAGTCTTCTGGATATACGAATATTATCAAGCAGACTTTAAAACAAATAACATCTTTTTGACGTTATACTTATTCACAAGGTGCTTTATTCGTGTATGCGTGAACGCAAGGGCACCCGAAGGAATATGGTGATTTTTTTGAGGTATTCCTCGAAGCGCTACCATTTTTAAGCGCACCTAATGAAGCGCTCCTTTTTTATTCCTCGGAGCGCACCTTTTAGTAGCGCTCCCGATAGCAATTAAAAATATTAAAATTTTATTCCTTAAAGCGCACCCACGTTTATAATAGGGAAGAGCATGAAGTAAACGTAATAAATTATATTTTTAAAAACTCATCATCATCATCGAAGTTGCTTAACCAAAAGTATACACGTTACTCTTTGAATACACATTATAGTGCTGAAAGCAAAAACATATTTTTCTGTCAATTTCATATTTCACAAGGGTAGTGCTAGTGTAAATTCAAATTAACAACCGAGTTTTTAGAATGCCAATCAATAAACTCACAGCGGATTCAGATTCGAAGTTTAGAATGAGGTCTTACAGAATAACACGGCAGCACTGTGAACAACATAGTACCGTCAGCAGGAAAAGGGTATACTTAACATAACATTATAATGTGTAAAAACCTGAACACAACTACATAAAATTACATGGTTACTTAAAAATAATTATTATTAAAAAAAAATTAAGGCTTAAGCACCTCCTCGCTGATGACACACTTGTTCTAAATGGATCAATGTCATGCTGCCTGCACACCTCATTAAAGCTCCTGCTTGCACGCAACACATACGTATTCTGTCTATATTTCGAGGTAGCAAGTGGCATTTTTAGCGGTGGATAGAACCGTTTAGACTTGCAAGGAACTATTATTATTAAAAGACTAGCTTTTGCCCGCGACTTCGTCCGCGTGGAATAGTTACTTTGGGCTAACGTTAAATTTAACCCCGATTTTGAAGCATTCTTCATTGGCGCTCCGCTCCTATTGGCCTTAGCGTAATTATATATAGCCTATAGCCTTTCTCTATAAATTCACTATTTAATTAAGAAATATTTTTTCAATTCGAACCAGTAGTTCCTGAGATTATCGCGTTCGCGTTCAAACAAACAAACAAACTTAGCCTTATATTAGCCTTAGCCTTCAGCCTTATATTATTAGTGTAGATAGCTGTTGCCCGCGACTTCGTCCACGTTTCCGTCTCTTTTCGTAAAAAAAAAGTAGCCTATGTCCTTCCTCACGGTTCAGTGATTTTGATGTATCAGACAGATTAACTTTTGTAATTTAGTAGGGAAATATAATATGTCAATCTATAATACTGTTGAAAAATATCGTAATACGGAACCGCACAATATTATTGTTAAAAGCTGTGCCCGCGACTCCATCAGCGTAAGTTAATGTATTGGTAATATTGTTTAGATCACGTTCACATGAGGCTTAAGTACCTATAGAACGAAATTTTATACCTTCGGCTGCGAGACGTGTCGAGCGCGGCGACCGATTCTCAAAAATAATCCTTATAGCATGATTCAGTATTCACGCGCGATGGCTTATTATTAGCGTATTTCATGTATAACTTTGGTGTTTCTATACCGATTTAAATGATTCTTTTTTATGGAATAGTTAATAATGTTAACTTTTTCAATTAGGGGTGACTGAGAGTGTTATAAACGTAAGAGTAGACAAATATTATAATCAGAAAGCTTCGAACTGCTAAGCTATCGGGAGTTACACGTGTTATTGTGAGTCAACCATAAAAGTTAGACATATGCTGTCGTGGGATATTTTTTATATAATTTTAAGGAGAACATTTCCGTCATGAAATGATTTGTGTAGCTTTAACCATTAAGGTTGCACACGCGACGGAAGATTAAAAAATGGAGTAACTGCTCCCGTTTTCCCAACATTTCCCTTACTGCTCTGCTCCTATTGATTGTAGCGTGATGAAAAATATACTATAACCAGCTCAGGAGTATGAAAAATAATTGTACCAAGTTTCGTTAAAATCTGTCGAGTAGTTTTTGTTTCTATAACGGTTATACAGACAGACAGACAAAAATTTTACTGATTGCTTTTTTGGCATCAGTATCGATCCCTTATCACCCCCTGATAGTTATTTTGGAAATATATTTCATGTACAGAATTGACCTCTCTACAGATTTATTATAAGTATAGAAGATTATTTATACATGATAAAAGTTACTCTTTTAGGAATTGTTTCATGCGATGAATACTTTAATAAATTGAGCGAGATTACTATTAAAAAGACTGCCCCCGCACCATTGTGACTTAAACCCCATCGGAATGAGTACAGGTAGGGGGTATGAGTACAGGGGCCTATTGCAGAAAATAAAAAATATTATTTTTCACGCCCCTTTATAATCGCATTATGCTTTTTGTTATTTACACACAATATTATAAAAAAATGTTTACATAGTTATTCGATTTTATTCCTGAATTGATTAATTTAGTTACATCACAATTTCGTATTTGTCACTATTTGACAACTCAGAAACTGTCAGTCTACTGCATCGAATTAAAAGTCCGGGTATAAAACATGTTACTCGGTATCGGAAACAATAAAAAAATAAACAAAATAATGGAAAACAATAAAAATAAAAATTTAGACGTTAATAACACTTACCATTGGGACCTTGATATTTAATGTTCTTGACATTTTATATCTTCTATATATTTTTATTTTGACACTCTATATAATTTGTTGTCACTTTTTAAAATAATAAAACATAACGACTCAACATTTTTCAATGACATTAATTAATTTATGAAAGAACAAAGACAGTATATTTAATATATAAGAATCTATACAAAAAATCTAAACTATAAAGTTATATTTAATTTCTTTCGAGAACTTCTCCAATAGAATTGATTTATTAATAAACAAATAGCTGACCGGAAATTGTCAAAAATAAGTTGAGTGGTCAGTATACTGCAATTAAACTTATTAATCAGTTTTTTTATTTCACATCCTTTGTTGTTTTCTGCATTCTTTTCTATACTAAAAAAAATAGTAACAATATGTGGTGAACAATAATCGCATTTTATCACATAAAAAAACTGAAATATTATTTTAATTATTGAGAATAATAACTCTATTTTATTTTTATATGTGGTAAGCATAGGCGATGTCGACTATTCTGCCAAATACAAACTCGAAAAGCAGAAAAAACAAGTGTCAAAAGTGACACAAAGGGAATTAATTGACATTACAAACCAAAGAGTAAAGTAATATGTTACAAACACAAACAGTTGTTGATGTCGGTGATCTTGCGAAGTGCATGTGTTTACGTTTCCTTGTCTGTTTTTTGAGACTTTTGCTTTTCAAAGTGTTGAAGTACATCCATTATTCCATTATTACACCATGAAGACTGGTGTGTAGGCCAGCCGAGCACAGAGATCGTCAAATTGTAATAACCTCAAAATTCTATATTTGTATTTATCCTAATATTTTTTTGTTAGAAGTTCTATACAATATTTAATGCTAAGAAATAGTTCTTCGGGCACGCCGCAATTGCGGCGGTAAGACCCCTCTTTGAGGAGTGGCTAGATCGGCGTCACGGCGTCCTGACCTACCGCATGACGCAGGTCCTCACCGGACACGGAAGTTTCGGGTGGTACCTGTGTCTGATGGAGAAGGTAGAAACGCCTGGGTGTCACCACTGCGAGGATCGCCCTGAGGACACAGTGGAGCATACGCATACGGTGCAAGACTGCCCCGCTTGGGCAGAGCACCGACGTGTCCTCAGGGCGGCGATAGGCGGAGACCTCTCGCGCCCGGCACTGGTCGAGGCCATGCTGCGGGGCGAGACGGAGTGGGAAGCTGTCGCCTCCTTCTGCGAAGCAGTCATGCTATCGAAGGATGAGGCGGGCCGCGTGAGGGAGAGGATGGCGTCCTCCCTCCAGCCCAGCCGCAGTGGTAGACGCCCACGGCGTTGGACGTTGGCCGACGATCTCCGGCCACCGTAGGCGCGGGCATGCCGACAGCGAGTAAAGGGCAACTCGCTGTCCGACCATGGACCATGCCCGGGTCGACGGCGCGTTGTGTTCCACGCGCGCCTCAAAGAGCGTCAGCAATATGACGAGGCCCCCCCTGTAGAGGGCCGAAGCCTGCCGGGGTCGTGGGACTTATCCCATTACCGTGACCCCGGAGCGTAAAGGGTTATTGAAGGAACACCGTGGATTTTAGTCAGTACAAGTCTGACAGTCCCTCCGGCCCTGCCCGGGGTGGGAGGACGTATTTGATGATTTTACCACGTAAAAAAAAAGAAATAGTTCTTAGTATTGACCTACACACAATAAAATTATTTTCAAAGTTACTATGAACACTTGGCATTGCTCTTTCTGCATGTGATTATTCTAATACTAGCTAGTCGCGCGGGGCTTCTCTCCCGTGGAATTTATCATGATAAAAACATAATGCTCCTTTTTTTGCATTCGGGTAAAAAGTAGCCTACCTTCCTTCAAGCTACTTCCATACCAAATTCCATCCAAATCCACCCAGTACTTTTGAAGATTAGCGCGTTCAAACGGACAAACTTTTCCGCTTTCGAATATTAGCATGTTAGACTTTTGTTTGCAAAGATGAAGCACACTTGCTTAGAAGTAACCTATTCACTCTTGACTTAAGTGAATAGGTTACTTATAGCTTTAAGTCATAGCTATCAGGAAACACAGATTCCGGTAGAGAATCCCACTCCTTAGCTTAGTTTAGTAAGTACCTACTTATATACTCTCTGGTACCTACACTCAATGAAAGTATTCCCAAAACGTTTTGTATATATGAGTGACCTCCTATATTTTCCAGTGAATAGGACACACATATAATATTTGCAAATCATTCGTAAGTTTTACTCAATATCCTTTCATATTATTAATAGGATTCTCAAGGTATAAGGATTAAGTCCTTATTATCTCATAATATAAAATCGTGAATCGCTAGTCATTTTATGACTCACCAGAAAACTATTTTATTTAATTCCTAATTCAAAAGTCATTTGTTCAGATTTGGACGACAGGCAATATTTTTGAGCGTCAATTATTTTACATTAAGTCTGTCTGTGCCTTTTAACTTCATTCAAAATGACATTGATTGTCCTCCTTTCACGTCAAAACGGAGCAGTAGATAGATGTGATTTTTGGCATGAAGACTGCTGAAGGGCCTTTATTTCTTGTCGAAAAATCATCGAATGACTCTTCCCGTGCTGGTTGGAGTGGAAGGGAGTGTCGTGTCAGACTTCTACTGACTAAAAATTCACCCTGCTCCTTTCAGTTGCCCTTGTGGTCGTATTATCCGCGGTATCTCGTTAGAACAGACCCGCAACCTCAGTAGGCAATGACCCTATAGGGCATCATTAATGCTGCTGACTGCGCTTTGAAGCGTCAACCCTGGCCTGGTCCTTACTGGACAGTGAGCTACGTAAACCTAACAGTGAGTGACATAGCCTACATTTTCTTCACTGAAAAAACAAAACTTTTGATGAGAGCTAAGGTGGGAGTAAAGTTATTGATTTATAGAAATTCAAACACTAGAAAAAATTTGAATAAGTTGTATCATTAGAATTGAAAACGATGATCACGTATGACCACATTTTTTTAAATTTCTGATAGGCTCGCGTTTAACCACGATCTCACCTGATGGTGAGCAATGATGCCGTCGAAAATGAAGCACGCTTGCCTACAAGTAACCTCTTCACTCTTGACTCAAAGATTCTTGGGTTATAGCTATCAGCAAAAACAGACTCTGGCAGAAAATTTCACTCCTTGAGTGAGATACCATGTAACGATGGCGCATCGCCATCCGTTTTGTAGTACGATGATGGAACGGGCTTGGTAGAATTAGATCGGTGTAACAGTACAGATATATCGGAAGCTCGAAACAATTTTTTTTTTTGATAAATGGCTCGCGTTTGACCACCATCTCACCTGATGGTAAGTGATGATGTGGTCGAAGATTGAGCACGCTTACCTAAAAGTAACCTATTCACTCTTGACTTAAAGACCCCTAGGTAGCTAGATAGCTAGCTATCGAGAAACACAGACACCGGCAGGGAATTCCACTCCTTAGCCATACGCATAATGAAGGTATTCCCAAAACGTTTAGTGCGTATGGGTGTGATGTCCACCATGTAACGATGGCGCATCGCCGTTCGTTTTGTAGTCCGATGATGGAACGGGATTGGTAGAATTAGATCAGTGTAACAGTACCGATATATCGGAAAAACGAAACAATAAATATGCATGGAAATATCCCGTTTTAAGTTCTAATGATACTGTTAGTGATATTGTCAGTTTAAAAACTTAGAATTCGGGCTTTAATAGCGAGTTTTTTTTTTCGTTACAATAGTGTAGCCACTGGTCTACAGCATTGCATGTACGCCCAACGAGCACATTAGTGGAAATAGCAGCCTATTTTGTTACTTTGGTTTGTAAAATAGCGGTTTAAGGGTTCAAAAAGCAGTTCAAAGTTGCATATCTGCATCCGTAAACGTCTTTAGCTATAAAAGTTACTTAAGGTGCTATAAGCTGAATCAAATACTACCCTAGCCTTCACAGTAGTCCACAGTAGAACACATTTACCACTCACACCTTTATATGAGAGTTACGAAGGTCATTCTGCCACTCACAGCTGCACAGTGGTTTCCATTGTAACTTTTATAGGTTATATAGTAACCACTATTATACTACTATAAGCTTCATTATAGAAATAATAGAAACTCTTATGCATACTATAGTTACAAAAAAATCATCAGTGTAACTAAGGCCTTTAGTAGCAATATTCATTCCTTGCAGGCTCAATCCAGTCGCCATTTTACAGCCGCTTTTGTAACTATTATAAAACATTTAATAAAAATGGATGCTAAACGAATACTATACTATAGGCACTTTTTGCCCAGACCCGAGAATCGAACCCGGGGCCTCGTGGTCAGCAGTAGCGTTTGCGGCCACTAGACTTTATACTAGAATTAATAAAATTTTACTTATTACTGTTACGCCAGTCGTTTAAATCTAGAATGTTCGAGACACTAACGCCATCTAGCGGCGAGTAGCAGTACTGTGTATCTCAAGTAGCTTCTGGAATATTCTTGACAGTATAAACAATGAGTCGATTTTATAAGAATGTTCTAGAACTCATAGACCGGGGTATAAATAGATCGCAAAGGGACGCAGAGAGTCAGTCTCTTTACGAGGCCAATACGCGAAATAATCGAAGCTTTAAAAGTGAATTTCAGTGCGATTTAAGTGTTAAGTGACAAGTGTTGTGGTGCAAATAATTTTGGTTTAATTGGTGTAAATCATTTATATCCCGAACCCCAGCTCGTAACATTACTTACTTTTCCATCATTATAAAATAAAGTTTTCAAAAGTACCTACCTTCATGTTTTCACACATTTTTTTTATTGGAATTTCCATTGGGTCGACGAGGATATTATTTATCAAATTTACGACAAAAATCTGCTGTATCACTGATCACCAGCATACTCCATCAAGGAAAATAGATGTTATGTGTACTCAGATATGAGGAAATGTCATACCTACTTGCAGTTAGTAATATTGTTAGCACTTAATATCGCAAGTAATTTTGCTGAATCATATAGGGACAGAAAATTCCAATAATTTTTGGTATTAAATGGTAAGTACGTAGTAAGTACTGTAACGGGGGCGTATGTGTACTCGGGAATTTATGGAAAATTAATCTAATTATATTTTTCAAGTTGAAACGATGTTGAGCTTGCTATGCTGGCGGCGCGGCGTCCCAGCCGGCTCTGTCTATTTCAAACAATTCCTTTGCATGTCAAACATTGCGTTCTAAATTCAAACTAAACCAGCCAGTGCGATAGACTGACCGCTCGCATAGCAGAACTCCCCAGTACCCTTACATTCTCAAAAGGGATAAAGTAAACTTGCCTTTCTTAAATCTCTGAAAATTCTAGAATTATCTTTTACTACGTTAGGGAGTTAACTAAGGAATCTCATTACGCTTGCAATTAAATATGGCGCCCGTGTTTTATAGCCCAATTAAATAAGGTCCTATGTCTAGGGTGTCTCAGTAAGAGTGCACTTTTTAAAATTGGTTTTTTTTTTTCATGCAATAGGCAACTTTGAATTTTGACAGCTGTCACCTCTGTTTATTCCGATTATTAAAAATGGAGAGCTTTTCGAAAGAACAACGCGTTGTAATTGTGAAAATTCATTATAAAAAGGGGAAAGTTACGCTGAAACCGCTCGCAAACTTCGCCAAATTTTTGAGCCGAGAAAGTGCACCTAATGTGTCAACCATTCGAAGAGTGGTCAAAAATTTGAAGAAACTGGGTCATTTATGGATAATAAGAATCCGTTGCGTCAACGTACCAGTCGGTCTCTTGAAAACATTGCTGCTGTAAACGAGAGTGTCGCCGAAAACCCGAAAACATCAATTCGACATCGCTCTCAACAACTTCAAAATTATACTTATATCACTTCGACGCATAATCTGTAATTCTAAATCAATTTATCATTTTAAGCGGCAATAGCCTAAATAATGACTAAGGTATCGGCCTTGTGATCGAGAGGTCACGGGTTCGAACCCCACTCATTACACTATTGCCGTGAACCCACTCCAGACACAAGCATATTTAGTTGGTGGGGTTAACTGAATTGCTTGTAATGTGAATTCTACCCACTAGCTGACCCGCCACGACTTCGTTCGCGCGGTATCCTACCCCTACCCAACCGATACCACTACCCCTATCCTACCGATACCCTACCCATACCTTACTCTACCCCTACCCTACCCAAACCCTTTACTACCCCTACCTAACCCTACACCAACCCTACCCCTACCCTATCCTACCCTACCCTACCCCTACCTAAAGACTGCTCGTCTTTCGGTTTATATCAGACACTCCAAATCGAATATTTTTCTAACATTTTTAAGGAACATCTCTAGTTGATGTTTCTAATGAAATTTATCTCTTTAAAATTCACATTTATTTTATTCCAATTCAACATCAACATTAAATGTTAAGGCCATCAGCTATTTTTCTAAAATCTAAAAATTATTACGCTTTTTAGCGGACAACATTTTGTTTGAGATATCGAAATGGAGAATTTTTTATAAAAAATAGAGAACTAGGATTGTGGGTAGAATTCACATTACTAGCAATCTTGTTAACCCCTTCAACTAAGCTAAATATACTTGTGTCTGGGGTGGATTCACGACATCACTGTATTGGGTAGGGTTCGAACCTGCGACCTCTCGATCACAAGTCCGACACATCAGATACTCAGGTCTACGGTCTCATTCAGATGTAATTGGGTTTGTTTGTTTGTCCTTGTTTCCCATCTCACAGAGCAATAATACAACGTGTAACGGAAACCCCATATCTATCCAAAAGGACTGAAGACAATATCTGGTATGGAATCTCTATGCAAAGTTTCAGCTCAAAATAAGTGACTCACAGAATTGACCCCAAATTATTGGTTTCATATGTTTCTTGAATACCAGTAATAACAAACGTGTCACAGCACTATGAGGGTCATCACTTTCCACGTCACTTGCCAATAAAACGATAATTCTCTTCGTTCTTCTTAATTTGAAAAAATCGGTCTCTGGTATCTAATGTACCGAAATTTCTAATATGCTCCACACATGTACACATAGGATCAGAAAACCCTTGCCATATCGTTTATTATCATCCAAAGAAGCCGTGCACTTGGTACGTATATACCCTTTAAATTACACGTTGTATAATTGATCTGTTTCGCGCCTACATCGGTCTGTTGTAGACCGATGTAGGCGCGGTCTGAAGGTACACGTCCAAAATGTGTATTGCACATTCGAGCGTGTAGCACCCGTGGGCTGCAGCTGAAAATCAGCGATAGGTGGTAATACTTAGGGTTGCCACCGGAAATTATACTGAGCTGAGGCCCTTTTGGTACAATATTGTTATTATTTTTAATCTAAATATATATAACTCAAAGGTGACTGACTGACATAGTGATCTATAAGCACACAGCCCAAACCACTGGACGGGTCGGGCTGAAATTTAGCATGCAGGTAGATGTTATGACGTAGGCATCCGCTAAGAAAGGATTTTGCAAAATTTCCACGGGATCGGGATTTACACGGGAAAAACTTCCCACCCGAGCGAAGCCGCTGGCACAAGCTAGTGTTATATATAATGTGTGTTTCTTAGTTTTATGTGCCTATAAACGCAATTTACTTACTATCTTTCTTTCTTTCAAAATCGTACAAGTGAAATTGAAAAATCTTCTAAAAATTTAAAAAATAAGTAACGTACGAAATATTATCACTCGATTTCCCACTAAAATAGAAGATCTTCCATTTGCTTTATAATGTGTGCAATACAATTTGTATTGTGTAATAAAGAAAACTAATTTACTCGACATATTTTATTGTTTGATACCCCCCGAAAATTGCAGGCTGACCGCACCTGGATCGAAGTGATTTTTGGAGTAAAAATAGTTGAAGACAGATAGACGGATCGATAGATAAATTCTTTATTTTAAACCTTAACAGCAAACAAATAAGGACTTCACAACTAAACAGGGTGTTACAGGGTGTTTTGTGGCTAAAAGCGATCTTTTAAAGACGACTTTTGGATGGATTTGGAGAAAATAAATACACGGGTAGTCTGTGGTGTACTATTTACCTATATATAATACATAATTTATAAACTATATACATAAAACATCTTTATTAATATTATAAAGCGGAAAAGTTTGTTTGTTTGTTTGAACGCGCTAATCTTCGAAAGTACTGGGTGGGTTTGGATGAAATTTGTTGTGGAAGTAGTTTCAAGCTTGAGGAAGGTTATAGAGGCTTTTTACCTGACTGAGAAAGAAGGAGGTTATGTTTTTAACATGATAAAGTCCACGGTAGCGAAGCTCCGCGCGATTGTTAGTAAGTATAAATATAAAAAGCGAAAATAGCAGATGATATCATAAGAGAGCAAAATATTTTTTTACGGTGAGGGCGTTTTTTTGAATCCAGAGCGAAGTGAGGGATCCTAGAGTAGAATCCCGAGCGTAGCGAGCGATTCTTTAGTAGAATCCTGAACGTAGCGAGGGATTCAGAGTACGTCGCCCGAGCCAAAAATATATTTTGCGCCCGAGTGATACACTCTACTTTTCATCACCCACTATGAGAAAATAAAAAGCGCGTATTATTATTATTTAATAAAACATAGAGTAACAACTAAATGGAAATTAAATAGTATCTAATAATAAAATAACTAAAAACTTACATTTAGAGTCCGAATCTGGCTCATTTTGAGGAAAATGTGACGGTGAATCTCGTTTTTTTGGATGTAGATGGGCGCGGCGACAGTGGTGTGGATCGATTAACTGAAGGTTGCAATTTATAATGTTTTCCACGATGAGTTCACATGTTTTCGCCTCGTTCTCTATGGAATCTTCTATATACCCCTCTGCTACAGCACTCGACTTCCATCCTCCATATCGCCTGAGAACAGTTAAGTCTGCTCCAGAATCTGCCAAAAGGGTAGCAGAAGTTCGACGAAAACAATGTCCTGTATACAGCTTGATATCTGGTAACTTCAAATAAAGTAGCAATTTCTTGTGGCATGTTAGAAATTTTATTTTTTCCATTACTTGTTTGAAGCACGTTCCATTTTGTTAACGGATGAAAAACCGATTGGTCTTCATATCAGCAGGATTTCTGTACAATAGTTTTGTATTCTCCTCGGATTACGAAGGATCGGTAAATTTTTGTTTTTGTGTCTGTCAGTTTTACTAACAGTAAATCATCCGAGTGATTTTCGACATCATCAACAGTTATTTTTAAAAGTTAATTTCCACGACAAGATCCATGTACTCCGAAAATTAAAGCCACCTTTAACAAAACCGAATGTGAATAAGACAAGTACTATCGAAGTACAGGTTACAATAAAATGCGCCATATACATAGTTACTTACTTTTACGGTAAGAGAGACTTTGTCGGGTGCCTCATTAAGGAAAGTCTCCACGTTTTTGACTGAGAACACTTTAGATTTTTTATCTATCAATTTCGAATATATGTCCAGTTTTACGTCGTTATTAGAACTGACTGTTGATTTTAGCATTGAGTAGGTACTCCAAAGAGTGGAAGGTTGTTTAGTTTTGGCTAAGTACTGGAAGTAGGCCAAAAACACAGATTTTGAAAAATTCTTGGCGCCTCTTGCATTTCTCCATTCAATGAAATTACCATAGGCTTTCATATATTTCTCCCGGGATTTGATTATCCATCACATTTCTTGCGTCAGTTCTAATACTTTCAGGAGTTAATTCTATACTTTCACTGTCACTTGAAGAGCTCATTTTTCACTCAAAACAAAACCATGAATTTCTAACAATCCGTGAAAATTTACGAAAACGCGGGCTGTAGTTTGCGCGTTTTTAATTTGATTTCTTTTTTTTTATTCAGCCGGAGGCGCGACTATGGGCCGTCGTACCAGCCAGTTTTTATTCAAACAATATTTGCGTTCGATTTTTTTGGCGCTGAACACTAAGATGTTCCAAATTCAAAAAGTGCGCGGCAAAGATAATTGCGGCGCACTTATAAAGAGGATTAATAGTACATTGTTCACCGAGAGGAGAAAGTGACCGATTACCGTCGAGGGTGTCGTTTGAAGCCCGAGCCGTAGGCGAGGGTTTTAAAACACCCGAGATCGGGAATCGCACTTTCTCTCGAGTGATACATAGTGCTTTATACTACACCTACGAGGAAAATTGAATTTACTTTCTACGAAAACTGAATCCTCAAACAACACACAAATTGAAAATGGCGCCAATGGCGTCTGCAATTTTCACATGTTCTTTTTTCAAATTGTTTATCCTGCCGCCGCAGGGTCGCACTGCCAGCCCGACACCATCACAGACACAGCTAGTGGCCAGTGTCATTTTGCGAACTTGGAGATAAAAACTCACTGTAAAAATTTTTTTGAATTTGATATTTAGGTTACCGGCGCATAGTCTTACCCAAAATTAAAAAAGAAAAACCACGTAAGAAATGGATTTTCATACACTTTTCTCTCCCGCTCAGATGCGTTTTCTCCCCGCATATTTGTTCGATATGTAATGACGTACTTTCTACCGTAAATTTGATAAAGTATCAAGGTACGGTAGCCGGCACATCAACCTACTCTAATCTGTCAAAATAATTTAATAGATTTACAACTTTATTACAACATGATAAGTTTCTAACTCAATTGGGCAAATTTGACAGATTCGGATAGCTTGATGTGCTGGTGACTGTACTTTCCAAGCAGGTGTAGTATAAAAACTCATTACTGCCTGCTAAAAGTTTCGTATAGAAAACACCACCTTTGGGTGCATTAAAGACGAACCAAGTCGTCTTTCTCGAATAGATGGGATGAAAATATATAAAAATAATAACAATTTAAGGAGAGAGAGAGAGAGAGAATTAGAACATTACTGGAGAGTGACATAGATTACTTTATTTACTCTGCAAAAAAGATTTCATGCGAGTGAACTCCGGACAGAAGTTAGTACCGTATATTATGTATACATACAATCGTACTAGCACTTAGCTCGTGACTTCAACTGCGTAGATTTCGAAAAATATTATAGCCTATAGCACTCCCCAGTAATGCAGCTTACTACTAAAGAAAGAATTTTTAAAATGGGATCATTGGTTCCGAAGATTACCCCTACATACAAACTTAACCTCTTTATATTATAGCCCGACTCTTGCCTTGAATAGGTTACTTCAGGTAAGCGTGCTCCATCTTCGACCACATCATCACCTACCACCAGGTGAGATGGTAGCGAGGCAATTATTAATAAAATAAAAAAAACATTTTTAATGATTGAATACCACAATAAAAAGGTGCTATCAATGAATTCGTGCGAGCTAGTCAATTTTTACGATGTAACTCCGACTCCAAACAATTGGGGTTGGAGTCGGCTCAAAAACATTACAAGAAACAACACAAACTAAAAGGTACGAGTAACAACAAAATACCTACACACAAAGTAAAACAATTAATTTCGACCGTGACAGGACTCGAACCTGCAATCTTCGGATTCGAAGTCCGACGCCTTATCCATTAGGCCACACGGTCCTTGAAGCTTAGATTATAATAGACAATTGAAATACACATGAGCTTCTTACGGTGTGTGGTTTTTTTTAATCTTTATTAAATTGAAACCCTAATGGCCTAAGGGCCTTTTAATCCTAATGGATACGCCAACATCATGCCGTACACATACTTTTACAAAACAATGTTTCCTTAATTAAATTTAAAGGAGAATCCAACTCGCAAAATCTTTTTACTACATCTGACTTCGATTGAGCTAATTTTTTTTGGATTAAACCTGTAACATATTTAAACTAAACTCATTGATTAGCCTTCTGTTTCCTCAAAAAGACACCACAGGATAAACCTACATGATTCTCATATGTTAAAACTAGTACGAATTGTATAGATTGTATACAATGCTCACAGGATCACAGCTATAGCTGACAGACATGATGACAGCCCTATTATCAATCATCTCATACAGAGCACCTTATCAGTCATACAATATAAGTACGAACGTAGTTTGTAAGTGAATTTCTGCACTAACTTCTATAATTGTAAGTCTTTTCTCTAATAGAATATAATTACTAACATAGTATGTAAGTTAAATATGTTACTAAGTATTTAGTATTGTGTATCTTGTTGTCTCAAATAAAGAAAGAATTATTATACTGTAAAAGACGTTGACCTCTGAGTTAGTTTCGGTGTTTATTCTCAGAGTAGTCAATTAGAAAACACCGGCCTCATGTAGTTTAAAACGAAAACGGAAGAAAATGACTTGTAAAAGTGTTATTTATAGCCAATATTAGCAATATAAGTATAATTTATCATGTTTGTAAGCTTTCAGTAGCAAGTAAATACAATATGGGAAATTGGTAAGTATTATACAACGTGTAACAGAATAAACGCAATTCCTAAAAGTAGTTGCTTCAGAACCGACTTCTGAATCGATTTGCATCATAAAAAATGGGTGTTAAATTTTGATGGACAAATCTTTCATTTAACTTGAAATGGAAACACAGTATCATGACAAATTAGTACAATCCTTAATTCAAGGAAGTGTGCGTGTCTGCGTCTGTGTAAGGATATTGTATGACGCTAGACATTTTTTTTGTAAAATAGTTATCCTTACTAAACGCAAAACGTACGTTTTGCGTTTAGTAAGGATAACTATTTTACAAAAAAAATGTCTAGGTTTGGTTTCAATTTATTTAGTTACTTAATAATTAACCCAATTCACAGCTACTCCTCATTTCAATACTTGCCTCACACACATTATTACAATAACATACTTCAGTCACCTCTACTCACATACTCCTCACCCAACCGACAAATATCACACACAACCACACTGAAACTACACAATCTTCTCACTCACACAACCTACCTCACAACACGAGTTAATAATTTCTGCTTAATTAGAGTTTTAGTTATATTCTTATATTAATTTATAATTTGTTTTGTTTTTGTGTCATAGCTATCTTTCTATTTCTATTTTTTTTTCTTTTTAATAATGTTTACTCCCTTTTCCTTACATGGCATCTAAGTAAAAGCTAATTTTAGCCGTGGAGGGCAGAGACCTCTCGCGCCCGGCCTTGGTCGAGGCCATGCTGCGGGGCGAGAGGGAGTGGGAAGCGGTCGCCTCCTTCTGCGAAGCAGTCATGCTTTCGAAGGAGGAGGCGGGCCGCGTGAGGGCGTCCTCCCTCCAGCCCAGCCGCAGTTTATGTAAATTTACAACGTTAAAAAAAAAAAAAAAAAGTGTCTTACAAAGAATACAGCTTAAGAAATTGTACTAGATGAATTATGTATAAGGTAACTTTGTGAAGAGAGAATAAATGATTTATTGATTGATTGAGTTACGGATGTTGTTTTAGACTTTTTAATATTCTAATTGGGGTGTCTGAGGTGTTGCGCTTAATCTGTTACATACACCTTGTGTATAGGTAATTTCTAGGTCAAAGAGGAGTTCGTGGCTAAATAATAACGGCTGCACCGGTTGATCTTTAATGATAAGCAACTCTTGCCGAGGTAGGTCTAAGGTTGGAAATTACATAAAGACGTTTTTTTTTTTTATTAATACACTAGTTTCCGCCCGCGACTTCGTCCGCGTGGAATAGTTATTTTGGGCTAACGCTAACTTTAACCCACGACTTCGTTTATATAGGTGAGTAAGTACTGGGCCTTATAAACTTATATCATGTAGATTGTAGGTTATTCTCAAAAATACTAAACTAATGTTATTTTAAAGTACTTCTGCGTACACAATATTTTTAGTTTTGTTTTCTTCCGGCCGGTGATGTTATTTTAAAACTGCGATAGCTCCTAAGTTATTCATTTAAATTGAATGATGTGAAGGGCAATTTTGTTTTAAATTAAATACTTGTGATGAATAACGTATTTATTTGGATAAGGATTAATATCATGTTTATAAAAACACCTTCGTAAATAATGCATTATTTTAGAACAAATTTGGTTAGCATAAAAAAGATTATAATGAGCTAACCTTAAAAGATAGACATATCGTCGCTCGCATGACTAACAGTCCTATCTCCGTATTGTCGATTGTTCAGGAAAAGCGTTTTACGGTTACGACATTTTAAACTAAGATAAAATTATAATCTATTGGCAATTCTGAATATTTAATTATATTTATTCATAAAGAGTATTTATAGTACTTTAATTTTAGACTATAGCTACTTATTTATTTACAATATTAGTATTTATTTTTAATTATCAAAACAGATAGGACACTTTGTGAAATCTTTACTTATCAAACTGAGCAGTTTTTTTTTACTTACGACTTTACGGTTTGGATTAAGTTTGGAAATAAAACACGCAAAACATTTAGCTTTTCAATTTCTATTTAAGAAAAGAGTTTAACATAAAAGGAAGATAACACGTTTTTTAGAATCACAATTTAAAAAGACAGAACGATATAAAAAAAAACCTTTAAAATATAATTAGCAAATTATTAGCAAACAGAATAAAAAACAATTTAATAACCTACAAATTCAGTCATATTTTGAGATCACATAAAGCAAGTAATTGATATTTGATAAAAAGACTGATTTTATGATAAATACTATCATAAAATCAGTCTTTTTATCGAATCTTAATACTAAATTGTATTTTTCTTTTAGAAAACAAGTGATTTGCAGTTTTGTATTATAGGTATCTTAATGATGCAGTGAACGATAAAATGAAACGAATTCGGGTAACCTTATGACTGGTGTGTCACCCGCAGTCAAAGATCGTTGTACTTTTCTAGAGAAATCTTTGGTTGTGTTACACTGAGTGGTAAAATTTGTGAGTGCAATTCTCTAGAAACTTGCCTCCTTAATGTCAATGAACGAGAAGTTTCAACAGTGTGATCAGTTTTGAAAAATAATTTGTTGGGATCAGTCTTCATAAAAGATAATTCCATCATTTCTCTCCAATCTACCATTTCACCGGTGTCATCTTTTCGAACAGAAAGTAGCCGCAAATTTTGTGAGAGTGCCTCAAAATATAAAAAGTCCGAGTAGCTTAGAGCTGTTACTATATACAGTTGTCGTCTTCGTACCAACTTTATGATGGGAATTAACTGAGAAGGGAGGAAAATGTCACCACTTTTTTAAATTGCATAGTTAATGGCACTACGAGCAGAGTTGCTCTCATTTTGCCCATGACACGGGACAGAGATGCTTAAAACAATTTCTTGAATAGAAAGGGAATTATTTATCACGTAGAGAAGGGTAGCTGCTACAATTGAATTTTTGTTTTGGCCGCTGCAGCCATCGGAAAATAAATAGACTTTCTGAATACCTTTTTCGTCCAAACTTTTAAGGAAAGGTATAAAGCATTAGAAATTTCTGAAGCCCCTCTTTCACTTTGTCCTTCATGCCACGTATAGCAGAAACAAGCATGTTATATCATCTCATAAATGGTGAAATTATACACCGATAACCTTCTCTTGTAAAACACAGCGCTTTCATTACTTATAGGTAAATTAATAACTTGCTAGAGATCAAAAGTAGCACAAGCTATTGTTAATACATCTTTTTGAGCTTCTTTTTTTCGTTTTGATCGTTTTGCACGGAATGATTGCTTTTGTAGTATATGAGTGGTATATTTTTCGTGCAAATTCGCTTTGATGTCGTCAGTTCCCTCACGATATGTTGACCATAAACGGCACTCGCCTTTCTTAGGACGATGAAAAGACAAATTTTTACATTTGAATAGTTTTCTGTAAAAAGAAAGGCTGGGTTTCGGTTCTTCCTGCAACTCTTCAACAAGCATTTGATGCATTTTTGGATTTTTGGAGAAAGATATATCCACGCCGCGAGGAACGATGTGGCGTGATTATGTTCCCCGCATCCTAGTCTAACTTTATGAAGTTACCGGCCTAAATTATGTCCAAATGTCAAGTGCCATAAAGTTAAGCTTCAACTGTCAAAGAGTACCTAACTCAGTGTAAATATAATTCTTATAAAAAGAATTCACGATTCTAAATTTCACTAAAAGTCCTAAATGAGTTACGCTTTTTAGTAATATTTTTTTTTTAGTTAATATGAGATACGTTGACTTTCAAAACGGTAATATTTTGAGATCCAAATAACATAGAGATACGACGGTTAGTGAGAAACGTAAAGAGTCACGAATTGAAAAATGATTGTAGTTAACCTAACTCAAATCAGCAAAAAAATGAGATAGGACTTTTAGTCATGCGAGCGACGATATGCTGTCACGGACTTTTTTTTTTTAGAACTTTAAAAGAGAAATAATTCTGTCATACATGATTTTTGCGAAACTTTAACCGTTTACGTAGCGCACGCAGCGGAAGCTCTCAATACGAAAAAAAAAACCCGATTTTGAAACATTCATCATTAGTGCTCCTCTCCTATTGATCTTAGCGTGATGATATGTAGCCTATAGCCTTCCTCGATAAATGGCCCAACGAGCACATTAGTGGAAATAGCAGCCTATTTTGTTACTTTGGGCTGTAAAATAGCGGTTTAAGGGTTCAAAAAACAGTTCAAAGTTGCATATCTGCATCCGTAAACGTCTATAGCTATAAAAGTTACATAAGGTACTATAAGCTGAATCAAATACTACCCTAGCCTTCACAGTAGTCCACGGTAGAACTCATTTACCACTTACACCTTTATATGAGAGTTACGAAGGTCATTCTGCCACTCACAGCTGCACAGTTGTTTCCATTGTAACTTTTATAGGTTATAGTTATAGTAACCACTATTATACTACTATAAGTTTCATTATAGAAATAATAGAAACTCTTATGCATACTATAGTTACAAAAAAATCATCAGTGTAACTAAGGCCTTTAGTAGCAATAGTCATTCCTTGCAGGCTCAATCCATTCGCCATTTTACAGCCGCTTTTGTAACTATTATAAAACATTTAATAAAAATTGATGGTAAACGAATAAGTACGTAACTAGATCTTATAACCTCAATAACAGGAAAATAGGAGCTTTTTGTGGCTGTGAGTTGCACTAGGGGAATAAAAATCACTGGAAGCGTTAGAAGGGTGAAAATTAGCGCTATTATTCTCAAAAGGCAGTTATTAGAGCTAAAACTGCAGGTTATGACTACATTACAATGACGCCATGATTTTTTAAGAAAACTTATAATTCACTTGCAAAATTGAGTTTATATACATTGGTTTTTCAGTTAAATGTACAGACGCCAGCACATCAAGCTACAACAATCTGTCGAATTTCTTTAAAAGATTTTCAACTTTATTGTTAAAGAAATTAGGTTCAAGGTTGATTGGGAAAATTTGACAGTTTCGGGTAGCTTCATGTGCTGGCGTCTGTACATTAAATGTACCGGTAAACAATCGGCCACTTGCGAATAGTAAGTTATCGACATGTAAAAATACGGAAATAAAAGAACAAAGACGGATCCTGGCTTACGCAACTTTTAAATTTAAAATGGCTCGGCCATTTATCTTTAATGTATAAGAATCTATACAATAAAATCTAAACTATAAGTTTGTATTTAATTTCTTTCGAGAACTTCTTCATTAGAATTGATTTATTAATAAACAAATAGCTGACCGGAAATTGTCGAAAAAAGGTTGAGTTGTCAATATGCTGCAATTAAACTTATTAATCAGTTTTTATTTCAAATTCTTTATTGTTTTATGTATTCTTTTCTATATTAAAAATAGTAACAATATGTGGTGAACAATAATCGCATTTAATTATATAAAAAATCTGAAATAATATTTTAATTATTCAGAATAAAAACTCTATTCTATTTTTATACATGGCAAGCAAAGGCGATGTTGACTATTCTGCGAAATAAAAACTCGAACAAGTGTCAAAAGTGACACAAAGGGAATACCTAATTTCCAATAACAAGCACTAGTCATATATCTTCTTTGTAAATAAATAGAAATTCAATTCCATAAGAAAGTAAAATAATTTGAGAAAACATGGAAGTAATTGTCGCTTTGCCATATTGCGACGTCATAGCTATTGTATTGCGTAGTGAATACGTTTAACGTGGAAATGACGACTCGAAAGCTGAATTCCATCGAAGACCTGAGCGATTTGCCACGTCCTGGAAAGAAGAAATCTGTCTCAAAGAATCTAACCGTCATCAGGAAATCAATGAAACCCAGCTATTGCACTTGTGGACAAACTGATGACCAACATTTTACATCCAAAAGAAGCATCAAATGCAATTTCTGTACAGATTGGTTTCACTCTTCTTGTGCAGGTCTTTCGGATGAAGAAGTTTCTATTTTGGCAGCTGAAAAGAAACCTTGGCTTTGCAACCTGTGTGATGCTCTTTTTAATTTTAATTCAATTCCTACGGAGCTACTTACATGCCCAATATGTAATAAGTCAGGCCTAAAAGGACTTATTGGAACCAAAAGACATTTTTCTATTATGCACACGGTAGGTTTCTCAAAAATTGAAGACACTCCAATGTTTCCACTGTCTCAAGCCACTCCGCCAGCTGTGAATTTCGAAGATTTGGCTACCACTCTCTCTACTTCTAAATCAAATATAAAAATCTTGAAACGGATACCAAAAGGCGCTCGAATGGCAGTTGCAGAGAAACTAACTACCATAATCGACAGCTGCACAAACAAAAATGATGAAACCTCATGGAGAAACCTTTTTTGTTTCGCAACAATGTCACTACACGTTCCAACCAAATCAAAGTCAATTTCACTAACTACTGCTGTCAAGAAAAACGTCAACAACAATTCGTTTCCAGCAAAATCCGTTACCAAAAATAAAATGATGACATTGGAAAAACGTGTAGAAGCTAAAGTTGCTGACTTCGATACCCGGAATGCTGTTAAAATTTTATGCTCTAACGATACTCTTGCACCAGTTGATGAAGCAAACCATAAGAAACTTACAGACAAGCATCCTTCTCCATCCCGTACACTGGCTTTCCCTGATCCTCCTGAAGATTTTGATTGCTTAAAGGTGGGTCGCAGTGAAGTCAAATTTGCACTTTTCAAGTTTCCGTGCGGCTCTTCTGGTGGCATCGATGGTCTAACGCCACAGCACTTAAAGGATCTCGTATCTAACAGTGCAGGGGAAGCAGGCCAGCGTTTACTAAATTCTATCACTAATCTCTGTAACGTCATGTTAGCCGGATCCGTAGACCCTACCATTTGTTCATTACTGTATGGAGCTTCTTTATGTGCACTAACGAAAAAAGACGGAGGTCTCCGTCCAATAGCAGTCGGCAATGTATTCAGAAGACTAGTTTCGAGGCTTGCATGTTTCTCTGTTCGTGAACAACTTTCCGACTATTTCCAACCAAAACAAGTCGGTTTCGCTTCAAAAGGTGGATGCGAAGCAGCAATTCATGCAACGCGACATGAAGTCATCTCCAACAGTAACAGCAACAATGTTCTCCTTAAAATCGATTTTCGGAACGCTTTTAACTCTATTGAACGGGATGCAATGTTGAACCAAATTAAGCACGAAACACCGCTTTTATATCCTTTCTTGTACCAATGCTATCGTGAACCGTCCATACTTCTGTTTAGAGATAAAATCATTTCTTCGCAAGTCGGAGCACAGCAAGGTGATCCAACTGGGCCCATGAGCTTCAGTTTAACTATTCATCCTATTATTGAGAGCTTATTATCTACTTTCAACATATGGTACTTGGATGATGGAACGTTATGTGATTCGCCTGACATAGTTTTGAATGATTTTATAAACCTCATGAAAAAAGCAAAAGAGATTGGACTTGAAGTCAATGCGGATAAATGTGAGCTCTTTTTCTGCTCAGGGAAAGTAGATTTTAATGTTTTACAAAAATTTCGAGACGCTGCACCTGGTATACGTGTAGTTGATGACAAGGATCTGAATTTACTTGGAGCACCAATCCTAGAGAAAGGATTGGAATCTCAAATTGAAAATCATCTACACAAATTGACTACAATGTTTTCCCGATTATCATCACTTCAAGCCCATTATGCTTATCATCTACTTAAAAACTGCTTTGCAATCCCCAAACTTACTTATATTCTGAGAACATTCCCTTTATGGAAATTCCCTGACATCATTAAATTTATTGACCATTCGATTAGATCAGCCATGGAGAAAATTTTCAATATCCAACTTCATCTTTCGCAAGCAGTTCAAGCTTCCCTCCCTATAATTAACGGAGGTTTGGGGATTCGTCGAGTCGCAGATGTATGTCTTCCTGCTTTCTTATCATCTCTATACAGCGTCAAGGACCTCGTTTCTAAAATCTTACACAATTCTGACAACGAGCTCCAATTATGCTATATGGATGAGGCTAAGAAATGTTGGGAAAATCAAAACGGCTCAAACTACCCCACTGTTCCAGAATTTCAAAAGAATTGGGATTTGATCAACGTGCAACGCATACTTAAACATGAATTTAACTATGAAGACATATATGAATCGGCACGTCTCTTAGCTATACAAACCAAAGAATCTGGATGCTGGCTCCAAGCTATTCCATCACCTAACATAGGCACTTTCTTGGACAATCAGAAGCTCCGCGTGTGTGTTGCTCTCCGACTTGGATGCAACATTTGTAAGGCGCACACGTGCAATTGTGGAGTTTTGGTTGATGAGAAAGGTAGACATGGATTGAGTTGTAAGAAGAGCGCAGGAAGATTCTCAAGACACACTGAGCTCAATAAAATTCTTCAGCAATCAATGTCCAGCATTGAAATTCCTTCAACTTTAGAACCTGTAGGTCTATACCGAGATGACGGTAAACGGCCAGATGGAATGACTCTTTGTCCATGGTCAAAAGGAAAATGTCTCATTTGGGATGCTACTTGTATTGACACTTTTGCGGCAAGCTATATTGAGTCCAGTTCGAAGGAAATAGGAGCAGCTGCGATGGCGGCGAGTAAAAGAAAATTCATTAAATACGAATCTCTTATGAACAATAATCATTTCGTGCCTTTCGCTGTCGAAACAATGGGCCCATGGTCAACCGAAGCTAGTCAGTTAGTAAATACAATAGGAGCTCAACTCATTCAGCGGAGTGGTGATGTGCGTTCAAAACACTATCTTTATCAACGTATCTCTCTAGCCATCCAACGTGGCAATGCGATCAGTATTATGGGAACGCTTCCTTCCTCCATCTCTATGGAGGAAATTTTTTATTTGTAGTCATACTATTTTATCTGTGATTTGGAATATTCGTAGTTATATGTTTAAGCTTTATTATGTTGTTAAAAATAAATGAGATGTAATATAATAAAAAAAAAAAAAAAAAAAAAGGGAATTGATTGACATTACAAACACAAACAGTTGTTGTAAAACAATAAAACATAGTGTATTATGAGTGTATTACATTCTCTTTGAGTTGTTGTTGTCGGTGATATTGCGAAGTGCATGCGTTTACGTTTCCTTCTCTGTTTTTTGAGACTCTTTTGCTTTTCGAAGTGTTGAAGTACATCCATTATTGTGACCATGTCTAACCAACAACATTGCACTAATTGTGGATTGAATGTTTTCCGAATGCGGAGGTATTTAGTAGAATGCGAAGAAGTTCGTTCATTGTTACAGCAGTGGACCTCTATTCTCGAAGTAAAGTACTTTTATTTAATTAGACAGAAGTAATTACTTTAGTACTAAATGTTAGCGTGTACAAACATGTATAGTCAAATTGTAATAACCTCAAAATTCCATATTTGTATTTATGCAATATTTTTTTGTTAGCAGTTCTATACAATATTAAATGCTAAGAAACAGTTCTTAGTATTGAACTACACACAATAAAATTATTTTCATCACTGGCCGTGAGAATTTTATATCGAGCCAAAGTTACTATGGACACTCTGCATTGCTCTTTATTCTGTATAACAAATAAAAAATATCACATATCTTTTGTTAATTTTTTAAATATCATAAATGCGCGTTAAAATTTTTCGAAAATTATCTTATATATCTACAACTGGACAGCGTTTTAAGTATCTTTATATATCTTGCTAATGCAGAATACAAACTTTTACTTCTTTTTGTTTTATTTTCATGATGGCGACGAAAACACTACCAAAATATTACAAATAATGTCAACTGAAGAAATACAAAAAAACTTTTTACCAAAAAATTAAGCCGACTCTCAACAAACACTGCAAAGTGAAAAATAAGTTTAAATTCAGTAGTCGGTGTCTTTAGTTTTGTATTTTCGTTTTTGGCACCGACTTCCGAAATTAAAGTTATTTTTCACTTTGTAGTGTTTTTTGGGAGTCGGTTTAATTTTTTTGGTAAAAAGTTTTTATTTCACTCCTTTTAGTTGGTAGATTTTTAATTTACCTAGTTACAAGAGCCTAAATGTCAACTACTTATAACATTTTACAAAATATTGCTTTTCCCAATGCTGGGCCGTTAATTTTTGAGGAGTTCTCCTGGTACTTCACCATCAGCTATACATCACTATATGCATTATGACGAGCATAAAGTGCTTAATATCCATATTCAAGTAATCGAATCGCAATCCACGAAATACTTATTATTGAGAAGTTTCGGCGGCCATCTGTGGTCTTCATCATCAGTTCCACTTCCCCAAATGGTACTTTTTAAGAGCAACTGCACAAGTTACAATAAGAAATACCCAAAACGCCATAGGTGTGCCTATAATATTTGAAGAATTCCCTCAATTTCTCCAGGATCCCATCATCAAATCCTGACTTGGTGACAAATGGTACCAATTTCGTAGTCCCTAATCAGTCCCTATCAAACAAAAAAATAATTTTCCAAATCGGTTCAGCCGTCTTCGAGTACTCGGTGATCATACATAAAAAAATATATATATATACGCGTCGAATAGTTAACCTCCTCCTTTTTTGTCGTCGGTTGATAATGAACTATAATCAATTCATTCGTTCAAAGTAGTTCAAAATCATTCAAAAGTAGCGCTACGAGAGCTTTAGTATAGCGTTAATAAATCGTTATAGCTATTAAGGAACCTTTATGCAACCGTTGTGCAGGTTAAATGGAACTTTAGGTTGCATAATAAATGGCGCCCAAATAGCGCTAAAGCGGCTGCTTTAAGTCTGTAGTCTACCATAAGTAATAAGCTCCAAAGCCCTAATGCAGCCCATTTGTGCTAGTTGGGGGGCTATCTAACACTGAAATAATTTTTCAAATCAGAACCGTAGTTCCTGAGATTAGCGCGTTCAAGCAAACAAACAAACAGACTCTTCAGCTTTAAAATATAAGTATACATGTTATATTAGCATCTTAAAAATAAGCCACTGTCTCACAAAACCGTTTACACGGTTTGTCTGTGAGTACAGATATTTAAAGACATAGATATAAGGTCCCGGCTGTCATTTGTACATCTTTGACAGTCATTACGGGTAGTCAGAAGCCAGAAAATCTGACACTGGTCTTGCCAAGGGGTATCTTGTTACCCAGCTACATGTTAAACAGATTAATTAGACCGTGAGATAGGTCGACCTCCATGAAAAACAAATACCTAGCTGCATTCGGTTACATTGGAAGCTGAAACCATCATACTTGGTAAAGGCTAAGCAAATTATCTCGATCGAGCGCAGAGCTAAAAGGCTTATAGGCGACGAGGTGCTGGTGGACAAGCTTCATAGCCTGGCTCATCGGCGAACCGTTGCTTGCCTTTCAGTTTGCTACAGATTGTACTTCGTGCGCAGGAGCTCCATGACCTGATTCCTCCCTCTCCATTTCACTACCGGTCTACCAGACGCACGGCTAGGTACCATCCACACTTGGTTGATATACCGTCTTGTCGTACCAAGCGCTTCTCCTCCGCATTTATTGTGCGCACAGCCAAGCTGTGGAATTCTCTGCTGGCTTCTGTGTTCCCTGCTACGTATGACCTTTCAGACTTTAAAGCATGAGTAAATAGGCATCTTCTGGGCTCGCTCGTCCCGTCTTAGACCTCATCTATCGCTTACCATCAGGCGAGATGGAGGTCAAGAGTGAGTTCATCAGTAATAAAACAAAATGTTGATGATGTCAACAAGACAATAAAGTAGGTACGTAACGGATTTTTTCAGCTGAGACCTTTATTTTAGGATGTAAAATCATCCAATGTTTGCCTCCCGATTTGGGGAAGCGGGAGGGTGTGTCAGACTTTTACTGACTAAAACCCATCCGTGTTCCATCATATGCTCTTCGTGTTCGTATATTAGACGCTTTTTTTTTTTTTTTTAATATTTATTCCACAACTTTCACACAGCGCCACCTAGTCCCAAACTAATCAGAGCTTGTGGTATGAGTACTAGACAACTGATAAACATACATATATATTTCTAAATACATACATATTATAGATAAATTACACCCAGACAAAGAACAAATGATCGTGCTCATCACACAAACATTTGTCCTAGGTGGGAATCGAACCCACGACCTTGCGCATAGCAGTCAGGGCCACTGACCACTATACCAACGGGCCCTGCTTTAAAGAGCCGTCAATAAGAATGACGGGGCCGGATAGTTCGGTGATATTTGCAATGCCTGCCAAGATAGCGTGAAGGTCCTGATGATATACTGCGACCCTGGAATGCATGGGTAACTGAAGTAACATGGTGGGTTTTCAGTCTGTAAGAGTCTGATGCTTTCAGCTCCTCCCAGAACGAGAGGTCATTCGATGATTTTCCTACAGAAAAAGAGGTAGGTATAAAAGTTTATCTTCATAAAATTGTCTTGATGATGAGACTACTTTGGAACGTAAGTATTTATACGGCCGCATAATAATAATACTACAAAGTCATGCCTTATTTTTTTTGATATTTTCTTTACATAATTTGCCTTATTGTGGATTATATATAAAATTTAGATATGTAGTACGCGGACTTTTTTTAGATCTACATGAACCCTACATTTTTACCCGACTGCGCCAGAAGGAGGGTTATGTTTTTCGTGAGTATGTATGTATAATTGTTTGGCACGCTCTGTGGCCTGAACGGCTCGACGGATTTTAGCTTGAGAGGTATCGTTAGATTCGTATTGACTGTGAAAGTGACACTGGGTATATCAAAATAAAAAAACCAAAATGGCGGATTTTTGGCGCCATATTATGCCTCCAAAAAAATTCTTTTTTTCTTCTCAAAACCTATCGAGTGGGGTATCAAAATAAAGGGTTTTAAAAGGCGATTACAAACATATATCCAACTTATATGGTTAAAAGTAATTCAAAGTGACAAATCGTAAAAAACACGTATCAAGAACTAAATCGTCTGCGAAATCTTTCACATTTGTAGTTTTTATTAGCTTTTCAGTTAGTTTTAGTATAAGGTTGCAGTCGGGTTTTTTAATTTTTTTAATTGCTTTTTTTTTGTAGTACTTGATCTTAACGTATATCTCAGCATTTCTCCAGCGCACGCGATTATAGCAATTTAGCGGTGTATTTTCTTCCGACTTACATACTTCACTAGTACCCTTATTTTAGGAAAACCAAAAGCAGTAGCATAATACTAAATAGCCTATAGCCTTCCTCATGAAACTGCCTATCATAACCAGAGAGAATTTTTGAAACCCACCCTGTACTTTCGAAGATTAGCGCGTTCAAACAAACAAACAAACGAACTTTTCCGCTTTATATTATTAGTATAGATTAATAATGCCAAATGTCATACTCCTCCGTCAGCGTTATTTTCGTAATAAGGTGTACAAAGTTGTCGTCTTCGGTTTTAACCTTTCATAAACCACGTGCGTAAACGTTTCATCGCAAACCATGTGGGGTTTCTCAGACCCCAAGAATTATCAGAGCAGGGAATGTTTGATTTGTTTATAATATTTAAAATTACTGTTTTTGTTTATTCAAGGGTAACAATTTAACAAATAAATATCATTAGCTTTTTTAATCTTTTACTTTTAAGTAACTATTTTTTTAAGAATAAAACATTCTTTGATTTTACAAAATAAAACTTCTCGTCTTTACAACAAAATATAATCTAGAAATTCTGCATTTCCCAACTAAATTAGTACTTACTTTTGCCATTTTTTAAGACATCCCGAACCAGTGTTTGTGGAACCCCAGCACACTTTGCACTAGTGATGGATAATTTTCGGAAATTTTTCAAAACTTAGAAATTTTTCCTTTTATGTTTCGGAAAAATAAAAATACGGAAAAATAATGGAAAAATAGTGTTTAATATATAATTTTACTTTGAATAAGGGTCAAAACGCTTGAGTCATAGCGTCCAAGTGTGCGTCTCGCCGGCTGATCGATTCCTTGCGTGACTAGAGGGCTGGCTCGTTCTTTGTTCAAAGAATAAGCATTGCCATACAACGTGTTGGCAGTGCTTCGACTTTACAGTAAATAGAGTTATATCAATGTATTTTGTAGTGGTAACTCAAAATAAACAAAATAAATTACCAAGGGCAGTTAATCAAATTATGAATTAAATGGTTTATGGATATTTTTTAATTTTAATGAAAATATACAACAAACATGTATGTACATCCATCACATATTATGATAAATTAAAAATGAATAGGAATAATCACATCTACCTATTCAGTTGAAGATGAATCCGAATCGTCATTTGTAAAAAGAGAATCATGGTTAACATTTCCTCCTGCATCTGTATCTATAAACAATAAATCTCCTCAATAATATGAGCAGATCGTTCTTCATATTTTTTGGTAACTCATACGATGGTGCCAAAGCACGAAAACCTTTTTTCCATAGTGGATGCTCTACCCAAAACTTATCAGGGCTCCGGATGCTGCTGTTGCTAAGCAATCAATATCCTTCAAGGTTTATAGGCGACGAGGCGCTAATGTACAAGCTTCATAGCCTGGCTCATCGACGAACAGTTGCTTGTCTCTCGGTTTTCTACAGATTGTAGGTACTTCGGAGAGTGTGCGCAGGAACTACATGACTTGATCCCTCCATCTCCCTTTCACTGCCGGTCTACCAGGCGCACTTGATTGATATACCGTCTTGTCATACGAAGCGCTTCTCCTCCAAATTTATTGTGCGTACAGCCAAGCTGTGGAACTCTCTGCCGGCTTCTGTGTTCCCTGCCACTTATGACCTTTTACGCTTTAAAGCAAGAGTAAAGAAGCATCTTCTGGGCTCGCTGGTTCCATCGTCCTACCCATCCTATCTATTACTTACTGTACACGCGCACGACGTACCGGGGGCCGCGACAGAGGTGCGGGGAGCAACGGACGGCGCAGGAGCGCGGCGCGGGCCGCCGCCAGCCGCCGCCATTCGACGAGAGCAAGGACCGAGTGCGCGCGCGTACTAATTTATTTATTAAAAACTGTATACCGCTCGGCTATCCTGAAAATTAAAGTAATGTAACTAAACTCGTCCGTTTCAACCATTATCATCCCCAACATTTGGCGACCGTGTGCAACAAGAAACTGCAAATTGGGGCGAAAAATCTGCGGCTCGGCGGCGTGTTCTCGAACAGTCTGGAATGTTCGAACCGGCCGCGTGGAAAAACACCGCTGCACACCGCTCATAGCGACCACCTGCGGCCATGTACAACTGTGGCGAATGAAATTGCTGGAACACAAGGAGGCTACTGCTACCTAATTTGAAGATCTACCTGGATATAGCGGGCATCGCGTCAGGTGGTCTATCCGAGGGAAGTAAGCTCGTTCCTATTCTATTTTCCGTTCCCGATTTCCGCTTTATTTGTGTGTAAGGAGTTTCCTGATTTCTCTGGTGTACAAGGGCAGCTATAACTGCTGGCATAATCGCATTGTGGTCATTTAAACTCTATAGGTTATACCTATAACGATATACCTATTATCATAACTCATTAAATTAAAATTGTGAGTATAAAATAGGCAACTATTCATGTGCAGCATGTTGGTAATCGTGCCACAGCGTTCGCTGATTACCTACGCATAAATATCTACCTACCTATCATTAACTTGTTGGTCAGTGATGGTTTTTTTTTTCCTGTAATCTCAGATTATAAAGCAATATAGTTTAGCTTGTGATAAAATCATAATTCCGTGTCTCGTGCACCAATTGCACAGCTTAACGCCTTACACTGCATCCGTGCTTCAAAGAGATTTGCCTAACAATTTCAGTAAATCGTCGGCTACGCCTGCGCGTCTGCCTTCCGGGTCCCGTCTTCATACGACACCGCGTAGCTACCGGGGCTGCGCGGCCGCCGTGAAATAAGTAGCAGAGCGGCCATCTTGCCGTGCGGCGGGCCCTGCCGTGACACCGCGTGGCTGCGAGCTGCGCCTGGAGCGTACATACCTATAACGACTGTTTGGTTTGATGCACATTTTATTATCTAGTTCATTGTTTGTTTGTTCTCAGTTATTATAATTATTTAAAGATGCCAATCACGGAAAAGGATGAGTGTAAAAGTGAATTAAGTGAATTAATTAGGAAACGCGGTAATATTAGAGGGCGTTTAACTAAATTAAACGAATATGTACAGGAGATTCAAAAACTAGACATTAGTGATCTAAGTAGTGTCAATATAAAGGAGTTAGGTAGACGTTTGGACAATAGTCAAGAATTATTTAGACAGTTCAATGAAGTTCAAACATTAATTGAAAACAGCTGTGATGAATCCGCTACGGATGAACAAATCACGTTAAGAGATGTCATAGAAACAAAGTTTATTTCAGTTATGTCGATCATTGAGGATATAATAGAAAGGCAAGGCTCTGAAAAGGAAAAATTTGGTGATGCATGTAGTAACAGAGGTTCTCATTCAGGTTGCCTATCACATGGCCTACAGTCAATAAAATTGCCAACAATAAAATTACCTACATTTAATGGTTCTTATTTAAAATGGCTAGAATATAGAGACACTTTTCAATCTTTAATTCATTGCAATGAGTCAATACCAGGCATCAATAAGTTTCACTATCTGAGATCCTCACTAGAGGGTGGTGCCATTGAAGTTATCAAGTCGTTAGAGTTTACCTCGGAGAATTACAATGTAGCATGGGAGTTACTTTGTAATAGATATAATAATAAAAAAATCCTCATTAACAATCACCTTAAAGCATTATGCAGTATTGAAACCCTAACTAAGGAATCGGTTAAAGAATTACGCAACTTAGTAGACATTGTTTCAAAAAATTTAAGAGCACTCAACACTCTAGGGCAACCTACTGATCAGTGGGACACCTTATTAATATTTATGATTACTGGGAAGTTAGATACCAGTACGGGCGTAAAGTGGGAAGAACATAGGAATATTTTACCTGACTTGCCAACGCTTAGTGATTTTTTTAATTTTCTACGTAGTCGTGCGGATATTTTAGAGACTACATCAGTCACCTCACAACCAAATAAAAATGATAAGGGGACTTTTAATAAAAATAATCATACCAATAATTGGAAAAATAAACAACTTGAAAGATCTAATTCACTTGTCTCTTCGGTTGAGAACTTGTGTGAATATTTGTGTTTATTGTGTAGTGAGCAGGGTCATCGCATTCACCAAGGTACTAAATTTAAAAATATGAATGTACAAGACAGACTTAAAGAAGCATCTAAATTAAAATTGTGTTCAAATTGTCTGCGTGAGGGTCACAAGTCATTTCGTTGTCGTATGAAGAGTTCATGTAAGTTTTGTAAACAAAAACATAACAGTTTATTACACGTAAATAAACCTCAAAGTAGTAATAGTACTGACAAAGACCTGATTACCGCTACACCTTCAACATCAACTCAACCACTACCAGTATCATTGTCTGCTGTCTCTGTCAGCCAGGTTCTGTTGTGTACCGCTATGGTAGAAGTAGTAGATGGAAATACTCAACAGACATACCTTGTTCGGGCACTATTAGACACAGGCAGTCAATCTTCCTTTGTGACAGAAAATCTGAAAAGCAAATTAGGACTATCGATTAAAACTACAAAACCCTTGAGGATTTCAGGTATTAATAATGTTTCTTTTGATATATCCGAGCGCTGCAATGTAAATATAAAATCGCGATTAAATTCTTTCAATATTAATATAAATTGTCTAATTGTGCCACAAATTACAGGAACGTTACCGAGCGCTCCTGTAAATATCCAGGAACTGAGTTTACCCGGAAATATCGTGCTTGCAGACCCAAGGTTCCACTATCCCTCTAATATTGATATTTTACTAGGTGCGGATGTTTTTTGGAACATTGTAGGGACAAAGCGTATTTCATTGGGTGTAGGTAAACCTATCCTACAAAATTCACAATTTGGATGGTTAGTCAGTGGCCGTTTAGGAGAATGTAGCCTAAGTCACTTGACATGTAATTTCACAAAGGAAATTCATAATGACCTTAAAAAGTTTTGGGAAGTTGAAGAAATTAATGTTGTCAATAACACTTCACCCCAAGACAAATTATGTGAACAACATTTTGTAGAAAATATGAAGCGTCTTCCAAATGGTCGATTTTCTGTTAAAATGCCATTCAAGGAGATTCCTGAACAGGCACTAGGCAATTCTTATTTCTTAGCGAAAAAACGTTTTCTTAACCTTGAGAAAAAATTAAATAATAATTATCAGCTCAAACAAAGTTACACTGCATTTATTGAGGAGTACAAGAACTTAGGTCATTTGCAGGAGATTAAGCCTCCTACATTTGGATATTACTTACCACATCATGCGGTATTGAAAGAACAAAGTGAAACCACAAAGTTACGTGTTGTTTTTGATGCCTCTGCCAAAACGACTTCAGGAAAATCGTTAAATGACATTCAGTGTGTAGGTCCAGTGGTACAAGATGATTTACTGTCGATTTTATTAAGGTTTAGAACTTATAAGTATGTGCTAACTGGGGATATACAAAAAATGTATAGGCAAATAGAAATAGATCCATCTCAGCGACATTTGCAGTTGATTTTGTGGAGGGATGATGATTCTCAGCCTATTAAGGTCTTGCAGCTTAACACTGTCACCTATGGGACAGCATCTGCACCTTTCTTGAGCACTAGGAGCCTTGTTCAGTTAGCTCGCGAATGTTCTAATCCCATAATTTCGAATATCTTAGAACATGATATATACATTGACGATTTAAATACTGGATGTCAGTCAGAGAAAGAAATTAAAGAAATATATGATGAGGTCACTAAAAATTTATTTTCGGCTTGTTTCCCTCTTCATAAAATACGCACAAACTGTCCCAAGGTGTTACAAACAGAGACCACTTCTAAAATTCTTGATCTGAGTAAACATTCCACAGTTTTAGGATTAAACTGGTCACCTTCACCGGACATGTTACATTTTATAGTTGACATGGATATGAGTAGGAAACTTACTAAACGTACTATTATATCATTAACATGTAAAATATTTGACCCATTAGGTCTACTATGTGCATGCATAATTAAAGCTAAAATAATTTTACAGCAATTGTGGAATGAAAAGTTAGGCTGGGATGATCCTGTGCCACCCCATATCGAGAAAAACTGGGTAAAGATATCAGAGAACATAAATAATCTATCTAAAATTAATTTACCTAGGAATACAGTATGTGATTTCGCCATGTCAGTTGAATTACATTGTTTCGTAGATGCTTCCCAGGAAGCGTATGGAGCCTGTGTCTATCTACGGTCAATTGATAAGGAAAATAGGGTAAATGTTAAATTGTTGTGTGCGAAGGCGAGGGTTGCACCTCTGAAAGCCATGACCATACCTCGCCTTGAATTGTGTGGTGCACTACTTGGTGCTCGGTTATCAAAAAAGGTAATTCAGTCCATTCGATGTCATAAGATAACACAAAAGGTAATATGGACTGACTCAACAGTAGTACTTGGCTGGATTAATGCACAACCAAACCTTTTAAAGGCATTTGTAGCCAATCGTGTAATTGAAATTAATGAGTTGACACAGGGCTTCACATGGCGGCATGTTCTCACTCACCTCAACCCGGCAGATCTTGCTTCTAGAGGTATAGATCCTCAGCGTCTGCAGGTTGACCCCTTGTGGTGGGAAGGACCCTCCTTCTTAAAGGAGGGGTCACCTGCTTGGCCACAGCAACCTCATAAGTCAGTGGAATTACCTGAGTTAAAAGTTCATGTACAAACTAAGGTGGCTCTCGATGACAGTCATAATTCTATAATAAATTTTAATAATTATTCCAAGTTTAATCACTTAAGTCGCGTGTTTGCATATGTATTGCGGTTTTTGCATAACTGCAGGAACAAAACTAAATTATATAATTCACTACAATCTAGCGAAATAAATAAATCACATACCTTACTCTTTAAAATTTGTCAAAACGAATCGTTCGATATAGAGTTGAAACTTCTAAGTAAAGGTTTAGGAATACCTAAGAAATCCAAAATATCTAATTTAAATCCGTTTCTTGACTCTGAGGGTTTATTAAGAGTAGGAGGCCGTCTTGACAATTCAAGTTTCGATTATAACAAGAAACATCCAATTATATTAGACTGTAAACATAGACTTACCGTTTTATTAATGCGAAATGAACACCAACGTTTATTCCATGCAGGTCCGCAATTATTATTATCGTCTGTGAGAGAAAGGTACTGGCCTGTAGGTGGGAGGGCCTTAGCGCGCAAGGTAAATAAACAATGCATTGTATGCACTAGATTTCGTGGTAAGACTATACAGCCTATAATGGGCAACTTACCATCGGCTAGGATGAGGCCCACTTTCCCTTTCCACTCGACTGGTACTGACTTCGCCGGACCGTTTCAGATCTCTAGTAAAAAGGGAAGAGGTAATCGAATAAATAAATGTTACCTCTGTCTATTTGTTTGCTTAAGTACCAGAGCGGTTCACCTCGAGCTGGTGAGTGATCTTACTACAGCAGCATTTATTTTATGTTTGCGTCGATTCGTGTCGCGCAGAGGTAAGCCTTATGAAATTTGGTGTGACAATGGCACTAACTTCGTTGGGGCAAACAATGAACTAGGTAAGGTGCTACGCTCCAGTCGTGACTCAGTCATTGATTACACTACTAACGAAGGCATTTCATTTAAGTTTAGTCCGGCCTATTCACCGCATTTTGGTGGGCTCTGGGAGGCAGGCGTAAAGGCAGCCAAATATCACTTAAAAAGAACAGCGGCCAATGCTTCCCTTACTTTTGAGGAGTTGTCGACTCTTTTCACACAGATAGAAGCAATCCTGAATTCTCGCCCTCTTTCCCCTTTGTCTTCTGACCCCTCAGACTTAAACCCTTTGACCCCCGGGCACTTCCTTATCGGACGGCCACTGACGTTGGTGCCCTCTTTTGCAGCAGAAGACTCCAGACCGAAGTACCACCTCATCTGCAAACTACGCCTCGAGTTCTGGAAGAGATGGTCGCGCGAGTTTATAGCGGAACTCCAGCAGCGGTCCAAATGGAAAACTGAGTCTATTGGTCCTAGAATTGGGGACATGGTATTGATAAAGGACCAGAATCTGCCTCCACAACGCTGGCGGCTTGGCCGCATTACACGACTACACATGGGCGTAGACAACACTTGCCGTGTGGTCGATATCTACACATCCAAGGGAACAATCCGCAGAGCCATCCATTACATCGTCCGGCTGCCGGATGAAGAAGAACCTGAGGAACCTGTTGAAAGTTAGCTCTTTCAAGGCTGGGAAGATGTACACGCGCACGACGTACCGGGGGCCGCGACAGAGGTGCGGGGAGCAACGGACGGCGCAGGAGCGCGGCGCGGGCCGCCGCCAGCCACCGCCATTCGACGAGAGCAAGGACCGAGTGCGCGCGCGTACTAATTTATTTATTAAAAACTGTATACCGCTCGGCTATCCTGAAAATTAAAGTAATGTAACTAAACTCGTCCGTTTCAATCATTATCATCCCCAACACTTACCATCAGGCGAGATCTAAGTCAAGAGTTGGCTCCCCGTAATAAAAAAAACCTTCTTCTCATTTATCGAACTATCTTGTTTTTAAAACGTTTTGTCCGTATGGGTGGGATGACCACCATGTAAGGATGGCGCATTACCGTTTGTCTTGTAGTTCGATGATGGAGCGGGCTTGGTGGAATTAGATTGTGTAATTCTATCTCACACTCCACGGAATGTAATCGATAGGCTTGCAATACGTCACTGATGTTCAAGGCTCTGGAGCTTTGAATGAACCCGTGCATCGTTGGCAATTAGTCTCTTGGCCCATTTCTCGTTAGACTCAAACGCGTCCAGTTGATATTTGACAGATCCGTACCAAAGATGAGGGTACATACTCCATACACGATTTAGCTTGAACTTGAGAAGCTGTTCCGTTGTGCATTACTGTCTTACCTTTGCTAGGATTCTCAACTTTTTGCTGCTAGTTGAGCCTTGGCCTCGATGAACGAACTAAAATTGAGGGTCAATAGAAAAGAAGCTCAATACGATCAGTTGTTGGCACGGTTACACCATGGAAAGGAGCCGGCTCCTTTTTGCGGAGAAGAGATACGCCTGGGTCTCAGCTGCATTAAACTTGACCAAGTTGGCATCACCCCATTTGGACACATCCTTCAAGGATAATATCAAGCGTCCAACCATGGCCTCACGGTGAGACCGGATCTGTCCCACCAGCACGCGCGCTGCACACGTATTTCTCAGAAACTGTGCTGTCGCTCCTGCCGAATATGAATGACAGGATGAAGTAGAAAGTGAACTATTCATGTAATCTGCTCCTTCCGCCAAAGTTCGCGATGTTTTCGAACTTATTATAATTTTCACATGTAGTGTACATTTGTTGCAAGCTGTGCGACCGCATTACCTACTATATTTACCGACTATAAGTCATAAGTCATTTATTTCGGAACAATACATAACGAAATGTTTTGTTACAATATTTATAAGATACACTATTATTTTGGTTTTCGCACAGATTCCTCACGAGTTTGACCCTTTTACAACCTATTTCTAACATATACCTTTAAGAAGTAGTACTGGTATTAAATTAAAAAGCACCTAGCCGGCATTCAGTAACTCAAACGGGGAATTCCCTGTATGCGAATTATATTGGTATTGCAAAAATAGATAAAAACTTGTTTTTCGTTTCATCCTGCTAATTTAACATGTTATTACTAGCAGTAATAATATAGATATTGTTTTAGTGTACACATAATTAACTTGTTTATGTATTAAAATGAGCTTTTTTGAAATGGAAAAATATCTTTTTTTCTTTTGTTTTCCGTCCGAATTTTTTCCACTTCCCATCAGTACTTTAGACGCGTATGTTTGCTGCATCGGCGACGCCTTTCATTTTTTTTTAATGTTGATAAGCTCGCCTTTGCTCTCCATCTCACCTGATGTTAAGCGGTGATGTGGTTGAAGATAAGCTCGCTTGCCTAAAAGTAACCTATTCACCCTTGACTTAAAAACTTCCAGGCTATCAGGAAACACAGACTCCGTCAGGAAATTTCACTCCTTAGCTGTACGCATAATAAAACTCTTTCTAAAACGTTTTGTGCGTATGGGCACGGATTTCCACCATGTAACGATGGTGACACATCGCCGTTACAACGATTCTTGTATGAGTGGGGTATATTAAACCCCACATGGTTCACGGAAGTATATCTATTAGTTAATTCATAATTTATGTGGAAAATACGACTAATTGGATACTTATTTTTAGTGCAATCTTGATGACCCAATTAAATTTGCATAATCATGTGTCGAATACACATGATTATGCAAATTTAATTGGGTCGGGTTTATAGATACAAGTATATTTTTCTTTATTTGCGGACCTAAAGGGCTTACAAATAAACAACGTATTTAGTTGGCTTTGAGCGAAATAAATAAAACTTTAGTTACCTAATTTTAATGTTTTATTGTTTGTTATTGTTTTTGTATTTATTTAATTTAATCAGCGTATATTTTGCCGGAACTAACGGAACGACGCGTGCTCTCCGAGGTACGCAGGAATCCTAATATTATGTTTAGATAGTCACCCATTCATGAGCCGACCTCGGCTTTGTTTGATCTTGAAGATCGTTTCGTGTGGGTATTAAGTACATTATTAAGTACATACAGTACGGCCGTTCTAACTTGGCGAGTGTGAAGTTAGGCTCTGCGAACTTTAGCGCTTGTGAACTCGAACAAAAATAAAGGTTTTATAAAAATAAATACCAATAACAGTTGTTAACAGGAATAACAAGTGCTAATTGCATTTATTTTTTTAAAACCTTTATTTTTGTTCGAGTGCACAAGCGCTAAAGTTCGCAGAGCCTAACTTTACACTCGCCAAGTTAGAACGGCCGCATTGTACCACGCTCACTATTAAGATCACGCTATCGCATTTGATAGGTATATACAACGTGTAACGGAAACCAATCCAAAAGGGCTGAAGCCAACATCTGTATATACAAAATAAGTGACTCAAAGAGTTGATACGAAATTATCGGTTTCATATGTTTATTGAATATCAATCATAACAAACGTGTCACAGCACTACGAGGGTCAATAACTTTCCACGTCACTTACCTATAAAACGATAATTCTCTTCAATCTTCTTAATTTGAAAAATTCAGTCTCTGGTATCAATGTATTGAAATTTCTAATTAGTTCCACACATGAAGACATAATTTACAAAACTTTGCCATATCGTTTGTTATCATCCAAAGAAACCGTGCACTTGGTATGTATATACCCTTTAAATTACACGTTGTAGAAATACGTACCTGTTATGGCAGTTTTAATAATCTTACTTCTTACTAATATTATTATTAGTCTGTGAGGATTGATACATAGCACACATTGCAAGTAATCTTAAAAAAAAATTAAAGAAAAAAAGATGTATCGATGTTTGTTACTCTTTCGCGGAAAAACTACAGAACGGATCTGAATGAAGTTTGGTAAGTACATACTTGATATCCTGGAATAAGAAGTATTACCTCATGATGTCCCATCTCTCCGTATTTAACAACATTTTGGTGCACTCATGCAAAGGCCCGCCAACCAAGGTCTTTGCTTGTTCGGTTCAATGCATCGCTGATCGTCCGCGCGGTCTGGTACCCTTTATCATGCCAGGCATCCTCATACAATAATAAATTGATAATAACCATATATCGTATTATTTATGGGTATTTACCCTGAACAGTCAAATCTAATTTGAGACGAAAAATAATTAAAAAACAACTTCATGGTACAAGATGTAAACAAGATTACAGGTTTGACGTAATCACCTTCTTATTAATTTATATACTGTTTGGCCAGGTCCAGTTACCATCTATTTTTAAACGAGATCATTTTTATTTATTACGCATGAGCCCACTTGACCCCGATCATACCTGATGGTAAGTGTAAGATGAGGTCTACGATCGAACGAGCGAGCCCAGAATGTCTGTTCACTCTTGCTTTAAAGGCTGAGTCATATGTGGTCACAGAAACTGGCAGAGAGTTCTACACCTTGGCTGTGCGCACAATAATTATACAGTATGTTAACTAATAGAGGGCGTTCCCGTTAACCTGCAATAGTATAGCATACATACTGAAAAAAATATTACCATTCGGAAACAAAATGTTTTTTTTTTATATTAAAATATTCACTAAAAATTTTAAATTGATACGTAAAAGAAACACTCTGTATTCATAAATAAATTGCGACGTTGCCGTTCTTCAAGTACGCGTGTACAGAGTGTTTCTTTTACGTATCAATTTAACATTTTTAGTGAATATTTTAATATTAAAAAAAATAAAAACATTTTGTTTTCGAATGGTAATATTTTTTTAACATGTATGGATGCTATACTATTGCGGGTTAACGGGAACGCCCTCTGTTAGTTAACATTCTGTATAAGTGAGCATGGTATCCTGCACTAAGGTAGACCGGTGATAAAAGGGGGATGATGGGAATAGGTCGTGGAGCTCTTGCACACACTCTCCTACAATCTGTAGAAGATAGACAGGCAAACAACATTTCACCAGGCTGTGAAGCTTGTATGCCAGAAACTCGTCGCCTATGAGCCTTTTAACTCTACGTTCGATCGAATCAAGTGTACTTAGCTGGTATTTTGCTGAGCCATCCCACAAGTGACTGCAATACTCCATACAGGAACGGACCTGTGCTTTATACAAATTCAAAAGCTGTCCAGGTGTGAAGTATCGCCTCACTTTTTGTAGGATTCCCAGCTTTTTGGCTGCAGTCTGAGCTTTAGACTCAATGGTTGAGCCGAAGCTGAATCATATATTATTATGATTTTTTTTAACTGCCTCAGTGGTCGAGTGGTTTAGGCGTTTACCTTGTGACCCAGTGGCTGTAGGTTCGATTCCCGCGGGAAGCCTACTTTTGTAAAGTTGTTTCCAGTTTGGCTAGGACATTGCAGGCCTGAATATCCTGAATGTCTGATAAAAAGATGGTTCCGTGCTTCGGAAGGCACGTATAAGCCGGTGGTCCCGGTCGCCAAATGGCGGTCGTCAAAATAGACCACGTCAAAAGCCCTTGAGGCGGTCTAGAAACTCTGACACTAGGGTGTATGGGATCGTTAGACCTTACTACCCACACGATAATTAAATTGAAGTGTCTATCGGTGAATTCAAAATAACAGTGTTTTCTCAAGAGCTTATACATAATTATTTACACGATACTAAAACACAAACAAACTCTTTAAAGATTTGTCTATCTATCTGTGAGTCTTCCTATTCGTCGGGGCTTATCCCTAGAACCAATTTTAATTGGACTTTCACTAGAAGAAAGAGGTATCTACGGACGGAATGTAAGGACCAAGCCCGGGTCGACGGTGCGTCACCATCGTGCGATCGTCATCGAAAATCATCAAATGACTTAACTCTCGTTCTGGGTGGAGCGGAAGGGAGTGTCAGACTTCTACTGACTATAAACCCACCCTGTTACTTCAGCTGCCCTTGCGTTCCGGTGCCGCGGTCTCGAGAATTCAAAAGGTGCCCGGCAGGCATTTGCCCTATGGGGCCCCGTCACTAGTGCTGACGTAATGTGCCTGCCTGGGTTAACACGACTTACAATGCATACATTAATACATGTTAATTTAGATATTAATGGCTTGCAATTAAATTTATTTTTGGCACTAGGTAATTAAAATGATATTTAGTAAAAAACCCACCGCTTCTAATTGTTATTTTGTTGTACATATAAATAAGTTCTCATCACTTTAAAACGAGCTAAATCGTTTTTGAACACTTATTAATTGTACATTATATAATGTACCGCACCGTAATATTTCATTTTTATTTTCCACTAGTAATCACTAGTAACTTTATCATGATAGAAACATTACCCTTCTTTTTTTGCAGTCAGGTAAAAAGCCTAAAGCCTTCCTATAAGCTATTTCCAGACAAAATTTCATTCAAATCCATCGAGAACTTTCGAAGTTCAGCGCGTTTTTGCGCTTCTCCGCAAAAAGAAGTCAATTCGAACCGGCTCCTACTTTCCGTGGTGTAACCGTGCCGATAACCGATCATATTGAGCTTCTTGAGATGACTTTAATTTCCACACTCAATTTTGGCCCGTATATCGAGGCTAAGGCTCAGTTAGCATCAAAAAAGTTGGGAATCCTAGCCAAGGTGAAACGGTACTTAACATCCGAACCAGCTGCTCAATTTGTATCAAGCCCAGGTTCGGTCGTGTATGGAATACTGCTCTCATCTTTGGGATGGATCTGCGAAATACCAACTGGACGCGCTTGAGTCTATCGAGAAGCGGGCCAAGAGACTCATTAGCAACGATGCACTGGTCGAGTCAAAGCTCCAGAGCCTTGAACACCGACGACGAGTTGCAAGTCTATCGGTTTTCTATCGGTTACATTTCGGAGAGTGTGCGATGGAATTACACAATCTAATTCCGCCGAGCCCGTTCCATCATCGGACTACGAGACAAACGGCGAAGCGCCATCGTTACATGGTGGACATCCCACCCATACGCACAAAACGTTTTGGGAAGACCTTCATTGTGCGTACGGCTAAGGATTGGAATTCCCTGCCGGAGTCTGTGTTCCCGACAGCTACAACCTATGAGTCTTTAAGTCCAGAGTGAATAGGTTACTTTTAGGTAAGCGTGCTCCATCTTCGATCACATCATCACTTACCATCAGGTGAGATAGTGGTCAAACGCGAACCTATCTTCAATAAAAAAAAAACAAACTATTCACAAAACTATTATTAGAAAATATCTATAGGTACCGCTTGATAATAATATTATTATAAAGCGGTACCTATAGACATTTTCTCACCATTTAAACTTTTCCCGGACAAAATATTTACAAAAAAACTTTTTACCAAAAAATTAAACAGTCTCCCAAAAAACACTGCAAAGTGAAAAATAACTTTAATTTCGGCAGACGGTCTCTTTAGCTTTGTATTTTCGTTTTTGGCACCGACTTCCGAAATTAGAGTTATTTTTCACTTTGCAGTGTTTTTTGGGAGTCGGTTTAATTTTTTGGTAAAAAGTTTTTATTTCACTCTTTTTAGTTGATCGATTTTTAATTTACCTAGTTACAAGAGCCTAAATGTCAACTACTTATATTCATTTACAAAATATTTCTTTTCCCAATGTTGGGCCGTTAATTGTTGAGGAGTTCTCCTGGTACATCACCAGTAGCTTCACTTCACCAGATGCGTTGTGACGAGCATATTGTGTTTATTAAACACATTCAAGTAATCGAAGCGGAACACATGAAATACTTATTATTCCCACTTATACATATATTGAGTACTTCCAGTGGCCATCTGTGGTCTTCATCATCTGGTCCACTTCACAAATGGTGCTTTTCGAATGCAACTACACAAGTTACTATAAAAAATACTCAAATAACTACAGGTGTGCCTATAATATTTGAAGAGTTCCCTCGATTTCTCCAGGATCCCATCATCAGATCCTGACTTGGTGACAATGGGACTAATTTCGAAGTATATCCTTTCAAACAAAAAGAGAATTTTTCAAATCGGTTCAGCCGTCTTCGAGTAATCGATGATCATACATAAAAAAAAATATATATGTACGCGTCGAATTGATAACCTCCTCCTTTTTTTGTCGTCGGTTGAAAAGTAAATTAGCCAAATCGGTCCAGTTTTAGCGAGACTATCAAATAGCATGGCAAACTAAACAAAGAAATAAAATAATAGCAGTAGTTAAGCAACGCTTGCAAAGGTCGTTACGTGAATGGATTACCATTTTAACATTAAAGGTTTCTCCGTTCCTCAGAATATGAAGTCTTAGGTCCTGGCTGTTATTGGTACATCTTTGAAAGTCGTTACAGGCAATCAGAAGCCTGTGAATATTTAATAATAATATTTAATAAATATATAAATAAATAAATAACTAGCTTTATGGAAAGGACCGTCAATTTATGGGAAACGTGCTCCGGTTGATAGTAATTCCCATAAAGTGTATCATGAAAGGAGAGTTTAATCTCTCCACCACAGTCGACAGAATGCTGTTGTTACTCGACCGCACTGTCCGGTGAACTTTTGTTTTTTGCGCATGATGGCGTGGAACCCATCTGCATGTGTCTTCGCAAACATCTCTGACGCACTACAGAAGCGATGAAGTCTCAACAACATTCTGAAGATATTATTGTATTAGATGCGCAAGACATCTAGCGCCTTCTTGGTAAGCTTGATCCAGATACTGCTAGTGTAGAAAGTCTGGCAGTACGCCTCAAACAATGTAATTATTACTTCATCACTACATATAAATAAAAGAGAAATAAATCAAGAGTTAGGAAGTCACTTCATGTTTAACAACACTAGTACTCAACTGCAACCAATTAGACTGAAAACCGACCTCAATATAGTTGAGAAAAGAATGAAAACACAAAATTAACGTCTTATGTTATAAATACAAAGGTGTAACAGAATAAGCGCAATATCTCAGACACTTTAATTAGAATATCTATACTTATAATAAATCTGTAGAGAGGTCAATTCTGTACATGAAATATATTTCCAAAATAACTATCAGGGGGTGATTAAGGATCGATACTCATGCCAAAAATGCAATCAGTTAAATTTTTGTCTGTCTGTCTGTCTGTCTGTCTGTATAACCGTTATAGAAACAAAAACTACTCGACGGATTTTAACGAAACTTGGTACAATTATTTTTCATACTCCTGAGCGGGTTATAGTATACTTTTCATCACGCTACAATCAATAGGAGCAGAGCAGTGAAGGGAAATGTTGGGAAAACGGGAGAAGTTACTCCATTTTTTAAGCTTCCGTCGCGTGTGCAACCTTAATGGCTAAAGCTACACAAATCATTTCATGACGGAAATGTTCTCCTTAAAATTATATAAAAAATATCCCACGACAGCATATGTCTAACTTTTATGGTTGACTCACAATAACACGTGTAACTCCCGATAGCTTAGCAGTTCGAAGCTTTCTGATTTATAATATTTGTCTACTCTTACGTTTATAACACTCTCAGTCACCCCTAATTGAAAAGTTAACATTATTAACTATTCCATAAAAAAAAATTGGCCAAGTGCGAGTCAGACTCGCCCATGAAGGGTTCCGTATTAACTATAATATAATATGCAAATTTATTTGACGAAAAAAAACCTTACAAATTTCTTAAGACTAGCTTATTTACATTTTTTACAACTGCGCCAAATAAATTTGTTTTGAAAAAAAAACCTTACAAATTTCTTAAAACTGGCTTTTTTACATTTTTTACAACTGCGCTGAATAAATTTGTTTTTCATAGTGTTTGTATGAATTACAAAATTATATTTGCGGTTTTAGAAAATATGCTGTATCTCAAAAACTGCTGAATTGATTTCGTTCAAACTAATTTTGTTTGAAAGTTTATATTAAGATCTACAGACATTTATTTTTTTTAGATTTTTCACTCCATTATTATAGAAGTTAGAGGTTGTGTCCGCCACACACACATTTTACCACTTTGGAAGCTTATATCTTCTAAACGATTGACTTTATGGAAAAGTGGTTTTAGAAAATCCGATGTCGTTTTTAAAGAACTGTCTATAGATACCACACATGCATCGATTTCATGAAAAAAAATATTTTCAGGTTTAGTTCCATGTATGGGGAGCCCCCCTTTATTTTAAATATTTTTTTAACTTTTTTCTCAAAATCGGAAAGCGGTTCACAGAATACATCTACCTATCAAGTTTCACATGTATAGTCCTAATAGTTTCGGAATAAAATTGCTGTGACAGACGGACGGACGGACAGTCAGACAGACAGACAGACGGACAGACATGTCGAAACTATAAAGATTCCGTTTTTTGCCATTCGGCTACGAAACCGTAAAAAGAATCATATAAATCGGTATAGAAACACCAAAGTTATACATGAAATACGCTTATAATAATAAGCCATCGCGCGTGAATACTGAATCATGCTATAAGGATTATTTTTGAGAATCGGTCGCCGCGCTCGACGCGTCTCGTGGTCGAAGCGTTCTCTAGGTACTTAAGCCTCATGTGAACGTGATCTAAACAATATTACCAATACATTAACATACGCTGACGGAGTCGCGGGCACAGCTATATTGTATCATTACGCTAAGGCCAATAGGAGCGGAGCGCAAATGAAGAATGCTTCAAAATCGGGGTTAAATTTAACGTTAGCCCAAAGTAACTATTCCACGCGGACGAAGTCGCGGGCAAAAGCTAGTTATATTATATAAAGCTAGATTACCACTCACTGACTCACTCATTGACATAATTGTTCTCCCAGATGGTGGATGGGGAGGTGGGTATATTTTGACAGATTCGTAAACAAGTAACTCTCAAACCTACGGGAAAAGTGCCAAACCTCCCCTTTTCCCCCTCCTTCTCCCCCCCCCCTATCGTATCTCGGAAACTACGAGACCCGTATTTTTTTCTTTTTACGGATTCGTATAGAGGAGGCTCGGTAAAGTAAAAACCATTTTTCAAAGTCCCCCCCCCCGCCCCCCTTCTCCCCCCCTTTAGGCGGATCTCGGAATCTAAGACACTTGGAACATTTTTTTTTTCAGATTCATTTAGAGGGGCAATGCTTTAGTCGAAATACTTGTGCAACCCCCACCCCCCATCACCCCCCCCCCCCTCTTTTTTTTTTTTTTTTTTCACAAGCTCGCGAGGTGCTTGCACCTCGCGCAACACGCAAATACTTGATTTAGAGGGCCAATGCTTTAGTTTTTTTCACAAGCACGCGAGGTGCTTGCACCTCGCGCAACACGCAAATACTAGTTATACTATATAAAGCTAAATTACCACTCACTCATTGACATAATTGTTCTCCCAGATGGTGGATGGGGAGGTGGGTATATTTTGACAGATTCGTAAACAAGTAACTCTGAAACCTACGGGAAAAGTGCCAAACCTCCCCTTTTCACCCCCTTCTCCCCCCTCCCTATAGTATCTCGGAAACTACGAGACCCGTATTTTTGTTTTTTACGGATTCGTATAGAGGAGGCTCGGTAAAGTAAAAACCGCAACACCAAAATACTAAACCCCCCCCATCACCCCCCCCATTTTTTTTTAAATAAAAAGCACGCGAGGTGCTTGCACCTCGCGCAACACGCAAATACTTTTTTTTTTCACAAGCACGCGAGGTGCTTGCACCTCGCGCAACACGCAAATACTAGTTATATTATATAAAGCTAGATTACCACTCACTCATTGACATAATTGTTCTCCCAGATGGTGGATGGGGAGGTGGGTATATTTTGACAGATTCGTAAACAAGTAACTCTGAAACCTACGGGAAAAGTGCCAAACCTCCCCTTTTCACCCCCTTCTCCCCCCTCCCTATAGTATCTCGGAAACTACGAGACCCGTATTTTTGTTTTTTACGGATTCGTATAGAGGAGGCTCGGTAAAGTAAAAAACATTTTTCAAAGTCCCCCCCCCCGCCCCCCTTCTCCCCCCCTTTAGGCGGATCTCGGAATCTAAGAGACTTGGAACATTTTTTTTTTTTCAGATTCATTTAGAGGGGCAATGCTTTAGTCGAAATACTTGTGCAACCCCTCCCCCCCCATCACCCCCCCTCTTTTTTTTTTTTTTTTTTTTTTCACAAGCTCGCGAGTTGCTTGCACCTCGCGCAACACGCAAATACTAAACCCCCCCATCACCCCCCTTTTTTTTTTTTTTTTCACAAGCACGCGAGGTGCTTGCACCTCGCGCAACACGCAAATACTTTTTTTTTTCACAAGCACGCGAGGTGCTTGCACCTCGCGCAACACGCAAATACTAGTTAAATTATAAGTCTAAAGCAACATCCGTAACTAAATAAATTGAAACAAAACATTGGCATTTAAAAAAAAATAGTTATCCTTATAGTTGAAAGTCAAACAACGAGATATTATTTTAAAACGATATTTATTTTCTATTAATTCATTATTGTCACAGAGTACTATATTATTGTTTATTTTACCGAAAAACTAATACACTATTCAAAGATCTATTTATTACACACGACCACACGTGTTGTTGGCAAAATTATGGTGGCTCCTCCACAAGAGCCACATATCAAGAGTTGAAGTTTATTTTGTGTGCAACTGGCAACTGCTTATAGCGAATAATGTGATCTGCCGGTTTTAGGAAGTAAATGTTACTCATATCCTACATTGGTGAACCAAGGGAAGTATGAGAAGCTGACTGATATCCCAGTGTTCCTGCTGCAAAGAAACCGAAACTAGATCCGCTAAAGGAAAGTAGCGACCATTCACTATCACCCAAGCATAAGAATAAGAGATAAAAACATTCAAAGACTTCTGAAAATACTAAGGAAAGTACGTTTAAATCTATCAGGATATCCAAAAAATCTATTTCAAGCAAAACTAGTGCAACATAGTGGTATTTTACATGAACTTTTCTGTTTTATATTCTATAGTTTTCTTAGTTTATTTAATTTTTAAGTTATTTTTAATGTATTATAGTTTTAATATAGTTTCTTAAATTTTATTTATTTTAGTTCTTGATGTTCAGTAGCAACAGCGATGTGGTTGTTGGTGGTGCTAGTCAACCTTCAACATCGCTGAACACCCTGGAGAGATGCCCGCTCTGTACCCAGGCACGCTTTTTCAAAGGTAAGCGGGGTCTGAATGTGCATATTGGGAAAATACATAAGTCGCAAAATGCACCTTCAGACTCTGCTTCCATACCTATTTCCACACCTTCTAATACCACTTCCGACCCTTTTTGGAAAAAACTTTCAAATTTAAAAAAATCCGTTCCGGTTCTGAAGCGAGTTCCCCGCGGCGCCAAACCTCTAGTTGCTCAACACCTGGCTAGTTGCGTTCGCCAAGCTGTCCGGGAGAACTCACAAAGCGCCTGGGAACAACTGCTTACCTTCCCCTACAAAGTTCTTCACGTAAAAAAGAATCCGGCCACAAAAAAGACTTTAACCGCTCAAATTAAAGAAAATTGTAATGTTTCGGCTCCAAGTTTTGATTTCGATTCTCCCTCTCTTAGAATTACCTCTTCACGAGGTATATCCCATTTGGTAGAAACGAAGTTAGGGGACGGTGATATTAGCGGAGCTGCCAGGATTCTCTTCAGCAGCGATGTGGTGGCACCTTGTTCTTCAGAGACTCTCGAAGCTCTGAAGACCAAACACCCTGCCCCAGCGTATGATCTTGCTTTTCCCGACCCTCCTGATCCTGATATTCACTCCCTCACCATTTCAGGTCGAGAGGTAATCACAGCCGTTAGCTCGTTCCGGAGCGGCTCCGCTGGCGGTCTCGACGGTCTGAGTCCGCAGCACCTGAAGGACCTCATTTGTTCAGGCGCCGGGGTAGCTGGTGAGTCGCTCTTGAGGGAGCTGACGGCTCTAGTTAACCTTATGCTCTCCGGCAAGGTAAACGAATCTGTCATCGATATTCTGTATGGCGCCAATTTATGTGCGCTACGCAAGAAAGATGGTGGCATTCGTCCCATTGCCGTGGGAACCACCTACCACCGTATGGCAGCCAAGATTTGCTGTAAATTATATGGTGAGGCTGTTTCGGAAAAATTTCAGCCCCTGCAACTTGTTTACGGTTCCAAAGGGGGCTGTGAGGCTGCCGTACACGCTTTGTCGACATACCTAAATTCTGGGAAAAGCGAGGCCATTCTGAAGGTTGACATAAAGAACGCCTTCAATTCAGTTAACAGGGACACTTTGTTGGCTGAGACTAAAAAAGAATTACCCCAAATTTATAGTTTCCTTTGGCAATGCTATAGAAATCCGTCCAAATTATTGTTTCGAGACAATCTATTAGAATCAGCTGTTGGCTGTCAACAAGGTGACCCTCTCGGGCCAGTGATTTTCAGTTTAGCTATTCACCCAATAATTCGAACGCTAAATTCTAAATTCAATGTTTGGTATCTTGACGACGGAACCTTGGGAGGTGATGTAGAAAATATTTTAGCAGACCTAAATTTCTTAAAAAATGAACTACATTCTATTGGCCTTGACCTCAACCTTTCAAAATGTGAATTATTTTTAACAGATAACACTGACAGACTACTGACTCTCTCTAAATTTAACGAAATAGCTCCTGGAATTCAAAATTTTGAGAAAAGTTCTCTCCGTCTCCTTGGTTCTCCAATCTTTGATACTTCCTTTCCCGACTTTATTGCAGAACAAATTAATAAATTCAATGACGTTTCGGAAAGATTGCTCCAAATCAATATGCACTCGGCCATCACTATAATTCGTTTCTGCTGTTTCGGCCCTAAATTAACATACTCTCTTCGTGCTTCCCATTTGTGGAAGCACCATCAACTTTTAGTTCAAATGGATCAAATTATCAGACGAACTTTGTCCTTAATTCTGAATGTGGCTTTGGATGACCGAGCTTGGGCCCAAGCCTCTCTTCCCATCCGCATGGGAGGGCTCGGAATCCGCAAAATTTCTAGTATTAGTTTACCGGCTTTCATTTCCTCGGTCCACAGCACTGACTGGCGAATATTAGCACTTTACAGTCCTTCCAAAGGTTGTCGGGAAGATATCGCTCTTAGCGATAAGACCGCCATTGTAATCTAAGTTTTAGCAATATTGTTATTAATGTGTGTTTAATTTTTTGGTGTAAAATAAAGTATATTCTATCTATCTATTTATATAAAGCTTAATATATCGCAAACGGATCACTGTGTGGAGGAAGTAACCCAAAAAAATGTTTTTGTTAATTTTACCATTCTGTCGGCATGATTAATAAATGATCTTTATGTTGCAAATTGGTTATTAAATAACACTTTTACACGTTATTTTTTTTTTCGTAAATTTAAATTAGGTGAGGCCGGAATAAGCGAAATATATATATCCATGCCAAATTTCAGCGTCCCAGTACCATTAGTTTCTGAGCTAAGCCACGGACAGACGGACATACGGACATGACGAATCTATAAAAAGTGGCCAAGTGCGAGTAGTCCATGAAGTTTCCATAATAGTGTTTTTCGCTTTCAAAAAATAACTTTGTTTTTCATAGTGTTTGTACCTATAAATTACCGGCACCATTTAGCAAAATGGGGGATCATAGACCGCAGTAGTATCCAGTGCGAATGTGGTGCTCCTGAGCAAGCATCTCCTATCTGCTGAAGTGTCCAAAATGCCCAAATACGTGCATCTTTGAAGACCTGATAAACGCCACTGAGATCGCGCCTAACGTGGCTACCTACTGTGCCCCACATATTTAAACCATTGGTTCACCATCGACTCCAAAAAGAAAAACATCTCACCCATACGCACCAAGCGTTTTGGGAATACGTTCATTATGCGTACGGCTAAGGAGTGGAATTTCCTGACGGAGTCTGTTTCCCGATAGCTTTAACCTAGGGGTCTTTAATTCAAGAGTGAATAGGTTACTTTTAGGTAAGCATACTCCATCTTCGACCACATTATCATTTACCATCAGGTGAGATGGTGGTCAAACGCGAACCTATTATCAATAAAAAAGATCTACTTACCAAACATTCGAATACGTTCCGTAGTATTTACGTGAAAAAGTAACAAACATCCATACATTCTTACATCCATCCTCACAAACATTCGAATTTATAATATTAGTAAAATAAAGTGGTTCAGCCTACCAAATTTCAATTGAGCAGTCCTAATATTTTTGAAATAAAATGGCTGTGAAATTCGGACCGACGCGACGGCGACGGACAGAAATGTATAAGGGCTCCGTTTTTTGTCAATTGGCTACGGAACCCTAAAAATAAAGTATATAATGTAATAGCTATTTCCGTATTTCATGTAGTTCCCCGTCTATGGCAAAACTGCGCGGAGAAAGTAAAGAATTTGGTTCAAGGCCTCTATCCGGAATAAATACCTCTGTTATTGTAAATAACTTATTGAAACCGGAGGTATTTCGGCCTTCCGTGTCAAGCACCCGTGGGTGATAAGGCCTGTTAGGTATTAAGGCTTCCGGTCCATAAATTATTTAAAATGACCATTCACTGTAGACAAATGATTGTAAGGAAACCGTGCTATAAGTTTGCAGAGATACGCTACGGGTGTTTAAAGTTTTCTTATCACATTTTACATCATTATGTTTTTATTCCCTGCTGGAATCTGTGTTTCCCGATAGCTATAACCGAGGTGTCTTTAAGTCAAGAGTGAATAGGTTACTTCTAGGCAAGCGTGCTCCATCTTCGACCACATCATCACTTACCATCAGGTGAGATGGTGGTCAATCACGAGCCTATTATCAATAATAAAAAAAGATCTGAATCAACTTTAAATATATTTTTCAGAATATAACACTTAGCTATCTCAATTTATTCATCAATTAATTATTATTTACTCAAGATTTTAATACATTCGTGCATTTAATAATGTTCCTGTTTTCAATTCATATAGATATTTTGGTTTTATTACGTAAGTGGTGGCAGTTATTAAGACCATTTATCTGAGGTCTTTATCAAGCTTATAATAATAATGTAGGTACCTGTGTATCGCTCTTATTTTGTTTTATATTGATTTAAAGTTTTATTTAGGACCTTACAATTATTATTTCCTTATATACTGGCTTAAGTGTTTTGCAGGATAATGCTTCTTGTGTATTATTTTATTATATTTATTTTTAAGAATTATAACACGACATGTACATAAAATATGTACAAGTCATTTAATTATGAAGCCGGACACTTAAGTATTTAATTGGGCTTTATTACCCTCGGAAAACATATTTAAAAAAAATCCTATACAATCTAGGTAATATTTGAAAAACGTTGGAAACAAAGCAGCTAAACCAAAATATAATAAAAAAAAATCACATAGACCTGCACTTGTAAAACGCTGACGTTATATAAGTACCCAAGCAGACATCTTGGAAAAAGATAATTTTATATCGTTTCAAAAAACTAATCACAGATGCCTACATCTGTGATTAGTTTTTTTGATTATTGAATTTTTGATTTGGCCACTTTGTACCCTAGTACAAAGTGGCCAAATCAAAAAATCACTACACGTTTTAAAAAAATACAAAAATCCTACTGACAAAATAACCACTGATTGGACTAAAAATAATAGGAACCGCTGATGTGGTAGATCCAGGAGAAGATGGCGAGACAAGTTGCATTCCTACCTAAAATATCGGCCAGCTTTAGAAATGTACAGGGGAAAGTGGAAGTTAGGAAAGGATAGGGTTGCCATCCGGGTGTTCCCGGATTTGTCCTAGTTTGGAGAGCGTCCGGCGGGATTTTCCCAATAAGCGTTCAGGTAAACCCGGACACACATTGGTCTTACGGGTACCAAAAAGCACGATCTCTTTTATTATTTTCCTATGGTATTTCATCTCACTGTTTATGTTACGTTGATTAAATGAAAGGAAAGATAATGTTATTAAAAAAGTTCTACAATGTTATCACTTTATCAGTAAATAAAAACCATAATTAAACATCTTTATTTTTAGTTTCAAGTTCAAAAATGTATTTTTCTACGGTGTCCGGGGAAAAACTGTGATTTTACCCAAATGTCCGGGGTTTATAAGTCTTTGTCTGGGGCCGGCAAATTAGGTGATGGCAACCCTAGGAAAGTAGGTATTTGCCTAGCAGTGGATACAATAGCACTTTATCTATTAATATATTATTATAATGACATTTGGTTACTAACAATATTTTTGCCTGGTTCTACTGTAGCTGTGTTCAAAACCACAATGCAAGCTGTCTTGTGGTTTTGAATAAATAAATAAATATCATAAATCTGTTCGATTAGTGTAATACCTCTTGTTGTTTCGTCCTTATTTTTAATTTTGCTTAGGTAGGCCTTGTTACCCACGCATACCTTAGTTCGAACCTTGAAACACTTAACAACAACTTTCCTTTTAAGTCATTTTGGCAATAATAACCTATTTAACCAACACTTTATTTTTATGTAAACTCAAAAAATATAATTAATTAAGCAACACTTTATTTTATAAACAAAATGAAATAATAATCAACCAAAACTTCAGTTTATCATGATTGTAACCTTAATAAATAATTAATTGTGGCTTAAAAATACTTACTTAATTAAAAAAAATCAATTTGCATAAAAAAAACAAAAATAAATGCTGCATTTCCATTGCTTCGTTTTGGTCTCCGGATTCTGGTTTTAGTTATGATAAGCTTCTGCCCGCGGCTTTGCTCGCATTTTTTTGTTTTGCGATTTTTTTTATTGGTAATAGGCTCGCGTTGGACCAACATCTCACCTTATGGTAAGTGATGATGTGGTCGAAGATGGAGCACGCTTGCCTAGAAGTAACCTATTCACTCTTGACTTAAAGACCCCCAGGTTATAGCGATCAGGAAACACAGACTCCGGCAGGGAATTCAGTGGAATTCCCTGCCGGAGTCTTCTAAGTCTTCGGAGTCTTCTTTCCGGCTAAGGAGTGCCTTAGCCGTACGCACAATGAAAATATTCCCAAAACGCTTAGTGCGTATGGGTGGGATGTGCTTCTTCTTGGAGTCGATGGTGAATAAATGGTTTTAATATGTGGGGCACAGTAGGTAGCTACGTTAGGCGCGATCTCAGTCGCGTTTATCAGGTCTTCAAAGATGCACGTATTTGGGCATTTTGGACACTTCAGCAGATAGGAGATGGTTTGCTCAGGAGCACCGCATTTGCACTAGATGCTACTGCGGTCTATGATTCCCCATTTTGCTAAATGATGCCTGTAATTTATAGGTACAAACACTATGAAAAACAAAGTTATTTTCTGAAAGCGAAAAACACTATTATGGAAACTTCATGGACTACTCGCACTTAGCCACTTTTTATAGATTCATCATGTCCGTATGTCCGTACCAGGTTATAGCGATCAGGAAACACAGACTCCGGCAGGGAATTCCACTCCTTAGCCGTACGCACAATGAAAGTATTCCCAAAATTAAGAAAGCCTGTTACTTGCTGATAATGCAAGTAACAGAGGAGCTCGTGGATAATTAATAACATCTGCATGGGTTGATATTCGAGGTTAAGCAACGCTTTCCGGGGTCGGAGTGTGGATGGGTGTCAATCTAAATATATATAGGTAACTCAAAGGTGACTGACTGACATAGTGATCTATCAACGCACAGCCCAAACCACTGGACGGATCGGGCTGAAATTTGGCATGTAGGTAGATGTTATGACGTAGGCATCCGCTAAAAAAGGATTTTGCGAAATTCCCACGGGATCGGGATTTACATGGGAAAAACTTCCCACGCGAGCGAAGCCGCTGGCACAAGCTAGTCTTAACATATGATGTTAAAGAACACATTATATTTTATTTATAATTATTTATGTATTGTATTGTATTTATGTATTTGTATACATATATGTCTATGTAAATATATTTTTTCTGTTTTTATGGGTATAATTATGTAGTACACTGATTGTAGCTCGCCCCACTTTAATTAAAGTTTTATAAGTCCTGCCTAAGGTTGTCTGGAAGATATCGCTTTCAACGATACGACCGCCATTGTAACCATGGAATTAAGTAATATTGTTAAATAGGTGTCTTTAGATTTTGGTGTACAATAAAGTGTATTCTATCTCTCTATCTCCTCCGTGCCTCGCTTGGTAAGAACGTTAACCTGTTAGTCCCGGTCATTTGCACAGACGCCAGCACATCAGCTACAACAATCTGTCAAATTTCTTTAATAGGTTTTCAACTTTATTGTTAAAGAAATTGGGTTCAAGGTTGATTGGGAAAATTTGACAGTTTCGGGTAGCTTCATGTGCTGGCGTCTGTACTTATTTGACAGTAATTTAAAGGTAATCAGAAGCCAGAAAATCTGACACCAGTTTTAATAAGGGGTATCTTGTTACCCAGATACCAGGTTATGTACGTCTGCCGGGGTTTGCGGGAAAGTTCTACCGAGTTACCGCGGCCTCGGAAATTTAGGGCAGCCGAAGGAACAGGGTGGGTTTTTAGTCAGTAGAAATCTGACACACCCTTCCGCTTGACCCAGAGCGGAAGAAGTCATTCGATGATTTTCCCAACCCCAAAAAAAAGAAAAAAAAAGGTTATGTACGTCAGATAGGCAGTCATACCATCCAAAACATTAGTAGGTACTCTGCTGCACTCGGTGACACTGGAAGTCGAAATTTTTGATTTTTTGGGTTTATCCATTAAAAACAACACACAAAATCAACACATTCCTCTTTATATTATCTCTTACTTATATTATTTCTTACATTCCTCTTTATATTATACACATTCCTCTTTATAATCTCAGAATACGAAAAAGAACCAGAAACCGCTTTCAACTGTAATTGCTAGCCGCGCCCTGTGTCCAAATACAAGACAAGCGTCCCCCGCCAGCCTCACTTCCCACCCGCGTAATGTTGCTAGCTCAGACACTATTTGTCCGTGTTAGGGGTAAACGTTGAGAGTATCGGAAGAAAAATCATAATAAAATCAAAATTGTTTATTTTGTATGCTAAAAGAACTTCTCTTTTCTTGTGATAATCAAGTACATAGTTATAAAATATTAATTAATTAATTAATTTAAACTTTATCTATACTAATATTATAAAGCTGAAGAGTTTGTTTGTTTGTTTGTTTGTTTGTTTGTTTGTTTGTTTGCTTGAACGCGCTAATCTCAGGAACTACCATTCTGATTTGAAAAATTCTTTCAGTGTTAGATAGCCCATTTATCGAGGAAGGCTATAGGCTATATATCATCACGCTAACACCAATAGGAGCGGAGCAGTAATGAAGAATGTTTCAAAATCGGGGGTTTTTTTTTTTCCACGGGGACGAAGTCGCGGGCGGAAGCTAGTGTTAAATAATGGTACATGGGCGGACTTATGCGGGTAGTTATAATGTTACATAGAAACATAATTTCATACACCCCTGCCCCTTCCTCCCTCACACTCACCACACACACACACACACCACAAATTTTGTAAATTTGTTTCGTAATCTTAATAGGTACTATGTTAGTCACTTAGTACCTATTATGAATGTTATGCAATTCTAACAATACCATATACATACATAATTACGTATATATACGGGTCGTACTGATAACAATTCTTTTTTCAAGTCGGTTAAAATTTTTTTTGATTAAAGTAGTTATGAATATACTACAATGACTAAAAGTAGGTAATATAAAGAAGGGAAAATCAAAACTCTTATATTGGCAACACTAACAAGATGGATACATCATTCTCTATGACAATTACAAACTAAACAATTTATTCATTAATTAAATAAGACGATAAGTGAATACGCTACTTACGCGTGAAATGTGATCCCATCCTGATTTTTTTAGCCCCGCTGCATTTTTACAGGTAGAAACGACACAAGACGGCATAATTTAAATATATTGGGCACCGGTAAAACACGTTACGCGATATGACGTTAACAGAGGAACTTGTCGTCTATACGTCAAACTACTCTATTTAAGAGTAGTTTTTGGGACTTCAGTATTAAGCGCGCTCACGGCTTCTGGTTCTTTTCCGTATTCTGAGTTTATAATAGCAATCACATCCGCGTAGATTTTGAAATAATTTGTAGTTTGTAGCACTCACTAATAATACATATGCACAATTTTTCATAAATAGTAATATTACTATCAATGAAAAATTGTTTAGAATTGGATCATTAGATCCAGAGATTAGCCCCTACATACAAGCGAACAAACTTACAAAAAATGTTTTGTTTCTTTATAATATTATAGTATAAACTAGCATCAGCCCGTGGCGTCGTTCGGGTGAACACTTTTTGTCTGTGCCTGTGTCAGTCAGGAATAATGTAGCTTTCTACTAGTGAAAGAATTTTTGAAATTTGTTCAGTAGATAAACAAAAAAAGGTCTTTATAATTTAACTAAATTAGAAAGATTCTTCTAAAAATAAATACTTAATTATTTTAGTAATTTTTTTTAGAAGGGGAAGTTACGCTGGCATAAAACCAGACTCCGGGCTGAGAAGTCCGTGTTGGGATAAACCCAAAAACAGCCCAAACAGGGTATTGAACTCAGATATTGGTAATTACCCAACGCGTTTGAAACTGCCACCCACTTACAAAAGGAGCACCATTCAGATTACCGAAACTGGCCCGAAATCTTTTTTTTACTGATAATAGGCTCGCGTTCGACACCATCTGACCTGATGGTAAGCAATGATGTGGTCGAAGATAAAGCACGCTTACCGATAAGTAACCTAATCACTCTTTACTTGAAGTCTCCAGGTTATAGCTATCAGGGATGCAGTCGCCTCCTTCTGTGAAGCAGTCATGCTAGCGAAGGAGAATGCTGAACGTGTGAGGGAGAGATAATTCTCTGCTTCATGCCCCAGCCGCCGCGAGAGATGCCTCGGACGATGGGGATCGCGAGCTGATCTCCGGAAACCGTAGGTGCGGGCTCGTACGGCGAGCAGGTGTTGCTCGGGATAAAAAGTAAATCCTCTCCTGGTTTTAAGCTACCTCGCTACCAATTTTCAGCCAAATCAGTTCAGCTGTTCTTGAGTTATATATAGTGTAACTAACACGACTTTCTTTTATATGTACATATAGATTTAGGTTTAGCTGTATTTTTTAAATTATTGTTTTAAATTCCAAATAAAACTTGATATGTACATGACGCAATAATAATTATTTATTTATTATTTAATTGACATCACATTAAGCTAATATCAAGTGCAAACAAAGATACAGTTCTAATATGTCTAGTCATCAATGAGTCACTGTTCACTACACTATGCTCTCTATACTATACTCACGAGTATTACGTAAACGAAATGTGTAGTATCAAGAAGCCGTGACATTGGCATTCGTGCCTATAGCGATCGTTTTCCTTGGGAACTGTTTAGGTTGGAGATTTATTTATTGCTTTACGCGTAGTTATAGGATTTTCTTTCTTTTATTTATTTACGAATTAAAAATCAGACTATTTTTTTACTCTTTTAATTACTTTTTTAACAGAAGAACTAGTAATGTGGTTTGAATTCACATTACTAGCAATCTTGTTAACCCCTCCAACTAAGCTAAATATTAGTATGTCTGGAGTGGGTTCACAGCAATAGTGTAATAGTTGGGGTTCGAATCGACGACCTCTCGATTACAAGTCCGACATCTTAACCTTTAGGCTATTGCGAAAAATTTTTTTTTTCTTTTTGCATTTTCCTTTTTTGTGTTTGTTTCTTTTATGAACCAAACACCTTCTTATAACACATTTGAGGGTTCTTTTTGTCTCGGTGTAATAGGTAACGTGGTTTGTGTAACGTCCAATTCAAGACAGTTTCCTTTTCATTTATTTTAACACTGACATTCGTTTTGTGTTTACTAACAAGCTTATAGATTTTTTGTGATCTGAAATAAATTATAATGCTGTACTATAATAATTTAAATATTAATTGAATATCAGTTTTTATATCGTAGGTCTAATTAAATAATAAAAACGAGTACATATTTTATTTACATAGTAAATGCATTAAAAATATTGCAAACTGCAAAATGTTGCCCACATTCCTCATAAATACCAAACACAACGATTATTTTTTCCCCATGCAATATAATTAATACCTGGCTCTATGACCTACCGTCCATTTCATTTGTACCAGAAGCTTATTAAGACAAAGATTAAATATATAAAAAAAACTGGTTTATATACGTCACGGCATCGTAGCGTCGAGCTTGCGAAATTTATATAAGCCTGTAGCCACCACAGATCTTGTTAGACTTGAGTTTACTGCAGCCTACGGTGCATCGTGCATGCCGACCTTTATTTAAAAGCGCGCGCGAATTCAAAAACCGAAAACCGAACTCCATTATCGAAATTAGTTGTGACATTCTATAACTAGTGTAACTGGGAACGCTAGAGATGTGACCATCACAAATTTTTCATAGCAAAAAAAAATAGTTTAACTATTTGTGATTGATTTAAATATCAATTTTCAAAACTTAATTTGTTTATTGATTAAGTGACATTGAGAGCCAGCTGACGTTACCAAACTAATATTTACGGAATTAAACAGCAGTGCTATTAAATACATATTATAAATCAATTAGTTGCTAGAAACATCGGTTATTTGATATACCTACGTTTTGTGTTAAGACGTGTTTTAGTTTGCTTTTGAAAAATGAAGGATCTAGTGCAAATTTGGAACAATGTGGCCAGTAGGAGGTATTCCTCGGTAAACACTAGTGAATTGAAAGATTTACCGGACAAGCGGCACAGGAGATCGCAAATTGATAACTTTGAAAATAATTTTGCTGAGTGTGAAGTTTTGAACCATAAGTTTAATGATGATGTGGAGTTTAATAACAGGAAGAATGCAATCATCAATCGATTGTTTGAAGAAAGAAAGCAGGGACAGCTTGCCAGGCAACCGAAATGTAAGTGTATTTTTTATATGGCGGATATTATTTTTTATTATTTAGAAGATTTTTTTACTATAGCGGTTATCATTTGTTCGGTAAAGATTTAGGTGTAAAAAGTAAATAATGATGTGCAAAATAATCTAGATCATTAAATTTTTTTTAAGCGCGTGGTAAAATGTTAAAATTAAAATAATATATATTTTCAGGTTACAAAAACCCATAGATATCTTAAACTAAAATATACATAATAATATAATAACAATTATGTCAGTAAATAAAACTTAAACTATAACGATTCTACGTTTTCGTCGAAAATATAATGCATTTTTTCACAAAAGATATCTATGAAAAAAGTTACTAAGTAGTACATAGCTGATTTCTACTTGAGTGTTTTTTTATGATCTTTTATTAACGGAAAATAAAATTTCTAACCTAAAATAAAATTGTCACTGCCCGTTTTGAAATTGACCTTCAGCATTGTTTGTAAGAATTTGCCAATCAATTTAATCTAATTCCGTACATACATCAGAATAATATATTGATCTATTCATTGGCCTATTCGTTAATTTATTTTTGTTATTTTGCGTTACTGCTTTTACATACTTGGACAAAATATATCAATATGAATGAAATATTTTGCAATGACTATAGAAACCTTGTGTTTTAAGATTATGTCGAAAAGTGTGATATTTTGCGTCGTACCTTTATACCAAACTGACCTTTTAAACCTTCCTTGTATAAGAGGGACCATAATACAAAAATCTATAGTAATATTATGAAGCGGAAAAGTTTGTTAGTTTGTTTGAACGCGCTAATCTTTGAAATTACTAGGTAGATTTGGATAATGTTTGGTATGGAAGTAGCTTGAAGGTTGAGGAAGGTTATAGACTACTTTTACCCGAGTGCAAAAAACTAGGTTATGTTTTTATCCATGAAGTCCAGTGCGACTGCTAGTAATTTATAAAATCGGTTCAGCCGTCCTCGAATTTTAGCGAGACCAATGAACAGCAATTTTATGTATGTATACTAGTGATGGGCTACTGCCCATCATGATGATGACTAGCCGACTAATCGGCAATGCCGATCATTCTAATACCTACTTGTTGGAGGTGTTCGGGCTTTTTCGTCGCACGGCTTAGCCATCACGCGGCTGTTGAGGATGTTGTGACGAATCACATAACATATAAGTACAATGAGTTGATGCCTCAATTGGCAGGTTCTATTAAAAGGAGCTCAAGCGAATCCGATTTGTCTGTTACTTCTGTATCCCAAATTGAGCCCTTGCTACCATCGATTCCATCAATTCCAAAACAACAAAGTATACAAGAAAGAAAGTTTAACGGTCCAGTGGTCACTTTAGGACTCCCGATCAAGATAAATAAGTGTTGCAATAGGAGAGATAATTGCGTCCAACCTCTGTCTTTAGTTGAAAACACTGGTTTTATCAATTTTATGAATAAGTTGCGCTTGCGTTACGTTTTACCGAGCAGAAAATAATTGACAAAAAATTTAATTCCTAACATTTACGAGGAAACTACTAAAAGGATTGCTCAGTGCTGCTGTAATGTGTAATATTTAGAGCTCATAAAACAAGTACAAATTATTTGTTTTATTTCACTTGTTATGCGCCGATTATAATCGGCATATCTTAACGAATAGACGTCGGCTAGTTGCCGACTACAAACGATGCCGAATAGTCGGCTTTCCCGACTAGTCGGTCCATCTCTAATATATACCTATACATATAAAATAAAGATTAAGAAAATTAATTAGACCAAACATTACTTATATTTATTATCGTCCGAAATTCCACGTTCTTAAAACTAAAAATTATTTATTAAGATTGTAATAAACTTTCACCATAGTATAAAAAAATTGCCGTTGAACTGGTTTCAGTTAAGATTGGATTTCCCAGCAAAAAATTATCGCCATAAAATACTCCGCTTTGATAAAGTATTAATTAAACGTATTAACAAATTATTTTCTAATCTGTTGTTAAGGCGACATTCATGTTTTAGAAAAGTTTCCATTAAATTTAATTCATTTAAAGAAACATAAACTGTTATTAATCTGTATTTTGTACATATATTATAATTCACATTGATTTTTTTTAAGATTACTCGAAATTTGAGTAGAATTCACATTACTAGCAATCTCGTTAACCCATCCAAATAAGCTAAATATGATTGTGTCTGGAGTGGAATCATGGCAATACTGTAATGGGTGGGATTCCAACGTGACCTTTCAATCAAAAGTCCGATACCTAATAAAACGCTTAATAAAATAAAAACTTATCGGCAAAAGGTTTGACATCAAAAAGTCCATCCGTATATACAGAGTTTTTTTTTTATATTAAAGAAATGTGTGTGACAAAAATAAATCTAATTCAGAACAAAAAAGGAACAGATATAAGTACGAAAATAGATAATTATACGACAAAAAATCTTACTGACATGACCAGATCAAGTCGCTACAGATTATTTTTTGTGTTTTAAAAAAGAAACGAATGATTTTTCGATTGAATACATCTATAAACCTTTTAAAATTTGGTTTTACGAATCTATAGAACACTGACTTATATTGATTGAAAAAATATTGTCACTTCACGTGCTTTTGCGAACGCTGTCGGGAGGCGTATCTAGAAGATTTAGGTAGGCGACACCGGTGACAGGGTCTCATAGGGCCATTGCCTGCCGGGGTTTGCGGGAAAGTTCTAACGAGATACCGCGGCCTCGGAACTTTAGGGCAGCTGAAGGAACAGGGTGGGTTTTTAGTCAGTAGAAGTCTGACACACCCTTCCGTTTAACCCAGAGCAGGAGAAGTCATTCGATGATTTTTTTTGGAAAAAGAAACAAAAAAGGTACTGAACAACTACTTCATAAAGTACGCATCAAATAACACATATTATAGGGCAATCTTAAGAGTACAGAAACAAACGTATACTTATTGACGTTATTAGTGGAGCGTGGGTTTTACCGCGCATTAATACAAAGGCGATTTAAAAGGATTTGTCTGCTTTTAGTTACAGTTACATTCTCGTATATCTCAATCAATCAATATCATGTGTTTAATTATTTACAGTACAAGTTTTTGTATGTTTAACTTCGAATCTAACTGTAGACGTAATCATTATCCCAAATATGTTGTGGTCGGCTATCAGTCTAACTGGATGCAGCTGAATTTATAAGTTTATAATAATTATATAATTTATTTATTTATTACTCTAAATACACAAATTACTCTTAGTCTAAACTTATACAACGTGTAACGGAAACCCCATATCAATCCAAAAGGGCTGAAGACAACATCTGGTATGGAGTCTCTATGCACAGTTTCAGCACAAAATAACTGACTCAAAGAATTGATACGAAAGTATCGGTTTCATATGTTTCTTGAATATCAATCATAACAAACGTGTCACAGCACTACGAGTGTCGATAACTTTTCACGTCACTTGCCTATAATACGATAATATTCTTTTCGTTCTTCTTAATTTGAAAAATTCGGTCTCTGGTATCAGTGTATTGGAATTTGTAATAAGTTCTACACACTTAGACTTAGGATTACAAAACCCTTGCCATATCGTTTGCTATCATCCAAAGAAGCCATGCAATTGGTATGTATATACCCTTTAAATTACACGTTGTATAATGACATCGAAGGGAATAATATTGACAAACATGTCATAATAAGCGGACGTCATACAAAGCGTTTTGTGAAAAAAAAACTTTTTTATGTAAATACGTACTTATGTATTTTAATAGAGAAACAGCATATTAAAAAAAAATAAAAATAAAAATTGCACGTAATAGGAACATACGATACATGTATGTATGTACAATATTTTTTATTTTATTGTAATAACAGCTATTTAACCGTTATTTTTGTAGAAGAGTTGTTTTCATTAGCATCAAGACAATTAATCATTTTGAACACAAGGTTCTTTCTAAAATTCGTTTTGAGTGGTCGTATTATTCCCTGATCCATTGGCTGTATTACTGATGTTGTATTCGGCGGAAGGAAAGCAAGTGTTATTATAGACTTTAAATCAGTAACTTTTGATATTATTTATTACCGGCAATAAAATCTTTTTCTAATCTGCATATTATTGCACCTTTCTCCTCAATCATAAATGCTTTACGGCGTTGAGATGACATTTTTTTCACAGGATATCACTAAAAACAATGCGAGACCTTCAAGTGTCAATTATTACTCACTGAGATTCAAAACAAAAACGAGCCATAAGCCGAACGTCGTCGGGAATCAACGAACATTACCGAAGGTGTAAAGAATCATATCGGTCATTATAACCGGACATAATTTATAAAAAATGGGTCATAATAATGTAATTACGTCATAATAATGTTCATTTCTTTTTATACTGCTTGAAACATATTTTAGTATTTAAACAATTAATTACAACAAATATACAAAATTATGTACTAAAATACAAACTACAATAAAGCATCAAAAAATTCATCCACAACGCTGTCGGCTGGCAACGTACCCAAGATACTGGCGACATTGCCTCGTTGTATGGCAATGCTTAGCCGTTGACCAAAGAAATAGCCAATATAATAATAATAATATTGGTCAATATAGGCGGAGTAATAATAAAGGGATTGTACTGTATTTTAAAGTTATATTTCGAAAATATTCATTTATGAAATGACACCTTAACCTGTGAATTTAGATCCGTGCCTAAACACCCAGGTACAATCGCCGTAAAAGTGGGTCCTCAATCAAAGGTATGTGAATTTAGATCCGTGCCTAAACACCCAGGTACAATCGCCGTAAAAGTGGGTCCTCAATCAAAGGTATGTATCATAAATAATATGATGCAATTTCCATATAAAGGACCTAAATAAATTCGATTTAGGTATCGTTTCTCGATCATCAAAACAACTATAAAGAATATTATAATATTATAAAACGGAATAGTTAGTTTGTTTAAACGCATTAATCTTCGAAATTACCAAGTGGATTTAGATAAAATTTTATATGGAAAATAGCTTAAAGCTTGGGGAAGACTATAGGCTACTTTTTACCCGACTAAAAAAGGAGGAGGTTATGTTTTTATCGTGATACAGTCTGCTAGTAGTAAATATGAAAAGGTTTGGGTTGGATCTTGCATCACTAATTCACACGTTTTGGGTGCGCATTATAAATTTACAGGTGGGAGGAAGATACTGTTTATTGCATATATATTGTCATAAAAATATTTAGGTACAAGAATTGGTGAGAAAATCAACTAATTCAATAACAACAAAATCATTCTGGTTTTTAAACAACAACAACAAAATATTGTGCTTCGCGCCTCACAATGTCAGGATACGTCAGGCTTTTTTAGCCTGGAGATCTGACAAAATTTAGCGTTTGTGAGTGTGAGCTCTCTCTTTGATGATAACAGCCGCATGGGTAAACCTTCAATGTTAAGCAATGCTTGCTGAGGTCAGTTTTTAGATGACCTTGACATTTGAAGATTTCTCCGAGCCTCGGAAAGAAAAAAAAAGAAAATAAATTTTATTTGATCCAGATAATATACAACGTGTAACGGAAAGGGTATATACATACCAAGGGCACGGCTTCTTTGGATGATATCAGACAATAGTGGAAGGGTTTCAACTCAAAATAAAATACTCTAAAAATTGATACCAAAATTTTCGGTTTCGTAAGTTTCTTAAATTGAAATCATAACAATCGTGTCACCGCACTACGTAGGTTTCCACGTTACTTGCAAATATCACGATAAATCTCTTCCGTAATTCTGTGCGCCTAGTACTGTAGTAGCCTAGCGTAAAGGCGGTGTTCTTTTGTCGGCGCGAGAAAGGAGATAGGATTAAAAACCCTTCCAATATCGTTTGATATCACCCAAAGAAGCCGTGCCCTTGATATTTATATACCCTTTACGTTACACGTTGTATAAAGGTCCACAATAAATACAAAAAATAAAACTAAAACAAAACCTTAACTAAATGATACAGTATTGCTTGTGCCTCATGACTGTACCAAATAGGCCCAGTTCAGCAAAATGCCAGACAACTGTAAATTACCTGATGCTGGTTTAAAGCACTTTGTTGTTTTTAAAAGCACTTTAAACGGTTGGTCCCACCGGTTATTTTATATCTTTGACAATCGTCAGATGTCAGAAAATCTAATACTGGTCTTGTTTTAATAGAGAACTAGCAATGTACGCAGAATATCGGTTTTCTATCGGTTACATTTCGGGGAGTGAGCGATGGAATTACACAATCTTATTCCGCCAAGTCCGTTCCATCATCGGACTACACGACAAACGGCGACGCGCCATCGTTACATGATGGACATCCCACCTATACGTACTAAACGTTTTGAGAATACCTTCATTGTGCGTACGGCTAAGGAGTGGAAATCCCTGCCGGAGTCTGTGTTTCCAGATATTTACAACCTAGGAGTCTTTAAATCAAGAGTGAGTAGGTTACTTCTAGGCAAGCGTGCTCCATCTTCGACCACATCATCACTTACCATCAGGTGAAATGGTGATCAAACGCGAGCCTATTCTGAATTTAAAAAAATTGAAAATAAGATTGCTTGTATTAGTAATTAAACTAAATATGTTTGTATCTGAAATGGGATCATGGCAATAGTGTGGAAGTCAGATTGGCAGTCATTGCATGTAAAACACTAATACTCAGCTGCATCGGTTAGACTGGAACCGATTCCAATGAAGTTGGGAAAGACTAAGCAAGAAGAGTTGAAAGAAGAAGAGTAGAAGACTAAGAGAGAGAAAGAACAGTTTCATAAGTTTTAATGCCTTTAGTACAGACGACAGCATATGAAGCTACCCGAAACTGTCAAATTTTCCCAATCAAGCTTGAACCTAATTTTTTCAACAATAAAGTTTAAAATCTATTAACGAAATTTGACAGATTGTTGTAGCTTGTCTGTACAATAAATCAACTGTGATTTTAAAAATATATATCGACATGACAGTATAAGATCGCAGTACCCACAAAGGCGTTCTACGAATTAAAACAAACGTGCATTCTCGCGAAGGTTTGTAGAGATACATATTAAACAAAGTGCGCGTACGCAGCTCCTACGTGAAGAAATGTAAACAATTTTGCTGTAACTATTCATACTAATTTACCGTCTTGGAAATAGGTGAAAAGTGATTTTATTGTTCATGTAGTTAATTATTATACAACGTGTAATTTAAAGGGTCTACACATACCGAGTGCACGGCTTCTTTGGATGATTTGATAACAAACTATATGGCAAGTGTTTTCTAATCATATTAGAAATTTCAATACATTGATACCAGAGGCCGATTTTTTTAAATTAAGAAGAACGAAGAGAATTATCGTTTTATTGGCAAGTGACGTGGAAAGTGATGACCCTCATAGTGCTGGGACACGTTTGTTATTATTGGTGTTCAAGAAACATATTTTATGAACCGATAATTTGGTGCCAATTCTGTGAGTCACTTATTTTGAGCTGAAACTTTGCATAGAGACTCCATACCAGATGTTGTCTTTAGTCCTTTTGTATAGATATGGGGTTTCCGTTATACGTTGTACATCGATCGGGGCATTTGTTATTAAACCCATCACAAACCCAAACTTTTATAACCCTTTTCAAGTTTATATGGAGAAGAAGTGTAGAAACCTAATATTTCGATATAATAATACTTTCAAAAATATTTAAATACGGTCATACTAGCTTGTGCTTGCGACTTCATTCGCGTGGGAGGTTTTCCCGCTTAAATCCTTATGTGTGGGAATTCCAGGATGAAAAGTAGTTTATGTATTATTCCAGGTTGTCAACTATCTACCTAATTACCAAATTTCATTCAGTAGTTTTTGCGTGAAAGGGTATTAAACATCCATCCATCCTTACAAACTTTCACTAGTATTCATAACATTGCTAACGAATAAGGAAAAGCTACGAAATGCCTAAAAAATACAAAATAGTTAGGTGCCTACAATTACATGAAATCATAACCTGAGAAAAATTAATAAATCAGCAATAATTATTAATTAATTACCAATTAATCCAGTTCGATATTTATTATTCATTTTGTGTCGCGTTAGTAGATAATAATACTATTTAAATTGTTTTATTATCCACTGAGGTTCTTGTTATTGGCAGAATGTGTAGGTTTAGAATATTTTTAGTGTCCATAATAATATTAACTAGTTTTTTTTTTTCCGGTTGGGCAAATCATCGCATCGTGCGGTGCGGAAGAGAGTTTCAGACTTTTATTGACAAAAACCCACCCTGTAGCTTCAGCTTTCCTTACGTTCCGGGCCGTGGTATCACGTTAGAACATTCCTGCAACCCCGTGGTTGTCGATATTGGAATTACTTCCGCGATTTTTTTCGCGTAAAGTTGTTCTCATGGGAAATTCGAGATTAGCACCACGTGTATAGTGGTCAGTGGTCCTGACTGCTATGCGCAAGGTCGTGGGTTCGATTCCCACTCAGAACAAATGTTTGTGTGATGAGCATGATCATTTATTCTTTGTCTGGGTGTAATTTATCTATAATATGTATGTATTTAGAAATATATATGTATGTTTATCAGTTGTCTAGTACTCATACCACAAGCTCTGCTTAGTTTGGGACTAGATGGCGTTGTGTGAAAGTTGTGGAATATTATTATTATTATTATTATTATAGTCTTTACCCGATCTATGTTGGAGTTCAGTCCACCAGTCTAACTGAATGCAGCCGAGTATTAGTGTTTTTACATGGAGCAACTGCCTATCTGACCTCTACAACCCAGTAACTGGGTAACACGATATCCTTTGGCCGGATCAGTGTCAGATTTATTGGTTTCTGACTACCCGTAACGACTGTCAAATATGTCCAAGTGAAAACCGGGAGCAACGGCTTAACGTGCCTTTCAAGGTACGGGGGTCAAGCGCGGTCTGAAGGGCGGGGGGGTTACACTGGCGGACAAAATAGGTGGGCCATTTGTCAGGCACATGCCTACGGGCTGGTAGGCATGTGCGCACAGGCGTGCATGTCGCCAACTAAATTGATGTTGTGTTTTAATTTATTGTACTAACAATAGGTTAAGTTTTTTACTAACACTCTATGGATCAATGGTCTGAGACAAATAAATAAAAATAGGGGACATAACCCCCACCAAAATCGTACATCCCAAATAGAAAATCTTCTAAAACTTTGCAAAATAAGACGTTTCAAATATTATCACTCGATTTGTCAATAAAAATAGAAGACTTCCATTTGTTTTATGATGTGTGCGATAAAATTTGTTTTGTGCAATAAAGAAAACTCAATTACTCGTCACATTTTATTGTTAGTGACCCCCCCACCCGCCCAAAATTCCAGGTTACGACCGTATCTGACGGGGTATCAGCCCGCCAACTTCCAAACTCTGGGCCACTGAGAAATTTCTTATAGAAAAACCTCATGCTTAGTAGTCACGCTTGCGACGACTAGACCAAGGAGGCAACTAGCCGTATCATATTATTAAAATTACATATTGAGTGGTTCTACCCAGGCTAAGTTATGCAAAAATATGACTTTAATGCATTCTGGTATTCAAGGACAACAGATTAATCTTAACGCGGAAATGAAAACATATCAAAATAATTAAAGAGTAAATTTTCAGGGTTAAGCAACGGCTTTGGAAGTCAATCATATTATATCGAGATTTCTCCGTATCTTAGAAAGTACGGTAAATCGTTGATCCAGGCTGTCACCCTGAAAATTTTGCTCAGGTATAGCCGGGAACAGGTTCCAGTCTGTTTTATTGTTAATTGGCTCGCGTTCGACCACCAACGCACCTAAAGGGAAGCGATGATGTGGTCGCAGATGAAGCACGCTTACTTAGAAGTAACTTATTCACTCTTGACTTAAATACACTCAGGTTATAGATATTAGGAAACACCGACTCGGCAGGGAATTCCACTCCTTAGCTGTACGCACAATGAAAGTATTCCCAAAACGTTTTGTACGAAAGGGTACTTGTACTATTTAGTATTCTGTGGTATGGGTGGGATGTCCACCATGTAGAGATAGCATTCGTCTTGTAGTCCGATGATGGAACGGCTTGGTGGATTCTGGAATTAATAAAGTAGTATTATTATTATATTAGTATAAACTTGGTATTCAGGAAAATCTTATACAACGTGTAATTTAAAGGGTATATACATACCGAGTATACGGCTTCTTTGGATGATAACAAACGATATAGCAAGGGTTTTGTAATCCTATGTCTACATGTGTGGAGATTATTAGAAATTTCTATACATTGATACCAGAGGCCCATTTTTTCAAATGAAGAAGAACGAAGAGAATTATCGTGTTATTGGCAAGTGACGTGGAAAGTGATGACCCTCATAGTGCTGTGACACGTTTGTTATTATTAGTATTCAAGAAACATATGAAACCAATAATTTGGTATCAATTCTTTAAGTCAGTTATTTTGTGCTGAAACTATGCATAGAGACTCCATACCAGATGTTGTCTTCAGCTCTTTTTGATAGATATGGGGTTTCCGTTACACGTTGAATATAAATAACTATGATAGTATTTTGAACTATGAAATCAAGGTAACACCAACTTTCTTTTGAATAAAAGTTTTTATTATATGTCTAAAAATAACTCGAACATTCTAATGAGTAAGCTTAACATTAGAAGGTGTTAAAAAGCGCTTTTATCACTAATTAAAGGCTTTATTTTAAGTCATTCTGTGTTCAAACTTTCAGATAAGATAACATTTTGTTACGCAAAGGATTTTTAAGCCTGCCTTATAAAAAGTATTAAAAATACAGGATAAAAACTAGCCGAAAGCATAATATCTTTTTTTGAAGTTAGTTATTGACAAACCTTGTCTTTATGAATACATTTTAAATTTTAAATGTTATTGGAAGACCTGAATTTATATTAGCGGAACTGAAAGCTTAAAGCTGAGCACTATACGCTGAATATAGGTTCAGTTCACGCTTTATTCACTCCCGCTTTATTCACTCCCGCTTCACTTCACGTTGACTTGACGCTAAGTTCACGTTAGTTCTCAATGTTTAATTTTGGCAAAATGGCCTAGATGTTAGTTAACATATTTTTAACAAGCTTGTATTGAGCATATAATTAAAAGTGACTTTTAATACTGTACCAACCAAAAACTATTCACCAGAAAATACTTAAAGAACCAGTTAATCCAGTTTTATCATTTGTTTAAGAACACACGCACCATAAGGGACTAGGAACCGGAAATCTGAGCAATGGTCTATAAAAACACTAAATATTCAAATATTTACATAATTTTATACAATTTGGTCGCCATTAAATTATTTTTTTTTAAATTTTTTTTTGCGTGTCTTTTCTGTGGCTCTATATTTACTCTGTAGTTTTTTGTTGCTGTCCAATATTTTCATTTGAGATACTTAGATGATAATGTACAATAATTATAGTCCTTCTAACCGATTTCGGTCATGGCAGCAAATCTCATAATTGATTAGCCATCTGCGTAGGAGATAATAGGTATAGTACACGTTAGTAAAAAAATATAACAATAATTTTATCTTTCATTTATTTCTTTGGAAATAACAAACGGTTACACATTTTGTCTCAATTAATTAATATACATATTTACAAATTATAAATGTATAAGCCACGACGGTATCCACAACATATGATACAAAATATAAAAACAATTGTGAACAACAAAAGAAGAATACACAGTATAAATTCTGAGTACTACAAATATTAGTGCTCTATTTTTAAAACAATTCGCATGACAGCCTTTAACTTTCAAATTCCATATGTTTTGACAAGTTTTTGACATGAATTGACACTGAGATCACGTTGCGAATGCGAACGTTTTATTTTAGCGGAAACTGTGATCTTATTGCTTTAATAAAATCTTTAACAGAATATCGGATACAGATCTATTGTTTATCCATAAACCGGTTTAACCTGGTCTAGAAATGATTTATTAGCTATTGTGATTAGCTATCTAGACACACGGTAGTGTGTTTGCCAAGTTCACGAAACAAAAGATCTACACACCGGGTTTAACATAAATTACCATAGACAGGCATTCCATAAACCACTGTTTCTTTTTTTTATTACTGATGAACCCGGTCTTGACCTCAATTTCGCCTGATGGTAAGCGATAGATGAAATCTACGATAGAACTAGCTAGCCCAGAAGGTGCCCGTTTACTCTTGCTTTGTAGGCAGACTATGTCATATGTGCGAGGGAACGTAAAAGCAGGCAGAGAGTTCTAAAACTTGGCCGTGCGCACAATAAATGTAGAGGAGAAGTGATTAGTACTAAATTACGGTATATTGACCAAGTTAGGATGGCACCCTGTAGTACATTAGGTAGACCAGTAGTGGCTACCTTATCTTTATGAATATTGAAATTGAAATTGAAAAACATTAATTCGAACGAAGACACACACAACAACATATAATACAAAATTACAAACATTATAAAAAAGGATAAAAATAATCGTTGAGCATGTCCACACCGGGACATAGGACAAAAGGAACACCAACTCAGCATTTGCTGGGCGGAAGACACCCAGCGCTGGTTTTCAAATGGCACCCAGCAGCGACACACGGACGAGGGCAAGTAAATTAAATAAACGTTAAAAAGTGTGTAGTGTTTTAAATACATAAATAAAATAATATTGAACAATGCAATATCGTGTGCGCAAAACCAAAACATGTTTGATCGTACAAAAGGCGCGTTAATTGCCTTGTATCGAGCTGCCCGCTAAGTTATCATTATTATGAAATGAGTTATTAAGTGAAAACAATTACTTGATTGCCCTAATATACATGAATTACTTAATGATTTGAAATATTCGCCATTGATATTGACTTCTGTGTATATTAGCAAATTATTGCTCGCAAAATATGCAAATATTTTATAAATTTTTCGTAAAAAAACTAATTTGGTTAGACTTGAATCGAAAATTAATTATGGCCCTTAATATCTTTGCGATACCTTACCACGAATGTTTTGTATCTTAGATCATGTTCAATTATATATATTGTTATAGGAAAGTAAGTTTGTTATCTATCCGTCTGGCATTTTTTAATGTGATGTTTTTTTTTTTTTTTTTATATGGAAAACAGTATATTATGGTTAAATCATTGTACAGTGTAGCAACCAAACATAGCACACAGATTCCCAAACTGATACGAAAAATACGCACGAGTAGATACTTCTTACTTTTCTGTAATAATAACGCACGCATTAATTTATCCTTATACCATTATTCCGCGGACATTGATGTGGGTTACACGTTTACTTATTTATACATTTTTATTTCTACACACTTATATTGTAATGTGTAACTGTTTTATGTCCCAATAAAGTAAAATAAAATAAAATAAAATAAACTCGTATTTCGGGATTCGGTGGCTCTCCACTCTAATGTCATTACGATAATTATGACCCAAACATTTGCAACATTGAAATCCCCTAATTAAACTTATTTATACTTACTTAACTATTTCTTAAAACTATTATATTATATTCTATTCACTGTCTATTTTATTTATCAATTAATATGAGCTTTTCTGTCTCTTCATAATTTAAGGACTTAAGCCAATTAGTTAGTTTAATTTTCAAGTTATATTTATTTAGTCTGTGTAGTGAGAGTATTTTATTAATTTTGTTATAAATTCTAGAACTTAGTGCAGTATATTGACGTAGTTAAAGTTAGTTGAAGTAGTAGGTAGTTTGATTAATAGTGGGATGTCTGCTCAGATCGGGAGGTCATTCGATGATATCCCATTCTTAAAAGAGCCCTGTAGTTACAGGCTCGACTCACCAGTTGTATGTCATGGGTTCGAACACATGCAGACACATTACTTTGTATGATTCCACTCATCATCATCACTGTTTCCAAAACGGTGGAGGAAGACCTTGTGAAGAAATCGACATGTACTAGGACCGAAAATCTGAATACTTGCGATATCAACAAACCTGAAATGGATCTGCGTGCTGGATTATGATCCATTCTCTCAGGGAATGGAGGCCAGTGGGAATGTTTTGGCTTTTAGGGATAATTTTTTATCCAGTCCTTTGACCTAGATATTCCCTATACAGAGCTGGTACGACCGAGGGGCTTTCCTTTAAACTGCGTATACTAGGTACCATTTTCAAGCTTTGTACCAAAAATCAACTAAATAGGAGAAGTAGTTTAGTCGCAAATGATTTTGCACCTTAAAGCGACAAATCTGACCAAGACAAGAGATAACACACGCTGCGCTACGTTGCCACTTTGTTACCTAGGTATTTAAGGTCAGTCACATTTATTTACAAAGGGTGGTTGCGTTTTACTCTGATTTGTAAGCTATTTAGTTAGTTTGAAAAAAAAAAATATTTTGGCTCTTTTTATTTTTTTAACTGTATGAAATTAACACTAAACACGTATAGTATACGTAGTGTAATTTAATGCCCCTCTGTAGTATTAACTCTGTATGAGTCCTGCTTCGTCTGGTGGGACGATTCAGGTTGATTGAAAGTCGGTGTTAGACCGAATATATTTCACGCGAAACCCTTAGAGAACCGTTCGTATCGTTCGTAACTGGTCGTCCTATTCATACATCACGCTCGCATACATTTGCTGCCCTCGGACTCTGCCATACACACTTACATGTGTCCTTACAGGCTGATTATGTTAAGTTTGTTTGTCAAAATATGTGTTGTAGAAGTAATTACTCAAGTCAATTTTTTTTTTAATTACTAGCGTTGTGGGTAGGATTCACTTTACTGGCAATCTAAATATTCTTATGTCTGGAGTGGGTTCACGGCAATTGTGTAATGGGTGGGATTCGAACTCGTGACCACTCGATCACAAGTCCGACACCTTATCCATTAGTTTTAACGCTTTTAAAATAAGCCATTAACTAATCTAAATATCAGTCACTAGCTTCTGCCAGCGACTTCGTCATCTTAGGAGGGTTTTTCCGCGTAAATCCCCATTCCGTGGGAATTCCGGGATAAAAAGTAGCCTATGTGTTATTCCAGGATGTCAACTATCCACTAACCAAATTTCATTCAGATCCATTCTTTAGTTTTTGCGTGAAACTGTATCAAACATCCATCCACACAAACTTTCACATTTATAATATTAGTAATAATAAGTAATAATAATCTATTAAGACAAAGAGCAGTTTACTATCTATTTACATAAAAAAGTGTTGTCCCATTGTCGTATCTTTGTCGCGACTGTCGGACGGAACCTTTACAAAGGTATTAAGTACGCTTAATCACCCATTTCTAGCAGTGTAAACAATATCATGACGTAAAAGAGACTTGTATCACATTAATGACACGGTCAGCGAGATTCTGCGGTGAGATATCAAACGTCGTCAGATGATTGCAGTTCTCTGGGTTTATTCGAAGCGTTTCCACTGTTATACGATGTACTGTGTAATTTTAAAACGTGGATTGTGAAAAAAATCATGAAGGAGTATTACCTCTCACTATAATTTTTTTCCCTCGTTTCTCTATTATTAATTTGATATGTTTTAGTATATCTTTATATATTATATTGTGGTATATATGTGTAATTAATATTATCTATGATGTACACTGACGGCCATAAATCTATCTCCTTTAATTTCTGCCCATCCAAAGGTTGTCTGTAAGAGATTGCCCTGTGCGATGAGACCCCTCATTGTACACTAGTTTTATTATTTGTATCCTTAAGTGTACAATAAATAATAATAAATAATTTTTCGGAGTTGCACGTCCATCGGTTCTCTTTCGGTTACATTTCGGGGAGTGTGCGATGGAATTGCTCAATCTAATTCCACCAAGCCCGTTCCATGGGACTACAAGACAAACGGCGATGCGCCATCGTTACATGGTGGACATCTCACCCATACGCCCAAACTTTTGAGAATACTTGCATTGTGCGTACGGCTAAGGAGTAGAATTCTTTATTGATAATAGGCTCGCATCTGACCACCATCTCGCCTAATGGTAAGCAATGGTGTGGTCGAAGATGAAGCACGCTTACCTAGAAGTAAGCTGTTCACTCTTGCTTGAAGATACTCAAGTTTTTAAAACTGAGATGTAATAAAAAATCCCTTGGAAACAAACCCTGACCTCTGTGCGGAATGACCGGTATGTAAACCTGTGTAGTTCACTCTCTTTGTCACTACGAGTCGCTGGTATATTTGAATATCAGTGTATTTTTAAAGTTCCTAAGAATTGTAAAATTGCATGACATTTTGGAAGTTAATACATATTGACTTTTTTTAACACCGTATAACATAAAGTAAGATGCCTTAATTGTTTCCACTGCTGAAACACAGTCCTCCTCTTTATGAGACGAAATGGGCCGTAATGCACCACGCGTGCCCAATGAACGTAAGGGCAGTGGAGGAACAGGATGGGTTCTTAGTCAGTAGAAGTCTGACACTCCCTTCCGCTCCAGCCAGAGCGGGAGATTTTTCCACCGAAAAAAAAGGATATGCAGGTTTCCTCTCGATGGTTTCCTTGACCGTTTTGAAGCAGTGGTGGTGATGAAAATGTTATACAACATAATGTATGCCTGAGTTTGAAACCACGACCTACAAGCTTGTCAGTCGAGTTTGTGACCACTGAGTTTTTTTTTGTGTGGCATCTCGCAGGTCAATCTCTGAGGTTGTCGACTGCTTAACCGGACTTGCCTGTGGTTGCCTTAATTAATAAATTAACTAAAGCCTCCAGCCAGGGCTTATTACACAAACTTATAAACTAGGTGACTACACGCTAAGGACAACCCCTGTGGGGTACAGACCTCGGCTTAGGGCGTAACCTAAGCTTAGTGTATGTGTGACCACTGAGCCACCATTTTGAATTTGCATTGTAATATATAACCATTTCGTAATTTATAGAGTTATGTTGTAGTATAATATGTTTAGAGAATTACTGGTAACCTGCATTCGTTTAGACTAAAAATAAGAAACTTGGAAGATTTTTATTATTCTAGTAAATTCACAGACTGTCAAATTATTTCAGATGACAGTGACATGCATATTATCATTATGACGTACTCCGCTTTCCGCATGGAAATCATTCAGACAGTTGGAAAATTTCCTAGTATTACTTATTATTACATTTAATTGATGATACTTATTTTGTATTGTATGACATTGAGATGGAAAACCAAACAAACGACGGGTAGATTGTATTAAAGATTACATGGTCGCGTAAGAAAGACGGATAGGTAAATAAAACAATTTATTTGATTAAAAAAGAAAGGAAAATCTGTTAAGAAAACATGCCCAAAGTAAGTAAAAAAAAAAAAAACACAAATGCACAGAGCATTATGGTGATTAAGTCTACGACAGCGAAACCCCGCAAAAGTATGAATGGAATCCTATAAATTCATAGAAAAGACCAGTGACTGGTACCTATTCTTGTTTTCCTGACTCTAGTTTCAACGGAAATGCCATTACTAAGATGACACATTTTATAACAAAACTTAGTACTTAGGTAAAGTACACATAGGTGTTTTTAATGACTAAACCTAACCAGTTTTACAAGAAAAACATTTTCCACGTGTTTCTATCATTGCTGAACACAACATACTTGTATATGCGGTGTGTCCTATTTTCTATGCAAATATTTAAGCGTATGGGAGAAGTGGCTTGCCACTTGCAGTTTATCTGAGTAATGTTGCATTTAATTAATTATAAGACCACCTATTGTAACACCCTTTGTAGTTGTTAACAGATACTACATCAAAGAAGAAAATACGAAATATAGATATAAGAAGTGAAAAGTGCTGCTTATTTCAATAACAATACATGACATTGCTAGTCATCTTTAAAAAAAAAAAAATAAGAAATATATATATATAAAAAATCTAGCTTTTGCCCGTGACTTCGTTCGCGTGGGAGGTTTTTTTCGCGTGAATTCCTATTCCGTGGGAATTCCGAGTTAAAAAGTAGCCCATGTGTTATTCTAGGATGTCAACTACCAACTTACCAAATTTCATTGAGAACCGCTCAGTAGTTTTTGCGTGAACGAGCAACAAACATACATATATCCTTACAAACTGTCGCATATATAATACTAGCTTCTGCCCGCGACTTCGTTCCGCGTGAGAGGTTTTTCCCGCGTAAATCCCGGTCCCGTGGGAATCCCGGGATAAAAGTAGCCTATGTGTTATTCCAGGATGTTAACTATCTACGTAGCAAAATTTTATTCAGATCTGTTCAGTAGTTATTGCGTGAAAGAGTAACAAACATCCATCCATCCTCACAAACTTTCGCATTTATAATATTAGTAAGAAGTAAGATTGGTAGAATAGTATTATAATATTAGTATTATTAAGATTTATCTTGAGTGGGTTAACCTCTTGCCGTTAGACTATTATCGCTTATTTATTATTTAAGCTTAAACATAAAAGCCAATACAAGTAAGTTAAGGCGTTTTAATATCGACAACAATGAATGATTTATCAATGAGCAAAATTAACATAACCACAACCAACGCTTAGCGACATGACAAACGGATTAGTAATAGGATTCTTTTGTTCTCGGCAGACAGTGAGACGCTATAGTGCAGATCCCTTTAACGTAATCTGTTATAACAACTTCGTAGAAAAAGGGAGATGAATTTTACATAATCTAAACTGTATTATCAAAACAAGACCTTTTTCGAAGGGGAGATATAATCATCAAGTGTCTCCTCCCGCTTTTGGAGCGGAAGGGAGTGTCAGACTTCTACTGACTAAAAACCCACCCTGTTTTTTCAGTTGTCTAGCGTTTCGGGGTCATAGTATTTCATTAGAAAATGCCCATAACCTTGGCAGGCAATGGCCCTACCGTGTCATTGCTGCTGACTGCTTTTTGAGGCGCGCGTGAAACAACGCTCCGTCCACCCGGGCCTGGTCTTTACTGGACTCATTGCTGCTCGTAGGGTACGGACCTTGGCTTAGAGCACCGCTAAGGGAAGTTGCTTTTGCTTTCCAGAGCTTTGGTGTCTCATTAGAACATTCTCGGAACCACGGCATGTAATGCCCTCATCATTACCACTGACTTGTTTTTGATACGTGCGTGGAACAAGACGCGCCATCGACCCAGGTCTGGTCCTTACCGGTCGGTGAGCTACATTGCTCGCCGTCCAAACCCGTGGGGTACGGATCTCGGCTTAGGGTGTCCCTTGGGGAGGGCAACTAGGTACACGCTAGGTACACGCAGATAAGGAAGTGCAACTATGTTGGCGCACACTAACAAATCAAAGCGGCAATAGATTTTTTTTTTTGGTAAATGAAAGAAAGAAGAAAGAAAGAAAATTGCGTTTATTGGCACATAAAATCAATAAATACACATTATATACAACATTAAAAATTAAAAAAAAAACAATATTGTGCCAAAAGGGCCTCAGCTCAGCATAATGTAAGGTGGCAACCCTAAGTATCACCACCTAACGCTGGTTTTCAGCTGCAGCCCACGGGTGCCACACGCTCGAATGTGCAATACACACGCGTAAACCTTCTAGTCAAAAGTTAAAGAGATATAACTGAATTATGCCGTAGTAATATACATAATAATTTGGAATATGTCTCATTAAAGAATTGAAAAAATAAATAAAATTGAATAATTAAAATAAATCTTCAAATCGCTTCTCCCGCTCTGGGTGGGAGAAGGGAGTGTCAGACTTCTACTGACTAAAAACTCACCCTGTTCCTTCAGCTGCCATTAAGTTCCGGGGAAGTGGCAATAGCCTACTGGCTAAGATGTCAGCCTTGTGATGCACACTATTGCTGTGTACTCAATCCAGACACAAGCATAATAAGGCTGAGTTGGGGGGATAAAACGATTGCTAGTAATGTGAATTTTACCCACACTGCTAGTTATTTAAAAAAAAATATGGTTCACAATCCATTATCTGAAATTTTTGCTATAATATGCTTAGAAGTAACTATGACATGACATAAATTGGCATACCCGTGAAACACACGTTGAAGCAAATAGATATGTAATCTTTTACGGATATTTTTCTATGATATGTTATTAAATCTAAGTACTAAATTCAAGGTTTACGTAATATCTAATTCTCTGTGAATAAATAATAAACTATAAAATCCTTTTAAATATATTTTTGAAGCTACGTTTTAGTTTTAGTGCAAACTATAAAGTTTTAATTGCGACACAACATTGCATTCCATCTCAATTAATTTATTACGGAGTTAATACCGTCCTGTAGTAGCAAATCAGGTCTCTCGGTCTCCTGCCGGGGTGCGGGTATGGTCTAACGAGATACCACGGCCCCGAAAGGCGAGGGCAACTGAAGGAACGGAGTGGGTTTTCAGTCAGTAAAAGTCTGACACTTTCTCTCCACCTAGGGCGGGAGTATTCATTTGATGATTTTCCGATAGTATAAAAAAGCAAAAAAAATCTGGGTCTATTCAAGATATCTACAAAGGCATTGTGTGATCTGAAGGTTAGTTTCCGTAATTCGGTGATTCCTTTGCATCGTTTATACTTCTTAGTATTATTTAAACATTGTTGATTTTTAATTGCTAGAACAATACGGAAAACAAGGAGTTTAAAAACAGGAAAATTGTTAACAATGCTAGTATACTATATTCTTAGAATATCATGTTTAATTATCAAGTAGCTATAAAAATGTTGTTACTCACATAATTATTTTATTTTTTAAATAGACTGTCCGTGTCTTATGTCATGGAAGGATGGAACTTCCGTATAAATGTGTTTATGCTTTATCAATCTGCACTGGGCCTGCATGGTGGATTTGGGCCCGCGTTCTCGTATAGAGAGGCCTGAGTCTTAGAAGTCGGAATAGGCCCATTACGGTAGATAGATAGATATACTCTTTATTGTAAACCATAACAGGATCAGGTAAGGGCTTAATAACGAAAAAGGGTGATAGAATGGGCGGTCTTTTCACTAAAAAGCGATCTTTTACATACATTTTTAGATTATGTTTTGTTATGTGTGTCTAACTCTATGCTTGAAAAGCTCAGCATTAAACGCCATCTGTTCATCTAGTTCCTCAGATACATCGGCCATATTATCCACCACTACCACGAGGGGTTTTTAAGTCAAGAGTGAATAGGTTTCTTCTAGGTAAGCTTGCTTCATCTTCGACCACTTCATAACTTACCATCAGGTGAGAAGGTGGTCAAACGCGAACCTATTAACAATAAAAAATTAAAATAAATCACGATGACAACTTCGAGAAAGTGATCATTTGCGCAAACGTAGAGGGAAAAAGAATTGTAGTGAGATTTCCATTACGGTAGTTGCAGCAAGTGAAAACCAAAAATCCTTTAAGTTTTGAAGATAGCCAATTTACAGCCTACAGAAGAATGGTGATCGCCATCTTCTGTCATGAAAGATCAACGACAGAGAGAGAGAGAGAGTGCCGAAGCCATCATAAACTGCTTTACCATTTCTCAGCTATGTTGGAATCGGCGTCCAGTCTAAATGGATACAGCCGAGTTAGTACTCGGCTACACTAACACTAACACTAGTGTTGTTTACACGAAGCGACTGCCTATCTGACTTCCACAACCCAGTAGCTGGGTAACACGATACTGCTTGGCAAGATTGGTGACAGATTTTCTGGCTTCTGACTACCTATAACGACTGCCAAAGATGTACAACGTGTAATGAAAACCCCATATCTATCCAAAAGGGCTGAAGACAACATCTGGTATGGAGTCTCTATGCACAGTTTCAGCACAAAATAACTGACTCAAAGAATTGATACCAAATTATTGGTTTCTTATATTTCTTGTGTATGTACCAATCATAACAAACGTGTCACAGCACTACGAGGGTCAATAACTTTCTACGTCACTTGCCAATAACACGATAATTCTTCTCGTTCTACTTAATTTGAAAAATTCGATCTCTGGTATTGTGTATTGGAATTTGTAATAAGTTCTACACACGTAGACTTAGGATTACAAAACCCTTGCCATATCGTTTGTTATCATCCAAAGAAGCCATGCACTTGGTATGTATATACCCTTTAAATTACACGTTGTATAAATAACTGCCGAACAAAATGACTAGCGTATTTTCCAGGCACGGAGCAATCTCTATATGCCAATATGGTCAACCGTCTGCTTTGTCTCCATTTGGAGTAATTTAATAGTCAATTTTATCTTATAATTTATTGATATATTATAAACAACACCCAACCCTACACGTGATTTGTAGTTTGTTCGATGAAACAACTTTTCATACAATTCTTTGACTAAATAAAAAGCCGTTTTATAGATCATAAAAATGTCTTTGGATTGCAATAAATTTGGCATGATTTTCATTTTTATGGTAGAGTAGCTACGCCCGCGTCTTTGATTGCGTGGGAGTCAATATTATATGTTCTTTTTTACTTTGTAAATGCAGATCCTGTGGGAATTCAAGATTAAAAGTATATAAGCGTTTATGATGCCCTATTATCTCTTCTATCTTCCAGTGATAGTTCAAATCAGTTCAGCTGTTTTTCAGAGATAAGCTCTTACAAACAGAAAAATGAAGTCTGTATTTCCTGATAGGTATAACCTGGGGGCCTTTAAGTCAAGAGTGAATAGGTTACTTCGAAGCTTCGTCTTCGATCACATCATCACTTACCATCAGGTAAGATGGTGTTCAAACGTGAGCCTAAAAACAAAATTAAAAGACGGAAGACATTTAGTTTCTTTGTTGCTATCGTCTAAAAAAATATTATAAGCAGTTAAGAAAACGCAGTTATTTTGAATTCACTCACGGATACTTATTATACTTAGTGCTGATTAGGATCGGGTTAGTTCACATCAAACAAGACTTAATTAGATTTTTTTTCTATCTTCAAACACGTGTGGTATAAAATTATATTATCATTAAACTAGTGTTAAAAACCAGTACGCACTAAACGTTTTGGGAATACCTTCATTGTGCGTACGGCTAAAGAGTGGAATTCCCTGCCGGAGTCTGTGTTTCCCGACAGCTACAACCTAGGAGTCTTTAAGTCCAGAGTGAATAGGTTACTTTTAGGTAAGCGTGCTCCATCTTCGATCATCGGTCACGATCTTCGACCATCAGGTGAGATTGTGGTCAAACGCGAAACTATTTTCAATAAAAAAAAGTACATTTATAATATCCATATTCAGCATACACCGTGTAGTTTATATTTATATTATCTATACTAATATTATAAAGCGGAAACGTTTGTTTATTTGTTTGTTTGCTTGAACGCGCTAATCTTCGAAAGTCCATGGTGGATTTTGATGAAATTTGGTACGGAAGTAGCTTGAAGCTTGAGGAAGGTTATAGACAACTTTTTACGCGACTGCAAAAAAGGAGAGTTATGTTTTTACCGTGATAGAATCCACTGGAGCGAAGCCCCGCGTGAGTACTAGTAATTTATACAACCGGAACACAGTTTTGAATTGGTATTAATATGGTTTTATACAAAAAATTTTTTCGACGGTAAAATCATTAAATGAAGAGGTCATTTGATTGAGTGGTGTCAGGTTTTCCAGATTCTGAATACCTGTAACGACTGTGAAAGATGTACCAAATGACAGCTGGTACCAACAGATTAACATACCTTTCGAGGCACAGAGGAATCCCGACATCTCAACATAGTCACCCATCCATGAATCGCCCTTGTCAAGCGTTGCTTAACCTTAAAGATCGACCCTTAGGGTTCCCGCCCCCCCCCCCTGCCCAGCTTGGACAGAGCACCGACGTGTCCTCACGGCGACAATAGGCGGAGACCTCTCGCGCCCGGCCTTGGTCGAGGCCATGCTGCGGGGCGAGAGGGAGTGGGAAGCGGTCGCCACCTTCTGCGAAGCAGTCATGCTTCCGAAGGAGGAGGCAGGCCGCGTGAGGGAGAGGATGGCGTCCTCCCTCCAGCCCAGCCGCAGTGGTAGACGCCCACGGCGTCGGACGTCGGCCGACGATCTCCGGCCACCGTAGGCGCGGGCATGCGGACAGCGAGTAAAGGGCAACTCGCTGTCCGACCATGGACCATGCCCGGGTCGACGGCGCGTCGTGTTCCACGCGCGCCTCAAAGAGCGTCAGCCACATGACGAGGCCCCCTCTGCAGAGGGCCGAAGCCTGCCGGGGTCGTGGGACTCATCCCGTTACCGTGGCCCCGGTATGTAAAGGGTTATTGAAGGAACACCGTGGATTTTAGTCAGTAAAAGTCTGACAGTCCCTCCCACCCTGCCCGGAGTGGGAGGACTTATTTGATATATTTACCACGTTAAAAAAAAAAGGGTTCCCGCCCACGTCAGACTTTTTATAGGACAGATAATTGGGCCGATTTTTCCTCCGATTCTTAGGACCGATTTTGTGGTCGACTCAACGCCTACGTCCGTCACTTTGTGTCTGTGGCTGTCGAGGGAGCAGCTCGTTATTGACAGAGAGAATCTCATGAATATAAGGAGGAAGGTGGATTTGTATTTAATTTCCTCTATAGAGGAAATGATAATGATAAATGATCTTTATTTTGCAATTTGGTTATTAAATAATAATTTTATACGTCGTTTTTTTCGTAAATGCTAACTAGATGAGGCCGGTGTTTCCTAACTGACTACCCTGAGAAGAAACACCGAAACAAACTCAGGGCTCCGCACACAGGCGAAAAATCAATAAAAGTCGGACAAAACCTAAACATTAATTATTTTTCTACAAAATAGCCTCATAAGGGTTGGTATGTGATAAAAAACACATATTGTGATTTTTGGACATTTTTATTATACATCATCAGTAATATTTGGTTCATCCAATAGATTTAAAACGTCTGGGCACATAGAAACAGATTATTTTGTGATTAGTTTCCTTAGTCCTGTAATGGATCGGAAGACACCATAAGTCTTTTAAAAGTATCTGCCATGGCTAATTTTCTTGAAAATCGCTCTCTGTACTTTCGCACATCTTTGTTTCGACTTTCTTGTGCATCTTTGCTTATTAACCCTATGGCTATTTAGAATTCTCTATTACATTTGATCCATGGACTTTGAACTTTGATTGAACTTGTGAAGTGTTGTTGACATACAATACCATGGGTAATTCATCACAAAAAAAGAAGCTGTTTTGGTGCAAAACGCCTTGAATTTGACCGCATTGGTTTTGTAACCACTAGACACACACACACACTAGACACACTTTGTAAACACTAGACATTACTTTTAAAATGGTATGCAGTCGATTTATGAGCCGATGATTAACACCTGTTATTTCAGCAACTTCTGCATGCTGAAAAATGGCACGTGCAGTATTACCATAAGTCGATGTACCTCCACCATGTCTTGGTTTATCAACATGTAACCCAAGTTTCTGCCAAAATTCTGTTTGTATGCGGCGCTTTTCAGCTCCTATCAAGGATTGACTGTGTGCGTCTCTTGCTTGCCATTTCGCAACTTTTAATTTGTAGCCTAGATGCAATATGAACTCCGCAAACCTTATCCAGGCATGTAGCGATGAAACACCATAATTAAGGTTTTCTTCAGGTATCGGCTTTGACACGCAGAATTTGATCCTGTTGAAGTCTTTCGAGGTGACTTTACAAATATAGCAACGCATGGCATATTTCGTGTCCGTTAAGGCGTTTGTCATCTTCCAATCAACCATGGTCAATATCAACTTGTGTTTAACTATACATTCTTCCTCCATTAAAACTATTGTTGGTGATAAAACTTCAATCTCGGATTGAACACTTTGAGTTGCTAATCTAGATAGTTCTACAGTTTCATGTGCCATCTCTAACTTTAACGGACGGATGGTGAGGAGGGGCGAGGATTTTGCCAGATGAGCACAGTTTTACCATGATCACGCACGAGTTGAACTGGCTAAATAGAAGTAATTAGCATATTTGCATCAGACTGTTCGACATTTTCAAATCTCTGTTTATTTTGATATCAGGCGAAGATTTTGTAACTGATCCTTTGTAAGCGATTGTATGACTTCAATAAGAGACAAAAATAACCTTTGTGCAGTGTGGTCCATTAAATTCTGAAGAGGAGCTTTAGCATTCGTTTCGGTGCAAAAAATACCTTCGGGATAACACCTTTTTTTTGCTTCAGTTATAGTCTCATAATTAGGATACAGACTGCAGTTCATCTCCATTGCTGAAGATTGTAAAGTGTTAATCACCAACGATAACGCTTTGTCTGACGAAAGGCTCGCGTGTGTTTTGGGAACGCCAAAACTGCTACTGGCACCAGCCACTGTAACTTGCTTGATGATCTTTGATGTTTGGATATCACCACGTGCATGGTATTCTACCTGGGCTGCAAAAGCCAGTTCTTCAGGTTCTAATTGTTTTCGAACATCTTCTGTCTTTCTACGTTTTGTGCGTTCGGTACATTCTTCAGAGCTCTTATAAGGTCGGCCACCAAGGCTGCGACTTATCTTTCGAGTATGAATCGTAACAGGAAATGTAATGTAGGTATCGAACCAGTCATTGTTGGCGTTAACACACCGAGAAAAAATTATGTGTGATTGAAGAAGTTTTCTCTTATAACCATTCACCAATCTTCTTAGGGGTCCCTAAGAAGATTGGTGAATGACTTGTTTATTTAGTAATGATCCCTTTATTTCATTTTTAAGTTCATTCACTTGCAGAGCACGTTGTATTTTTTTTCCAGATAAGATATTTTATCTTGCTCCTTTTTCGAAGTTTCCTCCCTATAGTAGGCAATTAGAGTCTTTATTCTAAAGCTCACTTCCTCGTCAGTTGATCCTAAATCAATATCAAACTAATATTTAGTATCAATTAAGTAACCGATTCCGGGCAAGACATTGTTTTGGTTTACGTAGAATTCGTCCAATACAGAAGTGGTCGACTAAAAAAACAATTTTGTTAAAGCGTCGCTTATGGTCGCATAAAACTATGATTGCATATTGAAAAACAAAGTCCATGCTCTCTAAAAATACTAATATCAAAGCCCGATCTCTCGGGAAGTTACACTTTACCCTTTTGTGAAGTTTAAAAATATGCAAAACAATACAATGTCACAGTCATTATTATTTTTAATATAAAATATCAAGCATGACTATCAAAAGTAGATATTAAAAAGTAGTTTATTACCTCCTGGAAGTGAATCCATCGAAAAACCAAAGATGTTCAAGAAGAAAATTATAGGATCGTAATAATTAAAAGCAACACTTTCACTCTTAAACACATCCGCTGTTGATCAAGTCGAACTTTGGAGTGAGACCCAGGCGCGTAGATGACAAAAGGTTCGCGTGGCGTGCGCAGGTAGCGTGTAATGTTTATCTGACTTGTTGGTAAACCAGGTTTTTATTTGTTTGGAGTACTTTTAATTTTTTTGGTTTTGTCCGACTTTTATTGATTTTTCGCCTGTGTGCTCCGTCTCTTTTAAAGTTCATACAATCTATACTGGTTTAATTATATGGGAACCTGGTAGGTTTTAGTCTGAGGCGGTCTTTTGAAGATGCTCACAGATTTGAGTGGGCCTGTCCATACAGTGCAAGCATTTGTCAAATGACGTATAGCTACTCAACTTAGAACAAGGAGCTTAAAGATTTGACGAACAATACCAAGGTAAGGACGTTTGGGTAGGCGGCAAAAGCACTCAAACTGCCAGAAAATCATGTAAAGTTTTAATGGAAGGTCTTTGGCTTTTGAGGAACAGAAGAGAGAAAAGAAAGTTTTGATCCAATAATCTCACAGAGATTATTATAGCGCAACACTTTTCCTTCCCTTGCAAGTGCATGCGACCGACTGTCGGTGAGTAGTGTGCGTTTTACGCTACAATTCCGAACGTTCCATTTTTCACCGATAATCGGATCGGTCGGGATGCGCCGATTTTATTTCTGACCAACTTTTTGTAGGACATGTGCGTTGCACTATTGTTATCAGTATGTTCTATTTTTCTCCTACAAAAAATCGGTCACCGATTATCGGACGTGGGCGGGCAGCCTTACGGCTATTATTACTTTGTCACGAGCTGTTTCAAAATCGAACGTCATTTGTTCAAATAGGCTTGAGATTCGGAACTTTTTGATCGTCAACTTTTTACATAAACACGGTACACCGCTCCACTTTCTAGTTTTTAGCTACGATAAAGAAGTAGGGCTATAAACTCCCCAGAAACAAACATTAAAAATCAACAATTGTAATTTCTTGTATAAATCAATGAGGCCTTTTGTCAAATAAATAAATCTTCATTAGCACACTAATCATTTTTAAATAAATTGACTCATGTCATGTTATAAATAATTTATATTCTACAACGTGACTTCCAAAAGTAAAGTTCGATGAATTGACAGAGGAATGATAAGAAAAAGAAAGGAATGAATAATGGGAGAATGGAAGAACAGAACGAGTTGCGTCAACACCAAGTAACTGGGATAAAAGCAAAAAGATAATGATTAGTGTTGCACTGCAAGATTATTCGAAGCAAAAATTATACGTACTTGTGTATGTAATTTTATTTTAATATTCATTGGAGTAATGGTGGCTCAGTGGTAACGGGCCTGACTTACGAATAGCAAGTCGCGAGTTCGAACCCAGTCAGGTACATTGTAATAATAATAATAAAGAGAAACGAGTTATCTCGACTTAGCTCATGAGGTTGTTGACATGTGGAATGTGGACTCGGCTGTCATTGTGCCGATTGTCATATCAGTCAATGGGCTGATAGCTAAAAGCTTCGACGACCGCCTGTCGAAGCTGGCGTTGCACAGCTGGATAAAGGGCCTGATACAGAAGGCAGTTCTCCTCGATACAGCTTGTATTGTGAGGAGGTTCCTTTCTCTGGAGACCTAACCACCGGTAGCTTGGACCCTGTTCCCGATAGCAGTGGACTGCCATTTTTTATATTTTTAAATGTTTTTATATTGTCACTTTTTTTTAGAGAAAAAAAATAAAAAATGTAATGATTAAAATAAAGGAAATAATAATAAACCGTTTTTTTATACTTTTAAATGATTTTTTTATAAGATTAAAAATGTAAATAATAAGTTTATAAAATGTAATAAATGGAATAATATGTTTATAAAATGTAATAAATGGAATTATAATAATTCAGCCTATAACATTCCTACAGCAGGGACACAGGCCTCGTCTCTATGAGAGGGAATGGGCCATAATCCACCATGCGAGCCAGTATGTGTTGGTGGATGTCGCATATCTTCGAACTTTTGGTCCTAGGACATACCGATTTAAGAGCAGTGGTCATAAAATAAATTACAAAAAGTAATGTGCCTGACGGGGCTCGAAACCACGACCTACAATTCACAAGTCGGGCCCGTAACCACTGGGCCATCACCGCTCTCTGCAGGCACATTACTTTGTGTAATTTAAATATAACATCCCTAACAGACATGGACTTTTTTTCTGGGTGGGAAAGTCATCGAATGACTTCTACCGCTCTGGGTGGAGCCTTCAGCTGCAATTAAGTTCCGGGGCCGCGGTATCTTGTTAGAACATTCCCGCAACCCCGGCAGGAAATGGCCCTATAGGACCCCGTCACTATTGCTGACAGCTCTTTGAGGCGCGCGTGAAACACAACGCGCCGCCAACCCGGGCTTGGTCCTTACCGGACGGTGAGTTAGCCCTGCTCGCCGTCCGCAAGCCCGCGCCTACGGTGGCCGGAGATCTGCACGTGATCACCGACGCCCGGGGCATCTCCCGCGGTGACTGGGGCGTGAGAAAGAGATGCCTCTCCCTCGCGCGTTCGGCCTCCTCCTTCGCTAGCATGATTGCTTCGCGAAATTCCCACGGGATCGGGTTTTATACGAGAAAAATTTCTCACGCGAACAAAGTCGCGAGCAACTGCTGGTATTTCTATAAAATAAAACGTTAAAAAATTATAATAATTATAAAATTATGTTCTTTGTCAGTTAGATATTATATTTGATACACGATCAACCTTTATCTTGTAAAAATTTGATTGAGATCTAACAAATTTAATTACATCGTGAGTAGATCTTATGTAATGATTCATACCTACTTATTTCTTGTTTTTATTTCCTGGACAGCTGATTAACTAATCAGATACCTACATAACTTAAAAATTATGATGTTTATTTTGCAAATAGGTTATAAATAACTCTTTTGCACGTATTTTTTTTTATAAATGGCCGGGTTTCCTAACTGACTACCTTGAGAAGAAACACCGAAACAAACACAGAGGTCAACGTCTCTTTTGAAGTCCTTACAATTTGTACTTATCAAATCATATTATGAGAACTATGTAGGTTTATATCTGAGGTGCTCTTTTGAGGATAGAAATACATTTCATGCAGTTTGAGCTTTTATTTAGAAAACCTTTATGCAATTCTAAAAGGTACAAAGGCGGATTCAATGCCTTAGGCATTCTCTACCAGTCAACCATGGGTGGTGAAACGATAACATGGCGTATGCATACAAAATAAACTTACTTAAATAAACTAACATCCATTTTATGAACATACCTACATACCAATATATACCTAAATATATTAATAAAAAGTAATAGAAAGGTGTTTATGGAACCACTCTGTTGATCACACTGATAAAAAAATATGCCTCCGACAATCATTACCGTAGATAAAATGGCACTGTCAAATTCTATTGAACTTGTTATCCGAGGTATCAATCTAAATATAACCCACCCGAAAACCTTAAAACGTGTTTAAAACAATCTTAATTATTATCTACATATTTAAGTGCCATCATAACTCTTAATAAGATGCTTAAACTTAGGGTTGCCATCACGAAATTTGCTGGCCCCAGACAAAGACTTATAAACACTTGGGTATAATCACAGTTTTTCCCCGGACACCGTAGAAAAATACATTTTTCCACTTAAAACTAAAAACAACGATTTTTAATTACGGTTTTTATTTACTGATAAAGTGATAACATTGTAGAGCTTTAGAACTTTTTTAATAACAGTACCTATTTTCCTTTTCATTTAATCAACGTAACATAAACAATAAGATGAAATACCATAGGAAAATAATAATAGAGATCGTGCTTTTTGGTACCCGTAAGACCAATGTGTGTCCGGGTTTTACCTGGACGCTTATTGGGAAAATCCCCCGGACGCTCTCCAAACTAGGACAAATCCGGGAAAACCCGGACGGATGGCAACCCTAACTTAAACTTGATACGTTATGTAGCAAAATTCCAAGATGGCCGACAATTATACGTTAGAAAATTCACACGACTTGCCGTGCCAATTGTTAATTTATGATAAATATATCTCATCTTAATATTGTTCACGGGTTTTATAGATTATTTTTCTCGCTCTGTATTAACATGGCTGTCATTTGAACATCTTCAATCAATCTAACACTGGTATTGTGTTACCCAGCTAATGGGTTGTAGAGGTCAGATTAGGCAGTCACTTCATGTAAAACCCTAAGTGCCTTTTCACACGTACCGGTTGCCGGGTAGCCGGCGCCGACTGTCCGGTAACACATTCAGCTTTCACACGATCCGATTATGTATTATCAGTAGGACGACAAGTACGAGAGTATGAGAATAAACATGCGCGTGCTCTCGCTGTGGTTGTATGTGGGCGACTAGCCAGCCGCGGCGCCGGTACGTCTGAAAGCATGCTGCATGTTTCATACAGTACTACATATATGCGTCTGGCCGCCGGCTAGCCGGTAGGCGCCAACCGGACGCACAGTGGTGGATCCGGTGAGCACCCGGCGACCGCTTGCCGAGCATATTACGCCGGTACGTGTGAAAGGTTATGTACATGGCCATACACTTCGCCGCCGGGTTTCCGGCGCCGGCTACCCGGCAACCGGTACGTGTGAAAAGGCACTAATACTCAGCTGCATCCGGTTAGACTAAAAGCCGAACCCAACATAGTTGGAACAGAGTGTTACGCAGTGGTAGACGCCCACGGCGTCGGACGTCGGCCGACGATCTCCGGCCACCGTAGGCGCGGGCATGCGGACAGCGAGTAAAGGGCAACTCGCTGTCCGACCATGGACCATGCCCGGGTCGACGGCGCGTCGTGTTCCACGCGCGCCTCAAAGAGCGTCAGCAACATGACGAGGTCCTCCCTGTAGAGGGCCGAAGCCTGTCGGGGTCGTGGGACTTATCCCATTACCGTGACCCCGGAACGTAAAGGGCTATTGAAGGAACACCGTGGATTTTAGTCAGTACAAGTCTGACAGTCCCTCCGGCCCTGCCCGGGGTGGGAGGACTTATTTGATAATTTTACCACGTTAAAAAAAAATAGTTAGAACAAAATAAAATAGTTTTTGTCATTGTTATTATTCATTTATTTATTAAAACTTTATGCAACACAAAATGTACAAAGGCGGACTTAATGCCATAGGCATTCTCTACCAGTCAACCATGGATGGTGAAGAGATAACATGACAGGTGCATAAAAAAATAAACTAAGTAGATAATATATTCAAGTAAGTTTTATTACAAGTGTATATATACATATATAACTGGAATAAACTTACATACATATTGATCATAATACATACCAAAAATATATTATATACAGGGTTAAGATGATGTTCGCGTCACGACAGAGACAAGCGACCAAGACAAGACACAGGTTAAGTCGACCAAGATCCGTTAAGAGGTTGTAGTTTCCATCATTTCTGACTGATTTTCCTATGAAACACCCCACCCCAAACCTAACCGTTTTCGAGATATTGGACTTTGAAGGTTTAAAAAAACTTTTCAAAGTACTGCCAGACAGTACTGTACCCCTTAGCAAATCCAGTGTCAGATTTTGGCTTCTGACTATTCGTAACGACTGAGAAAAATTTACAAATGACAGCGGCGACTAACGTGCTTTACGTGCTTCCCGAGGCATGAATAAATCTCGATTTGTTAAGGGACCGTTCAAGTATTACGTAAGCACTATAGGGGGGCGTGGGGGTCTTTGCTTTGCTTATTTTTGATGACATGGGGGGTGGGGGGATCTAGATGGTGATTACGTCAGCAGTAATTATTAAAGTTTTTACACATTTACACACATTGTCTATGCTTCAAAACGAAATGAATTTTCGGGGATTCCCACAAATAATGAATTGTTGAATTCCGTGTCAGTAAAGTTTATTTAAATATTATGTGCGTTACAGAATTCTATTCCAAACCCATTCCTTATTTCTAGATTTATAACTGCTGCTCATGAATCAATCAATTTTACCAATGTTTACGTAAGCGGGGGGGAGTAAGAGCTTTGCTTACTTTTGCTGACGAGGGGGAGGGGTAGGTTAAAAATTGCAAAAAATGTGCATACGTAATATTTGAATGGCCCCTAAGATGGTCACCCGTCCATGCGTCAACCTTGGCAATAGTTGCTTAACTTTGAAGATGACCCATAAGGCTGTTATTATATAGCCACTAGCTTCTCATCTATCCTATACTAATATTATAAAACGGAAAAATTTGATTTTTTGTTTGAACGAACTTATCTCTGAAAGTGGATGGATTTGAATGGTGTTTGGTATAGAAGTACCTTGAAGCTTGAGGAAGTTAAGGAAGTTCTTACCCGACTGCAAAAAAGGAAGTTATGTTTTTTTTTTATTGAAAATAGGTTCGCGTTTGACCACTATCTCATCTGATGGTAAGTGATGATGTGATCGAAGATGGAGCACGCTTACCTAAAAGTAACCTATTCACTCTGGACTTAAAGACTCCTAGGTTGTAGCTGTCGGGAAACAGACTCCGGCAGGGAATTCTACTCCTTAGCCGTACGCACAATGATAATAATATACAATTTATAATTTATTGTGATAAATTCCACGGAAGCGAAGCCCCGCGGGACTATTTGTCTGTGGTAAAAAAATTATATACAACGTGTAACGGAAACCCTATATCTATCCAAAAGGACTGAAGACATCTGGTATATAGTCTATGCAAAGTTTCAGCTCAAAATAAGTGACTCACAGAATTGACCCCAAAGTAGGTATTGGTTTCATATGTTTCTTGAATACAAGTAATAACAAACGTGTCACAGCACTATGAGGGTCATCACTTTCCAAGTCACTTGCCAATAAAACGATAATTCTCTTCGTTCTTCTTAATTTAAAATATTCGGTCTCTGGTATCAATGTATTGAAATTTCTAATAAACTCCACACATGTACACATAGGATTACAAAACCCTTGCCTTATCGTTTATTATCATCCAAAGAAGCTGTGCACTTGGTATGTATATACCCTTTAAATTGCACGTTGTATATTTAGCAAGTCGGAAGCTATCGTGTTCTAACCTCTGATAAAAACAAACAGATATCAAGAGAAGCATGATATCTATGACTTAATTGACTTAGGTCATAGTACTCAAACTGTCAGTCAAATACTTTTTGCAAACTAACTGTTATTGAACTCGTAACCGACACAGTAAACAGTTATTTATCGATTAGATTTTGAGTAACGGGTTACACGTTATTAGTGAAGTCTTGATTTATCATGTAATGGTGATTTAATTATAGATCTTCTTTAGGTCATGTGTTTTGTAGGTCCAGACTATACTGTAAATAATCATATACAGGATGTTATAGAAGAGCGAGGTCGTATTTAGGGGTGGGCTCTGTTTATTACAGTTAAGAAACAGTTGCAAAATTAATGACTTTTGTGGTCGAAAGTAATCACTTTGAAGCATTCTGATGCAGTTTATTAATTGCTTTAAAAGAAAGGGAACAAGCAATGTGGGTAGGATTCACATTACCAGTCCTGTTAACCCTTCCAACTAAGCATAAAAATAAATACATAATTTGAAGCCTGATTCATACGGAACCCAATGCACACGGGCCTGATCCTTACTTTACCGTTTTTTTTAAGTTTTATTTTGCTTGAACTTGGTAATAAAAATGTCTATATACGAGCCTTGATGGTGACCAGTGTTATAATTGTTATAATAATTGTTTACGTTACGTAAGTAATACTTTGTTTACTTGTTGTCTTGGAGTATATTCCGACAAACGACGGCTACGTGTAGTGGAAATACACGGTAATTATTATGTTATTATTTACGTGGTAGGTATTTGATGACTGGTCTTGATTCGTACTGCTGTGGTGCTAGAATTATTTTCTATTTATTTATGTACACACATGACACTTAAAAAAAAAGAGTCAAATACAGATCAAGAGTACAAAGGTGCTGCATATTTCAAAAGAAATTTCTTCCAGCAGACCTGCGACAGGAGAGTTGAAGAAGAGATGATAGACACAGTGTGTAAATACTAATCACGTAAATTAAAACATACTTAACTAATAACATAAATAAAACATACAATAAATAGATACATATATAGAAGTAGAATACATATTTATATAAATACTATAAAATATATACAAAAATATAAAATATAATAATATATACGCTGTACCAAACAGATGGGCTTCAGGCCCTCTTACCCAAAAAACGGCCTCTATAGTAACCAGGTTGCGGGTCAGTAAAAACAGCATTCTGAAAACTGTTGCGGAATAATTTTACTCCCCTATTTTGAGACATTTTGTATGGGTGATGAACAAGTAAATACTTGCCTGTTCATCCCTCATGTAAGATGTACTCAACTTCTTAATTATTTCGTTTTTTTTTTTTGTCCGAATGGAATAAATAAATAAAATTAAATAAACTTATGGGTCCTTATATACAAAAAAAAATTAAGGTTTTCAGGGTGGAAGAATATTATGGTCTCATAATTTCATATAGAATTTATTTTTATTTATTTACACACACAAGTTATCTATACTAATATCATAAAGAGGTAAAATTTGTTTGTAAGTTTGTGGTAATTTCCGGAACGAATGATCCAATTTTAATAATCTTTTCACTGGTAATAAGGTGCACTATTGGTGAGTGCTTTACGCTATTAACTATTTCGAAATCCACGCGGACAAAGTCGCAGGGAAAGTGCTAGTATGTCGGACAGACAGAAAATTACTTTAAAAAGTTGCAGAATACAAAAGAATTAGCCATGGAACCCGAACTAATCGCAGTCTGTATATTAGAGTCGGGAGTCCGAATGACTCCACGTCCGTACCAGGACCGCGGTACCGAACGCCTCCTTGGAATTTAAGTAATATTTTTGAGGGGTCATTCGAGACCCGTGTGTCGTGAAATGAAATGAAATGAAATCATTGTTTTGTAAATTGGTTCTAAATAACACTTTTACACGTCATGTTTTGTTGCGTGTTAAGTTTAGCGGCGCATCGCCGGTTGTCTTGTAGTCCGATGATGGAACGGCTACATGAACGGGCTTAATATGCATTCCGAGGTACGAAGGAATCTCTATGAGTTAAGACAGTTTAAAACCATCCACAGGCCGACGGTTTCGTACTCACGCACAATACGTTTTGGGAATACTTTCATTATGCGTACGGCTAAGGAGTGGAATTCTCTGCCGGAGTCTGTGTTTCCTGATAGCTATAACCTGGGAGTCTTTAAGTCAAGAGTGAATAGGTTACTTCTAGGCAAGCGTACTTCATCTTCGCCTTAATCAACGCATACCATCAAGAGAGAAACGTGAGCCTATTTTATCAATAAAAACCCTAAATCGCTGTACAGCTGATAGAACAGTGGCTCACGAAACAGGAGAAATTCTTAGTGTTATGTTAAGAATATCGTTGTGTTTTTGTTTTATTTTCTTGATAAAACGGGCCAAGGTTAAACAAAACCCCTAAAACCCATATTATTGATTATAAAATTATTGATATTACGTCACTTCTTGGTAAAAAGGACTAAGTGCCTATACTTTTTGTAGATTTGACGTCATACTATATTTTAATGCGCCACGCTATAGGCTACAGTTTTTAATTAACTACAAAAGAAAAAAGCCGGTAAAAATTGTTTTTGTTAATCCTACCGACGCCTATTAAAGAGTTTTTAGGAATTTATCCTGTTATTAAAATACAAATCTACTCAATATTTTGATCGATCCAAAATCAGATTATGATTTTAATCGAATCATGGATTAGGATATTTTATAATTAAAACGTTCTTTTTGATTGATAATGACCTTGCTTTGATAATGGCTTGCGTATGACCACAATCTCACCTGATGGTAAGTGATGATGTGGCCGAAGATGGAGCACGCTTGCCTAGAAGTAGACAGAAGAAGTTCACACTTAACTTAAAGACGAACAGGTTATAGCTATCGGGAAATATAGACTCCGGCAGGGAATTCCATCCTTAAGACGTACGCAAAATGAAATTATTCCCAAAAGGTTTTGTGCGTATGGCTGGGGTAAAAGAACTCGCCTGCATTTTTAGGCCGTGCGCGCACTGCCTTGCGGTGGCCGCAATTCCGGTAGTTCTACCGCACCGCAAAATTTGAGAAGTATGGAGTGTCATAGAAGTGCGCGTACTGCGGTCAGTCTACCGGTGCGGTAGAACTACCGGAATTGCGGCCACCGCAAGGCAGTGCGCGCACGGCCTTACAGATAGACGCGCTGCGACAATGCGATCTAAAATCGCAGATAGGATAGTCGCAGCGCAAATGACTGTGGCTTTAAAGCTTAAATATACTTCTTGTTTTACAGCTTACTTAATAACAACTTACTGGCATCATAACATAGATAGATATATTCTTTATTGTACACCGTAACAGTAAAACAATAAGGACTTTACAATATTATAACTAAAAAGGGTGATACAATGGGCGGTTTTATTAACGACTATTTAATTTCTCGTAGATAACGTCCATTTATATTTATTGAGGAATAAAAAATATTTTTATCAAGTTATAAATCCTCACGGGTGTCCTCCACCCTAAGACGGACGGGGTCTGTCATACACTAACTGACTATACGGTGTTCCCTCGCACACTTGAGCCAGGCCTGCACTTAAATTTTCATTAACGCAGTCCCCTCTTGACACTAAGGTGTAAGGTGTGGCTTACTAAGGTAAGCCTTAGTAAGTGAAGTCTATACTTAGTAAGTAAGTTTAGTATATACTTAGTAGTTTGACTTATCAAACTACTAAGTACATACTAAATTTATAATATGAGCAACTAAACAACAAAATATCTTACCAATAAAACAACAATTTCATAAACAAAATTGGGTGTCTTATACCCTACAAAAGCTAAGATGGTAACCATATGCCTATAACAATTAAATGTTTTCTATTTTATTCAATTAATAGTTTTACCTCTGACATTACTCGCGTGGGAGTTGATATTATGTACGCGGCGTTCATGCATTAATACCCAATCCCGTTTTGGGATTTAAATGAGAGAAATTTCGGGTTTCAAAGTGGCTTATAATGTTACACTATAATCTCCTATTTTACAGTGAACTAATATTAAAATCGGTTGAGCCATTTTAGCCCGGATATACAGAAAAAAGGACAAAAATAAAATGTGTTGTGTTTTTTGTATAGTGTAAATAACTTCAATTTATTTCTTTTCAATTTATTTATTACTTCAATTTTATTTACATGTTTATATACAATGCTTGTAATTATAATAATACTAATGTAGTACCTAACTTTTTTTTTTTTTTTTAACGTGGTAAAATTATCAAATAAGTCCTCCCACTCCGGGCAGGGTGGGAGGGACTGTCAGACTTTTACTGACTAAAATCCACGGTGTTCCTTCAATAACCCTTTACTTACCGGGGCCACGGTAACGGGATGAGTCCCACGACCCCGGCAGGCTTCGGCCCTCTGCAGAGGGGGCCTCGTCATGTTGCTGACGCTCTTTGAGGCGCGCGTGGAACACGACGCGCCGTCGACCCGGGCATGGTCCATGGTCGGACAGCGAGTTGCCCTTTACTCACTGTCCGCATGCCCGCGCCTACGGTGGCCGGAGATCGTCGGCCGACGTCCGACGCCGTGGGCGTCTACCACTGCGGCTGGGCTGGAGGGAGGACGCCATCCTCTCCCTCTCGCGGCCCGCCTCCTCCTTCGGAAGCATGACTGCTTCGCAGAAGGAGGCGACCGCTTCCCACTCCCTCTCGCCCCGCAGCATGGCCTCGACCAATGCCGGGCGCGAGAGGTCTCCGCCTATCGCCGCCGTGAGGACACGTCGGTGCTCTGCCCAGGCGGGGCAGTCTTGCACCGTGTGCTCTACGGTGTCCTCAGGGCGACCCTCGCAGTGGTGACACCCAGACGTTTCCTCCTTTCCCATCAGACACAGGTACCTCCCGAAACTTCCGTGTCCGGTGAGGACCTGCGTCATGCGGTAGGTCAGGACGCCGTGACGCCGATCTAGCCACTCCTCAAAGAGGGGTCTTACCGCCGCAATTGCGGCGTGCCCGATGTAGTACCTAACTAGATAAAATTATTACATTACCGTTGAAAATAATAATAAATAAATAAATGTATAGATGAGATATTTCTCATTAAAGTCCAAAGACCTTTGTAAGAAAAAAACAAATTAACCTTCTTGTGTCATAAATTTTAAATCATGGCATAATAGTGTGTCATCTTCATTGGACTCGCATCCATATGGACGTTTTTATTTAATATTGAGCCTTTAATCTAGTTTTTATAAATAGCTCGAAGTGTGACGTGAGTTATCGTAATTAATTTTATAATGACGTGATAATTTCAGATCCGGTAACGAATAAAATATTATGATCCTTTCGGTGTGGGCATGCTCAGCGAATTTTTAACTGACTTCTAAAAAAGGAGGAGGTTCTCAATTCGGATGTTGGTATTTTTTTTTTAATGTTTGTCCGCGCATAACTCCGTCGCTTGCCAACCGATTTGAAAAATTCTTATCTTGTTAGAAAGGGTATACTTCCCAAATAGTCCCATGAAAATTTTATCGAAATCGGACAAGCCGTTTCTGAAAAATCAACAAAAGTCTAAAACAAATGTTTACGTTGATGATCTTTTCGTTTACTCTGTATTGCGTTTTTTGTTCGAGCATAACTCCGTCATTTACGAACCGATTTGGAAAATTCACTGACCCACTAAAAAGCACAAAAATAAAAACTTTTTTGCAAAAAATAAAACCGACTTCCATATCAAAACACTACAAAGCCAAAAATAATTTTAATTTCGGAAGGCGGTGTGAAAAAAAAAGAAAATACAAAACCAATAACACCGACTACCGAAATTAAATTTATTTTTGGCTTTGTAGTGTTTTGATATGGAAGTCGGTTTTATTTTTTGCAAAAAAGTTTTTTTTTGTGTTTTTTTAGGATTCCGTAGCCGAATGGCAAAAAACGGAACCCTTATAGTTTCATCATGTCTGTCTGTCCGTCCGTCCGTATATCTCAGCCATTTTATTCCGAAACTATAAATACTATGTATTCGGTGAACCGCTTTCCGATTTTAGGACAAAAATAAAAAAAAAATATATATATATATATATATAAAATTAAGGGGGCTCTCCATACATAGAACTAAAACTATTATTTTTTTCTAACCTAGACGTGTGTGATATCTATAGACAAGTCTTTAAAAATGGTATTGAGGATTCTAAAACCACTTTTTCTTAAAATCAACCATTAAAAAGATATATGCTTCCAAAGTGGTAGAATGTCCCCCCCCCCCCTCTAATTTCTATAATAATGCAGTGAAAAATCTAAAAAGATATATACTGTAGACTTAAATGTAAACTTTCAACGAAAATTGGTTTGAACGAGATTGGATCAGCAGTTTTTGGTAGTACATTTTCTATACCCGCAAATATAACTTTGTATTTCATACAAACACAGAAAAACAAAGTTATTTTGCGTAGTTACTACGGAACCCTTCACGGGCGAGTCTGGCTCGCACTTGGTCAATTTTTTTTCATGTTTGTAATTTTCTATTGTATGTTGTTGTGTGTGTTAAGAACCGAATAAATAGTTTTCAATTTCAATTTGATAATGGTTTAAGGCAGGGCTAATATGAAAACATGCGACATCCATTACGACCTGTTCCTTCGCATAGAGTGGACTCCTGTGTCTCCGTGGGCTAATTCTGTTATGCCTTCCTGGGCATGGTCTACATATGTGTATAAACATGTGAGCAGGTAAAAATTAATCAGACAGACGGTAGTATTTATTTGTGCGTTCAGCTAAGGAGTGGAATTCTCTGCCAGAGTCTGTTTCCTGATAGCTATAACCTGGGGATCTTTAAGTCAAGTGTGAATAGGTTTCTTTCAGGCAAGCGTGCTTCATCTTCGACCACATAATCGCTTACCGCAACGGCAAGCCTATACAGAATAATTTAAAAAAAATGGTTTCATAGATACATAGAAACGTAATTTTTAAAGTTACAGCTCATTTCATTTAGGAACTATTTAACTAACGAAATCATTGTCGTATTGTCTCGTTGTAGCAGACAACTGACTGCGAGGGACCTTAAATGAAGTATGGACTATGTAAGTGCCACAATTTGTTTTGATAATTAATTACACTGGCAGCCTTGTTTCAACATAAAACGGGAATATCAGACTTCTACTGTCTAAAACCGCATCCGGATCCTTCAGTTACTCTTACGTGACGGGGCCACGGTATCGTTTTAGAACATTCCTGCAAACTTGACACTATCTGCAGAAATCAATCTCCTTTCCTTAATTTCATCCAAGCGTTAGCTGTCAGCGATTGCGCCATGAGATAAGACCGCCCATTGTACATATTTGCTTAAATATTTTTTACTCTACTTAAAAAATTAAGGTACTGTTTTGTGGCTTTAATAATTCGAGTAATGTAATTAACGACTTACTTTGTGTTTAATTATCATGAGAATTAATTAAAAAAGAATCCGGTTAACACACCTGAGACTTACATTTAAGCGTAAACAACACGGAATTGGGAATTTAAACAACACATACCAGATGAGCCGAGGAGCTCGTGACTAACTAATGACAGCTGCACGGGTCGATCTATAAGGTTAAGCAACGCTTATTGAGGTCTGTCATTGGATGAGTGACCATAATAACATGTCGAGATTCCTTCATCCTGGAGTGGAGAGAGAAGTAAGAAAATCCGATACCTCTCTTCTGATACACTGAAAAAAGAAGGTAAACAAGGAAAAAAAAACCCGACTGCAGCCTTATACTAAAACTAACTGAAAAGCTAATAAAAACAAGCCCATTTTAAATTAAATAAAAGTTGGAAGCAGGCGGGGCCCATACCATTATTATGGTTTCAAACTCAAATGGGTCCCGCCTGCTTCCAACTTTTATTTAATTTAAAATGGGCTTGTTTTTATTAGCTTTTCAGTTAGTTTTAGTATAAGGTTACAGTCGGATTTTTTAATTTTTTTTTTCCAACTTTTTTGTTTACAGATGTGAAAGATTTCGCAGACGATTTAGTTCTTTATACGTGTTTTTACGATTTGTCACTTTGAATTACTTTTAACCATATAAGTTGTATATATATATTTGTAATCACCTTTTAAAACCCTTTATTTTGATACCCCACTCGATAGGTTTTGAGAAAAAAAAAACTTTTTTGAAGGCATAATATGGCGCCAAAAGTCCGCCATTTTGGTTTTTTTTATTTTGATGTACCCAGTGTCACTCTCACAGTCAATACGATTCTAACGATACCTCTCAAGCTAAAATCCGTCGAGCCGTTTAGGCCACAGAGCGTGACGAACAATTATACAAACAGACATACATAGGTACATACTCTCGAAAAACATAACCCTCCTTCTGGCGCACTCGGGTAAAGACAGTTACCACAATCAAGATTTTGTTTAGATTGATCATGTAACTTGTTTGCATCTGAGACTATCAAGCACAATGATCACAGCTACCAATTTTATTTGATCAAGGGATCTTGATTGGAGTTATCACAAAACCTATTTGCAGCAATCAAGTCAAAACATAGTTGCTCCAACCAAGATTATTATGTATTTCATAAACACAATCAAGGAACTTATTTGATCAAGTTGTATGATTAATACAATTAATTGCAATGATAGATGCTATCAAGTGAAATCAACTTAATAAAGTATCAATGATCTTTATTGAAGTAAACAAAATGCTTGATTGACACAACTAACTTGCTTTGTTATAGTTATCATGTTTTTAACTTGTCTCTTTCTACAATGATGTCATGTTAAGGGTAATCGGGAAACTTGTTTGAGCGTTCAATCATTTGAACTAGTATTGCTACAATCATGTGGTGATGATCAAATTAACTAAGATTTTGATAAATCTAAACAAGATATCGTCAATCAAGCTAAAAATTCACTTGTTTGAGTCAGTGTAGTTTTGATTCTTCTTACTTCCCTTCTAACTTTTTTATACCCCTGTATCGTGTTTACCGTTTACGTGGGTTGTGGAGTTTAGATAGGCAATCGCTCAATATAAAACACTGGTACTTCTTCTTCTTATCGCGTGGGTAAGTAAGGTCTAACGACCCCATTCACCCTAGTGTCAGAGTTTCTAGACCGTCTCAAGGGCCTCTGACGTGGTCTATTTTGACGACCGGTACCACCGTCCGACCGGGCCTTTGAGCCTCGGCCTCGGACTCGGACCTACCAGTGTCAGTAAGACAAGCACAACCCCTATCGTCTTTCAAAAACTTCATAAAGGATCTTTATCTCTCTTCTTGAATTGTTGTTATTATGTATGTCTTTGTTTCTTTTTTATATTCATATATATTTATATATATATATATATTTTGAGATTTTTTTATTGTTTGTATATAGATAAATAGTATACCGTGGACTACCTGCGTATTTATTTTCTCCTGTGTCGAAACCATCTAAAGGTTGTCTGTAAAACTTTTTACCAAAAACACTGCAAAGTGAAAAATAATTTTAATTTCGGTAGTCGGTGTCTTTAGTTTTGTATTTTCGTTTTTGGCACCGACTTCCGAAATTAAAGTTATTTTTCACTTTGCAGTGTTTTTTGGGAGTCGGTTTAATTTTTTGGTAAAAAGTTTTTATTTCACTCATTTTAGTTGGTCTATTTTTAATTTACCTAGTTACAAGAGCCTAAATGTCAACTACTTATAACCTTTTACAAAATATTGCTTTTCCCAATGCTGGGCCGTTAATTGTTGAGGAGTTCTCCCGGTACTTCACCATCAGCTCTACATCACCATATGCATTGTGACGAGCATAAAGTGCTTAACATCCATATTCAAGTAATCGAATCGCAATCCACTCAATACTTATTATTGAGTAGTTCCGGCGGCCATCTGTGGTCTTCATCATCAGTTCCACTTCCTCAAATGGTACTTTTTGAGAGCAACTGCACAAGTTACTATAATTAATACCCAAAACGTCATAGGTGTGCCTATAATATTTGAAGAGTTCCCTCGATTTCTACAGGATCCCATCATCAGATCCTGACGTTTATGAAAATGGGACCAATTTCAAAGTATACCCTTTCAATCAAAAAAAGAATTTTCCAAATCGGTTCAGCCGTCTTCGAGTAATCGATGATCATACATAAAAAAAAAAATAAAAAAAATATACGCGTCGAATTAATAACCTCCTCTTTTGGTCGTCGGTTGAAAAGATTGCTTTTAGCGATAAGACCGCCCATTGTATCACACTTTTTAGTTGTAAACTTGTAAAGTCCTTATTTGTTTACTGTTATGGTGTTACCGTTTTGAGAGCAGTGGTGATGGTGGAAATTACACAAAAAATTGTACCTACATGGGTTTAAACCCACAAGCTATTACTCAGCCCTGCCTAAAACCCATAATTTGCAACAAAAAAAAAAACAGTAATTATTGTTGTGATAATTGCTAAAAACCCCATCAAAAACCCTATAGCAGTTTCGGACATTATCTTGAATGGGCAATCAACGGCCTCCATGAAGTTTTTTCCACAGAAATATTATACCATAGGAAACAATTTGAGCATTTTGCACAGTTATTTTTAGTAACCTGAATATCTTATTGTTAATCTGTAATTATTAAAGTGTGAGTCAGTTTTATTTTTCGGGTTCCGTCGGAATAAATAAATATTTAATTCACATAGGCCTACATTTACTTATAAAACGTCAAAATTGGTTGTTTCCTATGTTGAAAAATTGGCGAGAAATTTCACGGATACGCTTGCAAAACTTGTTTTTTTTAATGTTTCCATATTATTACAGTAGTAATAGTTAGGTATAAGAAGACAGTATAGACCATGAAACTTAGTACCTACTAATTAAATAAATATCTAAAACGATCGAAACAGAAATTATATTAGTATCGAATTATCTATAGAATACTGTTCAATAAATTAAAATGCTGCGATAAAAATGTAAATTATTTATTTCTTGTAGAAAAAAAGGTTTGTGGATTTAAGTACGGACGTTGCGGAACTCCAAAATAATGAAAAAATTCCACGATACTTAATTTGCGAATTGTATGGTGGCTTACAAGATTATTTTAATTATCTTTATATATAAAATTAACATCATAGACCCGGATCTGATATAAAATTTGCTTTGAATGTGTCATAAACATAGGATTTACATTCCATTAAACTTTTATATTTAATTTTATGTATATAGATTACTTTTGTAGCGTTCCGCAACTCCAAAAAATGAATTTGTTGTCTGTCGAGTCCGTTTTTTTCCAAGATATGATTTTCCACAAGAATTTGACAAGGAAATCAAAACATACGCACTCTGCTTACCGTTGAACTAGAATCATAAAAATTTGACAATCCGCTATAAATATTACAGCACATCTGGAACAAAAACTGAAAACCGTAAATATGCACCTTGGGTCGGTACTATTGAACTTATAACTTTGAACGGAACCCTCAATGCGTGAGTCCAATTCGCAATTGACTAGATTTTAGATTATCCGTTTCACCTGAATTTAGGCAATAAAAATGTATCAGATTTAGTCGTAAATAATAAGTCTAATCTAGAATATTTAAAAAACCAGGTTTCATCTATCTGTATAAATCTATACTAATATAATCAATGCAGAGGTGTAGATTTTTATTACTTGACATAGACTAGAAAATTATTTAGAAAATTGCACAAAAGGAGATGTTTCATATTTATATGGGGCTCCGGCCATAACATGTACATTTCAGCAAAGCTGGGAAACTTACCCCTGAATAGAATAAAGTAACATTTTTTTCATAATATCAAATGGTTTTTATGCGCAAAATAAAAATTAAAAATGTTTGACGTTTGTCCTAAGAGTTATGACAGCCATGACAGGTTGTGGAAATGACGTTTACTTAACCTTGTTTTGTTTTTGTTCATCTGAACTAACCCACAGAACACTGTTATCCTAGTGGAGACCTGACTGATAGAGTTTCAACTTCCAAGACAACAAGCGGTTATTTTGAATTCGTTCAGGAACACATTTCAAAAATGGAGACTTAAGATTTTTGTAACGATGAAATCGTCACACTTAATTATATTTACTCAAAAATATGTAAAAGAGAATAATAGTAATTTATTTTTAACACTACAATAATACATACATTTTTTAATTATCTTCTACGCAACATTGATTTGATGAGACACGATTTCAGAACGAATAAAGTATGCAAGCAAATGAGACGCCATGTTGAATTAAACATGGCAATAATTAAAAAACTATTATTTTTTGTACACAACAAATCAGGCTCCAATTCATCAGAGAATATTTTTCCCCAATTTGTAGTATTTTACCCTCTTTTTTCCATAAATTTACATCTGATGGCCGAAAATGAAACATCTTTCATACAAATCAACCCAGTACTTTCGAAACGCACTAAGCGTTTAAACAAACCAACTTTTCTGCTTTATAATATTAGTATAGATATATATATCGTATCGATTAGCCACGATCATGCTATAATGTTTTTTTGATGAGTTCTTTGGACCATCTGCGAGTCCATCATCAGATCAGAACTATAAATACCAAGATAAAGCAAATCTAAAGCTGCGTCTACGCTAGGCGAGCCCATCACGAGCCGAGCACGAGCGAAGCACGAGCCGAACACAATTCGTCTAGTGTGGACCGACTTACAAGCCTCGAACGAGCGCGCTGCGAGCATTTCGTTCGTACTCGGCTGTGCTTCGCCAATTGTCGGTTTTTTGACGAACACGAACACGCGTTGTACGTCCACACTTGACGCCACGAACGACGAAGCCGAGAACGGCTCCGCTCGTGCTCAGCTCATGCTCGGCTCGCCTAGCGTAGACGCAGCTTTAGGAATCACCCAACGATATATACAAACGAAACAATTTAAAATCACATAAGTATTCAATAACGTTCGGCCTCCTCTCTCTCTCTGTCAAAAGGGAATGGGCTGTAATTAAACGCCGGCCCAATGCGAGTTGGATGTCGGAAGTCTTCGGATTTTCGGACCTAGACCAAGACATTAAATAAGGACTTAACAAGAATAAAAATAAAGACTAAAAATAGAGAGAACTAGATAATTAAATAAGGACTTAAAAAGAATAACGTTTTGGGAATACTTTCATTGTGCGTACGACTAAGGAGTGGAATTCCCTGCCGGAGTCTGTGTTTCCCGATAGCTATAACCTAGGGGTCTTCAAGTCAAGAGAGTAACCTATTCAAGTTTACTTCTAGGTAAGCGTGCTCCATCTTCGACCACATCATCACTTAACATCAGGTGAGATAGTGGTCAAACGCGAACCTATTATCAATGAAAAAAGAATAGAAAAAAAAGAATAAGAATATTAAATTTATTGGACCAGTTATAGTAATTTTTTTAACCTATAAAACGAGTTAATATTCTTGTCTGTGACTAAACTTTGTTATGTTAACGAAGATGTTAATGGCTTCCAAACTAGGCGATGCCTGTTATATTTTGGAGACAAAAGTTGCGTTAACAAAAGATAAAAATACCTATTCCAAACAAAAATATGAATATACATAATATGGATTGATAACTAATTGTGTTTACAATGGGCGGTCTTATTGCTAAAATCTTTCTTTCAAAGACATCCAACAATGGATGGATTTGACACAGAAGGAGAAAATAAATACGTGGGTTTTTATATTCGTGTCGCTGACAACATTGGCCTGCGACTGCTCACCAAATTAAGACAAAGTTTGAAAAAAAAATTAATGAAATGCAAATTATTCAAATTTTCCATAGAAAAAACCTAGCCGTCTCAAGTCTATGATTATTTTAAATATTGGTTAGTGTATTCTAAATTCAAATTGCCTGTAGAGAATTTGAATAAGGAATTTGATATCTGTAAGTTTTTTTAATAAACTGATGACGATGCGGGTGTCACTGTGGTTGAGCAATTGGTTGCCGCATTGCGTGTTCGATTGCCAAACCGAAATAAATGTTTATATATCATACAAATATTGTTCTGAAAGAACAAGGTGAGTTTTTAGTCAGAAAAAGTCTGACACTCCCTTCCGCTCCACCCAGAACAATACAGAAGAAAGTCCTAAACTAATAATTTTACGTAACTAATTAAAATTAAACAATGGCAAGTTAAAATAATATGTTTTATTTACATAAACAGGTGCCCAGTATTCAATTTTTAAGCACAAGACTAGGTTTCAAGGGACGTGTATGAAGTCTGATGGAACTAATACGCACAAAATCTTAATTAAGAATACCTGCATCTTCTTCATTTTAAACATATCCTATTATAGTTTTCTTATCTTTAAAATTGAGTTTTAAACGATAACACTACCCATTGCTCATTTGTTTGTGTGTGTATGTTTCTAAACATAATTTTCCGTAACATATACAATAATCACAAAGATCGGCTTTGCAGCCAAATTATTTCGCACCGAAATTGGCGTGAAATTAATTACAATAAATTAACAACTGGTCTGATTTTTAAGACGCAAAAAAGTGATGTTATTTTAGTAACATAAAATATTAATTAAAGGAGAAGCGGTTTGTTCATAACAGAGCTTTATTCATCTATATAATTATATGTGTAACAAAGTTTATATGTAGGAAAATTGCGAATATTTTAACGAGATACCATAGAGAACGCTAGGGCAACTAAAGAAGCAGGGTGGGTTTTTAGTCAGTAGAAGTCTGACACTCCCTTCCTCTCCCACAGCGGGAGGTGTCACTTGATGATTTATTCACCCATAAAAAACAGTTACCTAGCCATGAGCTCCTTTTTGTATTTATAAATTGATGGCGAATTTATTCGCGAGCTTAAAATCGACCGGTAAGGCTATTCTTAGCCTTGAGTGCATACTACTTTTAGCCTTTTATTTTCTAATTTTATTGCTTTTCTCCTTGAATCAGTAACGTGTTTGAACACGTGATCGGAATTAATGAATAAAGATAGAATAACTTGCTAGAAGTATATATTTAAAGCCACGTGATATTGATTTGCCGTTATTGAAAATAATTTATGTATGTATGTCTCCGCAACTCCACGACCAAGCGCGTATTTTGCGTAAGGGTAGCTCCTCCAGGAAGGCGAGCAACGCCCTTGTTTTGCTTACGATTCCTCGGAGGGTACCGGTGTATTTAGTGTGGTCGCAGTATTTAGTCATGTAATCCGCGACTACAGGGCAGCTCAGTAGCAGGTGTGTTGCTGTTTCGTCCTCCTCCATGCAGGCTCTGCAGTGTGGGCTGTTTGTGACTCCTATTACAAAGAGTTGTTTATTAAAGGATCCGGTAAGGGCGGCTGTCATAATTGTATACTATGAAGGCGCCGATAATAACATTGAATTATACCTAGTTTGGTATAATGAGACCTCACAGCAGGTATCTTGTATTCTCATATTATGTCAATAAATATTTATTATTACTAACGATCACTAATTGGTTGAAATTCGTCCATAATAAAATTAACTTGGAATGCATTAAAAAAAATTCGCCAAGTGCGAGTCAGACTCGCTCTTGAAGGGTTCTAAAGTATCCAGGCAACATAACTTTGTTTTTTTATAGTGAAGGGAGGGGATAGGGAAGCGAGTGTCAAGCCGGGTCCGCTGCGCCAATTTTCTAACAAAACATGTTATCAAAACATGTTAGTAAAACCGCCCGTCCGCTGCGCCAATTGTTGTAATGTTTTTGTTTAGTTTTAGAAGATCAGAAAGTGATTATCAAGAGCTGTTATCATTAATTTTACCAGATATAGAGAAGAAAACAAAGTATTAAAAGACAAAGTATTTTCATTTATTCCATTCCATCACAAACCAAAGAGAATTGTCATACACAATCAACACACTTTTCGAACGATTCCGTCTTCCTCTAGCGAGCGCGAACACAAAATGCGTCACTTTCCTTCCCCGCAGGCGAACGCGGGGTATGTTATCCATTCGAGACGGCAAACATGTTATTGTGTTTTTGCTAACCAAACTGTTAAGCCACGCCTATATTCGGTTAGGAAACAATGTTATACTGTTTGCAAACACGAAAACACGTCGCAGCGGACCCGGCTTCAGACTTCTATTGATTACAAACCCAGCCTGTACCTTCAAATGACCTTACATTCCGGGGCCACAGTATCTTGTTAGAACATTCCCTCAACCCCGGCCTCGTAAAGCATCCTGGAGTTTGTTCCTAGCTTTTAAGCCAACAAGCTTTTATTTCGATTGCAATGTTATGTTTATTTTTAAAAACCTACAAACCAGACTGACAACTAAAATTTAAGTTTTTATTTTCGATGAAAAAACGTATCAATAATAAAGCCCAGCCTCTCGGGGTTCAAACTCAGGACCTTGTCATCTCGTGCGTAAGCGCAGATATCAATGCAGAATCATTAAAACTTAAAACGAATTATAATTATTAAAATTTAAAATTTTTCAAAAAAATTGTTTTGTGTTTCCGATATTTCGGTACTGCTGCAAACGCTACGCAATGATCACGGATGAACTGATGTTACTGCGGGTAGATGTTTATGAGCAAACAAATCGTCTACCCTCTTCCCCGTTCATTATTTGTCATCATATGATAAATATTTATTTATTTATTTATTTATTTAAACTTTATGTACAATTGTGTTACATAAAATATCCTGATTTAAGTTCTAATGATATTGTTAGTGATCATTTCAGTTTAAAAACTTAGAGTAGTATTCATGGTTATAATAAATCTTTCTTTATTTGAGACATCAATATCCACAATAACAAATACTTACAACTCTAAATGTTTTTTTTTTTATTGATAATAGGCTCGCGTTTGATCACCATCTCACCTGATGGTAAGTGATGATGTGGTCGAAGATGGAGCACGCTTGCCTAGAAGTAACCTATTCACTCTTGACTTAAAGACTCCCAGGTTATAGCGATCAGTAACAGATTTAACTTACATACTATGTTTGTAATTATATTCTATTATTACAGGAAAAACTTGCAATTATAGAAGTTAGTTAGTACATAAATTCACTTACAAACTTTGTTAGTACTTTATTGTATGACTGATGAAAAAGAGAGCACCCTTGCTCTCTATGAGATGCTTGGCAATAGGGCTTTCATCTGTCAGCTATAACTCTCAGGAGGCTGTTGCGACTGTTCTTCAATTTGGCCAGAAGAGACGCATTCTTTTTTCGTCTTACAGCTGCGAAGCTGTCTACTGTGGCTTGTGCAGATATTGCTGTGGCACTGCAGTATCTTGGCAGTCGCAACAGCGCCCTGAGAGTGTTGTTGTATTGAACAGAACCTCTGATCTATCTTACAAAACTTTAAAATCCATATCAATCATTTAACTCCATCTACAAAGACCACCTTCTTGTCACTTAATGTATTTGTTTATTATAATCTAGATTAATGACTTACATATTTATCAATCATAAATATTGATAATAAATGTTGACGTAAATGTTCGTTAATTGATTTATAAATGACACCTATTAAGCAAAGAACTCGTAGGTCAATAATAACAGCTATTAAGGATATACATATAACGCATATTGAGGTGTGTATTGAGGATGGGTGACTACCTTCGCACGTCGATAATTCTCCGTTAAGCATTTGCTTTCGTCTATCCTTATCCTATATACATCTTTGACAGTCAATCTGTCACAAGTCTTGCCTAAGAGTATCGTTTAAATCCGAAAAATCACCACATAGAACCGGAATTGAATGGTCCTGTGCAAACAATAACAGTAGGTACGCGTACAACACGAAAGTTTAAGATCAGCGATAAAATTGTAAACTAAAAATAAACTGATCTTGTTTCACCTAGAAACGGAAATAAACTTAAACATGTACAAAAATATTTTTAACACTTATGTTACAACGGTCATTAAAAAAAACCGCCCAGCTCAGGTAAACATCGCATTAATACATACGTCACTATGAAATAAACGGTACAGAAGTTCAATTCTTTTCCTTTCCCAGGATTCAATGTGAAAAAAGAGATATTGCTATTGTTTCTGGTTAGCGCTGTCTCACTCACATACTAGAATTATTATCAAGCTTGCTGTCGCCTGTGATACAGGTTTATCCTAAAACAGGCCTCTAACGAAGCAATTATTCCGTAATTATCTATAAGATTTTATGTTAATATTTTATTAATTTGCATAAAGTACACTAAACAGTCTCATTTTAAGTATCTAAGCTACGCATAAGACACTGATTGTAAATCAGCTGTCAATATTGTCTGCGTGCGAATCAGGTTCCTGAAGGTCATAGTGGGAACTCGAGTGCATCCCTTAGCATACTCCACACACCATCTTTTAAATGCCTAGAAGCAGATATAGAGATCTATATGCAGATAAAACAACAAGCATACATACTTTTATATACAATCAAACTTTTTTTATTCATGTTAGACACGCGTTTGACCACATCATGGTACCATCTCACCTGATGGTAAGCAGTGATGAGGTCGAAGATGAAACACGCTTAATTAGAAGTAACCTATCCATTCTTGACTTAAAGACCCCCAGATTTTAACGATCAGGAAACTCAGACTCTGGCAGGGAATTTCACTCCTTAGCTGTACTCATAATAAAAATATTTCCAAAACGCCTTGTGCGTACGGGTAGGATGTCCACTATGTAACGATGGTGCATCGCCGTTCGTCTTGTCATTTCCGATGATGGAACGGGCTGGAACTTTGGCCAGAGGCTGAGCATTGCTATCCAAGATGGCCGGCAGTCTTTCGGGCACATTACTGGCTGACAGCATTGAGAATGAGTTGTTAAATGCCATACTGTAGTTTGTAGTTCGGTTTAAATAAATAGTATGCCGTATTTCTAACTTTAGATTCTAGAACAAACGGGTTTCTTGCCCGTTGAATGAGTTTGTCGCAGAAATAAATAACGCGTCAGTCTGATTTTAAACTCTCACCCTGCTTCGCAATATTCGGGGTTATCACCACAGAGACATAGTCTGTCTCGGTGGTCTAATAAGAACAAGAGTGGCTAACTCATGTCCTGATTAGACCAGCAATACAATTCGACATCCATTGTTAAATCATTTAATGAATATGGTAGTAAGGTCAAAATCAAACTATCAGTGTGACATTTATTTTTGTACTACGCAATAATTTTTTACGTTACTTTATTCGAAATCAAGAACATTAGTGATGTCAAAATAACGATGTTTTCTTAAGTGTTTATAGTAATTGACGCGGCACTAAAACACAAAACTTAAAAGAAAAACTGTATATCCTTTCTGCTTGTCGAGACTAATCTTTACAACCGCTGAACTGATTTGAATCTTTATTGAAAGATAGGGGAGGTTATGGAGCAAAACATAGGTAACTTTTATCCTAGAATTGCAACGGGATCGGGATTTACCCGGGAAAAACCGCGCGATTAAAGTTGTGGGTGATAGCAATTTCAATACTGTTTGAACTGGTCCTTCTGTCCTTATCTTATACTTCCTACATCTTTATTTTTATCGCAGGTTTTTCTCCAACAGTGTTTTGCCGTCGAAATAAACCAGTCCAGTCTATATTTAACTTAATGTCTCTTATAATTCATGGTCCCATTTGGATTCCTTCATGTAGGTAGGTATCAATTATTCATTCAATTAGCAAGGTTTATTTTTAAAGGTACGCACAAGTTACAATTATATTTTTAGCATAAACTACTACTTGTTTGTTATAAATAAGTTGTTATTGAGGTGCTATTTCTGCGAAGTCGATTTTGAATGTCTTTCAAGTCTTTAAGCGCACACAATTTTTAAAGCAAACTTTTCAGCTGAAATTCAACACCGTTCCATGTACAAACGTATTCGATACATTTACGGATGTATGTTTAGACGACAGCACATAAAGCTACCCCAAACTGTCAATGTTTTTCAATAGATTTTCAACTTTATCACATTATAATAAGGTTGTTAATTTGTTAAATTTTGACAGATTGGGGTAGCTTAATGAGCTGGCATCTGTACATATCCATACTAATATTATAAATGTGAAAGTAACTCTGTCTGTCTGTGTGTTACCTTATCACGCCTAAACCGCTGAACCGATTTAGATGAAATTTGGCACGGGAATAGTTTAAAACCCTGGGACGGACATAGGGTACTTTTTATCCCGAAATTCCTACGGGATCGGGATTTAAGCGGGAAACCCCTACCACGCGAACAAAGTCACGGGCGGAAGCTAATTATACATATTTTTGGTAAATAGTCTAAAGCAGCTGAGTGAGCCTATCTGACCACAACCCAGTTACTGGGTATCACAATACCTCTCGGCAAGACTGGCGCTTTTCTGGCCTTTAACGACTGTCAAAGATAAACAATAAATTGACAGCTGATGTAAATACTTTAATAAGGAAGAAGGTTCGCCCATCCACAAAAATACCTACGAAAGTGTTGCTTAACCTCGTAGATCGAACTTTCAAGTATGTTTGTCTATTAGAATCGCATCACAAAAAATCTGGGTACTTTTCCATTCAACATTTAAATTAACTGCATAATATAGGTTACAAAACAAAAAAGCATCATGTTTTTATCGCCGGATAATCCCCACGGAGAGATCGAAAAAAAATAATTCTATCTATTTTCGTGCATCTAATAATATGATGACTAGCAAAAATTATGTTTTTGTTAAGTTCATTATTGATTTACGTAGTAATTTTTCTCATTAATAAAGCTATTAGTGGTTCGGTTTTTTGAGTACCTCACGAAGTTTCAATGTAACAGCTACACGGATCTTTCTGTCAAGTTTAGCAAAACTTGTCAAGGTCAGTACGAAGACAGGTTAGAGGATATGAGGATAGGATAGGTGACGATCTGGACATACCGAGAATCCCCATTGCCTCGGAAAATACCTTAGAACGCGAATTCTGACTACCACTGTCTTATAAATCATTGACAGTTGTTTCTTTTTTAGGATTCCGTAGCCGAATGGCAAAAAACGGAACCCTTATAGTTTCGTCATGTCTGTCCGTCTGTCTGTCTGTCTCTCCGTCCGTCCATCCGTATGTCCAGCCATTTTGTTCCGAAACTATTAAGACTATACATGTGAAACTTGGTAGGTAGATATATTCTGTGAACCGCTTTCCAATTTTAAGAAAAAAAAATTAACTAAAACTGATTTTTTTTTTCTTGAAATCTATGCATGTTTGGTATTTATAGACAGGTCTTTAAATGACATTGAGGTTTCTAAAACGTTTTCATAAAGTTAATCATTTAAAAGATATACGCTTCCAAAGTGGTAAAATGTGTGTGTCCCCCCTAACTTCTATAATAATGGAGTGAAAAATCTATAAAAAAAATATCTGTAGATCTTAATGTAACCTTTCAATAAAAATTGGTTTGAACGAGATCGGGTCAGCAGTTTTTGAGATACAGCATATTTTCTAAAACCGCAAATATAACTTTGTAATTCTTACAAACACTATGAAAAACAAAATTAAGATAGGTTTAAGAAATTTATAAGATTTTTTGGTCAAATAAATATACATAAATATTATATTATTATAGTTACTGCGGAACCCTTCATGGGCGTATCCCACTCGCACTTGACCAATTTTTTCTTTTAGTCAGAAGCCAACGGGTATTATAACATAGTTACTGGGTTTTGGAGGCTAGATAGGCATTCGCCTATGTAAACTACTGTTACTATACTCGGTTTGACTGGCCGCAATATGTACAGTTAAAATCCTATCTAATTTAATAGATTTCACATTGTGGTTTGTTTTTAATATAACTTTTGGATTTGACACAGCTACAAGAGATAATAAATTTTAATACGCAGGTAGTCCATTGTGTACTATTCACTTGTATACAATACATAAGTAATGAAATACATACTCAATACACATACACAAAAAAGCTGAGATATATAAAAATAGTAACAAATTAAAAAGAGAGAGATCTTTTACCATGTTTTTGAAAGAAGGAAGAGTTTGTGCTTGTCTTACTGACACGGGAAGAGTATTCCACAGTTACACTCCTTGAGCTGCGAACGACTTACCAAAGAAATTGGTGGAGTGACTCGGTACCTCTAGCCTCAAGTTTTCAGATGACCTCAGAAATTTTGCATATGTGTCATGGAGGAACTTGAAACGTTCTTTAAGATAAGAGTGGGTTTTAAGATTGAACAGAATACTGTAAAGCAAAGACGTATAGGAAGCCACTTGAGTTTCGTACGAAATTCGGATACGTGATCATACTTGCACAAGCCAAATATTATAAATTTCAATTAAATTATTTTTTTAGAGGCCTATTGCTGGCAATTTATCTACCTGTCCATTGACATGCTTGAAAATCTTAGCGTTTCCAGATGTTGAAATAATAAGTGATACCAATTTTATGATGAATCTAGTGGACGCATACACAGTCCCTGGTCACGAGTTAGCGAAAAACCCAATATTTTAGGCTAAAGAAAATGCATGCACGAGACTGACCAAGGTGGATACATAGAATATTATTTATTGTTCACCAATTAATTTAAACACCTGATTTACAATGTTGCTTAACTTACGGTTACAATGGCGAACTTGTCGCTGATAGCGATGTCTTCCAGACAACCTTTGGATGGACTTTATGAACATAAAACAAAGATGGGAAGAGAAAGTCAGTGTACCGAGATGTAAAATCTAATCTAAATATTTGCACGCCGTATTGCCGAATATACTGAAACCCTCTAGAAATTAAGAAATTTTCTACCTATATTCATGCAAATAAATATATCATTCAATCATTAATTCTAATCAACAGAAATCTCTAGGATCAATCTCAATTTAAAAACTGCTGCAAATAGTCTCACGGTGGTAAATCCCATATAGGTTAGCCAAGTTGATTGATTGACTTATAAACCATGAGTATCTTTAACAAACGAATTAAAAATACCCACAACAAGCAATTGCTTAGAAAAACAATCCGTATCCCAATCATAATTTTGGCTAGTACACTATTCGTACGGAACACAATTAATTTTAGCCAGTACACTATTCTTACTGTCCAAAATTAATACCGATTATACCGTTTTTACCTCAGTTTTTACTGAACTCTTTGCATCAGACATAATAGATTTATTAATAGAAGTTACTATAAATAACATTCTATATAATAGGATTAAACAAGCAAGAAAAATGGTTTTGTATTATATACAACGTGTAATTTAAAGGGTATATACATACAAAGTGCATGGCTTCTTTGGATGATAACAAACGATATGGCAAGGGTTTTGTAATCCTAAATCTACGTGTGTAGAACTTATTACAAATTCCAATACACTGACACCAGAGAACAAATTTTTCAAATTAAGAAGAACGAAGAGAATTATCGTGTTATTGGCGAGTGACGTGGAAAGTTATTGACCCTCGTAGTGCTGTGACACGTTTGTTATGATTGGTATTCAAGATATATATGAAACCAATAATTTGGTATCAATTCTTTGAGTCAGTTATTTTGTGCTGAAACTTTGCATAGAGACTCCATACCAGATGTTGTCTTCAGCCCTTTTGGATAGATATGGGGTTTCCGTTACACGTTGTATACAACTCATACCGACGTTGTTCCGAGACCATCTCAACATAGATAGATTCCTCCGTGCATCTGAAAACACGTTAATTGTAGTAAGAAGACAAAAATCTGAATAGCAGTCTTACCAAGGGGTGTCGTAATACCCAGCTACAAGGCTGTAGAGGTCAGATATAAGACGCTCCTTGTAAAACACTAATACTCAGCGGTTAGAGTAGAAGGCCATTCCAACGATGGATAGCTGTAAGTTGGGAAAAGGCTAGAAGACAATAAATATAATAAATAGACAATAATTAGACTCTCATCTTTTGGATGGATCTGCCAAGTACCAGCTGGATGCGCTTGAGTCTATTGAGAAACGGGCCAAAAGACTTATTGGCAACGATACACTGGTCGAATCTAAGCTCCAGAGTCTTGAACATCGACGACGAGTTGCTAGTCTATCGGTTTTCTATCGGTTACATTTTGGGGAGTGTGCGATGGAATTACACAATCTAATTCCGCCAAGCCCGTTCCATCATCGGACTACAAGACAAACGGCGATGCGCTATCGTTACATGGTGGACATCCCACCTATACGCACTAAACGTTTTGGGAATATCTTCATTGTGCGTACGGCTAAGGAGTGGAATTCCCTGCCGGAGGCGGAGTCTGTGTTTCCCGATAGCTATAACCTAGGGGTCTTTAAGTCAAGAGTGAATAGGTTACTTTTAGGTAAGCGTACTCCATTTTCGACCACGTCATCACTTACCATCAGGTGAGATGGTGGCCAAACGCGAGCCTATTATCAATAAAAAAAACAATTATTTTCTAATAGCTACTTAAAATGAATTCTCTGGCTCGACAGTATGATTCTCTGTATCGTGGGATCTAGATTTTTTGAAAGCATTACAATGTCTAATAATTAGTCGAATTTTAAGTTGCTTTTGGATGGAGTATAAAGGGAAGGTTGTTTATTAGGTCCTTCCACTTTGGGTGGAGCGGAGAGGAGTATTAGACTCCTACTGACTAAAAACCCTCCCTGTGCTTTAAATTCTCTTGCGTTCCGAGGCCGTGGTATCTCGTATAATGAATAAATACCTTACTCCCAAATTTCTTAAGGAATATGATTAAAAAATCACGCGGAAAGCAAATGATTCAATTGAAATTAATAAAGTTTCAGCTTTCGGTTTAAAGAAATTTATTTCTTAAAAAAGAACATACAAAGTTCACTTAACATTTAGAAACATTCTTAAATAATAATTTTCGTTCGATCTATCGAGTACATTTTGTAAGTAGTTTATTACTGCTGGTTGGCCAAATACAACTTTAACCTATTTTTAAATATATTTATTGATGTGGAGTCCCTTATTTCTTTTAGTAACTTATTATAAATCTGCGCTCCCTCAAACTGAATAGTTCTTCTTCCGTACAGTGTTCTAATCGAAGGTAGTTCTATACTATCCCCATTCCTACCGTAGTAGTGGTATGTTTTGCGTTTGAATGTGATTTGTGAGTGTAAGAGGAGGGAAAACGGGAATCTTGTTGTTCTTATGCGCAAATATTGTGTATGCAGTTTTGTTAACATTAATAGTCAGTAAGTTCTGCTTAAGCCACGTATTTAAGATATGGAGGTATTGTTGTGCTTCAGTAATAACGTTAGGTATGGAGTCTCCAAAATAAAAAAGACATGACTGTGCCATCTGTGTATAGTGAGATATGTCCCGCCAACCCAACATTACTTATATTATTTATATAGATTAAGAAAAGCAATGGTCCCAAAACTGATCCCTGCGGCACCCCGCAAACCATTTCAGCAGCTGTACTTTCAAAATGGTTCATTTTTACTATCTGATATCTGTTTTCAAGATAAGATTCGAATATTTTGTAGGCTATGGCAGTTATTCCAATGCTTTTTAGCTTTTCTAGAAGTATAGAATGACTTATTGTATCAAAAGCTTTTTTAAGATCAATGAAAATACCTAGAACTAGTTGATTTTTGTCAATATATTTTTAATAATAGTTACTAAATCTATTTTTGCTGCAAGTGTATTAGAATATGATCTAAATCCGTATTGATGTTCATATAAAAATCTATATCGTTTAAGTAATAGTAAAGTATAGTAATAGGCGTATATATAATACCTTTTCGAATATTTTTGAAATTACAGGCAATACTGAAATAGGGCTGTAGTTGCCGGAATCAGTCTTAGCTTAAGTTTTATGAATAGGGGTCACCTTGGCTATTTTTAGGCTGTCTGGGAAAATACCCGTCTTTAGACAATCATTAATGCAGTTAGTAAGAAGCTTTGGATAATAAAATGTATTAAGTGGATGTTATAACAAGCTAAATTAAAAGCAGTAATTACAATGACATTTACATATTCAGCTTGTCAAAGCGATAAGATCTTTTTGCCAAGATCAGATTAAAAATATATATAAACCTGACACATGATTATTGAAATGGCACATTTTTTAACCCACGACGCAAAAACACAAACAGACACGTCAAACTTATAACACGAGGGGTGTTATAAGTTTGACGTGTCTGTCTGTGTGTCTGTCAGTCTGTCTGTGGCATTATAGCTCCCGCACGGATGAAGCGATTTCAATTTTTTTTTATTTTTATTAAAGGTGACTTATGTGCGAGTGTTCTTAGACATGTTTGATGAAAATCGGTTGAGCCGTTTTAAAAGTTGTGGGGGGTGAAAATGGGGATGAATAATCAAATGTTGTCAAATATACCCAAGTGGGGTATCAAATGAAAGAACGCGACGAAAATATTACATGGAATATCTAACCCAAACGTAGAAATGTTTTGGAAACAGTTTCATTGGTTAATGACATGTAAGAAATTGAATAGAAGCGTTAATAGTCTAATGGCTATGGTGTCGGACTTGTGATCGAGAGGTCGCAGGTTCGAACCCCACCCTTTAATAGTGTGAATTCTAACCACATTTCTAGGCCTTTTTTTAAATGAATAAAAAAATTCTTACGGCTGCGTCTATCCTATCAAATAAAATTTTGTTTAAAATTTCCGAATGTAATTCCGTGTGCATAAAAAGGTAGGGTCCACTTCTAGAACCTTCTTACAACTGCACCTACGTACATTAATTCCTCTACAATTTCCCGAACAACCTTGGAGCCGGCTTCATAGTGTAGTAACATCGCTTCCTGATCGCTTTAGTTTATCGCATGCTAATTAGCAAAACGGTGATTAACGACTACTCAAACAGATTCGCTTGCCTTGTAAAAGTTTACTCACGTAAAAGAATGTTAGCTTATTTTATTAAAGAGGTCGATCTACCAATGTTCATAAATCCTTGCGGTCGGCTTTTAGTGTAGGTAACGTTTTTGTCATTGGCATTGGCTTTCCAATCTTTGGCCCTGGACAGAACTCAAGAAATCATGGGGCCAAGTCTTTGCCCAGAAGTGGAATTATGCAAGCTAATAATAACAGTAATTGACTATCTGATCCCACGGCCTATGAACTGTAATTTCAGATTTTCCGTTTCATATACCGTACACCAACGGTTAACGTTACAAGTACCGTATGCGTGGGCTTGCGGACGATGAGCAGGGTTAGCTCACCGTCTGGTAAGGACCAGGTCCGGGTCGACGGCGTGTCGCGTCGTGTTCCACGCACCGTAAAGAGCAGTCAGAAAAAAGAAAGAAAAATAATAATTTTTATTTGTAAAGATGTAAAATCAGTTGTAAAGTACACAATAGATCCAAAAACTAAAAATTTAACAAAAAATAACACCCTTGCGCCACCCATCTTCTCAGTACAGCGGGATGTGCTGGGGCGGCAGCTGCAGGTGCAGAAAATCTCAAACGGCGCAAATACAACAACCTAATTGGGTGCTATATGTTTGAGCCGTTTGGGGTTGAAACGTTTGGACCATGGGGTCCGAGTGCGCATCGCCTCTTTCGTGACATCAGCAAACGATTAGTCGACTCCACAGGTGACCAGTGGGCTGGCCTTTTCTTTGGACAGAGAATCAGCATTGCCATTCAACGTGGCAATGCGGCCAGTGTTCTGGGCACTTTTCCCATTGATAGCGATGTTAACGAATTTTTCGATGCTCTGTAATTTATTTTTATTTTCGTCTGTATATATTTTTATTAAATATAGAAATACTTAAGTTAAATTGTTCCAAAATAAAACATATTTTATTTAATTTGAAAAAAAAAAATGAAATAAAACAGCATTACGTATGCCTCATGGCTGCACGGTGCGAAATAGGCCCTGTTCAGCAAAATGCCAGACAATTGTAAATTGGCTGACGTAGGTTTTCAACTGGACAGTACTATAACGTGGTCCTATAGGGGCATTGGCTGCTGGAGTTGCGCGGACGTCCTAACGAAATACTGCGGCCAAGGACCGCAAGAAAAACTGAAGGAACAGAATGGATGTTTAGTTACTAGAGGTCTGACACTCCCTTCCGCTCCACCCAGAGCGGGAGAAGTCACTCAATTATTCTCCCACCCCAAAAAAAGGCTCGTTATAATTAGCAATATAAAAAACATGAGAAAAAGGTCATATAACATACCTTACCTTACCTAACAATGGAACAGCTAATTTATAAACAAAAAAATCGTTCATTGAACTCTGGTTAAGAACATTCTAGTTACAATATAATGGTTAGAAATAGTCATCGATTCTCGTCATGATGACAGACCAAATCTTTTGAAATCATCGATTTTGATTGATTGTATAATGATGTTAATGTTAGCAAATAAAAACAACACATAAAAACGATTCATAGGAGGTTTGAGGTTATATTTTCGAGCCGTTTGGGGTGGAGACCTTGGGATCGTGGGGTCCGAGTGCACACAAATTATTTAAAGAACTATCCAGGCGCCTAGTTGCCACTTCGCGTGACCCAAAGGCTGGCTTTTACCTTGGACAGCGGTTAAGCATTGCCATACAGCGTGGCAATGCCGCCAGTCTTTTGGGCACATTACCTGTAGACAGCGAAGCGCACGAATTTCTGGACGCCATATTTTAGTTTATTTTCAGATGTATATATGTAGTTTATGGTTTTTATTTAAGTGTATACTCAATTATTGATTAAATAAATCACTGAAGGAACTAAAAAAAAAACGATACATATTTGAAACATTTTGACATAAAAAAATTATTTGTACAGACGCCAGCACATCAAGCTACAACAAACTGTCAAATTTCTTTAATAGATTTTCAACTTTATCGTTCTAGAAATTAGGTTCAATTTTGATTGGGAAAATTTGACAGTTTCGGGTAGCTTCATGTGCTGGCGTCTGTACTAATCTCACAATTGATTAGCCATCCGCGCAGGAGATATTATAGCGCACAAGTATATGCAGGTACAGGAACACTCTCTGTACCTTTACTCTCAATGTCCGATGGGATGGCAATCCGACACGACCGGATAGAGATCTGGTGTAGGACTATCAGCGCCTCTTGATCAGCAATCGTGATTGCTACCTCTAGGCCACCGAGGCAGTTAAGGAATATTGATTGCGTATGAACGCAGCGATGAGTGAATGAGAGAGTAGGGAAGCGAGCCGAGAGAAAAGACTCAGACGGTACATAATTGTAAGAAGTTTGACATTATTTACAAAGATTGACATTTGATCAATGTTACGTAATTATGAACATATATTTAATTTATTTGTTTTCAAAATTGATATTTCACTATTTTGTTCTTATTTGTCGTTACATGGTGGACATCCCACCTATATGCACTAAACGTTTTGGGAATACCTTCATTGTGCGTACGGCTAAGGAGTGGAATTCCCTGCCGGAGTCTGTGTTTCCTGATAGCTATAACCTAGGGGTCTTTAAGTCAAGAGTGAATAGGTTACTTTTAGGTTAGCGTGCTCCATCTTCGACCACATCATCACTTACCATCAGGTGAGATGGTGGTCAAACGCGAACCTATTATCAATAAAGAAAAGAAAATTAGTCTAATATTATAATCATCCACTAAGTTTTATCAGTGACATTTAAATATTTATTTGCACGCCACTAAGGCCAAACATGACTGATCTATACAACGTGTAACGGAAACCCCATATCTATCCAAAGGGGCTGAAGACAACATCTGGTATGGAGTCTCTATGCACAGTTTCAGCTCAAAATAAGTGACGCAAAGAATTGATACCAAATTATCGGTTTCATATATTTCTTGAATACCAATCATAACAAACGTGTCACAGCACTACGAGGGTCAATAACTTTCCACGTCACTTGCCAATAACACGGTGATTCTCTTCGTTCTTCTTAATTTGAAAATTCTGCCTCTGGTATCAATGTATTGAAATTTCTATTATACTTCACACATGTAGACATAGGATTAAAAAACCCTTGCCATATCGTTTATTATCATCCAAAGAAACCATGCACTTGGTATGTATATACCTTTTAAATTACACGTTGTATAATGTTATTTTAATAACTTGCATGCTCTGTATACTATGTATACTCATATTTCAACAAATAAAGAATATTGAATCTTTAAGTTAATAAAATAAAATAAAGGAGTTTTCGGGATGTTAAGAAAGAAATAAAATGGTTGACGAACTAAATATGAATAGAAGGTCTACTGTTTTTCAGAGTATAACAGCCAACCGAGATAATTTATTTATGTTTCCAAGATTAAGTTATAGTGAATTAATACTGTTTGCTCTAGGTACTTACCAGATAAGGTAAGCCAGATCGTACTACGGAGAACATATTCAATTTCATGGAGCATTTAGAATAGAAATATGTAGGGACACAAGATTTTTCTCAATACAATCTAAGAGGAAGTGGTGACTTGACATTAATAAGAGGAAAACTTAAGTCCAAGCATATTTCAAGAAAACAATATTATGTCTATATTTTAATAGAAAATAATGTGTCTGGCAGATCTGGTATAGTCGAATATTGTTGGAATTGTTTGGTAGGTCGATTAACCTGTGGATTTTGCACTCACGTAATGACATTAGTGTGGTATCTTGGATGGGCTAGCTATCAAGAAAATATCTCTCCGTCAGCAGAATTTCTGAATGATGTAATTATAAGAGATTTAGATGAAAATGATGATGATTAATAAACCATTTCACTTTAACATAGTGTATAATTTGTTTTTCCCTTTTTGTTAATCATATGTACTATATATATACCGAAAGCCAATGAATTGTGTTATTAAGACAAGTGACCCCTTTTGACAATACAAGAACTAAGTTGTACCTACTTTTTAGAGGTATACAAACTATTTATCGTTGTTCTTTACTATGTCTAGTACAAGTTATTTGTGCTGGAGAAACAGAAATTATTATGCATGACACTCGATTTTTGTGCCAATCATCGAGAGTAAGCAGCGACGTAAGTTAGTTTGAAAGAACTCACAAAATAAAAAAGATGGTTAGACCATAGCTAAGTAAGTATTTCTATTTTAGATTACAATTCGAGAGTTAATAAGTTAGTTCTAGCACATTAAATCTTAACGGCAAATCCTAACCTAAAAAGTACCTAAGATTAATAATTTTTGGACTTCGTAGCGTTTTAATCGCAAAAATGACTACGTGACATTATTTTCTAAACTTAAAGGTAGTATTTCTTCGATACCTTATAACTATACATCAACTTTCATTGTCAGGTTTTGAAATGTATGGACAGTGGTCATTCTTCTTTATTTGACAAAAAATACAAGAAATAAGATCAAAAACTTGTTCAAATAGTAATAGCATTGGGTGTGCCTCACGGCTATCATGGCACGGAAATTACATTTTGGAGTCTATCACTCGGGCCCTGTCTCTCTCCCTCACGCGTTCAGCCTCCTCCTTCGCTAGCAGGACTGCTTCGCAGAAGGTGGCGACTGCATCCCATTCCCTCTCACACCATGGCCTGAACCAAGGCCGGGCGTGAGAGGCCGCCGCCGCTGATCGCCTCCACGAGGACACGGCGGTGCTCCGCCCAAAGCAGGGCACACCTCGATCGTGTGCTCCACCGTGTCCTCCGGGTGGTCCTAGATTGGGTAGGAGCCGCTTCAGTGCAGCCCCCGCCCATAATACGATACCTTGGGGTAGAAAGGTCGTATAAACCATTTTCACCCAAAATGAGTTATGAATATCTATAGAGCGAAAAATTCTAAACAAGACTACGTTCATAACTCATTTTGGGTAAAAATGGTTTATATGACCTTTCTACCCCAAGGTATCGAATTCTTTAGTGACATAATCGAAATCTAGACCACTTCTAATTAGTTAACTATTTACCAACCCATTGGCACTCTTTCATTGACAAATTCAAAGACAATCCAAACATTGTCCTTATTTCGTGTCAATTATTATTGTAAAGAAATACTTATAAATACTTAGTTTTGTAAACAACATTGACCGCGACCCAATTGTAAGCGGTGTGATTGATAGGTTTTGCAGACTTTGGATAAGTAGGTTATGAGTTTGTCGTGTTAGTTTGTTTGTTATATCTGCACGATGTTCTGGAAGTGTTGATATTTGTAATTTTCTAGCGACCACTTCTGGGTTTTTACGTGAATAATTAAATTTTTTGAAGACATTCAATGTAATATGTATTTTATATAGGCTCTCCAACAAAAAATATGCATAACTCGTACCTGCCATGAAACTTAAAAAAATATATAGGTGTAATCTTTCACTTATTTGACACAACAGCATGCACAATGAAATTAACAAAAAACTAAGCTAACAAATTAATTAAAATAAATCATCGTACCCCAGAAAACAAATGAAAATCTAGAAAACGATGATTGAGAAATTAGTAGCACTTAGGAGGATAAATAACTCATTTTTATTTGTTCTTAAAAGATGAAGAGAAATTAGACAAAGAGAACAGAAAGCAAGAGAAATTTTTACAGAGAAATAACTAAAACTCTAGAAATTTCTCTTGTATGCAGGTGATTAAAACTATTTAAATTCACTGGCAAAAATACTCTGACCGTGTGTTTCAGTGCGGCAATCGAACCCGCCACACGCAGCACAGCAGCCAATTACCTACTCAACCACTGTGCCAACCGTGTTCTCAAAGATATGAAATGATCCCACCTCGACCCACCTTAACCCTGACTCGTGTGGCTGTGTTATTTACTGTAATTAAATAATTATTTACATATAAATTAGCAATTTAAAACCACAAACTGTAAGTCGAGGTCATCTAAAACCGAGACTGCGATTCTACGTAATTTATGAAAATCTGGATTTAATCAAGTTGGTCTGAATATAAACAATTGAAGATTTTTTTTTTGTTGTTGTTTATAGATTGACTTAACGAATAAAAATACCATTTGAAAAAAATATACTGGATGTGTGAAACTGGTTTCACTAGACGCACCTTTAGAATTGCAGTGGCTTAATTCAAAATTTTAAGAAAATAACTTTTATACACAGAACGACTTATAAACATGTCGCACCTTTAGAATTGAAGTGGCTTATTTCAAATTTTAAGAAAATTACTTTTATACACAGAACGCCTTATAAACATGTATTCTATCAGCTTATTAAAAAAAAGAATCTTGTGTCTCGTGTGGCATTAAACGCTTAGTCTAAAGAAATAAGAAATATAATCGAGAAATAAGAAAATTGACAATTCTTCAACTACATTTTTCGCATTTCCCAAAAAACAAGATTTTTGGATTAAGCCACTTCAATTCCAAATGGGGGGATGTATAAAATTTAAGTCGTTCTGTGTATAAGAGCCATTTTCTTAAAATTTTGAATTAAGCCACTTCAATTCTAAAGGTGCGTATGTAGCCAAGGGGTATCGTGTTACCCAGTTCTAATACTCCAGTCCAGTACAGTCCAGTCTAATACTCAGCTGTATCCGGTAAGACTGGAAGCTGACTGACATAGTTTTGACAGGCCTGTTGGTCTAGTGGTCAGTGGCCCTGACTGCTATGCGTAAGGTGGTGGGTTCGATTCCCACCCGGGACAAATGTTTGTGTGATGAGCACGATCATTTGTTCTTTGTCTGGGTGTAATTTATCTATAATATGTACTTATGTATTTAGAAATATATATGTATGTTTATCAGTTGTCTAGTACTCATAGCACAAGCTCTGCTTAGTTTGGGACTAGATAGCATTGTGTGAAAGTTGTGGAATATTATTATTATTATAGTTGGGGAAAATAGATGACAAAATAAATGGGCCATTTGTCAGATACTGGGCTGCTAGGCATGTGCGCACAGGCGTACATGTCGCCAATTATTTTTATTTTTATTAAGTGTACTAACAATAGGTTAAGCTTCTTGCTAACACTCTATGGATCAATGGTCTGAGATAAATAAATAAATATTAAAAAAAACCTTTTAGCAAAAATTAGAACTGACTTCCATATAAAAACACTACAAAGGCAAAAATAACTTTTTTTGCGGTAGTCGGTGTCATTTGTTTTGTATTTTCTCTTTTTTTGACACCGCCTTCCGAGATTAAAGTTATTTTTGCTTTTGTAGTGTTTTATATGGAAGTAGGTTGTATTTTTTGCTAAAAAGTTTATTTTTCACGCTTTTTAGTGGGTTGGTTTGTAATTTATCTAGTTACAAAAGCCAAAACGTCAACTACTTATCACCTTTCGGAAAATATTGCTTTTCCCGGTACAGAGCCGTAAATTTTTGAGGAGTTCTCCTGGTACTTCACCATCAGCTCTACTTCACCATATGCATTGTAATGAGCATAAAGTGCTTAACATCTATATTCAAGTAATCTAATCGCAATCCACGAAATACTTATAATTGAGTAGTTTCGGTGGCCATCTGGGGTCTTCATCATCAGTTCCACTTCCTCAAATGGTGCTTTTCGAGAGCAACTGCACAAGGTACTTTAAGAAATACCCAAAACGCTGTTGTGTGCCTTATAATATTTGAAGAGTTTTCTCGATTTCTCAATGATTCCATCATCAGACCCAAACATAACGACAATAGGACCAACTAGAAAGTATACCCTTTCAAACAAAAAAAGATTTTTTAAATCGGTCCCGCCATCTGCGAGTTATGAGGTAACATAAAAAAAAGTTCAAGACGAATTGAGAACCTCCTCCTTTTTTTGAAGTCGGTTAAAAAGCTAACCAGATGATGATGAGGTGTGCAATTGATGCTTAATAAAGAAATGATAGTCATGAAAAGAAAAACCTGTTTTCGCTCCTTGACTGTCCATCTATTAAACGCGCTTCGAAAGTGTATCTTCGAAAGTGCTGTGTAGCATTGAACGAAAATTAAAATAGCATCGACGACGAGTTGCAAGTCTATCGGTTTTCTATCAGTTACATTTCGGGGAGAGTGCGATGGAATTACACAATCTAATTCCACCAAGCCCGTTCCATCATTGGACTACGAGACAAACGGCGAAGCGCCATCGTTACATGGTGGACATCCCACCCATACGCACCAAACGTTTTCGGAATACCTTCATTGTGCGTACGGCTAAGGAGTGGAATTCCCTGCCGGAGTCTGTGTTTCCCGATAGCTATAACCTAGGAGTCCTTAAGTCAAGAGTGAATAGGTTACTTTTAGGTAAGCGTGCTCCATCTTCGACCACATCATCACTTACCATCAGGTGAGATGGTGGCCAAACGCGAACCTATTCTAAATAAAAAAAAATAAAAAAAATGTTATTGAAGTAGCTTAAAGCTCGAGGAACTTTATACTGCAAATTAAGGAGGGTTATGTTTTTATATTCTGCACATGTGGCTTCCCCGGCTTATTGTAATTGCGTTATCGACTAGTGTATTAACAACTCCACTTTCGTGAGTGTGTCTTTTTATTTTTCCCTACGATAATCCAACTGATTTGACAGATTTTATTGTTTGTTTCATTTTTATTATTAATTTATCCTTCATTACTAAAGTCTAACGTTGTCGCTTCTCAAGTTTATTTTAATATAATGTAAAGCTATTTTGTGAATGGGAGAACACTGTAGACTCTTAGATTTGTTTAAAAAATTACATTTCGGGGAATGTGCGATGGAATTACACAATCTAATTCCGCCAAGCCCGTTCCATCATCGGACTACAAGACAAACGGCGATGCGCCATCGTTACATGGTGGACATCCCACCTATCCGCACTAAACGTTTTAGGAATACCTTCATTGTGCGTACGGCTAAGGAGTGGAATTCCCTGCCGGAGTCTGTTTCCCGAAAGCTATAACCTAGGGGCCTTTAATTCAAGAGTGAATAGGTTACTTTTAGATAAGCGTGCTCCATCTTCGACCACATCATCACTTACCATCAGGTGAGATGGTGGTCAATCGCGAGCCTATTATCAATAATAAAAAAAAAAAAATTGTAATTCCATTGTGCTGTATTAATTGGTCTATACTGCCCTCTCATACCTAATTAACCAGTATTATGGATCCATTGTAAGAATGATATTTTGATTTCAAAAGAGTAACTGTGGAGTTTCTTGCCGGTTCTTCTCCATAGAAAGCGCCCAATTTCGAACCGTGCCCTGACTGCTGACGTTTTGTAAGTGCCCACGTAGGGTTATGTGAAATAAAACATTTTAAGTTTGAGTTTGATAGGTTAATGTGATTACCCATCCAAGGGTTGACCTCGGCATGTGTTGATTAAAATAAGAGATCACCTGGTGTGGCTGTTACTACGCTTATTTAGCCATGAGTTCCACATAACTCATCAACTTATTTTATTACAAACCATTCGCCCCGGTTTCGCAGTCCATTAATCCATCCCCCAGTCACAACCTGTATAAGTACGTAGGTTATCACTTATTTATATAAATAGTGTTTATCGTACGAATAGTCGGGTATTGTCCTCAATTTGATATTAATGAACTAAGTATCTGTATTGAGTGATAAGTACTGTGCACATGTTATTGATTAAATCTATTAATATATTTGGAAAAGGTACGTAAGTTATACAGGTTATGTATACAAATATTAACGAAGCTCATTTACTTAACGTCATAACTTTCAAGGATGACCTGAATACCTTTTAGGGCTAGAACTTAGTCTTTCATGTAAAGTTTTGTGTGACAAAGTTTCCAAATATAACAATAGGTTATGGGCCCACAATAAGGCCGAGCAGTTTGGAAACCCCGGCAGGTATAAACTGCTCTGACAAGATGCCATGGCCCCGGATTGCAAGAGCAACTGAAGCAGAAGTATGAGACTCCCGTCCGTTCCACCCAAAGCAGGAGGAGTCATTTCTTGATTTTATGTAAAATTTTGTGTGATGAACAGTGATCGGAGTAGGTAGATTGATTTTTGGTACTTGTATCATAAATGCACACAGAAAGAAGAACATGGATAAGCCATTTTCCCGGAAAGTAATTCCGGTATTTCCGGATTCAATTAAACATTGTTAATGTTGGTAGTGATATTATTCCTACTCAATTCAAAAATTTAAAGGAAGGTATAAAAACTAAATTAATTCATTATTTATCTGTTGAATAATAAAAACAATCTAATTCCGATCGAAGCTTTAATTTTTATTTTTTTAATTCCTACCTTTTTTTTGAGGATGGCAAATCATCAAATGACTCCTTCCACTCTGGCAGAATAAAATTCCTACATAAATTCCGGTTTTTTTTTAATAATCCACCAATTCCGGAGGAATGTCCATATTAATATATACGTTTCGGATCAATGACCCCATTTCAATCTACCTACACCGATCACTGGTGATGATGTTTCCAAACATAACAATATGTTATGGGCCCACGATAGGGTCAATACCTGTCGGGATTCTAAATGCCGTGGCCCCGGAATGCAAGAGCAACTCAAGAACAGATTAGTTCAGGCTGACACTCCTTTCCACTCCACGCAGAGCGGGAGGAGTCGTTTGATGATTTTCACCCAAATAAAAATTAATGTTATCGACAAGCGAATTCACGGTATCTTCCATATTATGGGCAGGGCTTTAAATACATTTGCGGTTTTGTAAGTTGATACTTTTTCTTATCGAGCAAGACGGTTTTTTTTACAAAAAGAGTTTTTATTGTTTTTTTTTATTGAGCCGGATTTCGACATAATGATTTTCATTATATATCTCACGGATCAGGATTGAAAAAAAAATGTAATTACATATTTTTTTTATTAAGATCATCTACTATATAATAATTATAAGGCGTAGGTGCGCACGAATTCGTCTATGGCATAAAAACCGACGGTTTTTATAAATTGTTTGTTATAACGAATATGATTGATTTTCCAAACCAATTTATCATTAAACGTTGTCAATGTGTAGCAAATTAGATTAGAAACCCGTTTATGAGTAAAAATCTATCATATCTTACTAATTATTTATTATGGATCAAAAGTCAAGGTTGAGTCAGATATAGTTTTGAACCAGGAACAATAATATTGATTCGATAATAATTTATCTTTTTTGACACACTGACATTGGTATCATCTGCTGTCCTTTTACCAAATATTGCACTCTCAGAATGAATGGGACTTAATTAAAAAAATAGTAATTTTCGGATTTGAGCAGTAATGCTGCTTAGCATTGAATAAATTATGTTCATATATCCCAAGTGGCAAATATATATGCTGTCTCTTTATAACTCTTAATTCAGATCCCTGTTTCCATGGCAATTCAGAGTAATGTTTCAGGCCAGTTTACATCAAAATCTGAAATTACACGAATTTAGAGTTAGGTCACTTTCATTCTAAGGGTGCGATATGTCGGGTTGAGTGGCAGTAGGATGGAGCGACTGTGTATCGACCTTCACTAACCGAGTAGCAGGGTAACACGATACCCCTTGGCAAGACCGAAGTCAGATTTACAAATAATAATAATACATATAATAATAATAATATTCCACAACTTTCACACAACGCCATCTAGTCCCAAACTAAGCAGACCTTGTGCTATGAGTACTAGACAACTGATAAACATACATATATATTTCTAAATACATACATATTATAGATAAATTACACTCAGACAAAGAACAAATCGCACCCTTAGTAATATAAAGACACAACTCAAAAAAGTAGATTTTTGTGTTGTGTGTGTTGTGAGAAATCGCGTTTCAAGATTCTGGATTCCTACATTACCGAATACATATATTTTTTCATATAACATGCTTATTATTTAAGTTAGCCAAGCGGTATAGTTAGTTAACCGGTTAGTTAACCGGTAGCGAATTTCATTTTGTGCCCTTATACAAACATTTGTCCTGGGTGGGAATCGAACCCACGACCTTGCGCAGAGCAGTCAGGGCCACTGACCACTAGACATAGGCAAACATGTGGAAATTACAGCCGAGATGAACGGCTTAACATGCTTGCCAAGGCACGGAGGAATCCGGGGTTGCGGGAAAGTTCTAACGAGATACTGCGGCCCCGGAACGCAAAGGCAACTGAAGGAACAGGGTGGGTTTTTAGTCAGTAGAAGTCTGACAGTGCCTTACGCTCCACCCACAGCGGTGATACCGATTTCTGGGTGGAAAAATCAACAAATGACTCCAATTTAATGATTTCCCCACCCAGAAAAAAACGAAACCTCTTGGTAAGACTTAAGTCAGATTTACAGGCTTCTAACTATACAACGTGTAACGGAAACCCCATATCTATCCAAAAGGGCTGAAGACAACATCTGGTATGGAGTCTCTATGCACAGTTTCAGCACAAAATAACTGACTCAAAGAATTGATACCACATTATTGGTTTCATATATTTCTTGAATACCAATCATAACAAACGTGTCACAGCACTACGAGGGTCAATAACTTTCCAAGTCACTTGCCAATAACACGATAATTCCTTTCGTTCTTCTTAATTTGAAAAAAAATCGGTCTCTGTTATCAGTGTATTGGAATTTGTAATAAGTTCTACACACGTAGACTTAGGATTACAAAACCCTTGCCATATCGTTTCTTATCATCCAAAGAAGCCATGCACTTGCTATGTATATACCCTTTAAATTACACGTTGTATACAGAATGGATAATGACAAATGAGCAATAAATGAAAACACTGGCAATAGTCACCGTAATGAACATCTTTTTGTATGTAACCAACACTGGAATCGCGAAAAAAAATAAACAACTGTTCAGTACATTTGGTCGACATATGCACACACAAATGTATAGGGCAGTCTCAGATTTTTTGCGATTTAAGTGTTGGCCTCTTAAAAAAATAGTTGTTCATTATGATAAGTATTGCCAGTGTTTCCATTTATTGCATATATGTCGTATACATACTGTATAACGAGTGTCAAACATGTACTCGTAGAAATGTCAACCGGGATCAACATTCCAAGGAACGGAGGGATCCCGATATGTTACGAGGTCACTCCAATCAGAGATAACCTTGAAGATCGTACAACTGTTATTATTTTGCAAAATACTCCTCGACCTCCTTTCCTTATCTAGCGAATATACTTCAAAACCTTAAAACACTAACATTTCTACCTTCACCATATTGGAATTTGAACTGTCACATTGTAAATCTGCGATAATCTATATCTGCTATCCCTAGTAATATTATTAATGCTAAATTAAATATTTTTTATTTATAATATAAAAAATAATAAATAATTAAAATAAAATTAATTAGTCAATCAATATTATTCTCTTTCTGTCTGTCTGTCAAACTTTCACGTCTAAATCAAAAACTGATTTTTATATACCATTGCGACCTCGGAGAGAGACAAAACGTTTCACGAGAGCGAAGCCACGTGTAGAAACAAGTCATATTATAAATGCAAAACTTTAGATTTATCGATGTTTGATACTCAATCTCGCAAAAATATCTAAACGATTGTGGAAGTAATTTGGCAATGAGATAGATAGTCTGGAATAGCAGGAGATATAAAGTCGTATATCGCATTTAGGTAAGTGTGATATACGACTTTTTATAGGCAATATAAAACAAATGACAGTCAGGACCTTAGGCTTAAGGTGCTTTTCGAGTTACGGAGGAACCATATCTTCAGATTGAAGATCCCCGTACGATTATTATAATTAAGCCACGAGCACCTTCTATGTGATAACAAACTATGACTGAAAAGATTGAATCGTTCGGATGAAATTACTTAGAACACAGGGGTAAAATTAATTATAAACGATTCATGTCAGTAAGTGATTTAATGCATATTTTACCGCAGTATCTAGAGAAATTGCTGACTTTCTCTATCATGCACGATAGATGCAATCTTCTTACGATAATACCGTTCGAAACATGAAATTGCAGTTCATTCAATTAGATATAAATCTACACAGAGAAATCAAAGTGGAATGCAAACGAATACTTAACTCTAAATTTTCCGATGGTCTAGGTTAGTGATGAGTTAGGTGATAGCAGGTTAGTAGGCTCACAGAATTCATCTATTCCGTGAGTAGACTGGAAACTACAACGTGTAATTTAAAGGGTATATACATACAAAGTGCATGGCTTCTTTGGATGATAACAAACGATATGGCAAGGGTTTTGTAATCCTAAGTCTACGTGTGTAGGACTTATTACAAATTCCAATACACTGATACTAGAGACCGAATTTTTCAAATTAAGAAGAACGAAAGGAATTATCGTGTTATTGGTAGCAAGGGTTTTGTAATCCTATGTCTACATGTGTGGAACTTATTAGAAATTTCAATACATTGATAGGTACCAGAGACCGAATTTTTCAAATTAAGAAGAACGAAAAGAATTATCGTGTTATTGGTAAGTGACGTGGAAAGTAATTGACCCTCGTAGTGCTGTGACACGTTTGTTATGATTGGTATTCAAGAAATACATGAAACTAATGATTTGGTGTCAATTCTTTGAGTCACTTATTTTAAGCTGAAACTGTGCATAGAGACTCCATACCAGATGTTGTCTTCAGCCCTTTTCCGTTACACGTTGTATAGCCAGTTCCATCTCCCATGTGTAAGTAAGGAATCATGCAAAGGGGATGTATAAATGGGATCGCAAGCCGATCTCCAGCCACCGTAGGCACGGATTTGCGGACGGCAAGCAGGGATAGCTCACCGTCTATTAAGAACGGTTCAGGTCGACGACGGCGCGTCGTGTTTCACGCGCGCCTCAAACCGCAATCTGACGGGGCCCGATAGATCCATTGCCTGCTGGGTTTGCAAGAATTTTCTAACGACATAGTCTAACCTAACGCAAGGGCAACTAAAGTAATAGAGTGGGTTTTTAGTCAATAAAAGTCTGACACTCCCTTTCGCTCCATCCAGAACGGGGGCAGTTATTTGTAGTTTTATTCCCCGATAAAAAGAGGGCGTATGTCCTTTCCCAAGGTACTATCTATCGCGGCCATAATACCAATGACCCTTCTCAATACACTTCCGTTTTGCGGCGACCTTATTAGTAACATGTTAATATTATTCGCAAAATTGTTACGTTTGAATAAGGCTGCCTGCTTATAAACCTTGGTGAAATCCAGATCAGTAGGAAGTTTATTATAATCTTCTGTTTGATCTTGAGGAGTTCGTGGCTCAATAATAACAGCTGCACGGATCATTCTTCAAGGTCAAGCAACGATTGGATAGGTTGGCTTGTGGATTGGTAACCATCTTAACAAATCGAGATTCCACCACGCCTCAGATAGGCAGCATAGATATAGGCAGTATCACTACATAGTATAAAACAAAGTCGCTTCCCTGTCTGTCTGTCCCTATGTATGCTTAGATTATAAAAACCCCGCAACGGATTTTGATGCGGGTTTTTTCAATAGATAGAGTGATTCCTGAGGAAGGTTTTAGCGTATAATAAGTTAAGGTTTTGTGTAGATTGAATGAAATACGACGATATTACTTCAACATGTCGGAAAGAATTAAGCCCATCGGGAGCTTTAACCGAAAACGCTGCCAAAACCTTTTGAGTTATAAAAATACAATGTATAGCGGGATTGTTTCTCTTTTATAGATCTACAAAAAAGTCCGCGATGGCATATGTCTATCTCCCAAGAATAACCCACAATAACAATTTTTTTCTTTTACAAATTACATTTAAAGTTAATTACGAATCTTTTTTAACAGTACAGTATTATACCTTATCCGATTAAATACGTCAGATATGTTGATAATTTAATGTAGATCAAAATTGCTTTTTACACTATATCAATAAAATGAATATCTTATGAGTTATCGCCGATATACAAGTGTGGCAAATTAGCGGACGAGGCAAAATCATATATATATAAGCAAATATAAACTTTATTACCCGAGCGAAGCCGGGCCGGGTCGCTAGTCTCTATATAAAATATTATTAGTCTGCATCCAGTTGATCTAGAAGCCGACGCGAATATAATTATTTGGGTAAAAGCACGATGATTGAAAGCCATCAAATAAATTTTAGTTTTTTTTTTCTTTTCTTTCTATTTCTATTTAATAGATGCACGAAAATAAACCGGTTTGTCGGTCAGTTTTTACGAGCTTACCAAAAAAAAACCAAACAAATTATGCGATCAAAAACCTTCTTAGCGGGTTTTGTCTATGATTATAGTTTATTAGTCGGTACCTCCCCAATCGATTGATTTACGAGTTTTTGGTCATGATTTCGAGGTCAAACCAGAAAAAGTGACCGTTATTTTTGTGTTAAGAGGCGTTCCTCTAATCAATGAACTACACCAAATATCCTGTTTGATAAAGACCACCAGGCTAGTTCAAGTAATATACGTCAATAGCCTAAAGGATGTCAGACACAAACATATTTAGCTTAGTTTGAGGGTTAACAAGGTTGCTAGTAATATGAATTCTACCCAAATTGCTAGTTTTAAAAGACAATAAATAATCATGTCAAGTCTTATTCACTTAAGCGAGTGCACTCAATTCTAAACCAAACTCATTACTTTTTAAATTAAATCTGCGCGAATTCACATCGCGAAATTATTTGAATTTCGAATCCATATTTAAAATGTCAGTCTCAATGATTAAAAACCATAATAAATTATCTAAACTTAAACCGATGACATTCTAAAAAATGTTTCCATTAGCGGTGGCAATGTCAATGTCAAATTTGATGAATAATGGCAGGAAATGTTTTGACATGCAATGTTTAGACACCGTGCACCGGATAGGTTTGAATTCGATAATATCCAAGCAAATGTGACATTTGTCTTGGCAAGAAGGCTTTTTTTTTTTTAAATTGCAAGATTTCTTTTTGTCTCTTGATCTCGCCTGATGGTAAGTGATCTACGATGACATTACATATACGCTCATTTATTTCATTTTATAAGTTTTACAAAAATCAATGCATAGTTATCATTAATTTTATTTAACGCATGGGCAATCAAGGAGAAAGATAAATTGTATCATCAGCCATCTTATCAGTTTATTTGTAAAAAAATAAGTCAGGAAAAATAAACATTTGCATTTTTTTTATTTTGTTAAAGGAGAACTAACAATGTGCGTAGAATCCATATTACTAGCGATCCTGTTAACCCCTCCAACTAAGCTAAATATGCTTGTGTCTGGAGTGGGTTCACGGCAATAGTGTAATGGGTGGGGTTCGAACCCGCGACCTCTCAATCATTCATAAGTCACTTAAATACTATTAACACTTATACAACATGTAACGGAAAGGGTATATACATACCAAGGGTCCAGCTTCTTTGGAAAACGATATTGGAAGGGTTTCAACTCAAAATAAAATACTCTAAAAATTGATACTAAATTTTCGGTTTCGTAAGTTTCTTAAATTGAAATCATAACAATCGTGTCACTGCACTACGTAGGTCAATAACTTTCCACATTACTTGCAAATATCACGATAAATCTCTTCCGTAATTCTGTGCGCCTAGTACTGTAGTAGCCTACCGTCCAGGCGGTGACTTCATTACTTCCGAACATGTAGAGATAGGATTAAAAAACCCTTCCAATATTGTTTGATATCACTCGAAGAAACCGTGCTCTTGGTATGTATATACCCTTTCCGTTACACGTTGTATATATATTATTAAAAACTAAACAAAAAGGTTAAATAACAAACTTGGCAAATAAAAAAGATACAATATAATGTTAGCAGACTTTTACTGTACCTATAGCTAAACTCAATATCCTAAGCTAAGATGTCATACTTGTTTGTGATTGAAAGGTCACGGGTAAACCCACACCAGACACAAAACAATTAACAAGATTGCTAGTAAGTATCTATGAAAAAGAATTTTCCAAATCGGTTCAGCCGTCTTCGAGTAATCGGTGATCAACCTACAAAAAAAAAAACGCGTCGACTTTTTTTTCGTCGGTTAAAAAAGAAACTTAAACAAACCCAGACTATTAAAATAAATTACGTCTGACCTTAAATTAAACAGAGTGCTAAAACATGTGACATCAATTCATCTATAAAAAAAGAAAGATAACAAAAAACTACAGCTTTAAAAAATCACTTAGACGGAGGTTATTAATCAAAACACTAGCTTATAATCAATTAATTATTGCCCACAATTTGTTATAACTATAAATAAGGGTTACTAGGCTATGATGTCTTGTATTTAATAGCCAGTTGTCACCTCTTTGAATCTCCTCATTTTTTATACATAAATGTACCTAACTGTCGTTGTCATATTTAAAAACCCAGTTTATACATATTTTCGGCGGCGACTTCTCGCGCCCGGCCTTGGTTCAGACCATGGTGCGGAACGAGAGGGAATGGGACGCCTCCTTCTGCGAAGCAGTCATGCTAGCGAAGAAACTGGGTGGGTTTTAGTCAGTAGAAGTCTGACACTCCCTTCCGCTCCACTCAGACCGGGAGTCATTTGATGATTTTCTCACCTAGAAAAATAGCTTTTACATTTCAACTATTGATATACAACGTGTAACGGAAACCCTATATCTATCCAAAAGAACTGAAGTCAACATCTGGTATGGTCTCTATGCAAAGTTTCAGCTCAAAATACTCACAGAATTAACCACAAATTATTGGTTTCATATATTTCTTGAATACCAATCATAATACACTGAGGGTCATCATTTTCCACGTCACTTGCCAATAAAACGATAATAATTCTCTTCGTTCTTCTTAATTTGAAAAATTCGGTCTCTGGTATCAATGTATTGAAATTTCTAATAAGCTCCACACATGTAGACATAGGATTACAAAACCTTTGCTATATCGTTTGTTATCATCCAAAGAAGCCGTGCACTTGGTATGTATATACCCTTAAAATTACACGTTGTATTTAAAAAGCCCTATAGAACGTCAACATCTATCTATACTAATCTTATGAAGCGGAAGTTTGTTTGTTTGACTCAACGGGCTAATCTCAGAAAGTACTGGATGGATTTTGATGAAATTTGGTATTGAAGTATCTTGAAGCAGGTTATAGGTTTTTTACCCGACTGCAAACGAAGCAGAGTGATGATTTTATTTATTTAAGAAGTATGGAGGACTAGCAGCTTTTAAATACAGAAAATATATAGTATAGTACACAGTGAACACTTAATAGTTACTTATGTATATAATCTTAATATAACCATTAACATAAATACAATATTAAAAATGACTAAATAGATAGCAGATATAAATAACACATACAATACAGTAACTACAGATACTAATATTTTTTGAAAAAATCAAGGCTTAGGCGTCTTCTGGCTGTAATCACTACCGGTCTACCATCCACACTCGGTTGATACACCGTCTTGTTGTACCAAGCGCTTCTCCTCCACATTCATTGTGCGCCAAGGTGTGGAATTCTCTGCCGGCTTCTGTGTTCCCTGCCACTTATGACCTTTCAGCCTTTAAAGCACGAGTAAATAGGCATCTTCTGGGCTCGCTCATCCCGTTTTAGACCTCATCTATCGCTTACCATCAGGCGAGATCGAGGTCAAGTGTGCTCATCAGTAATACAAAAAAATACACTTGTTGTAAACGGGTCAAAATCACACTTGTTGTAAATGGGTCAAAATGACGCTGCTTACACCGGTTATTAAACCTTCTGCCTGCATGCACTATAAATGAATTCTGCCTATACTTAGTCACGGTAATAATTACCGTGACTTAGTTGAGCTTAATGGTTCACGAAAAGTTAAGTCCACGGGAGCGAAGTCCCGCGCGACTAGGGTTACCATATGACAGGCGTTTGCCGCATTTGACAGGCATTTTAAGGTTTAGACAGGCGTGCGGCCGGCATTGGTCTGAGACAGGCATTTTTAAAGAAAGAAATCGGCTGATAATTGAATAAATAAAAGCAATATTGATTACTCAGGAAAATTAAAAAACTGTATCTTGTGAAGATTTTTACGTTTGTGTATTAGAAAAGAAAGAACTATTAAAAATAAATAATGTCCTCTGACAAATATCAGTAATAAATATCCTTCTTCGTTATTATCTGTTGGCTTTTACTTATTACTTACAGCGTTTTGGTTTAGACAGGCATTTTAGGTACCGTAGACAGGCATCCCACTATTTACATATGGTAACCCTACGCGCGACTGTTAGTCTAATATATAAAATTCTCGTGTCACAGTGTTTGTTACTGAACTTCTCCGAAACGGCTTAGCAGATTTTTTGTATATATTTAGTAGGTCTGAGAATAGGTCGTAGGCTTTTTCTTTCACTAGAAATATAATTTATATATATATAATAATGTGTCATGTGTGTGTCAATTTGAGTAATTTTACGGCTAAAATGTCTTTTGTTTGGTATACTTACTAGCGTCTGCCCGCGGCAGCGCTCGCTTCGTTCATTGTGCGTACAGCTAAGAAGTGGAATTCCCTGCCCGAGTCTGTGTTTCCTGATAGCTATAACATGCGGGTATTTTAGTCAATAGTGAATAGTTTACTTCTAGTGCGTGCTTCATCTTTGACCAAATGATTGCTTACCATCAGGTGAGACGGTGGTCAAGCGCGATCCTATAATCTATACAAAAAGTGTGCCTGTACATTTAAATTTTATGTAAAAATAATATTTGAGGTGGGTTAACACGTTCGCTGACAGTACGTCATTAGGCGGGAAATTAAAATAGTGCGTTATGACAGTACGTCGAGGGACGGGCCACTTATTTTTAAGAGTACGTCGTGGAATGTTCTACTGTCGTAATGTGGTGTCAGGATAAGTGCTCACTGTCAGCGAACGTATTAAGAAACAAAACGTGTGTGTGTGTTAACGAACAAGAACGTGTTAAAAAAAAATAGAAAAAAGTCTGTTTGTTCGTACACGCTAATCTCCGGACCTACTGGATGAATTTTAATGAAATTTGGTAAGTAGATAGTTGACATTCTGGAATAACACATAGTCTACTTTTTATCCCGGAATTCCCACGGGAACGAAGTCGCGGGCAGCTGCAGCAGTTAGTAATAAATAAAAAACACACTTTCGCAGAAGATTGCCGATACTTGCAGTTATTGTATTTATTTTATAAACACACTTTACACCGGCCATATCTAATGTAACCTCTTTTAAACCTATATATTATGTAAATAAAAGAAATATATCATTGAACCGAACGGCTCAATGTAATTACTGTGAAAACAACTCTAATACCTACTACTTACGGTTGATTATGGTAAATTAGAAGACCCATAATCAGCTGATATTTATGACTTGCAAGTCTACTCACCCGGGAAGTAAACAAGTCACAATAATGTAAATGTAACAAACTGCACATATTTTCATTTTCCTTAGTATTTAAACGATTTCCTATGTATTTAAAACTAGGCCAGTTCACCCTGAACTTAAAATAGCAATGCATTGAAATATATACTATAATTTTTACGTTTTAAGATTGTTTTTTAATTGCACGACTGTTTTTAAACTATTTAAGATGGGTTTCAAGGGAAAAGTGACTTTAGTTATCGTTTTGATAGCAGTGTTCACGATATAAATTACACAAACTAATGTGCCTGGTTTCGAACCACGACTTGTAAGTCGGTTATCAAGAAACAGACCGCCCATTTTACACGTATTTTTTTAATATCCCTGTGATGTATAAAGTAGTTCCGTTATAAAAAATAAAATATACAGAATAATGGGCATATTTTAAAACTAAAATCTTTTCGGACGTAAACTAAAATGGTGCAATATTATATTGCGTTATCGTATTATTGAATGAGGTTAATGCATATATCTATAAAAGAAATATACATCACACAGATTGATACATAATAGACATATAGCATAATAACCTACAGGTACCTTACAACTATAATAACTTTAAAATTTTTAGCGAAATTAAAGTTATTTTTGCCTTTGTAGTGTTTTTATATGGAAGTCGGTTTTATTTTTTGCAAAAAATTTTTTTTCACGCTTTTTAGTGGGTTGGTTTGTAATTTATCTAGTTACAAAAGCCATAATGTCAACAACTTATCACCTTTTATAAAATATTGCTTTTCCCGATGCATAGCCGTTAATTTTTGAGGAGTTCTCCTGGTACTTGACCATCAGCTCTACATCACCATATGTATTGTGACGAGCATAAAGTGTTTAACATCCGTACTCAAGTAATCGAATCGCAATCCACGAAATACTTATTATTGAGGAATTTCAGTGGCCATCTGTGGTCTTCATCATCAGTTCAACTTCCCCAAATGGCACTTTTCGGTAGCAACTGCTCATGATACTATAAGAAATACCTAAAACGCTGTAGGTGACGCCGATCTAGCCACCCCTCTTTGAGGAGTGGCTAGATCGGCGTCACGGCGTCCTGACCTACCGCATGACGCAGGTCCTCACCGGACACGGAAGTTTCGGGAGGTACCTGTGTCTGATGGGTAAGGAAGAGACGCCTGGGTGTCACCACTGCGAGGGTCGCCCTGAGGACACAGTCGAGCACACGGTGCAGGACTGCCCAGCTTGGGCAGAGCACCGACGTGTCCTCACGGCGACAATAGGCGGAGACCTCTCGCGCCCGGCCTTGGTCGAGGCCATGCTGCGGGGCGAGAGGGAGTGGGAAGCGGTCGCCTCCTTCTGCGAAGCAGTCATGCTTGCGAAGGAGGAGGCGGGCCGCGTGAGGGAGAGGATGGCGTCCTCCCTCCAGCCCAGCCGGAGTGGTAGACGCCCACGGCGTCGGACGTCGGCCGACGATCTCCGGCCACCGTAGGCGCGGGCATGCGGACAGCGAGTAAAGGGCAACTCGCTGTCCGACCATGGACCATGCCCGGGTCGACGGCGCGTCGTGTTCCACGCGCGCCTCAAAGAGCGTCAGCAACATGACGAGGCCCCCTCTGCAGAGGGCCGAAGCCCGCCGGGGTCGTGGGACTCATCCCGTTACCGTGGCCCCGGTATGTAAAGGGTTATTGAAGGAACACCGTGGATTTTAGTCAGTAAAAGTCTGACAGTCCCTCCCACCCTGCCCGGAGTGGGAGGACTTATTTGATAATTTTACCACGCTAAAAAAAAAAAAAAAAAAAGGTGTGCCTATAATATTTGAAGAGTGCCCTCGATTTCTCCAGGATCCCATCATCAGATCCGGATTTCGTAACAATGGGACTAACTAAAAAGTATAAACATTCAAACGCAAAAAGAAATTTTCAAATCGGTCCAGCCGTCTCCGAGTTATGAGGTAAGTTCAAGACGAATTGAGAACCTCCTTTTTTTGGAGTCGGTTAAAAAGAGTGTGTTTGTTTACGTTCAATATCTCAAAAAGAAGTAGTTGGAATGATATTACACTCGTCATTATCTGCTTAGCCTTTTTCCACTAGACGGCCGTTGCCTGCCGGGGTTGCGGAATTGTTCGAAAGAGTTACCGCGGCTTCGGAACACGAACGTACTCCACAGGGAGTTCCCTTAGCGTGCGGTTGTTTAAATGTATATATATGTATATATATGTATATACAACGTGTAACGGAAACCCCATATCTATCCAAAAGGACTGAAGACAACATCTGGTATCGAGTCACTATGCAAAGTTTCGGCTCAAAATAAGTGACTCACAGAATTGACCCCAAATTGTTGATTACGTATGTCTCTTGAATACCAATAATAACAAACGTGTCACATCACTATGAGGGTCATCACTTTCCACGTCACTTGCCAATAAAACTATAATTCTCTTCGTTATTCTTAATTTGAAAAATTCTGTCTCTGGTATCAATGTATTGAAATTTCTAATAAGTTCCACACATGTACACATAGGATTAGAAAACCCTTGCCATATCGTTTATTATCATCCAAAGAAGCCGTGCACTTCGTATGTATATACCCTTAAAATTACACGTTGTATATGAGTCCTGGCTGGGGGCCTTTAGAATTTAGAGGTCACCACAGGATCGTCCGGTTAAGTAGTAACTAGCCTTAGTGTGCTGAACTACGAGTGGCCCTATCAAAAATAAAACCTTATGAAATCACAAAACAGACTTGTCTTTGAACTAACTTTTTGATTCTGAAGGAACCTAACATAGACGATAGTTTGTCGTTGCAATAAAATAATAATTCAGCAATGGGAGAGTATGGGACATAATCTATTACGCGAGCTCATTGCGGGTTAAATCCAAAAAAAAAACAAAAGCACTTTTTCCCGACCCGGGAATAGAACCCTTGCTACGCAGTCGCGCTAGCGAAAACTCGACCACCGAGAAAGGACATACATTTCTACCTAAGAAAATATAAGGTGACAAATTAATACGATTATAAACATATTATCATATTCTATAAAGCCATTAAATACTTTTTAGTGTGCCTAATAAAATATTAATTGATACGATATGTATATTTCGTACTGACCTCAGGTATGTTACGTTGACCAAAATTCGCATATTGATTTTTTTTTTTCTTGTATATAGAAGGAAGTATTAAAATTAATATAACCGATATATAAGTAGACGAGGAAGGCCAATGACTTTGAACGGGTTATATACATTGAGGCGTAGACATATGTGATCATTAAGATGAGTGGATTTATAATTATTTTATATGGTTCTAGGTAAAATTTATAGTCGTTCGGCATTTCAACAATCGTGATCTGATTGAATGTTATTTCGATTTCTCAGCCATTTCTTGATCCAGTTTTTGCAAAAGTTACACCCTAATTTCTTAATTCATATCACGGGTTTTGACGGAGGCGCGAGTGAATGAGAATATAAGATCAAACGCGAGACAGAATGCGAGACGACCGAAAGAACGACTGGGTAGATATGTATTATTATACGATATTGATGGTAGGTAGTCTTCTTCCCTTCAACGCTAGATGGAAAGAAAAAATATATATTCGGCACATGCCACAAAGCACACAACACTAAGGATACAAAAGGACAGAAACCAAATAAAAAAAAACAATATAAAAAAAAACAATTTAACCCTAGATAACTAAACTTGTTTTACAGAAACGTAATAACTAATCATTCGTCGAGCGGACTACGCATTAAAAAACGTCATTATTAACAAAATTGTTTATTAAAAACAGGAACTTGTTACATGGCACAATAGTTTGGGTAAGTATGAACTAATAAAGAATAAAAAAATAGTACAAATAGCCACACAAAGACGGGGTAACTTGATTTTGTAGTTGTTCTTAAGGATTTGTGAATTAAGCCAACATGTCTTCCGGTAAAGGTAACGCTCGCGGCCAGTCTGCTGGGGTATTCAACCTCACCGAAGAACAGTGTGCCGCAATGATCAATAACTTGGACTTGGAAGGGATTGATCTGGCCTCCGAAACCTTCTTCCTTAAAGTGACCACTGAGCAATGGAACTCAGTCGTCCACATCAGGGATGCCATGGCTTATTTGGGGTTCGATCCCCGCAAGATAGTCAAAGAGTTCCTTACTAAGGCTGCATCTAACGCGAAGAGGGATGATGAGCGTCCCAAGATCATCAAACCCCAGATGGCGGTAGCTTCGAGTTGTACGAGCGCAACGATGCCGCAACTGATCTATTGTTTTTTATAACGACATTCTTGGAGCGTGGTAACAACATTTCCAAGATACTTCTAAAATGTGACAAGGAGATGGGTGATTTACTGAGGAGGAAGGCGGCTGCCTATGGTATAGTTATGGAAAGAAAGCAATCCTCAACTATACTAGGCACTAGCTCATTGACTCAAGCCCGTCTGTCGCAAGCTTTCCCAGTTGCTACTGCCTCCATCATCATCGGCCACAAGATTTCTGGCAAAATAAGACCAAAGTCCTTGGCCAGAGTAGAAACCTTACCCTTAATTATGCAACACACCATATTCCCCAGTCTGATCCCTACTGATAAAGAGGATGTCACTGAGTCCCTGAAGCATATCGCTTTGGCATTAAATATTGACACTTCCATCCTTTTAGCGACACCTAAGGAGAAGAGGAAGCTAGAAAATAAAGATGTCGACGAATTGTTTAATCAGGCTGAGCAGTACGTGACGGCAGCGATGAATGGCTGTCTTCTAGACGATGAGACGAAGGTAGCAATACTGAAGAAGGCTGCTATCTTAAACGCAAAGGGTGGCCTGGAGATCACCACAAAGGCTTGTGCAGCTGCTGCAGAAAAGTTCCTATCCAAGGGGAACAAGACTTATTCTGCAGCAGTTCGCGCATGCCAGGACTCCCTTAAGATGGATTCGGGAAAAGAGTAGGCTGTTGTCAGGTGTCGGCCCCACAACTCTTAGATGAGTCACTACTCACTGCTGTGGTGATGAAGGTCTTTGGGCAGATTAACACTGTACTACCTGGGATACTAAGCGGGCCTTATCAGGACAGCAGGGGTGGTGACTCATCTAGGTCTAAGAGCATGGGCCAGCTGCCACCACCGCCCCCTCCTCCTCCCCCTCCACCACCACTGATGCCTATACCAGGTTCTGGGCCATCTGGGATAGGCAGGGCCGGCACTGGCAACATGCCGTACATGGAAGAACTCAAGGCCGTATTAGAGAAGAGGGCTACTTGCTCATCCTCGCCTTCGACTAGGCTGCCTAAGCAGAAGAAGCGAAGTGGCAACTCAGATAGTTTGCCAGGCTTGGATAAGTTAGAAGCCATTCTGAAGGCAGAACCCAAGCATTGAATGCTTGACACGAAGATCGAGGTAAAGTAAATGAACTAAATATTCTTTGTACTGCCGATTGTACTAGATTCATGTTCATTTAAATTAATTAATATTATTACAGACAGTTGGTACACATGTCAACATTATGAGGGCCACAGATTGCATATTTACATTTTATGCAACGGTGTTTAGTCATTCGGCGAGCTTTTGACGGACATAAATAGCATATTTTTTTGCATGCATTCTATGAAGAATGAGCAGGAGCTTCTTCATTGGACGATTCATCTAGAATGTCCTGGGTCATGGTTTTTATTTCCCGCTTCAAAGTCACTGTCTGTAATCGTTGTCGTAGCCAGGGCTCCATAAGTTGGTCTCCCATCTTCATGACGACGACGAAATCTCGCCGAGACACAGGTTTCTTTTTGTTTCTAACATTATTAGAGACATAGATAGCCCCTCTATTATATAATAAGCCAATAAAAGCTTTGATCTCTAACAAGTCAGTCAATGATACCGTATGCGAGTCGTGTTTATATTTATTTTTCGAAAAAGTATCTCAGCGTTGGTAAACGTCACAACTTGAAGCAACATATCATTAGACAGAAAGAGTGAGAATAAATCTATAGGTTCATGTAAATTTCTGGCTTCTTCTCTTGGACCGGGGATGAAATGCACTATGTTTCACCTCAAGGTACGGATAGTAGCTTGTCTAGGTATAGACGACCACTTGTGTTTATTTTTTCCATAGAGAAATCGGTGCTGACTGTTCAGATTCGTCTTCACATTCGCCGTCCTCTTCTGTATTGATCCATTGGCTTATTTGCCCCTCTTGCCTTCTTAAATCCATCTAAAAGTAGTCGTAATATAAGACGTGAAAAAAGTGGAAACGACAAAAACAACGAAGACAAAAAAACATTAATTGCAGCAAAAGTATAAATTTAGTCCATATATTTTTATAATTTCATTAGAATTACATACATATAAACATTATTCATCCGAAATATAAAAATAAACATTGCATTATTACCCTGAAATAAAAAAAAAGTAAAGAAAAACAAAAGTACATACCTTTACAAAAAAGTTACATTGTAACTAAACTTTCGTCGAGCGGGCGACGCGATGCCTGTAAGTAGCTTCCTAAATAGGCGTGAGCAAGCAATTGGGTCACGCGCTGCACTGTTTTTGGATATTATTAAGGTAAACAAATAGAGGAACGAGGAGGGCACGGGGAAGTTTGCAAACGACACATTCGAGCTTAAGTGCGTCGTCGTGTCGACGAATGATTAGTTATCTAGGGTTAAGTACATATTTGCATTTACACCCTGTACCGCGTCTGATCGTACGTTGCTGCGTCTTCGTTATGAGAGATGGCGCGAACAATAGGAACAAGATAGCCTCCATTGAAAACACTAATACTCTGATATATCCAATTATCCAGTTAGACTGGAATCAGAACCCAACATACTTGGGCTAAGCATATTTTTCTAGTTTTAAGGAACTCCAAATCCAATGCTTTAAACGTTTAAATAATAATGTGCTATTCAACGTAAACTACGTATTGGATAGCGTTGCAATGTCAGAATCAATTTTAATAGGTAATCAATTACGTTGTGGGAGTAAGCGTGGGTTGATGAAGAATTAGCATTACGTTATCCTAATATACATTTTGAGAACTCATGGCTAAAATAAAAACTACCGTTAGGATCTTCAAGGAGGTTAAGACCAGGCACTCTAAAATAATTTTCACGCAAGCTCCGCCCCCATGCACTCCGGTTAGGCCGTTGTGTACTAAACGCTAATGCAGCAGTAATAAAGTTGAACATCGCATGCGCTCTTTCACCATGTTCGGGTTCGAAACTAAATGTCGTAAGTCTCAATTCTTATTTCGTTTATAACTAAAGTAATAATTGATCTAGAGAAAAAATGTCCTATATTTGGATAATAAACTATATTTTCTTACTGTCAATACTAATTTTAGATATAAAAGCCAGACTGATTAAATTTTGAATAATTAAAAAAAAGACATGATTTTCGATTAAAAAATGAATCGAGCGAAAATGTTCCAATTACGTAACTGTCTAGACATGTAAAGAAAAAGATTCAATAAATCATATACTAAAGTTCCATTTTGATTGTATGCGTGATTGTTTCGGAATATTAATGCAAGGTCGTGGGTTCGATTCCCACCTAGGACAAATGTTTGTGTGATGAGCACGGTCATTTGTTCTTAGTCTGGGTGTAATTTATCTATAATATGTATGTATTTAGAAATATATATGTATGTTTATCAGTTGTCTAGTACCCATACCACAAGCTCTGCTTAGTTTGGGACTAGATGGCGTTGTGTGAAAAGTTGTGTGGAATATTAAGTTACACACGGTTTAGGGAGCCTCCTCTTAACACATCTAGATTCCTTTGTGCCTCAGTAAGCACGTCATGCCATTGGTCCGGGCTGTCATTTATAATACTAACTTTGACAGATGTAACAAGGAATTAAATTGAATCCTTTATTTGCTTACTAAGTGTACAATACAGGCCTTAGGTCCGTATTACAGAACGTTCCTCAAGTCCAGTTTGAGCTTAATTCGCCTGATCTCAGTTTAAATATAGAATCTGCACTTGAGCATTGGTCTTATTCCAGAATGGTAATAAAACTACACTCAGATTCAAATCGAGCCTCAAGCAGAGAATATCTAATTGTCTATGCATCAGTCTGTTTTCGTTTACGTTTTATTTTCTTCGTCTCCGCTGTTCCGATCTACGAATGATCGTAAATAATTCAATTTACTTTAATACCAAATTTTTAAGAATAAAAAATATGTATTGCACGCTTTCACCATAGAAATTATTTTATAAGAATTTGTAAAAGCAAATTCTTGAAGGTAAAAGGTGTTAAGGCAATATTTTCTAACATATAAAAATATAGCAAGAGTAACTTGTTCGTGGAACGGAGTGGATCCTAAATAATGTCTGTGACTGTGACAGTGTTGTTTTGAATTGCTCATTAATCATATAATAAGTAATATTCAAATAAATAATGGTTTGGGAACAACGATCAATAAAAATATTAAAAGGAAACAAAGTTATAGTTAAAATAAAACAGAAATGCATGTTTTACCAAATCTTGGTCAATAGATGGCAGTATTACAAATTGTCAAAAATCTTCATCTTGTGAAAATCTATACCATTTCTTAAAATAATTATTAGCAAAATTGTATGGGCCCTTCACATGGAACGCTGAAGTTCTGTTTTTCTGTTCAAATCATCGGTGAAAAAATCATTGTTATAATCTGTTTAAGTTAGAAAATACGGGATTCATCTAGTAACTTAAAATGGCAAAAAATTACGTGTAAAAGTGTTATTTGTAACCAATTAGCAAAATAAAATGTGATTTCATCATCATTCGCCAAAAATTACCATTTTTATATCAAATAATAAACTGAAAAGCAAATAGATAACTGACAAGGAAATCTCTGCTCGAGCGTGGTGTCGACCATACTTGGGTGATGAATCTACAACTGAGTAACGATCTAGAATAAAGCCGTACCCGGCTGAACTATGATCGATGAATCTATACTTGAGGAACATTCTAAAATGAAATCTCGACTCAAAGCTAGTATTAAACAGAGATCAGTGCTCGAGTTTCGTTCTGTAATACGGGCCTTTTAATATACAACGTGTAACGGAAACCCCATATCTATCCAAAAGGGCTGAAGACAACATCTGGTATGGAGTCTCTCTATACAGTTTCAGCACAAAATAACTGACTCAAAGAATTGATACCAAATTATTGGTTTCATATGTTTCTTGAATACCAATCATACAAACGTGTCACAGCACTACGAGGTTCAATAACTTTCCACGTCAAAAATTCGGTCTCTGGTATTGTGTATTGGAATTTATAATAAGTTCTACACACGTAGACTTAGGATTACAAAACCCTTGCCATATCGTTTGTTATCATCCAAAGAAGCCATGCACTTGGTATGTATATACCCTTTAAATTACACATTGTATATAACTCGAAGGTGTCTGACTAACTGACATAGTGATCTATCAACGCACAGCCCAAACCACTGGACGGATCGGGCTGAAATTTGGCATGCAGGTAGATATTATAACGTAGGCATCCAATAAGAAAGGATTATGTGAAATTCGATCGGGATCGGGATTTACACGGGAAAAACTTCTCACGCGAACGAAGTCGCGAGCAACTGCTAGTATACTATAAATATAGATAATATAAATGGATCACATCATAAATTGGAATAAAAAGATTTATTTATAAATAAAAAAGCGGCGTCAGCTACGTTCAAAACGAAATGTAGGTATCAACTTCTATTAATATTAAACTATTTACTATTACAAAAAAAAAAAACAAATAATAATATATCAAAATAATGTTCCTGACTGGGTTCCGAACCCATAACCATTATCCTATCTCCGCTGTGGTGCTGTGCTCTGTAATTTATAGTTTTTGTTAATTTGCATAATACCTACCAATCTGGTATAATAGGGGATATGATACTTATAGTCACACGTATTTAAATGTATCAGCGACAAAAACTGACTCATCACGGAATATCCAAAAAGAAATCCTTGACAATTAAACAAGGTCCCTTCTAACAACTCACACAGTTGCCATTTTAAGAAATTATCTTGGTTTTAGCGTTTCAAACCTGCTTGGGTTGATCGAAGGCTAAAACACGCTTGCCCGCACTAATTTGTGGGTAGGTGATGAATTCTGAATTCAAATTGTTATATTAATATTATACTGACTCCGATAACTTTGGGAACAAGTTTTTGTTTTCCGAGTAATTGGCTGTTTAATTTATATGAATAATAGGCCTATAGAAAAAAGTATCAAGTGATTCTTTACTGCAAAAGTATAACCTTCTCACACTAAAATCTAGACGTACTCTGCTAGAAATGATGACTCTTTTTAGTATATGTCGCAACAAGTTTGACTGCGTCGAACTTGTGAACAATTTGTGCTTTCTGGTCCCTCGCATTGTACACGGCCGAGAAACACGCACGAGACATTTGTTCGCAACCAACCTCCGTCGTACCGACTCTGGCGCACGCTCCCCATTACACCGTCTAGTTGATACTTATAATAAAAACTTCTGTTCTATAGATATTTTGTTTGTTGGTAAAAATGTATTTAAAAAAGATATTACATCTGCTTTAAAAGATAGTAGTTTATAATTAAATTTGTGTAGTTGTAAGCTCTAAGTTAACAATGTAATTTCATTAATCAACAGCTAGCTAATCTTTATTATAATCTATGAATAACGTAGTGAGTAGTATATTTGTTACTATGATTCAATTCTGTACTGTTTATAATGTGTATTATACTACTGTTTGTTATTCCTATGAAATAAAATAAAATAAAATAAACGTTACTGGAAAACAGGTCTCCTTTTTCGGTATTATCACATGCCATTTCCCGATGTTACAGGAAAGTTCTAACGAGATATCACGACCCTGGAACATTAGGGCAGCTGAAGGAACAGGGTGGGTTTTTAGTCAGTAGAAGTCTGACACTCCCTCTCTCTCCAGACCGGGAGCCGTCATTAGATCAAATTCCTACCAAAAAAAGGACATGTCGGTTTCTTCACGCAATTTTCTTTCGCCGTTTAAAGAAAACCACCAAAGATTCGACTGCATCAAACCGTACCAACTAGAACATATTATAATCATAAGTTCTTAAGCTAACATGGTCACTAACAGTATCATTAGAACTTAAAACGGGATATCTACCATGTGTTTATTTGTTTTGAGTTTCCGATATTTCGGCACTGTTGCAAGCGCCATGATCACGGATAAACTGAAGTAATTGCGGGTGGAAGTTTATGAGCAGACAAATCGGTCTACCCACTTTCTCGTTCGTTTTCTGTTAGCGACACCGCTACCACTGTTACATGTATCACTGAACACTCGATTCTGTTCCCGACACACAAAACTCAATCCTGGAATCCAGTGGTTCAAATGTGTAAAAACCGAAAAAGTTCCGTAGAAAGTTATATAAACACATATTATAATTATTTAGCAGAAAATAACGGTACACTAGAAGTACTTCCCTTTTCCTTCCAATCTTCTATAAAGACGTCATAATTATGATGGTTGACTAGTAATTAGTGTAATAACATAATATCTGTACAAGACGAGGCCTTTGCCCCGTACGAGATCAATTAAACACTCATTATATAATACGTAACACTTATCTGTGCTCTTCTAACCCCACACGTAATATAAGGTAGGTGCTTAATAGCCTTGAACTTTAATTGAGTTTCACATTGATCTAGTTAGTCTTAATACTTTTATTTGTTCTAAGCCTAATGAACATCGTCAAAGAGGTTCTCTAGCTCTGGGTGGAGTAGAAAGGAGTGTCAGACTTCTACTGACTAAAAACCCACCATGTTCCTTCTGTTGCCCTTGTTCTGGAACCGTTGTTTCGTGTTAGAACATTCCCGTAACACTAGAGTTGCCATCCGTCCGGGTTTTCCCGGATTTGTCCTAGTTTGGAGAGCGTCCGGGGGCGTCCGGGGGGATTTCCCCAATAAGCGTCCAGGTAAAACCCGGACACATATTGGTCTTACGGATACCAAAAAGCACGATCTCTAATATTATTTTCCTGTGGTATTTCATCTCATTGTTTATGATACGTTGATTAAATGAAGGGACTGTTATTAAAAAAGTTCTAAAGCTCTACAATATCAATGTCAATGTCTACTTTATCAGTAAATAAAACCATAATTAAAAATCGTTGTTTTTAGTTTCAAATTCAAAAATATATTTTTTACGGTGTCCGAGGAAAAACTGTGATTTTGCCCAAATGTCCGGGGTTAATAAGTTTTTGTCTGGGGCCGGCAAATTTTGTGATGGCAACCCTACGTAACACTGACAGGTCATGGCCCTATCGGGTTCCGACAATGGTGTTGACTGCTCTTTGAAACGCACGTGGAACACGATGCGCCGTCTTCTCGGGCCTGGTCTTTACCAAACAGTGAGCTACTCCTGCTCGCCGTCCGCTAGCCCGTGCCGGAGATCGGTTCGCGAACGCTGACGCCCAGAGCGTCTTCCGCGGTGGCTGGGGTGTGAGGAAGAGAGTCGTTAGTTCTAAACCACGGTCTTCGTTTGCTCGTCGTCAGCCAGTCTAACCGGACGTAGCTGAGACACAGTCATTTTACACGTAGCGGCTGCTAATCTGACCTTCACTATCCAGTAGCTGGATAACACGATATTCCTTGACTCCCACTGGTGTCCCAGTTTCTGACTTCAGATAACTCGTAAAAAGATGCACAAATTACAGACGGAACTAACGGCTGAACGTGCTTCCAATTTCAAATTTTTCAATTCATAATTATGTTTTGAGACGACTAGTTCTAAATCTTATCTTTATATCAATTTGATATGCCTTGTATTTGTTGTCATCTTTTCTCTATGATTTAAATTAGTATACTTTTTTTTTATTCATAATAGGCTCACGTTTGACCACCATCTCACCTGATGGTAAGTGATGATGTGGTCGAAGATGGAGCACGCTTACCTAAAAGTAACCTATTCACTCTTGACTATCGGGAAACATAGACTCCGGCAGGGAATTCCACTCCTTAGCCGTACGCACAATAAAGGTATTCCCAAAACGTTTAGTGCGTATAGGTGGGTGGGATTTGGTTGAACAATTTGTCTTTTAATCCCTAAAAGGATTATTTGAACATAATTGGTTATGGCATTTAAAAATGTCTGATGCGTAGCATTGACAATCTGCGTGGGTAGTGTTGCCAAATTTCGGGACGGAATGTAAACAAAACAAACAACGAGAATTTGCGTTTTATTAAAATAAAAGAATATCTGATTTATGTGAATAACTTGAAAATTTACTGAATTATGGAGATACGTGGGATCCTAATGCATCTGATTTTAAAAGACTAAAACCAATCTTTTGAGCTTAAATATTTTAACCGCTTTTAAAAACTGCGGACAAAATAATAGTATGAAATGTAATTCGTCCTGCAAAAGCCATTTAATATTGGAAAGGAAAAAAGTATGAACAATGATATGAAAAAAATATGTTTGCATGCTGATCTGCCCTAATTCCATTTACTTGGTCAGCAAAACACGTTTTATTCTTCCATTCTCCCCTGTAAGATGTCACAGCTACATTAACTCCTATTTGTTTCTTCTCTGAGTAGTCAGTTAGGAAACACTGGCCTCATCTAGTTTAAATTTACGAAAAAAAAAGACGTGTAATAATATTATTTATAACCGGCCCGGCGAACTTCGCACTTCTATTTTTATTTTTATATTCAATATTTCTCACTTTTTAAACCTTCCTTGTATGAGAGCAGGAGAGGGAACACGATACAAAAAGAATTAATGAAATCGGTCCACCCGGTTAGTGAACTAACGAACAGCATTTTTTTTTTAACCGACTTCAAAAAAGGAGGTTCTGTATTCAACAAGTATGTATGTATATATGTACATTTTTATTTATAAGATTTGCAAAGTAAACATAATTATTTCATTATTCCTTTCATATCATTACTCACACGATCCATCTTTTCTTAAGTCTATGGAGACTTGGGTCTATGGGTTTATGGGTAGTGAGGTAGATGGCTATCTCTATAAACATTCTTCATCCATAAAGATTTAAACCCATTACTCTTTTCATCACCTCATCACGTGTCCATAAGATGGGCGATTTCCTTTAAATTTTTTATGTAAAGGTATGCTAAACCAAGTATTTCGATGTATGTATTATGTTAATGAATACTAATCTATATATAAACCATGAGACAGTATTCAATTATAGACAGATCTGGTTCTGAATCGACATTATAATAGCCCAAGTATTTTCCAGTTTTTTATATATGTAGTTGAGTATCACGTAAATATCTGTATTTTTTAGCCACCGCGCGGGGCTTCTTTTCCGTGAACTTAACACGGTAAAAACATAACCCTCCTTTTTTGCAGGCGGGTAAAAAATAGCCTATAATCTCCCTTAATCCTCAAGCTACTTTCGTACCAAATTTGATTCTAATCCACCCAGTCTTTTCGAAGATTAGCGCATTTAAACAAACAAACTTTCCCGCTTTGTAATATTAGTATAGATATATTTATTACTCGTAAAAGGAGTGGCATATTCTGGTCCTGACATTTGTGAAATTCATGGCCGTATGATATTTTTATGACTTATTAAAATTATTCTGATGTCCTGCTTCACTATTTCTAGGCACTATACACCAAATCAATTCAATAAATTTATAAAAATAAATTACATTGAAGTGTCTTCCTCGAATTGCGAAATAACTATGAATTTTCTGAAGTGTCGAAATGAATTTTAGTAAGAATATTTTAAATAAGTAATATAAAAACTAACTCAAAATCCTGGTAGAACTTTTTAGGGTAAAGAGAGATCAAAATCAGCACAAAGAAGGAGTCTCGTTATCTCCCAAAAGACCACTCCGGAGACTCCTTTACGCACCATCTCATTGGCCTCCTGGATCATCACAGTCTCACAAAAGAAGACCATCTTCTTCTAATTATTCCTGATAGATTCCTAGTGATCACCCTTGGGCCAACCTAGGAAATCGTTGCTTAACCAAAAAATGATGATTGAGTAGGTATGAGAAGTATAGGCCACTTATAAACAAGGACTCGAAAAATCTTATCTTAATAAAATTCATTGCTAAAGCCACCGGTAGAAAAACCTCGTCTACATTTTCAGCATATCAGGAATTTAAAATTCGCCTATCTACATAACATTATTTATCTATAATATTATTTACCTAGGAAATAAAATGTTCGTTGATTTGTGTAAGACTGTAGCAACGGTATAAGGCTTTGACATTTTAAGCGATAGCCCGGAAGCGAGAGCGGGCGCGAAATGTCAATCAATCGATGGTACATGTCAAGAGTTTATAGGCTATGTGGTATAGGTTACTTCTAGGTAATGAAATGAAATGAAATATTCATTTTTGTAAATTGGTTAGAAATAACACTTTACACGTCATGTTTTTTTTGCGTGTTAAGTTTAGTTTAGCTAGATGAGGCCCGTATTTCCTAACTGACTACTCTGAGAAGAAAAACCGAAACAAACTCAGAGGTCATTAAAGTCCATACAATTTGTATTTGTATGTGGGAAACATGTAGGTTCATGTCTGTGATATTCTTTTGAGGAAATTATAGACTATTATTTAGCCACGAGCTCCTCAAAATCAGAAAAATATAGTTTTGTTTTGTTTTTATAGTCTCGCTGTCTAAGCAACATAACCTCAACAAACTAACGGCTGAGTTCACATAATTTGCTATAGAAACACTAAACAACGTGACACTCTGACATACCACATTACAGTGCCTTGTAATAATTGTGTTATACGTAATTATTGTACGTGTAATATACTGAGAACGTGTCTAAGTGATGTGTAGATTATAAAAGTGATCTAACAGAGATCACTCTGTTTATTCTTTATAGTAATTTACTCCTTTGAATGTATCATCAGCCTATAATGTTCCTACTTCTGTGACAGACTTCTCGATAAGGCTTTTGGCCGTAATCTACGCTAGTGTCTAGACTAGTGGTCCCAAACTCTCACTCAAAAATCTGAAATAATGATGTTTACTTTGTAAATAGTTTATAAATAACACTTTTACACGTCATTTTATTTTCGTAAATGTAAACTATGTAGATGAGGCCAGTGTTTCCTAACTGACTACACTGAGAAGAAACACTGAAACAAACTCAGACGTCAACGTCTCTTTGGAATTCCATACAAGCTGTAGTGATCAAATCATATGAGAGCCATGTAGGTTTATGTTTGTGGCGCTCTTTAGATGACAGAATCACACCGATTTGAGCAGGCCCGTTCCTAACAGTACAAGCATTTGTCAGTTATCACGTAGCTCAACTTAGAACCTTAAGGAGCTCGAAGAATGCAACATTCACCATCCCGTATTGAGCCAGCTTGGTGAATTACGGCCTCTGTGGTAGAAAGAAGACTTGTGTCCTGGTGGGAATATAATCTGATTAAGTTATGTTGTTACTTGCATACTTGTAATTAAAAGATTAATTTTGTGAAGAGTGGAATTAGTGAAGTGGGTACGTATTTTTATTTTATTTTATTTATTTAGGGACAATAAACAGCTACAATATGTGTTGAAACAGAGAAAAGATAATACATGAATATAAACAATATTGCAACCCACTATATTATCCGCATATTAACAAAGGAAAATACGATAAAGAGTACCACTAGATAGGTTATAAATAAATAATTACTTCACATTAATAATAAATTAATTACGTCATGCAAAATTGAAATTGAAATTAATTGAAATTAAACATAGAAATTGACTGTAATGAATAAATAATAATAAAAATCTAGACTAGCTTACATTCCTAATAACATTAATGTGGAATAATAATTTTCATAAGATTACATTTACATTTAAATTTGGATTTTGCGCATACAAAAATATAAATATTAACAAAATTACAATTATAGGATTCAACCATTCGACGGATAGGGCAGCGCAAACCAGAATTAGTTCAACAAGTATTAACAGCAAATAAGTACCTGCACGGATACAACGCATATTAATGCATATACATTTATGTGTTAAAGGGATGATATGAGCTAGGAAAAGGATAGGTAGGTGATGATATTTTTAAAGAGAACTAGCAATCTAGGTGTAGTCCACATTACTAGCAATCTTGTCAATTCATCTAAGCTAAATATTTGTGTCAGGAGTGGGTACACGGCAATAGTGTAATGGTAAGGACTCAAATACTGAGAACTCGGATACTAAGGACACAATTTAAGAAAAAAATGTAATTATTCTTAATCAATAAATGCTATTATACCATTGACGAATATTTAAATGACGAATTAATTTAGTTATTAATACTCACATTCCGCTTCCGACGCTCGCCTGCGACGGTCGTACCGCTCCGCGCTCTCGATCGTTCCGTGCCTGAGTCATCGCTACGCTTCGTCACGCTCGCCGTGACGTCACTCGTAGTCGCCGACTACGACGCCTGGTCCGGATCCGCCTTTTTCGAGGCGGTGAAGGATATCCTGTTTCTATAACAGAGTATCGTCAAAAACAATTTGGTTTGGCCCCTTCAGGGTAAAACCACAGTTTCGTGGTCCTTGGTTGGAAACCTCACGGTGTCAACAATACCAAGGGGGTGCTGACCCGACGCACCCGCTGATCCCCTTCAGGGTGAAGCAGTAAATTGGAGTCGAGTGCTAGGTTTTGGCCTTGGGGGATCTCCTAGTCAAACCTAGTTACTGAGTTTCCTTTTCAGCTACACACCTAGTGTCGGTTGGGTGTGTCTACCCCTTCGCACTAGACCCAATAGGGCCCGGTTCGCACAATAAGACTGGCGACCGGTTACAAGCTTAGGGCTCACCATTAGGTACTCACCTCCCAGTCTCTACCCGACTGGGAGGGTTACACATCCCCGGACCCATCCATCCGGGGAGTTAGGCCAGTTAGGCTTTAAATAGGCCCCCCGCGGGAGAGAAATCTCCAAAATTTCCCCATTCAATTTTGATCCAATTGCCAATCATGGCGAACTCCAATATTTTGGAGATTCTGTTAGAAATCCTTAGGGAAAACCCTATTATTTCCGCCAAATATGGCGGAAAAATCCAGCGTGAAATCGCTAATTGTCCCCCGGCTACCGAAGCCAACGTCGCTGATTTTAGTGACGCGCTTGACAGCCCATTATCTCCCCCGCTTGCCGATCAAGGCATCCCGGTAGGTCAGTTCACGGAAGTATTTATTAACTCCGATCCCATTGTTCGTCAAACAACGAACGACTTCCAGGTAGATAGCCCTTTATTGCCCCCGCCCGCCGACAAAGTCGTGCCGATCGCCCGATTCCCGAAATCACCCATTGTTTCCGGCCCACCTGCTAATCCCATTGTTCCTAAAACAATGGACGCCGCGCAGGTGTGCGCTGCACCTGAATTCCGTGAAATGGACACCACCGAACCTGTGTCCAATAACAACTCTGACAATGATTTGTCATCATGCCCCTCGTCCTCGGAAGACGACTTTCAAGTCGTCACCGGTGGCAAGAGGAAGAAAGGGAAAACCTCCCAGGCCAGCAAGGCCAAAAAGACCACCGCGTCGCCCCCGTCCCCAACTCAAACGCCCGTTCGACCCGCTAGCCCCGCCCCAACTACCTCTGCTCGAGCGCAGAATAGTCGTCCCGCCAGCCCGATAGCCCAAACTTCCTCAACCCAAAGGAAGCAACGCCCTCCGCCCCCCTTTTACATCCAGGACAAGGGTAAATGGACTGATGTGTCCAAGATGTGTGTTGATCGAAAGATCAACTACACAAACGCCCGTGCCTGCCAAAATGGCATTAAAGTCACCGTCCCTACGTCGAACGACTATAGGGAACTATATCGCGCCCTCCGTGAAAGGAATATTTCCTTTCACACTTTCTCCTTCCCCGAGGACACGCCCACTCGTGTTATTATTAAACGTGTCCCTAAAGAAATCCTAGTACAGGATATTAAAGACGACCTTGCCGATCAAGGTATACCAGTGATCGCCGTCCATCGCTTACATAAAGCGAGAGGCGGTGAATTGTACGACATGGTTCTTGTCATTTGTGAACCAACCGAAGGTCATCACCCAATATTTAAGATTAAGTCTATTTGCTCCCTATCCGGTATCTCAATAGAAAAGCCCTACAAAACCGCAACAGTGGGACAATGCCACCGTTGCCAACTGTATGGCCATGCGCAGAGCAACTGCTATGCGACTCCCAGATGCGTCAAGTGTCTGGGCGAGCATAGCACTGCGGACTGCCCACGGCCTAAAGACCGAACCCTCTGTTCGGAACCACCCAGCTGCGTTCTCTGCGGCCAGACCGGTCACCCGGCAAACTACCGCGGCTGTCCCAAAGCCCCCAAACTCGCTCCTAAATTAGCGAAGCGCGCCAACGCCCGCCAACAGAGAGAGGCACCTTCTTCTCAAATTCCCCAACGTCTCGCTCCACAGAGACCGTCCCCGTGGAACAGGCTAAACAACGAAAAAGCCTTTCCCTCCTTGGCCCCTGCCAAACCTTTGCAGGCACTGATGGATATACCCATCGCAGCGCAGATCCTGCCTATAGCCGTGGCTACAGAGCCCACAGCCAGTCACAAACCCGCGCCTCAAACCACTGCTGCTCCTGCAGTCAAACAACCGCCCAATCCCTCACCCGTCGCGCATGGCGAGGCTTGCGCCCAGACTATACTGCGCCATTATAGGTTATTTATGACCCGCCAAGCCAGATCTCTCCGCGATGCCCTTCTGGCTGCCGAACAGCAGAATAACGGCAAAATTACGACGGCAATGTACAGCCAAATATTCAGCACACATAGTGATGTGGTGCTAGGTCTCGACCAGATGGATGCGATGGACTGATCCAATGGATTCCCAACGCACAAACCACACTAGGCCTCGATCCCTCAAATTAGGTTTTTTCAACGCCAATGGCATTTTCAACCAACGCGCCGAAATAACTAAATTCCTCCGCGACCACCAATTAGACGTCCTCCTTATACAGGAGACCCTTTTGAAACCCCACCGCGCTGATCCCAAAATTGCGAATTACCGTCTAGTTCGCAATGACAGAACACGTTGCCACGGCGGCGGTACCCTTATTTATTATAGAAAGGAGTTATACTGCATCCCTCTGACCCCACCCGCGCCTCTCTCTCACCTAGAGTACTCTGCCTGTCGACTAGGCATGACTGGTCATCCTCCGATAACCATCATCTCTGCCTACCATCCCCCACCATCGGTCGCGTCTCTTGCTTCAGACGATCCTATCGCGCTCACCAGCGATCTCACGACTCTCTTCGGCCTGAGTGACTCCGTCTTACTAGCGGGCGATCTCAACGCCAAACACCCCGCTTGGAACAGCAACACGACAAATGCCAGAGGCAGAATCGTGTATAACCTAGGCGCGACCCTAAACTATGACGTCATCGCTCCGATGACTCCCACCCACTACCCACACGACCCCAACCATAACCCCGATGTCCTCGATGTGGCGCTCCTAAAGAATGTAAGCCTCCGTTTACACTCCATAGAAGCGCTTCACGAGCTCAACTCGGATCACCGTCCCGTTATCCTACACCTAGGTTCCCGCTCGGGTAACCATGATCCTACCCAACCTCCTCCGACCCAATTGATCACCGACTGGAGGAAAGTAAGTGAAAAACTGAAATCCACCACGTCGCCTCAATTGGACACCATTCCTGACCACATAGTCTCAGTCGCTGACACGACGGCGGCGATCGACTCGCTTACAAATCACGTACAATCCGTCCTGAACGATTGTTCAAGGGAAGTTCCTGTAGTGGAAGACCACCGCTGGAAACTCCCGGACGATGTACGGAATCTGATAACCGAGAAGAACGCAGCCATCCGTGCGTACAGCGCTTTTCCCTGCGCCGCAAACAAAGCTCACATGCGCAACTTACAGCGTGCTGTAAGGAAACGCATTACCGAGCAGCGTAATGCGAGCTGGGACAAGATGCTGAGCGAACTTGAGCCCACCCATCTTGCCTTCTGGCAGCTTCAGAGGAAGTTACGATCCACTGAAGAGGCCACAATGCCTCCTCTCATTCGTCCCGATAAGAGTGTCGCCTTCGATAACTCTGAAAAATCAGAATGCCTAGCCGACAGCCTAGAGTCCCAGTGTTCTCCCAGCTCTCAACTAGTAGACCAAGCCCACCTCGATATGGTGAACGCCGAAGTCGAACGTAGAACTTCCCTTCCGCCCGTCGAAGATCCCGATAATCCACTGGCCCCCATCACTCCTGATGAGGTCCAGGATATCATTAAAAGTCTCCAACCGCGAAAAGCCCCTGGCTCCGACGGCATCACCAATAGGGTTTTCAAACTTTTCCCCGCCCAGCTTATAGTGCTAATGACTGCCATCTTCAATGGTGCATTGAGCAATAATATGTTCCCCGCAACCTGGAAACAGGCCACCGTCATAGGTATTCCCAAACCAGGCAAGCCCAAGTCTGACCCGTCTAGCTACCGTCCCATTAGCTTACTCAACGTCCTTGGTAAAATCTATGAAAGGCTTATATATAAGCGGCTCAAAGATTTTGCCGAAGCAAAGAGTCTTATACCCAATGAGCAGTTTGGATTTAGAACCGAACACTCATGTATCCAACAAGTCCACCGCATCATAGAACACGTCAGCGCCGGCTTCCAACGGGGCGCAATAACGGGAGCCTTATTCTTCGACATAGCGAAAGCGTTCGACAAAGTCTGGCACAATGGCTTAATCTATAAGCTATACCAACTCGGCGTGCCTGACCGTCTCGTGCTCATCCTACGGGACTTTTTATCGAATCGCACTTTTCGTTACCGAATTGAGGGGGAGCTTTCCTCCCCCCATCCCATTCGCGCAGGAGTTCCTCAAGGCTCCGTACTATCCCCCCTCGTTTTCACGCTATTCACTAGCGATATCCCCAAGCATAAAAATACTCAGCTAGCCCTATTTGCCGACGATACGGCTATCTATTATACCGGTCTTAAACCCGATGCCATCGCTCGCACTCTCCAAACTTCCGCAAACACTCTGGCCAAGTGGTTTCGGAAATGGAGAATCGAAGTCAATCCAGACAAAAGCCAGGCAGTCCTCTTTTCTAAGCCGCGGATAAACCCACCCTCCCCCCGTCCGATTACCATGTACGGCAAGCCGATCCCCTGGGAAAAGCAAGCCAAATACTTAGGCGTGGTCCTCGATAAACACCTTTCCTTCGCTGAGCACATAAAGCAGGCACGTTCGCGCGCCGCTTTCGCTCTAGGTAGGCTCCACTTCATTCTTAGCTCCCGCAGCAAGTTATCACTCAGGTGCAAGCTGCGTATTTTCACCGCGGTCATCCGTCCCATCATGACCTACGCCTGCGTTGTTTTCGCACACGCAAAGCCCTACCTCCTCCACAAGATGCAGACCCTCCAAAACCGATTCCTCCGTAGAGTCACGGGAGCCCCCTTTTATGTTCGAAATGAGCTTCTTCACGTAGACCTCAAGATGCCCACCATCCAGCAGTTCATGAAACGTGTCTCCAAGCGTTTCTTTGACACTGCAATCCAACATAGGAATCCCCTTATCGTATCGGCCGCCCAATACGAACCCTCGCGTATCTCTAAGATTCGCCGACCAAGGCACACCCTTGTCACTCCCGATGACGCAATCACCCTGCTCCAAGAGAGCCGTAGGGAAACAAGTACAGTGGCACACAAAAACAAAAACCGACCGTCCTTCCGTCCTCGCCGCCGAGGCCCGCCGCGACGTCCCCGTAATAGTCCGCCCCGACCCTTTCCAGAGCCAGCCCGCGACGCTGAGCCAGTAGCTTTAAATTCCCTTATTAATAATAAAAATGATATGATCCAGCCTGTCCCTAGCTGCCCTCCCACTGCGACGCCCTAAGCCGAGGTCCGTACCCCACAGGGGGTGCCCTTAGCGTGTAGTCGCCTAGTTTGTAAGTTTTTTTAATAAGCCCTGGCTGGAGGCTTTAATTAATTTATTAATTAAGGCAACCACAGGCAAGCCCGGTTAAGCAGCCGACAACCTCAGAGGTTGACCTGCGAGATGCCACATATAAAAAAAAAAAAAAAAAAAAAAAAAAAAAAATAGTTATTAATACTGTATTTTTTATTATTTCACATGTTAATTCTGTTGACTTTTGATTATTTGACGTTTTAATTATTTGACATTTTGATTATTTAACATTTTAACTATAGATTTTTTTTCTGAGATATAAATAATTCCTCATTTAGGTCTGACGTGATTATTAGTTATTGTTTAATTTATTATAAAGTAATACTATAATAATGCATGATATTTTACAAAATTTGGAATAATGCATCTATAATACTCGCAAGGATTTGCAAACCGCATTTGTACGCCTCCTGGCATAACGTAGCGCTCTATTTATAAATATAAGATCTGTAACAAATGAATAAATAATTTCTAATTTCTAATGGGTGGGGTTTTAACCCGCGACCTTTCGAACACAAGTCCGACACCTTAGCCATTGGGCTGTTGACGCATTTTCTAACAATATTTTCTCCTTGTTTCAGGTCTTTTCATTCTGTTGATGCTGGGATTCTTTGCATTATCAGCTGGTTGTTTCATACTGTTCGTGAAGCCATACGACTTCTTTTTCAAACAGGTATGTTCTGTTTGATTTTTAGTTTAACTTCTCAAGGACCGCTATTATTTACGTCAACTATTAGTTGAGCCCCGCTGGCACACAAATTTTGTGCCAGCGGGGCTCAACTAATACTTGTTTAATGGCACGTTTTTGTGCCGCTGGGGCTCTAGTGGTTAACTGAGATTTTAGAATGGAACAGTGCCTTTACCCCGTGGTAAAATTACGCTTTTGGTCTCACTAAATTTTTCTACTAAACTGTTGTTATAATAATTAATCTACACTACTATTATAAAGTGGAAAGTTTATTTTTTGTTTGTCTGTAATGAGTAAACTCAAATCTATTGGCGTCATTTAAAAAATCTTTCACAATATAAAACTACTTTATCAAGTAACTTTGTTAACTTTATTTTCGCTAAAATAAAACCAAATTTGCAACTTTGGGACAAGTATAAAATACACTTTTTACACAGATGCATAGTTTTTCACTAAGTTTAACTCAGTCCCGAGTCTCAGTTAATTGCAAAGATTGTGAATCTAGAATCTATTATACCACATAGATTCACTAACTTTGCAATTCACTGAGATTCACTTCTTACATATCATTTTCAGAAATCGATGTTGTCGGATGGCGGCGAAATCTTCGAGATGTGGAGGAAACCACAGGTGGAGTTATACACCAAAGTGTTTCTGTTCAATGTCACCAATGCTGAGGAGTACATGGCGGGCATAGACGACAAAATCAAGGTCAAGGAGGTGGGCCCTTACGTTTACAGGTATGTAATAAAGTCTCACGGCACGCCAAAATAGTGACGGCAAGTCCCCTCTTTGAGGAGGCGTCATGGCATCCTCGCCTTCCGCCTGACGCAGGTGCTCACCGGACACGGTTGTTTCGGGAGTTACTTGTGTCGGATTTGGTGGTAGAAAACGCCCGGGTGTCACCACTGCGAGGATCGCCCTGAGGATACGGTGGAATACACAATGGAGGTTTGCCCCGCTTGGGCAGAACTCCGCCGTGTCCTCGTAGGGGCGATAGGCGGCGACCTCTCGCTCGCGGCCCTGGTTTAATCCATGGCCCGAAGCGAGGAGGCATGGGAAGCAATCACCTCTTTCTTCGAAGCAGTGATGCAAGCGAAGGAGGTGGCGGGACGCGCGAGGGAGAGGCGGGTCTCAAAGCCCTCACAGCCCTTGCACAACCTTGCCGCAGGAGACGCTTCAGGCGTCGGGACTCGTCGGGTGACTCCCAGCCACCGTAGACGTGGTCCCGCGGGCTGCGAGCAATGGGTCGCTCGCCGCCCGACTGAAACCAGGCCCATGTAGACGGCGCATTATGTTCCACGCCCGCCTCAAAGAGTATCAGCAAAATTGTCGGGGCCTATAAGGGTGCCGTTGCCTGCCGAGGTTGCGGAATTGTTCGAAACAGTTATCGCAGCTTTGAAACACGAAGGGCATATGATGGAACACGGATGGGTTGTAGTCAGTAAAAGTCTGACACGCCCTCCCGCTTCGCCCAGATCGGAAGGCAGTCATTGAATGATTTCCCATCCTTAGAAAAAGGTAAATAATCTTTCTGATATTTTAAGCATTCCTTGTATGAAGAGAACCTAACACAAAAATAATTAATTAAACCGGTCTAGCCGTTCTTTGGTTTTAATTAGACTAATACAACACACACAGTTTTAATTAGAATAGATTTTTTTAATACTTTTAAGAAAAAGAACATTAAGTATTCAGAATTTGACAAGTTTTCATTCTGATAAAACAACGAGGCTTTAATGTAATGACAATTATAATAGGACTCGCAACGGTTCGTGACAATTCGTTCAATTTCTGCACTCGCTTGGAACTTTCCGCTTCGGTCTAAACTTCGGCAATACTAAACCAAAGCCGAAGGCACCCGGAGGTAGCCGAAAGCGGCCGAAGTTGACCGAAATGACCGAAATATTAGCTAAAGCTGCATGTTCTGTCACATATCACACTAAAAATGAAAAATTTCTCGATCGAGCTATGCCAAATCGGATGCCAAATAATTGAATATCAATTGATTGACCACTACTTATAAATCGAATATCTAAATACTCGAACGTTCATAATATCGAATAGTTAATACATTTAATATTCAGTATACTGCCGCCATAAGGAAAAAAGACGCATCTAACATTTTTTTCGAAATTGAGTTATCTATATATTCTTAATCAGAAAAAAAAATGGCATCTGCCAGTATTTTTATATTTCGCATAAATTAAGCAGAACCCTATAAATCTCACTGTTAAATAAGACGTATCTACCATATTAATTAAATATTACTAAATAGAAAAGACATTTCTGACGTACACTAAGTTGAAAAGCCGCATTTCAGTAGAAACGTCTTATTTTTTTACAAAATATTTAATTCTTCATACAATTAAAAGACACTTCTGCATAGTCATAAGAAGAAAAGACTGTTCTGCGTAGATGTGACTTTTTAACGTAGTATTACGAAAAATAAGCAGGCGCAAGTGGTAATTGTGGTCCTTTCTACTTAGTATTGCTAGTTATATGGGGTGAAGTGGGGCTCGCGGTTAGAATACCGCCCTTCAGTTGCGTCCAGGCAGTCAGAGAAACGCGCGCGGCCCTTCGTGCTTTAATAAATAAATAATCTTTTATTTCAGACGTTAGATCCATTTGGGTTATTATACAAACAAATCGTAGAAGCTACCAGAAACATAAAATAAAATACATAACAACTACACCACATTGGCATGTAGGTGTACCCAATGTCCCAAAAAAGGGCTGTCTTATCTGTCTGCTATCGAATTTAGAATGCTGTTGGGGCTGACACGTACCCTGCGCATGATGGAAGTGCATCGTTGACGCATGATAGCATAAAAATCGTCTATTCCCGCGTTGGCGAACATGCCCGAAGCACTGCAGTAGCGCGGCAACCCCATCAACACCTTGAACGTATTATTATACTGTACCCGCAGGAAATTGTATGCCTCCTGAGTGTAGATAACTCACAGACTGCATATGTAGAAAGAATGGCAATACACTGTAAACAGCGTAGTCCTAACGAACAGATAACGCCTTACGCTCACACTCAATGTCCAGACCGACTTTTAGGTCTTCAGAAACCCAGTGGCCCGGATACATGAAAGCAGTGACTTGCTTTGATGCAATACCACAAAGTTTTAACTGAGGCACAATCGGATAGAACTTGTGCCTGCCTTACAAGACTAGTAGCTCACTCACTCTTTTTCTCGTTGTATCGAAGCCCATGGATCTCCGCGTGCCTTTCACACATCGAAAGCACACTTCTCATCGCATTGATCGAAAGGCTCAGCAGCACCATATCATCAGCATAACTAATATTTTTAACGCTGGTTCCATCCACGTGACAACCCTGATAAGTGCTACAGAGCTCAACGATCAATCGGTTCATGACAAGCCACCTTGGTTCACTCCGCAATTCAGCCTGTATTCATCCGACAGCGATCCTGCCCATCTGACACAATTTTTACCATTTTTTGATTACCATTGATTGTTTTACCAGAACCGAAGTATTGATATGACTTCCTTATCCACGGACGTATCATTCATAAGCTTCTGCCACAGCAAATCATACGACACTAGATCAAACGCCTTGGAAAGGTCTAGAAAACACGCGTTAACAGGCGTTTTTCTAGACGTGTAGTACTGGACAGTCTGCTTAAGCGACAGTATGGCAGTTTCTGTAGATAGACCAGGTTTTTACCCAAACTGTGCATCATGCAATTCGATACGAGTCGCCATATATCTATCAAGAAAATTATCTAGTACCTTGGCCAAGACTGATCTGATGCTTCCCCGGTCTTATCTTTCACAACGGGTACAACAGTACAACTATCGTTTTCATTAAGTTGGTGGGCAGATGAGAGTGATTTAAAGAGAGTGAGTAAAACATCGCCAGCACTCTTGGCAGAGGTAGTCATACCCTGGAGATTTGCCCCTTACCATGCTTTTTATTACAGTAGCGACACTTTTCGCTGAGAATCTCAAATTTAATTCCATCACAAAATCCTCAGTATCCAATATCTGCGATGTTGGATTATAAGTAGAATCAATTTTAAAATGTTTTACAAACAAGTTAGCTACGGGAGCAGATTCATGTTGCCCGGCTACACTCACAGGGATGCCCGGTCCTGGATTCAATTTATCTGTATTAAATCTTTAGATTTGTGATGCTCGGCTAAGATGTCCATTTTCATTTCATTTTGGTTATTCTGGCACCATCTTAGTTTTGATTTAAATGTCTTCCTCTTCACACAAACAAATTGTACCTCTTTATAATATATAATATCATACGGATCCCTAACATTTTTGAAAATATTCTATCGCATATGTTCATCAGGGATAATGAAAAATTGTAATGGAAAAAGAATTTTTGAAATTGGTCCAGTAGTTTCGGAGCCAATTCAATGCAAACAATCAAAATTTTCCTTTTGCTTTTCTTTCCTCTTTATAATACAAATATATATACAAAGCTCTGATTACTGTATTAACGTTCAAACTTGTTTCATGAAAAAAAATCATGAAATATTATAAGTCGTAGTGTTAGTTTGATCTCACTCAAGTTTATGTCGAAAATTTATTCATTTTAAGAGATTCCTTACAAAGCTGTGATAATTATTATTAATGTTATTAATGTTTACTATAATTAGTACAAATTTAGGTAGTTTTATTTATACTTAAACATTAATTTTTTAAGAGTTTAAAACTTAATGTTGGGAAAGGTGTGTAATTGTTATTTTTTATAAAGAATATAAGTCAGTTTCTCATACTTTGTGTTTCATTTAACACAAGATAATTATCGTGTTAAAATGTAATTCAGTTTATAACATAAGATGTTTTGTTAGGGATCCCACAAGGGGCAGGTAGTTTTTAAGTTAAAGAGTATTAGTATTACTAAGTTGAAAAGCAGCAAATGGCTATTAGCGTCTTTTTTATTTAGTTAACTAGAACCTGGTAACACATCATCAATAAGTAAGAAAGGCGTTTAAAAAAAATACTACGTTGAAAGGACGTTTCTAGCCAGAAGCGTCTTTTCATTGCAGTAAAACTTACTTTCTTATATTTTTTTTGCTAAAAAGAAAAGGAAAAAGTTATTTAATTAATACATAAAATTAAATTAATTAAAATTCTCATATAATTTCTGAAAGATCAAACAATAATACACACTTTTGCATAATAAAATTGTAATAAGGTTTATTTCCTTTCGCACAGCGAATTTTTTAATTTTTAAAACACGTTTTATTTTTTTTCTTCGTTTCGTACTTCATGTAGATGCGTCCTTTTACCTTATGGCGGCAGTATAGGTATCGTACACTCAATACAACGAGTGTTCGAAATATCGAATATTTATTTGATCGAGCTTACAAAGACATGGGTCGTTACGTGATTTTCGCGTAACGTAATTAGTGACTTCAAAGGCGTCACCTGTTTTGAAAACTAGTGATTTTAATAACTAGTTATTTGGTGAAATTGTTGATTTGCAGTGATTCCACATGGTGATTTAATCGAAGAGTTACAGTTATTTACGAAACGAAAATACTATTTGATCACCTTGATCGACTTTGTTAAAGAAACGCTTTGATTTGCGGTTAAAGTTTTCTATTTACTAAACACGTGTAAAAAAGCTAAGCGTACTTAGCTTTTTTTAATTTGTAAATATTTGGAAATACTCTCCCACACGACACTCGAATTGCATTGAGTCGTGACTGGCAAAAAGTTATTTATTTATTCTTTTTTACACTTTATATAATGCATTAAAATACATGCATGGTAAACAAACCAGTTTTTAAATAGTGACGTGAAATAACGCCCATGCATTGTAAGTTACAATGCGTCGCATATTAATTTTATAGAAATATATGCTGTTGTCAGTCACTTCAAAAGAAAGAAAACTACTGTTTTCTTTTGTTATGAAATAGCTTCTTGTAAACTAAGAATCTTTAATAATTAAAAAGATCTTCCTTAATTATACATTCACCATAAAACTATTCATTCTCACAGTTTTAATTATTTCCTATTCCTAAAAATAATGATGTTGGTAATTAAATAAATACGTCGTTAATATAATTATTGTCTCGTGTTAGTTACAAAAACTCCTAACAGTTCTTATAGCTAATTTTTTTGTGAATATTATTTATGCGACAATAGCCCAATTGTTAAGGAGTCGGACTTGTGATTGAGAATTCGCGGGTTCGAGCCCCACCCAGTACACTATTGCCGTGAAGCCACTCCAGACACAAGATTACTATTTAGCTTAGTTGGAGGGGTTAATAAATTTGCTAGTAATGTGAATTCTACCCACATGGCTAATTCTCTTTTTGAAAAATCCCAGGCAGCCTGCCCGGGTTGTGGGAAAAGCCAACTTTGCGGGAATGTTTTAACGAGGCACCGCGCAACGCAAGAGCAACTGACGCGGCAGGGGTGGGTTTTTGGATGGAATTACACAATCTAATTCCACCAAGCCCGTTCCATCATCGGACTACGAGACAAACGGCGAAGCGCCATCGTTACATGGTGGACATCCCACCCATACGCACCAAACGTTTTGGGAATACCTTCATTGTGCGTACGGCTAAGGAGTGGAATTCCCTGCCGGAGTCTGTGTTTCCCGATAGCTATAACCTAGGAGTCTTTAACTCAAGAGTGAATAGGTTACTTTTAGGTAAGCGTGCTCCATCTTCGACCACATCATCACTTACCATCAGGTGAGATGGTGGTCAAACGCGAACCTATTCGAAATAAAAAAAAAAAAAAAAACGGTATATAAAATAATTGCAAACAAAAATGGATTTCATTTTTGTTGTATATCCGGATAACTTGTTTATCCGGATATTTGTGACATCCATACGTGAGTAATAAACGTATTATTTTTTTTCATTACAGGGAGCGACTCGAACATCAAGTATTAAGATTCAACGACAACGCGACACTGTCTGCAATTCCCAGGCATCCTTTATCCTGGGTTGAGGAGTTGTCTGAAGGTCATCAGGAGAATGATACCCTCTACCTTCCACATATCGCTTTATTGGTGAGTCTTTGAAACCTGAATTTGAAGTGAAACGCAATGAAATTCATCACTTTACCCCCCTTAAAATATGTCTGTGGATACCAAAATAAAACTAGTATACAATGGGCGGTTTTATCATACAGACAACCTTTGGATGGACATAACTTAAGAGACATAAACTTAGGACTGTGTCAGTGTACAATGATCATAAAGAATATACAACGTGTAATTTAAAGGGTATATACATACCAAGTGCTCGGCTTCTTTGGATGATAATAAACGATATGGCAAGGGTTTTCTAATCCTATGTGTGGAACTTATTAGAAATTTGAATACATTGATACCAGAGACCGAATTTTTCAAATTAAGAAGAACGAAGAGAATTATCGTTTTATTGGCAAGTGACGTGGAAAGTGATGACCCTCATAGTGATGTGACACGTTTTTTATTATTGGTATTCAAGAAATATACGAAATCAACAATTTGGGGTCAATTCTGTGAGTCACTTATTTTGAGCTGAAACTTTGCATAGAGACTCCATACCAGATGTTGTCTTCAGTCCTTTTGGATAGATATGGGGTTTCCGTTACACGTTGTATATTAAGCAGATATTAGTAATAAAGACAGGAGGGACCACACGGTTAAATTCTGTCGCCAAAATTAAAAGCGTAATATGAGGGCAATCTTCGGAAACGATCGGTAATCTTCGGTTTTAATCGCGATGAAAAAATCGCTAGTCATTAAAGCGCGCTTACCTAGAAGTAACCTATTCACTCTTGACTTAAAGACCCCCTGATTTTAAGCTATCAGGAAACACAAAGTCCGGCAGGGAATTCTACTCCTTAGCTATACGAAGAAAGTATTCCGAAAACGTTTTATAAAAATATTTTGAAACGTCAGATCAAACATACATGTTTGTGGAAATATTCTAACGAGGTACCGCAGCCCCGGAACGCAAAGAAATCCGTAGGAACAGGTTGGGTTTTCAGTCAATTGAAGTCCAACACTCCCATCTACTCCATCGAAAGCGGGAGTCATTTAATGATTATCCCTCGAAAAACAAATTTATTTATTTATTTATTTAAACTTTATGTACAATTGTGTTACATGGGCGGACTTAATGCAGCAAGGCATTCTCTACTAATCTTGCATTTTGCTTATTAAGAGTAATAAACGTAATTAATTCATAACTAATCTTAAACTTTATGACCTGCTGTATAAATTTAGATAATTAGGATATATAATTTGCTACTATAATTAGTATATTTTCCGATATAATCAGTATATTTTCATTATAATATTATGTTTAAATGCAAGAGTGACCCTGTCTATTTTTTTGTGAAGTTTTCTATATATAGTGATGAATTCTAGCTACTTAATATGTGATTATCATCACAGAATGATTGATCAATCAACTTGTTATAGAACTCTCAAATGGGCATTTATTTTTTATTTTTATTTCGAAACATTTATGTCTATCTGTGGACAGCGTAGTGGGTCCCATTGTAGTCACAACTTAATTTTTGTTAATCTTATTGTAAGTTCGTATAATGTATCTGTTTGTTGTTCCTTCTAATAAAAATAAAGATCTATCTATAGACACTCCACATATGTATATAGGTTTGATGATGTGCTTTTTTAATTTAATATATGGACAGCTCACATTATTTTTATATTTTTGTAAAATGGAACGACAAATCTTAAAGCGGTTCACAGAATTCATTTACCTATAAGTTTCTAGAATAAAGTGGCTGTGACATACGGACAGACAGACAGGCAGCATGACAATTCTATAAAGGCTCCGTTTTTAACGAGTCGGCTACGGAACTCTAAAACCGTAAGAAAATCTAAATTTTCTTTTTTCAAAAACTCTCACTGTTTGTGCATATGAGGTAACTGGGCAACTTCTCAACATAAAAAAAGGCTTAAAACAATCTCATTGGTAAGCAACCATACTTGGTAAGATACAATAAAACAGTTAATTAATTAATTGCCCAACTCTTAATGTGAGTATAATTAAGGATTCCATTACTTAAATAGCCAATTAGTATCCAATATCAGTCAGACAGAGTTATAAAGTTTGACTGGTCTAAATACCTTACGCCTTTGTAGGATAAACGTAGGTATGATTTCGGATAAGCTATTTCTTATACAACGTGTAATTCATACCAAGTGCATGGCTTCTTTGGATGATAACAAACGATATGGCAAGGGTTTTGTAATCCTAAGTCTACGTGTGTAGAACTTATTACAAATTCCAATACACTGATACCAGAGACCGAATTTTTCAAATTAAGAAGAACGAAAAGAATTATCGTGTTATTGGCAAGTGACGTGAAAGTTATTGACCCTCGTAGTGCTGTGACACGTTTGTTATGATTGGTATTCAAGAAATATATGAAACCAATAATTTGGTATCAATTCTTTGAGTCAGTTATTTTGTGCTGAAACTGTGCATAGAGACTCCATACCAGATGTTATCTTCAGCCCTTTTGGATAGATATGGGGTTTCCGTTACACGTTGTATATTGACTCCGACACGAATGAAGTCGCGGGCATAACTAGTCTATATCTATACTAATATTATAAAGCGCAAGAGTTTGTTTGTTTGAACGCGATAGTCTACGAAAGTACTGGGTGGATTTGGATCAAATTTGGTGTGGAAGTAGTTTGAAGCTTGAGGAAGCTTTAGCTTACTTTTCTCCTGACTGCAAAAAATGATAGTTATGTTATTATTGTGATAATTTCCACGGGAGCGAAGCGCAACTGCTAAATAAAGTCATAGAGCTTAACATTACCTCGCCAGAAAATAACCCTATTAATAATAATATGACCCAGCCTGACCCTTTGCTGCCCTCCACCAACGACCCCGCTATGCCGAGGCTCGTACTCCACAGGGAGTGCCTGTAGCGTAAATATTTAGTGTGTAAGCCTTGGCTGTGGGCCTTTTTTAGAGGTCACCACAGAATCGTCCGGTTAAGTAGTAACCAGCCTTAGTGTGCTAAACTACGAGCGGCCCTATCAAAAAAAAAACTTTACCTCTTTCAAATTTAAACTCTTAATCATGTTTATGCTTCAAAAATGGCTACCTACGTATGGTTTAAGAACTATTTTCCTCATAAAATATTTCACTTACTGAGAAAACATGTTTCTGATATTGATGTGTTGGTAAGCAAACAGAGGTAATCGTTAAAACTACTTTGACACGTATATCATTGATTCTTTACCGAAAAAATAAAAAATAACATACATGCTATGCGTTTCAAATGCTAATAGGAATTCCAATGTTCTTTATCTGTCAAATGTCACTGAAAAAGTACGGTTTACAAAGAAAACTTAATGGCGAAAACTAATAACGAAGAAATTAAAATATAATATTTAATTATTTAAAGTCATGAATAGTTTTTAAAACATTCTTTTCTCTCTAATTTTCATTGTTGGCACCAATACGACCGAAAGTAATGAGCAGCCATGCAGCCCAGAAATCATGTCAAAATTACTAAAACTTCATTTTATTTTATTTTTGATGATAGGCTCTCAGTTTGACCACCCAAATATGGAAGGGGACTAGTTTTGTTTCGCTCAATATTTGTAAATAAATTATTTAATAAATCCTTGTTTTGTTCACTCCACCCAAATGGTTCGATTTGACAGCTAAGACGTCACAATATGGCGAGTTTTTTCTAATAGCAGTTGAAACGCACTGTACTATCCAATAGCCTGTACTATCCAATAGCCAGATACTACCTCAAATGGCTTAGCATGATTCTCCGTTATGTAGAAAATACTGCAGCAATCATTTTGAAATAAATATATGGCAAAGTTGAGGATTAATTTTAGGTACAATGTTTGACGAAAACACGATTTATTAAATTTTCTTGATAGAAAAACATCCAAAGTTACCTCCAAACCGAACAATAAACCGCTGGTATTCAAAAATACACTGGACAGCAAATAAACCGAGCCACCCGCTACCTAGGCACTCTAATTCGATTTTCTCAAAAACTAAAAAACCTACAATTATCAAAGTTGTACCTACAGAAAGTGCGTTTCATGGTGATTAAAATGAAAGGAAACTCATTGCGTTTAATCAATATTTCAGTGTTTATTAAGGATTTTACAAAGAAGAGTCGTTTTCCAGTTAAAAATTAAAGCCAAAAACAAAGATAAAATCAAAAAAAGTTTTTGATCAATATTCCGTATTCCCTCCCCTTGCTCGGATAACTGCCAGCATCCTTGTATTCATCGACCTTACGAGCCTGACGATAAAATCTTGAGGAATTGTATTCCACTCCTCTTCAATTGCGATTTGCAGCTCTGGAAGCCTTGTTGGAGCAGATACCCGGGCTCGAACCCGACGTTTCAGCTCATCCCATAAGTGTTCTATCGGATTCAAGTCCGGGTTTCGAGCTGGCCAGTCCATCGTACGAATGCTGACGTCGCGTAGATACTGGGTCACCAGATGAGCAACATGAGGCCGTGCATTATCATGCATCAATTGCATATCCTGTCCGATATATCCTGCGTAAGGTACCACATGGTATATTTGTAGGTATAACTTTGATAGTTGTAAGTTTTATACTTTTTGAGAAAATAGAATCAGCGTTCCTAGGTAGCGGGTGGCTCGGTTTATTTGCTGACCAGTGTATATTCAAATTAGATAATGAAACTTTGCATATTAATTGAACTAACTATAAAGCAGGTCTTATATTATTTACTTTTTTTAAATTACCATTATTTTCACCGTAAAAGGAAATAAACTAAATTATCGGTGTCTTGGAATCTTTTCCCTGCCACCCTGTCTCGCTTGCTCACGTGACCGCGGCCAGTAGTGTGCGAGCGAGATAGCGAGTGAGAAGCCCTGAGGTAGTAAAGACCCTTAAGGTATCGGACTTGTGATCGAGAGGTGCCCTCGATCATAGGTATCTAGTTCATTGCTAGTTCTCTTTAAAAAATCGCGCAGCTGTAAGATATTGTTCATACCAATACAATCTGAAGTTTGTGCTTGTTGTTTAATCTGTCGAATCGTACCTAACCTACCAATCTACCTAAAGGTTACTTGGATCTATCCTAACATACACTGCATGCATTATTGCCAATCAAACTAACGCAATACAATCTATAAGCATGAGTCATTAGAATTTGTCTTCGCGAGTACCTTCAAAACGCGCCTGAAGTTTTGCGAGGATTGATTTGATGACTTTGAGGATAAAGAACATGTGGGATTTCTACCTCACTAAAACCTCCCCATTACCTCTTAAGAGACCACTCCGGAGCCCCTCTGCAACGCGCATTAGGGCTCATCCAGAGGAAACTGTAAAAGGGTCTCCCCTGAACCTCACTGTAAACGGTGGCATGTGATCTCTGTGCCACCGTCTTTCCTGGAATTGACTTCGGGTACCTACCTATCTACAAAAATATTGACTGCATTGAAAAATTATTTACTTTGAACATTATTATTCCTCATGGTATTTCTTTTTTTTTTATTGAAAATTGGTTCGCGTTTGACCACCATCTCACCTGATGGTAAGTGATGAAGCACGCTTACCTAAAAGTAACCTATTCACTCTTGACTTAAAGACTCCTAGGTTATAGCTATTGGGAAACACAGACATCGACAGGGAATTCCACTCCTTAGCCTTACGCACAATGAAGGTATTCCCAAAACGTTTTGTGCGTATGGGTGGGATGTCCACCATATAACGATGGCGCTTCGCCGTTTGTCTCGTAGTCCGATGATGGAATGGGCTTGGCGGAATTAGATTGTGTAATTCTATTGCACACTCCCCGAAATGTAACCGATAGAAAACCGATAGACTTGCAGTTGCTAGTAGATAATCTAATGTTCAAGGCTCTGGAGCTTTGACTTGACCAGTGCATCGTTGCCAATAAATCTCTTAGCCCACTTCTCGATAGACTCAAGCGCCTCCAGCTGGTATTTTGCAGATCCATCCCAAAGATAAGAGCAGTACTTCATACACGACCGAACCTGGGCTTGATACAAACTAAGCAGCTGTTCCGGTGTAAAGTACCGTCTCACCTTGGCTAGGATTCCCAAGTTTTGTGATGCTAACTGAGCCTTAGCCTTATTTAAAGAAAAGCAAAGTATTTATAGACATAGAACTGGCATTACATAACATATACAGGATTATTGGAAATATGTCCCGATCCTGTTAAGGGCGTGTAGTCATTAACTAACAATTCAACCCTAAGTTTCTGGGCCTAAAGTGTACCATTATCGAGAAAAGATTTTTTTTTAATATTAAAATTAATTTATCGCTCCTACTATCTTATATTTAAAAAAAAAAAAAAAAACGTCAATGGTTGAAGTTTGGAGGACGCGAGGCATGCAGTACATTGTAAGCAAACTTGGTCATTGCGTTGATTAAGCGAGTACACAACGGGCAATGTATACTTTTTGTAACTCGTTGCAATAATGTTAATGTTCGGAATTTCATTCAAGTTCATTCGACTTACGAATCCCCTCGCTCTATACTTGCGGTCTGACTTTTTGTTTTACAGGTTATAATTGCACAACACGGCATTTTAAAGCAGAGCTCTGTGTTCCGAAGTAATCCGAAGCGCACTAAACGCGGTGAATGAATGAATCGGTCGAACTATGATTTTCGTATCATAAATGTGGCGCGCTCGCCACGCCCACATTAGGTACCATTCCAACCTTATTCATCTATGCCTTGGTTGTGAAGGTCAGATAGCAGTCGCTTCATGTAAAACGCAGTAACAGTACTCAGCTGCATCCGATTAGACTCATTATTTCGCGATTGTCGATTAATTAGCAATATTGTTAAACAGGTATGTTCCAATTTTGGTGTACCAGCACATGAAGCTACCCGAAACTGTCAAATTTTCCCAATCAACCTTGAACCTAATTTCTTTAACAATAAAGTTGAAAATCTATTAAAGAAATTTGACAGATTGTAGTAGCTCGATGTGCTGGCGTCCGTACAATAAAGTATATTTCTATCTATTATTGGCAAAAAATTATTAAAGCGAAAGATACGATTTTATTAACAACTGCTTTCATAAAGATTTTTCTTTTGGAAACGTGTTCCTTTCTTGCAAATGAAACTACATTGCATGGTAATTAATTGTCTTGTTAGTCGCGTTTTACTTCACTGTTAATTATTTAAATTAATATTTGGCTTGCGTAACAAAATAACGTTTTTAAACATTATTTTGTTACGCAAGCCAAATATTAATTTAAATCGTTATGTCTGTTAAAAGTAACAGACATAACGATCTGTCAGTAGAAAAATAAACTAATATCGGTTTTACTCACCTTAAAGTGGATAAACCAAAATGTATATTTATTTTATATTGATTTGCATCAGGACTTTAGGTACCTACTAGCCGCTAGTTCCGCCAACTAGTGACCTTAAAAATGTTGGTTTCCACTGCTTGCCTCCTTAGCTGAGAATTATCTAGAAACATCCATTAAAATGACCTGATTTCTTACATGTTTAAAATCATAAATAAAAATATGATCAAGGATTCTACGTTTTAAGATTTTATTGGTTGCGAATAATAATGAAGTGGCAGGGCTAGTGTCTTTATATAAATCTTTGATTGGCCATATAGATGGGTTGATTAAAATATTTCGACTTAAAGACTGGTTTTGAATTTGTCAAATTCTGTAACTGTGGACAATCACGATATTCTTTGTAAAACTGTGTACTCTGAAGGTAGGAAGAGGTGTATCAATAAGATTTCCCAAAGTCTTATGTTTTAGACAAGGAGCTTATCTAGAGACGCAGCAGCGTGTCCAGCCAAGTTCAAAGAAAAAGGGAAAGGCTACGCAACGCTTCGAGCTATTTTTTTACCATTTCGCAACTAGCAACCTATTTAACCTAGAAATACATTTGGTGCATTTATTGAAACCCCTTTTGTTTATCTAGAATACAAAATTTCATTAATGTAGCCTAAATAGTTACATATATTAACGTTTAAAAACCCACATTTTAATGACTGACTGATCCACAGATTTATCATTCAAAACCTAACCTATTTTCAGATTACCTTAGAAACTTGACGATTGCCATTAAAGTATTAGACAAACAAAATAATCTAAAAACTTGAACAGATAGTGAATGGGCAATCATTCGCTCTCAGAATAAAAGGTACAAAAATGTGGAGTAAGAAAAAATTACGAAGCGTGAACGTATATAAAAGATATTTTTACAAATAAAAACAGCAATATTATTTAAAAATAAATGTCTGTAAAAAAAGTTATGATATCCCATCAAAAGCATAGTAGTTCAATATTAAGGATATGCGGCGTCTTTAGGTAATAATTCCAAAAAAAAAATTACAAAGCCATATACTTTAAGCTTAAAATTTGATTTACCTACAACACAATCAAAACATTGTGCAGGGTTTCTGAAATTAAAATCATAGCAATAAGTGATGACCTGAGTATGAGTGAAGAACGCGTCAAAGTAGAAATTGACTAACTCTCAATTTCAAATACTCGATTTAGAAATCCAGTCCTAAGTCGGTAGGATGTAAGTACAGTAACTTGAGAACATACATACAGAATGTCAAGAGTTCCACACTTAGTTAAAGTTGCTAAATATAAAGGATGAGCCTATTTCAACATACAAGGATTACACCATGGTAGGTAGGCCTTTGCGAAATATTGACGCGACATGCCAGTTGCAAATGTGCATAATTATATAAATACGCACTTATTAAATCATCGTTGTTCGGAAATTCCTTCCTGATACTTCCACTTCCTTTAATTGGGTTGTTAATATATATTACTGTATAAAAAAAAAGAAAGAAAATTGCGTTTATTGGCACATATAAAAAGAAAACACATTATGTACATAGGGTTGTCATCACCAAATTTGTCGGCCTCAGACAAAGACTTATAAACCCCGGACATTTGGGTAAAATCACAGTTTTTCCCCGGACACCGTAGAAAAATATATTTTTGAACTTGAAACTAAGAACAACGATGTTTAATTATGGTTTTTATTTACTGATAAAGTACATAAAGTAGTTATACAGTACATAATTGCAGCATTGTAAAGCTTTAGAACTTTTAATAACAGTCTCTTCCTTTTCATTTAATCAACATAACATAAAAATGAGATGAAATACCATCATGATATGATAAATCATCTAGCTAAACTAAACACGCAAAAAAACATGACGTGTAAAAGTGTTATTTATAACCAATTTACAAAATAAATATTTCATTTCATAGGAAAATAATAACAGAGATCATGCTTTTTGGTACCCTTAAAGACCAATGTGTGTCCGGGTTTTACCTGGACGCTTATTGGGAAAATCCCCCCGGACACCCCCGGACGCTCTGCAAACTAGGACAAATCCGGAGAAACCCGGATGAATGGCATCCCTATATGTATATGGCCTGTTGGTATGGTAGTCAGTAGCCCTGACTGCTATGCGCAAGGTCGTGGGTTCGATTCCCACCCAAGACAAATGTTTGTGTGATGAGCACGATGATTTGTTCTTTGTCTGGGTGTTTATCCATAATATGTATGTATTTAGAAATATATATGTATGTTTATCAGTTGTCTAGTACTCATACCACAAGCTCTGCTTAGTTTAGGACTAGATGGCGTTGTGTGAAAGTTGTGGATTATTATTATTATCACATTTATTTAATATTTGTACACATAAATTACATTTTTAAATATTAATATAAAACATAAAAACTAATATTATAAAAATTATTATTATTATTATTAACAGTATTTTGCTAAAAGGGCCTGATCATCATGTATCAGTGATCATCATCCGCTTAACCATTATAAAATTATTATGTTGGGTTAGGTTTTCAGTCTAATCTGACGCAGCTGAATGTTTTACATGGAGCGAATGCATCTGACCTCCACAATGCTGTAGCTGGATAACACGATACCCCTTACCCAGACTAAATTTTCTGCTGTGTTATTCTATAAGACCTCATTCTAAACTTCGAATCTGAATCCGCTGTGAGTTTAATGATTGGCATTCTAAAAACTCGGTTGTTAATTCGAATTTACACTAGCGCTACCCTTGCGAGCGTATCTGCGAGTTGAACTAAAGATTTTGACAGATAAAGTATGAGATGACGTGAGAAGTGGCATTCGTTAAGGTGATTCCTCCGTCACTTGGACGCTGTTTACAGAATGCAAAATCAAGGTCACTTTGAACCATAAGCGAAGTGACAGTGAATAGCTATGTGAGATGCGAGTTGTTGTTCGAATTTTAAACTTTGAAACCCGTAACGACTGTGAAAGAAGTCCAAATGACAGCCGGGAGAAAGGCTTAACGTGCTTTCCGAGGCACGGGGGTATGACACCGCCAAATTCCAAATTACGGGCTAATGTGGGTAGTATTCACATCACTAGCAGTCTTGTTAACCCCTCCAACTGAGCTAAATATGCTTGTCTGGAATGGGTGTGAACCCATTCCAGACAATAATGTAATGGGTGGGATTCCGCGACCTCTCGATCAAAGTCCGACGCCTTAGTCATTGACGCTTAAGTTGCATCTGGTGACACTAAAAGCTGACCTCGACTTAATTTTGACAATGCAGCCAAATGATTTTTGGACCTTTAAATAAACCAGCTTTGCCCATATTGGTCGAAATTCGGCTGTAATTAAAATAACTTCGAATGCATTAAAAAAATAGCTTTATGCATTCCTTTTCAATATAAATCTGGCATTATTATATCTGATTCTATTATTATTATATCTGACATACGTAAATATTTGAGGTATTCCTCGAAGCGCTACCATTTTGAAGCGCACCTAATGAAGCGCTCCTTTTTTATTCCTCGGAGCGCTCCTTTTCCGATAACATGGTATCGGGAGCGCTACTAAAAGGAGTGCTCCGAGGAATAAAAAAGGAGCACTTCATTAGGTGCGCTTCAAAATGGTAGCGCTTCGAGGAATACCTCAAATATTTATGAATCTGACATTGACATTTTTAATCTGACATTGTTTTTATTTATTTTTTGACATTTCTCATTTTATTTTATTGACATTTTTGTATATTTATTTTCTATAATTCAATTTAATTTAATTTCAATTTCACAGTTATGTTTTTTTGCATGTATTATGTGTATAGTTGTGTAAGCCGACCAATGGCACGTGTGTTAGTTTCCTATTTTATATGGGTCACAGACTTGAAATAAATAAATTTTAATTTAATAAAACGTTGACTGTGCCAAATTTCATACACCTCAGTCTGCGTAATTTTTCTGAAAATGTTTGCAATGATTTTGCTTCAAGTATTAATCTATAATTAGTATTATAAAGCGGAAATAAATGTTTATGTGTTTAAACGCGCTAATCTTTGAAATTACTGGGTGAATTTGTATGAAATTTGGAAACTTTTATATGTGGAAACTTTTTACCCAACTGCAAAAGTAGAATATTATGTTTTTATCGTGATTAGAGCAGGCGCGGACCAAAGGGGGGGTCACAGGGGACATGAAACCCTCCAAAATCGTATACCCCAAATAGCTAATCTTCTAAAATTTTGCAAAATAAGACGTTCAATAAAAATAGAAGACTTAATGTGTGCGATAAAATTTGTATTATGCAATAAAGAAAACTCATTTACTCGACATATTTTATTGTTAGTGACCCCCCCACCAAATTCCTGGCTGCGACCGTACCTGGATAAGAGACTAAGCCTCACACGACAACTACCTAGTATATAAATAATGATATCATAATCCCTAATGACTAAACCTCGTGAAAACTAAGAAACGAATCAAGTGTCTCGACTTAGCCCACGAGGTTGTTGACGTGTGGAATGTGGACTCGGCTGTCATTGTGCTGATTATCGTACCTATCTAGCAATGGGAAGATGGCTAAAAGCTTCGATGACCATCTGTCAAAGCTACCTTTGTACGGCTGGATAAAGGGCCTGATATGGAAGGGAAATTGCTTTCGCTGGAGTCTTAAACACCATTAGGTTGCACCCTTTTGTCGGGAATAAAATAATAAAATTACTTCTCCCCCTTTGGGTGGAGCGAAACGAAGTATTAAACTTATATTGATTAAAAATAAAACCCTTTTGCTTCAACTGCCCTTGCGTTCCGAACATTAAACAATCCCGCGAAGGTAGCTTATACCCTGGCCTCGATTCCGGACAACGTTTATTTTATTTAAATATTTTTAAATGTTATAAAATTATATGTGAGATGAATACAGAGATAATAACAAAATAACAGAATATTCAATTAACGAGTCGACCCTAACACACTTACAAAATGCAATGGCATGTGTTGCAAAAGTCTATACGATATCCGTGTCAAGCGCATCCCAATATTTACGGCAAACTATACAAAATGCATACAACAATATTTACATACGCAATCCGTACTTAGTAATCCGTATTTAGTAAGGGTAATACATAAATGTGTAATACACAAATTTAATGACTATTAGTACACTATGGATTTGCTAACCTACGTTGCTAAAGAGCTGTAGCGGTTCAATTTTACTGAGCTGTAATAGAATAAGACATCACTTGTCTAATAAATTGGCCAAGTGCGAGTGAGACTCGCCCATGAAGGGTTCCGCAGTAACTATAATAATTATAATAAATAAATAATAAATATTATAATAAAGACTTAGCGCGTATTTCTGATTGGAGTTTGAATCATGGTTTGAGGGTTAATCCTGCGAAGACTCAAGTCATTATTGTTGGCAGCCCTAGGCTACGTTCCAAAATTAACTGGGCAACCCTTCCTCAAATCGTTTTTGATGGAGCTGCTATACCTTACTGTGACTCAGTAAAAGACCTAGGTATTTATATTGATAGGGATTTGTCTTGGGGTCCCCAGTTGCAAGAAGTAAGCCGCAAACTGTTTGCCTCTGCGGGGTCTTTACGCAGATTGCGCAATTTCCTGCCGACTGCCACTAAAATTGCGCTTGCCCAATCCCTTCTTCTCCCTGTTCTCGGCTATGCTGATGCAAGTTATCCAGATCTTACTGAAGTGCAGCTAGAAAAGCTTGAGCGACTCCAAAATTTTTGTATCAGATTCATATTTGGTTTGCGCAAATATGATCATGTTTCTGAGTTTCGCATTGAACTCAAGTGGCTGCCGATCCGCCTTCGCCAGAATGCACATATTTTATCATTACTTTACAGTATTCTCTTCAATCCCACAACCCCGTTTTATCTCAAAGAACGCTTTAAGTTCCTTCATGACACACATGTAAGAGATTTGAGATCATCGGAGAATTTGAGACTTTCAATGCCTGCACATTTCACTAAATTCTATGGCTCATCGTTTACGGTGCAAGCTATTCGTTTGTGGAATGCATTGCCGGTGTCACTAAGACAAGCTCAGTCACTGGCTACTTTTAAAAGCTCGGTTGCTAATTATTTTCATTCCAATTTATGACTGTTCTTTTGTTTTCTCTCCACTTGATGTTAAAGAACACATTATATGTATTGTATTATTTAATTACCTATGTATTACATTGTATTTATATGTATATATATATATTTGCATATACATTTATTTATTTTAATATTTAAATAATTTTTGTTTCTCTGTTTTTGTGAGTAATGTAGTTAGTACACTAATTTAGCCCTCCCCACTTTAATTAAAGTTTTTAAAGTCCTTCCAAAGGTTGTCTGGAAGATATCGCTTTCAGCGATAAGACCGACATTGTTACCATAGAATAAGCAATATTGTTAAATAGGTGTGTTTAAATTTTGGTGTACAATAAAGTATATTCTATCTATCTATCTATAATATATGTATATTTATTTGACAAAAAAAACCTTACAGATTTCTTAAAACTATCTTATTTACATTTTTTACAACTACTCCAAATAACTTTGTTTTTCATAGTGTTTGTATGAATTACAAAGTTATATTTGCGGTTTTAGAAAATATGCTGTATCTCAAAAACTGCTGACCCGATCTCGTTCAAACCAATTTTAGTTGAAAGTTTACATTAAGATCGACAGATATTTATTTGTTTAGATTTTTCACTCTATTATTATAGAAGTTAGAGGGGGGGAACACATTTTACCACTTTGGAAGCGTATATCTTTTAAACGATTGACTTTATGAAAAAGTGGTTTTAGAAACCTCATTGTCAGTTTTAAAGACCTGTCCATGAATGGGGAGCCCCCCTTTATTTTAAATATTTTTTACTTAAAATCGGAAAACGTTTTACAGAATGCATCTATCTACCAAGTTTCACATGTGTAGTCTTAATAGTTTCGGAATAAAATGGCTGTGACATACGGACAGATGGATTGATAGACAGACAGAGAGACAGACAGACGGACAGACATGACGAAACTATAATGGTTCCGTTTTTTGCCATTCGGCTACGGAACCCTAAAAATCATCGTCTGCTTAGACTTTTCCCAACAATATGTTGGGTCGGCTTCCAGTCTAACCGGATACTGCTGAGTACTAGTGTTTTACATGCAGCGACTGCCTATCTGACCTCCACAACCCAGTAACTGGGTAACCAGGCTAGACTAGTGTCAGATTTACTGGCTTCCGACTACCACGTAACGACTGTCAAAGATGTTCTAATGACAGCCAGAAGTAACGGCTTAACGTGCTTTAGGGTTATGACACCACCAACTTCCAAACTCCGGGCTACTACTGAGAAATTCCTTACAGAAAAACCCAATAGCACTGTTTACCCGACCCGGGAACCAAACCCGGGACCTCGTGCTCAACAGTCACGCTTTCGACCACTCGACCAACGAGGCACATGTCTAAAAATCTATACTAATATTATAAAGCGGAAAAGTATGTTTGTTTGTTTGCTTGAACGCGCTAAGCTTCGAAAGTACTGGGTGGATTTGGATGCAATTTGGTATGGAAGTAGCTTGAAGCTTGAGGAAGGTTATAGGCTACTTTTTACGCGACTGCAAAAAAGGAGAGTTATGTTTTTACCATGATAGAATACACGGGAGCGAAGCCCCGCGTGAGTAAAACTCTACTAATTTCTTCAAAAGAACACCACAAACATGAACCTACATGCTTCTCATATACAAATACAAATTGTATGGACTTTAAAAGAGACTATGGGTGCAAACATAAAGATACAGGTTTTTCGGTCCCGTTATGCCAGTACGGGTCGGTACTGATAGGTAAGGGTTCAACCACATATAGAAACAGGTAAATCTGTTCTTAGTGACCATCATGTCTTCGAGTTCGTCGGACATTACAAACATATTTATTGAAACCCTTTGGAGGCCGTGAACAGAGGAGCAACGTAACATCAACGGGCGGTTATCTTGAGTAAGAAAAATAGTGGATTGTGCTTTTCGCAGATTATATTCCAAATGGCATTTACTATCTAAGTGCATTGAAACCGATATTGAATTTGCTGACAAAATCGTGAAAACTATGTGTGTCTTGCATATCATTATTATTGACAAAGAGGGTTTTGATAGGCACTTGACTCCTGTTCAACTCGTAAGACAAGGATGGCACAATCAACGACCGGGTCCACCTTCGAATTTATCAAAAAACGTCAGAAACATTTTTGTACAGTATTTCACACATAACCGATTGTGGTACACTAATATATAATATAATAAAAACAAAAAATAATCTATTTACATACCATCATGTTTCATTTCTAAACTAATCTGCTTCTAATATTTATCAATAACATTTATGTTGCTGTGTAATTATGTCTTTTGTCCCACAAAGGACGGCGAAGACGACACACTACACTGGTAAATGCTTAAACCCGTACGTATCGATGCAGATAGTCGGTACCGACAAGTTTCCACCTGTTTCTTTATGAACGAGCGCATACTGATTGTATGAACTATTTTACCCGTACCGATCGGTAATGTTCTGTACCGACCTGTCCGTACCTGTAACCTGCTTCTTTATGTTTGCACCCTATGACCTCTGAGTTTGTTTCGGTTTTTCTTCTCAGAGTACTTAGGAAATACCGGCCCCATCTAGCTAAACTAAACTTAACACGCAAAAAAAACATGACGTGTAAAAGTGTTATTTATAACCAACTAGCTTGTGCCAGCGGCTTCACCCGCGTGGGAAGTTTTGCCCGTGTAAATCCCGATCCCGTGGGAATTTCGCAAAATCCTTTCTTAGCGGATGCCTACGTCATAACATCTACCTGCATGCCTAATTTCAGACCGATCCGTCCAGTGGTTTGGGCTGTGCGTTGATAGATCACTATGTCAGTCAGTCAGTCTCAGTCTTTGAGTTAATTAGGATACATGTTGTATATATAGATTTACAAAATAAATATTTCATTTCATTTCTTTTTAAACAAGAAATATTAAGAATCTATCTCATTTAAGTTCTGTTCATCCAAAAGTTGTTTGTTGATTGCCCTGTGCAATAAGACCGCACATTGTACACTTTTTTTCCAGTGAGAAAATCATCAAATGACTTCTCCCGCTCTGTTTGGAGCGGAAGGTAGTGTCAGACTTCTACTGACTAAAAACCCACCCTGCTCTTTCAATTGCCCTTAGGTGCCAGGGTAGCGGTATCTCGTTAAAACATTCCCGCGCTAGTGTAATTATTTGTATCTATGTATATGTAGGTACATTGTAAGGGTACAATAAAGTATACAACGTGTAACTTAAAGGGTATATACATACCAAGTGCATGGCTTCTTTGGATGATAACAAATGATATGGCAAGGGTTTTGTAATCCTAAGTCTACGTGTGTAGAACTTATTACAAATTCCAATACACTGATACCGGAGACCGAATTTTTCAAATTAAGAAGAACGAAAAGAATTATCGTGTTATTGGCACGTGACGTGGAAAGTTATTGACTATTGTTATGATTGGTATTCAAGAAATATAATATGAAACCAATAATTTGGTATCAATTCTTTGAGGCAGTTATTTTGTGCTGAAACTGTGCATAGAGACTGCATACCAGATGTTGTCTTCAGCCCTTTTGGATAGATATGGGGTTTCCGTTACACGTTGTATAATCCTTACTATATTATAAATGCGAAAGTAACTCTGTCTCGCCTAAACTACTGAACCTATGGTCATAGTCTAGAGCCTGAGAAAGGACTTTTAATGCGAAAAAAGGGCTGTAAGGGGCTGAAATAGGGGAAGAAAGTTTGTATGGAAATTACGTCATTTTTAAAGCTGAAATCATCAAACTTATTTTTTTAATTTTGATTAGAAAAATGTACTTAAATAAGCTATTAGCAGTAAAATATTGTAAATAGCCTATTTATGTATGAATTTTATTTTCAAAATAATTAGTCAAAAAAATTAAAAATACTGCCGAAAGTCACAATTCCGCGCGGACGAAATCGCGGGCACAACTAGTAATCAAATAAATAAGGAGTCTGAAAAACGGTTCATATAACCAAAAAAAATATTTCCGTCTGTACAATATAGAAATTCTTACTATTGTGTTCAAACATCTCCATTTTTTCTCCACAGAGCATAGCCAACGTGGTCTCCCAAAAGGACATGTTCACCCGTTTCGGGCTTAACAACCTGATTACCCTAACCAAGACGATGCCTCTCGCCAAGATGACGGCCAAAGAGTTCATGATGGGCTACGAGTCGGAGCTGATGACCTTGGGCAACACCTTCCTTCCTGGCTGGATCTACTTCGACAAGCTGGGGTTGATTGACAGGGTGAGTCAGTGAATTAACTAGTTCGGTTTCGGTGAAGCCTGGTGTAGTTTTTGAGCAGCAGAAGTCTTTTAATTTATGGCCATAACTAGTAAATGCATGCAATTGACAAGTCCGTTTATGTAGACTTCGAGTTATGGACAAAGCCATGAAAATCTTTGTGTTTCTTTCCTCTAAATAGTATTGCGAGTTATTTGACCAGTACGGACTTATGAATTTCAAAAAAGACTGATATCGGAGTTTGTTTCGGCATATCTTCTCAGGGTAGTAAATAGAGGAACAACCGCCTCATCCCGTTTAAGTTTACAAAAAAATATTTGTAACAATGATATTTGTAACTAGCAATCTTGTGTTTAAATTTTTGGTTACAATAAAGTATAATCTATCTATCAAGCTGACGCAACAAATGTTGTATTTCTGACGTTTTCTACCTTTCCTGTATGAGAGGGAAAATAATACAAAAATAATTGATGAAATCGATTCAGTTGTTCTCGAGTTTAACGAGACTAACGAACGGGAATTGATTTTTAAAAATAAATAGTTGAAAAAGCATAAAAAATTGTTCCTCAACGCTGTCGGCTGGTAACATATCCAAGATACTGGCGGCATTGCCTCGTTTTATGGCAATGCTTAGCCGTTGACCAAAGAAATAGCCAGCCCTTGGGTCGCGGGTAGCGTCAACGGGCCTTTTCGATATGTCTTTAAAAAAGCTGTGAGCACACGGGCCCCATGGTCCGAGAGTTTCGACCCCAAAAGCCTCGAAAATATAGTTATCCAATGCCGCCAGTATCTTGGGTACGTTGCCAGCCGACAGCGTTTAGGATCAATTTTTTTATGCTTTATTCTAGTTTGTATTTTAAGTATTTTAGTACATAATTATGTATATTTGCTGAAATAAATGTTTTTACTATTAAAAAAAAAATAAACAGAGAACTAGCAATGCGAGTAAAATTCACATTACTAGCAATCTTGTTGAGCTACATATGCTTGTATCTGGAGTGGGTTCACGGCAATACTGTAATGGATGGAGTTCGAACCCGCGACCTCGCAATCACAAGTCCGACACCTTAGCCAATCCTATTGTTATATAATCTTCTTTTCTTTTCCCACAGATGTACGACTTTGAAGGCGACTTTGAAACCATCTTCACCGGTGCCGATGACGTTAGAAACTCCGGCCTGATCGACACCTACCGCGGCTCAACCGACCTACCACAATGGCAGGGAAAGCACTGCTCCAACGTGCAATACTCTTCTGACGGAACCAAGTTCAGGGGCGGTGTTACGAAGAACGAGAGCATCCTGTTTTATAGGAAGAGTTTGTGCAGGGCTGCACCTCTGGTAAGCATTGATTTTATTTTGTAAATTATCACCTGGTTAGCTTTCCCTGACCGTCTTGGGGTTGTCTTCCAGCCAAACCTTGACAAGAGTCGAGTTTTTTTTTTTTTGTTTATAGGGCCACTCGTGGTTCAACACACTAAGGCTGGTTACTACTTAACCGGACGATCCTGTGGTGACTTCTAAATTTAAAGGCCCCCAGCCAGGGCTTACATACTATATTTACATTTAAACAACCGCACGCTAAGGGCACTCCCTGTGGAGTATGGGCCTCGGCATAGCGGGGTCGTTGGTGGAGGGCAGCAAAGAGTCAGGCTGGGTCATATTATTATTGATGGAGTTATTTATTGCTACTGGCTCAGCATCGCGGGCTGGCTCGTTTGGCAAAGGTCGGGGAGGGTAAGAGTCGAGTGAGATTTTGCTGTACCTACATTATTAGGTGAATACATAATAATCATCAATCAGATAAATATTCGCTCCATGTAAAACGCTAGTACTTAGCTGCATCCGATTATAATATCGGTAGAATATAAGTAATTAAATAAAATTGATGTTGGAAGATAAGGGTACTTACGAGAAGATGTAGGTTATGAGTCCCTTCGATATGAGTACCCAGCGCGCCGGTTCAGACGATATTTCCTCCAAGTTCACGAGAGTAGAGAGAGTTTGAGAGTTTTAGCGGGGGTGCGAGCGTGTTTGCGAGTGAGTGACGATGGACGATTGGTCCGAAAGAACGAGCGGAAAGAGGAAAGAGTGAGTGGAACAGGAAAAGAGTGGTTCAATGAGTGACGTGTAATATAACGTTGCAAGTATGCGTTCGTGATTAAAATACTAATGACAATATGTATAGATAAAATAATGCGAATGGCGCATACAGATGTATTGCAGGCACACAGGCCCATATAAAAAGAAATAAAATAAACTAAACTTGGGAAAGCTTAGCTGATGATAAGCTAACGTTAACGCTAAGATAACGTTGTTTGTATCAAGTTTCATACTCCTCCTACTCCTAAAAACTACAAAATTTCTCTGTGCCAGATTACTCATAAATTTCTTCTTTATCCATCAGATCCCCGTCGACGAAGGCGTGAAGAGTGGGTTAAGAGGCTACAAGTACGCCTTCCCTGAGAATATGTTGGACAACGGCAAATATATCAAGGAGAACAAGTGTTTCTGCAGACATGGTGAGCACAAACAACAGTTATAATTCAATACTTTTTTTTAAGGGAACCAACAATGTTTGTGTAATTCACATTACTAGCAATCTCGTTAACCCCTTCAACTTAGCTAAATATGCGTGTGTATGTTGTGTGGGTTCACGGCAGTGTCATTGGTGGGGTTCGAACCTCTCGATCACATTAGACTATTGACGCTTCAATAAAATCCTTTTATAAGATATTGCTTTTCCCAATCACCATCAACTTCACTTCACCATATGCATTGTGACGAGCATATTGTGCTTAATAACCATATTCAAGTAATCGAAGCGGAACCCATGAAATACTTATTATTCCTACTTATATATTGAGTAGTTCCAGTGGCCATCTGTGGTCTTCATCAACAGGTCCACTTCACACAATCCACAGCTCGACAAAAACCTCATTGAATGCCCCGGTATATTAGCTTAATTAATTGATATCCTTCGTTACATTTGCATCCTACCATTTATGTCGAGAGAGACTGGATCCTGCGACACAGGGTATCCTAGTGCGGGATCCAGTATCATATAAAAAAAAAATTGTAACACAGTTTTCAGTAAATAAACGTTATTGTATTAGAAATAAAAAACACGCTTTTATACATATGATAGTTTCGAGCTATTTATTTTAAATAAAAATGAATCGGTTGCAATTTTAGGTAGGTAGTTGTAAGTACTCATTGAAATCATTTTCAAATATTTTTTATTTTATAATTATATATATTTGCGTACAACAGCGTGACTTACGTTCTTTAACATCAAATAAAATATTTTTTGTAAAATTAGTAAAACTGTATTTTATCCCAAATATTTAAAATAAAATAATAATTGATATTATTGTAAAGACAAGTCGGTTGTCGCAGCTATTGGCTGTTAGGTACTTTGATGTTGAGTTCCATCAGTAGAACGAAAATATAAACAAACTATTCTGCCTTTTCTAAATAATTACTTCAGATGAAAGCTACGTATCATCAATTATTTTTGTAATTGTAAAGTTTAAAAAACTCCACGATTTAATACGCGATTAATATATTATTGAGCAATGATATTTTAATTAAGATTTACCATTCTAGAAGAAATTGTTCGTCATATTTATTAGTTTTAATTATCAACCATAAAATACTAATTGACCATTATTCAAATAAAATGAATTCAGCCTACTACAGTTGCGCATTGCAAATTGTCTTAAATCGAGTACAAATCATAATTACTAAGTCTGTCCTAATTGGATAACTCAAAAACTCTCTCACATTTGACCATCATCTTACCACGCTTACCTAGAAGTAACCTATTAACTCTTTGCTTAAACACCCTAAGATTAATGCTATCAGGAAACACAGACTCCGGCAGGGAATTCCACTCCTTAGCTGTACGCACAACGACTGTAATCCTTAAACATTTTGTGCGTATGAGTGGGATGTCTACCATGTAACGATAACGCAACACCGTTTGTCTTAGTCCGACGATAGAAAAATTTACATAAGATGTTACACTCTTGAAATCGCACCTGTGGCTCTCATAACAAAAGTCATCTAAATAACACCAATCTCCTTCCTTTCAGGCAAATGTCTACCTCCAGGCCTAATTGACGTCACCGATTGCTACTACGGCTTCCCAATCGCCCTCTCGTACCCTCACTTCTGGAAAGGAGACGATGTCCTCTTCAGTAAAGTTGAGGGTCTCACCCCGAACGCGGAGCAGCACGAAACTGCGTAAGTATTTATTAATATTATCTTAATTTGTACATATTAATAAAATTTAAGCGTCTATGATTTGAAAATAAGTTTCACGAGTGCTTATATTTAAAGGATACTAAAAGATCAACAAACTTGTTTTTTTATATATTTTTGGTCTGTCTGTCTTTCCGTTTCACTGGACTCTGAAACGGCTGATCCAAATACTGAAACAACAATTAGCCTATACAACGTGTAACGGAAACCCCATATCTATCCAAAGGGGCTGAAGACAACATCAGGTATGGAGTCTCTATGCACAGTTTCAGCTCAAAATAAGTGATCAAAGAATTGATAACAATTTATCGGTTTCATATGTTTCTTGAATACCAATCATAACAAACGTGTCACAGCACTACGAGGGTCGATAACTTTCCACGTCACTTGCCAATAAGACGGTGATTCTCTTCGTTCTTCTTAGTTAGAAAATTCTGCTTCTGGTATCAATGTATTGATATTTCTATTATACTTCACACATGTAGACATAGGATTAATATAATATAATATAATATAATATAATATAATATAATATAATATAATATAATATAATATAATATAATATAATATTCCACAACTTTCACACAACGCCATCTAGTCCCAAACTGAGCAGAGCTTGTGGTATGAGTACTAGACAACTGATAAACATACATAAATATTTTTAAATACATACATGTTATAGATAAATTACACCCAGACAAAGAACAAATGATCATGCTCATCACACAAACATTTGTCCTGGGTGGGAATCGAACCCACGACCTTGAGCATAGCAGTCAGGGCCACTGACCACTATACCTATATATAAAACCCTTGCCATATCGTTTATTATCGTCCAAAGAAACCGTGCACTTGGTATGTATATACCCTTTAAATTACACGTTGTATATATCAATGCTGTCCTTTATAATCCTTTATCTTCTAGTACAAACCTCATTATAATTGGCTCAGCCTTTCGAAAGATTTGCTCAGATAAAACGAGGGACAGACCGACAGTAATTCAAAATATTAAAAAAAGTTTTTTAGTATCGTGTAAATAATATAGGTATTGAAATCACAGATACACTTCAATTTTATTTATTAAATATGTATCTACAATGAAAGAGAATGGTATCAAGCCAAAAGTTTGAACATTTAAAACTTTCTGTTTGAAAATATTTATTTTAATGAAAATCCATCTGAACTAATTTCTCTCATGTTTGCATTTTTATCATCAATAGAAAACCTGTTTAAAATATTTTCAAAATACGTGTTTCTAACTAAATCTTCTTCCTTTATAGATTTTGGATTGATCCCGAGTCTGGTCTACCTCTTGATGTGAGCTCCAAGTTCCAGATCAACATGGCTTTAGGAGATATCTCCTCAATCAAGAACGCTGAAAGATTCGCCAACATGTATCTGCCGCTTCTGTGGTTCGATATTGTAAGTATTGTTACGAGCTGGGGTTCGGGATAGAAATAATTAACGCCAATTAAACCAAAATTAACACTTTACTTAAATAAACACCAAATAAAAATTAACACAGATATTCACAGTATACAATACTTGTCACTCAACACTTAAATCGCACCGAAATTCACTTGTAAAGCTTCGATTATATCGCCTCGTATCTTGAAATAAGACTGACTCTCCGCGTTCCTTTGCGATCTATTTATACCACGATCTGTGTTCTAGAACCATGTTCATGAATATTCCAGAAGCTACTTGAGATACACAATACTGCTACTCGCCGCTAGATGGCGTTAGTGTCTCGAACTTTCTAGATGTCGGTTGAAGTTTCTCGACGTACTTCGCTAAGCGACTGGCGTAACAGTATTTTCATTATCAATTACCATCTGCTCAGCCTTTTACCAACTGTATCGGGGTCAGTTTCCAGTCTAACAACTGTCGAAGATGTACAAATAATATATGAAAATAGCTAAAATTGCTTTCCGAGGCATGAAAAAATCTCGACATGTTAATATGGTTACTCATCTATGGACCAAATTTGGCAAACGTTGTTTAACTTTGAAGATCGATACCCAGACTATAAATAAGTGTGAATTTTCTTTAATCTGGCTTGTTAAAATCTGTCGTAGACTCTTCAGGTAAAAATAACAGTTGATACGTAACTAGCAATTGTAACTACATAAATAAAATCATCCAAATACTAATAAACAACTTTCTTTGTCCACAGAGAATGTACACTCTCCCGCCTTCCCTGAGACAGCGCTTCAATTTATACCTTAACATCTTACCCGTCGTCGAACAAGGAGCAATGTACCTCCTCTTCGGTACTGGAGCCCTCTTCATCCTCTCCACGGTCTACATCCTCACTTTCAAAGTCATGTTCAGGAAACCGAACTCTTTCAACAATTGGACGGAAAAGGAAATCTACGCACCCTGTGAAATACCTCTCAATGATACAGACACAGAATCCGACAACAAACATTCAGTACTAAAAATTCATAGCGAGAAACTCAAAGATCTGGGCAACAAATTAAGTGATAAAATGTATGACACAGTCGGCAGTGTAAAGGATAAAGTAGTTGAAGAACTTAATCATGTAAAGAATGTTTTTGAAAGACGAGGATCTAGAAATGTAGGGCATGATGTGAGCCACGATTTAAATAATGATACTGAGTACTCCGCAATCAAGCAAAGTGATTCCGACGACGACTATAAGTATTTAGAAATTCTCGATGATGGATCTGATTTGTTTACACCGAAATACGAAACTGAAAGGTCTGAGAAATTAAAGGATCTAGATTCTATTGATAGGAGATAAAGGAGAGAACTTTTGTTTAATGTTTTAGGGGAAGCTAAGTCGCTTCAATTTGAAGTTCTCAATATCTTTGTACCAAGTAAGATAGGGTATTGAGATAAAATCTTGCCATGATTTCGACTGATATATTTTAGCTGCGTATAATCGCCGTACTTTTTGCATGTTTTCTTTTTGAGCTCAACTATCCGGATCATTTTTTTGCTTAACTATCCGGGTATTTCTTTAACTCAACTATTCGGATCATTTTTTACTCAAAATTGCAAGCGTATTGCGTGTGTCACGAAGCGCAGAGTTGAGCTTATATATTTTGCCTATAGACATAGTTTTACATAATTTTGGGACTGGATTATTTAAAATGTGAGCAATAGTGTCGCTGTTACAAACCTTACACTATTATTTTAACGTTAATTTTAATATAGTATGTACGTTTTCGGGATAGTGTTACAAAAAGTTTTTTTTTTTTTTGTAACAGTATCTCTTTTTCATTTTGCCATTTATGAAAGGCGTCGTTTCCTAATATTTTGGCAAAATGAAGTTCATGGTTGAATGTTGATCCTACGAAGGATAATAATGATTTATGCTCAATAATAATTATTTTTTGATGTAATGCATTTCTGAATTAATTATTATGGTATTTTGTTGTTTAACTATTACCTTATTTTATTATTTGATTTAAAGAAAATGTAATCTGCTTAACATAATATCTACTTAAAATAATTTGTCCAAAATAAATTTCATATACGTTATTTTTCAGTTATGTTTATTTAAGCCAGTGAAATTAAATTCTAAATTTATTTCATAATTATGTTTTAAAGACAAAATGAATGAAAATGTACATTCCACAGCTTAATATTTTGTATATTGATTCAAACCTTTCAACTTGATAAAGAGTATGTTATAGTCTTTTATAAAAATATTAACAAAATCAACATTACCTATCGCATTTCTACTGCTGGGACACGGGCCTATTTATGAGAGGGAATATGCCGTAATCCACCGCACTGGCCCAATTCGGGTTAATGGATGTCGCATGTCTTCGGATTTTTCTGTCCTAAGGGTGTGTCCACATATTGAGCAGCAAGAGTGCGGCAGCAACACGCAGCATTTCAAGGAGACATTTCTGCCGCGCTCTAGTTAGGACAAAGCCGACTAATGTTTGCGCGGCAGTCGTCTAAACACAGGGCGGCGGGCCACACGCGGCAGCCGCGCTCGATTGCCGCTCGATGTTTGGACACACCCTAAGACGTGTCGGTTTCTTTTATATATAATTTAATTTCCGAAGTTTGGCTCTCTATTTTAAAGCTTAGTTTAGAAGATTAAAGATTTATTTTTAAGCTGTTGCATGATATCTCCTGTCGTAGAGTAAAATCTGATTATAATTGAACTTGAACCATGAAGTCATGTTAATTGGCCCAAGGTTGGAGACTTGACTTTCATTTATAAACTCACATGTGTGTTATTTTTTATCTTTCTGGATTGAGGCCAAATATTCGATATTAAAAATTGAGGCCTTTTTATAAGGCCTAATTTTTTATCTATTGAATTTTACATTCAATAGATAAAAATTGCACAAAGATCTCTTCTTCTCTAATCTCTAATCGTGTTGCTCAAGTTAATACATTCCTCTGTATACATAAATAAAACCATATCTACCTGTTATTCTTTATAAACAGCTAAGGATAGTTATAAGAAATGTAATAATGTAAGCGTACCTGTTTCAGTAATTTATCAAAATTTAAATACTACATATTTTTAGAAATATATAGACTCTTCTAAGTTTCGGCCTCAGGCCTACGAAAGAGACCAAGTTCTAATAAGTTCTTCTGCAATAAACATCTCTATCTATTTATTTATATTTTAAAACAAATTATGAAACAGGTGATTACCTAAACCTAGGCCAGACCTAGAATAGAATGGCCTTAAAATTGTGTATAATAAAGGCCTTAATAAGGTCATGTATTGGTAAGAATTTAAATTTAAAGTTTTAGTAAGGTCTTAAAATTTAAGGCCAAATATCGTCTCTAGGCCCAGGCCTGAAAAATTACCAACTCTTGTTGTGATATTTTAAAAATAATTTTTGTATTTATAATTAAAAGATTTACTTGTTATAATTTTACTGAATAACAAAACAATTATTAAAATATAGTTGCCAATTTGTTATGTAGCAAAATTAATTAAAACTAGTAATAAGTAGAATTATTATTTTCAATAATTATAAGCAGAAAGTATTCTCTTTACGTTTGGTACTTGTTCTACTGATTTGTAAATAGTCATCTATTAATTATTGAAAGTAAATGAAAATATAATTTGAAAATTAACTCCTCTTTTTATTCGCCATAAAAGTGACCCCAAATGCATTTTATCGCTTAACTAGTGCTGACGCGGGGCTTCGCTCCCGTGGATTCCATCACGGTGAAAACATAACTCTCCTTTATTGCAGTCGCGTAAAAAGTAGCCTATAACCTTCCTCAAGCTTCAAGCTACTTCCATACCAAATAGCATCCAAATCCACCCAGTACTTTCGAAGATTAGCGCGTTCAAGTAAACAAACATAATTTTTCCGCTTTATAATATTAGTATAGATATAATTATACAACGTGTAATTTAAAGCTTATATACATACCAAGTGCACGGCTTCTTTGGATGATATCAAACGATATAGCAAGGGTTTTGTAATCCTATGTCTACATGTGTGGAACTTATTAGAAAGAAGAACGAAGAGAATTATCGTTTTATTGGCAAGTGACGTGGAAAGTGATGACCCTCATAGTGCTGTGACACGTTTATTATTTGTTATTGTTTATTATTATTGGTATTCAAGACACACATGAAACCGATAATTTGGGGTCAATTCTGTGAGTCACTTATTTTGAACTGAAACTTTGCATAGAGACTCCATACCAGATGTTGTCTTCAGTCCTTTTGGATAGATATGGGGTTTCCGTTACACGTTGTATACACCAGACAATATTAATATGTGACATATATTAAGCGACAATAGCCAAATGGCAAAGGTGTCGGCCCCGTGATGGTGAGGTCACGGGTTTGAACCCCACCATTACACTATTGCCGTGAACGCACTCCGTACACAAGCATATTTAGCTTACTTGGAGGCGTTATAGTATCTGTTATTACAAATACCAAATAACTTACATTTTCTTTGTAATCATAATCCATAATTCATCCATCAAAACAAATATTTTCTTGTCATGACATTTTTTACGTCAAGGCTGACAAACTGTAATTTCTTCTTCTTTGTAGTCACTGAATGGCTAATAGACTAAAAAGGTTGTTCATACTTTTATTATATAATTGTTATTCACTTTTATCGATAGGACTAGCTTAATATTGTATATTATTATTGTGGTTGTCTACTGATTAACGGCATTTTAAATTATAATTATAAATTTCTAAAACACACTCTCAGATTTTATCGAAGAGGTTTAATAAATTATGCTCGAATATAACTGGCTGATCAAATAACTGGCAAGATGGACTATTTTGGACTCTACAATTTGAATTCTGGTACAGAATGAGAATGGAATGGATTTTGAACGCTGAGCTGGGTATAAAAGGCGCTGGGGGCCATCTCCGGGGGTTCAGTCTTTGACCAGTTTCTGAAGAGTTTAGTTCTCGACGAGTTTCGACGAAGAGTGGTGGAAGAGGAAGTGCAGTACCCGCTGCCCTGACTCCTTGTTGAGAGCCTGCTGCCTTGACGCCTTGTTGGGAGCCTGCTGCCCTGACGCCTTGCTGGGAGCCTGCTGCCCTGACGCCTTGCTGAGAGCCTACTGCCCTGACGCCTTGCTGAGAGCCTGCTGCCCTGACGCCTTGCTGAGAGCCTACTGCCCTGACGCCTTGCTGAGAGCCTGCTGCCCTGACGCCTTGCTGGGAGCCTGCTGCCCTGACGCCTTGCTGAGAGCCTGCTGCCCAGACGCCTTGTTGGGAGCCTACTGCCAGACCGCCTTGCTCAAGCTGCTGTACGACGAAGACATCGTGGAGGAGAAGGCGATCCTGGAGTGGTCTGCCAAGCCGTCCCGCAAGTAATATACTCTAAACCTCCTTCTCTTCTCCCCTGAGTGTGTCAGTTAGGTAGGTAGGCCGTTTTTTTTATAAAATACTGTATATTATTAATATATTAAATTTAATGGTACATCTATTTTACCCTCTTTTATTGGAGAAGTAGAAGGTATCGTTACAGTTTGGCGCCCAACGTAAAAACATAGCTAGTCGGTTTAATTTTTTTTCAAAATTCCAAAAAAACTATTACTAGTAACTTTTTTCTTTGGACTCACTTTTTGGCTTAGACTCTTTTTTAATATTAAGTTCTAGGATAGGAGACTCACTCTTTACACTAACACTATACTAGACTCCCTCTTCACACGAACACTAGTTTATCACCTCTTTTACCACTAGTTTATTCCCTCTTTACCTTCTTTTGCTATCTATAATATTAATTTTCAGTCATGGATAGAATTATTCACTTTGAACTTTTAAATAAAGCTGAACTTGAGTATGAAGTTAAAATAAGACTTGAGGAACCAAAAGATACAGTCATACTTCTCAAGAAGCAAATTCTCCAACTCGCGCCTCTTACATTATCTCATGATATTTTAGATTCGGTGCTCCCAGTTGTAACGATACCTTCTTCTTCACCAATAAAAGAGGGTAAATGTACCATTAAATTTAATATATTATTTATATACAGTATTATATAAAAAACCTGCCTACCTATCTACCTATCCTAGAAACCGGCCTACCTACCTATCTGACACACTCTCAGGAGAGAAGAGGAGGAGGTTTAGAAAATAGTACTTGCGGGACGGCTTGGCAGGCCACTCGGTCTGGCAGTAGGCTCCCAACAAGGCGTCTGGGCAGCAGGCTCTCAGCAAGGCGTCAGGGCAGCAGGCTCCCAGCAAGGCGTCAGGGCAGCAGGATCTCAGCAAGGCGTCAGGGCAGCAGGCTCTCAGCAAGGCGTCAGGGCAGCAGGCTCTCAGCAAGGAGTCAAGGCAGCAGGCTCCCAGCAAGGAGTCAGGGTAGCGGGTACTGCACTTCCTCTTCGTCAAAAGTCGTCGAGAACTAAACTCTTCTAAAAACTGGTCTAAGACTGAACTCCCGGAGATGGCCCCCAGCGCCTTTTATACCCAGCTCAGCGTTCAAAGTCCATTCCATTCTCATTCTGTACCAGAATTCAAATTGTAGAGTCCAAAATAGTCCATCTTGCCAGTTATTTGATCAGCCAGTTATATTCGAGCATAATTTATTAAACCTCTTCGATAAAATCTGAGAGTGTGTTTTAGAAATTTATAATTATAATTTAAAATGCCGTTAATCAGTAGACAACCACAATATAGTATACAATATTAAGCTAGTCCTATCGATAAAAGTGAATAACAATTATATAATAAAAGTATGAACAACCTTTTTAGTCTATTAGCCATTAAGTGACTACAAGAAGGAAAAATTACAGTTTGTCAGCCTTGACGTAAAAAATGTCATGACAAGAAAATATTTGTTTTGATGGATGAATTATGGATTATGATTACAAAGAAAACGTAAGTTATTTGGTATTTGTAATAACAAATACTATATTTCCCCATCGACCCCGAGAAAATTTTTGGTCTAGAACAAAAATTTTGTAAGGTTAAAGTTTATCCACATTCATATAACTTACATGCCTCATTCAATCACACTAACATCTCACGAAGTTAGGTCAGGTAGGATTCACATTCAATGATCACTACTCGACCTGATTAGTACATGACAGTAGGCTTGTTTTCGGAGTCTGTCAGTCCGCTCGCGTCGAAAACCCATCAATAAAAAAAACAAGATTTAGCAAAGGCTTATTTTTACGAAGTTGCTAGCCGCTTCGATCAACTTTAGAGTCGATAACATAAAAAACAAGGTTTAGCAAAGGCTTATTTTTACGAAGTTGCTAGCCGCTTCGATCAACTTTAGAGTCGATAAATAGTAATAAACTAACTTGGAGAGTTAGAAAGGGAGAAGGTTTGGTAATATGTACCTAAACGCACTTCTAAGTGATATCTGATTAGTTCAGATAGAAGAGAAAAAATAAAAATTAAGAGAAGCCTCTTAAAGTTTAAGAACAAAGTTAAAGAAAGAAATAAACTACTGAGTTTCAATAAACCGAAAGAACTCTATAGTTAAAAGAAGAGAAGAAGATAGAGATGAGTCATGAATATAGTACGAAAGGTGAATATATTTACATGATTATATACATTAATTTTTAAAATCTTTAATATGCCATTTAGCACGGTTGCCATTAGGATCCTCTAATATGTAAACTAATGGGGATAGTTTCTGAATTACAGTTGACTTTATAAATTTGGGAGCTAACTTTGCGCTGAAATAAGTTCCAGCCTGACTATTTATATAATTTCTTCGCCAGACTGTATCTCCTACGTCATATTCTTTAAATGAATGACGTTCGTTGTAATAAGAAGAGTTACGGGTATGGGCAATGTGAAGGGCTGTCTGAACTTTATCGAAAGTAGCAGACAATAAACCTAAGTTAGTAGCGTAGATATCCCTAGGTAGAAAAATTATTTCTTCAAGATTATTAGTTGGCGTATAAAGTGAACCAGAAGTAACTGTTTCCCGTCCAAAGAGCAAAAAGTTAGGAGAGAAACCAGTGGTTGCATTAGTTGTGCTGTTCATAGCATATTGAACTTTAGGAAGGTGGATATCCCAAGATCTATGGTCTTCACCGACCAAAGGTGACAAAGCTGTGATTATAGTACGATTATATCTTTCAGTGGGATTAACTTGAGGGCAATAGTGGGGAGAAAAAAATATGTATGGTATGTTGTATCTCCCAAGAAAGTTGCGAAATTCATGGGATTGGAATTGCGATCCGTTATCCATAATAATAGTTTGAGGTACACCATGGACCAGAAAAACAAAATTTTCTAAGTTAGAGATAATGTTAGTACTAGTAGCCCGTTTTAGTGGGAAGATCAGGGAATATTTAGTAAAATAACAGTTAACTACTAAAATAAATTGATTCCTACGTCTAGTCATAGGTAGAGGACCCATTAAATCCAAGGAAATAGTTTGAAAAGGCCTGGAACAAATTTTTGGTTTACCCATAAGGCCAAATGGAGAGTGATTTGCGTGTTTATAAGCTAAACAATTATCACAAGAAGAAATTATTTTAGCGATATCCCTAAACATAGCTGGCCAGTAATATAGAAGTGATAACTTTTTATAAGTCTTAAAAATTCCTAGATGGGGCTGATCTGGGGGGCCATGGTTATCTTTGACAAGGGTTTCCCGAAGATCAGGATGAGGAATTTCTTTCCACGCGAAATCTTCAGTCAGCGCGTAAGGAGAATGAGTATAGCGGAATAATTTATTTTCGCGAATAGTATAATTGGGATATTGATCAGGATTGTTACGACATTCTAAAAGTAGTTTGTTATAGTGTTCCAATGCTGGAGATACAGATTGGGGTTCAAGTAAGACAGGATTAACACCGAGAGGAGATGATGTTAAATCACGGGAGAGTAAGTCTGGGACTAAATTGTCTTTACCTCTTTTATGTTTTAGAGTGAAATTAAAAGTTGACAGCCTAAGAGCCCACCGTGCAAGTCTACCGGATGGATTGGATAATTTTAAAAACCATTTAAGTGCTGCATGGTCTGTATAAACAGTGAATTGTTTACCATTATCGATATAACAACGCCAATGTTCTATAGCTGTTATTACTGCGAGGGTTTCTTTTTCTGTGGTTGAGTAATTGCGCTCATTTTTATTAAGGGATTTACTCATATAGGCTATAACTACTTCTTTGCCGTCCTTTTCTTGTGTTAACATACCTCCGATTCCAAAGTTAGAAGCATCGCAGTGTACAGAGAAGGGGAGATCATAGTCAGGACAAGCTAGTATAGGAGTAGTAACAAGAGCTTCTTTTAGTTTATTAAAAGCCAGATTAGCGTCTTTATCCCAAAAGAATTTAGGGGCATTTTTACCGGAAGAAGTTAACTTATTAAGTGGTGTTGCAATAGTGCTGAAGTTGGGAATAAATCGACGGAACCAGCTACAAGTTCCAATAAATTTCCTTACTTCTTTACGAGTAGTGGGAGTAGGAAATTCGAGTATTGCTTTAATTTTAGCTGGATCTGAACGTAAACCATTTTCATCTACAATATACCCCAAGTATTTAAGTTCATTTTTAAAGAATTGACTTTTATCGAAGTTAATAGTCAAATTAGCTAACTTTAATTTCTCCAGAACTTTAAGTAGATAAGAGATATGCTCCTCAAATGATTCAGAGATGATTATAATATCATCTAAGTAACAGAAGACTTTATTATCAAATTCAGGAGTAAAGAGCATGTCCATAAGTCTTTGCTGAGTAGCTGGAGCATTGGTTAGCCCAAAGGGCATGATAACAAAGCGATACATGCCTCGACCAGGGACATAAAAAGCTGTTTTATCTTTATCAGATTCATCTTTCAAAGGAATTTCCCAAAATGCTTTAGCAATATCAATGCTTGAAAGAAATTTTGCATTTTTAAGGTTATCTAAAATTTCATTGACAAATGGAAGGCTATACGCGTCTCTACGAGTAACTGAATTTAATTTACGACTATCAACACAGAATCGCCATTCGCCATTCTTTTTAGGCGTAATGATAACCGGAGAAAGCCAAGGACTTTCGCATTTTTCAATAACACCCCATTCTAACATTTTATCAACTTCTTTAATGAGAGCTTTCTGTTTTTCAGGAGACAGTCGGTAGCAACGTTGTTTAATTGGTGGAGTATCACCAGTATCAATATGATGACTAATAAGATGAGTGCGGCCCAGTACTCCTCTACTTTCGAAGGAAATAGCTTTGAATCGATTAATCATGTCATCAGCAATAGTTTTTTGCTCTGACGAAAGATTGTTATAAGGAAGTACTTGTTTAGTAGTTTCAGTAACCACTGAACATTTAGTATTTAGCCTAAAAGCTGAAGAAAGTATGTGTGGTACAAGGTTAAACTTTTTCCAAAAGTCGACTCCTAAAATAATTGAAGGAGATATATTTGGGAATACGAAGGCTTGGATCAGATGAGTTTGATTATTGTATCTAATTGGAATGTCGATTGAGCCAAGAGATTTACTTATATGTTTACTGGCAGTAGTAATCGTCATTGAACAAGACTTGGATAGCGTGAAGCCTAATTTTAAAATTTCTAAGTGGGATTTATTACCAAGTATTGTAATCGAACTACCACTATCTAGTAGGCCGGAAAATATTTTGTTATTAATAGAAATATCAATAAAAGGACGGTTAAAATCTTTTTCGTTGTCGTATAATGAACTAATTTTGTAACAATGGAAGAAATTTTTAATGGTTTGTAACCAATCCTGCCAGTCAGATTGATTAAAGTATTTATTACCCAAGTCGTTGTTTAGTTTTTTGAGTTGTTAGTTTTTTTGCAGTTAGGACAATCAGTAATTTTAACATCTTTTAAGCCACATCTAAAACAAATTAATGTACGAGGTTGCGAGCAATTAGTTAGTGTGTGGCCATTAGTGCGGCATCGTACACAAAAAGCATTAGAGTTAAATTTATTGATCGTGTTAACTTGAGGTTTATTGTTAAAACGATTATTAAAATTTGTTCTGGGAGGAAACGTGTTAGAAGTTGAGGGTTTCGGCGTTAAATTAGTAGGTTTATAGTTAAATTCAACAGTTAAAGGATTATTAGTAGTTTGTGGTTCGCTGAAACGTTTCTCTTTGTCCAAAAACTCTTCGTATTTTTGACAACATGAAATAAGTGCCTGAATAGAGTTAATATTATTATTAGCAATATAAGGTGAATAACAAGGTCGAATGTTACGAATAATAATTTGGAGTTTTTTAGTTTCTGTAAGTTTTTCTGAGAGTCTGGAAAACATACCAGACATTATAGAAACAAAAATAACAATAGGTTCATCCTTGCCTTGAGTACGACTATTAATGGCTTCTAATAATTTATGGTCATAGTCAAAACCACCAAAGTCTGTAATCAAAGCTTCACAAAGTGCATTCCAAGTTAACAAAGAGTCACGTTTAAAACGAAACCAATGTAACGCATTATCAGTTAATAATTCAAACGCATGATCTAATAATTTGTCCCCAGGAATATTCCTAGAAATACTAAATTCCTGAATTTTTTGGATAAATGAACGCGGACAAGAGTTTCCATCGTATTTTATTCGTTTAAGCTCATTAAGTGAATTATTAGGAATAGAGTTTAAAGGTTGAGACTGAACGTCGGGAAGCATCGTATGAAACATGGTCTCATTAGGACTACTAGGAGTCGAAGAGGGACGGTTGATTTCTAAAGGTTGTGGATTAAGTTCGTTGGAATCAGTTGTTAAAGAATTAAATTTTGACTCTAAGTCGAGAAATCATTCCTTTGTTTGAGTGAAGCGAGTTTCCTCTGTGGTATCTAAATCAATATCAATCCTATCTAATCTGAAAAATGTATGGTTAATAAAAGTCCTAATTTTTTTGTTAAGTTTATTGTTGCCCTGCTCTACCAATAATATTTTGGATTCGATATAATTGAGAGTAGTGTTTAGTTCATCTAAGTCAGTTTTGACTGGGAGCACCGAATCTAAAATATCATGAGATAATGTAAGAGGCGCGAGTTGGAGAATTTGCTTCTTGAGAAGTATGACTGTATCTTTTGGTTCCTCAAGTCTTATTTTAACTTCATACTCAAGTTCAGCTTTATTTAAAAGTTCAAAGTGAATAATTCTATCCATGACTGAAAATTAATATTATAGATAGCAAAAGAAGGTAAAGAGGGAATAAACTAGTGGTAAAAGAGGTGATAAACTAGTGTTCGTGTAAAGAGGGAGTCTAGTATAGTGTTAGTGTAAAGAGTGAGTCTCCTATCCTAGAACTTAATATTAAAAAAAGAGTCTAAGCCAAAAAGTGAGTCCAAAGAAAAAAGTTACTAGCAATAGTTTCTTTTAGAATTTTGAAAAAAAAAATTAAACCGACTAGCTATGATTTTACGTTGGGCGCCAAACTGTAACGATACCTTCTTCTTCACCAATAAAAGAGGGTAAATGTACCATTAAATTTAATATATTATTTATATACAGTATTATATAAAAAACCTGCCTACCTATCTACCTATCCTAGAAACCGGCCTACCTACCTATCTGACACACTCTCAGGAGAGAAGAGGAGGAGGTTTAGAAAATAGTACTTGCGGGACGGCTTGGCAGGCCACTCGGTCTGGCAGTAGGCTCCCAACAAGGCGTCTGGGCAGCAGGCTCTCAGCAAGGCGTCAGGGCAGCAGGCTCCCAGCAAGGCGTCAGGGCAGCAGGATCTCAGCAAGGCGTCAGGGCAGCAGGCTCTCAGCAAGGCGTCAGGGCAGCAGGCTCTCAGCAAGGAGTCAAGGCAGCAGGCTCCCAGCAAGGAGTCAGGGTAGCGGGTACTGCACTTCCTCTTCGTCAAAAGTCGTCGAGAACTAAACTCTTCTAAAAACTGGTCTAAGACTGAACTCCCGGAGATGGCCCCCAGCGCCTTTTATACCCAGCTCAGCGTTCAAAGTCCATTCCATTCTCATTCTGTACCAGAATTCAAATTGTAGAGTCCAAAATAGTCCATCTTGCCAGTTATTTGATCAGCCAGTTATATTCGAGCATAATTTATTAAACCTCTTCGATAAAATCTGAGAGTGTGTTTTAGAAATTTATAATTATAATTTAAAATGCCGTTAATCAGTAGACAACCACAATATAGTATACAATATTAAGCTAGTCCTATCGATAAAAGTGAATAACAATTATATAATAAAAGTATGAACAACCTTTTTAGTCTATTAGCCATTAAGTGACTACAAGAAGGAAAAATTACAGTTTGTCAGCCTTGACGTAAAAAATGTCATGACAAGAAAATATTTGTTTTGATGGATGAATTATGGATTATGATTACAAAGAAAACGTAAGTTATTTGGTATTTGTAATAACAAATACTATACAGTCAAAACTGACTTAGACGAACTAAACACTACTCTGAATTATATCGAATCCAAAATATTATTGGTAGAGCAGGGCAACAATAAACTTAACAAAAAAATTAGGACTTTTATTAACCATACATTTTTCAGATTAGATAGGATTGATATTGATTTAGATACCACAGAGGAAACTCGCTTCACTCAAACAAAGGAAAGATTTCTCGACTTAGAGTCAAAATTTAATTCTTTAACAACTAATTCCAACGAACTTAATCCACAACCTTTAGAAATCAACCGTCCCTCTTCGACTCCTAGTAGTCCTAATGAGACCATGTTTCATACGATGCTTCCCGACATTCAGTCTCAACCTTTAAACTCTATTCCTAATAATTCACTTAATGAGCTTAAACGAATAAAATACGATGGAAACTCTTATCCGCGTTCATTTATCCAAAAAATTCAGGAATTTAGTATTTCTAGGAATATTCCTGGGGACAAATTATTAGATCATGCGTTTGAATTATTAACTGATAATGCGTTACATTGGTATCGTTTTAAACGTGACTCTTTGTTAACTTGGAATGCACTTTGTGAAGCTTTGATTACAGACTTTGGTGGTTTTGACTATGACCATAAATTATTAGAAGCCATTAATAGTCGTACTCAAGGCAAGGATGAACCTATTGTTATTCTTGTTTCTATAATGTCTGGTATGTTTTCCAGACTCTCAGAAAAACTTACAGAAACTAAAAAACTCCAAATTATTATTCGTAACATTCGACCTTGTTATTCACCTTATATTGCTAATAATAATATTAACTCTATTCAGGCACTTATTTCATGTTGTCAAAAATACGAAGAGTTTTTGGACAAAGAGAAACGTTTCAGCGAACCACAAACTACTAATAATCCTTTAACTGTTGAATTTAACTATAAACCTACTAATTTAACGCCGAAACCCTCAACTTCTAACACGTTTCCTCCTAGAACAAATTTTAATAATCGTTTTAACAATAAACCTCAAGTTAACACGATCAATAAATTTAACTCTAATGCTTTTTGTGTACGATGCCGCACTAATGGCCACACACTAACTAATTGCTCGCAACCTCGTACATTAATTTGTTTTAGATGTGGCTTAAAAGATGTTAAAACTACTGATTGTCCTAACTGCAAAAAAACTAACAACTCAAAAAACTAAACAACGACTTGGGTAATAAATACTTTAATCAATCTGACTGGCAGGATTGGTTACAAACCATTAAAAATTTCTTCCATTGTTACAAAATTAGTTCATTATACGACAACGAAAAAGATTTTAACCGTCCTTTTATTGATATTTCTATTAATAACAAAATATTTTCCGGCCTACTAGATAGTGGTAGTTCGATTACAATACTTGGTAATAAATCCCACTTAGAAATTTTAAAATTAGGCTTCACGCTATCCAAGTCTTGTTCAATGACGATTACTACTGCCAGTAAACATATAAGTAAATCTCTTGGCTCAATCGACATTCCAATTAGATACAATAATCAAACTCATCTGATCCAAGCCTTCGTATTCCCAAATATATCTCCTTCAATTATTTTAGGAGTCGACTTTTGGAAAAAGTTTAACCTTGTACCACACATGCTTTCTTCAGCTTTTAGGCTAAATACTAAATGTTCAGTGGTTACTGAAACTACTAAACAAGTACTTCCTTATAACAATCTTTCGTCAGAGCAAAAAACTATTGCTGATGACATGATTAATCGATTCAAAGCTATTTCCTTCGAAAGTAGAGGAGTACTGGGCCGCACTCATCTTATTAGTCATCATATTGATACTGGTGATACTCCACCAATTAAACAACGTTGCTACCGACTGTCTCCTGAAAAACAGAAAGCTCTCATTAAAGAAGTTGATAAAATGTTAGAATGGGGTGTTATTGAAAAATGCGAAAGTCCTTGGCTTTCTCCGGTTATCATTACGCCTAAAAAGAATGGCGAATGGCGATTCTGTGTTGATAGTCGTAAATTAAATTCAGTTACTCGTAGAGACGCGTATAGCCTTCCATTTGTCAATGAAATTTTAGATAACCTTAAAAATGCAAAATTTCTTTCAAGCATTGATATTGCTAAAGCATTTTGGGAAATTCCTTTGAAAGATGAATCTGATAAAGATAAAACAGCTTTTTATGTCCCTGGTCGAGGCATGTATCGCTTTGTTATCATGCCCTTTGGGCTAACCAATGCTCCAGCTACTCAGCAAAGACTTATGGACATGCTCTTTACTCCTGAATTTGATAATAAAGTCTTTTGTTACTTAGATGATATTATAATCATCTCTGAATCATTTGAGGAGCATATCTCTTATCTACTTAAAGTTCTGGAGAAATTAAAGTTAGCTAATTTGACTATTAACTTCGATAAAAGTCAATTCTTTAAAAATGAACTTAAATACTTGGGGTATATTGTAGATGAAAATGGTTTACGTTCAGATCCAGCTAAAATTAAAGCAATACTCGAATTTCCTACTCCCACTACTCGTAAAGAAGCAAGAAAATTTATTGGAACTTGTAGCTGGTTCCGTCGATTTATTCCCAACTTCAGCACTATTGCAACACCACTTAATAAGTTAACTTCTTCCGGTAAAAATGCCCCTAAATTCTTTTGGGATAAAGACGCTAATCTGGCTTTTAATAAACTAAAAGAAGCTCTTGTTACTACTCCTATACTAGCTTGTCCTGACTATGATCTCCCCTTCTCTGTACACTGCGATGCTTCTAACTTTGGAATCGGAGGTATGTTAACACAAGAAAAGGACGGCAAAGAAGTAGTTATAGCCTATATGAGCAAATCCCTTAATAAAAATGAGCGCAATTACTCAACCACAGAAAAAGAAACCCTCGCAGTAATAACAGCTATAGAACATTGGCGTTGTTATATCGATAATGGTAAACAATTCACTGTTTATACAGACCATGCAGCACTTAAATGGTTTTTAAAATTATCCAATCCATCCGGTAGACTTGCACGGTGGGCTCTTAGGCTGTCAACTTTTAATTTCACTTTAAAACACAAAAGAGGTAAAGACAATTTAGTCCCAGACTTACTCTCCCGTGATTTAACATCATCTCCTCTTGGTGTTAATCCTGTCTTACTTGAACCCCAATCTGTATCTCCAGCATTGGAACACTATAACAAACTACTTTTAGAATGTCGTAACAATCCTGATCAATATCCCAATTATACTATTCGCGAAAATAAATTATTCCGCTATACTCATTCTCCTTACGCGCTGACTGAAGATTTCGCGTGGAAAGAAGTTCCTCATCCTGATCTTCGGGAAACCCTTGTCAAAGATAACCATGGGTCCCCAGATCAGCCCCATCTAGGAATTTTTAAGACTTATAAAAAGTTATCACTTCTATATTACTGGCCAGCTATGTTTAGGGATATCGCTAAAATAATTTCTTCTTGTGATAATTGTTTAGCTTATAAACACGCAAATCACTCTCCATTTGGCCTTATGGGTAAACCAAAAATTTGTTCCAGGCCTTTTCAAACTATTTCCTTGGATTTAATGGGTCCTCTACCTATGACTAGACGTAGGAATCAATTTATTTTAGTAGTTAACTGTTATTTTACTAAATATTCCCTGATCTTCCCACTAAAACGGGCTACTAGTACTAACATTATCTCTAACTTAGAAAATTTTGTTTTTCTGGTCCATGGTGTACCTCAAACTATTATTATGGATAACGGATCGCAATTCCAATCCCATGAATTTCGCAACTTTCTTGGGAGATACAACATACCATACATATTTTTTTCTCCCCACTATTGCCCTCAAGTTAATCCCACTGAAAGATATAATCGTACTATAATCACAGCTTTGTCACCTTTGGTCGGTGAAGACCATAGATCTTGGGATATCCACCTTCCTAAAGTTCAATATGCTATGAACAGCACAACTAATGCAACCACTGGTTTCTCTCCTAACTTTTGCTCTTTGGACGGGAAACAGTTACTTCTGGTTCACTTTATACGCCAACTAATAATCTTGAAGAAATAATTTTTCTACCTAGGGATATCTATGCTACTAACTTAGGTTTATTGTCTGCTACTTTCGATAAAGTTCAGACAGCCCTTCACATTGCCCATACCCGTAACTCTTCTTATTACAACGAACGTCATTCATTTAAAGAATACGACGTAGGAGATACAGTCTGGCGAAGAAATTATATAAATAGTCAGGCTGGAACTTATTTCAGCGCAAAGTTAGCTCCCAAATATATAAAGTCAACTGTAATTCAGAAACTATCCCCATTAGTTTACATATTAGAGGATCCGACCGAGCTAAATGGCACATTAAAGATTTTAAAAATTAATGTATATAATCATGTAAATATATTCACCTTTCGTACTATATTCATGACTCATCTCTATCTTCTTCTCTTCTTTTAACTATAGAGTTCTTTTCGGTTTATTGAAACTCAATAGTTTATTTCTTTCTTTAACTTTGTTCTTAAACTTTAAGAGGCTTCTCTTATATCTGAACTAATCAGATATTACTTAGAAGTGCGTTTAGGTACATATTACCAAACCTTCGCCCTTTCTAACTCTCCAAGTTAGTTTCTTACTATTTATCGACTCTAAAGTTGATCGAAGCGGATAGCAACTTCGTAAAAATAAGCCTTTGCTAAACCTTGTTTTTTATGTTATCGACTCTAAAGTTGATCGAAGCGGCTAGCAACTTCGTAAAAATAAGCCTTTGCTAAATCTTGTTTTTTATTTGATGGGTTTTCGACGCGAGCGGACTGACAGACTCCGAAAACAAGCCTACTGTCATGTACTAATCAGGTCGAGTAGTGATCATTGAATGTGAATCCTACCTGACCTAACTTCGTGAGATGTTGGTGTGATTGAATGAGGCATGTAAGTTATATGAATGTGGATAAACTTTAACCTTACAAAATTTTTGTTCTAGACCAAAAATTTTCTCGGGGTCAATGGGGAAATATAGTATCTGTTATTACAAATACCAAATAACTTACATTTTCTTTGTAATCATAATCCATAATTCATCCATCAAAACAAATATTTTCTTGTCATGACATTTTTTACGTCAAGGCTGACAAACTGTAATTTCTTCTTCTTTGTAGTCACTGAATGGCTAATAGACTAAAAAGGTTGTTCATACTTTTATTATATAATTGTTATTCACTTTTATCGATAGGACTAGCTTAATATTGTATATTATTATTGTGGTTGTCTACTGATTAACGGCATTTTAAATTATAATTATAAATTTCTAAAACACACTCTCAGATTTTATCGAAGAGGTTTAATAAATTATGCTCGAATATAACTGGCTGATCAAATAACTGGCAAGATGGACTATTTTGGACTCTACAATTTGAATTCTGGTACAGAATGAGAATGGAATGGATTTTGAACGCTGAGCTGGGTATAAAAGGCGCTGGGGGCCATCTCCGGGGGTTCAGTCTTTGACCAGTTTCTGAAGAGTTTAGTTCTCGACGAGTTTCGACGAAGAGTGGTGGAAGAGGAAGTGCAGTACCCGCTGCCCTGACTCCTTGTTGAGAGCCTGCTGCCTTGACGCCTTGTTGGGAGCCTGCTGCCCTGACGCCTTGCTGGGAGCCTGCTGCCCTGACGCCTTGCTGAGAGCCTACTGCCCTGACGCCTTGCTGAGAGTCTGCTGCCCTGACGCCTTGCTGAGAGCCTACTGCCCTGACGCCTTGCTGAGAGCCTGCTGCCCTGACGCCTTGCTGGGAGCCTGCTGCCCTGACGCCTTGCTGAGAGCCTGCTGCCCAGACGCCTTGTTGGGAGCCTACTGCCAGACCGCCTTGCTCAAGCTGCTGTACGACGAAGACATCGTGGAGGAGAAGGCGATCCTGGAGTGGTCTGCCAAGCCGTCCCGCAAGTAATATACTCTAAACCTCCTCCTCTTCTCCCCTGAGTGTGTCAGTTAGGTAGGTAGGCCGTTTTTTTTATAAAATACTGTATATTATTAATATATTAAATTTAATGGTACATCTATTTTACCCTCTTTTATTGGAGAAGTAGAAGGTATCGTTACAGCGTGAACAAGACTGCTTGTAATGTGAATTCTAGTTTAAAAAAATATTATACAAGAAAATTTTGTTCTTATTGGTTAAGCTTGTTGAGATAACAAGACAGAAGAAATAACATTACATAATGCGAATATTTTTGGGAATACTTTCATTGTGCGTACGGCTAAGGAGTGGAATTCTCTACCGGAGTCTGTGTTTCCTGATCGCTATAACCTGGGAGTCTTTAAGTCAAGAGTGAATAGGTTACTTCTAGGCATCCGTGCTCCATCTTCGACCACATCATCGCTTACCATCAGGTGAGCTGGTAGTAACTCGCGAGCCAATTCTGAATAAAAATAATGCAGTGAGTTGTGGCACAGTGTTCGTGGGTTCGAACCCAGTCACACATTTTACTTTGCGTAATTTATTTCATCACCACTGCTCTGATCTCGGTGGCGGAATTCAGCATTCAGCAACGGCCCATTCCCTCTCATAGATAGAAGGATTGTATCCTAGCAATGAAAATGTAAGAAGTAGGCTTACGTAGTACTTTTACGAACTAGGGTTCGGGATAGAAATCGAGGGGTGAAAAACCGACATTTTTGCAACTTTACAGGAGAGCCATTTAAAATTTGATATTTTGGAAAAAATATCACTGCAAATAAACTTCTTCAGCTATTTCAACGGGGTAAACTTGATTGAAATTCAATTAAAAACATCGAGTTGTTGATGCTAATACCCAATAAAACGGACCTTTAATTACAAAGATAAATGTCGCTTAATACGAACTGCCTTAAGCCCTTATTTTTCATAGTATGGAAAAAAGATTTAAGTGACGTCATAACTACAATTGGCTACAGGGAAAAAAATTAGGCGACGACGTAGTATATTTTCAGAGTAAGCCAAAAAGTATGAAGTGACATAGCCCAAAATTAATAGTAGCAAGCTATTTATCTCAACTACCAATTTAGACTAAAATGACTGGTAATTTAATTATGTAGCATTTAATTATGTAACATATAATATTGCCAGGCTGTTAAAACAACCTGGATATATCGTAATCACCGAAAATCTCAGGTGCCAATATTGAATAAATAAATAAATACCCACAACACAACATCATTTAAAGTATTACTTAGAACAATAATTATATATAACAGTCTCAATGGGAATATTTATTTACTTTTTAATCTTAATCAGCAACATCAGTTAAAGTATTAATATTTTCTATAATAATCAAGTAAAATCAGTCTCAATGTAGGAACATTAACTATAATTAGGTATTATTTATTCAGTATTACTTGAGATTGGTTGTCATAAAACTTACTAAAAGTATAATTAATCACAACCAAAAATTTTAAATTACAAACATAAACTAATAAAAACTAAATAAAAAAATCAAATCAATAAAAAAAACTTAGTAATTATACAACACAGCCAGTGCAATAAAAAAAAAATCATATATATAATAATTATAATGCAATAAGAAATACCGTATTTACTTATCATTTTCTTCGACTGCAGCCTCTACATCAGTATCCAGTAAAACATCTTTGGATTTACAGTGTTGTTGATTTAATTATGTATTCTTTATGAAATATCTTGGGTATAACCCCAGTGTCGCACAATTTTTTTAGGTCCATGTATTTGGCTTTGGTAATCGGTAAACTTGAATTATATCTATGATTGATAGCTCTAGGTCTCGCAATATTTTGTATGATCTCGTTCGATGCATTATCTTTCATTGAAAATTTTACTTTCATCTGATTTGGGGGAGATTTCTTAAATGTTGTTGTACGGATTTTACTAATTTTACCTATAAGGTTGCCCTTGAAATATTTGTCAGACATATCATCAAAATTTAAGAAATTTCCGTGAGTCAGATTTTCAACAAAATAAGGCCAATGGGCTACAATAAGCCAGCTAGCAAGAAAAGAGCTGTATGGGCTCCTTCGCAATGGCGAAGGAGCCCATACAGCGGATTGTTCGATTGTAGAGTATAAGTTGTCTACCGACATTTCCATGTAGCCAAGGAGAAGGTAATTCATTTGAATTGCATGTAAATTGGTAGATTTCAACAAAGCATTGTGTATTGCTGCAATGACTATTTTATTATTGTTTTTTCCAGGACAAAAATCTGAATACAAGATCAAAGACGTAATGGTACCTCGAGAATCCACATTCTCTATGTATTTGTGTATAATGTAGTAAATGTATAACAATTTCATTTGAACCCCTCTTTGCTTCAGATTCTCCCCAGATAAAACCATTCCTTGTGATGCTTTCGTAGAAACATAAATTAAAAACGGCATACTTTCTTGAATAAAACAGTAACATGTTATTGCCATGAGGTGTATTGAGAACCTTCTGAAGATCAAATGATGTGCAAAGAAAGGAAGAATTTTCTTTACCTAATTATTGATGACATTCCAACCGCTTCTTTGTTGCCTCCTTTTCATATAAATCTTGCAATTCGGCGCAATCCCCGGAGGATTCTTCTCTCCTTCAAAATGCATTTTATGCATTTATTGTCCTTTTTAGGCATATAAAACCCAATGTTAAAATCAGTAGTAAATATTTGACGGAATACGTTTTCACTTCCAACATCGACTCCTTTACTAATTATTTATTTATTTATAAGGCACACCAACAACTTATTTACAAATATAATAATATAAATTGTGACATTAAGGGTCCTGTGTAAATAAGTCACTTACAGGCATGCACATCTTACACAAAACGAGTTTTACAATATAATTGTGAATATTAATTAAAAGTATTATAAAATAAATGTAAAGAAAAAATGACATTAACAAATTAAGAATTATTATAGACAGAATTATAATGACATAAATATAAATTGATTGGGTTTAATTTTATGAATTATAATTATAAGATTAATATTGAATTAAATTAACAGAATTTGAATTGTAAAATGAATGTCAAATTAATGTAAAATTAAAAATTAGTACAGATTTACAAAATACTAAACTTAAAATTAAATAATAACTAAAACATTTAAATCAAAATAATATGACTAAACTTCTAAAGAAAAAAATAAATTAAAATAAAAGGGACTACGGATCATCTATTGATTTCATAATTTTCGACTTAAGTTGGGCTAGTGAGTCTGAGAAGATGTCGATGTTGACTTGGCTGTTAGAGCAGATCCTGTTGTACGTGCTCATCATTCTACTCAGCGGAGCGGAACGACCATTAGGTATAACAGCGGTATAAATCTATACTTATAATAAATCTGTAGAGAGGTCAATTCTGTACATGAAATATATTTCCAAAATAACTATCAGGGGGTGATTAAGGATCGATACTCATGCCAAAAATGCAATCAGTTAAATTTTTGTCTGTCTGTCTGTCTGTCTGTATAACCGTTATAGAAACAAAAACTACTCGACGGATTTTAACGAAACTTGGTACAATTATTTTTCATACTCCTGAGCGGGTTATAGTATACTTTTCATCACGCTACAATCAATAGGAGCAGAGCAGTGAAGGGAAATGTTGGGAAAACGGGAGAAGTTACTCCATTTTTTAAGCTTCCGTCGCGTGTGCAACCTTAATGGTTAAAGCTACACAAACCATTTCATGACGGAAATGTTCTCCTTAAAATTATATAAAAAATTTCCCACGACAGCATATGTCTAACTTTTATGGTTGACTCACAATAATACGTGTAACTCCCGATAGCTTAGCAGTTCGAAGCTTTCTGATTATAATATTTGTCTACTCTTACGTTTATAACACTCTCAGTCACCCCTAATTGAAAAAGTTAACATTATTAAGTATTCCATAAAAAAATTGGCCAAGTGCGAGTCAGACTCGCCCATGAAGGGTTCCGTAGTAACTATAATATAATATGCAAATTTATTTGACGAAAAAAAACCCTTCCAAATTTCTTAAAACTAGCTTATTTACATTTTTTACAACTGCGCCAAATAAATTTGTTTTGAAAAAAAAACCTTACAAATTTCTTAAAACTGGCTTTTTTACAACTGCGCCGAATAAATTTGTTTTTCATAGTGTTTGTATGAATTACAAAGTTATATTTGCGGTTTTAGAAAATATGCTGTATCTCAAAAACTGCTGAACTGATTTCGTTCAAACTAATTTTGGTTGAAAGTTTATATTAAAATCTGCAGACATATATTTTTTTTAGATTTTTCACTCCATTATTATAGAAGTTAGATGTTGTGTCCGCCACACACACATTTTAACACTTTGGAAGCTTATATCTTTTAAACGATTGACTTTATGGAAAAGTGGTTTTAGAAACCCCGATGTCGTTTTTAAAGAACTGTCTATAGATACCACACATGCATCGCTTTCATGAAAAAAAATATTTTCAGGTTTAGTTCCATGTATGGGGAGCCCCCCTTTATTTTAAATATTTTTTAATATTTTTCTCAAAATCGGAAAGCGGTTCACAGAATACATCTACTTATCAAGTTTCAAATGTATAGTCCTAATAGTTTCGGAATAAAATTGCTGTGACAGACGGACGGACGGACAGACAGACAGACAGACAGACGGACAGACATGTCGAAACTATAAAGATTCCGTTTTTTGCCATTCGGCTACGAAAGCGTAAAAAGAATCATATAAATCGGTATAGAAACACCAAAGTTATACATGAAATACGCTTATAATAATAAGCCATCGCGCGTGAATACTGAATCATGCTATAAGGATTATTTTTGAGAATCGGTCGCCGCGCTCGACGCGTCTCGCGGTCGAAGCGTTCTCTAGGTACTTAAGCCTCATGTGAACGTGATCTAAACAATATTACCAATACATTAACTTACGCTGACGGAGTCGCGGGCACAGCTATATTATATCATTACGCTAAGGCCAATAGGAGCGGAGCGCCAATGAAGAATGCTTCAAAATCGGGGTTAAATTTAACGTTAGCCCAAAGTAACTATTCCACGCGGACGAAGTCGCGGGCAAAAGCTAGTTATTAATATTTTTATATTCAACAGGCAGATATACGAGTAGTTTTGTGCTATTCTTTCGGCAGTAGTGCGATGGTATTGCAGGTAACCTTTTAATGAAGGATTTTACTGTTTCTTTGATTGCGTTAGATGTTTTGTTGGGGGGAATGCATTTTCCTGTTCCAACTTCTTTCGACATACCAAGTTCCTGTGTTGTTAATCTTACTCTTACTATACTAATACTAATATACTTATACTAATATATTATTTATTTATACTTTTATATTTATACTAGTATTATAAATGCGAAAGTTTGTGAGGATGGATGGATGTTTGTTACTCTTTCACGCAAAAACTATTTAACGGATTTGAATGAAATTTGGTGAGTGAATAGTTGACTTCCTAGAATAACACATACGCTACTTTTTATTCCGGAATTTCCAGGGGATCGGAATTTACGCGGGAAAAACCTCCCACGCGAACGAAGTCGCGGGCAAAAGCTAGTATATAATAAATGTACTACTTGGTTTACGTAGCACCACCACTTGGTGGAAAATAGATGCAGCTGAAAGAGCTTGAGCGATGCTCCTTGTCGTATTTGGGTGACGGACAAATGGTTTAAGTGACATCCCACCGTGTGGAAGTCAAAATGATTCAAATTACGTCCTAATAAAAAAAAGAAACAGGAAAAACGGTTTAACTCTTATTGAATTACTTATCTGGGAAAGGATAACTGGTTTATGTCTCGGTTTTTAATATGATTGTATGGTTCAAGTAATAATTAAAAAAAAAAAACAAAATCCACGTCGGCTAATACACTGCCACTTTAGAAACAAACCAAAAATAGTATTGTTTCAAACGCCAAAAAAGTGCTCTGATTTTAATGAATTCGGTATCATTCGACGGAGAAAAATTCGCTGATTCTCTCTCTCTCCCTGAACTCAATATCGCCCTAGATGTCGCTTAAACCAAATAGCCTCTCACCCCTCGAAATAATTAATGCCAATTAGACCAAAATTAACACTTTAATTAAGTAAACACAAGATAAAAATGAACACAATTATTCACAATACAAAACTTGTCACTTAACACTTAAATCGCACTGAAATTCACTTGTTTAGCTTCGATTATATCGCCTCGTATCTTCTAATAAGACTGACTGTCCGTTCCATTGCGAGCTATTTATACCGCGTTGTATGTGATCTAGAAAGATCAAGTACAATCGACACACTGCCAATACTGCCAAGAATATTCCAGAAGCTACTCGATATACTCAGTACTGCTACTCGCCGCCAGGTGGCGTTAGTGTCTCCAACGTTCTTGGCAGTATTGGCAGTGTTTCGATTGTACTTGATGTCGGTCGAAGTTTCTCGACGTACTTAGCCAAGCGACTGGCGTAACATTAGTATACAGATGATTGCAAATACGATACACTCCTTTTTTTCTGGTAGAAAATCATCGAATGACTTCTCCCGTTCTGGGTGGGCAGACTAAAAATCCGCTCTGTTCCCTCAGGTGGCCTTGCGTTCCGGGGCCGCGATATCTCGTTAGAACATCCCCGCAAGCTCGGGTACGATACATTCCTGGAAAGGGGTCAAAGTAGAACACATTTAGAGTAACTTATCCTCAAAATTCAATGCCTAAAAGGGGTAAATATAAAACAAAACAACTCTAAAATTAATTCTTTATTAATTTTCTTTTTAATCACACAAACTAACGAATTACAGCATTATCCATGTCTTAAGGCTCAATTTTCTTTAGCACATCCTGTCTTAAAAGAGATTGCTTTTTATGTCAAAGAAGTACACCAGTTTCATGCACACCCACCAGACGACGAAGACATGGAAGAGTATCTGGACCACCTGGTCCAAGATTATCATTCTGGAAAGAAAAAGAAACCATTAGTCAACCCCATCATCTGAGTAGCCTTATTAGAACTATGTTCAGGTCAGCTTTCAGTATAACCAGATGCAGCTGAGTACTAGAGTTTTACATAGAGCGACTGCCTATCCTTAACGTGACCAGACGTCCCGTTTTGAACGGGACTGTCCCTTTTTATAGTTACAAGTCCCGGTGTCCCCGAAATCAACTCTGGGACGCAAAACTGTCCCGTTTTCTGAAACCGTGCGAAAATTTGGGTAGTCGAGCCGGCTCTTCAGTTCTAAAGGCGATGTTAATAAGTAAGGCGAATATATAAACAAAAAAATGTAGCAAGAGTTTCATTCGTACTTTTGGGAGTTCAAGTTCAAGTTCAAGTTCTTTATTTCATAACAAAAATACATTTGTGTTGAAATATTTACACAGTAAGTACACACAAATAAATAATAAACAATTATTATAGGTAACAAAACAAATTCCCTAGAAGATAATGCTACAAAAAACATTTAATGTCAAAATTTTAATAAAAAAAGTAAAAATTATAAAAAAAAGATAGATAGGTATACATATTTAAATTAAGTTTAATTTTATACTAGTTACAAGATTTTCTGTCATTACAATATTCGTCAATGCTGTAATAGGCTTTATTGATTAACAAAGCCTTGAGTTTATTTTTAAACATGTTCACATTCTGAATATTCTTTAATTCTGCTGGTAATTTGTTGAACAAATCGAGTTTTTGGTCGTTCGTTCGTTCATCGTATGTAAACATTGTCTACTAATATAAATTTGGAAAAATAGTTAAATCACGCTAATTTTGCCTATAACTGTGAATAAGTTGTGATTGAAGTGCTTATAAAGCCCTGTGAGTGTTTGCAGAACTGTACACCAACTAAGTATTGGGAGAACGTCGAAGCACTGGAAGTGCAACTTTTTTCAGAAACAACAAATCTGTGACTATATATTCCATTACTTGATACTTATACTAGTTATAAAAACTGTTCCTACTATCTGTTGACAAAAAGTGACGACCAAAAACTAATTATTATAATTTTGCTGGGAACCACAACCGTTATTTTTCATCAAAGACGTAAACAAAGACCAAAGACAATAAATATTCGAAAAAACTAGTGCTGGACTAAACTTACTATTTATTGAATCACGGTGTCCATTCATTCAGCAGTGTTGCCACCAATAAAAAAACTGACAAGTCGTTAATTCTGTTTTTTTAAATTCTGTGTTGCAGTGTAATGAGAATTACCCCAATTCGGGGAAATTAATTAAAACTTGTTGAACAATTATTTAAAGTGACAATGGAATCAAAAATCACAAGTAGTAACAATAGTGGCCGTAAAGAGCCGATACTAGTAAATTGTTATAAATGCAAAAAACAAGTAGATCACAGAAGAACATTATTATGCGCTTTATGTAAAAACCACTTTGAGTTTGATTGTGTTGGATATCCAGAGAAAGTTTATCGTTTAAAAAATCTAGAAGAGAGGAACAAATTTAAGTGGGAATGTAAATTATGTACCCAAAAAACAAAAGAACAAAGTAAACGTAGCCCGGGGGGATCCAATGTAACTATGAGAAAAAAGCGCTCGCCTCTTAAATCGAGCAGAGATGTTACATCGGACGTATCAGAGACGAACACGCCTTGGTCTACTCCAAAGAGTACAAACTCAGAAATATATGATTCACATATACTAACAATGGATAATATAGACAACGACTCAGTCACCATAACAGATAAAACATTGTCAAGAAGTATGGACTATTCTGCAATAGATTCATTCCAAGCCCAAGAACTGAAGGAAACGATAGAACAACTTCAGACGGATCTAAGAACTTCGCAAAATGAACTTGAGAATATCATATTAGAAAATAATGAGCTCCATAAACAAAATGACAAGTTGCTAAAAGATAACACGACTCTGAAAAGATTTTTATACCAATCTCCACAAAGGGAACATTATAGTAAAGAGAGTACAAATAATAGGGCAAGCACATGTCTTTTCTTAAAATCAGAAAATCAAGCTTTCTTTACGCCACCAAGAAATTTAGTTGCAAGTAATAATAACGCAAAGGTACAACTCACTGGAAATATCCTAAGTCTACAGAAAAATATCGCAAATCTAGAGAACGAGTTGAAACGAGCTGAAAACGAAATATTAAAACTCAAAGATCACATCCGAAAGCTTCAGAAGTTACTAGAAATAGAAGGAGAAGAAGAATATAACAAAAATCTAACTCCACAGGATATACTCAAAGAAAAGCATACAAATACAATATACATTTTTGGAACGCAACAGTGTGTTGGACTGTCAAGTGTATTGTTGCGGTCAAGAGAGGATACATCATATGTGAAGTATACAGTCACGTCTCAAACGAAACCACATGCTCTTACCAGTGATGTCATTAAGAACTATGAACATATTCAGTTATCACCTAGTGATAAACTTATCATTTGTGTGGGTGAAAATGACTATGAGATTAAGATTCTGTCTTCACAAGTACGGAAACTTCTCGATGCTTTTTCTAATAATACTGTGATGATTCTTAGCGTACTGAAAAATATGTATATAAACGTAAATGACTTAAACCAAACCATACGCAATATTTGCAACGAATACAAAAATTGTTATTACGTTGAAGCTAAAAACAAATTGTACAATACATGTAAATAAATTAACTATGTTATTGACTATCATGACTATGAAAAAAAATATTTAAATGTTAAAGAACTGAAGAGGTTAATACTCCGTGATCAACCAAAAGTTGGGAAATCTAAAACGCAATGTGATAAGTATGCAAAAGGAACAATACCCTATTATTTTTCAAGACCCCAACACCAGTTTGATAGCGATGATACAAATGGACTCAATGATAAACACAAACATACAAAAAAAGGTACTATTCCACACTATTTTAAGGTTTTGGATAAAAAAACGTTTTTTCGTGAAAAACAATAACTTACGAGATAAATCTAAGACTTTTAGAATCTTACATCAGAATATAGCTAGTGTTCTATCAAAAAAGGAAATCCTAGAAATGACGTTGCTAGAATTGCGAGATGCGAATAAAGAACCCGACATCTTATGTTTCTCTGAAACATTCATGCGTGCTGGTAATGAAAAATATCTCAAACTAAATAACTATATAATCTAGCAGCTGCGTTTAGTAGAGATAAACAAAGGAGGGGAACCTGTATTCTCGCAAAGCAGGGTATCATTTACAATGAGCTCACTGACATAAAAAAATATTCAACACAAAAATCATTTGAAGCCTGTGGCATAGAAATCCCATTGCATAAATTATTAATAGTATGTCTTTATAGAACGCCAACGTCTGACCCTAATATATTCTTGAATAAACTTGACCAACTTATGTACAATTTACTTAAAAAATATAGTCCAAATACGAAAATTGTTATTGCTGGTGATTTTAATATTAATACTTTGAAGCCAGGAAAAATCACCACATATTTAAAATATTTATGTAGTAACTACAATTTGCAAATGCATGTTAATATTCCCACGCGAAAAAACTCTTGCATAGACCACATACTAAGTAACATAAGTTTATCTTCAACGAATGTGTTGCCTCTTTATCTATCTGACCACGATACAGCACAATTACTAGACTTCCCCGTAAAAGAACAAAGTTCACAGCCAAAATCTTATTTTATTTATAAAAAAGATTATTGCAATGAAAATATTAAAAAATTCAAAGAATGTCTCGCGAATTTATCGTGGTCAGAAGTACACCTAGAAGATGACTTAAATAAGGCGTTTAATAAATTTCACGAGTCTTTATGTTTGCTATACAACTTATGCTTCCCGAAAATTAAAATTAAAATAAATAACTCTAATGCAAATAAACAAAAATGGATAAGTAAGGGTCTTAGAAACAGTTGTAAAACTAAACGATTTTTGCGATATGCTTATTACAAAAATAAGACTTTAGCATACAGAATAAAATATAAAAAATATTCAAGCATTCTGAAAAGATGTATCATTAAATCAAAAGTGAATGCTAATGTAAATTTCATTAAGAAAAGTCAAAATAAATGCAGAGCAACGTGGTCTGTCATAAATCATGAAATTGGGAACTCTAAATGTGAAAATAATATTTCTGAATTACAATTAGACGGTAATAAAGTGACGAATACCACTGACATCGCTAATATTTTTAATAATTATTTTATTGACTCGACAAACACCTTGACATTTAATAATACAAATGATACTAATAATAATAATTCTAATATTAAGACAATTTCTAACACCATGTTTCTGAGTTTCATGACTGAAGATGAAGTGAAACAGGAGATAATGTCATTAAATAATACCAACTCTGAAGGTTATGACGGAATTAGTACAAAAGTTGTTAAAGCGAGCAGTGCAGAATTAGTACCTATATTGACATATCTAATAAATTTGTCATTTTCATCTGGAACTTTCCCTGATGTCTTAAAATTATCATTAGTGAAACCACTGTACAAAAATAACGAGAAGCGTGACGTTAAGAATTATCGTCCTATTACTCTTATACCTATATTTTCAAAAGTATTCGAGAAATGTATGAACAAAAGACTTGTAGTAAATATAACATCATAGCGAATGAACAATTTGGGTTTCAAAAGCGCAAGTCCACGACGCTTGCTATATTTACTCTTTTGAGTAATGTTCTGACTAGCTTGAATAATAATTGCTTAGTTACAGGATTGTTTTTCGATTTATCACAAGCTTTCGACTTTGTTGCACATGACATTTTATTGAAAAAGTTAGAAAATATTGGAATAAGAGGCCTAGTATTGCAGTGGATATCATCTTATTTAAGTGATCGAAAACAATACGTAGTCGTTAATAAAGTATATGAAAATGTACTTTCTTCTTACTCTTCAGACTACAGGGACAAAAAGTGCGGCGTTCCTCAAGGGAGTGTGTTGGGGCCCATATTATTTTTATTGTATATTAATGACATACCATTAGCTACTAAACACAAATGTATATTATTTGCTGATGATATTTCCATTATAGTAACATCCGATAAGAATCATAAATTAATATCTGATCATGAAATGGACATAAACAATACTATTGACAATATTTTAGAATGGCTAAAGACGAATAAATTAAAAATCAATTTAGATAAATCAAATTTAATACAATTTAATAAATCTAAACATGCTAAATATAATTTTCAACTTAATATTAATAGATTGAAAGAAGTAACACAAATTAAATTCTTGGGTGTACTCATTGATCAAGACTTAAATTGGAAAGGACATTTAGATAATCTGTGCAACAGGATTAACAAGTTTGTGTATGCTCTCAATCAAGTAAAGAATGTAACAAATAGAAAAACAGCAATAATAACATACCACGCATACATAGAATCCATTTTACGCTACGGGCTTATTATATGGGGAAACAGCACGGACAAAAACAGAGCATTTATTGCACAAAAGAAATGCATCAGAGCCATTTGTGGAATCCGTCCTGAAAAGTCCTGCAAAGCAATTTTTAAAAAGCTAGGCTTATTACCGCTCCCATCCCTTTACATCTATGAAATTTGTAATTTTGTCTACAATAATAAGGGATTGTTCCAAAAAGCATGGGAAGTAATCCCCCAACCCAGAAAGGATCCACATAGACTTGTGTTAAAGGATACTCCTAAATCTAGTAAATATTCTAAAAGCTGTCTTGTGATGTGTGTGCGCATATACAACAAAATCCCAGATGAATTAAAATTATTGAATAATATTAATTTATTTAAATCAAAATTATATAAATGGTTGAATGGACATAATTTTTATGATATTAATGATTTTTTTAGTATTAGGACATAATTTGATGATATTAATGATTTTGGATTATGTTAATGTTTTTTTTAGTATTAAGACAATATTTGATTTATTAATGATTTTTGAAGTATTAAGACATAATTTGATGATGTTAATGATTTTTTTAGTATTAAGACATAAGTTTGAATATGGTTTTAATAGTTATTAACAAAAACATAATATGTGTTTCTCTATGCAATGCAATGCATGCAATTTATAGATATTATCTATACAGCTAAACATGTGCACTTTTTATAACCATTTTGTAACACCTTTATACTATGTTTAATGCAAATAAAGACTTATCTTATCTTATCTTAAAATCACCTATATTAGAGCAGATTTGTTAAAAATAACTAAACGTTAGGGTATATATATATTTTAATTTGTAACTTTTAAGCTAACTGACTTTTCTGAATAATTAACTTTTAAAAAGGGTTTTTTTTTCTGACTACCTGTTAATTGACCTAAATAAACCGTCTCGTTTTGAGTCAAAGAATTAATGGTCACGTTACCTATCCTCCATGACACACATGCCAAATTTCTGAGGTCATCGGAAAACTTGAGGCTAGAGGTACCGAGTCACTCCACCAATTTCTTTGGTAAGTCGTTCGCAGCTCAAGCAGTACGACTGTGGAATACTCTTCCCGTGTCAATAAGACAAGCACAAACCCTTCCTTCTTTTCAAAACATGGTAAAAATCTCTATCTCTCTCTTTAATTTGTTACTATTTTTTATATAACTCAGCTTTGTTCTTATATGTGTATTGAGTATGTTTTTTATTTTCTCCTGCTGTGTCAAATCCATCCAAAGGTTGTCTGTAAAAGATCGCTTTTAGCGATAAGACCGCCCATTGTAACACCCTTTGTAGTTTTTGAAGTCCTTATTTAATTCTGTTATGGTGTACAATAAAGAGTATATCTATCTATCTATCTATCTGACCTCCACAGCCCAGTTATAGCGGGGTTACTAGATACCCCTTGGTAAGACTGTACGGGTAGTCAGAGTCCAGAAAATCTGAGATGTGCTAATGGCAGATGGGAACAATGGGCTTATCGTGCTTCAGAAGCACGGAGTAATAATAGTAAGGAGGTATCTCGATATTAGACTGACTCCTAAGTCACAGAGTCCCCCCTAGTTTAGGAGGGTCTTTCACTATGTACGCAACCTTTCATAAAATTCAAAGTTCCTATTGTGTTTTTGTAATAGCTTTGTATACTAAGGTTCTTGTGTTAATAAACGGTATTTTATTCATTTTTTATTTTTTTATTAGATAGTCACGCATCAATGGGCCTACTTAGGGAAGCATTGCTTAACCCTTAGATTCATCAATGTGGCTGTTATTATTGAGCCACGAGTTATCAACTATTATTCATAATAAAATAATAGCATTTACAATGGAACAAATTCAAAACACAGACACAATACATTCGATGGTAGCTGCAAAAGTTAGAAATTGTGTTTCTTAATAGCTATAACTTGGGAGTCTTTAAGTCAAGAGTGAATAGGTTACTTTTAGGCAAGCATGCTTCATCTTCGACCATTTATTTATTTATTTATTAAAACATTATGCAACACAAAATGTACAAAGGCGGACTTTATGCCCTAGGCATTCTGTACCAGTCAACCATGAGTGGTGAAGAGATAACATGGCAGGTGCATAAAAAAAATAGAGTAAGTAGATAATATTTTGCAAAGGAAAAGTTTTATTACCATATTATCGTTTAAAATCAGGTTAGATGGTGGTCAAACGTAGGCATATCAACAAAAAAAAAAACTTATTAATATCTAGGAGCATTTAAGTCAAAAGTGAATAGGTTACTTCTAGGCAAGCGTACCTCATCTTCGACCACATCATCTCTTACCATCAGGTGAGATGGTGGTTAAACGTGAGTCTATTAATAAAAAGGTATGGAAGGAAAAAGGGGAGTAGCCTTTGCCCAGGAGCACTCTAGGACTCACTAAAGATCAGAATGATGATATGATGATGACTATAGAAGCGGCCCGCTTGTGGAATGCATTACCCATAGATGTGAGAAGTGCTCAAACATTATCTACGTTCAAAAGAATGGTGAAGGAGCATTACCTCTCACTATAATTTTTTCCCCTTCTTTCTCTATTATGAATTTGATATGTATTAGTATATATTTATATATTATATTTTGTGGTATGTATTTTATATTATGATGTTTGGTTAGTATTATGTATGATGTTGTACACTGACAGCCCTAAATCTATCTCCTATAATTTCTGTCCATCCAAAGGTTGTCTGTAAGAGATTGCCCTGTGCGATAAGACCGCCCATTGTACACCAGTTTTATTATTTGTATCCTTAAATGTATTGTCAGGTGTACAATAAAGTATATGTCGGAGTTGGTTGTCAATTACAATTAGTTATTGTGGGTATTCATCATATTTTGTTAAGACTTGGCCACTATACGAACTGTGACCTTAAAATGGTCTGTTCGCCTAACTATATTCTTTCTTTGTAATTTGCTTTATCTTTTACCTGATAACTATTTTGTATTGTTTGTTTATTACATGACTACATGGCTACTACATTGTATGGACCTTAAAAGAGACGTTGACCTCTAAGTTTGTTTCAGTGTTTCTTCCCAGAGTAGTCAGTTAGGAAACACTGGCCTCATCCAGTTTGCAAAATAAACATCATTATTTCATTATTAGTAAACTCAGTAAATAAATATCTGATTTAGCTTATACCAGCGTATTTATTCCAATAAAATGGGGACTCCAAACCCTGATACTGTACCTCTCGGCACTCCTCCTAAACCCTAACACTCCTACATATATAATAAATAAATAAATAAAGGTTCAGAAAAAAAGCTATCGGTACCTTTTACAATGCGCTCTAGCCTTAGGTATATCTTCATCTTTTTCTTTCAGCAAAAACCTTCTGCCTCCATAGCAGCACTGGGTAAAGTAAGCGATCAGATCCATGTTCTCCAAATCGTAGTAGAACTGCTTTTTGTCAGACTTCTTGAGTACAGCTCGCAGTGCCTTGAAGTTGGTGTTGTCGAAACTCCATTGCTGGTTCGTGTAGTAACTGAGAGCGAAGTTCGCGATGTATATGCGGCGTTGTATTTTGAATAGCCTGTGGAATGAATTTGGTTGTAATATAAGTAAGTGTGAATACGTATATTATTATTTAGGTAGTAGTGTTATTAAAGTGTAGTAGGTACAGTAGTATTAAATGTGCATCGTCCTCACTTGTTATCAATTAATTTTATGTAAATATGTTATTTAAAAAACATTAATTAAAACACTGATCTAAGCCGTTTTGTTTAAAAATCAGATCTCAGGCGTTTCCTCCTCATAGAGGCCTGTTTCAGTGGGAACGTATCAGGCTGAATTAACATTATTATAAGGCGATTCATTCCTGTTCTGCTCTATTTCATGCAAATAAATCTTATATTATAAGAATCTATCTTTGCAAAAAGAATAAATACACTTTATAAATATATTTTACACTTCTTGTGCCCGCGAATTCGTTCGCGTATTAGTATTATTTATATATATATAAGGTGTATCTATTCATACACGAAATATTTTAAGAGACATACCTATAGGTGGTAAAGAAACTATAAACACGAAAAAAATGAATCGCAATGTTTTTATTTTACGTAATTATTATAATTTTTATATGATAAAAGAGAAAAACTCTCTTTAATCATCATAAAAGCCGCGCACCGTCTCAAATACCGCCGCCGCGCCGCCCGCGTAAACTGGCGTATTGGATGTCAAAAATAAGAAGGAACCAGTATTTATTACATGTGTCAAGAAATTTAATTTTTTATATAATATACCTAGGTTTTTTTTGTTGCTATGGTTTCTTTACCAGCTATAGGTATATCCCTTAAAATATTTCGTGTATGAATAGAAACACCTTATATTGTTTTATTTTTCACATAAATCCCAATCTAGTGGAAAATCCGAAATAAAACTTGCATGTTTTCCCAAAACTTCTTCTGTTTTCCAGTGAAAGTCCCAGGCATAAGCCCAGACAAACATAAAAGCAAAACATAAAAAAAAAAATGTGTTTAGTAAGTAAGTACCTATAAGCAGTTCTAGATTATACATTTATCATAATAGCCGTGGTTTTTGATTTTATTTTGAAACAATTGAACTTAAGTATTTCTATACATAATAAAAATATATACAGACGAAAATAAAGATAAATTATAGGGCATCGAAAAATTCGTCCACATCGCTATCAATGGGAAAAGTGCCCAGAACACTGGCCACATTGCCACGTTGAATGGCAATGCTGATTCTCTGTCCAAAGAAAAGGCCAGCCCTCTGGTCACCTGTGGAGTCGACTAATCGTTTGCCGATGTCACGAAAGAGTCGATGCGCACTCGGACCCCATGGTCCTAACGTTTCAACCCCAAACGGCTCAAACATATAGCACCCAATTAGGTTGTTGTATTTGCGCCGTTTGAGATTTTCTGCACCTGCAGCTGCCGCCCCAGCACAGCCCGCCGTACTGAGAAGATGGGATGGCGCAAGGGTGTCAACACAAGTAGCATCCCACACCAAAGGCCTACCCAACTTCCAAGGCATTATAGTCATCCCGTCTGGTCTCTTCCCATCGTCCCGTGCCAAGCCGTTGGGTTCTAAAACAGATGGTACTCCAGCGGTGACAAGAGCCCGACGAATGATGTCATTTATGCTGGCATGCCGTGCTATCCGACCAGAGCTTCTGCTGCAGGAAAGGCCATGATGTCCGAGGCGGTCGACTGCCGTACCGCATTGACAGCGATGTGGAGCACCGCTGGGAGCACCCAGACGTAGACATGTAGCGATCCGGAACGTGTTATCACTTAACATAGTACCTATGTTAAGTGAAGGTAATGCTTGTAGCCAAAGGCCCGACTCCCATTCACCCACAGCCAACAGGCGCGAGCGCTCAGCAGTATTGGTTGACGTATTTAAAAGGTTATTCCGTACCAAACTGCAGAGCGGCTCGTCCCATTGTCTCTGGGAGGACGGGTTCTCGGGCAACGCTGTATTCGGGCAAGCCATTTTCCAGGCATTAACTGCATCGATCAAACACGGCACCTCGTAGCTAACCTGAGATTGTGTTAAAATTTTCTTAGTTAAAGTCTCAGTGCTGCGGACCGAAGACAGAAAAGCCGGTAGACTTATACTGGAAATTTTGCGGATGCCGAGCCCACCAAAACGAATGGGTAGTGTGGCTTGTAGCCACGCTCGGTCATCCAGAGCCACATTTAAAATTGAAGTGAGGGTGTTTTTTATAATAAGGTCAATTTTGTCCAACAACTGAGATTGCTTCCATAGTGGAGAAGAACGGAGGAAATAAATAAAATTTAGACCAAAACAACAATATCTTATGAGGGTGTAAGCCGAATGTATGTTAATTTGGAAAAATCTTTCTGAAATATCATTAAAATGGTTAATTTTGCTATCAATAAAAGAGGGAAAACTTTCTTCCAAAATTGGGGAGCCTAAGAGGTGCAATGAACTTTTTTGCAAGATTTTGATATCAGGGGCTATTGTATGGAATTTGTTTAGTGTCGCTTGTATGTCAGTATTTTCACAGATATAGAGTTCACATTTCTTTCATATAGCCGTGTGTGTATAATAGAGAATATACAGCTATCTAAAATCACAGAGAGAAACTTGTTTGTATTTTGATTATTATTGTTACAACCTTCTTTGAGAGAAGAAAAAACATGTGAGCAAAATTGTATGGAATTGCATTGTTATTGAGTTTAATGTGTCAGCAATTCCCTTTTAAAAAAGTAGTCGGTTGCAAAGAGATTTTTAATAAAATTATTAACCTTTTACCTACGGGTGTCAACTATTGTTGATTTAGCGATGTCATTTCTGAATACGGGAGGCAACTATAGATGATTTGCGAAAGGGTCTGTTTTAAACCTTTATGTTGACAAAACTAGACCGTATTTCCTTAAGTTAAAGATCACTATGTGGAGTCGATAAAATTATGATTCTGTTGAAAAAGTTCCCATATATTTACATAGATGGCAATAAAAATAAATCATAAACAAAAAACTAGGTCTTTATTCTGGCCACCTTTGGTTATCGGAAAAGCTAGTTTATTTTGAATAATTATGATTAAGTTCAGTGTTTTTGTTAAGTAATGTGTTAAAAATACTATTAACCTCATAATGAATGTAAATAAAAGAAATTTCTGATAAAAAACAAGTGATGTTTCGCCGAATACAGTGATTGATTCTAATGCTTAATTTTTTGGCAATTGCGTAAAATTTTGCGAATAAAATATAAAATCTATAACATTTCTCAAAGGTAAGTGAAATAATAAATCAGTGTGTGAAATTTGAAGTATCTAGGTATTGTGCTTCAAAAAATGTAGACAAATAAAAACATAAATGACTGCGCAGTTGCGCGCCCAAAAGTACCCGTATTGGGTGATGACATCGCTTTTGAAGTCCCGTAGGTAAAAGGTTAATCATTATGTTGTCCAAATAATAGCCGGAACCAATAGCTTGACGTGCTTAACAAAGTCCGGACTACTACTGAGAAATGTCTTATAGAAAAACCTAGAAGCACTTTTAGTCCGACTTGGGAATCGAACTCAAGACGTCGTGCTCCACAGTTGCGCTTGCAACCACTCGACCAACGACCAAAACTAACTTACTGTAACTAGTAAAATATATTATTAGAACTTATGACTGCAAGCGCCATGATCACGGATGAACAGTGCCGAAATATCGGAAACTCGAAACAAAAAGTACACATGGTAAATATAACGTTTTAAGTTCTAATAATACTGTTAGTGTCCATGTTAGCTTAAAAACTTATACGTATAACGGAAAGGGTATATACATACCAAGAGCACGGCTTCTTTGGATGATATCAAACGATATTGGAAGGGTTTCAACTCAAAATAAAATAGTCTAAAAATTGATACCAAATTTTCGGTTTCGTAAGTTTCTTAAATTGAAATCATAACAATCGTGTCAGCGCACTACGTAGGTCAATAACTTTCCACGTTACTTGCAAATATCACGATAAATCTCTTCTGTGATGTGCTTATTTCAATTTGAAAAGTTCGTTTTCTGGTATCAATGTATTAAAAATTCTCAATACTTCCGAACATATAGAGATAAGATTAAAAAACCCTCCAAATATCGTTTGATATCACCCAAAGAAGCCGTGCCCTTGGTATGTATATACCCTTTCCGTTACACGTTGTATAGTAAAATATATATAAAATATTAACTTACATCGGTTTTTTTCCAATCAACCGAAGAAGAGTGTCCACCAATATGGCTGGCAGCAAGTGTTGGATTAGAAACTGTAACGTCAAACAGATATATAAAATTGTAAACATATTAAACAGATATATAAAATTGTAAACATATTAAACAGATACATAAAATTGTTAACATTAAACAGATATGTAAAATTGTAAACATATTAGGAACAAGCAGTTGCGCTGGTCTTCCCTCCCGTAGACTTTATCACGATAAAAATATAATCTCCCTCTTTTGGTTTGTTTGTATGTAAATGAGGGCTTCCGTTACGTCATAGTTTATGGAATATAACCACTTAAATATTGTTTCTTTAATAGTCTATTTATTGAAACTTTATATACAGACGCCAGCACATCAACCTACCCCAATCTGTCAAATTTTCCTAGTCGAACATGAACCTTCCGCTTTTGTGATAAAGTTGAAAATGTATTACAGAAATTTGATAGATTGGGGTAGGTTGATGTGCTGGCGTCTGTACAATATTAGTACTTGGGCAGATTAAGTCTGCAACAAGACATTATCTACCAGTAAAACTTTGAACTCCGAAGAAAATAAAGACGGCAATGGGGTAGGCGTACAAGAAAATAAAATGACATAAATTATATATTGATAGAATATATAAACAATGAATATAATACTAATAAAATTTATCAATTTTATAAATACCAATGCCTTTACTAATCTTTCTGATTCAGAGAACTCATGATAATTATGACGAAGACCAAACTAAGAATGACAGGCATTGAGTAGTGGGTTATAATTTTAATCTTAAAAGAAAATTTTTACTGAGTGATTTTTACTGTATTAGTATAGGGTTTTTTTTAAAAAGATTACTAGCATTGTGAGTAGAATTCACATTACCAACAATCTCTCTCTCTCTAACTAAGCTAAATATGCTTGTGTCTGGAGTGAATTCACGGCAATCGTGTAATCGGTGGGATTCGAACCAACGACATCCCGATCCCAAAGCCGACACCTTAGCCATTAGAATATTGAATTTGAATATAAGAAAGGACTAAAAAACGCTAACAACATACCTTTATATAATAGACATAGGGATTGGGAGTGATGGATCCACCTATATGCCACAGCATGTTGTCCAGCGGAATCTCCTTGGCCACGTGTTTCGACATCTCCACCAAATCCCCCATCAGCATATTATTCAGTTCGCCGGAACAGCAGTTGTAGATCGGAACATCATCTGATGGGTCCAGTCTAATGATAAAATAAACGCATTACTAATATTTATATTGAATATACATATACATTTAAATAAAAAACCCTAAACTACATAGGTACATACATCTAAAAATTAACCAATATAAGGCGTCCAGAAATTTGTGCGCATCGCTGTCCACTGGTAATGTGCCCAAAAGACTGGCGGCATTGACACGTTGTATGGCAATTTTTTTTTTGTTTAATATATGAAATTTCACTTTATTTCATTATGTTTGTTCCTACTAACTGAACGTTTTATTTTTTTTTTTTGTATTTTTACGTGTTTTATGTAAATTGTATTTTGTGTCTCCTGTCGTTGTACCAAATAAATGTTTCATCTATCTATCTATCAATGCTTAACCTCTGTCCAAGGTAAAAGCCAGGCCTTAATAATATTTAAATAAAAATTAATATAGGTAGGTAGATACCATTTTTTTCAAATTAATGACTTTTCCCATTGTGGGTGGAGCGGAGGGGAGTAAAAAATCAAAATTATTTTATTTTACATATGCCTAAATGGGCACTCATAAAACGTCAGAAGTCAATGCACGGTTCGAAATTGGTCGTTACCTATGGAGAAGAACCGGCAAGAAACTCCACGGTCACTCTTTTTTTTTTTTTATTTAGAATAGGTTCGCGTTTGACCACCATCTCACCTGATGGTAAGTGATGATGTGGTCGAAGATGGAGCACGCTTACCTAAAAGTAACCTATTCACTCTTGACTTAAAGACTCCAAGGTTATAGCTATCGGGAAACACAGACTCCGGCAGGGAATTCCACTCCTTAGCCGTACGCACAATGAAGGTATTCCCAAAACGTTTGGTGCGTATGGGTGGGATGTCCACCATGTAACGATGGCGCTTCGCCGTTTGTCTCGTAGTCCGATGATGGAACGGGCTTGGTGGAATTAGATTGTGTAATTCCATCGCACACTCCCCGAAATGTAACCGATAGAAAACCGATAGACTTGCAACTCGTCGTCGATGTTCAAGGCAGGTAAGGGGATGGTTTTAAAAAAAAAATCTTGATTTTCACAATCTTTGCATAATAGATACAATTTTTTATTTATTTTTTTAGTATGAGAGGACAGTATAGACTAATTGACATAATAAAATGTAATATAACTAATCAGAAATTAATCTCAGAGTCTATAGTGTTCACACATTTACATTAAAAATTAACTTTACAAAACTGCAAATAAACTAAAGCAAAAGACATAAAAATAAAAATTATATACAACGTGTAATTTAAAGGGTATATACATACCAAGTGCACGGCTTCTTTGGATGATAACAAACGATATAGCAAGGGTTTTGTAATCCTATGTCTACATGTGTGGAACTTATTAAAAATTTCAATACATTGATACCAGAGACCGAATTTTTCAAATTAAGAAGAACGAAGGGAATTATCGTTTTATTGGCAAGTGACGTGGAAAGTGATGACCCTCATAGTGCTGTGACACGTTTGTTATTATTGGTATTCAAGAAACATATGAAACCGATAATTTGGTGCCAATTCTGTGAGTCACTTATTTTGAGCTGAATCTTTGCATAGAGACTCCATACCAGATGTTGTCTTCAGTCCTTTTGCATAGATATGGGGTTTCCGTTCCACGTTGTACAAGTAAAATAAAATAAAAATAACAACAACACAAAAAAGAGAGTGTCAGACTTCTCTTGATTAAAAACCCTGCTTCAGTTGCCCTTGCGTTCGAGGCCACGGTATCTCGTTAGAATATTCCCAAAACCCCGGCAAAGTAATATACCTACCCTTAGCCTTAGCCCAACTATGTTGGGATCGACTTTCAGTCTAACCATATGCTGTTGAGTTCGCTGAGTACCTGTATTTTACGCGGAGCGACCTCCATACAACGTGGCAATGCCGCCAGTCTTTTAGGCACATTACCAGTGGACAGCGATGCGCACGAATTTCTGGACGCATTATATTAGTTTATTTTTAGATGTATGTATGTAGTTTAGCAGCTCAGTAGCTGGGTAACGCAATATCACCTAGTGTTGATATTGATATGTCTTATTCCTTACATAACTTCAAGTCTGTCTTACATAGGCAGGGCCGCGCTGACCTAAGACAGCGCCTGTGTGCAAAATGCGCTAAGCGCCTAAGATTTTTTCCACAGGCGTGAGTATCGTCTTGGGGTCTCCAAAGACAATACTCACGCCTGTGGTATAACTTTACACTGTTTGTACCTACTCAATTATAAAGAATAATATGTTGCCGTTTTACAAAAATAATTTCAATAATAAATTAATGCTGGCATTACATCCGACACGGCACCTCTTCTGCTTTGGCGCCTGTGTGCGCCGCACACTTCGCACATAGGGGCGGCTCGGCCCTGTACATAGGGCATTTTTACAAAAATGACAAATAATTTTATTTTGCTTCTAGCTTTCCACTTATATCAAGTTATACTGTTGATTCGTCTTATAATATGTGAAATACTATGTTGGTACTAAATCAATAGCTTTAGCAATTAGTAATACCTAGTTAGCCATTGCAATGTTAGTAAGTTTTTTTTTTGTTTCTTTTATCTCTACTTTCACGCTTATTGTTTAATGCAGGCCGTGGCAGCCTTTAATTAAGGAGGCTACACTATTCGCACCTTTAGAATTGAAGTGGCTTAATTCAAAATATTAAGAAAATGATTTTTAAACACAGAACGACTTATAAACATGTATTTAAGTCGTTCTGTGTATAAAAATCATTTTCTTAAAATTTTGAATTAAGCCACTTCAATTCTAAAGGTGCGTATTGTTTGTAATAATATTGTAACTTGTAACATGTTTATTGGTGTATGTTTTGTTGATTGTCCTTAAATAAATAAAACACGATAGGCACCCTTTTCAAAGACCAGTGCTAGATTTTCTGACTCCGACTACCAGTAACGGCTGTCAATGATATACTAAAAATAGCCGGAACCAACGGCACGGAGAAATCTCGTTATTATAAGACGGTCACACATCCACAAATTGACCTGGAAAAGCGTTGCTTAACTTTGAATATCGAACCGTTGGGCTGTTACTATTTAGATAAAAATATACTTACTCCTTGGTTCCTCTGATCCATGCGCCGGCAATTATGTTCTTGGCGCATATGTCCACAGGAATGAAGTCGCAAATGATATCGGCCTTAGTGTGAATAGTCCTCATTATACCTGGAATTGTATGGGTGAAATAAAGTTAACAATTTTTTAAAGCCCAACCGAGCAAGCCTTTTCGCCTTCGGACATTTTCGGTCAGCGTCGTTTGCGGCGAAATCGATTTGAAATTCAATGTAATATTCGTGGTTAGTGATCAATAAGCAGTTATAATTTATGACAAATGATAAGAGTATAATTTATAGAAATAATAATTGAATTTAAAAACTCAAAAAGGTTCTCTCCGGCGGGGAATCGAACCCCGGTCTCCCGCGTGACAGGCGGGGATACTTACCACTATACTACCGAAGACTTGATAACATTACTTGAAATTAGGAACATTTGCAAACATTAACAACACTGACCGATGAATCATTAATAATGTATTTATTGTTTTCATAGCGTTAGTATTCACTTTAATTCCAATTGAATAAATAGAAATGCAAAAAAATATATTATTATGTTTTTAAACAATTTATGACACATTTTCCTGTAGCAGATTCACAATACACTTAATTCAAAACAGTGACATCTAACGTTGTAAGAGTACAACGCTAGACATCACAGCTTTGCAACTCCTAATGAGTTGCAATAATTGACCGGTAGACTGTCGTAAAAAAATCATACAATTAAAAGAAATTTCTTAGTGATAAAATAATTATATTTATAAATATCAACGTTATTTTACGCTTAATATTTATAACATTAAGTATTACGACAATAATTACACATATCTTTCAATTAGCGCCATCTATCGGGCACTATTGTACTCAATGTTGTAAAGTCATCTGGAATCTAAGGAAACATTACGGCAAATCTTTGGCGCCAGAGTGCAGCACATACAGGAAAAAAAATAAATTATAGGATGCCATAATATTACAAAGCATAAATGCAATACATTATAATATGTAAAAACAATAATAAAGTTTACTTAATATTTAAGATTTTACGGACAGTTTTTACATTTAAATAACATTAATGCGCCATGACCGCATGACGTCGCCGGTTTGTTTATGATAATATCATAATTTGTTTACTGTATGTGCTGCTAGCGCCATCTACGCCGAGCTTTGCGTAATATAGGCATATAATATCTACACTAATATTATAAAGCGGAATAGTTTGTTTGCTTGAACGCGATAATCTTCGAAAGTACTGGGTGGATTTGGATGCCATTTGGTATGGAAGTAGCTTGAAGCTTGAGGAAGGTTATAGGCTACTTTTTACGCGACTGCAAAAAAGGAGAGTTATGTTTTTACCATGATAGAATCCACGGGAGCGAAGCCCCGCGTGTTTACTAGTAGGTAATATTACGCAAAGCTCTTTCTCATTTCGTGGCTGTTATAGTTATAATAATAATTAATATTTACCTTTGCCACAAGCTACAAATATTCCAACAGGACCATTGAAATTTTCTACCCAACCAGGTATTGGCTCCTCGGCACTGCATATCACTGCAGAATGAACATTAAAATAAAAATATTTTGTGTATAGGACAATCTCGTGATGTTTTTCAACATGAGCCATTATTAACAATTGAATATAATATATATCCATTGATTTATATGTTTATAAAAACGTCAATTCAGCAATGTATTTCCTATTTAGGAAAACCGCGGCGATCACTATCAGGGGGTCAGAAATACTTACCAATAGAAGGTCTAACAATGATGACGGGCAGTTGTCCTCTGTACTCGTTCACCACATGCTCAGCAAGCTGCTTCATGAAGGTATACGTGTTGGGCAGCTCTCCTAAATACCTGCCCATAAGAAGTTCTTAATTTTATAGTCTGTGGAATGTTTTTTTTTCAACCGACGACAAAAAGAGAAGGTTATCAATTCGACGCGTACCTATATTTGTTTTTTTTTTATGTATGATCAAGATCATCGATTACTCGAAGACGGCTGAACCGATTTGGAAAATTCTTTTTTTGATTGAAAGGGTATACTTCGAAATTGGTCCCATTTTCATAAACGTCAGGATCTGATGATGGGATCCTGGAGAAATCGAGGGAACTCTTCAAATATTATAGGCACACCTATGACGTTTTGGGTATTTATTATAGTAACTTGTGCAGTTGCTCTCAAAAAGTACCATTTGAGGAAGTGGAACTGATGATGAAGACCACAGATGGCCGCTGAAACTACTCAATAATAAATATTGAGTGGATTGCGATTCGATTACTTGAATATGGATGTTAAGCACTTTATGCTCGTCACAATGCATATGGTGATGTAGAGCTGATGCTGAAGTACCAGGAGAACTCCTCAACAATTAACGGCCCAGCATTGGGAAAAGCATTATTTTGTAAAAGGTTATAAGTAGTTGACATTTAGGCTCTTGTAACTAGGTAAATTAAAAATAGACCAACTAAAAAGAGTGAAATTAAAACTTTTTACCAAAAAATTAAACCGACTCCCAAAAAACACTGCAAAGTGAAAAATAACTTTAATTTCGGAAGTCGGTGCCAAAAACGAAAATACAAAACTAAAGACACCGACTACCGAAATTAAAGTTATTTTTCACTTTGCAGTGTTTTTTGGGAGTCGGTTTAATTTTTTGGTAAAAAGTTTTTTTTAAAATTGCGGATGAACGCACCCTTGACCTCGATCTCGCCTGACGGTAAGCGGTAAATGGGGTCTACGTTGGAACGAGCGAGCCCAGAAGATGCCTGTTTACTTTTGCTATTAAAGCTGAAAGGTTATAAGTGGCAGGGCATAATGAAGCCAGTAAAGAGTTCGACAACTTGGCTGTGCGCACAATAAATGTGTGTTTCCAAATCGCGAAGGGGTCTCAGACTAAATCCATCCTGTGTTCCCCTGCATACTTGCGCCACAGGCTCCGTGGGGACATGAACACTCTTCAACGACTGACTGACTGACGACGGCCCTCATTTGTGGGCCCTGTCTGGCCAATTAGGGCCCGTATGAGTGGTGAATATGAACGCCACTACTACGGCTTGAACAAGTCATCTGCCAAGCCTTTCCTCAACTAGGTTTACCCTGTAGGAGCCAATGGTTGCAGGCACCGTAGATTATCACTTTGTTCATGTTTATTTGGTTATGGAGTACGCAGAAAGAACCACAAGTTCAGTTATTGTCTTACTCAAGTTTCCTTGCTTAAACAATATAATTATAGCATAATATTTGTGACGCACGACATCCAAGTAGTTTGCTGCGTTCGCAAAGTAAATACGTGGTTGTGCACTTATGTATGCATTTACTTGTCAAGACTAGTGTCAGTTTCAGTAGATTCTACTGCGATGATTGTGCCTAATTATTGACTAATAAGCCTCAAATAACCTACAAAATCCTTACTAATATTATAAATGCGAAAGTAACTCTGTCTGTCTGTGTGTTACGCAATGACGCCGAAACTACTGAACCGATTTTAATGAAATTCGGTACAGACATAGTCTAGAGCCTGAGAAAGGAAGAAAGGCTACTTTTTAATGCGAAAAAAGGGCTGTAAGGGGTTGAAATAGGAGACGAAAGTTTGTATGGAAATTACGTCATTTTTAAAGCTGGAAGCTTGAAACTTTTTTTAGACTTTTGATTACTTAGATATTAATAAATACGAGATTCAAATTATGTACGAGTTTAATTTTCAAAATAATTAGCCTAAAAAATTAAAAATGCTGGCGATAGTCACTATTCCGCGCGGACGAAGTCGCGGGCACAGCTAGTATGGTATAAAATTTTGATACTGCCACAATAAGTGCGAGGAAGTACAAGTTTCAAAATGACAAGGCCTCACAATAAAGTAGGCTTCCACTGGTGACTTCACCCTCGTGGACATGTTTACTGCGGGAATATGTAATATTTTTTTTCCGGGATAAAAGTAGCCTAGGATATATGACGTTTCACAAGGTCAACTCTATATCTGTAACAAATTTCATTCAAATCGATTGAGTAGTGTAGGCGTGAACGTGTAGCAGACAGACAGCAGGGGCGGATCTACCTATGGGCTATTTGGGCTGCAGCCCAGGGCCCCGTGTATATAAGGGGCCCCCTGCCAGTGCTCATTAAAAAATAAACGATAATTTTTAATATATATATAAATATATATAATAAATTGGAAATATGTAAAATTAACATAATATTGGCAGCGCCATTATCGATCAATCCGACGACTATCGAGAACGAAGCAGGGAATTCCCTTGTCGCTTATCAATGATCAGTATTTTTTATTCAGTATTTTTAGCTAAAGAGGGCGTTTTGTTACAAGGAACTACCCGCAGCGCAATTGCGTCGGGTGGATTTTGTTCTTGTCGTCTAAATACAAACTCGGTGTTTAATTGTCACAACTGCGTGTGAGTATGGGTATTTCGTGTGCTATTAAGTGATAAGTAATTTATCCTAATTAAATTAAAATTATTTATAAAACGTAACCTATGCCAGAAAGCTTTTTACACAGTCAAAGATTATATTGAGGACAAAAAGGCTTGAGAATGAGCTGCTCCAATTATATACCTACTTATGTGGGCTTTTTAATATATTTTGCTGAGTTAATGATTGACTTTCTAAAGTATTGTATATACTTTTTAATTTATTGTTTCTTTTTATTTTTTTTTTATCTTTTATATTTTTACTATTGTAAATGTGAGGAATATGTAGGTTATTATTTCTTTTCATGTTACTTTCATTATAATTTATAGTTGATGTCTGGCAGTTTGAGTATTTGTGTGGCCTACCCAAATGTCCGTACTTTGATATTGTTCGTCAGATCGTTGAGCCCCTTAAGTTCGAAGTTGAGCTACACGATAACTGACAAATGCTTGCACTGTCTGGACAGGTCCGCTCAAATCTGCGTGCTCCTTTCCTCAAAAGACACAACAGATATGAACCTTCACGCTTCTCATATGGTTTTACGAATACAAATTATATGGACTTTAAAAGAGACGTTGACCTCTGAGTTTGTTTCGGTCTCATCTACCTTAACTTAAAACACAAAAAAATACATGTACCTAAAAGTGTTATTTATAACCAATTTACAAATAAATATTTAATTTCATTTCAGTAATAAATATCAGACTTGAACCTTGAATTATGAAAAGATCCTACAATGCTCTTAATTTAGGAAATCTATACTAATATTATAAAGCAGAAAAGATTGTTTGAACGCGCTAATCTTCGAAAGTATGGGGTGGATTAAGATAAAATTTGGTATGGAAGTAGCTTGAAGCTTGAGGAGGGTTATAGGCTACCCGACTGCTAGAATATTTTTAAATATTTGATTTTAATAACAGGGCTTTACCCATGAAATGTTTTGCTGTACTGGCGTATGGCAAAACAGCGATTTCTTTTCAAACCATATACTGTCCTCTCATACCTAATTAACCTGTATTATGGATATATTAATTTATAATTAAAAATTATATTTTTAAAAGAGTAACTGTGGAGTTTCTTGTCGGTTCTTCTCCATAGAAAACGACCAATTTCGAACTGTGCACTAACTTTTGACGTTTTGTAAGTGCACATGTAGGCCTATGTGAAATAAATATGTTGAGTTTGATTATAATATTTTTAGGGTTCCGTACCCAAAGGGTAAAACGGGACCCTATTATTAAGACTCCGCTGTCCATCCGTCTGTTACCGGGCTTTATCTCATGAACCGTGATAGTTAGACAGTTTTAACAACAAATACTATACACAGAATAAAATAAATATTTAAGGGCTCCTATACTACCAACGGGTCTTTTTTGCTCGATTTTGATAACGGCAACGCTTGAAATATTCACAGAATATTTAGTTATATATTCACTTTAAAAATAAATAATTAAATTAAAATAAAACAAATATTTAAAAGGGGGCTCCCATTTAACAGACATGATCTTTTTTTACCGTTTTTATAGATAATGGTACGGAAAACTTCGTGCGCAAGTCCGACTTGCACTTGGCCGGTTTTTTTTGCTAAGAATTCTAATTTCAAATTAATTTTATTTTAAAACATGGAATTCTTATTTCAAAGTTTGTCATAACGTAATGGTTAGCGTTCTCTTTTTATTGCATTTGAATATTTTTAGTCATCACGGGTACGTTAAAAATGCCACCTTTATGCAGATTAACTGTCTATAACAACTTAACAATATAAAAGCAATAAGTTGACATTATTCAACCATAATCGAGTAACAACTCTCTTCAGACTGTTCCTGATTATATATTTTTAAGCGTTTTTCTGATCAAATTCGAAAATTCGAGTAATTATGGAATATGAGTACCGTCATGGCAGCAAAGCCTCGTTGTCGTCGCTAATGTTGCGGGGCTTTGCTGCCACGACGTTTACGGAACGAACACTATAAATGAATGCACCACCCGTCATTAGTTTTCTCGCTTCCGATCTCGAAATTTCGACCTGAAAAATGAACCCCGTGGTCGTCCAAAAACTTTGGTCGATAATGACGAATTAAAGACGATTGTGGGAGCTGGTGATACTCAATCCACGGCTTAATTAGCAGCAGCTTTCGACGCTAGCATCAAATCAATATTGGTTCACTTGCGTCAAATTGGCAAGGTAATAAAGCTTGATGTCTGCCCCACGAATTCAGGACCCATCAGCACGAAGGACGCATCGAGACGTACCTTGCACTGCTCAACAGTCACACAAACGAAAGAATTTTGTTGCTTGCGACAAAAAATGGATCCTGTTCGACAATCGCAAGCGCTCAGCAAATTGGTTGGATCCTGGTTTAGCATCTAACAATTCCCTAAACGAAAAATGACCCCTAGAAAAGTGATGGTTTGATGAAAGGTGATGTTTGGTTGTCTAACCCCGGTGTAATTCATCCCAGCTTCTTACCAAACAGGGTGAGCATTACTGCAGAACTGAACACAATGATGGAGAAGCTCGCACAGTTCCAACCAGCTTTGTTCAATCGCTCAGCTCTGCTGTTCCTGGTACTCATACTACACAGCAGACGGTCTACAAGTTACAAGAGCTGGGGTTGGAAGTTCTCCGCCATCCGTCGTGCTAACTAGACTTTGCGCCTGCAGATTTCTATTTTGACCTGAATTTGGATAATTTTTTGGCGGGAAAAAAATCAACACCCGAGAAGCAGTAAAAATGCCTTTGAAGAATTTGTTGCTTCCCGTACAACTGATTTCTTCAAGAAGGGCATCATTATAAGCTACCACTGAGTTGGAAAAGATGCATCGATTACATGGGTGTCTACTTTGATTAATAGAAATAAAAATATAGAAATAAATACGTTAACTTATTTCATGATAAACGACAGTTTCATTGGTAAGGATCTAATACAGAGTTGATACGACCGAGGGGCTTTCCTTTAAACTGCGTATACTAGGTACCATTTTCAAGCTTTGTACCAAAAATCAATTAAATAGGAGACGTAGTTTAGTCTCAAATGATTTTGATGAGATGCACCTTAAAGCGATAAATCTGACCAAGACAAGAGATAACACGCGCCGCGCTACGTTGCTACTTTGTTACCTAGGTATTTAAGGTCAGTCACATTTATTTACAAAGGGTGGTTGCGTTTTACTCTGACTTGTAAGCTATATAGTTTGTTTGATAAAAAAAAAAAAATTTTGGCTTTTTTTATTTTTTAACTGTATCAAATTAACACTTAACACGTATAGTATACATAGTGTAATTTAATGCCCCTCTGTCGTATCAACTCTGTATATTCAGATGAACACCTGACGTAAGGAAGAAGTAATCTTATTTTTGAAAATAAAGTAGTTCATGTTTTCACTAATTGCTATACCATCTTAAATATTAATTATTTTGACATTAACAATCTCTAGCTGTGAAGCGGAGCGCTCTTTCACCAAGATGTCGTATATCGAAAACAAATATACGACAAAAAAGTTGAACGAGTGACTGTCTAAATCATTTGTCAATTCTTTCCATATATTATGATTTAAAAAAGGATTAGTGATGAGCAAATAACTGTTTGTACTTATATAAATTACTATACTACCACTTAATTCAGGCCTGATTCTTCCATCTCCCTTTCGCTACTGATCTACCAGACATACTGCAGGGTACCATCCTCATTTGGCCAATATACCATCTTGTCACACTAAGCGATTCTCCTCTACATTTATTGTGCGCACGGCCAAGTTTTGGAACTCTTTGCCGGCTTCTGTGTTCCTTTCCACATATGACTCGTCTGCAGCCTTTAAAGTAAGAGTGAACAGGCAACTTCTGTGCTCTGTCGTTCTATAGTAGACCTCATCTGTCGTTTACTATCAGGCGTGATCGAGGTCAAGAGCGGGCTCATTAGTAATAAAAAAAATATAAATAGGAACTCTTATTAAATAAATTCAATTTAATCCATTTTAATCTTGTACCTTATTTTCATCAAATAGATATAGAAAACAGTTTCTTGGCAAAATGACAATTACTTGAATAATTAAGGGGCCCCCGAGCAGTTGTAGCCCAGGGCCCCACAAATTCACGATCCGCCCCTGACAGACAGAGTAACTTTCGCATTTATAATATTAGTAGGGATTAAAGCCTCCAATCCGAAGGTCTTTCTAGGGCTCTTGTATATGTAAAAATCACGCAGAGAACTTAAACTGAACAATATACGATTTGTTACGTCACAACTTTTAGTAGTTCGTTTTTGATGGCATAGACAGATATACTCTTTCTTGTACACCATGTCCATAACAGAAACGAATAAGGAAAAAAATTGGCCAAGTGCGAGTCAGACTCGCCCATGAAGGGTTCCGTAGTAACTATAATAATATAATATGTATATTTATTTAATGAAAAAAAAACCGTACAAATTTCTTAAAACTAGCTTATTTACATTTTTTACAACTACGCCAGATAACTTTGTTTTTCATAGTGTTTGTATGAATTACAAAGTTATATTTGCGGTTTTATAAAACATGCTGTATCACAAAAACTGCTGACCCGGTCTCGTTCAAACTAATTTTGATTGAATGTTTACATTAAAATCTACAGATATATACCTATTTTTTAGATTTTCAGTCCATTATTATAGAAGTTAGAGAGGGGGGGGGGGGATTTTTCCACTTTGAAAGCCTATATCTTTAAACGATTAACTTCATGAAAAAGTGGTCTTAGAAACCTCAATGTCATTTTTAAGACCTGTCTATAAATACCACACACGAATAGGTTTCATGAAAAAAAATATTTTCAGTTTTAGTTCCATGTATGGCGGGCCCCCATTTATTTTTTTTATTTTTTTTTTTCTAAAAATCGGATAACGACCTACCAAGTTTCACATGTAAAGTCCTAATAGTTTCGAAATAAAATGGCTGTGACATACGGACGGACGAACGGACAGACAGACAGACATACAGACAGACAGACAGACAGACAGACGGACAGACATGACGAAACTATAAGGGTTCCGTTTTTTTTTTTTATTTAGAATAGGTTCGCGTTTGACCACCATCTCACCTGATGGTAAGCGATGATGTGGTCGAAGATGGAGCACGCTTACCTAAAAGTAACCTATTCACTCTTGACTTAAAGACTCCTAGGTTATAGCTATCGGGAAACACAGACTCCGGCAGGGAATTCCACTCCTTAGCCGTACGCACAATGAAGGTATTCCCAAAACGTTTGGTGCGTATGGGTGGGATGTCCATTTTTTGCCATTCGGCTACGGAACCCTAGTAAAAAGGGTGATACAATGGGCGGTCTGTCTGTCGACTGAAAACCTTTACATGGAAAGATAGATAGATAGATATCGCAATCGAAATAATTAAACTTACTTAGGAGTCAACACCTTCAAGACATGCTCGTCAGTTTTCTCGCAGACTTCCAGCGTATCCCTCCAGTCAGCCAGCGGAGGGTACAAGACCTCCTCAATAGGATCCCTGTTCGTGTTTGAGTACGTTGTGGAAACGTGGACTAGTGCCTGTAAAGAGACACAGACTATGTAGGGCTGCCACTCGTCTGGGTTTCCCCGGATTTGTCCTAGTTTGGAGTGCGTCCGGGGGCGTCCGGGGGATCTTCTGTATAAGCGTCGGACACATATTGGTGACACCAAAAAGTACGATCTCTATTATTTTTCTATGATATTTCATCTCATTGTTTTTGATACGTTAAAGAGAGAGACTATTACTTATTAAAAAGTATTAAAGCTTTATAATGTTATCATTAAGTGAAACCATAATTAAAAATCGTTGTTTTTAGTTTCAAGTTAAAAAATGTATTTTTCTACGGTATCCGGGGAAAAATTGCGATTTTACCCAAATGTCCGGGGTTTAATGAAGTCTGTCTGGGTCAGGCAATTTTGGTCACGGCAGTCTATGAAAGGAAATGCGCCGTACAAATCTTACTTAATTAATTATAAATATGAAAGTTTGTGAGGATGGTTTTGTTTAAGGATTGGAAATCATTCGTTGATTGCCTCTCGATCTGGGTAAAGCGGGAGAGTATGTCAGACTTTTACTGACTAAAACCCATCCGTGTTCCATGATATGCCCTTCCTGTTCCGAGGTCGCGGTAACTCTTTCGAACAATTCTGCAACCCCGGCAGGCAACAGCCTCCTTATGGGTCCCGACAATTTTGCTGAAACCCTCGAGGCGCACGTGGGACACGACGCGCCGTCTACACGGGCCTGGTTTCAGTCGGGCGGCAAGCTACTCATTGCTCGCAGCCTGCAGGCCCACGCCTCTCTCAAGCGTCTCCTGCGGCGGCTGGGGCGCAAGGGCTGTGAGGGCCTTGAGACCCGTCTCTCCCTCGCGCGTCCCGCCACCTCCTTCGCTTGCATAACTGCTTCGCAGAATGAGATGATTGCTTCCCATGCCTCACCGCCATACCTCATGCGTCCACCGTGCCGCAACAAGTCACGGCAGCAGAGTTTCGCAACGGTAAAGTACCTCCACGCGCTAATCGTGCAGGAGTGCGACGGCTCTCGCTTCTAGGTCCCATGGCGGCAATCCGGTAAGTAGGTTCGCCGCCCCGCTGGAGATCATGCGGTAACCCCGGATCATCCGGATGGCCATCACCATTTGGGGTTTGGTTAGCCACCGGACTTGGCGCCTCCGTAATGTAGGCGCCCACACCGGGGACCTATAAAGGGCCATCGACCGCACGACCCCCGAGTAAAGCCTCCAGCAGGAGAGGTTTGGCCCCCGCAGATTGGGCAGGAGCCGCTTAAAGGCAGCCCCAGCCTTGTCCAGTTTCGGGACCAAACGGCGGAAGTGCCGTCCGCGAAATTCCATCGACTATCGAGGACGAGTCCAAGGTACTTCATCGTCGACCCGACGCCGATGTGAATCCCTCCCACCGTTGTTTGGGATCCCGATGGTGACTCAGATTTATAAAGGGCCACCTTGAAACCCAACTGCCCGATTCTCTCGACCACTATCGCAACTCCGCGTGTTGCTAAGTCGGGTCAGGATGGATGGATGTATGTTTGTTACTCTTTCACACTGAACGGTTCTGAATGAAATTTGTTAAGTATTCGGAATTCCCGCGAGATAGGGATTTACGCGGGAAAACCTTCCCACGCGAACGAAGTTGCGGGCAGAAGCTAGTAATGTATATTTGCAAAACGATTTTTAAAACAATGATCGGTTGGAGTACTAAGTATGTAGGTCAACTCTTTATTGTAGACCATAACAGAATAAAACATTGAATTTAAAAAAAAAAACACTGCTAAACCTAACCATGTACATAAAAAATTAAAACAAAAAAAAAACAAGCTTAGGCGTCAAAGTACTTCTCCACATCGCTGTCGTCCGGAAACGTACCCAGAAGACTGGCAGGATTGCCACGTTGTATGGCAATGCTTATTCTTTGCGCAAAGAACTAGCCAGCCCTCCGGTCACGCAAGGAATCGATCAGCCGGCGAGATAATTCCTTATAAAGGAGACGCGCACTCGGGCCCCATGACCCAATCGTTTCGACCCCAAACGGCACAAAACTGTAATTACTAGAAAGGTTACAATTTGCGCCGTTTGAGGGCCTCTTGGAGGAGGAGTACTTATATTATGTGTAAAGCTGTGTGTGGGTTATCGTTCTAAAAATCGTGCAAAGTAATTTAAAGAAAATATTGTAACCAAACGGTTTTTATGTGACCCATTTTGAGAAGTGCCATTTTGAGAAATGCACATTTTGCGAAGTATAGATTTTGCGTCAAACCCGTTTATATATTTCTTCTCAGGGTAGTCAATTAGGAAGCACTGGCCTCATCTAGATTAAATTAATACGTAACTAAATAATAAAAAAAATTAAAAATTAAAATTAAATTAAATCAAAATTAAATAATATAAATAATGAAAAAAAAAACTTAAGAAAATTACGTGTATTTGGGTTTATAACCAATTTGCAACATAAAATATTATTTTATTTTACTCAGACGAAACTGAATTCACTTACGGACAATTCCCGAACATCTTTAGCCAACTCCATAACTTCTACGGTGCCTCTTAAATTCATCTGAGCTGAATATTTCAACGTGTCATCGAATCTGAAAAAGAACGACGTATTTTCTTCTTACTAATATTACAAAGAGGAAAAATTAGTTTGTAAGTTTGTATGTATCTCGGAGCTAATAATCCAATTCTAAAAGTTTTTGAAGTGAAAACTTCTTTAGCATCGTTGTGATTTAAAAATTTATGAAACGAATAAGCGACAGTTTTCTTTTTATAAGAAAAAAAAGCCAAAATTTTTGAAGGTTTCACTTCTACCACGTATGAATTGCACACATGTTTTTTTTTCATTGGTAGTAAGGTGCATTATTGGTGAGTGCTATATATAAATTATAATTATTATATTATAAATTATTTCGAAATCTACGCGGATAAAGTCGCGGGCAAAGTGCTAGTCTTTTTCTTCTTCTGTAGTCTAGTTTCCGCATTTAGTCTCTGCACGAGACCATTGTACGTGACTCTGCGTGAGCCTTGTCGGCCGTCACTCCATCCAGCCAAGCTCCCTCCAGAAGTAGATCAGGTCTTTCGGTCTATTCAGGATGTCTGTAAGGGAATTCAATGACCCGAGGGTTTGTTTCCGTATATGTCGGTGATTTCCGTGCACTCTAGGAGCACGTGTCCCACCACTCTTCCGTCCCTGCATAGGGGACTGTCCGTTATACGGATACCTATTGTGTGATAGTGTTTGTACAGAGAGCAGTGCCCGGCGAAGTGCTAATATTTAATATCATGATGATGGAGTTTTATGAAATTACAAGAGAAACTGCAAACAAAATACTGGGAATCATCTGCATAAACATAGACTGAAGGCTGACCAGGAATATATATAACCACCACCATAGGAGAAGTATATAGTTATATAGTTATAATTGTCAGAAAGCATTTATTTTACAAAAACGTGGCATAAGAACTATAGTAAGGATTTCACAAAGAGACTCATGTAGAGAGTACTTTAAATAATTAAACATTTTAACAGTACCGAGTTTATATATATTAGTAATACTTAACCACTTTGCTAAGTATATTCATGAGTATGAATCACAAGAGGAACGTAGGGTAAGAGAAAGCACAAGAAGGAAGGACTTTAAACACAAAATGTTACCAAATCTTAACATAGCTAAGCATTGTTCCAGATACCAAGCAGTGGAGTTATTTAATAGGTTACCTACTGATTTAAAATTATTAATTTATAGCTCTCACTCTTTTAAAACTACATTAAAAGCCTTCTTGTTGGAAAAATGTTTATACTCGGTATCGGAGTTTATATCAAATAATAAATAGACACTTATAATAATAGCAGCGATCATTGTTTTTAATTTTTATTGTACTTTTAATATTTTGACATTGAATTTCACATTATAATTACGATTGATTTGACATTATATTTATTTTTTGACATATTTTAAATTAGTTTAATACCTCTGTTTAACTTTACTTTACACATTAAATTTAATTACGCTTCTGAATTTTAGTTCCTGCATGTGTTAATTTTATTTAATTATTAATATGTATTGTTCAACACAATGTAATTGTTAACTGAACTGAATAAATGAAATGAAATGAAATGAAATGAATCGCTTCATTTACTTCGCCTCGGTCAGCACAGCTCTGGTGGAAACGGCTCAGCGGAGCTAGATTTTTGCGCATACAAAACAAGCGAGGGATGTGTGCGAGGGATGTGTGCGAGAGATGTGTTGCGAGGGATGTGTTGCGAGGAATACGTGTTGAGAAGGATGTGTTGCGAGGTTTGTGCATCCTCGCACCACACATTAATGCGCATTTTCACAGCTCCGCTACACATCCTAGTAGGCACATTTTCATCGCACAGCTTTGGTGGAAACCCCCACACATTTTCACAGCATAGTATAGCATAGCATAGTATAGTGGACAGTGGCCCTGACTGCTATGCGCAAGGTCGTGGGTTCGATTCCCACCTAGGACAAATGTTTGTGTGATGAGCACGGTCATTTGTTCTTTGTCTGGGTGTAATTTATCTATAATGTATGTGTTTAGAAATATATATGTATGTTTATCAGTTGTCTAGTACCCATACCACAAGCTCTGCTTAGTTTGGGACTAGATGGCGTTGTGTGGAAAAAAAGTTGTGGAATATTAGTTGTGGAATAGCTAGACATCCTCGCACGACACATTTCCATCGCACATCTCTGGTGGAAACGCAGCCTAATTATACCTTACGGTAATTTGTATGGACCAAATCCGCCACACTTTTCCAACCACTGCACTGTAACTCCTAAGAATCACAATCAACAGTGGCCACCAGAAGAAAACTGTCTTGGACCGCGCAACGATAATTTCGTGATTGCGTTATCGAATAATCTATATCTATTAACAACTTCACTTTCGGGAGTATGTCTTTTTATTTTACTTTTTTTTTTCTACGATAATCCGAAAATACAACCGATTTGACAGATTTTATTTTTTGTTTAATATTTGCTTCAGTTTCCTTCATTAGTGAAGTTTAATGATGTCGCTTGTCAAGTTAATTTTATAAAGCTTTTTCCGAATCAGAGAGCACTGTAGACTCTTAGATTCTTTTTGCGATTTTTTATTTGTAATTTTCATTATGCTGTGTTATTTGGTCTATACTGTCCTCTCATACCTATACCTATATTACGGATACATTGTAAAATTGAATGATATTTTCAAAAGAGTGACTGTGGAGTTTCTTGCCGGTTCTTCTGCAAAGGAAACGAACAATTTCGTGCCGTGCACTCTATCTTCTACCGTTTTATCATCAGTCCATCAGAAATGACCAGTAAAGGAGTAAGAAAAAAGAAACACATTATTTCCACTGTTGGTTCAGTAGGAATTAGCATCATATAGCTATTTTCCTACATAAAAAATTTTTACTCGGTTCAATTTTTCTGGGACATAATTCAAAAGTCTTTTCTGGACCTCACGCTAGATTTCCTATTTCGTGGGATCCAGTATCATCCTAGAATCCATCAGTCCATCCACCATAGCATTGGGTGAGTGAAGGTATGTGTATGTGGAGTGTGTCTGTTATGCATTTTCCCAACTATGTTTGGATTGTCTAACAGTCTAACTGGATACTGCAAAGTAGGTACAAGTGTCAGTCTTTGACTGGTGATAACTCTAACGACTGTCAAAGATGCACTTTCCTAAGCACGAAGGCATCTCGATATTGACGGTCTAATTATCAAAGTTTGTAATTCCATTTGAGTAAATTTTACAGGAGCAAGAAAAAAACTGTTTTATTTATTAATTTATGGCAATATTGCAACTTGTGATTTAAGGGTAGAATTAATAGAGAAATATATTTTTTTAAATATTGCATTGTATTTGTGAGAAAATTGACTAAGTACGAACTTTTCTAACCACAGTGTTTGGAGTTAGAAAGTGTAAATGCAATACGACTTATAATTTTTATAGATTGATAAATGTACATACCTCATCGTATAATCTTTTTTGAGAAATAAGAAGTATTCCATTGTATAGATTATAAAATACTGCACGAGATGGCATTAAAAGATTCCATTTTCGTTTTTTTGGAGTTACGCATGTTGATAATTAGACCGACGATATGTTTAGATGACCAAGTTGCATCAGCCACGAGCTCCTTATAATTTTCAATGTTACTGATAGTTAAGTGAATATAATTTTTTATAAGTTATCGAGATCTTACCTTACACTGGCCGCGACGTGGAAGATAATGTTAACTCTATTGACGAGAAGAGCTCGGTCTTCCTGTGACAACCCTGAAAGAGGTAAAAATGGTATTAGAAACGAGTGAAGTGAGGTGAAGTAACAATGTCTGGAAAGGACTGTATTGCTGAACTGGAGGATAGGACATCATCCTCTGCTTGACCAGACGGGATCCGCAAAGACGGGTCGGCAACAGTCAGCGGTAGCCTGGAGGAGTGATTTAAAGTAGAAAACATTTGAAGTAAATTCGCGAAAAAAGGGAAAAAAAGGAATACTATTTATTGGACATAGTATTCCAGGCCTGAATTTATGACCTGGTTATTCCTTCCCATCAAACTTGATTTTATTCGTAAATAAACACTTGAGTTTTCGTTATTACAACTTAAAACGATAAATACAGATGGAGAAGTTCTAATGACTTGAGGTTTTACTTTTTAGCTTACACTTAAATAAATAAATAGCAAATTTTTGCCTTTTTTGCTTTAGAATAAGTTTGTAGTCCATTGCATATCATAAAAGTACAAAATAATAAACTAAGCCTTGATTCTGTCTTGAAAACTAAGGCTCATTAATAACTTAGAAATGTATTCTATTTTTACCCCTTACCAGGAATGTATCGTATTTTCAATCATCCTATATAATTATATGTTTTTAAGTTCAGGAAACATATAATATGTGTTATGATTACAACTTAAAACGGAACATTTACCATGTGTTTTTAGAGTTTCTGATATTTCGGCACTGTTGCAAGTCCCATGATCAAGGATGAACTGAAATCATTGCTGGTGGATATTTATGAACAGACAAATAGTCGACATATGTATTTTTGTTAGTGGCAGCATTCGGTTTGATAAATGCCTCGCTGTTGCCGTGTTGAAGAGAATTAAGGAGTTCCGCAGTCCCCGGCGCAATTGTGCGAGGGAAAAACGGGGTGACTAAAAGTCAGATAAAGGCGGGGGAATCCACAGAACAGATAAAAGAAGTTAGAAAGGATATAGTTCCTGATTTGTATGAGAACGCGTAACGCCGTTTGTCTCCCACTATTTAGCTCCACTACAAGCAAGAGGCCCGTTACGTATGCGAATTACGCACACAAATAAATTACACACAATTAAATCGAGAGCTTGTTACTGATTGTAACTCACTGTCAATAAACATGCGCCGTGTATCATGGCCAATCAGGGCAAAGGACGAAACGTCAATGGTTGAAGTGACGGAAGATGCAACACATGCAGTACATTGTAAGCGGACTTGGTCATTGTGTTGATTAAGCGAGTACACATCGGGCAATGTATATTTTTTGTAACTTGTTGCAATAATGTTGTTAATGTTCGGAATTTCATCGTAATCAGAATATTTTTATGTTTTTTACAAATAAAATTGTAATTAAATGTTGTTTTCGACTTACCTATGGAAAGATATACCTCCTCGCTCTATACTTGAGGTCTAACTTTTTTTTTACAGGTTATAATTGCACAACACGGCATTTTAAAGCAGAGCTCTGTGTTACGAAATATTCCGAAGCGCACTAAACGCGGTGAATGAATTAATCGGTCGAGCTATGATTTTCGTATCATAAATGTGGCGCGCTCGCTACGCCCACATTACCGTTCCAACCTTATTCATCTATTCCGTGGGGGATTCACGTGAACTCACGCCAAGATTAGGTCAAAACTAGTTTTTTTTATAAAGATATAAATAATTCAATACACTCACCAAGTCCAGCTTCGAGAATATCTCCTGAGACTACGAAGACCTTCGACTCAAAGACACCAGGTCTCGTCTTCTTGAGTCGCTCGAAACACTGCAATAAATAAATACAAATTATACTTAGACTTATTGTTTTATTCTTTTTATTAACGAAAGGCTCGCGTTTGAGCACCATCTCACCTGATGGTAAGTGATGATTTGGTTGAAGATGATGCACGCCTACCTAGTCATAACCTATCTACTTTTGACTTAAAGACGTCCAGGTTGTAGCTTTTAGGAAACACAGACTGCGGTAGGAATAACTTTCCTTATGCTCGCACAATGAAAGTATTTCCTAAACGTTTTGGGCGTACGGGTGGTATCTCCACCATGTAACGAGTGCGCATCGTGGTTCATTAGGTAGCATCCTACATATTATGCGTCATCCTACATATTATGCAGCATCCTACATATTATGCAGCATCCTACATATTATGCAGCATCAGGACAGATGGGCTAGAGTCGTTACGCCGTTGGAGCCAGAAGACGGGCATCGTCACTGAGGAATGCCTAGAGCGCTGATATGTGACTTAGAGGCATACATGATAGATTGGTTGGGGAGGGCAGCCCATCGAGGACTGGAAAATCACGGATCTTTTCTTAGTACTGGGAGACTATAGGTTAACAAAGAGTAAGTACTTCTTCTCAGCGTGTCGATGGCAAGAATATTTTAAATAAATTTGATTCAAAAATCAGCTACGCGAACTCCGCTCGCTGTGCAGACAGAAGGTGGGTTTGTGTGGTCACGCCGCATACACACAGATCTTAGCCGTCCGTGATTCCCCATCCGTGAAGATTATTTTTGCTACGGCCGACTTGAATTTCCAGTCTATCTAGTATATTATAGAAATCAGCTAATAACTGTCAAAGATGTACAAATAACAATCCAGATATTGTAAGTGCCTTTTCACACGTACCGGTTGCCAGGTAGCCGGCGCCGGAAACCCGGCGGTGAAGTGTATGGCCATGTACATTACCTTTCACAAGTACCGGCGTAATTTGCCCGGCAAGCGGTCGCCGGGTGCTCACCGGATCCACCACTGTGCGTCCGGTTGGCGCCTACTGGCTAGCCGGCAGCCGAACGCATAGTACTGTATGAAACTCGCAGCATGCTTTCATACGCAACAGCGGCCAGTCATCCAGATACAACCACAGCGAGAGCACGCGCATGTTTATTCTCATACTCTCGTACTTATCGTCCTATTATAGTATACCTACTAATAATACATAATCGGATCGTGTGAAAGCTGAATGTGTTACCAGACAGTCGGCGCCGGCTACCCGGCAACCGGTACGTGTGAAAGGCACTAAGTGTGACTTTTAGGGTACCTAAATAACTAGAATGCTTCAACTTACAGGTGTAGCATACAGCTGGGCCAGTCGGTCTTCGGACTTGACTCCCTTCTTGTTCCGCATCAGCAGGTAGATCCTGTCCAGACCATTGCAGGAGTAGAGCAGCTTCTCTACCATGACTTTGCCTATGAAGCCTGGAAAATAACATCTTTTATGAAAATTCAAATAACTAATGGAATATCTAAACCTATCTATGTATATTATATCTTACTTCTTCTTACTTATAAATGCGAAAGTTTTTGAGCATGGATGTATAGCTGTGTGGATGTTTGTTACTCAATCACTCAAAAACTACTAGACGGATCCGAATGAAATTTGGTAAGTAGATAGTTGACATTCTGGAATAAAGCATAAGCTACTTTTATCCCGAAATTTCCACAGGATCGTCATTTATACGGGAAAATCTTCCCACGTGAACTAAATCGCAGGCAGAAGCTACTAAATATTAATACTAATAATAAGTCAATACCTTAACAATACGTAAATATTTATAAAGACTTTGAAAGTATAATTAATTATTATTCTGTCTTACAAAAACAAAAACTCTATTATACTGGAGTACGCAAAATTACAACGGCATCACTTGCTAATGAAGTCAATTAGTTTTATTTTGTTTTTGCCATCTATCTATACATATATATGTTTACATATATTAATTATTAAGCGGAAAAGTTTGTTTGTTTATTTGTTTGAAGGCGCTAATCTTCGAAAGTACTGGGTAGATTTCAAAAATTCTTTCTGATGCAGTTTCATGAGGAAGGCTATAGGCTATCTAGCATTACGCTAGTGCTCTTGGTTTCCCTAAAATAAGAGTATTAGTGAAGTAAGTCGGAAGAAAATACGCCGCTAAATTACTATCATCGCGTGCGCTGGCGAAATGCTGAGATATACGTAAAGACCATGTACTACAAAAATGTAGGGTTTATGTAGATTAAAAAAAGTCCGTGGTACTACGTTTCTAGCTTTTATACATAATCCACAATAAGGCACATTATGTATCGAAAATATTTAAAAAATAAGGCATGACTTTGTTGTATTATTATTATGTGGCCATATTAATATTTACGTTCGAAAGTATTTTTTTTTAATTTCATCATCAAGACAATTTTATGAAGATAAACTTTACCGTTTATAGTATGTAATTTGGACTTATAGTTTAGGAGAAAATGTAAAATTAAAATTATTCAACAACGCTATTCACCGAAACGGCGCACGGATGCGCGGCGCGTCGAGCATAACTCGCGTACCTACCATTCCGCGATAGATACTGCACTGATAGTGTACCTACCTAGACATGGTTTCTTTTCGACTTCTTTGCTAAGAGACTTCCTATGTAAAAAAATTTCAGCTTTTTTTACATCAGATGTGTATTTTTGTATCTATACATTTGAATATTTTTATTTTACTTTCTATTTAGTTGAATAAGTCATTTTGATAGTTTGTTGTTTCGTTTATCCCATTTTTTATGTCATCGTTTAGTTTAAAGTTTATAGTTAGTTTATTCATTTTGTTTTATTTTAGTTCCATTGATGTATACAGTTTAAAAATGCGTATTTGTAGTCTATATTTTACGATTTTTAATTTCATGTGCACCTATAATAGGGATTCAATTCTAATTTATTGTAGGTAATAGGTTTAGCTAAGTCGTTACTTTTATTAAAATACCTTCGAAGCCATGTCATAGTTGCTATAGTTTTCACTGGACGAGCGGCTAGACAAACGGCACTAATACCTCGAATCTTCATGGTACCTACAGATTTACCTTTTAGTTTTAAAGAGATACAATTTCCTGCAAAGGTATCTTACGAAGTCACAATAAAGAAAACGCTGGAGTTGCGGGAATGTACTAACGAGATACCGCGACCCCGGAACGCTAGGGCAGCTGAAGGAACAGGGTGGGCTTTTTGTCAGTAGAAGTCTGACATTCCTTTCTGCTCCACTTAGAGCGAGAGAAGTTATTCGATGATTGCGATGTTGTTAGATTTCCATAGCTGAATGGCAAAAAAGGAACCCTTAAAGATTCATCATGCCTGTCTGTCCGCCTGTCTGTCCGCCTGTCTGTCCGAAACTATTAAGATTACCGAGTTGAAACTTAGTATACAACGTGTAATTTAAAGGGTATATACATACCGAGTGCACGGCTTCTTTGGATGATAACAAACGATATGGCAAGGGTTTTGTAATCCTAAGTCTACATGTGTGGAGCATATTAGAAATTTCAATACATTGATACCAGAGGCCGAATTTTTCAAATTAAGAAGAACGAAGAGAATTTTCGTTTTATTGGCTAGTGACGTGAAAAGTGATGACCCTCATAGTGCTGTGACACGTTTCTTATTACTGATATTCAAGAAATATATGAAACCAATAATTTGGGGTCAATTCTGTGAGTCACTTAAAATTATTTTGAGCTGAAACTTTGCATAGAGACTCCATACCAGATGTTATCTTCAGTCCTTTTGGATAGATATGGGGTTTCCGTTACACGTTGTATAGATGTAATCTGGAAACCGCTCTACGATTTAAATAAAAAAAATATTTTAAAAAAACATTAAGGGGAGGGTCCCCATACATGGAACTGGAACCAAAAAAATATTTGGCTCATCAAACCTGTACGTGCTGGTGTCTATAGATAGATCTTTAAAATGAAATAATGTTTCCTAAAATAATTTTTCCTCAAATCCAGTCATTTGGAACATACTTATTATAACGGGATATTTAGCATGTGTATTTATTGTTTTGAGTTTCCGATATTTCGGCACTGTTGCAACCGCCATGATCACGGATGAACTGAAGTAATTGCGGGTGGAAAATATCCCGTTTTAAATTCTAATGATACTGTTAGTGACCATGTTAGCTTAAAAACTTATACTTATTATACACTTCCAAAGTAGTAAAATGTGTCCTCTCTAACTTTTAAAATAATAAGGTCCAGAATCAATAATTATATATTTATACTGTATATTTTAATGAAGTATTTTAACTAAACTTGGTTTGAACAACACAGTTTCAGCACTGACTCAAAGAATTGATACGAAATTATTGGTTTCATATATTTCTTGAATACCAAACGTGTCACAGCACTACGAGGGTCAATAACTTTCCACGTCACTTGCCAATAACACGACAATTCTTTTCGTTCTTCTTAATTTGAAAAATTCGGTCTCTGGTATCAGTGTATTGGAATTTGTAATAAGTTGAATGACAGTCAGTAGTTTTTGAGATACAGAACATTTTCAGAAACAGCAAATATATGTATTTTTTTATTTAAACACATAAGACTTAAAAGAGAAAAACAAATACAGACAAAAAAGCACAAAGGTGCTGCTTACTTCATAAGAAATTTCATCCAGCAAACCTGCGACAGGAGAAATGAATAAGAGGATGGACACAGTGTGAATAATAATAATATTAATAGTATTAATTACGCAAATTACTAGAAAAACATACTTAACTAATAAAAAAATTTATAAAGAAACAATAAACATACAGAAACATACATAGAGGTAAAATACATACATATTTATATGTATTATTAATACTGTAAAATTATATACAAATAAAACATAAAATTACGGGATGATGAAGAAGTAATGTTCTTTGATCAGTTTTTTGAAAATATGGATCGTTTGAACTTTGTTATTCATACAAACACTATGATTCAACAAAGTTATTTGGCGTAGCCACTACGGTACGCGTCATAGGCGAGTCTGACTCGCACTTGGCCAATTTTTTTACACATGGCCAATTATATGTTGCTTTATCTATGTAGATCCGGACGCAGGGAAAACCAAAACATACTTATGGGTGATTTTCAAAATTTTTGTACATTTTGTTGTGTGAAAACGTCCACTCCAATATCATCCAGAAAAACTGCATTGAAGTGATCAAACTAGTATTATTATCCTTGAGAAACATTTCTTCCAGATAGGTATCAGCATTTCAGATCATAATAATAAGTAGTTAATAAAAAAAATGATGTTTAGTTCTTCAACCTCATAATGTTTTCATACAGCAGCCCAGTATCTCCAAGCAAAAGAGCGTTACAAAAAAAAAGCATAAAGAAGAAACTACTCACATATTTACAGTTCTAGTTGCACAATATCTTTAGGACTCTAATTATGATTTCAATGTGTAAAATATAAATAAATAACCCAATGCATAATAATAATAACATTGTTTCAATGTGTGTCTTTCTTTTCATTCATTTTTGTTATTCTTTTTTGTAACACCAACATTAGTACATATTTGAGATTTTCAACTGGCAAAATTCTCCATTTAAAATCGTCCAATCAGATGACAACGGAACGTCTGTCCACTATTTTTTCAGCGGGTGCCACCAACAAGAAAAGTGTGTTTGTTCCTGTGCAGTGTTTTTTCAACAATAAATCTTTCATTTTGGTTGATCAGCTATAAAAACAACGATAAGTCTATCTCTTATAAATTTTGCGTAAATTGAAAGAATAATTTTGACCAACTACTAAAAAGAAGCTGGATAATTCCAATAGTATTATTTCCAACCTCCAAATGTTTGAGATTGTTATTCAACTTATGGTTAATTTCATTTTTTGTAACGATTTGTTACGTTTTTTTGTTGCGTAACAAAAATGATGTAACAAAAATGAAGTAAAGCCGATTTCATACAGAATTATTATGTTTATATGATTTGACGGATAATGCTTCATTTATTAATTTTATTAACACATATTTTTTAACATTTCGAAAATATTAATTTAAAAATCGAAAAACTAGTTACCAAAAGTATCAGGACAACGTGTTGTACGTTGTCCTGATACTTTATTCAAAAATTTGTTGATGTAGAAGCTTAAGACTAAATTTTTTAACCAAATTTAACGCTTGAATCTAAAGTAAATTCAATTATGCAAGAATCGAGTATTAACAAAGAAAAAGATAGAGATAAAATAACGAGTATTATTCTAGAAAACATGGTATTTAATGAAGCCTTAACAAAACAATATAAATCCAATATAATATAGGCCAATATAACGAATATAAAATATATTTTGTTTGCACCATAAATAATTATGAGAAGTAAAATAAAATTTTGTTATATTACACGATTTATTGCTCTGTTGATGAAATTGTGTCTATATGGTATTTTTTTTGTGCCTGGACTACTTAATCTAAATTGTTGTTTTTTCTTTTGTTTCAAGTTATTATTATTTTTACTCTCGTATTATACACAACTGGCAGGTGGATGTAAATTTATAGTTTACCGCGTTAGTTATTGTTTTAAGTATTAATTTATGTTTTTAATTCATATATTTATGCTCAGCCCAGGCTGAGTATAAATATATAGTATAGTATAGTATAGTATAGTAGTAGTGATACTGATACTTTTTATTCTTTAGATAGTAGTGAGGAAAGCTTCGAAAGTGTTCCTTCTCTAAGCGAAACTCTGGTTTCTTTATTTTCCGATGTGTCCAAGAACTTTAATGTAGTCCACATTAACGCCCAGAGTATTCCGGCTCATTTTCCCGAAATGCTGGCCAGTTTTGACTGTAAGAATATACATGCAATTCTAGTTCTTTACTTCTTACTCTCTTCCAGGTTTTCAACTTATCAGGAATGACCGCGCGGTTGGTGATGGTGGTGGTGTGGCCATTTATCTGGGAAGTTACATCCCGTTTTCCATTGTTACCATGTCCTCACAGCCGACCCCACCGAACGCCGGTGAACATCTTTTCGTGGAAGTTGAATTACACCACGCAATAATACTCCTTGGAGTCTACTACAGCTTTTCTCTACGAATAAATTTCTTTTCTTCTTTTGAGCGCATATTAGAAACTTTAATTCCTTCTTACAGTCATAGCATCATAAGGGGTGACTTTAATACGTGCCTCCTTAAAAAAGACTCCCGTTCTAATTCTCTTCTTCACATTGTTGAGTCAACCAATCTTGATGCCACTCATCATTTTCCTAACTCAGTTCCTTCACTACTTGACCTTATTTTTGTCTCATCTCTTGATCATGTCGCTAAGCACGGCCAATGTACGGCAGACGCTTTTTCCTATCATGACCTAATTTTTACATCTTATAAAATTCGTCCTCCCAAGCGTAGGTTCAAAACTCTTCTCCTTCGCAATTTTAGTGGGATGAATATTGATCAGCTTCGAGAGGATGCCAGCAACATTGACTGGGCGCCTCTGGTTGAATCTTCATCGGTCGACCAGCAGGTTGAATTTCTGACTTCTTCCCTTATTCAGCTTTACGACAGACATGCACCTGTTCGAGCTGTAAGAGTAAAGCACCTCCCAGCACCTTGGTTGACTGATGAAATTAAACTTTTAATTAATAAGAAAGCAGCTGCTAAGTTTAAGTTCAAGATTCAACCCAATGACAGCAACAGGGAAAAATATGTGTCAATTAGAAATCACTGCAGCAAGGTGTGTAGAAATGCAAATCGCCAATATATCCACAGTTCGGTTCAGAGTGGTGACCCAGCTAAGGTCTGGAATTTTCTCAAATCATTAGGTATCGGAAAAAAGTCTCATGAAACAATTCCTAAGGATTTAGACTTCAATTTACTTAATAATCATTTTTCTACTTCGCCTGTATTTGATAGGGCCACTAAAGCTGCTACTCTAAGTTATCTTTCAAATCTTCCGGTACCAGATTATTCTCCTTTTGTCATAACTTCATAAGTCAATTTACTGCTTGTGATGTTAAAAAGAGTATTGTGACTATTGTGTCCGACGCTGTAGGTAGTGACTGTGTCAGTCGTAAGATGATCATTCCTATCCTTGACAACATTCTTCCAGCCTTTCTCCTTCTTTTCGTCGAAATTCGATGTGTTTGACGATTGTCGTCTGTGAAATAGCCCTAATATTTCCTTTTTGTTATCTTTTTGTGACGTAATTCATTTTTGTAACGGTACAAAAATTTTGAAAATCACCCTTATACCACAAGAAAGTAGGACTAAAATATTGTATATACCGAAATACTGTAAATCTATTCTTAACAATATAATTAACAACTATCTTTACTTCGCGATTCTCTATCCAGTGCGAATTAGATAGGTATACTTAAATTTTAACATCTATTCATTAATATTCAGAAATCATCGAGTTAATAATAATACGCGGGTGAAACTCGGGTAGTTTATTTGTATGTATAAAAATCAATTGCTGTTCATTAGTCTCGCTAAAACTCGAGAATAGCTGGACTGATTTCATTACTTTTGTATAATTTTCCCTCCTTTTCAAGGTATAAAATGTCAGAAAGACAAGAAGTTGACTTTCTGACCTTTATATTAACTTTATATGTACAAATCAAGCGCAACGTGTTAGGGCCTGCAGGGGTATGCGAATATTCTAACAAAATTCCGAGACCCCTGAACTACAAGAAATGAAAAAACCAAGGTGGTTTAGTCAATAAAAATCTGACACTCCCTTCCAAAGGGGGAAGAGGTCATCATTAATTTGATGATTTTCTCCCGAAATAAAGGGGCCGAAATTGGAGTATGAAAGTTTGTATGAAAAATCGTGCGAACGATGTCACAGGAGATGTTACTATGCGTAAATAATAATAGTCCGAACGTCATTGAACTCTATCTGTCAAATATCACTCAAAAAGTACGGTTTGCAACGAAAACTTAATAGCGAAAATTTATAATTAACCTCTAGAGCCCCAGCGGCACAAAACGTGCCAGTAAACAAGTATTAGTTGAGCCCCGCTGGCACAAATTTGTGCCACCAAACTCCAACCGATTTAAAACTGTATTTGTAGTAAAGATAAGTCTTAAAATCGTTTGTGACCGGTGTCAGATTACCCCTTGGATTACCCTTACGATAAGAGCCCGCCCGCGGTGCTTGACGGATGGTTGACGTAAATAATGGCGGTCCTTGAGAGGTTAAAGACATATCGAAAAGGCTCATTGACGCTTCCCGTGACCCAATGGCTGGCTATTTCTTTGGTCAAACGCTAAGCATTGCAATACAACGAGGCAATGCCGCCAGTATCTTGGGTACGTTGCCAGCGCTGAGGATCAATTTTTTGATGCTTTATTCTAATTTGTATATTAAATATTTTAGTTTTGAACAAAAATGAATAAATAAAAATTCTTATGTAATGAATGTTATGTGCAAATTAATGACGGTTTAATTTACTTGGTTTAACCGAAACTCACATCAAATTTAAATATAATATTTAATGATTTAAAGTCATAATTCGTTTTCTATAACACACTTTTCTCTCTTATTTTCATTGTTGGCACCAATTCGCCGAAAGTAAAGTAAACACATGGCGCAAAGGCCTAGAAGCCATGTCAAAATCGTTTAAGCTTTATTTTTTATGATATACTGGCGTTTGACCACCAAAATAAGAAAAGGGAAAATTATGTTTCGATTTGACAGCTATGGCGTCACAATATGGCGCTTATTCGGTCCTATTGTTAGTTGAAACGCACTGAACAGTAAATACGCTAGTGAGTTATTAAAAGAAAATTGACACATTAAGGGATATATTATTATAATTTCATTGTTTTCAGGTGTCAATACTTTCAATTATAATAATGATTGTGTTAAAAATATTTATAGTACAGTGTGAATTAATAAGCCTTTATTATCAGAGAAACGACATCGTTTATTTTCTGGCCAATTTAAAAGCCAGAAAAAACGGTAGAGCACACGGTCGAGGTGTGCCCTGCTTGGGCGGAGCACCGCCGTGTCCTCGTGGAGGCGATCGGCGGCGGCGACCTCTCGCGCCCGGCCTTGGTTCAGACCATGATGCGGAGCGAGAGGGAATGGAATTCAGTCGCCTCCTTCTGCGAAGCAGTCATGCTATCGGAGGAGGAGGCTGAACACGTGAGGAAGAGACAATTATCTTCCTCATGCCCCAGCCGCCGCGGGAGTCGCTCCGGGCGTCGGGGATCAAGAGCTGATCTCCGGCCACCGTAGACGCGGGTCTGCGGACGGCGAGCAGGGGCAGCTCACCGTCCGGTAAGAACCAGACACGGGTTGGCGGCGCGTCGTGTTCTGGGTGCGCCTCAAAGAGCAGTCAGCAGCATTGATGGGGCCCGACAGGGCCATTGCCTTACGGGGTTGCGGGAATAGCTTCTGCCTGCGACTTCGTTCACGTGGAATTCCCATGGGATCGGGATTTACGCGAGAAAACCCTCCGTTTTCTCGCGTAAATCCCGATCCCATGGGAATTTTGGATTAAATGTAGCCTATGTCTTATTCCAGGATCGTATCTGTCACTAGATTTCATTCAGAGCCGTTCAGTAGTTTTTGCGTGTAAGAGTAACAAATATCCAAACGTCTAACTTTCGTAATTTGTAAGATAAGTATAGAATTCAAAATTATTATCTTCATACCTGAACCGCCTGTGATGAAGATAGTTTTTCCTTTATAAAACTCCGGTATGGTTGGTACATCCGTCAAATCACGATCTTCAAGGAAACCCATGGTGCCGGTGATTTACTTATCTGTAATTAAATGATAATTTTAAATATAGCTCTACGAATTGACAAAACAGAAATTATTATAATATAAAAGTGACCGATTAAAAAAAAATTGACTTTGACTTTGCCTTTTGACCTTGACCTTGACTCTAAATATAACATTTTTCTAAGAATCAGGTCGTGAAAAACTTTTGGACAGCGATAGCAGAGTTCTTCGTCTTTGACAGAGATCTCTGTCAAAGACAAAGAACTCTGCTGTCGCTGTCCTAAGGTTTTTCCTTTTTTTTGCTAGACTGTCCTCGACTTGTGATCACAAGTAGGGACACGGTATCGATATTGTACTCATTAGTAATATTGAAAAAAAAGTATCGTACTCATAAATGTATCGAAACAAAAGTATCGATACTTCAAAGTATCGAGTACTTTTCTTAGGGCCTAATGCGCATACGTCAATGTCAGTCAGTAATGTCAATTTTGCTTCAGTAAAGTAGGACAGAAGAACAGAACATCAACACTAATGGTATTGGTACACTAGTGTAGTAATAGTACTATAAAAAAGACAACTGTGACCTTACAAATTATTTAAACAATATTATATTATTTATTCCTTTAGCAACATATTATAGTACCCATTTCTCCTCCGTACAATCGCTAATAGATATACAGCAATAGGTTCTTTTAGATGGCACACATTCACATTTAGTAAGTCAAATAATAGTCAAGCACAATAACGATCAACCGGAGAAAAACAAATCGAGAGACGAACACGAAGAATAATACAAATAATACGGTTTTGTGGGATATCGTTGTATATTATAAGAACTACATTATACCTTATAAACAATAAATAAATAACATAAACAAAACAATTTTCTAACGGCGAACGATTGAGTGATTGATTAGTGAAGGAAAGGATCTGAACTGTGAACAGAAAGACTGAAGGAACGATTTCGAGCTCAATGTAATGATTTAGAAGGTTCAGTTTAATTAAACCAGATGGCGTTGCCGTCCAAGATTTATTCGATACGATACCTGTCAAAAAGTACTCATTGAGTAAAAGTATCGAGTACAAAAGTATCGGTATCGAAACGAAACTTACTCGATACCACAAAGTATCGATACTTTTTTCGTGTCCCTAATCACAAGTCGAGGACAGTCTAGCAGAGGAGAGTGTAGAAAGTACTGTTTGATGCTATGGTGACCTAACACTACTTTCTCGTATAGATAAAATATGGTATATTTGGTAAAAGTTAAAGTCTTCAATTAAAAGGAAAATAGTTATATTCAAACACTATAAGGAATTACACGGTAAACTATGTAACTTAACTTATTGGTAATGGTAAAATGGTAATGGTAAAATGGTAATGGTTTTCTTGAGTGCGTGGTGTCTCCAAAGAGATCTGATCGCGAACTGACTGATATTTTTGTGATCGAGCGAATGTGCATACTTGCGATCGATGCAATTATGCATTTTCGCTGAGTGTTCGATTAAAGTTCGAACATATTCCCAAGAGCGAGAAGAAATGCGGGATGAAAGCTAACATTACGATAAGGTGTATAAAATACATGCCAGCAATAAAATACATTTTGCTTCAAGTAATCTTACCAAGTATAACATCTAAAATAAAAACATAATGCATGCATAATAAAAGCTGAATAAAGGCATAATGATCTACTTAAATAATTACAATTGTTAAAAAACATTAAATTAGATTTAAAGTTAAACTATCGAGTCTTCCACAGTAAAGGCGGTATTTTGATTGCCCGAGTCTTTATTTTTGTTCCGTTTGAATGCACTATAGTTTGTGCTAGGCCAGCGTTTGGCATAATTGTGTAAACAAAACCCGATTTCACTTTTATTATTTAGATCCGTTGCACTGAGCACTTCACTATAATTGTCTCTTCTGGTTGGTTTCTGTGTCGGCGGATCTGCTGCTAACTCCTGCTCATGGCGACTCTCGCTGCGGCGTCGAGGTTTGGGAAGTGGTGGGGTCACCGCAGTCTCGTGCCGGCAGGATCCCTCGCCACGTTGCCTAGCGGCAGCCTTGCGGCACAGGCGACATCGCCCAGTTCTCCACATCCAGACTGCTGTCACGCATAGAGCGATCGACAATAACACGTAGCAAATTACGTACTGGTGGATATCATGGGGCGATATATCCTCTATTTCCAGATCGCTTTTCTTTAGTTTTTCTATTGCTTCCCCAAGACTGTTCATAGATATGGTTAGGTTTCCGTCGTCACTTTGCTTTTCGTCAGGGATTTTTATGTTAACCAAGTGGTTGATTTGATCGAATTCAGGCATGTAAATTGATGGTGAGACGTTCATATGGTTGGATTGGTGACGAATCGAATATAATGAGAAGTCCTTGCCCCTGATGACGCACTCTTGACCTATGCCAATGACTCCGGCTTGGCTCAGCTGACGAACTGTTACGTGATCGCCACATATTATTTTTATTGTGTAGATGTCACAACAAAAGTATAAGTGCTGAGAAGTCGAATGTAATTCAATCCATATATTGGAGCAGTTAGATTTTTCAACTTTGCATTTGTTGGTTTCTGAGTTTTTGTCGCAAAAACTTTCATCATTTTTTAGGTCTAGAATTGGTTTCAGCAACTGACACATATAAGTGGGTCCATGGTGTAGACATGCTGTTAGTTCGCCTGTGGACATGCTAAAGTAGGAATCTTTCTTTAGGTTGACTGCTACATATTCGGAGACTGGTATTATTCTTGTCATACGGGTGTTTGTTTGGTGCGGTATAGGTACTATCTTATACAATTTGAAACTTTCTCTGGACACAAGTGGGAAAGTAACTTCAATTATAACATATTTTTGCGTAGCTCTGGCTTTGACTTTCAGTAGTTTGTAAAGATACTGAAGATCAGTGTCTACATTAGTAATTGGTAGTGTGAGATCTCCTGGCATCTGGCCGTATATGGATTGGAGTTCACGTTTAAGTTGCGTTGGTGGCAGTAAAGGTATACTAATTTGACCGTGGAAGATGTCTGTTAATGCATCGAGCAACGTGTCTTGAAGTCGCCTTAATCCTTGCAGCAAGCCGTTTCCCGACATAACTAATAATGTGAATTCATTAGCGTATGAAATATTTTGAATGTTACGCTGGAGAATGCTCGCATTTTCTCGCAAATCCATTAGCTTTTTGTTTATTAATTTGTGCTGTTTGTTTACAGTAATCTCCATTTTCTTCATAAGGTTGAACTCTGCTTCAATTATAGAAGTTTGGTTTTTCCATAAATTAGAAAGATGTTTCTCGTTGCGATGTATGGTTTCGATGTCCTTTTCATATTGGTTTGCGAAACGTGAGTCCAACACTCCGAATAAGTCATTCGCTAGATACCCGACACCATCGATTAAACCTCGTCGGTGCCGACCCGTCTGCCCTGTAGCGCGTCGCCGTCTAGCGTAGACATCGAAATGCTGTGACAGCAAAAGTTCATTGTAGTATTCGAATTCCTGGAAATCGTGGCGGGCTTGCTCTACGATCATATTACAATGGTTTTGTGTTTCAATAGTTGCACATAATTGTTCTTGATAATTAGCTATCTTTTTATATGTGCTTATGCCCGTCCAATAGGGTTCCATGTCGTAGTACATGACTAATGCCCATTTGTCCCTGATTAATTGTACTTTTGAAATAGGGTCGAAATAAAGCGTCTGGTTGCTTGGAAATGGTTTTATGTCGGCTGAACCGTATGTTGGAAAAATTAGCATAAGAAAACTCAGCAAAACAGTCACTATTTTTGATCTTGGTGGTCTTTTTCTTTCTGGTAATTTCGTAGATGGTTTTGTATGTTGTTTTGATTCCGTTACATTATTTTGGTTAACGGGCAAAACTGAGAGTTTCACAATGGGACGTTTCATGACCCCATTCTTTGTTTTTAATGAAACCACTCTGGTTAGACCATCGTTTCCTGGATGCGTGTCGAGCACACGTCCAAGAGCCCATTTTCCTGGAGGTAGATTCTCGTCATGAATCACCACTAAATCTCCAATATCGATATTTTTCTGTGGTTCCGCCCATTTATTCCTAGATGAGAGTTGTACCAAGTACTCAGTCTTCCATCGTTTCCAAAGATCATGAAATAATTTGTTGGTTAGATGCCATCTAGTTCTAGCATCTTGCTCTGTTTCTATTATAGTAGTTCCTGGCCTTCCTGATAAGAAATGAGCTGGTGTGAGAAAGTTTACATCATCGGGATCCTCGGATATCGCACAAAGAGGTCGAGAATTGAGGTAAGCTTCTAGTCTGGCTAATAATGTGGTGTATTCCTCGAAGGTTAGTCTTTGTTGACCGATGACCCTCTTGAGATGGTGTTTTAGACTGCGTACTGCTCGCTCCCATAGACCGCCGGCGTTGGGCCAGCTAGGTACGTTAAAGTGCCATTCTATACCCATTTCCGTTATCTCCGTTATAAAACTTTCACTGAATATTTCCTGAAGCTGGTTAAATTCTTCCTGCATCATCCTATTCGCTCCCACGAAGTTAGTGCCATTGTCACTGTATATATGTCGTGGTGCCCCTTTTCTGGCTGCCATTCTGGTTAGAGCTGCCAAAAAGGCGGAGCTGCTCAGATCTGACACGAGTTCTAGATGAACAGCTTTCGTGACCATACATACAAAAACTGCTATGTATCCCTTAGTAGTTTTGATTCCTCGTCCTCTGTTAGCCTTGACCTCTACGAAACCTGTGTAATCTACACCACAGTGATAAAACGCATGTTCTGGATTCACTCTTGGTTCTGGTAAATCTCCCATGAGCTGGTGTTGCCTTACGGGATTATGCTTTCTGCAAGTGACACATTTTCTTATATACTTCTTAGTTGCCATATATCCACCGATAATCCAAAACTGCTGTCGAAGGTTTGCTAACGTTAGACGCGCTCCGCCATGGAAAGTCAACTCATGAGCTTGGCCTATGAGTAATGTGGTTAGCAGATGATCATGTGGTAAGATGATGGGATGTTTCATCTCGAGACTCATGTGGGCATTTTCCAATCTGCCGCCTACTCGTAAAATTCCATGTTCATCTATATTTGGATTTAACTTCAAAATCTTGCTTTTGGAGTGCACTTTTCCGTGTTTGTTTAAATAATTTATGTCGTTTGCAAATTCCGCCTGCTGAATGTTTTTAATTATCAGCTGCTTGGCGCGGCGAAGCTCGTGTAATTCGAGGTAGGGTCGGCGAACTTGTTTATGCGAGGTAGGCAATCTCAATATCCACGCAAAAATGCGTATGATTTTTGTAATTGAGCTATATTTGTTAATCAAATAATTGATAATTTCGGTAATCGACGATTTTCCTGGTTGGCTAATGACTACCGCGTTGGTTTGTTTTAAAATAGACGGCTTTACTTCTAAATTCGTCTCATAAATGGTTTCGTGGTTCTCTTGGTTCGTGTACGATGGGAGCCATGACGGCCCTTCCCACCATAACTTTTGGTCTTTGAGTTGCCTGACAGTCAAACCACGACTTGCACAGTCAGCTGGATTGTCTGTCGTCTTAACATATCGCCAATGTGTTGATGGTATGATTTTGGTGATTGTCGTTACCCGATTTGCTACGAATGGTTTCCAACGGGCTGGATCTCCTTGTATCCATCCTAATACTGCAGTTGAATCAGTCCAACAGTAGACATCCGTAGGGTAATCTGATAAGCAACTTTGGACTTTTTGCATTAGCTGAGCTAGCAGGTGAGCGCCCATTAACTCTAGTCTCGGTATGGATAAGACTTTGCTGAGGGGTGTCAACCTGGCCTTCCCTGCAACTAATGTGATGGTTGTCCCTTCTTTATTTACTACCTTACAGTAGATTACACACGCGTATGCCTTGTTTGAGGAGTCGCAGAATCCCAACAATTCTATATTTTGTTTTTCTCCCATTCCTAGCCATCTGTTGATCTGCATAGTGTTTATGTCCGTAAATTCTTGTTTCAGTTTAGTCCATTCGGAGCTCATTTTCTCCGGTAGGCGGTCATCCCATTATAATTTAGATAACCAGACATTTTGAAACAGTAGTTTCATGGTAGTACTTAGGGGAGTTAACCACCCTAATGGATCGAACAGCTTGGAAATGTCCGAAAGTAGAGCTCTCTTGGTAATAATTGCAGGAGATTCGGGTTCTATCTTCGAGTTGAAGATGAAATTATCCCTTTGCGGGTTCCAACAGAGACCCAATGTTTTGGTAGAGTCGCTTTGCTTGAATTCGTATGTTGACTGGTCACATTGCTCTCTCTCTAAATTAGTTAATAACTCTGGTTTATTCGAGGTCCATTTTATAAGATTAAATCCTCCCAAGCGACATAATTTTATGAGATCAGATTTCAGGTTATTTGCTGCTTCAATGGTATGACGGCCCCCGCAAAAGTCATCCATATAGAAACTGTCTTCCAATTCTTTTGCAGCGTCAGGAAAGTTCTGCCCTTCATCAGACGCCAATTTTTTCATGCACATCATCGCTAAGAATCCTGCTGGTTTAGTTCCGTATGTAAGCGTGACGAGTTGAAATGATTGTATAGGTTGGTCGTTTGATTCTCGCCATAGTACCTTTTGGTAAGCTTGATCTTCTTGGTGCACTCGGATCATTCTGTACATCTTCTCGATGTCAGAAGTATATGCAAATTGGAATTGTCTCCATTTCAGAATAAGCTCTTGGAGATCCTTTTGTATATTTGGACCCCTGTACATGACGTCATTTATACTGTACCCTGTTGACGACTTAGCTGAGGCGTTAAAAACTACTCTCAGTTTGGTGGTGGTAGATTCAGCCCGAATGACTGCATGGTGCGGTAAGTAACATTCGGGCGCCTGGTTAACTTTGCATGGTATCATGTGGTTTAACGCAAAATATTCGTCCATGAATTTTTGGTAATCTGTTTTCAATTTGCTGTACTTCTCAAATTTCTTTTCTAAGTTTCTAAATTGGGCTAATGCTTGTGGTTTGGTTACACCCAACTTATCCTTATGTTCCGGCTTAAATGGTAGTCGGACTTCGTACCTTCCATCCTCAAGCCTCTTAGTGGTTTTCATAAAATACTGCAAACTCTAATGGTCATCGCTTGACATCTCTATCTTTTGGCTTATGTCTTCGTTCTCCCAATATTTGAGTAGGTCCTCTGTATTGTTTAGAACTACATTGCATTGGTAATGTGGTTTTATGGAACCGCAGAGTAGCCATCCCAGTTGTGTCTGTTGAGCGATTGGTTGCTCGTCTTTGTCTCCTCTCAAAATACCTCCTAACATTATTTTGCTGTAAACGTCTGCACCTAGAAGCATGTCTACGGGTCTGCTTATATGAAACTCCGGATCGGCCAATTGAATCCCTTGGATATGATTCCACGATGTTGGTTTGGTAAACGTGTTATTTGGCAGTCGTTTTATCAAACTGTTCATAACAATAACGTTCGTCTCGCAAGTAAAATCACTATTTGCAGACTGTAGTGTTACCTGTATCATTCCTTTCACATTATTTTGTCTTGCACCGACACCAAATATTCGACCTTTAAAATAAGCCCTCTTTAATCCCAAGGCTTGGGCCGCCCTTTCATTAATCAACGATAGTTGTGAACCCTGGTCAACTAAAGCTCTCATCTTGTGCTGAGTTCCATCCACTCCCGTTACTTTTATGATAGCTGTTCAGGACTACAATTGGCCAGTGCAACGGTAACTGGGTGTCCAAAACTTGTCCACGGTTCGTGGAGCTATAAACGTTGCTTTCAACAACAAAGTACTTACAAAAGGCTCTTCGGCCTACAACCATATATATAAATAGTTACAAATAACACTCACCTGAGCTGTAGACGGCAACCAGGGTCTGTTTGATCACGTCCAAAGTGTTTGTGTGTATAATGAGGTGAGTAATTGAAACGTGTGATGTAAGTTACGTGTTCTAGGACGTTCACAAGGCGTCAATCTCCAAATGGCGCGGTCCAGATCAGCATCACACCCAACTCACACCGGATTGAAGTTAATTATCACTACTTATTTCCACCAAATGCGCGTGCCACGAGGTGGCCACCAACCGGCGATAAGTCCAAAAATATCCCGGGGTTTTCGTCAAACGGGAATTACAAATTCAAACAATTGATAATCGCGACCCAATTATCGGTTGCAACAGGCGATTCCAAACGATATTTCACCAATTATTATTAACTCAACAGGTCCGCCGCGGACATTTTTTCCAAGAGAGCAAAAACAATCTGTCAAGTCAGAGAGGTTATGTCAAGCCACAGATAATTAATGTTGTCAACCAAAATATACGTTCGGTTCCACATATCGGACGGAACATCGGGGTAGATGTTCCGGCCCCGGACGGGCCTACCCGTCCGCTAATCAATTGGAAGTCTTGACAAGGTTGCAAATTCAACACAGCTTCCTTGCGGCCAAATACCGTAGCTAGTTCCTTAAAGGTGAGAACGGTGTCTCCCAACAATCTCCGCCAGCGTCCCCTTGCCGCTTTCACCGCGGCCCAAAAAATACCCCCCCAATGGGGGCAGGCTGGCGGGTCAAACAACCAAGTGACCCCTCGGCGGGCCAAACTATTACCAATATCAACCTGGCTCTCATTAAGGAAGGCGTATACCTCCTTCAAATAGTTACTTGTACCCTTGTAATTCGTACCGCAATCAGACCTAATCAAAGATAACCCACGGCGAGACACAAATCTTTCCAAGTCGCCTCAAAGGCCTCTGTCGAGAGGGAGGTTACCTCCAAATGTACTGCCTTGGTTGACAGGCAGACAAACACACAAATAAGCCCTAACAATCCTACTATTACGAAGGGTGGACGTCTTCAACAAAGGGGGACCAACAAAATCCGTTACGACGCCAGCAAAGGGCCTCGCTTCATTAACGCGATCAGCCGACAAAATCCAAATTTCTCGCTGCAGAATGGCCAATAGCGCATTGCAACCGGCATGCGAGTTCTTAGTGTGACGATCAGTCACCAACAATTGAACCAAGTTCAGTTATAACAAGGGCAGGAGCACCAATTTTAGGGTAAGGACAACTCACAAGGGTGATTTCAAACCAGGTCCTTCCCTCAACAGTGGTGTCAGCCGGTTCGCCAATTCCCCAAATCTTGCCTGAGGTCGTTCACCTTCAGGCCAACCTGTCCCGCTAACCAAGACGACAAAAGGCAACCCCGGACTCCCGTGCCCAAAATGGCACAGACCACAATCGAGTCACCCAAGGGTCCCCAGACCTTGACCGAGGCCGTTGGCAACAAAACCGTCTTGATCGGGGGGGTCCTTTAGCGGGGCAGGCGTCAATCTCTTAGTGATGCCTGGGCGGCGACCGATCGCCGCTTCCAGGCTGCCTTCGTTCACGACGAGGCCAACAATCCAAATATTCGTCTGCGCGGTGTCCCGAGCCGCTCGCCATCACTGGAGGGGCATATCCCACCGGATGCCCGAATGGCGGAGGGCGCGACTCCAGCCGGGGACGTTCCGCCAACCGAGAGGAAAGGCAGCGGCGCCGACCCGGCCACTGCTGCCTAGCAGCCAATGCGCGTTCTCCCTGACGAGGGAAGACCAAATGGCGCTCGTGGGGCTCCCGTTCAACTTGCGCGGGGGGTGGAGTGCGGCGTACAGAATCGCGGGTCTCAGCCCGGTGCTCGTCTCCGGGGTACCCCCCCCCCTGCGCGAACCCTCCTCAGAAGATGGTCTGCTGGAGCGGTTCGCGTTGGCGCACAAAATCTCCAAGTGGGACCCCTTACAAATTCTACACGGGCGGGGGTCGGGGCAGTCCCGATGAAAGTGGGCCCCCAAGCACGAGAAGCACAAACGGCGTGCATTGACAATACGGCGGCGGGCACTTACGTGCAAATTCAAAAAGTCCGGGCAACGCGCAATGACATGCCCCGTTGCCTTACAAAAGTCACAATGATGAGGACTCCGGGCACCAGCAAAACGGGGGGCGAGGCGAACATCAACAGGCCCCCTAGCCCGAGGACTCCGGGCGCCAGCAAAACGGGGGGCGGGGCGATCATCAACAGGCCCCCTAGCCCGAGGACTCCGGGCGCCAGCAAAACGGGGGGCGGGGCGATCATCAACAGGCCCCCTAGCCCGAGGACTCCGGGCACCAACAAAACGGGGGGCGGGGGGAACATCAACAGGCCCCCGAGCCCTAGTCCGTCCCTGGTCTCTGGGCTGAGAAGGTAGTGGGGGTGACCCCGTGGCGCCACGAGTGTTATCCGAAAACCGACACTCGTCTTCCAAAAATTTGAGGAGGTCGTCAAGGGGGGGAAGATGGGTGGCACTATCCCCACCATACTTCTGCTCAAAACGTGACCTCAGCTCCGCGGGGAGCAACTGCAGCACTATGTGCACCAACAAGTAGGACCAATGTTCTACCGGTAACTCCAGGCATCTCAAGGCGTTGGTCGCTGAGACCAACGGGTTCAGCAAGTCAGTGCGCAACGTCGACGTGCTGACAATGGCCGGTAGCCCCAAAATCTGGTCGATGTGCACATCAGCCAGGCAGCGCTTGTTCTGATACCGTCGGGAGAGAAGCTCCAGAGCGGTCGGGTAAGAGGAATCCGTCAACGGCAAGTGCTGCACCAAGGCTCTGGCTTCGCCCTCCAGGACAGACAATAAATAGGCCAGCTTCTGGGCAGGTCCGAGGTCCGAGCGTGCATCGACAAGACTATCAAAGAGATTTAGGAAGCCCAGCCAGTGGTCCAAGCGACCGTCAAAATGTGGCAGCTCCAGGGTGGGCAGCCTACTCAATAGTCCAGGGCCTGCAACAACAGGGGTCTGCGGCTTGGCCGCATCAGGCACCCGGCTCTTCAAAATTTCCCGCGCTCGTAGACATATGACATCCCCCAGGTGGACAATCTGGTCATAGTCACCCAAAATCTTATCGCGGGCTGTCTGATCCATCACCCCCAAATCCACGTCCATGATGTACTCATTGAAGCGTGTGAGCGCAGCATCAGCTGACTTGATCCTCTCAATCACTTGCCCATACCGAGCAAGGGTGAGCTCTTTCAATTCTACACGCTCAACCGTTGCAGCTGCCGATGTGAACCATCTCAACTGTGAGGTCAATCCGGCAGCAGCCTCCCTGACTGCCCTTAATGAGGCCATTGCAACAATCAAATATTAATACAACAGGCTAAAATTAACCAAACAAACAACAATAACTTGTTAGCCGACCAAATAATTTCACCAAAATAAAACTTAAATTCAATTATTTCAAGTCCAAATCCGACCCTGTACTTATTCCAAGTATGAATCTAGCTTGCTAAGGATGGCTAGTCACAAAATAAATAACAATTGAATGTATAATACAATGCTGGATCAACCTCAAATAAATATCAATAAACACAACAATTGACTGTATAATATTGAGCCGAACAATCTCTAACAACAATCCAATAAACAAATAAATGCAATAAGTCAATCCACACCATTCAATTCTTGTTATGTTAACAAATGTGTGATTATTATTTAGATAACCTTTTAAATTCAGATCAATGACATTCAATTATTAATTGCCACAAATACCAAACAACTTTTACAACAATATACCAACTTATGTACCAAATACCAATAATTCCTAATTTCACAAATAAATCTTACTTGTCAATTCAAAAAAGGGCTACAGTACAAATTACAAATACAACTTCAATTGATTCAACTTCAATTAGATAGCCCGGATGACATGGTAATATATTCAAAACTTATTAAGTTATAACTTAATAAGTTTTGAATATATTACCTACAACTTATAAGTTGTGTTAAGTAATCAAACCAAAGTTACTTTCAAAACTTCCAATTAAACCAGTGGATCTTATATTATAAGAGCCACGCCTGCTACCAGAATTTACTATGTGTTATTGTAAATTGAATTAATTTTATGATTTGCTGTGCCCTTCGGGGTCCATGATTGTATCCTAGCTTTAAGCAATTATTGTAACATCTAAAACAACATTGTGGAATGCAAATAAATATATGATATGATATGATATGATATGTGGATTTATTATTAAAACCCACGCTCTGCTTACCAAAATGTTCAGGACTACAATTGGCCAGTGCAACGGTAACTGGGTGTCCAAAACTTGTCCACGGTTCGTGGAGCTATAAACGTTGCTTTCAACAACAAAGTACTTACAAAAGGATCTTCGGCCTACAACCATATATATAAATAGTTACAAATAACACTCACCTGAGCTGTAGACGGCAACCAGGGTCTGTTTGATCACGTCCAAAGTGTTTGTGTGTATAATGAGGTGAGTAATTGAAACGTGTGATGTAAGTTACGTGTTCTAGGACGTTCACAAGGCGTCAATCTCCAAATGGCGCGGTCCAGATCAGCATCACACCCAACTCACACCGGATTGAAGTTAATTATCACTACTTATTTCCACCAAATGCGCGTGCCACGAGGTGGCCACCAACCGGCGATAAGTCCAAAAATATCCCGGGGTTTTCGTCAAACGGGGATTACAAATTCAAACAATTGATAATCGCGACCCAATTATCGGTTGCAACAGGCGATTCCAAACGATATTTCACCAATTATTATTAACTCAACAGGTCCGCCGCGGACATTTTTTCCAAGAGAGCAAAAACAATCTGTCAAGTCAGAGAGGTTATGTCAAGCCACAGATAATTAATGTTGTCAACCAAAATATACGTTCGGTTCCACATATCGGACGGAACAATAGCTGTAGCTAAAAGTATTTCTGACATGTCATCCCAAGACACGTGAGATGACCTAGATGTGCTTTTCTTGGTTGCAACATTGTTGGTGATTTCTTCTGCTGACGCATCTGGACTTTGACTTGCCAATGCTTCGTGAAGCAAAGTGTTATGTGCAGCTAAGCATTTACGACAACGTTTTTTCGATTGACATGGTTTCTTGTTATGACTGCATAGACAGTTTTGACAGTAATTTAATTGCTCAATTTTGTTTAGTTTTTGCTCGTGCGTCATTTGCAAAAAATCAGGGCAACGCCACAATCCGTGTTCAGCATTGCACAATGCACAGGTTGTTGACCGCCACACATGACATGAATTCATATTAGGCTTGGGATGATCTTTTTTGCCCGATTGATGATAATTCCTGTAAAAACTTTTCTTCTGGTTTTGGTTGCAGTTTTTATGTGGTTGTTGCGGTGTGGTTTTCTGGTTAGCTGGTTCTTGCTTGCGACGGGACGCTTCTAGTGCTGTAAATTTCGTCTCTAAGAACTTCAGGAATTCCAGCAGATTGGGTAGCTCTCTAGGATTCTTAACCGATTCTATGTATTCGGTGAAGGTCTCGTTGTCAAGCTTTTGTGCTAGTAGATGCACTAAAAGCGGATCCCAAGTTGCTATATCCACTCCCAGATTCTGAATAGCGTGAAGCGTCTCCTTGGTTACGTCATGCAGCTTCTTAATAATGGCCACCGATTGCTGTTGCATGTTAGGAAGGCCGAGGAGAATGTTAATATGGGACGTAAAAATTAATTTCTTGTTACCGTACCTGTGATTTAAAATCTCCCAACATACTCGATAATTGTCAGAGCTAATCTGTAAATGATGAATCAGACGCTCTGCTTCTCCAGTCACCTTACTCTTAAGGAACTGCATTTTTTGCGCATTGGACATCGACGGGTTTCTATCGATAGCTTCGCTAAACAAGTCTTTGAACGGAACCCACTGGTTGTAAGTCCCGTTGAACGCGGGGATGTCCATCTTTGGAGCCGACTTCTCACGGTGCTTTACTGCCCACATCTTTTTATTGATGTCGTTTGTCAACTCACTGTACTTTTCCTCGTGCTTGCAGAATTCCATTTGGTACGTAATATCGTCACCTCCATCCTCACCTTCAATTTCCCAATGTAGTTTGTCAATCTCGCCCCATCGGCTATCCAGTGATTTAAGAGCGTTCTCGAATTGCCATTGATTTTCAAACTTATCTACTTGTATATTACATACGGTTCTCATAAATGCCTTAAAATGTATGTTCTGCTTCTTCACTAACTCGTTCAGCTTGCTTGTCCCACTCTTCGCATAGAACAATTCATCTCGCTGCGAGGACTCCTCACAGTAAGATGAGGTACCTTGCCGTGCATGCGTTGCCTCATCTTCCGGCTTACGATGGTCAGCACTCAGGTGTTGCTTAGTTCGGATGCCTGGCGATGGTTTCACTTCCTCCGCTCCTGGTCTACGGGGGCTATCTTCCTGAAGATGCGTTGTGCTTAACTGCCTCAGGGTTTTATCAATAATCTCCTTAATTTTCAAATAAACTTCCTGGGCTGTTTCGAAACAACCCTTTTTGAAATAAATGTGCTCAAAGTTCGCAAGCTCACACATTTTTCTATGATTTTCTTTGTAATCTCGCCAGTATGCTTCCAACATGTTAGCCTTGCGCTTGTAATTATCGATGGTCTTCCTCTCGGATCCATCCTTTTTTATATTGGTTAAAAACTTGTTCAAGATTTCATAGAGCTCTGTCTGGTTGATGAACAAAGAATCGGAATCCATATTTGGAGTTGTTGAAAATGGTTAGTATAAATAAATGGTTCGATCTGACCTTATCTGCTCCGACCGGCAAATTGCAGCGATCTCCTGGTTTGCGTGGCACTGTGTCACTGGTAATCACTGGTAAGTAAATGCTCAAAGGACCATGTAGAAAGTACTGCTCGATGCTATGGTGACCTAACACTACTTTCTCGTATAGATAAAATATGGTATATTTGGTAAAAGTTAAAGTCTTCAATTAAAAGGAAAATAGTTATATTCAAACACTATAAGGAATTACACGGTAAACTGGTAAACTATGTAACTTAACTTATTGGTAATGGTAAAATGGTAATGGTAAAATCGTAATGGTTTTCTTGAGTGCGTGGTGTCTCCAAAGAGATCTGATCGCGAACTGACTGATATTTTTGTGATCGAGCGAATGTGCATACTTGCGATCGATGCAATTATGCATTTTCGCTGAGTGTTCGATTAAAGTTCGAACAGAGAGTCTAGTTGATGAGACTCAAACCTGAGACGCTAAGCAACAGAAAAACAACAGCTACCAAATTCACAGGTCCTTTGTAAAGGCGGCGTAGGTACTGTAAGTCTGAATCAAAACCATACATAGGTACTTCATTACATTTGCTCTTGGTAATGCACTAGTAACTCTACATTACGTAAAAAATATCCTTATTCACTCTTAATATTATTTTCGGATTTTATTTTTTCTTTTATTACTGATTAGCTGCTGCCCGCAACATCGTTCGCGTGGGAGGATTTCCCGCGTAAATCCCGATCCCGTGTTAATTCTGGGATAGAAATAGTACTTGTTTGCCCGACCCAGGAGTCGAACTCAAGATCTCGTCTCGATCTCAACAATCGCGCTTGCAACCACTCGACCACGGAGGCAGTCAGTTAATGTAATTATTGGATACTATTAGTTTATTTTTATAAGCAGGGAAAATATAGATTGCAAGCCATACGAAGTTCAACCTCACATGTACTCACACTTACTCAATGCACTCGCACACATAAGCACAAATTCTTCTCATTACTGTATAATTATCATGTACTTGTATTAAGTTGACACTCTAAATTTTGATCACTATTTGTAAAGGGTCTTTCAACAAGGACGGGTGGATGTTGAAATTAAATAAAACAAGCTGTGCATAAAAGGCCCATTTATGCCATTATTTATGAAATATGACATCGTTTAAATGTTTCAATTACTCTACTGCATAGAGCCGGCTGAATCTGAGCGATGGCCTGCGTTATGTTGACTTTCAGGGCATCGGTTGATTGCGGATTATTGGTATAGACCTGCGACTTGAGAAAACGCCACAAGAAAAAGTCTAGCGGGGTCAAATCGCACGATCTTGGTAGCCAATTCACGTCAACTCTGCGAGAGATAACCCTACCCTCAAACCGTTCATGCAGAATGTCCATTGTGTTGCTCACTGTGTGGCACGTAGCGCCGTCTTGTTGGAACCACATATTATCCACGTCCATATCGTTCAATTCAGGCCAAAAGAAATTGTTAATCATTGATCTGTAGCGCTCGCCGTTGACAGCAATGGCCTCGCCATCATCGTTTTCGAAGAAGTACGGACCAATGACGCCGCCGGGCCAAAATCCGCACCAAACAGTAACTTTTTGTGAATGCATTACCACCTGGTTAACCTCATGTGGGTTGTGGTCGTCCCATATACGGCAATTTTGCTTATTAACAAAACCATTCATCCAAAAATGCGCCTCGTCGCTAAGATGATTTTTCGGCCATGGGGGTCCTCTTCCAAACGTTCTGTAGCCCAGTCAGCAAACAAATGGCGGCGTTGTCTATGGTCACTCACTTTGAGCTCCTGGGTTAGTTGGATCTTGTACGGGTATAGGCCCAAGTCCCGACGTAAAATTCGCCAAGTTGAAGGCTGTGAAAGGCCGAGTTCTTGTGCACGGCGAGAAATCAACTGCCTCGGAGTCTCCTGCACACTCTCACGGACAGCAGCGATGTTCTCGGCGTTCTTTTTACGTAAGGGTGTTGGTTGGTTGTTTACCGAACCAGTCGTCTCAAATTTGATCACCAAACGTTTTGAAGGGCCACCGCGTCTGCCGTAAAATGGACGTAATGCGAGCAACGTTTGTTTGATGATAATGTTTTATCATTTGGACGTGCTGCTCAATCGTGTAACTTGCCATGGTTATTTGGCATCAGTAACTAAAGAAATAACAACGCATTTGAGAGATGCCGCCAAAACTACATGGCCGCCACAAACTGTCAACATCGACCCACCCTATTTGAAAGACCCTTTATATAAATAATAATGTAATAATTGTACTAAATGCGTGTCATTTCTAAGCACTAATCCCCAAAACACAGGCCTATGTCTAGTTTGGGAGTTAGCACCAGTTTTTGTGTTACATTTATAAGAACTATCTAAAATTGACTGTGTTATTTACTAAACTTGTACGCTTAGTGTTTAATAAACGTTCTTTTATTTAATTTTTTAGTTACCTTTGTAGGTATAGGCGAATGAAATTGTATGAATATTTCATCAAATTACGTTTTGTTAGAATTTATTAGTCCAAGCATGTTAGCTAAGTGACCATTATTCTACACAGGGTTATTGGTAAAACACTAGTCATAGAACAAAAGTTGTAGTTTTTGATGTTACTAACATAGTACTGAGAGGTGTTTAACCAATAACTCTAATGAGAGGTTGTAAGTATTTAACCAATAACTCTGTATAGTGTTTAAACGATGAATTTTATGATTTTTACCAGGATGTAAGACGCTGTTGACTGTAACACAGTTAATACTAAAACAGTCGACCATTTGACCTCTTGCTATGTACCTAAATTCATTAATCTATTTAGCATATATTATTTACTGTACAGTAGGTAAACAGAAGAAGAAATACATGATTTTGTTTACTTCGATGACAAGGCAAAATCTCTATTTTGATAAAATTATTCGTTAAGTATTTTGGAAGTATTCCCACTGAATAATTTTTTTTACTGAAAACAAAAACTAATAGGAAAGCAAAATACGCAATTTTGTTTACCTTCATGACCTAATTCTTATTTTACAGTTATTTCGATTAAAAAAAACACAACTGTCGAACTTATTTGGATGAAATTTCTATAGGACCATTTGAAAAGTTTATTCTATCGAGTAACAAAATCTAAAAACTACGAAGTTATAGCCGGACATACCAAAAAAATTTTAATATACAATAATAAAGAGGATGAGGTTCTCAATTCGTCTAATTGAGAACCTCATCCTCTTTTTGGAGCCGTTAAAAATAACGAATACCTAAGATTTTTTGTCAAATGCAATTAACGGCGAATCTATGGTCCGACGATTTTCAGTAACAGATAAGTTTTCATTTAGTTAATTTTAGCATACTTGTTAACTTACCTGTTTGTTATTGAGAGTTATCCTTCAAGTGGGATGTTTCACAGCTAATTTACAACTCTTTCGACACCGATACCTTTTTGTAGAACTGTTTAAGTTATTGTAGGATTTTTCTACGTCTAAACTAAAATGGCTAATTATGAGAAACTTATAATATTCAGATAGTGCGTAAAAAAATCGAGAAATTATTTGTTCAATTTAAAAAAGCGCGCAGTGGTTGCGAGATTGACTGTAGCGCTACGTGTTGCTAGTTCGATTCTCCCACCCGAATAAATGTTCGTACAGTCTACATACAGTTGTATCAGATCTTTGTGTATGTGTGTGTGTAAGGTTGAATATTTGTAAACGCACACAATGACATTCTATAAAACAAAATCCAATGCCCTTGTAGGAGTTTTTGAAAGATTTAATCACTTCGTTAGGCTTTTATTTATTTATTATATGCTTTGCCTTACAATATTTCTATGGATACAAAAATTAAAACTAGTGTACAATGGGCGGTCTTAGCGACCGTTCAAGTATTACGTAAGCACTATAGGGGGGCGTGGGGGTCTTTGCTTTGCTTATTTTTGATGATATGGGGTTGGGGGATCTAGATGGTGATTACGTCAGCAGTAATTATTTAATTTTTTACTCATATAGCAACACACATTGTCTATGCTTCAAAACGAAATGCATTTTCAGGGATTCCTACAAATAATGAATTGTTGAATTCCGTGTCAGTAAAGTTTATTTAAATGAATATTATGTGCGTTACAGACTTCTATTCCAAACCTATTCCTTATTTCTAGATTTATAACTGCTGCTCATGAATCAATCAATTGTACCAATGTTTACGTAAGCATGGGGGGAGGGGTAAGAGCTTTCCTTACTTTTGCTGACGAGGGGGAGGGGTGGCTTAATAATTGCAAAAAATGTGCTTACGTAATACTTGAACGGCCCCTTATCGCACAGGGCGATCTCTTACAAACAACCTCTGTATGGACAGAACTTGAAGGAGACAGATTAAGGGCTATCAGTGTACAAACATCGTAAATAATATTAATTGAACAAAATAATAAAAAATAAAAAATAAACTTTTTATTTCAGACATATTGGGTCCATACATTTTCAAAATCATCAATTTTAAGTCATCACACATGTCACATCGAATAAATAAATTATAATGTAATTTAATTTAATTTATTAATTCAATTTAATTTAATTTAATATAAAATACATACAATGTCAAAAACGTAAATACTAATAAATATCAAATATAATTTTTCCCCTTTTTATTTGAAAATTATATTGAGAGGTAGACCGCCTTCAACATTCTTTTGAACGCTGGTAACGTTTGAGCACGCCTCACTTCTATGGGTAATGCATTCTACAAACGAGCTGCTTGAATAGTAAAAGATATGTCAAAGAAGTGGAAGGCATACGTATACTTATCCAACTATTTTGGGATCGGCTTCATAACCCAGTGGCTGGGTAACACGATACCCCCTGACCAGACCAGTGTCAGATTTTCTGGCTTCTGACTACCCGTAACGACTGTCAAAGATGTTCCAATGACAGCCGGGAGCAACGGCTTGGTAGTAACGGCGTTCCGTAGCCGAATGGCAAAAACGGAACCCTTATAGTTTCGTCATGTCTGTCTGTGTGCCTGCCCGTCCGTCCGTATGTCACAGCCATTTTATTCCGAAACTATAAAGACTACACTTATGAAACTTGATATGTAGATGTATTCGATGAACTGGTTTCCGATTTTATGACAGATATAAAAAAATATATAAAAAAAATTAAAGGGGGTTCTCCATACATCTAAAAAAAAATTTCTTCAAACTTAACTATGATATTGAGGTTTCCAAAACCACTTTTTCTTAAAGTCTTATCTATACTAATATCTATACTAATATTATAAAGCGGAAAAGTTTGTTTGTTTGTTTGCTTGAACGCGCTAATCTTCGGAAGTACTGGCTGGATTTGGATGCAATTTGGTATGGAAGTAGCTTGAAGCTTGAGGAAGGTTATAGGCTACTTTTTACGCGACTGCAGAAAAGGAGAGTTATGTTTTTACCGTGATAGAATCCACGGGAGCGAAGCCCCGCGTGAGTACTAGTTAAAGATATACGCTTCGAAAGTGGTAAAATGTGTGTCCCCCCTCCCTCTAACTAATATAACAATGGAGTGAAAATTCTAAAAAAAAAATATATACTGTAGATCTTAATGAAAACTTTCAAAAAAAAATTAGTAGTTTGAACGAGATCGGGTCAGCAGTTTTTGAGATTTAGCACACTTTCTAAAACCACAAATATAACTTTGTATTTCATACAAACACTGTGAAAAACAAAGTTATTTTGCGTAGTTACTACGGAACCCTTCACGGGCGAGTCTGACTCACACTTGGTCAATTTTTTTATTTTTACAATCGGCTAAAATAAATAATATATTTTATAATAATAATGTTCAGCTTATTACGTGCACACCGCTGGGACATTAGACATTACTGCACCCGTAATCCATCACAAGTGCCCAGTACTGGTTAGTAGATGTCACATGTCTTTGAAATGTTATTTCTAGGATATTTTTTTTTTTGCGGTTTTTTTTTTGCGGCCGGCGAGCAGGGTTAGCTCACCGTCCGGTAAGGACCAGGCCCGGGTCGGCGGCGCGTTGTGTTCCACGCGCGCCTCAAAGAGCTGTCAACACCAGTGACGGAGCCCCATAAGGCCATTGCCTGCCGGGGTTGCGGGAATGGTTTAACGAGATACCGCGGCCCCGGAATTTAAGGGCAGCTGAAGGAACAGGGTGGGATTTTAGTCAGTAGAAGTCTGACACTCCTTTCCGCTTTTCCCAGAGCGGGAGAAGTCATTCGATGATTTTCCCACCCAGGAAAAAAAAAACAAAAAGAAAAGGTTTGTATGGTAGTGATGATGTAAATTACACAAAATAATGTGCTTGACTTGGTTCGAACCAGGACCTGCAACTCAAAAGTCGAAAAAAAAAAAAAAACAAAAAAAAAACAAAACAAAATCAAAAACAAAACACTGGGAAACCAGTGTCTTTCACTTCACTTTCTTCCTCTTTTGTTTATACATCCAGAAATCAGTTTGTTCAGAATCGTTTACTGAACCGATTTTCGTCGTTTTTAATATCGATAATTTTCATCCCAAAGCAATTAAATCTACGTAAATTACAAATTACACTTTTGCTGTATAGTAAAAACAAACTAACTATGGACCGTAAATTGAAGTAGTAACTTTTTAAATGCAGATTTATACAAACTCCGTAATTCAGTACACATTACAGAAAAATTAAACTCATTTAAAGGAAGTTAAAGTCTTAAAAAAACTGTATTTTTTTATTGATAATAGGCTCGCGTTTGACGATGTGGTCGAAGATGGAGCACGCTTACCTAGAAGTAACCTATTCACTCTTGACTTAAAGACAGACTCCGGCAGAGAATTCCACTCCTTAGCAGTACGCACAATGAAAGTATTCCAAAACGTTTCGTGCGTATGGGTGGGATGTCCACCATGTAACGATGGCGCATCGCCGTCTGTCTTGTAGTTCGATGATGGAACGGGCTTGGCGGAATTAGATTGTCTAATTCCATCGCACACTCCCCGAAATGTAACCGATAAAAAACCGATAGACTTGCAACTCGTCGTCGATGTTCAAGGCTCTGGAGCTTTGATTCGACCAGTGAATCGCTGCCAATGAGTCTCTTGGCCCGTTTCTCGATAGACTCAAGCGCGTCCAGTTGGTATTTGGCAGATCCATCCCAAAGGTGAGATCAGTACTCTATACTAGGGCGTCCAATCCCGGAATACCGAGATCTCGGTATTGCGGGATCCCGCGTCATTTTCCAATCCCGCATGATGCGGGATTACGGGCGCGAGATCCGCGGGATTTGCGGGACTGAAAAAAAGCATGTATATGACCTCTCGCGAGCGTGATCGCTCAGTGACTTGGGGCCGGCAGTGTTGCAAACAACGAGGGGGCCGATGTCACATGTTTTTCACAGCTTATGTAGCCTAATACAGTCGAATTTCAGTCAGTGGTAGCCTAAGTATGTAGCCTAAAATATCAGTTAAGTTTTTTATTCATTATTAGTTACCGTTTTTTGTGAAGAAAAAACGGTGTAATTTGATTGATCTCATACTAATAGTAATACGTAAATAAATGTGGAGTTAGTTGATTAATTCATTGTTTTATTGTGATAAATAAACGGTGTAATTTGATTGATCTCATATTAATAGTAATACTGGAATATATGTGGAGTTAGTAGATTAATAATTCATTGTTTTTTTGTGATAAATAAACGGTGTAATTTGATTGATCTCATACTAATAGAAATACGTAAATAAATGTAGAGTTAGTTGATTAATTCATTGTTTTATTTGCCTTATATAAATATGAATATTTTCAATATGCGGGATCCCGCAAATACCGAGATCCCGCGGGATTGAAAATTCGTAGTCCCGCAAATACCGAGATTGAGTTTAGGCTGCGGGATTGGACGCCCTACTCTATACACGACCGAACCTGGGCTTGATAGAGATTGAGCATCTGTTCCGGTGTGAAGTACCGTCTCACCTTTGCTAGGATTCCCAACTTTTTGCTGCTAGCTGAGCCTTAGCCTCGATAAACGGACCAAAATTGAGGGTGGAAGTTAGTGTTACCCCAAGATACGATCGGTTATCAGCACGGTAACATCGCGGAAAGTAGAAGCCTGTCGGAATTGGTTCCTTTTTGCGGACAAGAGACACGTCTGGGTCTTAGCTGCATTAAACTTGATCAAATTGGTATCATCCCATTAGGAGACAGCCCTCAAGGACAAGTTCAAGCGTTCAACCATGCCTTTTTTGATGGTTTTACGTCCAAAAAAACCCAAAAGTTAGCATAGTAGCTAGAGTAGGTGCATCACACTTTTTTATTACGGATGAGCACACTTTTGACCTCGATATCGCCTGATGGTAACCGATAGATGAAATCTACGATGGGATAAGCGAGCCCAGAAGATGCCTGTTCACTCTTGCTTTAAAGGCTGAAAGGTCATAAGTAGCAGGGAACACAGAAAAGAACTGACCATATTATCAATCACCAAATATAAAAAAGTAATAAAAAACGTTCATTAAAAAACAAAACAAACTCACATAAAACTTTTTTGTGCCTTTTTTAACTTCAAATCCAAAGTCCGCTTTCCAGCACCCAACTTCAAACTTCGAACATATCTACTTATCGAGTTGTATTAACAAATGAAAGTCGTTGACACGATCCAAACAGAAAGTAGGTATGACGCTTACCTAATTTTTACTCGTGAACTTGTCATTAATTTGAATTTCAAAACTGTTGCACACCGCTTTGACGAGTGGGTTCAAAAGTCGCGACCGGGTTTGATATGGACTGGAACTGTTAAAAGGAAGCGGTGTAAAATAAAATACCAAACTAGAACTATTCAGGCGTGATTTCTTATATTGATTGTAGTGCTTTCTGCAATTGCACAATAGGTAAGTTTACATTCTACCCTAACTAAAGTAATATGTATTATCTTACTTCTTACTAATATTATAAATGCGAAAGTTTGCGAGGATGGATGTATACAACGTGTAACGAAAACCCCATATCTATCCAAAAGGACTGAAGACAACATCTGGTATGGAGTCTCTATGCAAAGTTTCAGCTCAAAATAAGTGACTCACAGAATTGATCCCAAATTATTGGTTTCATATGTTTCTTGAATACCAGTAATAACAAACGTGTCACAGCACTATGAGGGTCATCACTTTCCACGTCACTTGCCAATAAAACGATAATTCACTTCGTTCTTCTTAATTTGAAAAATTCGGCCTCTGGTATTGAAATATCTAATATGCTCCACACATGTAGACATAGGATTACAAAACCCTTGCCATATCGTTTGTTATCATCCAAAGAAGATGTGCACTTGGTATGTATATACTCTTTAAGTTACACGTTTTATATTCATTAAAGTTACATTTATATAAATATTTTACCAATTACAATTAAATTTGTAATTGTTGCATGTAAAGTTTCTGTGGGAAAATCATCAAATGACTCCTCCTACTGTGTATGGAGCGGAAGGGAGAGTCAGTCTTCTTCTGACTAGAAACCGACCCTGATCCTGTCCTTACGTTTTGGAGCCACAGTATCATCTCCTTAGAACATTCCCGTAACCCAGGACGTAACGCTATCTAGTGATTAGATACTCTTTTTTTCTGAACTCTTATGTCCATCTGTGGACATCGCAGTAATTAATGGATTTCATTATAATCAAAACTAAATTTTAGTTAATCTTGTTAGTTCAAAAAATAAAAAGATGCTGATATCACAATGGTAAGTACGGCTACTGGGATCCAGTAGAATACCAGCGTCAGGCATATTTGCCTAGCACATGCTAAGCTGAACTCTCATTTGGTGCAATTTGGAGACACACACCACACCAGTGTTTCGTGTTACCATTTTTAAGTATGTTTTCTTTTCTTTCTCATTTATTATATTTTTGGTTGTATGCGTAGTTTGTTCTGTTCTTTTTTTTTTCTGTAATTTATGTGTTATAATTATGTTCATGTGCTTTTTTGTGTTGTGTCTTCTGTTGACCAATAAAAGTTATATCTATCTATCTACATGTCACACAGCCAATGAAACGATCAATTTATTTGGAAACCAAATTTCCCGATTGCATAATTTCGCGGAATTCAGCTATTACGTGGCCAGCCAGATCGTGTGATTTAACACCACTGGATTATTTTTTGTGAGGTTATGTTAAAGATAGAGTCTATACGGAGCTAATCGAATCAATTGCTGCCTTAAAACTCAAAATCCGTGATGTCATTAACGAAATAGACCCTCCATTTTGCCAAAAAGTGATTAAAAATTTTGATGAAAGAATCAACATCTGTCAGCGTGGTCGTGGTGGACATTTGCCAGATATCATTTTTTATTCATAATTGCCAAACTTTTCTCTTTGTAATACAATAAAATTTTTATTCATTTTCCTCTAAATTCTTTGTTTTATTTTGTTTTAGAAAACAAAGTTCTTGTTGAAAAATCCTGAAAAGTGAGAAATCGGCAATTTATAGCAATTATCATAGTATATATTATACCTTCCTGGCTTCGTTATGAGTTATCTAACTATTTTACCATTCAATAAGCAAATCAAACTGACTGTACCGTTGACATTTGACGGGTTAATTTACACGAAATTTAGTTTAAAACTTAAAGCTTCCACTTTAACCGGGTGCAAATGAGTAAGAACTAGTATACTAAGACTGCCTATCGGAACTCCACAACCCAGTTTCTGGGTGACACAATAACTCTTGGCAGGACTGGTGTTCGAGTTTACTGGCTTCTAACAGCCCGTAACGAGTGTTAAGGACGTATACAGTACGTTAACTAACAGAGGGCGTTCCCGTTAACCCGCAATAGTATAGCATCCATATATATGCAAAAAAAATATTACCATTCGAAAACAAATGTTTTTTTTTTTTTTTTAATATTTAAATATTCACTAAAAATGTTAAATTGATACGTAAAAGAAACACTCTGTACACGCGTACTTGAAGGACGGCAACGTCGCAATTTATTTATGAATGCCGGGCCGCGTGTGCGGCGGTCTAATTGATGTGCTTATACTATTGCGGGTTAACGGGAACGCCCTCTGTTAGTTAACATACTCTATAAACGACAGCCGATACCAACACCTAAAATGTTAAGATTGTTACTCATCTACGGACTGACCTCGAAAAACCTTATTTAACCGTAAAGATCGACCAGTGCAGCTGTTATAATTTAGCCACAAGCACCTCCATACCCCTTACAACAAGCCAACTTTTGTATTGGGACCACACAATACGACCAAAGTTTGCGTCCAAAAGGCCCACGAACACAGCCAGGGTGAAAAGTACCAAAGATGGTTGAAAACCATGCCTTCAAGACTGAATAGGTTTTTTTAGGATGTGAAATCATCCAATGACTTGCCTTCCGATCTGAGCGAAGCGGGAGAGTGTGTCAGACTTTTACTGACTAAAACCCATCCGTGTTCCGTCATTTGCTCTTCGTGTTCCGATGCCGCGGTAACTCTTTCGAACAATTCCGCAACAAACTGAATAGTCTGCCCTTAAATATTAATCAACATTTCCATTTAAAGTGTAAGAACAATGAGTTGAGGTATTTTGTTTATTCATAAAGACTATTTCAGAGGTCAAGAAAAGTCTCTCTTTTTAAGTAAACTACTATACTAAAATGGCTTTATAGATTTTTTTTTTGAGCTCAACTTAGTCAGTTTCTGTTGCGTTACTGAATTTTTTGAAATAGGTTCTTGTCATTTCTACAATTACGGGTCTACGTGACTAAATTAATTATGACTAAATGTTTTTCGCTGCACTCAGTCCATCAAAGACTAAGCACCAAAGGCAAGAAAAGATATATAGAAAAAGCTGCTACCACCACCACCTAATTTTGTTCAGTCCCAGGAACATCTGCCTCCCGGACATAACTTGCAGCGGCCAATTTGGAAAGCTATCAATCGACAGCGAACCCAAGTAGGCAGCTGTAAGCATAATTTAGCAGTGTCATTATATGCCAAACTGACACCCAGTGCGATTGGGGCGTTCCTGATCAAATAATGTCTCATCTGCTGGAGTGTCCAAATAGCCCAAAAACATTTACATTAGAAGATCTAATAAACGCCACTGAAAACACGATGGCGTGGCTACTTACTCTGCCCAATACATATAGATAAAGTACGCGATTTACCATCTATACGAAGAAGAATAAAAAAGACTATAATTGACTAATGTTGATCCAATGTTTTACATAATTTAAAGCTTTTTTTCCTGAGTTTATAATCGACCGAACTGAAACTGTTTCATTACAATGTGTCACTCGTCAAATTGCCAACTGCGCTGTCACTGACTGGTCGAGTTTGCTGTAAGACATTCTGTGACCATAGAATTACGAATCGTTCAACCAATCAACGCGCGAGATTCATTCCTTAATACATTTCATAATTTCACGGTTTCGATAGATTACTTTTTTTTTTCCAAAAATAATGCGTTAAGTTGCAGGCCATATGGTATGGATCACAATTTATCGATAAATCAAAATCTAGCAAGATAGATTATAATCTAACGGTTTTTATAATTATACATTGACATATTATATATTATGTTGCCCTATAGCCATTGAGGTAATATGTACTACGTACTAGAGGAGCTATCCTAAGTAAAGGATATGTTCCATTTTGGCAAGAGTTTAAACTTAAGTTCGCTGCAGCGCTGAAACAATAATTAGTCGTATAACAACACAATAAAAACACGCAGCGCTAAAGCGCTTTTAAGGTGTAGTTTTCTCGCGACCAAAAGGTCAGAAGCGCCGTGATTTACATGACGCTTACTCATTTTGTTCAACGTTCTGCTATAACATGTCACTTATATATACAGAAGTGACACACAGTATAGACTTCTCTAGTACGTAGTACATATTAGATACCTCAATGCAATTTGGATATCTGGGGCTATTGCATTGAATTTTGAAAGTGTCAGTTGTCTGTCAGTACTGTCGGATATGAATAGTTCACAATTCGAAAGATTGAGGTCCAACCCTATGGAATGGAGTTGATTTATTAAAAACTGTAGATCATCTAATACTGTGTCTACATCACCTCCCAGGGTTCCATCATCGAGATACCAAACATTGAATTTGGAATTTAGCTGTCGAATGATTGGGTGAATGGCTAAACTGAAGATCGCTGGCCCGAGGTGATCACCTTGTTGACAGCCAACAGCTGATTCCAAAAGGTTTTCCATATAAAGCAATTTAGTCGGCTGTCTGTAACATTGCCAAAGAAAACTAAAAAATTGTGGTTCTTCTTTTTTAGTTTCTGCCAGCAAAGTGAACTGTGACTGAATTAAAAGCATTTTGGATGTCAACCTTCAAGATGACCTCTCCTTTACCTGAATTTAAATAGGTCGTCAAGGCGTGTATGGCAGCCTCGCAACCCCCTTTGAAGAAGCAAACCAGTTGCAGGGGCTGAAATTTGGTCGAAATATCCTCACCATAAATTATTAATGTAAAGCAAATCTTAGCTGCCATACGACGGTAGGTAGTTCCCACGGCAATGGGGCGAATGCCGCCATCCCTCTTGCGTAGGGCACATAGATTGGCCCCGTACAAGATATTGGTGACGGCTTCGTTCACTTGGCCCGAGAGCATAAGTTTAATCAGATCCGTTAGCTCCTTCAAAAGCAACTTACCAGACTCTCTGGTGCCTGAGCTGAGTAGGTCCTTCAGGTGCAGCGGACTCAGCCCGTCGAGGCCGCCAGTAGAGCCGCTTTGGAAGGAACAAACGGCTGTGATCACCTCTTGACTCGTAACGGTGAGGGTGTTTATATCCTGATTGGGAGGGTCGGGAAAGGAAAGACCATCCGCTGGGGCAGGGTGTTTGCTCTCCAGAGCTGCGAGAGTATCTGGAGAGTACGGGGCCACCACATCACTACTGAAAAGTATCCTGGCAGCTCCACTAATGTCACCTTCCCCTAATTTAGATTCGACAGTAACTGAACAATGAGGTTTCGTCGACTACTCGCAGGCCTGTGACAGCATAGTACCAAAAAATGCGATATAGCGCTACTGTCGCCGGCAACCATGTTTTTGGCAGCCATTTTGTCAGTAAAACTGACCAAAGAGAATGTAATACACTATGTTTTAATACTGACGAGTCACAGAAAACAGATTGGATTTTCCATCATTCGTGTCGAAGTTCGTGTGCTGCCGGATTACAGTTTGTTTACTAGTCGTTCTCCTCGCTGTATTGCTTAAGTTGAGATAGATTCCAAGTTCCTTGCTCAATACGAATTATACTACAGTGCTCTGGTGCTTTGGTTCGCGGCCATGGCTCCTATCAAATTCTGTGTTGTCGGTTGTATTTCAACCAACAAAACTCATCCATCGCCTTTATAATTTACCTAAGGACGATAAACTTAGGGCTTTGTGACGGTCGTTTTTGGTATCAGTGAATTCCGAACTTCTTGGTCTATCAAAGTATCAGTTCGTCAATAAACCTGTGTGCCAAAAACACTTCGACAAATACCAACTGGATGGCGAGGGTAATCGTCTCAAAGATGGTTATCCATGTCGTTTTTCCACTGAAGAAGTAGAGCATGGGGTGCCTTTATCTGTATTAATGTGTTTGTAATTATTTACAAGTGTACCTATTAAGGTACACTAGTTAAGTTATAGTTATAGTCAGTGGCTTATCTTAGAGGCGGAGTTTCCTGCTTATGATTATGTATTTTTTATTAAAATTATTTAATTAAACTTTATTTGGTTATTTTCAGGAGTTCTTTATGATCATAACTAAAGTAACAAGGAAGACACCGAGTAAATTGTGGAAAATCCAGTTGTTGTCCAAGGTAATGACACTCATTATTAACTTTTAACCAACTTCAAAAAAGCAGGTTCTGTATTCGACCCGTATGCATGTATGTATGTTTGTTTGTATGTCTGCGATTTTCTTAAAAAGTAATCAACCAATTTTAATTATTCTTTTACTAATGTGATCTACATACTTTCAGGGAGATTAACATAACTAGGTAATTATTCTTATATACGAAGTTATATGCATAAATCTACTGCATCTCCAACATTTCTAAGTGGATCTTAGGAATTCTTTTTTCATTCTTCTTTCGCTTATGTAATTGTATATTCAACTAAAAATGGAAAATCAGTTTACTTTAAAAAAAGTTAAACCGACTTATGCTTTGTTATAACTTATGTTCTGTTTTCTGATATACCCATTTTCTTATTTTAGAACATTCAGTTGATCATTTATATTCAAGAACTGCAGATATGTATGCAGATCCTCCTGCATCTTCATCTCTCAATACAGGTAATAATTTTTAACAACTTTTAATTTCTTATCAAGAATATTGTATTTATCATATAAATATGATCAGTTAAAAACCATAAAATTAAATATCTGCATAAATGTGTTACAATATATATATATATATTATACTAGGAATTGATTCTAATCAGGGTCCTTAGCCAAAGTAACATTGCTTCGTAGCGAGACGATATCTACATTCATCGTCGTCTCTGATTGTCGCGATCGTTGTGTCGAACACAGTGTCGAATTGTTTAGTGATGTGCCAACCCGGAATAAACACAACTCGAGTTAACTCGAGTTGAAATTCACGTAACTCGAGTTCAACTCGAGTTAAATGGGTGAAATGAAACTGAGTAAATGATTTTTCGTAACAATATTTGAACAAAATTGAACAAATTCAGCATAAATATGTCCATACATTATAATGGTCCCCATGGACCATTATAATTAAAGTAGGTAGAATTCAAATAAAAAAGAAATGTATTTATTTATGCTTTATGTATTTAGGATTAAATTTTCATAACATAAATAAATTAAGTATTTCTATTAATTAACAACAAAACTATATTTGTATGAATCTGAAAACTGTTTGCACTTAGCATGTCCATTAACTGGCGATTCAAATAAATGCCAAACAACAGATTTCCTTTTAGGTCCCGGCATTTTTTCTATACAGTACCTAATAATTCGAAAAATTAACAACAATAACAACCGGTACTCCAAAATAACCTCAAATCTGCAACAATGCAATGTTGTGTAGTTGTGACATTGACATAATTGACATTTGTAGCGAATTAAATTAATGAAAAAAAAAGGTTATTTAAAAAATCTAAAAAAACCCGACTGCTCAACTGAAATGCAAGGAACAAGCACATTTTTATTTTAAAAAGTGACAAGCAGGCGGGACCCAAAAGATCATATTTTTTTTTTAAATTTGACGGGTCCGCCTGCTTGTCACTTTTTAAAATAAAAATGTGCTTGTTCCTTGCATTTCAGTTGAGCAGTCGGGTTTTTTAGATTTTTTTAAATAACTTTTTTTTTCAACTTTTCAGTTAAAATATTAATTAACATTTTTTTAATTTTCCCGGTCGTGTCACATTGGCACCCCACCGGATTCAGAAAGTGAAAGAGCTCAAGTCCATATTTTAAACTTTCTCTTTGTATTGGTTTTGCTACTATTACACTAATGATAAATATGATATACTTTTTTGAAATCCTTGTAGTAAGCCCTTTAATTTGATACCCATATTGTGGCATTCGAAAAAAAATATTTTTTTTTCACTATGTATAATAACTTCGCACAGCCGCCATGTTTGATTTTTTCAAATGTCACCTATCTAAGAACACTTGGGCTGCTAAGACAAATCTAACGATACTTAAATTATGTGAAACCGTTCAGTGGTTCTGGAGATATGAGGTAATAAAGAATATTACAAACATACATATATACATACATACAAGATACGCGCGAAAAACATAACCCTTCCTTTGCAGTCGGGTAAATAGTCATAAATGATCGGCAAACCTCGCATTAACCTCGCGTATTCAAATCGACTAAATCGAGTTAAAGAGAATTCAACTCGAGAATCCGACTCGATCTAAGCCCAACTCGAATTAGTAAATCAAGTTGACACATCACTAATCAGTGTCAGTCAAGAAGTGTCAAATCGGATCAAAATCATCAAACCCGTGAACTTTTTATTTGTTGTTGCTTTTAATGATAAGAATAATTATATAGTGAGTGTTGCGTTTAATCCTGTTCAAATTATAATAAAAACAATATTTTGACAGTGGTAAGTGAATAGAGTGTTATAACTTTTAGATCGTCTCCAATACTTAATGGTATTCAAAATAAAACGATGATGGAGTAATCAATATTTTAATGTTTAGTGATAAAACATGGAATCAAGAGTGCGAGCAAGTCCCGAACAATTGTCAACGCTGCTTGAGTATACGGAAACGTAAGTAAATCCAAGTTTTATTCATGAGTATGTAATGTAAACAATGACGCAATCTTATCAATGAAATACTTATATTGAATCTTTGTTTGTTTATGTTACAGTCATGGTGACCTGGCGATGCCTCTTGCTGGATCACAAGGTCGGGTTGTTGTAATATTGGTTTTATGGAATTTTATGTCTATGGTTTACTGGCAGGTTTTTAAGTCTATGGCATTTAAAACCAAAATGTTGTTAGGAATGTTTTTAAATGTGACAAGATAGATGAAAAGAAAAGTCAAGTAGAAAATATTGTGAGTTGAAGATATAGTCGTAGTCGGAGTGGTTGTATATGGTCCATCATAAATGATTTAGTTTTTTAGAGCAGTTTACCAATTTTATCAAACATGTATAGAATGTAATTTAGAATTTTGTAAAGGGTTTTGGGAATGAAATAAAACGCAGTGAAACTACAGAATGAAGTAATTTATTTGAATAAAGGATCCCACACTTACAACATCTTGGTAAGAGAACTATTCGATATTTTTAACAGGAAAGTGGGAGTTGATGATGTGCATCGATATAGACAACTGATTGGTTCATTGTTGTATTTGGTTAATAAAACAAGACTGGATCTGGCTTTTCATGTTGGTTATTGTAGTAGGCATCAAGAACATCCTAACTTGAATGATTTTGCAAATATTAAGAATCTTTTTAGATATATTAAAAATACAGTCAGCAGTGGTATACAGTATGTTCGTGGTAATGATTTAACTTTGAAAGCGTATTGTGATGCAGACTTTGCAGGTGATCCTGATACTAGGAAAAGTACGACTGGCTTTGTAATATTTTATGGTGGTGGTCCAATTCATTGGTGTTCTCGTAAACAGTCAGTCACCGCTCTTTCCAGTACTGAGGCTGAATATATTTCTGCAGCCGAATGTATAAAAGACCTCTTATACATTCAGAGTCTGATCTTCGAGTTGACAAACAAATTACCAAAAACACAGTTGTTTGTTGATAATCAATCAGCTATAGTATTGATTAAAAATGGAATTTTGAATAGAAGAAGCAAACATATTGATGTAACGTATCATTTTATTAAGGAAAAATAGATAAAAATTTGTTGGAAGTTCATTATTGTCCAACTAAAAATAATTTGGCAGATATACTAACTAAACCACTGGACAGAACAAAGTTTTTGAGATTGAGACAGTGTATAGTGAGTGATACATAAAGGACATTTTGTAATGTGATGAATTATGTAGGTTTATTAGTATATAAGGTTGTTTGAGAATTAATTTGAAACGTTAGTCTTTAAGTTAGTTATGTAAGGTGTTTAGATTAATTAATTCAAAAGTTTGTTTGTTGTATTGAGTTAAGTTGGGTGGTTTAATTGAGTTGGGTTTTTAAAAATGAGTTGATAGGAGTTAAATAGGAGATGTTATTCTAATTGCAATAAACATAAAATTCAGAGGGGATGTTGTAATATTGGTTTTATGGAATTTTATGTCTATGGTTTACTGGCAGGTTTTTAAGTCTATGGCATTTAAAACCAAAATGTTGTTAGGAATGTTTTTAAATGTGACAAGATAGATGAAAAGAAAAGTCAAGTAGAAAATATTGTGAGTTGAAGATATAGTCGTAGTCGGAGTGGTTGTATATGGTCGATCATAAATGATTTAGTTTTTTAGAGCAGTTTACCAATTTTATCAAACATGTATAGAATGTAATTTAGAATTTTGTAAAGGGTTTTGGGAATGAAATAAAACGCAGTGAAACTACAGAATGAAGTCATTTATTTGAATAAAGGATCCCACACTTACAACATCTTGGTAAGAGAACTATTCGATATTTTTAACACGGGTAAGGTCAGATCGATTATGGTCTGAACTTACCAACATTTTGAATGCTGTTGGCAGTGGTGTCAGCAAGACTACAGATAAGTGGAAAAAAGTAAGGACCTAATGAACATTTTTGGAAAGACTGGTGTGATGCTAGCAATCCTAGCTATGTTTTCAAGGGTTTTGGATAAGTAGACACACCCTTGCGGTTATGAAGGTTGGCTTGTCATTGCTTCTCTGTTATTACTAGACTGGGGATTTTCGACATGATGATGATCAGTCTCTGACAACCATAGTACAAGCTATGCTTTGGGGTCCGATGGCCATATGAGAACATGCCCCGGATGTTTATTTACTTTTCAATTAATTTCAAAGTACTTGCCAAATTTTTGGCTTTTTAATCTCATTTACACTTATAACATACTTATGACTATGACTGATCTAGGTGTGGGCAGATTGGAAGTCTAAGACGAAAAAAAGGCATTGACCATAAGGCAAATGATTGCCTTATGGTCAATGCCTTTTTTTCGTGTTGCATGAGCAAGAGGGACTGGAGGTGGGCTAGCAAGCAGGCAAACCTTGTCAGCTAGTGATGAAAGAGCGCTGGCTATAATGGGTGCTTTAGCAGTGGACGAGCAAGTCTCTGTAGAAGAGCTAGGATTTAATGTAAGTATTTTACATCTTCAAGGCTCATGCTCAATAATGAGCTAATTTTCTCTAGTAGGCAGATGTTTTATAAAATATTCAAATTTCTATGAACAATGGTCAATCAACAATAAAAATAAATGATGTTAGTTAATGGCAACAAAAGTTACTTAGTTAACATGAAAGACACCATTTCGTTTTTATTTTTTGATTATTTAGTTTAAATTGGTTTAAGTGGTTATTAATTAGTATTTGTAAATTATACTATATAAAGCTAAATTACCACTCACTGACTCACTGACATAATTGTTCTCCCAGATGGTGGATGGGGAGTTGGGTATATTTTGACAGATTCGTAAACAAGTAACTCTGAAACCTACGGGAAAAGTGCCAAACCTCCCCTTTTCCCCCCCCTTCTCCCCCCTCCCTATCGTATCTCGGAAACTACGAGACCCGTATTTTTTTTTTACGGATTCGTATAGAGGAGGCTCGGTAAAGTAAAAACCATTTTTCAAAGTCCCCCCCCCGCCCCCCTTCTCCCCTCCCTTTAGGCGGATCTCGGAATCTAAGAGACTTGGAACATTTTTTTTTTCAGATTCATTTAGAGGGGCAATGCTTTAGTCGAAATACTTGTGCAACCCCCCCCCCATCACCCCCCCCCCCTCTTTTTTTTTTTTTTTTTCACAAGCACGCGAGGTGCTTGCACCTCGCGCAACACGCAAATACTTGATTTAGAGGGGCAATGCTTTAGTTTTTTTCACAAGCACGCGAGGTGCTTGCACCTCGCGCACCACGCAAATACTAGTATTATATATATAACTGAAAAAAAGTTGTCATAATTTTTACATAACTACATCCTAAAATAAATATTTTTTTCAGTAATACATAATTTCATTAATATATATACATTATTTTAATAAATCTACCACAACCAATCTTTTTCAGGGACCTCAATGTTCTGCACAAGATGATCCCGGCGCCCAAGATGATACAGTATATTTTGGAAATTGTAGATGGTAAGTCTAGATTTAAAATATCATAATATTTTTTATAGTGAATTTTTATTATGTAAGTACATAATGTAAAATCCCTCCCCAAACAGGAAACCTCAGTTTTGCTTTTTATATTCTATATCTGTGTGGGTCAATTTTCATCCTTTGTTCAGCCGTTTTTGCGTGATTGACTAAGAAACCAACAAATATCCAAACCTTCACATTTTACAATATTAGCAGGATTTGATTTAAAAAACATTTTCAACAAACAAAGGAGGTATCCATAAATTGTCAATATATTAACACTATAAGTAACACTCATTTTCTTTTGCAGAAACTCCACAACTGACATCTTCACCACAACCTTCCACTTCACAGCCATCAAATAATTGGCTTCTGCCTTCCTCATCCCAGATGCAAACACCACCACCCCTCCCGCTCGTGCGCACTCCACCTTCGGCTCAAGGACGGGTGCCTGGCTTGGACATGACGTCGTGTGTACATCTCTTCCTGGGATCCTGGTTCAGCATTTGATATAGGTGTCATCAACCAGAACCGCTGTGAAAAGCCAGAATCTCCTAAAAAAAAAAAATTATTTGTTAATAGACTACTTCAGTTCTAATAAAGAATTGTATAATCGTTGTTTATTTGTAGTTATGCTCACTTAAATATAGTAAATTACTACTTGGAGTATAAGGCCATTTCAGATGTCTCACTATTATTATATTATATTATATAAAGCTAAATTACCACTCACTCACTCACTCACTGACTGACTCATTGACATAATTGTTCTCCCAGATGGTGGATGGGGAGGTGGGTATATTTTGACAGATTCGTAAACAAGTAACTCTCAAACCTACGGGAAAAGTGCCCAAGCACCTAGCGCAACACGCAAATACTTGATTTAGAGGGGCAATGCTTTAGTTTTTTTCACAAGCACGCGAGGTGCTTGCACCTCGCGCAACACGCAAATACTAGTTATATTATATTATATAAAGCTAAATTACCACTCACTGACTGACTGACTAACTCACTCATTGACATAATTGTTCTCCCAGATGGTGGATGGGGAGGTGGGTATATTTTGACAGATTCGTAAACAAGTAACTCTCAAACCTACGGGAAAAGTGCCAAACCTCCCCTTTTCACCCCCCTTCTCCCCCCTCCCTATCGTATCTCGGAAACTACGAGACCCGTATTTTTTGTTTTTTACGGATTCGTATAGAGGAGGCTCGGTAAAGTAAAAACCATTTTTCAAAGTCCCCCCCCCCCCCCGCCCCCCTTCTCCCCCCCTTTAGGCGGATCTCGGAATCTAAGAGACTTGGAACATTTTTTTTTTCAGATTCATTTAGAGGGGCAATGCTTTAGTCAAAATACTTGTGCAACCCCCCCCCCCATCACCCCCCCCCCCCTCTTTTTTTTTTTTTTTTTCACAATCTCGCGAGGTGCTTGCACCTCGCGCAACACGCAAATACTAAACCCCCCCATCACCGCCCCCCTATTTTTTTTTTTTTTTTTTCACAAGCATGCGAGGTGCTTGCACCTCGCGCAACACGCAAATACTTGATTTAGAGGGGCAATGCTTTAGTTTTCTTCACAAGCACGCGAGGTGCTTGCACCTCGCGCAACACGCAAATACTAGTTATACTATATAAAGCTAAATTACCACTCACTGACTGACTCACTCACTCACTCATTGACATAATTGTTCTCCCAGATGGTGGATGGGGAGGTGGGTATATTTTGACAGATTCGTAAACAAGTAACTCTCAAACCTACGGGAAAAGTGCCAAACCTCCCCTTTTCCCCCCCCTTCTCCCCCCTCCTATCGTATCTCGGAAACTACAAGACCCGTATTTTTTGTTTTTTACGGATTCGTATAGAGGAGGCTCGGTAAAGTAAAAACCATTTTTCAAAGTCCCCCCCCCGCCCCCCTTCTCCCCCCCTTTAGGCGGATCTCGGAATCTAAGAGACTTGGAACATTTTTTTTTTCAGATTCATTTAGAGGGGCAATGCTTTAGTCAAAATACTTGTGCAACCCCCCCCCATCACCCCCCCCCCTCTTTTTTTTTTTTTTTTCACAAGCTCGCGAGGTGCTTGCACCTCGCGCAACACGCAAATACTAAACCCCCCCATCACCGCCCCCCTTTTTTTTTTTTTTTTTTTCACAAGCACGCGAGGTGCTTGCACCTCGCGCAACACGCAAATACTTGATTTAGAGGGGCAATGCTTTAGTTTTCTTCACAAGCACGCGAGGTGCTTGCACCTCGCGCAACACGCAAATACTAGTTATACTATATAAAGCTAAATTACCACTCACTGACTGACTCACTCCCTCACTCATTGACATAATTGTTCTCCCAGATGGTGGATGGGGAGTATAGTATTTGTTATTACAAATACCAAATAACTTACGTTTTCTTTGTAATCATAATCCATAATTCATCCATCAAAACAAATATTTTCTTGTCATGACATTTTTTACGTCAAGGCTGACAAACTGTAATTTTTTCCTTCTTGTAGTCACTTAATGGCTAATAGACTAAAAAGGTTGTTCATACTTTTATTATATAATTGTTATTCACTTTTATCGATAGGACTAGCTTAATATTGTATACTATATTGTGGTTGTCTACTGATTAACGGCATTTTAAATTATAATTATAAATTTCTAAAACACACTCTCAGATTTTATCGAAGAGGTTTAATAAATTATGCTCGAATATAACTGGCTGATCAAATAACTGGCAAGATGGACTATTTTGGACTCTACAATTTGAATTCTGGTACAGAATGAGAGTGGAATGGATTTTGAACGCTGAGCTGGGTATAAAAGGCGCTGGGGGCCATCTCCGGGCAGTTCAGTCTTAGACCAGTTTTTAGAAGAGTTTAGTTCTCGACGACTTTTGACGAAGAGGAAGTGCAGTACCCGCTACCCTGACTCCTTGCTGGGAGCCTGCTGCCTTGACTCCTTGCTGAGAGCCCGCTATCCTGACTCCTTGCTGGGAGCCTGCTGCCTTGACTCCTTGCTGAGAGCCTGCTGCCTTGACTCCTTGCTGAGAGCCTGCTGCCCTGACGCCTTGCTGAGAGCCTGCTGCCTTGACTCCTTGCTGAAAGCCTGCTGCCCTGACGCCTTGCTGAGAGCCTGCTGCCCTGACGCCTTGCTGAGAGCCTGCTGCCCTGACGCCTTGCTGAGAGCCTGCTGCCCTGACGCCTTGCTGAGATCCTGCTGCCCTGACGCCTTGCTGGGAGCCTGCTGCCCTGACGCCTTGCTGAGAGCCTGCTGCCCAGACGCCTTGTTGGGAGCCTACTGCCAGACCGAGTGGCCTGCCAAGCCGTCCCGCAAGTACTATTTTCTAAACCTCCTCCTCTTCTCTCCTGAGAGTGTGTTAGATAGGTAGGTAGGCCGGTTTCTAGGATAGGTAGATAGGTAGACAGGTTTTTATATAATACTGTATATAAATAATATATTAAATTTAATGGTACATTTACCCTCTTTTATTGGTGAAGAAGAAGGTATCGTTACAGTTTGGCGCCCAACGTAAAATCATAGCTAGTCGGTTTAATTTTTTTTTTCAAAATTCTAAAAGAAACTATTACTAGTAACTTTTTTCTTTGGACTCATTTTTTGGCTTAGACTCTTTTTTAATATTAAGTTCTAGGATAGGAGACTCACTCTTTACACTAACACTATACTAGACTTCCTCTTCACACGAACACTAGTTTATCACCTCTTTTACCACTAGTTTATTCCCTCTTTAACCTCTTATAACACTTTTTTTTATTTTTTTGTGATCTTACTCTTACTCAACCTCTTTCTTATATTTAATTTATCCTCTTGAGTTTTTTTTAGCACTCTTTAACCCTCTCATTTACCTGCCCTCTCCCTCTTTACCTTCTTTTGCTATCTATAATATTAATTTTCAGTCATGGATAGAATTATACTCCACTCATCGTCAAAAAATAAACAACGATTTAAGTATATAATTATGTAAATATATTCATCTTTCGTACTATATTCATGACTCATCTCTATCTTCTTCTCTTCTTTTAACTATCGAGTTCTTTTCGGCTTATTGAAACTCAATAGTTTATTTTATTTCTTTCTTTAACTTTGTTCTTAAACTTTAAGAGGCTTCTCTTAATTTTTATTTTTTCTCTTCTATCTGAACTAATCAGATATCACTTAGAAGTGCGTTTAGGTACATATTACCAAACCTTCTCCCTTTCTAACTCTCCAAGTTAGTTTATTACTATTTATCGACTCTAAAGTTGATCGAAGCGGCTAGCAACTTCGTAAAAATAAGCCTTTGCTAAACCTTGTTTTTTATGTTATCGACTCTAAAGTTGATCGAAGCGGCTAGCAACTTCGTAAAAATAAGCCTTTGCTAAATCTTGTTTTTTTTTATTGATGGGTTTTCGACGCGAGCGGACTGACAGACTCCGAAAACAAGCCTACTGTCATGTACTAATCAGGTCGAGTAGTGATCATTGAATGTGAATCCTACCTGACCTAACTTCGTGAGATGTTGGTGTGATTGAATGAGGCATGTAAGTTATATGAATGTGGACAAACTTTAACCTTACAAAATTTTTGTTCTAGACCAAAAATTTTCTCGGGGTCGATGGGGAAATATAGTATTTGTTATTACAAATACCAAATAACTTACGTTTTCTTTGTAATCATAATCCATAATTCATCCATCAAAACAAATATTTTCTTGTCATGACATTTTTTACGTCAAGGCTGACAAACTGTAATTTTTTCCTTCTTGTAGTCACTTAATGGCTAATAGACTAAAAAGGTTGTTCATACTTTTATTATATAATTGTTATTCACTTTTATCGATAGGACTAGCTTAATATTGTATACTATATTGTGGTTGTCTACTGATTAACGGCATTTTAAATTATAATTATAAATTTCTAAAACACACTCTCAGATTTTATCGAAGAGGTTTAATAAATTATGCTCGAATATAACTGGCTGATCAAATAACTGGCAAGATGGACTATTTTGGACTCTACAATTTGAATTCTGGTACAGAATGAGAGTGGAATGGATTTTGAACGCTGAGCTGGGTATAAAAGGCGCTGGGGGCCATCTCCGGGCAGTTCAGTCTTAGACCAGTTTTTAGAAGAGTTTAGTTCTCGACGACTTTTGACGAAGAGGAAGTGCAGTACCCGCTACCCTGACTCCTTGCTGGGAGCCTGCTGCCTTGACTCCTTGCTGAGAGCCCGCTATCCTGACTCCTTGCTGGGAGCCTGCTGCCTTGACTCCTTGCTGAGAGCCTGCTGCCTTGACTCCTTGCTGAGAGCCTGCTGCCCTGACGCCTTGCTGAGAGCCTGCTGCCTTGACTCCTTGCTGAAAGCCTGCTGCCCTGACGCCTTGCTGAGAGCCTGCTGCCCTGACGCCTTGCTGAGAGCCTGCTGCCCTGACGCCTTGCTGAGAGCCTGCTGCCCTGACGCCTTGCTGAGATCCTGCTGCCCTGACGCCTTGCTGGGAGCCTGCTGCCCTGACGCCTTGCTGAGAGCCTGCTGCCCAGACGCCTTGTTGGGAGCCTACTGCCAGACCGAGTGGCCTGCCAAGCCGTCCCGCAAAAGTTAATGGCTTTGGCGGCGTTGGTGGAATTGGCGGCGCGGGCCGTCGTGGTGTGTCTCCAGGAAGACCTTTGTTAACGGCTGCTGAGGAAGCCTCTCTTGTACCTCCTCCTCCGGCTCCTCTTGTGCGTCCCGCAAAAGCTATCGTTACAGGAGGTGGGTATATTTTGACAGATTCGTAAACAAGTAACTCTCAAACCTACGGGAAAAGTGCCCAAGCACCTAGCGCAACACGCAAATACTTGATTTAGAGGGGCAATGCTTTAGTTTTTTTCACAAGCACGCGACGTGCTTGCACCTCGCGCAACACGCAAATACTAGTTATACTATATAAAGCTAAATTACCACTCACTGACTCACTCACTCACTCATTGACAGAATTGTTCTCCCAGATGGTGGATGGGGAGGTGGGTATATTTTGACAGATTCGTAAACAAGTAACTCTCAAACCTACGGGAAAAGTGCCAAACCCCCCCTTTTTTTCACAAGCACGCGAGGTGCTTGCACCTCGCGCAACACGCAAATACTAGTTCTTATATAATATCCCTTATTTATCATATGAACTCAATGGATTTCATATGATAAATAAGGGATATTTTATATTTATAAATACATAGTTATATACATAGTTTCGATGAAGTTTGTTAACAACATAGTTTTATATTATGATTAGAATTTAATGATATCCTTTTCTATTAAAAACATATGTTCTTCCTCAACCGGTCTTGTGATAGCAATATTAGGTACAGTCAATGCACCCATCACACCAGGCAAATTATGTGTCCTTTGAAATCTGTAAATTATTTTACAACAAATACCAAAAAGTTACTATTGAGGTATGTAGGAACCTAAGAAAAAATTTTAATTAGGGATTTGACCTATTTAAAAAAAAAACGTACTTATCTTTAATTAAGGATCTCTCGTGTGGCGTTTGTGGATACACTATCCACCTGCTGACCATCTAATTGTGATTAAGGGCGTTCACAAATCACGACCTCCCTGATGCAGCGACTTGTTGTCCGCTGCGTCAAATACTGGCCCACACCCACAATTTTTTTGTACAACCCTGTAGCTAATAAGCTAAGAGCACACAGCACCTGAAAAATACAATAATACATAGGTAGGTACCTATTTGGGTTGATGTGATTTTATTTTAATTTACAGCAGTTAATAAATTATTGTGCGCATTGTGCGGTACCACAAAATTATTGTTGTATAGTATAAACTAAAGCCGGCTCTTCACGTTGGCCAACGCAGTGGTGAATGTAGTGGCCAATGCCTATTGGTTAACGTGTAGATGGGGTGTTTGTGTACCCAAGATGAACAAACACCCCATCTACACGTTGGCCAATAGGCATTGGCCACTATGTTGGCCAACGTGAAGACGAAGATGCTTTAACCCAAGTTATAAAGTGCGACAACTAACAACTTATGTAGGTACCTAGATGCCTGCATTACCTATAATCAAATTGGTTTATTAATGTAAAATTTCTTACCTTTATTTCCAGGGGAATTTCAGGGGAACCTTTTAATCCAGCATGACCTTTTAGGTCGTTACATAACTTCCTAAATGTTTTTTTATTAAGCCTGAAATGTTGAATAAACAACAATTCTGGCATATCCTCAATTGTTTCCAATTGCCGTCGCTGTCTTAATAGCATTTGGCGCCTCACCCAGGTGTTCTCGTTATTGTTTCATATTGAATACGACACGCACTTGGCTGTTATAAAACCTACGGAACCCTACACTGCGCGTGGCCCGACACGCACTTGACCGGTTTTTTGGTTACTTACCGATGATAGGTGACGTTAGGTGATGTGTTTAGTTTTACCCTTCCTTTATAATTTCGGCACAGTTTAATAGCGCATACCATCATTTTATCACTGTTATTTGTTTATTACTTAGCGCGCATAATACGTAGTGACACCAAAGGGACACGATCGGCACTAATCACTAATCGGCGGGTAAGAACTTGTAAGCCAACAGCTGGCTGATATTTTTTGACACGTTTGCGCGCATTTGATGCTCCATCTAGAGATTATATGATCTAAGGATTATAAACGAAGAAATAAAAACGCATTAACCACTTAATGTCAAAAATCAGCTGTTGAATGAAATCCGGCCAAATTGTTTCAATAACTACAACGTTTTAACATTCGTTTCGTTATCTTTTATGGCGATCACGATCGAAGCGAAGGCGAACACTGAAAGCGCTGCTTGTCTACGCATAGTACGCATTTGTATGGGATAAACACGATAACGATTCGTTGCGAATTTATAACATTGTCTACCAACTTGCGATAACGATGTCGATTGACCACGTGACTTATGTCAATCCCATACATTTCAGTCTTTTCTAACTTCGTTATCGTTTTAAATTGTTACTTTGGCTAAGCCCCCTGATTCGTCTTTACTTAGAATTGAATTCTTTTCTTCTATTTACAGATGTGATTCGGAAAAGAAAAAGGAGGTGTACGAGAAAAAATTGTGAAGCAGATGTGTGCACCACAAAAATTGCCTTCGAGAAATATAAAGCCCATAGGTTAAGAGAAAAAAAACAAATAAAAAGTAAAATCTGAAAAGTCAAGAAACAAACGTCGCAAACATATGGTCTGTTCTTCATCGCCCTTCAAAACTAAGTTTGCACATCGGTTTTTCTGCTACCAGCGTTCAAATTTATACAATAAGGTAAATCGAGCCTTAACGATATATCCCTTGCCAAAAACCAAATGTAAGTCTTTGGTTTCGGACTGGTTACAAAATTTGGATTATAATTTTACAGAAAGTCTACTTAATTCAAATTAAATTAGTACGACATAAGTTTATAACTTGCACCAAAACCTTCTCACGTACACCTCGGCACACCGCACCTGACACTTAACACTCCAATAGTCGCGCGTTCTACCATTGTAGAACGCGTATACATTTTGTTGAATTTTGTCGCAAGTTGAAGGTCACTCACGCACACATTCTTAGTATTCCTCTATTACTAGGCAATAAACAATAGTAGTGTTCTTGCGGCGACGGATGCGGCCGCATATCTGTGAAATTTGGCGCCAAAAGTGAATTTCTACGATTGTAGAGCGCGCGACCACTCCCGTGACATTTTTCTCGTAAGTTGCCGTTCATGTTTTTTGTTGTAATAATGTTTATTACCTTTTTATTTATTGTTATGTTTTATTTTTATTGTTATGATATGTACAACATATTGTAAGATTAGTAGTAACAAGAGTGGTCCTTTTTTTTCAGAGAAATGGCTTCCCGCAGTGAAGAAGAGAGAATTAGTAGATGGCTGGAGGGAGTAGACCAGTGTCTACTCCCTCCAGCCATCAACTAATTCTCTAATTCAGCCATCTACTAATCCTAGTGATATAGTAGAGAGTGACCCTGAAGATCGATTATTAGAAGAGGACTGGTTGGAAGAATCTCAGCACGATATGGAATTTGGATACGGATATTGTGGACAAAATGTGCGGTTCTTACGACGTTTCCAGAAACTAAACGTTGGCCGCTCACTGTATTCTTTGATATGATGAATATAAGTGCCATAAACGGATAATATGTTGTGTATACAATAAACAAGGGCTACAGTAACAAGCCTCGAAAAGATTATTTGTATGAAATTGGTTTTCAACTTGTCGCTCCATGCATAAAGCGCAGAATAACTGTCGAAAGCATTCCAAAATCCCTGAAAATAAAAGGAAAACTTCTTTTGGGTCCAAATGATCCCTCTGAGTTCAACCCAGGTCCAGCACAACCTTCAAACACCGGACGTGTTGGTAAATGTTCTTTATGTGGCAGAGCGAGCAACAAGTCCACCAGGAAGCTGTGTTATATATGTAACAAGTGGATTTGTCCCGACCATCAGGTTCTTCTTTGTCCCGACTGTGCCAAAAACGAAGAAATGGAGGTGGAAGATATGACTGATTAAGAAATATGAGACTTATAATGTTACGAGCAAAGATTTTGCGTTCATTTTTTGTTTTTTTCAAAAAGGCTGTTTTTTAGTTCCTAATATGTTTAAATTTGATTATGTTTTGTTTGTTTTAGCTTTATAATAATAAAGTTTATCTCAATATTTTTTATTTATGAAACTTTGCTTTAAAACTCCATCATTAAATATGTTCTACAAATGTAGAGCGCGCGACTACTAACGTCCCAAATAGAGGCGCGCCTACTGGAGTGTTAACACTACACACTAACATTACCTACACACTCGCATTTACACACAAATACAGGCGCCTTGATTTTGATTATAGTTTATTTTTAATTTCTACCCTCAAAAATATAATAACTTAAGTTTTTAATCCTAAATCTCCTTATCTATAACGGTAAATTGTAATATAATGTTTGTTTTTTTATTTTATAAGTAAAACTTTCTGTTCTTCCGTGGGGTGGGGACCTGGTGATTTGTAATACAGGCATTTTACGCCTAATTCAGACACCAGCTCCTCACATTGCTAACAAATAAAAAAAACCTATTTGTGAAACCTAGAATAAGTTTGTCATTGTGAGGAGAAATAAAATAAAGTTATTATTATTAAGTTATTAGTTATTATTATATTTTTATATTTCTTTCGTTAAATTCGTATCCATTGAATTTAGCGAAAGAAACAATGAACCTTGCATATAATAAAATTAACCCTATAAGAATTAATTATTCATGGCGCATCACTATGCTATCGATATTCTATGCCGGATGGTTATCGTGACGTTTATAGTACGCTGTGGGTCATCACTAGATGACATTACGACACTAGCGCTTGGCGCATATTTTTGGAACTAGACGTACCATATTACTGTCCTATCTGTCTCTGATTTATTTAAAGTTATCTGTGACTACTCGTACCGACTGTCTAAAATTAATAAATGATAGCCGGGACCAACGCCTTGATGTGCTTCCCGAGGCACGAAACAATCTCGATATATGTAAAGATGATTGATCAATAAGGTCGACAATAGCATTTATTTTTTTTCACCACAAGCTCATTAGAAATAGTTAAATAAAAATATAAAAATAATATATATTTTTCCAACATAATTGTATGAAAAGATTTAACAATATTTTACAATTAATTAGGTACTAATTATAATATTACATTTGTAAAATAACAATTTGTATAATAATTTGTAATATTTGTTAAATAGGTGTGTTTAAATTTTGGTGTACAATAAAGTATATTCTATCTATCTATCTGCATTGTTCGAATATTATAATATTCGCATATTATAATTAAATTGTCAGCTTATGAAAATTATATACATATTGCGCATTTGTTCGAAAGAGTTACTGCGGCCTCGGAACACAAAGGGCAAATGACGGAACACAGATGGGTTTCAGTCAGTAAAAGTCTGAAACACCCTCCCGCTTCGCACAGATCATGAGGCAGTGTCATTGGATGATTTCCCATCCTTAAATCTATACTATTATTATAAAGAGGTAAAATTTGTAAGTTTGTATGTATGGGGTAATCTCTGAAACTACCGAACAGATTTTGAAAATTCTTTCGCTTACATGTAGCTGCATTATCCCTAAGTGCTATAGTCTATAAATTATCTTTATATGATGCACATTAGCCGAGCTATTATAATCTTTGTCAAGCAAGTCGGGGACGGGATCCCGTGGAATATTTTCGACTTCTACGCGGACGAAGTCGGGGGCAGAAGCTAGTAATATATATATCTATATATAAACATGTATATACTTCATATGACACAAACCACATCGCGTTGAGGTTCACAAACATAAATTAAAACTTAATTATTCAATTCATTTAATTCAGACATGCGTCCATAGTAATTATAAGCTTACGCTCGTTGTATAATTAAATTATACAATAGGCATAAACTTTTTTAAATTAAAGCATAAATAAATAAATATGTAAGAATGACGTCGAAAACGTCCGATTTTCAAAAACATAGGTAAGGTTAAGAATTTTATTATCATAAGTAATTTCCATCATCACCGTTCCTCTCAAAATCATCATCATCAACATCATCATGTTGCTGGATGCAGCCTAACTAACTAGCGTAATAGTAAACATTTTGTTTAGCAACATGGTTGCATAAACATGTTGCCGAGTTGCTGTCAATATATTACAGGCAACACTTGAGTTGCGGAGTTGATCACGCCATGTTGCAGAATTGACGCCCGGCGAGCGAAAACATCAGTTTATCAACAAATATTGACGCGTGTGGACGTGTTTGCAACTGTTTAGAAACATGGCGGTAGTATGGAGCAACGATAAAATTATGCAATTAATAGAGTTACTAAATGATCCATCTGTCATTCTGAGGTCACTCATCAAATTTTCTCTTTGCAGGAGATAGTTTCGCACCCACCATGTTTTATCTTTTTTTTATTAGAAATCTTATACATCAGATACAGAGAACACAACAACACTACTTCCTCGGGCAGCATTTCAACGCAGACAGGCGTGTGTGGACAACCCATATTGGTTAAAACAAAGTTTCCAGCAGCATTCTCGCCGTTCATCAACAACATTGATCAACTGTTGCTAAACAAATGTTTACCATGAATACGAGGCTTTCGTGTTTTAAAGGGAACGACTGTCTATCTGACATCCACCCAGTAACTGGGTAACAAGATACCCCTTGGCCAGGGTATCAGATTTTCTGGTTTGCGAGACCCACAAACACGCATTGAGCCCGAGTGGTAGAATAAGGCCCATTCCTTGTCGTAGAAAGGAGGCCTGTATCCCAGCACTGAGGTTACTGAAATGAGGTACAAAGTAATTGCTTATTACTAAATAAATACATATGCTTTGGTTGAAGTTATATTTACAAATCTTACTAATATTATACAATGTGTAACGGAAACCCCATGTCTATCTAAAAGGGTTGAAGACAATATTTGGTATGGAGTCTTTTTGACGTGATTTTTGATTCGATGAAGCTGGCTGCACGCACGAAAATACATGACTCATGCGGCGTTACCTCGCTCTGAGGCGTTCCATTTAAGGCTTGAAGTGCAAACGAGAGCGCGGAACGAGCGACAAAGAGGCACAATCGGCCTCCGCGTTCGGCAGCGTTCGACATCTGTCTTTCTCCTACTTGAGTGAGCGATGCGTCCGCGTGGACAGCTGCTATACAATAATACATTTACATGTTTTCGTCAAGTATGAAGTGCAGTGAAAACTACTTTTTCACTTCTCATGCTCTGAAAGTGCTTCTTTGTGCAGGGTATAGGCTGCACAAAATCGAATTTTGTGCACAAGGGCATTAACGTATCTACTCATAAATGTATTATATTAAGGCAAAGAAAATGAGCCATACAGCCAAATGCAATAAGAAGTTCATAGATAGAATTTGTTATTATATAATATTTACTTTAATTTATTTGCCTTGTGTGTTTTTTAAGATATAATAGATATTAAAATTTTAATTCAAGTCAACTAACCTACCGTAGGTTAGTTGATTTAAGAAAATTATTATTACAAAATTAATTTAATAGTAGGCTGTATAGGTCTGCAGCCTAATATCAATGTAGAAAGATTTTAAAAAAATAAAGCGGCGGGAAACAGCTCTTGTTCTTTTTTCGTGCATTTATTAATTTCTTCAATTTGCTAAAATTGTTAAAAATGTCCAGTGAAGAAGAGGATTTAACAGTCTCTCCTAATACGCTTATGAAAATGAATGCACAGAGAGTTGTGCAACAGATATTACCGCCAAAGTCTCGAGAAAAATATCTCAAAGTTTACGATAATTTTGTAAATTGGAGAAAAGAAAAACTAGTAACTACGTTCTCGGAAAGTGTTCTTTTGAGTTATTTTGATGAATTATCCATAAATTTTAGCCGTCTATACTGTGGAGTATATATTCCATGCTGAAAGCAACATTACAAAGGAAGGACAATGTTAATATACAAAATTATTCGAAGCTTACATCTTTGTTGAAGAGGCTTTCAAGTGGGCACAAAAGCAAGAAAAGCAAGGTCCTTTCAGCTAATCAAGTGGAAACCTTCTTAAATAACGCTCCAGATGAAACATATTTGGCCACAAAAGTACGTAATACACATTCCTTTCATATTTTATTGCTCATATACCTATTGCTCTTTTGTTCTAAAGTGTATAAAAGTTATTAATTTTGTTTTAGGTGGCACTTATATTTGGTATAAGCGGTGCGTGCCGAGGCATTGAACTTGCGAACATTACGCTTGCGACGTAAAGACGGACACGCTTTTGCAAGCAATAAACTTACCCGACACAAAAAACAAACGGGAGCGAACATTTGTTGTCAAAGGAGATTACCTAAAAATAGTTAAAAATTACCAAGCTCTACGTCCTCAAAACGTGTCGACTAATAAATTTTACCTCAATTATCAAAATGGGAAGTGCACTAAGCAAGTTATAGAACGCAATAAATTTGCAGCCTTTCCCAAACAGATCGCAACTTTTCTAAAATTATAAAATCCCGAAAATTACACGGGTCATTGCTTCCTTTTTGGCGCAGTCGCGAGGCACACGTAATTTGTCTATTTTCGTGTAAATGCAAATTCTTCTTTTTTTTCATATTTGGTTTCTTTCCTTTTGTATACTTTGTGTTGTGTGCTTTGTGGCATGTGCCGAATAAAGTTTTTTTCTTTCTTCTTTTCTTTCTTTCTTTCTTCCGCCGGACCTCAGCCACCCTTCTAGCAGATTCGGGAGCAAACTTAACAATGCTGAAAAGACATGGCGGGTGGAAGTCTGATCAGGTTGCTGAGGGATACATTGAAGAATCCGTACAGAACAAAAGCAAGATTACCGACCGTATAACAGAAGTCATTAATTTAATCCCAAGCGAGCCCGTCCCTTCTACATCCAGAGATTACTTGTTGTCGTCAGAGCCATCTTCTCATAATATGCCATCTTCTCACAATATGTCGTCTTCACAAATTCAGAAAAAAACCGTTAATATACTGGGAAAAACAATTTCCTTCAGTATTCAAAACTGTTCTAATTTTACTTTGAATTTTAATTAAAGAAATGTTATGTTATACTACTGTTTTATTTCCTCGCAATCGAAGTAAAAAACAGAATTTATAACTCGTCCACAAAACCATTTTTATCCTCGACATTACTATCAGCCCTCGCCTTCGGCTCGGGCTGCTAAAAGTCTCGGATAAAAATGGTTTGTTTTGTGCACTTGTTGTAAAATCTACTATAGCAACGCCATTCGCGCAGCCAATAATCGCTGCTTCAAAATCGAAAGCACAAAAACAACGTGAGTACAGACAGCGTATCGCAGCATCTAGAACTCCTGCTCAGGCGGCTGCTGCGAGAAAATCAAAAAACGAAAGACAACGCAACAACAGATTACGCCAAGCTGCTAACTTGGCTATTGCCAGTGGTTCTCTTGAAGCGACAACTACATCTTCATCTCGTTCAGGGGAAGAGTCGAGCAATGTTACAACAAAATATCTAGCAAACAAATAAAATTAAAATTTTCTTTTGAAAAATGCAACCATTCCATCAGTATTTTCTTATGACGTTGTCACGTTCAACTATCGTCAGTAAACCGACTTTACAGACAACCGATTTTTTTACACAGTTTCAGCTTAAAATAAGTATTGATACCAAATTATCGGTTTCATATATTTCTTGAATACCAATCATAAGAAACATGTCACAGCACTACGAGGGTCAATAACTTTCCACCTCACTTGCCAACACCAAGATAATCCTCTTGTCCTACGCTGCGGCTGCATGAAAGGCCGTGGTAACCGAGGCTGTTGACAACTTCGCCACAGTGGCAGCGATGAGCAGAACAACAGGGAGCACCTAATCGAAGGGAAGCAGCGAGGCGAAAAGTAGTATCCATAGTGTATTACATTCTCTTTGGTAGTATCATAGAACAAGTCGCCTATGTTCGATGACGGTAGTGCATCAAGGCAGAAATCCGACTCCCATTCATCCATAGCCAGCAGGCGCGCACGCTCTGCAGCCGAAGCAGATGTGGCTTATTGGTCACTCTGAACTGCGGCTCATCCCACCGCCTCTGAGATGATGGATTGTCGGGTGAATTTAGATTCGGGCAAGCAAGTCTCCAGGTATCTATAGCCTGGATAAGGCACGGCATATTAAAATCAACCAGTGACGGAACTAGGATATTCCTGATTAATTTTTCAGTGCCGTGAACGGAGGATGTAAAAGCCGGTAGACTGATACTAGTCGAGCGATCTCCTTAATAGCTGTAGCGACCCGGCCTCCTCTGTTAATGCTATCAACAAATACTTTGCTAATGTTGGAGGAAATCTTGCTCGAAGGATGCAGCGGTCTCAACCTAATAAAAATTCAGTCTTCCGCTATAACTCCATCAACAATCCGCAGGGCAATTCATTGGGTTTGCTTGAAGCGGACTTATCTGAAGTAAGCTTTATAATTATGGATTTAAAGTATAACTGTGCGACTGGGGTTGATGGTATACCTGCTTCCGTTATTAAAGCTGCGAGGCATGTTCTCGTTCCTCCAATCACTCATATGTGCAACCTGTGCTTATCAAAGGGTATCTTTCCTAACGCCTTCAAAAAGGCATTAGTTTCACCCATATTTAAGGGTGGGGATGGGGACCGTGTCGAGAACTTTAGGCCTATATCGGTTCTTACGACCTTGTCCAAGATCTTAGAAAAAATCTTAAATAAAAGACTACTACATTATTTAGAGTCTAATAATGTGATTGCTTCAAACCAATATGGTTTCAGGAAAGGAAAATCCACAGAGGATGCTGTACTTGATCTTTCAAATCACGTCATCAAAAACCTTGACACTAGAACTAAAACCTTGGGCATATTCCTGGACTTGGCCAAGGCTTTTGACACGGTCTCTACTCCCATTCTTTTACATAGTTTAGAGGCACTAGGAATAAGAGATACCGCTCTAAGCATATTTAGTGACTATCTGACTGGTCGTAGCCAGCGGGTTAAGCTGGAGAACTATATTAGTGATGACGAGAACCTATCTTTCGGAGTGCCGCAAGGTAGCGTTCTGGGGCCTACTCTCTTTCTGGTTTATGTAAACATACTCTGCCAACTAGATATACCAAATTGCAAGATCCTGGTCTATGCTGACGATACGGTTCTCATCATTAGTGGTGATTCCTGGGCCTCTGCGCACCGCTCGGCTGAAAATGCACTCAATACAGTTGTGAATTGGCTCTCCTGTAATCTTTTAACTTTGAACGTATCCAAGACGAACTATATGGCTTTTTCAGCAAATAATGCTACGCAGCCTAGCATTTCGGATATAAAAGTGCATAGCTGCTCTCATCCCTCTCTAGTTACCTGTAATTGCCCTTCTATAGACAGAACATCGTGCGTCAAATACCTAGGAGTTTACATAGACTGTACATTGAGTTGGGATAAACATATAGAGACAATAGTATCTCGTGTTCGAAAAATAATGTTTTCAATGAAAAGACTAAGACACGTGGTTGCTTTCACATTGCTGAAAACTGTTTATTTTGCTTTGGCCCAGTCGATCCTAACCTACTGCATTTCAGTTTGGGGCGGCACATTTAAGACACGAATGCTTCGACTTGAGAGGGCCCAAAGGGCAGTTCTAAAGGTGATGCTTCAAAAACCGTATCGCTACCCTACAGCCCAATTATACAGGGACACGTCTGTTCTCACTTGCCGGCAACTCTGTGCGCTTCAAATAATCCTCCGTAGACATTCCGCTCTTACTTATGACCCTAATTTTCAAATGAATAAACGACGGAAAGATTTGGTGTGCCCTTGTATTTCAACCAAGACTGCCCTGGCAAGTCGTGGCTATTCGAGTCTGAGTGGCCGCCTCTACAATGCTGTTAACAAGAAGTGTAATATATATCCCCTAACAAAGCACAAATGCAAGAAGGTTGTAAGTCAATATTTTATGAGTCTTTCTTACGACGACACTGAAAGACTATTTGCCCGAGAGTCATGAATAATAAGCTCTAATCTTACAAATACACACCATACACCCACTCACCCACACACACACACACACACACACACACACACACAAACACACACACACACACACACATACACACACACACACACATTGACACTATGACAAAAACACCTACGCGTATTTCCTTGCAGGGACTTTAGTTTAATTTATATTTATTTTTTCAATTATTAATGTCATTGTTATTACTATATTTCAATTACTAATGTTATTAATACTTTTTATTTTAATTTTATTACTTTTTTATTTTAATCTGTGTACAATATAATATATAAAATGAAAATTTAATGATTTTAAAAGCAAAACGTAATGTATGCCATTTTATATTGTTAGTGGTTTAAATCTATATAATCAATTGTATTGTCTTACGGGATAACCTATTTTTTAATGTGTAGGAGGAAGGCGCCGATGTCTGTCACACAGTGCAAACTAGCACGGACATCGACGTTTCACTCTATTTGTGGAAACTTTCATTGTTATCTTTGCACTTGTGTTTTTAATTAGGATAGATGAGTTGTACCTAATATTTTAATAAATAAATTATTATTAAAAAAAATTATTATTAACTAGTAATTTTGCGGACGCCGAGACCTCCCATACGAATGGGAAGAGTCGCTTGTGCTCAACCTGGGTCGTCCATAGCCACATTTAAAATTCCTGTCAGATTATGCCGAATAATTTGGTCCATTTTTTCCAAAAGCTAAGGCTGATGCCATAGATGCGAAGAACGAAGAAAGTACGTTAATTTAGGTCCAAAACAACAGTAATGAATTAAGGTGTTGGCCGAACGCATGTTAATTTGGTGTAATCTGCCTGAGATGACATTAAAATTTTGTATTTTTTCCTCGACAAAATCGGGAAAGGAATTCTCATAAATTGGAGACCCAAAACTTTTTTCCACAATTTGGATATCTGGGGCTATTGCGTTGAATTTTGAAAGTATTAGTTGTCTGTCAGCACTGTCGGATACGAATAGTTCACACTTCAAAAGGTTGAAATCCAATCCTATGGAAAGGAGCTCATTTCTTAGAAACTGTAGATCATCTAAAACTGTGTCTACATCACCTCCCAGGGTTCCATCATCAAGATACCAAACATTGAATTTAGAATTTAGCTGTTGAATAATTGGGTGAATGGCTTAACTAAAGATCGCTGGCCCGAGGGGATCACCTTGTCCTGATTGTAATTTAAAATAATTAATTTGGGAATAAAACTAAATAGAATACAAACGTTCATAAAATCGAATATGATAAATAAATTGTCTATCATCGTGCATCGGAGTCTCCTTTTAAGTAAGTATTATACCTGTACTAGGTGGCCTAGAATCTCGTTACAACATACTTGCACTTTTGAACTCACGACCAACTATAATATAACTCGTAAGTCGTCTCTGTAACTATTGGTCACCAGCACAACTGCTCAAACTGCTCACTAATTAAATAAAAAATAATTAAAACATATATTATGTATTGTCATTGTTTCGTATTATCACTGCGATACACAAGAGCCATTTATCGACAAGTTCACTGGATTTACATATTATCCATTACTCAAATGGGTTTCGGGCTGAAAATCGAGTTTGGGGTTACAATGACGGACGTCGTGATTGCATTAAATTAACTTTCTAATCAAAATACACAATGAGATTCGTTACGTAAAAAAGGGTCAGTCATTGAGCTCGAGGTTAAATAGTAACAACCGCACGGTTTAATTTCAAGGTTAAGCAACACTTGCCAAGGTTTTGCCATGGATGGATAATCATCAATATTAAATTCCCGCTTCGGAAAACACGCTAAGCCTTTGATACCAGCTGTCATTTCTACAGACACATGAAGCTACCCGAAACTGTCAAATTTTCCCATTCAACCTTGAACCTAATTTCTTTAACAATAAAGTTGAAAATCTATTAAATAAATTTGACAGATTGGTGTAGCTTGATGTGCTGGCGTCTGTATATCTTTGACAGTCGTATCACTTGCTATCTGCTCTGGGCAAAGGACGTAGTTTTTGATCTAAAGAGTTGACTTGTGGCTAATCATAGCAGCTGCATGGATCATTCAGGCTTCTGCAACACGTGAGGGGCTGGTCAGTTAATGGATGACCGTCTACATAATAATAATCTAGATTCCTTCGTGCCTCGGAATGCAAGTTAAGATGTTGATACCGGGTGCCATTTGTACATCTTCGATAGACGTTAAGGGGAGCCAGACATCCTGACACTGGTCTTACTAACATGTTACCTAGATTCTGGCTTCTGGAGGTCAGAAAGGAGTGACTTTCTGACCTTCATGTAAAATAATGGACATCCTGTTAAAGGTACTGTGGAGGTCTGCTACACGAGCGGTCAGCCTATCGCACTGGCTGGCAAAGTTTGAAATGTTTGAATTTAGATCGCAATGTTGGACATGCGAAGGAATTGTTTTGACAAGAGACCAAAGAGTAAAGCAGGGGGGTGAAACTCCCGAAGAAACTTCAGACACAAAATTTGCCAAAAAAAACTAGTGACATCTTATGTCTGGGGTCAACTTAGTTTTGTACGTAATGCGTTTGTTTTGCTAATAGATGGCAGCAGCTAAGATATATTTATACATAAATGATAATCAAAATTAATAAAAAAATATTATTTGTATCGAACAATTCATAAAGCATTATTTAATGTATTTAGGCACCTAATTCACTAAATCACTAAATTAAATGGCATTATAATTTTACTGCATCATAGACTCTATGCACCTCGCTTGTTTATGAAAAACAATGAAAAAAGAAAAATATAAAACTGTCAAAAACAGTTTGACAAATTTCGATTAATTAATAAATTAACAGAAAAACATGTGATGAGTAATAAAATACCTAAAATGAAGGTAAAATATGCAGCACAAGTGTTCAGCCAGAGGGTGTCTAGCGCTTTACGTTTTTTATCGAGTTAGTATGTTTATAATTTCACATATTTGCATCATTACTGTTACCTAGCAAATTTTGCAAAATGTTATTAACCAACATTAATATTTTGTTCCAGAACACAACATTCTGCCCGAAGAGTGCAGAGATTTATTATTTGATAAGCTCTTCGAATCATTTAATGTTCATTCTTACAAGGGGTCATCAAAAATATATAAGCAGTGCTTAAAAAATAACTCGCTCCATTTCCAATTGTGGTATGATTTGTTGCCTATTTTAAACTCAATTAAATTTGAATCAGTAGTTCGTTCGTTATGTTTCGTTGATTTATAATGAATCCAAAAAATCACAAATATATAAAATAATTAAATCCATCTTCACCGTGTTTTAATTTTTGCCAGCCTCTAAAATCTAATCTTTAGATTTTGGAAGCACTAGATTGATTGAAATAAATATTCTAAAATCAAAGATTTAATCTTTTGTCGATTAGAATATTTATTTCAATCAATCTAGTACTTCTAAAATCTTTAAAATAAGAAAATATTATTAACATGTCAGGTAGACGCCACCTATCGGATTTTTTTGGTATTAAGCTACCGTTACGCTACCTGGCGATCAGGGTCAAAAACTCAATTTTCGAATCATAGAGTGGCGCATCTATCTCAGTATTTATATGTATCATCTATGGAATAAAGTAATATACAGGACCACGCCGGACCGCCCGTAGAAGCAGACTTGATATTAAAATAACGGGAAAATGTAATTAGAATAATCTTCCATAAAAATGTGAACATAATATTATAAAGCCGCGTTTATATTGAAAAATCCCGAGTACACATACGTCCCCGTTACAATTGGTGGAGGAGCTTTAACAGTTCGCGTTTAGAAAAGTACGCGAAAAAAAAAGTGCGATATAGGTTTCTTTTCAGGAAAATAAAAAATAAAGAAGAAAGAAATAAATAAAAGGGATTCACCGCTGAAAATACCACAGGGAAGTATCCAGTATCATTAATTATTTGTTTAATATCATCGAGCAAATTGTCACTATGTTCTCGGGCTATGCCAATGAATCTGTGGAAGAGTTCGTTGAGCAATTTCAGGCGCTCACCGTGTACAAAAAATGCAGCACACAAGAAGAACGATTATTGTTATTACCATCATTTTTAAAAGGCAGCGCCAGGAGGAGGAGAATATGGAGGTCTGCTATGCGAGCTATCGCACTGGCTGGCATAGTTTGAAATGTTTGAATTTAGATTGCAATGTTGGACATGCGAAGGAATTGTTTTAACAAGAGACAGACTAAACATAGTGTATTACATACTCTTTGGAGACAGACCACGCCGGACCGCTCGTAGAAGCAGACTTGGTATTAAAATAACGGGAAAATGTAATTAGAATAATCTTCCATAAAAATGTGAACATAATATTATACAAAGTATAAAACCAACCGCGTTTATGTTGAAAAATCCCGAGTACACATACGTCCTCGTTACTGTACCATTGCTGTTTGCTATGGTTGCTACCCATCAAAGGTAGTTTTTGGTCTAAAAAATAAACTTTTTAGCAAAAAATAAAACCGACTTCCATATAAAAACACTACAAAGTCAAAAATAACTTACATTCCGGTAGTAAGTTGGTTTTATTTTTTGTTAAAAAGTTTTTTTTACGCCTTTTAGTGGGTCGGTTTGTAATTTATCTAGTTCCAGAAGCCAAAATGTCAACTACTTATCACCTTTTACAAAATATTGCTTTTATCGGTGCAGAGCAATTAATTTTTCTCTTAGGAGTTCTCCTGGTACTTCACCATCAGCTCTACTTCACCATATGCATTGTGACGAGTATAAAGTGCTTAACATCTATATTCAAGTAATCTAATTGCAATCCACGAAATACTTATTATTGAGTAGTTTCAGTGGCCATCTGTGGTCTTCATCATCAGTTCCACTTCCTCAAATGGTGCTTTTCGAGAGCAACTGCACAAGGTACTATAAGAAATACCCATAACGCTATAGGTGTGCCTATAATATTTGAAGATTTCCCTCGATTTCTCCATGATTCCATCATCAGATCCAAACGGGACGATAATGGGACCAACTAGAAAGTATACCATTTCAAATTAAAAAAAAATCCAAATCGGTCCAGCCATCTGCAGTAACATACATAAAAAAAAAACAAAGTTCAAGACGAATTGAGAACCTCCTCCTTTTTCTTGAAGTCGGTTAAAAAGAAGAGGACGTAAATAATATCCCAAATGCACGTTTAAATTTTCAGGCTTAGAATATTCTAAGTTTTCAGGCTTAATCAGAAAATTTGATACCGGTCCGCCACTGGGATATTGTGTTATCCAGTTATTGGGTTGTGGAAGTCAGTGAGGCAGTCACTCCATGAAAAAGTCCATCCAGTTAGACTGGAAGCCGGTCCTAACATAGTTGGGGAAAGACTTAGTAGATGATGACGTATTTTTAGGGTATCCGTAGCCGAATGACAAACAACGGAACCCTTATAGTTTCGTCATGTCTGTCTGTCCGGCAGTCCGTATGTCACAGTCATTTTATTCCGAAACTATTAGAACTATACTAGTATAAAATAAATATAATATCGATACCCTAATTTGCAAACCTATTAACTCCTCTGGAGCAAATTTTACAGGAGAGACTTAAAACGTCATAATAAATTTATTTTACGCAATAAAGAAAAACCAAAAATCCCGTTGGAAATTATGCTTTTTATTTAACTAAAAACACTTAAAAACCTATTTTTTTTGTAACCATTTGGTTTTATAGTGAAAAAAAAGGAGTTGTTAGATTTGGTTTAAGCAATAATTGAAACTAAAAGTGGAGTTGTTTGTTTTTATCTTAAACTTTAAGCAGAGTACAATCGTACAAACAAATTGTGTTTTATAATGAAAATAATTAATTTTAGTGTGGCAACGCATCATAATAGGCGTGATAATCACGGGGCATAGATGACTTAAGTTGCTGTAGATCAGAATTTTTTTTTCGTGATTTTTCTTCTTTCGTCATATAAGTTTTTTAGGTCCTCCACCCTCACAGGGACAACTTGGGTTTTTAGTTGATTGAGGATCCTCCACTCCTCGCCAAACCGCAGCTTGTACATTACATCTCCATTAGGTCTGTACTGCAGAGCTCTCAGATCAGTAACCTGTAAAAAAAAAACACTTGATTTTAGAAAGCCACCCTGTAAATAATCACATAACAAACATGTAGAAAGAAGGTCTTAAGTCATGATAATTTGAAACAAAGCATGCAAATTGAAAGAAAATAAGCGTATACCTTTGGATCCCCTTTGGAGAGTTGACATTCTTTCTGGTGGTAACTCACAATGGTTTCCGTCTCAGGTTCATTCTCCGGTGCAGTAGGCTGTGTATGGATCAGTATTGATTCTAATAGTGTTAGGTTATTTGAAGGAATGTGAGTATCAAAGGCATCAAGGGCAACATCGGAATTAGTAGCAATGGAAGTATCTTCATAGTAATGTCGTTATGCTAATAACGACATTACTATGAAGATACTTCCATCATATTGTTGGCATTCATTGTTTGCACAGAAAGCAACATTCTTTTAGCTAGTAGTAAACATCATTCCAAAGTGACACAATAACTAACAAAATCACCATTTGTTTCCAGCAACGAAATATGCACAAAATATATCTACACTTTGTCTAATGTAGAATGATACTTTTGACAGATGTCACTTCCTTATTGCAACATACTAAGGTTGCGTTTGTTTCCTTATATTTGGTTGGACATTGCAATAGCAACTTTATACCCTCTACATAGGTGTCAACTGTCAAAAGTATCATCCTATATTACACAAACTGTAGCAGTTTCTATTCAACGATCAAAGAGAGCTACATGTTGTTGTTCATGTTTGGTTGGTGGAAACACATGGTAAGAAAAACACTGCACCAAAAATCTACAAATTTAATTTTCTGTCATCATCATGTACAATTAAGCGACGCGCACGAAAGGTTAAGTAGGTACTAGTAATATTGAAGTCTCGTATACACACACACACACACACACTCGCACTTCACATTACTAAAATTAACACTTCTGCACATGATTGTACAATGTACATAGTAAAAATTAAATTATTACAGTATCACAAAAACTTTGCGACAAACATTATCAACTTCAAGCATCACACCAAAATAATAACTCCAATCCCCGTGCAAATTTTCCAAAAAAACATGTCAAAATAATGTTACAAGGCTGTTTAAATCATAAATACACTTACCCTAATATATCTTCTACTGTTTTTAAGCTTCAAACGGTGATAAAACACACTTTAACCATTTGTTTTGAAAATAAATATTCGGGAGCATGCGTACGCTTCTGTGACGCCATACAAAATGGCCAACTGCGCGGGAGATATTCGATTATTTTGTCAAAATCGATGCGTTTCGATTCACGCGGAGTTGTTTGATTTTCAAATGGCGTTTTACACCAATACAGTTGGGAATCAAGGAGTTATTAGTATTTAAAAAAATAGAGCAAAAAATCTAGTTTCTGCCGGTATCAAAAGTCATTTTTCATGAAAAAGTGGAGTTATTAGGTTTGCAAATTAGGGTATCGATATGTATTATTTATTTCTCAACAGAGAAGTGACTAATATTGACCACTTATTTATGACACTAATACCACAAACTGTAATGTTTGTTCTCTATTGTTGTTATCAAGTGTAATCCCTTCTATTTTCAGTTTTCTGTTTTATTTATTATCATAAACACCATGCGTACGTTAAAAACCGCTGAGCCGAGTTAGTAGGTAGAAGATCCTTGGCCGATACACATTAAAAATAAATTTAAAAAGAAGGTTCTATCGAGATACCGCAGCTCCGGAACTTTAGGGCAGTCGAAGGAACAGGGTGGGTTTTTAGTCAGTAGAAGTCTGACACACCCTTCCGCTTAACCCAGAGTGGAAGAAGTCATTCGATGATTTTCCCACCCAGAACAAAAAAAAGAACTACATAATCTTCCTTTATCTACCGATATCACTGTTTTCTGAAAAAGGTTCTTTTGCTATGATGATCATTATTTCAAAATTATTGTAAGTACTGAAAAAAGTATTATGATAAGTGATTAGTTAATTTTGTAATCTACTTTTTACTAAATACACATAAGCCATGTAATATAGCATTAAATTAACCATATAACCTTATTTTCGTTTGGTCTAAATAATGATTTATTAAATAAAGTAGTGTACTAGTACTGTCTACATTTTGTTTTATTGTGTGGTCACACTGCTCTATTTATTTTCATAGGATTAAAAAAATAATATTATCTCAGCTAACAGATAAGAAATACACAATTTTAGATACCTATTATTTAGTAGAAACTTACTACTAAAAGTTAAGTACACTAGACCTTCTGATATTACTCTCGTCTAGCAGCTAGCACACGCACATATGTCAGTGGAGGAGAGGATTGAGGGACCAGTTTTAATCATCGCTATCTTCAAAATGCTTCGATATTATTGCTCCATTTCTTTTTTACAAAATGTTTTAATACTTTTACTAAAACATTATGTAGAAGAAGAACGGTTTTATTAATTTTATTCAGTAATATTCACTAAAATATTTATCTTTGTTATGTGGACTGAGGGACCACAGTTCAGTCGTTATATGTTTTTTTATCTTTAATGCTTTGTGGTCTGTTATTTATTAAATATCTTTACAAATTCTTTACTAAATGTCTGTATTCACAAAACCTTCTTTTTTAAGATACTTTCCGAGATCTGGCTGATCGTCTGTGAGAACTGAGGGACCACACTTTATGGGTCGTAGTTTTTAATACATTTTCTTACAAATTCCCAGATTCATTCTACAATTGTTTTAAGTCTACTACCAAATGCTAGGATTTTCATTTCGCGAATTCCCAGTGTGGTCCCTCAGTTCACACGCACATACTTATTTTGAGCTGAAACTGTGCATAGAGTCTCCATACCAGATGTTGTCTTCAGCCCTTGTAGATAGATATAGGGTTTCCGTTACACGTTGTACATGTGAAACTTGGTAGGTAGATGTATTCTGTGAACCGCTTTCCGATTTTAAGAAAAAAATAAAGAAATATTTAAAATTAAAGGGGGCTCCTCATACATGGAACTGAAACTTGACAGGCCCGTTGGTATAGTGGTCAGTGGCCCTGACTGCTGTGCGCAAGGTCGTGGGTTCGATTCCCACCTAGGACAAATGTTTGTGTGATGAGCACGGTCATTTGTTCTTTGTCTGGGTGTAATTTATCTATAATATGTATGTATTTAGAAATATATATGTATGTTTATCAGTTGTCTAGTACCCATGCCACAAGCTCTGCTTAGTTTGGGACTAGATGGCGTTGTGTGAAAAGTTGTGGAATATTATTATTAAAAACTGGTAATATTTTTTTTTCATGAAACCTATGCGTGTGTGGATCTATCTATAGATAGATCTTTAAAAATGACATTGAGGTTTCTAAAACTACTTTTTCATAAAGTTAATCCTTTAAAAGGTATACGCTTCCAAATTGGTAAAATGTGTGTGTGTGTGTGTGTGTCCCTTCTAACTTCTATAATAATGGAGTGAAAAATTAAAAAAAAAATGTCTATAGATCTTAATGTAAACTTTCAATCAAAATTAGTTTCAACAAGATCGGGTCAGCAGTTTTTGAAATACAGCATATTTTCTAAAACCGCAAAAATATAACTTTATAATTCATACAAATACTATGAAAAACAAAGTTATTTGGCCTAGTTACTACTGAACCCTTCATGGGCGAGTCTGACTCGCCCTTGGCCAATATTTTTTTGTTTTTTATGTATTTACTCGTTCACAAATCTATGATGATAAAATTGAATATTGCTGAAACCTAACAATTGGCTATAAATATAAAAAAAATAATATATATTATATTATAATAATATAATATATATATATAAAAAATAATACTAACAGGCGGACGGATATCAATCTTCAAGGCTGAGGTTGGTCCATTGATGAATGAGCATTTTAGGCAGTTGTCCCAACACCGGTGATGAACGAGTAGCGATTAGAGCTAGCATCTGAAAACGAGTTGGCGAGCAGCGAGTGTGTTGTTCCGATAGTTTAGTCGCTGAGCTATCATCTGGTTGGTCTCACAGCGTGAGTTCTGACCGCCAAGTGATCGCTGACCGAGTATTATCTTTGACAGTTCCAGTCGCTCAGCGACAAAAATAGTGAAGCGAGTAGTCGCCGGCAGTGTGAACTGTCAGAGAGCAACTTTATTAATATATGCATCTCTTTCGTTTACAAGGAATGTATGTTTCATTGTGCGTTTTTTGAGCGAGTAAATCGTCGATAGTTAGTCGTTTAATCGACGGCAGATAACTGCTTCTTCTTCTCGGTTTGGTTTCCGCACTTAGTCTCTGCACGAGACCATTGTGCGTGAGCCGTGTCGGCCGTCACTCCATCCAGCCAACCTCCTTCCAGAAGTAGATCAGGTCTCTCGGTCTGTTCAGGATGTCTGTAAGGGAATTCAAAGACCCGAGGGTTTGCTTTCGTATGTCAGTGATTTCCGTGCACTCTAGGAGCACGTGTGCCACCGTTTCCTCCGTCCCCATGCAGGCCCTGCATAAGGGACTGTCCGTTACACCTATTGTGTGGTAGTGTTTGTTCAGTGAGCAATGCCCAGTGATGGTCTGATATATGATGATAGATAACTGCTTTTATGTATAAATATTCCTCAGTACCTTTGAAAGTTTGTTAAGCTGTTGGTCTCGGCTATCAGTTATATAATACTATACCTTGACAGTAATAACGAGTAGGTGTAGGAGTCAGATAGTGTCATATCATGTTACATGGTTACTAGATCGTGGAGGTCAGATTGGCAGTTGTTTTATGCCGGCTCTTCACGTTGGCCAACATAGTGGCGAATGTAGTGGCCATTGGCCAAGAGGATATTGGCCAAGAGTTCGTGATGGCGTCCACACGTCGGAAGATCGTTCAGTTTGCTTTGGTTCAGGCCAATGTGCGGACGTATTTATTAAAATGGCTATTGAGGCGCTAACTGCTGCTTCTTGGGTTCCACAAACAATTTTCGGCTTGGTAGAGCTCTATAAACCGAAAAGTTTCTTCGTTGTTCATTACTGACATTTTCTTTACTACTACTACGCGGTGGCCAATACTCTGCCACAACCCTTTGATCTTTTGCAAAAAACCGACACCACACGGATCTCTCGCCAACTTGTCGGACATCATTCCAATCACAGTATAAAGATCGTACAGTAGGTTGACGCCTTTGATCTTGTGGAAAATGCCGACAACGTCTAGACAGTATCGCGACGGCCAGGGTTGTCACAAGTAAACAATATTTATGAAATGATTTTTTTTTTATTGCAGATCAACATCGTTAGCAATCTTAATATAACTTAATATAATAATGAAAACAATTTTAACCCGCTCTTTACTGAACGTATTATTTAGGAGTTGAGGGTGACAAAAAAAATGTAGATGAGTGCGTATGCGTATACAAAGAGATTTAAAATTTGATCTGATGCACAATGTATATTTTAATCTTTCGAGAGATCTTCCAAATAAATCCGGTCTTCTACAAGCTTCCACTCATAATTTACATCTGAAATGTTAAAATACAATACAAATTAATAAATAATAAAAAACTGACGTCCAATAAATATAAAATTGACGTTCGCCATCTTGAATTTCAAAAAGGATGGCATTTTCTTACAAGCACCCCAATTAACCTCAAAATTGATACACATATCAAATTATTAAAAAAAATGACATCCGCCATCTTGGATTCCAAAAAGGATGGCATTGTCGTAACAAGCACCCCAATTAAACTTCAAATTGACACACATATCAAATTATTAAAAAAAAATGACGTCCACCATCTTGGATTTCAAAAAGGATGGCATTTTCATAACAAGCACCCCAATTAACCTCAAAATTGACACCCATATCAAATTATTTAAAAAAAATGACGTCCGCCATCTTGGATTTCAAAAAGGATGGCATTGTCGTAACAAGCACCCCAATTAAACTTAAAATTGACACACATCAATTTATTAAAAAAAATGACGTCCGCCATCTTGGATTTCAAAAAAGATGGCATTTTCATAACAAGCACCCCAATTAATAATAATATAATACTATAATATATTCCACAACTTTTCACACAACGCCATCTAGTCCCAAACTAAGCAGAGCTTGTGGTATGGGTACTAGACAACTGATAAACATACATATATATTTCTAAATACATACATATTATAGATAAATTACACCCAGACAAAGAACAAATGACCGTGCTCATCACACAAACATTTGTCCTAGGTGGGAATCGAACCCACGACCTTGTGCATAGCAGTCAGGGCCACTGACCACTATACATATGTATATATATATATACTAATTAACCTCAAAATTGACACCCATATCAAATTATTAAAAAAAAATGACGTCCGCCATCTTGGATTTCAAAAAGGATGGCATTTTCATAACAAACATCCCGATTAAACTCAAAATTGACACCCATATTTTATTATAAAAATTCACCTTTATTAAATAACAAAAAAAAGTTCACCGTCTTGAATTTGAAATTACAATTTTTGTTATCAGTATTCGAATAAAGCTTGAAAGTATCGTTATCATTTTGAATAAAAACAGAACACCTAATAATATTAAGTAGTTAGGTATAAAAATATATAAAATGTCCAAACCCTCACGGCCCTGTGCGATTACCTATTAGATATTATTTTTTTACCGTCCGCCGTTTGGCTATTTTGTCAGTGTTATCAACGCGGCACGACATTACAAATAAAACGATAACAAAACATTATTAATTATTTACCTTTCTTCTGTGCGTGGAAGCTGATGAAACCGGAGATCTTTATTTAAACAAGATGAAGACTTGCAATCTCTCACAGCACACGTCGTATGCACCATTTTAAATAAATAATTAAAAAACAAACACGTGCTAGCCCCGAATGATGTCTCCCAAGCTACTAACATAGTTTTGTTCGCAGCTTGGGATCGGCATTCCCGCGTCTCGCCCCTCACACCCCGCACGATTGCCCTGTCTAGACGTCTTCGTCGGACGACTGTATGATCTTTAGACTGTGATTCCAATACAACCCAAGATGCACAAACACCCCCTCTACACGTTGGCCAATAGGCATTGGCCACTACATTCGCCACTATGTTGGCCAACGTGAAGAGCCGGCATAAAACACTTATACTTAACTGAGATGGAAGCCGAAACGAACGTGGTAGGGAGAAAGTAGTAACACTTCGACGGGTCCTACGTATACTGGTGTAACCCGCAAAACAGCGAAATACGTTTTTTTGCACCAAAAGCCTTAAAATTACCTTAACTTTATATCCTGTAAAAATTATATTAAATTATCAAGTAATTTCAAAGATACAAACTTGTAAACTAATAAAGTGACATCATTTTCCGCCACACGACCATCTACACTGATGTAAGTCATTTGCACCAGTGTAGGTAGTCGCGTGCGCCGCGACACGTCAGCACAAGTGTCATTCACTCCAGTATGCGCGCGGCAACGGAGTCGGGAGCACGTTAAACACTGGTATAACTGCGCTGCGTTTTAGTTTACGTATTCATTTGTTCAAAACTATTCCGATTTTGTTTGTTTTGAGTAAGTAGTGGTAAGAAGTCACAACAATGAAGCGCTCACGAGGTCAATTAATGATAGATTTATTAGAAAATAATTATAGTAAAATAAACATTCCAGAAAATTACGAAGGTAAGTGTTAATTGACATTTTAAATAATATATATACTTTGTATTGTTTGATCAAATGCAAAATTGTAAAATAAATAAATTACGTGTTGTTTATTTGTATTTTCACTTGTACCAGTATACAAGGTTCATAGTGGTTACTCGCGTACTTTGTATAGTGGTTTTAGTAAATTTTAACGATTATTTGTAAATATATTTAAAAATTAATTAACACATTAATTTTGATTTATATTAGATCGGCCGACAGTACCATCATGCGTAATACGTGAAGAATTAGACCAAACTATGAAAATGTGCAACGAGTCCCCGACCGATTTTAATGAAAAAAATATTTTCACAAATGAATGTCTAATAGAAAAGCCAGGTAAACATACTAAACTAAATTAATGAAATGTGATTTTATAATTCATGTTTTTTTTTCAATAAATTTTGCACTTATATCAGTATACAAAGTCACATGTGACTTTTTATTTTGTTTTCGGTATGTTGTTATCTGATATAAGTTACATTATTTTAATAATAATATCTATTTACTAATAAAATAAATAGCAATACTATTTTTAATACATTTTTAGCAGCAATTCACTGCATAATTATTTTATTATATAATTATAGATTCCACCTTACCTCCAAGTGCGGATTTTTTTGCTGAAGAGATGTCATTCATCAATAAGGTTGTAAGCTTAAGCGACCCAGAAGACATGTTCGAGGAAACCCCTACAGTAGAAAATTAATATCAAAATTTATCAAACATTTCGTCAGATTCTGCCAAGTCCTCTGAGTGCTATACCGTCCAGGCGGTGAGTGTGATTGTGCATAACAACTATAAAGAAGATGAGCCTCAAATTCTACATCCATGTCAAAATCCTATTTCTGAATCATGTGTGGCAAAACAAAATGACCTTCCTGATGATGAAATTGATAGCTTAACACCAATGCCTTCGCCATTACTTTCTTTTTCACCTATTCGCCAACAAACTGATGATGTATTTGACAATTTATCACTATTAAATTCAAACTACATTGATACACCTTTAAGGGGACTACTTAAAGGTGTATCAATGTAGTTTGAATTTAATAGTGATAAATTGTGTGTAAAGAAAAACCCAAAAAAAGAAAGATAAGGGTAGATTGCGAGAGAGGTTCCAAAATATGTGGTTTGATGAAAGACGCAAGTTCAATTTAAACAGGGGATTAGAATACATGAGTCGAACGGGGAAGCTACATCAGAAGAAAAAAATGAAAAGCGCTTGTAAATGCCCCAAAAATTTTTTGAAAAGGTGCGAATTTTGTCACGCATTTGAAAACTTAGAAAATCCTACAGATGACCAAATATCAAAACACAATCGGCATTTGGCCGAAAAAGAGAGGGCTCGGCAATTAAAAGATATGGATAAACAGTTGGCTAAGGAAGATAAAACTGTAGTTGCTGTTACTTTCGACTTGTAAAAAACTCAAAATTTACCACATGGAAACGTTAGTACTTTTTATTACAAAAGAAAATTACATTTTCACAATTTTACTCCATTTGATATGGCTGATCTGCAGGGTTATTGTTATTTTTGGGACGAACAGACTGCTAAAAAAGGTGCCAATGAAATAGTCAGCTGCATTTTCGATTTTATTGGTATGAAGCTGGAGCAAGGAGTCAAAACTTTTATATTCTGGTCGGATAATTGTGGAGGCCAAAATCGAAATAGGATCGTATTCCTTATGTATATGTATTGCGCTTGGAAGTTTAACGTGAACATAACTCATACATTTCTTATTGTTGGTCATACTCAAAATGAGGGTGACAGCATTCACTCAGTAATTGAAAGAAAAACCAGAAATATTTTAATTTATACTCCAGAACAGTGGATCCTAGCTTTTAAAATGGCAACAGCTAATGCAAAACCGTATATTGTTCGAGAAGTAAGTCAATTGTTTTTGATTTTAAGTCTTGCCTTCCCTTTTTTGACAACTGGAAAAATAATTCCATGGGGGAACTTGTTATGTGGAGTAAGGTTTGCGAAGTTAATGATAATACAAAGACTGATTAAGTAGTACTTACGTAAGACTGATTAGGAAGTACTAATGAAAATATAAATAAACAATTAATATAATTAACGAAAGTTTCTACTTAAGAAGATTACATTTTTTAATTTTATTATTTTTAAGATGGCAAGGCCATTGATTTTATTTTCATTATTAAGAATGCTATAATATATTTACATCAAAATAAAAACACCTATTCTGGAAAAGTCAATTATTTGAAATAAAGTATTATTTTGTATTTTCAATGTTTTTATTTAATTTCCTGCCACACGCATTTAAATATTTAAGGTAAATAACAATACAGAAAACTGTTGCAAGTAGTTTTCCAGTACTGAGTAAACTGTTGTAAATGTTTAAAAGTCGATAAAAAAAGACGTTATTGTTAATATTATAACCTCATATTGATCAATAAATCGGAAATAGCATGTTAAAAGAGTAAAATCCTTCAGTTTTCCTTTATTATATGTACAAGCAAGTACACTATATACTGGTATAAGTGGCCACTTATATCAGTTTACAGGTTCTACCATAGTAAAGAAAACAAGCTGCATCAATGCAAGTGGTGCTATTTTCCAAAGTATAAAAAAGTAAGAAAACCCAATAATGCAGTCTTTTTTCTTAGGTATTAAAATATAACATACCAAAATTTCAAGTGTTTCCATTGATTTATGACAAAATTAGAAGCTTTAGAACCTATAAACCGCTCTCTTGAATAGTTGTATTTTTGCACTTGTACCAGTATACGTAGGACCCGTCGACTTGATTAGAAAAATATAAGTACATTAAAAAATAAAACAGCAAACTCAAGTAAAATTTTATTTCTAAAAAATTGTTTAAAACTTACACAATACACATAAACAGAAATGTGTCACACAAAATGTTGTAAATTTAAGATAACTTCGAAATAATATTCTGGACGAAGCCCAGGTTCAGGAACCACCAAAACAAGTAGCTGTAGAAGATGATTTTCACTATAGTGTCGATGACCAACATTCTGCAAAAAGAAACTTTATTATAGCATTTCTTTTCAGGAATTATCTATAGAGGAACTTTTGGCTAAATAATTTAGGTGCAAGGGTCGATCTCTTCTTCACGCCCCAGGCCACGGTAATATTATCTATACAGTATTGTAACTCGGCCGTATCTCAGAAATAAATGCCTACAGCCACGCGGTACGTAAACATGCGATAGGGCTGCCCGCCTCCAGCATTTTAATTACATTTGCCTACTTTGCGTTTCCATTTAGTTTTGTGATTGTAAATATACTTTTTTATATAAACAAATAAAACAGTTTGTGAACTGAATGGGAAGTGTTCAATAAAAAAATGGCCAAGTGCGAGTCGGCCTCGCCCATGAAGGGTTCCGTAGTAACTATAATAAATATAATATACTTAATATATTTATTAGAAAAAAAAAGCTTATTTACAATTTTTACAACTACGCCAAATAACGTTGTTTATCATAGTATTTGTATGAATTACAAAGTTATATTTGCGGTTTTAGAAAATATACTGTATCTCAAAAACTGCCAACTCGATCTCGTTCAAACCAATTTTGGTTGAAAGTTTACATTAAGATCTACAACATATGTTTCTTTTAGATTTTTCACTACATTATTATAGAAGTTAGAGGGGGGGACACACATTTTACCACTTTGGAAGCGTTTATCTTTTAAACGATTAACTTTATGAAAAAGTCATTTTAGAAACCTTAATGTCATTTTTATAGACCTGTCTATAGATATACACATGTATAGGTTTCATGAAAAAAAAATATTTTCAGTTTCAGTTCCATGTATGGGGAGCCCCCTTTGTTTTAAATGTTTTATAAATTTTCTCTTAAAATCGGAAAGCGGTTTACAGAATACATGTACCTACCAAGTTTTAAATGGCTGTGACATACGGATGGACAGACAGACAGACAGACAGACAGACGGACAGACATGTCGAAACTATAAGGGTTCCGTTTTTTGCCATTCGGCTACGGAACCCTAAAAATGAGTGTTGGATTTTGATTGGTAGATTTAATTATTAAAAACCCTGTTTATATTTTTTCTAGTATTATTCATACACACAGTACAATAAACAACTATTATTAATAATAAAATACCACGTCTTTAATTTGAACTATACAAATTAACACAACACACATGCCCCGAGGTTTTAACACAAGCGTACCTACCGTATCATGATTCATGAACCGCCTATAATCTCTATTTCACTCATGTCAATCACTTTCCTTTACTCTATTCACTTTATTTATTAATCCAGACATCGTTTTTTTTTTGGGAGATAAAAGGAAATACTTATTCATTAAAAAAAACACATTATGTAGGTACTAGTAAGTAAAATTATTTTAGTCTTGGGTACCTTTCAGAGTTTCCAGGTAATCTAAAACAAGTTATCTCTGGATGCGTTATTGACGAATTCATGCAACCAAAAACTGCACAATATATCCTACTCCTCATATTAAATATGTACTTGAACTTATTTTTAGTGAAAAAATCGCGTGGTTATTGTTAAAAAACAACACACCGTCCGTTCGTCACTGCGGCATAGTCGCCGGTCGCGACTGTCATCAAACCGAGCGCACACCGAGATCGAGGTGCGTAGGTATAGCTCGCGCTTCGTCCGTTTGTATGAAGTCGGAATACTGTATACATAATATTACCGTGGCACAGTCGCCGGTCGCGACTGTCATCAAACCGAGCGCACACCGAGATCGAGGCTCGTAGGTATAGCTCGCGATTCGTCCGTTTGTATGAAGTCGGAATACTGTATACATAATATTACCGTGGCACAGTCGCCGGTCGCGACTGTTCCGCTTCACCCAGAGCGGGAGAAGTCATACGACGATTTTGACACCCGGAAAAAAGGGTTGATATTATAGGTTAAGCAGCACTTACTGAAACGTCCGTGGATGGTTGGTCATCGTATTTTAAGAGAATTGTTGCTTGCGCAAGTTTTATTTAATTTATAATTTTCTACTGTGACATTTCGGAACGCGCCTCTAATGGTACAATTATGTTGTTATCATCATATTTCCGAACGCATCTTACATATTAGAATACAGATTCTTTCTTGACCGCAGTTTTTGAGCTGACCAACCATATCTCTTCCCTCCTATACAATTCCCATAAATCAGAGAAGAGATGTTCACCGCACGCGCCACTAATTGGTGCATTCAACGCCAGCCAATCACCGTACAGATACTGTGGTTCGAGAAGGTATAATTACTTCCGCCATGTTGTGTCAAAACGTCTTCATCAAAAACCAGCCGTGAAGTTACCACGCGAAGACAAGACCCCGCGTCGCGCCGAGATAATTAGACCGTTAATATATCTATAAATCTAAAAACTATCAACTATCCGTGTGGGCCACACAAGTGTGATAAATAAAGACTAAAGTGAAGTGCTTAAACAACTAAGAAGAAAGAGATTCAACCCACGTACTACATCCAGAATATCCAAGTAAGTCCCTCACAACCTTTCTTCATACCCTGGTCAGCTCATTACTGTGTGTGGTCAATATTTCACCACCAAATTATTTTCCCGTCACGGTCCTTCGAGAAATTTCCGCACCAATTGTACTCGTATCTACATAGCGTTATTATGAAAACCTTATCTAAATTTAATGTCTTTGCATCAAAATCGATAACAGAACTATAATGCTCTGGTTGAGCACTATGTTTAGTGCTGATTGGTTTGCACTATTTTTAGAGTATGATATATGGTAGCAGAGATTTAATTTAGATAGCACTTCGGATAATAAGTTAGGGAGAGCAATGACAATTGACAAGGCGTGAAGTCGCAGTAATGAATGTGGAATGAATGTTCTTTATTAAAATAGAATTGTGTATATATATAATTGGTAATGTACCGTGTAAATCCAAAACACTGTATCTTAAGATACAGTGTTTTGGATTAACAACGCTCATTCGATTTCTTTTACCCTATTCTATCGTCCTGCATTCACACATTTTTTACTTTGTATGAAAAGTTCTGAGATATGACTATGCTAATAACACTGTATTTACTTAAAAATACAGTTTTACTATAACAAAACACGGCAACTTAAGATACCGTGTACTGCCAAAATAATTTTCGCGCGTTGCAAGATACAGTGTTTTGTCAAAAGAAAGTAGCATGCTTACGCGTTGCGGGCGCGCCAATCAGGAGCGAGAACCGGCGGCGATCTCAATGGTTATTGGATGATTTGACAGAGAACGAACGGACGACTGCCGGGAGCGGGGATCAGCTGTAATATTTTTTTGTGTAGAGACAGAGACTGTTTTCTTTATTTTCCAAGACTTTAAAGTTATTGTGTAGAAGATTATATGAAACCGTGTAGTTGGTCTCATTTCCATAAGATGGTTAAAGAAATGAAAATTTCTTCTGTAGAGCTAGTGCATGACATGTACAAAATGTAAAAATTATTACGAATTAACTCATAAGTCAATGCCACTTCCTTATAATTCTTTCGATTTTGTACAATATATAAAGACGTAGCTACAAAACACGGAAGTGGCTGTGACTTACTCAAAAAGATATGATCGTATTTTTCAAAACCTTGTCTTTTGCTTTGAATATATAATCTACTTACACAGTTAATTTTTTTATGCACCTGCCATGTTATCTCTTTATCACCCGTGGCTGACTGGTAGAGAATGCCTAAGGCATTAAGTCCGCCTTTGTACATTTAATGTTAGGTACATAAAGTTTTAATAAATAAATAAATCTAGAAGGTTTCCATATTTGCTAATGATTATGGAAGGAGAATATAAACAAATACATTTCTTGAAAAGAAAGGATGTACAAAACCTTTTAGTGAAATTGCAAATGGCAAACCAATCTACTCATTCATTACCTACTAATTTTGGTGTTCTTGTCGCTAAATTAATTTTGATGATTAATTATTATGTAAGTTCATACAATTTTATAGTCTTATTAGTTTTCTTATCTTCCAGTTTTTATATGAAACTGTAAGCTGATTCTGTTGCCATAATAATTAAAAAAATATTTTACAAACTTTTTGTAAAATATCTATATACCTAATTGTGCACCTACGAGTCATTTAACTCGATATTTTATTTTTAAATACATATGATAGACTCCATCTAATAAAAAATCCGACTGCAAATTCCTATGATATATTTCTAGGCCCTGTTTTATCAAGTCAATACACTGTAACTCTAACACATACAGTGTATTGTCATAACAATTTCTTCATTTGCTTCTGACGACTATTATGGCAAAACAAGTTATTCACGATTATTTGTTGTGTATATTCTACTTGTATATGAAACCTAGCGGGCTAGATTACTTATAAAATTACCTTTAATTTGATATCAAACACTGAATACTTTCCAAAATAACTTTTGGAGTAATCTTCAAAAAACAGAAAAAAACTATTTTGCTCAATTTCTCAAATTTTGTTTTTTGTAGTTACAGTGTTTTGGATTGACACGGTACTAATGTTTACATAAGTTAAACAGTGGTCACTGTGTGAGCGTGCGGCCCTCCACCCGCGTCTCATATAACTGTTTACATTATATTTAATTTATAGTATTTATAATTATATTCCTTTGTGCATTGTATGAGCGATTGGTTATCAAAGTGAAGGGTATGCTACGTATGCTACAGAACACATTGGTGAGAAAAAAAAATATTTTTTCTTCGTAATAAATAGTTTCCTGATTACTCTATAAACGATGAAATGACCTTAGTTTTTTACTGTCTAATGCGTATATACAGTAATAAGCGACAAAACCATAATACAGCGTCTTTAGGGACTTAATGTGTAGCGGGCCGGACGGAGTACCAGCTCGAGTCTTAAAAAACTGTGCTCCGCAGTTGTCTCCTGTACTACCTCGCCTTTATCGTCTTTTTCTTAAAACTGGAGTGGTACCGGTGTCGTGGAAGCTAGCCAACAACCAGTACCCAAAAAGGGTAGCCGTGCCGACCCTGCAAACTATAGACCAATTGGCTTGACCTCCTCCTCCTTTACTCTGTAAAGTTATATGATAATATACGTTAACCGTAGGCGTAGCCACGACTTCACGCGATATTTTGACAAACGGCATTAACATTGCCGTTTGGCGTTAGGTGAAGCTCAAGTGGCGGTAAATCAAAGAGACTATCACAAGAATTAATACGTTGATTCGGCCACACTACGTCAGTGTCAGTGTGCGTCGTAAGCGCGACGAGATCTGTGGACGAGATCGCACATGTTTGTTTTTACTACTACACGCACTATGGCTATGGAATGGAGTAACAAGAAAGTAATTGCGTTTCTCGAGATTCTGCAAACAGAACCATGTTTGTGATATCCGAAACTCAAAAGCTTCATTCAAATAAAATTAACGCCGTTTTTATCGCCAATGATGGGCATTCACGTTGACATTTCAAGTGTAGCCACCTACTTTAGCACGTTAAAAATTATTGCAATAATTATCGCGCTAGTGGGCATTGACATTAGCCAGTAGTGTGGCTGAGGTATTCCTCGAAGCGCTACCATTTTGAAGCGCACTTAATGAAGCGCTCTTTTTTTATTCCTCGGAGCGCTCCTTTTAGTATACCATGTTATCGGGAGCGCTACTAAAAGGAGCGCTCCGAGGAATAAAAAAGGAGCGGTTTATTAATTAGGTGCCCTTCAAAATGGTAGCGCTTCGAGGAATACCTCGTGTGGCCCCAGCATAATCCGATTTACGCTACGGTGGCCAATCTCAGCGAAGATAACCAGCGGCGCAAGAGTTATTATAATAGTGCACAAGTATGTGCAGGTACAGGAGCACAATCTGTCCCTTTACTGTCACAGCCTGATGGGACGGCAATCCGACACGACCGGAGAGAGATCCGGCATAAGACCAACGGCGAGCGAGGCACAGGAGCATTACACCGCCAACGTCCAAACTCCAGGCTGCTACTGAGAAATTTCTAATACAAAAACCCAATAGAACTTTTTGGTAGATCCAAGAATTTGACCTGAGATTACGACTAACCAACGAAGCAGTTTATGACGTTTTGGTATTGAAATATGAAAGTATGACAGTATAGTATAGTACCTTTTGTAATGAATTTTAGCCTTCGGTATATCTTCATCTTTTTCCTTCATAAGATACTTCTTCCCACCTATGATGGAATTGAGGAAGTATTGATATTTATCAACATTCTCTATTTCATAGTAGAAGTCCTTTCTGTCGACTTCCAAGATCTTAGAGCGGAGGAGCACGAAGTTCTTATTGTCGAAGGTCCATTGCTTGGTTATGTAGTACATAAGGGCGAGGTTCGCTATGTAGATGCGGCGTTGGATCTTAACCAACCTGAAAATGTAGAAGTCAAATCGTTAATTAATTAATATCTACAATTTCTCTGTGAATGTGTGTGGCGGACACAACCTCTAACTTCTATAATAATGGAGTGAAAAATCTAAAAAAAATATATGTCTGTAGATCTTAATATAAACTTTCAACCAAAATTAGTTTGAACGAAATCAGTTCAGCAGTTTTTGAGATACAGCATATTTTCTAAAACCGCAAATATAACTTTGTAATTCATACAAACACTATGAAAAACAAATTTATTCGGCGCAGTTGTAAAAAATGTAAAAAACGCCAGTTTTAAGAAATTTGTAAGGTTTTTTGTTTTCAAAACAATTTTATTTGGCGCAGTTGTAAAAAATGTAAATAAGCTAGTTTTAAGAAATTTGTAAGGTGTTTTTTTCGTCAAATAAATTTGCATATTATATTATAGTTACTACGGAACCCTTCATGGGCGAGTCTGACCCGCACTTGGCCAATTTTTTTATGGAATAGTTAATAATGTTAACTTTTTCAATTAGGGGTGACTGAGAGTGTTATAAACGTAAGAGTAGACAAATATTATAATCAGAAGGCTTCGAACTGCTAAGCTATCGGGAGTTACACGTGTTATTGTGAGTCAACCATAAAAGTTAGACATATGCTATCGTGGGATATTTTTTATATAATTTTAAGGAGAACATTTCCGTCATGAAATGATTTGTGTAGCTTTAACCATTAAGGTTGCACACGCGACGGAAGCTTAAAAAATGGAGTAACTTCTCCCGTTTTCCCAACATTTCCCTTCACTGCTCTGCTCCTATTGATTGTAGCGTGATGAAAAGTATACTATAACCCGCTCAGGAGTATGAAAAATAATTGTACCAAGTTTCGTTAAAATCCGTCGAGTAGTTTTTGTTTCTATAATGGTTATACAGACAGACAGACAGACAGACAGACAGACAAAAATTTAACTGATTGCATTTTTGGCATGAGTATCGATCCTTAATCACCCCCTGATAGTTATTTTGGAAATATATTTCATGTACAGAATTGACCTCTACTAATTTATTATAAGTATAGATTTTAATTTAATTTATTAGCTAAGTATGTTTTATTAATCGTAATTATTTATACACACTGTATCTAACATCTCCTCTTCAACTCTCCTGTCACAGGTCTGCTGGAAGAAATTTATTAGAAAATAAGCAGCACCTTTGTGCTCTTTTGTCTGTATTTATATTTTTTCTTTTGTAAGTATCATGTGTGTACATAAATATGTAATTAAATAAATCCATACTTATATTATAGAGCGGAAAAGTTTGTTTATTGAAACGCGCTTATCTTCGAAAGTACTAAATAGATTTAGATGAAATTTTGGTATGAAAGTAGCTTGTAGCTTGAGGAATGTTTTAAGCTTTTTACCTGACTGCAAAAAAAGAAGCGTCATGTTTTTATCGTGAAAAAGTTCACGGGAGCGGAGCCCCTCGTTGATTTAATAACTAAAGCATTCTTGTTAGAAAAATCACTATATCAGAATGGATATCTAATAATAAAAATATACGAACAAGCTTTAATTAAAATGATTTTTCATTTCTGATGTCTTCTATTTATTTCATTTATACTAATACTAGTACTCACGCGGGGCTCCGCTCCCGTGTATTCTATCACGGTAAAAACATAACTCTCCTTTTTTGCAGTCGAGTAAAAAGTAGCCTATAACCTTCCTCAAGTTTCAAGCTACTTCCATACCGAATTGCATCCAAATCCACCCACAAGCAAACAAACAAACAAATCTTTCCGCTTCATAATATTAGTATAGATTATAAACAGATAATTTTTTTGTAAGTGTGTATGTAATCTCCTTAACTAATAATCCAATTATCTGGAAATGCTATAAATAAATAATTTAAAAAAATATTTGTATTTTATTTTATTTTTATAAATTTTCACGCGGATGAAGTCGGGAGTGAAGTGCTGGTCGTAGTAGTGTAGGTATAATATATTTTTCTTACATTGGTTTTCTGCCCAGCGCCCAGAGAATAGTGTCCACTAAAATTGCTGGCAGTAAATGTAGCAATATGACCTGAAAATAAAGAGTAAGTAAAAAATTGAACTAAAAATTAAAAAAAAAAACCGCTACACAAAAAATTTAACAAACTTTAAATATCGATTCTAAATGGCGATACCCCGCCGCGTCTCTAATTTTTTTTTACTTTTTAAGGGATGTTTCTTAAACTACTTCTAAGTATTTTTTGCGTAGAGGGTTTTTAAATTTTTAATTTAATTTTTTTTATGCTTTTTAAAGTTTTCACCTACCATAGTTTTTGTCACTTTGACCAATTTCATGAAATGGACAGTTTTTGCAATATAGTACACGTTTCCTTTCATTTGATACGCCACTTGGGTATATATATTTTTTTTAAGATAATTAGCAATGAGGGTAGAATTGACATTACTAGCAACCTTGTTAACCCCTCCAACTAAGCTAAATATGCTTGTGTCCGGAGTGGGTTAACGGCAATGGTGTAATGGGTGGGGTTCGAACTCGTGACCTCTCGATTACAAGTCCAACACCTTATCCATTAGGCTATTGACAATATTCAATTATTCATCCCCACTTTCACTCCCCATATCTAGTAAATGGCTAAACCAATTCTGATAAAACATGTCTGATTGTAATATACCAGTTGTGTTCTTTCATTTGGGTATATTTGACAACATTCAATTATTCATCACAACTTTTAAACGGCTCAACCGATTTTCATCAAACATGTCTAAGAACACTCGCACATAAGTCACCTTTAATAAATAAAAAACTAATGAAAACGTTCGGGAGCTATGATGCAACAGACAGAGAGACAGATACACAGACAGACACGTCAAACTTATAACACCCTTTTTTTTGCGTCAGGGGTTAAAAATTAAATAGAGGAAGAAACTACTTGATCTTTCGGCAAATATAACATCCTTTTGGGGTTAAGGAGGATCCAAAAAATATTTGATTTTTGCCTGAAATCATTACACGATTGGTTGACTGACGTGATCAGAGGGCTGGTCTTTTCTTGTCTTCTTCTTGTCGTAGCAATGCTGTAGACAGTGTTCTGGGCACTTTTCTTAACGACAGCGTAACGCAATGTGTCCTTTTACCACTATCGTAATGACTCAAACTCATTCGTATTCTATTTATCTCTTTGTAATATTTAAAATTACACAATGTAACGTGCCTGACTGGGTTGACCCTCGACCTGCAAATTGCAAATTGTGTCTGCAACCAGTGAGCTGGCTACTCTTACGATACCTAACGGTGATTATTACCCTATCATAATGCGTTAACTGGTATACATATATTCTTGTAGGTGGAGTGATTTGGTTTTGGTTACCAAGATTAAGGAACAGAGTGTAGGTGAGCGTAGGAGGTCAAGGCTCAAAGCGATGAAGAAAAACATCGCGAAGAAACAAAATAGGAACAAAAAATTGGCCGAGTGCGAGTCTAGACTCGCCCATGAAGGTTTCCGTAGTAACTTTGTTTTTCATAGTGTTTGTATGAATTACAAAGTTACATTTGCGGTTTTAGAAAATATGCTATATCTCAAAAACTGCTGACCCGATCTCATTTAAACCAATTTCCATAGAAATTTTACATTAAGATCTAAATCATACATTTTTTTTAGATTTTTCTCTTCATTATTATAGAAGTTAGAGGGGGACCCACATTTTACCAATTTCGAAGCGTATATCTTTTAAAGGATTGACTTTATAAAAAAGTGGTTTTAGAAACCTCAATATCATTTTTAAAGACCTCTCTATAGATACCACACACGCAAAGCTTTCATTAAAAATATATATATTTTCAATTTCAGTTCCATGTATGGTGAAAATATTTAAAATTAAGGGGGGCTCCCTTAATTTTAATTTTTTTTTTCTTAATAGCGGTTCACAGAATACATCTACCCACCAAATTTCACATGTATAGTTCTAATAGTTTCGGAATAAAATGGCTGTGACATACGGGTAGACAGACAGACAGACATGACGAAACTATAAGGGTTCCGTTTTTTGCCATTCGCCTACGGAACCCTACAAATCGTAGATATATGACATCCCCCGATCCGCACTGGGCACATGTGGTGGATTATGACCCATTCGCCCTCATAAAGAGGAGATCTGTGTCCATGAAGGATACAGAGAGAGGCTGCAGAGAGAGAATGAAATTAATGAAATTTTTTTTTTCTAAATTGTTTATAAATAACACTTTTACACGCAATTTTTTGCGATTTAAATTAGATGAGGCCGGTGTTTCCTAACTAACTCTGAGAAGAAACATCGAAACAAACACAAACTCAGGGGTCACCGTCTCTTTTAAAGTCCATATAATTCGTATTGGTCAAATCATATGAGAATCACGCAGGTTCATGTTTGCGGTGCTCTTTTGAGGAAAGAAGCAGACACATTTGAATGGACCTGTTCAGACAGTATTTGCCAGTTATCGTGTAGCTCAACTTCAAACATGAGGAGCTCAACTGTTTGTTTGTTTGAATGTTTTAAAACATTTATTAAATGTTCTTGCTATAGTATCCTATGTTATCTATATTCTATTCTTTACCTTAATATATTGCACAGTCTTCGACGTAGTGAGTTCTCCACCGACGTGCCAGAGACTATTGTTGAGAGGCACGGCCGGATAGATCTGTCTACCGATCGTAATCATTTCTCCCATAGTGATGTTGTTCAATTTACCAGCACAGCAGTTGTAGATTGGCACGTCATCAGTTGGTGATAGCCTGGTAGGAAGAAGACCGATTTGAAAAAGCCAATAAAGAAAAAGCAACTATCGAGTTGATTCTATTGAAAAATGGGCCAAAAGGCTCATTAGCAATGAGAAACTTGCAAGTTTGTCAGTTCATTCGGTTACATTTTGGGGGTGTGCGATGGAATTGCACAATGTAATTTCACCAAGCCCGTTCCATCATCGGAATAAAGACAAACGGCGATGCGCCATCATTACATGTTGGACATCCTACCCATACGCACAAAACTTTTTGGGAATACTTTCCTTGTGCGTACGGCTAAGGCGTGGAATTTCCTAATAGAATAGGTTACTTCTAACGTGCGTCATCTTCGACCATATCATTGCTTACCATTAGGTGCGATGGTGGTCAAACCCGAGCCGACGTTTTGGCAAAATCAGATAAGTGTATCAAATGCAACAATAAGAAAAGAGCACTTAATTTAACGAAGAACACAGTTTTTAGAAGTAATTTTTCATGAGTAAAGGGCGTACATGACCGATCGACGAACAGACAAAAATTTGTGTAAAATTTCTATCAATAGGCACTTAAGAAAAGTTATTTAAATATCACAGACTGACATCTCAAATTTTTTTTTTTGTTTTTTATTCACAATGAGCTCACTCTTGACCTCGATCTCGCCTGATGGTAAGCGATAGATGAGGTCTACGATGGAACGAGCGAGCCCAGATGATGCCTGTTTACTCTTGCTTTAAAGGTTGAAAGGTCATAAGTGGCAGGAAACACAGAAGCCGGCAGAGAATTCCACAGCTTGGCTGTGCGCACAATAAATGTGGAGGAGAAGCGCTTGGTATGACGAGACGGTATATCAACCAAATGTGGATGGTAGCCAGCCGTTCGTCTGGTAAATCATCAATGATCAATCAATATTCTTATTGATTATACATATAAAACGCTTCAGTTACTGAATGACTGACAGACTACGCACAACCGACTACTGGGAGCAAGTAGATAAAATTTAACAAGTATGTTCCTTGGAGAGTGTAGAGGAGCACTGAGAGACGAGTTTTGGAAACCCCCCCCCCCCAAACATGTTTAAAAAGGGGGTCAAAGTTTATATGAAAATTTTTATTTCTTGAGTGGATTCACTTGAAACTTTGTATACAGCGTGAAATTTTAATGGTTGTTTTCTCACTGCGAAATGGCTTTGTCTTGGTAATACAATAGTTTTATAAACAAATAAAATATTCTATAATAAGGAGGGTCTGAATTTGAATGAAGTTTCCCTCATGGACGCTCGCTCGCAGTGGCACTCGACCGGGTATCAAGGAACGCGTACGAAACGCGTACTAAATATTCTAAACAGTACTTATGTCTGTGCCTTCGAACTCATTATAAGTATAATATTATTAACCCGACAAAATCCCTGAAAACTTATTCGAATCGGAGAGGTACTTGGTTATTCAGGGAATTAGTAAGTGTTCTTCCCGTACTGGGAATTCATACACGGCTGTAGATCAGCGTAGCTGGACACTTGTCAGCACTCAGCAGCTCAAGATCAATATCCTGCTAGACGGACTACGAAGCTATTACTGACGCCACCGACTCAGTGATCAATTTCAAAAATTTAGAAATTATTAAATGCTGAAATCATGAAATAAATCATATATAACATTAAATAGTATCGAAAAATCATTTTCACATAATTTAACTTGGTAATTAATATTTTATGTACTTTGTTACATCACTCCTCATCTAACACAACTTCTGGTTCTTGTAAAAAACTTTTTTGTACAAAATAAAACCGACTTCCATATCAAAACACTACAAAGCCAAAAATAATTTTAATTTCGGTAGTCGGTGTTATTGGTTTTGTATTTTCTTTTTTTTTTCACACCGCCTTCCGAAATTAAAATTATTTTTGGCTTTGTAGTGTTTTGATATGGAAGTCGGTTTTATTTTTTACAAAAAGTTTTTATTTTCGTGATTTTTAGTGGGTCAGTGAATTTTCCAAATCGGTTCGTAAATGACGGAGTTATGCGCGAACAAAAAACGCAATGCAGAGTAAACGAAAAGATCATCAACGTAAATACTTTTTTAGACTTTTGTTGATTTTTCAGAAACGGCTTGTTCGATTTCGATAAAATTTTCATGGGACCATTTGGGAAGTATACCCTTTCTAACAAGATAAGAATTTTTCAAATCGGTTGGCAAGCGACGGAGTTATGCGCGGACAAACATAAAAAAAAAATAAAAAATACAAACACCCGAATTGAGAACCTCCTCCTTTTTAAGAAGTCGGTTAAAAAGATTAAGTACCTCAATTGGCATTGTATGTTATTGTTTTGTTTTACAGTGGCTTCACTGGTCGATGTAATGACAAAATATTTAATAAATCAATATTTTTTATTGAGGCACCATTACCTAAAAAAACACTTTTTACTATAGAAACCGGCAATCACCGGAAAAAAAATGTATATTTTTGTACAGCCAATAGTCCCTACTATATAATGGAATCAAAATGATAATGTACTAACTTGTACTTTTAAACGTAATACAGTTCAAACTTAGAAAAGTTAGTAAATATCAGTACATTATTAAATATATATTTTTTTTATAATATAAATTGATCTATTTTATTTTTTGTTTATATACCAATAAAAAGTACAGACCTTCCTTAATGTGCACCATTTTTTTCAGTATACAATTTACACTGATAACTTAGCCAACTTAACTTGAATAGGAGCGCAAAACAACGATAAATCAGTCTTGTTATAATAATTTAACACCGATAGCCTACACAATACTAAAAACTATTTTGAAGTTACAGTTAGATGGAAAGCATATAGTCCTTCAATGGATTCCATCACATGTGGGTATAAGAGGCAACGAAATTGTTGATTTACTAGCCAAACAGGCCATACGTGATGGTATGCCTGTAAATTTTGCTCCTTACTTTACAAACTTTATACCTAATATAAAACAGGATTGCTATGTGCTTTGGAAGGAGTATTTTGATCAAAGGTCACAAGAAAAAGGAATCTGGTATAGAACGATCCAACCGCAACCCTTGAACTCACCGTGGATAGATAATCAGCTGTTAAACAGAAGTGATACTGTTATAGCTCTGAGACTTCGTTCCGGACACATTCCGTGCAATAAATTCTTATACTTAATGACCAAATCAACAACACCTAATTGTGAGTTTTGTATTAATTCTGTTGATGATGTTCATCACATATTAACGGAGTGTGTCCGCAACGAGGAATTTAGAATTAGCTTAGACTGTAAAATTAGAGAAGTAGGTTATTGTAATGCTACTCTAGCTGAGCCACTTTCTGACGCAGCTAGAGTACTGTATAAACTAGCTTGGCTAAGACTATGTTAAGTGTATAATTATGTATATGTTATTTAAAACTTGTTAAGCCAACCAGGGCGGCATAATCGCATGTGCGACAAAGCCCTTTCTTTAAGAATAAAAAAAAAAAAAAAAAAAAAAAAAAAAGCTTTCGAGATAACTTTGAAATGGCATATCTATTAAACTACTGTCTGTATAACTGTGATGTTTTAGTATAATATAAGCAACTTACCTTCAAGTCTTAATAAAATGATTTTTCGAACTACCGACACATTGACCAAAAATAATTATGGGACGCTAACTTTTAATCATTGATCACTGTGCGACTGGCACCAAGCAGAAAAGTGCGGTATCAACGGCCACCTACGGGGTCCTACATTTCTTCTAACTGTTATATAGATTATCCTTTGTTTTTCTAGTGAAAGTCGGTAACAACGCTGTTTAATAGGTTCAGCGTCACTAGTATTGATCCTGTGCTCGATAAGAGAAGTTCTGCCTAGTCTTTTATGTTCAAAGGAAATATCTGTGAACTGACTGACTATGTTATCTGCTACAATTTTCTGGTTTTCTGACAGTAAGTTGTATAAATTAAGGCAGTTATTAGTTACTAATGACGAACTTACAAATGATTAATTATCATTTGTAAACATTAGTACTCTTGTTAAGTGTTTTGGACATATTTTAAACTTACTCCAAAAATCTATTCCTAGTATTAAAGTAGAATCTATTTCGGGTATCACATGAGCTGTAATTGTACCCAGCACGTTTTCAAAAGTTATCGGTAACTGAATATACCCAACCGAGGTAATTTTTTGGCCGCCAGCAGCAGTGACTGTGATTATCTTATCAGTGTTGAGAACATGTTCGGATTCCATTAATGGTATATGCGAATTACTATAGAGTATACTTACAACAGAAACGGAATCTAGTAAGCCATTTCTTTTTGTGTTTATGCTAATATTTACATAAGGAAGTGGATCATTACGCGGCTTATTATTGAAAATCGAAGCAACTTTATAGGAGTTGAAAAAGTTTTTTTACTGTCAATAACCATTTATTCCAATCCGAGTGCGGATCGCGAGTCAACTCCTCTCTAACCTGTAAATTGGCAACTAACAATAAAACAAACAAGTATTTTAATTAAAAAACCACCTTCTAAATACCTATTACCCAGGAACTAAAAATCTAGGAGCGGGAGGAGTAATTTGTTGATTTTCCCACCAGAAAAAAATGTATTGAATGAATTTCATTTTTTTTTATAAAACTAGGTACCTATTTTATTAGGTTTGATAAAAATATAAGGACATATGCAAAGTATACCCATTCAAACAAAAAAAAAATCGTGAAGTTGCAATCTTGCAAGTAATTGTAAAGTTTGTGAGGGTGGATGAATGGATGTTTGTTACTCTTTCACGCAAAAATAACTGCACGGATCTGAATGAAATTTTGTATGTAGATAGCTGAAACCTTGGAATAATCTTGGAAGCTTGAAATTCCCTACGGGATCGGGATTTACTCGAGAAAAACCTTCAACGCAAACGAAGTTGCGGGCAACAGCTAGTCTATTTAACATGAAACATAATACATGAAACTTGTATTTAATGCATATCCTGAAAGTAGTTTGTTTACTGAAACGATTTCTATAATTAAGGTTTTGGTTTCAATACAAATAATGACTTCCTTGAAATAAGTTACATTTTCTTTAATTTGTTTTCTATGACGAAATTGTTATAATCTGCATTTAAAAAGTCTTATTACTTTGCATTTACGATTCAGTTTGGTTCGTTTTGGTACTACAGCGATACTTTGACTATATTTACGTAGATTTAATTATTTTTGGTATAAAAAATTACCTACACATATAAAAAAATATAGAACGATCGTTGACTGTTGTTGATCGTGGACGAGTGTTGACTGTACACTGTGTGACTGTAAAATACGAAGATTTTATTAAAATGGAATAAAAATGGCTATATTAAAATTATACTAATCGATTCAGGAAACGATTCTGAACCAATTTATTTCAAGATGTGATTAATTATGTTACATGTTGTAAATGTAAACAAGATAATGCTAAACCATCCCTTTTTAGGGTTCCGTACCCAAAGGGTAAAAACGAGACCCTATTACTAAGGCTCCGCTGTGTCTGTCTGTCACCAGGCAAATCTCATGAACCGTGATAGCTAGATAGTTGAAATTTTCACAAATGATGAAGGTATTTCTGTTGCCACTATCATAACAAATACTAAAAACAGTATAAAATAAATGTTTAAAGGGGGCTCCTATACAAAAACCGTGTTTTTTGCCGTTTTTTATAGATAAAGGTACGGAACCCTTCGTGCGCGAGTCTGACTCGCACTTGGGCGGCTTTTTTTTAAATATATAAATGATATCACAACTTACTCTTTGGTACCTCGTAACCAGCTTGCTACTATGAAGCTCTTGATAGAGATGTCCACGGGCATGTAGTCTGCTATCAGATCAGGGTCCGTGTATAGACTGCGCATTATACCTGAAATTAAAGGGTAAGTAATCTATACTAATATTATAAAGCTGAAGAGTTTGTTTGTTTGTTTGTTTGTTTGCTTGAACGCGCTAATCTCAGGAACTACGGCTCTGATTTGAAAAATTCTTTCAGTGTTAGATAGCCCATTTATTGAGGAAGGCTATAGGCTATATATCATCACGCTAAGACCAATAGGAGCGGAGCACTAATGAAGAATGTTTCAAAATCGGGGGATTTTTTTTTCCACGCGGACGAAGTCGCGGGCGGAAGCTAGTATATGATATAATTACAAAATCTCTAATATTTACAAGATATAACAACTGAATATATAATTTTGTTTGATATAATGATCAGTTAATATAATAGGTAGGACAGACAAGACTACGTGGAGTCGGTTTTGCAGCGATTCGTTTCTGTAACGCCGCTCCCGCAACACGCTTTATCAAATTAATCGCAATATTATATATTTTAAACGAAAGGCCTAATGATTTTCGATTAAATAAACGTTATATCCAATAACGTTATAAGTGTATGGGGTCTTTGACCTCACTTACCCACACGATAAGAAGAAGAAGACGTTATAAGAAATAAGGTTTAGAGTATATAAATGTTATATCTAAAGAAATTATATCAACAGTTGGTATAACTCACGTTTATTATATCTTGTGAACGTTATTGAAATTAAAATATATCAAATAACTTTATATGATATGAAACGCACCCGAAATTAAATATAACCAATAACTATTTATGAGAACTAGTCGTCAGTTCGAACCCGTACTAACGAGACACCGAGACTTCGGAACGCAAGAGTAACCGAAGAAACAGCGTCAGTTTTTAGTCAGTAGAAGTATCATTGACACTCCTGCCTATTCCACCCAGGGAGGAGTCATTTGATGATTTTCCCCCGAAAAAATACCGGCCAAATGCGAGTCAGACTCGTTCATGTGCTATATCTCAAAAACTGCTGACTGTATCTCGTTAAAACCAATTTTTGTTGAAAGGTTACGTTATAGTTTTAGAATAAAGCGGCTGTGACATACGGACGGACAGACAGAAAGAGATAACGAATCTATAAGCGTTTCGTTTTTTGTCATTTGGCTACGGAACTCTAAATATTCAGCCACATTAGGGTAATTTATAATTATCATCACAACTTGTCTAAAACGGTGAAGTAATACATCTTGAGGAAACCGGACCGATGCCCTAGGACCGAGATTCGAAGACATGTAACATCAACCAAAGCACACTGTGTATGCGTGGTGTATTACGGCTCGTTCCCTATAGAGACTCTTTTTAGGGTTCCGTAGCCGAATGGCAAAAACGGAATCCTTATAGTTTCGTCACGTCTGTCTGTCTGTCCGTCCATCCGTATGACACAGCCAATTTATTCCGAAAATACGAAGATTACACATGTGAAACTTGGTAAGTAGATGTATTCCATGAACCGCTTACCGATTCTTAAACAAAAATTAAAAAAATATAAAAAATAAAGGGGGGCTCCCTTACATGGAACTGAAACAGATTTTTTTTTTCATCCAACCTATGCGTGTTTGGTGTCTATACAACGTGTAATTTAAAGGGTATATCTATATACATACCAAGTGCACAGCTTCTTTGGATGTAATTATCATTTTATTGGTAAGTGACGTGGAAAGTGATGACCCTCATAGTGCTGTGATACGTTTGTTATTATTGGTATTCAAGAAACATATGAAACCGATAATTTGGCGTCAATTCTGTGAGTCACTTATTTTGAGCTGAAACTGTGCATAGAGACTCCATACCAGATGTTGTCTTCAGTCCTTTTGGATGGATATGGGGTTTCCGTTACACGTTGTAAATATTATAAGGTGAAATGAAAGTGTGTAGATGTATGTCTGTATGCTGTGTAATAATAACATAAACGTAAATAATACTAGGTATTAGTTGGGGAGTAACTGTACCTGTCTATGTTGTTATATCTGTTATAAACTTACATAAATTATGTAGTAGGTATGTAACCTATAGAACTATTGTGTATGAACTTCCTGGAGTTATGTTCATGAACGAGGGCCATAAGTTGAGAATGGTTAATTTCAACTGCCACTGGCTTATTTTCTTTTGAATTAAGAGATCTGTACTTTAACCCATTGAATGCCGAAGTTAACCGTCAAATCACAATCAGTGGCCACAGTGTATTTTTAACCAAAAAGTGCCCTTGAAAATTTGTGAATTTAGATATTTAGAATTAATGAAGTTACTAGGTATTTTTGCCGTGTTTTATTTGAGATCCCAAAGAGTATAAAAACGTCCATTCAAGGAGGCCGAATAACACAGATTACCATATAATCGGTAGGGAAGACGTACATAATATTACGTAGTCGGCATCTGCCATTCTTACTACACACGTAATATTGCGTAGTTGGCATTCAATGGGTTAAAGAAATTCTAGAAGATGTATTGGTAAGGGATTGTTGTTCAAAAAACACAGTTACGCAAACACATGCACAGAAGCGTTATTTCGATCTATGCCAAGAAGGACAAATGTCAATATTTCTTCTTCTTATGCTGTGTTTTTGATAGCAAGGTAAAGATGATTCAAGTTACCTTTTCCACAGGCCACAAGTAAGGCGGCTGGGCCGTTGAAGTTCTCTATCCATCCTGGAACTGGTTCTTCTACGCTCGATATTACTGAAACAGATAAAAATAATATAAACTCAAATTAATTTTATACAACGTGTTCCAGAAATCAACGTCAAGCCGAAAACTGGCAATAGGCCAGGTCGTGACAGTTATTAGAAATATATTTTAAAAAGTCTTGGTCATGTACTTTTCAAATTTTATGGATTTAAAAATAAATCTCAAAAAGTGTTCTTTCAAAAGTTCTTTCAAGTCTACAAATATTAACTTTTCGTCAGTTTTTTTTTTCTGTGACGTTACCACGAATAACCCTTCAGTAAATTATAGTTAAAAGTTAAAACATAACTACCTCAGTTTTAAATAAAATGTTGGATTTTTGGCTAACATTGAATTCAAAATTATTACATCACCCAACTTTAACCACGTGTAGTGTAAAAAAATGTACTACACTATTTTGGCAAATAACTTTAAAAGATGGCGCGTTTAGTCTGGATTCCAAAATGGTATGCCACTGCCCGCTGCCCGCGACTTTGTTTGTGTGAGTGCACGTAAGTCCCGATCCCGTGGGAATTACGGAATACAAAGTAGCATATTGTTTGGTTTGTTTAAATTTAATAGTTTGGTTGAATAACTCTGCAAATGTCTGCTCACAGATACATTTAAATATTTACGGTAATCTGAGGAAAATGTTGTGGGTTGTTTATTAGATAAGTTTATAGTTTAAGACATTTTTGTTATCAACCGACGACAAAAAGAGGAGGTTATCAATTCGACGCGTGTATATTTTTTTTTTAATGTATGATCATCGATTACTCGAAGACGGCTGAACCGATTTGGAAAATTCTTTTTTTGATTGAAAGGGTATACTTTCAAATTGGTCGCATTTTCATAAACGTCAGGATCTGATGATGGGATCCTGGAGAAATCGAGGGAACTCTTCAAATATTATAGGCACACGTATGACGTTTTGGGTATTTATTATAGTAACTCGTGCAGTTGCTCTCAAAAAGTACCATTTGAGGAAGTGGAACTGATGGTGAAAACCACAGATGGCCGCCGAAACTACTCAATAATAAGTATTGAGTGGATTGCGATTCGATTACTTGAATATGGATGTTAAGCACTTTATGCTCGTCACAATGCATATGGTGATGTAGAGCTGATGGTAAAGTACCAGGAGAACTCCTCAACAATTAACGGCCCAGCATTGAGAAAAGCAATATTTTGTAAAAGGTTATAAGTAGTTGACATTTAGGCTCTTGTAACTAGGTAAATTAAAAATAGACCAACTAAAAAGAGTGAAATAAAAACATTTTACCAAAAAATTAAACCGACTCCCAAAAAACACTGCAAAGTGAAAAATAACTTTAATTTCGGAAGTCGGTGTCAAAAACGAAAATACAAAACTAAAGACACCGACTACCGAAATTAAAGTTATTTTTCACTTTGCAGTGTTTTTTGGGAGTCGGTTTAATTTTTTGGTAAAAAGTTTTTAGCTTTCTTATTTTTTTTTTTGACGTGACAACGTCTTATAATTCGATGAAGCTGGTTGCACGCACGAAAATACATGACTCATGCGGCGTTACCTTGCTCTGAGGCGTTCCATCGCTCTGAGGCGTTCCAAAGCAAATCAAATTGGATCTACAAGTTGACATTTATGTATGACTCAAAGAGTCAAGTACTAGGCTATCATAAAACGGTAAGAGATGACGTCACTATGTAGGGATTCTTTGACATTTATGTATGAGTCAACGAGTCAAGTACTAGGCTATCATAAAACGCTAAGAGATGACGTCACTGTGTAGGGATTCTTCCATTGTCATGAGAAGTGCAGTAATAGTGATGTAAAATTAAGATTTTCTTTTGAAAAATGCAATCATTCCAACAGTATTTTCTCATGACGTTGTCACGTTCAACTATCGTCAGTTAACCGACTTTACAGACAACCGATTTTTTAATGGTTGAGCGCGCTCTTGACCTCAATCATCTCTATTATGATATATGACTATATAATATTAATAATTAAAAAAAGACTATGATACTAAGCGATTGATGAGATTTACAATGGAACGAGCGAGCCCAGGAGAAGCCTGTTGTTTACTCTTGTTATTAAGGCTGATTGGTCTTATATAGTAAGGAACACGGAAACCGTCAAAGAGCTCCACGACATCTAAGCAGTACGTCTGGTAAACCGGTAGCACTCTAAAGAAATACAATAACAAAACGCGTTCCGTATTCCAGCCTCGCCGACGAGGCCCAACGCGACGTCCGCGTACATACTTGTAACGTCAACCCTCCCCGACCTTTGCCAAACGAGCCAGCCCGCGATGCTGAGCCAGTAGCAATAAATAACCCCATTAATAATAATATGACCCAGCCTGACCCTCTGCTGCCCTCCACCAACGACTCCGCTATGCTGAGGCCCGTACTCCGTACGAGTGGCCCTATCAAAAAAAAAAGTGAAATGCAGGGATCAGGCCGTGAAGTTTATTAAGATTTTCACGCTACCTCTTAAATCTTATTTTGAACATATTTTTAGAATCACGACAATCATAGTTTAGGAGGCAGTATTAATATTAATAAATGTGCACCTATTTTTTTTATTGTTGATGATAGGTTTGCTCTTTACTAAAGCATCTTATCTAAAGTTAATCGATGATGTTAAGCCTAGAAGTAAACTATTCACTCTTGACTTAAAGTCACCAGGTTATAGCTATCAGGAAACACAGACTCCGGCAGAGACTTCCACTCCTCAACTGTACGCACAATGCAATTATAATATTAACCTCTAGAGCCCCAACGGCACAAAAACGTGCCAGTAAACAAGTATTAGTTGAGACCCGCTGGCACAGGTTTTAAAACTGTATTTGTAGTAAAGATAAGTCTTAAAATCGTTTGTGACTGGGGTCAGATTACGCTTACTACGATAAGAGCACGCCCGCGGTGCTTGACGGATGGTTAACGTAATAATGGCGGTCCTTGAGAGGTTAAACTATTCACGATTATTTTGTAAAAAAAAACCTTACCTATAGATGGTCTGATGATGACAATGGGCAATATTCCCTTGTACTCCGCCACCACATTCTCAGCAAGTTGTTTCGAAAATGTGTACGTATTCGGAATCTCACCCAAATACCTAAAATCACAATTGATGAATTATTTTTAGAATGAAACGAATAACTGGTAAATTGAAGGCGATTTCGCAAACTGACTTAAACTATTGATTCGATATCACGATATTTGTACTAGCATGAATTTGTTCGCGAGGAGGGTCTTCCCGCGGAAAACCCGATCCCGTGGGAATTCCGGGATAAAAAGTAGCCTATATTTTAATTAATTATATCAGCTATCTATATAACAAATTTCTTTCAGATCCGGTTTGTGGTTTTTACGTGAAAGAGTTACAAACATACATCCATCTATCCTCACAAACTTTCGCATATAATATAAGTATACAGTATGTTAACTAACAGAGGGCGTTTCCGTTAACCCGCAATAGTATAGCATCCATACATGCTAAAAAAATATTACCATTCGAAAACAAACTGTTTTTTTTTTTATAATAAAATGTTCACTAAAAATGTTAAATTGATACGTAAAAGAAACACTCTGTACACGCGTACTTGAAGGACGGCAACGTCGCAATGTATTTATGAATGCGGAAGCGTGTACAAAGTGTTTCTTTTACGTATCAATTTAACATTTTTAGTGAATACATGTATGGATGCTATACAATTGCGGGAACGCCCTCTGTTAGTTAACATACTATATATTTACAAAAAATAAACATTTCATTCCATTTGATATATTAGATTACATTCGTAATAATAACCAGGAATAAATACTTATTTATAAACGTAATAATTGTATTTTTTTAATACAAATCTTTATTTATTTATTTAAGCTTTATGCAACAGTAAAGATACAATGGCGGAGTTAATACCTAAGGGCAGTCTGTACCAGTCTACCATGGGTGGTGAAAAGATAACATGCTTGTGCAGTACTTCAAGACTGCAAGTACTACTTACTTAGGAGTGAGGACCTTCAACTCGTGAGGGTCAATGGTCTCGCAGATCTCCAATGTTTCCCTCCAGTCAGCGTGAGGAGGATATAGTTTCTCCTCAATAGGATCCCAGTTCGTGTTGGAGTAGGATGTTGAAACGTGGATGAAGGCCTGAAAAATAAGGAACAAATCTAAGGTTAAGATTTTTTTCCATACTAGCATCATGTTAACCTCTCCAACTCCAACTAAGCTAAATATAGTGTAATGGGTGGAGTTACAACCCGCGATCTCTCGATCACAAATCCGTCACCTTAGTCACTAGACTATTGTCACTTCAGAAATTATCTCATTAGAATTGAAAGTCGGTGCTTTGTTTGGTAGCTTAACTTCAATAATTGTTTAAATAAGTATTTAGTTTTTAACACGCTTTTATTAGGTCGACCTGTATGTAACTATGTAATGGAATCTAAGGTAACTAATTTAACCATCTTCCAAGGGTCGTAGCGTCATGAAAATTGGCAGCTGTATGTAGTTCTGATAAAAATACAATAATATGGTACTGTCAAACTGATCTGATGATGGAGCCGAAATATATGAACTGGAACTCCATGATGGAAAATCGTATCATAGCTATTTTGGATTTCTTAGAAAAGTCTTGTAATGAACTTTGACCACGATTAAGTTTCAAGGTCTGATGATGAAGCCGGAAGATAGGCACCGACATTCCATGTTGGAATATCGTATCATAGTCGTGTTTGTACTTGTGAGAAAGGCCATGTAATGGACTTTGAACACGATTTTTTTTTTGTTTTTACATGTATTTATAAAAGCGTGTTCTTCTAGTGTTTTTTAAACTATTCGTTTATATATAATTTTATTTAGATCACTGTAAACCGGAAGAGCGAAATTACTTGACACAAGCAAATCTCTGCTTAAAATATAATTCTACCCATACGCACAAAACGTTTTCGGAATGCTTTCATAGAGTGTACAGCTAAGGAGTGGAATTCCCTGCCGGAGTCTGTGTTTCCTGATACCTACAACCTGGGGCTCTTTAAGTCAAAAGCCAATAGGTTACTTGTAGGCAAGCGTGCTCCATCTTCGACCACATCTTCGTTTACCATCAGGTGATATAGTGGTCAAACACGAGCCTAACATGCTAAAAAAAATATTGTAAAGTTTTTTACAAGTTTATGAGATAATATTTTTTATCTTTACTTTTTAGGACATTTGACTAAGTGGAAACTATTACTTAATTAGCTGAACCTGCAAACGTTGTTTTCACAGTCATACAAATTATTTCTAGCGGAAAAAATAGCTTACGACCTATTCTCAAACCTACTAAATATGCACAAAAAAGCAAAACAATCGGTCACACCGTTTCGGAGGAGTTTATAAGAAACACTAGTGACACGAGATTTTTATATATTAGACGAACTATGAATTAACATAAGATATATGTATATAATAACATAATTTTCTGATTGGGGTTTTTGAGGGTGTGCGTTAATCACGATACATTTTGTATATAATACTAATAAAATACATATACAATGCTAAAATAATAAACTAATAAATAAGTTCTTTACGAACTTTGTGATAAATATAATGACGGTTACTTACATTTAAATTTCTGATATCCGTAGCGAGCTCCACCATCTCCTTGGTGCCTCGAAGGTTCATCCGCACAGCATATTCCAGAGGATCGTCAAATCTGGAAAGGTAAGTAAATCACAATCAAATACTTACTACTAACTCATAATGACGCCATTTTAAATCTACACAATATTTGAGAAGCAAAACCTTTGTAGGTATCAACTTCTTACGAAAATTACGAGTATGAATTTTTGCACGGTTAAAGTTTATGTAGAGTCGAAGCGCAGAGAGCATATTTTTATTTAATAATGCATTTTAAATCAATTTAAATTTTGACCAATGTACAATCTCTATTAATAAAAAAAAAAGTTTTTAAAAAATCTATAAGACCCGACTGCTCAACTGAAATGCCAGAAACAAGCAGAAACTGAAAGAGCTAAGTCCATATTTTTAAACTTTCTCTTTGTATTATTTTTGCTAGTATTACACTAATGATAAACATGATATACCTTTTCTTAATGTATAATGGCTTCGCACAGCCGCCATTTTTGATTTTTTCAAATGTCACCTATCTAAGAACATTTGAGATGCTAAGACGAATCTAACGATACCTTAATTATGTAAATCCGTTCAGCAGTTCTGGAGATATAAAGAATATTACAAACATACATACATACAAGATACGCGCGAAAAACATGACCCTTCCTTTGCAGTCGGGTAAAAAACGTGCTGCAAAGTTTTTAAAACTTTTGGGCCGTGATGCAAATGTTTCTGCCTGTCTGTGGCACCGTATCTTCTACACGGATGAACCGATTTGAATGCGGTTTTATAGCCAACGACAGTTCCTTTGAAGCGCTTAGTATTAAAAACGTGCGCCGATTACGTCGCAAAGCCATTTAAATACGGCATTGGTTGCGTTAATAGATTTTTTACCTAGCTGTTTAAAAATAGCCTTATATCTATTCTGAGGGCTACCCAATATACTTAAGCCAAAAAGCCAGTCACGCCATTTCGGAGGAGTTCGATAACAAACATTATGACACGAGGTATTTATACAGTATGTTAACTAACAGAGGGCGTTCCTGTTAACCCGCAGTAGTATAGCATCCATACATGCAAAAAAAAATATTACCATTCGAAAACAAAATGTTTTTATTATTTTTAATATTAAAATATTCACTAAAATGTTAAATTGATACGTAAAAAAAACACCCTGTACACTCATACTTGAAGGACAGCAACGTCGCAATTTATTTATGAATCTAATTGGTGTGCTTATACTATTGCGGGTTAACGGGAATGCCCTCTGTTAGTTAACATACTGTATATTAAATTTAGACATTTACAATAATAATAAATTATATCCTATTATAATAAGGAACGGGCACGCCGCAATTGCGGCGGTAAGACCCCTCTTTGAGGAGTGGCTAGATCGGCGTCACGGCGTCCTGACCTACCGCATGACGCAGGTCCTCACCGGACACGGAAGTTTCGGGAGGTACCTGTGTCTGATGGGAAAGGAGGAAACGCCTGGGTGTCACCACTGCGAGGGTCGCCCTGAGGACACCGTAGAGCACACGGTGCAAGACTGCCCCGCCTGGGCAGAGCACCGACGTGTCCTCACGGCGGCGATAGGCGGAGACCTCTCGCGCCCGGCATTGGTCGAGGCCATGCTGCGGGGCGAGAGGGAGTGGGAAGCGGTCGCCTCCTTCTGCGAAGCAGTCATGCTTCCGAAGGAGGAGGCGGGCCGCGTGAGGGAGAGGATGGCGTCCTCCCTCCAGCCCAGCCGCAGTGGTAGACGCCCACGGCGTCGGACGTCGGCCGACGATCTCCGGCCACCGTAGGCGCGGGCATGCGGACAGCGAGTAAAGGGCAACTCGCTGTCCGACCATGGACCATGCCCGGGTCGACGGCGCGTCGTGTTCCACGCGCGCCTCAAAGAGCGTCAGCAATATGACGAGGCCCCCCCATAGAGGGCCGAAGCCTGCCGGGGTCGTGGGACTCATCCCGTTACCGTGACCCCGGTACGTAAAGGGTTATTGAAGGAACACCGTGGATTTAGTCAGTAAAAGTCTGACAGTCCCTCCCACCCTGCCCGGAGTGGGAGGACTTATTTGATAATTTTACCACGATAAAAAAAAAAAAAAAAAAAAAAAAATTATAATAAGGAAGATAATGTTTTCTATGTAATTTCTTCTACCCAAAAAAATAAATTGCAAAAGTTAAACGCAGTACTGCAAACTGCTCTTACGCAGACTTGCAGACTCTATGACGATATAATAGAATAGGGTTTTCAGGCATTTGGATAAATAGTGAACCCAGCAGCAGCAGAATTGATGAGATAATGCTAATACATACCTAACGCTGGCAGCCACGTGGAACACGATGTTCACACGGTTCACTATCAAAGCACGGTCTTCTTCCGACAACCCTGAAAGCATAAATGCAAAAACATAAATTTATTTATTTATTATGATTGTATTTATTTACACTTCATGTGCGACCGCTGAGCACGAGAGTTCGATTCCCCGGGTCGGGCCAAAAGTGCTATAGGGTTTTTCTGTAAAGAATTTCTCAATAGTAGCCCGGAGTTTGGAAGTTGGCGGTGTGATACCTCCGTGCCTCGGAAAGTGCGTTAGGTCGTTGGTCCCAGCCGTCATTGGAACATCTTTGACAGTCGTTACGGGTAGTCAGAAGTCTGTAAATCTGACACTGGTCTCGCCAATGGGTATCGTGTTACCCAGTTACTGGGTTGTGGAGGTAAGATAGGCAGACGCTCCATATAAAACACTAATACACAGCTGCATCCAGTCAGACTAAAAGCTGACTCCAACATAGTTGGTAAGAGGCTTATACTCTGATTTTTAATTCAATGCAGACTGACAGTTTCTGAGTTGTCAAGCAATGACGGCTACTAAATAGTGATGTAACTAAATTAATAGATTCAGGATAATGTAAAATAAATTAATAGTTTAAAAACACTAGAAAAACACCCTTTTATAAATTAACGTAAAAACAAAAAAAAAATGTTAAGAAAACATATAACGGATTTTCTTTAGGTTTGTTACCTTGAAACCTGATCGTGTTCAAAGTCTGTTGCCGTGGCCTTTCTCACAAGTGCAAACACGACTGTGATACGATATTCCATCATGGAATGCCAGTGCCTATCTTCCGGCTTCATCATCAGACCTTGAAACCTAATCGTGGTCAAAGTTCATTACAAGACTTTTCTAAGAAATCCAAAACAGCTATGATACGATTTTCCATCATGAAGTTCCAGTTCATATCTTCCGGCTCCATCATCAGATCAGTTCGACAGTACCATATTATTGTATTGTCATCAGAACTACATATAGCTGCCAATTTTCATTATGCTACGACCCTTGGAAGATGGTTAAATTAGTTACCTTAGATTCCATTACATAGTTAGTTACATGCAGGTCGACCTAATAAAAGCATGTTAAAAATGTGAATGCATGGTCTTTAAGGGCAGTGGCAAGTGCCGTGAAGAGGGACCCGATCTCCTGATAAATGGGTCAGTAATTAAAAGGGTACCATCTTTTAAATATTTAGGGCATTTTCTTGCTGACGACCTTAGAGACGATGCAGATATTGAGAGGGAGCGGAGGGCTCTAGCGGTCCGGAGCAATATGCTGGACCGTAGGTTTGCGCGGTGTACAAACCTAGTGAAAATTACTCTTATTAAGGCTTATTGCCAGAGTCTGTACACGGGCAATCTATGGGTCAGTTACGCCAAAAGATCGCTAGATGTGCTCCGCGTCCAATATAATAATGCTTTTAGGATGCTCTTGTGACTGCCTCGTTACTGTAGCGCCTCAGAAATGTTTGCACAAGCTCGTACACGTTTTAAGCGATTATACGTAAGAAAATGGCTTCACTTCTGAGGAGGGTAAGGGACAGTCGTAACAGCATCCTGAGAACGGTGAGTGAGAGTGTGTCCTCTCCTATTATGAAGCAGTTTGTGCGGAGGGTGATGGGTCTTAACACTAGATAATAAGTTATTAGGTATAAGTTACCTATTTACATTTTATGGATTTTATGGTCCGAAATAAAAAAATTCTATTCTATTCTACAAAATCGAAAAACGATGTAAACTATTTTTAACTGACGAATAAAACGGAGGAGGTTATCAAGTCGACGCGTATATTTTTTTTTATGTATGATCACCGATTACTCGAAGACGACTGAACCGATTTGGAAAATTATTTTTTTGTTTGAAAGGTTATACTCTGAAGTTGGTTCCATTGTCACCAAGTCACGATCTGAAGATGGGATCTTGGAGAAATCGAGGGAACTCTTCAAATTTTATAGGCACACCTATAGTGATTTGAGTATTTTTTATAGTAGGTAACTTGTGTAGTTGCATTCGAAAAGCACCATTTGTGAAGTGGACTTGATGATGAAAACCACAGATGGCCACTGAAACTACTCAATATATAGATAGGAATAATAAGTATTTCATGGGTTCCGCTTCGATTACTTGAATATGGTTATTAACAGTGATCGGAGTAGGTAGATTGATTTTTGGTACTTGTATCATAAATGCACACAGAAAGAATAACATGGATAAGCCATTTTCCCGGAAAGTAATTCCGGTATTTCCGGATTCAATTAAACATTGTTAATGTTGGTAGTGATATTATTCCTACTCAATTCAAAATTTAAAGGAAGGTATAAAAACTAAATTAATTCATTATTTATCTGTTGAATAATAAAAACAATCTAATTCCGATCGAAGCTTTAATTTTTATTTTTTTATTTTTAGCCTTTTATGGCTAGAACTTTTATAGATAGACATAAATTGTTGCACTTAAATTTAAATATTTTCATAGTGGTCATGGTAATTTGCATTAAGGGTAGAATAAATGACGGGGCCCCATAGAGGGCCAATGCCTGCTGGGGTCGTGAGACTGTTCTAAGGATGCACCACGACTCTGAAACGTAAAGGGCATACGAAGGAACAGGTTGATTTTAGTCAGATTTTAGGACCAAAAAAAAGGGGTAGAATAAAGAAAAAAGATAAAAATCAACATTGTTTATCGTTAAATATGTACATTTTACATTTATTCACATTTTTAATCTTCATCGATTACAATGTCAGCATCCTGGTAATCCTGATCTTTACAATTAAAATATATAACTATGAGTTTCTCTATATTTTCAATTTTCAACCTATTTCTTTTAACATCTAAAATCCATTTATAAATGGAAAAAGACCGTTCTACATCTGACGATGTCAAAGGAGCAAATTTTAAAAAAGGTATTAAATTATGTGCTTCATTTTTTTCAATGGCCTCACTATATTCTCTAAGTGTGTCTAAATCTGGGTTTCGTTCCATAACACATTCTATTTTATTTTTTATATTTTCTGAATTGCACTGATTTATAGCATCTCTGACGTTGTCAAATGCTAAAAGTGAATCTGTCAACGATAAATTATGCTTTTGCAATTCTTTTAAAGACAAATGAATTATAAAATAATTGTCTTTAATGTAATTTAAATCTTCTTTTAAATTTTCTTTTTCTATAATATTTTTTGCCTCTCGAATAGATACCGCATCAGAGCTGCTTAAACAAGATAATACTTCTTTTATTTTTTCAAAGTTTTGAGCGTAATAAAATGCTGCCTCTAACCAAGTGCCCCATCTTGTAACAACTGATTGGGGAGGTAGCGGCAAATCTGGATATTTTTCTTTTAAAATTTTGACTCTACTTGGGGCTTTCAAAAATACCTTTTTAACATTTGCTATTAAAATGTTAACATCGTGATATTCTAACCTAATTTGCTCAGATACGCGATGAAGAGAGTGCGCCAAACATGTTACGTGCTTCATTTCAGGTAAGTACCTATTGTTTTAAATTTCGTCCTGCAGACAGCATATATGCAACGCTATCAGTGCAGAGGACAAGAATATTACCTACCTTCGATTCAAAAGAATCTTCCCAAAAGTTTTCCAAACATTCTAACACAAATTGCGTGATTGTTTGTCCATTAACTACAGTTAGCATTTTACATGCTACCAAATAAGGTCTAGTCAAATTGCTAGGATGTAATGGTTTTATTAAAAAATGGACTATATAGTGACCTAAAAAGTCTGTCGTTTCATCTAATGATATCCATAGTTTCTCATTTTTATAATTTTGCCGAATCGAATTGATTTTATTCTTAAAAAACTTGTCCAAGTAAACTTTCCGTAACTGTGATTCATCTAGCAGAGTACGATTAGTACACGTACAACAACAGGTACTACACATATATTTTTTAAAGAAATCTTGAAAAGTAGTATTTTTCATCTGAGACCACGGAATATTGCACAAAATGAGAAATTTTATAAGATCGAAATAAAATTCCTCTTCGGGCCGCTCAAACTTTCCCTGGTGTACTGCTCCTTCGATATGTCTTTTAACGTTTCCTTTATTTATGGTTTTCAAATGGCTTTCACATTTTGAACAGTATATTGTACCACTAGCGTGATCGTAAACTAGTTCGGGATGACCGGATATCCATTTTTCTACAGTTGCAGCCTTGACGTTTGCCATATCTGAACTCTGTTGTAGAGATGGAACCTCGTATATATCACCTAAAACAAAGACATGAAAAAAATACATTTTATTTAGTTTATTTAGCTTACTCCGTTTGTTTTATTTTTCGTGGATCAAATTTAGTCATTGAAATTTCACCCTCTTCCTGTCAACCGATTGATCTAAAATTTGGTATTCGCCTTTGATTCTGGTGACAATACAATTATGTATATTCAATATTATTGTCAATCCAAAATGGCTGCCGCTACAAGATGGCGGACAACTTAGTTTTTTTTAAATCCCATCAATATGGGTATCAAATGAAAGGGCTTGTTACGTAGAATATTTTGTAGAGAAGTAGATAAGGCCTATAGTAATTTATTTTACCAATACATTGCAAGAGGACACAGCACACAGGGCATTCAAATTATATACGGATTCCAGTAAAATGTCGGTTAATAGTGGAGTTAGCTGAATTGCGACTACATTACTAGAATATCATAATTTTGTTTCGCACTAAGCTCACTGGTTCATACTCTATTAAAGATTTAACAATATTAAGACTCATGGTATGTTCAGCAGGTTAAGCGAACAAACACAATACTAAAAATATTCTTATAGTACATCCAAACATGCTTTATACTCCTTGTAACTAGTAAAATATTACTTACCAAAGCTTGGTTTAAATATGTAGATCCAATTCAATAGTGAAAAATCTGAGTCCGTATATTCGAGCCAAATCGTGGTTTAGAGCAGATTCCAGAAGTCAGTATGTACACAAGCCAGGGTCAAGTAACGTTTTCACAACACAGTAACAAACAAAGATGCGCACTCTACGAACCGAAGTAAACGAGTGAGCTACCTGGCATGTCGTCGGCGGGCGTACGCATTGTTCTGATAACCGGTTATTGTACCACCCATGATCCTTTGTTCTGATTGGTCGTTGGCTTTTGTCAAATCGTGACTATGTGCCGTTAAAAAAAAAAAATATGAAGAATAATAAAGAATAATATTGCTCATTTTATTACAATTCCTACCTTTTTTTTGAGGATGGCAAATCATAAAATGACTCCTTCCACTCTGGCAGAATAAAATTCCTACATAAGTTCCGGTTTTTTTTTAATAATCCACCAATTTCGGAGGAATGACCATATTAATATATACGTTTCGGATCAATGACCCCATTTCAATCTACCTACTCCGATCACTGGTTATTAAGCACAATATGCTCGTCACAATGCATATGGTGAAGTGAAGCTGATGGTGAAGTACCAGGAGAACTCCTCAACAATTAACGGCCCAGCATTGGGAAAAGCAATATTTTGTAAAAGATTATAAGTAGTTGACATTTAGGCTTTTGTAACTAGGTAAATTAAAAATCGATCAACTAAAAAGAGTGAAATAATTTTTTTTTACCAAATAATAACATAATAAATAACTAAAGACACCGACTACCGAAATTAAAGTTATATTTCTCTTTGCAGTGTTTTTTGGAAGTTTGTTTAATTTTTTGGTAAAAAGTTTTTATTTAAATAATATTGTGTGAAAATAACAAAAAGTATTATTAAGGGGCGATTGTGATTATAAAGGGGCGTGATAAATAAAATGAATATATACAACGTGTAACGAAAACCCCATATATATCCATAAGGACTGAAGACAACATCTGGTATGGAGTCTCTATGCACAGTTCAGCTCAAAATAAGTGACTCACAGAATTGACCACAAATTATTGGTTTCATATGTTTCTTGAATACCAGTAATAACAAACGTATCACAGCACTATGATGATCGGGCACGCCGCAATTGCGGCGGTAAGACCCCTCTTTGAGGAGCGGCTAGATCGGCGTCACGGCGTCCTGACCTACCGCATGACACAGGTCCTCACCGGACACGGAAGTTTCGGGAGGTACCTGTGTCTGATGGGAAAGGAAGAAACGCCTGGGTGTCACCACTGCGAGGGTAGCCCTGAGGACACAGTAGAGCATACGGTGCAGGACTGCCCCGCTTGGGCAGAGCACCGACGTGTCCTCACGGCGACGATAGGCGGAGACCTCTCGCGCCCGGCATTGGTCGAGGCCATGCTGCGGGGCGAGAGGGAGTGGGAAGCGGTCGCCTCCTTCTGCGAAGCAGTCATGCTTCCGAAGGAGGAGGCGGGCCGCGTGAGGGAGAGGATGGCGTCCTCCCTCCAGCCCAGCCGCAGTGGTAGACGCCCACGGCGTCGGACGTCGGCCGACGATCTCCGGCCACCGTAGGCGCGGGCATGCGGACAGCGAGTAAAGGGCAACTCGCTGTCCGACCATGGACCATGCCCGGGTCGACGGCGCGTTGTGTTCCACGCGCGCCTCAAAGAGCGTCAGCAATATGACGAGGACCCCCTGTAGAGGGCCGAAGCCTGCCGGGGTCGTGGGACTTATCCCATTACCGTGACCCCGGTACGTAAAGGGTTATTGAAGGAACACCGTGGATTTTAGTCAGTAAAAGTCTGACAGTCCCTCCCACCCTGCCCGGGGTGGGAGGACTTATCTGATAATTTTACCACGTTAAAAAAAAAAAAGAAAAAAAAGCACTATGATGGTCATCACTTTCCACGTCACTTGCCAATAAAACGATAATTCTCTTCGTTCTTCTTAATTTGAAAAATTCGGCTTCTGGTATCAGTGTATTGAAATTTCTAATATGCTCCACACATGTAGACAATTAGACATAGGTTTACAAAACCCTTGCCATATCGTTTGTTATCATCCAAAGAAGCCGTGCACTCGGTATGTATATACCCCTTACCCACACGTTGTATATATATATTCTTTTAATTACGAATGAGCCCGCTCTTGAGCTCTAGATGAGGTCTACGATCGAACGAGCGAGCCCAGAAAATGCCTATTCATTCTTGCTTTAAAGACTGATGGGTCATATGTGGCGGGGAACACAGTAGTAGCCAGCAGAGAGTTTTTATTTTTGGTCGCAGTGGTGACAGGCCATCGACTCGTGATGTATAAAATCTTGATACTTATTATTCTCACACCAGTGAAATAGCAGACGCGATAATTTTCCCAACTATGTTGGAGCTAGCTTTCAGTCTAACCGAATGGCTGAGTAATAGTGTTTTACATGGAGTAATTGCTATCTGACCTTAACAACTCAGTAACTAGACAACAATCGCCTCAGACTGAAACCTACAAGGTTCCCATATAATTAAACCAGTATAGATTGTATGGACTTTAAAAGAGACGGAGCCCTGAGTTTGTTTCGGTGTTTCTTTTCAGGGTAGTGAGTTAGGAAACACCGGCCTCATCTAGTTAATATTTTCGAAAAAATGACGTGTAAAAAGTGTTATTTAACAACCAATTTACAAAATAAAGATCATTTATCATTTAAGAACACAACACACCTTGGCAAGGTCGGTGGTAGATTTTCTGGCTTGTGACTACCTACGGGTAGTCTAGATGACTAGTACTGATGAGCCTTTTATTGTGTATTTTGAGAAAATACCTACACAATAAAAGTCCTTGTACGATTGAAACAAATAATTGGACTCGAGGTCCCAGCCAAGATGATAGACATCGACCAGCAGTAGATGTACCATTGTTACGACAATCGCTTAGCGAAGTACGTCGAGAAACTTCGACCAAAATCTAGAATGTTCGAGACACTAACACCACCTGGCAGCGAGTACTGAGTATATCGAGAAACTTAGACCGACTTCTAGTACGTTCGAGACACTAACGCCACCTGGCGGTGAGTAGCAGTACTAAGTATCTCGAGTAGCTTCTGGAACATTCTTGGCAGTATAGGCAGTGAGTCGATTGTATAAGAATGTTCTAGAACACAGATCGGGGTATAAATAGATCGCAAAGGAACACAGACGGCAGAGTTATCCCAAAATACGAGGCGATGTAATCAAACAATAAGCTCTACAAGTCAATTTCAGTGCGATTTAAGTGTTAAGTGACAAGTAGTAGAGTGTGAATAACTGTGTTAATTTTTATTTTGTGTTTACTTAATTAAAGTGTTAATTTTGGTCTAATTGGCGTTAATTATTTCGATCCCGAACCCTAAGCTCGTAACACTATTTTAATCTATATTCCAAACTCACCTAATCCAATTTCTAGTACATCTCCAGCTATGACGAAGACTTTTGACTGGAAGTCAGGTCTCTCCCTGCGAAGTCTGTCAAAGCACTGGAATTTAAAAAAGTAAACATATTAAACAAAGAAAAATTTGTAGTAAATAAGTATGTTTAATTAATTAAAGTAACATACGTTACTTAGCGATAATTTATACTGGTGAAAGAATTACTAATATCGATCCTGTAGTTTTTGAATTTATCCATCACTATAGCTTCTGCCCGCAACTTCGTTCATGTGGAAGGGTTTTCCCGCGTAAATCCCGAACCCGTTTAAATTCCGGGATAAAAAATAGCTGATTTGTTATTCCATAATGTCAACTATCTACTAACCAAATTTCATTCAGATCCGTTCAGTAGTTTTTAAGTGAAAGAGTAACAAACATCAATATATCTATACATCCCCATAAACTTTCTTATAATATTAAGTAAGAAGTAAGCCAAACAAACAAAACATTCCACTTTAAAGTATTAGTGAAGAAAATAAACATATTTCATTATTTTCGTATCCTCTACACATCCTTTCATTTGGTACCCATATCATAGCAGTACACAAAAAAACTTTTTTGCAAAAAAATAAAACCGACTTCCATATCAAAACACTACAAAGCCAAAAATAATTTTAATTTCGGAAGGCGGTGTGAAAAAAAAGAAAATACAAAACCAATAACACCGACTACCGAAATTAAAATTATTTTTGGCTTTGTAGTGTTTTGATATGGAAGTCGGTTTTATTTTTTTGCAAAAAAGTTTTTATTTAGATAATTGCTTTTCTTCTGAGATATGTTGAGTGTGTTGCTATAGTTATCACAGTACATAGTTACATTTACAATTTTTGAAATGTTTACGAATCTTCAGTAAACAACAGTGGCGAGCTAGAAAAATCAGACTACGCTTTTTGTATAACTTCTTATTGTTACTTCCTAGTCAGTTACTAGTAAATGTTCAATAAAACGCCTACTAAACGAAAAGATTTGTGACAATAGGCAGCATCTACAGCAAAACTGCCAGATAATAGAAAATATTGTTTTTTTTTTTTATTGTGCATCTTTTTTGTCCGTTGGAGCGTTGAAGTGCAAAAACTACGAGAGGTATTATGCGAAGTTGATCGATCTCCCGCATTGAAGTGATCATCCTCATCGCAGGTGATTGGTTTGTAAAGACAAACTATAAAAGCTACTAGCTACAGCTAGCTAAAGCTAAAACTACTAAACTATATTAGTTTTTACTACACAATCGATGAATAAGATGCGCTATTCATACAGCAACCAAGTTAAGGACTTTAATTCTGTGTAAAGAAAGCAAAACCAACATGTCATTACGTAGCTGAATTAGAATTTCAGATCCTAACAGCATAATGTATGTAGAAACAGCTTGCATTAAATAAAGCTGTGACAATGACTAATCATTAAAATTGCATGAGGTGTCGACGACAATGGATTGCAGAGCTTAAGCGATTAAAGCTAAGCCGACGTCAAGCGTAATTGAAAATAACGAGATGCATATTCATGTAGAGCACATAGGTAGTAAGTAATCCGTCTGTCGCCCGAGGCTTGCTGCAAATGCACCTAATTCTATTTCTGCTACACATTCTGCCTCAACAAGGGTTTCATAATTGCTTTTAAATTATCCTCTTATTCTTCGATCAACATTTATGCATACAAAACTAAATCATCTAGTTTTATCGTTTGCTTACAGATGATTTACTAACTAATCGAATGAAATTACTTGATCGAACTAAGTTGCCATTACTTGATTATCTTTCCACGCTCATTCCTTCCTTTTTGTTAGCTTTCAACTATAGTGGTACGGTAAAAGCTGCGCTGGCTTGACATTCATCTACTTGGGTACGCATTGTTCTCGTTATGCTCTCAGTAATAAAATCATGCTGATACATGGACACAATTTATATTTTTAATTAACTACACTCATTCTGATCACGTAAGCGTACCGCGTTTTCCCTAAGCCGCACCTGCCCGCGGGAAACATATCACACCCCCACAGATTAAAAACTGCTAGCCAACCGTCCATGAAATTAAATTTATTTAGGGCCCACTCCACATCATCCCGCGTGTCAACTGTATTTACATAAAGAATAGTTTCGAGAAGGACGTGAGCCCATATTTATATTGCACCGTCGCTGGCTGTTTATTGAAATATTTCATTGTTAATTCTCTAAACGACGTCTTCGTTTTGGGGGACGCTATACGAATGGCGCGGGCTGAATGCAGCATTAATAGTATTTATTAAAATAACAATGTCTATTCCGGACTGCTTTTATTTATTCTATTGTCGTTCTTAATACATGAATGGTAAAAGAAAGTGTTATCTTTAAGATGGTCCGGATGGAAAGATTAAGCTTTGAACTGCTACGATTCACACGTAGACCAGTTTGATGCTAGACAGGCTGATAGTATCGGTAAATATCTTAGAAAAAAAGGGCGTCCTTTAGACAAAAATCAAACAAGATAAGACGCCCGGAACTGCAGAGAAAACAAAACAAGCTTTTGTCAAATTGTACCAAAATATTTCAAATTCAAATATTTTTTTGAGTTTCTGAACAGATATTTTAGTGGTGCTGTAACCGTGCGTGGTTACAGTGACTAGACGGAATCCTACACTCCATCTAAGTATCGAATTACGCAAGATTTTTTGTTACGTGCCCACCACAGCTCTAGCCATGTAACCCAAGACGATGGTACAAGATATTTTTACCTTCATCGGATGCAGAAATTCAATACCAAGCACCTACCAAGATAATTAAAATAAGCATCAATGTACAAACAACTAACTTATGGTACAGTTAGGAAATACTTGTTACGTGATGTAATCTGGCTAAAGTACTGTGGTTACAGAAAGTGTGATTGCAGTAATCAGTGCAACTGTTCTCATTTTATTTTCCTTTGCTTTATATCACCGCAAAATGGCTTTTGTTCTCCGATTCAAACCAAACTTGCGAATAAGCAAGCTTTATAAGTAACGAGTTGTTGTTATCTCGGCGGTTAATATGTATACGCCTACGTTCCTAGTTGGGGGCTGATCGGCGAACAATGCACAGGGCACCTTTCTTCAGAAGCATAATGATGGTACAATTTGTAGGGCAAGTGCGTTTTATAAAAAAGTATTTTGATCTCATTATCTTGTCGAATACGTCCACAACTAACATTGTTTATATTGCGTTGTTATTCGGTCCATAAAACGCAAATCGTGTCAAACTGCCGTAAAACCAAATGGTTCGAAGGATAAAAGTCTTAAAACGCTGAACTCGCAAGACTTGGATGTTTATTGGTCCGTAAGTTCCACAGAATACAGATGAACGATAACAGGTGACCATAAACTATCCTGTCATCTGATACCGCCTTACCTCGGCAAGGGCGAAGGCGTCATGGAGTAGCTATGGATACTGTCATCATTAATTTTATTATTATATCTCTACATTTATTTTATTTAATCAATAATGGAATATACACTTAAATAAAAACCCTAAACTACATATACATATACATCTAAAAATAAACTAAAATATGGCGTCCAGAAATTCGTGCGCATCGCTGTCCACTGGTAATGTGCCCAAAAGACTGGCGACATTGCCACGTTGTATGGCAATGCTTAACCGCTGTCCAAGGTGAAAGCCAGCCTTTGGCTCACACGAAGTATCCACTAGGCGCCTGGATAGTTCTTTAAATAATTTGTGAGCACTTGGACCCCACGATCCCAAGGTCTCCACCCCAAACGGCGCGAAAATATAACTACCAACAAGGTTATAATCAATATAAAACAATATTTCCACCGCTTGAGGTTCTCTGCGGCTGCAGCGCCAGCGCCAGCACAGCAAGACGAGCTAGGAAGATGGGATGCCCACACTAAAGCCTTACCCATCTTCTAAATAGGAAGGAAATAAAGACATGCCGTCCGGTCTTTAGCCATCGTCGCGTGCCAGGCCATTGGGTTCTAATACAGCCGGAACTCCGACGGTGACAAGAGCTCGTCGGATAATGTCGTTAATATTCGCGTGCCGTGCTATGCGGCCCGCGCTACGGCCGCATGAAAAGCCGTGGTGACCGAGGCTGTTGACAACTTCGCCACAGTGGCAGCGATGAGTAGAACAACAGGGAGCACCTAACCGAAGGGAAGCAGCGAGGCAGAAAGTAGTATCATCGAACAAGGTGCCTATGTTCGACTAACTGTAGTGCATGAAGCCAGAGACCCGACGCCCATTCACTCACAGCCAGCAGGCGCGCACGCTCTGCAGCCGAAGCAGATGTGGCAGTAAGGTCACTCTGAACTGCTTTACAGAGCGGCTCATCCCCTCTGAACTCATCCCCATCGGCCTCTGAGATGATGGGTTGTCGGGTGGATTTAGATTCGGGCAAGCGATTCTCCAGGTGTCCTATGCTCGATAGCCTCGGTGAAGCACGGCACATTGAAATCAACCAGTGACGGAGCTAGAATATTCCTGATTAATTTCTCAGTGCCGTGGACCGAGGATATAAAAGCCGGTAGACTGATACTAGAAATTTTGCGGACGTCGAGTCCTCTCATACGAATGGGAAGAGTAGCTTGTGCCCAAGTTCGGTCGTCCATAGCCACATTTAAAATTGCTGTCAGAGTATGCCGGATAATTTGGTCCATTTTTTCCAAAAGGTGAGGATGATGCCAAAGATGCGAAGCACGAAGAAAGTACGTTAATTTAGGTCCAAAACAACAGTAACAAATTAAGGTGATAGCCGAATGCATGTTAAATTGGATGTATGCATGTCATTATCTCTACGTTATAACGTTATTAATTTTAACAACATTAAAGACGCCAAGCTTTTTTATAAAATGAAAATTCCAAAATGATGATAGCGTTAAATTAATTAACATAATGTGCGGAACATCAAATATGTGGGAGTCATTCATTGGCGCATTCATAGGCAAATAAAAATTTTATTTGCGGTTTTGTAGTTTCTAATCAAAATGAGGTAGAATAGGCGCCTTATTCCAATAGTGTTCTTTTGGGTGGCGTTATTGGTATTGCTATATAATAAGTGTCACCTATAATAAATCCACCGTAACCGTGTACACGCAAAACTGATCGAATAGCCCGATACACGGCGCACCTGGACTCGTACCATGGAAGCTTTACCAGATAACACATAAAGATACATATGTTAATTTTTATGTTATTATCGTCGAAAGTAAATTATCTTTCGTAAAGCACGGAGCTAAGGAGGTAACAGAATGGAACTGCTGCAATATTTGTGTTTGTTCTACGTAAGGTAATTTACATAAATTTATGATTACTGTTACTGCTCAATTTTTACAGAAACCGTTTTACTTTCTTTCTATCCTATTTATCAAGTAAGGAAACCGATGGCCCCGTGTAGTCCATAATATTGTTTATTATTATTCTAATTTTTAAGCAAGAACAAAAGGCAGATGGTTCGGCCGTTGACAAAGATGGATTGCAGTCTATGGCAGAGGCAGGTTCGTACAATAGGTGGGGACAAAAACTGGCTTATTGTAAGGAGAGTCACATCACTAAGCTCATTACCTGCGCGCGCGCACGGGCCCTTTCAAAAATGTCACTCCAGCTTACCTCAAAGGTATAAATGACGAGCTCACGGGTATTAGTTGTGACATTCGTCTAATTAAAATCGTGAGGATTAAGTTCTTATGCATAGAAACAATGTTCCCGCTTAATTTAAGTGTTTTTATTTTAAGCCGTAACTATAGCACCGTTAGTAAATAAATATAAGAAAAAATTAATTTACTGCTCATTTTAAATGTCCGTTACTAAACCTCGTTTCGACGTAAATTGATATAGGTAATATTGACAGTTATTACGTGTTACAACCTACATTTGTAAATCAATCATAATAGGTTGGGGAAAATGTTTCTTCGCATTTTTTAAGAAAATACAAAACATTTTTTTAATATAGTTTATTTACATTTAATTAAAGTATGTAGGTACCATTTTGTGCGATAACTTTTTGCCATCTTGTAGGTAGGGACATGATCCCATTGCTATAGAAATTTTGGGACTTCTGATCAAAATACCGCGACAAGTGGATTTGGCCGTCCTCTCGTGATGTTAACCTGACACTGCCTAAAGAATTCTGAAGAGACCGAAACAGGTGGAAATCTGATGGTGCAAGGTCAGGACTATACGGTGGATGCATTAACACCTCCCAGCCAAACTCTCTTAATTTTTGCTGAGTTGCTAAAGATGTGTGAGGTCTAGCGTTATCATGATGAAAAACCACACCCCTTCTGTTGATTAATGCCGGCCGCTTTCTCTAACTTCTTGCTTTAATCTCATCAGTTGTTCGCAGTAAAGTTCAGAATCGATGGTCCTGCCTGGTGGTAACAGCTCATAATGAATAATGCCCTTCCAATCCCACCACACACACAGCATCACCTTGTTGCGAGTTAACCCGGGTTTCGCCACAGTCTGTGAAGCCTGACCGGCCTTTAACCACGACCTTTTTCACACGATCTTGTCGTACATAATCCACTTTTCATCACCAGTTATCAGCTTCTTCAAAAATGGTTCGGTTTCATTACGTCGTAATAAAGAATCACAAATGAGTACACGGTTCATTAGGTTTCTTTCATTGAGCTCGTGAGGTACCCAAATATCGAGCTTTTTTGTGTACCCAGTTTTTTTCAAATGCGCCAAAACTGTTTTATGATCAATTCCCAGTTCTTCAGCTACGTCGTAACTACTGATATGCCGATCTTGCTCCACTTTTTCAAAAATGGCATCCATTTTATCCGTAACTAGCTTCCGCGCGCAACTTCGTCCGCGTGGAAAAAAAATCCCCCGATTTTGAAACATTCTTCATTAGTGCTCCGCTCCTATTGGTCTTAGCGTGATGATATATAGCCTATAGCCTTCCCCGATAAATGGGCTATCTAATACTAAAATATTTTTTTAAATTAGAACCGTAGTTCCTGAGATTAGCGCGTTCAAGCAAGCAAACAAACAAACAAACTCTTCAGCTTTATAATATTAGTATAGATAGGGCGACCAGAGCGACGTGCATCTTTGACTCCATAAACATCGCAATTTTTTTCGCGGCTTGCGTTGCATTTTTACCTTTTTTGTAGTAAAATTTTAAAATGTATCGAATTTCTTCATTAGATTCACTCATCTTGACAGTACGAAAAACAAATGAAAATCACACATTTTACTAATTTGAATTTGGAATTATGTTCTTTAAAATTTAAACTTTCAATGATACCAAAACCAGCCAGATACAAATAGTAAGTCGTAGATAAAAGAGATTTTATTACAAGTTCATACTAGAGGTGGGTTGTAACAGGTTAAACTCGATACCTGTTACCACTGTTACTGTTACATAAAAATAACTGTTCCAAATATCTGTTAATAAATAACAGGCTGTTATTTTTATACGGACGATAAATACGAATTTAAATATCAATTGAAAATCTTCTTTGTTTATTCCTCTTTAACGTCGAAAATCGTATAGAAAATAGGTATAGAAGAATATTTATTTATATTTTTGTCGCCCAGTTACTGCTAAAATACTAGAAAAGTGCTGTCACTGTCTAATTTGAATAAATGAATTTTTATTTTTGTCACCCCAACCCTTACATCATTTAAAAGAAAATTAAAAATGTAAATTAAATTCAAATTAGTCACAGAGGCTTTAAAAGATAATTTTGCTTTGCATATTTTGCAAGTCGCGTAGTGACCACCTATATCTACAAAATGGTCCCACACAACACTCACTTTTCTATTTATATTGGACATTGTTGTGAAAAATCAACCTAAATAAAAAAAAAAATACTTATTCGCTACAACCTACACTAAGTACCTATCTAAATTATAAAAAGAGTAAACTAAACTAAAAAACTACGCTTATTTTAAATACAAAAATATACCTTTTTACAACCTACACTAAGTACCTACCAAACTATAAAACGAACCTAAACTAAAAACAACTATACTTATACATAAACCAAATATGAAATGAACACTAAACACTAATAAGCCGCAAACAAAAACTAAGAAACAGAGAAATCTTTACGAAAATGATCACTAATAAGCCGCAAACAAAAACTAAGAAACAGAGAAATCTTTACGAAAATGATCACAGAACAACTTGAATTCACTCACCACCTGTACTGCTCACCACTTTCGTTCTAATCATAGATGATAAATGAAAGAAAGAAGAAAAATTAAAAATTCATATTTTCGAATTTTTAAAAATATCAACAAACAAATCAGCCAAAGAAACTTTCAATGGAATGTCATCTTTATTTATACTTTGATAAAGTCGTAAATACATGAAAAATTTTGCAACTAATCCCATCAAATGTCAAACCAAAGACAATAAGGAGTCCTGAGACAATCAATAAAATTGTTTTTGGTTGCCTCGCAAATAAAAAATATTATTAAATAAATAATACTATTTCTATCAAAACATACCAACTATGAATTACTCTCAATATACTTAATTAATATACTGGTTGGTCAAAAAAATCGTGAATCCCTGGAAAGTTTTATTAATTCCGTTAAACCAAAGATAATCAATTACATACTATTAAAGATAGATACGATTATATGATCAACATTTCACTTATTTAAAGCTATTTCAATTCAATACTTTATTGCGATCGCGTTGCGTTTTCGTTGGCAGGCTTAAAACTATTTACTATAATATGGACCCATTTTTTTTAAACTGAATCTCAAATTGCCATGAAGAAAATAAATTATAAGTTTTTTTACAATGGTCACTGGTCAGTAACAGGCCATATACGGCTAAATTTAGGAGTCACGTTTACGTAACTTATTGTTCTTGTAAGACCACCAACTATATTTTTGGGGTAATAAATACTAGCTGCTTCTCTTTTTAGCGTAGTTAAGCCGCCTTAGTAAGAGTGAGAAGTAAAAATATAAATAATAGCTGTGTCTCTTTTTAGCATATGTCATTCTGTAATGAAGAAAAGAGACACACCTATTATTTATTTTCAAGGTACACTTAATAACAGTCGTCAATACGGCTAAATTTAGGAGTCACTTTTTCGTACCTTAATGTTCTTGTAAGACCACCAACTATATTTTAGGGTTAATAAATACTAGCTGCTTCTCTTTTTAGCGTAGTTTAACCGCTTTAGTAAGAGTGAGAAGTAAAAATATGTAGAAATAAATAATAGGTGTGTCTCTTTTTAGCAAATGTCATTCTGTAATAAGGAAAAGAGACAAACCTATTATTTTAAATAATAGGTGTGTCTCTTTTTAGCAAATGTCATTCTGTAATGAAGAAAAGAGACACACCTATTATTTATTTTCAAGGTATACTTAATAACAGTTGTCAGTCAGTAACAACTAACAGCCGTGATAACAGACAACAGTGTTTGACTGTTCTTAACACATAACAGTCTGTTATTAAAGTAACAGATAAAATAAGTTGTTGGGAACAATTGTTATTTGTTATTTGTAAATATCTGTTAGTTCTATCTGTTACGATAAATATGCCTCACTCCTAGTTCATACATACTACCTATAATGCGAAGACTTTTTCCCCAACCTTATATATACCTAAGCATTATTTTTAACATTTATGTAATCTTTTGATTTATTGACCATTGTATATTAATTGTAAATTTTGGATGAAATAAATACTATTAAAAAATTTTTGATTAAGTACAATTTTTATTGATCTCTAATATATAAAATTCTCGTGTCACAATGTTAGTTACCTTACTTCTCCGAAACGGCTTTACTGATTTTTACCAAATTTTATATGCATATTCAGTAGGTCTGAGAATCGGCTACTATCTATTTTTCATACCCCTAAGTGAAAAGAATCTATAAAAGCGGGAGAAACCGCGGGTCAGAAGCTAGTATTTTATACTATGTGGTAGGTAGTGATGTTTTAATGCACGCGAATAAAGTGCATTTAATTATCAACCTAATAGAATTAGGTGATTTTCAGAATATTTATCGACAATACATAAAGCACCTATGTGTACATAACCTTCAGGCGATAAGGAGATAGTAGGTTACCCTTGATCATGCTCACTAGGTTATTTTAATCTGTATGTTGTTCTAAAATTAGTTTTAAGATATGTATTCGCAAACATTAATCTAGCTAGCTAAACAAATTACGTCGACTTAATCATTCTATTTTAACATTTTGATAGCATAGCGCACCGGACCGGCTTATCACTCCCAGATTATCGATAACACTTGCAGCTACGTGCAGCTGTTTCATCGATAAGGGCAAATGCAATTGAACTTACCTAATAACCTCCATACTTCGGCACTGCTCAGATAAACATTGAGGTGTGCCAGGCACGCAGGCAACAACAACAGTAGCAACAAACACCTCATCCTGCCGGCTTCTACCACAACAATCGTCTCAAAGTACCAACTCCAAGTCCAACACCACGATTAGTTCACCAACACACATTTGTTTCACATTTTCATCCACCGTCCCAACAAAATCAACGATGCTGAGTTCTCGCAGATACAAGATTACACACTCGGAATAAAACGTACAAATCCCTCAGAAAACCCCAGTAAACTCGCGAATTAAAACGTTAATACGGGAAAGTCTTTAATTTTATTCATGAATATATGTTTTAGTTTTGGATTCTTATCAAATTCTGTTTATAAACAATGATATTATCAATGTAACTTTACGAAATAAACCGGCACTACCTCCACGCACCACGGTTCCTGTCAAACTGGATGTTTGTGTTGCGTCGAATCACCGCGTGCGTAGCCGGTGCAGTTCTATGTGTGCGTTTGGGAACGAATATTTTTGTACGAGTGGGAAAAGAGATGACTGACGCGGAGCGAAGTAGAGGCCACGAACTTTTTAAAAACTACTAATGGCGTACACTAGATGGCGACACAATTAACATTGTTTTCTATGTTTTGAATTATAGATATTTCGAACTATGATTTTAAATTTTAACATATGATTTTGTACCAAAATAGTTTTGGATATATAAAAAACTTTGTTTTTAGCCCTTAATGTTCAACTGCTGGACAGAGGTATCCCCCAAAACCTTTTATTATGTGCTTTTCGAGTGCCAGAAATCTATTTCTGGATACAAAATCACAATAAGTAGGTAGTATAAATATACAATAAGTTAATAACACATTAAATGCACAATATTTTGATTTAAACAAAAGGTTCTTTTCTTTTTCTTTTTTTAGTATAAAGAGAACCAGCAATGTGGGTAGAATTCACATTACAACAATATTCTTATACAATACTTCTCCATCGTTTTAGATAACCTCTTTTTATTAGCAGGTATTGGCTTAGGAAAAAAATCCGCCTACCTACTTACTGCCTTCATAACGTATAGTTATAACTAGGTATGTAGGCATGTACCTACACAACTTATAGCCAATCAACAAGCACCAGCAGGTATTTATTCATGCCTGTAGATACCTACTCAGTACAAAAAACTCCAGTTCAAACTAGTGTTACCGTCTTACAGCTTATTGAGTAGGTAACTACCTAAGTTCGATAACACACATACTCGATAGTAATTATGAGTATCGAGTGAGTACTTTGGTTGTGCTAACGATGTCTGTGAACGGTGTGAAACCACCCACAGGCAGCTACTGAGCTACCGTATCATAATGAGAAGCTCATTGTGACTAACAACCGTGTAAACAAGTCGATATCGAATCACGAGGAAGTTACGAGCGATGGGGTGTGAAAGTTGCTGCACTCGCTGAGTCGCTGCACTTGTTACTACGTCACTACGAGTAGCCAGCCTTTTGATGGGTTTCTGACTTTCTGCTTCCATTGTGTGTGTGTTGGAGGTAGTGACTAGTGTTGCCAGGTCCAATTTGTTTTAAATCGGGACAGAAGTTAAAGAAAATCGGGATTTAAGTTTGTAGATCGGGACAAACAAAAAAAAAGGTTATTTTTTAAAAGTAACGTTAATTTATTCGTTTTCTTCGTATATAAAACGATATCTAATCTTTATTCAAAAAAATGTTATAGTCAGACTTGCTTGATAGACTACTCTAAACCTTTGGAAGCGTGTCCAACCAAGTTTAAGGAAAACAGAACTAAATAGAACGGTGTCCAGGCAGGTATCACCTTGGGTAACAGTTACACTCTTAGTATTACCGTCACTTAAGTCGGTATCCGCGCGGTATCTCCAGGACCCGGTCTCCAGGATACCACTCCATTTGAGGAGGCCTAAATAGAAAACATTACCTACTTCCATAAAATGACCTATAGGTGTATACAAATAAAATAATAGGATAACTGAAAATTATTGATGTATTAGTGAAAATCAACAAAGTTAAGTATGAAAGAATTTTACAGATAATTAATTTTTTATTTAATTTATATTTTTCATTACTTTTTGCTGCCTTTAGAATGCCCTTGTTTTTTATTACGTAGTTGTGAAATTCACCGCAAGCCATGCTGAAGTTAGTTTATATTTGAATCTCGGCTTTGACATGCTCGGGTGTCACCTCACAGATAAAATTAAGAGTTGGTTTCTGAAAATACTCTTTCCGTTGCCGCGTTCGACACTCGCGGAATTGACGTCATGAAAACCTTTTAGCAAAAAATAAAACCGACTTCCATATCAAAACACCACAAAGCCAAAAATAACTTTAATTTCGGCAGTCGGTCTTATTGGTTTTGTATTTTCTTTTTTTTGACACCGCCTTCTGAAATTAAAGTTATTCTTGGCTTTGTAGTGTTTTAATGTGGAAGCCGGTTTTATTTTTTGCTAAAATTTTTTTTTCACGATTTTTCTTGGGTCGGTTTGTAACTTATCTAGCTACAAAGGCAAAATGTGAAGTACTTATCACTTTTTATAAAATATTGATTTTCCCGATGCAGAGCCGTTAATTTTTGAGGAGTTCTCCTTGTACTTCACCATCAGCTCGACATCACCATATGCATTGTGACGAGTATTAAGTGCTTAACATCTATATTCAAGTAATGGAATCGCAATCCACGAAATACTTATTATTGAGTAGTTTCGGTGGCCATCTGTGGTCTTCATCATCAGTTCCACTTCCCCAAAAGGTGCGTTTCAAGAACAACTGCACAAGGTACTATCAGAAATAACCAAAACGCTAGAGGTGTGCCTATATTTGAAGAGTTCCTTCCTTTACCCCAGAATCCCATCATGAGATCCTGATTTCATAACAATGGGATCAACTAGAAACTATAACATACTCGATAGTAATTATGAGTATCGAGTGAGTACTTTGGTTGTGCTAACGATGTCTGTGAACGGTGTGAGACCACCCACAGGCAGCTACTGAGCTACCGTATCATAATGAGAAGCTCATTGTGACTAACAACCGTGTAAACAAGTCGATATCGAATCACGAGGAAGTTACGAGCGATGGGGTGTGAAAGTTGCTGCACTCGCTGAGTCGCTGCACTTGTTACTACGTCACTACGAGTAGCCAGCCTTTTGATGGGTTTCTGACTTTCTGCTTCCATTGTGTGTGTGTTGGAGGTAGTGACTAGTGTTGCCAGGTCCAATTTGTTTTAAATCGGGACAGAAGTTAAAGAAAATCGGGATTTAAGTTTGTAGATCGGGACAAACAAAAAAAAAGGTTATTTTTTAAAAGTAACGTTAATTTATTCGTTTTCTTCGTATATAAAACGATATCTAATCTTTATTCAAAAAAATGTTATAGTCAGACTTGCTTGATAGACTACTCTAAACCTTTGGAAGCGTGTCCAACCAAGTTTAAGGAAAACAGAACTTAATAGAACGGTGTCCAGGCAGGTATCACCTTGGGTAACAGTTACACTCTTAGTATTACCGTCACTTAAGTCGGTATCCGCGCGGTATCTCCAGGACCCGGTCTCCAGGATACCACTCCATTTGAGGAGGCCTAAATAGAAAACATTACCTACTTCCATAAAATGACCTATAGGTGTATACAAATAAAATAATAGGATAACTGAAAATTATTGATGTATTAGTGAAAATCAACAAAGTTAAGTATGAAAGAAATTTACAGATAATTAATTTTTTATTTAATTTATATTTTTCATTACTTTTTTCTGCCTTTAGAAGGCCCATGTTTTTTATTACGTTGTTCTGCACTGCTACTTTCACCAAGTCTTTCACTGTACACACTTCTTCTTAAAATTGAGTCATGTTGAAGAACTCATTAATATATTTTTTTAAATAAATCTAATTTGCTATCGTTGAGTTCATATTTGGTCTAATGAGACATTTTTGTACCATGCGCAACAGTCGTTTTTTATTTTCGTAACTTTATCATCAGACAATTTTCAAAATCATCTTCAATCCTCAGACTTCAGCCCAATTGCCTACTTAATATTACCGTTATTTTGTGACCTTTTGAAGTTCACAAAATAATGGTAATATTAAGTAAGCAATTGCTGATGCACACAGCAATTTTACGTATTCAAGACATGATACTGCATCCTGTAAAACCTTAAAATTTAATGCTTATCTGCAAACAATTTATATTTTTATATTTTATCTGCTATTAAAATTGCAATACCCGAATATGGATACCGAAGGAATGAAAGCCAAATTGTATGCGCCCACAGGCGTGTCTCTGATAGAGAAAACAAAAATCGATTGACTGAGAAAAGCCAAAGTGTAAACGCACACGTTTGTGTCTCTGATCTGATGCTATAGAATAGAAAATTTTGTTACTTGGCTAAGGCCTCTGGATCGAGTAAAGTAACAAAATATAGCACTGTGATCTGATGCGTGTTATTTTGAGCACATTGTTACAACCAACATGATAATGTGATGCGTAATTTGATTTATTTTTTCTAACAATAATGCTTTTTGTTAATTTTTTTATTTATCGGGACATTTCGCGTCCCGATCAGCGGCAAATCGGGACGCGTACCCAAACCACAGATTACTAAATAGTTACTTCGTAACAGATACATCACTCTCATACAAAAGCGAAAATACCTACGCTATAATAGCCTACAAAATCTTACTAATAATCCAGCGGTTTGCAGCGAGAAGAAATGTACCATAAGCACGCAAACAGAAAGTTGAGATTGTTTTGCCCGCCGTCATCGAGCGAATGTCCCAGGGTTGTATATGATGATATTGGCAATAAAACGAATATAGAAAAACAATTATTTTTTATTTGTTGATCAAATATGTTTCAATTTAATAAAATGATAGATGCATTTTTTCCTTCCCTGAATTGCCGATTATTAAATTTTAGTGTCCAAAATATCCAAAACCGCGTAAATAATTTTAATTTTAATAAAATTCCGCACAAATAAATAATCAAAAGGGAAACAGGAGCAAAGCGGAGGGAAATCAATTGTTTTTAGGTCGATCCATTATGACGTTGTCAAAATTATTTAAAAAGCCTCAGGCAGGCGTGCGGGAGCCCACTGTCGGATGTACCGACGACGATACGCAAAGCGGTAGGCATATTACGCGTGGCCAGGGGCGGATCTACCTATGGGCTATTTGGGCTGCAGCCCAGGGCCCCGTGGATATAAGGGGCCCCCAGCCAGTGCTCATTAAAAAATAGACGATATTTTTTAATATATATATAATAAATCGGAAATATGTAAAATTGACATAATATTGGCAGCGCCATAATCGATCAATCCGACGACTATCGAGAACGAAGCAGGGAATTCCCTTGTCGCTTATCAATGATCAGGTATTCAGTATTTTTAGCTAGAGAGGGCGTTTTGTTACAAGGAACTACACGCAGCGCAATTTTGTTCTTGTCGTCTAAATACAAACTCAGTGTTTAATTGTCACAACTGTGTGTGAGTATGGTTATTTCGTGTGCTATTAAATTATGAGTAATTTATACTAATTAAATTCAAACTCTTTCTAAAACGTAACCTATGCCAGAAAGCTTTTTACACGGTCAAAGATTATATTGAGGACAAAAAGGCTTGGGAATGAGCTGCTCCAATGATATACCTACTTATGTGGGCTTTTTAATATATTTTGCTGAGTTAATGATTGACTTTCTAAAGTATTGTATATACTTTTTAATATATTGTTTCTTTTTCGTATTTTTTATCTTTTATATTTTTATTATTGTAAATGTGAAAAATATGTAGGTTATTATTTCTGTTTATGTTATTTTCATTATAATATATAGTTGATGTCTGGCAGTTTGAGTATTTGTGTGGCCTACCCAAATGTCCTTACTTTGATATTGTTCGTCAGATCGTTGAGCCTCTTAAGTTCAAAGTTGAGCTACATGATAACTGACAAATGCTTACACTGTCTGGATAGGTCCGCTCAAATCTGCGTGCTCCTTTCCTCAAAAGACACAACAGATATGAACCTTCACGCTTCTCATATGGTTTGACGAATACAAATTATATGGACTATAAAAGAGACGTTGATCTCTGAGTTTGTTTCGGTGTTTCTTCTCAAAGTAGTCAGTTATCAAACACCGGCCTCACCTACCTTAACTTAAAACACAAAAAAATACATGTACCCATTGATGTATTAAAAGGAGGAAGATATGTTACGCGCTAACATCGCAATCAGTAAACCCTGGGCTCGGCGCACGAATACATGCACGGAAACTCACACATCTGTGTTCAGTGTCATCATCAGTCCCAAACCTACAGTCATCGATAGACAAGGACAGAGATAGGAGACGGCACTGTAGTGCGAGCGAAATCGCCTCAGCTGCCGAATGTTTGCGATTATGAATGAAATGATATTGCATGTATTAGGTAAGTAAGTAGTAAGTGATCCCATGACTCTTATTTTTCTTCCTGGTGTAATTAAAACACTGTTTAGCTACACAAGAAGTCATTTTGATGCGTATTTATTTTAAAAAAAATCCTTAAAAACACGAAGAGACGAGAATTTCTTGAGCTCTGTGATCAACAACGTTCCGTGCGCGACTGAGCGCCAACTACGGGCAATCACTTAGTTTAGTAGGACCAAACGCTGTGTCTAGTACCGTATCTTCCTCCTTTTAATACAACAATGCATGCACCTAAAAGTGTTATTTATAACCAATTTACAAATAAATATTTCATTTCATTTCAGTTATAATTATATCAGACTTGAGCGTTGAAGATAAGAGAATTATCTTATTGTAATCTGATTATGCAAAGATGCTCTTAATGCTCTTAATTTAGGAAATCTATACTAATATTATAAAGCAGAAAAGATTGTTTGAAAGCGCTTATCTTCGAAAGTTCTGGGTGAATTAAGATAAAATTTACTATGGAAGTAGCTTGAAGCTTAAGGAGGGTTATAGGCTACCAGACCGCTAGAATATTTTTTAAATATTTGATTTTAATAAAAGGGCTTTACCCATGAAATGTTTTGCCGTACTGGCGTATGGCAAAACAGCGATTTCATTTCAAACCATATACTGTCCTCTCATACCTAATTAACCTGTATTATGTATACATAAATTTATATTTAATATTATATTTTTAAAAGAGTAACTGTGGAGTTTCTTGTCGGTTCTTCTCCATTGAAAATGACCAGTTTCGAACCGTGCACTAACTTCTGACGTTTTGTAAGTGCCCATGTAGGCCTATGTGAAATAAATATTTTGAGTTTGATAATAATATTTTAGGGTTCCGTACCCAAAGGGTAAAACGGGACCCTATTATTAAGACTCCGCTGTCCATCCGTCTGTCACCGGGCTGTATCTCATGAACCGTGATAGTTAGACAGTTGAAATTTTCACAGATGATGTATTTCTGTTGCCGCTTTAACAACAAATACTATACACAGAATAAAATAAATATTTATGGGCTTCCATAATACCAACGGGTCTTTTTTGCTCGATTTTGATAACGGCAACGCTTGAAATATTCACAGAATATTTAGTTATATATTCAATTTAAAAATAAATAATTAAATTAAAATAAAACAAATATTTAAAGGGGGGCTCCCATTCAACAGACATGATCTTTTTTTGCCATTTTTATAGATAATGGTACGGAACTCATCGTGCGCGAGTTCGACTCGCACTTGGCCGGTTTTTTTTGCTAATAATTCTAATTTCAAATTAATTTTATTTTCAAACATGGAATTCTTATTTCAAAGTTTGTCATAACGTAATGGTTAAGTTCTGTTTTCATTGCATTTGAATATTTTTCGTCATCACGGGTACGTTAAAAATGCCACCTTCAATATATTTGCAAATCAACAGTCTATAACAACTAAACAAAATAAAAGCAATAAGTTGACATTATTAAACCATAATCGAGTAACAACTCCCTTCAGACTGTTCCTGATTGTATATTTTTAAGCGTTTTTCTGATCAAATTCGAAAATTCGAGTAATTATGGAATATGTGTACCGTCGTGGCAGAAAAGCCTCGTTGTCATCGCTGATGTTGCGGGTCGTAGGTACAAGCGGCACGCAACATCAGCGACGACAACGAGGCTTTGCTGCCACGACGTTTACGGAACGAACACTACAAACGAATGCACCACCCGTTATTAGTTTTCTCGCTTCCGATCTGGAAATTTCGACCTGAAAAATTAACCCCGTGGTCGTCCAAAAACTTTGGTCGATAATGACGAATTAAAGACAATTGTGGGAGCTGGTGATTCTCAATCTACGACTGTATTAGCAGCAGCTTTCGACGTTTCGACTTTCAAATTGGCAAGGTAATAAAGCTTGACGTCTGCCCCACGAATTCAGTGCCCATCAGCACGAAGGACGCATCGAGACGTACCTTGCACTGCTCAAGAGGCACACAAATGAAAGAATTTTGTTGCTTGCGACAAAAAATGGATCCTGTTCGACAATCGCAAGCGCTCAGCAAATTGGTTGGATCCTGGTTTAGCATCTAAACAATTCCCTAAACGAAAACTGACCCGAGAAGCAGTAAAAATGCATTTGAAGAATTTATTGCCTCCCGTCCAACTGATTTGTTCAAGAAGGGCATCATTATAAGCTACCACTGAGTTGGAAAAGATGCATTGATTGCATGGGTGTCTACTTTGATTAATAGAAATAAAAATATAGAAAAAAATACGTTAACTTATTACATGAAAAACGGCAGTTTCATTGGTAAAGATCTATTCAGATGAACACCTGACGTAAAGAAGAAGTAATTTTATTTTTGAAAATAAAGTAGTTCATGTTTTCAAATGGTGCGCAGGGCCAAGGTTTGGAACTCTCTGCCGGCTTCTGTGTTCCTTTCCACATATGACTCGTCTGCGGCCTTTAAAGTATGAGTGAACAGGCAACTTCTGTGCTCTGTCGTTCTATAGTAGACCTCATCTGTCGTTTACTATCAGGCGTGATCGTGGTCAAGAGCGGGCTCATCAGTAATAAAAAATATAAATAAGAACTCTTATTAAATAAATTTAATTTAATCCATTTTAATCCTGTACCTTATTTTCATCAAATAGATATAGAAAACAGTTTCTTAACAAAATGACAATTATTTGAATAATTAAGGGGCCCCCGAGCAGTTGTAGCCCAGGGCCCCACAAATTCACGATCCGCCCCTGCGCGTGGCCTTGAGCGAGTGACGGACGCCTGCCCAAACCCCTAATAATCGGGACGTCCCGCGAAAATCGGGACACCTGGCAACACTAGTTGGAGGCCTTCAATGCTTGTAATGTTTAGACTTTCTCACTGAAGATAATAGGACCGAGTTGCTAACAGAAAAACCTAGACCGAATTTCCTAAGAAATATATGTAGTTATTAAAAATAAATATAAAGTACCAAAACACAAAAATGTATATGGGACTACTTAGAGTTTCGGAGTATGCAGTACCTTACTATCTGTGTGTCTGTACTTTGAAATTTTATACAATAATAATAATTGAGGTGGGTTAAGAAACGGTGACCCGGTAAAAAAAATAAAAAGAAGTTTGTCTGTTTGACTTTTTGTACACGCTAATCCCCGGACCACTGGATGGATTTTAATGAAATTTGGTATGTAGATAGCTGACATCCTGGAATATCACATAGGCTACTTTTATCCTGGAATTCCCACGGGATCGGGATTTACGCGGGAAATCCTCCCACGTGAATGAAGTTGCGAGCAGCAGCTAGTACCTAATATATTAACAAATTCCCAGAGGAATTGCAAACACTACACATAACTAATGTGAAAAGTTGTAAGTGCAGACATTGTAATAAGATGTTTGGTATTCCTGTTATTTTTTTCTCTATATAAGGTGTAGGTATCTTTTTCATTCATACACGAAATATTTTAAGAGACATACTTATAGCTGGTAAAGAAACTATAAACTCGAAAAAAAATTAATCGCAATGTTTTTTATTTTAGGTACGTAATTATTATAATTTTCATATGATAAAAGAGAAAAACTCTCTTTAATCATCATAAAAGCCGCGCACCGTCTCAAATACCACCGCCGCGCGCCGCCCGCGTAAGCTGGCGTATTGGAAGTCAAAAAATAAGAAGGAACCAGTATTTATTATGTGTGTCAAGAAATATTAAATTAATTAATTTTTTAAATAATAGGTATACCTAGATAATTTTTTTTTGTTGATATTGTTTCTGTACCAGCTATAGGTATATCCCTTAAAATATTTCGTGTATGAATAGATACACCTTATATAATCAAATAAACTATTAATTACGACTCACCAGCACACAGATAAGCCCTAAGAGGCTTTCGTGTATGGCAAAACATTTTTTAATATATTGTGTGATGTGTATTGGATAAAATAATAAATTAATTAAATGAGCTTTATTTTGCTAATTTATGCAATATGTATTGCAGCGTGTCAATATAACCAAGCTACTTGGTAGTGGAGGTTCAACAGGCAATGTAAAACACTAGTAATAGTACGCTAAGGAGTGGAATTCCCTGCAAGAGTCTGTGTTTACTGATCGCTATAACCTGGAAGTCTTTAAGTCAAGAGGATGAGTCATGGAGCACATCATCACTTACCATCAGGTGAGATAGTGGTCAAACGCGAGCCTATTACCAATTAAAAAAAATCGGCTGTATCCTAAACGGATGAAAGCTGAACAAAACATAATTGAAGAAAGGTTAAGCAGATGTATTGCAGTATATCATAGGATTAAAAAATTGGCCAAGTGCGAGTCAGACTCGCCCATGAAGGGTTCCGTAGTAACTATACTAGTAAAAAAAACCTTACAAATTTCTTAAAACTAGCTTATTTACATTTTTTACAACTACGCTAGATAACTTTGTTTTTCATAGTGTTTGTATGAATTACAACGTTATGTTTGCGGTTTTAGAAAATATGCTGTATCTCAAAAATTGCTGACCCGATTTCGTTCAAACCAATTTTGGTTGAAAGTTTACATTAAGATCTACAGACGTCTATATTTTTTAGATTTTTCACTCCATTATTATAGAAGTTAGAGGGGGGGACACATTTTACCACTTTGGAAGCTCTTTTAAACGATTGACTTTATGAGAAAGTGGTTTAAGAAACGCCTATGTCATTTTTAAAGACCTGTCTATAGATGCCACACACGTATAGGTTTCATGAAAAAAAAATATTTTCAGTTTTAGTTCCATGTATGGGGAGCTTTATTTTAAATATTTCTTAATTTTTTTCTTAAAATCGGAAAGCGGTTCACAGAATACATCTACCTAAAACAGTTTCACATGTATAGTCTTAATAGTTTCGGAATAAAATGTCTGTGACATACGGACGGACGGACAGACAGACAGACAGACAGACAGACGGACAGACATGTCGAAACTATAAGGTTTCCGTTTTTTGCCATTTGGCTACGGAACCCTAAAATCCGACGACATGCTACATCCACCAAGCCGCAATGACCCCGCGTGATGGATTATGGCCCAGAATTAGGGACGTTATAGGCTGACTACGTTTTAAACCACGTTTTAATCCTGTATTTCAGGGATTGATTTTGAATAAATAGTAGCCTTTGTTTGATCCTGAGTCTTCAACAATCTGCTCGACAAATTTCATCGAAATCGGTTAAGCAGTTTGCCGTGAAAGTGTAACAGACTTTCGTATTTATAATATGCAAGGGCGGATCCAGCTTTGGCGCCAGGGGGGGGTCACATAGTCGTGGTCAAGTCACAAGAAGTTATAATTTAATTTTGATGATAATAGATACAAGTATATAGTAGATATTTTATTAATAAATGCCAGTACTGTACTTAAAAACACCTACCCATATTTAAATAACACAATCAAGTTTTCTGGTACGTCTTCTCCCGAAACGCATTATCACTTAATGTATAATACTTCAATAGGTACATTTTTATGGACGTGATCAAGCATTCCGTTTGGAAACTGTCAATTGTCTGTCAGCATCTTCAGAAAAGGGAAGCCTATGTATGTTAGCAAGTTGAATGAAGCTCTTTATTCCTTGAATATTGAAAACGATGACCTGGAGACCATTTGGCAGTCCGTAACATCTTTTGTCACAGAAACAAGCTCTCCAATCTTGGGCCATAGAAACACTAAATTGGATTAGCGGTCACCGACAGCTACTTAAGAGCGCGTCTAAAGCCAGCAAAATTTTAGAATTCACCGGCACTGTCCTTACCCGCTCCTCACATCGAATACGATCGCGCGTGTACCTACGCGCTCGCTCGACGCGTATCTTCTGTAGTAAGTATACGTATAATATTCAGATGAAACAACTGTATTCAAAGTATGACTGCGTTATACAATATTACGAAATGTTATTATGTGTACGCGAATAATACGTAAATAGTAAGTTAGTAGGAGGTGACTATACCACTGATACTGAACACGAATCAATATAAAATCAATACCAAAAGGTAATATTATATTATGTATAATATAATATTATTTTGGCGCGTGATTTTGGTGTGGCGTAAATAATGGATAACTCTGAAACTGTCGATTGGCCAGATTATCATCTATCATTTACCCCACTTATATCGTCATATGCCCATGGATGACCAAATTATTGATATTTTTAATATTTTAAATAAAAATCGTACTTACTCTTACAAAATTAGGTACCATTTCTAAAATTGGTGATATTTTTTTCATTTTGTTTTTTTTTTTTTTATATCAGTCCTGAATATTTGTATTATCAGATCAGTATCAAGATTTTTTATTACATTCTAAATCAATATTGCAAAAAATACTTATTCTTAAATATTAACATTTTTTTCTACGGAATTACGCAATTTTGGGCCCCTGTATCTATAGTTGCAAAACTTCTGAAAAATTCGGAATAATTCCGGAATACTTCTGGGAAAGTTTCTTTAAATCAGAATTATTCAAAATGAATTTAAATAAAGCCCTCTGTGCGCCGGCCGCTGCCGCCGCGCTGCGATGGCGGTGCGGGGTGCGATAAGAGGGGAGATGCTCCCCGGAGAAGTTTTCCCCCCGCGAGAAAGATTCGTACCCCGCAATCGAATGTTTCCGAATATTTCGCCCGAATAATTCAATCGAAATTAACGTGTTTGTTTGTTGTGTGGTGGGTGGGTTAATTATTGTTCAGTGCGAGACTACGTACGATACAAGAGTAAAATATAAATGTTTATCTATACTAATATTATAAAGCGGAAAAGTTTGTTTGTTTGTTTGCTTGAACGCGCTAATCTTCGAAAGTACTGGGTGGATTTGGATGAAATTTGGTATGGAAATAGCTTGAAGCTTGAGGAAGGTTATAGGCTACTTTTTACGCGACTGCAAGAAAGGAGAGTTATGTTTTTACCGTGATAGAATCCACGGGAGCGAAGCCCCGCGTGAGTACTAGTTTTATTATAAATGGGATTGATTAAGTATATGTTGATATTTTTATAGGTAGATATGTTAGCCTGCGATTAACAGGATTTTTATTCTTTTGTTTCTAGGTAGGTACTCTACTTATTTCGAAATTGAATGCTATTTTTATAAATGTCAGTAGTTGAATAAAAAACCAGGCCTAGCATATTTTATTTGTTTTTTGAAAAAGGGTTACCTATGTTTTTGGTTAGTTTGTATGTAGCTCTGTACGCATCGCGAGTATTCGCGAGTCGCATAGGTAAGTATTAATCATTACCTACCTACTTAACGCGTATAATAGCCCAGCCAATAAAAACAATTAAAGGCAAACCTTGCAAGCAAACACGTTTTGATGCGGTTTTCAGAAAAGTATTTGTTATACTTAGGTAGGAGCAGGTTTTGGTATATTAACCGACTTCAAAGGTCGATTTTCCTGGTTTCTTTTGGCAGTTGAAATATTCCCAAAGTTTCGGAATATTTCGGAATACTTCCGAAGTATACGACGGGAATGATTCGGAATTATTCCCGCCAGACTATATCGAAAAAAAATGTACTACACTGCGGTGGCTCATTATTTTAGACTAGCTTTTGCCCGCGACTTCGTCCGCGTGGAATAGTTACTTTGGGCTAACGTTAAATTTAAGCCCGATTTTGAAGCATTCTTCATTGGTGCTCCGCTCCTATTGGCCTTAGCGTAATGATATATATAGCCTATAGCCTTTCTCTATAAATTGACTATTTAATTAAAAATATTTTTTCAATTCGAACCAGTAGTTCCTGAGATTATCGCGTTCAAACAAACAAACAAACTCTTCAGCCTTATATATTAGCATAGATAGCTGTTTCCCGCGACTTCGTCCACGTTTCCGTCATTTTTCGTAAAAAAAGTAGCCTATGTCCTTCCTCACGGTTCAGTGATTTAGATGTAACACACAGATTAACTTTCGTAATATGTCAATCTATAATACTGTTGAAAAATATCGCAATACCGAACCGCACAATATTATTGTTAATAGCTGTGCCCGCGACTCCGTCAGCGTGTAACTCCTTATGTGTTATTAAGTTAATGTATTGGTAATATTGTTTAGATCACGTTCACATGAGGCTTAAGTACGTATAGAACGACAATACTTCAGCGCAAAGCTTCCGGGTAAACTATGTTGAAAGTTGACCCGTCCGGCACGTGAACATAAAGATTTCTAGAACTGCTAACCCGGGAAAGCGCGACGTACAACTGACCATGCGAGAAACAACTGACACCGAGATCTACTCCAGCAACACGAAAAGTCTGCCCTTGAGTCTTATTAATTGTCATTGCATAACACACCGATACTGGGAATCGCGTTCTTTTATATTAGAATGGAAAATTATTTGGTATTATGGGAATTCTGGGAATAAAGACGGTTTCTCCTGCACCGCAACCTGTTAAAATTTGAGCCTCGATTATATTTTGTTGCAACTGGGTTACTTTTAGCCGAGTTCCATTGCAAAGTTGTGGTGGTTTTAAATTTCGGAGCAGAATAATAATCAGAAAGCTTCGAACTGCTAAGCTATCAGGAGTTACACGTGTTATTGTGAGTCAACCATAAAAGATAGATATATGTTGTCGTGGGATATTTTTTATATAATTTTATTGAGAATTTTTCCGTCATAAATGATTTCTGTGTAGCTTTAACCATTAAGGTTGTACACGCGACGGAAGCTTAAAAAATGGAGAAACTTCTCCCGTTTTCCCAACATTTCCCTTCACTGCTCTGCTCCTATTGATTGTAGCGTGATGAAAAGTATACTATAACCAGCTCAGTGTGCTTAGTATGAGTTTGAAATACTTTTGTCGTATTCGAAAACTATCGCTTTGTCTCTTTCACACGTACTATATTAGTGTGAAAGAGACAAAGCTATAGTTTTCGAACACGATAATAGTATCGCAAACTCATACTAAGGCCGCAGGAGTATGAAAAATATTTGTACCAAGTTTCGTTAAAATCCGTCGAGTAGTTTTTGTTTCTATAACGGTTATACAGACAGACAGACAAAAAATTTACTGATTGCATTTTTGGCATCAGTATCGATCCCTAATCACCCCCTGATAGTTATTTTGTAAATATATTTCATGTACAGAATTGACCTCTCTACAGACTTATTATAAGTATAGATAATTGCCTATTTAATGCAAATTCTAAAATGGTATAATAATAACCAGTATCTTGATAAAGTACAAAGTTATTGCTGTTCGAATCTTGAAGGAGAATTTTTATACAAATTTGATTTCAAAATTAAATTACTTTAACACTGCTGTAACTAATTTTAGACTCAAAGAGAATGAGAATTTCCTTAAAATTTGATCACTATGGGTTTGTTGACACCATAAAAGACATTAGTAATTAAACAATTTTATTGAAAAAGAAAATATACAAGATGTTCGAAGTGGGCTCCTTCAGCTGCTATACACGCTCTACACCTTCTTATGAAGGACCGTCTCAATCGGCGCGCAAATCCTGCCGACGATATTTCGTCAGCAGCCGAACGTATGCGTTGTCGCAGCTGTTCAACTGAAGTGATTTCTTCTTTATAAACTACCTCCTTTAAACAGCCCCAGTAAAAAAGTCCAATGGGTTTAAATCTGGCGAGTGAGGTGGCCACATTCTGAAAATAAAATATTATTTCAAAACAAATTCCTTGTTATACAATCACGTCCACAATAAATTGATCTACAAAAATAGGGTTTAAATACCTAATGGGCATACTTAAATAGGTTCGTAATCGATATTAATATATTTCATCGAACAAACACGGATACCAACTAACTAAAAGCTTGTGTTTATTTTGCATATACTATTCTGCCCGCGTTACCTACGACTACGAGTGACCATAGAAATATTAAATAAGAAGTGGTATAGGTAGATTTTTTTTTTTTTATATAGGATACTCGCAAGATCATTATTGTTGTCCATCCGTGTATCTAGATTTTTGGAAGATCTCATAACTACATTATGGGAAAATGATCATAAAATTGTATCGTGAAGAATAACATAACAAAATAGCAAAAGTAAATAGCTACCTATTATGAATGTAATTTATTACCTATTATCCTAATAATCTAATAAAGTACCTACCACGAATTTTTGATATCGTCGTGTCTGGGTGTTGTTTATCTATATATGTATGTATTTAAAAATGTATTTGTCTATGTATATCAGCTGTCTGACACCCATAGTACAGGGTCTTCCTAGTTTGGGGTCAGATAGCCGTGTGTGAAATGTCCCCACATATTGTCTAGTTACCTACTCGGCCCACGAAAGTGCGTAGGTAAACGAATTTAGATCTTGTGTCTCTCAAAATAAAATCTAAAATCACCTGCATAAACTTTCTCGAAAGTATAAAATGTATTTTTATTTTTTCAGTATATAACAAACAAGTAACTCACAAACTTACCTTCGACAATTAGCCATCCTGTCAATTTGTAACTTTTTTAGTTCTCTTTTCAATGTTTTTTTTTGTTTCCCATTTCACTATTTAGTTCGAACAACAACAACAATTACGATTGAAATGATTATAACTCGGCGCAGCTAAAACACTTGAGCGTAGTCCTCTCGTCTCAACAGAGCGGATGCGACTGATGTGTGAAATAGAAATAAGCTTGAAGCTCCCGCAACGAGCGACGGAAGATGACTTCTTGCGCGGAATAAAAACGTAGTATGCGCCAAAAGTGTTTTATCGTAATAAATCCAAAACTAAAAGGAATTAAATAAAATGCCTAAGCAAAGCCTTTACTCTTGTTTAAATATAATTATTTATCAAATTTTTGTCGCAATAGGCATTACCATATCGAGTACAAAACGGAAAAACATGAGAATTAGAGGTTATTTCGTGATTTTTTTCTACCAAGGAAATGTTATTATTTTATGTTTTAGATCAGAGAGAGCCCTTGAAAATATGATGTAGTTATTCATATATTTTTATTTTAAGATTTGGTCTGGAATTTTTCATGTAAAATCAAATAGAAAATTGGTAATTTTGCTTTATACGCGCTCTTAATATGCAGCACAATAATTCTTTGCAATGAAAACTTACACAAACAAATCCAGGAAAATGCTTAGTTTAGTCTTCTCAATCTTGGGAAGACTAACGAGAGATGCGAAAGGTAAGTGGTGGCAAGAGAAGGCGAAATTCTTACAGTGGCTTATAGACACACAACAGCTGAGTGCATTTTATAAAAAGATTTGTAAAGTCATAGGTACCAAAATGTAAACGTACCGTTAAAGTCACTACATGGAGTATCTCTCGCCAACAAAGACGATATCTTGAAACGCTGGGCTCAACATTTTAATGACCTTCTGAATGTTGATCGCTCTGCTGATATAACTAACATTAATTCCCTCCAGCAAACTAAACCTAGGGAAGAGTTACTTGAACGTATTACTTTGGAGGAAGTCAGAACGACCATCAGGCAACAGCAGAATAAGAAAGCAGTAGGCGTACATAATATTTGCGTTGAAATGCTGAAGTATGGAGGAGAGGAGTTACACCAGATCATGTGGAAACTGTTGTTGTATATGTGATCGGAAGAAAATCTACCTAAGTGCTTTTAAATCTCTCGCATTTGCTCACTGTACAAAAACAAAGGAGATCGCTCTGACTATAATTCGTACCGAGGCATTTCCCTTCTCTCCGTTCCAGGAAAAAAATTCGCAAGAGTCCTTCTAAATAGACTTCTGCCTATATCCGAAGAAATACTGCCAGAATCTCAGTTCGGTTTCAGACCGGAGAGAGGAGCCTGCGAGGCCATCATTTCAATCCACCAGCCTATTGAGAAGAGCACGGAGAAAGGTCGACCAGTGTTTCTGTGTTTTGTTGACCTTGAAAAGGCCTTTGACAGCGTTCCTCGTGAAGCTCTTTGGTTGGTTCTGTCTAAACTGGGTTGTCCGAATAAATTTGTTAGGCTTTTACGGCTTTTACGGCTTTTACATGATGACATGTCATGTTACTTCACAATCAATGATGAACAATCAGAATCTTTCTCAGTCACCTGTGGAGTCGAACAGGAATGTGTATTGGCACCAACTTTGTTCGCATTCTATTTTTTTATTTTTTATTACTGATGAGCCCACTCTTGACCTCGATCTCGCGTGATGGTAAGCGATAGATAAGGTCTACGATGGGACTAGCGAGCCCAGAAGATGCCTATTTACTCGTGTTTTAAAGGCTGAAAGGTCCTAAGTGGCAGGGAACACAGAAGCCAGCAGAGAATTCCACAGCTTGGCCATGCGCAGAATAAATGTGGAGGAGAAGCGCTTGGTACGACAAGACGGTATATCAACCAAGTGTGGGTAGTACCCAGCCGTGCATCTGGTAGACTGGTAGTGAAAGGGAGATGGAGGAATCAGATCATGGAGCTCTTGCGCACACTCCCCAAAGTACAATCTGTAGAAAACCGACAGGCAAGCAACGGTTCGCCGATGAGCCAGGCTATGAAGCTTGTCCACTAGCACCTCGTCGCTTATAAGCTTTTTAGCTCTGCGCTCGATCGAGTCCAATGCAGCAAGTTGGTACTTTGCAGAGCCATCCCACAAGTGGCTGCAATACTCCACGCAGGAACGGACCTGTGCTTTATACAGATTTAGAAGCTGTCCAGGCGTGAAGTACCGCCTCACCTTGTGTAGGATTCCCAACTTTTTTGCTGCAGTCTGAGCTCTGGACTCGACGGTTGACCAGAAGCTGAGGTCTGACGTCAACTCCATGCCCAAAAGCTCCAGGTAATCGGTAACTGGCACAGATGTACTTTGGAAAGTAGGGGCCAATTCAAAAGGGCTCCTTTTAGCGCTGAAAAGACAAGCCTGTGTTTTCAGAGCGTTGAATTTGACCAGATTGTCATCACCCCATTGGGAAACGAGATTTAATATCAAATTCATGCGCTCTACCATGGCCTTTCTGAGAGTGGCAATTTCGTCCCTGTCAGCTTTAGAACTGGATAAGTATCTCTCTGAGACTGTGCTGTCATCCGCGTACCCAACTGCTCCCAGCTGATGTAGATCATTGAATGCAGCAGAAAAAGAGTCGCAGAAAGAACAGACCCTTGAGGGACACCGGCTTTAATTGCCATAAGATCCGATGAGCAGCCATCGATGACCACTCGGATCAACCGCTCAAGTCGGAAATCCAGTTGCATAAGCCAGCAGGGACACCGCATGCATGAAGCTTGCTCAGCAGACTAGCGTGCCAGACCCTGTCAAAGGCCTTTAAGATGTCGAGGGATAACGCAAGGGCTTCACCGTGTTTCTCAATGGCCTCGCCCCAACAGTGCGTGACATACACAAGAAGATCTCCGGTGGACCAACCACGGCGAAAGCCATACTGGCGGTCACTGAGGAGCTCATTGTTTTCAAGGTATGCCAGCAACTTGTTGTTGAGTAACCTTTCCATTACTTTACACAGTATGGAGGTCTATAATTGGCAGGATCGGTAGGATATTGTAGTCCGTGAAGCCTAAGTAGTTTTTTCAACCCGGCGAAACTAAAAGCGACTACGAAAATCTCAGTAGCCCTTATAACCGAGATTATGTATACGCCGACGATTTATGTTTCGTCACAGACTCCGCAAGTGGTCTTCAAAATCTTATGACCAATTATTTAAAACAGGCATGCACTAAGTTTAGGCTTAAAATTAATTTAAAAAACCGAAGTGATGGCGGCAGGAGGGCTACGTGACAATGTACTACTTAATGTATGTTATGAAGACAATATATTAAACCAAGTCGATAGATTCAAATATCTTGGATGCACTATTACGTTAAATTGTGTCTTTTTTTTCGCGGTAAAATCATCAGATGAGTCCTCCCACCCCGGGCAGGGCCGGAGGGACTGTCAGACTTGTACTGACTAAAAAATCCACGGTATTCCTTCAATAGCCCTTTACGTACCGGCGACGTCAAAGTGTGACTTAGACCAGATATAGAATAGGAGCTGCTGCTGCTGCTGCTTTTGATGAACTGCGGTCTAAAGTTATCCGGTCGCATGACATCAAGCTATCCACCAAAATAAAAGTGTATAATATGGCCATTGTGCTCCCAATTTTGTTTTGTATTCGTCCAAAACATGGGTCCTCTACCGTAAACACATTTGCGCTCTCGACAGGTACCACTTAAAGTGTCTGCGAGATATAATGAACACATCCGGTGGCAAGATCGTGTCCAAAACATGGATGTTCTTCGTCGTGCAAACATCGGAGGTATCGAGACCTACCTCATGAGGCGCCAGCTGCGCTGGAGTGGACACGTGTAGTGAATGTCGGACGACAGATTGGCTAAACGCATCTTCAGAACTCAAATATGGCAAACGTCAATGGGATGGACAATACATAAGATATAAGGATATTCTGAAAAGGCATATGAAAAGATGCAATATCGAACCATCTCAATGGGAGCACAAAGCCGCTCAACGTTTGGATTGGAGACGTCTCATTAATCTGCAAGTCTCTGATTTTGTATCGCTAAGACGAGAAGATTTGGACAAAAAACGAGACGAGTTGAAGGTCAGACCACCAGCGACCATACACTATTGTCGTGCGAACAGTGTGTTAACGTGCCCTACATGCAACATGGTATTCTCAGCGAAATGTGGGTACGCCAGTCACCAATGAGCGCACCGTCGGAGAGCTGAACAACCAAGCGATTGTTCAGCTCTCCGACGGTGCGCTTATTAGAGCTTTCTAATATAAACTAATATTATAAAGCGGGAAAGTTTGTTTGTTTGTTTGTTTGCTTGAACGCGCTAATCTTCGAAAGTGCAGGGTGGATTTGGATGAAATTTGGTATGAAAGTAGCTTGAAGCTTGAGGAAGGTTATTATAGGCTACTTTTTACGCGACTGCAAAAAAGGAGAGTTATGTTTTTACCGTGATAGAATCCACGGGAGCGAAACCCGCGTGAGTACTATTGTTTGAATAAAATAGCCATCATACAGTCGCCATAGCCGAAATCGGCCAGGATGAACATCTTTATGGACGTGGAGATGTGCCAGTCCGGTTCTAGACGTTCTTCAACCATAAAAGCTCTCAGACACGATTTGATTTTTTGTAATTTTCGCTGTCACTACACTATCAGGTAGTGTAGCCATAATCTATACTTATAATAAATCTGTAGAGAGGTCATCTGTACATGAAATATATTTACAAAATTACTATCAGGGGGTGATTAGGGATCGATACTGATACCAAAAATGCAATCAGTAAAATTTTTGTCTGTCTGTCTGTCTGTCTGTCTGTCTGTCTGTATAACCGTTATAGAAACAAAAACTACTCGACGGATTTTAACGAAACTTGGTACAATTATTCTTCATACTCCTGAGCTGGTTATAGTATACTTTTCATCACGCTACAATCAATAGGAGCAGAGCAGTGAAGGGAAATGTTGGGAAAACGGGAGAAGTTACTCCATTTTTTAAGCTTTCGTCACGTGTGCAGCCTTAATGGTTAAAGCTACACAGAAATAATTTATGACGGAAATGTTCTCCTTAAATTATATAAAAAATATTCCAGGACAGCATATATCTATCTTTTATGGTTGACTCACAATAACACGTGTAACTCCCGATAGCTTAGCAGTTCGAAGCTCTCTGATTATTATTCTGCTCCGAAATTTAAAACCACCACAACTTTGCAATGGAACTCGGCTAAAAGTAACCCAGTTGCAACAAAATATAATCGAGGCTCAAATTTTAACAGGTTGCGGTGCAAGAGAAACCGTCTTTATTCCCAGAATTCCCATAATACTTACCAAATAATTTTACATTCCAATTTAAAAGAACGCGATTCCCAGTATCGGTGTGTTATGCAATGACAATTAATAAGGCTCAAGGGTAGACTTTTCGTGTTGCTGGAGTAGATCTCGGTGTCAGTTGTTTCTCGCATGGTCAGTTGTACGTCGCTCTTTCCCGGGTTAGCAGTTCTAGAAATCTTTATGTTCACGTGCCGGACAGGTCAACTTTCAACATAGTTTACCCGGAAGCTTTGCGCTGAAGTATTGTCGTTCTATAGGTACTTAAGCCTCATGTGAACGTGATCTAAACAATATTACCAATACATTAACTTAATAACACACAAGGAGTTACACGCTGACGGAGTCGCGGGCACAGCTATTAATAATAATATTGTGCGGTTCGGTATTGCGATATTTTTCAACAGTATTATAGATTGACATATTATATTTCCTTACTAAATTACGAAAGTTAATCTGTGTGTTACATCAAAATCACTGAACCGTGAGGAAGGACATAGGCTACTTTTTTTACGAAAAACGACGGAAACTTGGACGAAATCGCGGGCAACAGCTATCTATGCTAATAATATAAGGCTGAAGAGTTTGTTTGTTTTAACGCGATAATCTCAGGAACTACTGGTTCGAATTGAAAAAATATTTTTAATTAAATAGTCAATTTATAGAGAAAGGCTATAATAGGCTATATATCATTACGCTAAGGCCAATAGGAGCGGAGCACCAATGAAGAATGCTTCAAAATCGGGGTTAAATTTAACGTTAGCCCAAAGTAACTATTCCACGCGGACGTAGTCGCGGGCAAAAGCTAGTACATAATAAAATCTTATATTAGGGTACATCTCAATATCACAATTTAAAATAAGGTCAGAAATAGTTTTATAATAAGGTCAGGTTATTACTAAAGTTTAGTCGTTCCGATTGAGGTTAGATCTAGCTAGACGTTAGTCGAAACAAAGCGCGCGCAAGTGTCATACCTACGAAATGTGAGATATGAAAGGAGGCGGCCGTGCGGTGGCGCGGTAAAATTCAAATTTTGGATGCGTTCGTTCCCGAATAATGCATTTGCCTTCAAAAAAATTATTATATTAAATATTGAAAGTACTTAAATAAAACTATATTGTGACAAAATATATAAAAACATTATGTTTAACAATTTTAATTAGCGTTCCACCTAGGTCCTGGATCCAGCCCAGGGGGGGGTCATGACCCCCATGACCCCCCCCCCCCTGGATCCGCCACTGATAATATGAGTATGATTCGTATATTTAAACGGAAAAATGTTGAGCGTAAGCAATCAATTTGCCTCTAAACCAGAAAGTCGTTTAATAGATTATTTCTGCAAAATCTAGGTTTCTACAAAGACTTGTTCTTTTCCATAACACATCTTAAAAAAGAATCATGTAAGTGCGTCAACATGGCAACTAAACTTAAATATGATCTCTGAACAACTCGTAACGTAATTAAGGCACATAACTTTACAAGATCGACGAACAAGGCTCTTGTTTGTTTCTCTCCGCAATTCTGTCCAAATTATAGACCGCGTTCGCCGCTCGCGCAGCTTGAGGCACGCCCCTCACGAACCACCTCCAGGGCAACCATGAGTACTTATCTAACTCAGCATAAGTAATAAGATACGTAAATCAGCTCGAAAGTAGCAATACTTTGCTACTTACATATATACAGGTACGTCAAAGTATTAAAAGGCTAAAAATCAACACAATTTCGCTTTGTCAATTTCACAACGGTGTTAACATACCTATGTAATTGTAATGTTTAGTGATAATTCCATCAAAATCTATTTACGAATGTTATGCAATATGCAACCCAAACTCGTGCTCATACGTGTTTTGCTCTCCACAGAACATTCTGAAGAGATCTTCACTCGTTGTCTCGATGGATTTCCGTAACGCCTGATTGTATTCTGTGATAAAGTATTACACCGCCTCGTTTTATAGTTTATTAATTTTATCTTATAAGGAACTAGCTTTTAAAAGTAGTTTAAATGTGCTATTTGAGACCATCATCTACCTCTGTGCCAGATGTCATTCGGAACCGCTCCGCCATTTTGGCGTAATTAGTAACAAACATCTTTTGTACGGTCTATGTGCATGATGTGTAAAAAAATTTTTTAGCAAAAAATAGAACCGACTTCCATATCAAAACACTACAAAGGTAAAAATAACTTTAATTTCGGAAGGCGGTGTCAAAAACGAAAATATATACAAAACTAAAGACACCGCCTTCCGAAATTAAAGTTATTTTTACCTTTGTAGTGTTTTGATATGGAAGTCGGTTCTATTTTTTGCTAAAAAATTTTTTTTCACGCTTTTTAGTGGGTCGGTTTGTAATTTATCTAGTTACAAAAGCCATAATGTCAACAACTTAAAACCTTTTACAAAATATTGCTTTTCCCTGTGCATAGCCGTTAATTTTTGAGGAGTTCTCCTGGTATTTCACCATCAGCTCTACATCACCATATGTATTATGACGAACGTAAAGTGTTTAATATCCGTACTCAAGTAATCGAATTGCAATCCACGAAATATTTATTATTGAGGAGTTTCAGTGGCCCTCTGTGGTCTTCATCATCAGTTCAACTTCCCCAAATGGTACTTTTCGGAAGCATCTGCTCAAGGTACTATAAGAAATACCCAAAACGCTACAGGTGTGCCTATAATATTTGAAGAGTTCCCTCGATTTCTCCAGGATCCCATCATCAGATCCTGATTTTGTAACAATGGGACCAACTAGAAAGTATACCCATTCAAACGCAAAAAGAATTTTTCAAATCGGTCCAGCCGTCTCCGAGTTATGAGGTAACATACATAAAAAAAAAAAAAAAAAAAAAAAAAAAAAGTTCAAGACGAATTGTAAACCTCCTTTTTTTGAAGTCGGTTAAAAATTGGCCAAGTGCACATCAGACTCGCCCATGAAGGGTTCCGTAGTAACTAAGCAAAATAACTTTGCTTTTCATAGTTTTTGTATGAATTACAAGGTATATTTACGGTTTTAGAAAATATGCTATATCTCAAAAACTGCTGACCCGATCTCGTGCAAACTAATTTTTGTTGAAAGTTTATATTAAGATCTACAGCATATTTCATTATATTTTTTTTTAGATTTTTCACTCCGTTATTATAGAAGTTAGAGGGAGGGGGACACACATTTTACCATTTTGGAAGCGTATATCTTTTAAACGATTAACTTTATGAAAAAGTATAATTTTATAAACCTCAATGTCTTTTTTAAAGACCTATCTACAGATACCACACATGCATAGGTTTCATGAAAAAAGTATTTTATGTTTCAGTTCCATGTATGGACACAACAAAATAAATTCTGTACATGAAATATATTTACAAAATAACTATCAGGGGGTGATTAGGGATCGATACTGATGTCAAAAATGCAATCAGTAAAATTTTTGTCTGTCTGTCTGTCGGTCTGTCTGTCTGTCTGTCTTTATAACCGTTATAGAAACAAAAACTACTCGATGGATTTTAACGAAACTTGGTACAATTATTTATCATGCTCCTGAGCTGGTTATTGTATACTTTTCATCACGCTACAATCAATAGGAGCAGAGCAGTGAAGGGAAATGTTGGGAAAACGGGAGAAGTTACTCCATTTTTTAAGCTTCCGTCGCGTGTGCAACCTTAATGGTTAAAGCTACACAGAAATCATTTATGACGGAAATGTTCTCCTTAAAATTATATAAAAAATATCTCACGACAGCATATATCTATCTTTTATGGTTGACTCACAATAACACGTGTAACTCCCGATAGCTTAGCAGTTCGAAGCTTTCTGATTATTATTCTGCTCCGAAATTTAAAACCACCACGACTTTACAATGGAACTCGGCTAAAAGTAACCCAGTTGCAACAAAATATAATCGAGGCTCAAATTTTAACAGGTTGCGGTGCAGGAGAAACCGTCTTTATTCCCAGAATTCCCATAATACCAAATCATTTTCCATTCCAATTTAAAAGAACGCGATTCCCAGTATCGGTGTGTTATGCAATGACAATTAATAAGGCTCAAGGGCAGACTTTTCGTGTTGCTGGAGTAGATCTCGGTGTCAGTTGTTTCTCGGATGATCAGTTGTACGTCGCTCTTTCCCAGGTTAGCAGTTCTAGAAATCTTTATGTTCACGTGCCGGACGGGTCAACTTTCAACATAGTTTACCCGGAAGCTTTGCGCTGAAGTATTGTCGTTCTATAGGTACTTAAGCCTCATGTGAACGTGATCTAAACAATATTACCAATACATTAACTTAATAACACACAAGGAGTTACACGCTGACGGAGTCGCTGGCACAGCTATTAACAATAATATTGTGCGGTTCGGTATTGCGATATTTTTCAACAGTATTATAGATTGACATGTTATATTTCCCTACTAAATTACGAAAATTAATCTGTCTGTTACATCAAAATCACTGAACCGTGAGGAAGGACATAGGCTACTTTTTTTACGAAAAACGGCGGAAACGTTGACGAAGTCGCGGGCAACAGCTATCTATGCTAATAATATAAGGCTGAAGAGTTTGTTTGTTTGAACGCGATAATCTCAGGAACTACTGGTTCAAATTGAAAAAATATTTTTAATTAAATAGTCAATTTATAGAGAAAGGCTATATATCATTACGCTAAGGCCAATAGGAGCGGAGCACCAATGAAGAATGCTTCAAAATCGGGGTTAAATTTAACGTTAGCCCAAAGTAACTATTCCACGCGGACGAAGTCGCGGGCAAAAGCTAGTTTAAAATAAAGGGGGGCTCTCCTTTATTTTAAATATTTTTTTTTTTTTTTTTCTTTAAATTGGAAAGCGGTTCACAGAATACATCTACTTACTAATTTTCACATATCTAATAGTCTTAATAGTTTCGGAATAAAATGGCTGTGACATACGGACGGATGGACAGACAGATGACGAAACTATAAGGGTTCCGTTTTTTGCCATTCGTCTACGGAACATAACTTTACTTTATTTTTTGGAGGAAAATCACAGTGGCTACGTACAGTGACAGTGATTATGGCTTTCAGTATACAAATACTACGAATAATGTTTATTGACATAATAAATAAATACCATAATTAGTTATTATTTAATTAGCAACCGCTGGGGCTTCGTTCACGCGGCCTTTACATGTTAAAGCATAACCCTCAGTTTTTGCAGTACGATTAAAGTATCCTATAACCTTGCTCAAGCTACAAGCAACTTTCATACCAAATTTAATATTTCAAAGAATGAAGAAAGAAAGAGTGGAATTCTCTGCCGGAGTCTGTGTTTCCTGATAGCTATAACCTCGGAGTCTTTAAGTTAAGAGTGAATAGGTTACTTCTAGGCAAGCATGCTTCATCTTCGACTACATCATCGCTTAACATCAATTGAGAGAGGTTAGACGCAGACCTAACAACAAAAATATTCGCGCGTTCAAACAAACAAACTTTTCGGCTTTACAATATTAGATAGATAATAATTCCCTCAACACAGTCTGATCTCTACAACACAGTAGCTATAACACTAGACCCGACAAGTCTGGTGTCAGATTTCTTAACTTGATAAAACATCCAAAATAATATTTTTCCTATCTATATTATAGCACGTGAAACAAAGTTTCTATGGAGAAGAAGCATAGAACGGTAATATTTTTATATACATATTGTTACAAGCTGGGGTTCGGGATAGAAACAATTTACACCAATTAAACCAAAATTAACACTTTAATTAATTAAATAAACACAAAAATAAAAATTAACACAGTTATTCACACTACGATACTTGTCACTAAACACGAAATTCACTAGTAGATCTCAGATTATATCGCTTCGTTTCTTGTAATAAGGCGTTCCACTGCGATCTATTTATACCCCGGGCTATGAGTTCTAGAACATTCTCGTAAAATCGACTCACTGCCTAAACTGCCAAGAGTATTCCAGAAACTACTCAAGATACTCAGTTAGCAGTACTGAGTATCTTGAGTAGTTTCTCGCCGCTAGATGACGTTAGTGTCTCGAACGTATTAAAAGTCAGTCGAACTTTCTCGATATACTCAGTACTGCTACTCGCCGCCAGGTAGCGTTAGTGTCTCGAACATTCTAGATTTCTATCGAAGTTTCTCGACGTACTTCGCTAAGCAACTGGTGTAACAATATTAATATAAATTATCTAACCGGGTGCAGCTGAGTACTAAGTGTTTTACTCGGAGCCTAAGTACGAGCTAAAGTACTAAGAGTTTTACTGTCTGTCGACTGTTTGTCACATCGGAAAAAAAGATTAATTCGCACTACCGAAACTTCAAACGATCAATAGACCAGCCAAATGAAATATTATTTAGGAAATATACAGTAGGACCACATACCAATATGTGATCGTCTGTCTGTCTGTCACCAGGCTGTATCTCATGAACAGTGATAGCTAGACAGTTGAAATTTTCACAGATAACGTATTTCTGTTGCCGTTATAACAGTCCGTCCGTATGTCACAGCCATTTTATTCCGAAACTATTAGGACTATACATGTGAAACTTGGTAGGTAGATGTATTCTGTAAACCGCTTTCCGATTTTAAGAAAATAATAGAAAAATATTTAAAATAAAGAGGGCTCCCCATACATAGAACTAAAACTGAAAATATATTTTTTTTTCATGAAACCTATGCGTCTGTAGTATCCATAGACAGGTCTTTAAAAATGACATAGGGGTTTTTAAAACCACTTTTTCATAAAGTCAATCGTTTAAAAGATATAAGCTTCCAAAGTGGTAAAATGTGTGTCCCCCCTCTAACTTCTATAATGATGGAGTGAAAAATCTAAAAAAATATATGTCTGTAGATCTTTATGTAAACTTTCAACCAAAATTGGTTTGAATGAAATCGAGTTAGCAGTTTTTGAGACACAGCATAGTTTCTAAAACCGCAAATATAACTTTGTAATTCATACAAACACTATTAAAAACAGAGTTATTCGGCGTATTTGTAAAAGAATGTAAAGAAGCTAGTTTTAAGAAATTAGTAAGGTGTTTTTTGTCATTAAATATTATATTATTATCATAGTTACTACGGAACCCTTCATGGGCGAGTCCGACTCGCACTTGGCCAATTTTTTTTATATATCCATAATAGGCTCGCGTTTGATCATCACCTCACCTAATGGTAAGCATTAATGATGTGGTCGAAAATGAAGCATTTTATACCTCGAAGTAACCTATTCACTCTTGACTGAAAGACGGGGTCTTTCAGGTTTTAGCTATATATCAGGAAACACAGACTTCGGCAAGGAATTACACACTTTAGCTTTACGCATATTGAAAGTATTCCCAAAACGATTTAAGCGATGGGTGCGATATAAGAATATAATACCTATATATTTTTTATTTGTAACACAGCCAGAAAAATACGTTTGGGATGTCCACCATGTAACGATGGCGCATCGCCGTTCGTTTTGTAGTCCGATGATAGAACAGGCTTGGTGAAATTTATTTTTGTTTCTGAACGCTGAATAATGCATGTAAAATGTGCCGTAGTAAGTCACCTTGGTATAACGAACTTTCCTTTAGGTAAAATCAGCCATTCCGGTAGCTTGTACCTTATACCCACTGAATATTTATAATTTTACGTAATTTGAAACAAATTTACACAAATCGACCATAACAAACATATGATATATTTTTTTACGTGTCGGAATTGTGATGGTGAACGCGCGGGTACAAACCCCACCCATTAAGTACTCTATTGCCGTGGACCCGCTCCAGAAACAAGCATATTTAGCTTAGTTGGAGGGGTTCAAAAGGTTGCTAGTAATGTGAATTCCGTCGGCCGACGATCTCCGGCCACCGTAGGCGCGGGCATGCGGACAGCGAGTAAAGGGCAACTCGCTGTCCGACCATGGACCATGCCCGGGTCGACGCGACGGCGCGTTGTGTTCCACGCGCGCCTTAAAGAGCGTCAGCAACATGACGAGGCCCCCCCTGTAGAGGGCCGAAGCCTGCCGGGGTCGTGGGACTTATCCCATTACCGTGACCCCGGTACGTAAAGGGCTATTGAAGGAATACCGTGGATTTTAGTCAGTACAAGTCTGACAGTCCCTCCGGCCCTGCCCGGGGTGGGAGGACTCATCTGATGATTTTACCAGGTTAAAAAAAAAAAGTAATGTGTATTCCACCCCACATTGCAGGTTCCCTTTTTTTAATGTTGCCAAATCGGTCTTGTCTTATCCGTCTCGCACTGTCAAAAAGTTAATCAGATCTCATGCCAAGCATTTAACTATCCAAAAACCCGTATTTATTTAAGCCCAGTACGTCGATTCTGTAAAATTCGAACAACAACTCGCATCTCACATAGCTATTCACTGTCACTTCGCTTATGGTTCAAAGTGACCTTGATTTTGCATTCTGTAAACAGCGTCGAAGTGATGGAGGAATTACCTTACCGAATGCCACTCCACACGTCATCTCATACTTTATCTGTCAAAATCTTTAGTTCAACTCGCTGACACGCTCGCAAGGGTAGCGCTAGTGTAAATTCGAATTAACAACCGAGTTTTTAGAATGCCATTCAATAAACTCACAGCGGATTCAGATTCGAAGTTTAAAATGAGGTCTTACAGAATAACACAGCTGACTTCCCAAATCTACATCTTAAGTAGTCAAAATATGTAGCTTGGCCGTTTCTTTACTACACCTTATTTTGAAGAATGAGGTGTGATTTACAATATATCCTGAAACGTATACATATTTTATGAATTAATACAAGGAGTTCCTATATCAAATTTTAGTCCTCTAGCGTCATAATTTGCGGAAAACTCATACAAAATTCCATCCCCTGGCTTCAGGAGTTGGGGTTAGGGTTTTTTAAACATGGATACCACAATTCAGCATTCTAGGACTTCAAGAAGTACTCTAAAATTTTTACGTTTATCTGTGAGTCAACGCCGCGGCCGTTGAAATCGACCACGGTCGAAGTGGGGTGGTAACTGACAATCTGATCATATCGTGGGGAGTTGGAATTACTTCCAACTGGCATTAATAAACACTAATGAAAAAAAAAATGCTAATTTAGTTTATATATGAATAAGACTGAGTCATTAAATAACGATTAAAAATTATTAATATTTAAAAATAACGATTTAAAAATAACCGTAAATTCACTTTGAAACTTTACCCTTACATACAATGAATATTAAGCGGAACTAGCGATTGCCTAGTTACATATGGACATACATAAATGTTACCACGGACTATATACAACATGTAACATAATTAATGCACATCCTGGAATTAGTTTGTTCAGAATCGTTTACTGAATCGATTTTATCGTTTTTAATAAAAAAAAATATCGATAATTTTTATCCCAAAGCAATTATATCGACGTAAAAAACAAATTACATTTTCGCTGTATAGTAAAAACAAACTAAGTAACTAACTATGGATCGTAAATTAAAATAGTAAGTTTTTAAATGCAGTTTTATATAAATGCCGTCATTTAGTTCTTTTAATTCAGTTTCAATTTTCTGTAATGTGTACCATTACAGAAAAATGAAACTGATTTAAAGGAAGTTAAAGTCTTAAAAAAACTGTTTAAACGTAAGGAGGGAGGGATTTAAGCGTAAGGAGGTAACAGACACACAGACACTTTCGCATTTATAATACTATGAATTAACACACAAATCTTCTTCTACAAATAGTTACAAATTCAAAAACTTAGACCATAGATGGATGGATAGATAGAGATATTCTTTATATTTTTTTTATTTATTCTTTTTTTATCTTTTCCGCTTTTTCTTTGTTTTCTTTCGTTTTTTTCTTTTTCTTTTTCATCATAACATTAACAAATAAGGACTTAACCTTTTCAGAGTACAGAATCACACATATTTATAGCAGGCCTGTCTATAAGTGCAAACATTTGTAAGTAATCTAGCTTAGAACTTTAAAGAGCTCGAACGCATTATGACTCTTGTTTAAATGTAGAACCAACCTGATATAAATGTGATTCTATAATGTTAATTACGACATAAGTTAAGTGTATTTCCTTGTTATACTACAACAAATATTCATGAATAAAGTTTTTATCAACCGACGACAAAAAAGGAGGAGGTTATCAATTAGACGTGAATATTTTTTTTTTTAATATATGATCACTGATTACTCGAAGACGGTTGAACCGATTTGGATAATTCTTTTTTGTTTGAAAAGGTGTACTTTGAAATTGGTCCCATTGCCACCAAGTCAGGATCTGATGATGGGATCCTGGAGAAATCGAGGGAACTCTTCAAATATTATAGGCACACCTATAGTGATTTGAGTATTTTTTATAGTAACTTGTGTAGTTGCATTTGAAAAGCACCATTTGTGAAGTGGACCTGATGATGAAGACCACAGATAGCCACTGGAACTACTCTATATATAAGTAGGAATAATAAGTATTTCATGGGTTCCGCTTCGATTACTTTAATATGGTTATTAAGCACAATATGCACGTCACAATGCATATGGTGAAGTAAAGCTGATGGTGAAGTACCAGGAGAACTCCTCAACAATTAACGGCCCAGCATTGGGAAAAGCAATATTTTGTAAAAGGTTATAAGTAGTTGAGATTTAGGCTTTTGTAACTAGGTAAATTATAAATCGACCAACTAAAAAGATTGAAACAAAAACTTTTTACCAAAAAATTAAACCGACTTCCAAAAAACACTGCAAAGTGAAAAATAACTTTAATTTCGGAAGTCGGTGCCAAAAACGAAAATACAAAACTAAAGACACCGACTGCCGAAATTAAAGTTAGTTTTTATTTCACTCGTTTTAGTTGGTGGATTTATAATTTATTAATGAAGTACTCGTATAAGAGCTATGCCATTGAAATTTACATTTTCCTCTTGCTAATATTATAAATGCGAAAGTATGGATGTATCTATAGATATATGGAAATTCGTTACTTTTTCACGCAAAAACTACTGAACGGATCTGAATAAAATTTGGTAAGTAGATCCTGGAATAACTCATTGGATACTTTTTATCCCAAAATGCCCACGGAACCGGAATTCACGCGGGGTAACCCTTCCACGCCATCAGAGTTGCGGCCAGAAGCTTGTTAAAGATAATTGTGGTAATTAAATACAAACATGATATTTCAACATTCAAACTTTAAAGTGAATTAAACATTGAAGTGAAAACGAATCTTTTGAAACATGATAAAAAATAACACAATAGAAATACTTTGACATTTAACGCCTGCAACGAGCGAATATATGAATATTAATGAATGTACCTTTACACAAAGTCATTTCCTTCTTTTAAATTTAGATTAGAAACATCAACAGTGTGCATGTTAGAAAGGAAGATAAATAATATAATCTAATTAAGCCACTGTTTAGTCCTTATTTTCTATTATAAAGTTCAACGCCATCTCACTCAAGTGAGCGCTTACGAACCGAAAGCGAACTTAATTGTTTTAAAAACTATAGGTACAGTATTATAATATCTCTCTTTCTACTACACATTAATTGTGCGCACAACTATGCGATGGAACTCTCCTGCCGGCTCCTGTGTTTCCTGCCACTTATGACCAGGGACTGAATAACCCAAAAATTACGCTATCTTTAAATTGCGGTATGACGTCAAACCGAAAAATAACGGTTGCCGCTTTATTTCGATATCTAAATTGATTTCGGTACCGAAACTTTTTGTGTATAAATAGAAAAAGGTATATTTCGGTAGCGGTACTAAAACCTTAATTAATAAAGATATGAAAGAGACGGATATTGACCACCTCTGGCCCTTGTTGTTGAGTTTCTCATCAAATTGCATTAGTTTGGCAATGTCAAATAGCACACGAAAAGTTATAATTACAGAAAAAGGTAAGTAATAAATACTTATGTGGATACTGGTAATAAAGTGTAGAACAATAGTGTTAGTGTATAATATTTTCTTCAGCGAACTCATCGACTGGACTTTAGTAGGTATTTTTACTCATTCGTTTTTCAGATCAGAGCAAGATTAAAAAACGTGACAACATTCGCAAAAATCTTAATTCCCAGTCTGAAAATATGTCAACGGAATACGAAACTTTACCAAAAATATCCAGAGTGCCGACTAATACCCAGGAAACCTTCTGTTACTCACAAGACAAATTTCCGGGTTCTCAACCTTTTGATGGTTTCATATATTCGAGAAAAATCGATAAAAATATCCATGAGGCACCTTACACTTTTGATTTACATAAGGATCTGCGTGATTATCAAACTAATGATGATTTATCCAACTCTTGAGAAACGTGTACCCATAAATATAACACTATTACAACAACAAGAGAAATTGGTACTATGACGGAATAAGAAGGCTGCAACATGAGTGCAGAAAAAGAAGCTGAATGTAACGAGTTCTTTGCGAAAATAGTAACATTGGAGATGTCTAAGTTTCACGGAAACATGCGTTACAATAAGATGAAGGAAATATTGGATATAGTGAAGAAAAGTGACGCATAAAAAATTATATATTCTTATTAATGAACGGCTGATTAAATTGTACCTAAGCCATATGATTGTCTCTTACCTAGGATTATTTGGTAAATTTAATAAAACAAATATTGAAATTGAATCATTTATTTCTTTTAATCATTATTTAGTTTAACCATCTAGTATATGAACAATGATTAACCATAGATAAGATAATTTTGCTAATTTAGTTAAGTGGAAGGCCCATTAACGGCGCCAATGCTTTTTTATAGTGTGGCAAATTCGCCCTCCTAAGTCAAAACCCAAAAGTATTCTTCAGCGCAGTTTTGGTGGAATGAACTTGGAAAGTCTTCGGGAAGATGCTAGCAATATTGACTGGTCTGATCTTGTTCATATAGAGTCGATTGATGACAAAGTTGACCTCCTCAATTCCAATCTTAACAAGCTTTATGACGTGCATGCACCTGTTCGTTTGGTAAAGATTAAGCATCTACCTGCTCCGTGGCTAACAGATGACGTGAAAGTAATTTTACAAAGAAAGGCGGCAGCAGCAAAGTCTAAATTCAAGTGCAGACCTAGTCGAGAAAGTCGAGAAAAATACGTCGCTATCCGAAGTCACAGCAACTAGGTTTGTAGGGATGCCCAACGCCGCCACATTCATAAGTCCGTTGAAAACGGTGATCCAGCTAAAGTCTGGAAATTTCTTAGATCTATGGGAATTGGGAAGTCACGTCAAGAGTCTATTCCTCCTTAGGAATAAAAAAAAGGAAAATGTTGATTGAGCGATTCAAGGTCTATATCCTTATATAGACCTTGAATCGCTCAATCAACATTTTTCCACCTCTTGTAGCTTCAATGTTGCTGTTAAAACCACTACTCTAAATAATCTTTCTTCTCTTCCCACTCTTAATTATTCTCCTTTAATTTTTAATTAATTTACCAGTTGTGATGTTAAGAAGAGCATGCTATCTATAACATCAAATGCCGTTGGTAATAACTGTATTAGCCGTAAAATGATACTCCCTATCCTGGACGAAATTCTTCCTGTCATTTGCCATGTCCTCAATTATTCCGTATCCTCGGGTGTTTTCCCATCTTTGTGGAAAGAAGCTCAGATAACTCCTCTCCCTAAAAAGTCTAATCCTGTTTCTTTCTCTGATTTTCGCCCCATTTCCATATTACCGTTCCTATCCAAAGTCCTCGAACGCCTTATCTACAATCAACTTAGTGCCTTCCTTTGTAAAAACCAACTCCTACATTTGTACCAATCCGGGTTTCGTTCAGGACCACACAGCTCACAGAGCCACAGCTCTAGTTAAAATTACTGACGATATCAGATCAGGTATGGATAATAGGAAGTCGACTGTCCTTTCATTACTGGACTTCAGCAACGCCTTTAACACTGTCGATTTTGATGTCCTGCTCGGTATACTCTGCTCTCTTAACATATCTCCAACAGCAATTGATTGGTTTCGTAGTTATCTGTGTGGCCGCCGACAACGTACTTGCATTGAAGGTACATCATCTTCATGGTGCAATACTACTGCTGGCGTACCACAGGGGGGCGTTCTTTCTCCTCTTCTTTTCGCCATATTTATAAATTCTATTTCAAATGAACTTCTCTCATCTTATTACATTTATGCTGACGATCTGCAAATTTATTCGCAAGCTCCCGTTGAAGAACTGTCTGAGGCGGTGACGATTGTGAATAAAGACTTAGCGCGTATTTCTGATTGTAGTTTGAATCATGGTTTGAGGCGAATCCTGCGAAGACTCAAGTCATTATTGTTGGCAGCCCTAGGCTACGTTCCAAAATTAACTGGGCGACCCTTCCTCAAATCGTTTTTGATGGAGCTGCTATACCTTATTGTGACTCAGTAAAAGACCTCGGTATTTATATTGATAGGGATTTGCCTTGGGGTCCCCAGTTGCAAGAAGTAAGCCGCAAGCGGTTTGCCTCTGCGGGTTCTTTACGCAGATTGCGCAATTTCCTGCCGACTGCCACTAAAATTGCGCTTGCCCAATCCCTTCTTCTCCCTGTTCTCGACTATGCTGATGCAAGTTATGTTACTGAAGTGCAGCTAGATAAGCTTGAACGACTCCAAAATTTTTGTATCAGATTCATATTTGGTTTGCGCAAATATGATCATGTTTCTGAGTTTCGCATTAAACTCAAGTGGCTGTCGATCCGCCTTTGCTGGAATGCACATATTTTATCATTACTTTACAGTATTCTCTTCAATCCTACAACTTCGTTTTATCTCAAAGAACGCTTTAAGTTCCTTCATGACACACATGTAAGAGATTTGAGATCATCGGAGAATTTGAGACTTTCAATGCCTGCACATTTCACTAAATTCTATGGCTCATCATTTACGGTGCAAGCTATTCGTTTGTGGAATGCATTGCCGGTGTCAGTAAGACAAGCTCAGTCACTGGCTACTTTTAAAAGCTCGGTTGCTAATTATTTTCTTTCCAATTTATGACTATTCTTTTGTTGTCTCTCCACTTGATGTTAAAGAACACATTATATGTATTGTATTATTTAATTACCTATGTATTACATTGTATTTATATATATATATATATATATATTTGCATATACTTTTATTTATTTTAATATTTAAATAATTTTTGTTTCTCTGTTTTTATGAGTAATGTAGTAAGTACACTAATTTAGCCCTCCCCACTTTAATTAAAGTTTTTAAAGTCCTTCCAAAGCTTGTCTGGAAGATATCGCTTTCAGCAATAAGACCGCCATTGTTACCATAGAATAAGCAATATTGTTAAATAGGTGTGTTTAAATTTTGGTGTACAATAAAGTATATTCTATCTATCTATCTATTACAGGATATTTTTTAATAGGTTATATACCTGTTTGTGTTGGAATGTTGGACGATTGTTTGGAGCCAGCATTATAGATAACTTCTTTCAAGTATTGTTTAGTGCTATAGTAAAAAGAGTATGGGTAGGTAGGTCTTTTTATCTGCGAAAAAAATAAAAAGTAGCATGTCAATCACTGACCGGTAGATATTGAGTATGTATGTATTGTATAAAATAATCAGATACGAACTTACTTTTACTACGGCTGAGCATCCAAGCACTTGGCAGGTACAAGAATTATTTTCCTTTGAAAATGAAAAAAGAAAGCATAGATTGCGTTTTTACGTTTTCGTCCCATAATTATTTTCTAAATAACGACACATACAACACAACTTTTATTGACAGAGTGTTAGTGGTCACTGTGTGCGAGCGTCCGGCGACAAGCGACAAAAGCAGGTTCTAATAGGTATGCCGGCGCGCACGCCTGTGCTTTGTCCACCCTTGCCGGTGCCTCACACCCCTCGTCCCACGTCCTGCAACGGTCAATTCTATGTTTTTCGGTACCGATATCGCATAAAGGTTAAATAACGGTACAGCCTTACCTTTATTTTATTAAGGTACATTTATTTTATACAGGTATCGTAACCGTATACCGTAACCGTTTTCAGTCCCTGCTTATGACCGGTGAGGTACCCGTACTCACCGTCCGCAAACCCACGCCTACAAGAACCCACAACCTAAGATTACAATTCGTGACTGTACAGGTCAGTTAACTAAAGCTGGCACGTTCACAGTACTCACACTTATGCAATTTCACTATACAGTATGTTTAAAAATAAATGATTTTGATTCAAAATGCAACTCTAGTTTAAGTGTAGACTAGAGTTAGGTTTTAGTTAAATGGGTGCGTTGTCGATAAATAAATACACTACACATGCGCAATGTGTAAATGTGTTGAACGTGGCAGCTTTAGTTAACTGACCTGTACAGGTTATATATATATACGTTATATTACGTGGTGTATAATAAAGTATACCTATTATATCTATCTATCTACCACTGCTCCTGCGCAATCGAATGGGATTCTAAAAACCCATGTCTTCATCATTTTTACCTGACTGCGCCAGAAGGAGGGTTATATTTTTCGAGAGTATGTATGTATGTATGTTTGTATAATTGTCTGGCACGCTCTGTGGTCTGAACGGCTCGACGGATTTTAGCTTGAGAGGTATCGTTAGATTCGTATTGACTGTGAGTGTGACACTGGATATACCAAAATAAAAAAAAAAAAACAAAATTGCTGACTTTTGGCGCCATATTATGCCTTCAAAAAAGTTTTTTTTTTCTCAAAACCTATCGAGTGGGGTATCAAAATAAAGGGTTTTAAAAGGTGATTACAAAAATATATATACAACTTATGTGGTTAAAAGTAATTCAAAAAATTAAAAAACCCGACTGCAACCGCAACCTTATAACATAAAAGTTGGAAGTTGGCGGGACCCATTTGAGTTTGAAACTATAATAATGGTATGGGCCCCGCCTGCTTCCAACTCTTATTTAATTTAAAATGCGCTGGTTTTTATTAGCTTTTAAGTTAGTTTTAGTATAAGGTTGCAGTTGGGCTTTTTATTTTTTTAATTACTTTTTTTATTATACAACGTGTAACGGAAACCCCATATCTATCCAAAAGGGCTGAAGACAACATCTGATATGGAGTCTCTATGCGCAGTTTCAGCACAAAATAACTGACTCAAAGAATTGATACCAAATTATTGGTTTCATATATTTCTTGAATACCAATCATAACAAACGTGTCACAGCACTACGAGGGTCAATAACTTTCCACGTCACTTGCCAATAACACGATAATTCTCTTCGTTCTTCTAATTTTAAAACTTCAGTCTCTGGTATCAGTGTATTGGTATTTATAATAAGTTCTACACAGGTAGAAAAACTTGCCATATCGTTTGTTATCATCCAAAGAAGCCGTGCACTTGGTATATATATACCCTTTAAATTACACGTTGTATACTAGCTTTTGCCCGCGACTTCGTACGCGTGGGAAGGTTTTCCCGCGCAAATCCCGATCCCGTGGGAATTTCGGGATAAAAAGTAGCCTATGTGTTATTCCAGAATGTCAACTATCTACTTACCAAATTTCATTCAGATCCGTTCAGTAGTTTTTGCGTGAAAGAGTAACAAACATCCATCCATGCTCACAAACATTCGCATTTATAATATTAGTAAGAAAGAAGTAAGAAGATCTGCCAGCTTAGCTTTTACCGATGTTGGGGTCGGCTTCCAGTCTAACCAAATACAACCGATTAATTTTGTATTACATGAAGTGACTGCCTATCTGACCTCCACAACCCAGTAACTGGGTAACACGATAGGTATATCTGGGCCAGAACAGGGTCAGATTTACTGGCTTCTGACTACCCGTAACGACTGCCAAAGATTACAAAATGAGAGCCGGGATCAACTGCTTAACGTGCTTTGCGAGGCACGGGGGTATCACACCGCCAACTTTCAAACTCCGGTCTACTACTGAGAAATTCCTTTGATGATGACTAATGACGAAGCCCGGTAAAACCATTGCCGGCCGTATTTGCGCGAATGCTCTAACGAGATACCGCGGCCGCGGAACGCATCTGAAGGAACAAGGTAGGTTTTTTTGTCAATAGGAGTCTGATGTTCCCTTCTATTCTACCCAGAGCGAGGGGAGTCTTTTGATGATTTTCCCACCAAAAAAAATACTATGTGGGACAATTTAGAATTTTATGAGTAGATTAAGCACTGTCTTGGTATTATTGTTCGTCAAGTCATTCAAGCTCTTCAAAGTTTTAACTTACGCTAGGCGTCGTACAACTTAGATATTATTCAAATTCTTTATTTCAGACAATATTAAAAATCCATAGTTATGTTAGTACAATGCTTAGGCTTGTGTACATGATAACAACAAAATAAGTTAAGCATAACCAGCTTTATGGAAAGGACGATCAATTAATTGGAAAAGTGCGCCGGTTGATATTGCACCGCTCTTTTGAGAAAAGAAATACAGAGATATTAAGGCATTCTTTACCAAACAACCTTTGGGTTAAAGAGACCACAGTGAAATTTAATGAAATTTTGGAAGGAAATAGGTAAAGATACGAGGTCAAACATAATTCACACTGTCATCTTATAGTGGTATCTTATAGTGTTTGTGAGGATGGACAAACATGATTTCATTATTTAGCGTTGAAATATTTAAGAGGAAGCTCCCTAAATTGTATGTAATTTTGTATTAATATTCTGAAACAATCACGCATACAATCAAAATGGAACTTTAGTATATGATTTATTGGATCTTTTTGTTTCCATGTCTAGACCAGATTCGTAATTGGAACATTTTCGCTAGATTCATTTTTTAATCGAAAATCATGTCTTTTTTAAAGATTATTCAAAATTTAATCAAGATTACTCGGCTTTTATGTCTAAAATTAGTATTGACAGTAAGAAAACATAGTTTGTTATCCAAATTTAGGACATTTTTTCTCTAGATTAATTATCACTTTAGTTATAAACGAAATAAGAATTGAGACTTACGACATTTAGTTTCGAAACCGAACATGGTCAAAAAACGCACGCTATATTCAATTTTATTACTGTTGAGTTAGCGTTTAGTATACAACGGCCTAACCGGGGTGGATGGGGGCGGAGCTTGCGTGAAAATTATTTTGCACTGCCTGGTCTTAATATAGGTTTACATATTGAAACGCGAACGAAGTCGCAGGCAACAGCTAGTATTATAAATACATGTGAAAGTTTTGATCTTTATTTATTTATTTATGTACACACATGTGTCATGACACATACAAAATAAATATAAAAATACAGACGAAAGAGCATAAAGGTGCTGCTTATTTCCTAAGAATTTTCTTCCAGCAGACTTGTGACAGGAGAGTTGAAGAAGCGATTATAGACACAGTGTGTATAAATACTAATTACGATAAATAAAACATACTTAGCTTATAAACTAAATTATAATCATATAATAAACAAATATATGCATACATAGAGTTAAAATACATATTTATATTAATGCTATAAAAACATATACCTATAATATATAACATTACGGGATGGTAGATAGGATCTTTGATCGTTTCAATCACGTAAAATGGCGTAAAATATTTGAAATAAATTTGGTACATTTATACAGGGTGGCAGGGACATCAACGCTCAACCGATTACCATGAATTCAGTAAGGGAACGGGGGGCTAGTTGTAACAGGGGCAAGTAGTAACAAGCATTTATTACCTAGATAATGGAAGAATATTCGTTTGATTTTCAACCTAACCTATTGTTTAATAAGCATTCTATCATATGAGCGCGATCAGTATCCCGCCGGATGGCACAAGTAGCGGTGTTGTGCAGACGCTCCGATATGACCAGGTACTGGACTTTTATTTTGAAAAATTGTTACAACTAGCCCCCCATTCCCCTACATGATTCTGGACCCCCTGCGTTGAAAATTTTCGTCGGTTTTTCTTAATTTATATTGACATATTGACCACCATATCCGAAACACCTATATATATAACTTTTAAATTACATTTTTAACCGAATAAAATTGGAGGAGGTTAACAATACGTCGCGTATTTATTTTTAATTTTTTATGTGTGATCACCGATTACTCGAAGGCGGCCGGACCAATTTGGGAAATTCTTTTTTAATTTGGGACCATATTGAAAGTATACATACAAGGGTATGTATACTTTCAATATGGTCCCATTGTCATCAAACCAGGATCTGAACTCTTCAAATATTATAGGCACACCTATAGCGAGTTTTTTTAAAGTAACTTGTGCAGTTGCTATTGAAAAAATAAACACTATTTGGTGAAATAGAACTGGTGATCAAGACCTCAGATGGCCACTGGAACTTCGCAATAATAAGTATTTCATGGGTTCTGATTCGATTACTTGAATATGGTTATTAAGCACAATATGCTCGTCACAATGCATACGGTGAATTGAAACTGATGGTGAATTACCAGGTGAATTCCTGAACAATTAACGGCCCTGCATCGGAAAAAGCTATATTTTGTAAAAGGTTGACATTGTTGACATTTAGGCTTTTGTAACCGCTAGTTTGTGTGTTTGTGGACATTGCGCGAGTTGGAAAAGGGGAAAATAGATGCTCTGGATATGTGGTGCTGGAGGAAGATGCTTAGAATATTGTGGACAGAATTCCGCACGAACGTGTCCATACTTCAGGAGCTCGGCATCACGCAGCGTATGTCGGCCGTAGTACAGTCGCGCATACTGCAGTACTTTGGTCACGTCTCTAGGCGCGGGAACGACTCTATAGAGCGGCTGGTCGTTCAAAGAAAGGTGGAGGGAACTAGGTCGCGTGGCAGGTCACCATTGCGCTGGACTGACCAGGTGAAATCAGCACTGGGAAGTGGCGTATCTGAGTGCGCCAAGCACTCTGCCAACAGGGACAGATGGCGGGAGATCGTGCGAAGAGCTGTTTCCGCCTCTACTACCAACGCGGAAGCCTCGACGTGACCACGACCGCTCAGTCAAGAGCGAAGCGATAAGGAAGAGAGAACCGTTTGTCAAAATTTTATTCCCGTGGTACTACCCTACCAAGCAGTCTAGTAGTACTACGGGCAAAAATAATCTACCCGTGGTAGTACTAAGATTTTTATTTATATTATTTTTATTTATTTTTGTAAAACCTTTTGTAACAAAATAACATTGGTGGTATTACAAGTTTAAATTAAAATTGAAAGGTGTAAATAAATAAATAAATAAATTACAAACCGGCCAACTAAACCGAACTGAGAAATAAAAATCTTTAACAAAAAATTAAAACGACTTCCAAGAAATAAGCAGTCAAAACTTACTTCCAAAACGACACTGCCAAGTGAAAAATAACTTTAATTTCGGAATTCGATGCCAAAAATTAAAATACAAAACCAAAGACACCGACTTCCTAAATTAAAGTTATATTTCACTTTGCAATGTCTTTTTGGAAGTCGGTTTTATGCTGCTACTGCTTCTTTCTTAGAATGTCGAAGTAAAAATATTTGAAATTATGTTTAACTCAAAAATCAGCTACATAGACTTGCTTGCTGAAAAACATAAGATCATTTAGTGTACAGGTGACAGGGCATGCGGATCTAGATAGACGGTGGACCCTTGTCTTATATCTACAGCCAATGGCCCACCGCATGTACAATAGGGTATTTGCCTATTTTTCAAAAATAGTTTAGATTTAATTATTGATAAATTTAAGCTACAAAAAATGTTTTTACGTAAAAAATAACTGGGTAGCATTGGTGAAACTTAAAAATAAAATCCATCGCTGTCACGAAGTCACATGACGTCATATTTCTCAAACAACAAAGTGTTTTTGGGGTTAGGATTTCTGTACACAAAATTAAAATTGAGATAGGAAAAGTACTTAGGTTTCCAAGTCAGTGAAAATTAACTTCTCATTGTTTGACAAGTCGACACGTTTGACAGCTTTGACAAAAATCACGTCACACTTCGTGACTTGCGCTTGCGGTCACGTGACATACAGATTAAAAATTATAATTTTTATTTTATGAAAATATGAACGACTAGCTTCTGCCCGCGACTTCGTACGCGTGTGAAGGTTTTCCCGCGCAAATCCCGATCCCGTGGGAATTTCGGGATAAAAAGTAGCCTATGTGTTATTCCAGAATGTCAACTATCTACTTACCAAATTTCATTCAGATCCGTTCAGTAGTTTTTGCGTGAAAGAGTAACAAACATCCATCCATCCTCACAAACTTTCGCATTTATAATACTAGCTTCTGCCCGCGACTTCGTTCGCGTGGGAAGGTTTTCCCGCGCATATCCCGATCCCGTGGGAATTTCGGGATAAAAAATAGCCTATGTGTTATTCCAGAATGTCAATTATCTACTGACCAAATTTCATTCAGATCCGTTCAGTAGTTTTTGCGTGAAAGAGTAACAAACATCCATCCATCCTCACAAACTTTCGCATTTATAATATTAGTAGGATTAGTAGGAAGTAGGATATGGAATTATTTTTAGACAAAAAAATTTTGTTTAAATTTCCTGGCAACTGTTTCTAACTATACATACAAAACATCGTTTTTTTTTTACTACTACAGGCAAATACAAATTTAGATCTGATCCGACCGTAAATGCCCTTCTGTGGAGATTATCTTAGTTACGTCCGAATTGGTTTCGCTATCTGTCAAGCAGGCTACAAATTACAGGCTAAAGAAGATACTGGCTTACGCACACAAACATGAATACATTTTGCCTCCCGATTTAAATAATTAGAACATAATTATGTTCTACCTACTAACTGGCCACCTATGATTTCAAATCTTAGATAGACCTACACTTTGTGTTTTCTAATTGTAATGTACTTTCTTTTTGCATTCTGCGTCATTAGACGACGAAGACATTATTATTAAAACTTTAAACCCCATACAACTGAGCTGTAAAATATTCTTTTGAGGAATAAAAATTCTTTAATCCTAGATAATGAAGATGCAAAATAAGTAAAAGAAAAATACTTACAATAGAAGAGAATATCTGAGCTAATCTTTCTTCTGACTTGACTCCCTTTTTGCTTCTCATAAGTATGTAGATTCTGTCGAGGTCTGGGCAGGAGTAGAGCAGTTTCTCTATGAGCACTTTTCCCATGAATCCTGGAAAAAATGGAATTGGAGTTTAAGTTTTTTTTTCTTAAAATATTTTATTTAGCAGGTTTTGCAGTAAACCCTTGATATGTACACGTAGAATATCTACGAAATTTCAAAAGAATTTTCTTTTAGTAAAACTGTGACAGGAGAGTTGAATGAGCGATGTAGACTCAGACGTATTCATGTACATATGTATATTTTTTAACCAAATGCATAGTTTAAAAACATATTAGACGTAAGAGGTTTCGTATCCATTTTTTAACTAAAAATTTTAATGCCCGATCTCGTGAGAATTCCAGGATTAAAACTAGCCTTTATTTTACTCCAGAAAGTCAACTATCTACTCACCAAATTTCATTCTGATCCGTTCAGTAGTATTTATGTGAAAGAGTAAGAAACATTCATACATCTATACACCCTACCTCACAAACTTTTGGATTTGTAATATATAAGATAAGATAAGATTTGAACAAAGCATTTGTTCAGGCATATTAGTTTGTGTAAAGCCTGCAATACATGTTGGCCGAGCGTAGGTCAACGCGAGCGTTGGCAAATAGGTACAGGGCAAGAAATAATGTCCACACGTCCGACAAGTTCGTCGAACGCCAATGCAGACGACCAATGTAGAAGAGGGTCTGTAGAGCTGCCCACACGTTGGCCGAGCGCAGGCGAGCGCCTTTGATTTTTGACCAAAAACCGACACCGAGCCGAAGTGAGGCAAGCATAGATAAAATAAATTTATTTCTGTGGAGGCAAGTGATCACGAGCAACGACGAGCGAAGACAAGTTGCACCAAATGAGCTCTATACACGTTGGCGCTGGCCTTCACTCGGCCAACTAGGCAAGTGACACTGAGCGATAGCAAGACAAGGCAAATATACCGTCTACATGTTGGTATTGGCCTTCACTCGACAACGCTCGGCCAACATGTATTGCAAGCTTAATTTATATCATCACCACTGCTTTCATTTTGGTAAAAGAAAACATTGTGAGGACACTGTCATGTATTAGGACTAGAAATTCGAAGATATTTGACATCCTCCATTACACACTAGGCACACGTGGTGGATTATGCCCAGTTTCTCATAGGAGGAGACTGAATCCCAGTCGCTGCGGTAGACGCCCTGGGCGTCGGGGATCGCGGGCCGATCTCCGGCCACCGTAGGCGCGGGCTTACGGACGATGAGCAGGGGTAACTCACCGAGGAACAGGCTCGGGTCGGAGGCGCGTCCTCAAGGAGCCGTCAGCATTAGTGACGGGGCCTCATAAGGCCATTGCCCGCTGGGATTGCGGAAATGTACTAATAAGATACCGCAGCCCCGGAACTTACGGGCAGCTGAAGGAACAGGGTGGGTTTTTAGTCAGTAGAAGTCTGACACTCCCTTCCGCCTAACCCAGAGCGGGAGAAGTTATTCGATGATTTTCCCACCCAGAAAAAAAAAAAGGAGGAGACTGAATCCCAGCGGTGGGGATGTTATAGGCTGATAGTGATGATTATTTTTCTTATAAAAAAGTAGCCCCACACAAGGAATTCCTCGTGCATTCTGGGAGAATTTAAACCAAAAATATATAAAAGCGAAATACCACTTACTAATTAACCACGAAATCTCAGAAACTACAAGTAGTAGGGCTTTCAAATTTAGCATGGGACCCCCCATGCTAAATTTGAGTACGTAGTACGTAGATTACGTACTACGTACTCAAAGTTAAATGCCAAGTTTCGGCTCGAATCATGTAGCGTCCGACAGACTTTCTAAATCTATACTAATAATATTATAAAGCGGAAAAGTTTGTTTGTTTGTTTGTTTGTTTGTTTGCTTGAACGCGCTAATCTTCGAAAGTACAGGGTAGATTTGGATGCAATTTGGTATGGAAGTAGTTTGAAGCTTGAGGAAGGTTATAGGTTACTTTTTACGCGACTGCAAAAAAGGAGAGTTATGTTTTTACCGTGATAGAATTCTACAGTATAAATAAAATCTATAGAAGTACACCGTTTAAAAGTAATTTTAAATAGTTATTCAATTTATCAACATGTTTTCTATCTACAATTTCAATTAGAATGTTGCCAATACCAAAATAAAATAACATCAATACGAAATTGCACTAATGCAAATCGATTACATTAATATTATTATGAACCTACGTAAGTATTCACTTATGACGTAATTCTTATAATAATGAATAATGTTTAGTTATATTTTTTTAATATTCTATAGTAATTTAAAGTAATTCAATTAAATTATCGATACAGTTTAGAATAGTTATTTAGTGCTGGTAACACTTACTCTTGTAGTTGTCACTGATAATTGTCAAAAGTTTTACTTTTCCCGCGTTTTATGACAAGCGACGAAGTGTTTTATGTGTTTTTTGAGTTTTGTGTTGTTTATTGCTTTGTTACCGGACTCCGATTTCTGTATTACTAACGACTACCTTGGCTGTTGAAAACGAATTCAATAGTCATTATTCAATAATTTTATAGTTAATTTCATGTTATCTTTAAAATTAGAAGTATTAAGTGGTCAACTTCAAAGAACTATAACTTTTTTGGTGTACTTCTTATAGAAAACTAACTCAACAGTCAAATTATATAATTATTTTCCTTTTCATGATATATAGTTCATCTTTGTCGGTTCTGGCCGAGTCTTGATGGAAGCCATGGCATTCTCCTTTAGCACGTACGTAGTACCTTTTAGTACCTACGTAGATGCTCGCTAAGACGGGATTTTTAGAAATTCCCACGGGTTCGGGATTTACACGCGAAAAACTTCCCACGCGAACGAAGTCGCGAGCAACTGCTAGTTTATTATAAATAATGTATATAATTGGCAATATACAATAAACACTTGCATATCATGGTGGTTTGATACGTCGCATTTTAAAGGATTTTACCCTTTTTTAGGATTCAGTAGCCGAATGGCAAAAAACGGAGCCCTTATAGTTTCGTCATGTCTGTCTGTCTGTATGCCCATCCATCCGTATGTCACAGCCATTTTATTCCGAAACTATTAGACTATACACATGAAACTTGACAGTTAGATGTATTCTGTGAACCGCTTTCCGATTTTAAGAAAAAAAAATATTCAAAATTAAGGGGGGCTCTTCATACATGGAACTTAAACTCATTTTTTTTTTTCACGAAACCTATGGGTGTGTGGTATTTATAGAAAGGCCTTTAAAAATGACATTGAGTTTTCTAAATCCACTTTTCAAAAAGTTAATCGTTTAAAAGATATACCTACTCTTCCAAAGTGGTAAAATGTGCCCCCCCCCCCCCCCTAACTTCTATAACAATGGAGGGAAAAATCTAAAACAAATACAGTATGTTAACTAACAGAGGGCGTTCCCGTTAACCCGCAATAGTATAAGCATGTGCTTATACTATTGCGGGTGGCCGCGTGTGTGACGATCTAATTGATGTCAATTAGATCGTCACACACGCGGCCTTTCATTCATAAATAAATTGCGATCCTTCAAGTACGTGTGTACAGAGTGTTTCTTTTACGTATCAATTTATCATTTTTAGTGAATATTTTAAAATTAAAAAAAAAAAAACATTTTATTTTCGAATGGTAATATTTTTTTAGCATGTATGGATGCTATACTATTGCGGGGTAACGGGAACACCCTCTGTTAGTTAACATACTGTATATCTTAATTTAAACTTTCAACAAAAATTGATTTGAACGAGATCGGGTCAGCAGTTTTTGAAATAAAGGATATTTTATAAAACCGCAAATATGACTTTGTAATTCATACAAAAACTATGAAAAACAAAGTTATTTGGCGTAGTTACTACGGAACTCTTCATGAGCGAGTCTGACTTGCACCTGTCCAATTTTTTTATAAAAAGTTTGAAACCAAATTAATATGATTCAGTCTATTACGTTCCCACAGCTGGGACACAGGTGTCCTCTCTATGTGAGGCAATGGGCCATTTTACACCACGCGGGCACAGTGCGGTTTGGTAGATGTTAAATATCTATATGTAAGGCAATGGGCCATTATTCACCACGCGGGCACAGTGCGGTTTGGTAGATGTTAAATATCTCTATGTGAGGCAATGGGCCATTATACACCACGCGGGCACAGTGCGGTTTGGTAGATGTTAAATATCTCTGTGAGGCAATGGGCCATTATACACCACGCGGGCACAGTGCGGTTTGGTAGATGTTAAATATCTCTATGTGAGGCAATGGGCCATTATACACCACGCGGGCACAGTGCGGTTTGGTAGATGTTAAATATCTACCAATTGAGAGGTCACGAGTTCGAACCCCACCCATTACACTATTGTCGTGAACCCACTCCAGACACAAGCATATTTAGCTTACTTGGAGGGGTTAACAAGACTGCTAGTAATGTGAATTGCACCCACATCGCTAGCTATATTTAAAAAAAAAAACATTTCGCCATATTTTCCTTCACCGACTTCAAGGCTTTATATGTGGTGATATAGGTAACGCCAAATAACTTGGCAAGAGTCGTTCAATGCGCAGAAGTCGATTTTTAGGTGTCAGCAGTTGTCAGCGGGACGCGGGGTATGACGTAGCGCCGCTCCGAGCGCACGATTGGTGCGTCAGTAGTTCTCGTTCAATTTGCTCCCGAATACACTTGCGTACACGAAAGTTGTACCCTTTGTTTTTGTTACGAGTTGTTGTTTTAAATTTATTTTTTGTTACCTTGATTACAATGCCAGGATCAAATACCGTTTTACGCAGACTATTAAAACGTCAGAAAGAATAGTTAGACACTATAGTTAAGGAAGGTTGAAATTCCGAATTCGTCACTGTCATTAGGACACAGTTTTATTAACTAATTGTGCCGACGAGAACATATTTTTTTTTAAATATATTTTGTTCACTTTTAAATGTATTTATGTATTATATCTATTTTATTTATAATACCGAATTAACGAATGAATTCCTCTTCTTTCTTTTATATTCTTCTGAACAGATATGATTAAAAATAAATGATGGCAATAACCATAGAATAATGGCAAGCAGTAAAAGTGACCACTTTTTTCTTCCACTAAGTGCACGATGCGCGAACTTACCCCCATTACGCCAAAACCTTGCCAAGTTATTTGGCGTCATCTATAATATAAATGAGTACACAAAGTAATGCGCCTTAGCAACTACTTAATTTAAACAAGAGGTAGCGAGAATGTTCTAACGAGATACCGTGGCGCGTGGCCCCGAATCACAAGGGCCACTACAGGAACCGTTTCGGTTTTTAGTCAGTAGAAGTCTAACTGGCCCCACAGACACCTCCACATCTTGTTCCGCATGCTCTGTAAGTCTTGACGATCTTATATCTACATCAGCGAGCGGAGTTTGCGTTGCTGAGTTTTGGTCAATCACTACATAGTATAAAAGAAAGTCGCTTCCCGCCCTCTGTCTGTCCTTATGTAGGTATGTTTAGATATTTAAAACGGCGCAACGGATTTTGATGCGGGTTATTTTAATAAATAGAGTGATTAAAAGGAAGGTTTTGGTGTATAATAAGTTAAGATTTTGTCTAAATTGGATGAAATACGACGATATAACTTCAACATGTCTGGTAAAATTAAGCCCATCGAGAGCTTTAATCGAAAACGCTGCCAAAACCTTTTGAGTTATAAAAAAACGATGTATGGCGGGATTGTTTCTTTTTTATAGATCTATAAAAAGTCCGCGATGGCATATGTCTATCTCCCAAGAGTAACCCACAATAACCATTTTCTTCTATTACAAATTACATTAAAATGATAGGTTATTTACGAATCTTTTTTTAACAGTACAGTATTATTCCTTATCCAATTAAATACATTAGATACGTTGGGCATTTAATGTAAATCAAAATTGCTTTTTACAGTTTATCAATAAAATGAATATCCTATCAGTTACCACAAAATAAAAATTACCGGAAGAGAAGTTAATTAAGCAAAATAATATAAGCAAATATAAACTCAATTACACGAGCGAAGCCGGGCCGGGTCGCTAGTCTAATATAAAATATTCTTGCAACCGACATGCTTGCCGGCTCTTCACGTTGGCCAACATAGTGGCGAATGTAGTGGCCAATGCCTATTGGCCAACGTGTAGAGGGTGTATTTGTGCATCTTGGGTTGTATTGCACCCCCTCTACACGTTGGCCAATAGGCATTGGCCACTACATTCGCCACTATGTTAGCCAACGTGAAAAGAAAGAACTCCATTCCACTCCACCCAGCGCAAGAGGATTCATTTGACGATTATACCACCGAAAAAAAGTTTAAACAAGACAATAGCAAATACCGAATGCAAATTTTTCATTAAAAAAAACATGAGTAATTAATCGACTGATATGTTTCTAAATTAGGCATATAGTTTAAAAAATATATAAATACGGCTGAGTTCAACTGAGTTCAGTCATTCAACTATGTTTCTAAATTAGGCATATAGTTTAAAAAAATTATAAATACGGCTGAGTTCAGTCATTCAACTCTCAAGTCACAGTTTTGCTGAAAGAATATTCGATGTTCTTCTATGGGTACATACAATATTGTATTTATTCTAATTTTTGGTATATCTATTTATACATAAAAGCAAAAGGTCCGACTGATTCACTCATCACGAAATCCCAGAAAATACAAGTGCTAGGGGTCTCAAATTTTGCATGGGGGTTCCTTTTAGGACGTAGGTGTTCGCTAAGACGGGATTTGCGAAATTCCCACTTCCCACGCGAACGAAGTCGCGGGCAAAAGCTAGTAAATACGTAAATAGTTGTACACTTGGCTTAATAAAATCATTTATATCGGGCTTTGCACCCATAAAAAGCATATACATTAATACCTTAAAAATAGACACTACAAAATTGAAAAAAAATTAAAAGAAATATAATAAAATAAATTACGTCACAATAGCTTAATTTACAAAGTTAAAAATAAACATTCATAATTTACATATTTAACAAAATAAAATACATGATGTGAAATAATGAGCTAGCGATCTTTGCCTGCCTGATTTTGAATATTAGAACATCATTGAGACGGAGCGACCATGTTTTGGCGGTTCGCTCCACCACTTATCTATAGATACTAATATTAAAAAGTGGATAAATTCATTTGTTTAAACCGTTAAAGCGTATTATAAGATTCGGGACTACGTTGAAGACATGACTGCTTGGCGATGATTCCTTCCTTCTGCAGTTCTGCACATGTGGCTTCCCTGGCTTATTGTAATTGCGTTATCGACTAGTGTATTAACAACTCCACTTTCGTGAGTGTGTCTATTTATTTTCTATCCGATTTGACAGATTTTCTATTTGTTTTTTTTTTATTATTAATTTATCCTTCATTATTGAAGTATAATGTTATCGCTTCTCAAGATATTTTAATATAATATAAAGCTTTTTTGTAAATGGGAGAACACTGTAGACTCTTAGATTTGTTTAACAATTTTTTATATGTAATTCCATTGTGCTGTAATAATTGGTCTATACTGTCCTGTCATACCTAATTAACCTGTATTATGGATACATTGTAAGAATGATATTTTGATTTGAAAAGAGTAACTGTGGAGTTTCTTGCCGGTTCTTTTCCATAGAAAGCGATCAATTTCGAACCGTGCACTAACTGCTGACGTTTTGTAAGTGTCCATGTAAGCCTATGTGAAATAAAAAAATTTGAGTTTGAGTTTGTTTAAACGCGATAAGTTCCAGATTGATTTGGATGAAATTTGGTATAAAAGTAGCTTGAAACTTGAGGACGGTTATAAGCTAAAAGAATGAGGTTATGTTTTCAACGTGATAAAATATACGGGACAGAAACGCTGCACAACTGCTAGTCTATAAATACATACATATAAATAAATCGATTTGTCTATCTGTGATTTCAAAATAACTGTGTTTTACATTTTGGCGATATAATACAAAAACAAACTTAATTTTTATGTCTGTCTGTTTTTCTGTTTGTCTGCTAATCTATGAAATGGCTGAACCGATTTTAGTAGGACGGCCACAGAAGGTTATAGGGTGTTTCTTTCTGAATTTCCGATATTCGAAGGATATGGTACGTACAATTTTGTTAAAATGGTAGTTAAATCTGGACATATCCGCCACACAATACACAATTAAATAAAGAAAGAATTATTACTACCCGGCCCGGCTTCACACGGTCCCATTCCGCAAATTTTCACAGAACATTTATAACTTATACACTAAAACTTTCCTCGTAGATCACTCTATCGATTGGCAAAACCGCATGCAAGTTAATCCAGTAGATTTTGAGTTTACCGCGAGCATACAGACAAACAGACGTGGTGGGAGACTGTATCATTAGAACTTAAAACGGGATATTTTTTAGTTTATTAGTTAGGATATTAGTTAGTTGTAAGTTCTAATGATACTGTTAGTGACCATGTCAGCTTAAAAACTTATAGTGGTGGGAGACTTTTTTTAATAATATGTATGGATCAAATGTAAACTAGAAAACTCTATTAAATATACACAACACTAACGCCTTTTATAATAATTTTTTTCTTTCTTTATTTTTACAAGCACTTCGCCCACGACTTACTCGTACCTTCGTCCGCGTGGATTTCTAATTACTTATAGCGTATAGCAGTCACAAATAATGCATATTTCTACCGATGAAAAAAGTTTTAGATTTGGATCACTAGTTCCCTCGATTACCCTCTACATACAAACTTACTAACAAATTATAGCTCATATAAGTTTTTAAGCTAACATATTATATAAACATCATATTAGGTCTCTAACGTGTTATTAGAATTATTAATCTGTGATCATGGCGCTTGCAACAGTGCCGAAATGTCGAAAACTACCACTCGTCGAGAAAACTCATCTATAGAAAGACTTGTAGTCCAAGGGAAAGTTGAGGACCAAAGAGTGCGCGGCAAATCATCAATTTGCTGGACCTATCAAAGTCAAAACTGTACTCAATGGTTCACTCCACAAATGCATAAGAAGAACTATAGTGTTGGAAGAATGGAGAAGAACTGTGAAGCAAGCTAGAACTCCTGACGTGTTTACTACAACCACTCTACCAAAAATTTGATGTTGTAGAACTGTAGAAGAATCTTTCTTCTTATTAATTAATAGTATTCGTGGCATCGCTCACGTGGACTTTATCACGATAACAACATAACCCTCCTTTTTTGCAGTTGGGTAAAAACTAGCCTATTACCTAAAGATTCACCTACTTCCATACCAAATTTCATCCAAATTGACCCAGTACTTTCGAAGATTAGCGCTTTCAAACAAACAAACTTTCCGCTTTATAATATAAGTATAGATATGATTGTTTTCGGACCAAAATAATGAAAAAAAGAAGGTAAGAAATTTATTTGACACACATGTACAGACACACGATGAATACAAATAAAATAAAAACAAAAACTTAATTGAACAAACATTATTGCTTGTGCGTCACGTCTGTACCAAATAAGCCCAGTTCAGCAAAACGCTGGGCAAATAAAAATTACCTGAAGCTGGTTTTTAACGGACCTTATGAAGTAAGGACACGGTGCTACAGCTCCGCAGTGACATTCAATTCAATATTCATTTTGTATCATATGTAATGACTACCTCTCGATATCAGGACGGCTACCTATCAATATGCACTTAAGAGAAAGTTGCGAGATTATTTTCTTAACAAATAGTGGAAGCAGAGTTTTCATAACCCCCTTTCTATAACTTTTTATTATTATATATATAAATATATTGTATATACATGTATATACGTATGCAGTATCTTTTGAAAACCTAGCTAACGGACTTAATATAGTCATCATTAGAAAATTTTAAGCGACAACAGCCTAATGGCTGAGGTGACAGACTTGTGATCGTAAGGTCGCGGGTTTGAACCCTACCTATTACACTATTGCCCTAAACCCACTCCAGACACAAGCATATTTAGCTTAGTTGGAGGGGTTAACAAGGTTGCTAGTAATGTAAATTCTACCTTTAAAAAAAAACAGGAAACCTCACTATTTCCTCTGCGGGTATATTCTAACTAGATACCGCGTCCCCGGAACGTCGGGGCAATTGAAGGAACAGAGTTTTTAGTCAGTAGAAGTCTCACCCAATTTCCCACCAAGAAATAAAAAGTATTTTCGTCTCCACTATTTACGTCATTTAGTGGAGACAACATTTTGGTTGACTAAATAAGTGTTACTTCTCTATTTCCTATATATTCAAAATAAATATTCACTCGTACAGATTTGTCAAATATGCTAGTATGTCATATTCCGGCGTTTGACGTCGACAATTGCGTCAAAAAGTAAATTTGCAGAACTTACCAGAACCGCCAGTGATAAAGATAGTTTTTCCTTTATAAAACTCTGTTATATTTGGCACACAACTCAAATCTCGATCTTCTAAGAAACCCATTTTGGCACTAAATTACTTTTTTAATTACTACAACTGAATTAATCCACGAATTTTTTATTTTATATTCCAATTTAATCACTGCCACCGACAACTGACAATATCGAACTGTTCCAAATTAGAATTTGAATTAATTCCTTGTTTAAATGATTAGTGTTCCATTATTTTCAGCTAATAAAATGTAGGATAACATTGTTTGTAAATCAATCACAGTAAAGACAATAGCTTCTATTATGCGCAAGAGTTGAAATGCCGTGTGCAGTAAAACGACACCTGATTACTTGAATACGTTAAGGCGACTCATAATTATTGGTTGTTGACGAGACAAATGTGATTGTGACGATGCATATTCAAGGTCTAAAGAAAACGGAAGATTATATAGTTTTATTTGACTGCAGTATATAAAACGGTATCTTTAAAGTATAGAATATGAACTTTATTATTTTTATTTAACATATCTTTACTAATAAGTTGTAAGTTTGTCTTTTTATAAGTTTGTATGAAGGGGGTAATCTCCGGAACTAATGATACAATTATAAAAAATCTTTCTTTGGCAGTAAGCTGCATTATAGGGGTGTGCTTTAGGCTACACATTATTTTGAAATCCAGCAGACAAAGTCGCGGGAAAAGTATTTTATAAACTATCAATTATAAACTATCATCTAATCTAAACGAAAACAGCCGTAATCAAGTCGACGCTCCCAAGCAAGAACTCGTAATCGAAAAATCAAAATTTTACAGGAGAAAAGATTTAGTGATTTTATCATATATGTTTCCAACTTCATAATTGAAGTAATTGATGTATTAAATGGAAGCAATTTTTTGCGAAATGTCACTGTGTCATTGAAATGAAATTCCTTTTAGTCAAAACCTACTTATTTAAGAAAAAAAAGCCTAAAATTCTATACCTACATAAAATATCATGTGTGTCATGATATCTTTGTAAATATCATTAGGAAAAATAAAATAAAAAATTGCTAAGGTGTATTCCGAATTATAGATGACATAACAGCATAAAGCCCATTATTATAGGCTTGTTATTTATAGGCACATTATCGAGTTCTTGGTTGGGGGATTGAAGTGTTGACAAGAGAATGAACAGATATCTTGTGAGCTCACTCATTCCATTGTAGACCTCATCCATCGCTCACCATGAGGTGATCGAGGTCCGCTGTAAATATAATCTAGCTTTCGCGCCCTGCCCAGGTTCAGACCATGCACCATGAAGCAGTCATGCTAGCAAATGAGGAGGCTGAACACGCGAGGGAGAGACAACCCTCTTCCTTACGCCCCAGCCGTCGCGGGTGACGCCCCGGGCGTCGGGAATCGCGAGCCGATCTCCGGAAACCGTAGGCGCGGGCTTGCGCACGGCGAGCAGGGTTAGCTCACCGTCGGGTAAGGACCAGACCCGACGAGTGTTCCACGCACGCCTCAAAGAGCTGTCAGCACCAGTGACGGGGCCCCATAAGGTCATTGCCTGCGGGAATGTTCTAACGAGATACCGCGGTTCCGGAGGCCGGTTTTAGTCAGTAGAAGTCTGACACTCCCTTCCGCTTAACCCAGAGCGGATAAGTCATTAGATGATTTTCACACCCGGAAAAAAAGTGGTTTCCTTGACCCACCGCAGACGCAATGCCAGTGTGGAGCTCCTGTACAAGATATGGCACTTCTAGTCATGTACATAATGAGGATACTGAAAGAGCTGTTTAAGTAACTGCATATTGATCTAAAGATGTTTGAGCATCTACTCGTACTTGAACAGAAGAAGAAAAGGTAATAATTACACTTTTATTAATTATTTTACTATCCCGTTCCCGTGATCTTTAGCACTTTTAAAACATAACCCTCCTTTTTGCAGTCGAGTAAATCCTGTAACTAGGCCTGTAACCTTCCTCAAGATTCAAGTAAACAATACAAATTAAGCGTAACTCAAAGAGCGCTTCCCCTTAACCGTTAGTCAGCAGTTTGTACAAGTGCCGACTGCATAATTTATTTGTTAATTATTATTTTATGAGTATTGAAGTCAGTCAAGTTTGCAAATGTTTGGAATAGGAAATCTAGCTTGTCAGAATGATTTTTCTTTTTAAAACTTTACCTTAAACTAGGTACTTACCTTATAATTCCTAAAGACCTAATTTACAAACATTCGAATGTCGTACCTAGTGGCGGATATGTCAAAAACATGTGTAAATGATAAATGATCTTTATTTTACAAATTGGTTATTAAATAACACTTTTACTCGTCATTTTTTTTCGTAAACGTAAACTAGGTGGGGCCGGTGTTTTCCAACTGATTACCCCGAGAAGAAACACCGAAACAAACTGTATTACTGTAACAACCACAGAACAGATAAAAGAGGTTAGAAAGAAAATAGTTCCTGATTTGTATTAGAAAGCGTGTCGCCGTTTGTCTCCCACTCTGTAGCTCCACTACAAGCAAGAGACCCGTATGTATGCGCATAACGCACACAAAATAAACTACACACACTTAGATCGCGAGTTTGCAACTGATTGTCACACTAACGCAAAGACTGTGTTTGACATGCACTCACACACGCGCAAAAGCAATTTATTTCTCATATATGTTAAGGTAACCAAAAGGTCAATAATCAATATCGATAAAATTATGTTATGACATAATAATATATAATTTAATTAATTTCATGTGACTAACCCTGTGAATTTCTATATGCTATATACCAAAAATTCAAAATACCACCCGTGCGAACCTGGGCTGTGTGTTCTCGCGATAAACGTTATTCGCGCCATAGAATCGCGCCCTCGGGTTTGTTAGGAGTACTGTGGACACCCTCTGCATAATCTAGGGGTCATAGGAAAAAGGAGGTCGCGGGATAGAACCCCACCCATTACACAATTGCCGTGAACCCACTCCAGATACAAGCATATTTAGCTTAGTTGGAGGGGTTAACAAGACTGCTAGTATTGTGAATTTTACACTCCACTAGTTCCCTTTTTTAGGGTTCCGCACCCAAAGGGTAAAAACGGGACCCTATTACTAAGGCTCCGCTGTCTGTCTGTCTGTCGCCAGACAGTTGAAATTTTTACAGATTATGTGTTTTTGTTGCCGCTATAACAACAATATCGCTATAAAAAAGAATAAAATAAATATTTAATACTAGTACTCACGCGGGGCTTCGCTCCCGTGGATTCTATCACGGTAAAAACATAACTCTCCTTTTTTGTAGCCTATAACCTTCCTCAAGTTTCAAGCTACTTCCATACCAAATTGCATCCAAATCCACCCAGTACTTTCGAAGATTAGCGCGTTCAAGCAAACAAACAAACAAACTTTTCCGCTTTATAATATTAGTATAGATTTCTCTCATACAACAAACCCGATTTTTTGCCGTTTTTTATAGAATCCTTCATACGCATTTGGCCGATTTTTTTAAGTTTTTTTGAACACTTAGTTATTCTGAGATCACAGACAGACCATATCATTTTTTTGTATTTTATATGAGGAGTATCTTTCCCACCAAAAACTGGATTGTGAAGGTCAGTAGATTGTAACGATTAACCCGACGAAACTGCATTTACAGACTGGTTATATTATATAGGTGCACTGCATGAAGTATGTAGCCTACTACTGTGACGGCAGATAGGTACACGTTTGATCACCATCTTACCTGATGGTAAACGTTGATGTGGTCGAAGATGAAGCACTCTTGCTTAGAAGTAACCTATTCACTCTTGACGTTTCCTCGAGAATATAGCTTTCAGGAAAGAATCCGGCGGGGAATTCCACTCCTTAGCTATAGATCAAGTTCAACATAGCTATAGATCAAGTTCTACAACAACAACAACAAAAAAAATGGAAGCCGTGCCGATCCTGCCAATTACATATATACCAATCGCCTTAACCTCCATACTTTGTAAAGTGATGGAAAGAGTACTCAATAACAAGTTGCTGGCATACCTTGAAGACAATGAGCTCCTCAGTGACCACCAGTATGGCTTTCGCCGTGGTCGGTCCACCGGAGATCTTCTTGTGTATGTCACGCATTGTTGTGGCGAGGCCATTGAGAAACAAGGTGAGACCCTTGCGGTGTCCCTCGATATCTCAAAGGCCTTTGACAGGGTTTGGCACGCTAGTCTGCTGAGCAAGCTTCCTGCATTCGGTGTTCCTGTTAGCTTATGCAACTGGATTTCCGACTTCTTGAGTGAGCGGTTGATCCGAGTGGTCATCGATGGCTGTTCGTCGGATCTTATGGCAATTAATGCCGGTGTTCCTCAAGGGTCTGTTCTTTCTGCGACTCTTTTTCTGCTGCATATCAATGTCCTACTTCAGCTGGGAGCAGTTGGGTACGCGGATGACAGCACAGTCGCAAAGAGATACTTATCCAGTGCTAGAGCTGGCAGAGACGAAATTGCCACTCTCAGAAAGGCCATGGTAGAGCGCATGAATTCGACCTTAAATCTCATTTCCCAATGGGGCGACGACAATCTGGTCGAATTAAACGCTTTGAAAACACAGGCTTATCTTTTCAGCGCTAAAAGGAGTCCATATCAATTGTCCTCTACTTTCCGAAGTGCATCTGTGCCAGTTACCAACCGCCTGGAGCTTTTGAGAATGGAGTTGACGTCAGACCTCAACTTTGGCTCAACCATCGAGTCCAGAGCTTAGACTGCAGCAAAAAAGCTAGGAATCCTACACAGGGTGAGGCGGTACTTCACGCCTGGACAGCTTCTGAATCTATATAAAGCACAGGTCCGTTCCTGCATGGAGTACTGCAGCCACTTGTGGGATGGCTCTGCAAAATACCAACTTGCTGCACTGGACTCGATCGAGGGCAGGGCTAAAAGGCTTATAGGCGACGAGGCGCTATCGGGCAAGCTTCATAGTCTGGCTCATCGGCGAACCGTTGCTTGCCTGTCGGTTTTCTACAGATTGTACTTTGGGGAGTGTGCGCAGGAGCTCCATGACCTGATTCCTCCATCTCCTTTTCACTACCGGTCTACCAGACGCACGGCTGGCTACCATCCAAACTTGGTTGATATACCGTCTTGTCGTACCAAGCGCTTCTCCTCCATATTTATTGTGAGCACTTCCAAGCTGTGGAATTCTCTGCCAGCTTCTGTGACATGCATAGTTTGGAGTCCAGATAATACTTTACATTCTTTTTCATTTTTTACTGATAAATAGACTCGCGTTTGAACACCATCTCGCCTGATGGTAAGCGATGATGTGGTCGAAGATGAAGCACGCTTACCTAGAAGTAACCTTTTCACTCTTGACTTAAAGACCTAGTTATAGCTATCAGGAAGCACAGTCTCCGGCAGGGAATTCCACTCCTTGGCTATAGATCAAGTGCAAGCAATTATTCATGCTTGGGAAGAAACTGAATCCACGACACAGGAAATCCTAGTGGATCCAGAGAATACTTTTCATGTTTTATAATATTTTTATTGATAATAGGCTCACGTGTGACCACCTTGTCACCTGATGGTAAGCTATGATGTGGTCGAAGATGGAGCACGTTTATCTAGATGTTACCTATTCACTCTAGACTTAGGTTATAGCTAAGAGAAAATAGACTGCGGTAGGGAATACCACTCCTTAGCACGTTGAACGCCAAGAAAAAAATGCAACTTCCAGTTCAGGCCGCGTCGGTCAATGCTGTCTGGCGTTTAATATCTTAATAATTAATTAATTAATGACTAAAGTTGACTTTTGATAATGAAAACATACATTTGGACATTAGATATAAGTATCTAATTTTTTTTTTTTTTAGGTTGGCTTCCCGTCAAACCAACAATTAAACAACATTTGGTCTAAATTTGGATAGAACTGTGATTTTTGCTTGGCCTAAAGGGAAAGCTCACTGTCGGTCAGCACTGACCGCGTTGGCGTTCAACGTGTTAGCCGCACAATGAAAAAGCTATTAACTTTTTTTTTTTATTTAACCTCACATTAGCGTTTCTATTATATGTATCGTGAATGCTTATATAAACATTATAATTTAATAAATGCACTAATAAATAAAGAAAACAATTTCCAGACACGGAACAAATATATATAGGACATTTATGTATATCACAACTAGTACTCACGCGGGGCGTCGCTCCCGTGGATTCTATCACGGTAAAAACATAACTCTCCTTTTTTGCAGTCGCATAAAAAGTAGCCTGTAACCTTCCTCAAGCTTCAAGCTACTTCCATACCAAATTGCATCCAACTCCAACCAGTACTTTCGAAGATTAGCGCGTTCAAGCAAACAAACAAACAAACAAACTTTTCCGCTTTATAATATTAGTATAGATTATGTATAGGCCTATTTCGCACAGCCGTCAGTCTCCCATAGTATTAATAGTGGTTTTGGTAGTCAGTTTTTATTGTGTAGATACTTTTAGGATTCCGTAGCGGAATGGTAAAAAAATTAAACTCCTACAGATTTGTCATGTCTGTCAGTTCGTATATCACAGCCATTTTATTCCGAAAAACTTGGTAGGATGTATTCTGTGAACTGCTTTACGATTTATATACAGAAAAAAAAAATTGGTCAAGTACAAACCGAACGCGACCATGAAGGGTTCTTAGTATTTTGTATAAATTAAAACATTTTGCTTTTGCGTTGCATATTTGCGTTTTTTTTTATGTCTATCTTAAAAACAGCAGACCATATCTAGTTCAAACAATTTTTTGTTCAGTTTTCATTGAGATATATATTTTAGATTTTTCACTTACTAAATTATTTAAAATAATAGAGGGGGCACACATTTTACCACTTTGGAAGTGGCTATCATTAAAACAAATGATTTTAAGGAAAAATTATTTGATGAAACTCAAAGTCATTTTTAAAAACTACAGTTATTTTACTTAGCTACTACGGAACACTTCATGAGCGAGTCCAACTCGCACTTGACCAAGTTTTTTGTATTATTGTGTTTACTTGCGGAATGTGCCAAAAAACGTTTTTTCTTTCTATACAAATACTTGGACGCGGGAATCGAACCCGTGACACGCTGCACAGCGGCCAATCGCTGACCCACTGTGTCAACCGTGTCGTCATTATTACTTACACAAGCCTTGTGATGAGGAATTGTGTTGTCTGTAGAAAAAAACAAAAACATAGCGGTGTCATATACCGAATACTTGCACTTCCGCGAGGCTTCGCTCTCGTGGACTTTAAACACGATAAAATCATAAGGCCCTTCTTATTCAGTCAGGTAATAAGTAACCTTATAAACTTCCTCAAGTTTCAAGCTACTTCCGTACCGAATTTCATCCAAATCCACCCAGGGCTTTTTTAATTCCAGACGAGGCCACGCATGACCTCTAACTCGCCTGATGGTAAGCGATAATGAGGTCTACGATGGAACGAGTGAACCCAGAAGATGCCTGGTTAATCTTCCTTTAAAGCTGAAAGGTCATAAGAGACACTGGTCGAATTAAAGCTCCAGAGCCTTGAACATCGACGACAAGTTGCAAGTCTATCGGTTTTCTATCGGTTACATTTCGGGGAGTGTGCGATGGAATTACACAATCTAATTCCGCAAAACCCATTCCATCATCGGACTACAAGATAAACGGCGATACGCCATCGTTACATAGTGGACATCCCACCCATACGCACTAAAGTTTTGGGAATACTTTCATTGTGCGTACGGCTAAGGAGTGGAATTCCCTACCGGAGTCTGGGTTTGCCGATAGCTATAACCTAGGGGTCTTTGAATCAAGAGTGAATAGGCTACTTTTAGGTAAACGTGCTCCATCTTCGACCACATCATCACTTACCATCAGGTGAGATGGTGGTCAAACGCGAGCCTATTATCAATAAAAAAGAAGGAAAGAAAACACGTTTATTGACACATGCCACAAGTACACACAATAAAAAAAAACAAAATCATATTCTTATTAAAATAAAATATAATAAAAAAAAATTGAATAAATCCAGGATGATTAATATTACTGTGTGACTCACGGCTGCGCCAAATAGGCCCAGTTCAGCAAAAAGCCGGACAAGTACTGCCCGACGCCGACGCGTCGACGCTGGTTTTCAATTGGTCCTAATAGTGAGTGTACGGATGTCAATCAGTTTATCATATAATATAGTCATAATATACATATAATATAATAACAATATGTACATAAAATAGAAATAATAATAACGTACTTTACTAATCATAAGTGGCAGGGAAAACAGAAGCTGGCACTGGCAGAGAGATTCACAGCCTGGCTGTGTGCACAATAAATATGGAGGAGAAGCGCTTCGAAGATTAGCACGTTCAAACAATCAAACAAACTTTTCCGCTTTATAGTATTAGTTATTTTAATATTTAAATTTTATGTGCAGTCGTGGTACAAAAACGGTTTTAATGCAACAAGGCATTATATTGTACCCGTTGACCTTCAGGTTTAAAAGACTACATTATGGCAGGTTTACCGCAAATAAATAATATTAAAAAGGAATAAGTCACTTGAAGTGTATTTTAAAATAGACACACACGCACGTACAACCTTCGATCGATATCCATACTTATTCATACTATCCATATCCATACTTCCATACTAATATTATAAATGCGAAAGTAACTCTGTCTGTCTGTCTGTTACCTTTTCACGCCTAAACCGCTGAACCGATTTAGATGAAATTGGGCATGGGAATAGTTTAGGACCCTGGGATGGACATAGGATAGTTTTTATCCCGACATTCTCACGGAATCGAGATTTACGCGGGGAAAAACTCCCACGCGAACGAAGTCGTGGGCAAAAGCTAGTATCTATATATGTACAGCCGCCAGCACATCAAGCTATCCGAAACTGTCAAATTTACCCAATTGAGTTTGAACCTTATCATGTTGTAATAAAGTTGTAAATCTATTAAATAATTTTGACAGATTGGAGTAGATTGATGTGCCGGCCACCGTACAATATAATAAATATAAAACGAAAGATTACTTGCTCACACATCGCGAAATATCAAAAACAGCTTAAAGTACCTACTAAGATTAAATTTGGCAGAAAATATTTATAGGTAGTTAGAAGACGTCCACTAAGAACCGATCTTTGGAAATCCAACTTCCAAAGTGGAGGGGAAAGGGGTGAAAGTTTGTATGAAACTTCTTCAGTTTAAAAGTTATGAGTGTAAAAATTGATGTATGGGTCCATAGTTTAAACAAAAGTTTACTACATCATTTTTTTTTTTTCAATTTAATTCCCAGGGGTTAGGAAGAGGGGAAGTGTAAGTTTGTATGAAATTTGTTCACTTTTAAAGTTATTAATGCAAAACTTGGTATATAAGTTCATGGTTTAAATCAAAAGTTTACTGAACACTGAGTTTACTGAAGTTTGGATGAAAGTTCTTCAGTTTCAAGGTAAAAAAAAATAACTGTTACACTATCGTAAAATTTACTCCCTGTGGATAAAGGGGGACGGGAAGAAGTTTAATTAAAGACAAACGGCGAAGCGCCATCGTTACATGGTGGACATCCCACCCATACGCACAAAACGTTTTGGGAATACTTTAATTGTGCGTACGGCTAAGGAGTGGAATTCCCTGTCGGAGTCTGTGTTTCCCGACAGCTACAACCTAGGAGTCTTTAAGTTCAGAGTGAATAGGTTAATTTTAGGTAAGCGTGATCCATCTTCGATCACGTCATCACTTACCATCAGGTGAGATAGTGGTCAAACGCGAACCTATTTTCAATTAAAAAAAAAGTTTATAAGGCTTCGTGAGTTTTGAAGTAAGAACGACAAGCAAGACATACAAACATTTATTCAAGAGGCTATGGTTAAAAACAAAAACTTATTAATTTACTAATGGGTAAAAAGGGAGGACGGGGAAAGGGTTGACTTCAAAATTTGTTTGTAAGTTCATCAGTTATAAAGTATTAAGATGGAAGGTTTAAGGGAATATAATCGCTTTCGTAACCCAAGCTTTCCGAGGCACTTTGGTATCACACCGCCAACTTCCAAATTCCGGGCTACAACTGAGAAATTTTTAATTCCACAACTTTCACACAACGCCATCTAGTCCCACACAAGACAACTGATAAACATACATATACAACGTGTAATTTAAAGAGTATATACATACCAAGTGCATGGCTTCTTTGGATGATAACAAACGATATGGCAAGGGTTTTGTAATCCTAAGTCTACGTGTGTAGAACTTATTACAAATTCCAATACACTGATACCAGAGACCGAATTTTTCAAATTAAGAAGAACAAAGAGAATTATCGTTTTATTGGCAAGTGACGTGGAAAGTGATGACCCTCATAGTGCTGTTGCTGTGACACGTTTGTTATTACTGGTATTCAAGAAACATATGAAACCAATCATTTGGGTCAATTCTGTGAGTCACTTATTTTGAGCTGAAACTTTGCATAGAGACTCCATACCGGATGTTGTCTTCAGTCCTTTTGGATAGATATGGGGTTTCCGTTACACGTTGTGTACATATTATAGATAAATTACACCCAGACAAAGAACAAATGATCGTGCTCATCACACAAACATTTGTCCTGGGTCGGAATCGAACCCACGACCTTGAGCATAGCAGTCAGGGCCACTAACCACTAGACCAACAGGCCTGTCAAATACCAAAAGAGTTTTTGCCCGACCCGGGAATTGAACCCAAGACTTCTTGCTCAGCAGTTGTGCTTGCAATTTCTAGGCCACCAAGCAATCATATATAAGTATAAAGAACTAGCTTTTGCCCACGAGTTCGTTCGCGTGGGACGCGTAAATCTCAATCCCGTGGGAATTCCAGGATAAAAAGTAGCCTGTGTTATTCCAGGATGTCAACTGTCTACTTACCAAATTGCATTGAGAGCCGTTTAGTAGTTTTTGCGTGAAAGAGCAAAAAATTGGCCAAGTGCGAGTCAGACTCCCTTAACTGCGGCTCTAAAATCGTCTTTCAAAGAATTATTTGCCGAGCAATTGAAAAATCTACAAGGAGAATTATCTGATTTCAAAAGTTCGTTCGGATTTTTCAATGACCACTTCGAGGAGTTCAAGAAACGCTTTGATGAAAAAGACACCATAATTCAACATCTGCGCAGCGATAATGCAAACCTTCAGCAAAGTGTCAATGATCTTAATACACGATTATGTATCGTAGAACAAAACATGCGTGAATGCAATGTGGAGATTGGAGGTCTGCCTGAAGACAAGTCAGAAAACCTAGTAAAAACGCTTCAAAAAATTGCGAGTGTGACTAGTTGTGAAATTGGCGACTCCGACGTTATGCAAATTACGAGAGTAGCTAAACTAAATAAGGACAATAACCGCCCACGCACTGTGATTGCCAAACTCCGCAGCCCCCGCCAGCGTGACTACCTTCTGGCTGCTGTAGGAGAATTCAACAAAAAGCAACCCTCTGACAAATTAAACTCACATCACTTAGGCATAGCTGGTAACCAACTGCCTATTTTTGTTAGTGAGCATTTATGCCCTACTGGCAAACAATTACATGCGGCAACACGAAAACTGGCTAAGGAGATGTCATATAAATTTGTCTGGATACGCAATGGCAGAATTCTTGTAAGAAAAGATATTTATTCGAAGCCTATCTATATTCGCAATCAGGACAGTTTAAAACTAATGAAAACAACTAACTCCACAAACTAAATTTAGGTATGTATTTATGTTATGTATAAAATGTTCTTGGCGTTATTTGTATTTGTAATGCTTGATATTTACTATCAAAATGTTCGTGGAATGAGGACTAAAACCGAAGATGTCTATAAAAATATTTTGCTCACTAGCTATGATATAATAGCATTTACCGAATCTTGGTTAAACCCTAATATAAGTAATGGAGAGTTCATTGACCCGCGGTACGTGGTATATCGCAGAGATAGGTTTAGTTCTAAGACCAACAAAAAAGATGGGGGCGGGGTTTTGGTTGCTGTCAGTAATAAAATTAAATCTACTAGAATGAAAAGCTGGGAAACTGATTTGGAAGATTTATGGTTGTCTATAGACTTAACTGTTAATAATAATATTAAGAAAATTGCACTCTGTGTTATCTATATGCCACCGCCAGTCAAACTGGACTCTCTACAGTTATTCCTAGATAATGCTAATAATGTGCTAAATAATGTCGACGAAGTTGTGATTCTTGGGGATTTTAACTTGGGTTTTATTGATTGGAGCAGGAAAGACGATGACCTGCATCTGTCACCATCAAATTATGAAAATACTCTGGGTTACTCTTTTATAGACTTTATGTCAGTTAATGAACTACACCAATTTAATTCTGTTCTTAATGCAGATTGCCGGGTTTTAGATCTTGTTCTAAGTAACATATCAAATGTAATTGTTACTAAACCTAATAATTTGTTTAGTAAATTAGATTCCCATCACCCTAACATACTTGTCTCTATTCCACTCTCTAACGTGAAACAATTAAAAGCTAAATATCGTTCTGGTTACAACTTCTATAGAGCTGACTATGAACAAATCAAATGCTATCTTAAAAATGTAAATTGGCACAATACGTTCTATGAATGTGCAGATGTTAATGAAAGGGTTGCGGTCTTTTATAGTGTGCTACAAAGCGCTATTGATAATTTTGTACCTAAATACACAAGAATAAAATCTAAATATCCTTCTTGGTATACTGACTCACTTATTAGAACTCTGTCTGAAAAAGATAAATTTAGGAATAAATACCGAAAATATAATAATCCCCGCGACAGACTCACCTTTGAGCTACTGCGCAGTCGCTGCCATACTTTAATAAATAACTGTTACAATAATTATAAATCTAAAATAGAAAATGATATTCCCAAAAACCCTAAAGCTTTCTGGAGGTTCATAAAAGATAAACGACGTGGAGAATCGTGCATTCCTGCCGATATGTTTATGGATGATAGGGTAGTTAGCAGTGGTCCAGAAATCGCTAAACTTTTTGCTGATCAATTTGTCTCCGTTTTTAGTCATAGCCGATCCAATGCTAACAATACTCTCAATGGATCTACAGGTTCTGAATCTGTTATAAGCTCTATTAAGTTTACAGAAAATCAAATTTTTAACCAGCTAAAACACATAGATCCATCTAAAAGTGCTGGACCTGATTCTATACCATCTTTGTTTATAAAACGCTGCTGCCATGAACTCGCCCTGCCGTTGCAGATTATTTTTAATTCTTCTCTTGCAGAAGGAACCTTCCCTAATGTGTGGAAAAGAGCAAGGATTGTCCCAGTTCTCAAAAAAGGAGATCCTGCTAATGTCAAAAATTACCGCCCTATTTCAATACTGTCATGTTTTTCTAAGATCTTTGAGTCTCTTGTCTGTCCGACAATTACTCACCACATTGATAAAATTATTTCACCTAGCCAACATGGCTTTAAAGCAGGTCGCAGCGTCGATACAAATCTAGTAGAGTTTGTTTCTGATGTGACCCTTGCTCTTGACAAACGATTAGAAGTAGATGCAGTGTACACGGACTTTAGCAGTGCGTTTGATAAAGTTGACCATTCCCTGTTACTGTCCAAATTAGAATTTAATGGTATACATGGATCGCTTTTAAACTGGTTTTCATCATATTTGTCCCGTAGATCGCAGATTCTTGTTGTTAATGGCTACGAATCTTACCCGTATTATGCTGACTCAGGAGTTCCTCAAGGTTCTCACCTTGCACCAATTCTATTTTTACTCTTTATTAATGACATTACTGACCAAATCCATCACTGTAAGTATCTTATGTTTGCTGACGACCTCAAAATCTATAAAACCATTACCTCAAATGAAGATGCTACCCTAATACAAGAGGATTTAGATAGAATTAACCAATGGTGTAACCGGAATCACATGAAACTTAACGTACAAAAGTGTAGTCATATACGATTTACTAGGAAAAAACAATCCAATACTGTATCATATAATATAAAAGGAGTGCCGTTAGAAACTGTAAATGAGGTTCGTGATCTTGGAGTTATCATGGACAGTAAAATAAACTTCAGAAGTCATATTGATAACATCGTTACGAAATCAGCACGACTACTAGGATTTCTAAAGAGGAGCACTAAAGGGTTCAAGCTAGTAAGAACAAAAATTGTGCTATATAATGCCTTAGTTCGGAGCCACCTAGAATTTGCCAGCGTGGTGTGGAATCCACACTACGCAGTTCACTCGCAAAGAATAGAAAATATCCAAAGGGCCTTCACAAAACATTTAGCGTATACCTTCGGTGATATATCTCCTCGATGTCCATATAAGCAACGTACTCAATGTTATCAAATGAATACTCTGCGCGACCGACGACTGATACATGATTTAATGTTCTTCTTCAAACTGATTAATCGTAAATTAGACAGCACTAAATTAATAGAACAAATAGGACTAAAAGTTCCCTGCAAAATTCCCAGATATCCCATAACTCATCTATTTCATACAAAAAAATCTTACACAAATATAGGAGTAAACTCACCTCTTAATAGGCTCAGTCAGCAGATGAATTCATTTATAAAATCCGTTCCAGATGTTGATATACATCATGATTCCATAACTATCTTTAAAACCCAATTGCTAGAATCCCGAGACCCAAAATCCCAAATTTATTAAGATATATAGTATACTTATATTGTTGAACTATAAGTGTTACTTTGTTAGCTGTTAGCGTATGCTTGATCTCATTCATCGAAATAACTTTTTATTTTATTTTATAATTTTTTTTTTTTTTTTTCTTCTCTTGATTTATGTAATTTTATAATTTGTCTTTTGTTATTTTGTATTTGTAATTGTATAAGAATATATGCTTAAGTTAGTTACCACTTCTACTAAGAATGCTGGTTAACCTGTAATTGGCAACTGTGTAAGCCTAAAACGATTTGTTACATATTGTTAAAATATTTTATACACAGAAGCTGTTGGTGAACCTTGAATAAATAAATAAATAAATGAAGGGTTCCGTAGTAACTATACTAGTAAAAAAAACCTTACATATTTCTTAAAACTAGCTTATTTACATTTTTACAACTACGCCCAATAACTTTGTTTTTCATAGTGTTTGTATGAATTACAAAGTTATGTTTGCGGTTTTAGAAAATACGCTGCATCTCAAAAACTGCTAACCCGATTTCGTTCAAATTAATTTTGGTTGAAAGTCTACATTAAGATCTACAAACATCTATATTTTTTAGATTTTTCACTCCATTATTATAGAAGTTAGAGGGGGGGACACACATTTTACCACTTTGGAAGCTTATATCTTTTAAACAATTGACTTTCTGAGAAAGTGGTTTAAGAAACGCCTATGTAATTTTTAAAGACCTGTCTATAGATACCCCACACGTATAGGTTTCATGAAGAAAAATATTTTCAGTTTTAGTTCCATGTATGGACCAAAAAAAAAATTAAAATAAGCCCCCTTTTATTTTAAATATTTTTTATTTTTTTCTTAAAATCGGAAAGCGATTCACAGAATGAATGTGACATACGGATGGATGGACAGACAGACAGACGGACAGACTTGTCGAAACTATAAGGGTTCCGTTTTTTGCCATTCGGCTACGGAACCCTAAAAACATAATACATCCTTACAAACTTTGGCATTTAAAATAAATAGGATGATAAAAAAAAATATTCAAGTAACATATTCACAGAAATGTACAGATATTACAGAAGTAAATAATTGTTCTAAGAGGGTTATCTAAGTGACTGAATAAACATTGGTTAAAAGATGATTTATCTTAAATTCAATCGAGGTAAAATATTATTCTGATTATAAAATAACACATATTATAACTTAAATTATACCTACACCATTAGCACTCTGTTAATCTTGTAATAATAAAATCGTTTAGCGAAAGCATTTTAAAACCAGATCCTTTCACTTCTTATCTGAAGGAACTGGATCAAGTTCAGTATGTTGGAGTAAAACAATATTCAAAACAAATAAATATCGAACGGTTAGCACCTTACAAAGGTCGAAAAGTAGATAGATAGATAGGTATACTCTTTATTATACACCAAAACAGAAAACAAATAAGGACTTAACATGAAAATGATTGGCCAAGTGCGAGTCAGTCTCGCTCATGAAGGGTTCCGCAGTAACTATAACAATTTAATATGTATATTTATTTGACAAAAAAAAACTTTCAAACTAGGTTATTTAAATTTTTTACAATTACGCCACATAACTTTGCTTTTCATAGTGTTTGTATGAATTAAAAGTTATATTTGCGGTTCTAAAAAATATGCTGTATCTCAAAAACTGCTGACTCGATCTCGTTCAAACTAATTTGAGTTGAAAGTTTAAATTAAGATCTACAGACATATATTTTTTTTAGATATTTCACTTCATTATTATAGAAGTTAGAGTGGACACACATTTTACCATTTTGGAATCGTATATAATAATAATATAATACAATATTCCACAACTTTCACACAACGCCATCTAGTCCCAAACTAAGCAGAGCTTGTGCTATGAGTACTTGACAACTGATAAACATACATAATTATATATTTCTAAATACATATTACGGATAAATTACAGCCAGACAAAGAACAAATGATCGTGCTCATCACACAAACATTTGTCCTGAGTGGGAATCGAACCCACGACCTTGCGCATAGCAGTCAGGGCCACTGACCACTAGACCAACAGGCCTGTCAATCTATGTATATCTCTTAAACGATTAAATTTATGAAAAAGTGGTTTTATAAACCTCAATGTCATTTTTAAAGACCTGTCTATAGATACCACACACGCATAGGTTTTATGAAAAAAATATTTTCAGTTTCAGTTCCATGTATGGACCAAAAAAAAATTAAAATAAGCCCCCGTTTATTTTAAATATTTTTTATTTTTGTCTTAAAATCGGAAAGCGATTGTAGCATACGTCACACATCCTTCACTTTGATAACCAATCGCTCATACAATGCACAAAGGAATATTATTCTAAGTGCTACGAGCATAGCGCTAAAGTGGTGACCCCGAACAAGAAACACACGAAGCGGAGCAAACCCGAGCCAGATACACCTGAAGCGGAGACATCCTCGAACCAGATATACCTGAGGTGCGTGAGATAACATTAAAATGTCAAATCCTTGCCAGTCAGAAGAGCAAGCATCATCGCACACCGTGTCGAAGGCTGAAGCTGCTGGCATATCGCTCACCATGCGCATCCCACCATTCTGGCACGATCGACCACGACTATGGTTCATCAGTTTCGAGGCCGCGACCAACGACCTCAAGAAATAGACCTCATAGCACAGCTGGAAAAACAAGACATCGAGCAGATAACGGACCTACTCTACAACCCACCGGAGACAGATCAGTACAAGGCGATCAAAGAAAGGCTCATATCCGCCTACGAAGAATCTGAAAGCCGCCAGTTCCAGAAACTACTGTCAGAGATGGAACTCGGAGATCAGAAACCCACCCAACTACTCCGCCGCATGCGAAGTTATTGATAATAATCTGCAAGATTTGGTTGCCCGACCACCCTCACAAGCGACCAAGGCCGCCAATTCGAAAGTCAACTATTTCAAAACTTAATGAAGCTATTGGGAATAAAGAAAACTCGCACAACAGCTTATCACCCACAGAGCAACGGCATAATCGAGAGATGGCATCGCACCCTCAAGACCGCATTACGTGCGAAACTGACAAACGCAAGTTCTTGGATAGACGAGCTCCCGACAATCCTAATGGGTATACGAGCCTCTTTAAACACCGACACCGGAGTAAGCGCAGCCGAACTTACCTACGGTTACAATTTACGATTACCTGGCGAATTTTTCACAGAAAATACCTGCACACCTACTATGAATTATACCTACGTTGAGAAACTACGTGATATAATTCAAGTAAACAAGCCGCAAGCCGTTACCAAACACCACAGCAACAAAAAATCCGTATTCATTCATCAAGACCTTTTGAAGTGCACCCACGTGTTTATCAGAACCGACGCAGTCAAGAAACCACTTCAAACACCATACGAAGGACCATACCGAGTGATAAGCCGCACAGAAAAAGTTTACACAGTACAGTTACCCGATAGGAAAGCAAACATATCGATCGATAGATTGAAACCTGCATATGTTATCTCGGAAGAAACTTTACCATCTACCACACCAGTTACAGACAGCGATACCAAGAAAACACAAGTACCGAGAGCAAGCCTGACGTCACATCCCGCTGAAAACAAGCAGACACGTTCAGGACGTATCATCAAACTGCCGGTACGCTTCGCTTGAAGGGGAGTCCTGTAGCATACGTCACACATCCTTCACTTTGATAACCAATCGCTCATACAATGCACAAAGGAATATTATTCTAAGTGCTACGAGCATAGCGCTAAACGATTCACAGAATACTAAGTTTCACATACATAGTCCTAATAGTTTCGAAATAAAATGGCTGTGACATACGGACGGACGGCCCGACAAACAGACAGACAAACAGACACGATGAAACTATAAGCGTTCCGTTTTTTGCTATTTGGCTACGGAACCCTAAAAAAAAGTGTTACAATGAGCGGTCTTATCACTAACAAATTTTTTAACAAAAAATAGAACCGTATTCCATATCAAAACACTACAAAGGCAAAAATAACTTTAATTTCGGTAGTCGGTGTTATTGGTTTTGGATTTTCTTTTTTTTCACACCGCCTTCCGAAATTAAAGTTATTTTTAGCTTTGTAGTGTTTTGATATGGAAGTCGGTTCTATTTTTTGTTAAAAAACTTTTTTCAGGCTTTTTAGTGGGTCGGTTTGTAATTTATCTAGTTACAAAAGCCATAATGTCAACAACTTATCACCTTTTATAAAATATTGCTTTTCCCGATGCATAGCCATTAATTTTTGAGGAGTTCTCCTGGTACTTCACCATCAGCTCTACATTACCATACTCGTATATATTGCGACGAGCATAAAGTGTTTAACATCCGTACTCAAGTAATCGAATCGCAATCCACGAAATACTTATTATTGAGTAGTTTCAGTGGCAATCTGTGGTCTTCATCATCAGTTCAACTTCCCCAAATGGTACTTTTCGAAAGCAACTGGTACAAGGTACTATAATAAATATCCAAAATGCTATAGGTGTGCCTATAATATTTGAAGAGTTCCCTCGATTTCTCCAGGATCCCATCATCAGATCCTGATTTCGTAACAATGGAACCAACTAGAAAGTATACCCTTTCAAACGCAAAAAGAATTTTACAGATCGGTCCAGCCATCTCCGAGTTATGAGGTAACATACATATTAAAAAAAAAGTTCAAGACGAATTGAGAACCTCCTTTTTTGAAGTCGGTTAAAAAGCGATCTTTCACAGACAACCTTTGGATGGATTTAACACAGAAGGAGAAAATAAATATGCGGGCAGTCCACACTGTACTATTTCCCTGTATACAATACAAAAACAATAAAATACATTCTCAAAATTTATATAAATATCTATATCTATACATATAATAAATCTGTAAGTGATCGCTGTCTGTACATGGAAGATATTTAGGAGAAAACTATTGTTAGGGGTCTTTATTAAACAAGAGAACCCAAAAAAAAAGGTTTTTAGAATTTTTGTCTGTTTGTGCATTTGTGCACGCTAATCTTAGAAACGGTTTAACCGATTTGAATGCGAGTTTCACTGATGTATTGTGGTAAGCGTCACTTAACATTTAGTGTTTGTTTTATACGAATTGGTTCATAAATTAAAAAGATGTGTCAATTTAACAATTACGATGTATTCGTTCTTTGTTCGATAAAAATTTGTTGCAGATAACTTAATATTATAATTGGGGTGTCTGTGGTATTGCGCTTAATCTATTACACCTTGTATACAAGCTTAATCGAGACAGGAATCTAGGCTGCTATAACCTGTGGATATTTAAGCCAAGACTAGGGCTATAGGCCCACTCAAATTTGTTAGCATATTTCCTAAAAAGATCGCCTCAGACTAAAACCTATAAGGTTCCCATATAATTTAACTAGTATAGATTGTATAGAATTCAAAAGAGACGGACCCCTGAGTTTGATTCGGTGTTTCTTCTCAGGGTAGTCAGTTAGGAAACACCAGCCTCATCTAGTTAACATTTACGAAAAAAATGACGTGTACAAGAGTTATTTAATAACCAATTTGCAAAATAAAGATTTATCATTTATCAATCACGACTGAATAGGTTACTTCTAGGCAAGCGTGCTTAATTTTCGACCATATCATCGCTTACCACCGGGTGAGACGGTAGTCGAATGCGAACCTATCTACAGTAAAAAAAATGTTTTTCTTCGAAAACATTGACTTGATTTAATGTCCTAAAACCCCTAGGTGGGTCAGAGTGCGTCTACAGAGATCCGCTATCGCCTTCTGTCTTGGGCTACGGGCTTCACCTCGGGCCACGTTAACCCCATTTTCTTGGAAAACATTACGCCGCCGCGCCGGTTAAAAAGTAATTTCCCATCACTAAGACAGAAATAAATACAGTTTACATCTCTCATATTCGGTAAGTAGGTCCTTATTACCCCCAAATGGGGCTTGTAGGTAACCAATTAGCGCTCTAGGGTAATAATGTAGCTAGAAAAGCCCTAGGGCGGTAAGTAATTTTAAAAAAATCTCTTCAGTCTTTCAAAAAGTTCGCGTAGGTATATCTAACCAGACATCATGCATTCAGCCCAATGACAAAAGAGGTCGCTTCGCTATTCAACCTTGTCTTCGTATGAGTATAATAGTCATCAATTTTAAATATCGAACGGCGAAGCTCAATTTCGTTCTTGAAAAAAAATAATTAAATAACAAAGATGAAAAAAGGCGGGAATAGAAAACTTTTACTTTAAAATGTTTTATTCTTGTAATGCCGTTTTTTTTCTACTTACCTCACAATCGAGATGTAAAGCAGAGTAGTTAGCTCGGGTGTACGCATCAATTGCACCCTCGAACTATAGGCACCCTCGCTGCGCTCGTGCGCCTAAATATCTCGGGCTGCAATTGATGCCTCACAGTCCTTGGCTACTAATCTGCTATTATGCAACCTTGCAATACCCGTGACCTTAGGCATAATATAACAATGAAATCCCCGGCCTTTAATTTAATTACAGCATAATTAGTAAGCCCGCCAATCCGCGAGTTGACAGTATGTTTAAAAATTTAAAATAACTATTTAATTATGTAAATCTATTGATATGAAGCACAAAATAGTACAAATGAAGAAAAGATTATTAATTATTTATTTTATTTTCCCTTGAGAAAAATGAGACTTTTTATCTGTGAGTCACGTAATTAGAAACACCAATCAGAAAACGAGACGTCATTGTTCAATATTTTGACAGCTGACTGGTTATCTTTGGTTGGTGCGTAAGACAAAATAAAAAAAGAATAACTAACTAACTGCTTGCACTGTCTGGACAGGTCCGCTCAAATTTGCGTGGTTATTTCCTCAAAAGAATACCAAAGACATGAACCTACATGCTTCTCATATACAAACACAAATTGTCTGGACTTTAAAAGAGACGTTGACGACAAACTCAGAGGGAGTTTGTTTCGGTGTTTCTTCTCAGAGTAGTCAGTTAGGAAATACCGGCCTCATCTAGCTAAACTAAACACCCAAAAAAACATGACGTGTGAATGTATTATTTATAACCAACTTACAAATAAATATTTCATTTCATTTCATAACTAACTCTCTCTCTTCTGGTTCATTTGTCTTATCGTCCTGTAATAGTTGTTCGATGAGTTCCTTTTTTTTGTCTTTTCAAAAAAGCAGATAGATAGATATATTCTTTATTGTACACCATAACAGTAAACAAATATGGACTTAACAACTAAAAAGGGTGATACAATGGGCGGTCTTATCGCTAAAAGCGATCTTTTACAGACAACCTTTGGATGGATTTGACACAGAAGTTCTAACCACTTCTTGCAAATATCTCTTTTTAAAGGGACATGAATAAATAGTTTCGTTGGCGTTTTTATAGTAGTATTCCCACAACAAGGTACTGCACGCCACTGATAATAATTTTTCACGTTCATATTAGAGTAAAATATCATAAAATACCCGAAGTACATTCATGTGCCAAATGCCAGGAAAGTTGTTTTTTGAACGATGACGTCATACGTAGTCACGTGTCCACAATGCCACGATTTAGGCCATAGTTTTTTAATAAATTAAAAAAATACTTATATTTTAATTGGAAGGTTAAATAATGAATAAAATATTATTTTACGAGTACACATGAAGCGCTTTGAAGCGTTTCAAACAATTTTTACAAAGTTGTCAACTAGCGGATTAGTGAGTCAGACGTATGATTTGAGTTATACGAGGTTTTGCGAAAATTACTGCCTTGTAAGTATAGTGGGTGCAATCGGCTGCAGAACATAAGGTCTTGGGTTCGATTCCCAGGTCGGGTAAAAAGTTTTCTTGGGTTTTTTTTATTATTCATGATGAGCCCACTCCTGACCACGATCTCGCCTGATGGTAAGCAATAGATTAGGTCTAAGATGGAACGAGCGAGCCCAGAAGATGCCTATTCACTCTTGCTTTAAAGGCTGAAAGGTCATAAGTGGCAGAGAACACAGAAGCCGGCAGTGAATTCCACAGCTTGGCTGTGCGCACAATAAATGTGGAGGAGAAGCGCTTGGTACGACAAGACGGTATATCAACCAAGTGTGGGTGATGCCCAGCCATGCGTCTGCTTGACCGATAGTGAAAGGGAGATGGAGGAATGTGCATAAAGTGTAAACAAATAAATAAATGGTTTACAGTTTTGCGAAAATTACTTACGATATAGATAGGTACTATTCGTTGCACGCAACATACAATAATATGATTACTACCGCTCTGGATGGAGCGGAAGGGAACAGCAGAGTTCAAGCGTTCTCCATCTTCGACCACATCATCACTTTCCATCAGGTGAGATGGTGGTCAAACGCGAGCCTATTATCAATAAAAAAGAAGAAGAAAAATCCACACTCTTCTTTCAGTTTCTCTTGCGTTCCGGGACCTTGAATACCCTTGAGTGACCTTTTAATGAGAATGTAAGCAAACAAAGCAACACGGCATTTTTTATAAGCATAACATACATTGAATATAAAATCGTTAGATATACCACTCAAAAGACATAAGGGGCCATCCATAAATTATATCACACGTTAAGGTGGAGGGAGGGGGTCTACGAAATGTGACATTGTGTGACAAGGGGGTGGGAGGGATCCTAAATTTCGTGACGTCACATTTCAAAATCTATTATAATCTAAGTGTTAAAACACGAACTTTAAACTATTACTTTACGGATACCTCAAAAACATACTTACAACTACATATGTGTAATTAGTAATAGTTTTGTCGACCACTCGCTCTACTAGTGTTACGCGTAGTATTGCCAGACGTCCCGTATTTGACGGAACGTCCCGTATTTCAGGCATAAATTCAAATGTCGCTGGGACCGACTCTGTCCCATATATCAAATGGAATCCATAAAAGGCGATTTTTTTACAATTTCACAATAATTTCCTAAGCTTTGGCACAACGAAACGATTTCTCAGAGAGTAACATGCTCTCTAAGGTGCTGTTTATAAACTTTAATAACCAGTAAATTACAACCATTTCCAAGAAGCTGCGGAACTTTTAAGGATGACATGAGTTGAATATGGACTACTGAAGACATGTGAAACCTACGCTGCCGCGCATGGTTTAATATATAATGTAAAAAAATGTGAATGCATGGTCTTTAAGGTCGGCGGCAAGTGCCGTGAAGATGGACCCGATCTCCTGATAAATGGCTCAGTAATTAAAAGGGTACCATCTTTTAAATATTTAGGGCATTTTCTTGCTGACGACCTTAGAGACGATGCAGACATTGAGAGGGAGCGGAGGGCTCTAGCGGTCCGGAGCAATATGCTGGCCCGTAGGTTTGCGCGATGTACAGACCTAGTGAAAATTACTCTTTTTAAGGCTTATTGCCAGAGTCTGTACACGGGCAATCTATGGGTCAGTTACGCTAAAAAATCGCTAGATGTGCTCCGCGTCCAATATAATAATGCTTTCAGGATGCTCTTGCGACTGCCTCGTTACTGTAGCGCCTCAGAAATGTTTGCACAAGCTCGTACGGACGCATTTCAAGCGATTATACGTAAGAAAACGGCTTCACTTCTGAGGAGAGTAAGGGACAGTCGTAACAGCATCCTGAGAACGGTGAGTGAGAGTGTGTCCTCTCCTATTATGAAGCAGTTTGTGCGGAGGGTGATGGGTACTGACACTAGATAATAAGGTATTAGGTTACTAACATTTTATGGATTTTTGTGGTCCGAAATAAAAATATTCTATTCTATTCTATTCTATACGAAGAATTTCAGATGATTAAAAAAAGCCCGGATATTGCTGCTACATCTTCTGCTGACAATATAATAGGTGCGATTGAAAAGTGGAAAAAAGTCTTAAAATGTTTTTTTTTTTTCAGTATCCCTAGTTGTTGCTTTGTAGAAGGAGTTTTTCACAAATGGTGTTAAAGTGGACTGATGTACGAAATAAGTATACCCCCAACTTAATAAAAAGCGAATTAATGCCCATATTCAACTATGATAATAATAGATTCTTTTTAATATGTCAAATCTATCGAAAATACGTTAAAACATGCGCGTAGTAAATAATTTGTTTATTTATCCCAGAAAAAAAATGAAGTTCATATTTTTTTGCCGATTTAAACATTTGTCCATTACAGGCTGAAAAAAATCTGGCAATTCTATTACGCGCCAGTCGCCTAGGTGCCCTCTGATAAATGCCGCCAAACGCATTGCGCCTAGTGGTGATTTCTTTGTTTTTATATCATTTGACCACTGACTTTCGCAGATGAAACGTCGTTCTTAGTTCTGCTATTTTGTGATTTTTAACTCACGAAACAAGTTTAATCATGTAATGTCAGCATAAACTGAAAACTACTGTTATTGTACGGCTTCTCTCGTACAGTATCTTTAGTTAATATAATTCTATTAAAATTTTTTTTCGTGTTTGGTTTGATGTTAATTTGATTAATAAATAATTTAAATGGAAATAAAACTGATTTTATTATTTAATAATTTCTAAATGTTTGCAAAATATGTGACGTGACACTAGGGAGGGGGGAGTCTCACAAATGTGACCAGCTGTGACAAGGAGGGGGGAGGGGCAACAAAACCATGAAATTCGTGTGACGTAATTTATGGATGACCCCTAAAACATATTTAGTATAATATGATAAAATGTCTAGTTTTTATTTCCCTGTAAAAAAACATGTAAACTAGGGTACACCATGCATGCAGCGAGCATGCAAACAAGCATACACCATACAGGCACCATGCATGCAAACAAACATACACCATACATGCAGCATGCAACCAAGCATGCAGTATGCAAGCAGGCACGGTTTCTGTCACGGCTCCGGCACTGCAGGGCTCCGGCGGTCCCATGCGAGCTTATCGTCGCATATCTGTTTCACGCTCACCACCGCTGCTTCCACGCCTACGCGATTTTAAATAACACTCTAGGGGTAGGACAGACAAGACTACGTGGAGTCGGTTTTGCACCGATTCGTTTCTGTCACGCCGCTACCGCAGTACGCTCAATCAAATAAATCACAATATTATATGTTTTAAACGATGGGCCTAATGATTAAACGTTATATCCAATAACCTTATGCGAAATAAGTTTTAGAGTATATAAATGTTATTCTAAAGAAATTATATTAACTTACGTTTATTATATATATTGTGAACGTTATTGAAATGAAAATATACCAAATAACTTTATAATTATGATATGAGACGCACCCCAGTTCATCGTTTATAATCTATATATAAAGAATATAATTATCTATCTATCCATCTCAGAACCTACAAGTAGTAGGGCTCTCAAATTTTGCATGGGGGTTCCTTTTAGTATGTAGATAGATAAGTAGATAGAATATACTTTATTGTACACCAAAAATTGGAACACACTTACATAACAGGCCCGTTGGTATAGTGGTCAGTGGCCCTGACTGCTATGCGCAAGGTCGTGGGTTCGATTCCCACCTAGGACAAATGTTTGTGTGATGAGCACGGTCATTTGTTCTTTGTCTGGGTGTAATTTATCTATAATATGTATGTATTTAGAAATATATATGTATGTTTATCAGTCGTCTAGTACCCATACCACAAGCTCTGCTTAGTTTGGGACTAGATGGCGTTGTGTGAAAAGTTGTGGAATATTATTATTATTATTATTTCCTTTATTTTACATACGTACCTCTCAAAAATTACATTTTTAAATATTTTCCTATAAAAAAGTGACAATAAAAAAACATTTAAAAATATAAAAAATGGCAGTCCACTGGTATCGGGAGCGGGGTCCAAGCTACCGGTGGTTAGGTCTCCAGAGAAAGGAACCTCCTCACAATACGAGCTGTATCGAGGAGAACTGCCTTCTGTATCAGGCCCTTTATCCAGCTGTGCAAAGCCAGCTTCGACAGATGGTCGTCGAAGCTTTTAGCTATCAGCCCATTGACTGATATGACAATCGGCACAATGACAGCCGAGTCCACATTCCACATGTCAACAACCTCATGAGCTAAGTCGAGATACTTTATGTGTTTCTCATTCTCAGCTTTCACGAGATTCTCGTCATGTGGGATGGTAACATCGATTATCATTGCGCGGCGCACTAATCGGTCTATCACCACTATATCAGGCTTATTGGCAACAATAGTCCTATCAGTGATGATAGACCGATCCCAGTACAACGTGACATGGTCAATCGTCCCGTCCTTCATAATATGTCTCCGGTAATTATTCGTCAAGATAACTTCGTCCATAATTGCAAAGACAAAACCTTCAGTTTCTCCGAAGAGATCCCCGAAGCGTAGGAAGCTGTCAAATCTACATCGGACCCATAAAGAGCCCGATAGTAGCGACCATGAAGCTCCTTGCTTTTCCATACCTCCTTGCGGTCATCTGGGCTAAGTATAACAGGTTTGTGCCAGTTCTCTTTAGCCATGGTCAGCGGGGTGAGTCCCTTGTCCACTGCAATCACATCTCGGTGCATACCCACATCGGCTTTAAGGAAATATTCCCTGAGACTGCAAATCTCGCGGTTGTGGAGAGTTTTGGCATTTAAGAAGCCTCGACCTCCACATTTCCGCGGGATGTACAGTCTCATCACCGATGATCGTGGGTGATGCATCCGATTTGCGGTTAGCGGTGTACGGACCCTCCTATCCAGGGCGTCCAGTTCGGTTTGAGTCCATTTGAGTATGCCGAAAGAATACATCAACACCGGCATGACCCAACCGTTGAAAGCGCGCACCTTATTTCCTCCCGACAAAAGGCTGTTTAATACCTTTGTCAGGCAGCTAAAGAAGCGCTCCCTCAACGATTGCTTCATGTCAGCAACATTAATGCCCAAAGCTTCCGACATACCCAAATACTTATAAGTTTCGGTTAAGCAGAGAGATCTAAGGTGTATGGAATCTGAAAGTTGAATTCCTTCAGATTCCATAATCTCTCCTCGTTTTACATGCATGATTGCACATTTTTCCACACCAAATTCCATCTTGATGGCGCTACTGAAAGTTTCAGTTACCTTCAGTAGTTCCATCAGTTGCAAGTTGTTGGGGGCAAAGAGTTTCAAATCATCCATGTAAAGGAGGTGGGATATACCTTGACCTCCTCTTCTCAACCGATAGCCCAGGCCTGATTCCTCTAGCATTGTGCTTAGAGGATTCAGGGCCAAGCAAAACCAAAGTGGACTCAAACTGTCGCCCTGAAATATTCCCCGTCTGATCCATATAGGCTCATCATTCCCTCGAATCGGTCGACATCCCGGATAGCGAAGTACCGTCTTCCATTGCCTCATACATGACTCAAGGAACGTGCGTAGAGTTGGATCTATTTTGTAAAGCTCTAGCACCTTGATGAGCCAGGTATGAGGAACAGAATCAAAGGCTTTTTTATAGTCTATCCAGCATGTCGATAGATCTTTTCGGGATCGACGAGCCTGTTGGCTAATGGCCATGTCAATGAGGAGTAGCTCCTTAGTACCACGGGACCCTTTCCTACATCCATTCTGAGAAGCGGACATAATTGAGTTGCACTCAATGTGCATATTTATTTTCACTCTCAGAATGGACGTAAGAACCTTATAGACCGTAGACAGACAGGTAATCGGTCTATAGTTTTTGGGTTCCGTGGGACTACCACTCTTATGAAGCAGGTGGGTACAGCCTGTCGTTAAAAACTCTGGTAGAGACCCAGTCTCTAAGGATGCCTGGAATTGAGAAGCCAAAAGCGCGTGTGAGCTACTATACCATTTGAGCCAGAAGTTGTGCAGTCCATCCGGTCCTGGAGACTTCCAGTTTGGTAACGGATGAACTGCTTGGGCTATATCAGAAGTGTCAATGATTATTTTTTTCCATTTGTGGTATAGCTTCACACACGCGTTCAACTTCACGCATCCAGTCACCCTCTACATGACAGACGGGTACCGACCAGATGTTGCGCCAGAATAAATTCGTGGCGGTATCATCCGGGCGGCACACGTCAGTCACATTTTGATTGGGTCGCTCCCAAGCTCTGTATACCCACCTCTCATCGCTCTGGAACATGCGATTCTGTGAGTACCGTTCAACCCGCCGCTTAAACCGTCGGATACGGCTTGCCCATGCACAAATTTTCTGCTTTAGGAAGTCAATACGCTCCGTAATGTGGGGTGCGTATTCTCGAGGGCTGATTCCAGTCCCCGAGTAAGCCCGCCGTACAAAACGCATTACACGTGGGCGTGCATTGCCTTCCGCCCTTCCCTGAAGCAGTATAGTTTGCCGATGAGTGCTCTGGCCTCATCGATACGCCTCTCGATCCTATACTGCCAGGCTGGTACAGCAGGTTTTGGTCGAATAGCTTCGTCGGTATTAGGAAATTTGACGTTAGCTAAGCGACACGCCGCAACAGCCCCGCAATACAGAATTGAGTGCGTATCAACGAGGTTTTCGCTGCTCTCAAAAATGTTCTCAAGTAGCGAGTCCAAAGCACACACCAACGCCCTATTTTTTTTATGCATAGGTAACCGTGGTAACCGGGGTCTAAGTTCAGGCGGAGCTGATCTATACTTGCGAAGCGCATCTCCAGTGCGCTCCTCAGTCGATCGTTGCATTGGCTACTTACCGTGACAACCCTATCATCTAGCTCATTATTATGACTATTGAGCCGCGGTATCATTGCGCCACTAGCGGGCGCTTGTACCACGGTATGTGTCGGGGTCGAGATGATATGGTTGCTCAGTACCTCTGAGCGCAGCCTATCAAGTGTTACATCATCCAGCCTGTGGCTACGCTGGATGACCCGCACCTGATCCGACAATCGTTGGGCCGAGACGTTGACAGCTGGTTCTAGGTCCTGAAACAGAGACAGCATCCTGACACGATACGCAGTGTGGTTAGTTCCCCCCTCTGTAGACCCATAATATGCGCGCATGACGTTTTCGTTTATGGACTGAGTCCATCTCATGCGCTGCACACCACCGGCAGCGGGGACCCGACTCGGAGCCAGTTGGCTCCTAAGCCCCAAGCTGTTCGGTGGCCGGCCTCTCCCCTGCCGACGCACAGGTGTTGGCGACGTCGGCGGAGAGAAATACTCGGCGCTCGAGCTCGACGCGGATGCAGCCGCCGGTGACGTTGGTAATCCTAAATCCGGTGGCGAGGCGGAGCTGAGCGACGGGTCCAGGGGTGGTGGGCGTGCACGTCGCGAAGCTGCTCTAGTAAGCATCGTCAAGTTTTGTTTATTAACATCGTTATTTCTTGCGTTTTTTAGTGATTGGTGTCAATGACAGACCACTTGACAGTTGTCGATGGAATATATTATCTTCATTTTCGTTATAATATCGGTTGTTTTTTAAGATTAATGTTATTTATCTTGGTTCAATCTGTCCTCTTTTCGTAAATATTGAGAAATTTGGATGGGAAAACTTATTACTATATTTTGCGAATTTATTTTATAAGAAAATTATTAGTTTATTATTATTATTTATTATTATAACCTTATTTCTATAACTTTGGTTACAATGGCGGTCTTATCGCTGAGAGCGATATCTTCCAGACAACCTTTGGAAGGACTTTAAAAGCTTTAATTGAAATTGGGGAGGGCTAAATTAGTATATTACAAATACCCATAACGGAAAAAAAATTGAAATATATGAGTATATATATATACAATACATAATTATATAAAATATATAAATGTAATGTGTTCTTTAACATCGTGTGGAGAAAAACAAAGAAATAATCATAAATTTGAAAGAAAATGATTGGCAGACGGGATTTTGCTAAATTCCCACGGGATCGGGATTTACACGGGAAAAACTTCCCACGCAAACGAAGTCGCGAGCAACTGCTAGTTTACGATATAGGTAGTTAGTATACTTTGCACGAAATACATATTATAACTCCTCCTGCCTTTGATGGAACTAAAGGAGTGTCAGACTTCTGCTGACTAAATTTTTTTTATGTTTTCAGCTCATATTAGGGACTACCATCACTTGTAATTTTTAAAAGAAGTGTGATAGAATATGTAAGTAGTATGCATATAATATGTAAGTAGATATTCTAGAATCTAGTAGAATCTTTTTGTATGTAAACTCCTGTTGTATTTTAAATTAGGAAGCCGAGCAATTGTTTGAATTTGTCTATTTTTAGTTTATTTTATGTGGGTCTTGGACCTGAAATAAATGAATTTTAATTTTTTTTTTATGTATATCTATAGGTACTAATATTATAAAGCGGAAAAGTTTGTTTGTTTGTTTGTTAGCTTGAACGCGCTAATCTTCGAAAGTACAGGGTGGATTTGGATGAAATTTGGTATGGAAGTGGCTTGAAGCTTGAGGAAGGTTATAGGCTAGGCTTTTTACGCGACTGCAAAAAAGGAGAGTTATATTTTTACCGTGATAGAATCCACGGGAGCGAAGCCCCGCGTGAGTACTAGTTTATTTATATTTCAATACATTTTACTTGTTTCATTAAGACAATAGAAAGTCGACATATAAAGTTAAATATTGACCTTTGACCTCCGATTGACTTTCGATTGAGTACATACATAGATTAACAAATACAAAGGAATAATTATGTAGTTAACGTACTAAGTGTGATTATTCGTTATCATAAGGTATTAACAAATTCAAAAACATTTGATTGCTAACAATTTTCATTGTTACTGCGTGATGGATGATACTAAACACGTTGAACGCCAAGAAAAAAAATGCATCTTCCCGATCAGGCCGCGTCGCGTCGGTCAGTGATGGCCGACAACTAGGCTTGCCGTTCGGGCCGCGTCGGTCAGTGATGGCCGACAACTAGACTTGCCGTTCAGGCCGCGTCGGTCAGTGATGGCCGACAACTAGACTTGCCGTTCAGGCCGCGTCGGTCAGTGATGGCCGACAACTAGACTTGCCGTTCAGGCCGCGTCGGTCAGTGATGGCCGACAACTAGACTTGCCGTTCAGGCCGCGTCGGTCAATGATGGCCGACAACTAGACTTGCCGTTCAGGCCGCGTCGGTCAGTGATGGCCGACAACTAGACTTGCCGTTCGGGCCGCGTCGGTCAGTGATGGCCGACAACTACCCAACTAGCACGCTAGCGTTAAAATAACCTGTATAGCAGTTGTATCAGGCGCGTGCATAGGATTATGACAGGGCATGCGGCGGAGTAAAAACACACAAAAACTTCTTCTTTTATTGATTTTTAGCATAGCCATAGCCACGTATCGCCACCATGCTACGATGCGTGGCTGTGGCTATGCTAAAAATCTATAAAAGATGAAGTTTTTGTGACCGATTACTCACAAAAAATTCTTCTTTTATAGATTTTTAGCATAGCCACAGCCACGCATCGCCACCATGCTACGATGCGTGGCTGTGGCTGTGGCTATGCTAAAAATCTATAAAAGAAGAAGTTTTTGTGTGTTTTTACTCCGCCGCATGCCCTGTCATAATCCTATGCACGCCCCTGAGTTGTATATAGGTTCCACTTGAGTATAAAAGTTGTAAGAATAGGTGTAATAGCAGAGTTATAGAGTGCCATAACACCATTGTACCCACGAAAGAGGCCCTTGATTTTGCAGGTAAAGGTGTTAGAAAGCCTGTAGAATGGTGTTAATGGAGAGCTAAAGTAACTGCACAAGACCGTTTATACACTATTGGTTATTACTTTTACCGGTATATTTGTAACTATAGAAGGGTTGGTTAACACTATAGGTTACAGAAAATCGTCGGCTAAGAATTGCATGTCACTTGTAACTTTATTAGACCTATTATAAGTAGTTGTTTGGTACCTTAACGCGTATTAGTTATCTAGAAAAGTGTCAAGCGAGTATCTTATCGCTGCCTGAGTACCTTTTACCACAATTTGTAGTTTTAGCTTCTCAAAATTCCTGTACGGTGGAGTTAATAAGAACTAATTGCACGTGGAAAAACATAATAATATGGACATGCAGTGTCATCTGTATAATAATAATAGAAAGTATTCAACCAAGGTATACATATTTTGTGAAGTGAAAACAGTATGCCGTTTTGATTTCATGGTAAAGAATACCATGTTTCCCATCTCAATTTTAACGCGCTCAGGATTTATTAAAGAGATTAAACTTATGTGAATATAAAATACTATTATTCTCAGTTGTCAATTTTTTTTATTCCTGCTTTATGGCTGTTTGCATTATATATCAATTGGCATCAGTGAAATGATAAAAGTATACATAAATAATTAAGTATTTTACAGTGAAATATTGAATAACTCGGTAAATTTATAGGTTAGTTTTCCAAAACAAATGGCTGATAAATATTAAAGCTTTATGTAATAACCTGAGTCATTTATTACACTTTTTGAGATAAAGCACCTTTAGTCAAGAGTGTTATGCAGTCCTGAGTACACATAGCTGTGTTAAAATAATCTTAAACGAGTACAATTAGTTTTGCCACGAGAATACTAGCGCCTAAACATTTTACAAACTGACTAGAATAGGGTTCCTTATTGAAATAATGAAAACCTTTAAGTGTATTCAAAAATTAATACAGAAATTTATGATAGTAGGTAATCGAATAAAATTACAGAATGGTCTGGTACCTAATATAATTTCAGAATGGTCTAAATTTTATAGGTTTTTTTGTTGTGTGGAAAAAATTCTGATTTGAGCATACTCCATGCTCAATTCAGGACCACATTTTTCTTCCTCTTCTTCTTCGTATTCGGGCTCACTAAGTGGTAAGGAATCGAAAAATTCAACAAAATCATGATTTACTGCAGTTTCTTCTTTTTCTTGTTCTGCGGAACCCTGTTGTGATTCTACACGCACTTGACTCAAATTGCTCGTATTACTATTATTTTTGTTCTCAATTTGTAGTTAATCCTCTTTTTTTTTCATTATAACTGGAACAAGAGGATCTAATCCGATATTATCAGAACTGCTTGTTTTTATTTCGTCATTCATACGATTATTAACCGACTCCAAAAATTTACGGCATTCCTGCCTTATCCTTTTTTCACAGCATCTGTTTTCTTTTGTTGACTCCAAGTTTTTAATCGTTTCATTTTTCACTTACTGAAACCTATACAGGAATATAATTTATTCAGTCCGTTTATTAAATATAAAAACAGTTTGCCTCTAAGTGTTAGTAACGACTCACACGTGCGTGTCTAACACCATAACTTTTACAATAACTTTAAATTGTGCCACCTTAAAACAATAAGCGTCAGTGAATTTTATATGACAGGTTAAAACTACATAAATAAGTTTTTCAACACTTTTAGTATGTTGTGTTAGTACACCTTTCACAAACTGTCTTTAACAACCAATGCCTGCACCTTAAAGTCAATATAATGCCTGAATATATATAAGCCTCTTCATAGCAAACACTTAATAACAATAAGTGTTAACGAGTGTCAGTGAGTACTGTTGTGTAGCTTTAGTTGCTAGAAGCAGGTTAAACCTATAACATTTTAACTGCATGTGCTGTAATTAGAACCATTCTAACTCTTAAAACTGCTTAAAGACCTTCATTACAGTTCTTAAAGAATCGTTGCACTTAAATTTATTTTTTAACTCATTTATATCGCTTTAAATTAGAACTGAGATAACTGTTACGCAATTGAACAGACTAAAGCTATAATGAAACCTGTATCTGACGGCAGAATGTTAGTTGGGTAGACTTGCCGTTCGGGCCACGTCGGTCAGTGATGGCCGACAACTAGACTTGCCGTTCGGGCCGCGTCGGTCACTGCTGCCCGGCGTTTAATATCTTCATATTTAATTAATTGATGAATAAAGTTGACTTTTGTTAATGAAAACATACATTTGGACATTAGATATAAGTATCTAACTTTTCCTTTTTTTTTTGAGGTTGGCTTCCTTCCTTAACATACTTTCCGGGGCTTGGAGGAATCTCAATATGTCAAGATGGTCACCGATCAACAAATGGACCTTAGCTAGTGTTGCTTAACCTTGAAGATCTAGCCTTGCTGCTGTTATTATTTATACAAGCTATTCACCGTAAAAACTTAAGTGAAGTGAATATGATATGAGCCGCTAATCTATACAAATTAATTGAAATTATATTTTACTTAAAATTAAAGTTTTTTTTTTTTTTAACAAACGAGTACCGAAAATTTCGACTGCGTTTCTATTGGTCCACGTAATCAACATAAAGTCCGTTCCACACAAACGCTGTAGTTACATGTTCAGTCTCAGTTGAGTGTCATCGACTACATGCGCGTCGCACGAGAAAATATGTTAGAGGAGTTTATTATTGACGTATCTACAGAAAGTTTATCAAAAGGAAGTAATGATGATTGTAGTGTATGTAGATATCAATATATCACACTACAAATCGATAACAGTATTATAACGTTGCCTCGGGCGCATACGTCGCTAGGTTATAAATAACGGTCCGCGTGGTGGGGGAGTCAGTCAAGCCGATCCCTTGGGAAAAGCAAGCCAAATACTTAGGCGTGGTCCTCGATAGACACCTCTCCTTCGCTGAGCACATAAAGCAGGCACGTTCGCGCGCCGCTTTCGCTCTAGGTAGGCTCCACTTCATTCTTAGCTCTCGCAGCAAGTTATCACTCAGGTGCAAGCTGCGTATTTTCACCGCGGTCATCCGTCCCATCATGACCTACGCCTGCGTTGTTTTCGCACACGCAAAGCCCTACCTCCTCCATAAGATGCAGACCCTCCAAAACCGATTCCTCCGTAGAGTCACGGGAGCCCCTTTTATGTTCGAAATGAGCTTCTTCACGTAGACCTCAAGATGCCCACCATCCAGCAGTTCATGAAACGCGTCTCCAAGCGTTTCTTTGAAACTTCAATCCAACATAGGAATCCCCTTATCGTATCGGCCGCCCAATACGAACCCTCGCGTATCTCTAAGATTCGCCGACCAAGGCATACCCTAGTCACTCCCGATGACGCAATCACCCTGCTCCAAGAGAGCCATAGGGAAACAAGTACAGTGGCACACAAACACAAAAACCGACCGTCCTTCCGTCCTCGCCGCCGAGGCCCGCCGCGACGTCCCCGTAATAGTCCACCCCGACCATTGCCAGAGCCAGCCCGCGACGCTGAGCCAGTAGCTTTAAATTCCCTTATTAATAATAATAATGATATGATCCAGCCTGTCCCTAGCTGCCCTCCCCTGTGACGCCCTAAGCCGAGGTCCGTACCCCACAGGGGGTGCCCTTAGCGTGTAGTCGCCAAGTTTGTAAGTTTTTTAATAAGTCCTGGCTGGAGGCTTTAATTAATTTATTAATTAAGGCAACCACAGGCAAGCCCGGTTAAGCAGCCGACAACCTCAGAGGTTGACCTGCGAGATGACACACAAAAAAAAAAAAAAAAATGGGGGAGTCAGTCGTTGTCGGACTGTCATCCTGAGCGGTGGTGCGTTGGCGAGTCAACTATGGACTATGGATATGTGTCAACTATGGATATAAATAAATCAGCATATTCTACATTGGCGACGAGGATAAAACCGTGAGTTTTCATATTTTATCAACCTAAAAGGGAGAATATTGTGTTGTGTTCAAAAGAAAATAACATTTATTTTTAAAAAGTAAATTGAAATAAAGTTGTTTTTCTTACAAACAAAAAGCCTATCTGGCGCTTGTTTTGATTATCGATCAGTCTGTCTGAGGATTTGCCTACTAGGGGTAGGAATTAGACATTCATTGTATGAACTTTATGGCATAATTGTGTCTCTGGTGGGTGGATGGATTTATTGTTGAGAGTGAGCGCGAGAAAAACAAGAGGACAATTTATATTCTCTTTTCTGGAACTACAGATAAGTAATGAATCGTTATATTCTGAAAAATATAAGGAATACTGTCACAAAATTGCTATGTAACTAATTAAATGCTATCCTGATGGTAAACAAAAACATACTGATTTAATTGGGATAGGCAGAGATGTGTGATGCCACCACATTTCAGCAGTCACGTTAAGCATGCCGTGTGCCATTAACCGGATTCCAGTTCAGACTTCTCTCTTTTATTGGGAAGTTCCTAATGGAGAAACTGAGTGACGCTACCCGACCTGGGAAACAAACCCGAGATCTTATGCTTAGTTATTTAATTTGTGATATATGATTTGTTTATCTACGGAGAATATATTATACGCAAGTGTTTAGAAAAATGGAACAGTAGTTTTACTATGAGTCGGAAGAAGATTTCTAATCTCAGATACGCTAATGACGCAGTATTGCTTGCAAAATATACGTCAACATTGAGAGAAATGCTGGAAACTTGAGACAAAACGTGAATTGTTGGGGTTATCCGTCAACAGAAGCAAGACCAAGCTCATGATTGTTGATAGCGCCGGCTCACTTACTAATGTCGACCCTGCTCCTGGCATAGACACTGTAAATAGGGGTTTTGTACCTAGGAGCCTAAAAAGGATGATGGTGGTAGTGGCAACGATATAAGATGGAGGATTGGAACGGCAAAAGATGTTATGACCCGACTGCAGAGAATCTGGAAGGACAGGAATTTCTTAGAAAATGAAGACCCGTCTAGTCCGTGCGCTTGTTTTCCCGATTTTTCTGTGTGATGCTAAAACGTGGACGATTAGGGAATCTGACAGGAAGAAAATAGATGCAATCGAAATATGTGTCTGCACATATGTGTCTATTCTGAAAGAGCTCGGTATCGAAGATCGTCTGTCCACAATATACAGCATCCTGAGCTACTTCAGCCACATTCTTCGACGCCAGGATGATCTGGAGAGGCTGATTGATCAATTGCGCGAACTTTGAGGGCAAAAGATCAACAGGGAGGTCCCCGTTACGGAGGTCGGAGCAACTGAAGACAAACAGCTTTCACAGTTTCAAAGAAATTCTCCATATAGCCACTGATTGCAACAAGTGGAAAAGCCTAACAAGCCACAGGTGGCTGAATAACCATTATTCGAGATCGCGATCTTCAGCCATGAAGGATCAACTGCAGAGAGAGATATGATTTGTTTAAAAATAGATCAAAGAGCAAATAAATAAATAAAATTTAGAAGTGAGCAGTAGAACTCCTACTGGTCATTAAATTGACAGTTATCAAAGGATAACAGTAATTGCAGTAGAACACCTACTGGTCATTAAATTGACAGTTATCAAAGGATAACGGTAATTGCAGTAGAACACCTACTGGTCATTAAATTGACAGGTATCAAAGGATAATGGTAATTGCAGTAGAATATCTACTGGTCATTAAATTGACAGTTATCAAAGGATAACGGTACTTGCAGTAGAATTCCTACGGGTTATTCTACAGGTCATTAAATTGACAGTTATCAAAAGATTACGGTACTTGCAGTAGAATTCCTACGGGTTATTAAATTGTCAGTTATCGAAGAAACTTGACTGCTAGTATGAGCCAGGGCTGAAAGTATGAGCCTCCATTAAATTGGGAAACTTGTCTAGAAGTATGAGCCTTCATTAAATTGGGAAACTTGTCTGGAAGTATGAACGTCTATTAAATCGAGAAATTTGGCTGAAAGTATAAGCCTCCATTAAATTTGGAAATGTGACTGGAAGTAAGAGCCTTCACAAATTGGACGAAATGTGTGTGATATTTTATTATGAGGACGATATGAGGACTAATGGAGGTTCCCTACCTTCAGTAGGAACGAGATGAGCATGCTGGAAGCGGGCAGTCTCGACCTACCTGGAAGCTGCTAACATCAAGAGTTGTGAGAAGAAACGTGCTGCACTGCTGTGCTGTTGCAAGACGATCTAATTACAGAAAAAGGTTTAGGAAGAGAATTCTACAAACAGGACACTCAATAACACTAACAGATAATTATAACTGTTGAAAAAAAATATAACTACTCTTGAAGCCGTAAGTCGACATATAGAAGATTTTTGAGGATCAGCACATCAACACAGGGGACAGGATATGGACCATGAAATCAGAAATTTAAAAAATAAAATGATAAGAAGAGGAAAAAAAAAATCAGGATGTGGAACATGTGGGAGCTCAGGACTCGCGTCTCAAGACGGCAAATTACCAACTAAGATTGGTACAAATGTGGGTCAAACTGATATTTTAGAAAATACTGAAAGACAATGTGATATGATAACACGGGACAGAAGGAATAAAAGGACATATGAGAGAAACAACAACACGCATCGGAATAATAAAATAATTACAAATGAAAAGAGACCACAAAATGATGTCTGCTATCGTGAATATTTGAGGGCATATCTAAACACGTCAGGGAAGCTAGTGATAATTGTATCACTTGAAAAGTAGCCAAGCCGCACTCTGGAAAATTTCAGATAGTGATACATTGGCTAAAAGCGCTTGACTCGAAGCTACTTAACAAATACCCTCCATGAGCGTGTGAGAAATTCCTCGAGAATTAGATGTCATAGGTGATGAGAGTGGTAACGGCGTGTGCACTCATAGTCAAAACCCTTGACCGCAGCTCAGGAGTAACATGTGGCGATGGATCTGTTTACAAGGAATCAATCAAATGATTCTAGTAAGATGATGGGCAGGTGCTTTATATGAGAGACACATCTGATAGTGTATCTATTGAGAATCGTTGGTACGATTACAGCCTATAGCTGTTCACAGATTACGATACGGTTTTACCAGGAACTTTATTTTGTTGAACGTGTTTATTAGACCTTTTCTTTTAAGGAAGATTCCTGTGCAGGAAGCACTGTGGAAAACCCTAGCGACAGGGCATTGTGCATAATCAAAGTTAATTATGGTATGAAGATGCACCTACGTTGTTATTGACAATAAAGTAATGAAATTAGTGTTTGTGAGAGAAATTGGACGAAATTTAACCCAAAACTCATGGGGCCATTTTGGACGATGACCGTTATACACTGAAGTCTTTAAGTTTTCAGCGTACCTAGACATATGTACATTCCAGGTTAAGGAGGATGCTAGCAAGTCACGTACCAGTTGAAGTTGATTAATGTTGATGTTGATAATAATGAATTTGTTGATGATGAGAAACCTTCTGTTATATGGTATATCCTTATGTGGTAGAAGTTCGAGTTCTATCGGTCATATTTTGCTCGACCGTACCATTAATTATTACGTAGTCGTAGTCCGGTAAGAATCGGGTTCTCTTGAGGCAACTCAAGTAGTCCGTGGGTGCGCGATGCGGATTTAACTCTGGCGAAGGTCGGGGTCTGGAGAGACCGTAGAGTATAGTCGGCGGGCGATGTTTGAGACGCGCGATTCACATCATAGAAATTCATACAGAACTTTTGATCCATGCGCTGGATGTGTGACAGCAATGCGATTATTGGTCAACTGGAGAACCATAGCGTTAGATCTCTTACTCAAGGGTTTCTGTAAGCTTGGCAGTTTTGGTTGTAGTAGAGTTGGAGATGTACCATATCAGCTGCCATTTGATAATGATAGATAGATCTGCAGTGAGGAGTTTATAATATGCATTGAAAGGAATATAGTTATGCACACACGGTACTAAGAAGGATATAGTCAAAGTTTAAACAACGCGTTTTGGACGCTAAATCCCATACTGCGAAAAAGAGTAAAGGTGGAGACAAAAGTATTCGAAACTACATAACTGGGAAACTATTGAAGGCTAATGGGAAGTTGTAAGTGGTCCAACTAAAGAAATTAACAGAGGAGAAGATACAAATAGATCAGAAAATGGAATAGAAAAGAAGAGGAAGGGTAAAAGTAAATAGTTGAAGGTGTGAATTAATGATTAATGAAATAAATAAAAAATAAAGGTAAAAAATAAAATAAATTAAAACAAGGAAGGGATGTAGTGTATGTAGATATCAATATATCACACTACAAATCGATAACAGTATTATAACGTTGCCTCGGGCGCATACGTCGCTAGGTTATAAATAACGGTCCGCGTGGTGGGGGAGTCAATCAGGGGATTCGCCAGTAACCACCCAGTGCTCACAAGTAATAGTGTCTCCGTTACTAGAGTGTTGTGTTTTTCGCGTACGGACCGTTTTCGGTGTTGTCTCTCTGCGAGTGTACGAGTGAACGCCGTTCGCTCGTACAGGCGCAGAGGGCGCCACCCGCCGTAGGATCTCGGTGTTTCCAGAACACTGTCGGTCGCGCGACGGTTACGCCTACCCACAAGTCGAGTTATTTTCGAGAAAAAAAACTTTTAAACTGTTTTGAATTCAGTGCAAACCCAAAACAATAAACTATAAGTGTTGTGATGCCGAAACCCGGCGCCCGCGGCTCCCCGGGCCGCGGCAACGCCGCATCCCTCGACGAAGACGAGCCCACCGACTCGAAGAGAAGGAACCCGCCGCTGGATCGGGCGTCGTCACTCCCCGAAATCTGGACCATGGCGTCTGGCACAGCCAGGGGAGAAGAAGCCAAAGCCAAGAAGAACCAAGCGAAGAGGATTGCCGCCGACCCGCCGCCGCCGCCGGCGCCTGCGCGCGCTGCGCCGATGGCGGCGCCGAGCCGCCCGCAATCTGATAAGGCAAGTCCCGCGACGCAACGCCCGGCCGTAACCGGGCCCGCCGCCGCCCCGCGCGCCCCTGCTGGCGCTGCCCCCGCGCTTGCCACCGCTGGCACATCGCGCGCACCTACCGCCGCCGCGCACCCATCCTTTGCGCGCGTTGTCGCGACCCCGTCTAGGGACCCGCGCCTACGTAAGGCAATAGCCCAGACCGCAACCCAAACGCCGCCGCGCATCGCCGCATATGACGCGCCCGCGACGTACTCCACCGCGTCATCGCGCGCTGGGTCACCTACCCAAATGTCATCAGACTCGGACACCGACGTGCCACCCGAGCCACGCCCGCAGAGACGCCGCCGAAGCCCCGAGGACTCCACCGATGAAGAAAGAAAAAGGTACCGCCCCGACCCGCCACCACAACGCACACGACAAGAATGTGCGTCACGGCGGCGGGACAACGCCGACAGTCCACGAGCATCGGAGGACGAAGAGGACACCACAGAGGAGGTAGGTGAAGTGCCTACACCTACCCCCACCATCAATCCCAACGCGGCCCGCGCCACCACTTCTAATGGCGCGGCCCCCGCCACCACTTCTAACGCGACCTCAGGTCAGCGGCAGAAGCGCCCCCGCTACCCTCCGCTGGTAGTAGAGCGGCTCCCCAACTGGGCTCAGCACTTCAGAGCCTTAGCAACTAAGCTGGGTCGGCCTCCTAACGCCCGTCCGTACGGATCTGGCGTGCGATTCTCGCCGGAAACAGAAGACGAATACAGGCTGATCCAGCGATATCTCACGGAACTCGAAAAGCAGAGTGGGATATCCTGGTTTGCATATTCCCTACCAGCGGAGAAGCTGGTATCCAAGCTATAAGTGTATATATATAAGTGGCCATCCGGGGGTTGCCGGCTGACACCGAACCGAAGGAGATTGAGGAAGAGCTCCGCGTACTAGGTTACGAGCCGGAGTACGTGCGCCATATTAGGGCGCGCCAAGGACGACCCGGCTGCGTATTTTACGCCATGCTCAAGAGGACCCCGGATATCCGGACCATCTATGACACCTCCGTATTCCTAATGATGCGGGGTGTAAAGATTGAAGCATGGCGTGGAAAACGTGGACCCGCCCAGTGTCATTGGTGCCAAAAGTTCAGGCACTCATCGCACCAATGCCACCGCCCGCTCGCCTGCGTGAGATGTGGAGAAGGGCACACAGCAAGAGACTGCACACGACCGAGGGAAGAGTCGGCCACCTGCACAAACTGCGGTGGCCCGCACCCGGCGTGTCACGTCAAGTGCCCTGTATTCCAGAGGGAGATACAGAACAGGCGGGCGGGAACTGTCGCCATCACGGCAGCCAACTCGCGTCGCCCCAAACAACCAGTGGACTCGCAGGCCAATCAGGTGGAGGACGGCCACGGCGGCGCGTCCCTGATGGCGGCAGCAAACGGGCCCACGACGCGCGGAGAGGCCACCTCTTCCAGGCGGAGGAGGAACAAGAAGCGTGGGGGGAAAGGTAAGGCACAACCCCACCCCCCCCGCAGAACGCGAAGAAAAACGAGAACGCGACCCAGGCAGAGGTCTCGCAGGCCCCCCCCCGCCCAAAATCATCAATCCGTATCGTATCATCAAAACAAGAATCATCAATCGATATCTATCTATCAAAACAAGGCGCAGGCCAAACCAAAACAAACCACGGCGACAAGAGGCGCCGGTAGACAACAAAACCCGAAAGAACAGAAGACAGACACTGAGGCGGCCGGCGCCTCCGTGAATGTCAATAAAGAATTTATGACCTGCGCCATTAAGATCCTGATGGACCTGATCCAGGCCATCGGGCGGGGACAGGACCCACAACAGGTCATTTTAGATGGCCTAGCCACCTTACTCACACTCACCCATGGCTAGGCCACTGCGGGTGTTAAATTGGAACGCCCGCGGCCTGCGAGACAAGGTCGCCCCCCTCCGCCATCTCCTGAGGGATCAAGACATCGACGTGGCGCTAATAAACGAGACGCACCTGGGACCAGAAGATAGGGTCAAGTTCCCAGGGTACCTCGTTTATCGCCAAGACGAACGGTCGGCTTTCAACATCAGATATCGTGGTCTGGCAGTGCTGGTGAGGCGAAGAGTCGTCCATCAAGAGCTGCCCCCCTCCACGACTTCATTGTACACGCTGGGTGTACAGATCCACGTGGCCGGCGAGGATCTCCGAATATACGCCGCCTACAAGCCGCCCGCAACCCAGATAGACCTGGCTGAGTTGCGGGCCCTGCTCTTCGCTCAACATCCTGCCATCCTCGCCGGGGACTTCAACTGCAAGCACCCAGCGTGGAATTCATATAACACGAACGCCCAGGGGAGACGACTCTTCGCGGACGCGGAAGCCTCTGGCTACACAGTGTCCGACCCAGAGACGCCTACCCGGTACCCGGACGACCCTCATCACATGCTGGACGTGCTGGACATTGTGATCCACCAGGGGCTAAGCTGCCAGATCACTCAACACGTGATCGACGACGAGCTGCAGTCCGATCATCAGCCTGTACTCGTCGTCATATCTGAAATGCAGACCCGACTGAAGCCGCCAGCACCACGTCGACTACTCGACTGGTGAAAATTCACAGAAAAGGTTGAGGCCACGACGCCGACTCGGCCCATCACTACCGCCGCGGAGGTCGATCAGTTCGCAGCCGACGTCACTGCTTGCGTACAACAAGCGATAGAAGAGGCGGTCATACCGCCGCCGGCGCAGGGGAGAGGGCTATTGCCGCCCCTGTCGCCGAGCCTGCGAGCTATGATCGCCGAGAAGAGACGCCTACGCAAGCAGTGGCAACAGACAAGATGCCCCGTCATGCGAACGCAGCTGAATCGACTCGCGGAGATGGTAAAGGCCGAGCTTAAGGCGTCGGTCACCGCGAGCTGGGAGGAACGTATTGACGCCGCGGTTGACAGCTGGCCGTCAATACACAGACTATGCCGCTCACTCTCGAATACCCCAGCCCCGGTGCGCCCACTACGAGGCACCGACGGGGCTCTTAAGTACATTGCGGAGGACCGCGCGGAGGTCTTCGCCGAGCACCTGGAGCGTCAGTTCCGCCCGAATCCAACCGACGAGCACGCACATGTCGCAGCAGTCGAGCAACACCTTGGAGACTACTTCGCGACGCCGATAGCTCCCGAAGAAGACCCAGTGTTTTTCTCGCCGGGCGCAGTCAGACGCGCCATCCTGAAAACCAAGCTGAAAAAGGCTCCCGGGGCCGACGGCATCACCAACGCCATGCTACGCCACCTGCCCCACCGTATGGTGGTGGCGCTGGCGCGCCTGTTCATGGCGGTGCTGCGCACGGGGGCCTTCCCTGCTGTTTGGAAGGAGGGGCGAGTCATCATGCTGCCCAAGGCGGGGAAAAACGTACTGAAGCCGGAGAGCTATCGGCCCATCACTCTGCTGCCCACCATCTCCAAGGTGTTCGAGTCACTCCTGCTGCGGCACCTCACTCCACACATCACCCCAAGACCCGAACAGTTCGGATTCAGGGCGGACCACAGCACGACGCTCCAGCTGTCGAGAGTACTCTACCAGCTGTCCAACACGATGAACAAGAAAGAGTACGCGGTAGCAGTACTCCTCGACATGGAGAAGGCCTTCGATCGCGTATGGCACGACGGTCTAATTTACAAACTGGCCACCTCCGCCACGCCCCGTCACGTAGTAAAGGTGGTCCAATCTTTTCTGTCCAACAGGAGCTTCAGGGTGGTGGTCGACGGAGCACTTTCTTCACCCCGCCCCATCGACGCGGGAGTACCTCAGGGCAGCTGCGTGTCGCCTGCGTGTTACTCACGTTACACAGACGACATCCCCACCACGGCGGACGCGACGCTCGCGCTGTACGCCGACGACGCCGCGTACATCACCACCTCGATGAACGCGAAGTACGCGGCGACGAAGATGCAGCGCGCGCTTAACATGCTCCCCGAGTGGCTCGCCAAGTGGCGGCTCTCCGTAAACGTGAGTAAAACGCAGGCTATTATCACAGGCTCAACCCCTCTGCCACCACCCTTGGAGCTCATGGGAGCCGAGATCACGTGGGCGCCGCAGGTCAAATACCTCGGCGTCACCATCGACCGTCGGCTCTCGATGCGGTCGCACGCCAAGCAAGTCGCGGCGCAGACAAAGGTAGCCCGCTCACTGCTCTATCCAGTGCTCTCGTCCCGCCTCCCGGTACGTGTCAAGGTGGGCGTGTACAAGTCGTACATACGCCCCCTGCTGACATACGCCGCCCCCGCCTGGTACGTCCTCACAAGTGAGACGACCCGCAGGCCGCTCCGCGCGCAGCAGAACGCAGCGCTGCGGACAGCAGTAGGTGCCCCTCACTATGTGAGGAACGACGTAATCAGGCGGGACCTCGGGATTGAGGGCCTGGATGAGTACGTGCAGCGCCTCGCGAAGGCGATGTTCGCGCGTGCCGACGCCTCTGCTTGGCCTTACATCAAGCACCTGGCGCCCCTGCACGCGCGCCCGCCAGACGCGAGGAGGCTGCCCAGAGATCTGCTCCCGACAGACGTCGCGGCCGCATCCCCCCCGGACTTGACTCCTGGGTAAGTCGCCCCACTTTACACGCGGCTTACTCAAACAACTATACTACTCATAACAACACTTCACCTAGTACGTAACGTGTTCTAAGTTAATATAGGCACGTTACGTACTAAAACACTCATTCATGACTCTACATGCGCTATACATAACTAGCACCGAATAGCAGCGCACGCTATTCGGTGCAGACGCACTGAGCGGCGACACACAGTACAATGCCGCTCACACATACATTCTCGGCTCTGCGGTTCGAAACGTAACCGGCTAAATCTGGAAGCGGGACGAACGAGAGCCCCGCACTCACTATAGGTGCGTCAGAGTCGGCACCCTCGTCGCCGGTCGGCTCCCGCTGGGCTTCCCCCGTACGGGGGTTTCACCTGGCGGGGTCAGACCGCCGGGGTGTCGTGAAGAAACGACGCCGAAAATCGGCGTCGCGGCGCGCCTATAGTCACACAATAGCAATTAATCACGCGGGTGTGCGTTGCCGTTCACTTTTGAACAGGCGCTTTCAACGCACACCCGAACATCTACGCCGCTACTAGGCAACCCGAGGACGGTCCCGTATTTACGGGACACGGCATGCTCCCGCGGGAGTGGGGCAACCCCCCGTGACCGCTCGCCGCGCCCCTAACGGGGCGCAGCGACTGCCCAGACGGAGGGGAGTCAGTGACTCTCCGCCCGACGCTCGCCCGAGACGGTCGTGCCGCTCTGCGCTCCCGATCGTTCTGTGTCTGTGTCATCGCTACGTCGCGCTCGCCGTGACGTCATTCGTAGTCGCCGACTACAACTCTCGATCCGGAACCGCCTTTTTCAAGGCAGTGAAGGATATTTTGTTTCTATAACAGAGTATCGTCAAAAACAATTTGGTTTGGCCCCTTCAGGGTAAAACCACAGTTTCGTGGTCCTTGGTTGGAAACCTCACGGTGTCAACAATACCAAGGGGGTGCTGACCCGACGCACCCGCTGATCCCCTTCAGGGTGAAGCAGTCAATTGGAGTCGAGTGCTAGGTTTTGGCCTTGGGAGATCTCCTAGTCAAACCTAGTTACTGAGTTTCCTTTTCAGCTACACACCTAGTGTCGGTTGGGTGTGTCTACCCCTTCGCACTAGACCCAATAGGGCCCGGCTCGCACAATAAGACTGGCGACCGGTTACAAGCTTAGGGCTCACCATTAGGTACTCAACTCCCAGTCTCTACCCGACTGGGAGGGTTACACATCCCCGGACCCATCCATCCGGGGAGTTAGGCCAGTTAGGATTTAAATAGGTCCCCCGCGGGAGAGAAATCTCCAAAATTTCCCCATTAAATTTTTGATTCATTCGCCAATCATGGCAAACTCCAATATTTTGGAGATATTGCTAGAAATACTTAAGGAAAACCCTGCTATTTCTGCCAAATATGGCGGAAAAATCCAGCGTGAAATCGCTAACTGTCCTCCGGCTACCGAAGCCAACGTCGCTGATTTTAGTGACGCGCTTGACAGCCCATTATCTCCCCCGCTTGCTGATCAAGGCATTCCGGTTGGTCAATTCACGGAAGTGTTTATCAACTCCGATCCCATTGTTCATCGAACAACGAACGACTTCCAGGTAGATAGCCCTCTATCGCTCCCGCCCGCCGACAATGTCGTGCCGACCGCCCAATTCCCGAAATCATCCATTGTTTCCGGCCCACCTACTAATCCCATTGTTCATAAAACAATGGACGCCGCGCAGGTGTGCGCTGCAGTTGAATTCCGTGAAATGGACACCACCGAACCTGTATCCAATAACAACTCCGACAATGATTTGTCATCATGCCCCTCGTCCTCGGAAGACGACTTTCAAGTCGTCACCGGTGGCAAGAGGAAGAAAGGGAAAACCTCCCAGGCCAGCAAGGCCAAAAAGACCACCGCGTCGCCCCCGTCCCCAACTCAAACGCCCGTTCGACCCGCTAGCCCCGTCCCAACTACCTCTGCTCACGCGCAGAATAGTCGTCGTCCCAGCCCGATAGCCCAAACTTTCTCAGCTCAAAGGAAGCAACGCCCTCCGCCCCCCTTTTACATCCAGGACAAGGGTAAATGGACTGATGTGTCCAAGATGTGTGTTGATCGAAAGATCAACTACACAAACGCCCGTGCCTGCCAAAATGGCATTAAAGTCACCGTCCCTACGTCGAACGACTATAGGGAACTATATCGCGCCCTCCGTGAAAGGAATATTTCCTTTCACACTTTCTCCTTCCCCGAGGACACGCCCACTCGTGTTATTATTAAACGTGTCCCTAAAGAAATCCTAGTACAGGATATTAAAGACGACCTTGCCGATCAAGGTATACCAGTGATCGCCGTCCATCGCTTACATAAAGCGAGAGGCGGTGAATTGTACGACATGGTTCTTGTCATTTGTGAACCAACCGAAGGTCATCAACCGATTTTCAAGATTAAGTCCATTTGCTCCCTATCCGGTATCTCAATTGAAAAGCCCTACAAAACCGCAACAGTGGGACAATGCCACCGTTGCCAACTGTATGGCCATGCGCAGAGCAACTGCTATGCGACTCCCAGATGCGTCAAGTGTCTGGGCGAGCACAGCACTGCGGACTGCCCTCGGCCCAAAGACCGAACCCTCTGTTCGGAACCACCCAGCTGCGTTCTCTGCTGCCAGACCGGTCACCCGGCAAACTACCGCGGCTGTCCCAAAGCCCCCAAACTCGCTCCTAAATTAGCGAAGCGCGCCAACGCCCGCCAACAAAGAGAGGCACCTTCCTCTCAAATTCCCCAACGTCTCGCTCCTCAGAGACCATCCCCGTGGAACAGGCTAAACCACGAAAAAGCCTTTCCCTCCTTGGCCACTGCCAAACCTTTGCAGACACTGATGGATATACCCATCGCAGCGCAGATCCTGCCTATAGCCATGGCTCCAGAGGCCACAGCCAGTCCCCAACCCGAGCCTCAAACCACTGCTGCTCCTGCAGCCAAACAACCGCCCAATCCCTCACCCGTCGCGCACGGCGAGTCTTGCGGCCAGACTCTACTGCGCCACTATAGAATATTTATGACCCGCCAAGCCAGGTCTCTCCGCGATGCCCTTCTGGCTGCCGAGCAGCAGAATAACGGCAAAATTACGACGGCAATGTACAGCCAAATATTCAGCACACACAGTGATGTCGTGCTAGGCCTCGACCAGATGGATGCGATGGACTGATCCAATGGATTCCCAACGCACAAACCACACTAGGCCTCGATCCCTCAAATTAGGTTTTTTCAACGCCAATGGCATTTTCAACCAACGCGCCGAAATAACTAAATTCCTCCGCGACCACCAATTAGACGTCCTCCTTATACAGGAGACTCTTTTGAAACCCCACCGCGCTGACCCCAAAATTGCGAATTACCATCTAGTTCGCAATGACAGAACACGCTGCCACGGCGGCGGTACCCTTATTTATTATAGGAAGGAGTTATACTGCATCCCTCTGACCCCACCCGCGCCTCTCTCTCACCTAGAGTACTCTGCCTGTCGACTAGGCATGACTGGTCATCCTCCGATAACCATCATCTCTGCCTACTATCCCCCACCATCGGTCGCGTCTCTTGCTTCAGACGATCCTATCGCGCTCACCAGCGATCTCACGACTCTCTTTGGCCTGAGTGACTCCGTCTTACTAGCGGGCGATCTCAACGCCAAACACCCCGCTTGGAACAGCAACACGACAAATGCCAGAGGCAGAATCGTGTATAACCTAGGCGCGACCTTAAACTATGACGTCATCGCTCCGATGACTCCCACCCACTACCCACACGACCACAACCATAGGCCCGATGTCCTCGATGTGGCGCTCCTAAAGAATGTAAACCTCCATTTACACTCCATAGAAGCGCTTCACGAACTCAACTCGGATCACCGTCCCGTTATCCTACACCTAGGTTCCCGCTCGGGTAACCATGATCCTACCCAACCTCCTCCGACCCAATTGATCACCGCCTGGAGGAAAGTAAGTGAAAAACTGAAATCCACCACGTCGCCTCACTTGGACACCATTCCTGACCACATAGTCTCAGTCGCTGACACGACGGCGGCGATCGACTCGCTTACAGATCACGTACAATCCGTCCTGAACGATTGTTCAAGGGAAGTTCCAGTAGCGGTAGACCACCGCTGGAAACTCCCGGACGATGTACGGAATCTGATAACCGAGAAGAACGCAGCCATCCGTGCATACAGCGCTTTTCCCTGCGCCGCAAACAAAGCTCACATGCGCAACTTACAGCGTGCTGTAAGGAAATGCATTGCCGAGCAGCGTAATGCGAGCTGGGACAAGATGCTGAGCGAACTTGAGCCCACCCATCTTGCCTTCTGGCAGCTTCAGAGGAAGTTACGATCCACTGAAGAGGCCACAATGCCTCCTCTCATTCGTCCCGATAAGAGTGTCGCCTTCGATAACTCTGAAAAAGCAGAATGCCTAGCCGACAGCCTAGAGTCCCAGTGTTCTCCCAGCTCTCAACCAGTAGACCAAGCCCACCTCGATATGGTGAACGCCGAAGTCGAACGTAGAACTTCCCTTCCGCCCGTCGAAGATCCCGATAATCCATTGGCCCCCATCACTCCTGATGAGGTCCAGGATATCATTAAAAGTCTCCAACCGCGAACCCAGCTTATAGTGCTAATGACTGCCATCTTCAACGGCGCATTGAGCAATAATATGTTCCCCGCAACCTGGAAACAGGCCACCGTCATAGGTATTCCCAAACCAGGCAAGCCCAAGTCTGACCCGTCTAGCTACCGTCCCATTAGCTTACTCAACGTCCTCGGTAAAATCTATGAAAGGCTTATATATAAGCGGCTCAAAGATTTCGCCGAAGCAAAGAGTCTTATACCCAATGAGCAGTTTGGATTTAGAACCGAACACTCATGTATCCAACAAGTCCACCGCATCATAGAACACGTCAGCGCCGGCTTCCAACGGGGCGCAATAACGGGAGCCTTATTCTTCGACATAGCGAAAGCGTTCGACAAAGTCTGGCACAATGGCTTAATCTATAAGCTATACCAACTCGGCGTGCCTGACCGTCTCGTGCTCATCCTACGGGACTTTTTATCGAATCGCACCTTTCGTTACCGAATTGAGGGGGAGCTTTCCTCCCCCCATCCCATTCGCGCAGGAGTTCCTCAAGGCTCCGTACTATCCCCCCTCGTTTTCACGCTATTCACTAGCGATATCCCCAAGCATAAAAATACTCAGCTAGCCCTATTTGCCGACGATACGGCTATCTATTATACCGGTCTTAAACCCGATGCTATCGCTCGCACTCTCCAAACTTCCGCAAACACTCTGGCCAAGTGGTTCCGGAAATGGAGAATCGAAGTCAATCCAGACAAAAGCCAGGCAGTCCTCTTTTCTAAGCCGCGGATAAACCCACCCTCCCCCCGTCCGATTACCATGTACGGCAAGCCGATCCCCTGGGAAAAGCAAGCCAAATACTTAGGCGTGGTCCTCGATAAACACCTTTCCTTCGCTGAGCACATAAAGCAGGCACGTTCGCGCGCCGCTTTCGCTCTAGGTAGGCTCCACTTCATTCTTAGCTCCCGCAGCAAGTTATCACTCAGGTGCAAGCTGCGTATTTTCACCGCGGTCATCCGACCCATCATGACCTACGCCTGCGTTGTTTTCGCACACGCAAAGCCCTACCTCCTCCATAAGATGCAGACCCTTCAAAACCGATTCCTCCGTAGAGTCACGGGAGCCCCCTTTTATGTTCGAAATGAGCTTCTTCACGTAGACCTCAAGATGCCCACCATCCAGCAGTTCATGAAACGTGTCTCCAAGCGTTTCTTTGATACTGCAATCCAACATAGGAATCCCCTTATCGTATCGGCCGCCCAATACGAACCCTCGCGTATCTCTAAGATTCGCCGACCAAGGCATACTCTAGTCACTCCCGATGACGCATTCACCCTGCTCCAAGAGAGCCGTAAGGAAACCAGCACAGTTTACAAAAACAAAAATCGACCATCTTTCCGTCCTCGCCGCCGAGGCCCGCCGCGACGTCCCCGTAATAGTCCGCCCCGACCCTTGCCAGAGCCAGCCCGCGACGCTTAGCCAGTAGCTTTAAATTCCCTTATTAATAATAATAATGATATGATCCAGCCTGTCCCTAGCTGCCCTCCCCCTGCGACGCCCTAAGCCGAGGTCCGTACCCCACAGGGGGTGCCCTTAGCGTGTAGTCGCCTAGTTTGTAAGTTTTTAATAAGCCCTGGCTGGAGGCTTTAATTAATTTATTAATTAAGGCAACCACAGGCAAGCCCGGTTAAGCAGCCGCCAACCTCAGAGGTTGACCTGCGAGATGCCACACACAAAAAAAAAAAAAAAAAAAATGGGGGAGTCAGTCGTTGTCGGACTGTCGTCCTGAGCGGTGGTGCGTTGGCGAGTCAATTATGGACTATGGATATGTGTCAACTGTGGATATAAATAAATCAGCAAAAAAGAAAAAAAAAAAAATTCTTTTTCACGTGAAAAAGAATCCGGCCACAAAAAAGACTTTAACAGCTCAAATTAAAGAAAATTGTAATGTTTCGGCTCCAAGTTTTGATTTCGATTCTCCCTCCCTTAGAATTACCTCTTCACGAGGTATATCCCATTTGGTAGAAACGAAGTTAGGGGACGGTGATATTAGCGGAGCTGCCAGGATTCTCTTCAGCAGCGATGTGGTGGCACCTTGTTCTTCAGAGACTCTCGAAGCTCTGAAGACCAAACACCCTGCCCCAGCGTATGATCTTGCTTTTCCCGACCCTCCTGATCCTGATATTCACTCCCTCACCATTTCAGGTCGAGAGGTAATCACAGCCGTTAGCTCGTTCCGGAGCGGCTCCGCTGGCGGTCTCGACGGCCTGAGTCCGCAGCACCTGAAGGACCTCATTTGTTCAGGCGCCGGGGTAGCTGGTGAGTCGCTCTTGAGGGAGCTGACGGCTCTAGTTAACCTTATGCTCTCCGGCAAGGTAAACGAATCTGTCATCGATATTCTGTATGGCGCCAATTTATGTGCGCTACGCAAGAAAGATGGCGGCATTCGTCCCATTGCCGTGGGAACCACCTACCGCCGTATGGCAGCCAAGATTTGCTGTAAATTTTATGGTGAGGCTGTTTCGGAAAAATTTCAGCCCCTGCAACTTGGTTACGGTTCCAAAGGGGGCTGTGAGGCTGCCGTACACGCTTTATCGACATACCTAAATTCTGGGAAAAGCGAGGCCATTCTGAAGGTTGACATAAAGAACGCCTTCAATTCAGTTAACAGGGACACTTTGTTGGCTGAGACTAAAAAAGAATTACCCCAAATTTATAGTTTCCTTTGGCAATGCTATAGAAATCCATCCAAATTATTGTTTCGAGACAATCTATTAGAATCAGCTGTTGGCTGTCAACAAGGTGACCCTCTCGGGCCAGTGATTTTCAGTTTAGCTATTCACCCAATAATTCGAAAGCTAAATTCTAAATTCAATGTTTGGTATCTTGACGACGGAACCTTGGGAGGTGATGTAGAAAATATTTTAGCAGACCTAAATTTCTTAAAAAATGAACTACATTCTATTGGCCTTGACCTCAACCTTTCAAAATGTGAATTATTTTTAACAGATAACACTGACAGACTACTGACTCTCTCTAAATTTAACGAAATAGCTCCTGGAATTCAAATTATTGAGAAAAGTTCTCTCCGTCTCCTTGGTTCTCCAATCTTTGATACTTCCTTTCCCGACTTTATTGCAGAACAAATTAATAAATTCAATGACGTTTCGGAAAGATTGCTCCAAATCAATATGCACTCGGCCATCACTATAATTCGTTTCTGCTGTTTCGGCCCTAAATTAACATACTCTCTTCGTGCTTCCCATTTGTGGAAGCACCATCAACTTTTAGTTCAAATGGATCAAATTATCAGACGAACTTTGTCCTTAATTCTGAATGTGGCTTTGGATGACCGAGCTTGGGCCCAAGCCTCTCTTCCCATCCGCATGGGAGGGCTCGGAATCCGCAAAATTTCTAGTATTAGTTTACCGGCTTTCATTTCCTCGGTCCACAGCACTGAGAAATTAATCAGGAATATCCTGGCTTCCACACTGATTGATTTCAATGTGCCGTGCTTCACTGAGGCTATTGATGCCTGGAATCTCGCTTGTCCGAATTCTGACCTACCTGTTATACCATCTTCCCAGAGGCGGTGGGACGAGCCGCTCTGCAGAGTAGTTCTGAATAATTTACTAACCACGTCTGCTACTTCTGCTGAAAGTGCTCGTCTGCTGGCTGTGGGAAAGTGGGAATCAGGTCTTTGGTTACATGCTCTACCGTCCTCAAATCTTGGCACTTTGTTCGACGACACCACTTTCCGCATCGCTGCTTCACTACGCCTAGGAGCCCCTTGTTGTTCCCCTCATCGCTGTAATTGTGGGGAAGCGGTCAATAGCCTCGGGCACCATGGTCTCTCTTGCAGCCGTAGTGCGGGTCGTTTTGCACGACATGCCAACTTAAATGACATTATCCGGCGAGCCCTTGTCACCGTCGGCGTTCCAGCCGTATTGGAACCCATTGGACTGGCGCGTGACGATGGCAAGAGACCGGACGGCATGTCATTGTTTCCTTGGAAGATGGGTAGGCCTTTAGTGTGGGACGCAACTTGTGTCGATACTGTCGCGCCATCCCATCTTCCCAGTTCATCATGTTGTGCTGGCGCTCCCGCTGCGGCTGCGGAAAACCTCAAGCGGCGTAAATATAGTCATCTCGGTGATAACTATAATTTCGAGCCGTTTGGGGTCGAAACTCTCGGACCGTGGGGCCCGTGTGCTCACAGCCTTTTTAAAGAAATATCGAAAAGGCTCGTTGACGCTTCCCGCGACCCAAGGGCTGGCTATTTCTTTGGTCAACGGCTAAGCATTGCCATACAACGAGGCAATGCCGCCAGTATCTTAGGTACGTTGCCAGCCGACAGCGTTGAGGACGAATTTTTTGATGCTTTATTGTAGTTTGTATTTTAGTACATAATTTTGTATATTTGTTGTAATTAATTGTTTAAATATATCCAATCAGCATATTCTACAATGATAGTTTTTAAGATTACTAGAATTGTATGATAATTATATATTTGATATGTTCTAGTACATAATATATATATTATATGTATAGTATTACAATATTGTTTTATTGTTATTTATTTATTTAAGAAAATATCATACAGGGAGGCGATTAGGTTATCACATTAAATTGTACAGCAGGTATTACAAGTTGTTAACAGTCCGTAAAAATAATGAAATAAAAAATGTTACTAAAATTAAGAAAATGCATTTTTCAAACAAAATAAATGGCATTACTGGTAAAAAATTATAATCCTTTATAATATTAGTTTACTGACCTGTAAAATCGGCAACACTGTGGTGCCGGCGCCGGCGGAGTTCGCGCCGAGTGATTGGACAGCTGATTATGTTTATGCAATACCTATATGATGTTGTGAAATATTAAAATGGGAAAAAGGTCCCACGGCTATAACATTGTTTATTATTAAATTATTTTCATTGTATATGATAAAATACCTAATATAGAGTACGTGGTTTCATTTAATATGATAACTAATCGCCACGCTGTATAAAGCGAACAGAAAATCTTGTTACGAATACACTGAAAAAATTATGAATTTATTATTTTATGATTTAAATGATTTTTTTTTAAAGATTACTAGCAATGTGGGTACAATTCACATTACCTACTAACTCCTCCAACTAAACTAAATATGCTTGTGTCTGGAGTGGGTTCACGGCAATAGTGTAATGGGTGGGGTTCGAACCCGCGACCTCTCGATCACCAGTTTGACACCTTATCCATTAGGCTATTGACGCATAAATTCATTTTCTTTTTCAGTAAATTATAAAATAGTAAAGAAGTATTCAATATGAACGAGCCTTAACAATTTCAGAACAAGTAAAAAGGCGTTGGCCCCACCCCTACCAATGATCCGTCTCACTCTGTCAATATCGGAAATGTGCGAGAGACATACTCAGTACTCGTTTGTTAAAAAAAAAAACAGACTACACCTATGTCTTTATCATAGTAATATACTTGTGAAATATGTAGATTAGCAGATTATTTGGATACTAATATAGGTATTTACGGTAGAAGTGAACGTGGTATTGACTGCGTATCGCGACCTTAGTGGATCGCAACATAAAACTTCATAGTTACAAATTAATTCGGTTTTCTATAGGCTACATTTTGGGGTGTGTGATGGAATCCAATCATCATTGGACTAGAAGACAAACGGCGATGCACCATCGTTACATGGTGGACATTCCACCCATACGCACAAAAATTTTTGGTAATGCTTTCATTATGCGTACAGCTTAGGAGTGGAATTCCCTGCCAGAGTCTGTATTTCCTGATAGCTATAACCTAAGGATCTTTAAATCAAAGGTACTTCTAACTAGTAATAGACTTCTAAGTAAGCGTGCTTCATCTTCGACCTCATCTTTACTTAATTTTACTACTACTAACTACTTAATTTCCACAATCTACGACGCATAAGTGCTGCTCGGTGATAACAAATATCGGAGTTACTCCCTCTATGCTCTAGTCCCGCTATGCTCGACTCGTAATATAGGTACCTACTAAAAAGTTTCACTATGCACGAAACCACAATCGCTTACAGTGATGAAGAAAACTATTATAGGGTAATATTTGATTTAAACATTACAAAGTAAATTAAAAAAGAACCTAGTATTTAAATATGTTATCCTATTCCTAATCATCATTATACTCAAATAGGTCTAGGGTTGCCAGATCAAAAATCGAATCTCCGGAGTAAATTCTGGATATTTGATGAAAATTCCTGACTTTCTTTAATTTAATATAAAAATATTATATTTTTTTTTTATGTTTCACTCTTTCATTCGATTGTAGAAATTCCGGACGGTTTAAAATTCCCTCCGCATTCCGGACAAAGACCTATATTACCGGACATGTCTGGAAAATTGCGGTCGTATGGCAGCCCTAAATAGGTCCGGCTTTGCGCTTATTACACGAAGCATGTGTTGAACTGGTTTTTTCAGGGTAACTTTAACACGACCCTTTCGCGAATCACTACCGTGTCCTTCTCTTTCACTATTATGTAAATAGGTAGAGACAATATGACTGTATTCTTATCTTGTAGCTGCAACTTACTGATAAGGGTAATTAGGTTCGTTTTCGGCAAGTTCTTCTTTAACAATGTCGGGTGCAAGTTGTTCAAGTAGTTTCTACATTTTAAAACAATTGACAGTAGACGTAGTGGAAAAAAATTATTAGTTGTAATTCATTCAATTAATAAGACTGAAATATCATGAATAAAGGTTTTTTCTGGGTGGGAAAATCCTCAACCGACTCCTGCTGTGGGAGGAGAGGAAGGGAGTGTCAGACTTCTACTGACTAAAAACCCACCCTGTACCTTCAGCTGCCCTTAAGTTCCGGGGCCGCGATATCTCGTTAGAACATTCCCGTAACCCCGGCAGGCAATGGCCTTATGGGGCCCCGTCACTGGTGCTGACAGCTCATAGAGGCGCGCGTGGAACTCGACGTGCCGCCGCGACTGATCCGGGTCTGGTCCTAACTAGGCGCGGACTTGCGGACGGCGAGCAGTACGTCGATTCTGTACAATTCGAACAACAACTCGCATCTCACATAGCTATTCACTGTCACTTCGCTTATGGTTCAAAGTGACCTTGATTTTGCATTCTGTAAACAGCGTCGAAGTGACGGAGGAATTACCTTACCGAATGCCACTTCTCACGTGATCTAATACTTTATCTGTCAAAATCTTTAGCTCAACTCGCTGACACGCTCTTAATTAAGCAACACAAAACATTAATTTTTAACACTGCAATTCTAAATAAACGAAAAAACACTTAGTATGTCCACAAAAAAATCATTCAAAACAAATTTTAGTACTAAATTTATTCCCTTCATTGGCCCCTACATTTACAACAAGATAAATAAAATTCTAAATATATATCCATTGACTAGTAAGTCCTGTAAAACTATAGTAAGTACTTATCTCCAAAAACTTACGTATTTGGAGACAGAAAAACTGCTAGAAATACCGGTATAAACTATAATTTTTTTATTTTAATATGAGTAATTCCATCTAATATCAATACGCTATACGTGCAACATTCAAGCTTCCATCTAACAAGCACACATCCTCTCACACTCATACACTCACACCCACATATCACACAAAGAGAGAACATACTACACATATACTTTCTTCTTTGTCATTGTTTAATTTACTTATTTTATGTTAAGTTGCTATTAGTCGTCCATTGTATCGGTTACTCAAGGGGAATGGCCTTGAGAGCCGAAATACAGGTTTTGCCTAGTTCGGCCTCAAGTTCTACAACTTTTGTGTACGATTAAACACTATCATTAAGCACTGTATTATTTTTAAGAAACAATGTACATATATCTTGGAAATAAAATTTATCTTATTATCTTATCTTACGCTCGCAAGGGTAGCGCTAGTGTAAATTCGAATTAACAACCGAGTTTTTAGAATGCCAATCAATAAACTCACAGTGGATTCAGATTCGAAGTTTAGAATGAGATAGATAGATATAATACTCTTTATTGTACACCAATAATTTAAACAAACACTTGATTTACAATAATGCAAAAAAAAATGGTTACAATGGCGGTCTTATCGCTGATAGCGATATATGAGGTCTTACAGAATAACACAGCAGGGGTAGCTCACCGTCCGCAAGCACACGCCTACGGTGGCCGGAGATCGGCTCGCGATCCCCGACGACCGGGGCATCTCCCACCGCGGCTGGAACGTGAGTAAGAGAGTTGCCTCTCCCTCACGCGTTCGACCTCCTCCTTCGCTAGCATGACTGCTTCGCAGAATGTCTATCAGGCTTAGATTTTGCATTTTTTTTGACGTGACATCGTCTTATAATTCGATGAAGCTGGCTGCACGCACGAAAATACATGACTCATGCGGCGTTCCCTCGCTGGCTGGCTAGCCTGCTGACCTCGCTCTGAGGCGTTCCATTTAAGAATGGAATGCCTCAGAGCGAGGTCAGCAGGCTTGAAGTGCAAGCGAGAGCGCGGAACGAGCGACAAAGAGGCACAATCGGCCTCCGCGTTCGGTAGCGTTCGACATCTGTCTCTCTCCTACTTGAGTGAGCGATGCGTCCGCGTGGACAGCTGCTATACAATAATACATTTACATGTTTTCGTCAAGTATGAAGTGCAGTGAAAAGTGAATGTGGTGTCAATTGTTTATAGCAACCAACCATTCCATCAGTATTTTCTTTTGACGTCGCCACGTTCAACTATCGTCAGTAAACCGACTTTACAGACAACCGACTTTTTTTTTTGACATGCTGGCGAAGGAGGCCGAACGCGCGAAGGAGAGGCAACTCTCTTACTCACGTTCCAGCCTAACTGGATGCAGCTGAGTACTAGTGTTTTACATGCAGCGACTGCTTATTTGACCTCCACAACCCAGTAGCTGGGTAACACGATACCCCGTGACAAAAATAATGTCAGATTTACCGGCTTAATGTGCTTTGCGAGGCACGGGGGTTATCACACCACCAACTTCCAAACTCCGGGCTACTACTGAGAAATTCCTTACAGAAACTCCTAATAGCACTCTTTGCCCGACCTGGGAATCGAATCCAAGTCCTCGTGCTCAGTAATCGCGCTTGCGACCACTCGACCAAAAAGGGAATCATCTGGTCGAAAAAGATCATATGTTTTTCATCCAACCTTTTTAGGGTGCGTTTCCACCAGAGATGTTCGATGGAAATGTGTCGTGCGAGGATGTCTCACTGTGCTGTGAAAATGTGTGGGTGTTTCCACTAAAGCTGTGCGATGAAAATGTGCCTACGAGAATGTGTAGCAGAGCTGTGAAAATGCGCATTAATGTGTGGTGCGAGGATGCGCAAACCTCGCAACACATCCTTCTCAAGACACATTCCTCGCAACACATCTCTTGCACACATCCATCGCACACATCCCTCGCTTGTTTTGTATGCGTAAAAATCTAGCTCCGCTGAGCCGTTTCCACCAGAGCTGTGCTGACCGAGGCGAGGTAAATGAAGCGATTCTATTGGTTCTTTACAAACACATCCCTCGCTACGCATCCTCGCACATCTCTGGTGCAAACGCAGCCTTACAATATCATTGGTTTCTACCAAAATGCATCAGTAATAGAATTAAAAAAGCAACGTACTTTTTGGTCAAAAAACTTAGTGTATTATATTCTCTTTGTTTTTGGTCAGTGTCAAAATTGTGACAGGACTGAATTTTATAAACAAATATACCAATTTTTTGTATTTCTCATTATTAATTTACTTTTTTAGGATAATCATATTACGTCTATTTACTGATAAAAATGGGTGCTAAGAAAAAGACCGATAAAAAGGAAAAAAAGAAAAAAGTAAGTAAATAAGGATCAAAGAAAAGCTACATGAAAAGCCGGTTGCATTCCAAGAACTAAGCCTGCCGGGGTTGTGGGAATGTTCTAACGAGTTACCGCGGCCCCGCAAGGTAACGGAAGGCAACTGAAGGAACAGGGTGGGTTTTAAGTCACTAAAAATCTGACACTCCCCACCCTGTCTCACCCAGAGCGGGTGGAGTCATTTGATAAATTTTCCCACTGAAAAAAGCTAAGATATAAATAAAATAGATTTTTCAGACGTAAACCCCAAGCTATCATGTACAAACCGTATCATCTGCACTTTGTCCCACCATACTCAAACAATCAAAAATCACTACATAGTATAAAACAAAGTCGCTTCCCTGTCTGTCTGTCCCTATGTATGCTTAGATCTTAAAAACTCCAACCACTTTTGATGCGGGTTTTTTTAATAGATAGAGTGATTCCTGAGGAAGGTTTTAGTGAATAATAAGTTAAGGTTTTGTGTAGATTAAATGAAATACGACGATATTACTTCAACATGTCGGAAAGAATTAAGCCTATAGCTTTAATCGAAAATGCTGCCAAAACCTTTTGAGTTATAAAAATACAATGTATGTGACGGGATTGTTTCTCTTTTATAGATCTACAAAAAAGTACGCGATGACAAATGTCTATCTTCCAAGAATAACCCACAATAACCATATTTTTCTTTTAAAAATATAATTAAAATGATGGTTTATTTACGATGTTTTTTAACAGTACAGTATTATTTCTTATCTAATTAAATACGTCAGTTATGTTGAGGATTTAATGTAGATCAAAATTGCTTTTTACACTATACCAATAAAATGAAGATCTTATTAGTTATCGCCGATATATGAGTGTGGCAAATTACCGGACGAGAAGTTGATTAAGCAAAATCATATATGTATAAGCAAATATAAACTTTATTACCCGAGCGAAGCCGGGCCGGGTAGCTAGTATTCTATAAAATAGCCCGGGTCGACGGCGCAGTGACGGGGCCAGATAGAGCCATTGTCTGCCGGGGGCGGGAATGTTTAGTCAGTAGAAGTCTGACACTCCGCTCCACCCGAAGCGGTCTCCTGCTCTCTCTCATCAATAACTCTTCAGTCATTAAGCGGCAATTACCTAATGGATAATGTGTCGGCCTTGTGATCAGCAGGTCATAGGTTCGAAACCCACCCATTACACTATTGCCGTGATCCCACTCCAGACACAAACGTGTTTGGCTTAGTTGGAGGGGAAACCAGATTGCTAGTAATGTGAATTCTACCCACATTGCAAGTTCTCTTTTTCAATCAATCGATCTCACACACACATTGATCGTAGGTACTCTTTAAAGAAAAAAATATTATCCCACCGAAAAAAGGTTTTTTTATATAATAACTAGCTTCTGCCCGCGACTTCGTTCGCGTGGGAAGGTTTTCCCGCGCAAATCCTGATCCCGTGGGAATTTCGGGATAAAAAGTAGCCTATGTGTTATTCCAGAATGTCAACTATCTACTTGCCAAATTTCATTCAGATCCGTTCAGTAGTTTTTGCGTGAAAGAGTAACAAACATCCATCCATCCTCACAAACTTTCGCATTTAATAATAAATAATAATAATAAAAATATTTATTTCATAAAACAGGATAACACATTGCACTTTCTATATTTGACATTACGTATAGCATATAGCATGTAACAATTTGTTACGCTTTAAGCACAGTTTTATACTCTATCTCTTAAACTAGGTCAGGCCTGTATCTTAAGAGATAGGGTTCAGCCATTTACATTTTAAAAACAGTATTATGCACAAGTGAACACTGTGTTGATTTTATACACAAAAGTTATTATGAAATAAGTACATAAACAAAGTACCTTTCTGTAGACGTATGTGAGAATGTTGTGTGTGTGTGTGTGTGATGATGTGTGTATGTGTGTGATGATGCAAGTGTGTGATTATGTTAATTGATGTAGCGATTATATAGTTATAATGTAGTTTTTTAGTGAAATATTACGAGATATATGTTAGGAGATTCTCTGTTGTGAGGTAATCCTGCTGCAATAACCATTGAGTGATTTTATGTTTTAGCGTGTGCCTGTTTAAATCAAGTAAGTTTAGTTTTTGTGTAGTTTATTGTATATGTGTGTACCAATGACGTAAAACTGGTGTTTCGCAAATGAGGTTTTATGTCTAATACCTGGCGGAGTGTTCCTGCGTTTTTCCGGGTTGGATCTGGGCATGGCCCGGTGTGTTCTGAGGACAGACTGCAAGATAAACAGCTGTCTTACAGTTAATACCTTACATTCGTTGTACAGTTGTTTGGTTGGATATCTGTACGGTTTCTTTAACATTACTTTCAGTACGGCTCGTTGAGCCCGCTCTGCCCTCAGCAGATTTGTTTTAAATGCACCACCCCATGCAGTGATGCAATATCCAATAATCGACTGGCACAGCGCAAAGTAAACCATTTTTAGAATGCCTATGTCAGCCGATTCTCTAAGGGATTTAAAAACATAGATAAGATGCGTTGTTCTGCTTGTAATCATTTCAAGCTGTTTATCCCATCTTAGGCCGTCATCTATTTGCAAACCTAGATACTTCACACAGTCTTTTCTAGCTAATTTTGGGCATGAACATGATGTTGAGTTTATGCAAGAGTGAGCCGTTATGGTAAAGTCATGCGATGGTTTGGTATTTCGACGAATTGCGAAAGTAACGTAACAAGATTTGTCAACGTTTAGTGTGAGCAGATTTTGGTGGAACCAGTTCATTATACTACGAAGGGCTTTTTCTGCCTTTATTTTAACCGCCTCCCAAGTTGGTCCGTAGATAATGATCGCAGTATCGTCCGCGTATGCGTAGATCTTACAGTTTGGGAGAATCATTCTGCAAAGTTCATTGACATAGATCAGGAACAATGTCGGACCTAATATGCTACCCTGGGGCACACCGTAAGTCACAAATTCCTCTTTGCTGAGGTACGAATCTATTTTGACTTGCTGGGAGCGATCCTTGAGGTAATCTTTGAAGATGTTGAGTGCAATGCCACGTACACCCAACAACTCCAGCTTCGAGATAAGTTTGGGAACAGAAACTGTGTCAAAAGCCTTCGACAGATCAAGAAATATACCTAAACACTTTTCCTCATTGTCAAGTTTTCTTGCTACAAATTGCGTATGATCCAGCACAGCATCTTCCGTCGAAACCCCGGTCTTGAAGCCGTATTGGTTCTCAGCAATAGAACTATGTTTTTGTAAAAAGCTCTTAAGTCGTTTGTTAAGAATCTTTTCAACAACTTTTGAAAGTGAAGGGAGGATGGATATGGGTCTGTAATTGTTGACACAGGTTCTGTTCCCACTCTTATATATTGGATGAACTATAGCTTTTTTTAGTCCGGCAGGGAATGTTCCCGTTTGTAAGCAACGATTGCAGATATAGGTTATTGGTGGCACTAGTATGTGGCGACAAGTTTTCAGCAGAGTTGATGATATACCGTCCCAACCTACAGCACAGTCATTACGTAATTGTAAAATTATTGTTTCTACTTCACTTTCATCAGTGTCAAGTAAAACCAGGGAGTTTGTTGGAGGAGATGACATTGACTCCACGCATGGATCACTGTCTGCGGGTGTCCTATTTGGAGCAGGGCCATTTATTAAGTTTGCCGCTAAATTTTTGCCAATATTACTAAAGAAAGAGCATACTTGGTTTACAGAAGAGTGAGGACTATCACATAGTTTTAGCAACTCATCAGGACTGGTTCGTTCTTTGCGTGTATGAGTGATATCTTGTATGGTTTTCCAAAGAGCTTTGGGATTATTTTTTGATTTTTCTAGTTCAGTTTTTTCAAAGGTTACTTTAAGTTTCCGAAGCAAATTATTACAAAAGTTTCGATAGCGTGTATATGTTACTTTTAATGTTAGGTTATTAGGTGATTTTTTGGATCTTTTATGGAGCATATTCCTGTTTTTAATGCATTTTAACAAGCCCGGGGTAATCCAGGGCTTTATAATTCTTTGTTTCCTAGGAATTTTAATTTTGCTAGTGTGGTTAGTTATTACGGTAGATATCCTCAAAACAAACCTATTCAGGGCTTCATTTGAATCATTTATACTATAAATATCCGAAAAATCTATGTTTTCAAGTTCAGCTTTAATCGCATCTAGATTAGGACGGGAGAGGGTGAATTTATTTGTTGGAGTTAGGTTCGTATTCGTTAACGTTAGTACAATAGGTTTATGGTCAGTGTTGTATGATTCAAGAATTAATGTGGTTGAGGGTAATTTGGACTTTAGTAAAACGTGATCAAGACAGTTTTCTAGCCTTGTGGGCATTAAGTGGGTTGGTAGTAAGCAATGAGAAGCATTTATTATCAGATATTCCAAGCTGTGGGGGCACTTATTTCCCGGTTTTATGTCAAAATTTAGATCACCAATAAGTGCGATATTTGGGTAGGAGGAAAGGTTATCCAAGACATTGTCTAAGCTGGACAAGAAATTGTCTATACGGTCCACACTATTGTAAGACGGTGAACGGTAAACAGCAACAAAAGCAAACGAAGAGTCAATCTGACACACAAGGGAGTTGGCGTTTATTATGCTAGGTTCCCAAACTGTAGCATTTAGGCCAATTTTAGTGTAAATTATTACACCTTCATTTTGATTTGGTGTAAGTTTTGTCGAATGTGACAGAAATCCATTAAGTAGTGGTGGGTTATTTATTTTGCTAAGCCAGCACTCAGTAAGCACAATAATATCAAAATTAATTTCAGTCGAACATATAAGGGTTTGGAGATTATCAACATTTTTCTTTACACTACGTATATTCATATGCAATACTTTAATGTTACTCTCGGAAAAATTTATATAATTTTTACAGTCTTGTGGATTGCAGGAGAACGAGTTATTTAGCCTAAAGATGTCTAAGTCGTCATTTATATTTATTATGGTATCCATTTATAGTGTGAGTAGTCACTAGATAGGGGCATAGGGTAACTGATTATAGCAATAGTATGAGAGAGATAATCACTCCTCGTAAAAGTTATGAATGCAGAAGTGTGTGTGTTTATAGGAATGTATGTGTATGTAAGTATTTTGTACAGTATACTTGTAGATGATATTTTAATATAGCTGTAGGTAAATATATTTGTTTTGTTGTATGAACGTACGGGTATGTATCTAAATAAAATAGGAGTTAGATCATGTACTGATTGTGTGTTGATTGAGTAGTCAAGACAGAATGTACTTAATATTAACATTAAACTATGAACAAGAAACAAGTTTTTAAATAACAGGGTTAGTCAGATATCCTTCAAACCTAGGTCATGGAGACATTTATCGGAAGTTATAAGTACTTGCTTGCCACCGACTTTCTTACGTAGGAAGATGTTGCCGTTGCTAATCCAGCAGAAAGTATAGTGATTCTTCTTGGCAAATTCACGTGCCATATAGAACAGTTTTTTGGAACTGGCAGGTAATTGTTCGGCGACATAAACTGGTTGCCGTTTTCCAGGAATACCAATTTGTTCAGTGTTCAATTTATTATCTTTTATTACTATATTTCTGTTGTAAGTCCGGATAGCAGATACCAATTTCTGCTTAGTTTGTACTGACGTAAACTCTGCTATGATTGGGCGTGCTGTGGTAGCAGGAGTGGATTTTCCAGGTAGGCGGTATATATCTCTTAATTCAGGTTCAGTGATAGGAATTCCAACCAGCTTCCCAATGTTGCAGACGGTTTTGATTAGGTCATTTGAATTCTCGCTATCTGTCAGTGGAATATTTCGGATTTCAATGCCGGCTGAGCGGGATTTAAATTGGAGATCGATAATCTTCTTTTCTAAGGTTTCTATGTAGCAACGCTGTTCCAGTCTTTCCTTTTTAAGTTCCTCAACTTCTCTTCGTAATTCTTCAAAATTTTTATTCATAAAGAACATTGATCGTTCTATCTCCGCATTTGTCTTACATATTTCAGCATTAGACTCTTGTATCTTAACGTTCTGGAGCTTAATTTCGCGAATATCAGCCGCTAATTTTGTCATAAGGGAGGTTTGTTCTTCCAGCTTCTTGCGGAAACCAGTGTGTTGGGCCACTTGTTGGTTAGAACCATCCCCACATGGTGAATTTTCGGGTCTGGGGCGTTTATTCCTGCTGGTAACAAATTCATTAACCGTGATTGCTGTGGTGATATCCGGTTCTGATTGTGTTTGAGTCAGGTTGACAAGTTGAGACTTCGGCGGAGTACGTTGAACGCCTGCCATAGTGCCCGACAGTATGTGTTTTGTAGGCCGAATTCGTATTCGATATGCGGTTCGTAGCTCGTAGCGTAGGTATGTGCTATGACGTAGCACGTAGCACAGCGGCACAAGATGACGTCAGACGCTCGTAGCACACTGCTAATTCGGAGCTCGCTGTTACTTGCACCGTGGCGTAGTGGTCGCACGGGTGGCGCCGCCTCTTTCACCTCACTCGACGCAGGTTCAAATCCCAGCAAATCACAAACAGTTTTTGGAACAGATCTTCAATAGGTAGTGTTGAAAATAGTTATATCTCTCTCTAGTAACGCCCAGTGGGAGTACACGACAGGTTTAAACACCGAGAGTGCGACAAGGAATCAAAAATCACTGGATACACCAATCACAGAAATTACAATTAGAAATCGCGAGGACAACCGACACACGTCCACTTGCTTAAGCGCTCGAGAGCTGAATCCGAATTTTTAATATTAGTAAGAAATTTATAATATTAGTAAGAAGTAAGAAGTAAGATAGTAAGATAAGAAGTAAGATACATACACATTATAGATAAATACACCCAGACAAAGAACAAATGACCGTGCTCATCACACAAACATTTGTCCTGGGTGGGAATTGAACCCACGACCTTACGTATAGCAGTCAGGGCCACTGACCACTAGACCAACAGGCCAGTCATATATAATTGATAGGCTTACGTTTGACCACCATCTCACCTGATGTTAAGCGAGGATGTGGTCGAAGATAAAGCACGCCTGCCCAGCAGTAACTATTCACTCTTGATTTAAAGACTCCCAGGTTATAGCTATCAGGAAACACAGACTCCGGCAGGGAATTCCACTCCATAGCTGCACGCACGATGAAAGTATTCCCAAAACAACAATGCAAATGTCTCTTTTCTTTTCAGGACATAGAAACTGCAGGTATGCATCGTTGTTTCCACAATTGTACAGACGACAGCACTTCAGTCTACCCCAATCTATCAAATTTTACCAATCGAACATCAACCTTCCACTATTGTGATAAGGTTGAAAATCTATTAAAGAAATTTAACAGATTGAGGTAGGTTCCAGTCTAATTGTTAGTCGCCGAGTCCCAGTACTTCACGTCCACAACTGACAGGGTAAGACGAAGGTCTCATCATCTATTTCATCATTGTCTTTCACAACCCAGTACCTGGTACCTATAGTTGGTTCACGTTAAGAAAATAGTGACGTCATCTTTGTCTGCGCCTCTCGACCAATTAGGTCCCAACAAATTAGAAAGCTAAGTTCACAGTGACTAGTTGACTGCAGATCTTTTGGCGAAACGGTTGTCTTTTATGCGTTACCTACCTAAAATAATTTAAATTAATTTAATCCTATTATATATTAAAAAAATATGTTGGTGCCAATAACTCAACCTTCAAGATGAGTGATGTAAAAAAAAGTATTTTGTGACGCAATAACTTTAATAGATCGATGCTAATCGACGGAAGAAATGCTGAGACCACGTGATACAAAAGAAAATCTTATGTGAGATTTGGATGACGTCATAGAGAACGCAGAACAAAATTCTTTTATAATAAATACAAATGAAGATTCTAGTGACACTGATTAAAAAATAGTACTAATTTAAGACAATTCATTTGATTTTTGTCTATTAAACTCAACCTTTTTAAATATAAATTTAATTTTGAATTTGTACTCTTTTGAAAAAAAAAGAAAATACAAAACCAATAACACCGACTACCGAAATTAAAATTATTCTTGGCTTTGTAGTGTTTTGATATGGAAGTCGGTTTTATTTTTTGCAAAAAAGTTTTTATTTTCGCGCTTTTTGTGGGTCAGTTTGTAATTAATCTAGTTACAACAGCCAAAATGTCAACTACTTACCACCTTTTACAAAATATTGCTTTTCCCAATGCAGAGCCTTTAATTTTTGAGGTTCACCATCAGCTCAACTTCACCATATGCATTGTGACGAGCATAAAGTGCCATCCATATTCAAGTAATCGAATCGCAATCCACAAAATATTTATTATTGAGTAGTTTCGGTGGCTATCTGTGGTCTTCATCATCAGTTCCACTTCCCCAAATGGTGCTTTTCAAGAGCAACTGCACAAGTTACTATAAGAAATACCCAAAACGCTATAGGTGTGCCTATAATATTTAAAGATTGCCCTCGATTTTTCCATGACTCCATCATCAGATCCTAACGTGATGACAAAGTTGGTCACTAGAAAGTATACCCTTTCAAACTAAAAAAGAATTTTTTAAATCGGTCCAGCCGTCTTTGAGATATGAGGTAACACACATAAAAAAAAGAGTTGAAGACAAACTGAGAACCTCCTCCTTTTTTGAAGTCGGTTAAAAAAGAATTTTCCAAATCGGTTCGTAAATGACGGAGTTATGCGCGAACAAAACGCAATGCAGACGAAAAGATCGTCAATGTAAATATTTTTTTAGACTTTTGTTGATTTTTCAGAAACGGCTTGTCCGATTTCGAAAAAAATTTCATGGGACCATTTGGAAAGTATACCCTTTCCAACAAAAAAATAATTTTTCAAATCGGTTGGCAAGTGACGGAGCTATGCCCGAACAAACATAAAAAAAAACATCCGAATTGGGCATAGCTCCGTCGCTCGCCAACCGATTTGAAAAATTCTTTTTTTGTTGGAAAGGGTATACTTTCCAAATGGTCCCATGAAAATTTTATCGACATCGAACAAGCCGTTTCTGAAAAATAAACAAAAGTCTTAAAAAAAATATTTACATTGATGATCTTGGCTTTGTAGTGTTTTGATATGGAAGTCGGTTTTATTTTTTTGCAAAAAAGTTTTTTTAAGAAGTCGGTTAATTATGAAAACACCTTTACCCTGCAGTTCCACTGATGACGTCACTTTTTTCTTATCGTGAACCAACTATAGGCACAGACTTTCTACCTACCTGTAACGCTTGCCAAAGAAGTACAAAACACAGCCGGGACTAATGGCTTGACGTACTTTCCGAGGAATCTATATGTTAACATGGTAACCCATCCACATATCCACCTCGGCAAACATCGCTTAACTTTGAAAACCCTTAGTCTACGGGTCTACGTTACTTCAAAATAAAATATTATGATGAATGTGAAGTTATCAATTTCGACTGCTAGTTCGCTCGTCAGCTGTTTTTTCTGGATTTTGTGAGAGACCATCAAGGCAAGGCAAGCTAATATTAAGCCTGCAATACATGTTGGCCGAGCGTTGTCGAGTGAAGGCCAATACCAACATGTAGATGGTATATTTGCCTTGTCTTGCTATCGCTCAGTGTCAAGCCTAGTTGGCCGAGTGAAAGCCAGCGCCAACGTGTATAGAGGTCATTTGGTGGGTGTATTCCCGTTGTCCCCGTAGTCCGTGTCCCCGTTAAAGGGCACAAAGGGAATTTAATAAAATAATTAAAATTACTTCCCGTTGTCCCCGTACGCTGTCCCCGTTAATTTCTTGTAATATATGCTTTTCAAATTATGCCCGTTGTCCCCGTTGAGTTAAAATTAGAAGTGAGAGTGCCTTAATCGAGCTAATATTGTACATATACAAATGAAATTGAACTAAGGACTACATATAAAATTAAGAAAACACATAATATCTAAGCAATAGCTACACATGTGATTGCGACACAAGTATTTATAATTTACGAATGTATTAAAATTAATAATGAAATAAATGATAATATATAGATGTTGATTATTACCAATTCTGTAATCTAAATAAATGTGATATTATTAATAAGTATAAGATCAAAGTTCTGTTTCTAGTCAATTTTATTTTAATTGTTTTTTTTTCATCATTATGTTTAAGCTTTAAGTTCAATCCTATTTTTGTTTTTATTATCTAAATTGTTTTTATGCAATGTTAATTCTGTGACGTTATAGTTAAATAGGTATATTAATGGGGTATGTTTTTGTAAGTATAACATTTAAATACTTTGTGTTTCATTCCACCCTTTCATTTAAAACTAAATCAAAATAAATAAGGTATTTAGTAAATAAATAAAAATTTAAAGGGGACAACGATACGTGAAATCTTAACTGTCCGTTATCCCCGTTGATAACGGGGACAACGGGAAGTAATTTTAATTATTTTATTAAATTCCCTTTGTCCCCTTTAACGGGGACACGGACTACGGGGACAACGGGAATACACCATTTGGTGCAACTTGTCTTCGCTCGCCGTTGCTCGTGATCACTTGCCTCACTTCGGATCGGTGTCGGTTTTTGGTCACAAATTAAAGGCGCTCGCCTGCGCTCGGCCAACGTGTGGGCAGCTCTACAGACTCTCTTCTACATTGGCGTTCGACGAACTTGTCGAACGTGCGGACGTTATTTCTTGCCTTGTACCTATTTGCCAACCCTCGCGTTGGCCTACGCTCGGCCAACATGTATTGCAGGCTTAAAATTTACCTTTTTCCATACTGGACTGGATTTTATACTCTGGTTTGACAGTTTTATAACTAAAATACATAGCTGACCTGGCAAACGTTCTTTTGCCGTATAATTTACCTCAAGTGAAAAACAAATATTGCAACTTATTCTCAGCCCTACCTAATACACACAAAAAAATGGGTCAAGCGAGATTTTAGAGCAATAAAGTTTAATGAATCTTAATTCTCACAAGGACATTTTATAGTTCACTTACCTATAAATAATTTAACAATAATGAATCGCCATGTAATGAGGAACCATGCAACAGAAACAGCAAAAGGGAAAAACAATACCAAACACATCAAAAGGCTAAATGTATTGGGAGATGAGAGATAAGAAATGGGAGATATTTATATATCCAAAGTCCAGAGAGTTGTCAGCACTAAATACAAGACCCGAAAAGGAATAATGTATGTGTGTATAGATGAATTGTAAGAACTCCGAGATTTCTAACAGTTTCAAAATTGTTAATTAGTGTCTTTTATTAATTATCCTGTTTATCGTTACAGAGACCCTTCAAGAAGAGGTTCTGGTAGCTGCCACAGATCTGGAACCAGAACCTGAAGAAGTCCAGTTCACCGAAACTTCGTACACCAGCGCCTCTTTCGAGTCCTTACCTCCTCTGCCTGAAGGTATACCTCCTTCAATGTCCTTAGTATCCATACTACACAATATTAATATACAATACTAGCTTGTGCCAGCGGCTTCGCCTGCGTGGGAAGTTTTTCCCGTGTAAATCCCGATCCCGTGAGAATTTCGCAAAATTCTTTCTTAGCGGATGCCTACGTCATAACATTTACCTGCATGCCAAATTTCAGCCCGATCCGTCCAGTGGTTTGGGCTGTGCGTTGATAGATCACTATGTCAGTCAGTCAGTCAGTCACCTTTGAGTTATATATATTTAGATTATTAAGCAATATTGTTAAATGTGTATTTTTTTATATAGTTGATAGGATTGCGTTTGACCATAATCTCACCTGATGTTAAGCGATGATGTGGTCGAAGATAAAGCACGCTTGCCTAGAAGTAACCTATGTATTCACTCTTGACTTAAAGACTCCCAGGTTATAACTATTAGGAAACACAGACTCCGGCAGGTAATTCCGCTCCTTAGCCGTACGCACAATGAAAGTATTCCCAAAACGTTTCGTGCGTAATGAAATGAAATGAAATATTTATTTTGTAAATTGGTTATAAATAACACTTTTACACGTCATGTTTTTTTGCGTGTTAAGTTTAGCTAGACGAGGCCGGTATTTCCTAACTGACTACTCTGAGAAGAAACACCGAAACAAACTCAGAGGTCATAGTCTCTTTTAAAGTCCAGACAATTTGTATTTTTATATGAGAAGCATGTAGGTTCACGTCTGTGTCGTATGGGTGGGATGTCCACCATGTAACGATGGCGCATCGCCGTTTGTCTTGTAGTCCGATGATGTCTAAATTTTGGTGTACAATAAAGTATATTCTATCGCTCTATACTTATGTTTACGTAGTTTAAAACAAAGTCGTTTGCTACCTGTATACACTTTTGTTTTATCTAATTTTGTTTATGTGCTTTTATGAAAGACATGTCAGCCCCATCCTTAATATTATTATAGCTTATTATTATAGCTTAAAGTTATATGATAGCTAAAGAATTCGAGTTATTTTTGTAGGACCATAACTAAAGGTCACAACTTTTTAATAATCTTCGAAGCTGGTAGAAATAATGTTGATTGGATTATTCCCACATCAATTTTATTTATTTTATAATCCTTAAAAAATAACTCGCGTTCCACTCCGTTCCGAGCAAGGAGTGTGCTCAGCAATTGTTATACGTCTTCTATTTGATAGCAATCTGTGCAATTATCCTTTTTCATCAGCCTTTATTAATCAGCCTTTTTCATAAGAAATGCAAACTTTGCCGATAGACCACTATATGCTTTGATTTTTCCAACTCCGCAACAGCTTTTAATGTGGTTTTCAAAAATACATAGATAGTTATTAAAGAGGAAGGTTAGTTTAATCAATATGTATATTATATTATTTTTATTTTATTATATATGCATATAAAACATTACTATATTATATTATATATTATATTATATAAAGCTAAATTACCACTGACTGACTGACTGACTGACTCACTCATTGACATAATTGTTCTCCCAGATGGTGGATGGGGAGGTGGGTATATTTTGACAGATTCGTAAACAAGTAACTCTCAAACCTACGGGAAAAGTGCCAAACCTCCCCTTTTCCCCCCCCTTCTCCCCCCCCCCCCCCCTATCGTATCTCGGAAACTACGAGACCCGTATTTTTTTCTTTTTACGGATTCGTATAGAGGAGGCTCGGTTAAGTAAAAACCATTTTTCAAAGTCCCCCTCCCGCCCCCCTTCTCCCCCCCTTTAGGCGGATCTCGGAATCTAAGAGACTTGGAACATTTTTTTTTTCTTATTCATTTAGAGGGGCAATGCTTTAGTCGAAATACTTGTGCAAACCCCCCCCCCCCCATTTCCCACCCCCTCTTTTTTTTTTTTTTTTTCACAAGCACGCGAGGTGCTTGCACCTCGCGCAACACGCAAATACTAAACCCCCCCCCCATCTCTCCCCCTCACCCCGCCGCCACTTTTTTTTTTTCACAAGCACGCGAGGTGCTTGCACCTCGCGCATCACGCAAATACTAAACCCCCCCATCTCCCCCCATCACGCCCCCCCGTTTTTTTTTTTTTTTTCACAAGCACGCGAGGTGCTTGCACCTCGCGCAACACGCAAATACTAGTTATACTATATAAAGCTAGATTACCACTGACTGACTCACTCACTCACTCATTGACATAATTGTTCTCCCAGATGGTGGATGGGGAGGTGGGTATATTTTGACCGATTCGTAAACAAGTAACTCTCAAACCTACGGGAAAAGTGCCAAACCTCCCCTTTTCCCCCCCCTTCTTCCCCCCCCCCTATCGTATCTCGGAAACTACGAGACCCGTATTTTTTTCTTTTTACGGATTCGTATAGAGGAGGCTCGGTAAAGTAAAAACCATTTTTCAAAGTCCCCCCCCCCCCGCCCCCCTTCTCCCCCCCTTTAGGCGGATCTCGGAATCTAAGAGACTTGGAACATTCTTTTTTTCAGATTCATTTAGAGGGGCAATGCTATAGTCGAAATAATTGTGCAACCCCCCCCCCCATTTCCCCCCCCCCCTTTTTTTTTTTTTTTCACAAGCTCGCGAGGTGCTTGCACCTCGCGCAACACGCAAATTCTAGTTATACTATATAAAGCTAAATTACCACTGACTGACTGACTGACTCATTGACATAATTGTTCTCCCAGATGGTGGATGGGGAGGTGGGTATATTTTGACAGATTCGTAAACAAGTAACTCTCAAACCTACGGGAAAAGTGCCAAACCTCCCCTTTTCACCCCCCTTCTCCCCCCCCCCCCCCTATCGTATCTCGGAAACTACGAGACCCGTATTTTTTTTTACGGATTCGTATAGAGGAGGCTCGGTAAAGTAAAGGTAGGCGCAAGAAGCTGAAATTTGGCATGTATGTTCTTTAAGGAGTGAAGGGTAGCACTAAGAGAATATTTTTGGAAATTCTCCCGCTAAGTGGATTAAAAAGGGGGTCAAAATTTATATGGTCAAAATGTTATTTCTTCGTTGGATTTACTTGAAACTGTATATAAATTCCTCAAGTGACGTAAGCAAGCATTAAATTTTTTTGTAAATTCGCCCTCTAAGGGGGTCAAAAAGGAGGCCCGAGTTTGGTACTAAACTTTTCATTTGTCAAACAGGCTCATTTCGAATTTTGTACATAGGTTTCTCAAGAGATGTAAATGAACACTAAGACCCCGTAAAAAGGTAAAAATGGGGTACAACTTTATATGGATCGTTTTCTTTTTTCAATAGATTCATTTGAAACTTTGTAAGTAGGTTCCTCAAGTGATGTGAATGAGCACCAAGAAAGGATTTTTGTAAATTCCCCTCCTAAGAGGTGAAACAGGGGGTACGAGATTATATGATTTTTTTTATTTCTTCAATAGATTCACAACTTTGTACTTAGGTTACTTTAGTGATATTGCCTAATGATATTACGTTACAGTATTTCCGCAATACCCCGGGGCAATACCGTGGCCCTAGAACGTAAGAAAAATATAAATATTTGGATATTTAGTTTACATAATGAGGGTTCGAATTTAAATGAAGTTTATCTCCTCTCTAACCTGTTTATACTGGCAACTAATAATAAAACAAACAAGTACATATTTTAATTATAAAACCGCCTTCCAAATACCTACAACTACTACCCAGGAACTAAACAGCAAAAAATAAGTGAATTGAAGAAACTAAGTACCTACCTTTTTAACTGATTTTGATAAAAAAAAAACTGAAATGCAAGAAACAAGCACATTTTTATTTTAAACAGTGACAAGCAGGCGAGACACAATTGAACATTTTTTTTAATCAGATGGGCTCAGGAGCAGTCGGGTTTTTTAGATTTTTTAAATAACTTTTTTATGTACTTACATTGTTAGGTTTAGCAGTGTTTTTAAAATTTAATGTTTTAAATCCTAATACATGAATTTTAGACTTAACAAAAAACATATTATATTAAATTAGATTGTTTAGTGCGACTGCCAAGTCAATCTATTTATCTGTACATCTATACAAATAATATCTATATCTATACATATAATAAAACAGTAAAAAAGTCTGTCTGTTTTTCTGTCTGTACACGCTAATCTCCGGATCTACTGGATGGATTTTAATAAAATTTGGTAAGTAGATAGTTGACATCCTGGGATTCGGATTTACGCGGGAAATAGTCAAACGCGAACGAAGTTGCAAGCAGCAGCTGGTTTAAAATATAAAAATATTTAATGTTGGTATGGTCACTTTAAGATATGGTCACTATTATATGTTATTACGTAAGCTAATTACGTAATTACTTAAGACAAAGGGATTCTTAAGTAGGGACTGAATAAATTAGCCGACTTGGTATTACATGGGTCACCCAACTATTTACGGTAGAAGAACTGAGTTGCGCGACTTGGATTTTTTTACAAGTTATGTTTTGGTTGGCATATATTATGTTCAAATAATGCATACCTGCATGAAACGAGACACTGATTACAAAAAGACGTACAAACCAATCCTGTGACGTAAGTTACATCAATATTACGTTGCCAAGGCAACCGATAAACACAGTCGTATCTCAACAGCGAGCGAAAACAAAATCAAATAAAAAACAATTGAACAGTATTTCACAATAAATTGGTTTCCAATCGAAGGGGTAAGTCTCTGTCGATACCATTTTATGTCCTTATTATGCAAGACGGTTCGGTAAAATGAATAGGCTTGTTTTAACTTTAATATTATTTATAGGATAAGAAAAAATGGGGTTAGTTAATGACTGCTCGATTTTTATTTTTGTACGTTCATTGTGCTTACGGCTAAGGAGTGGAATTCCCTGCCAGAGTCTGTGTTTCCCGATAGCTATAGCCCAGGGGTCTTTAAGTCAAGAGTGAATAGGTTACTTCTAAGTAAGTGTTCTCCATCTTCGACCACATTATCACTTACCATCAAGCGAATGGTGGTCAAAAGCGAGCCGTTTATCAATAAAACAAATTCTTTTTACACTTCATTTTAAGTATATGAGTTACTTTGGACACTACTTTTGTTATTTCATTTAATGGTAAGCAATGATGCGAAAATGAAGCTTTACCTAGAAGTAACTTATTTACTCTCGACTTAGAGAACTCCAGGTTATAGCTATCAGAAAAAAACATTCTGAAAAAAATGCAAGCGAATCAAGTGACTTTTTAGCTTGATTGACGATATCTTGTTTAGATTAATCAAAATCTTAGTTAAGTTGATCATTTTTTTTTTTTATTTAATATAAGTTCGCGTTGACCACCATCTCACCTGATGGTAAGTGATGATGTGGTCGAAGATGGAGTACGCTTACCTAAGAGTAACCTATTCACTCTTGACTTAAAGACTCCCAGGTTATAGCTATCGGGAAAAACAGACTCCGGCAGGGAATTCCACTCCTTAGCCGTACGCACAATGAAGGTATTCCCAAAACGTTTTGTGCGTATGGGTGGGATGTCCACCATGTAACGATTGCGACATGATTGCAGCAATACTAATTCAAATGATTGAACGCTCAAGCAAGTTTCTTGATTACCCTTAACATGACATCATTGTAGAAAGAGACAAGTTAAAAAATGATAACTGTAACAAAGTATGTAACTTAGTTGTGTCAATCAAGCATTTTGTTTACTTCAATAAAGATCATTGATATTTTATTAAGTTGATTTGACCTGATAGCATCTATCATTGCAATTAATTTTATTAATCATACAACTTGATCAAATAAGTTCCTTGATTGTGTTTATCAAATACATAATAATCTTGGTTGGAGCAACTATGTTTTGACTTGATTGCTGCAAATAGGTTTAGTGATAACTCCAATCAAGATCACTCAATCAAATAAAATTGGTAGCTGTGATCATTGTGCTTGATAGTCTCATATGCAAACAAGTTACATAATCAATCCAAACAAAATCTTGATTTGAGATTTGAGAGATTCTTTATTTGTTGAAACATGAGTACACATACAGAGCATGCAAGTTATTAAAAATCACATTATATAGATCAGTCATGTTTGGCCTTAGTGGCGTACAAATATTTAAATGTCACTGATATAAGTTAGTGGATAATTATAATATTAAATTAAATAAGAACACAATAGTAAAATGTCAATTTTGAAAACAAATAAATTAAATATATGGTCATAATTACGTAACAATTATTAAATGTCAATTAAAATTATTACACATCAATTTTTTTACAGAATATGTCAAAGATGTATTGATAATAGGTATTGTTACTACATGGTATTAAAAGTTGTCATTGAGGAATCCGCGAGTTGACAGTAGGTATAAAAATTTAAAATAACTATTTAATTATGTAAATCTATTGATATGAAGCACAAAATAGTACAAATGAAGAAAAGATTATTATTAATTTATTTTATTTTCCCTTGTGAAAAATGAGATTTTTTTATCAGTGAGTCACGTGATTAGAAACACCAATCAGAAAACGAGACGTCATAGTTCAATATTTTGTCAGCTGACTGGTTATCTTTGGTTGGTGCATATGACAAAATAAGAAAAGAATAACTAATAGCTTGCTATTAATATAGTAATCTGTATAACTAACTAACTGCTTGCACTGTCTGTACAGGTCCGCTCAAATTTGCGTGGTTATTTCCTCAAAAGATTACCAAAGACCATTGGCGTATGTAAAGATATTTCCCAGGGGGGGCCTGGCCCCCAGTAGTAGAAGCGATGATCGCTTATCAAAGTTGCGTCAACTCTTAACGTACGAAATGAAAATTTTCACATAAATTAATTTAACATGTGACGCATAACGGAGCCTTGCATGAGTGAGTGTGACTCGCACTTAATTTTTCAGCCATAATTGTTTGTTAGTCAAAATTCTCGGGTGGGCACCAGACCATTCTTGGGTGGGCTCGACCCAGCCGGCTCCCCCCCATCCTACGCCTATGCCAAAGACATGAACCTACATGCCTCTCATATACAAATACAAATTGTCTGGACTTTAAAAGAGACGTTGACGACAAACTCAGAAGCAGTTTGTTTCGGTGTTTCTTCTCAGAGTAGTCAGTTAGGAAATACCGGCCTCATCTAGCTAAACTAAACACGCAAAAAAACATGACGTGTAAAAGTGTTATTTATAAACAATTTACAAATAAATATTTCATTTCATTTCATAACTAACTCTCTCTCTCTTCTGGTTCATTTGTCTTATCGTCCTGTAATAGTTGTTCGATGAGTTCCTTTTTTTGTCTTTTTAAAACAGCAGATAGCTAGATATATTCTTTATTGTACACCATAACAGTAAAACAAATATGGACTTAACAACTAAAAAGGGTAGGTAATACAATGGGCGGTCTTATCGCTAAAAGCGATCTTTTACACTACAGACAACCTTTGGATGGATTTGACACAGAAGTTCTAACCACTTCTTGTGAATATCTCTTTTTAAAGGGACATGAATAAATAGTTTCGCTGGCGTTTTTATAGTAGTATTCCCACAACAAGGTACTGCACCGCACTAATAATAATTTTTCACGTTCATAATAGAGTAAAATATCATAAAATACCCGAAGTACATTTATGCGCCAAATGCCAGGAAAGTTGTTTTTTGAACGATGACGTCATACGTAGTCACGTGACCACAATGCCACGATTTAGGCCATAGTTTTTTAATAAATTAAAAAATTACTTATATTTTAATTGAAAGGTTAAGTGATGAATAAAATATTATTTTACGAGTACACATGAAGCGTTTCGAAGCGTTTCAAACAATTTTTACATAGTTGTCAACTCGCGGATTCTAGAATACTGTAGTATGCTTTCCCTTCAAGCAGTATCTTTAATTTATGTTTTAATTTACGGACATTAAGTTCTTTCCAACTATTTGGGAGCTTATTGAAAATTTTAGGGGCCATGCAGAAAACACTCTTGTGCATCAATGCTGTTTTGATCTATGTAAAAAGAGAATACTGTCATCACGTCTACTATGGTTGCGATCAACCACGTCTGATTGACGTGGAAATAAGTGTCGATTAGATTTTACAAAGATGACAACGTCCAAAATGTAAAGGCAAGACAGAGTTAATATTTTATATTTTTTAAAGTATGGCTTGCAACTTTCGGTTGACTGTAATTTAAACATAGTCCTGATGCACCTTTTTTGGGCTTTAAAGGGTATGTCCTTGTCAGTTGAGTTGCCCCAGAAAATGATTGTGATATCTGTTTTTTTTTTTTTCAGTGCAGACTCTGGTTGGGAATTGTACTTATTTATTTATTTATTTAATATAGGCACACCAACAACTTATTTACAAGAAAATAATAATGATTATAAACATTCACGAGAGGGTCCTGTGTAAATAAGTCACTTACAGGCATGCACATCATTCACAAAAAAGCACGAATCTAAGTATAAATATGTATAAAATTAAATACGAACATAAAACAAAACTTAAGTAAAAATAAAAGTAAAACATACCAATAAGATTAAATAAAGTTAAATTAAATTATTATTACTAAAAACTAACTATTATTATTAAATTACAATATATACCTAACCTACAACGAATTAAAATTATTTATCATTATTTATTTAATTTTAAAATATTATGTATACAATTAAATTAGAAGCGGGCAGTCGATCACAGGACAGTACTGCTTAGCTTTACGCGCAATAATAGTAATGCCAAAATGTTTTGTGTGTATGGGTGGGATGTCCACCATGTAACGATGGCGCAACGAGCTTGGTGGAATTAGATTGTTTATTTAATTGATGTATTAAAATTTTAGTGGCCAGAAATATTAATGAGCATAGAATATCTCTTACGAGTAAGCATCCTAACCTCGAACTCTTAGGCCCGTATTACAGAACGAAACTCGAGCACTGATCCCTATTTAAAACTAGTTTTGAGTCGAGATTTAATTTTAGAATGTTCCTCAAGTATAGATTCATCGATCATAGTTCAGCCGGGTACGGCTTTATTCTAGATCGTTACTCAGTTGTAGATTCATCACCCAAGTATGGTCGATACCACGCTTGAGCAGAGATTTCCTTGTCAGTTAACTATTTGCTTTTCAGTTTATTATTTGATATAAAAATGGTACATTTGGCCAATGATGATAAAATCACATTTTATTTTGCAAATTGGTTACAAATAACACTTTTACACGTAATTTTTTGCCATTTTAAGTTACTAGATGAATCCCGTGTTGTCCAACTTAAACAGATTATAACAATGATTTTTTCACCGATGATTTGAAGAGAAAACCAGGACTTCAGCCTTCCATGTGAAGGGCCCATACAATTTTGCTAATAATTATTTTAAGAAATGGTATAAATTTTCACAAGATGAAGATTTTTGACAATTTGTAATACTGCCATCTATTGACCAAGATTTGGTAAAACATGCATTTCTGTTTTGTTTTAACTATAACTTTATTTACTTTTAATATTTTTATTGTTCGTTGTTCCCAAACCATTATTTATTTGAATATTACTTATTATATGATTAATGAGCAATTCAAAACAACACTGTCACAGACATTATTTAGGATCCACTCCGTTCCACGAACAAGTTACTCTTGCTATATTTTTATATGTTAGAAAATATTGCCTTAACACCTTTTACCTTCAAGAATTTGCTTTTACAAATTCTTAAAAAATAATTTCTATAGTGAAACCGTGCAATACATATTTTTTTTTTCTTAAAAATTTGCTATTAAAGTAAATTGAATTATTTACGATCATTCGTAGATCGGAACAGCGGAGACGAAGAAAATAAAACGTAAACGAAAACAGACTGATGCATAGACAATTAGATATTCTCTGCTTGAGGCTCGATTTGAATCCGAGTGTAGTTTTATTACCATTCTGGAATAAGACCAATGCTCAAGTGCAGATTCTATATTTAAACTGAGATCGGGCGAAACTCCTCGAATCACGGGTGGCCGCCGGCGGCCACAAAAAACCAGCTTAAGTTGACCTCTAAAATCGAAAAAAGGAAAAATAATTTTAGAGGTCAACTTAAGCTGGCCGCCGGCGGCCTTCCGTGAGCTCAAACTGGACTTGAGGAACGTTCTGTAATACGGACCTTAATGACTTATTTTCAATATTAGAAACTTATTAAGATGCAAATTATCATTATCTGCTTAGCCTTTTCTCAACAATGTTGGGGTCGGCTTCTAGTCTAACTGGATGCAACTGAGTATTAGTGTTTAACTCCACTACCCAGTAGCACACATGATAACCCTTGTTAAGACCCTGCTGCGTTATTCTGTAAGACCTCATTCTAAACTTCGAATCTGAATCCGCTGTGAGTTTATTGATTGGCATTCTAAAAACTCGGTTGTTAATTCGAATTTACACTAGCGCTACCCTTGCGAGCGTGTCAGCGAGTTGAACTAAAACACAAACAAATAAAGACAAATAAAGTATGAGATGACGTGAGAAGTGGCATTCGGTAAGGTAATTCCTCTGTCACTTCGACGCTGTTTACAGAATGCAAAATCAAGGTCACTTTGAACCATATGCGAAGTGACAGTGAATAGTTATGTGAGATGCGAGTTGTTTTTGTGTAAACTGAAACTGAAACTAAAGCTGAAACTGAAACCAAACTGAAGCTGAAACTGAAGCTGAAACTGAAGCTGAAACTGAAGCTGAAACTGAAGCTGAAACTGAAGCTGAAACTGAAGCTGAAACTGAAGCTGAAACTGAAGCTGAAACTGAAGCTGAAACTGAAACTGTGGCTGAAACTGAAGCTGAAACCTAACTGAAGCTGAAACTAAAGCTGAAACTGAATGTAAAACTGAAACTGAAACTAAAGCTGAAACCAAACCGAAGGTGAAACTGAAACTGAAGCTGAAGCTGAGACTGTAGCTGAAACTGAAGCTGAAACTGAAGCTGAAACCAAACTGAAGCTGAAACTGAAGCTGAAACTGAATCTAAAACTGAAACTGAAACTAAAGCTGAAACCAAACCGAAGGTGAAACTGAAACTGAAGCTGAAGCTGAAACTGAAGCTGAAACTGAAACTGTAGCTGAAACTGGAGTTGAAACCAAACTGAAGCTGTAACATACATGCCAAATTTCAACTTCTTGCGCCCAGTAGTTTCGGATGTGCGTTGTCTGTCAGTCAGTCAGTAACAGAAGCGTTTTATGTATATTGATGATTGATGATGATCAATGTTAATAATAGATTTCCGAAGTAATTTACTTGGCTAAGTTTGAAATGAAATGAAATATTTATTTTGTAAATTGGTTACAAAGAACACTTTTACACGTCATGTTTTTTTGCGTGTTAAGTTTGGTTTAGCTAGATAAGGCCGGTGTTTCCTAACTGACTACTCTGAGAAGAAACACCGAAACAAACTCAAAAGTCAACGTCTCTTTGTGTTGGTTCAATCATATGAAAAACATGTAGGTTCATGTCTGTGGTGCTTTTTGAGGAAATAACCACACAGATTTGAGCGGACCTGTCCAGACAGTGCAAGCATTTGTCAGTTATCGTGTAGGTAGCTCAACTTAGAACTTAAGGAGATCAACGATCTGATGAACAATACCAAAATAAGGACATTTGGGTAGGCCCAAGGAACTTGTACCTAAACTGGAATGCGGACGCGAAGCTCAAATCCGTGCCGAAGAGTATACCCTCGAAGGACCTAGCTATCTCTTTCTAGTAGTGTGAATATTAATTCGCGATAAACGTAAGGACAATTTTATTTGATGCAATATTTGCAGGTTTTTTTAAGACACTTATTACTAACCTTACAAAAGATGTATTTCTGTTACCGCTATAACAAAAAATACTAAAAATTAATTAAAATAAATATTTAAGGGAGACTCCCATACAACAGTTGTGATTTTTTTGGCGCTTTTTATAGGTAATGGTTCCGTACCATTCATTACCTACCTATAAAAATACCCTTCATGCGCGAGTCCGACTCGTACTTAGCCGGTTTTTTTCTTAACAACGTATTAAATAGAAAGAAAGAAATAAATTCCATTATAAATACAAAGGTCTATATCGGTCTGTTACGCTTTCACGGTTAAATCACAGAGCCACTTTCGAAAAAATTTGGCATGGAGATAGTTTAACACCCTGGGAACTATAAAGGGTTCTTTCTATCTCAGATTTTTGAACAGTTGCTCGGTAGTGCGATATAACAGAATTCCACGTGGGCGAAAAGCTACTTCTCAATATATATCTGAGGAACTTATATTGAGCGCGCTAATTTCTATAATAAAACCTTCCTTATGCGGACTAAATGCAAAATTGGTTTTGTTAAGCAGACTTTATTGCGTTCAATTATAAACTTTCAAAGTGGTTAAGACCCGTGATACAAATACAATTATTGCAGATACAGAATTAATAACAGAATCACCAGCTGGCAATTTTTCGAAGGCTGGGCCTTGATAGGCAGTGGTATAGACGTCCAAACAAACGTGCATTAATTGGTAATCTACGTTTATTCGACACTTGTACGGTCAGAACCAGTAGACTAAAAATAAAACGATGCAATGTTTATATATAATTAAAACTACTAAAACCCTTCATGAAAAAAGATGATTATAAATAGAAAGAATAACAGAAGAGATATAATTTATTTGTGTATATATTTATTTAGGTTAACCTACAATTGTTTACACTATACATTTGTATGAAACAGTCATTTTACATTTATAAGTGTAACAATTAATTTAAGGTTAGAAATCAATATTATTAACATACATAATTCTAAACGTAAAGGAGGCAGATCGAATGACAATTATTATAAGGTTATTATTATTAGGCTGGTTCTATATTTTCTAGTTTCTCATATGTTGCAGCTGCAGGTTTGTTACAAGATTGGCTTGACACACCACCCTAAAAAATGTATTACACTATTATTAGTTAAAAGTATGGAAATAATCTTTAAATTATGAATTATTATTATTATTTGTCGACATTAACTAACTGCAGTGGATAAAAGTTAAGTAATTAAGTTATAAGCAATTATTAATATAATAAACTACACTTGTAAGCAAGTTTGCGTAGCTGAGTTTTTGGCCAAAATGATATAAAATATTTTTGCCATCAATTTGCTAAGCAAAAGTAAATAAATCAACTAAAATGTCGACTTTTATGCTTATTAATTTGACTCCTTTCATAACTTTCACTTACCAGATCTTTGAATGTGCCCAGTACAGGTTGTATATTCTTTTTTTTGTGGGTTTCAATATTATAGTACTTAAAACATTTATTTGTTTCGCTTTAACAGGAATCTAAAATAATAATAGATTGATGAGAACAAAATTTTAGTATTTATGGTTAAGATAGATTCAAAATGAAAATTCATCTTGTTATGCTCATATTCTATTTCGAAACGGTGATCTTCATGTAATTTGTAAAGATTGATAACTTACTTTAGGGAAAATGGATGGAATTGCATCATTTGATCTTGTTTCGAAATGCAATATTTCTTCGGACTTGAAATGACGGCTACAAATTTTGGAACCGTTTTTTGACCTTTTTCTGTGTAGAACACTGAGCCACCGGTCTCGAAGATCATCATTTTTAGGAAAGCTTAAAATAACAAAAAATAACAAATAATGAGAAGAAAGAAAAATAATAAATAAGAAGAATAAAGAGAAGAACATCCACTTTTACATTGAAAACATAGTCACCCTAAATGCAATTTGTAAACAAAGTCACAAAACTTACTTTAAAAAGGCCAGACCCGGGGTACCCTTCACTCTTGCAATTAACCACAAAACACGTTCTTACCATGGTTACAGTATCTTGCACTTTAATATTACGAAAACTCACAAAATTAAATATAATGCAAATTTACAAACATACAGATGTCAAGTAAATGTCAGACGGCAACGTAGTAATTGCCATGTATAGTATAATATATCACTACTAATTGTTACAAATTCCATTTTTTTTGTTTTAAACATCTTGTGTTTGCATGGTAAAATAACTTTAATTTTCATTAATATGCATACAGTAATAATGGTAATTCATTTTAAAGATAGAATTCCAAAGAAGTTTAAAACTAGGTGTTATTACTACAACAGACAGGTTGAAAAAATTACCATTGAAATAAATATTATTAATCTGACACACAGAAGAAAGGGACACAGTCCACACACGCACTGTCTCGCTCGGAACGAATAGTTCCTTCAGTTTTATGCGTGCAAGTTTATACTCTATTGTTTAACAGCTAAGAAAGACTTTCTGTATTCTTTGAATCATTCGTAAGCAATCCAGTTAGTAGGTAGAAGATCCTTGGGTAGGCCACACCAGTACTCAAACTGCTTGACATTATTAAATAAATTATAGTAAAAGTAACACAAAGAAGAAACAATAACCTATATAGTCCTGACATTTACAATAACATAAAAAGATACAAAATAAATTGGTATATACAATACTTGAGAAAGCAAATATTTAAATCAGTTAAATAAAAAAAAATAATCAGCAATCAAAATTTTAAAATTTAAAATAAGGCCCACGTATATCACTGGAGCAGCTCATTCCCAAGCCTTTTTGTCTCCATCTGAATCAACGATCTCCAAATCTTATATCGTGCTGTAACAACAGGGTCACAATAGCTCTATCACACTATGCGACACCTTAATTGTGTTATTTATAATATGAAACCGTTGTATGAAATATACTTTCACAATCGAGATGAACTACAAATACAATGTTTTTAAGAAGCGTAAAAACAAAATTCTTTAAAACAAAAAATCGATACAGCTTCAAAATATAGAAGGACACGACGGCACTAAAAAGCGAAAAATAATCTTTCCATATCTAATTTCGTTTATAATAAGGGCTGGATACCTACTCACCTGGTTGAAGTCGGTGCCAAGCCAAATGAATAGGTTTCATCACCTTGCGCGTGCCCTGGAATGGTGGCAATGAATACCATAGGCCTATCAAAACTATTCAATGATTACTACTTTTTACCCGACTGCGGCGAAGCAAGGAGGAGGGTAATGTTTTTACCGCGTATGTATGTATGTCCGTTCCTCTGTTCCATCGTAAGAACGGATTTGGATAAATGATACGTCGTTAGATTCGTCTTGATGGCGCGAGTGTCATAGGATAGATTAAATTAAAACCAAATCACCACAACGACAATCAGGCGCCATATTGTCGAAAATCAAAATTCAGAAATCAACAAACTATGTCAAAAGTGACATGCAGGCGGGACTTTTTTAAATTAAAATACCTATACCTTTTTGAAGTCGGCAATGAATGCTTATGTAGGTTGATTCATTTTTGTTAACCCGGTGTTATAAGTTTGACGTGTTTGCGTATCTATGGCATCATAGCTCCTAAATGAATGGACTGATTTTAATGCGGTTCTTTTTTTTTTGTGAATGCTGATGTGATCGAGATGGTTCTTTCTTGCAATTATCAAGATCTACTCAGGTGTTTTAAGGTCATCAGCTCTGTTTGTTAGAGTGTCGGGGGTTACTTAATTTTTTATTTACTATTGAGTTTAATTTTCCGTCTGCTTACAGATATCAAAGTTAAAAAGGAGAAGAAAAGAAAAAGACGTTTAGGGGTAAATACAGTATTATATTTCTATTACTAACTATACTATTAAATATATAAAAAACATTTAAAACAGCAGCCCACCGGTATCGGGAACAGGGTCCGAGCTACCGGCGGTCAAGGCTCCAGAGAGAGAAACCTACTACCTCAAATGGCTTAGCATGATCCTCATTCCTCCGTTATGTCGAAAATACTGCAGCAATAATTTTGAAATAAATATATGGTAAAGTTGAGGATTAATGTTAGGTACTATGTTTCACGAAAACACGATTCCATAAAATTTTCTTGATAGAAAAAAATTCCAATGTTACCTCCAAACCGAACAATAAACCGCTGGTATTCAAAAATAACTTAAAATTAGAAAATGAAATTTTGCATATTAATTGAACTAAGTATAAAGCAGGTCTTATGTTATTTACTTTTTTTAAATTACCATTATTTTCACCGTAAAAAGAAATAAATTAAATTATCGGTGTCTTGGAGTCTTTTCCCTGCCACCCTGTCTTGCTTACTGGGTGCGAGCGAGATAAAGAGTGAGAAGCGCTGAGGTAGTATAGGCCCATGTCTATGTCCGTACCACCTTTTGAAGCAAGCCCTCACCTGAATCTTAAATAATGAAATAAAATAAAAAATACCTTTCTTCTTGCAGGATGTAAATTCTTCTGTGATTTATAAGAGGGTAAGCAGCGACCTCTTCCGTTGGTCCGAGGAATCTCTGAAGCCTCCATATGGTTTGTATTCATTTCTTTATTATGAATTCTCGATTTCATAGACATCTTGGCCTCAGTTACTGAATTAAGAATTTGAAGTGGAGTTTTTTAATAATATTAAAGACTACCATGTGTGTCATGTCATGACAGGCCCGTTGGCATAGTGGTCAGTGGCCCTCACTGCTATGCGCAAGGTCGTGGGTTCGATTCCCACCTAGGACAAATGTTTGTGTGATGAGCACGGTCATTTGTTCTTTGTCTGGGTGTAATTTATCTATAATATGTATGTATTTAGAAATATATATGTATGTTTATCAGTTGTCTAGTACCCATACCACAAGCTCTGCTTAGTTTGGGACTAGATGGCGTTGTGTGAAAAAGTTGTGGAATATATTATATTATATTATTATTATTATATTACCTGTGCCTGCAACCTGGTTCGCGTGGGTAATTCTCAACGTTAATCTTGATCCGTTGGCAATAGGGTAGTTTCCTAAAATATTTTATTTAGTCCGTCACGTAGTTTATCAAAAAACATTGGACACGTATTTTTTATTTTTTCACGTAATGAAAAACTAAGACGATACAGTGAGTTGAAATTTCGCGTGACGTCACTCCTCGGTATAATTCTTAGCAATGTGTGACGTCGGCAGCCCCCGCTCTTGTACTTTGAAGCTTTCAATCTTTGTTAATTCTTCTTGATTCGAAAAAGCAAAAAATACGTGACCAATATTTTCTGAAAATCTACCTAAAGGACCAAATAAAATAATTATTTAGTAACACAGGAAACTACCCTGAGATGTAATAGCTTATAATTTAAATTAAGTGTATTTCTATTCTAAAAATAATTTAATTAATTATTCTTAATCTCTAAAGTAGGCTATTCCTGATGTGCATTTACAAGGATATGCTGACCCCCAAAATACCTTTAAATAGCTTTTCTATTTTTGGTTAGATATGAATATTTTTAATAAAAATAGATTTATTTATAATAAAATCTAGTTACTACCTACTACAAAATAAAAGAGAAAATTGTAAATTTTATCATTTATTTATACTTCTCACGAAAATCGCTCACTTATTATTCGATTTATTGAATCCATCACTATTAAGTTAAATAGGGTATCATTATTTTAGTAAGTGATACTAGCTTATGTCAGCTTACTGCATCGAATTAAAAGTCCGAGTATAGTAGGATATTTTCTTAATTTGTTTTATTTTCAATCATATAGATAACCAAATAATATTTATTTTATTAATTAAAGAAAATATCGATTGACTTTTTGACCATCGTTATTCCTGATTAACGTCCCTTCATCCAAGCCCTCTATTATAACCACATTTAATTCCTGTTGACCACCAATTTAACCAATAGACAGGCCTGTTGGTCTAGTGGTCAGTGGCCCTGACTGCTATGCGTAAGGTCGTGGGTTCGATTCCCACCCAGGACGAATGTTTGTGTGATGAGCATGATCATTTGTTCTTTGTCTGGGTGTAATTTATCTATAATATGTATGTATTTAGAAATATATATGTATGTTTATCAGTTGTCGAGTACTCATAGCACAAGCTCTGCTTAGTTTGGGACTAGATGGCGTTGTGTGAAAGTTGTGGAATATTATTATTATATATATTATTGCATTATTAATATTTCTGTGATTATAACTTAGACGAAATAAGCATGTTTAATTTGACCTCAATGTTTTAGTAATGAAAATATTTTTCTAAAAACAGCTGACCTAATAGAAATACCAAAAGAAGAAGAGCCAGAAAAAAAGAAAAAAGGCAAGAAGGGAAAAAAGAAAGAAGTAGAAGAGATACCCAAATTTGATAAGGTAACGTTACATTACATAATCAGCTTATACACTATGTTAACTAACAGAGGGCGTTCCCGTTACCCCGCAATAGTATAGCATCCATACACGCTAAAAAAAATTACCATTCGAAAACAAAATGTTTTTATTTTTTTAATATTGAAATATTCACTAAAAATATTAAATTGATACGTAAAAGAAACACTCTGTACACGCGTACGCATTCATAAATAAATTGCGACATTGCCGTCCTTCAAGTACGTGTGTACAGTGTGGGATGTCACATGTTTTGGGATTTTCGGTCCTAGAACATTCCTGTTTTCTTATGATGTTTTTATGGATAAGGTAAACCATTAAAATATACCGAGTTAATAATATACCACTGCTTTAGCACTTTAAGTTTTAAGCGAACAAAAGTACTAAATTTCTACACACCTTTACAATTGCAGGCACAAGCATGAAAAAATTACGACACTTGAAATATGCACTATTTATGTATGTATGAGAGTGTGTGCATGTGATGAACGATCACACATAAACACACTTACACATTCTATTTTAAAAAGAGAGTAGCCATTTCCTACCCAAATTCCTATAAAAGTATATTCTCTTGTTGTTTTGTTTTCCGAAGTAGAGTAAAAGAAACACAAATAATCGCTATTCTCCAGATTCCCCTCATCCGAACCATGTTTTTAACTATGCACAGTACACATCAAGACCAAAGAAAGGAATCCAAACACGACAGATATAGGTAACTTCTTTTAGGGAGTACAAGTTAAAAAATAATATTTTTACACTCATGACGACCTACAGTGTCGCGGGTTCCATTCCCGCACCGCAACAAAAATGTGTGTATGGCCTACAAATAATTGTTCAGTCTGTCAAAATGCACCCACGATAAAGGAGAAGTTATTAGTGTTGGGCAACGGTTTATAAAACACTAGTAATTTCTCCTTTATCGTATAAACCGAAAAATATTTCGTCTCAAGAACTACTCAAGAAGCCGGAGGTTTTGGCGAGATTTTAACAAGTGATATTTAGCGAATGTTTTAAAATTTGTATAACAATTTTTTATGCAACTGGACGATATATAGAATCATTGTATGTGTAGACACAATCACAGCGAAGAGGAGCTGAAAGTCCTATTGAAGTAGGTATTCATTCTTTCAGATTCAATATTTTTATTATTTTAACAAAATTTTTGGTTGACTTAAATGATTGGTTCTTAGCCACCGTTTGAGCCAGACATCTTTATTTAAAAAATAGAAAATTTTTGATAAAACATCCGAAAGCAACGGATTTCAAACCTTTTCAAATATGACATACTAGCTGTGCCCGCGACATCGTCCGCGCGGAATAGTGACTTTCGGCAGCATTTTTAATTTTTTATGCTAATTATTTTGAATATGAAAGTCATACATAATTTGAATGTCGTATTTATTAATATCTAATCAAAAGTCTAAAAAATAAGTGTCAAGCTTGTAGCTTTAAAAATGACGTAATTTCCATACAAACTCATCCCCTATTTCAACCCCTTACAGCCCTTTTTTCGCATTAAAAAGCAGCCTATGTCCTTTCTCAGGCTCTAGACTATGTCCGTACCAAATTTCATTAAAATCGGTTCCGTAGTTTAGGCGGGATTGCGTAACACACAGACAGACAGAGTTATTTTAAATTTCATAAATGATCTCGAAACTGAAATTGAAATGTAGACGATTTTTCTTCGGGGGGAAACAATATACCGCCTATTAATCACTTGTGTTTGATATGTCGCGTGATTGGCAAAACGATGGCACGATATTAACCGTCCCATCGTTTTGTTTTTATTGATCTCTCGCAGGTAAATCTAGGAGGTTTTCGGCCACTTAACTGGACTTGCCTTAATCAAAGCCGCCAGCCAGTGCTTACAAATAGTTTAAGAACCAAGTGACTATACGCTAAGGACACTCTGTGGGGTACGGACCTCGGCTTAGAGCGTCGCTAGGAACAGGCTGGATTGGACAAGATCGCACATTAACGACCTATTACTAAACGAGTGGTTTTCAACCTTTATTTAATTTAGAACCAATTCGGTTTCAATAATGATGGAAATAAAGAATGTTAGCTTGCCTATTCTTCTAAATCAATACAAACACAATATTTATGATAGAAACTTAAATCAGTTTGCGTCAGTAACGAAACAAAGATGTTCGTTTTGCAAATAGGCTCTAAATAACACTTTAATACTTTTTTTTTTGTAAATGTAAACTAGATAAGGCCAGTTTTTCTTAACTGACTACTTTGAGAAGGAACACTGAAACAAACTCAGAGGTCAACGTCTCTTTTGAAATCCATTTCTTTTCACAACTTTGTTACTTTTCAGTTGGTAACTTTGATATTTTAAATCTTCTGTGGACGATATTTTTATCTTTTCCGGACCATATTTTACCTTTATCGGACCAACAGTGGTCCACGGACAACGGGACAACAGGTTGGGAACCAACTGTCTCACACACTGTTAATCCGTCCCTAACCACGATTCCCCCTAAATTTATTTCTGTTGTGACTCGATTCCCTTTTTCATCCATAAAAATGTTGTTTTATTACTTTTTACAATGGCAATAATGCTAAAAAGTACAATAAAATCTACCCTTTTTACAAGGCTCGGCATTTTAATGCGGGCTTATAGCGGAAACGCACGAATATTTCGTGTTCTCTTTAAAAATAAGTTTGAGGTTTCAGTCCGTTTATATTTTCTTTTCGATGAAGTTGTTAGCTGAGGATATTAAATAAATATAGTGTTCAATGAAATCAAGTTATTGGGATCGTTTTAAAACGGTAGTACTTTTAGTGGTTCAATTATAAAAAAATACTTTGACGGAGAAAGTTTGTGTTGTGAAGTGTAGAATATTGTGTTTTATCGGTTGAAATGAATGAATTAGTAAGTGCTTTAAATAGAGCCATTAATTTTATTTGCTTTTTAGTTCTGTAAAGTTTGCGTTAGGTAGGAATATTAGATTGTTCTTTAATCAAATATGACTCAGGAGTATTGCTTAATTAAAAGAGACATAGGAAACAAAAAAAATATGACGTACACTTTTTTATATAGAATACTAGAGGACTCTCGACATTAATAAACTATTATATCCAATATATTAATTGCAAAAAAAACAGTGGCATGTTTAAAAAAAGCTAAATAAAATCCCAAATATTTTCCAAACCAATGCCTATCTGCTCACGAGTAATAATAATCAATAGTAACTTGGCATATACAAATAAAATACGTGCTATAAAAAAAACTACAAATAAACTATTGTAGTTAGTATGTACAGACGCCAGCACATCAAGCTACAACAATCTGTAAAATTTATTTAATAGATTTTCAACTTTATTGTTAAAGCAATTAGTTTCAAAGTTGATTGGGAAAATTTGACAGTTTCGGGTAGCTTCATGTGCTGGCGTCTGTACATACAACTGAACTACAAGTACAATCAATACTGATACCCAAGTTATCGGCGTCGTGTGTCGTGCGGCGTCTGAGAACCAACCTAGAAAACTCTGAATGACTGTGGCAATAGTTTTAATATAAACGATAAAGGCTACTGTGATAGCTATATCCAGAATTTCAATCAAATAATTATATACACATACTTTCATAGCCGAAAGCATGGAAGAAAATGGCCAAGAAGGAACGAGACGCGTGGCTGCTGCAGAAGATAGAAGACTGGAGAGCAGAGAAAGAAGCAGAGAAGTTAGTTTGAATCCCATCCTATTGACCTATCCTATCCTGGTAGATAGCATTGTAGACGAAGAAATTAAAGAAGCTTCTTTTTAGTATACAGGGTGGCAGGAACATCCACGCGCAACCGCTTACCATGGATTCAGTACATGATTCCACTCCCCTACGTTAATTTTTTTTATCGTCTTTTTCTTAATTTAATAAAATTAAGTAAAATTAAGAAAAAGTCGATGCAAAAAAAAACAGTAAACTCACTTGTTTCACTTAAAACAGCAATGTAAATAGAACTCGAAAGAGCTACCTGATCAGCTGTGTTGACCTCGCAAATTAACTCTAGCAAAACAGCTGATCAGGTAGCCCTTTCGAGTTTTATTTACATTACTGTTTTAAGCGAAACAACTGAATTTTATTTTTTAATTAACCTCTCAAGGACCGCCATTATTTACGTCAACCATCCGTCAAGCGCCGCGGGCGGGCTCTTATCGTAAGCATAATCTGACCCCGGTCACAAACGATTTTATGACTTATCTTTACTACAAATACAGTTTTAAATCGGTCGGGGTTTGGTGGCATAAATTTGTGTCAGCGGGGCTCAATTAATACTTGTTTACTGGCACGTTTTTGTGCCCTGGGGCTCTAGAGGTTAAAATCTCATTGGGTTAGATAGAAACAATGATTTTATACAGGTTTCAGTAAAAACAAATACTGAAAAAACCTGAAGATTTTAGAAAAAGCTGACGAAAAATTTAAACGCAGGGGTGTCCAGAATCATGTACTGAATCCATGGTAAGCGTTTGTGCGTCGATATACCTGCCACCCTGTATACATAACACCCGACACATGAACTTTATACACATAAAAAGACAACAAAAATGCTATAACCTCCTGGCCTGTCCTCTATGAGAGGAAATGGGCTATAATCCAGCACACAGACCCGGGGCGGCTTAGTGGGTGTCTTTGGATTTTAGGTCTTAAAATATCCTCATAATGTTTTCTTTCACCATTTTGAGAGCTAGTTCGTTTGGGTGACTTTCCAGTCGCTTTTTATATTTAATCCCTGTTATTTTTAATTCTTCCTTAACAGTTCTTATGCTCAGGGCTTCATGGATCTCTGTATTGGTGACGAACCATGGTTCATTTGAAATGGTTCTTAGAATTCTATTTTGTAGCCCTTGTATTATCTTCAAATTGGAGTCGCTAACACTGCCCCACAGCTGTGCGCCATACATCCATATAATAATAATAATAATATATATATTTATTTCTCAAAATATACAGATTGCACTTGTATTTTACAATTTGTGATGTATCGAAGAGAAAATTTACATAAGACATTTGGATGCCATAGAAATCTGTTACAAAAAATTAAACTCTGCCTCTTAAACTAGGTTACCCTGTATCTTAAGAGACAGCGTTTTACAATGAGGGCCCTATTTAATAAATGAGTGGGTGGTGTCAATTTACCTTAGAAGGGAAAAAAAAATATATTTATAGGTAGGTACTTAAATGATGGGTGAGTATATATTAACAGTGCTAGGGTGAGAGTGAATGAATGTAATTGAAGGTGTAGGTGTCTGTGTGGGAGGGTGAATAAGTAGGTAGAGTGGTGTTGGTGTGTAAGTGAGAGGAAAGTTGTTGTATATGCGAGTGTGTATGGATGCTAGTACAGGTATTAGTCCAGAATGGAGATGGATGTTTGCTGATTAGACGATAAATATAGGTTTCAGGATATTTATGTATATTAACAGTTTATAAACGATCGATTTAGTTTGGAGTTACGTGCCATAAGCCAGTAAATGTTTCTGAATCGCATACTCAGCTCATCACGCTTTGATTTTATGTATTTCTGCCAGGTCAGTCTTTTGTCCAGATGCATTCCGAAGTTCTTTTTTATTATTATTACTGATGGGCCCTCTCTTGACCTCGATCTCGCCTGATGGTAAGCGATAGACGAGGTCTACGATGGGACGAGCGAGCCCAGAAGATGCCTATTTACTCGTGCTCTAAAGGCTGAAAGGTCATAAGTGGCAGGGAACACAGAAGCCGGCAGAGAATTCCACAGCTTGGCTGTGCGCACAATAAATGTGGAGGAGAAGCGCTTGGTACGACAAGACGGTATATCAACCAAGTGTGGGTGGTACCCAGCCGTGCGTCTGGTAGACCGGTAGTGAAAGGGAGATGGAGGAATCAGGTCATGGAGCTCCTGCGCACACTCCCCGAAGTACAATCTGTAGAAAACTGACAGGCAAGCAACGGTTCGCCGATGAGCCAGGCTATGAAGCTTGTCCACCAGCACCTCGTCGCCTATAAGCCTTTTAGCTCTGCGCTCGATCGAGTCCAATGCAGCAAGTTGGTACTTTGCAGCGGACAGAGCATTAGCAACTATTAGCTACACTAAACGACTGAAGCGCCATGACATACAAAATCTTGGTGACAGATGGTGAAAGCTGAGGGTTCTCCTGCTAAGAGGCTCCTTCAACATGATATGACGACCAGGAACAAATCTTATAGTTTGAGACTGATTGCAGATAAGCAAAGAAATAAAAAAAAAATGAGAGCGATGGTACACCTACAACTTGTCAGTTGTGCTGTTACTGTCACTCCTGACTGAACAACGTGTGTTGATTACACGTATTTTCATCAAAAGAATCTAACATTAACATTTGAGGGAAATGTTGTGGGTTGTGTATTAGATAAGTTTATAGTTTTAAGGCATTTTTGTAATTATGAAATATGCGACTGTTAATTATCCCTTCATTAATAAATAACGATTTCTGTGTTCCCTAGCACATATAAACCGGCAGGCTTAAGAGTGAACAGGCATCTTCTGGGCTCGCTCGTGCCATCGTAGACCTCATCTAACGCATTCGATCAGGCTAGGCGTGGGTCGGGCTTATCTGAAACTATTATTTTTATTAAAACCACACACAAAAAGAGAGAAAAAGAAATGGTACACGATATAAAACGGTTTAAGAAGTATTGCAGTCGATTTTTGTAATATTTACATACAGTAGGTACGACTGCATTAGTTTTCGATAGCGGTAGTTGGTTTCATAGTTGAGTTTGTACTTTCTTGTAACTACAACATAATAGGTACTTAGTAGAAAATTTTCTTCCCAGCTAAAACACTAGAAAGTGGTGGCGTAAGTGGGCTTTTTTTTTATTTTTTAAGGATGAGAAATCATCTAATGACTGCCTCCCGAGCTGTGTGTCAGGCTTTTACTTACTAAAATCCATCCGTGTTTCATTATACATATATCCTTCGTGTTCCGAAGCCGCGGTAACTCTTTCGAATCTTGTGGGCCCCGACAATTTTGCTGACACTCTTTGAGGCGCGCGTGGAACACGACTCGCCGTCTACACGGGCCTGGTTTTAGTCGGGCGGCGAGCTACCCATTGCTCGCAGCCCGCAGGCCCACGCCTACGATGGCTGGGAGTCACCCTGCGATTTCCGACGCCCGAAGCGTCTCCTGCGGCGGCTGGCACGCAAGGGCTGTGAGGGCCTAGAGACTCGCCTCTCCCTCGCGCGTCCCGCCACCTCCTTCGCTTGCATAACTGCATCGCAGAAAGAGGTGACTGCTTCCCATGCCTCCTCATTCCGGACCATGTATTGAACCAGGGTCGGGAGCGAGAGATAGTCGCCTATCGCCCCTACGAGCATACGGTAGAGCTCTGCCGAAGCGGGGCAAACCTCCACCGTATGTTCCCCCGTGTCCTCAGCGCGATCTTTGCAGTGTTGACACCCGGGCGTTACCTCTCGCTGAATCCGATGTCCAATGAGCACTTGCGTCAGGCGGAAGGTAAGGACGCCATGACGCCTCGTTAGCCACTCCTCAAAGAGGGGACTTACCACCGCCGTGGTTCTGGGAAAAAGGTTTTAAATTACATTTATGTTCAAAGTGTTGATTCTGTACAGCCAGGTTTTGATTCATTAAAAATATGTTAGATCCTTTTTTTGTATAGTTGATCGATAGCTATAACCTGGGGTTTTTAAGTCAAGAGTGAATAGGTTACTTCTAGGTAAGCGTGCTCCATATTCGACATCATCACTTATTATCAATTTTAACTAATTTTAAGAAAATATAATGTTAATACCAGTGTGTTGATACTAGATTGAGTGTTGTCCCAGTGTGCGTTGACCGTTGGTATAAGTGTCTATACCTGGTGATAAAAACTTTACGATCATCCTATTTTCAGACAAGCAATCCTGGCGGGGGCAAAGGAGAAACGTGCCCAATTGGCACGGGAGAGAGTCGAGCTGATGGCCAGGGAAGCTGGCGAGCAGGACATCAGGAGTGACATTCTCCAGAAAGCTGTCAATCTATTTACAAGTATGTATTTTCGACTACCGTACAGACGCAGCACATCAAGCTACAACAATCTGTCAATATTCTTTAATAGATTTTCAACTTTATTGTTAAAGAAATTAGGTTCAAGGTTGATTGGGAAAATTTGACAATTTCAGGTAGCTTCATGTGCTGGCGTCTGTACATGCTAAAGAACATAAGAACACATAACATAACGTTATTGGCTGATTCGCTTATAACGTTCCCACTCTCAGGCCTCGTCTCTATGGAAGACAGTGGGCCGTAAACCACCACGTGGCCCAGTGCGGATTAGTGAATGTCACACGTCTTCAGATTTTTCGGTCCTAGGCCATGCCGATTTCCGGGGTTGCGGAAATGTACTAACAAGATACCGCGGCCCCGGAACTTACGGGCAGCTCAGTAGAAGTCTGACACTTCCTTCCGCTTAACCCAGAACGGGAGAAGTTATTCGATGATTTTCCCACCCAGACAAAAAAAAAGGGTCATGCCGATTTCCTCACGATATTTTCCTTTGCAGTGGTGATGATGAAATTCTTTTTATTTTAAGCAATGTGGGTCGAGTTCCTATTACTAGCAAATTAGTGGGACACTAAGCTTGCTTATATCTGGAGTGGGTTTACGACAACAATGTATTAGGTATTTCGTAACCGCGACCTTTCGATCGCAAGGCCGGTACCTAAACCTATTGACGCTAAAATTACCTAAAGCTTCGCCTACGAAATTATCACTCCAATAGTCGCGCGTTCTACCATTGTAGAACGCGTGTACATTTTGATTTTTGTTATTTAAAAAAAAAGCTGTTTTTTAGTTCTTAATATGTTTAAATATGATTGTTTTGTTTGTTTTAGCTTTATAATAATAAAGTTTATCTCAATTTCTTTTCATTTATGATACTTTGCTTTAAAACTCCATCATTAAAAATGTTCTACAAATGTAGAGCGCGCGACTACTAACGACCCAAATAGAGGCGCGCTTACTGGAGTGTTAAAATAATGACAAGTCTAAAAGTTTCACATATACTTATCCTTTTCTTTCTTGCATTTTTTTTTGTTTGTTTTAGGTTTCGAAAAGCAAAAGATGGAATATGAAGCCAAAAAAGCTATGGAAGCAGAGGTTTGCAAAATTTTTAATTACTTGATTGAATCTGAACGAAATCTCTCTTACTTAAAAATAACTTATTAATAATTATGCACTATGGATAACAGTTTATTTGCTAGTACTTCCTTGGAATTTCCTGATGCCTAGGTTCGATTACCAGGTCATGCAAAGTGATATAGGGTTTTCTCAACAGTACTTAAAATCGATTCATCTATCTACATAGCATAAAACAAAGTCGCTTCCTGGTCTGTCCATATGTATGCTTAGATCTTTTAAACTACGCAACGGATTTTGATGCGGGTTTCTTAATAGATAGAGTGATTCCTGAGGAAGGTTTTAGTGTATAATAAGTTAAGATTTTGTGTAAATTGGAAGAAATACGACGATATTAGTTCAACAAGTCGGAAAAAATTAAGCCCATCGAGAGCTTTAATCGAAAACTCTGCCAAAACCTTTTTAGTTGTATCAAAACAATGTATGATGGTATTGTTCCTCTTTTATACATAGATCTACAAAAAAGTCCGCGATGGCATATATGTCTATCTCCCAAGGATAACCCATAATAACCACATTTTTCTTTTAAAAATTACAATAAAATGATGGGTTATTTACGAAGCTATTGTTAACCGTACAGTATTATTTCTTATCAAATTAAATACGTTAGATACGTTGAGCATTTAATGTAGCTCAAAATTGCATTTTACACTATATCAATAAAATGAATATCTCATGAGTTATCGCAAAATAAAAATTACCGGAAGAGAAATTAAAAAATAGTTAAAACATCGATGAAGCGAAGCGAAGACGTCGCTCACAATCTATGCAAATATAAACTCTATAACCCGAGCGAAGATGGGCCGGGTCGCTAGTAATAAATATAATGGAAGTGTCCCGGGTCGAGAAAAAAGGGCTATAGGGTTTTTCTATTGGAATTTTCTTAGTAGTAGGTCGGAATTTTGAAGTTGGCGGTGTGATACCCCGTGCTTTGGAAAGGACGTTATGCCGTTGGTCATACGGCTGGTCTCTTTCCGGTCGTGTCGGCTTACCGTCCCATCGGGTTATGAGAGTAAAGGAACAGAGAGTGCTTGCACTATAATATCTCCTGCGCAGATGGTTAATCAATAATGAGATTCGCCGCCGTTACCGAAATCGATTAGGAGGACTATAATTGTGATTAATACGACACTATAGCACAAACATTTTTATTTTTATTTATTTTTTTACTCTTTGACTGAACCGATTGTTATTGGTCTCTCACGGAAAGATAGCAGACGCTATAAGGTAACATATAGGATTTTACATTTTATCCTGGAGTCCCCGCTGGATAAGGATTTATAGCATATCTAATGTGATCTTTTGATATATTAAAAACAATATAAAGGATATTGCCAAGGTTTTCTTCAAGACTCGGCCAGAACCGACAAAGATGTACTATCTATACTAATATTATAAAGCGGAAAAGTTTGTTTGTTTGTTTGTTTGTTTGCTTGAACGCGCTAATCTTCGAAAGTACTGGGTGGATTTGGATGAAATTTGGTATGGAAGTAGCTTGAAGCTTGAAGAAAGTTATAGGCTACTTTTTACCCGACTGCAAAAAAGGTGAGTTATGTTTTTATCGTGATAGAATCTACGGGAGCGAAGCCCCGCGTGAGTACTAATATATCATAAAAAAGGAAAATAATTACAGAATTTGACTGTATAATTAATTTTCTATAAGAAGTACACCAAAAAAGTTATAGTTCTTTGAAGTTGACCACTTAATGCTTTTAATTTTAACGATAACATGAAATAAACTATTAAATGATTGAATAATGACTATTGACTTCAGTTTCAACAGCCAAGGTAGTCGTTAGTAATACAGAAATTGGAGTCCAGTAACACAGCAATAATCAACACAAAACTCAAAAAACACATAAGACACTTCGTCGCTCGTCATAAAACGCGGGAGAAGTAAAACTTTTGAGAATTATCAGTGGCAACTACAAGATCAAGTGTTGCCAGCACTACATAACTATTCTAAACTGTATCGGTAATTGAATTGAATTATTTTAAAATATATACTATATTCAAAAATATAACTAAACATTATTATTTATTATAAGAATTACGAGTTATGACTTTTGTAAATAATAAAATCACTTACGTAGATTCAGAAGGATATTAATGTAATCGATTTGCACGTGCAATTTCGTATCGATATTATTTTATTTTGGTATTGGCAACATTTCTAATTGAAATTGTAGATAGAAAACGTGTTGATAAATTGAACAACTATTTAAAATGACTTTTAAACGGTGTACTTCTACAAATTTGATTTATACTGTATAATTCTTACTCTTTTATATAATGAATTATGATTAATCTAGAAAGTCTGTCGGACGCTACATGATTTGAGCCGAAACTTGGCATTCTCCTTTGAGCGGATCTTTCTGGACATTGCAAGATTTTGTCAGTTATAGCGTAGCTCAACATAAAACTTTAAACAGCTCAAATGCGTACTCATTATCCTCTTAGCCTCTTCTCAACTATGTTGTGGTCAGCTTCCAGTCTAACCGAATGCACCTGAGAACTAGTGTTTTACATGGAGTCTGCCTATCTGACCTGCACAACCCAGTAACTGGGTAACACGATATCCCTAGGCTAGACTACTTTCAGATTTACTGGCTTCTGAAAAATTCAAGTAAATAGAAAAAGTAGATAGATCGCTCACAAATTAGGGGTCAATTTATACTAGCACAGAGTCGAAGCGCATCGAAGCGTCGATCCAAAACTGAACATAACAAATTCAACCTTAACTCCACAGCGTAACACACACATTTTTTCTGAGATTTTAAAAAGACGCGCGTGTGAGATTAAGTATATAAAATAGATGTATATGTATATATATAGTATATGTATAAAGAATGTTGTTATTTTTAAAAGTAATTAATTGTCAATATCAATTTATTATGTATTTACCGATTAATTATCAATTAATCGATATTACCATGATTGTCAGGTATATTATAGAAATAATTTAGCAATTTGTATAGCAATATCAATTTATTCATTTACCACACGGTTCAGAAAGGGTTGTTTTCTGTGGAGAAGAACCGGCAAGAAACTCCACAGTTAATCTTTTCAAAACATAATTCATTTTCACATAAACATCAATTCACTATATGTACTTTACAATATTATCACAATGTGATTACTATAGTTATAACTTATAACTTTATTTACTTGTGTATCTAGTATTTCATTACTCCATTACATATTATATAAGTAATGTTATTTATAGAATTAATACCAAATTTTCATTAAATTATCACACAATTAACAAATACAAAATAATTCATTTATATTCAAATACAATAGCAATACGATAGGATTTTTATACCAATTCTACACATAAAAATATTAGAAAATATTAATAAAAGTTAGAAACAACACAACTTCACTTAACTTAGGTCCGTTCGGTGTGACTGCTCCAGAGCGACTGTGAGTTTTTTTTTTTTTAGGTGGGGCCACTCGTAGATCAGCTCACTAAGGCTGTGCGTCTATTTAACCGGTCTGTAACGACTGTGAGTGACTGAGCGGAGGCTTTTATACACAGTGTAAACAAGTGACGTCACATCGTACGATTTTAAAACAGATTTTTGTTAACCTTTGTATTTTAACATTAAGCTATGAAAAATACAGTACAAAATACAGTAGATATGTTGAAATTCATTAGTTCAATTACTTATTAGTTTTACGTTGACAGAATTAATTAGTAAACAAGCAACGTTATTTTTTAAATAACGTTTAAATATGCTGTTATACAAGACAACAATGAAAGAACAGTTTAAACTATCTTATAAATAGGTTTCGTAATAGTGTTTACAATGTTTTGATAATAAATAGTTAAATTTTGTGTATCACATGTTAAAAAGGTTATATTTATTATAGTGATATTTTAATTTGTGTTCAATTAAAGAAACAAACTTGAGTTAATGTAATAAACCAACTGAAATTATTTGAATAATCCATCACGCGCATTCTTCGGAATTCACGTGTCTGCGCGTGAACAACGCTGATTATGTGCGTATCCATGCGCTCACTAGCGAACCTACGCGTTATCAGTCGGAACACTATAATTCCGCTTTCTTTTTCTTCTTTCTTCGTTTTCTTCTTCTTCAACTTCCGATATAAGTAATATCATAGCAAGATCAATGTCAACCATTTTACACACGTTTCAGCTACGAGAGTCAACTGGCAAGTGATTCAATAGCACTGCTGTTGATGCCCATTACTACACGTAAAAGAGTGCGCGCGTATTCTAGCGAATACCTACGCGCGCATTCGTGCGGCTTCGCTTTAGTTGTAAAGAATTTGACGCTTCGAGGTGCTTCGACTCTGCGCTAGTATAAATTGACCCTAACAAAAATTCCTCCGCAACTACCATGACCAGTCATATGGTTCTAGTATACGTGGTTGAAGTACACTTGAAATATTGGCTAAGGGGTGAGGACTCTGGAGTTCCTAGTTTTGCTTATCCTGGTTTTGTGCTTGAGTGTTCAGCTGTTTTCTGTATTGCCTAGATACACAATATCAATGCAATTACACATAATGAACTCAAAAAGTATTTTGAGTCTATTATGTGTAATGATCCTGATGAACTACTTGATGATGAAGCATCATTAGGTAAGCGAGATCATCATAGTTCTTACGTTTGACCACCATCTCACCTGATGTTGAGCAAGGATGTGGTCGAAGATGAAGCACGCTTGCCCAGGAAGTCAATCCGGAAATTTGTAAAAACATCTAATAATGGTCTCAATAAATTCTAATCTATTCTATACTATTCTATCTTGGTCTCGTCGAGCCTTTTTAAATGAGTCCAGGCATGAAAGCTTCACGTAGGACCACGACTAAGTTGCTGTTCATATATTTGGGCTTCTGCTCAAATGCCTACTGAAACCAATTATCTTTTGACAGTGGCAACAATATCTCCGATGTGATGGTCTCCCCGACCCTCGAATCGTCACCGAACTGAACACATTTCTACATATGTGGCAGGTGAACCTAATTATGGATGATGAAGAACTGGATAGGAAGTTCATTCAAGTACTGCCGGTATGTACCTGTGTCTTTCGAAAATATTTTTATATTTTTTATTTATTTTGAGTTACCAACATTTGATTACACTAATACAATTACATAAAAACAACAAACAAAACTTTTTTGCAAAAAATAAAACCGACTTCCATATCAAAACACTATAAAGCCAAAAATAATTTTAATTTCGGTAGTCGGTGTTATTGGTTTTGTATTTTCTTTTTTTTTCACACCGCCTTCCGAAATTAAAATTATTTTTGGCTTTGTAGTGTTTTGATATGGAAGTCGGTTTTATTTTTTGCAAAAAAGTTTTTATTTTCGTGCTTTTTAGTGGGTCAGTGAATTTTCCAAATCGCTTCGTAAATGATGGAGTTATGCGCGAACAAAAAACGCAATGCAGAGTAAACGAAAAGATCATCAACGTAAATATGTTTTTTAGACTTTTGTCGATTTTTCAGAAACGGCTTGTCCGATTTCGACAAAATTTTCATGGGACTTTTGGGAAGTATACCCTTTCTAACAAGATAATAATTTTTCAAATCGGTTGGCAAGCGATGGAGTTATGCGCGGACAAACATAAAAAAGAAATACAAACATCCGAATTGAGAACCTCCTCCTTTTTTAGAAATCGGTTAAAAAGAATATGAAACATAAGTGTAACAAACAATTATAGGTAACTACAACACTAACATACAGGGTGGCAAGGATATCAACGCGCAACCGCTTACCATGGATTCATTACATGATTCTGGACCCCCCTGCGTTGAAACTTTTGAAGACTTATCTGATGCCGTTGGGACAATTAATGTGGACCTCGCTCGAATTAGTGATTGGAGCACTGAGTTCGAACTGAAAATCAATCCTGCCCTCAATCCTCTAAGATTGGTCGACACTTCCCCATCCCCAAGTTTCCTTTAATAACACCGTCATTCCGTTTAGTCACGCCGTGAAGAACTTCGGACGAAGCAACTGCAGGAAGTCAGTCGTAAACTGTTTGCCTCTGCAGGCTCCCTGAGACGCCTGCGTAATTTTCTTCCCATCACCACTAAAATTGCAATTGCACAATCTCTTCTTCTTCCTATCTTGGACTATGCTGATGCCAGCTATCTTGATTTGACCCAAGACCAATTCGACAAGCTAGAGCGACTTCAAAATCTCTGTATTAGGTTTATATTTTGCTTGCGCAAATATGACCGTGTTTCTGCGTTTCGTACTAAGCTCAAATGGCTTCCTATTAGGTTTCGCCGAAATATTCATTTACTTTCTCTGCTTTATAATGTGCTATTTGATCCGTTCACTTCTTTTTATCTTAAAGACCGCTTTAAGTTTCTCTGTGACACACATTCAAGGTCCTTGAGATCATCGGAAAATTTAGAGTTAAGTATCTGCATTCTATATATACATTCCACTTCTTTCTTCGATAAATCTTTCACTATCCAAGCGGCCCATTTATGGAATGCATTGCCAAAAGACATGAGGCGTGCTCAAACATTACCTTCGTTCAAAAGAATGGTGAAAGAGCATTACCTCTCACTATATTGTTTTCCCCTCCTTTCTCTAATATGATTTTGATATTTGTATTAGTATATATTTATATATTATATTTTGTCGTATGTATTTTATATTATTATGTTTAATTAGTATTATATATGATGTTGTACACTGACAGCCCTAACTCTATCTCCTTTAATTTCTCTCCATACAAAGGTTGTCTGTAAGAACTCTGTGCGATAAGACCGTCCATTGTACACTAGTTTTATTATTTGTATCCTTAAGTGTATTGTAAGGTCTACAATAAAGTATATAATAAATAAATAAATAAATAAAAATTAACTACACAAAAACAGAAGAGCTACTCGAAATAAAAAAGTAATGGGAATTAACAGACACTCACTGGCACTCATACAAGTAAATACACATCGCTTCAAGCACACATACACACATACAGACAAGTACATTATTCACACAGTACACACCTTGAACACTTCATCCAAATTTGAGATTTTATTATTAAAAATAATCCTTATATTCTTTACTTATTTTTATTTATTTTAAAAACTTATATGTGTTTTACATTAATGTGTTTATGTATAATTGATTGTAAGTAAGGCATAAAATTCACCACCGTTTTTAAATTTTTTTCGAAATCTTAGCAAAATTTTTAAAAATATATTCTATTCCTTTAGGTGGGAGTCCCTGGTGTCCTGAAATACAAATCTCGGCTTAGTTTAGGCACAAGTTTCCCAAAAATAAACATTGTAAATGATATTATTGTACCCTGTTTTACCATTTCTTGCATATTAAGTTTTATTTGTGGAAGAAAATAAACATTATTTATTTATTATTGACCTGGTTAGTTAGCAAATCAAGTAATAATAAAAATATAACTTTAATATAAAAAAATCTTTTCGACCGTGATTTCTTATTTGTGTTTGGTTTTGCAATTGGCTCTTTACTTAAATATAATTTCCTTACTTTTGAAAAATCTTCTTCCGGACTTTGGAAAATCTTATGTAAAAATAATTCATTGGTTTGGTTTTGCGTATCCGATTGTATAATATTTATAGACTTTTGTAAATAGAATTCTGTCTATTATAATAACAATGTGAATTTTCTTTCTCTTTTACTCATATAAAACTACACTACTGTTAATTAAAAATACGCCTCAGGAACAAAGTCGCAAAAAGACACAAGTCGAAAATATATTTCAGTGAACTATTAAAAGTATTAACGTCAATTTTGTTCTTACAGATCCTGGAAATGTTGGAAATAATCTGCTTGAATAACAGACAGTTCAGTAAGAGGCAAGCCGCAAATTATGACGAGGTAAGCTTATACTAATAAGTTCATTGGTTAGTTTGTTTGGGTCTCCACTAGTGTTGCCAGGTCCGACTTGTTTTAAATCGGGACAGATGTTAAAGAAAATCGGGATTTAGGGTTGTAGATCGGGACAAACAAAATAAAAGGTTTTTTTAAAAGTAATGTTAATTTATTCGTTTATGTCGTATATAAAACGATGAATCTTTATTCTAAAAAAATGTTATAGTCAGACTTTTTTGATAGACTACTCTAAACACGTGGAAGCGTGTCCAACCAATTTTAAGGAAAACAGAACTAAATGAAGCGGTGTCCAGGCAGGTATCACCTTGGGTAACAGTTACACTCTTGTTATTACCGACACTTAAGTCGGAATCTGCGCGGTATCTCCAGGATCCGGTCTCCAGGATACTACTCCATTTGAGGAGGCCAAAAAAAAAACTTTTTACCAAACAATTAAACTGACTCCCAAAAACACTGCAAAGTGAAAAATAACTTTAATTTCGGTAGTCGGTGTCTTTATTTTTGTATTTTCGTTTTTGGCACCGACTTCCGAAATTAAAGTTATTTTCACTTTGCAGTGTTGTTTTGGAGAAAGTTTAATTTTTTGGTATAAAGTTTTTATTTCACACTTTTTAGTTGGTCGATTTTTAATGTACCTAGTTACAAAAGCCTAAATGTCAACTACTTATAATCATTTACAATATATTGCTTTTCCCAATGTTGGGCCGTTAATTGTTGAGGAGTTCTCCTGGTACTTTACCATCAGCTTCACTTCACCATATGCATTGTGACTAGCATATTGTGCTTAATAACCACATTCAAGTAATCGAAGTGGAACACATGAAATACTTATTATTCAAATTCAAATTCTTTATTTCAGATAATTAAAAATCCATAGATGTGTTAGTATAGGTACTGCTTACGCTAGGGTTAGTACATAATATTAACAAATAAAATTATAACTAGCTTTATGGGAAGGACCATCAATTTATGGGAAACGTGCCCCGGTTGATAGTCATTCCCATAAAGTGACTCATGAAAGGAGAGTTTAATCTCTCCGCCACAGTCGACAGAATGCTGTTGTTACTCGCCCGCACTCTGCTGACCAGCGAACAGAGTTTTTTGCGAATGATGGTGTGGAACCCATCTGTATGCGTCTTCGCAAACATCTCTGACGCACTACAGAAGCGGGGAAGTCTCAACAGCATTCTGAAGATATTATTGTATTGGATGCGCAAGACATCCAGCGCCTTCTTGGTATGCTTGACCCAGAGACTGCTCGTGTAGAAAGTCTGGCAATAGGCCTTAAACAACGTAATTTTGACTTCATCACTACAACGAGCAAATCTCCGAGCTAGCATGTTTCCTCGAACCGCCAGCGCCCTGCGCTCCCTATCAATGTCAACATTGTCTTTGAGGTCGTCGGTAAGAAAATGTCCCAGGTACTTGAACGCAGTCACTCTTTTTATATTTTGACCGTACAGGTTTATTGTCTGCGCGTCATGGCACTTACCGGCGGCCTTAAAGACCATGTATTCCGTTTTTTTAGCATTATATATCAGTCCGTGGGAGGCAGCATAAGTCTCACAGACGTTCAGCATCTCTCTGATCGATCGCACAGTCGGTCCGAGCAGCACCATGTCGTCCGCGTAGCTGATGTTATTAATACTAACACCGTCCACCCGGCAGCCAACACGCATGCTGCTCAGCTCGACTATGAGATCGTTTACGTATAGGCTAAAGAGTTTGGGAGACGTCAAACCCCCCTGTCTCACTCCACACTCCAGCCCATATGACTCAGAGAGAGCGTTTGCCCATTTGACCCGATTAGACTGGTTAGCATACCAATACCGAAAGATACTAATGATCTCCTTCGGTATACCCCTGCCTCCCAACCCCCTACTTATATATTGAGTAGTTCCAGTGGCCATCTGTGGTCTTTATCATCAGGTCCACTTCAAAAATGGTGCTTTTCAAATGCAACTACACAAGTTACTATAAAACATACTTAAATCACTATAAGTGTGCCTATAATATTTGAAGAGTTCCCTCGATTTCTCCAGGATCCCATTATCAGATTCTGACTTGGTTAAAATAGGACCAATTTCAAAGTATACCCTTTCAAACAAAAACAGTATTTTCCAAATCGGTTCAGCGGCCTTCGAGTATTCGGTGATCATACATAAAAAAATATATACGCGTCGACTTGATAACCTCCTCCGTTTTTTTCGTCGGTTGAAAACATTACCCATTTCCATAAAATAACCTATAGGTGTATACAATTAATATAATCTGATAACTGAAAATTATAGATATATTAGTGAAAATCAACAAAGTTAAATATGAAAGTAGTTTACAGATAATTAATTTTTTATTTAATTTATATTTGTCATTACTTTTTGCTGCCTTTAGTAGGCCCTTGTATTTTATTACGTAGTTGTGAAATTCACCGCAAGTCATGCTGAAGTTAGTTTATATTTGAATCTCGGCTTCGACATGCTCCGGTGTCGAATGGTTTCGCCTCACAGATAAAATTAAGAGTTGATTTGTGAAAATACTCTTTCCGTTGCCGCGTTCGACACTCGCGGAATTGACGTCATAAAAAACTTTTTAGCAAAAAATAAAGCCGACTTCCATATCAAAACACTACAAAGCCAAAAATAACTTTAATTTCTGTAGTCGGTGTTATTGGTTTTGTACTTTCTTTTTTTTTTGACACCGCCTTCTGAAATTAAAGTTATTTTTGGCTTTGTAGTGTTTTGATATGGGAGTCGATTTTATTTTTTTCTAAAAAGTTTTTTTTTTCATGATTTTTAGTGGGTAACTTATCCAGGTACAAAAGCCAAAATGTGAAGTACTTATCACCTAAAACGGGATCCCGTTTTAAGTTCTAATGATACTGTTAGTGACCATGTTAGCTTAAAAACTTATACTTATCATCCTTTACAAAATATCATATTCCCGATGCAGAGCCGTTAATTTTTGAGGAGTTCTCCTGGTACTTCACCATCAGCTCTACATCACCATATACATTGTGACGAGCATTTAATGCTTAACATCCATATTCAAGTAATCGAATTGCAATCCACGAAATACTTATTATCGAGTAGTTTCGGTGGCCATCCGTGGTCTTCATCATCAGTTTCACTTCCCCAAATGGTGCGTTTCAAGAGCAACTGTACAAGGTACTATAAGAAATACCCAAAATGCTACAGGTGTGCCTATAAAATTTGAAGAGTTCCCTCGATTTCTCCGTGATTCCATCATCAAATCCTAACATGACGACAAAGAAAACTTTCAAAACAAAAAAAGAATTTTCCAAATCGGTCCAGCCATCTTCGAGTTATGGTAACATACATTACAAAAAAGTTCAAGACGAACTGAGAACCTCTTCCGTTTTTTGAAGACGGTTAAAAAGAAAATAACTTCAGAAGATTTGCGAAGTCTTGATTCTCCTTAAAAATGATTTGCCATTTTTGTAGCGGCGTCAGATCTTTGTTCTGCACTGCTACTTTCACCAAGTCTTTGACTGTACACACTTTTTCATAAAATTGATCCATGTTGAAGAACTAATTTTTTTTTTTTAATAAATCTAATCTCAACGATAGCAGAGTTCATGTTTTGGTCTTTGGTGTAATGAGACATTTTTGTACAATGCACAACAGTCGTTTTTTATTTTCGTAACTTTATCATTAGACAATTTTTAGGGTTCCGTAGCCGAATGGCAAAAAACGGAACCCTTATAGTTTCGACATGTCTGTCCGTCTGTCTGTCTGTCCATCCGTCCGTATGTCACAGCCATTTTATTCTGAAACTATTAGGACTATACATGTGAAACTTGGTAGGTGGATGTATTATGTAAACCGCTTTCCGATTTTAAGAGAAAATTTAATAAATATTTAAAATAAAGGGGGCTCCCCATACATGGAACTGAAACTGGAAATATTTTCTTTCATGAAACCTATACGTGTGTGGTATTTATAGACAGGTCTTTAAAAATGACATTAAGGTTTCTAAAATGACTTTTTCATGAAGTTAATCGTTTAAAAGATATACGCTTCCAAAGTGGTATAATGTGTCCCCCCCCCCCCCCTCTCTAACTTCTATAATAATGAAGTGAAAAATCTAAAAAAAACCATATGTTGTAGACCTTAATGTAAACTTTCAACCAAAATTGGTTTGAACGAGATCGAGTCAGCAGTTTTTGAGATACAGTATATTTTATAAAACCGCAAATATAACTTTGTAATTCATACAAATACTATGAAAAACAAAGTTATTTGGCGTAGTTGTAAAAATTGTAAATAAGCTAGTTTTAAAAAATTTGTAAGGTTTTTTGTTTTTTTTTTCAAATAAATATATTAAGTATATTATATTTATTATAGTTACTACGGAACTCTTCATGGGCGAGTCCGACTCGCACTTGGCCAATTTTTTTTTAAATAATTTGCTGCTTGTAAATACCACAAACTCATCTTCGATCCTCAGACTTCAGCTCAATTGCTTACTTAATATTACCATGATAATATTAAGTACGCAATTGCTGATGCACACAGAAATTCTTCGTATTCAAGACATGATAGTGCATCTTGTAAAACCTTAAAATTTAATGCTTATCTGCAAACAATTTATATTTTCATATTTTATCTGCTATTAAAATTGCAAAACCCGTATGATGAATCGCAGTAATAATTATTATGATCTGACGGATACCGAATGAACGGACGAACGAAGATCAATAATTGAGTAAAGCCAAATTGTACGCGTCCACAGGCGTGTCTCTGATAGAGAAAACAAAAATCGATTGACTGAGCAAAGCCAAAGTGTAAACGAACACGATCGTGTCTCTGAAGCTGTAGAATAGAAAATTTTGTTACTTGGCCAAGGCCTCTGGAGCGAGTAAAGTAACAAAATATAGCACTAGTGATCTGATGCATATTATTTTGAGCGCATTCCTACAACAACATGATAATGTGATGCGTAATTTGATTTAATTTTTGTAACAATAATGCTTATATTTAATTTTTTTTATTTATTCAAATTTAATCAGTGGCAAATCGGGACGCGTCCCCAAACCCCTGAAAATCGGGACGTCCCGCGAAAATCGGGACACCTGGCAACACTAGTCTCCACAGTGCAGGCGTTCCGAAGTTTTACACGTACTATGCGTTTCAAATGCTATAGTAATTTCAATTACCTTTATCTATCAAATGTCACTCAAAAAGTACGGTTTGCAAAGAAAACTTAATAGCGAAAAATAATAACGGTTTATTTTACTTTGTTTAACCGAGACTCACGTTAAGTTTAAATATTTTGCAGTATTGTAAATCAAGTGTTTGTATTCTATCTATCTATAATATTTAATTATTTAAAGTCATAATTAGTTTTTTTAAACATACTTTTGTCTCTTATTTTCATTGTTGACACCAATACGCCTGAAAGTAAAGAGAACGCATGGCGCAAAGGCCCATAAGTCATGTCAAAATTATCAAAACTTTATTTTATTTTATTTTTGATGATAGGCTCGCGTTTGATCACCAAAATATGGAAAGGGTACTAGTTTTGTTTCGCTCAAAATTTGTAAATAAATAATTTAATAAATCCTTGTTTTGTTTACTCTACCCAAATGGTTCGATTTGACAGCTAAGACGTCACAATATGGCGCTATGTTTTTCTTAATAGTAGTTGAAACGCACTGTACATACACTTCGGCGAATCATTTGTATTTATATAGATTACTAGCTGTTGCCCGTGACGTCGTTCACGTGGTAAGTTTTTCCCGAGTAAATCCTGATCCCGTAGGAGCTTCGCTAAATTTCGTGTTAGCAAGCACCTACCTACATCTTAAAAGTAACACTTGTAATTTCTGAGATTTCGTGATGAGTGAGTGAATCAGTGACCTTTAGCTTTTATATATATATAGACATAGGTACCAAACATTAGAATAAATACAATATACATAGAAGAACATTGAATTTTCTTTCAGCAAAACTGTGACAGGACAGTTGAATGACTGAACTCAGTTGAACTCAGCCGTATTCGTTTAGACTAAATGCCTAATTTAGAAACTTATCATTCAATTCATTACTCATGTTTTTTAATGACCTACCTACATCTTAAAAGTAACTCCAATGCAAAATTTGAGACCCCTAGCACGTGTAGTTTCTGAGATTTCGTGATGAGTAAGTGAATCTGTGACCTTTCGCTTTTACATATAATTATATAGACATACCAAAATTAGAATAAAGACAATATACCTATAGTAGAACATCGAATTTTCTTTCAGCAAAACTGTGACAGGAGAGTTGAATGACTGAACTCAGTTGAACTCAGCCGTATTCATTTAGACTAAATGCCTAATTCTAAATTAGGCAACTTATCATTCAATTCATTACTCATGTTTTTTAATGAATTTTTTTTAATCATTTCTGTGTTTTCTTACCTATTACTTCCTTTTTATTTCCAGGTTCGTTTGGCCTTGAGAGCCCAACTCTCCCACGCTATACAAATGGCCTCGTACACTCTACTGCGAGATCTGGAGAAGAACCTCACCTTAGAGTCTACAAAGGTTGCAACCTACGAGAGGGAATTTAAGGGTCTAAGGCTTAACTTATGGGTCGCCATTAAGTGGCCCACGAGGAGACCAAAGCCAGTGGAGCCCGAGCCGTGAGTAGTTTTGAAAGTTCCGTAGTCGACAAGAAACCCTTATTAGTTTCGGAATGTTCATCTGTCCGCGGCTTAACTCAGAAACTGTTGATACTAGAACGCTGAAATTTGGCATGGATATTCATATTAATCACGCCGACATAGCGGTAAAATAAACTCATGAAAAAAAGTTTTTTAGGTTACTACATGTATATCATTGATATCAGACCTAAATTGGCTTCACAGATTTGCGAGTAATAGTCGACCAACTGTATTCTACTTGCTTTCGGACAAATTCCATTGAAAAACATGTAGATCAAGTTCTTGAAATGAAATGAAATGAAATATTTATTTTGTAAATTTGTTATAAATAACACTTCTAAACGTCATGTTTTTTGCGTTTATTTTAGCTAGATGATTATGTTAGTTTAGTTTAGCTAGATGAGGCCGGTATTTCCTGACTACTCTGAGAAGAAAAACTGAAACAAACTCAGAGGTCATAGTGTCCTTTAAGTCCATACAATTTGTATTTGTATATGAGAAGCATGTAGGTTCATGTCTGTGGTGTTCTTTTGAGGAAATAACCACGCAAATTTGAGTGGACCTGTCCAACAATTTGACGAAATTATTTGTGTAAAACAGAGTAGTTTCTGAGGATAGTAAGGAACTTCTTGGTCGACTAATCCATTGACGTTGTAGTAAACTGCGGAACCTTACATTACGCGTGACACGCACTTGGTCGGTTTTCGTTTTACTTTATTGTAGACTAGCTGCTACCCGCAACTTCGTTCGCGTTGGAGGGTTTCCCGCGTAAATCCTGATCCCGTGGGAATTCCAGGATAAAAAGCCTATGTGTTATTCCAGGATGTCAACTATCTACTTACCAAATTTAATTAAAATCCATTCAGTAGGTGCGTAGATTAGCGTGTACAAACAGACAAACAGACAGACTTTTTTTTGCCGTGTTACCGTTTCTTAACCCACCTCAATTATTATTTTTGTATAAAATTTTAATGTACAGACACACTTTTTTTCTCACCTGATGGTACCTAAGCTATGACGTGGTCGAAGATGACGCACGCTTACCTAGAAGTAACCTATTCACTCTTGACTTAAAGACCCCCAGGTTATAGCTATCAAGAAATACAGACCCCGGTAGGAATTTCCACTCTTTAGCTGTACGCACGATGAAAGCATTCCCAAATCGTTTTTGCGTATGAATGGTAACCTTAGTTTGTAGTCGCTTAGTTATTTTTTTTAACACGTTCGCTGACAATGAGCAAACCCTGACACCACATTACGACAGTAGAATTTTCCACGGCGTACTCTTAAAAATAAGTGGCCCCTCCCTCGACGTACTCTCATAACGCACTATTTTAATTTCCCGCCTAACGACGTACTGTCAGCGGACGTGTTAAAGATCTAGCAGAAGGTTTTAATTTAATAATTAAGGCCGCCACAGACACTGTTAGTTACCATGTTACTATTAAATAATTTCCAGAGAGCCTATGGAGCTATCTTTCCCATCAATGAAGGTGACGGTGAAGCTGCCTAAAATTATAGATGGCTCGTCTGTCTGTGTGCGCGCTGCTCGGTCCATGATTGATCTTCTCAGTGAGAATTCAAGGTCTTATGCCTTGAAGCACGATATGCCTCGACTATACGAAGGTATGTATTTCACAAGCTTCTATCTAAAGTAAGGAAAAAGGGAAAGAATTAAAAAAAGGCAAGAAAGAAAGGAAAGAAAAAGGAAAGAAAGAAAAAAATGAGTGTGGCACTGAGGGACTGCCGCGGTAAAGCTATTGCATAGCATTTTTTATCAACTTCTCCAATTATTATTATTTATTTATTTTATTTATGCAGTATTTTTCTCTTTAATATCAATTCAAGTTTTTTCTTTGATATTAGTTCAAGTTACACTTTTTGAGCGTGGTGACCGATAAGAAAACATTTTTTTTAATTGTATAAATGAGTAGTCAATATTGTTTAAAATATTTTTATTATCTTACAATACATGTAGGTTATTCAGGAATTTTTATCATTGAAACTATAGGTTTATTAGCAGCTAGTCTACACGCATCCGTCTAGTCGCACGCACACAAACACCGTGCCGAAGTCTGCCGAACTGAAACGACGTTAGACGATGCACGGCTTTCAACGCCGCACCGCTGTGCCGGTCGGAGTGGGGGGTGTTAGGTTTATTTTCGTTACGGAATTTCTTGATTCGGTCGTCGCGCTCAAAGCCCGCGATAAAAGCTATGCAATAGCTTAAAAAATTATTGGCATATATAAGACACACAATAAAAAACTATTAAATAAAAACTTAAAAATAATAATGAATATCATCATCTGATTCGTTGTTAATTGATTGAGACTATTCCCAACTATATTGGGATCGGGTTCAGTCTAACTGAATGCAAGTAGAGTGATTGAAGGTGAAGGTTTTTGTGTGTAGAAGTTAGGAAGATGGCTAAATGATACGGCGGATGATTATTAAAAAAAAACTAAATATATTTTCGGCACAAAGGAGCAAGGGAACACACGCGATTACCGGCAATCGTCTACTGAATAGTTGACTGACATTAATGAGTAAGATAAGATAAAAATCCACGAGTGCATTTTTGATGGTTTCACCGAACATGCTCCCGGGCCAAAAGATACAAAATTTTAGACGTCTTCTTTAGATGACGTAGCTATCTCCCGTTTAAATTCGATGTTTGCACTTAAGCTCACTTCACTTGGGTGACATTCAGCCTTACTCTGCTTTCACGCGAACAGATAGTTCCACGGTAGAGAGTGCTCTATAATTACTTAAGGTTTTGGGTGACTTAGCAGAATGAGGCCTTACAAGCTAGGCCGGGTCACTAGTAAATATTGGTCTTCGATACAAACTGCATTAAAAGCAATCAAAAATATAAAAATACAGAACAGAAGATACAAGAGACAATTCTGTTAGCGAATCAGAAAGTGATTTAACTTTTTAGAAAACATAACTAACTCAAAATCTGACTTAGTTGGAAAATGTCTTAAGGGTCTATACTACCTCAAATGGCTTAGCATGATCCTCCGTTATGTCGAAAATACTGCAGCAATAATTTTGAAATAAATATATGGTAAAGTTGAGGATTAATGTTAGGTACTATGTTTGATGAAAACACGGTTCCATAAAATTTTCTTGATAGAAAAATATTCCAAAGTTACCTCCAAACCGAACAATAAACCGCTGGTATTAAAAAATAACTTCAAATTTGATTATGAATCTTTGCATATTAATTAATATGCAAAGTTTCATAATCAAATAAAAGTTATTATTAAATAAAGTTATTGAACTAACTATAAAGCAGGTCTTACGTTATTCACTTTTTTTAAATTACCATTATTTTCACCGTAAAAAGAAATAAACTAAATGATCGGCGTCTTGGAGTCTTTTCCCTGCCACCTTGTCTCGCTTGCTCGCGTGACCGCGGCCAGTAGTGTGCGAGCGAGATAAAGAGTGAGAAGCGCTGAGGTAGTATAGGCCCTTAACCTCTGGAAAATGACGTACTTGGAATCTGACTTCCATTACCGCTTTCAACGTTACAGATCTCTTCACGTTCAACGAGAGGGAGATGATAGAGAGTCAGAAGCTGAAGAAGCATCAAGAAGAAACCAGAATCAAGTTTTATAAAGACGTTAAAGAGAAAATCAGAGAGCTGGAGGCTTTTCTTAAAGTTAATGTGTAAGTATTTTAGAAGGATAGCGGACGGCGAGCAGGGGTATCTTACCGTCCGGTAAGGACCAGGCCCGGTTCGACGCGACGGCGCGCCGTATTAAGCGTGCCTCAAAGAGCAGTCAATAGCATTGATGGGGCCCGAAAGGGCACCCGATTGCGACCCCGGAATGGGGGCAAGGGCAATTGAAGGGAGAAGGGTGGGTTTCTGGTCAGTAGAAGGCAGGCGCGTGCATAGGATTATGACAGGGCATGCGGCGGAGTAAAAACACACAAAAACTTCTTCTTTTATAGATTTTTAGCATAGCCACAGCAACGCATCGCTACCATGCTACGATGCGTGGCTGTGGCTATGCTAAAAATCTATAAAAGAAGAAGTTTTTGTGACCGATTACTCACAAAAACTTCTTCTTTTATAGATTTTTAGCATAGCCACAGCCACGCATCGTAGCATGGTGGCGATGCGTGGCTGTGGCTATGCTAAAAAGAAGTTTTTGTGAGTAATCGGTCACAAAAACTTCTTCTTTTATAGATTTTTAGCATAGCCACAGCCACGCATCGTAGCATGGTAGCGATGCGTTGCTGTGGCTATGCTAAAAATCTATAAAAGAAGAAGTTTTTGTGTGTTTTTACTCCGCCGCATGCCCTGTCATAATCCTATGCACGCCCCTGGTAGAAGGATGATACTCCCTTCCGCTCCACCCAGTACAGAACGAGGCTGTTGGTGACTTTCATACCAGAAAAAATATCTCAAGATTTGTTCTTCCACTGTTTTGAGAGTAGTTGTCATGATGAAATTTACTCATAGTAATGGGTCTACCCGGTACCCATGAGATCCAACGTTACAACATAAGTTACGACTGTAACCACTGGGCCATCACTATTGTGTGTGCCCATCACTGTGTCACTGCATCTAGGTGTAGATGATTATATACATAGTATAGTACATCTATTCAAAACATACATAATTATTATACAAAATTTAAATAAAATTTAAGTAACGTGTCCGTAATTTCAAAATACTATGTTGTCTATAGCGCTTATGTTAATTATTAATTTTTTGCATGATAATAAAACACAAATTAACTTTTTAGTATTAAAATGTATCTGCCGTGCCGGTCGGTCTGTTCCGTAAGTATGTCTTTCTGTTTGTTCGGTATAATCTATTTCTCTAGGAATTAAAGTAGTTTAAAGTCTTTTGTCCCGCAATTTCCATGACGTCGGGATATACATGGGAAAACCTGCTTTGTTAAACTAGACTCCCACACGAATTAAGCCACGGGAAGCTAATCGTAGCATATGTTTCAGATTTCTGAAGAATGACAAAGAGAAAGAACAGTTAGATAACTTGCACATGGCCGAACCTCCCTTCATGCCGCGGCCCAGAGACCAGATTGCTTACGAAAATGGTGAGCTGTCATAATATCATCATCTTCCGGTCCTAGTCCTATGCTTGTAGTGATATTAGGTTTTTTTGTTTTATCACTATTATTATAATTATTTTTCCAATATAATGTTCACGTACATATTGCACCTTCCACTCTATCTCTTCACCACTCATGGTTGACTGGTACAGAATGCCTACGGCATTAAGTCCGCCTTTGTACCTATGTGCATAAAGTGTAAATAAATAAATAAATTCTTCAAATTAATTTCTTTGAAATGAAATTCTTTAAGTCTGTGCCTAGCCGTGATTAAAATATTACCTAAGTTGAGCTATACGATATCTGACAAATGCTTGCACTATCTGGTCAAAGCCACTCAAGTCTGTATGCATCTTTCCTCAAAAGATCGCTTCAGATATTAAAACCTACCATATAATTTAACGAGTACAGATTGCATGTACTTCAATAGCGACTTTGACCTCTGAGTTTTTTTTTTCGGTATTTCTTCTCAGGGTAATCACTTAGGAAACACCGGCCTCATCTAGTTTGAATATACGAAAAAAAATTACGTGTAAAGTGGGCCCAGTGCGAGTTAGTGCCTTTTCACAACGTGTACCGGTGGCCGGGTAGCCGGCACCGGAAACCCGGCGGCGAAGTGTATGGCCATGTACATTACCTTTCACACGCACCGGCGTAATTTGACCGGCAAGCGGTCGCCGGGTGCTCACCGGGTCCAACACTCAGCGTCTGGTTGGCGCATACCGGCTAGCCGGCGGCCGGACGCATAGTACTGTGTGAAATACGCAGCATGCTTTCAGACGCACCGGCGGCCAGTAGCGATGAAACGATACCATCTGGGTATCGATACTTTTACTCGATACCGTATCGGTCACGAGGTATTGAATGAAAAGTATCGATACCTACTTGTATCAGTCAATTTTTCCGTCGGAAGTATAAGAGGCAAATAAGAATAGCAGTGTTAGTACATTGCATAGTCTTATTATCTACTAGCTTGTGCCAGCGGCTTCGCCCGCGTGGGAAGATTTTCCCGTGTATATCCCGATCCCGTGGGAATTTCACAAAATCCTTTCTTAGCGGATGCCTACGTCATAACATCTACCTGCATGCCAAATTTCAGCCCGATCCGTCCAGTGATTTGGGCTGTGCGTTGATAGATCACTATGTCAGTCAGTCAGTCAGTCAGTCACCTTTGAGTTATATATATTTAGATTAAAATAAACTAGACAAAAATATTAAGGAAAAAATCTGTTATCGATGTGCTCCCTAGAAACAATAATTTTTCTAAATGTTTTCCGGTTAATCGATTTCTGGTAGCAGTCACTGTGGCGCCAGCCTTTGAAAACAACCTCTCGCTAGGTGCAGAGGTACCAGAATATATGCATTCTCAAATATTCACAATCTCGCTCAGACTTTTGCTATTACAAATTCAATTCGGTTAAGTTTTAATTTAATTAAAACAAATAAACAACCGCCACGCAATGAAGGAATGTAATGACGACCGACCGCCTGAATGAATAAATGACGAAAAACACAGATTATACTATAAGCAAGGCTGCCAACTGAGAAGTAGAAAAGATGCGACCGACCGATCGACCGAGTACCTATCGATACAAGTACTTACTTCCCGATACTACTTGTTACTCAGTTCTAAATTATCTAGTACAAAAGTACCGAAAGTAGTTGGTATCGAAGTGAAAGTATCGAGTAGTTATTTGTATTTACTCGTATCGTTTCATCCCTAGCGGCAAGTCGCCCAGATATCTAGATACAACCACAGCAAGAGCACGCGCATGTTTATTCTCATACTCTCGTACTTATCGTCCTATTATAGTATACCTACTAATAATACATAATTGGATCGTGTGAAAGCTGAATGTGTTACCGGAGAGTCGGCGCCGGCTAACCGGCAACCGGTACGTGTGAAAAGGCACTTAGTGGATGTCTTCGGAAGTTTGTTTCTAGGACGTGCTCGTTTCGATGCGATGCTTTCCTTCATCCTTTTGAAAGCAACTTGATGTAAAAAATTACACAAAGTAGTGTGTTACACAAAACTTGTAGTACCTAGTCATGCCTGTAACCACTGAGTTCAACACTGCTGGTTTCGTCAAAATAAAACTATAGAAAAAATATTTACATAACAACTTTTTGCCCCCAGAACTTGCATTTCAAAAGTACCTGAAGTCATGTATATCTAAATCGAGAACTGGTGAACTCAATTTAAGAAAATATAGGTAAGTACCTAACATAGATCATATTTTGCACACCACCTTCTCAACACTGCACGGGTCCATCCTACAAGATGAATCAGTGGATGGGTATCTATCGTAACATATACAACGTGAAATTTAAAGGGTATATACATACCAAGTGCATGGCTTCTTTGGATGATAACAAACGATATGGCAAGGGTTTTCTAATCCTATGTGTACATGTGTGGAGCATATTAGAAATTTCAATACATTGATACCAGAGACCGAATTTTTCAATAAGAAGAACGAAGAGAATTATCGTTTTATTGGCAAGTGACGTGGAAAGTGATGACTCTCATAGTGCTGTGACACGTTTGTTATGATTGCTATTCAAGAATTATATAAAACCAATAATTTGGTATCAATTCTTTGAGTCAGTTATTTTGTGCTGAAACTGTGCATAGAGACTCCATACCAGATGTTGTCTTCAGCCCTTTTGGATAGATATGGGGTTTCCGTTACACGTTGTAGAGATTCATCATTCTGTGCCCTATAAAGCACGATAAGCTGTTGGTCCCAGCATTCATTTATACAGACGCCAGCACATCAAACTACAACAATCTGTCAAATTTCTTTAATAGATTTTCAACTTTATTTTTAAAGAAATTAGGTTCAAGGTTGATTGGGAAAATTTGACAGTTTCGGGTAGCTTCATGTGCTGGCTGTCTGTACATCTTTGACAAGCATTACGGGTAGTCAAACGCCAGATCCCTGACACCCATCTTGACAAGGAGTATCGGTAACAACCCAGCAACTCATTACATTATTGCCATGAATCCACTCCAGACACAAGCATATTTAGCTTAGTTGGAGGGGTTAACAGGATTGCTAGTAATGTGAATTTTACCGACATTACTAGTAAGGGACCGTTCAAGTATTACGTAAGCACTATAGGGGGGCGTGGTGGTCTTTGCTTTGCTTATTTTTGATGACATGGAAGGTGGGGGGATCTAGATGGTGATTACGTCAGCAGTAATTATTTAATTTTAAACATATAGCAACACACATTGTCTACGCTTCAAAATGAAATGCATTATCGGGGATATCTACAAAGGAATTTCGTGTCAGTAAAGTTTATTTAAATGAATATTATATGCGTTACAGACTTCTTTCAAAACCTATTCCTTATTTCTAGATTTATAACTGCTGCTCATGGATCAATCAATTGTACTAATGTCTACGTAAGTATGGAGCGGAGGGGTAAGAGCATTGCTTACTTTTGCTGACGAGGGGGAGGGGTGGGTTAAAAATTGCAAAAAATGTGCTTACGTAATACTTGAACGGCCCCTAATCTCTAAAAAAAAATGTGGAGGTCGTCGGAGTCGGAGTTGAGGAGAGGATGTCGCCCCATACCTACTCGTATAAAATAATATTACTCAGATGCACGCAGTTACACATAGCAAGCACTTCCCCTAACAGACGCTAGTGTCGCATATTTTAAGCTGAGAATTGTTATGGTCCAGGATTTGCGGAGGAGTTCTTAACCTGGATCTAATCGTGACGCCGCCGCAACCGAAACGTATGCGGTACGGAGTAACAATCACCACATGTAAGTACCTAGATTTTTGACTAAACAAAGATCATCACCTGCTAGCCTTTTCCAACTATGTCGGAGTAGGCTTCAATTCTCATCGAATGCAGCTAAGTAATAGCATTTTACCTGAACTGACTGCCTATATAGCCTCTGAAATTAAGTGAAATATTTATTGGAACGAAGTTCCTTATCGCGCGTTGCGAAAGGGGGCTAGACGGAAAAAATTAAGACGAAAAGTTGTAACAACACTTTTTGGTATAGTAAGCTATTGTAAGCCGTGCGGCGTGCGCATGTTTCTCTGTCTGTCTGTCTCTCTCTCTCTTATAGAAAGTAAGCCAGATATTTTCGTTTCGTCTTTCTATTTCGCATTGAACAGTGTGGTGTCGCGACGATTATTTTTGTTGAGTGTATACAGGTTTTTTGTACATAATAAATAATATAAAGGAGAAGACTTCTTCTCCTTGATTACAATTCCTTCACTAATTAATCGAAAGGAACTTCGTTCCATCCGGGTGTCCCTTGACACCTCTCAAGTGTTTTTGTAAATTAGATATAATTAACACTACACACGTAATGTTTTGTGTATCTTTTTATTTTATTTATTGATAATAGGCTCGCGTTTGACCACCTGATGGTAAATGATGATGTGGTCGAAGATGGAGCACGCTTGCCTAGAAGTAACCTATTCACTCTTGACTTAAAGACCCCCAGGTTATAGCGATCAGAAACTACAGACTCTGGCAGGGAATTCCACTCCTTAGCCGTACGCACAATGAAAGTATTCCCAAAAGGTTTTTTGCGTATGGGTGGGATGTCCACCATGAAATGATGGCGCATGGACGTTTGTCTTGTGGTCCGATGATGGAACGGGCTTGGCGGAATTAGATTGTGTAATTCCATCGCACACTCCCCGAAATGTAACCGATAGAAAACTGATAGACTTAACAACTAACTTATAGACTGAAATAGGCTCTGGAGCTTTGACTCGACCAGTGCACCCAGTTTTAAATTAAGCTAGATGAGGCCGGTGTTTCCTAACTGACAACTCTGAGAAGAAACACCGGAATAAACTCAGAGATCAACGTCTCTTTTAAAGTCCATACAATTCGTATTGGTCAAATCATATAAGAGGCATGAAGGTTCATGTCTATTGATTGGACCAGTCCAGGCAGTCAAGCATTTGTCAATTATCGTGTAGCTCAACTTTGAACTTAAGGAGCTCAACGATCTGACGAACAATGCCAAAGTAAGGACATTTGGGTAGGCCACACAAATACTCAAACATCAATCTACAAATTATAATGAAAATAACATATATAAAAGAAATAATAACCGTCATATTGTTACGAGCTGGGGTTTGGGATAGAAATAATTAACGCCAATTAAACCAAAATTAACACTTTAATTAATTAAACACAAAATAAAAATTTAACACAATTATTCGCACCACAACACTTGTCACTTAACACATAAATCGCACTGAAATTTACTTGTAAATTTTCGATTATATCGCGTATTCGCCTCATAATAAGACTCTCTGCGTCCCTTTGCGATCTATTTATATCCCGGTCTATGAGTTCTAAAACATTCTTGTAAAATGGACTCACTGTTTATACTGCCAAGAATATTCCAGAAGCTAATTGAGATACACAGTACTGCTACTCGCCGCTAGATGGTGTTAGTGTCTCGACTCGATATACTCAGTACTGCTATTAGCTTCTAGATGGCGTTAGTGTCTCGAACATTCTAGATTTCTGTCGAAGTTTCTCGACGTACTTCACTAAGCGACTGGCGTAACAATATTCCTCACATTCACAAAAATAAAATATAAAAAGAACAAAAAAAAATAGAATAAAAAGTATATAGGTACAATACTTTAGAAAGTCAATGATTTATTCATTTATTATTTACTCTACAATCTACTGCTGGGTAACACGGTACCAGTTGGCAAGACTGGTGTCAAATTTTCTGGCTTCTGACTACACATAACGTCTATCAAAGATGTACAAATGGCAGCCTGAATCAGGGCTGCCAGGTGAAAAAAAAGGTGTGATCGTACGCCAACTACAACAAAATCGTATGCCAAGGAAATTTTGAAATGAAAAGATCGTACAACCTAGAAGTATAATTTTTTTATTAGAAATAACTCCCATGCTTTAATGCTGAAATAACTTTGATTTCCTTATAGATTCGTCATGTCTGTCTATCTGTCCGTATCACGTATGTCACATCCATTTTATTCCCCAACTTTTAGGAATACGAAATAACTAAAATTCGTTTAGTTTTAGAAAAGAAATGCAATAAAACTATTTATTAGATTTATTCAAATTTCCTGTGGTAATATTGTTTAACATTTCTGTTATTGTCTTAAACTTCGTGCAATTTTCGTTTCTTCAAACAACAAACACAAAAAAGCACTCAAGACAGTACCTATACAGATTGAAATAGGATATTTATACTACTTACAGATCGAGACTGAGAAGGAAAACAGGTTTTTGACAAGTTGCAATTATTACTGAAAGATAAAATTAATAAGTTTCGTAAAAAATGACTAAGCAAAGAATCTTCATTCAAGTACTAGATCTAGGTACGCGTTAGGTTTTTGGGGAATTCCCCGAAACTCAAACTTGCCAGTGGAGCACGTTCATTATGAAATGTTGCCAGGTATATAAAAATCGTACATTTTCCGTACGATCCTGATCTTGCGATCGTATATGAGTAAAAATGCCAAAAAATCGTAGGAGTACGATTAAAATCGTACATCTGGTAGCCCTGGCCCGGATCACCGTTTAACTTTCTTTCCGGGGCACGGTCGTGGTGGTCGGGCATTAATGAACTGACTGGAAGCTGGGCCTGACTAGACTGATAGTCGAAGAAAGGCTAAGCAGATTTTGAAACACAAAGTAGTACAAAAATTAAACGGTTTAAATTAAACAAACCTTTTATTTACAAGAAATATACTAATTTATAAAATTGTATTAATCATTTACATACATATAATTTAATAATATTAAATCTAAGACATAAGTACAATTTGTTTTATAAGGCTCAATTTACACCACCGCGGAATGGAATGGAAGCAACTTTTTGCAACGAAATTGTACATAGCATAATGAACTTTATGTCAATTGTATAAAATAGGAGCCAAAAAAAGGTCGCGCGTCTTCCGGGGAATCCTCGCGCATTCTCGAGAATTCCCCTAGCTACTGTCGGCGCCGTCTGTGGAATCCGCGGGAAGTGGCGCGAACGGGGAGTCGGTTGGGTCGGTCACAGCAGTGCGGTGCCAAGCAAGCAAGGCGCAGTCGCGTGAATTCACTAGAATGCGCGAGAATACTCGAGCATTCCAGCGAATTCGCGCAACTTCTCGCGTCATGAGGCGAAATTGACCCTCCCGTTCCACGGTGGTATAAATTTAGCCTAAGAAAGATCTAAACTAGGCCTCTCAAATTTTTATTCTGGTGGAAATTCATCAAATGACTTTTCCCGCTCTGGATGGAGCGGAAGGGAGTGTCAGTCGTCTACTGACTAAGAACCCATCCTGTTCCTCCAGTTACCCTTACGTTTCGAGCCGCCGTATCTCATTAGAACGTTCCCACAACCTCTGTTCTAGCTTAGCTCCTAAATCCCTTATTAAACCTTGACTTAGAACATATCTCATGTTGACTCATCAAATTCTATATGAATTGAAGCCTTTACTATTTGAATTAAATGTTTCAAATACAGAAAAAATAAAAAAAAATACAGAAAATTTCATCACTCCGAACATTGAAAAACCTTTTTTTAGGTAGTTGAGTTCTAATTTTTAATTATAACATTTCGAATAGAGGTTTCTCAATAGACCAACTTAGGACCATCTCAAAAAAGGTTTTCTTTTCCATTTTTTATTCATATAAAATAACTATAATCTATCACTAAATCTAAAACCTTTTCAACACTAGAAAATATATTAAACAGAAAAAAAAGGTGGAATAGAATCAGAACCGGCCCAGATATATTTTTACAATTCAAACAAGACTCCAATAATATTTGACGACTCTCATGGAAGACAGCGCTCTCTTTTATTAATTTCATCGACTTTAGCCAATATCCCAAACGATGGTATGTGATGATGTGGTCGCAGATAAAGTACGCTTACCTAGAAGTAACCTATTCACTCTTGACTTAAAGACCCCCAGGTTATAGCTATCAGGAAACACAGACACCGGGAGCTCCACTCCTTTGCTACAATAATTACCACTGCAGATCATTAATGAGCCTTAAGCCAAGGAAACATTCTCTGTCGGTTTCGACTTCTGGGCTATCAAAGTCTTCTTAAGTCTTTTCCAGAAGAATGGTCTCTCCGCTTCGTTTTTTGGCCATACGATGTATGTTTTAGTTAACATTAGATAGTGTAATGTATTTGGTCTTAAACGTCGTGGTATATCTTCTAGAAGAATTAGGGTTAAGTCTTCTCTTCTTGTTTCTAGTAATCTGAAAAAAGAAGAAAATTGAGTAAGTAATCTGATTTTCAATAGAGTTTCGATAGGAAAAAACCTTAAATTTTTAACAAGCATTTTTTGTCATTTTTTTTGGCATTGACAGGCCTCCTGGTCTAGTAGTCGGTGGCCACGACTGCTATGTGCAAGGTCGTGGGTTCGATTCCCACCCAGGACAAATGTTTGTGTGATGAGCACGATCATTTGTTCTTTGTCTGGGTGTAATTTATCTATAATATATATGTATTTAGAAATTATATGTATGTTTATCAGTTGTCTAGTACTCATAGCACAAGCTCTGCTTAGTTTGGGACTAGATGGCGTTGTGTGAAAGTTGTGAAATATTATTATATTTACCCGCGATATCAGGCGAACTATATTTTATTTAAAAATTCGTCCCATTTAGGGGTATATTTTTGAAAAAAAATGTCTTTATTTGACATCGTGTCTTTCAATAACCCCATGCCGAATTTCATCAAAATCGGTTGAAAGATTTAGCGGAGACATAGCATACGGTCCATCATGATCCGCTGAGCCTATGTTGGGATCAGCTTACAGTCTAACCGGAAACATCTGAGTACTATACTTGGTTCTCGTTAAGAAAATAGTGACGTCATCAATGCAACTGCAGGGTAAAGGTGTTTTCACAATGGAGTAAAAATACAAAATTAAATGTATATTTCAAAAGATCAAGTTTAATGTAAAAATTATCTTAAATTAGTAACATTTTTTAAACAGTGTCACTAGAATGTTCATTTGAATTTATTATGAAAGAATTTTGTTCTGTGTTCTCTATGACGTCATCCAAATTCACATACAATTTTCTTCTTGTATCACGTGGTCGCAGCATTTCTTCCGTCGATTAGCATCTATTAAAGTTATTGCGTCACAAACAATTTTTTTACATCACTCATCTTGAATGTTGAGTTATTGGCGCTAACATATTTTTTTGATGTGGCCAATTCAATAGGATTGTATTTAATTTAATTATTTAATGTAGGTAGGTAACGCATAAAAGACAACCGTTTCGCCAAAAGAAATCCAGTCAACTGGTCACTGTGAACTAGACATGGGTAGTTCACGAACGATTGAAGGAAATGAACTACTTCACTTCGTAAAATAAACTCATTCAGTTCTTATAAGTATAGAGTTCAGTATTTAAATAATTTGAAATCACTGTAGGTACCTAAATACTTCTTTGGAATCGCCTAGAAAAGAGAAGATCTATCAGTAAAAAAGGTATATACTGACTGTCATCACTTCATCAGTCGGTTTAAAGTATGAAGAAAAATCAAGATAAGTATGTAGAAAAGTGAACTAAGTGAAGTGCATCATTCGTAAATTATCAATAAAATTAGAGTGAGCCGGATATGTTAAAGGTATGGACTAGTTCTGATTTGGTGAACTAAATGAAGTACTGAACTAAATGAGTGGACTACTTCGTTGACCTAAAAGATATACCTACTTCATTCAATTCTTTTCACTGACACATTTTGCGCATGACTACTGTGAACTTAGCTTTGTAATTTGTTGTGACCTGATTGGTCGAGAGGCGCGGACAACGATGACGTCACTATTTTCTTAACGTGACCCAACTATAGTGTTTTACATAAAGTGACTACCTGTTTGACCTCCACAACCCAGTGAAGGGGTAAAACACGATACCCCTTGGTAAAATTGGGGTCAGATTATCTCGCTTCTGACTACCCATAACGACTGTTTTAATGACAGCCGGAATCAAAGGCTTAAGACCAGGCAATCTAAAATAATTTTTACGCAAGCTCCGCCTCCATGCACCCTAATTAGGCCGTTGTATGCTAAACGCTAACGCAGCAGTAATAAAGTTGAATATCGCATGCGCTCTTTCACCATGTTCGAGTTCGAAACTGCCGTTGTGTGCTAAACGCTAACCCAGCAGTAATAAAGTTGAATATCGCGTGCGCTCTTGTACCATGTTCGGGTTCGAAACTAAATGTCGTAAGTCTCAATTCTTATTTCGTATATAACTAAAGTAATAATTGATCTAGAGAAAAAATATCCTATATTTGGATAATAAACTATATTTTCATACTGTCAATACTAATTTTAGACATAAAAGCCGAGTAATCTTGATTAAATTTTGAATAATCGTTAAAAAAGATATGATTTTCGATTAACAAATGAATCGAGCGCAAATGTTCCAATTACGTAACTGGTCTAGACATGCAAAGAAAAAGATCCAATAAATCATCTTTTCTTTCGATCTTTTTCTTACTGTATTATAATACTAAAGTTCCATTTTGATTGTAGGCGTAATTGTTTCAGAATATTAATGCAAAGTTACATACAATTTAGGGAGCCTCCTCTTAACGTGCTTTTCGATGAGGAATTTATATATTAAGACGGTGACCCGTCCATGGACTAACCTCGACAAGCATTGCTTAACTTCGAAGATTGGCCCGTGCGACTGTTACTATTTAGCCACGAGCTCTATCAAATCATCTGAATGTGCTAATTGAATATTACCTACATTTGAATAGATTGAAAAACTTGATCAACGAAAATACGTGATAAACACATCATTTTCAAAGAGATAACTAAAATACATGTTATCTTGTATTGTATTATCTGTTTACCTGTTACGTCAGAAACAAAACTAAGTATTATCTTTTTATCTCAAGTGTTACTATTTAGCCACGAACTCTATGAAATCATGTGAATGTGCTAATTGAATATTACCTACATTTGAATAGATTGAAAAACTTGATCAACGAAAATACGTGATAAACACATCATTTTCAAAGAGATAACTAAAATACATGTTATCTTGTATTGTATTATCTGTTTACCTGTTACGTCAGAAACAAAACTAAGTATTATCTTTTTATCTCAAGTGTTACTATTTAGCCACGAACTCTATCAAATCATGTGAATGTGCTAATTGAATATTACCTGCATTTGAATAGATTGAAAAACTTGATCAATGAAAAATACGTGATAAACACATCATTTTCAAAGAGATAACTAAAATACATGTTATCTTGTATTGTATTATCTGTTTACCTGTTACGTCAGAAACAAAACTAAGTATTATCTTTTTATCTCAAGTGTTACTATTTAGCCACGAACTCTATCAAATCATGTGAATGTGCTAATTGAATATTACCTACATTTGAATAGATTTAAAAACTTGATCAACGAAAAACACGTGATAAACACATCATTTTCAAAGAGATAACTAAAATACATGTTATCTTGTATTGTATTATCTGTTTACCTGTTACGTCAGAAACAAAACAAAGTATTATCTTTTTATCTCAAGTGTTACTATTTAGCCACGAACTCTATCAAGTCATGTGAATGTGCTAATTGAAAATTACCTACATTTGAATAGATTGAAAACTTGATCAATGAAAAATACGTGATAAACACATCATTTTCAAAGAGATAACTAAAATACATGTTATCTTGTATTGTATTATCTGTTTACCTGTTACGTCAGAAACAAAACTAAGTATTATCTTTTTATCTCAAGTGTTACTATTTAGCCACGAACTCTATCAAATCATGTGAATGTGCTAATTGAATATTACCTACATTTGAATAGATTTAAAAACTTGATCAACGAAAAACACGTGATAACCTCATCATTTTCAAAGAGATAACTAAAATACATGTAATCTTGTATTGTATTATCTGTTTACCTGTTACGTGAGAAACAAAACAAAGTATTATCTTTTTTTAACAAGTGTTTGTTATCATTAGAAGTACCAAGTAGGAAGTTATGAAGCTTTGATAAAAGTCCGAAGTGGCCTCTGACGTCAAAAGCCATGACGAAGTTGTTTTTACTTTGACATAATAGAAAACAACGTTTTAATTATAGAAAATTGTCGTTGAAAATAGATTTGGCAAATTTATCGATAAACTTTAAGTCAGTTTTCATTGTTAGATAGTATTATATTTTTGTATATTTCTTTGTACTGATAAGATTATATTTTCTTTTATAAATGTTGCTATAGGGGCGTAGAAATAAATCAGTAAAATATGCTTGATTACACCATCACTATATATATATATTTTTTTTTCTATCGATTTCGGGGTCTTCTTGGTATGTCAACCTATGAAATAGGCAGGTGGCGAATATGTCACGTTTACTTAGCTGAACCACATTTGGGTATAGAGTCTCACTGGCTCTGATAGACGGGCAAACAGACAGAGACACTAGGTATCTCGTAAGGCAGAGTTAATAGTTTTTCTAAAAACTTACCTATGTTGTGCCAAATGCATCTCAAACTGACACCACTGACTTAGAAGGAACCGCTGCGAAAGGATCAGCATGATTGACCTAGAGCGATCCATGCAGGACACTATGTTCTCCAGGATTGAGAGGCCCACCTGGAATGGAAAGTACAGTTTAATTAATGAAATGTTAGACAAATTATTGATTCTTCTTCTAAATGACTAAATATTAACATCCATAGATCATCATCATCGTCTACTTAGCCCAACTATGTTTATTTCTTGATTTATTTATCATCATACAATTATCTTTACAGGCTTTTTATTTATTTATTTATTAAATGACACACCAACGACTTATTCACTAAATCGAATACATATAAAATTGTTACAAATACTAATACTGTAGTGAATTCATCACTTATAGGTGTGCACAGCACTTGTATAAGTAATTAAAAAAATATATATTAAGCAAATTGAGATCATGATTACATTAATTTAAATTACATTGAAAAGAGATAAAAAAATACATTCAAATTAATTAATTAAACATAACAATGGAATGTCAACCACTTAAATTAAAATACAATAAATACGTATCTCTCAGAACATAATGCCAATGAAAAATATAATCGATATTTTTTCTATTATACAAATTAAATTATTATCAATACAGATTAAAAGTAAAAATAAGCTGGGTAGGTCAAATTACAATACATCAAATTCAAAGGGCAAATTATACAAGTAGAATAAACAGGGTCATATTTAATTTAATAAACGTATTATGAAAATTAATTCTAAAATTAATCGTAAAATATATTAAACGCAGTCAGAGAGTCAAGCACTGAGAGCTTGGACATACCGTCTGAATTCATTCAGACTGTTCGAAAATATATCCAAGTTGTTGGTACGTGTGCTCAGTTTGTTGTAACTACTCAAAAACCGGTATAAAGGAGCGGAACGGCCAAGATTTGTTCCATTTTTAGGCATTTTAAATGTTTCCGTTTTAAAATTGGATCTGTAAGCGGTACGACGGGGCACGATTAGACTAATTTCTGAAACTAACTCCGGTACAATTGCCAAGTTATGGACAATCTTAAAAAGCAAAATTAAGTCCGAGCAGCTTCTTCGTTGCTCCAAGGAACTCATTTTAAAATGACAGAGTCTTTGAGAATATCCAGCTTCACGATCACAGTTCTCAGTTCTGTAGCGCAGATATCTCGTAAATTTTTTTTGGATGCGCTCTATTCTGTCGATGTGGACACGGTAAGTTGGATTCCACACGGGAGATGCGTATTCCAGAATACTCCTCACCAGAGAGTTGTAGAGAACCTTAAGGGTTCTGGTTGACTGAAAGTCTTTGCAAGTCCTTTTCACGAAACCTGACATTTTATTTGCTTTAGCAACGATGTTGTCAAAATGACTTGCAAAAGTAAGTTGGCTGTCAAGTTGGACTCCCAAATCACGAATGGTATCAACTCTCTGAAGAGTTACGCCATTTAAGTGATATGCTGATGGCTGAATTAGCTTGTTCCGTGTAAAGGTTATGTGATAGCACTTTTTGGCATTGAGAGTCATCATGTTACTGAGACACCACTCGTGAATTGCGTCCAAGTCTTCCTGGAGCAAGGCAATATCGGTACTTGAAACAATCTCTTTGTATATCTTTAGATCGTCCGCAAACATTGAGCATTTTGAGTGTTTTATTGAGTGTATGATGTCGTTCACAAATACCAGAAAGAGAATAGGACCGAGATGAGATCCCTGTGGTACCCCAGAGATGGACTGATACTGAGACAGGCTTATCACCTAATGCGATAATGTAGTCAACTTTTATACATATCTATCAAGAACTACAGCTAAACAATTATTATTATTATAGTGAAAAAGTAACAGCTTTCGATCCTTGTACTTTTTAGGGTTCCTTAGCCGAATGGCAAAAACGGAACCCTTATAGTTTCGACATGTCTGTCCGTCTGTCTGTCTGTCCGTCCGTCCGTATGTCACAGCCATTTTATTCCGAAACTATTAAAACTATACATGTAAAACTTGGTAGGTAGATGTATTCTGTGAACCGCTTTCCGATTTTAAGAGAAAATTTAAAAAATATTTAAAATAAAGGGGGCTCCCCATACATGGAACTGAAGCTGAAAATATTTTTTTTTCATGAAACCTATACGTGTGTGGTATCTATAGACAGGTCTTTAAAAATGACATCAAGGTTTCTAAAATGACTTTTTCATAAAGATAATCATTTAAAACATATACGCTTCCAAAGTGGTAAAATGTGTGTCCCCCCCTCTAACTTCTATGATAATGAAGTGAAAAATCTAAAAAAACCATATGTTGTAGATTTTAATGTAAACTTTCAACCAAAATTGGTTTGAACGAGATCGAGTCAGCAGTTTTTGAGATACAGTATATTTTCTAAAACCGCAAATATAACTTTGTAATTCATACAAATACTATGGAAAACAAAGTTATTTGGCGTAGTTGTAAAAATTGTAAATAAGCTAGTTTTAAGAAATTTGTAAGGTTTTTTGTTTTTTTTTTTAATAAATACACTCGAGAGCAATGAATCCGGGTCACTTAAAGAATCCTAAAAATCTCGGAAACTAAAAATGCTAGGTTAATGCAATAAATTGTATTTAATAGACAATGTAATACTCCTTAAATGAAAGTAAAAAAAATATGAGTCACCATACATTTTATTAACACAAAATTACATAAAGAAAAAACTGCTGATCTCTCCTTAAAACAAAAATAGGAAACATGAAATTTTTGAACTTTATTACGATTTTCTTGAATTTTAATACTTCGTATTGCCTCCTCGTGCTTTCATTACTGCGTTTACGCGGTTTGGCATGCTGTACACCAAGTTCCTTATACGATTTTGGGGAATATTCTCCCATTCCTCTGTGAGAGCAATTTTGAGCTCACGAAGCGTGATTGGGGGAGGGTTTCGTTGTTTTACGCATCTGCCTAGCTCGTCCCAAGCATGCTCGATCGGGTTGATATCCGGGCTGCGCGCTGGCCACTCCATACGAGTAATGTTCATCTCTTGAAGGTAGTCATTCACAATCCTACCTGTATGAGGTCGGGCATTGTCATGCATAAATATAGCATCCTCACCTAAATTGATAAATGGACCAACGTGATCATTGAGGATTTCTTCCACATGTCTTACGCTAGTTAAAGAGCCGTTTTCTATGATCACCAGCTCTGTGCGACTTTCAGAAGAAATTCCGGCCCACACAAGTACAGACCCACCACCGTAGGCTACTTTTTCTTTGATGCATGCTTGCTTGAATCTTTCCCCTGGTCTTCGATACACTCTGTGTCTTCCATCGTGCTTGTAGAGCATAAATTTTGATTCGTCGGAGAACATAACTTTTGACCAATCTTCAATACTCCAATTTACGTGGCTCTGGGCATATCTTAGTCTTGAAATACGATGCCCACGCTCCAGTTTAGGGCCGTTTGCAGGTCTAAGGGGTTTTAAGTTAGATTCAGCAAGCCGACGTCTTACTGTCCATGCACTTGGGTTACTTCCTCCGAGGCGTCGAAACTGATTGGTGAGTTCAGTTCCTGTGAGAAAGCGATTTCAAAGCATGGTGTTCACCAAGTATCGGTCTTCTCGTGCTGTGGTACACCTGGTTCTGCCCGTTCCTGGTCTGCGTAGGTTAGAACCAGTTTCTTCGTAACGTCGGAGAACTCTTTGTACTGTTGACAGCGACACGATCGCGCTGACTCCGGCCGGTTTCCAGCATTGTAAGTATTCTGGTGCATTCTTCAGGCGTAAGCGACATAATTTCAGCTTGAATAATGAATATAGAGCACTATCAACATGGTTTATGTACCCACATAAATGACAGATTACAAACAAAAGCAAAACCAAATGCTGTAATTTCGTAGTTCCATCTTCGAAAGTGGCCCTTTTTCAAATTTGATTTTTTTATGATACAACTTTACAATAACTAAGAAGTTTTAATACCTTCATTTAAGGAGTATTACATTGTCTATTAAATACAATTTATTGCATTAACCTAGCATTTTTAGTTTCCGAGATTTTTAGGATTCTTTAAGTGACCCGGATTCATTGCTCTCGAGTGTATATTAAATATATTATATTTATTATAGTTACTACGGAACCCTACATGAGCGAGTCCGACTCGCACTTGGCCAATTTTTTAATAAGTACATTCTCCATGTCTACATCACAGCAGGACCATAACATATCTCATAGAGAGCTCACACTATGAACCCACCCAGAGTACAACAAAATAAGTCTATGCCTTCTGCTATACTGTTGAGGATACGCAGTGCGCGCGTAAACGGCGCCTCATTCACCAGCTTAGTGCGGCCGCGTGGCACTGCAAGCCACAGAACAGATAAAAGAGGTTAGAAAGGAAATAGTTCCTGATTTGTATTAGAATGCATGTCGCCGCTTGTCTCCCACTCTTTATCTCCACTACAAGCAAGAGACCCATACGTATGCGCATTACGCACACAACTACACACACTTAGATCGCGAGTTTGCAACTGATTGTCACACTAACGCAAAGACTGTGTTTAACATGCACTCACACACGCGCAAAAGTAATTTATTTCTCATATATGTTAAGGTAACCAAAAGGTCGATAATCAATATCGATAAAATTATTGTAATTCTTAAAAAAATTGTTATTAAAGTTTTGCAATTTTTTGCTATAGTTTGGGAAGGACGGGGGGGAAGGGCAGGGGTAGTAATAGTGTGGAAATAAATTAAATAATATGTCAAATTTAGGGGAAACATCCGTCACAGCCACGATATTGGAATTTTCTTTCGATTTTTGTGTTTTTGATTTTTATAATTGCGGTTCTGTTTTACGGCATTATGTTATGACATAATATAATTTAATTAATTTTCATGTGACTAATCCTGTGAATTTTTATATGCTATATACCAAAAATTCAAAATACCACCCGTGCGAACCTGGGCTGTGTGTTCTCGCGATAAACGTTATTCGCGCCATAGCTATTACGTAAATAAATGACACAAGTAAAAAGTACAACAGATTTAATAATAATGCCCGCAAAAATTAACCAGGTTTTGATGTCATTTAATGTTTAGTCTTTAAGTCAAGAGTGAATAAGTTACTTTTAGGCAAGCGTGTTTCAACTTCAAGCACATCATCACTTACCATCAGGTGAGATGTTGGTCAAACGCGAGCCTATTATCAATAAAAAAACAAAAAAGTTTTATAGAATATAAATTACACACTACTTACTGCAATATTTTTGTGTGGAGAAGTTCCTGTTTTTAGGTATCTATTGCCTGACTTTTTTATATAATAATTTTCTGCAAAATTTTCAGACCAAATTGTACTATATTTAGTAGGTATCCATTCATTTCTACCGGTTGCTTCAATTCACAATTTTTTTTTTATATTTGGAACTGTTGGAAACCTAGCAATAAAACGTATGTTTCTAAACAGCTAACCTCAAACAAATTTTTTGACGAAAACCTAGAAACTAAATTGATAACCACAATTAACAATAGTTGGTGGTAATAAACAAAGGTATTTTCATTAAAATAATACTAATAATAATCATTTGAATACATTCGTTATATATCGACAGTGTTTACAACTTGGTACAACACTATTGATACGCATGGAATTTCGCGGTATTCAAGCATTGGCTCGGCACACGCGACTCTCGCAATAACGCATTACATTGCGCGCTCGCTTGCGTAGAACAAGATGGTACCCATGTATTGCAAGTAATGTATGATTTTGCATCTGTTCGCGGTTGTGTCGTTTTTGTCTACAAGTTACATAATACTATTGTAATAATTACAAATATCACTAGTATTTATGGTTTTTGGGACTTACCGGTGAAAAGAAATCCCTTCTCGGGTTACACTACACACCTGGCTTCTTTTCCGACACGATATGACAGCGCAAGACGGCATAATGATTTTTTTTCGCGGAGTTTCGTTCGTCGTCACAATAAAAGTGCGACTATTGGCCGGTGAACATAATTTTGGTTGAAGTATGAGCGTTCAAACTATGAGCGGCGCGCCTGCCCCGCCCACAAGGCCATTCTAACCTCTTTTATCTGTTCTATGCTGCAAGCACCGCGGCTGCTGCTGCCGCCACACGTATCTGTCCGCAACACGTATGCGCACTTGTTGCAATACGTCCGGATTGTGAATCGTTCCCCTCATCACCTTAAAGATGTATGAGACTAGCGCTAAACTCCTTCTAACTTTTAACTCATTGTATCCTACCATACCTAAAATGCATAAGGTAGGATACTTATTTGGGTAAAATGTTTTACGTGGAACGTCTGCCTATCTGACCTCCACAACCCAGTAGCTGGGTAACACGATACCCTTTGGCTAAACCAGTTTCAGATTTACTGACTACCCGTAACATCAACATCCATAGATATTCATCTATATTTGAATTATGCATTGTCCCGGATAATAAGAAAAAAAACAGGTTCTAGGTGGTCTAGCTCTCCCCTGGCGCCACAGGTAGGCACTCGTGAAGTAGCCACTTTCTTGATCCACGTTCTCCGCCGCGCGTAAACGAGAATCTTAAGATGAATTTTGGACTCCAAATCCATGGTCTATAATATCGTCGAGTGTATGATAGTGACGCTTTCTATTTAGAATAACACCGTAGGCGCGGGCATGCGGACAGCGAGTAAAGGGCAACTCGCTGTCCGACCATGGACCATGCCCGGGTCGACGGCGCGTTGTGTTCCACGCGCGCCTCAAAGAGCGTCAGCAATATGACGAGGCCCCCCCTGTAGAGGGCCGAAGCCTGCCGGGGTCGTGGGACTTATCCCATTACCGTGACCCCGGAACGTAAAGGGCTATTGAAGGAACGCCGTGGATTTTAGTCAGTACAAGTCTGACAGTCCCTCCGGCCCTGCCCGGGGTGGTAGGACTTATTCGACGATTTTACCACGTAAAAAAAAAAACGAAGTTGAAACGACATTGTTCTACACGAAGTTGTAGAACAATGTCGTGTATGTACGTTAAATTTGAATGACGTGTGCTCGCCTCGATCGTAAGGCCTGGAATCCAGTGATACATGTGACAGTGGTAGCGGTGTCACTAACAGAAAACTAACGAGAAAGAGGGTAGACCGATTTTTCTGTTCATAAACTTCCACCCGCAATTACTTCAGTTCATCCGCGATCATGGCGCTTGCAACAGTGCCGAAATATCGGAAACTCAAAGCAAAACATACACACGGTAAATATCCCGTTTCAAGTTCTAATAATAATATTTTTACTACTTTATTTGCTTTGTTGTATAAGCGGGAGCTAAGGATGAAGTAGTGCCTACTTGCAAAAGTTGTTCTACTTCGGTCAGCTTTGAATATGTCCCTATTTCTTCCCTGCGGTTCCTTTAACGGTCGTGAAATATGCTTCCGATCTATAGTTAGGTGGACAAACAGTTGCCTTGCCGTAAGGACATTACAGTCTGTGAAAAGTAGAGCAGTAGGTTTCTATAAGGTGTGTATGTGGATCTATAAGGCATTTTCTTCATTACTTTTAGGACAGCTCTTTAAGCAACCTCCAACTGCAATATAATGGTTTTTTCTGCTCCTCTTCAAACAGGTATACAATATGAAATAAGAGACCGACACAAGGTACACCATTTTCAGCGTATTTTTATCAGCAGATTGGCGAAACTTTTTAAAAATATATACGAGTTTTTTAGCGCGCATTATCACCAAAATTATTTAACCTATATATGAATGACTACATTCTACCCGCGACTTCGTACGCGTGGGAAGGTTTTCCCGCGCAAATCCCGATCCCGTGGGAATTTCGGGATAAAAAGTAGCCTATGTGTTATTCCAGGCTGCCAACTATGTACTTACCAAATTTCATTCAGATCCATTCAGTAGTTATTGCGTGAAAGAGTAACAAACATCCATCCATCCTCACAAACTTTCGCATTTATAATATTAGTAGGAGGAAGTAGGATAGGATCTAATCGTTGAGCTCAGCAGCAAGAAAATCGGATGTCGCATTGATGACGTCAGTGTCAACAACATCAGCTACGCTGACGATATGGTGCTGCTGACCCCTACGGTTAGGGCACTTAGAGAGATGCTTAACTGTTGTGAGGGCTATGCTCGAGAGCATGGCCTAATGTATAATGTCAATAAAAGCGAGTTCTTGGTCTTTAAGGCTGACGGGGTTAAATGTCCTGAGTATGTGCCCCCGATTAAACTAAATGAGAATGACATATTGCGAGTGTACCAGTTCAAGTACTTGGGGCATTATGTAACCGACGACCTTAATGATCGAGTGGATATTGAGAGGGAACGTAGGGCGCTGGCCGTCCGATGTAACATGTTGGTTCGCAGGTTTGCACGCTGTAGCAGGGCAGTCAAAATAACGCTTTTTAAAGCTTATTGCCAAGTGTTTTACACGTGCAGACTGTGGACTAACTATACTCAGCGGGCTATTAGCGCCCTACGGGTCCAATATAATAACGGGTTCAGGATTTTGATGGGGCTGTCCCGTTTTTGCAGTGCATCAGATCTGTTTGCACAAGCACTAGTCGATGGCTTCCACGCCATCGTCAGACAGAAATCTGCCTCTTTGCTCTGCAGAGTGCGGGGCAGCTCCAACTCCATCCTGAAGACCATAGCGGAGAGGTACGATTCTCCTTTGTTAGGTGATGTTGTTCAAAGATGCATTTTGAACAACAGCCTTGTTGTAAAATAGAAAATACATAAGTTTAGGTACTAACATAGGTATAAGTTATCTTTTGTTTTTTTTTTTTACTAACCCATATGGATGTTGCTTATCCGAATTAAAGATTATTATATTTTATTTTATTTTTATTATGACTGTATCAATTTGTTTATACCAGCGGAAGCTCTGGTATATGTGTATGCCTAGATATTTTACGCATGCTGTTCTGGTTGTGCCCTTATTTCATACGATAACGGTGGCTGATGATTAGCTCTCGTGGCGAAGGGTATAAACTGAGTTTTATCTAGGTTAAGAGTCAGAAGGTTATCTGTTAGCCAGTCCATCACAGACTTAAGCGCCTTCTCTGCATTTGCTTTAGCATCATCCCAGTTCAGACTCCTCACAACGAGCGCCGTATCATCAGCATAAGTGAAGCTACTGCAATTGGGGAGGTGGATATCACACAAATCATTTTTGTATATAATGAATAGGGTTGGGCCAAGGATACTACCCTGAGGGACACCACAATCAATATTTACTTCACTGCTAATGTACTCCCCTATATTTACCACTTGCGAGCGATTTCTAAGATAGTCGGTAAAGATGTTTAATACAAAAGGCACGCAAGACGTTTTATAAGTGCTCATGTACGCCTATGTGAATTATATAATACTAGCTTGTGCCAGCGGCTTCGCCCGCGTGGGAAGTTTTTCCCGTGTAAATCCCGATCCCGTGGGAATTTCGCAAAATCCTTTCTTAGCGGATGACTACGTCATAACATCTACCTGCATGCTAAATTTCAGCCTGATCCGTCAAGTGGTTTGGGCTGTGCGTTGATAGATCACTATGTCAGTCAGTCAGTCAGTCAGCCACCTTTGAGTTATATATATTTAGATTTTGAGTTTGAGTTTGCAGCGCGGGAGAGGCAGTGGTCTGTCCAATGCGCAAGCGCCGATAAAAGGAACTCAGTTTTAGGGTGCTTATGACCCCGTAAGTACCCTAAAACTGAGTTCGTTTTGCGAGAATATTCTAACGGGATACCGTGGCCCCGGAACGCAAGGGCAACTGAAGGAGCAGGGTGGGTTTTTAGTCAGTAGAAGTCTGACACTCTTTTACACTCCACCCACAACGGGGGGAGTTATTTGATGATTTTCCCACCCAGAAAAAAAAAACGGTGCTTCAAATGTTTCGTTGTTCACATCAGTTTTATAGATGTGAAAACATTCCTGCCAGATTACCTACTTTGCAATCTTTGCTGGTAATCAATCAATTACTTACAAGGAAGTCCCTCTCGTGAAGACAAGCGCTAATGCTGCACTCCCGTTCCATGTGAGGCAGCAGTTGATCCAAAACCCAGCCTCGGTCCTCATTGCAGTAGGAGACGAACACATCATAATTGAAGATTGTATTGTCTGGAAAAGGACTAACATTATTTTAAACCACTATTAGAAGCTATTAATGCTCTTCTAAACACAAACAAAGACCTTGATATGTTTGCGGATGAATAGAAGACGATACTATCAGAATATTTGAATATTCGTGAGAAGACTGTGATCAATAAATTATTATATTTTTTATTTATTTATTCATAGAAAACTCAACAGCTTTTTTTACAATGTTCATTATATGGTGACGATGTCATATGTGGTTCTAAAACCTATTATAGAGTTTCACAGCATGCATATAAAACTGGAAAGTAGAGTAGTTCTATTTTTTTACTATTTAACTAAAAGTGTTAAAAAAACTGTTAAATAGTGTAATTGATTCCGGCTGCTCTATTTAAATAATTTAATTTTAACCCTTATGCTGGAGGGCGACCCAGTAACTGGGTTGTAGGCGACTGACAGGAGCCACCCGGAGTAAAATAAAACAAAATGTGTATTATCTCTTTTTTCGAAAATCGAAGCCAAGTTTTCTGTCAGTCTCCAACTGACTACAACCACGTGTTCTCTCTCACATTTTTTTGTTTTGTAGGTTTCAGAAATAGTGTATATGGCAAAACAACATTTGCCAGATCAGGTAGTAATATTATATAAATATGTAGTTATAGTTATACATGCTGAAGGTCATATTATAGTTAACGTCATAACAATATGTGATAGGTTTATATATTACTATTTATATAATTGTGTATTGTCACGTTCGCTGACAGTACGTCGTTAGGCGGGAAATTAAAATAATACGTTATGACAGTACGTCGAGGGACGGGTCACTTATTTTTAAGAGTACGTCGTCTCACGATAATTTTTCATATAAGTATTATGAAGAGCAGTATCCACTGTCATATTATGAGCAATTTCATATTTCTTACTGCCGTAATACGAGTATTTTGTGGGTAGTTTCATATTGCTTGCTTGTGCATGAGTTGATTTGTCATTTAGTATGAAAAATTCTACTGTCGTAATGTGGTGTCAGGGTAAGTGCTCACTGTCAGCGAACGTATTAAGTCTAATATTAGTTATATATAAGGTGGTTAATCGTAATGTGTATAATCGCCATCAATCGTAAAAGTTTGATAAGTTTACCTCTATACCTCGGCATTATAATTTAATTAAATAAATAAATAATGAGCATGCTTTAAACCTTCATGATAAAAGAGTTCATAAGAAATATAGTTCTCTAGTTGATTAGTAAATGTAAAAGAACGTGATTTGTAACTATCCTGAGGAACCACTGAAACAGGAAGGTCTCTTAAAATCTAATATATAAAACTTTAATCATATGAATTAACTAAGTGAATTAATAACAAAATTAACACTAACCATCGACAACCTCATTTTTATTGATCAAACTCAACATCGCAGAATTCCTCATAGTTATGAAGAAGTATCTTATATGTCTTCTGAAAATGAACACCAAAGCCACTGGCAGCAATGTACAAGGTATCACCAACAACGCTAGGAGCTTATTCTTCCCACCTCTCAACTGTTGCTCAAAATTTTCTTCCCTGGCAGCTCTACCACAACTACTCACATTGGCTATACCAACAGTTCTACTCTCTGGTATCATAAGACATACGTAATCATCAGTCTCATAATCCACGAAATGAAATCTCCCAGAATCACCGATTTCTTCAAAACATTGTTCATCACAATCATGCAATTTAACTTTAGTTCTGTTTTGTATAAAATCATTATAGAATTTGTAACCATTATGATAAAGATGGTCTGGTCCTGGTATTTTTATTAAGCTATCTTTGTAAATCAAATCGTTTTTCCCCGCCATTTTGTATAAATCTTTTGCGTGACAGTTGCAGACTAGGAAATTCCCAGCTATGGCTAAATATTCTATGTTCATCATGTCCTCAATCATTTCTTCTGCGATTATATTAATATTGTTATTGCTGATAGATAAAAATTTCAGTTCTGGCATTAAGGAGAACTTTGGTGAGAACCATGCATTTATCCTGTTCTTTTTCAAATCTAGAATTTTCAACCTTTCCAAAGTCTTTACTGTTGTATCTTGTACGTTGTTAATCTCATTGTTTGCGACTTGTAATATCATTAGGTTCGAAAAATTCGCGAATATTTCAAATGTTTGGAGACCAACTTCTTGTGCGTATAAAATGACTAAGCTTTTTTCAATTCCTCTCAGAGCTCCATTTACATTTAAAATCCCATTATTCCTGGACAAGTCCAAAATTTGTATAGATGTTGACATGAATATGTCTTCGGTAAGATTATTAAGCCCCGTTTCACATAGTGACAAACTCTTAAGACTTTTCCCAAGACTTTTGATCATACCGAGGTTTCTTTGGGTCAATTTTGTAAACGACATGTCCAGAGAAACTAAACTTTTCAAATGTTGGAAGGCCAAGTAATTATCTGTAACGAGGGTTCTCGGGTTTCCGTTTTCGTCAAAAGCTTGATTTTTGCTGAAATCCAAGTGTACTAATTTCTCTAGTCCAAAAAAAGCAGTAGCGTCTATGAAATAGATTTCGTTTTCGCCGATGTAAAGGGCAGATAATTTGGTCATCCCTCGGAATACATTTGGGCCGAGGACCTGTATGGAGCATGATCTCAGATCCAGCTCTTTAAGGTTTGGGAAGGTAACTGATGAGAATCCGGATGACCAGATGTTTACATCTGAAAAGAACGGTACAGAAATATAAAATCTCATAGTAGCAAAAAATAACTTAAAATAAAACAAAAGACAAAATGCGATACGGTCATTTATCCATGAACCAATTATATTGCTAGCTGCTTCTACAAGTTTCCCGTGACTACGCTCGCGTGAAAATTTCGCATATTTTCAGGAGAAAGTATTCTATGTTTGTCCCCCGATCTTCGACTACTTCCATGTCAACTTTCATCATAATCGGTTCATTAGTTAACCATGAAAGCGTAGCAGATAGACTTTTGTATATTTATAATATTTAGAGAGTCAAAAAATAGAGATGTAGACTCTGAGTGTAAGAGTAATAGGGAAAAATAAATACGTGGAACAAAAGACTAAAAAGCATTCATCAAAATTAATACTATAATATAGAAATACTTTCATTGTGCGTACGGCTAAGGAGTGGAATTCCCTGCAGGAATCCGGAATAAAGTCAAGAGTGAATAGGTTACTTCTAGGTAAGCGTACTCTCCGCCGCGAGAGACGCCCCGGGCGTCGGGGATCGCGAGCCGTTCTCCGGTCACCGTAGACACGGGTCTGCGGACGGCGAGCAGGGGTAGCTCAACGGCCGGTAAGGACCAGACCCGAGTCGGCTGCGCGTCATGTTCCGCGCGCGCCTCAAAGACCAGTCAGCAGCATTGACGTGGCCCAATAGGGCTATTGCCTTACGAGGTTGCGAGAATGTTCTAACAAGATACCGTTGCCCCGGAATGCACGCGGCTCCGGATATTTTCACGAACATAAAAAATGCATGTTTTATTTGTATTAAAGCTATTAAATAATTTATAAATTATTAAATACTAGTACTCACGCGGGGCTTCGCTCCCGTGGATTCTATCACGGTAAAAACATAACTCTCCTTTTTTGCAGTCGCGTAAGAAGTAGCCTATAACCTTCCTCAAGCTTCAAGCTACTTCCATACCAAATTGCATCCAAATCCACCCAGTACTTTCGAAGATTAGTGCGTTCAAGCAAACAAACAAACAAACAAACTTTTCCGCTTTATAATATTAGTATAGATTAAGAATATTGCCTCAGTTCCTGTAGTGTGGAGTCCTGGTGTCCTAAAATACAGGTCTCAGCTTAGTTTAGGCACCAGTCTCTCACAAATAATAATATTATTATTATAATAATGTCATTTTTGTAAAATAGTTTATAAGTTTTTATTTGAGGAAGAAAAAAATCTTATTCTTGACTGAAGGAGCAGAGTGGGTTTTTAGTTAGTAGAAGTCTGACACTCCCTTTCGCTCCACTCACAGCGGGACGAGTCATTTAATAATTTTCCCACCCAGAAAAATAAGAAAGGTAAGCGTACTCCATCTTCGACAACATCTCCATTGACCATCAAGTGAGATGGTGGCTCGCGTTCGGGCAATCAATACAAAAAGAAATAGAAAAACGTTTACCTTGTCCTTGAGGAGAATTACTTAGATTCATGACTGTGGAACCCGTCGCGTTGAAAGTCAAGGTGTAATGTTCACCGGCGGTGCTCATGCCAAGGAAATAGTTGCCATATAGAGACATGTACTCCAGGGTGGAGGCTAGGGGGCGGAGTTGGTTGTCCCGCAGTTGGAATACCTGAAAATGGATTTTAAGTCAAGGGTTACTTTTACGTAAGCGTGCTTCATCTTTGACCACAGCTTCGCAAAACGTTGTGGGAATATTTTTATTGCGCGTACAAGGAATAGAATTCCTTGCTGGAGTCTGTGTTTCCCGACAGCTACCTGTCCAACTTGAGGGTCTTTAGCCTGCTTCATCTTCGATCATATCATCGCTTCCCATCAGGTGAGATGGTGATCAAACGCGAGCTTATCAATAAATAAAACAAAATTGTTTTTGCACAGGCTGGAACTCTCTGCCGGCTTCTATATTTGTTACCTCGTATGACACGGCAGCCTTTAAAGAAACAGTGAACTGGCATCTTCTATGCTCGCTCGTTTTATCAAAGACTTCGTCTATCACTTACCATCAGGCGTGATTGAGGTCAAGTGCGAGCTCAATCGAAAAAATATGATGGAAATGGTGTAACTAAGGATTAACTATTGCATCAATGTCTGACAGTTTAATTACTTTAAACGGCCTCGTTTTTGTCAATAGGGGGAAACCTTCAATAGCCGCTTGGTGTGTGGCGATTAACGAGAAGATTGGATTTTTACTTCACTAAAACTACCCTATTGCTAGTAACAACCAACAATCATCAACATACTTGAACTATGATATCTCTATCTTATAAGTTTGAAACTCAAGTGGCTTCCTATTCGTCTTCGTCGGAACTTATACAACTTATCTCAGCATTATAGTGTTCTATTGTTGTCCTTCTTCATTTCGAGTCGATGCTTCTTCCGAGATATCCTTGGACCAATATGCAGCTACCTGCACATCTCTTTCATTGGCCTCATTCAGATCCTGGAAAGTGCAGATGGCCGTGCACGATGGGCATGACAAGAAGTGGGACATTTTGTACAACAGCTCCACACTGGCATTGCATCTGCGATGGGTCAAGGAAACCCCCTTTTGGCTAGATTATGTTTACAGCGGTCAACCTGGGCTCGTAATCGGTTAAGTGATTTCCAGATTGGCCACTTCAGTTCGTATCCGGACGGTAGGTGTTCTTCCGGGTCAATGAAGTGTAGCAGGATGAGGCGTTTATGCTTCCAAAATTCACGTCTCTCTTGTAATGCACCATCTATTAAGGGGATCGTAAGACTCAAAAAACTCTTGCGACTCTTCAAACGTAAAGGTGGTAGCTGATGCCCACACAGAGAATTGCAGTAGTCACTTTTCTGTTTCCCTTTCTAGATTCAAGAGGCTATTTCTCGGCGTACGTCAGGTGGAGCTATGCCCGCAAGCGGATACAATATCGCAAGCGGGGTAGGCTTTAAGCACCCCATGACAATGCGACAGGTGTTGTTAAGCTTTATGTCCACTTCGTTTGCATGGGTGAAAGATTATCTGTTCAATGCTTAAACCCCCACTTATCCTAAAGTACGATTCAAGTTCCTTAATGACGCACATGCAAAATCTTTGAGGGCATCGGAAAATTTAAGGCGAGTCACTCCATCTTACACCATAGACTACCCGCGTAACTCTCTCCTTCTGTGTCAAATCCATCCAGAGGTTGTCTGTAAAAGATCGCTTTTAGCGATATGACCGCCCATTGTATCACCATTTTTAGTTGTCAAGTCCTTTTATTGGTTTCTGCTATGGTGAAAAATCAAGAGTATATCTATCTATCTATCCACATAAATAAAAATTAATCGCCAAAATGAAAGAACGCCTTTCGAATGATGAAAAAAAAACGAAACAGAAAAAAATAAATGGCGTTACGAAGTCACCGGGTCAGCTATTACCTATAATATAGGTATTTTCTTATCATATAGGTCCTACATGATAAGAAAATGCAAATAGCCTTCCAATAACTGGGACTGATGAGCACGTACTTTAGATAAGTACACCGTTATCATTGAAAATCTACCACTTATCTACTGAAAAATGGTCTCGCTTGAGCCGTTGTGCCCACTGTGCTCTACCATCCTCCTTGGAATCAATTCTCTAGTCTGACGGCCCAATCACTCGCCTGCCTTCATTTATAACATAAGTGAAGTTTTTCAGCGTGGTGACTTATGGTACATTCCTCTCATAGAGAACACGCATACGTTTCAGTAATGGGAACAATATAAATAGGTTATGTAAATTGACGATACTTGAGCAGCTTTTCTAGACAGGCCCACTCAAATCTGTGTGCATATTTCCTCAAAATATCACCTCAGACTGTAACCTACAAGGTTCCCATGTAATTTAACCAGTATAGATTGTATGGACTTCAAAAGAGACTGACCTCGGAGTTTGTTTCGGTGTTTCTTCACAAGGTAGTCAGTTAGAAAATACCGGCCACATCTAGTTTAAATTTACGACGAAAATGTTGTGTAAAAGTTAACACTTTAATAAACAATTTGCAAAATAAGGAGCATTTATATTTATAAGCACTATAAACAATCACCAATTTCCAGCCTTATCTAGTTTAATTTTATGAAAAAACAAAAAACATGATGATGAAAGAAAACATGACAATGTTTTTTAAAAACAAATTTTGCGAATTTATTTCGCAAAATTTGTTTTTAAAAAACATTGTATAATATATCATTTTGTAGTTAGTTTTGTCACAACAATCATATCTATACTTATAATAAATCTGTAGAGAGGTCAATTCTGTACATGAAATATATTTTCAAAATAACTATCAGGGGGTGATTAGGGATCGATACTGATGCCAAAAATGAAATCAGTAAAATTTTTGTCTGTCTGTCTGTATAACCGTTATAGAAACAAAAACTACTCGACGGATTTTAACGAAACTTGGTACAATTATTTTTCATACTCCTGAGCTGGTTATAGTATACTTTTCATCACGCTACAATTAATAGGAGCAGAGCAGTGAAGGGAAATGTTGGGAAAACGGGAAAGTTACTCTATTTTTTAAGCTTCCGTCGCGAGTGCAACCTTAATGGTTAAAGCTACACAGACATCATTTATGACGGAAATGTTCTCCTTAAAATTATATAAAAAATATCCCACGACAGCATATATCTATCTTTTATGGTTGACTCACAATAACACGTGTAACTCCCGATAACTTAGCAGTTCGAATCTTTCTGATTATTATTCTGCTCCGAAATTTAAAACCAACACAACTTTGCAATGGAACTCGGCTAAAAGTAACCCAGTTGCAACAAAATATAATCGAGGCTCAAATATTAACAGGTTGCGGTGCAGGAGAAACCGTCTTTATTCCCAGAATTCCCATAATACCAAATAATTTTCCATTCCAATTTAAAAGAACGCAATTCCCAGTATCGGTGTGTTATGCAATGACAATTAATAAGGCTCAAGGGCAGACTTTTCGTGTTGCTGGAGTAGATCTCGGTGTCAGTTGTTTCTCGCATGGTCAGTTGTACGTCGCTCTTTCCCGGGTTAGCAGTTCTAGAAATCTTTATGTTCACGTGCCGGACGGGTCAACTTTCACCATAGTTTACCCGGAAGCTTTGCGCTGAAGTATTTTCGTTCTATAGGTACTTAAGCCTCATGTGAACGTGATCTAAACAATATTACCAATACATTAACTTAATAACACACAAGGAGTTACACGCTGACGGAGTCGCGGGCACAGCTATTAACAATAATATTGTGCGGTTCGGCATTGCGATATTTTTCAACAGTATTATAGATATAATAATTATTATATTTCCCTACTAAATTACGAAAGTTAATCTGTCTGTTACATCAAAATCACTGAACCGTGAGGAAGGACATAGGCTACTTTTTTGTTACGATAAACGACGGAAACCTGGACGAAGTCGCGGGAAACAGCTATCTATACTAATAATATAAGGCTGAAGAGTTTGTTTGTTTGTTTGTTTGAACGCGATAATCTCAGGAACTACTGGTTCGAATTGAAAAGTTATTTTTTAATTAAATAGTCAATTTATAGAGAAAGGCTATAGGCTATACATCATTACGCTAAGGCCAATAGGAGCGGAGCGCCAATGAAGAATGCTTCAAAATCGGGGTTAAATTTAACGTTAGCCCAAAGTAACTATTCCACGCGGACGAAGTCGCGGGCAAAAGCTAGTTTAATAATAAAAACTGCTTACCGAATACAAAAGATAATCGTTTATCTTAATTAATTATATCTGGATCAAAATGACACGTGCAAATTTACTTAAATCCATATTATTAGCCTTTTTTAATTTTTTTTTCAATGCATGCATATTTACGAAAAATCTTCAATATAATTCTTGAGCCCGCTTCGCTCGCTCTGCATCTAGCATTGTTGACTACAAAAAACCTACCCACTACTCGTATATAAAAATTTAGCATTAAATATTGAATATTCTGCACGAAATTTTTGAGCTCCGCTCGCTCTTACGTTTAGTGGCGTAGTTAAGCGTGGGTTAAGCGGGTCCTCGCCCATGGCCCCCAACTTTAAGGGGCCTCGTGAGGCACCTTTAAATGTGATACCCCAGATTTTACCACAGATAACAAATACTTAAACCGTTTTCAAATGTATTAGCTTTTTTATAACCACATTTTGTCTGTGGGAAAATCATCAATTTACCTCCCCGCCCTGGGTGTAGCAGAAGAAAATGTAAGACTTCTACTGACTAAAACCCGGCCTAATCCTTCAGTTACCATTGCAGTCCGAGGCCGCGGTATCTCGTTAGAACATTCCCACAACCCGAGCAGGTAATGGCCCTATCGGGCACCGTCAATGCTGTTGACTGCTCTGCCTGGTCCTTACCGAACGGTGAGCTACCCCTGCTCGCCGCCCACTATATTATCTAACCTGGCATTTATATTCTTTTTACCATCATGAGTGAATAAGGAACGAAAGAAAAAAGGGCCTGGCTGATACAAATTCGCCCACGTCTGTTTCAATCCACGTCACGCCCCTACTCACATCGTACCTCAATCTAACAAGCAATTGCCTATCAAAAATGATATGTATACCTTCAAAATCATTAATCAAGTCATATAAACTGATATTCGATAACAGACACTTGAGATAAAAAAATATATGTAGTTTGGTTTCTGACGAAACTGATAAGGTTTGCAGATGATACTAATGATATAAATTCACAAGATTATATGTTGTATCTTTTTAAAAATTGATTCGGACTACATTCCCTGCCGCAGTCTGTGTGTTCCTGATAGCTATAACTTGGGAGTATTTAAGTCAAGACTGAATAGGTTACTTCTAGGCAAGCGTGCTCCATCTTCGACCACATCATCGCTTAACATCAGGTGAGATGGTGATCAAACGCAAGCCTAAAAGAATTAAAAAAAGACATAGGTCGTCATGGAAAATTATAACGTATTAATTTATTACGCATGAGCCCACTCTTGACCACATTCAGGCCTAGTGGTAGGCGATAGATTATAACGTATTAATTTATTATGCATGAGCTCACTCTTGACCACATTCAAGCCTAGTGGTAGGCGATAGATTATAACGTATTAATTTATTACGCATGAGCCCACTCTTGACCACATTCAGGCCTAGTGGTAGGCGATAGATTATAACGTATTAATTTATTATGCATGAGCTCACTCTTGACCACATTCAAGCCTAGTGGTAGGCGATAGATTATAACGTATTAATTTATTACGCATGAGCCCACTCTTGACCACATTCAGGCCTAGTGGTAGGCGATAGATTATAACGTATTAATTTATTACGCATGAGCCCACTCTTGACCACATTCAGGCCTAGTGGTAGGCGATAGCTTATAACGTATTAATTTATTACGCATGAGCCCACTCTTGACCACATTCAGGCCTAGTGGTAGGCGATAGATTATAACGTATTAATTTATTATGCATGAGCCCACTCTTGACCACATTCAGGCCTAGTGGTAGGCGATAGATTATAACGTATTAATTTATTACGCATGAGCCCACTCTTGACCACATTCAGGCCTAGTGGTAGGCGATAGATTATAACGTATTAATTTATTACGCATGAGCCCACTCTTGACCACATTCAGGCCTAGTGGTAGGCGATAGATTATAACGTATTAATTTATTATGCATAAGCTCACTCTTGACCACATTCAAGCCTAGTGGTAGGCGATAGATTATAACGTATTAATTTATTACGCATGAGCCCACTCTTGACCACATTCAGGCCTAGTGGTAGGCGATAGATTATAACGTATTAATTTATTACGCATGAGCCCACTCTTGACCACATTCAGGCCTAGTGGTAGGCGATAGCTTATAACGTATTAATTTATTACGCATGAGCCCACTCTTGACCACATTCAGGCCTAGTGGTAGGCGATAGATTATAACGTATTAATTTATTACGCATGAGCCCACTCTTGACCACATTCAGGCCTAGTGGTAGGCGATAGATTATAACGTATTAATTTATTATGCATGAGCTCACTCTTGACCACATTCAAGCCTAGTGGTAGGCGATAGATTATAACGTATTAATTTATTACGCATGAGCCCACTCTTGACCACATTCAGGCCTAGTGGTAGGCGATAGGTTATAACGTATTAATTTATTACGCATGAGCCCACTCTTGACCACATTCAGGCCTAGTGGTAGGCGATAGATTATAACGTATTAATTTATTATGCATGAGCTCACTCTTGACCACATTCAAGCCTAGTGGTAGGCGATAGATTATAACGTATTAATTTATTACGCATGAGCCCGCTCTTGACCACATTCAGGCCTAGTGGTAGGCGATAGATTATAACGTATTAATTTATTACGCATGAGCCCACTCTTGACCATATTCAGGCCTAGTGGTAGGCGATAGATTATAACGTATTAATTTATTATGCATGAGCTCACTCTTGACCACATTCAAGCCTAGTGGTAGGCGATAGATTATAACGTATTAATTTATTACGCATGAGCCCACTCTTGACCACATTCAGGCCTAGTGGTAGGCGATAGGTTATAACGTATTAATTTATTACGCATGAGCCCACTCTTGACCACATTCAGGCCTAGTGGTAGGCGATAGATTATAACGTATTAATTTATTATGCATGAGCTCACTCTTGACCACATTCAAGCCTAGTGGTAGGCGATAGATTATAACGTATTAATTTATTATGCATGAGCTCACTCTTGACCACATTCAAGCCTAGTGGTAGGCGATAGATTATAACGTATTAATTTATTACGCATGAGCCCGCTCTTGACCACATTCAGGCCTAGTGGTAGGCGATAGATTATAACGTATTAATTTATTATGCATGAGCTCACTCTTGACCACATTCAAGCCTAGTGGTAGGCGATAGATTATAACGTATTAATTTATTATGCATGAGCTCACTCTTGACCACATTCAAGCCTAGTGGTAGGCGATAGATTATAACGTATTAATTTATTATGCATGAGCTCACTCTTGACCACATTCAGGCCTAGTGGTAGGCGATAGATTATAACGTATTAATTTATTACGCATGAGCCCACTCTTGACCACATTCAGGCCTAGTGGTAGACGATAGATTATAACGTATTAATTTATTATGCATGAGCTCACTCTTGACCACATTCAAGCCTAGTGGTAGGCGATAGATTATAACGTATTAATTTATTATGCATGAGCTCACTCTTGACCACATTCAAGCCTAGTGGTAGGCGATAGATTATAACGTATTAATTTATTACGCATGAGCCCACTCTTGACCACATTCAGGCCTAGTGGTAGGCGATAGATTATAACGTATTAATTTATTACGCATGAGCCCACTCTTGACCACATTCAGGCCTAGTGGTAGGCGATAGATTATAACGTATTAATTTATTATGCATGAGCTCACTCTTGACCACATTCAAGCCTAGTGGTAGGCGATAGATTATAACGTATTAATTTATTACGCATGAGCCCACTCTTGACCACATTCAGGCCTAGTGGTAGGCGATAGATTATAACGTATTAATTTATTATGCATGAGCTCACTCTTGACCACATTCAAGCCTAGTGGTAGGCGATAGATTATAACGTATTAATTTATTACGCATGAGCCCACTCTTGACCACATTCAGGCCTAGTGGTAGGCGATAGATTATAACGTATTAATTTATTACGCATGAGCCCACTCTTGACCACATTCAGGCCTAGTGGTAGGCGATAGATTATAACGTATTAATTTATTACGCATGAGCCCACTCTTGACCACATTCAGGCCTAGTGGTAGGCGATAGATTATAACGTATTAATTTATTATGCATGAGCTCACTCTTGACCACATTCAAGCCTAGTGGTAGGCGATAGATTATAACGTATTAATTTATTACGCATGAGCCCACTCTTGACCACATTCAGGCCTAGTGGTAGGCGATAGATTATAACGTATTAATTTATTATGCATGAGCTCACTCTTGACCACATTCAAGCCTAGTGGTAGGCGATAGATTATAACGTATTAATTTATTACGCATGAGCCCACTCTTGACCACATTCAGGCCTAGTGGTAGGCGATAGATTATAACGTATTAATTTATTACGCATGAGCCCACTCTTGACCACATTCAGGCCTAGTGGTAGGCGATAGATTATAACGTATTAATTTATTACGCATGAGCCCACTCTTGACCACATTCAGGCCTAGTGGTAGGCGATAGATTATAACGTATTAATTTATTACGCATGAGCCCACTCTTGACCACATTCAGGCCTAGTGGTAGGCGATAGATTATAACGTATTAATTTATTATGCATGAGCCCACTCTTGACCACATTCAGGCCTAGTGGTAGGCGATAGATTATAACGTATTAATTTATTACGCATGAGCCCACTCTTGACCACATTCAGGCCTAGTGATAGGCGATAGATTATAACGTATTAATTTATTACGCATGAGCCCACTCTTGACCACATTCAGGCCTAGTGGTAGGCGATAGATTATAACGTATTAATTTATTACGCATGAGCCCACTCGTGACCATATTCAGGCCTAGTGGTAGGCGATAGATTATAACGTATTAATTTATTATGCATGAGCTCACTCTTGACCACATTCAAGCCTAGTGGTAGGCGATTGATTATAACGTATTAATTTATTATGCATGAGCTCACTCTTGACCACATTCAAGCCTAGTGGTAGGCGATAGATTATAACGTATTAATTTATTACGCATGAGCCCACTCTTGACCACATTCAGGCCTAGTGGTAGGCGATAGATTATAACGTATTAATTTATTATGCATGAGCTCACTCTTGACCACATTCAAGCCTAGTGGTAGGCGATAGATTATAACGTATTAATTTATTATGCATGAGCCCACTCTTGACCACATTCAGGCCTAATGGTAGGCGATAGATTATAACGTATTAATTTATTACGCATGAGCCCACTCTTGACCACATTCAGGCCTAGTGGTAGGCGATAGATTATAACGTATTAATTTATTACGCATGAGCCCACTCTTGACCACATTCAGGCCTAGTGGTAGGCGATAGATTATAACGTATTAATTTATTACGCATGAGCCCACTCTTGACCACATTCAGGCCTAGTGGTAGGCGATAGATTATAACGTATTAATATTACGCATGAGCCTACTCTTGACCACATTCAGGCCTAGTGGTAGGCGATAGATTATAACGTATTAATTTATTATGCATGAGCTCACTCTTGACCACATTCAAGCCTAGTGGTAGGCGATAGATTATAACGTATTAATTTATTATGCATGAGCTCACTCTTGACCACATTCAAGCCTAGTGGTAGGCGATAGATTATAACGTATTAATTTATTACGCATGAGCCCACTCTTGACCACATTCAGGCCTAGTGGTAGGCGATAGATTATAACGTATTAATTTATTATGCATGAGCTCACTCTTGACCACATTCAAGCCTAGTGGTAGGCGATAGATTATAACGTATTAATTTATTACGCATGAGCCCACTCTTGACCACATTCAGCCCTAGTGGTAGGCGATAGATTATAACGTATTAATTTATTATGCATGAGCTCACTCTTAACCACATTCATGCCTAGTGGTAGGCGATAGATTATAACGTATTAATTTATTACGCATGAGCCCACTCTTGACCACATTCAGGCCTAGTGGTAGGCGATAGATTATAACGTATTAATTTATTACGCATGAGCCCACTCTTGACCACATTCAGGCCTAGTGGTAGGCGATTGATTATAACGTATTAATTTATTACGCATGAGCCCACTCTTGACCACATTCAGGCCTAGTGGTAGGCGATAGATTATAACGTATTAATTTATTACGCATGAGCCCACTCTTGACCACATTCAGGCCTAGTGGTAGGCGATAGATTATAACTTATTAATTTATTATGCATGAGCCCACTCTTGACCACATTCAGGCCTAGTGGTAGGCGATAGATTATAACGTATTAATTTATTACGCATGAGCCCACTCTTGACCACATTCAGGCCTAGTGGTAGGCGATAGATTATAACGTATTAATTTATTATGCATGAGCTCACTCTTGACCACATTCAAGCCTAGTGGTAGGCGATAGATTATAACGTATTAATTTATTACGCATGAGCCCACTCTTGACCACATTCAGGCCTAGTGGTAGGCGATAGATGAGGTCTACGATGGAACGAGCGAGCCTAGAAGGTGCCTGTTCACTCTTGCTTTGCGATTTTTTTTCTCATTGATCTAATCAAACAAAATGTAATAGTCACTCTGAACATTCGGAGGACTTGGAAGAGCTCGGGACTAAATAATAGCAGCTATGCAGGTCAATCTTCTGGATTAGGCATCGCTTGCCTAGATTAGTCCGTAGATAGAACTTCAGTCCTCCCAACTTTATGCTGATGATTTGCAGATTTACAAACAAGCTCCCTATACAGATTTGTATCATAAAACAAGACTTGGCTTCTATTTACGAATGGAGTGAGGCACATGGTTTGCAGGTTAACCCGTCAAAGACCCAGGTTGTTAGTTCCAGGTTGACACCTAACGTAAAATGGTCGCAGCTTCCTCAGATTATTTTCAACGGCGCTGCTTATAATAGGAAAGGAATACAGAAAGTATTCCTTTCCTATTAAAAATAAATAAATTGGATTTATTGGTGTTGGATCCCCCAAAAACAATAATTGCAACGCTCAAATGCACAAGCGGAAAATACTGTTGCATTTGACAGGTATCAAACTATGACTAAACAATAAATGGTTTGCTCGTAATAAGGTTAGACGAAGGTGTCCGACAAAATTATGTCTACCCTACGAAAATCTGACTCTTAGAAATACAATAAAGTTGATTACTGTTAAAATAAAGTGTTTACAAAAACAGAAAACATGTTAAACTTTAATGACAACATTTTCACAATTTCTGATGTGGCCGTCGTTTGTATAAAAGTTCGGGTTACATAAATTAGTGCTACAACATGGAACACTCAAACGGGACGTTGAAAAGGAAGTATTTTTTTATTTACTCTCTAACTATTACGTTTTACGTCAAGGTTTTTGTTGCACAAATTGAGTCTGAATTATAATCGTAAAATAGTGTAAGAATATTAATCATTCATTTAGCCAAAGTTGGAGAGTTTTCGAACACTCCGTCTGCACCATAGGAGGATTGAGTGTTCTAAATAAACCTAAATAAAATCCAATTTAAAATCAATTGAATATTTGTGAATAGTTTTCAAAAATTCAACACAATTATTCCACATAAAAATGTTAAACATATCTAGTCTATATGTTGAAACACGAGTTACAGTATTTTCTCAGACTAGCAGATTGAGTGTTATAGATGACCATGACTTTCTCACCATAGGCTTCACATTTTTTTTTTATCTTCACCATGAAGTTTTCACAATTATTTCTTAAATTCTTTCTTGATTTCGTAAAAGTATAGTTAACTTTTAAAAAGGAGCACTCAAACCACACGCACACATACAACGCACTGGTCATATCAACATACAGTCTGGCTGTTCCAACTCGCCGTACAGTTGCACACTCCAAGTCGTCTATTTCTCGAACTCTCGCCACTATTAACGCTCAAACACAGATTAAGATATGTTTGCGGATAAATGGAAGATAATACTGTCAGAATATTTGAATTTTTATGAGAAGAATGCATGAATATTTTAAATAAATAGTGTAATTATTTTCGGTCGTTCTATTTAAATAAATAAAGACAACATGCTGTTCTGTTGTTCGTGCGGCAGGGTTGAATTTGTTCATTACATTAGGGTGTCCCTTAAATTTCGATGTCGAAATATTCTTACGCATACCTTCTTAAAACTTTAATAATGATTTCATAATTAAATAAATATTAGCCCGTATTATAAACGATAACCCGTGCCGACTTGCGATTGAAACTTTCCATACAAATTGCGCGGGTACCGCTTGTACCTGTAACTGAGTGTTTTATTAGTCACTTCATACACGATTTTTAAGATTTTTAGTGCCTATCCCTTATTGCATATAAATTTCGGTAGGGTTAAGGAGTGACAAACAAAATATTTTCCATGTTGGACTGCCTAGCCATCAAATAACCGGTGCAAAGTTACCGTGAAATAGACAAGTTCTCGCTGTTCTATTTTATAATATTCGCGAAGTCAAGTTGATTATCAGTGAAAGTGCCAGAGTACAGTATATCTTGGGAAAATACAAGAATTCCAAAACAGACATTTTCTAAAATGCGTGAAGAAACTTATTGATTTATATCATGTTTGAGGAGATCTACAAAAAAAATTAAGAATGAATACTCCGGCCACGTTCAAGAATTGTGAATATAATTTTAAAACCACCTTGATAACTTATTTGATATTATTGCACATGCTGATGCCTTTGAAATAATTTTTATTTTATTTTATTTATTTGGGAAAACAAACAGTTACACACTAAAATTATACAAAGACAATTCATATAGGGTGAGTCAGTGTGTAACCCACAACATTTTCCACAGATTATAGAAAAAGTAATGATTAAATATAGGTCGTCTTGCAAATGCGATTATGAAGTGAATATTACGTTCTATCTAAAAAGTGTCCAAACATGTTAGCAAAGCTATAGTTAAAAAGGCATGTAATTATATAATAATATATCATTCGGTTGAAATTTCAGCAATTTTTTTGCGAATCAGACTTCGAAACTTTCCGGAATGCACAGCAAAGATATCAATGTTGTTGAATATATCATTAAATTTAGCAGTAAGGCGGCGCAAGGGCGCGCGCTTGCCAGCATTCGTGCGACATGATGTTATGGCAAATAGCGGTCTTGCACGCACCCCACGGCTCATGGTAGTTCTAGGCACTAAATAACAAATCTTATTACTAATATCAATACAGTCATATGAGTGGTTGCATAGGTCAAATAAAAACATTGTCTCTAATAAACTTCGTCTGGCTTTTAAGTTAAGTAACTTATATCTATTTAAAAGGTCACTGTAAGATGCTTGGGTACGAAAACAACGGAAATGCATAGCTTTTAGATATTTACGCTGCACTCTTTCAATCGCATCTGAATACTTTGCATAAAAAGGATTCCACACCGCCACAGCATACTCCAACTGAGACCTGATTAACGCTTTGAAAAGATACAGATATGTATATGGACGTTTAAATTCGGTAGATGATCTCATTACAAAGCCATACATCTTGAAGGCATTGTTCACTATTTTACTAATATGACCGTCAAGGTGCAGTTTATCATCCAACAAAATTCCGAGATCGCGTATTAATGTCACTCTTGTTAAAGTTACGTCATTTAAAGTGTAGGAATAGGTCAAAATATTTTTGTTCTTAGTGAAACTTATACAACAACACTTAGATATGTTAATATGCAGTTTATTTTTGACGCAATATTCAGAAAATCTATCTAAGTCTTGCTGTAACAGGAGACAGTCCTTCACGCTTCTAACTGGCCTATAAATTTTGAGGTCATCTGCATAAAGCAATATTTTTGAGTTGAGAAAACAAGTGTCAATATCATTTATAAATATTATGAATAATAGTGGTCCTAATATAGAGCCCTGGGGCACTCCAGAAGTGACGGTCAAAGTGTTGGAATTATACCCATTTATCACAACTCTCTGTGTTCTATTTAAAATGTAAGACGAGAACCATCTCAAAAGATCACCGCGTATGCCATTAAACGCGATTTTATTCAAAAGAAGTGCATGATCAACCTTGTCAAAAGCTTTCTTAAAATCAGTGTATACAGAGTCAACTTGGATACGAGAGTCCATGTTATTAAATAAATAGTCTACAAAAGTCACTAGGTTTGTTGTAGTTGATCTTTTTTTCACAAATCCATGCTGTTGTTTAATAAGAATGTTGTGTAGTATAGGATATATTTTATTATGTACTAGTTTCTCGAAAACTTTTGACAAGGCTGGCAATATTGATATAGGGCGATAGTTTTCAACATCCTCTTTAGGTCCAGATTTATAGACAGGGGTTATATTAGCAAGTTTCCATCTACGTGGAAAGATTCCATGTGAAAGAGACAAATTAAATATAATATGCAAAGGTATGCAGAGACTATCAGCAGTTTGTTTTAGAAAATGTGCTGGCAGGCCATCCGGTCCTGGGCCCTTAGAAGGATCCAGAGCCTTGAGAGCTCTGTAAATTTCATCAACTGTAAACTGAATGCTGTTCAATAGAGTGCAGCTCTCAGAACAGTCGTCGTGCGTAGGTGGATCATGGGTTATAGTAGATGACTCAAAAACCGAATTAAAGTAATCTGAAAAATAATTGCAAATTCTTCCTGGGTCTCCAGTTGATTGGTTGTTATATATCATCGAAGATGGAATACCTGTACAACGCTTTCGGTTAGAAATGAACGTCCAAAAATGCTTTATATTATTTCGAATACCATCCTCGACCGAGTTCATGTATTTGTTATAGCACTTCTTACTTTCGTTTTGAAATCTAGATCGGTACAATGAAAATTGCTCAAAATCTGAAACATTTCCATACATTTTCCATCTAATCCAGGCCTTGGTCTTATTCTTATAAATATGTATTAGAGATTTTGAGAACCAAATGGGAAACTTCGAAGGACTGCAAACAGTCAAAGGCACGTGTTTTTTAATAATACAGAATATAATGTCATAAAATATATCAACAGAATCGTCAATTGTTTGTTGATTTAGCGTCTCTATCCAATTTACATTTTTTAAGTCGTCATTAATTTTTACATAGTCACCCTTAAAATAATTATATTTCTTGATTATTTTACGTCTCATTGAGTTATGCGGTAGACACGGCGAGACCAAGATACAAAATGGAGGATGGTGTTTGTCAAGGTTTAATAAATAGTCCGCTGGTGTAGAAATCATGCAGTCATCGTTGCTAATAACTAAATCTAATATTTTACCATTCTGATTTTTTATATTATTAAATTGACGGGCGTTTAATATAGACATAAACGTACACAGCTGTTTGCAAACGGGAGAGTTGCCTTGGCAAATCTGATCAGAGAATAAAGCGCCGTTAGAATAGGCAACCCAGTCAATATCTGGTAAATTGTAATCACCTAATAAATAAAAATTGTCAGTTTTAATGTTGTCCAATACTGATTGCAATAGGTCAAAATATTCAACATATACACTCTCACCAGTATTTGGTGGTATATACACAGCTGCAATGGTTTGAAATTTGCCTCTAGTTGAGCTCGGCAATTGCACAAGGACACGTTCAATATTAAAGTGCATAGGTGAATGCAGGGTTAAACCTTCTGGACGCAGTTCCCTTAATACGGCCACGATAACACCAGCCCCATCTTTCTTTTTGGTCGCATTACGATCACGGTCGCAACGATAAACCACGTAACGATCATCAATGAACTCGTTGTTAAATATATCTGGCGTTAACCAGGTCTCAGTCAATACTATAATGTCGTAGCAATTAGCAATAATATTCATGTACAGAGTATTCAATTTAGTGCGGATTCCCCTGCAGTTCTGGTAATATATTACGTAGTTTTTATCGATAAATGAAGCAAAATAATGAAAATAGAGGAAGACAAGGCATTTTTAATGAAACAAAGAGAGCCAGGTCGACCGGGATGCTTAGGTGGCGTTGACAAAAAATTAGCAGAGAAAGAAGGAATAGCTAGTTAGGCAAAGAGGATTGGAAGAGTGTTAGCGAGAGAGAGGAGAGTTAGCATCTACTTCCACTACAAATAACTTGGGAGTCGCAACAAGAAAAAGCTCAGGCCCCCTGGAGCACAGCATCAGGCATGATGGATAGCGAGAGCGATCTATTCTTCAAAATGTGTTTGCAATCACAACTCCGAATGATTGCGAAAGACAAAAGGCTCTTCTATATTTTGCTTATTTATTGTCACATTTATGTTTTTTTGTTTTGTTGTAGATGTATGTAGTGGTGATGATTTTGTATCGGAAAACATTTTGATCATGACTTCAGATTAATGACGGTTTTCTTCAAGCAGATATACGTTGTTGGAATTATAATGCAGCTTTTCAGGAAGCTGAATAAATCGTTTGAAAGTTGTAAATGATATCGCTAAAAGGGCTGTCAAATAAACAGCAGAAGAAGAATGAAAACAGTTCTTGTTGCGTGGATATTTGAATCCGGACTTTAAAAAACTACACTACCCTAGCTGACTGCTATTCTTTTCTTTTTAATAAAAAATAATTTTATTATTTAAACTTATTTTATTTTTACTCTTATTCACTTAATTTGTTTCGTTTATAATAGTTTTATTGCCGACCCAAATATGAGAACAAGACAAGATTTTCAATAAACTTTGAAGCTCAGTCGGCACGGGTTGCGATCATGCTAGAAAGATGAAATTTCATATTTGAGAATGTTTTAACATTTATAAAAAAAAAAATAGAGGGTATGCGTTTCAAATTTCAAAAATAAAAAAATTATGTCCATATAAGGGACACCCTAACCTACATAGCTAATTAATAAATCCCCTTAGTTCATAAGTTGGTTAGTACACAACTAAGGACCAATGATGTCATATTTATTCAATCATTCTGCTCATTCATTCTTTATATTCATTCATTCATTCTCTTGATTCATTCATTCTATTCATTCCTTCATTCTTAGTCTACAGCTGTTACTTACCGGTGGTACCCGGCTAAGTTGGCACCTGGCCAAGCTGAGGTACTTAATGGCTTGGTTCGGTGATCTGTGCATGCTCATCTTCTGATGCAGAGTCTGTACCGGGTTCACGATCGATGACAGATCTATTAAGTTCTCCGTCTCGTCTGAAACATAGAAATAGATAGCGTCGATTAATTATGTCAGCTTACAATGGAGAAGGGGTCCATGAAAACCCTACTCTATCAATGAAAATCTCAAGTCGTCAATTCAAATAAATTATTTATTTAAGTTTCCCAACAAAGACTACACCTCCATGCTAAAATATGCTATGAAACTATTACACCATGTGTTACAGGGAAACACATGCGATTTGAGTATCAAACATGAAAAAAACTCGTTAAACTATCTCTAAAAATGACGTAAAAATTAAATGGTATTACTAAGAAAAAAGGTTATAAAAAATAACAAGATTATAATTATAATCTTTCAACTGCAAAAGGATAGAAAAATGTATGTATCCATTATTTACAGACTAAACAATATTATAACGTACTGAAAATTCTCTTCAAACTCTGCTTATAGATATTAGTTTAGATAAAGATTTTTTTTTAATTAATTTTTACCCTAATCGTCCTAAATAGATTATGATGTTCACTCACCGGCATTGGGAGGTATCAGCCTTCCGATTTCGTCGACCCATCTTTGTACATTCGTCATATAACCAGTCAGACATTTCGAGGCCTTCGGTGGCGGAATACCAGTTGAATAGAGGACGCAGCAGCTTATTCTGGAACCAAAAATAGAACATATTGTAAAATAGCCTGCAGTTGTGGATTGCGCTGTGGATTACGGCATATGTGTGTCGTACTGAGCCTGTGTACCAGCCAGCGCGAACGTAATAGGCTGAAAAATGTTAGGTTAATAATATTCTATAAAGAATAGAACAGAATAATGCTTTATTTGCTCCGAAAGTAGGTACATAAATAAATAAATAAATGTTTACAAAAATTGTTTGAACCCTTGTACAATCTACCTCAAAAGGAATGCAAACATTTAAAAACGGGAGAAATTAGCTCTACAATAATCATGTCAATGTGGATTAATAGTAATCAAGAATTCAATAAAAATATATCGGTCTAAATACAATATATGTTAAGATTAAATCAATAATGTCACAATTAAAATACAAAAGCTCTTATTAAAATACAAATGTCAACAAAAAAATTCTAAATTAAAATACCAACGTCAAATTTAAGAAAATACAAAAATCAGAACAGAATTACTTAATACAAAATATATCTAAATCAGTTATTTGAGTTTCAAGTTCTTAATTGATTTATCGTTTAAAAAGTCTTGAACAGAATAGTAACCCTTAGTATTAAAATACATATGCAACGTGTAACGGAAACTTCATATCTATCCAAAAGGACTGAAGACAACATCTGGTATGGAGTCTCTATGCAAAGTTTCAGCTCAAGATAAGTGACTCACAGAATTGGCACCAAATTATCGGTTTAATCGGTATCAGGTTTTTCAATAATAACAAACGTGTCACAGCACTATGAGGGTCATCACTTTCCACGTCACTTGCCAATAAAACGATATTTCTCTTCGTTTTTCTTAATTTGAAAAATTCGGTCTCTGGTGTCAATGTATTGAAATTTCTAATAAGTTCCACACATGTAGACATAGGATTACAAAACCCTTGCTATATCGTTTGTTATCATCCAAAGAAGCCGTGCACTTGGTATGTACATATATACCCTTTAAATTACACGTTGTATATCTTACTAATACTATACTAATATATATATACTTATACTTATACTAATATAATAAATGCGAAAGTTTGTGAGGATGGATGGATGTTTGTTACTCTTTCACGCAAAAACTACTGAACGGATCTGAATGAAATTTGGTAAGTTGACAGTTGATATTCTGGAATAACACATAAGCTACTTTTTATCCCAAATTTCCCACGGGATCGGGATTTACACGGGAAAACCTTCCTACGCGTACGAAGTCGCGGGCAGATGCTAGTCCATCATAATTATATGATCATAGTATCATATATCATTATAGGCTGATTAAAGTATCATTATTCATCAGTCAAGAGTGAATAGGTTACTTTTAGGCAAGCGTGCTCCATCTTCGACCACATCATCACTTGCCATCAGGTGAGATGGCGGTCAAACGCCAACCTATTTTAAATAAAAAAAAATAAAAAAATTATAGTTTGGTAGCTAGGTGATATATCTTATACACATTATGTATGTTGTATATTAGTTTATTTGTAGCTTTGTCAACATTATTTATTGTAAATAAACATTATTTCTTTATAATTTTCGCTAACATCAAAACTGGGTGTGACTGCCTCGGTGTTTAGAGGTCGTAAGTGCGACTGATGAGCATAATAAGGTCTCGGGTTTGATTCCCGGGTTGAGCAAAAGTGTTATTGGATTTATCTATGTAGTGTGATGTGAATATAACTTTGATGTTTAATACAAACAATATGGAAAACAAAATTATTTCACGCTTGCTTCCATGTTTGCTTCTACGAAAAGCTTCACGGGCGAGTCCGACTCGCTCTAGACCATTTTTGGCTATACAACTGACTAAACTCTCACACTTACCAATAATGTATTATGGATACATCTTCTTATATATAAAAAAAAAAAGTTCAAGACGAATTGTAAACCTCCTTTTTTTGAAGTCAGTTAAAAATCAATTGCTGTTCGTTAGTCTCGCTAAAACCAAAGAACGGGTACAACGATTTCATTAATTATTTGTGTACCATGTTCCCTATCATACAGGGAAGGTTTAAGAGCGCGCCTAAAGCCAGCAAAATTTTAGAATTCACCCGCACTGTCCTACCCGCTCCTCACATCGAATACGATCGCGCGTGTACCTACGCGCTCGCTCGACGCGTATCTTCTGTAGTAAGTATACGTATAATATTCAGATGAAACAACTGTATTCAAAGTATGACTGCGTTATACAATATTACGAAATGTTATTATGTGTACGCGAATAATACGTAAATAGTAAGTTAGTAGGAGGTGACTATACCACTGATACTGAACACGAATCAATATAAAATCAATACCAAAAGGTAATATTATATTATGTATAATATAATATTATTTTGGCGCGTGATTTTGGTGTGGCGTAAATAATGGATAACTCTGAAACTGTCGATTGGCCAGATAATATCTATCATTTACCCCACTTATATCGTCATATGCCCATGGATGACCAAATTATTGATATTTTTAATATTTTAAATAAAAATCGTACTTACTCTTACAAAATTAGGTACCATTTCTAAAATTGGTGATATTTTTTTCATTTTGTTTTTTTTTTTTTTATATCAGTCCTGAATATTTGTATTATCAGATCAGTATCAAGATTTTTTATTACATTCTAAATCAATATTGCAAAAAATAGTTATTCTTAAATTTTAACATTTTTTTCTACGGAATTACGCAATTTTGGGCCCCTGTATCTATAGTTGCAAAACTTCTGAAAAATTCGGAATAATTCCGGAATACTTCTGGGAAAGTTTCTTTAAATCAGAATTATTCAAAATGAATTTAAATAAAGCCCTCTGTGCGCCGGCCGCTGCCGCCGCGCTGCGATGGCGGTGCGGGGTGCGGTAAGAGGGGAGATGCTCCCCGGAGAAGTTTTCCCCCCGCGAGAAAGATTCGTACCCCGCAATCGAATGTTTCCGAATATTTCGCCCGAATAATTCAATCGAAATTAACGTGTTTGTTTGTTGTGTGGTGGGTGGGTTAATTATTGTTCAGTGCGAGACTACGTACGATACAAGAGTAAAATATAAATGTTTATCTATACTAATATTATAAAGCGGAAAAGTTTGTTTGTTTGTTTGCTTGAACGCGCTAATCTTCGAAAGTACTGGGTGGATTTGGATGAAATTTGGTATGGAAATAGCTTGAAGCTTGAGGAAGGTTATAGGCTACTTTTTACGCGACTGCAAAAAGGAGAGTTATGTTTTTACCGTGATAGAATCCACGGGAGCGAAGCCCCGCGTGAGTACTAGTTTTATTATAAATGGGATTGATTAAGTATATGTTGATATTTTTATAGGTAGATATGTTAGCCTGCGATTAACAGGATTTTTATTCTTTTGTTTCTAGGTAGGTACTCTACTTATTTCGAAATTGAATGCTATTTTTTTATAAAAATAGCAACTACTACTGACATTTATATGTCAGTAGTTGAATAAAAAACCAGGCCTAGCATATTTTATTTGTTTTTTGAAAAAGGGTTACCTATGTTTTTGGTTAGTTTGTATGTAGCTCTGTACGCATCGCGAGTATTCGCGAGTCGCATAGGTAGGTATTAATCATTACCTACCTACTTAACGCGTTTAATAGCCCAGCCAATAAAAACAATTAAAGGCAAACCTTGCAAGCAAACACGTTTTGATGCGGTTTTCAGAAAAGTATTTGTTATACTTAGGTAGGAGCAGGTTTTGGTATATTAACCGACTTCAAAGGTCGATTTTTCTGGTTTCTTTTGGCAGTTGAAATATTCCCAAAGTTTCGGAATATTTCGGAATACTTCCGAAGTATACGACGGGAATGATTCGGAATTATACCCGCCAGACTATATTGAAAAAAAATGTACTACACTGCGGTGGCTCATTATTTTAGACTAGCTTTTGCCCGCGACTTCGTCCGCGTGGAATAGTTACTTTGGGCTAACGTTAAATTTAAGCCCGATTTTGAAGCATTCTTCATTGGTGCTCCGCTCCTATTGGCCTTAGCGTAATGATATATATAGCCTATAGCCTTTCTCTATAAATTGAGTATTTAATTAAAAATATTTTTTTCAATTCGAACCAGTAGTTCCTGAGATTATCGCGTTCAAACAAACAAACAAACTCTTCAGCCTTATATATTAGCATAGATAACTGTTGCCCGCGACTTCGTCCACGTTTCCGTCGTTTTTCGTAAAAAAAAGTAGCCTATGTCCTTCCTCACGGTTCAGTGATTTAGATGTAACACACAGATTAACTTTCGTAATTTAGTAGGGAAATATAATATGTCAATCTATAATACTGTTGAAAAATATATTTCATGTACAGAATTGACCTCTCTACAGATTTATTATAAGTATAGATAATTGCCAATTAATGCAAATTCTAAAATGGTATAATAATAACCAGTATCTTGATAAAGTACAAAGTTATTGCTGTTCGAATCTTAAAGGAGAATTTTTATACAAATTTGATTTCAAAATTAAATTACTTTAACACTGCTGTAACTAATTTTAGACTCAAAGAGAATGAGAATTTCCTTAAAATTTGATCACTATGGGTTTGTTGACACCATAAAAGACATTAGTAATTAAACAAATTTATTGAAGAAGAAAATATACAAGATGTTCGAAGTGGGCTCCTTCAGCGGCTATACACGCTCTACACCTTCTTATGAAGGACCGTCTCAATCGGCGCGCAAATCCTGCCGACGATATTTCGTCAGCAGCCGAACGTATGCGTTGTCGCAGCTGTTCAACTGAAGTGATTTCTTCTTTATAAACTACCTCCTTTAAACAGCCCCAGTAAAAAAGTCCAATGGGTTTAAATCTGGCGAGCGAGGTGGCCACATTCTGAAAATAAAATATTATTTCAAAACAAATTCCTTGTTATACAATCACGTCCACAATAAATTGATCTACAAAAATAGGGTTTAAATACCTAATGGGCATACTTAAATAGGTTCGTAATCGATATAAATATATTTCATCGAACAAACACGGATACCAACTAAAAGCTTGTGTTTATTTTGCATATACTATTCTGCCCGCGTTACCTACGACTACGAGTGACCATAGAAATATTAAATAAGAAGTGGTATAGGTAGATAATTTTTTTTTATATAGGATACTCGCAAGATCATTATTGTTGTCCATCCGTGTATCTAGATTTTTAGAAGATCTCATAACTACCTACATTATGGGAAAATGATCATAAAATTGTATCGTGAAGAATAACATAACAAAATAGCAAAAGTAAATAGCTACCTATTATGAATGTAATTTATTACCTATTATCCTAATAATCTAATAAAGTACCTACCACGAATTTTTGATATCGTCGTGTCTGGGTGTTGTTTATCTATATATGTATGTATTTAAAAATATATTTGTCTATGTATATCAGCTGTCTGACACCCATAGTACAGGGTCTTCCTAGTTTGGGGTCAGACAGCCGTGTGTGAAATGTCCCCACATATTATTATGTCTAGTTACCTACTCGGCCCACGAAAGTGCGTAGGTAAACGAATTTAGATCTTGTGTCTCTCAAAATAAAATCTAAAATCACCTGCATAAACTTTCTCGAAAGTATAAAATGTATTTTTATTTTTTCAGTATATAACAAACAAGTAACTCACAAACTTACCTTCGACAATTAGCCATCCTGTCAATTTGTAACTTTTTTAGTTCTCTTTCAATGTTTTTTTTTGTTTCCCATTTCACTATTTAGTTCGAACAACAACAACAATTACGATTGAAATGATTATAACTCGGCGCAGCTAAAACACTTGAGCGTAGTCCTCTCGTCTCAACAGAGCGGTAGCGACTGATGTGTGAAATAGAAATATGCTTGAAGCTCCCGCAACGAGCGACGGAAGATGACTTCTTGCGCGGAATAAAAACGTAGTATGCGCCAAAAGTGTTTTATCGTAATAAATCCAAAACTAAAAGGAATTACATAAAATGCCTAAGCAAAGCCTTTACTCTTGTTTAAATATAATTATTTATCAAATTTTTGTCGCAATAGGCATTACCATATCGAGTACAAAACGGAAAAACATGAGAATTAGAGGTTATTTCGTGATTTTTTTCTACCAAGGAAATGTTATTATTTTATGTTTTTGATCAGAGAGAGCCCTTGAAAATATGATGTAGTTATTCATATATTTTTATTTTAAGATTTGGTCTGGAATTTTTCATGTAAAATCAAATAGAAAATTGGTAATTTTGCTTTATACGCGCTCTTAAATGGTGAGAAAATAGAAAAACAAAATTGCGGTGCGAAGTTCGCCGGGTTAGCTAGTTGTAAATATAAATATCAATTGTGTTTTTAAAAGTATCCGTGCAGTTTCTTACCGGTTCCTCTACAAAGCGATCAATTCAGATCGTGCACCAGTTTTATCATTTTACGACTGCCCATGCCTATTGAAAGAAATAAAAAAATAGATTCTTATGTATGTCCTTCAGTAACAATGTAACATCGACTTATGAACGTGTCTAATTATAGTCAGTATACATTTTTGTTATAAGGTACCTTAATAGTAATACAAATTAAAAAAACAAATAGAGGGCCCTTTACTGGAAGCAGCTGAGTATAATGAAATAATGATGTTTATTTTGCAAATCCTTACTTCTTTACTTAATATTATAAATGCGAAAGTAACTGTCTGTATGTGTCTTACACAATTACGCCTAAACTACTGCACCGATTTAAATTAAATTTGGTACAGAGATGTTCTAGAGCCTCAGAAAGGACAAAGGCTACTTTTTAATGCGAAAAAAGGGCTGTAAGGGGTTAAAATAGGGGATGAAAGTTTGTATGGAAATTACGTCATTTTTAAAACTAGAAGCTTGAAATCTAGATATAAATAAATACGACAATCAAAGTTTGTAAAAATTTTACCCAAAAAGGGGTAAAAACGCGAACGAAGTCGCGGGCAGTGATTAGGTGTGTGTCACGCTACAGAACAGATACCGCCCTGACGGATAAAATGCCATGTTCATTCAGTCGGATCATTGCTAATACACAATTGGCAATGATCGCATTAATTTTAGATGATGAAGAGCTACTTGTAAACAGGCGTTTTGTGTAACTGACAACAAACGTGTAGCAATGACGGTAGCACGAGGCTGACTGAACTGAGACGTGACGATCCCGGGTGTGTGGGGATAAAAGTATGATACTTGTATGGAAATATTATTTGACGTGCCTGAGCGGTGACGTCACTGATAGATCACGTGCCGGTGACTGACGTGTGGGAACAAAGTCATACTAGGAGTATAGAAACATTTTTTTTTTAACCTGGCCAGTGACGTGACTTGACGGTGACTGGTGTGTGAGAATGCACCTTTATGGGCCCCGACAATTTTGCTCACTTGCTCTTTGAGGCGCGCGTGGAACACGACGCGCCGTCTACACGGGCCTGGTTTCAGTCGGGCGGCGAGCTACCCATTGCTCGCAGCCCGCAGGCCTGCGCATACGGTGGCTGGGAGTCACCTTGTGACTCCCGACGACCGGAGCGTCTCCTGCGGCGGAATATCGACTCTTGGGGCTGTTATTATTTACCTATAAGCTCCTTCCAATTTTCATGTTTCTATTACACGATTAAAATTAATCATTCTTTTTCTTTTATTTCCTAAGCACTTCTTAGAAAAGTTAATTATCTACTAACTATCTAGGCCTGCTTAATAAGTACCAGCTAATTTATTAACACGCTTTTATTAGGTCGAGCTGTAACAGACTATGTAATAAAATCTAAGAATCTGAACTACACGCACTTCTAATTGTTGTATACTATACTTCTAATGTTTTGGGAATACCTTCATTTTGCGTACGGCTAAGGAGTGGAATTCCCTGCCGGAGTCCGTGTTTCCCGACAGCTACAATCTAGGAGTCTTTAAGTCCAGAGTGAATAGGTTACTTTTAGGTAAGCGTGCTCCATCTTCGATCACATCATCACTTACCATCAGGTGAGATACCACTATCTCACCTGATGGTATTTTTTTTTCTTTTTTATTGAAAATACGAACTCAAACGCGAACCTATTTTCAATAAAAAAGAAAAAAAAATCATCATGAAACTTGACAATTATATGTAGATGAAATGACAATACAATATTATGGTACCATCGAGCTGGTCTAATGATAGTGTAATTGGAAGGTGACTGACGGAATCTTGGACTGCCTACTAGTAAACATATCGAGTTTGGGCTCTAATGAGCCCAAACTCGATATGTTTACTAGTAGGCAAATGGACAGAATATGTTAAGATGATCTAATGATCATCTTAACATATTCTGTCCATTTCTCCTGATGACGAGGACGTATGATTTTTGCAATAAATGATTGAGTATTGAAATAAAAACGTGTTTTTAGTTTCTTAATCTACATAGTAATTTATTTAGAAGAATAAGGGCTATCTATCTTGCATGGTAGATGGTAGTATGAAATACCGTAAGGACTCTCTCTCTCTCTCTCTCAATAAACAATTCGATTGTTTTCAAAAGTAATCACTTCACATCACTTTCTTATCGTGTAGCATTTTAAAGTGCCTAGTAACCTAACTATAGAATACTAGATTCTGCCTGCGGCTTCGTTCGCGTGTAAAATTCTGAACCAGATGTTCTAGTTTCCGAAATCAGTTATAGCCTATATGTTGCCCAGCAATAGCAATAGCTATTAACAAAAAAGTTACATTCAAATCCGTCTAGTAGTTCCGGAGATCAGCAAGTACAAAGACAGACAGATATTTTTTGTCAATTCTTGTTATATTATTAATTCTTAACTCCCTCAATTATTTTCAGTAAATATTTTCAAAGTACCGACTCGCTTTTTTTACTGCAGATATAGGTTGGACGTTTATTTTTTTTAGGTACCTACCCGATATTCTGTATCAGATGTCTAGTATACAAAACAAGCGTTCGACCACATCATCACTTACCATCAGGTGACATAGTGGTCAAACGCGAACCTATTATCAATAAAAAAAACAAGCCTTATTTATTTATTTACATTTCATGCACATAGGGAGTGGAACTCCTTGCCGGAGTCGGAGAGAAAGGAGTGTCAGACTCCAATGAGTAAAAACCCTTGCCTCTCATGACCGCAGTATCTCGTTACTGCCCCATTAGTTGAATCAATACGAAGGTCATAAACACACTGGGTATTAGCTCGAAAAGATGGTAAGGGTGCAATCAGCTGGTTATATTTTTGGACGTTCGCCTAAGTACAAAAAGAACTAGGGTTGCGGGAATTTTCTTACGAGATACGTCCATGGCCGTAGCTAGGGGGGGTGGCATTGTGGAGCAATGCCCTACCTTGAAATTGCAATGCCCTACCTTAAAACCACCAAAAACTAAGATAAATTACTTATTATGATAAAATTATTTGTTCATAGTATGAGATAAAAAAAATATAAAAAAATGGTGTGATAGGTATCTAAACTTTTGCGAACATACCACAGTTTGTGACATTCATTTCATATTATGATAATTCTTTGTTCTGTGTGACACACATGAAGCTATGGGTTTATTTAATTATAATATCTGTGATGCAGAGGGGATTCCCCGTACCATAGATTGTCCCCTTTTAAACTAAAATACACATAAACTAGAGATTGATTGTGATTATTTGTGGTTTGATTAAGTGAAGTGTACGGTAAATAGTATTATAGTCAAAAATCGATTCAATTGTTGTTTCTATTGCTATAAATTGAAGATTCATTGATTTCGCGCTGGATACACGGGCTTTCTTTGGAAAAAAAACGAAGAGTTGAAGAGCAAATTGACCACGAAGAACCTCACTGCTCAATTGCGTGCGAATCTACGTTTTCAACTTTAACTGCAATCAATAGGCCTCAAAGGTTATCAATGGGTCATGAGAGAAGGGCTGGTATGGTATTTCTGGCCTTGAAAAAAGAACAAATCAGCTGATCTGAACGAAGTTCTTTGCATTTTTAATAACATGGCGAATCGTAGAATTCAGGTGTTTTAAATATTTTTTATTACTATGTTAATGATTATAATTATTAAGTTTGCAGATACAATATGATCTAAATAGTATTTTTGGTCGTATCTATTTACTCCTATCACCCCACCCAATAATTAATTATTACCTCACTCTCACTCAGACGTCGGATCTCTACATCCAAATCTGGAAGTTCAACCATCTTTTTCGCTTGTTCTTCATCCTTGAGTATTTAATACTTCTTATATCCATGCTCATGCCAGAGCATGAGGATGGATATACATGGTAAATTGATTTAGGAGCCCGTGCTTTGAGGGCCGATTAATTATGATAAATTTTTTACTTCCGCCCTACCTGCAACCAATGCTGCCCTACCTCAAATTCGACTCGAGCTACAGCCCTGGGTACGTCGGTCTCGGAACGCAACGTCAAGGAACAGGGTGGGTTTATAGTCAGTCCTTCCGCTACATCCAGAGCGCGAGAAATCATTTGATGATGTTTTCCCCGTTGAAATAAAGTTCAAAAACGTACTACTTACTAATAAAGAGAAGGTATCCCAAGAATCGATCGAATGATGATAAAGGAACAAAAGTATATTAATTTATTTTAGTTCAAATCAGAAAATATACACTTTAATAAACACCCTAAACTATAATATCTAAAAATAATCTAAAATATAGCGTCGAGAAGTTCGTGAGCATCGCTGTTCACTGGTAATAGGCCCAAAACACTGGCTGCATTGCCACGTTGTATGGCAATGCTTATCCTTTGTCCAAGGTAAAAGTCAGCCCTTGGGTCACGCGATGTGTCGTCTAGGCGTCTGGAAAGGTCTTTAAATAATTTGTGAGCACTTGGACCCCACGATCCCAGGGTTTCAACCCCAAACGACTCAAAACTATACCTACCAACGAAGTTATTATATTTCTGCCGCTTGAGGTTCTCTGCTGCACCAGCACAGCAAGACAAGTTAGGAAGATAGGATGATGTAAGAGTGTCGACGCAGGTTGCGACCCACACTAAGGGCCTACCCATCTTCCGTGGAAATAAAGATATGCCGTCTGATAAAAAGGTATATTCCATTGAGCCTTTCCAGGTTTTGAAATTTGTGGGTCGTCTTGTGAACTTTGTTTTGTATGCCCTTCAAGGTAACAGAAACGTGACGTCGGTATAAACTGACTTGAATTTAAATCAACCATAAAAACAATGCAAGAATTATCAAACAAAAAAAAATATTATGATAAATTAATAGTTTTGCGTTCAAATATCATCGCCATCGTAACATGGTGGATATCCCACAAATACACATAAAACGTTTTGGGTATACTTCCATTATGCGTACAGCTAAGGAGTGGAATTCCATGCTGAAGTCTGTTTTCCTGATAGCTTTAACCTGAGTCGAGAGTGAATAGGTTACTTCTAGGTAAGCGTGCTTCATTTTCGGCCACATCTTCGCTAACAGTCAGGTGAGATTGTGATCAAACGAGAGATTATCAACAGTAAAATAAATAAAATAAAAACTTACATTACTGCGCTTAAAATCATATTGTCCATCGACATGAAAATATTACACTACGTCATCGTTAAAACTCCTACGCACACATTTGAACACACTTCACAGCCACCGAAAAATATACACAAACTTTCACCATACACAACTAAAAACTAAACACACGTTTTCGGAAAAAAAATCACTTATTTTTGTAATAATTACGTGTTGATAAATTATTTTTGTATCTGTATATTATAATTTTGCACGAGTTTTTCGAACGATAATATACAGTTATCTAACCAAATATGATAGTATTGTATCTTATCAAGTTCGGTCAAAGACAAGGATTGGGCGCCATATTGGGTTTCCTCGTCACTATGAATAATTATGACGAGTGGTGTGGCAGTTGAGCAGATAACTGGGTTCGATTTCTGCTTGAGTAAAAGATACAGTACAATCATAGGCCTCTCCTCTATGAGAGGGAATAAGCTGTTGAGGACGCTTGTGTCCTCCTATTGGGAACATTACATTATATTTCTCCTCCGCTATGTCACTGGATGAGAATCCATACCGGTCAAGGATAATGTCTATTTTTATTATTGTTTGTGTCATACCCACGGAAAAGAAAAAACAGGTCATATCTCTGGGCTCTGTTACTAACACTAGCTATTAAGTTATAATGTTTACTAACACTATGGAGGCATGTTTGAATCAAATAAATCGAATTGAATTTAATTATAACGTTGGCCTGATTATGTTTTACATACATATAAACAACATTGAAGTGAATGCCCGTGATTTTTGAAAATAATTGTTTCCTCTTCTTTTTGTTTGTCTGTGTTTATCTGTGGAACGGCTGTTACAGGAATATGTATTTCAGATTTCCCACGGAATCGAGATATATATTCCTGTACGCAGGAAAAACCGAATGATTACTACTGGGATAATCATCAAATGACTCCTATCGTTCTGGATGGAGTGGTCTCAGACTTCTACTGATTAAAAACCCACCCTGCAGCCCCATGGTAATAGGTATAATTCCCATAAATAATAAAAGATAACACTGAAATATATGGGCATAGCTAAATCGATAAGTTGATAAGTTAATATTTTGTATTAAGAGAATAAATAAATCAGTGATAACAGGTAGGAGATTATTCAAAATGTATTAGTAATACTGTTGTCAAAAGATATAAAGAAAATGATTGAAACATTCTTCGTGGAATTTTCCGCTATTTTCCGGAATAAAAATTAACTTATGTGATATTCGAATCCAACTTATCGCTGTGCAAAATTTCATCCAGGTAGTCATTTCGGCATGATTGAGTAATAAACGTCCATAAATCCATCCATTTAAGCTTTCGCATTATGCGGTAACAGGCTCGATTTACGAGTGGCTTCGAACCCGCACACACACACATATTACTCTGTGTAATTATAGTCTTCACCACTGTTCTCAAAACAGTGAAAGAAAACCTTGTGAGAGGATGTTTTAAGTAGGACCGAAAAATCCGAAGTTAAGCTCGACATCCACCAATCCGCACTGGACTACGGCCCATCCCCTCTCATAGAGAGGAGGCCCGTGTCCCAGCTGTGGGGATAGTTATAGGCTGATTATGACTAACCCTATACCTACTTCGTAGATATAGCTTTTGCCGACATAATTTATGTTATTTTTGACGTGACAACGTCTTATAATTCGATGAAGCTGGCTGCACGCACGAAAATACATGACTCATGCGGCGTTACCTCGCTGTGAGGCGTTCCATCGCTCTGAGGCGTTCCAAAGCAAATCAAATTGGATCTACAAGTTGACATTTATGTATGACTCAACGAGTCAAGTACTAGGCTATCATAAAACGGTAAGAGATGACGTCACTGTGTAGGGATTCTTTGACATTTATGTATGACTCAACGAGTCAAGTACTAGGCTATCACAAAACGATAAGAGATAACGTCATTGTGTAGGGATTCTTCCATTGTCATGAGAAGTGCAGTAATAGTGATGTAAAATTAAAATTTTCTTTTGAAAAATGCAACCATTCCATCAGTATTTTCTTATGACGTTGTCACGTTCAACTATCGTCAGTAAACCGACTTTACAGACAACCGATTTTTTAACACGCTTTTATTAGGTTGACCTGTATGTAACTAACTATGTAATGGAATCTAAGGTAACTAATTTAAGCATTTTCCAAGGGTCGTAGCTAAATTAAAATTGGCAGCTGTATGTATTTCTGATGACAATACAATAATATGGTACCGTCGAACTATTCTGATGATGGAGCCGGAAGATATGAACTGGAATTTTATGATGGAAAATCGTATCATAGCTGTTTTGAATTTCATAGAAATGTTACAAGACTTTTGACAATGAACTTTGACCACGATTAGGTTTCAAGGTCTGATGATGAAGCCAGAAGATAGGCACTGGTATTCCATGATGGAATATCGTATCATAGTCGTGTTTGCACTTGTGAGAAAGGCCACGTAATGGACTTTGAACACGATCAGGTTTCAAGGTTATAACAAACCTAAAGAAAATACGTTATCGGTTTTCTTAACCTTTTTGAATTACCGCGTAATCCATAGATTTATTATTAGGTCGATCTGTAACGAACTAAATATGCAATAAAATCTAAGAATCTGAATTAAACGTAGTTTAAACGTACTATTGTTGTATCATCATAAAACTTGGCAATTATATGTAGATTAGACGAAAATACAATATTATGATACCATCGAGCTGGTCTGACGATGGAATTGGTACCTACCAAATCCATTTTGGTATCTATTGGTTCCATCAGCCACCTGGCTGATGGAACCTTGGACTGCCGACTAGTAAACGTTTCTAATTTCTGCTCATTACATTAGTCTTAAAAGCGTGTTTTTGGTTTTTTTAACTATTTATTTTATTCTATAATACAAATATACTTGACACATGTATGCACACGTTATACAGTGTGAGTCTTTATAATGTGCACATATCGAAATGAGGGAATCTTTACTTAATTGTATCGACGGTACAAATATAAAAATATATCTAAATATTTATATTATATGGAATTTTTAAAATTTTTGTTCGCTCCTGTGACGCCGGTGTAAACAAAACGGTGTAACTTTTAAAATAAATGATCTATCACGATGAAACAAACTCCGTAATGATTGGAAGTAATTAGGCGTCCTCAATAAATGAAAATTATGAAAAAAAGCTACACTGAATTGTAAATAAACATGTTTTTTTTATGAAAAAGCTTTGTATTTCTTTCATAATTTTTTACAATAATTTTAAAATTTCCGTATGTTCGCCCCCATTACCTACTTTTTTTACTACTTTAAATTCAATTCATCGTATTCGCTACCCAATAGTAAAAATTGTATGTTTATAACTCAAACATAACTTTGAACACTTTGATGGCACTTTGAACTCGCAATTTATTGTTGTCTTAAGGATGGTTTACATGGGATTATAATTAATACAAAAGAGTTCAATTATAACCATTTATTATTTTACACAAAATTTAATGCACCAGGTTCTCAAAATGTCCATCTCGTTGTAGAAGGCACAAAGCCGAGCGAATTAAAATTTTGTGTGTCGCTCTCCTTATCATTTCGGAATCATTGCGAATATCATTCGCACAGTTTATTAATAATATTATTATAAACATCAATAAGGTCACCCACGGCCGATTGGTAGAGAATGCCCAAGGTATTAAGTACGCTTTTGTACCATTTGTGACGCATAAAGTTTTATAATTTAATTTATAGAATTTAATTTAAGAAAAACATTGTTATTTTTTATTGTAATTTTATGAGTGAAATAAATTATATTAAATTTAATAATAATTTAATTTAATAATATAAATAAATAAGGATTTGAAATTTACAAACCAAAAGTTCACATCAAGTATCTTAAATCGGACACCTGTCTTACTTTGTTGTATCGTGTTAGAGGTCAGATATACAGTAACAGTTGCTCCGCGTTCAAATTTGATACTCAGCTGCACCATTCAGATAGGACGCCACAGAAGAAGGTCTTTTAATCTAGAGTGAATAGGTTACTCCTATTCGGCCCTACACTAACTAAAAAGCCGCTAACCCCGAAAAGTACTTTTCGGGTAAACGTAAAAATAAGTTTTCTACAAAACTAAGCTAGCTAGGACGATGGTTCTAAATTATTTTTGTGGCCATAGTTTCTGTGCACAATATATAACGTCTGTTTTTGTAAATATTAATTAATTTTTAGTATTGTATTCTATTCTAAAATTGTATTGTATTTTAAAATTTAGTCGGTTTTTTAAATAAGGAAGTGACAAAATTTATGTGGCTTAACTGCTCAGAAAAATTGTTGTATCTCGTAAAGTAGGAAACGTAGGAAAATTATTCATAGACCAGAAGATAGAGAATCCAAAGTAGTTTAAGGATACATTAAAAAGTGAAAAATTACCTTTTGTGGCTTAACGGCCTTTTAGTTAGAGCAGGGCAGAGTAGGTGAGCGTGCTTCATCTTCGACCAATTCATCTCTTACCATCAAGTAAGATGGTGGTCAAACGCGAGTCTATTATCAATAAAAAATTGACTCCTTCCGCTAAGAGTGGAGCGGAAGGGAATGTCAGACTTCTAACTTCTACTGACTAAAAACCCACCCTGTTCCTTCAGCTGCCCTTAAGTTCCGGGACCACGGTATCTCGTTAGAACATTCCCGCAACGCCGACAGTTGAGAATAGGCTCGGTAAGTGAAGATGAAATGGATTCAGAATAGGCTCGCGTTTGACCACCATCTCACCTGATGATAAGTGATGATGTGGTCGAAGATGGAGCACACTTGCCTAGAAGTAACCTATTCAGTCTTGACTTAAAGACTCCCAGGTTATAGCGTTCAAGAAACACAGACTCCGGCAGGGAATTCCACTCCTTAGCAGTACGCACAATGAAAGTATTCCCAAAAAGTTTCGTGCGTATGGGTAGGATGTCCACCATGTAACGATGGCGCATCGCCGTTTGTCTTGTAGTCCGATGATAGAACGGGCTTGGCGGTATTAGATTGTGTAATTCCATCGCACACTCCCTGAAATGTAACCGATAGAAAACCGATAGACTTGCAACTCATCGTCGATGTTCAAGGCTCTGGAGCTTTGATTCGACTAGTGAATTGTTGCCAATGAGTTTCTTGGCTCGTTTCTCGATAGACTCAAGCGCGTCCAGTTGGTATTTGGCAGATCCATCCCAAAGGTGAGAACAGTACTCCATACACGACCGAACCTTGGCTTGATACAGTTTGAGCATCTCTTCCGGTGTGAAGTACCGTCTCACCTTTGCTAGGATTCCCAACTTTTTTGCTGCTAGTTGAGCCTTGGCCTCGATAAACGGACCAAAATTGAAGGTAATACGAGATTACGCCAGTTATAATTAAATATGCAATTTACTCAGCAATTCATTGTTCTTTCTGATCCGTCATCTATCTGTCTAAACGATCTAATTCTTCTAAATCTTACTAAATAAGTATCTTAATTCTGTTGTGGTATTACTTATAGAATAACAACACGATAAGTACATGGTGCATACAACATGCCCTGTAATAAACGCTCAACATCCCGTATTATGTTATATTAGGTATCAATTAGTCTAACGATCAGTCTAGCGATCAATCTATCGATCAGGTTAGTGATCAGACTAGCGATCGGTCTATCAATCAGTCTAGCGACCAGTCTAGCGAAAAATGTATCGAACAGTCTATCGATAAGTCTAGCAATCAGTCTATCAATCAATCTATCAATCAGTCTAGCGATCAGTCTAGAGATTAGTTTAGCAATCAATCTACCGATCAGTCTATCGATCAGACTAGCGATCAGCCTAGTGATTTGTTTGGCGATCTATCTAAAGATCGATCCACCGATCAGTCTAGTGACCAGTCTAGCGACCAGTCTAGTAATTAATCTACCGATCGATCTACTGATCAGTCTAGCGATCAGTCTATCGATCAGTCTAGCGATCAATCTACCGATTAGTCTACCGATCAGTCTCGCGATCAATCTATAGATCAGTCTAGCGACCAGTCTTGTGATTTGTTTGGCGATCAATCTACCGATTGGTCCACCGATCAGTCTAGTAACTGGTCTAGCGATCAATCTACCGATCAGTCTAGCAACCGGTCTAGCGGTCAATCTACCGATTGGTCTATCGATCAGTCCAGCGACCAGTCTAGCAACAAGTCTAGCGACCAGTCTAGCAATCAATCTACCGATCGATCTACTGATCAGTCTAGCGAACAATCTATCGATCAGTCTAGAGATTAGTTTAGCAATCAATCTACTGATCAGTCTAGCGAGCAGTCTAGCGATCAATCTATCGATTGGTCTAGCGACCAGTCTAGCGATTTGTTTGGCGATCAATCTACCGATCAGTCCACCGATCAGTCTAGCAACTGGTCTAACGATCAATCTACTGATCGGTCTATCGATCAGTCTAGCGAACAGTCTAGTGACCAGTCTTGCAATCAGTCCAGCGATCAGTCTAGGGAACAATCTATAGATCGGTCTAGTAACCAGTCTAGCCATCAATCTACCGATCAGTCTAGCAACCGGTCTAGCCATCAATCTACCGATTGGTCTATCGATCAGTCTAGTGACCAGTCTAGCGACAAGTCTAGCGACCTGTCTAGCAATCAGTCTACCGATCGATCTACTGATTAGTCTAGTGACCAGTCTAGCGATCAGTCTAGCGATCAATCCATTGGTCAGTCTAGCGACCTGTCTACCGATCAGTCTCGCGACCAGTCTAGCGATCAATCTATCGATCGGTCTAGCGACCGGTCTAGCGATTTGTTTGGCGATCAATCCACCGATCGGTCCACCGATCAGTCTAGCAACCGATCTAGCGATCAATCTACCGATCGGTCTATCGGTCAGTCTAGCGACCAGTCTTGTAATCAGTCCAGCGATCAGTCTAGCGATCAATCTATAAATCAGTCTAGCGACCAGGCTAGTGATTAGTTTAGCGATCAATCTACCGATTAGTTCACCGATTAGTCCACCGATTAGTCTAGTGATCAATCTATAGATCAGTCTTGCGATTTGTTTGGCGATCAATCTACTGACCGGTCCACCGATCAATCTAGCAACCGGTCACTAGACCACTAGATCAATCTACCAATCGGTCTATCGATCAGTCTAGCGACCAGTCTAGCGACCAGTCTAGCAATCAATCTACCGATTGATTTACTGAAACTAAACTGAAACACTGAAACACATTTTACCACTTTGGAAGCGTATATCTTTTAAACGATTGACTTCATGAAAAAGTTGTTTTAGAAACTGCAATGTCATTTTTAAAGACCTGTCTATAAATACCACACACGCATAGGTTTCATGAAAAAAAATTTTTCAGTTTCAGTTTCACAGATGGTGATCAGATACAGTATAAAAATTTAAAAAAATATTTAAAATTAAGTGGGGCTCCACTTAATTTTAAATATTTTTTTTTATATTATCTTAAAATCGAACAGCGGTTTACATAATACATCTACCTACCAAATTTCACATGACTGTCCTAATAGTTTTGGAATAAAATGGCTGTGACATACGGACGAACGGACAGACAGACGAAACTATAAGGATGCCGTTTTTTGCCATTCGGCTACGGAACCATAAAGATGCAATAAAAATAAGATCAATGTTGATGATAATTGTATCATCAACATTGATCTTATTTTAAAATGCAAGCCAGTGTTGATGTTGTCTAATAAACATACACACGTTTTCAGCTGATGTTTTTAGTAAGATCAATGAGATAAATCTGAAATCACTCTCCACTCACCTAAGCTATTTTTATATACCTACTTCTAAAACTTGATCGTGTTACGCTAACAAACAAACAAACAAAGCCACAAAAATATCATTTTTAATTTTAATTTACCTAACCTAACCAAAAATGTACACATTGTAATTTTTTTCAATCTGGCCATTGCTGGGCACTTGAAAATTGGACTCGTTAAACCCACGGAATAGATGAATAAGGTTGGAATGGTAATGTGGGTGTGGCGATCGCGCCACATTTATGATACGAAAATCATAGTAGCAATTATAACCTGTAAAACAAAAAGTCAGACCGCAAGGTATAGAGCGAGGAGGTATATCTTTCCATCGGTAAGTCGAAAATAACATTTAATTACAATTTTATTTGTAAAAAACATAAAAATATTCTGATCACTATGAAATTCCGAACATTAACAACATTATTGCAACAAGTTACAAAAAGTATACATTGCCCGATGTGTACTCGCTTAATTAACGCAATGACCAAGTCCGCTTACAATGTATTGCATGCGCTACACTTCAATCATTGACGTTTTGTCCTTTGCCCTGATTGGGCGTTTTTTTTTTTTTTTTTTTTTTTTATTTAGATTAGGTTCGCGTTTGACCACCATCTCACCTGATGGTAAGTGATGATGTGGTCGAAGATGGAGCACGCTTACCTAAAAGTAACCTATTCACTCTTGACTTAAAGACTCCTAGGTTATAGCTATCGGGAAACACAGACTCCGGCAGGGAATTCCACTCCTTAGCCGTACGCACAATGAAGGTATTCCCAAAACGTTTGGTGCGTATGGGTGGGATGTCCACCATGTAACGATGGCGCTTCGCCGTTTGTCTCGTAGTCCGATGATGGAACGGGCTTGTTGGAATTAAATTGTGTAATTCCATCGCACACTCCCCGAAATGTAACCGATAGAAAACCGATAGACTTGCAACTCGTCGTCGATGTTCAAGGCTCTGGAGCTTTGATTCGACCAGTGCATCGTTGCCAATGAGTCTTTTGGCCCGCTTCTCGATAGACTCAAGCGCGTCCAGTTGGTATTTAGCAGATCCATCCCAAAGATGAGAGCAGTACTCCATACACGACCGAACCTGGGCTTGATAGAGATTGAGCAACTGTTCGGGTGTGAAGTACCGTCTCACCTTTGCTAGGATTCCCAACTTTTTTGATGCTAGTTGAGCCGTGATGCACGGTGCATGTTTATCGACAGTGAGTTACAATCAGTAGCAAGCTCTCGATTTAAGTGTGTGTAATATATTTGTGTGCGTAATTCGCATACGTAACGAGCCTCTTCCTTGTAGTGGAGCTAAAAAGTGGGAGACAAGCGGCGACACGCGTTCTCATACAAATCAGGAACTGTTTCCTTTCTAACCTCTTTTATCTGTTCTGTGGTTAAACCTTCTTAAATGCTCTTATTTATGGCCAAATTCCAGGCCTGTAACGCCAGGCCCAGTTTCTATGGACTTTGGGTTTGTACTTTATCTGAAACAAAGAATTTGAATTTGAAATAGGCAAACCTAAACCCTACTATTTTTGTCTACAGTACAACTCCCAAAAAGTCTGAAGCCAGTGAAGTATCAGGTGCAGTACCGATCCCCCCAGCCGCCCCCGCCGGGAGTCACACGGACCCCCGAAGAGATCGAACAAGAGATGAAGGTTATGGAGGCGCAGTATGAGAAGCTTGCCATGGTGTTTATAGAGTGAGTGTTCTATTTTCTTAACCATTTATTAAAACGAATTGCAAGTCTACCGGTTACATTTCGGGGAGTGTGCGATGGAATTGCACAAACTAATTCCTCCAAGCCGGTTCCATCATCGGACTACAAGACGACGGCGAGGCGCCATCGTTACATGGTGGGCATCCCAAACATACGCACACAAAACGTTTTGAGAATACTTTCTTTGTGCGTATGTACTGTTACGCCAGTCGCTTAGTGAAGTACGTCGAGAAACTTCGACAGAAATCTAAAATGTTCGAGACACTAACGCCATCTAGCGGCAAGTAGCAGTACTGAGTATATTGAGTCGAGACACTAACGCCATCTAGCGGCGAATTGCAGTACTGAGTATCTCAAGTAGCTTCTGGAACATTCTTGGCAGTATAAACAGTGAGTCGATTTTACAAGAATGTTCTAGAGCTCATAGACCGGGGTATAAACAGATCGCAAAGGGACGCAGAGAGTCAGTCTTATTACGAGGCGAATACGCGATATAATCGAAGCTTTACAAGTGAATTTCAGTGCGATTTAAGTGTTAAGTGACAAGTGTTGTGGTGCGAATAATTGTGTTAAATTTTTATTTTGTGTTTAATTAATTAAAGTGTTAATTTTGGTTTAATTGGCGTTAATTATTTCTATCCCGAACCCCAGCTCGTAACACCTAATGATGATGAACGGTGGTCCCGACTACATTTGAACATCTTTGACAGTCGTTACTGGTGGTCAAAAGCCAGTAAATCTGACACTGGCGGACTTTGCCAAGGGGTAACAACCCCACTTTTTTTTTGTTGTTGTTATTATTTGTTTTTATTTTGTTTTTTTTGTTGTTGTTTTTTTTATTTTATTTTACTTGTATATAATTTTTATTTTTATGTCATTTGCTTTAGTTTATTTGCAGTTTTGTAAAGTTAATTTTTAATGTAAATGTGTGAACACTATAGACTCTGAGATTCATTTCTGTTTAGTTATATTACATTTTATTTTGTCAATTAGTCTATACTGTCCTCTCATACCAAAAAAATAAATAAAAATTGTATCTGTTATGCAAAGATTGTGAAAATCAATATTTTTTTTAAAAGAGTGACCGTGGAGTTTCTTGCCGGTTCTTCTCCATAGGAAACGACCAATTTCGAACCGTGCACTAACTTCTGACGTTTTATGAGTGCCCAGTTTAGGCCTATGTAAAATAAAAACAATTTTGATTTTGATTTTGATTTTGGTATTGTGTTACCCAGTTACTGGGTTGTGGAGGTCAGATCAGCAGTTGCTCCATCATAAAACACTAATACTCAACTGCATCCAGTTAGACTGGAAGCTGACCCCAACATTGTTGAGAAAAGGCTAACGAGATCATATTCATCTCCTTAGCCTTCTCCCAAATATTATTAAGGGCCTATACTACCTCAGCGCTTCTCACTCTTTATCTCGCTCGCACACTACTGGCTGCAGTCACGCGAGCAAGCGAGACAGGGTGGTAGGGAGAAGACTCCAAGACACCGATAACTTAGTTTATTTCTTTTTACGGTGAAAATAATAGTAATTTAAAAAAAGTAAATAACATAAGACCTGCTTTATAGTTAGTTCAATTACTATGCAAAGTTTCATTATCTAATTTGAAGCTATTTTTTATTACCAGCGGTTTATTGTTCGGTTTGGAGGTAACTTTGGAATTTTTTTCTATCAAGAAAATTTTATGGAATTGTGTTTTGTCTAACATAGTACCTAAAATTAATCCTCAACTTTACCACATATTTATTTCAACATTATTGCTACTGTATTTTCGACATAACGGAGGATCATGCTAAGCCATTTGAGGTAGTATAGGCTCCTAATTTATGTGATTAATAAGTTTAATTGCAGCATATTGACAACTCAACCTTTTTTCGACAATTTCCGGTCAGCTATTTGTTTATTAATAAATCAATTCTAATGAAGAAGTTCTCGAAAGAAATTAAATACAAACTTATAGTTTAGATTTTATTGTATAGATTCTTATACATTAAAGATAAATGGCCGAGCCATTTTAAATTTAAAAGTTGTGTAGGCCAGGATCCGTCTTTGTTCTTGCAGTGATATATGTAACTGTCAAGTTACGTATATCACTACCTACTACGACCCGTAATTGGCGTTACAACAAATAGGGTATTTGCCTATTTTTCCTATTTTTCATTTTATTTAATAGTTTAGATTTAATTATTGATCAATTTTAAGCTACAAAAAAAATGTTTTTCGTGTAAATTAACTGGGTAACATTGGTAAAACTTAAAATAAAATTCAAATTAAATATTTTCCCGCCCAAAAACTCATCACTGTCACGAAGTCGCATGACGTCATGTTTCTCGTTGTTTGACAAGTCGACACTTTTGACAGCTTTGAGAAAAATGACGTCACATTACTCACATTTCGTGATTAGCGTTTGCGGTCACGTGACACACAGATTAAAATATATAATTTTTATTTTATGAAAATATAAAAATGTGGAATTATTTTTAGAAATAAAATATTGTTTAAATTTCCTGGCATCTAAACTAACTATATGCAAAACATCGTTTTTTTTTACTACTACAGGCAAATACCCTGTTACAGGTACTCACGGATAAAAACAGAATAGAGGCAAAGGTTTTGAGATCTGATATGCACTAACGAGCACGATAAAATATAAACATTTATAAACAAAACATACATAAACATAGCACTAAGGCTCCACAAAAAAAAACTAGCATTCAGTTGATTACGCGCAGAATAAGATTTGGTGTTGAAAGGGTCAAATAAGAATTCCTTACACAAAGAGTCCTTACTCGCTCGCACTATAAATGAGTTTCGTCTATATCTAGAATGACAAAGGAGAACATTCACAATAGGTGGATTATATCTGACCGATCTCTGAGGAACATTGAAATACAGAGAGATCTGGACAGTCAATCTCATTGTTAATAATTTTTAGTAGAAAAGTGCAATCTGCTAGTCGACGACAGTTTATTAGTGGTTGTAAGTGGAATAATAATATATAATTGCATATAATCATTTTTAAAATAAATATAATTTACAACTGAAAACTTGTAATCTTAGTTTCAAATGTTGTTACAGCCTCCCTCAGGACGTGATGTGGAGCGAGCCGCCGGTAGTGTGCCAGTGGCAGGAACAGCGCAAGCTCTGGACCACCAACTTTGTCAACGACTACAAGTTCAACGAGGATAAACTCACCATTCAGTTCAGGACGGGGGTGCTTTGTAAGTTGGAGTCACTCCTCATTATCTATAAATAGATAAAACATTTATTGGTTATAGCCTTGCGTTTGACCATCATCTCACCTAAGCGATGATGTTGTCGAAGATGAAGCACGCTTACCTAAAAGTAACCTATTCACTCTGGACTTAAAGACTCCTAGGTTGTAGCTGTCGGGAAACACAGACTCCGGCAGGGAATTCCACTCCTTAGCCGTACGCACAATGAAGGTATTCCCAAAACGTTTTGTGCGTATGGGTGGGATATCCACCATGTAACGATGGCACTTCGCCATTTGTCTCGTAGTCCGATGATGGAACGGACTTGGCGGAATTAGATTGTGTAATTCTATCGCACACTCCCCGAAATATAGCCGATAGAAAACCGATAGACTTGCAACTCGTCGTCGGTGTTCAAGGCTCTGGAGCTTTGACTCGACCAGTGCATCGTTGCCAATGAGTCTCTTGGCCCGCTTCTCGATAGACTCGAGCGCGTCCAGTTGGTATTTCGCAGATCCATCCCAAAGATGAGAGCAGTATTCCATACACGACCGAACCTGGGCTTGATACAAATTGAGCAGCTGTTCCGGTGTGAAGTACCACGGTAGGTTAACCACGTTTGACCACCATCTCACTTAAGCGATGACGTGGTCGAAGATGAAGTCTCTCTCTCTCACTCTTACCTAGAAGTAACCTATTCACTCTTGGCTTATAGGCCCCCAGGTTATAGCTATCAGGAAACAGACTGCGGCATGGAATTCCACTCTTTAGCTGTACGCACTATGAAAGTATTCCCAAAACATTTTGTGCTTATGGGGTGGGATGTCCACAATGTAACGATGTCTTGTATTCCGATGATGGAACGGGCTTGGTGAAATTAATTCCACCGAAATCTAACCGCTAGAAAATCAGCAGACTTGCACCACATCGCCGATGTTCAAAACTCTGGAGCTTTATTCCATACAATATAAACTACCTACAGCAATTAAACATAATTTTACTAGCCTTTAACGCTGAGACACAAGTTGCCTTCTATCTACGAGGGAATGGTCCTGTAATCCACCATGGGGATGGATATCGCATATCTTCGAATATACAACTAATGGTCCTAGAAAATACCAATTCACTCCTAGAATGGATGTCTGTAGTTTAAGTACCAAACTACATATTTGAAACAGATTTAAGCGCGAGGGACTGGTCTCTCAATTGCGCTCAATATCAATCAATCTTAACTTTAGTATAAGTTCTAAGCTTCTGCCCATGACTTCGTTCGCGTGGGAAGGGTTTCCCGCTTAAATCCCGATTCCGTAGGAATTTCGGGATAAAAACTATCCTATGTCCTTTCCAGGGTCCTAAACTATTCCTATGCCAAATTTTATCTAAATCGGTTCAGCGGCTTAGGCGTGAAAAGGTAACACACAGACAGACAGAGCTACTTTCACATCTATACTAATATTATAAAGCGGAAAAGTTTGTTTGTTTGTTTGTTTGTTTGCTTGAACGCGCTAATCTTCGAAAGTACTACGTGGATTTGGATGAAATTTGGTATGGAAGTAGCTCGAAGCTTGAGGAAGGTTATAGGCTACTTTTTACGCGACTGCAAAAAAGGAGAGTTATGTTTTTACCGTGATACAATCCACGGGAGCGATGCCCCGCGTGAGTACTAGTTTAAAATATTATAGTATGGATTGAAAAGCGAAAAAGTTTGTTTGTTTGTTTGAACGTGCTAATCTTGGAAAGTACTGGGTGGATTGGGATGAAATTTGGTGTGGAAGTAGCTTGAAGCTTTAGAAAGGTTATAATCTAATTTTTACTCGACTGCAAAAAAAGGAGGATTATGCTTTTATCGTGATGAAGTCTACAGGAGGAAGGCCCCGCGCCACTGCTTGTCGTTCTATAAATCTTATTATTTTTCGACGGTTTTCAGGGCCAATAGGTATAGCGACATTAAAGTACAGCAACATGCCATACCAAGGGTTTGATATCAAGCCTGATCCTGATGGGTAAGTCATTGTACCCATATGTACATCTAACTGTACTCTCTAAATATATATAAATTAAATTAAATTGTCTGTCTGTGATCTCAAAATAACTGATTATTCTCAAGTGTCCTAGGTTAGCTGTTGTCCATGAATTCGTTTCCGTGCTAAATTTTTCCCGCGTCAAACCGAAATCCGTGGGAATCCCAGGATGAAAAATGAAATAAAATAGTAAAAAAAAAGTAAAATATCGACGGTTAAAAGGAAATAGGGTATAAGCGACATTTTGGACTGGTCTTGTTTTGAAACCCGACTGTTTCTTGTGTTCTATTTTCTTTTATTTAGTCATATTTTCCGATTGGAAAATTAAAAACTGTTTTAGTTTTCACGATGTTTTAATAGAAAAATACATCAGTTTTTTCTAAAATTCTAAACTTTGAACGGCTCTCCTGAACATTTCTTTTTTGTCGCTTATACCCTATTTCCTTTTAGCCGTCGATATGTTCTCTATCCTCCAGTGAAAGTTCCGTTAAAATAGGCCGGTCTAGATATCTCGAACGCTCGAAAAAATATGTAGAAAGACAGACATACAGAAAGTAGCCGATATGTTGCGCCCTATAATCTCCTTTGTATTCTTTTTTATTTTTTTATTGAGAACAGGCTCGCGTTTGACCACCATCCCACCTGATGGTAAGTGATGATATAGTCGAAGATGGAGCACGCTTACCAAGAAGTAACCTATTCACTCTTGACTTAAACACCCCCAAGTTGTAGTTGTTGTTGTGTTATGTTCTATAAAAAATATATATTATATAATAATCGCCTAATCACCATTAGATTATTGCTGCTTCGTACTTTAAGTCACCCTAAACCCAATCCATCGCCCGTCCCTCCTCACAGAAATGGCGTGCTCATCACGGTGACAGGACTCTGTGTCACCTGCTCCTGGTTATGTCTCAGCAACTGCGTGAAGCTCAAGTCCATCACCAATGCGTCCACTCCGGCGCTGACTGAGCACTTCAATAGGAAGTACAGTGTCAAGAAAATGGTACAGGTTAGTGGAGGACCAGTTCTTAACAGGGATTAGGAAGATCACATAAAAAAATATGGGTTGGTAATGAAATCCGTTGTCCATACGGCAAAGGTAGCAGGAATGGGGTATTTGCCTGTAGTAGTAAAAAAAACGATTTTTTGCATATAGTTAGTTTAGATGCCAGAAAATTTAAACAACATTTTTATTTCTAAAAATAATTCCACATTTTTTACATTTTCATAAAATAAAAATTATTATTTTTAATCTCTGTGTCACGTGACCGCAAACGCCAATCACGAAGTGTGACGTAATTTTTCTCAAAGCTGTCATTTTTGTCAAACGTGTCGACTTGTCAAACAACGAGATATTAATTTTGTGTAGAAAAAAACGTTTTTAATTGTAATATTTTTGCATAATATTATAAAAGGCGAAGATCTAACAATGCAGAAAAATTTCGTAAAAGCTGATAGTTCAAATTTGCCACGGATAGACGCGATGATGGTGGCAAGATTTTTCGACGACAGAAATCCTAACCTCAAAATCTCTTTGTTGTTTGAGAAATATGACGTCATGCGACTTCGTGACAGCGATGGGTTTTTGGGCGGGAAAATAATATGAATTTTATTGTAAAGTTTCACCAATGTTACCAAGTTATTTTTTACGGAAATCATTTTTAGTAGCTTAAAATTGATCAATAATTAAATTGAAACTATTTTTGGAAAATAGGCGAATACCCTATTGTTTGTCTGTCGAATATTTGGTTATCTAAAAGCTGAAAGCTGATGGTGAAGTACTAGGAGAACTCCTCTAAAATTAACGGCCCTGCATCGGAAAAAGCAATATTTTGTAAAAGGTCATAAGTAGTTGAAATTTAGGCTTTTGTAATTAGATCCATTGCAACCCATCCCACAAAAAAACGATAAATATATTTTAAAAAAATCTGTAGGGCGTTTAAACTAGGTAGCGAGTCTACCTTCTGTCAGAAATGAGCTTTCTCAATCGTTGATTTTTTTGCTAATACTCGTTCATCGTAGGGTTTATTTAATAGTTTAGAAGGTTCTAAATTAAATAGTGCTATTCCTTCTAAAGTCTTGACTCTGCTGAAAGCTACGCATATTTGTCCCTGCGCAAAGTTCCTTTTACCTAAATTAATGACAGCTCTATCGTGGGTTATACTCTGAAGTTTATGCACAGTTACAGCCCAGCATAATATAAGAGGTAACATTCGACGCTCAACGTCACCATATCCTCTAGTTGCTTGAAAAGTAGCACACATTGCCGGAATAGAAACGAAGCCATCGTAATTTTTTTATCTGCTACCTATTGTCTCGTCATCAAACTTAATGAGAACGGCGTCTGGCATTTCACCTTCTTCTAATTGATCTTTCACAACGCCCATTGCCCGATTAACGAGCTTATCCAAATCAGCAATATTTCGTCTTAATATAACGCGAGATTTGACAGCTAATAGTATCGTGGGTAAAAGACCACCGCAGTTATTAACGTTGCCGGGAATAACGATATTTGGAGGTTTTCTGCCGTAGGTTGCTGCTTCACGTGATTCATCAGTCGCGTGTATCTTGTACATTCTGTTTAGTACTGCATTAGTAGCAGTTATTTTACTGTTGTATTCACATAACAGCTCCAAGTCTGCAGTAGTCAGCTCTCCAAATCGTAAATGGTTGAAAAGATCAATAAAATCCTGGTCATTTCGTTGCCGCATATTTATAAATGAAATGAAATGAAATGAAATGAAATGAAATGAAATGAAATATTTATTTTGTAAATTGGTTATAAATAACACTTTTACACGTCATGTTTTTTTGCGTGTTAAGTTTAGCTAGATGAGGCCGGTATTTCCTAACTGACTACTCTGAGAAGAAACACCGAAACAAACTCAGAGGTCATAGTCTCTTTTAAAGTCCAGACAATTTGTATTTTATATGAGAAGCATGTAGGTTCATGTCTGTGGTATTTTTTTTGAGGAAATAACCACGCAAATTTGAGCGGACCTGTCCAGACAGTGCAAGCATTTGTCAGTTATCATGTAGCTAAACTTAGAACTTAAGGAGCTCAACAATTTGACAAATAAAAACCAAAGGAGATTTGGGTAGGCCACACAAGTACTCAAACTGCTTGACATCATTAAATAAATTATAGTGAAAGTAAAAACAACGAAGAAAGAATAACCTACATTGTCCTCACATTAACAATAATGAAATAATTATTTAAAAAAAAAAAACAAAATAAATAGGTATATACAATACTTAACAAAACAAATATTTTAATCAATAAAAAATAAATCAACTATCAAAAATTAGAAAATAAAAGGGCTCACGTATATCACTGGAGCATCTCATTCCTAAGCCTTCTTGTCCTCAATATAATCTTTAACACTGTAAAAAGCTTTCTGACATAGCTTACGTTTTATAAACAATTTGAATTTATGAATACTTAGTTCTTGAATATGGCTAGGAATTTTATTATAAAAACGTATACATTGGCATCTAAACGAACCACCTATTTTTTTCAACCTTGTTTTAGGAATGACATATTTGTCTTTGTTCCTTGTATTTACACTATGAATATCACTGTATTTTTTAAACAGATTAATATTTTTGTGTGCATACAAGAGATTCTCATAAATATACTGAGATGGCACAGTCATAATATTAATCTCTTTAAATTTGTCTCTTAAGGAGTGCTTAGGACTTAATTTATAAATTGCACGAATGGCCCTTTTTTGTAATACAAATATTGTGTGAATGTCGGCAGCATTTCCCCAAAGTAAAATGCCGTATGACATCACACTGTGAAAGTAACTAAAGTAGACTAAACGTGCTGTTTCGATATCAGTTAATCCACGTATTTTTCTAACGGCATATGCTGCAGAACTTAACTTTTTTGACAATTTATCTATATGGGGGCCCCACTGAAGCTTCGCATCCAAAGTTATGCCCAAGAATACTGTGGTATCTTCGGGTTTCAATATTTCGCCCTTTATTGTTACACTAGTATTCACTTGTCTAACATGAGGTAACGTAAATTTTAGGCATTTGGTTTTTTTCTCATTAAGAAGAAGATTATTAACATTAAACCAGCTAACTACAGTCGCAAGGGCTCTGTTTACTTCTTCAGTAACCTGCTGTTGACGTTTAATTTTAAATAAAAGAGAAGTATCGTCAGCGAATAACACTGTGTCATGATTTTTGATCAGGTACGGCAAATCATTTATATAAATAAGAAACAAAAAGGGACCTAAAATTGAGCCTTGGGGGACCCCATCTTGACCACAGATCCCAGCGATCTTTTGCCGTTCACATCGACTCTCTGAATCCTTTCACTCAAGTATGAGGTTAAAAGATTCAGAGAGGAGTCCCGGAATCCGTAGTGGTGCAGTTTCCTGATTAATGTCTCATGAGGAACACAGTCAAACGCCTTAGACAAATCACAAAAAATGCCTAACGCATCGCACTTATCTTCCCATGCATTATAAATGTGTCCTAAAAGTTCAACACACACACCATGTCCTGTTTTGTCACATTAAGGCTGTTTCCAAATAAAAGAATGACTGTAGTCTGCTCATTCAATTTTGATTGTGTAACTTTATGAATAAGCTCAGTGAAATGCAGGTTATGGTAACAATGACTTACTATAGTATGATCACAATAATTATTTAATAGTGAGCCAAAACCTGTGCCTAATCTATCTGAATAAACTAAAATGTTACTTTGAGCTGGGCTTGTGGTTTCCAAAGTATGAGGTAAAATGTGTGAGGATGCAGGAATAATCTGTGGTAACATGATGGCCGGGTGATTTGAAGCACAACTACAGGTGAGGTCATTAATCAATAACTCATACCTCTCTGCATTGTGCTTAACCAAGTCCACCAGGTCACAGGCCTCCTGCATGCGCTCATTTAACATTTTTTGGCTAGACTCATACTTACGATAGTCTTATGATAGTCAATTCACAGAAGGAAAATTGATACCACAAGTTGAGTTCTGCCGAAAACCATGCTGGTTGCACGAAACACCAATTCCCTTTCACAGGTGGCAACTGCATTATGTCACCAAAGAGCAATATGTATGCAAAGCCCTCCGAATAAACTCTTGCCAGTCTTAAATGTATCATTCGAAAGTTCTCGCAGGACACCATAGAGATTTCGTCGATGATTAACCAACGGATGCTGCGCCACTTTCTTCTTTCTTGTTCCAATTTGTGACCAGTCATACGAGTGTATGCTCTAACATTTTCTTTTTCAATAGGCAAATAGAAAATGTCGTGTAGGGTTTTACCAAATATTTGCCCAGTGGCAACTCCAGCCAAAGATGTTACTTCGACAAAAGTGGGTTTGAGCAATGAGTCTATGGAAGGAGCATAACATCGCTTAATATGCTCTACTAGCAATTTTAGGACTAAAGATTTGCCGCTACCTGCTCCACCGGTAATAAAAGTTGTGGAATGTGGAATATTAATAAACAGTAATAGCTTCTTGTCATCACCGTTCAGATTGTTTTGGATAGATAATTTATTGTAATAGTTTTTTTTTTGCTGCAGATTCAACCCGCGTATATTGCTAAAAAATGCATCATCTGACATTGCTACGCGTCGATCGAGATCTTCACAGTAGTCATCATGGTCATATATTATGTATTCATTAGCACACATAAGTGGCTCATTTCGGATACCATCAGAATGATTTTCATGAACGGCGTACAACGCGGCTGCTTGTTGTATTACTTTGCTCTGCATGAGCAAATTCTTCCGTACTTACGTCGTTCAAAAGAGGAAAACATTTTTCTGCAGATTCTCCTTCGAATTAAAGTTGATTTTAAATTTCCGATGCAGGGCCATTAATTATTGAGGAGTTCTCCTGGTACATCACCATCAGCTCCACGTCACCATATGCATTGCGAAGAGCATAAAGTGCTTAACAACCATATTCAAGTAATCGAATCGCAACCGATACTTATTATTGAGTAGTTCCAGTAGCCACTTGTGGTCTTCATCATCAGTTTCACTTCCCTAAATAGTGCTTTTCGAGAGCAACTGCAAGAGGTACTATAAGAAATACCCAAAACGCTATAGGCGTGCCTATAATTTTTGAAAAGTTCCCTTTATTTCTCTATGATTCCATTATCAGATCCTGATTTCATGACAATGGGGCCAACTAGAAAGTATAATATAATACCCTCTCAAACAAAAAAATAATTTTCCAAATCGGTTCTGCCATCTCCGGGTTATGAGGTAACATACATAAAAAAAAAGTTCAAGCCGAACTGAGAACCTCCTCCTTTTTTGAAGTCGGTTAAAAATAGGCGAATACCCTATTGTTTGTCTGTCGAATATTTGGTTCTCCAAAAAGTGCAAAGTAACACAATGTTTCTCGCGAACAAAGTCGCGAGTGTGGCTTATCTTTCTTACTGATATTATAAATACGAAAGTTTCTGAAGATGGATGAATGGATGTTTGTTACTTTTTCACGCAAAAGCTACTGTAAGCATCTGTAGGGAATTTAACAAGTAGATATTTGAAATCTTGGAATAACACTTTTTATCCTGAAGTTCCCACGGGATCGGGATTTACGAGGATAAATCCTCCCATGCGAACAAAGTCGCTGACAGAAGCCAGTAATATATGTACAATACAACTTGTTCCAGCTCATGCGTGAGGCAGCTTGCGACTTCTTCCCAGACTTCGATGGCTACACTCACGTGGAGGGCTCCTCTCGGAAAGAGTGGGTGATGGAGAGACACACCTACCACGCCATAGCGTTCATGTCCAGAGCTTACAACTTTCAATCTAGCCGGTAATAAACATAATTATTATCTGACGCAAGCAAGATAAGCAATGCGATGCTTAAGACCAGGCAGGCCAAAATAATTTTCATGCAAGCTCCGCCCCCATGCACCATGGTTAGGTCATTGTACTAAACGCTAACGCAGCAGTAATAAAGTTGAACATCGCGTGTGCTCTTTTACCATATTCGGGTTCGAAACTAAATGTCGTAAGTCTTAATTCTTATTTCGTTTATAACTAAAGTAATAATTGATCTAGAGAAATAATGTCCTATATATGGATAATAAACTATATTTTTTTTATGCCAATACTAATTTTAGACATAAAAGCCGAGTAATCTTGATTAAATTTTGAATATTCTTTAAAGAAGACATAATTTTCGATTGAAAAATGAATCGAGAGAAAATGTTCCAATTACGTAACTGGTCTAGACATGTAAAGAAAAAGATCCAATAAATCATATACTAAAGTTCCATTTTGATTGTATGCGTGATTGTTTCAGAATATTAATGCAAAGTTACATACAATTTAGGGAGCCTCCTCTTCGCTTGTTTGCGGGGCAGAGGCGTGAGATACCTGTGTAACGGGTCAACAGTATTGTCATTTTTTTTATTTGCTTAATGGTCCCCCTGCCCAGTAGTAGGACAGCCCACTGTGGGCAATGGCCTCCCCCAATTCCTTCCATACACTCCTTCCCCGCGCCGCTAGAAACCAGCCCTCGAGGAACACATTTTTTTTACGTATGTCATATTTATTAGCCTAATAGCTAAGATGTCAGACTTGCGATCGGGAGGTCGCGGGTTTGAGCCCCACCCATTACAATATTGCTATGAACACCAGCATATTTAGCATTTAAGAGTCTATACTACCTCAAATGGCTTAGCATGATCCTCCGTTATGTCGAAAATACTACAGCAATAATTTTGAAATAAATATACGGTAAAGTTGAGGATTAATTTTAGGTACTATGTTTGATGAAAACACGATTCCATAAAATTTTCTAGATAGAAAAAAAATTCAAAGTTTCCTCCAAACCGATCAATAAACCGCTGGCATTAAAAAATAACTTCAAATTAGATAATGAAACTTTGCATATTAATTGAACTAACTATAAAGCAGTTCTCATGTTATTTTTTTTAATGACCATTATTTTCACCGTAAAAAGAAATAAACTAAATTATCGGTGTCTTGGAGTCTTTCCCTGCCACCCTGTCTCGCTTGCTCGCGTGACCGCGGCCAGTAGTGTGCGAGCGAGATAAAGAGTGAGAAGCGCTGAAGTAGTATAGAGGACTAAAAGATTGCTAGTAATGTGAATTCTACTCACGCTTAGTTATCTTAAAAAAAAACCACAATAATAACATCCTTTTCTTTTATTACTAAATCCAAAATTTGTCTTTAGTTTGATTCTAGCACTAAGTTTGCTCATCTTGATGCTCATGATGAAAAATGGGCTAGCGCGCGTAAAGAAATACTCGTATTTCAAATTCTGTACTTTATCATACTTATTTACAAAATACATCAGTTGAAATTTATATCGGGCGTATACACTGAACTTGTATGTCTTCTCCAACTCATTCTTTTAACCAACCTTCACAATGTGTGCTTTTATTTAAATTTATTTTCATCTTTTATTTAGGTAAGCAATATATAGCAATGGTAAAAACAGGTTTTCTAGAACTAACTTAATACAAATTATTATAATAATTCAAATGCTCATTTAATAACACTACATTCGCCACTCGAGAATAGAACTCAATTTCCCATGATCAGCAGTTGATCAAGAACTGGAATATTAATAATGAAACATACATACGAATTTTTCAGGTGGAACCAGGCGGCTGGGTACCGTACCATAATCATGCAGGTACGAGAAGCGGTAGACACTAAGAGAGCAGTACGTATATTTATATCATTGATTACAATACTTACTTACCCATTATACAGTATGTTAACTAACAGAGAGAGGGCGTTCCCGTTAATCCACAATAGTATAGCATCAATACATGCAAAAAAAAATATTACCATTCGAAAACAAAATGTTTTTATTTTTTTTTAATATTAAAACATTCACTAAAAACGTTAAATTGATACGTAAAAGAAACACTATGTACACGCGTACGCGTTCATAAATAAATTGCGAAGTTGCCGTCCTTCAAGTATGCGTGTACAGAGTGTTTCTTTTACGTATCAATTTAACATTTTTAGAGAATATAATAATATTTAAAAAAAAAATAAAAACATTTTGTTTTCGAATGGTAATATTGTTTTTTGCATATATGGATTCTATACTATTGCGGGTTAACGGGAACGCCCTCTGTTAGTTAACATACTGTATATTTAAAAGCTCTAATCAATTATATGGTAGTAGGAGATGCATTCCGAGATAGAGGTTCCCACTTAGTTCGGATGCAGATTTTCCTGATATTTTTACAAAGTGTTCATAGACCAGTACTTATGTCTATTGTAAATTTACGTACCTACTTGTTAATTTGCGTATGGAATCTACTGTAGAAATCGGTTATTATTATTATAGTCTAGACTTTTGGGGGAAAAACCAGAGAGTGTGTGAATTTTAGCTCTCTAAAACCACTCTGGTGATCACCATGAGATGAGAGGGCCCGTTACTTCCAAAAAGAACACTTCAAAACACACTCTGGCACATCCTTAGGGAGAATGTAAGCGGGTATCCACAGATACTTGCTGTGCACGGTAGCACGTGATCACTGTGCCACCGTCTTTCCTAAGGTCCTGAGGTTCTTAAGCGTCCGTGACCCCAAAGCTAAAAATTTGTAGGCGAGGATGTCAGCGTATTAGGCGTCGAGTCAGTTGCCTCCACGACGACGCCTTCTCCGAGCAGGATCGGCCTTCTGCCTCCTTATGCATAATCACTGCCTCACAGAAGGAAGACATCAGCCTCTTTATAATATTAATTATAATCTTACCAAATCTTTTCCGATTTCAGACTAAACTACAGTTAATGGCGTTAACTCCTGAAAGGGCAACAATACTAAAATGTACGGAGTCCGCGCCAGAACTCAGCATGGACCCACAATCAGGTTTACCAGTGAGTTATAATAACGTAATCTTCTAAATCTATACATAATATAATAAAACAGTAAAAAAGTGTGTCTGTACATTTAAATTTTATACAAAAACTAGTATTTGCGTGTTGCGCGAGGTGCAAGCACCTCGCGTGCTTGTGAAAGAGAAAAAAACAAATTGGGGGGGTGATGGGGGGGGTAGCACAATTATTTCGACTAAAGCATTGCCCCTCTAAATGAATCTGAAAAAAAAAATGTTTCAAGTCTCTTAATTTCCGAGATCCGCCTAAAGGGCGTGAGAAGGGGCGTGGGGGGGCGACTTTGATAAATGGTTTTTACTTTACCGAGCCTCCTCTATACGAATCCGTAAAAAAAAAATATAGGTCTCGTAGTTTCCGAGATACGATGGAAGGGGGGAGAAGGGGGGTGAAAAGGGGAGGTTTGGCACTTTTCCCGTAGGTTTGAGAGTTACTTGTTTACGAATCTGTCAAAATATACCCACCTCCCCATCCACCATTTGGGAGAACAATTATGTCAATGAGTCAGTGAGTGAGTGAGTGAGTCAGTGGTAATTTAGCTTTATATAATAAAACTAGTATTTGTGTGTTGTGCGAGGTGCAAGCACCTCGCGTGCTTGTTAAAAAAAAAAAAAGTGGGTGACGAGATGGGGGGGGTTTAGTATTTGCGTGTTGCGCGAGGTGCAAGCACCTCGCGTGCTTTCTTTAACAAAAAAAAAAAATTGGGGGGGGTAAAGTGATGGGGGGGTTGCATAATTATTTCGACTAAAGCATTGCCCCTCTAAATGAATGTGAAACAAAAATTCCAAGTCTCTTAATTTCCGAGATCCGCCTAAAGGGGGTGAGAAGGGGGGCAAGGGGGGCGACTTTGAAAAATGGTTTTTACTTTAGCGAGCCCCTCTATACGAATCCGTAAAAAAAGAAAATACGGGTAAGGTTTGAGAGTTACTTGTTTACGAATCTGTCACAATATACCCACCTCCCCATCCACCATCTGGGAGAACAATTATGTCAGTGAGTCAGTCAGTCAGTGAGTGAGTGAGTGGTAATCTAGCTTTATATAATATAACTAGTATTTGCGTGTTGCGCGAGGTGCAAGCACCTCGCGTGCTTGTGAAAAAAAAAGAAAAAAAGGGGGGGGGAGATGGGGGGCTTAGTATTTGCGTGTTGCGCGAGGTGCAGCAACTCGCGTGCTTGTGAAAAAAAAAAAAAAAAAAAGTGGGGTGTGATGGGGGAGATGGGGAGGTTTAGTATTTGCGTGTTGCGCGAGGTGCAAGAACCTCGCGTGCTTGTGAAAAAAAAAAAAAAAAAGAGGGGGGGGATGATGGGGGGTTTGGTATTTCCCCATCCACCATCTGGGAGAACAATTATGTCAGTGAGTCAGTCAGTCAGTGAGTGAGTGAGTGGTAATCTAGCTTTATATAATATAACTAGTATTTGCGTGTTGCGCGAGGTGCAAGCACCTCGCGTGCTTGTGAAAATAAAAAAAAAAAGGGGGGGGGGAGATGGGGGGTTTAGTATTTGCGTGTTGCGCGAGGTGCAGCAACTCGCGTGCTTGTAAAAAAAAAAAAAAAAAAAAAAAGTGGGTAGGGGCGATGGGGGGAGATGGGGGGTTTAGTATTTGCGTGTTGCGCGAGGTGCAAGAACCTCGCGTGCTTGTGAAAAAAAAAAAAAAAAAGAGGCGGGGGGTGATGGGGGGTTTGGTATTTGCGTGTTGCGCGAGGTGCAAGCACCTCGCGTGCTTGTGAGAAAAAAAAAAATGGGGGGGGGTGGTGAGGGGGGGGGGCTGCACAATTTTTTGGACTAAAGCATTGCCCCTCTAAATGAATCTGAAAAAAAAAATCTTCCAAGTCTCTTAATTTCCGATTTCCGCCTAAAGGGGGTGAAAAGGGGCGCGGAGGGGGACTTTGAAAAATGGTTTTTACTTTACAGAGCCTCCTCTACACGAATCCGTAAAAAAAAAATACGGGTCTCGTAGTTTCCGAGATACGATAGGGAGGGGGGAGAAGGGGGGGGAAAAGGGGAGGTTTGGCACTTTTCCCGTAGGTTTGAGAGTTACTTGTTTACGAATCTGTCCAAATATACCCACCTCCCCATCCACCATCTGGGAGAACAATTATGTCAATGAGTCAGTGAGTCAGTGGTAATTTAGCTTTATATATTTTACTAGTATTTGCGTGTTGCGCGAGGTGCAAGCACCTCGCGTGCTTGTGAAAAAAAAGAAAAAAATGGGGGGTGATGGGGGGAGATGGGGGGGGTTTAGTATTTGCGTGTTGCGCGAGGTGCAAGCACCTCGCGTGCTTGTAAAAAAAAAAAATGGTGGGGGTGATGGGAGGAGATGGGGGGGGTTTAGTATTTGCGTGTTGCGCGAGGTGCAAGCACATCGCGTGATTGTGAAAAAAAAAAAAAAAAAGGTGGGGAGTGATGGGGGGTGTTGCAGAAGTATTTTGACTAAAGCATTGCCCCTCTAAATGAATCTGAAAAAAAAAATGTTCCAAGTCTCTTAATTTCCGAGATCCGCCTAAAGGGGGTGAGAAGGGGCGTGGGGGGGCGACTTTGATAAATGGTTTTTACTTTACCGAGCCTCCTCTATACGAATCCGTAAAAAAAAAAATATAGGTCTCGTAGTTTCCGAGATACGATGGAAGGGGGGAGAAGGGGGGTGAAAAGGGGAGGTTTGGCACTTTTCGCGTAGGTTTGAGAGTTACTTGTTTACGAATCTGTCAAAATATACCCACCTCCCCATCCACCATCTGGGAGAACAATTATGTCAATGAGTCAGTGAGTGAGTCAGTGGTAATTTAGCTTTATATAGTATAACTAGTATATGCGTGTTGCGCGAGGTGCAAGCACCTCGCGTGCTTGTGAAAAAAACTAAAGCATTGCCCCTCTAAATCAAGTCTTTGCGTGTTGCGCGAGGTGCAAGCACCTCGCGTGCTAGTGAAAAAAAAAAGTGGGGGGGGCGGGGGTGATGGGGGGGGGTTTAGTATTTGCGTGTTGCGCGAGGTGCAAGCACCTCGCGTGCTTGTGAAAAAAAAAGTGGGGGGGTGATGGGGGGGGTTTAGTATTTGCGTGTTGCGCGAGGTGCAAGCACCTAGCGTGCTTGTGAAAAAAAAAAAAAAAAAAAGATGCGGGGGTGATGAGGGGTTTAGTATTTGCGTGTTGCGCGAGGTGCAAGCACCTAGCGTGCTTGTGAAAAAAAAAATGGGGGGGGAGTGATGGGGGGGTTTAGTATTTGCGTGTTGCGCGAGGTGCAAGCACCTCGCGTGCTTTCTTTAAAAAAAAAAAGGGGGGGTGATGGGGGGGATAGGGGGGGTGCACAATTATTTAAAAAAAAAAAAAAAAAAAAAAAAGGGGGGGGTGTGATGGGGGTTTTAGTATTTGCGTGTTGCGCGAGGTGCAAGCAACTCGCGTGCTTGTGAAAAAAAAAATGGGGGGGGAGTGATGGGGGGGTTTAGTATTTGCGTGTTGCGCGAGGTGCAAGCACCTCGCGTGCTTTCTTTAAAAAAAAAAAAAAAAAGGGGGGGTGATGGGGGGGATAGGGGGGGTGCACAATTATTTCGACTAAAGCATTGCCCCTCCAAATGAATCTGAAAAAAAAAATTCCAAGTCTCTTAATTTCCGAGATCCGCCTAAAGGGGGTGAGAAGGGGGGTAGGGGGGGCGACTTTGATAAATGGTTTTTACTTTACCGAGCCTCCTCTATACGAACCCGTAAAAAAAAAAATACGGGTCTCGTAGTTTCCGAGATACGATAGGGAGGGGTGAGAAGGGGGGTGAAAAGGGGAGGTTTGGCACTTTTCCCGTAGGTTTGAGAGTTACTTGTTTACGAATCTGTCAAAATATACCCACCTCCCCATCCACCATCTGGGAGAACAATTATGTCAATGAGTGAGTGAGTGAGTGAGTCAGTGGTAATTTAGCTTTATATAATATAACTAGTATTTGCGTGTTGCGCGAGGTGCAAGCACCTCGCGTGCTTTCTTTAAAAAAAAAAAGGGGGGTGATGGGGGGATAGGGGGGGGGGTTTAGTATTTGCGTGTTGCGCGAGGTGCAAGCTTCTCGCGTGCTTGTGAAAAAAAAAAAATGAGAAATATATATAAACAAAAAATACGGGTCTCGTAGTTTCCGAGATACGACAGGGGGGGGGAGAAGGGGGGGGGGGGAAGGGGAGGTTTGGCACTTTTCCCGTAGGTTTGAGAGTTACTTGTTTACGAATCTGTCAAAATATACCCACCTCCCCATCCACCATCTGGGAGAACAATTATGTCAATGAGTGAGTGAGTGAGTGAGTCAGTCAGTGGTAATCTAGCTTTATATAGTATAACATTTTATACAAAAATAATAATTGAGGTGTGTTAAGAAATGGAAATACGGCAAAAAAAAAGGTCTGTCTATTTGTCTGTTTGTACACGCTAATCTCCGGACCTACTGGACGAATTTTGGAAAATAGATAGTTGACCTCCAGGAATAACATATAGGCTATTTTTTATCCCGGAATTCCCTCGGGATCGGAATTTATGCGGGAAATCCTCCCACGCGAACGAAGTTGCGGGCAGCATAAAAATAAAATTAAAAAAATATATAAATAAAAAGTCTGTCTGTGTTTTTAAAATAACTATATTCTCTCGAATGCTTATAGTTATTTACACGATACTTAAACAAGGACAAACCGTTTTTTATTTGGTTTGATAATTTTAATAGGACTCACTAATAATGACACAATACTACTGACTAATTACCCACTCTGTTTCTTCAACTGCTACTACGTTCCGGGCTGCAGTATCTCGTTAGAACATTCCCGCAACTCCGGCAGACGGCTTCAACGGCTGTAATCAATCAATCAATTTATATATTTCAGGCAACTTAGCCAATATAAATAAAATATAATTTAAAAAAATATATAAATGTTGAAGTTTCCCCACTTTCGTCAAAATGTAAAGAACATCTTCAAATTCTTTTTCTATTTACTTATTACGGAAACACAAAACACACACACACACACGCACACCCCCACAAACACACCATTGTTAATCATATTATGTATAAGTATAAATTGCTCTTTAATTTTTTTTTATTTTTTTTTATTGTTATTATTGTTTAAGCTCTTCCAGCATCATTTATTTTAATTCATTTTGTATTTTTCTATTCATCTCATGTTATTGGCTTAAAAATGTAACCTATTATCATGGGGAACAACCTGGCTCCTGCAATACAGTAAATACTAGCGCAAGAGCTAGGGACTTCTTGAATGTACTACATAAAACTGTCAATAAATATTTATGATAATGATTTGTATGTTTGTCTTAATTAAACATTTTTCTATCTTTCGTTCCAGTTCTTCCCCTGCCTGTTCACATTCAACATGATGTACGGATCAGTGGACGCCAGACGAACGACATTCAATATGAAATACAAACTTGTAGAAACTGTGTTCGAGTTCTTACAGGAAATTAAGCCATGCAGTTTCTCGTAAGCTGAAATTGAAATTAAAAACCACTTATTCGGTGATAAACACACACAACAACAAGTAATAGAAAATTACAAACATAAAAAAATAACACTAAGTATTTCGCTGAGCATGTCTACACCGCAAGAATAAAAAATCTGTACAACCAGGGAAATTTATTGGTTAGCACTCTTCAATCTGACGATTATGGTAATGTCCCTCGAATCTAACCTGTCCGAAGTCGTGATGGCACAAATTCCGTATCCGTATTAATGTTATTGTTTAAGTATAATCAGTAAGCATTTTTTCGATTTTGGTAAGCATTTTAGACCAGCTGTAACTGCGACACACGATTAGAGGAAGGGTCTTAAATTCCGTGACGACGCATTACAAAATCGTACCAACCCAAGTACTTATCTAAGTATTAAAACACGAAATTTAACCTACCTACTGACGAAAATCTTAATAATAATTTCCAGCTCTATTTTATAGGGCATAAGGTTTTATATCTAAATCCGTAAAGACATAAAACTAATTTCGAAATTGCTACTTTAATTCAAATTACTAGGTGTGAAATATTTGACTTCACACTAAGGACCCCTCCTTAGATTGAAGTCAAATATATTGCAATTCTGGAGACTCACAAATGTGTCTATCTATAGCATAGACAAGAATTGGCATGGACCAGCCGTAAAATAGACAAGAAAGAAGGTTGGAATTTTATGATAATTGGTCTCCCGGGAAAACAATATTCGCTCTTTACTTGTAATGGCCATTGAAGTGACGAAGAAAGTGACATACAAAACTTTTTTAAAGCTAAAATCTAAATTATATCTGCGTCTATAGTCGTACCGTACGCCCACTAAAAGAACATGAGATACACCGTAAGCACTAATTACGCCCGCACGGCGCTTACAATGTTATTTCTCCGTGTCACTAAGTACTTTAAAGTGATAACCAATTAATTTACCTCACTGTACATCGGTTGCCTATGATATTATTATGTAAATAAATATACATACTTACAATCAGTTAAAAGTGTACTTGTTTAATTTATTGCCCACTCTATTTTAAACCCACCGCTAAATAAATATCTTCCTTTGGTATTGACCAACATGAGTGAAATCATCTAACGACGTTGTTCAACACAATCGAAAAAGTTGGACATTCTCTTCGTGACGCAATCAATGTTTGAAATAAATAAGCTCTTAATCAGCTTCTGCTCTCTATCATCAGACAATCAGACGTTGGCGCTTCAGAGTGTCAGCAAAATCCCGGGGTTGCGGAATTGTTCGAAAGAGTTACCGTGGCCTCGGAACACGAAGGGCAAATGACGGCACACGCATGGGATTTCGTCAGTAAAAGTCTGACACTCTCCCGCTTCGCCCAGATCGTGAGACAGCCATTGTATGATTTCCCATCCTTAAAAAAAGACCCTCATTGGTAACTAATAAAAATCGACCATATAATCGAAAGGTTACGGGTTCGAATCGAACCCCATCCATTACACACTATTGCCGTGGGCGTGAACCTACTCTAGACACGAGCATATTTAGCTTAGTTGGAGGGGTTAACAAGATTGCTAGTAATTTGAAATGTACCCACATTGCTATTTCTATTTCAAAGAGCTCAAATAGCATCAGCCTACATAGGCATGGATGGAAAAAATATGATGATAAATATTTTAATGTAGGCCTACTGTTACCCAACAAATAGAAAATTGGAATATTAATGTAGGTATATCTTCCTGATCGATTTTCGCCACCGTGGCCAATCTCTCAGCGGATGAGCGGAGATTAGCCTGTGCAGGAGATATTATAGAGCACAAAATATGTGCGAAGGTCGTTGATGTAAAAAGGAGGAAGATACGGTACTAGACACAGCGTTTGGTCCTACTAAACTAAGTGATTGCCCGTAGTTGGCGCTCAATCGCGCACGGAACGTTGTTGATCACACAGCTCAAGAAATTCTCTTCTCTTCGTGTTTTTAAGCATTTTTTGGAATAAATACGTATCAAAATGACTTCTTGTGTAGCTAAACAGTGTATTAATTACACCAGGAAGAAAAATAAGAGACATGGGTCATGGGATCATTTACTATTTACTTACCTAATACATGCAATCTCATTTCATTCATAATCGCAAACATTCGGCAGCTGAGGCGATTTCGCTCGCACTACGGTGCCGTCTCCTATCTGTCCTTGTCTATCGGTAACTGTGGGTTTGGGACTGATGATGACACTGAACACAGATGTGTGAGTTTCCGTGCATGTATTCGTGCGCCGAACCCAGGTTTACTGATTGCGATGTTAGCGCGTAACATATCTTCCTATGTAATCCGACACGACCGGAGATAGAACAGGTACAAACTACAGGACCAACTGGTTATCTTGCTTTCCGAGATACTTGCTAGAGCGTATACACCGCCAACTTCGAAACTCCGGACTCCTACTGAGAAAATTTATTTTAGAAAAACCAAATAGTACCTACTTCTTGACCCGAGAATCGAATCGAATACTATAATCACCAGGTACTATTCAATTATTCTTACAACAAACTGGTAAGAAATTCTGACTACTATCGGCTATCTATCTATCGGCGATTTACTCGCTCAAGAAACGCACAATAAAATATACATTCTGGGTAAAGAAAAGAGATGCATATATTAATAGTTGCTCTCTGACTGTTGACGCTTCACTAGTCTTGTCGCTAAGCGACTGTCAAAGATAATACTCGCTCAGCGATGCTCGCTTGGCGGTCAGAACTCACGCCCAGAGACCAACTAGCGGTCCAGCGGACCACCTGGCGAGTAATTGCCCGCACTCACACACTCGCTTATAGCCCAGCGACAAAACTATCGTAACTACACGCTCGCTGCTCGCCAACTCGTTTTCAGATGCTAGCTGTACTCGCTACTCGTTCATCGTCGGCGGTGGGACGACTGCCTTATGCTGAACACAGAGGTTACCATCCATCCTGACGTCAGAAAGGTTAATAAAAGCAATTCATACTTCTCTGAATGTACGTAGGTATCATAGTTATATAGCAATTATTGAAGAAATCCCATTGTTCTGATGTCTCCCCACCCTAGGGAGACAGCAAGAATAAAAAAATCATGTTTACTGAGGGAGAGGGGCTCTCAGTAGACACAAGATCGACTCCCCACACTATTAGCGTCTCTCGAGCGTCCCCCTCTGAGGGACCCTGTAATGAGGCATAGGCTCCCACTATCCCGTTGCAGAAGGCGTCTTGTTAGCCTTGTTAGGGGTAGTATAGCCTCCCTGGACTGCCTACAGATTGATGCAGGGGTCACCAAGAGATATTGTCACCAGTCTCTTGGGTATATTACCACCTGAGTGTTGAGGATATTTTTTAGTGTGCAATGTGGGCAGAACTGACATTACTAGCAATCTTGTTAACCCATCCAACTAAGCTAAATATGCTTGTGTCTGGAGTGGCACGGCAAGTGTAACGGGTGGGGTTCGAACCCGCGATCTTTCGATCAGAAGTCCGACACCTAAGCCATTAGGCCATTGACGCTTCTTAATTAGGATCTGAAGATGTTTATTTTTCTAGTTTAGAGATGTGCCTAACATACAACTTTCTCTTGTTTTGCAGGAAATAAAACACAGATTATTTCTATAAACAATTTATACTATATTTATTGTATCGGATAAAAAATAACTAAAACCTACTAATAGTACAAAAAGAATACAACGCGTTCTTTGCCTACCAAATTATGAAAAACTTTATTTTTACAAAAAAAAAACAGAATCTCCTTTTTAACAACTTTCACGATTTGCTTCTCATTTTTTTTTATATTTATTGGCAGTATGGTATATACATTTTTATATAATATTCTATATGTTTTATATTATTGCGGCTAACTTTAGCGTGCGTGTTTGGTTGTCGATAAGTTATATCGACAGTCGGTATCTTTGTATTCGCCAAATTAAAAATGCGTCAGTTTATTTTTCCACCTTTTAACATTCATACATTTCAAAGAAAACAGGATAGCCGCCGATTTCGATTTAAAAAATATACCTATCGACATTGTTATGTATTCATTTATTACTATGTAAAAGAGCGCACACAAAAGTACACAACGTTTTCTGATTGCATTCATATTACTTAGACTCGCTTTTTGATAAAAAATATTTATTGAGTCTAGATTTTTGGGCCGAAAAATAATTTACCCCACAAAGTGGCCTGGGCGACAAGTATGAGGCCACGAAATGTAATTTTAAACAACATTATTCAATTTAACATATTATATGTGATGGGAGAATCCGAGGCCTTAGACGTGTCCCCAGGCAAATCTACAAAAAAATATACCATTAAACGTAATATACATAATCTAAGTCCAAAGTCACATTAAATTAAAACAAATATTCAAATGTGATTTTGAATTTGATGACTGAGGCCTGACTTCTTTATCAAAAGCGTAATCACAAAAAAAATATATAAGTAGATCGCTTTGAGTTTAAGAAATAGGCTCAATATGCGCGATCGTATTTAAAATTAGAATTCGAATTAAAAGCCAGGCCTCAGTATGGCCTGGTGGCAGCGGAAAACACGTTTTTGAAATAAGAATGTGTGAAGTTAGTTGCGCCTACCGCTAACCGTCAGGCCAAGAAATAGAAAAAGGGTACATTCCACGGCCTCAATCTTTTCTACCTTAAAAATCCGATAATTTTTTACACAATATTAATAGTTCGGGGTACGATTAAGTTTCTAAAGTATAGTCAAGTAGGAATAAATGCTTGACGTTTTAAATTATAATATAATTATATGAAAGAAATTAGGGTCGATCAAATAAATTAATATAATTTACCCTCACCGTTTAAATATCATTTGTGTCCCTTTTGTTAATTAAAAATGCCCCTTGAAATTAAAGTTAGTTGACGCCTAATTACTCTCATATTGGAACCGTATTTTAATACTAGACGAGTTTAAGTCAATTGGAATTACCCTTTCTCTTATAATTATTAATAATTAGTAACAATAACTATACTCCATGAATTTTTATGGATGCTAAAACATATAAGTTCCATAGTTGCTAAATTCAATGGATAAGCCCCACTATATTTAATAAAAAGCAAGATTAATCTTTTTTCGTTTAATTATATTAGAAGCTACTAATTCTATAAAGAAATGTTTTTAATTTTATTTTTTACTTAATAATTAATATTTACAAGAATAAATGATTTAAATGATAAATGTGTTTACGTTCAGTAACGGAGGTGATTTTTTACAAAAACATGTCTATACATTGTTGCATACACAAGTGCTCATTTTTTTTACATTTCTTGTTTTTTTTTTATTAAAAATTGCGATTTTTAAGTTGGCATTACCGTAAGTCATAGATCAGAAAATCTCTCATTTTTATTTACACTTAAGGTAAAAAAAAACACCAGGGTAATAATTACCCCCAAATTACCCTACATGAGGTGTTTTCATCAAGTGATTAAAACCCCAATGGGGTGGAATATAAATACCACAATAGGGGTAAGTTGTACACCCAAGTGCTTCAAACATTGAATATTACCGAAGAAATGTGCTAATACTACAATTTAGCCCAAACTGTACCGGGTCTAAAGCCATTGAAGCTTAAAGGAATACTACTCAGCTTGACTAACAACTAAATCTGTTTAAACACGTTTCATTACTAAACTACATCACTCGACTGTATTACAGGTAAAGTTTGAACATAATTTTGTTACTAACATATTATTCGCGATTTCCAGGCGTCATAGTACTGTTAAAGCCAGGAAATAATTTATTTTGAAATTTTTGTGTGAAAAGACAATAAGTTAAGTAATTTTTAACCCAACTGAAAGTTATTTCGTGCGCCAAATATTAAGTATTACTAAGTAAAGATTTTAAAAGCTAAGAAACATTAGCCATTAAGCCATTTTTCTTTAAATATCATAAGACATACATAAATATTGAACCACACAATTGGGCAGTGCTTCTTACTTACAATTTTGGGAAGGTAACAATCTAATCAGTTATAGAGAATATTTCAAGTAAATAATTTAAAGAAAAATATTTATAGTACGATTTAGTTTTAGCGTGCCACTAAGTATTGCATTTAATGTTTTAAGTTGTTAATCAGAATTACTCGTGCCCAGAATTACTCTTGCTAAGAATTACCCCTGGTCAATGTATTTTTTATTACATTTAGGAATTAGTTTAGATTTTATGTCGTTTTTTCAGACATAAATTATATAAGTTGAACAATTTGTGCTTTTGATACATCCCAGAGATGGCTCAGAAAATACTGTTTCATCTGCATTTGGGAAATTTCTGCGCAGATATTTGCTATCGTTTAATAACTGATGTATTTGTGATAACTATTAAACTATATTAAATAATGAAGAAATGGTAGCATTTTTTTTCAATCTTATATGTAGAAGAAATTTGTTAATTTTCTTTCTTTCTCAATTTAATATACCGTGGATTTTTAAGGGTATTTTATGGAGCGACAATGACTAATTTTTGTTGTTATAGGTACTACAATGTTTAGTGGCAACACCATGTGTTTTTTTTTAATTTCAACTGTTTGTTATTCTAACCAAATATATAGGGTATAAAATCTTAAGCCCTGTCGAGGTCGCCATGAGTCATTTTTAAGGTCAGAAAATATTTTTTAAGCATGTACAAGCGATTTTAGCCCGACATTGAACTTAGTTTTATGATCTTTCTGCAGAGTAGCAGAGATTTATTTGTCAACATTTTAGTACGTTTTCGAAAAAAAAATTATAATAGTTATTGCTTCGTTATGTTCATATGAAATGATATTCCGTCATATCTGTTATTAAAAAAAAAACAACAAAAACAGCTTGTTTTAAATAACCATTGTGTTATATACACTTCAGATATTGGCGACATATTGATTTTATTTATAATCAAGTCTTTAAAAAAAAGTTTAAGAAGTTTCTACTTCATTTACAGCCAGTTTACGAAAGCCATCGCATCTTGGCTTGGAAAAAAAAAGAAATGCATTTTCATAAATCGAACGCATTTACACCCACGTCATTTCCTGTAGTCAAAACAACGACCGTATCTTTTATCTGTCACAAAACCCTCGTCTTTAGCAAATTCTAAGCTATACTGTTTAAAAATATAATTGAGAACACTTTTACAGTTGCGTTTTAAAGCAATTTCGCTGAGGATAAACCCCTTTACCCCGTCGGCACCAACATTGGACCCAAAAGCCAATATCAACACAGATGTTTGACGAGTTGTTCTGTGACGTCCGCTTTTGACAGATCTGCGAACTCAGGCGCAGATTTACCCCTTTGCAGAATTTCAATGGTACTTCTGGAGTCGAGTTGTTTCATATGATGCATAAGCTTGTTAGATGAAATGGGTTGCAGCGGTCTGGCCACGTTGAGTGTGGTATTCTTGAGTGCTCTAGCGAGGGTTTTAAGGAACTTAGACCATTGTCTTTCGTTTGACGTCGCTTCTGGAGTGTTTACTAGTATCGATGCCTTTTCGAGGAGTGCACAGACGCAGCTCAGTGTGAACTGGAATGGAAATTTTATTGGTTAGTGATTTGGGACATTTATGGTTTTAGACTGTGTCTGTTGGGTAGTTTAGCCTTTGCGCTAAATATTATAGAATCTATGTTTTCAGAACAATTTGATAAAAATGTACAATAGGAAAATTCATGTGTATAATATGAATAGTATGTATTTTAAAATCGTAATATTTTTGCACACCTTAATGCAAAATGTTTTCGGACTCTACAAAATCTAACTAACCTATACAGTGTGTTAGGTTAAACAAGGGACTTATTGAAGGAGGGTATTCAGTATTCGATTCTCGTCCCAAATATGTGAAAAACCTATAACCTACATTTTTGACGTAATTGTCCAATATTTTATCATGTACACTGAGCCACAAGAGGTGAATGAACTTGTAAACAGTACCTAAAGTAATCACGTGGCTAAACACGGCCCGATCCTGCCAAAAAAGGAAGCTCGAGTGTAAACTCCACCCCAGCGGGAGTCCCTCCGAGGACTTTTGGTATGGTTCTGTCTGTTATTTATCAGTGTTTTTTTTTATACATATTTTTATTAGTATCATGTAAGCATACACTATTGTAGGTTTGAATATGTCCCTCGTTCAAACTAACATACTGTATAATATGTATACCAACATTATGGTTAATAAACGATTTCTTTCTTTCAAAATAACCGACTTTATCAGAAAAAAAAACTCGACCTCATTTGATTTGAACACAAAGGCTTTGATCTCTGATTTTGATTTTGGTCTCTTCTCATGGTGTCAGCTAGTTAACACCGGCCTCATTTAACTTCAACTAACTTAAAATCATAACATGTAAGTGTTTTGTGTGTTTTAAAAAACTATACATGTAAGTAAATATACTACTTACAGATGTAGTTAGGGCGTATGGCGTTCTCGCCGGGTCGAAAGCTTCCGCTAGAAGACTGCACGACTCTAGTATAGGCGACCAACCCGACGTGGTTTGTATGTAACTGCAAAAACATAGGATATGATTTTAGAGGATACTCGTGAACAGTGTTCGGGCACGTTCGTCAATCGTCGGGGGTATTCGTTCAATCGTCAGCGCGTTCGGTAGTTGTCAGACTTAATAAATTATTATCTTCATACCAAGATCTATAGTATCACCCAGTAACTAGGATGTGAAAGTTAGATAGACAGACACTCCATGTAAAATATTGGAATTCCTCTTCTTAGCGTGTCGATGGCAATCGAAATGGATTCGGCCTAGAACTGAGCAACGAGTTTGGCCAAATTTAGGGTAGGGAACACTAAACCTAACAGAATACAAAATTTTCACGATAGGTACAATATACAGGGTTAATTGTAAAACACCAAAAACCTCTCAGTACTATGTTACTAACATCATAATCAACAACTTTTGTTCTATGACTTTTAAAAATTCGCCATGTTTTAGTTCACCAGATTTTCATATTTTTCTTTTTTTTTTAGATAATATTAAGAACTAGAAATGTGTGTAGAAATCTTTCAATTCAATCTTATTAACCTCTCCAACTAAGCTAAATATGTTTGTGTCTGGAGGCTTCACAACAATAGTGTAATGGGTCAGGTACGAACCCGCGAACTTTTAGTCACAAGTCAGACATTTTAGTCATTACACTATCGACGCTTAATAATATTAGTACAATAGAGATTTGCACTGGAGTGAGAGGGCTTTGGACGTTTCAATTCCTTAAAATTTTAAATTGAGTTACGGGATAACTGACAAATACTTGCACTGTTTGGATGGGTCTGCTCAAATGTGTGATTCTGTCCTCCAAAGAGCACCAGACATAAACCTACATGATTCTCATATAATTTAATCACTTCAGATTGTATGGACTGCAAAAGAGATGTTGACCACTGAGTTTGTTCCGGTGTTTCTTCTCAAAGTAGTCAGGTAACGCTGGCCTCATCTAGTTTTGCAACAAAATAATGATTTTTATTTTGCAAATGAACATCATTATTTCAATAATTTCACTTACTTTCTGTAGTGCGGTGCAAGAGCAGCGAGGTTCCCGTCGTCCCTCCGTGCCGCAGACGGTAGAGCGCGCAACACTTTCGCCCAAAACGTACGAAGACGGCAGTGCGTTGAGCAAACGCGGCTTATGAACCGACATATCAGCGTCTGTGGGAGGAATGAACAAAATAATAATTACTACACTTTTTTAATTAAATATAGGGAATTGAAGTTTCGAGAGACGCCTATGTCTCACCATCTGTTTAAAAAAAAACATTTCAGGTCTGTGACACATATAAAATTGAAAACTTACAAATTACCATTAGTCGGCTTACACTATTATACATATCGATACCCTAATTTGCAAACCTAATAACTCCTCTGGAGCAAATTTTACAGGAGAGACTTAAAACGTCATAATAAATTTATTTTACGCAATAAAGAAAAACCAAAAATCCCGTTGGAAATTATGCTTTTTATTTAACTAAAAACACTTAAAAACCTATTGTTTTTTATAACCATTGGGTTTTATAGCGAAAAAAGGAGTTGTTAGATTTGGTTTAAGCAATAATTGAAACTAAAAGTGGAGTTGTTTGTTTTTATCTTAAACTTTAAGCAGAGTATAATCGTGCAAACAAATTGTTTTATAAATGAAAATAATTAATTTTCGTGTGGCAACGAATCGTAATAGGCGTTATAATCACGAGGCATAGATGGCTTAAGTTCCTGTAGATCAAAAATATTTTTTTCGTGATTTTTCTTCTTTCGTCATATAAGTTTTTTAGGTCCTCCACCCTCACGGGGACAACTTGGGTTTTTCTTTGATTGAGAATCCTCCACTTCTCGCCAAACTGCAGCTTGTACATTATATCTCCATTAGATCTGTACCGCAGAGCTCTCAGATCAGTAACCTGTAAAAAAAAACACTTGATTTTAGAAAGCCTCCCTGTAAATAATCACTTAACAAACATGTAGAAAAAAGGTCTTAAGTCATGATAAGTTGAAACAAAGCATGCAAATTGAAAGAAAATAAGCGTATACCTTTGGATCCCCTTTGGAGAGTTGAAATTCTTTCTGGTGGTAACTCACATTGGTTTCCGTCTCAGGTTCATTCTCCGGTGCAGTAGGCTGTGTATGGATCCGTATTGATTCTAATAGTGTTAGGTTATTTGAAGGAATCTGAGTATCAAAAGCATCAAGGGCAACATCGGAATTAGTAGCAATGGAAGTATCTTCATAGAACTTTGGGAATTGGTTAGCTTGGAACAATGCATTATCAGCGTTAGTAATGTCGTTATTAGCAATATTGTTGGCATTCATTGCTTGCACAGAAAGCAACATTCTTTTAGTTCGTGCTTTAGACATATTCCTGCACCAAAGAGAGAAAAACACAAAGCAAATAAAACAAAAAAAGCATCAGGATAGTAAACATCATTCCAAAGTGTCACAATAAATAACAAAATCACCATTTGTTTCCAGTAACGAAATATGCTCAAAATATGTACCTATACACTTTGTCTAATGTGGGATGATACTTTTGACAGATGTCACTTCCTTATTGCTCAATTAAGGCTCAATTAGCATAAAAAAAGTTGGGAATCCTAGCAAAGGTGAGACGGTACTTCACACCCGAACAGCTGCTCAATCTCTATCAAGCCCAGGTTCGGTTGTGTATGGAGTACTGCTCTCATCTTTGGGATGGATCTGCCAAGTACCAGCTGGATGCGCTTGAGTCTATCGAGAAACGGGCCAAAAGACTCATTGGCAACGATACACTGGTCGAATCAAAAGCTCCAGAGCCTTGAACATCGACGACGAGTTGCTAGTCTATCGGTTTTCTATCGGTTACATTTCGGAGAGTGTGCGATGGAATTACACAATCTAATTCCGCCAAGCCCGTTCCATCATTGGACTACAATACAAACAGCGATGCGCCATCGTTACATGGTGGACATCCCACTTATACGCACTAGACGTTTTGGGAATACCTTCATTGTGCGTACGGCTAAGGCGTGGAATTCCCTGCCGGAGTTTGTGTTTTCCGATGGCTATAACCTAGGGGTCTTTAAGTCAAGAGTGAATAGGTTACTTTTAGGTAAGCGTGCTCCATCTTCGACCTCATCATCACTTACCATCAGGTGAGATGGTGGTCAAACGCGAGCTTATTATCAATAAAAAAAAGCACTAAGGTTGCGTTTGTTTCCTTATATTTGAATTTTGAATTTGAATTTGGCTTGACATTGCAATAGCAACTTTATACCCTCTACATAGGTGTCAACTGTCAAAAGTATCATCCTATATTAGACAAACTAGGAGTTCCTATTCAACGATCAAAGAGAGCTACATGTTGTTTTGCATGTTAGGTTGGTGGAAACACATGGTTAGAAAAACACTGCACCAAAAATCTACAAATTTAATTTTCTGTCATCATTATGTACAATTAAGCGACGCGCATGAAAGGGTAAGTAGGTACTAGTAATATTGAAGTCTCGTATACACACACACACACTTCACATGAATAAAATTAACACTTCTGTCCATGATTGTACAATGTACATAGTAAAAATTAAATTATTAGGCCCACAGTATCACAAAAACTTCGCAACAAACATTATCAACTCCAAGCATCACACTAAAATAACCATAAGTCAAATCTAAAAACTCCAATCCCCGTGCAAATTTTCCAAAAAACATGCCAAAATAATGTTACAAGGCTATTTAAATCATAAATACACTTACCTTAATATATCTTCTACTGTTTTTAAGCTTCAAACGGTGATAAAACACACTTTAACCATTTGTTTTGAAAATAAATCTTCAGGAGCATGCGTACGCTTTTGTGACGCCATAAAAAATAGCCGACTGCGCGGGAGATATTCGATTATTTTGTCAAAATCGATGCGTTTCGATTCACGCGGAGTTGTTTGATTTTCAAATGGCGTTTTAAACCAATACAGTTGGGAATCAAGGAGTTATTAGTATTTTAAAAAATAGAGCAAAAAATCTAGTTTCTGCCGATATCAAAATGTCATTTTTCATAAAAAGTGGAGTTATTAGGTTTGCAAATTAGGGTATCGATATAGAAATTACATGTCATGAAATTAATTCCATTAGTACATCTTTGATAGTCGTTACAGGTGGTCTGAAGCCAGAAAATCAGACTGTGTGGAGGTCAGATAATCAGTGGCTTTATGTCAAATATTAGTATTGAGCTCTTTCTTATACAGGCAGTCCTCGATTTACGTTATTTCGATTTACGTCGTTTCAAGTTACGTCGAACAATGTTTTGACACTATTCCTCAAGCATACGTCATTCACGAACAACGGACAATCAAGACGTTTTTTTGCAGCTTTGACAGTTTTTTTTTTTACATACATATTTAAGAGGGTGTCGAGCCTACGAGACGCGCGGAAAATAGGTATTTACTGCAGCGGGCTAGTCGTGTGCGTTGTCACACACACAATGACAAGTTCGATCGAGGCCCGCTTGCCGTTGCACGACAAAGTTTGCTAACTTTGCATTTTTAAAATTTTTGTCGTTATGTTGAATAAACTTGAAAAACGAATATTAATTATTTAGATGGTTTTATTTATCACACTAATATTATAAAGGCGAAAGTTTGTGAATGAATGTGTCTGTTTGCATGTTTGTTACTTCTTCACGCTCAAACGGCTGGATGGATCTAAATGAAGCAAGTAGGTACGTAAATAAATCACAAAAATAAATTTAATAAATTATACCTATTATATAAAAATTAACGTTTGTTTTTACTGTAGTAATACATTATCCGTTCCCTCACTATTCATCCTATTGCAATAAAACTTTGATTTTATATATTAAACTCCTCAGATTTTTTTTTAAAGAATACTAGCAATGTGGGTACATTTCACATTACTAGCAATCTTGTTAACCCCTTCAACTAAGCTAAATATGCTTGTGTCTGGAGTGGGTTCACGTCAATAGTGTAATGGGTGGGGTTCGAACCTGCGACCTCTCGATCACAAGTCCGACACCTTATCCATTAGGCTATTGACGCTTCGAAACTGTGTAAGTAGCAAGTTAGGGTAGATGGGTATGCAATACTTATTCGAATAATAAAACCAGTATGAAATAAAAAAAAATATAATTATGTAATGTCATAATAAAACCAGACTGAAATAAGTTTTGTTTATTAAAATTTCATTTAGTGCTCGTTTAAATTCTGATGTACTGTCATATTTTTAATAACATTCGGTACTTTATTATATATACGTGGGGCCATACCAAAAAAACATTTTTTCATTTATGCTGTCTAGCGAACTTACTTCGCAGAAAATATAAGCATAATTTATTTCATAACAATATATGTATCAAGTGTAACTTAATTTAAAAGAAAAAAAAAATATAAAAGAAATCAATAAATCTAATGTTATATTGCTTATTATAACATTTTACAAAAATAGGCTAAGTGCGAGTCAGACTCGCCCATGAAGGGTTCCGTAGTAACTAATAGCATAAAATAGCTGTGACATACGGACGGACGGACAGACAGACAGACAGACAGACAGACGGACAGACATGACGAAACTATAAGGGTTCCGTTTTTTGCCATTCGGCAACTGAACTCTAAAAAACGGTCAAGTGCGTGTCGGGCCACGCGCAGTGTAGGGTTCCGTAGTTTTTATAACAGCCAGCGTGCGTGTCGTATTCGCTGACTGATCGTTTCGTACCATGCTCTAACTAAAAGCCAAACATAACTACCTAACTAATTTGACTTCCTATACAAATCCTCACCTGATCCGACAATTTTGCACGGAAAGTTTTAAATTTTTTTAGAGATTTGTATAAAACTTGTCATAGCCGGTGTTTTGAATTTAAATACGGACACAGAGCTACACTACTCAATCGTCACAAGAAGCTAGCACGACACAACTGGCACTTAGCGCCATCTATCGACATTTCTATAGAGTTGTTCGAAATTTTCGAGTCAAATACAATTGATCGACTATTACTCGTAAACTTGTAAAGCCCACTTATGTGTGATAGTTTTCCTTTAAATTTCGTTATATATAGGTACTACTGCCGTAACATTTGAATTTCTAACTATAACCGTTTAGTTGATACAGGGGGGGGACACTTGACTCCAACGAAAATTGGTACTTTAAAGCTTGATAAGTCACGAACGGTTTACTTAATCAAAAAACGGTCTTACCAAACCCCTAATGTTTTTGAAAGACCTATTCAACGATATCCCACACTATGGGAAGAACGAAAAAAAAAATTATCATCCCACTTTACATGTATGGGAGGTACCCTAAATAATTGTTTTTTTCAAAATTTTATTTTACCACTGTTTCGGCGTCATTAACGTGTATACTCATGCCAAAGTACAACTTTCTAGTACCAATAGTTTTTGAGCTAAACCGCGGACAGACAGACGGACATGGCGAAACTATAAGGGTTCCTTGTTGACTACGGAACCCTAAAAACGAGTAATTTCTTAAAATACTTATATATTTTTAATTTTGGTACACTACACATATCACAGTATAGTAAGAAAAGAAAAAATGACAAAAAGATACTATACTTTGTAAGAAATAAAAAGACAATAAAACTTATTTCGAATTTTGAAAATACAATCGTAGAAATATCAATGCATCCAAGGTTTGACTTCCAAGCCTGCTTCGTTTATTACCAACATAAGCAGCAGCTGAAAACGCTCGTTTAGGTTTTACACTGGTTGGAGGAATAGACAATAGATACTTATATGCTGTTTCTAAGTGATATCCACTAATTCCTCCATTTTGAAACAGGCTTATTTCACGTCTAATACTATATTTTGCCAACCCCGATTAATTTTGTATTTGTACTTCACGATCTGGGGATTTCATACTCTTATCAATTTCCAGCTATAACTTTTCCTTTAGTGTCAATTGTGGTTGAGATTGGGAGGTTTGTGGCCTTAACTCATCATCAGTTTGTGATCCTGATCTTCCTTCTTCTTCTTCCGTGTCATCTCGACTTTTAAGTTTTTTAACAATACACTTTATTTGCTTCCAAACTAAAGCCTGTGTAGAAACTGGAAATAAGTCATGCCATTCCAAATCCGATAATAAGTGATTTTCATTATCTTTTCATGGATTTTGTAATTAATTCAACACACCAGTCAAATCATCACTTCGTCGTTGCTTCATACGTTCCACTAAGGATGTTTTAATTTTTTTTGGCAAGTGTCAGCACTTGCCAAAAAATGATTATGCTAGATAGCTGTTTTATAAGAAATTTCAAATCGGAATCAGCTGTGCATAAATTAGCATCTCGCCGACAGATTGCTTCTACTGTCAATTTAATTGGGTTCAGCACATCAACAATTTTATTTACCAATTCAAAATCAACTTCTTCCAAACGAATTGGATGATTGAGATCTATAAGAGCTTTTTGAATGAAGGTTTTTAAAAGATAAAATCGCTCCAGCATTGTTAAAAGACTATTCCACCTGGTTTTACAGTCCAAAAGAAGTGACAGCTCTTTTCCATGTTCAATTTTCATTTATTTTTGAAGTACTGTTTCATTTTTCCATGGTGATCTTTTGAAATACACTCTACAACTTTGCGGATTTTCTTTATCAGCTCATTAATGTTTTCATCTTGTGTTAACTCAGGTATGTGTTATAGCGCAAGGTCATTTTGTGACATTAAGATTAAGTCTGATTCTGGACTGTCTAAGTCTTCTAAATGTTCATCATAATGGATGTCGTCCATATGATCAACAGCCACAGGTGGTTCATTTATAGTATCATCTGAGGTAGAGCTGTCTTGCAAATAATTATGTTTTTCATAAAGCCAGTATCCAGGGAAATATCAAATATACTTAGACGCTCTTTCAATATACGAAGACAATTTTCAGCCATACTTTCATAAATAGGAACAAGTCCTAAATTCCAATTTTTTTTTATATGAATGAACGTTGACAGCCATGTATGGTTTATTGGATATTGAAGTCCACTTGTCGAAAGAAAGACTAAATCTTTCACCTGCACTTTTCAAATGTTTCAATTCTGCAGTTACTTGCTTTCTGATTTTTTCACTGTAATTCATGACACGTTTTTGAATGGTGACGGCTGACTTTGGTAAATCCGTGTATTTTGCAAAGACAAATATTCCAAAAAAAAATCCAGCAGTGGCCCATTCATTAAATTTTTTTACGCATTTGAAATTTTTTAACTGGACATGCCTTACTAAATTCGTGGCATAGTGAAGAAAATAATATCCTGTAATTTTCATTGGGGTCATGGGAGTCAAAATTGGCCATTGAAAGATTACTTAACGTGTTATCATTAAAAACATTAATTTCTTTTTAGTTAGTGGCCTAAACTTAATAGTCTTATTTAATTGCCGCTTTTTAACCAACTCAAAGGATACTAGTTGACCTGTATGGTCAGACCTAACTCCACTAATTTGAGACGAGTATTTTATGGCACAATTAGTATAAATATTATCTATGCATTGAGCTGATGTTGCTGTTATTCTTGTTGCTTCCTTGTATGTGCATTTTAAGTTAAATGAACCAAACAATGAAGTAAGCTTGCAGTGTTCAGGTGAATTTACTAACAAATCAATATTTAGGTGACCACAAACGAAAACTAATTTATTATCTCTTATAAGCTTAGGTACTTAAAATTTCTCCCATTATCATTAAGAATGATGACAAGTTTGATGCTGGTGGTCTATAAACACTTAAGAAAGTTTGGCCTTCAACTTCTGTACATGCTACCTCACACAAGCAATCAACAGAGCAAGCGGTGATATATTTTTGTTCCTTATATCTAAGAGAATTACTACGTAATATTAAAGTACCACCTTCTACTGAGGACCTGTTGTATGCACTAGTAACAGAAAAATATTAATTTTAAACAACATTCTATCTGGTTTTAGCCAGGTTTCACAAAAACATAAGATATCTATATCATATTTATCTATTAACATTTCTTCATCTAATATTTTGCCGGAGAAACGATTTATATTCTGATGATATAGTAAAATTGTGTTATTATAACTCTCCTTTGTCACATCTAAGGGTTTAAACAATTAATTTCAGTATTATTAGATACCCTAGATAATACTGAATAGTCACTTAACCTAGGATCAGTTAAATTGTCAATAACCCAGTGTAAATTGTAAGCTAACAAAGTAGCCAATGAACTTTCGTCGTAAATTCTAAAATGAATGTCAGGATTGCAATCGGTATGCCCAAAAACCTATTACACGATGTTTGATGCAAAATTTTGCAATCGACCACGTTTACTGAGCAAGCGATATAATGCGGTCGCACTAAGTTCGCCGCGAGCTTAGTGTATTTCGAACAGCAATCGGGTGCACTCATTTTCATCATTTAGCGATAATTTTAGCCCTTACGTTACTTTGTTAATTATACTTAGCAATAAACCCTTGAAGGTTATCAGTGTATTTAACTTAGTAGACACACACGATATCCATATTGAATGTTGGAGAAAAAGTTGCATCCACCAAGGATGCAACTTTTTCTCCAACATTCAATATGGATATCGTATGTGTTTTAAATTGGATTTCAAAATGAAAGCCAGATTTGCAATCACCACCCCCAAAAACCCATTACACGATACCCATATCGAATGTGTGAGAAAAAGTTGCATCCGCCATCTTGGATTTTAAAATGAATGCCAGATTTGCAATCACCACCCCCAAAAACCCATTACACGGTACCCATATCAAATGTTTGAGAAAAAGTTGCATCCGCCATCTTGGATTTTAAAATGAATTCCAGATTTGCAATCACCACCCCCAAAAACCCATTACACGATACCCATATCGAATGTTTGAGAAAAAGTTGCATCCGCCATCATGGATTTTAAAATGAATGCCAGATTTGCAATCACCACCCCCAAAAACCCATTACACGATACCTATATCGAATGTTTGAGAAAAAGTTGTATCCGCCATCTTGGATTTTAAAATGAATGCCAGATTTGCAATCACCACCCCCAAAAACCCATTACACGATACCCATATCGAATGTTTGAAAAAAGTCTTCATCATCACTTTCACTTCCTCAAATGGTGCTTTTCGGGAGCAACTGCACAAGGTACTATTAGAAATACCCAAAACGCTATAGGTGTGCCTATAATATTTAAAGAGTTCCCTCGCTTTCTCCAGGATCCCATCATCAGATCCTGATTTCATAACAATGGAACCAACTAGAAAGTATACCCTTTCAAACGAAAAAAAAATTCCAAATCGGTCCAGCCGTCTTCGAGTTTGAGGTTACATACATAAAAAAAAGTTTAAGACGAACTGAGAACCTTCTCCTTTTTTTTGAAGTCGGTTAAAAAGCAATAATAACATCACAAAATAGAATTACGTACTTTTTATGAGAATGGCTTTTTTTTTCGAAAATTTGCGCCAACTTTCTTCTAATAATATTTTTTTTTACATTTTCCCATTATAAAATAAATATTGAAAAAAAAATGTTATAGAAATATATATTGAACAATAAAAAGTAATTGTTGGGTATGCATAATAAATCGTACTCAAAAAAACAAAAAATATGACTTATGTTATTCAACGGTTTGCTGCAATACATACGTACACAATAGATCGCGAATTATCGTTACCGGCGAAACGCTCCACGATGAGACGTGACCCCTCTCTGAGCTCCCGTGGACGACTGAATTTTCGACCGGTGTACGTTGCGTATGGTTCAAAATAGCGCGCAAATTAGAAGAAAAAATTAAAACAACCAAGCGACATTTTTGAAATGTTAAAGCTGTAAATGATAGTATGATAATTAGAGAATAATATGAATTGAAGTTTATGAAAAAATTCAACAGTTTACTATCAAAATTCAGCGACGCACGAGCATGTTTTCTAAGGATTTTTGTCCAACTTTATGTATTTTTGTTTAATAAACTATAAAATATTTTTAAATTTTGCCAACTATGTTTGCTAACACATTTATTCTAGTGTTCATTACATATTTTTGTATGGTAATTAAAGTACTATTATAGGTTATATTCCTTTAGTTGTGAAGACCGTTTTGAGTTATTTTACTCGGCGCAGGCTTAAGTGAATTTTAAACTATGCCACCTAAACAAGACAGTAATAGTAAAGTGAAGAAGAGAGTAAGAAAGACAATTACAACGCCAAAAGTTTAATTTATTATTTCTCATTACATTTTTTGATTACATATTAAAGTTTTATAATTATTATTAAAATTAATAACACACAAATACCAAAAATAACTAGCAATTTCATAAGTGCATATATAATTATTTTAAGAACTTACTTTTGATAATAAAGTATGTATATCCTTTGTTATAAACGCAGTTTTTTTTTTCATTTCGTCCGTGTGGATCCTAACCCTTGAGTTTTACATGTAAACATACGAAAAAATATGTCTCAACTTACGTCGTTTCGATTTACCTACGTCGCGTATTTCGAGAACCTAACATGCCGTAAGTACGAGGACTGCCTGTACAACAAAAAAGACAAAATACTGTATGCAATATTTTGTCTTTTTTATCTCTACCAAAATTCTCTACCAAAAGGAAATTGCAGGTATGGCTGCTAAGTCTAGATTATGATAAAACTGAAAAGCTGATACCTCAGGTGACACCTCTACTACACCTATTTCCAGCTACACCTAATGAGACACGTACACAAACAGTCAATCACACACCACACTCACATGCACAACACGTACAACACACACTCACAAACACACAACACAAACACGCAAGCATATAACTTATACACAAATAGTTAATTTTGTATTACTCAATAGTTTATAATATGTATTAAAATTTAGGTTAGCCACTGCTGTACCAAGGAACACTGACTCCCATAACACATTACTCTAGCTTGGGAGTCAGCAGACACACTTTGTATATTTTCTCTTCCAAAAAATGTATGTAGTCATTGACTATTGTAATGTTATTTGGTTGTTAATAAAGTTATTATTATTAGTACAGATGATATGGTACCTTGATTATGTGTATTAAGAGTCCCTAACAATTTTACGGCCAAAAAAGAGAAATTACCTACTTTTGTAGAACAAATATCTCAATAACGGCATAAAATATCATTTTTCTTTTAAAACAGCGTTAAACATTGTATATTTATCTAATATGTGGTCAAATTAGAATTTAAATATCTACTCAAAATAAATTTAAAAAAATAAAATACAAACACGTGTTTTTACGAAATCACGTAATACCAGGTTTTACAAATGCTTTTTTAGCTTAATGGGGGTGAATAACAATCTAAAAAAAAATCCTTACCATTGGGCATATAGTGCACTAGTAAGTTAACAAATTATTTTTTGAAAAAAAAAGGGGAGAAGTACTTAAAAAAAATAGTAAACTCAGTGAAAACTCAATAAAATCCTTTGCAAAACCGTCGCTTTTGAGTAAGAATTCGTTATTGAAAAGAAAATTAAAAACTAATTCTGAATAATACATGTATTTATCTACGAAATTATTATTTTTTATTTTAATTCGGAGCTCATATTTTATCGTAATAACATTTTCAAAGTATGCCTTATAAATCGATGCGCTTGCTCGATTTATTTTGAGTAGATATTTAAATGCTAATTTGACCACATATTAGATAAATATACAATGTTTAACGCTGTTTTAAAAGAAAAATGATATTTTATGCCGTTATTGAGACATTTGTTCTACAAAAGTAGGTAATTTCTCTTTTTGGTAGTAAAATTGTTAGGGACTCTTAAGTTTGAACACAACATGTAAACACTCTAATTAATCATTTTATTATGCATGAGCTAGCTCTCAACTAAGGTCAAGCCTGACCGTACGCGATAGACGAAGTCTGCGATGGAACGAGCGAGCCCAGAAGATGCCTGTTTACTCTTGCTTTAGATGTATACTAACATTTAAAGCGGAAAATTTTATTTGTTTGAACGCATTAATCTCTGGTGTTACGGGGTGGATGTGCATGAAATTTGGTATGGAATAGCTTGAAGCTTGAGGAAGAATTTTATTTTTTACCCGACTGCAAAAAATGAGAGTAGTTTTTATCGTGATAAAATCGCCAACGAAAGACCCGCGCGACTGTTAATAATTTGTTTAACACTAGCCCTACCCATGTGTGAAATTAATGTCAGAGTTGTTTCGCCACGTTGTATAACACAATCGAAGTCACTGAACAGATCAAATCTCTCAACCAGTTCAAGGGGCTAAATAAATAAAATACAGTATGTTAACTAACAGAGGGCGTTCCCGTTAACCCGCAATAGTATGGCATCCATACATGCTAAAAAAATATTACCATACGAAAACAAAATGTTTTTTTTTTATATTAAAATATTCACTAAAAATATTAAATTGATACCTACATAAAATAAATACTCTGTACACGCGTACGCATTCATAAATAAATTGCGACGTTGCCGTCCTTGAAGTACGCGTGTACAGAGTGTTTCTTTTACGTATCAATTTAACATTTTTAGAGAATATTTTAATATTAAAAAAAAATAATTAAAAAAATTGTTTTCGAATGGTAATATTTTTTTAGCATGTATGGATGCTATACTATTGCGGTTTAACGGGAACGCCCTCTGTTAGTTAACATACTGGACAAATCATCATCTCATCTGCTTAATTTTTTCCAAACTATTTTGGGCTCAGCTTCCAGTGTAACCGGATGCAGCTGAGTACTAGTGTTGTACATGGACCGTCTGCCTATCTGACCTCCACAACCCAGTAACTGGGTAACACGATACCTCTTGGCCAGACCAGTGTCAGAATTTCTGGCTTCTGACTACGCGTAACGACAGTCAAACATGTCCAAATACAGCCGGCACCAATGACCTAACGCGCTCTCCGACGCACGGGGGTATCACACCGCCAACTTCCAAACTCCGGGCTACTACTGAGAAATTCCTTACAGAAAAACCCAATAGCATTTTTTGCCTGCACAACATTCAGCACTAGACCAACGAGGCAGTCATCAAAAGTCAAATAAAATATAAATAAACTAGCTTTTGAAAGCGACTCCATTCGCGTGGAAGGTTATTCCCGCGTAGATCTCGATCCCGTGGGAATAACGGAATAAAAACTAGCCTTCGTGTCATTCCAGGATGACATTTCATTTCATTTATTCATTCACTAGTACTCACGCGGGGCTTCGCTCCCGTGGATTCTATCACGGTAAAAACATAACTCTCCTTTTTTGCAGTCGCGTAAATTGTAGCCTATAACCTTCCTCAAGCTTCAAGCTACTTCCATACCAAATTGCATCCAAATCCACCCAGTACTTTCGAAGATTAGCGCGTTCAAGCAAACAAACAAACAAACAAAACTTTCCGCTTTATAATATTAGTATAGATATAACAATTCTAATTGTGTTTGAACATGTATGTACTATATCATTACAATTAATTAAACATATAAATAAAAAAATATATTAAACAAGCATTAAAAATAATAATCGATAACATATACATTAATATGATGCCAATCAATTGTCAAATTACTATCCTAATATAAATTATTGTTAATAATATATTATGTCAATGATAATAAATATATTGTATAAAATGCAAAACAAAAATAAAAAAAATCCAATGAAGTGTCAATTATAATTATGTTAAGTCTAATACAAATTATTTACCATCATCCGTCACCAATTCAGACAGAGAATACAAACATTTATCTAATAGGAATGCTTTAAGTTTAGCTTTGAATAGAGTACCTTTGTAAATGATCTTCAAGTGAGTAGGCAACCTATTAACTGTCTTACCAAATATCATTCAGATCCGTTCAGTAGCTTTTGCGTGAAAGAGTAACAAACACACATTCATCCATCCTCACAAACTTTCGCATTTATAATATTAGTAAGGAGAAAGATTAGCTATATGAACTCACCCGGCCTTTCCTGACAGACAACATCTGTTGCACGCGATCGCTGTGCAACACTCCGGCAAACATTTTGTTCACCAATTCGTCTTTGTCCTCGTCTAGCAGATTCTTCGTGGGCTCTGGTTTCTGGTTCATTGTTAGATTCACCACCTGAAACAAAGTTAAAGGTTAAAAATCTTGCTATAGTCTGAAATGAAATGAAATATTTATTTTGTAAATTGGTTATAATATATAACACTTTTACACGTCATGTTTTTTTGCGTGTTAAGTTTAGTTTAGCTAGATGAGGCCGGTGTTTCCTAACTGACTACTCTGAGAAGAAACACCGAAACTAACTCAGAGGTCAACGTCTCTTTTAAAGTCCATACAATTTGTGTTGCTCCAATCATATGAAAAACATGTAGGTTCATCTACAGTCAAACGTCAGAAAGATATTCCACATTTCTGTATTTTTTCAAATGCATTGAAAACCTATATCATGTATTTGCACGGGCAACAGCTAGTTTTATATACAACATGTAATTTAAAGTGTGTATATATACAAAGTGCACGGCTTCTTTGGATGATAACACACGATATGGTAAGGGTTTTGTAATCCATGTCTACAAGTGTGGAACTTATTACAAATTAAATTTCAATACATTGATACCAGAGACCGAATTTTTCAAATTAAGAAGAACGAAGAGATTATTGTGTTATCAGCAAGTAACATGGAAAGTTATTGACGCTCGTAGTGCTGTGACACGTTTGTTATGATAGGTATTCAAGGAACATGTGCAACCGATTATTTGGTATCAGTTCTTTAGTACCACAGTGTTTGTTATCAAATTCCTCCGAAACAGCTTGGTAGCTTTGAGAAATTTATTCTCAGAGCTACCAAGCTGTTTCGTAAGCATTTTTTTTTTCACTAGAAATAATTTATATAGCAAAACAATGTTTGCCGGGTCCGCTAGTAATTTAAACCGGCCAAGTGCGTATCGGGCCACGCGCAGTATAGGGTTCCGTTTACTACAACACCAAGTAAGACTCGCATTAGCTGACCGAGAGTACCGTACCATGCTCTAACAAAAACAAACTACTCTGTTTTACACAAATAAGAACAGGATCTAAATATTTTTCAATCGAATTTGTCCGAAAGCTAGTAGAACACAGTTAGTCGAGTATTACTCGTAAAAGAGAATGCCAAGTTTCGGCTCTAATCATGTAGCGTCCGACAGACTTTTTAAATTAATGATAATTCATTATTATACTATAATATAAAGCTAAATTACCACTGACTCACTGACTGACTCACTCACTCATTGACATAATTGTTCTCCCAGATGGTGGATGGGGAGGTGGGTATATTTTGACAGATTCGTAAACAAGTAACTCTCAAACCTAAGGGAAAAGTGCCAAACCTCCCCTTTTCACCCCCCTTCTCACCCCTCCCTATCGTATCTCGGAAACTACGAGACCCGTATTTTTTTTTACGGATTCGTATAGAGGAGGCTCGGTAAAGTAAACACCATTTTTCAAAGTCGCCCCCCTTCTCATCCCCTTTAGGCGGATCTCGGAAATTAAGAGGCTTGGAACTTTTTTTTTCAGATTCATTTAGAGGGGCAATGCTTTAGTCGAAATAATTGTGCAACCCCCCCCCCCCCCCCCCATTTTTTTTTCACATTCATTTAGAGGGGCAATGCTTTAGTTTTTATTTTACTACATTTAGGGGTTTTAAAAGTGAACAATCCACCACCACAAGCACGCGAGGTGCTTGCACCTCGCGCGACACGCAAATACTAGTTCATTATATAAAACTGTAAGAATTATACAGTATAAATAAAATCTGTAGAAGTACACCGTTTAAAAGTCATTTTAAATAGTTATTCAATTTATCAAAACGTTTTCTGTCTACAATTTCAATTAGAAATGTTGCCAATACCAAAATAAAATAATATCGATACGAAATTGCACTTGCAAATCGATTACATTAATATCATTATGAACCTACGTAAGTGAATTTATTACTTACAAAAGTCATAACTCGTAATTCTTATAATAATAAATATTGTTTAGTTATATTTTTGAACATTTTATAATAATTTAAAATAATTCAATTCAATTGATACAGTTTATAATAGTTACATAGTGCTGGTAACACTGAATCTTGTAGTTGTCACCGAAAATTGTCAAAAGTTTTACTTCTCCCGCGTTTTATGACGAGCGACGAAGTACCGTACGTGTTTTTTAAGTTTTGTGTTGTTTATTGCTGTGTCACCGGACCCCGATTTCTATATTAATAACGACTGCCATGGCTGCTGAAACTAAATTCAGTATTCATTATTCAATCAATTAATAGTTTATTTCATGTTATCGTTAAAATTAGAAGTATTAGGTGGTCAATTTCAAAGAACTATAACTTTTTTTGGTGTGCTTCTTATATAAAACAAATTATACAGTGAAATTCTATAATTTTTTCCTTTTTTTGTTCATCTTTGTCGGTTCTGGCCGGTTCTAGAAGGAAACCTTGGCATTCTCCTTTGTGACGCCAACTTAGGTCTGATAGTTTTCCTCTAAACTTTGTTACATGTAGGTACTAATACCGTGAATTCCTACCTAAAACCACTTAATTGGTAGGGGGGACACTTGACTCTAACGAAAATTAGCACTTTAAAGGTTAATATTTCGCAGACGTATCACTGAATCAAAAGCTTCCCACACACCCATTATTTTTGAACGACCTATCCAACGATACCCCACACTATAGGTTAGGCGAGATAAAAAAAAACATCCCCTCTTTACGCGTAGGGAGAGTAACCTAAAAATTTTTTTTCATGATGTTATTTTGCTGCGTTACGGCGTATATGTCAGCGTGATTAATATGTTCATATATCCATGATAAATTTCAGCGTTGTAGCAGCAACAGTTTCTAAGCTAGACAGACGGGCGGACAAACGGACATGGCGAAACTATAAGGGTTCCTTGTCGACTACGGAACCCTAATAATCAATTGCTGTTTGTTAGGTCCAAATGTGGTAAAAGATCTTTATCTCTTTATTTAATTTGTTACTATTATTATATATCTCAGCCTTTTTTATGTATAACATAATTATATGAGTATTGAGTATGTAGTTTATTACTTACTAGCTGTGCCCGCAACTTCGTCCGCGCTGAATAGTGACTTTCGGCAGCATTTTTAATTTTTCAGACTAATTATTTTGAATATAAAAGTCATACATAAATAAATTTCAAGCTTCTAGCTTTAAAAATGACGTAATTTCCATACAAACTTTCATCCCCTATTTCAACCCCTTATAGCCCTTTTTTCGCATTAAAAAGCCTATATCCTTTCTCAGGCTCTAGACTATGTCTGTGCCAAATATAATTTAATTCGGTTCAGTAGTTTGCGTAGTAGTAGGCGTGATTGCGTAACACACAGACAGACAGAGTTACTTTCGCATTTATAATATTAGTAAGGATGTATTGTATACAACATGTAACAGAATAAACGCAATTCCTGAAAGTAGTTGGTTCAGAATCGGCTTCTGAATCGATTTCCGTCATAAAAAAGTAGGTGCTACATTATGACGGAAAAATCTTTCATTTAACTTAAAATGGAAACAGTAAAAAAAATATTAATACAATCCTTAATTCAAGGAAATGCACTCGTGTGTGTGTCGGCCGCTAACATTGCATGAGTGTATGCGTCTGCGTAAGGATATTGTATGACGCACATACATTTTGCGTTTAGTAAGGATAACTAAGTATTTTATAAAAAATGTCTAGGTTTGGTTTCAATTTATTTAGTTACGGATATTGTTTTAGGCTTATAATTTAATATTCTAATTGGGGTGTCTGAGGTATTGCGCTTAATCTGTTACAACTTGTATAAGTGAATAGTACACCATGGACTACCCGCGTATTTATTTTCTCCTGCTGTGTCAAATCCATCCAAAGGTTGTCTGTAAAAATTTGCTTTTAGCGATAAGACCGCCCATTGTAACACCCTTTGTAGTTGTTATGTCCTCATTTAATTCTGTAATGGTGTACAATAAAGACTATATCTATCTAATGTAGGGATGTATCTTAGTCACTCACCTGTCTTTTGTCAATACTCTCTGACTTAGGACTGTCCTGCTTCGGCCTCCGCTGTACTGACTCGATGTTCTTCAGAAACAGGTTGGATACGTCTTGTTGTTCGTTCTCTGCTTCTTTCTGTGCTGCTTCTAGTTGCTTCTGCTTTTCTTCTCTTTCCTGTAAATAATTAGAAATATTTTATTGTTGTTTTTAATGTATAGATCACTGATATTTATTATTGATATAAATTGGCCAAGTGAGTTAGACTCGCCCATTAAGAGTTCCATACGCAAAATAACTTTGTTTTTCTGTATTTGTATGAAATGTAAAGTTATATTTGCGGTTTTAGAAAACGTGCTGCTGTGTATCTCAGAAACTACTGACTCTATCTCGTTCAAATTTTCGTTGAAACTTGAAAGTTTTCACTAAGATCTACAGCATATTTTTTTTAGATTTTTCACTCCATTATTATAAAAGTTAGTTACATAAAAAATATATTTCTAGTTTCAGTTCTATATATGGGTAGCCCCCTTAATTTTGCATATTTATTTATTTTTGTAAACAAATATAATAAAAAAACGGAAAGCGGTTAACAGAATACCTACCAAGTTTCACATGTGTAGTCCTAATAGTTTCGGAATAAAATGGTTGTGGCATATGGACGGACAGACAGACATGACGAATCTACAAGGCTTCCGTTTTTTGCCATTCGGCTACGGAACCATAAAAAGAACAAGAAAATGCCACGAGCATCCCTTTCACCCTACTTTTCTTTTGTATTTTATTTAGTGCAGGCATAGATTAATATCAATACAGCCTAATCAACTTGAAGGCATATGAAATAAGAGAATTGAGAATATGAAAAACAGAATAAGCAAAGTGGCTTCTAGGTAAGCATGCTTCATCTTCGACAGCATCATCACATATCATCAGGTGAGATAGGATGGTGGTCAAACGTGAGATTATCCACAAGTGAATCTAATTTAAATTACCTTCATTATTAGCGCATTGGATATCGCTAGCGGGTCGTTGAGCTCCTCTAACCTCAACAGTATGAGATACAGCGCCTCGATATCGAGTAATAATTGTTTTGTCCTTTTCATTTCTCTTGGAACCTGCAAACCAATTTGTAAAAATGAAATATTAACCGTATTATTATACAGGTCACTTTGGACTAGACTAACCCTGGTTTATAAATAGTAATTTAACCTCCTCAGACCTGAGATCACTTTGTGTTTGCTAATGAAATGAATTTTTATAGGTAGACTTAAAGGACACTAAGTGAGGAAAAAAAAATGTGAAAAAAATAATTCGATGTCTTATTTTTTTTTTATTGCGTGTCTCCTATACAAGACTTTGGGTTTTAACATGTCGGTTTTTATAGTGTATCAAGAAACAAAAAAATATTAATTAAACATTTATTTAAAGCAGAAAACAACAGACTTATATGGATTCATGATAGCGTTTGTAGCAATTTCTTCCCACTACAAGGCATAAATGCATGTTACATGTAGAGCAATACACTCTAGCTTTCTTGCTTTTACAGCCTGGCATTCGGCATCTGTGGTTATCATTTTGCTCGTCAATCAATGGCAAATGACCGGCCATAGATGTCCTCAGTTGAACTGGAGGTTGCGGCACATATTTTCTTTTACGGCTGCCAGGTTCTGCTTCTGTTGACGGGTCATCTGAATCGACTTCTTGAATTATTTGTATCTGTTCCCTCGCTGGTGTGAAGAAAAGCAAAGAATTTGCTACTTCCACCTTGAAATCTAAATAATCCAGAATGTTTTTTTTTGGGTGTTCTAATAATTTTGCTTCGTTTCGGTACACGAGCCATCCTGCAGCTACCGCAAAATCAAGGAAATGGAAAATCATCCGAACAGTCCATTTATTAGAACGTGCTTTAATTCTGTAGAAACTGATAACCCTGTCCAACATATCCACCCCTCCCATCATTGTATTATATTGTTCAATTGCAAATGGTCTGCTAATTTCGATATATTGTCTTGTTTTTTTGCACCAACGTCTGCATTTGTTGATGGGTTGTTTTGAATCAACAGATGATGCCATTATTACTGGTTTGTTATCAAACCACTTCAGACATGCCACATGTCCATCACTCCGAACGAGTTGGTCTGAAGAACCACGTCCTTGTTTTCTCAACTCATTGTCACTTTTGAAATTACAGTTTTTGGGTATGTTTGCCTTTCGAAGGGTACCTGTTGCTTGAATCTTCTTTCCACGTAATTTGTCAAGTAAATTTATTGAGGTAAAATATCTGTCCATGTATAATTTTACTCCTTCAGGCAAACTTTCAGATAACTTCAACACAGCTTTTCCGCCAATATCAAGACCTTCAGCTTCATTGGTTGTGGTTATTGTATCTCCTTTGCCCTCGTACATAAAGAAATCTAGAGGCACACCATCTGGAGTGGTGCATACAAAGTTTTTTAAACCACAGGGGTTTGGTTTTCCTCTAATAAACTGGCGCATCGACACTTGACCCCAGAAGGGTATCATCTGCTCATCTACACTAATATGTTGAGATCTTGGAGTTTCTAAGCAAGCTTGTCTCACAGTTTCAATCAAAGGGTTAATTTTCCAAAATTTATTTCGCTTAGAAGCTTCGTCTACGTCAAGATCATTAACAAGTTTCAAATTTGACCTAATTTTAAAATAACGGTCTCTAGTCATGCGGTCTGCTATCATTGCAACTCTTGTCCTATTTGCCCAATACATTCTAATCCTTGGCAATCCCAAATAACTCATAGCTATAGATATGCCAAAAAACAGTTTAATTTCTTCCTTAGTTGTGTTTAGATTTTGACCTTTCCTTAATAAGTAAGTCTGGTTTGAATTAGTACTTATTATTTCAAACATTGCCTCAGGAATATATCTCGAAAAATATTCTATTGGTTCTTGTAACAAACGAACACGACTTGCAGCTAAAGGTTGACAGTACATGCCTGGTGGATATGGAGTGAAATCATCTTCGTGCTTGAAATATAGTCGACGATTTGAAGTCTGACGAGCAGCAACAGCAGCCAGTGGTTCGTCGTCATCGCTTGAGTCGTCATTCGATTCTTCATCCTCTGGTTCTTGCAGACGTGGTTCAAGATCTTCGCTGATTTCGAAGTCATCATCAGATAGGCCCTCAACAGTGGAATCATCGCCATCAAACTCTAAAAGTCTTTCTATTTCACTATTACTCATACGCACTGCAAAACAAAACAAGTACGATCAGATAAAAACGAATAAAATATCTATAAAAATATTTAGTCTGAGACCTAGTGTCCCCTCTACGGGACAACCATGTAACGGGCGAGATATTCGCCAAAATATTTGTGGAAATTTAAATGCAATATGTTAATTTTATCTTACACATTCTAAAAATTAATAAAAACACTCGTTTTTATATTAAAATGCACTAATTTCAACAAAATCAATTAAAAACTTACCACTGGTAGCCATTTTTTGCAGAAAACTTTAACCACTAACTTCGAACTGTCAAAATTTCACGAATTTTAGCGCCAAACACAATAATTCAAATTTTTACGTAAGCGCCATCTTCATTGTCGTAAGTGTACAAATAAATATACAAAGTTATATTGCGATAAACGCTAGAGGACAGTACTAGAAAAAAGGTCTTGTATAGGGGACGCCAGGTCCTAGGAGGTTAAGTAGGAATTTAGTAGTAACCGCCCACAGACTCAGATCTGAACACATTCCATGCAATAATAATAATAATAATAACAACCGCGAGGTATGCAGCCTTAGGGAATATTTCCTAAAAGCCGACGTGGGCATACCCACGTCGGCTTTTTCGGCGTCGATGCATACATCGAGATGTGGTAGCGGGGGACAAAGGCCTGACTCCGCTCTCCTTAGGTAGCGAGAATTGGCGCAAACCTGTAGTATTAGATACTAATGACTGCAGAGAAGTATGGCAGAGCAAGGAGCTTCACGGGCGCTATTACCGGGCCCTTCATGGGTCTGACGTAGATACATTAGCGTCCGTAGCCTGGCTACGTTTTGGTGACCTCTTCCGGGAAACCGAAGGTTTTGTTTGTGCGATTATGGATGAAGTTATGATGACGAATAACTATCGGAGATATATTGTGAAGGATGATACGGTAGACACATGTCGGGCATGTCACAAACCGGGAGAATCCATTCGTCACATTATCTCCGGTTGTTCTCCTCTGGCTAACGGAGACTATTTGCATAGGCACAACCTTGTAGCCAGGATTGTTCACCAGCAACTTGCTCTTAAATACAATCTTGTGGAATCAGAAGTACCGTACTATAGGTATGTGCCCGACCCAGTTCTCGAAAATGGCAATATTACATTGTACTGGGATCGGTCTATCATCACTGACAGGACTATTGTTGCCAATAAGCCTGACATAGTGGTGATAGACCGATTAGAGCGTCGCTGAATGATTGTTGATATAGCGGTCCCTCATGACGAAAACCTCGTGAAAGCCGAGAAAGATAAGCAATTTAAGTATCTTGATCTGGCTCGCGAGGTTGTCGACATGTGGGATGTGGATACAGCAATCATTGTGCCGATAGTCGTCTCGGCCAATGACATAATAGCCAAGAGCCTCGACAAACAACTTAGGAGGCTCTCGTTGGTCAGCTGGATCAAGGGCTTGATCCAGAAAGCAGTACTTCTGGACACGGCGCGAATTGTTAGGAGGTTCCTCTCTCAAGAACCCTGACCACCGGTAGCTTGGACCCTGTACCCGATACCGGTGGGCTACTGTTTTTTATATTTTTAAATGTTTTTTGTTTTATAGGAATATTTAAAAATGTAAATAATATGTTTGTAATAGTGTTGCCCAAACGAGAGTCTCGCAAGAGTCTTGCAATTAGCGATTATCCTATTGCTATTTATTAAACGGTAGTTGAGATCTCAGAACAATGTAACAGAGTCTGTTACATTGTTCTGAGATCTTGCGAGACTCTCGTTTGGGCAACACTAGTTTGTAAAATGTAATAAATGAAATAATAATAATAAATGTATTTATTTACCAAAGAAAAACGCACACAGACAAACACAGTTACAACATGGTACAATTTAAAATTATAAAATTTAAACATAACTCAGTAGTACATAGTTGGAAAAGTTTACAAAATGTCTATGCATACAAATGTAAAGAACCCTGTCTCTTAAACTAGGCCTACGCCTGTGTCTTAAGAGACAGTGATCAGCCAAAAAAAAGCTACTTGAAACATAGTTGCAATATTTAACAGCGTGAAAGTGTGTTGAAGAACCATTTTTAAATACATTCGATGTAAGTTACAATAAAAAAAAATGTTAGTATGTAATCTAATTATGCTTTTTTTTTTTTTTTTAACGTGGTAAAATTATCAAATAAGTCCTCCCACTCCGGGCAGGGTGGGAGGGACTGTCAGACTTTTACTGACTAAAATCCACGGTATTCCTTCAATAACCCTTTACATACCGGGGCCACGGTAACGGGATGAGTCCCACGACCCCGGCGGGCTTCGGCCCTCTGCAGAGGGGGCCTCGTCATGTTGCTGACGCTCTTTGAGGCGCGCGTGGAACACGACGCGCCGTCGACCCGGGCATGGTCCATGGTCGGACAGCGAGTTGCCCTTTACTCGCTGTCCGCATGCCCGCGCCTACGGTGGCCGGAGATCGTCGGCCGACGTCCGACGCTGTGGGCGTCTACCACTGCGGCTGGGCTGGAGGGAGGACGCCATCCTCTCCCTCACGCGGCCCGCCTCCTCCTTCGGAAGCATGACTGCTTCGCAGAAGGAGGCGACCGCTTCCCACTCCCTCTCGCCCCGCAGCATGGCCTCGACCAAGGCCGGGCGCGAGAGGTCTCCGCCTATTGTCGCCGTGAGGACACGTCGGTGCTCTGCCCAAGCTGGGCAGTCCTGCACCGTGTGCTCGACTGTGTCCTCAGGGCGACCCTCGCAGTGGTGACACCCAGGCGTCTCTTCCTTACCCATCAGACACAGGTACCTCCCGAAACTTCCGTGTCCGGTGAGGACCTGCGTCATGCGGTAGGTCAGGACGCCGTGACGCCGATCTAGCCACTCCTCAAAGAGGGGTCTTACCGCCGCAATTGCGGCGTGCCCGAATCTAATTATGCTAGGTGAAAATAAAATTAAAATATTAAATAAAAAGAAAAAGTAATTAAAAAAGTAAATGTGTGCGTATTTGTGTATGCAGAGGGGTGTGTGGCAATGAATGTGTAATGAATATTGTGTATGTATATGTGTGAGTATAATGTGTGTATGTGTGCGTGTATGTTTGTATGTTTGCAATAAGTTTGCATTCAAGTGTTTGGAGTGGTGGAAGATCTACATCACCTATTAATGGAATGTGTTTGATTAGAGTCCTATGCTAGTCCTAGAAATTATCTCTTTAGATCTTTGAACTAGAACAGGCTCGATTTAGGTTCATTCCACACACTTATCTCTCAAGCAAACAGTGATTATGCGAAGTCTGTTCATTTTCTTGAAAAAATGTAAGACTTAATTAACGTAAATGTACTTAAATAGATTTAGGGTATAATGGGGCTGTCATACGCAGTGCGTATAAGTCTTCAATAAAAATAAAAACAGAAAATGTAATTCATTGTGACTGTGGTATATCTTGACATTCTCATATTGCAACTCTTAACTGTTTATTATCTTAGTAACATAGACGTTTATTTTGTAAATTGATTATATATTCAAGGTGTAACAGATTAAGCGCAATACCTCAGACACCCCAATTAGAATATTAAACTATAAGTCTAAAACAACATCCGTAACTAAATAAATTTAAACCAAACCTAGACATTTTTTATAAAATAGTTATTCTTACTAAACGCAAAACGTATGTGCGTCATGCAATATCCTTACGCAGACGCATAGGCTCATGCAATGTTAGCGGCCGACACGTACACGAGCGCATTTCCTTGAATTAAGGATTGTATTAATTTGTCATGATACCGTGTTTCTATTTTAAGTTAAACGAAAGATTTTTCCGTCAAAATTTAACACCTAATTTTTATGAAGGAAATCGATTCAGAAGCCGATTCTGAACCAACTACTTTCAGGAATTGCGTTTATTCTGTTACACGTTGTATATACAACGTGTAATTTAAATGGTATATACATACCGAGTGCACGGCTTCTTATTGTGTGGAGCATATTAGAAATTTCAATACATTGATACCAAAGACCGAATTTTTCAAATTAAGAAGAACGAAGAGAATTATCGTTTTATTGGCAAGTGACGTGGAAAGTGATGACCCTCATAGTGCTGTGACACGTTTGTTATTACTGGTATTCAAGAAACATGAAACCAATAATTTGGGGTCAATTCTTTGAGTCACTTATTTTGAGCTGAAACTTTGCATAGAGACTCCATACCAGATGTTGTCTTCAGTCCTTTTGGATAGATATGGGGTTTCCGTTACACGTTGTATATATATTTAATCATTTGCTTTTACAAAGCTCACTAGTAATTTGGGTTGTGTCTCGAATGGGTTCACGACAATAGTGTAATGGATAGGTTCGAACCTGTGATCTCTCAATCACAAGTCTGACACCTTTGCAATTACTACTGACGAAATAACACTTTTACACGTCATGTTTTTGCCGTTGTGTGTTTAGCTAGATAAGGCCGGTGTTTCCTAACTACTATGAGAAGAAACACCGAGACAAACATGGAGCCATAACAGACCATTGTTTGTTCAACTTTCCTTCACAGCTGACGTATACAACATTAGTTTTTGTTTATGCGAAATCTGAATATAGTTTGTTCAGAATAAGTAATTGAATCGATACCAATAATTTTTACACTATGTTATATTTTGACACAAGCTGGACACTGGTCAATGCCGCCTGTGAATACGGTCAAATTATCAATGACGACGACGACGCGCCGCTTGGTGACTGGTGACCATGTTTTTGTACGGACAACCAGGTAACATAACAAGCTTATAACTTGATGATTGTATATGGTACAGTTTTGAAATGTTGTACATTGATTCTTAACAAAAAATACTAGACCGGTGTTTCGTGTTTCGCATAAACAAAAAGTAATTTTATATATACACTAGCTTCCGCCCACGACTTCGTCCGCGTGGAAAAAAAAATCCCCCGATTTTGAAACATTCTTCATTAGTGCTCCGCTCCTATAGGTCATAGCGTGATGATATATAGCCTATAGCCTTCCTCGATAAATGGGCTATCTAACACTGAAAGAATTTTTCAAATCAGAACCGTAGTTCCTGAGATTAGCGCGTTCAAGCAAACAAACAAACAAACAAACTCTTCAGCTTTATAATATTAGTATAGATATACAACGTGTAACGGAAACCCCATATCTATCCAATAGAGTATGCAAAGTTTCAGCTCAAAATAAATGACTCACAGAATTGACCCCAAATTATTGGTTTCATATGTTTCTTGAATACCAGTAATAACAAACGTGTCACAGCACTATGAGGGTCATCACTGTCCACGTCACTTGCCAATAAAACGATAATTCTCTTCATTCTTCTTAATTTGAAAAATTCGGTCTCTGGTATCAATGTATTGAAATTTCTAATAAGTTCCACACATGTAGACATAGGATTACAAAACCCTTGCTATATCGTTTGATATCATCCAAAGAAGCTGTGCACTTGGTATGTATATACCCTTTATATTACACATTGTATATAATTCTCGTGTCAGTGTTGGGTGCCATAGTCCCCGGAAACGGCTTGACCGATTTTTATGAATTTTTATATGTATATTCTGTACATCTGAGAATCGGTCGTAATCTTTTTTTCATAACCCTATAAGTAAGGGTGATAAGGGTGGTCCACGCCAAAGATTTTTTTTGGTCAATGTTTTTATGATATGACATTTAAAAATTTTCGGCCTATCACAAAGCCCTATTTTTTAATAGCCATATTAGTAATTAAATGTTTTTTAACCCTGGTCGATAAATGATCATATATGGCTCAACAACGTTTGCTGGTCAGCTAATCTATAAACATATATAAAAACGGAATACCACTCACTGATTAATCACGAAATATCAGAAACTACAAGTAGTAGGGCTCTCAAATTTTGCATGGGGGTTCCTTTTAGTACGTAGATGCTCGCTAAGACGGGATTTTGCGACATTCCCACGGGATCGGAATTTACACGGGAAAACTTCCCAAGCGAACGAAGTCACGAGTAACTGCTATCTAAATATATATAACTCAAAGGTGACTGACTGACTGACTGACATAGTGATCTATCAACGCACAGCCCAAACCACTGGACGGATCGGGCTGAAATTTGGCATGCAGGTAGATGTTATGACGTAAACATCCGCTAAGGATTTTGCGAAATTCCCACGGGATCGGGATTAACACGGGAAAAACTTCGCACGCGGGCGAAGCCGCTGGCACAAGCTAGTGTTGTATAAAAGAAGACAAACGCTATCAGGCTATTGTTTCAAGTGCCTTACCTCAGTGGGATGCGTGGTACTAGCGACTGAAGACGCTCGAGACATCCGCGAAGGAGCACTCTCAGCACCAACCACTTCTACGTCGATTATCTTGCGAGGAGCCGTCACACTGCCACACTGGAAAACATTCATATAAGCTTATAAACCTTAGATATTATTTTATTTTATTATCCACACTTGGTTGATATACCGTCTTGTCGAACCAAGCGCTTCTCCTCCACATTTATTGTGCGTACGGCTTTTGTGTTTTCTGCCCCTTTTTTTTATATATTTATGGGTAAGCGATAATGTGGTCGAAGATGGAGCACGCTTACTTAGAAGTAACCTACTCACTCTTGATTCAAAGACCTCTAGGTTGTAGCTATCTAGAAACAGACTTCCACTCCAGGGAATTCCACTCTTTACCAGTACACACAATGAAGGTATTCCCAAAAGGTTTTGTGCGTATGGGTAGGATGTCCACCGTGTAACTTATGACCTTTGAGCCTTTAAAGCAAGAGTATCTTACAGGTATCTTCTGTGCTCGCTCGTTCTATCATAAACCTCATCTATCACTTACCATCCGGCGAGATCGAGGTAGGGACAGGTAGGTAGGTAGGCTCATCCGGAATTAAAAATAAATCTTAGGAAAACTTACAGCCAGGATACAGATAGTTGAAAATTATTGTAAGAAGATCAATTCCACCAAACCCAAGGCTTTCTGAACACCATATTGGATAGAGTGAATAGTTCTGTGGTGAAGCACTGGAATATGGTCCAAGTTTCTGGTGGTGTTCTTTTTAATCTATACTAATCTTAGCAGTCCCGTAGAGCTTCGCTCCCGTTGACTTTATTACGATAAAAACATAACCTTCTTCTTTTGCAGTCGGATAAATAGCCTATAACCTTCCTCCATTTTCAAGCTATTGCCATGCCAAATTTCGGATGTGATACGTGATTTCGAAAATGAAGCACCGAAGAACGTCTCCGTAAGTTCACGAATACGAAACACTTAACAAAGAATGCACGCTACCACGAAACACCTAACGCCGTAGCCATGGGACCTCGAATAACTAAATCTCTAATTTCACCTACTCGAATCACTTTACAACGAATGCACACTAACAAGAAAAAGTGTACTTTATTATTTAATTTAAACAGTGTAAAAGACGGAACTGAAGAAACAACCATCACGTGTTTGAGAAACATTTAATATATTTAATGATATGACCAACCAAACCTGTCTTATGTTTTATTTCTACTGTATCCTCATCATGCGCAAGAACTCAGCCCATGAGTCTCATCTTCAGGTATCTACCCTTGGTTAGCTGGTGTGTAGGGAAACCGAGCCTTACACCCTTAGTTCCGGGGCCGCGGTATCTCGTTAGAACATTTCCGCAACCCCAGCCCCCTGGGGTCACTTAGTGGGCCGTACCTACCTACCTACCTTAATGTACAGGTGCCTCGGGGAATAACACAAAAAACACAACAGAAACTCACCTGTAACTTGCCGAGTGAGTTCTCAAACTGCGTCGGTACGTATGTCCTGGGCGTCCCGCTGTCTTCACTCGTAGAGTTGTGTCGGTTTGAATTGTGACGCTCCCGGTGCGTATGAGTCTCTTGTTTTACGCCTGAAAGAATCATCCGTACATGTAAATAAAATTAAAGTGTGTCTCTGATTTCTAGTATGATTTCCAAGTGCTAATTATTTATGAGTACCTACCTATTGTCTTCATAACAGTATTAATGTATTTGGTATTAAGAATAAGTGAATTGTATTCTTTTCGAGAAATAAATGTCATAAACCATCATTATCATAAAACAAACTATTTAACCTCTCAAAGACCGCCATTATTTACGTCAACCATCCGTCAAGCACCGCGGGCGGGCTCTTATCGTAAGCGTAATGTGACCCCGGTCACAAACGATTTTAAGACTTATCTTTACTACAAATACAGTTTTGAATAGGTCGGGGTTTGGTGGCACAAATTTGTGCCAGCGGGGCTCAACTAATACTTGTTTAGTGGCACGTTTTTGTTCCGCTGGGGCTCTAGAGGTTAAAATGTTTGCCAGTCTGTCTGTTATTCTTTTTGTCCAGATTAAGGACGCATGTTCAAAATTGATAGGTATCAAATCGCATCACTACATAGACAAGGCTCAAACACACACAAACGTACGAATAGCTCCGCGAATTATGGGTACGTAAAGTCATTTTGATACTTTAGATTATTTAATTTTTTTTTAATGGCTTCATGGTTGCTTTTATTTTGTGTGCTGTTTGATGTCATGAAATTATTGGAGTGACTTGTAGGTACACTTCGATGACTGGTACTGGATCTCTTTGACAACAAGATGTAAATGTGCAGTTTTTTTTTTATTATGGTTTCGTAGCCGATTGGCAAAAAACAGAACCCTTATAGTTTCGTCATGTCTGTCTATCTGCCCGTCCGTCCGTAAGTCACAGCCATTTTATTCCGAAACAGTTATGACTACCTACATGTGAAACTTGGTGGGTAGATGTATTCTGTTCCGCCGAGTTGAACCGCTTTCCGATTGATAGACAAAAATATATAAATTTAAGGGGGGCTCCTCATACATGGAACTGAACCTAAAAATATTTTTAAGCTATTGCATAGCTTTTATCGCGGGCTTTGAGCGCGGCGACCGAATCAAGAAATTCCGTAACGAAAATAAAACCTAATACGGTCGAATATGGTCAGTTATTTCAATTCGGGTTACTAACGTTCTATTAGCGTGTTTAGTAAAGAATCGGATTGGTAACCGTCAGTATTTTGGATTAAACCCAGGGTCTCATCATATCTTTTTATGATTTATTTTTTATTGAAAGTACTTTTATATTATACTTACTAGCTTCTGCCCGCGACTTCGTTCGCGTGGAAGGGGGTTCCCGCGTAAATCCCGAACCCGTAGGAATTTCGGGATAAAAACTATCCTACGTCCTTCCCAAAGTCCTAAACTATTCCCACGCCAAATTTCATCTAAATCGGTTCAGCGGTTTAGGCGTGAAAAGGTAACACACAGACAGACAGAGTTACTTTCACATTTATAATATTAGTATGGATTTAGATATTTTGTAAATATTTTGTTGAATAAAATAAGAAACATTTACATTTTATTATAGGAGAAAGAAAGTCTAAAATGTCAACGCCGCGAGAAATAGCTTAAAACTAAAAATGTGGTATAATTGACCCGGTAACTTGAATTAATATCAAAGAAAAAAAAATATTGCATAAATAAAAAAATATATAAATAATTATAATTGCATAAGTTGATAAAAAGTGCTATGCAATAGCTTTACCGCGGCAGTCCCCGAGTGCCACACGGGTTTTTTTTTTTTCATCAAACCTTTTCGTGTGTGGTATCCATAGACAGGTCTTTAAAAATTATATCGGTTCCTAAAACTACTTCTTCTTAAAGTCAATCGTTTAAAAGATATACGCTTCCAAAGTGGTAAAATGTGTCCCCCCTCTCTAACTTTTATAATAGAATAAAAAAAATATGCTGTAGGTTTTAATGAAAAATTTCATTAAAATGGTTTGAATGACATCGGGTCAGTAGTTTTTGAGATTTAGCACATTTTCTAAAACCGCAAATATAACTTTGTATTTCATACAAACACTATGAAAAACAAAGTTATTTGGCGTAGTTACTACGGAACCCTTCATGGACGAGTCTGACTCGCATTTGACCAATTTTTACGAATGAGCCCACTCTTGACCTCGTTCTCGCCTGATGGTAACCGATAGATGAGGTCTACAATGGAACGAGCGAGCTCAGAAGATACCTATTTACTTTTGCTTTAAAGACTCTAAGATGGCAGGGAAAACAGAAGCCGGCAGAGAATTCCACAGCTTGGCTGTGCGCACAATAAATGTGGAGGAGAAGCGCTTGACAAGACGGTATATCAACCAAGTTCGAGCTTGTATTGTTAGATACGATGAGATATTATAATTATACGAACTCAGTGGAGTGGCCTGCAGGAATACAGCAACCGCTCTTGAAGATCCTAGACGATAAGAATAGCTTACCAAGTTTGGGTCCATTCTGTTTGGTAGGTGTGTAATTTCGTGGTTTTCGGGGTCGCTAATAACGTATGGGGTTCAAAATCAAAGATTTCGCCAATTAAACTGTTCACCGTGTGTTTCATTTCCTTGGTATGATAGCATTAGCGATCTTGACAAAAGCTGGGTGGAACAATATTTTAATATTAAAAATCAATTTGAAAAATCATTTTTAAATATATGAGGAATGAGCTCGTAACTCCATATTTCTTACCCGTCTTGGGATAAATCAATTCTGGAAGAAGACAATTTTTGTAAAATCGAATTAAGTGGGTTTCCATTTTTTCCTTTCAGAATTAAAAGTCCTTTTCAATGATTTCAAACTTTAATTTACCAGTCTTGCCTAGTAATACGCAACTGCCCTTGAATTTGATAATACCATTTATGTTTTTTTTTAATAAAAATACCCAAATTGCTACAGGTATGCCTATAATATTTGAAGAGTTCCTGCGATTTCTCCAGGATTCCATCGTCAGATCCTGACTTCATGACAATGGAACGAACTAGAAAGTATACCTTTTCAAATAAAAAAGAATTTTCCAAATAGGTCCAGTAGTCTTCGAGTAATCGGAGAACATACATAAAAAAAAACAGATTCCGAATAAGTGAGGACCTCCTCCATTTTTTGAAGTTGATTAAAAAGTGTTTCTGTCACAAACCAAACAGTAATACAATAAAATATATTGAAACATTAGTGGTTTCCAAATTGCTGCCACAAAAAGTACTACAAATCTGTTGGTCAGATCTTTCCGGACGCTCTTCGTGTGTACTGCGAGTATCGCGACTGCCTCCATAAATCCTGTGTAAAGAGGACCAGATCGTTTTGATGGTCGCAATAAAATGACACATATTTACAACTAGCTTTTGCCCGCGACTTCGACCGCGTGTATCTCGGAAAATATCCCATCAGTATATATGTGGAGAACATAGCGCCGTCCGATGTAACTGTACAAACTCAAATGACTACTATATATCATTGCCGTGTATTTGGTGAAAACCGTATCAAAATCTTATGTGCTTTTTATCGCGTTCAAACAGACAGACAGACGCGAGGTGGCGGGAGGTCTCTGTTTAGATAAAATTTATTATGGTAGTTACGATCTAATAACAAATATTTTTTGACCACATGTCCAAATACCGTCCCGTTATCCTACACCGGTTCCCGCTCGTGCACCTCCGCTGACCTTGATCACCGACTGGAGGAAAGTAAGTAAAAACAGTAATGAGGTAAATGCAATTAAAGAAATTGGTCAGTTGCATTTTTGCGACACTTGCACTAAATATCTCATGGTGGCAGTTCTAATTTTGTGAAAAGTTTTAGTGATGGATTTTACTTCCGAAGGTATGTACTATATTATTTTCTTATTAGAATATTTTAATGTGTCATAAAATAGACTATCTGTGAATTCACAAAAAAGGCATGTTTTTCTTTGTTTTCGAACTTATCAGGCTTTTGGGGTATTAATGACAGCTGCAGAGGTTACTGCACGGTCAACTGGACATAAAAACGTTGCCAGAGTTATAAAGGACATTCGCGAGAATCCAGCTTCTGCAAGTACATGCATTAGCCTTCAACAACCAAGTGCTGTGCAAGTGATAGACTGCTAAGTAATGACGAGGCATTAGCGTATTATATTGATTCAAAATCAACAACTCACTCATATAAACAGACTAGAAAGTGGATTATGAAAATCGGGCATCACGTGTTTCCATCATATGATTGCATTGTTAAATCAAAAAAAGCATATTATCCTTCTGAGGAGCACATTGTTTTGACACAATCTCGAGCAGAAATTGAGCTACAAGCTATTTTGAATAAAACAGCAGAACGTTTAGTAGAAGCTCAGAGAGAAGTTGTCACAAGTGTGCTCCCCAATCTAATACCCAATTCATCGTTTATCACACAGCATCTCTTATAAGTAAATGGGGATGTGACGGAAGTTCCGGTCATAGTGCTTACAAACAAAGATTTGAAAACAGCGAAGGCACTGATGAGTTCCTTTTTGTTTATTCGTTGGTTCCTCTAAGGTTAATCGACGAGAGTAACAACATTATCTGGCAAAATCCTCGTCCATCATCGACGATGTTTTGTCGTCCAATTAAATTCATTTTTGCCAAAGAAACAACGGAATTGACAAAAATCGAAACAAATAAGGTTTTGGGATAAATAAACGACTACTTGGAGGCTACATCTTATGATCTTGGTGGTTCTGAAATTTCTGTTAAGCACAAGCTTCTGCTGACTATGACTGATGGAAAAGTGTGCAATGCTTTGACAGAGACACATTCATCGCAGAAATGCTATATTTGTGGGGCCACTCCCAGAATGATGAATCAAGATAATTTTGGCTTGGGTTTGTCAACATTACATGCTTGGATTCGTTCGTTTGAGTGCTTTTTACACATTAGTTATAAGTTAGATATTAAGAAATGGCAAGCTAGGTCTTCAGAGGAAAAATCAAGTGGAAAACAACGATCAGACGAAATCAAACAACGATTCAAGCATGAAACGGGATTAATTGTGGACAAGCCAAAGCCAGGATTTAGTTCCACAAATGATAGAAACAAAGCTCGACGTTTTTTCGGGAACCCCGAACTGAGTGCTCAGATCACAGGATTGGATGTTATAATCATCAAACACTTTGATGTATTGTTGAGGACATTGTCTTCTGGCTTCGAGATAAATCTTGTTGAATTCAAAAAGCCGAAGAAGAAACAGCAAGTGCTTCCCCTTGCTTCTCAATGGCGTCGCTCCAGATATTAATGGCATACGCTAGAAGATCCCCAGTTGACCGGTTTTTTGCGAAAACCGTATTGTCGGTCACTGAGGATATCGTTGGCTTCTAGGTATGCCAGGAGCTTACTATTAAGTACACGCTCCATACTCTTACAGAGTATGGACGTGACTGAAATAGGCCTGTAGTTGGCCGGGTCAGCACGACTGCCCTTTTTGGGTACAGGCTGAACATTAGCCAGCTTCCATGCTTTCAGCACCTTTCCAGTCATCTAGCGAAAGGCGAAACAGGCGTGTCAAGATTGGAGACAATTCAGGCGCACAAGTTCTATGAACAATTGCTGGTATCCCGTCGGGGCCACTAGCTTTGTTCACGTCAAGATTACGCAGCACTCTACGGACGTCCTTCTGATGAATGCGAATGTCCAACATACACGTCTCGCATCCAATAGGAGCATCAGGAGGGTGAGCGCCACTACTATCCAGACGTGAAAACTCCGCAAAGAGGGCGGCAAACAAGTTTGCTGGTTTGAGCAGTGGTTACCACCACTGCTCAAACCTGACGGGTCTACACTACCGTGAGGGACGACAGAAGTTGAATTCGACCGACTTTGCCAGGGACCAAAACGCTTTGCTGCCAGCAGGATATGAAGCGAGTTTGTTCCCGATTCGGCTAACGTGGTCAAACCGAACCCTACGCAAAACCTTCTTGCTGGACTTGGCAGCCCTGTTGAAGGCTCTCTTCTTCTGATCCACGTCATTTGCTTTGCAGTTTCGAGCATCGACCCATGCTAAGTATGCCCCGTGTTTAAGCGCTTCAGCGCGATCACATTCGGCGCCAAATCAAGGTCGAGCTTTGCCGGACCAATGTGGAGTACTACATACCGTTCTCTGACCTAACAATTTAGGTCAGAGAACGGTATGTAGTACTCCATCCCCTGTCGCAAAACATCTACCACGGCGTTTGCGCACGACGATGAATCATTTGAAGAAAAGCAAGTAGGCTGCCAAGGATAACATGCAAAGAAAGATCGCATGCCATCCCAATCCGCTGACTTATATCGCCAAACCCGCCGAATGACTTTAAGGCTAAGATCGGGCGGAGAGGAGACGGGTACAGACTTCACCAGACAGTGGTCGGAACTACCAACGGTGAAGATATCGTTACCGAGTTGCGGTCTGGATCTGTAGTCAGTAGAAGGTCCAAGCAATTGGCTTTGTGTGACTCAACATCCGGCACCCTCGTTGCTCCCTGGACCAGCTGAGTGAGATTTAATGCAAGTGCAAGATTGTGCGTCTCTCGCCCAGCATGGTCCATGCACTGGTATGGGAAGAGCCACTCCTGGTGATGGGCATTAAAGTCCTCCAGTAACACGAACTGAGCTGCTGGGCCGCATCTGCCGCCTCACTGATGTATTGTGTGAGCCTGGTTCTCTCATGATCTCCTCTGTGCGAGCGGTAGACACAAGCATAGATAATTTTGTCTATGTCCGTGTCCACCAGAGCCCAAAGTGTAGAAAACCTGGAGTCCTCAAGGTTCCGGAGACGCCAATAGCAGATGTCGTCGCGGGCGTACATACATACCGCCGCACGTGGTTTAAAGTTGTGCTCCAAGGTAAACCCTGGGTATGAAAGATACGACACGTCTGATGGACATCAGATCTGCGTCTCCGAAAGAAACAGCAGAGCAGGTTTCAGTCTCGAGGTGGTGGTAGACTGCGACGAGATTTGAGTGCAGACCTCGGATATTACTGAGGTGCACTTTGAGAGAGAGGGAGTGCAGCCGCTGTTTAACTTTTTATTCAATTTCATGATTTAGAGAGTGAAGAGGAGAGAAGAAGGAAGTGAAGTGGGGCTTCACGCTGTTAACCTCCAGACCCACACTAGACGGATGGTATTGTTTGGGGAACTAGTCTGGAGACTGCGGGGACGCCCAAGCCCCCCCGGGAATGACCATCGGGCCCTCTCATCTGGTCGCCACCAGCACGATGGTGCATTCCGGGATGTTTCGACAGTTGGTGGGGCAGCCTGTCATGTGTGGCTGGCACACTACTTGGGCCCCCAACTACCTGCGGTCGGCCAGCGGCGCACCGTGCCTCGGATCCGCTCCTCTCCGCGACTAGTCTCCCGATACGTCCGCACTAGTGCGAGCCAGATTGGTCTTTCAGCAGTGAAGCAACTACTTTGACCCAACTCCTTGATAGGCTACACAGGGTATCGTACCGGATAGTGTTGCCCAAACGAGAGTCTCGCAAGAGTCTTGCAATTAGCGATTATCCTATTGCTATTTATTAAACGGTAGTTGAGATCTCAGAACAATGTAACAGACTCTCTGTTACATTGTTCTGAGATCTCAACTACCGTTTAATAAATTGCAATAGGCAACACTAGTATCGGAACACAGCTAGGCCGTTTGGCGGTACGTCTTTGCCCTGTGGGTGGTCACAAGCCTGCAGTTTTAACCTGCCACCTGTTTGATGTCACCTGATTAGCACCACCCGAGGGCCACGTGTAGGGATTTGCAAACGGGTATCCTCTGACGGACACGGGTGACTCAGCCCCCAAAGCTGTCTGTCTGTCTGTCTGTCTGTCCGTCCGTATGTCACAGCTATTTTATTCCGAAACTATTAGGACTATACATGTGAAACTTGATAGGTAGATGTATTCTGTGAACCGCTTTCCGATTATAAGAAAAAACTTAAAAAATATTTAAAATAAAGGGGGGCTCCCCACACATAGAACTAAAACTGAAAATATTTTTTTTTCATGAAACCTATGCGTGTGTGGTATCTATAGACAGGTATTTAAAAATGACATTAAAGTTTCTAAAAGGATATTTTCATAAAGTAAATTGTTTAAAAGATGAACGCTTCCAAAGTGGAAAAATGTGTGTGTGTGTCCCCTCTAACTTCTATAATAAATAATGGAGTGAAAAATCTAAAAAAATACATATATCTGTAGATCTTAGTATAAACTTTCAACCAAAATTAGTTTGAACGAGATCGGGTCAGCAATTTTTGATATACAGCATATTTTCTAAAACCGCAAATATAACTTTGTAATTCATACAACTACTATGAAAAACAAAGTTATTTGGCGTAGTTGTAAAAAATGTAAATAAGCTAGTTTTAAGAAATTTGCAAGTTATTTCTTTTGTCTATTAAATATACATATTATGTTATATTATTATAGTTACTTCGGAACCCTTCATGGGCGAGTCTGCCTTGCACTTGGCCAATTTTTTGGGGGGGAAAATCATCAAAATGACTCCTTTCGCTCTGGGTGTAGCGGAAAGTAGTGTCAGACGAATACTGAATAAAAACCCACTCTGTTCCTTCAGTTGCCCTTGTGATCCGGGGCTGCGGTGTCTATACATATATATGTCTGTAGATCTTAGTATAACCTTTCAACCAAAATTAGTTTGAACGAGATCGGGTCAGCAATTTGTGAGATACAGCATATTTTCTAAAACCGCAAATATAACTTTGTAATTCATACAAACACTATGAAAAACAAAGTTATTTGGCGTAGTTGCAAAAAATGTAAATAAGCTAGTTTTAAGAAATTTGTAAGTATTTTTTTGTCAAATAAATATACATATTACTTATATTATATCATTATAGTTACTTATTATTATATATATATATATATATATATATATATATATATATATATATATATATATATATATATTGTAGTTTATTATATAAATATATAACAAAAAATATCATGAAAAAAATCATTTTAACTAAAAATAAGACAGATTTCCAAAAATAACAAGTTGGAAGTATTTTTTTTGTTTTTAGTGTTTTGGTTTGTCGACTAGTGCTTTACCTAGTTACAAAAGCCTAAATGTAAACTACTTATCACCATTTACAAAATATTGCTTTTCCTGATGCAGAGCCGTTCATTTTTGAGGAGTTCTTCAGGTACTTCACCATCAGCTCAACTTCACCATATACATTTTAACAAGTATAAAGTGATTAACAACCATATTCTAGTAATCGAATCGCAACCCATGAAATACTTATAATTGAGTAGTTCCAGTAGCCGTCTGTGGTCTTCATCATCAGTTCCACTTCACCGAATGGTATTTTCCGAGAGCAACTACACAAGTTACTTTAAAAAATAATAATATTTGAAGAGTTCCCTCGATTTCGACAGGATTCCATCATCAGATCCTGACTTGATGACGATGGGACCACCTGGAAATATACCTACCAGGTGCCTTTCAAATAAAAAAATATTTTTTCAAATCGGTCTAGTTACGAGTAATCGGGGAACATACATTTAAAAAAAAACCGAGTCGTTTGCACCCATTAAAAAAATCGGTATCATCTTGGGTTTAGACATTTGTTCAAAAAAGATAACAATTATTCCCAAACAATAGATAAAAAACTTACTTTCTCAAGTTGCTCATATAAAATGCGTAAAGTATCGAAATAAGTATTGTGTAGTATTATGAATTATTTTGTGTTCGTACAGCGATCTATTTTTAGACAAATTTCTGTTGACAAGCGACATAGCGACCACTCACGAAGGCGGCTGACCGCGTATTAAAATTTCTTTACACTTTTCTGTCCAATAAATCTAAACAGTGACCAACGAAAATAACCCTTAATGCGACCAGTTAGGATTCATGCGCTGTAGCAAAATATGTGAAAAATTTAAAAGGGATTTTATTTTTTTGTGAAGCTATTTGTTACATTTTCGTTATTATTAATAGGCTCATTTTGAGGTAATTATATCTGCTAGCCTGTGGTATTTTTTAAGAATCAAAATATGTAAATGTTTAGCAGAAAAAGAATCCTAAACTTAACCCTTTTTCCTCAACTTTGTATGCAGAGGTTTTGAAAAATCGTGTTTACAATACTAAAAACCATATTTTTTGTATTTTAAACACGGCTGCTTTGGAGATAAAGAAGTAATCTATCTATTGCAACTGTTAGTTTTGTTTGAATTTCTTTATATTAGTCGCAAAAGGCACCCAAAAACAGCTTATTTACGTCAGATTCGAACTTACGTCCTTAAAGGATGATATGATAGTATGAAGTAAGATAGTTGGTTTAGAACAATTTGCACTTGTCTTATAACTTATTTAAGGACGCATGTTCAAAATTGATAGGTATCAAATCGCATCACTACATAGACAAGGCTCAAACACACACAAACGTACGAATAGCTCCGCGAATTATGGGTACTTAAAGTCATTTTGATACTTTAGATTATTTAATTTTTTTTTAATGGCTTCATGGTTGCTTTTATTTTGTGTGCTGTTTGATGTCATGAAATTATTGGAGTGACTTGTAGGTACACTTCGATGACTGGTACTGGATCTCTTTGACAACAAGATGTAAATGTGCAGTTTTTTTTTATTATGGTTTCGTAGCCGATTGGCAAAAAACAGAACCCTTATAGTTTCGTCATGTCTGTCTATCTGCCCGTCCGTCCGTAAGTCACAGCCATTTTATTTCGAAACTGTTATGACTACCTACATGTGAAACTTGGTAGGTAGATGTATTCTGTTCCGCCGAGTTGAACCGCTTTCCGATTGATAGACAAAAATATATAAATTTAAGGGGGGCTCCTCATACATGGAACTGAACCTAAAAATATTTTTAAGCTATTGCATAGCTTTTATCGCGGGCTTTGAGCGCGACGACCGAATCAAGAAATTCCGTAACGAAAATAAAACCTAATACGGTCGAATATGGTCAGTTATTTCAATTCGGGTTACTAACGTTCTATTAGCGTGTTTAGTAAAGAATCGGATTGGTAACCGTCAGTATTTTGGATCAAACCCAGGGTCTCATCATATCTTTTTATGATTTCTTTTTTATTGAAAGTACTTTTATATTATACTTACTAGCTTCTGCCCGCGACTTCGTTCGCGTGGAAGGGGGTTCCCGCGTAAATCCCGAACCCGTAGGAATTTCGGGATAAAAACTATCCTACGTCCTTCCCAGAGTCCTAAACTATTCCCACGCCAAATTTCATCTAAATCGGTTCAGCGGTTTAGGCGTGAAAAGGTAACACACAGACAGACAGAGTTACTTTCACATTTATAATATTAGTATGGATTTAGATATTTTGTAAATATTTTGTTGAATAAAATAAGAAACATTTTTTTATAGGAGAAAGAAAGTCTAAAATGTCAACGCCGCGAGAAATAGCTTAAAACTAAAAATGTGGTATTATTGACCCGGTAACTTGAATTAATATCAAAGAAAAAAAAATACTGCATAAATAAAAAAATATATAAATAATTATAATTGCATAAGTTGATAAAAAATGCTATGCAATAGCTTTACCGCGGCAGTCCCCGAGTGCCACACGGGTTTTTTTTGTTTTCATCAAACCTTTTCGTGTGCGGTATCTATAGACAGGTCTTTAAAAATTATATCGGTTCCTAAAACTACTTCTTCTTAAAGTCAATCGTTTAAAAGATATACGCTTCCAAAGTGCTAAAATGTGTCCCCCCTCTCTAACTTTTATAATAGAATAAAAAAAATAAAAAAAATATGCTGTAGGTTTTAATGAAAACTTTCATTAAAATGGTTTGAATGACATCGGGTCAGTAGTTTTTGAGATTTAGCACATTTTCTAAAACCGCAAATATAACTTTGTATTTCATACAAACACTATGAAAAACAAAGTTATTTGGCGTAGTTACTACGGAACCCTTCATGGACGAGTCTGACTCGCATTTGTCCAATTTTTACGAATGAGCCCACTCTTGACCTCGATCTCGCCTGATGGTAACCGATAGATGAGGTCTACAATGGAACGAGCGAGCTCAGAAGATACCTATTTACTTTTGCTTTAAAGACTCAAAGATGGCAACAGGGAACACAGAAGCCGGCAGAGAATTCCACAGCTTGACTGTGCGCACAATAAATGTGGAGGAGAAGCGCTTGACAAGACGGTATATCAACCAAGTTCGAGCTTGTATTGTTAGATACGATGAGATATTATAATTATACGAACTCAGTGGAGTGGCCTGCAGGAATACAGCAACCGCTCTTGAAGATCCTAGACGATAAGAATAGCTTATCAAGTTTGGGTCCATTCTGTTTGGTAGGTGTGTAATTTCGTGGTTTTCGGGGTCGCTAATAACGTATGGGGTTCAAAATCAAAGATTTCGCCAATTAAACTGTTCACCATGTGTTTCATTTCCTTGGTATGATAGCATTAGCGATCTTGACAAAAGCTGGGTGGAACAATATTTTAATATTAAAAATCAATTTCTTATGTTTAATATATTCTTGGAATATATGAGGAATGAGCTCGTAACTCCATATTTCTTACCCGTCTTGGGATCAATCAATTCTGGAAGAAGACAATTTTTGTAAAATCGAATTAAGTGGGTTTCCATTTTTTCCTTTCAGAATTAAAAGTCCTTTTCAATGATTTCAAACTTTAATTTACCAGTCTTGCCTAGTAATACGCAACTGCCCTTGAATTTGATAATACCATTTATGTTTTTTAATAAAAATACCTAAATTGCTACAGGTGTGCCTATAATATTTGAAGAGTTCCTGCGATTTCTCCAGGATTCCATCGTCAGATCCTAACTTCATGACAATGGAACGAACTAGAAAGTATACCTTTTCAAATAAAAAAGAATTTTCCAAATAGGTCCAGTAGTCTTCGAGTAATCGGAGAACATACATAAAAAAAACAGATTCCGAATAAGTGAGGACCTCCTCCATTTTTTGAAGTTGATTAAAAAGTTTCTGTCACAAACCAAACAGTAATACAATAAAATATATTGAAACATTAGTGGTTTCCAAATTGCTGCCACAAAAAGTTCTACAAATCTGTTGGTCAGATCTTTCCGGACGCTCTTCGTGTGTACTGCGAGTATCGCGACTGCCTCCATAAATCTTGTGTAAAGAGGACCAGATCGTTTTGATGGTCACAATAAAATGACACATATTTACAACTAGCTTTTGCCCGCGACTTCGACCGCGTGTATCTCGGAAAATATCCCATCAGTATATTTATGTGGAGAACATAGCGCCGTCCGATGTAACTGTACAAACTCAAATGACTACTATATATCATTGCCGTGTATTTGGTGAAAACCGTATCAAAATCTTGTGCTTTTTATCGCGTTCAAACAGACAGACAGACGCGAGGTGGCGGGAGGTCTCTGTTTAGATAAAATTTATTATGGTAGTTACGATCTAATAACAAATATGTTTGACCACATGTCCAACTACCGTCCCGTTATCCTACACCGGTTCCCGCTCGTGCACCTCCGCTGACCTTGATCACCGACTGGAGGAAAGTAAGTGAAAAACAGTAATGAGGTAAATGCAATTAAAGAAATTGGTCAGTTGCATTTTTGCGATACTTGCACTAAATATCTCATGGTGGCAGTTCTAATTTTGTGAAAAGTTTTAGTGATGGATTTTACTTCCGAAGGTATGTACTATATTATTTTCTTATTAGAATATTTTAATGTGTCATAAAATAGACTATCTGTGAATTCACAAAAAAGGCATGTTTTTCTTTGTTTTCGAACTTATCAGGCTTTTGGGGTATTAATGACAGCTGCAGAGGTTACTGCACGGTCAACTGGACATAAAAACGTTGCCAGAGTTATAAAGGACATTCGCGAGAATCCAGCTTCTGCAAGTACATGCATTAGCCTTCAACAACCAAGTGCAAGTGATAGACTGCTAAGTAATGACGAGGCATTAGCGTATTATATTGATTCAAAATCAACAACTCACTCATATAAACAGACTAGAAAGTGGGTTATGAAAGTCGGGCATCACGTGTTTCCATCATATGATTGCATTGTTAAATCAAAAAAAGCATATTATCCTTCCGAGGAGCACATTGTTTTGACACAATCTCGAGCAGAAATTGAGTTACAAGCTATTTTGAATAAAACAGCAGAACGTTTAGTAGAAGCTCAGAGAGAAGTTGTCACAAGTGTGCTCCCCAAACTAATACCCAATTCATCGTTTATCACACAACATCTCTTATAAGTAAATGGGGATGTGACGGAAGTTCCGGTCATAGTGCTTACAAACAAAGATTTGAAAACAGCGAAGGCACTGATGAGTTCCTTTTTGTTTATTCGTTGGTTCCTCTAAGGTTAATCGACGAGAGTAACAACATTATCTGGCAAAATCCTCGTCCATCATCGACGATGTTTTGTCGTCCAATTAAATTCATTTTTGCCAAAGAAACAACGGAATTGACAAAAATCGAAACAAATTAGGTTTTGGGATAAATAAACGACTACTTGGAGGCTACATCTTATGATCTTGGTGGTTCTGAAATTTCTGTTAAGTACAAGCTTCTGCTGACTATGACTGATGGAAAAGTGTGCAATGCTTTGACAGAGACACATTCATCGCAGAAATGCTATGTTTGTGGGGCCACTCCCAGAATGATGAATCAAGATAATTTTGGCTTGGGTTTGTCAACATTACATGCTTGGATTCGTTCGTTTGAGTGCTTTTTACACATTAGTTATAAGTTAGATATTAAGAAATGGCAAGCTAGGTCTTCAGAGGAAAAAGCAAGTGTAAAACAACGATCAGACGAAATCAAACAACGATTCAAGCATGAAACGGGATTAATTGTGGACAAGCCAAAGCCAGGATTTAGTTCCACAAATGATAGAAACAAAGCTCGACGTTTTTTCGGGAACCCCGAACTGAGTGCTCAGATCACAGGATTGGATGTTATAATCATCAAACACTTTGATGTATTATTGAGGACATTGTCTTCTGGCTTCGAGATAAATCTTGTTGAATTAAAAAAGCCGAAGAAGAAACAGCAAGTGCTTCCCCTTGCTTCTCAATGGCGTCGCTCCAGATATTAATGGCATACGCTAGAAGATCCCCAGTTGACCGGTTTTTTGCGAAAACCGTATTGTCGGTCACTGAGGATATCTTGGCTTCTAGGTATGCCAGGAGCTTACTATTAAGTACACGCTCCATACTCTTACAGAGTATGTACGTGACTGAAATAGGCCTGTAGTTGGCCGGGTCAGCACGACTGCCCTTTTTGGGTACAGGCTGAACGTTAGCCAGCTTCCATGCTTTCAGCACCTTTCCAGTCATCTAGCGAAAGGCGAAACAGGCGTGTCAAGATTGGAGTCAATTCAGGCGCACAAGTTCTATGAACAATTGCTGGTATCCCGTCGGGGCCACTAGCTTTGTTCACGTCAAGATTACGCAGCACTCTACGGACGTCCTTCTGATGGATGCGAATGTCCAACATACACGTCTCGCATCCAATAGGAGCATCAGGAGGGTGAGCGCCACTACTATCCAGACGTGAAAACTCCGCAAAGAGGGCGGCAAACAAGTTTACACGGGTCTACACTACCGTGAGGGACGACAGACGTTGAATTCGACCGACTTTGCCAGGGACCAAAACGCTTTGCTGCCAGCAGGATATGAAGCGAGTTTGTTCCCGATTCGGCTAACGTGGTCAAACCGAACCCTCCGCAAAACCTTCTTGCTGGACTTGGCAGCCCTGTTGAAGGCTCTCTTCTTCTGATCCACGTCATTTGCTTTGCAGTTTCGAGCATCGACCCATGCTAAGTATGCCCCGTGTTTAAGCGCTTCAGCGCGATCACATTCGGCGCCAAATCAAGATCGAGCTTTGCCGGACCAATGTGGAGAACTACATACCGTTCTCTGACCTAACAATTTAGGTCGGAGAACGGTATGTAGTACTCCATCCCCTGTCGCAAAACATCTACCACGGCGTTTGCGCACGACGATGAATCATTTGAAGAAAAGCAAGTAGGCTGCCAAGGATAACATGCAAAGAAAGATCGCATGCCATCCCAATCCGCTGACTTATATCGCCAAACCCGCCGAATGACTTTAAGGCTAAGATCGGGCGGAGAGGAGACGGGTACAGACTTCACCAGACAGTGGTCGGAACTACCTAACGGTGAAGATATCGTTACCGAGTAGCGGTCTGGATCTGTAGTCAGTAGAAGGTCCAAGCAATTGGCTTTGTGTGACTCAACATCCGGCACCCTCGTTGCTCCCTGGACCAGCTGAGTGAGATTTAATGCAAGTGCAAGATTGTGCGTCTCTCGCCCAGCATGGTCCGTGCACTGGTATGGGAAGAGCCACTCCTGGTGATGGGCATTAAAGTCCTCCAGTAACACGAACTGAGCTACTGGGCCGCATCTGCCGCCTCACTGATGTATTGTGTGAGCCTGGTTCTCTCATGATCTCCGCTGTGCGAGCGGTAGACACAAGCATAGATAATTTTGTCTATGTCCGTGTCCACCAGAGCTCAAAGTGTAGAAAACCTGGAGTCCTCAAGGTTCCGGAGACGCCAATAGCAGATGTCGTCGCGGGCGTACATACATACCGCCGCACGTGGTTTAAAGTTGTGCTCCAAGGTAAACCCTGGGTATGAAAGATACGACACGTCTGATGGACATCTGATCTGCGTCTCCGAAAGAAACAGCAGAGCAGGTTTCAGTCTCGAGGTGGTGGTAGACTGCGGCGAGATTTGAGTGCAGACCTCGGATATTACTGAGGTGCACTTTGAGAGAGAGGGAGTGCAGCCGCTGTTTAACTTTTTATTCCATTTCATGATTTAGAGAGTGAAGAGGAGAGAAGAAGGAAGTGAAGTGAGGCTTCACGCTGTTAACCTCCAGACCCACACTAGACGGATGGTATTGATTGGGGAACTAGTCTGGAGACTGCGGGGACGCCCAAGCCCCCCCGGGAATGACCATCGGGCCCTCTCATCTGGTCGCCACCAGCACGATGGTGCATTCCGGGATGTTTCGACAGTTGGTGGGGCAGCCTGTCATGTGTGGCTGGCACACTACTTGGGCCCCCAACTACCTGCGGTCGGCCAGCGGCGCACCGTGCCTCGGAACCGCTCCTCTCCGCGACTAGTCTCCCGATACGTCCGCACTAGTGCGAGCCAGATTGGTCTTTCAGCAGTGAAGCAACTACTTCGACCCAACTCCTTGATGGCTACACAGGGCATCGTACCGGATAGTGTTGGTACGGTAACGGTAGTTGAGATCTCAGAACAATGTAACAGACTCTCTGTTACATTGTTCTGAGATCTCAACTACCGTTTAATAAATAGCAATAGGATAATCGCTAATTGCAAGACTCTTGCGAGACTCTCGTTTGGGCAACACTAGTACCGGAACACAGCTAGGCCGTTTGGCGGTACGTCTTTGCCCTGTGGGTGGTCACAAGCCTGCAGTTTTAACCTGCCACCTGTTTGATGTCACCTGATTAGCACCACCCGAGGGCCACATGTAGGGATTTGCAAACGGGTATCCTCTTACGGACACGGGTGACTCGGCCCCCAAAGCTGTCTGTCTGTCTGTCTGTCTGTCCGTCCGTATGTCACAGCTATTTTATTCCGAAACTATTAGGACTATACATGTGAAACTTGATAGGTAGATGTATTCTGTGAACCGCTTTCCGATTTTAAGAAAAAGCTTAAAAAATATTTAAAATAAAGGGGGGCTCCCCACACATAGAACTAAAACTGAAAATATTTTTTTTTTTCATGAAACCTATGCGTGTGTGGTATCTATAGACAGGTATTTAAAAATGAAATTAAAGTTTCTAAAAGGACATTTTCATAAAGTAAATTGTTAAAAAAAATTTACCACTTTGGAAGCGTTCATCTTTTAAAGATGAACGCTTCCAAAGTGGTAAAATGTGTGTGTGTGTGTCCCCTCTAACTTCTATAATAATGGAGTGAAAAATCTAAAAAATACATATATCTGTAGATCTTAGTATAAACTTTCAACCAAAATTAGTTTGAACGAGATCGGGTCAGCAATTTTTGATATACAGCATATTTTCTAAAACCGCAAATATAACTTTGTAATTCATACAACTACTATGAAAAACAAAGTTATTTGGCGTAGTTGTAAAAAATGTAAATAAGCTAGTTTTAAGAAATTTGCAAGTTATTTCTTTTGTCTATTAAATATACATATTATGTTATATTATTATAGTTACTTCGGAACCCTTCATGGGCGAGTCTGCCTTGCACTTGGCCAATTTTTTGGGGGGGAAAATCATCAAAATGACTCCTTTCGCTCTGGGTGTAGCGGAAAGTAGTGTCAGACGAATACTGAATAAAAACCCACTGTGTTCCTTCAGTTGCCCTTGTGATCCGGGGCTGCGGTGTCTATACATATATATGTCTGTAGATCTTAGTATAACCTTTCAACCAAAATTAGTTTGAACGAGATCGGGTCAGCAATTTGTGAGATACAGCATATTTTCTAAAACCGCAAATATAACTTTGTAATTCATACAAACACTATGAAAAACAAAGTTATTTGGCGTAGTTGCAAAAAATGTAAATAAGCTAGTTTTAAGAAATTTGTAAGTATTTTTTTGTCAAATAAATATACATATTACTTATATTATATCATTATAGTTACTTACTACTATATATATATAGTAGTTTATTATATAAATATATAATAAAAAATATCATGAAAAAAATAATTTTAACTAAAAATAAGACAGATTTCCAAAAATAACAAGTTGGAAGTATTTTTTTTTGTTTTTAGTGTTTTGGTTTGTCGACTAGTGCTTTACCTAGTTACAAAAGCCTAAATGTAAACTACTTATCACCATTTACAAAATATTGCTTTTCCTGATGCAGAGCCGTTCATTTTTGAGTTCTTCAGGTACTTCACCATCAGCTCAACTTCACCATATACATTTTAACAAGTATAAAGTGATTAACAACCATATTCTAGTAATCGAATCGCAACCCATGAAATACTTATAATTGAGTAGTTCCGGTAGCCGTCTGTGGTCTTCATCATCAGTTCCACTTCACCGAATGGTATTTTCCGAGAGCAACTACACAAGTTACTTTAAAAAATAATAATATTTGAAGAGTTCCCTCGATTTCGACAGGATTCCATCATCAGATCCTGACTTGATGACGATGGGACCACCTGGAAATATACCTACCAGGTGCCTTTCAAATAATAAAAATAATTTTTCAAATCGGTCTAGTTACGAGTAATCGGGGAACATACATTTAAAAAAAACCGAGTCGTTTGCACCCATTAAAAAAATCGGTATCATCTTGGGTTTAGACATTTGTTCAAAAAAGATAACAATTATTCCCAAACAATGGATAAAAAACTTACTTTCTCAAGTTGCTCATATAAAATGCGTAAAGTATCGAAATAAGTATTGTGTAGTATTATGAATTATTTTGTGTTCGTACAGCGATCTATTTTTAGACAAATTTCTGTTGACAAGCGACATAGCGTCCACTCACGAAGGCGGCTGACCGCGTATTAAAATTTCTTTACACTTTTCTGTCCAATAAATCTAAACAGTGACCAACGAAAATAACCCTTAATGCGACCAGTTAAGATTCATGCGCTGTAGCAAAATATGTGAAAAATTTAAAAGGGATTTTATTTTTTTGTGAAGCTATTTGTTACATTTTCGTTATTATTGATAGGCTCATTTTGAGGTAATTATATCTGCTAGCCTGTGGTATTTTTTAAGAATCAAAATATGTAAATGTTTAGCAGAAAAAGAATCCTAAACTTAACCCTTTTTCCTCAACTTTGTATGCAGAGGTTTTGAAATATCGTGTTTACAATACTAAAAACCATATTTTTTGTATTTTAAACACGGCTGCTTTGGAGATAAAGAAGTAATCTATCTATTGCAACTGTTAGTTTTGTTTGAATTTCTTTATATTAGTCGGAAAAGGCACCCAAAAACAGCTTATTTACGTCAGATTCGAACTTACGTCCTTAAGGCACTACAATTGTGAAGAACAGCTTGTCGATGAGGCGATGGTTGAACAATAACAGTGGCCATCTTAGCTTATCAAGATACAAATATAATATATTATTGTTATATTATAATAATAATATATTTTTTTGCTAAAAACATGGTGATACAAAATACTAAATTGGTACATGTTTTGTTTGTAACAAGCGTGCAAATTATTTGTACATTTATGATCAACGTAAGTACAGAATTGTCTTATACTTAAAAATCATATAGAAAATAATAAGATGAGTCATTGGCCTCCCTTTCCTAAACTAAGCAGAAAACCTGTCTGTATCTTAGGAAAGAGAGCCCTTGGGTCTAATTAGTGTTACACAAAAATATCAGTACATGCAGTGGGCGAACAAACTACATTGATACATTAAATAATTTGTATGTATGTAATATTGTATGATTATTATTTTTTTAATTTCGATGTTGGGATTTTTTTGATATTGTAGAATTATTCCTATAAACTAGTATTATACGTGTTTTAATTTATGATCGTATTGTCGTCTCCACTCTGTATATGTCTCTCTGTGTGAGCGTCTGATATTTGTGTGAGTGCGTGTGCCAGTTTGTGAGCGTGTGTGTGTGTGTGTGTGTGTGTGTGTGTGTGTGTGTGTGTGTGTGTGTGTGCATTTGTGCGTGTGTGAGTGCATTTGTGCGTGTGTGAGTGCATTTGTGTGTGTGTGTTTATGGGAGAGTGAATTTGCGTGTGTGTTTGATTGATTGTCGTTAAGCCAATGGTCTCAGCTGTCATCTGTACATCTTTGACAGTCGCTACAGGAAGTCAGAAGTCAGAAGATCTGACATCAGACTTGCCAAAGATTATCGCGTTCTGCTGAGTCGTGGAGGACAGATAGACAGTCGCTTCAAGTAATATATAATTTCCCACCATACAAATATTTTTACAGGTTTATTATAGTGCCCGGCACGTAACTTGGCAAGAGTCGTTAGAGGCGCAGAAGTCGATTTTTAGGTGTCGGCGGTTGTCAGCGGGACGCGGGGTGTTATGTAGTCTCAACCCGAGCGCGCGATTGGTGCGTCAGTAGACTCAAGGCCTCTCGCACTGTGTCTACGCCCCGTTCGCTCCCGAATACACTGCGTGCACGAAATTTGTACCCTTTGTTTTGTTTTTGTTACGAGTTATTGTTATTCTTTTAAATTTAGTTTGTATTACGTTGATTACAATGCCAGGACCAAATACCGTTTTACGCAGGCATGCCAGAAAAATTGTATATAATGTGTATATTTCATGGAAAAAGAAGCTCAAATAAAAAAGTGACCGTAAAACGAACTTCAGAAAAAAGTTTTAGCGGCCTAGGGTAATCTGCAGAGGGCCGAAGCCTGCCGGGGTCGTGGGACTCATCCCGTTACCGTGGCCCCGGTACGTAAAGGGTTATTGAAGGAACACCGTGGATTTTAGTCAGTAAAAGTCTGACAGTCCCTCCCAACCTGCCCGGGGTGGGAGGACTTATTTGATAATTTTACCAAGTTAAAAAAAAGGGTAATTTAGGAACAGCTTTTAAATGTATATAGCACCTTATAAAGTCACGAATTTCTCTCCTTTCTTTATAATTTCCTTCAAAATAAACATGATTAAAAATAATTGATAACAATAACCATAGAATAATGATAAGCAATACAAAACCAACTTTTTGTTCCACTAAGTGCACGATGCGCGAACTTACCCCCACTACGCCAAATCCTTGCCAACTTACGTGCCGGAGACTATACCTTATACGATATTAAAAACTAAAGCTAAACAACAAAAAAACCAACAGCTTTCGATCTGACTACCTTTGCTACTACAATCACTATGTCTATGTCACAGTTGGGAAAAAATTTGCTGATAATGATATGTAAGAGACGTACCTCCACTATAGAACGGGTGATTCTGTTGATTCGCTTTGTGCGCCTCTTTGACGCCTTCCTTCTCTTTACTTGCTTGTCGCTCTAAGAACACCTGGAATGTTGAATTTAAAAAAATCTTATAGTTGTTATGTTATAAAAGGTAAGGAAGGCAAAAGACCGCGTGGTTGATCCCCTGCCCGATTGTGTGACCAAATAACAACCCTCACCGGAATTTCTATTGCAATTTCATTGCGCGTACAACTAAGGAGTTGAATTCCCTGACGGAGTCTGTATTTCCTGATAGCTATAATCGGCTTGGATCTAGAAACCAGCTGCAGGATTCGGGGGGTAAAACTGGATAAAACTGGTGGGACTTGGGTCCCCGATTATAACGCTACCACTCTTATTAAAAGGTAATGCATACTTTTCGAGAAAATTACAAAATAACTTTAATAAGTTTCTAACCTCAAATCAGCTAAAAGCGAAAATGGAACGTTAAAATGGGTGATTGTCAACCAAATGTGTCAAATATATTGTCTGTGGTGTAAAATATCATGCAAAATCTACGGCAAAATCGATAAAACGGAACGTAAAAAAAGACGCCGTTTGTGCTTCGACCAACAATTGTACAATTATTGTTGATCGAAGCACAAACGGCGGCGTGGTCTTTAAGTCAAGAGTGAATACGTTACTTCTAGGTAAATGTGGTTCATCTTCGACCACATCATCACTTACCATCAGAATGGCTTAGTGGCCAAACGCGAACCAATCATCAATAAAAAAAAAGAAACGGACGAATTGGAAGGTGCTATCACAATGAGGATATTTCATAAAAACCACCTTACACATGCCTTCATACTTTCACTAATGAAGGAAAGGAAATGTCATATTCGGCTTTATATAGGTCCAATGTGTAATAGGTATTAATAGTTATTTGTTATACAAGATTGCAAAGTTGCTTTTTAACCGCGTGCTCAATTTTGATGACCGAGCAAGCGAAGGATTCTAAAATTGAATCACGAGTGCAGCGAGTGATTCAAACATTAGAATCCTGAGCGTTAGCGAGGGAATCAAAAGAGCACGAGGTGAAAAATCTTTGCACTCGAGTGCAACACGTAACTTTTCATCTCACCTCAGCGAGGAAATGACTAAATGCAAAAAAAAAATTGCGCACAAAGCAAATTAAAAAAAAATTAAGTACACCAAGAAGGTTCCAGAGTCTCGAGTTTTTAACAAATTAAAAAAAGTTGTATGATAAATTCGGCCCCATGGAGGTAGAAGTAAATAGATTTAATGATGTTTTGAATTCACAAACTTTTATCCTCTAGCGGATAAAAACGGCTTTTGAACTCAGATATCGAAGAGCAAAAATACTCTTTCCGAGATGGGGGGATGAAAAATCCTTTTTAGCAAAACAATGTTTAGTTACAGACAAGAATATACTCGTAATATTAATTGTTTAGGTTAAGAAAATTACTGTAACTCTGGTCCAATAAAATTCTTATTCTTAAATAATACCTCCCCACGGATCGATTTCAAGGTCAAGTTGGAAAGGTATCTTTGACAATTGTTACAGGTAATTCAGAAGTTAGATAATCTGATACTGCTCTTGCCAAGGAGTATCATGTTAACCAGTTACTGGGTTGTAGAGGTCATACAGTCAGTTGCTTCATGTAAAACAGTAATACTCAACTGCACCTGGTTAGTTTGGAAGCTGACGGTGAGTCAGGTCAATTTCATTGTATGAGTGTGATGTGTCCCAACCAAATACAGTCACATGACGTCACATTATCTGGTATAAGGATGTCTTCCAGTCTTCACCGGAATGCGCATATTTTATCATTACTTTACAATATTCTGTTCAATCCAAGAACTCCCTTTTACCTCAAAGAACGTTTTAAGTTCCTTTGTGACACACATACTAGAGATTTGAGATCATCGGTAAATTTGACACTTTCAATGTCTGCACATTCCACAAAATTTTATGATTCATCGTATACGGTGCAGGCTACTCGTCTGTGGATGTCATATATTGAGACTGGCGAGATACATATGTGTTCTAAATTTTATAAACATATCTCAAACGGTTATTTAGATATTAACGTCCAAAAATCGTCATTTTTATGACTGACCTATAGATCAAAACTATAACCCAGTTCCAGATGACCTAGAAAGTTCAAATTTGGCATGAAGATAGGTAATTAGGTGAATACAAAGGAAAAAATCAGAAACTGGTAATTTTTTATCATTTTATTATAATTTTCACTTATAATTAGTGCCTGTAAATTTAAGATCTTTACGTGAATATATAACGAGTTAAATACCACCCTTAATTTTTTTTAATCCAAATATTTCCGTTTTTGTACTTATAAATAAGAATTTAGTAAATTTTCGTATTTATTACGCGTAACTAACCGTATTCTACAACCACTAGCGCCACCTATTATCTTAGAGGGTCTCTACACCATGGAGGCAAAACGCGTAAAAAGAATTCCGCATACTGAATGGGCAATTCATTCGAACATTTCAAAGGTACAAGAAAATATAGAAAATAACACAAAAAGGACAATTATACCCCGTAAACGTAGGAAAATACAGTAGTTTAACAAAAAACCATTTAGTATTAATTTTGTTATAAGTAACTACTTACTACTAATTTATGTACAAAAAAGTAATGATATCCCATGAAAAACATAAATGTGAAATGAGAGCCAAGTTCAATATTATCATAAATGCCTTGGTTGTTGACTTCAACAACAAAAGAAGTGAAATCTAAATGAGTGCCAAGTTCAATGGTCAGTCCTGAAATTTATTTATAACAACATAAAATATCATTTATTCTTATAACTTAGGAGAATATATTGTAGCCTAAGGTCTGACTTGGCTAGTTTTCATATACGAATTATATTAGAGCCTTTGCAAGTTCTAAACCTGTTACTTGTCGGTTCTTATTTTATTATTCCGAAAAACTGGCTTGCTGGTAGAAACTAACCATCGAACATAATAATTCGTATATATAAGAACTAGCCAGGTCAAACCTTTACCTTCACCAAGGCATTTATGATAATATTGAACTTGGCTCTCATTTCACATTTATGTTTTTCATGAGATAGCTATATATACTTATATTAACTACTTTAGTTACTTTATGTGTATATTATATACTTGAAGTAGGTACACTGAGTTTCCCCTGCCCTCTTTGTTTTATGTTCTTAAAGTCCACCCAATGGTTGTCTGGAAGATATCGCTATCAGCGATAAGACCGCCATTGTACCAATATTTTGCAGTATTGTAAATCAAGTGTTTGTTTAAATTATTGGTGTAAAATAAAGAGTATTCTATCTAAGGAATAAAATATTTCAAGTGTTGGTTGTTGAGCTTGTACTCATTACGTATCGTTGAGCTACTCACCGTGTAGTAGAAGTCGTGTATGTACGGCGTGCGGGTGTTGAGCTGTAGCAGTTGTATGTTGATGAGCCATTGCTTCTCCCTGAGGGTCATGAGACCCGCATAGTCGTCTGTATCGCTACCGCTTGCGTCGTCGCTGTTTATTGAGTGCCTGAAAGAGATTATACCATATTGAGCTCCTAAATTGAGCTATACGTTATCTGACAAATGCATGTACTGTCTTGACAGGCCCACCTAAATCTTTACGCATCTTTCCTCAAAAAATCGCCTCAACCTACAAGGTTTTCATATAATAATAATATAATAATATTCCACAACTTTCACACAACGCCATCTAGTCCCAAACTAAGCAGAGCTTCTGCTATGAGTACTAGACAACTGATAAACATACATATATATTTCTAAATACATACATATTATAGATAAATTACACCCAGACAAAGAACAAATGATCGTGCTCATCACACAAATATTTGTCCTGGGTGGGAATCGAACCCACGACCTTGCGCATAGCAGTCAGGGTCACTGACCACTAGACCAACAGGCCTGTATATAATTTGACAAATACAGATTGTATGTAATTTCGGTATTTGTTCTCAGTGTAGTCAGGAAACACCGGCCTCTGTTGCAAGCGATATGATCACGGATTGACTTCATCCGCACAACGAGGTAGTCAGTTGTATAAAAGCTTCTACTCAATAAAAAAAAGTATCTAAAAAAGACTCACCTATTATTATAAGTTCCATTGACCCTCTGATTATTAAGCATGGGATGATTAAACTGACTATTAGTGAAAACATTACTTCTATTATTCAACATCGGGTGATGATTCGCATTATGAAAGCTATTATTAAATTGCAACATCGGATGCGTATTCTGTATTAACTGCACCAAATTCTGTGACGTCAATCCTGGATTCTGTTTCGAATTGTTATACACTCGACTCTTTTGAACTTTCTGATCTTTTTGCTGTTGTTGAACTGCTTTTTGTATCGGCGTCTTATTCTGTGGCGAAATGTTGAGCTGGTTGAGCTGACTCATATGGTTGCTGGGAGATTGTTTCATGTTGTTAATCGGTTGTGGCTGGTTCTTTATAAGCATTGGTTGGTTCATCATCATGTTTGGTTGATTTATCTGTTGCTGGTCGGATTTTGTTGGCATTGAGGGCTGGAAAAAAGAGATAGTTGATTTATACGGGGTTAAATGTAAAACACTGAAAACCTCTCAGGACTATGTTACTAACATCATAATCAACAACTTTTGTTCTATGACTTTTAAGAATTCGTCATATTTTAGTTCACCAGATTTTCATACAAAAATAAAAATATTTAAATTTAACGCCCTGAATGTTACGAACTCTATGCGAAGCAAAAGAAAGCAATTTATACTATCGATTTCTTTTGCTTTGCATAGACGCTACATGCGTTTAGGGCGTTAAATTTAAATATTTTTATTTTTATATGAAAATCTGGTGAACTAAAATAGTATGACGAATTTTTAAAAGTCATAGAACAAAAGTTGTTGATTATGATGTTAGTAACATAGTCCTGAGAGGTTTTTGGTGTTTTACAATTAACCCTGTATACTAGTCAAAACAAACTAAGGGCCACTGCTTATTTTTAATGTTTGGGTTAATTTATTAACTTGCATGTATACTTAAGTGGCTGAGACGTTGATCTTAAGTGTTGATAAATGCTATTTGAGTATGCCACTTGCATAAAATTGTTTAAGTGGGCAGATTTTGAGGTTTTTAGCATTCGCTCGATGTTACCCTTATTTAAACTGATTGACAGATTAAGTCCATGTGTAGATTTTGTTGTGAACAGTTCAAATATTGCTAAGTAACGTATTAATTGGATTATTGCACACAATAAGCCACGCTTTCGAAGACATATGGACTTGGCAACGTCAACTAGAGCTGTGACTTTAATTCAAGGAGATTCACAGCGTACTGTTCCTCAACCACTCGGCTACTCAAGACGAGCGATTCAGAACGCTTGGAATCAGTTTTCAAGAGACGGGTCCGGTGTCTAGAAAACGAGGATCAGGCAGGGCGAGAGGCACCACCGCACAAGACCATTATGTTCACTTGACTGCGAGAAGAGAGCGTTTTTTCACCACTTGCTCTATACAAAATCGCTTGCGATAAGCCACGGGTACCCGCGATAGCGTCAAACGATTAGAAACCGGTTGAATGAAGATGATTTTAGTTTATACTCACACGAAAATTAGGATTATACTGTGGAATATTGGAGTTAAAATTCTGCCTCTGCATATTAATGCCAGGTGGTGGAGCGATCATCCTTGGAGCCTGCCCCATCATATGCTGAAACTGGTTCATCCCAGGAAACTGGTTGCCGTTCGGTATCATCTGGTTCTGACCCATTTGGTTATGGTTTTGGCCCATCTGATTCAAATTTTGACCCATCTGATTATGATTTTGACCCATTTGGTTGTTTGGTAAATGATTGCTCATCTGGTTCATACCCTGACCCATTGACGACATGTTCTGACCCATTTGGTTTGGATTCTGACCCATTTGATTTACGTTTTGACCCATCTGTTGCATGTTTTGACCCATCTGGTTCATACTTTGTCCCATCTGATTGACATTCTGACCCATTTGGTTCATACCTTGCCCCAACTGTCCCATGCTTTGCGACATGTTTAAATTCTGTCCCATTTGGTTGACATTTTGGCCCAGCATCTGGTTGTTTTGACCCATTTGATGTACACTCATGTTTTGGGTGAGTTGGTTCATCATATTACTCCCAGGTCCAATGGGATTATTTCCGAACTGGTTACCTATTGGGTTGTTCATGAATGGGGTCCCCTGACCCATGGGGTTGACATGGTTTTGTAGGAGTTGGTTGTTCTGACCCATTTGGTTCATTAGTTTGTTGAGTGGTTGGTTCATTTGGTTCATGCCATGGGACATGGACTGTTGTGGTGCAAAAGGGAGTGGTACCGGTGCTTGTAAGCCCGGCGGCCTTTGCAGTATTACCCGGGGAAATCTTGGCTGGAGATAGAAAAATTAGATGTTACAAAAATATTAAAAATACTTGGTATTTAAAAGAAGCATGAATGAATGAATGAGCGCTTATCACCTGACTATCCATTTCATTTTCATAACAAGAAAGTAGGTTTTCTCCGCAATTATTGAAAAAAGAACCCATCAAGTGCGAGTTGGAATTGCATACAGACGGTTCTGTACCAACTTATCTAAGTATATAAGTTTATTAATAAAGGTAAGGTTTTTTCCAGACTACGGCGAAGCAAAGAAGAGGGTTATGATTTTGACCGGTATGTATGTTCATCCGTTCCCTCATAACATGTAAAGTACTTATTGTAATTTAACAAATGAAGTATTATTGGAAGCGTTCTAATTCTCTATGCATTCCCGAAAATAAGTATCTTGATTGGAGGAAAGACAATGAATTCGATAACGACCCTATAAGTGTTCCGTTTTTCTTTCGAAATATGGAACCTAAAAAATGAGATATACTCCGCGCTCGCGCTGAAGCGTCCAGTAAGATTTCATTGAGATTTATTTGACAGTGACAAAAGCTTTAAAGCTTAATTTCAATTTCTTTTCTATTCTTTCGTTTATCAATTCCGTATTTTTTGTTTATTGGTATTGTTCTGTTGTTGTCATTGTTTTGTGGCATGGGCCAAATAAATAATTGTTATTTCTTTTCTTTCTTTCAATATCTTTGGAGATTTTCATGTGTGGCATTTCAAATAAACACATCAGAATAATGATGTTACTTTCATGTCGAGCGCATTTTGAAGCTATTGCATAGCTTTTATCGCGGGCTTTGAGCGCGGCGACCGAATCAAGGAATTCCGTAACGAAAATAAACCTAACACCTCCCACTCCGACCGGCACACAGTGGTCCGGATTTTCAAAATGATGGACATTCGATCGAAGATGGTTATTTCACTAAACAAAAAATGGTATCGAATAGTATATATAACGCTAATAAATATTTATTACTACAATTTTTCGATAAAATTGCTCCTGTAACGTCAAAATAAATATTGAAAAAAAAATATATGGGAGAAAATCTATTTTTTTTTTTTTCTCCGGCTAGTCTCAAAGTATAGCAACCAAACCTTATATTCGAGTAATTACTTATTGCCCTTAATACGACGACATATAATTTGCTTGCGTAACCCTGCGGCCTTGGCGCCTACGATGATTCAAACTTTCACATTTTTAAGTCGATTTTTCTTAATGTTTTTGACGATTCATCTTAAAAGAAACGGTTAGAAATGGATAAACCCCTGAAATGGGCTATTTTTAGAAGTCCTGAAAAGGACTATTTTATGCAGTCCAGATAAGGACTATTTTAATGAAACGACTTATCTTACTCCATCCATCCATTTCTAACTGTTTCTTTTAAGATGAATCGTCAAAAACATTAAGAAAAATCGACTTAAAAATTTTAAACTTTGAATCATCGTAGGCGCCAAGGCCGCAGGGATATGCAAGCAAATTATATGTCGTCGTATTAAGGGCAATAAGTACTTACTAGAATATAAGGTTTGGTTGCTATACTTTGATACTAGCCGGAGAAAAAAAAATAAAATAGATTTTCTTCCATACATTTTTTTTTTTCAATATTTTTTTTTTTGACGTGAAGGAGCAATTTTTTCGAAAAATTGTAGTAATAAATATTGATCAGCGTTATATATACTATTCGATACCATTTTTTGTTTAGTGAAATAACCATCTTCGATCGAAAGTCCATCATTTTGAAAATCCGGACCACTGTGCGGCACAAAATAAAAATAAAAAATCGTCTAACGTCGTTTCAGTTCGGCAGACTTCGGCACGGTGTTTGTGTGCGTGCGACTAGACGTGCATGTAGACTAGCTACTAACTGCTCATAACTGAGTCCACAAGTGAAATTGCATAAGTTGATAAAAAATGCTATGCAATAGCTTTACAGCGGCAGTCCCCGAGTGCCACACTCATTTTTTCATTAGGTACGTATGAGCCCGCTTTTGACCCCGGTCACACCTGATGGTAAGTGTAAGATGAAGTCTACGATCGAACGAGCGAGACCAGAAGATGCCTGTTCACTCATGCTATAAAGACAAACGGGTCACACGTGGCAGGGAATACAGAAGCCGGCTGAGTTCCACACCTTGGTTGTGCATACAAATTTTGGAACAGACTTTTTTTTTAATTCTTTGCGTGCAGTACAAGTTTCTAAATTACGACATACCTGAAAGTAGTTTTGGTTGAAGGAAGGTTGCTGCACTTGCTTCTGACGGAGCTGGCGCTCCAACTCCTCGACAGTGCACACATTCTTGAGCCCCGACACCGGCTGCGGGGGGAAAGAAGCGTTATTCACCTGAAGAATGGAAAAAAACATTACTACAGTACTGCCCATTGGCTTTCATAGAGAGGCCTGTGTCCTGTGTGGGAATGTTACAGGGTGAATTATTATTTTTATTACATTAAAAGAGAATAGACTCGACTTCTTATCATGTTTTAAGCCGAGTTACAGGGTCGTTCAAACGGTTGCCGGGGTTGCGGAAATGTTCTAACGAGATACCGCAGCCCCGGAAGTTAAGAGCAACTGAAAGAAAAGTGGGTTTTTATGTAGAAGTCTGACACTCCCTTGAAGTTTAGAGCCAGGGAATTTTTCCAATCGGAAAAGAGGTTTGTTGAAACGGTTCCCACAGAAACGGGCCAGAACCAGTCATGGGTTGATGTGAAGAGGACTATCAATCAATTTGTTGCCGGAAACTTTGGCTATACAAATAAAATACATCCTATTACAATAACCATAGAGAAACAAACTCAGGGGTCCGTCTCTAAAGTCCATACAATCGATACTCGTTAAATTATATGGGAACCTTATAGGTTTCAGTCTAATAGGTTTGAAGAAAGATGCTCACAGATTTGAGTGGGCCTGTCCATACAGTGCACGCATTTGTTAAATGACGTATAGCTCAAATTAGAACAAGTAGCTTAACGATTTGATGAACAATACTAAAGTAAGGATGTTTGGATAGGCCGCAAAAAGCACTCAAACCGCCAGACAAACATGTTTAACTTGAATAAAACAACCTACACAGTTCACATATTCACAATAGTTTATGAAGATAATGCAGAGTACAGTCTGAAAGGGCCTTTTGAGGAAAGAACCACACAGATTTGAGTAGACACATCCTGTCAGTGCAAGCATTTGTCAGTTAGTCTGTATGCTCAACTTTGGACTACTAAGGATATAGATATATATGTATGTATATACTCACAGTAGGCGCGCTGGGGAACACAGGGTCATGTCTCCACACGCTCGACCCGAGAGATCTGGAATGGGGCGCGTCTGTCTCGTCCAGTACTAGCTGGGACAGCGATGCCTCTGTAACCAAAAAAAAAGTACCTATGTTAGCATAAAAAAAATCGTATGTATGTAGTTACTTGTATGCAGTCCTACTCTTGACCCCGATAACGCCTGTTTACGAAGGAACGAGCGAGCCCAGATGATGCCTGTTCACTCTTGCCTTAAAGGCTAACCGGTCATACGTGGTAGGAGACACAGAAGCCGGTAGAGAGTTGCATACCTTGGCTGTGCGCACAATAAACGTAGAAGAGAAGCGCTTAGTAAGACAAGATGGTATATCGAAAAAGTGTGGATGGTATCCTGCAGAAAATCTGGTAGAGCGGTAGTGAGAAGAGAGTGTAGGGCCGTTCAAGTATTACGTAAGCACATTTTCTGCAATTTTAACCCACCCCTCCCCCTCGTCAGCAAAAGTAAGCAAAGCTCTTACCCCTCCCCTCCATACTTACGTAAACATTGGTACAATATTGATTGATTCATGAGCAGCAGTTATAAATCTAGAAATAAGGAATAGTTTTGGAAAGAAGTCTGTAACGCACATAATATTCATTTAAATAAACTTTACTGATACGGAATTCAACAATTCATTATTTGTAGGAATTCCCGAAAATGCATTTCATTATGAAGCATCGACAATGTGTGTTGCTATATGTGTAAAAAATTAAATAATTACTGCTGACGTAATCACCATCTAGATCCCCCCACCCCCCATGTCATCAAAAATAAGCAAAGCAAAGACCCCCACGTCCCCCTATAGTAAGCACTGTAATACTTGAACGGTCCCAAGGCAGTCATCAATAAATCTCCACCTGAACGGATTTTCTTTGCTGCGACCAACCTGGGTACGGAGCCTATTTAAAGACTTCCAGGTCAGCCATGGCAGTTCTTTAAATGGCCGTAGCTATGCAAAAAGGATCCAATCCAAACTTTTACCGCCCATAAGAGCGCCCATTGTAAACACTCTTAGTAGCTTTTTAAGTCCTTATTTAATTCTGTTATGGTGTACAATAAAGAGTATATCTATCTATCTATCTTTTCCGAAATTGAGTTATTTATACCAAACGCATCTTCAGGGTGATATATTAAAGATATCAATATAACTCAAGTTCGGAAAAAGTGTGGAATGGATCCTTTTTGCATAACTACGTCCAAATATAGACAATTTGGACTCACCAAGCTGTGTGTTGGCGAGGTCATCGATTCCGCTGCTGTTGTGTCTGCGACTGCTCTCAAGCTGTTCCGCCAGCTGCTCATGTTCCACCTCCCAGTCGAACTCGTCAGCTGGAACATTATACTCTATTAGTAATTGTAGCTTTCATAATAATAACAGTCTTCTGTTTATTACATTTATATCTTTACACTAGTATTTGCGTGTTGCGCGAGGTGCAAGCACCTCGCGTGCTTTTGGTGTGAATCTAAAAAAAAAAAAATTGTGGGGGGGGAGATGGGAGGGGTTTGCACAATTATTTTGACTAAAGCATTGCCCCTCTAAATGAATCTGAAAAAAAAAATATTCCAAGTCTCTTAATTTCCGAGATCCGCCTAAAGGGGGTGAGAAGGGGGGCAAAGGGGGCGACTGAAAAATGGTTTTTACTTTACCGAGCCTCCTCTATACGAATCCGTAAAAAAAAATACGGGTCTCGTAGTTTCCGAGATACGATAGGGAGGGGGGAGAAGGGGGGGTTAAAAGGGGAGGATTGGCACATTTCCCGTAGGTTTGAGAGTTACTTGTTTACGAATCTGTCAAAATATACCAACCTCCCCATCCACCATCTGGGAGAACAATTATGTCAATGAGTCAGTGAGTGAGTGGTAATTTAACTTTATATAATCTATACATATAAATTCTAAAAAAAAAATTCCAGTATAACAAAATTGGTCAAGTGGGAGTCAGACTCGCACTTGAAAGGTTCCGTAGTAAGTACGCAAAATAACTTTATTTTTCAGTGTTTATATGAAATACAAAGGCGGTTTTATAAAATGTACTATATATATCTCAAGGTCAAGTGCGTGTAGGCCCCGCGCAGTGTAGGGTTCCGTAGTTTACTACAACGACAAGAGCTAGTCGGATTAGCTAACCGAGAGATACGTACCATGCTTGAACAAAAACAAGCTACTCTTACACAAATAAGAACTTGATCTAAATATTTTTCATTCAGTTGGTCGACTATTTTGAATTTGTGAAGCAAACTATGGTCTGATAGTTTTCCTTTTAACTTCATTACAAGTATGTACCTTGACGTTTGAATTCCTACCTACAACCACTTAAAAAATTAAAACTTAGCACTGAAAATTAGCACTTCAAAGCTTAATATTTCGCAAACGATTCACGGAATTGAAAATCGATCTTTCCATACTCCCATTATTTTTAATGATCATATTATATTTATTTACTAACTGCTGCCCGCAACTTCGTTCGCGTGGGAGGATTTCCCGCGTAAATCCCGACCCTGTGGGAATTCCGGCATAAAAAGTAGCCCTACTCCAGGATGTCAACTATCTACTTAACAAATTTCATTAAAATCCATCCAGTAGGTCCGGAGATTAGCGTGTACAAACAGACAAACAGATAGACTTTTTTTAATTTTTTTGTCGTGTACCGTTTCTTAACCCACCTCAATTATTATTTTTGTATAAAATTTAAAGGTACAGACATAATTTTTTTACTGTTTTGTTATACATATAAGAAGACGTATAGATTTAAACTTTATGTACAATAGTGTTACATGGGCGGACTTAATGCAACAAAGCGTTCTCTACCAGTCAACCTTTGTGTTAAAAAGAAACACATTGTGGTAAGGTTACGAGAAAATGGCCGGATGGTGGGGAGAGAAAATGAAATATGACCGACCTATACAAAGATACCTCACACTATGGGGTACACGAAATAAATAAAAGTGTTATTCCATGATTTTATTTTACCACTTTGTGGGTAATTTATGTATATCCATGCCGAATTTCGGTGACGGACATGCCGAAACTATATGGGTTCCTTGTTAGCTACGGAACCCTAAAAAATAAATACTTTATTCAAAATTGTTGAACACAAAAAAAATACCTTAAAATGACATTAAATAAACAATGCTAATTATTTACACAATATCAAAAAACATGAAAAAATTATGAAATTCTAGGACCTTGACAGGAAAGACTAGGCGTCTAGACTTTCCGGTCCAAGGAAAGAAAGATTGATGTACTAAACAACAATTTTGGAAATCTGCACTGCAGTTTAGACTCCCGTTATCAATGAAGACTCAGGGGAAACCCCGGATTTATGATTTAAATATACATATTCAATTAAAATCAGCTATCTTATCATTGTCCACTTTACAACGATACATTAACTAACTGCTTTAATAAACCATTACAAAACAAATACTAATGATAACTGGGAATTTAGCAAAATTTTTCTTATCGAAATCATAAATTTTAGATAGAATTTGAAAAAACATTTTTGCAAAAAATAAAACCGACTTCCATATCAAAACACTACAAAGCCAAATATAATTTTAATTTCGGTAGTCGGTGTTGTTGGTTTTGTATTTTCTTTTTTTTCACACCGCCTTCCGAAATTAAAATTATTTTTGGCTTTGTAGTGTTTTGATATGGAAGTCGGTTTTATTATTTGCAAAAAAAGTTTTTATTTTCGCGCCTTTTAGTGGGTCAGTTTGTAATTAATCTCAAAAGCCAAAATGTCAACTACTTATCACCTTCACCAGCAGAGTAAACGAAAAGGTCGTCAATGTAAATATTTTTTTCAGACTTCTGTCTATTTTTCAGAAACGGCTTGTCCGATTTCGATAAAATTTTCATGGGACCATTTGGAAAGTATACCCTTTCCAACAAAAGAATTTTTCAAATCGGTTGGCAAGCGACGGAGCTATGCCCGAACAAACAAAAAAAAAAAAAAACATCCGAATTGAGAACCTCCTCCTTTTTTAGAAGTCGTTTAAAAACAATTGAGTTGAGATCAACACATTTTTTTTTAATTTGTGGCTCTGTACTTAGCTCGAAGACACCTGCGACGAAATATTAACAGCCACCCGGTTCGATATTGAAGGTTAAGCAACGCTTTCCGAGGTAGGTCTGTGGATGGGGATCTTAACAAATCGATCGATTTTTCCTTGCCTCGGAAAGCATGTTAATCTGTTAGTCTCAGCTGTCATTTGTACATCTTTGACAGTCGTTACGGTCAGTCAGAAGCCTGAAAATCAGACACCAGTGACCAGTCTTGCCAAGGGCTAATGGGTTGTGGAGGTCAATAGAAAGTCGCTCCATGCAAAATACTAATAGTCAGCTACAACCGGTTAGGCTGGAAGCCGACCTAAACATAGTTGGAAAAAGGCTAAGCAGACGATGAGTGTCTTTTTAGGGTTCCGTAGCCGAATGGCAAAAAACGGAACCCGTAAGGTGGCGGTTCGTGCCGCGACAGAGACAAGCGACCGAGACAGGAGACCGCGACCGAAGACCGCGACCGTCACTTGACGTTAGGCAACGTATGAGCGACAGTTCGGTAGCGAGACAGAGACGCAAGACAGGAGACAGCGAGACAGTCGCTGCCCCGGACTAGTAGTGTCTCGTGTCGCGCTCAAAAAGTACATGTGTGTGGTTTTTAAAATGAATACTTTTTGTGACGAAGACTGTGCCTTCTGGGCCTTTAGTTAAATATAATTCGTTAATAGGTAATCTTCTTTTAAATTTGTATTTGTAATAATAATATAACAGCAAATCATCATCTTTTTCTTCCTCCAATACTTCTATTGGCTTTCCATTATACAATAAAACTGATTTCATTGACAGAATCACTGATACTGAATTTGTAGCTTTGGTTGCGGTCTCGGTCTCGACCCACAGTACATGCAGAAGAGACCGAGACACTTGTCGCAGTCTCCCGTGTCAGTCTCTTGTCTCGGTCGCTTGTCTCTGTCGTAACGCGAACCGCCACCTTTATAGTTTCGTCATGTTCTTTCACTACCGGTCTACCAGACGCACGGCTGGGTACCACCCACACTTGGTTAATATACCGTCTTGTCGTACCAAGCGCTTCTCTTCCACATTTATTGTGCGCACAGCCAAGCTGTGGAATTCTCTGCCGGCTTCTGTGTTCCCTGCCACTTATGACCTTTCAGCCTTTAAAGCACGATTAAATAGGCATCTTCTGGGCTGGCTCGTCCCATCTTAGACCTCACCTATCGCTTACCATCAGGCGAGATCGAGGTCAAGAGTGGGCCCATAGGTAATAAAAAAAAAAAATGTCTGTCCGTCTGTCTGTCTGTCTGAAAAAAAGATGCCATAATACATTGTTTTGACACTGAAAACGCGGCCATTGAAATTTGCCGTATTACACTTTGAACTTTGAGTAAAATTTTAAGACATATTAAATCCTAATCATATATTGCTTCCTATAATCAGTCATAAAAACAATAAAAACTAATCAATAAACTTTTTTACTTACCGAAAATTCGATATCCCATCCTTTTTAGGGTTCCGTAGCAGAATGGCAAAAAACGGATGCCTTATAGTTTCGTCATGTCTGTCCGTCTGTCTGTCTGTCTGTCCGTCCGTCCGTCCGTATGTCAGAGCCATTTTATTCCGAAACTATTAGGACTATACAAATGAAACTTGGTAGGTAGATGTATTCTATGAACCGCTTTCCGATTTTAAGAAAAAAATTAAAAATATTCAAAATAAAGGGGGTTAAAAAAAAATATTTTCAGTTTTAGTTCCATGTAGGGGGAACTACATGGAACTAAAACTGAAAATATTTTTTTTCATGAAACCTATACGTGTGTGGTATCTATAGACAGGTCTTTAAAAATGACATAGGGGTTTATAAAACCACTTTTTTATAAAGTCAATCGTTTAAAAGATATACGCTTCCAAAGTGGTAAAATGTGTGTCTTCTATCTTCTATAATAATGGAGTGAAAAATCTAAAAAAAAATATATGTCTGTAGATCTTAATGTAAAGTTTCAACCAAAATTGGTTTGAACGATATCGGGTCAGCAGTTTTTGTGATACAGCATATTTTCTAAAACCGCAAATATAACTTTGTAATTCATACAAACACTATGAAAAACAAAGTTATTTGGCGTAGTTGTAAAAAATCTAAATAACCTAGTTTTAAGAAATTTTTAAGGTTTTTTTTTGTCAAAATATTATATTATTTTAGTTACTACGGAACCCTTCATGGGCGAGTCTGACTCGCACTTGGCCAATTTTTTTTATAATCAATTAAAGCTGCGAAATATCTTTCATGTTAATTTTAATTTAGGATGAGCCCACCCACTCTTGACCTCAATCTTGCCTGATGGTAAGCGACAGATGAGGTCTACGATGGAACGAGTGAGGCCAGAAGATGCCTGTTCGCTCTTGCTTTAAAGGCTGAAAGGTCATATAAGTGGCAGGGAACATAAAAGCCGGCAGAGTTCCGCAACTTGCCTGTGCGCACAATAAATGTGGAAGAAAAGCGCTTGGTGCGACAAGACGGTATATCAACCAAGTGTGGATGGTACCCAGCTGTGCGTCTGGTAGACCGGTTGTAAAAGGGAGATGGAGGTAATTCAATATAACAAGGTCATTTTTCTGTATATTTTCAATGCCTTAAAACTAAATGAGTATTGGAAGCATGATGTTAGCGAATATTAGTAGTGTGTCCCATTCACCTTTATTTGCACTATGACTAAAACACGCTTATCAACACGAGTTCATAATTGAATATAAGTTTTATATGTATGCAGCTATTTACCAGAAATTATGTTTTTATTCCCTCTTACTATATGAAAAAAAAAAATTATTAGTTTTCTTAAAATTTTGTCACGAGTTGCAAGATTGAAAATGTTAAAATAAACCAGAGGTCGCAGTGGACTCGCCCACCGAGGGTTCCGGTTCCAGCCAACTAGGTTTTTACGTGAATCGACGTTTGACTTTTTCACAGATATGTAATACAAGCTTCTGCCCGCCCGCGACTTCGTACGCGTGGGAAGGTTTTCCCGCGCAAATCCCGATCCCGTGGGAATTTCAAGATAAAAAGTAGCCTACGTATTATTCCAGAATGTGAACTATCTACTTACCAAATTTCATTCAGATCCGTTCAGTAGTTTTTGCGTGAAAGAGTAACAAACATCCATCCATCCTCACAAACTTTCGCATTTATAATATTAGTAGGATATTAATATAGTAATTATAGTAATTAGTAATAATAATTAGTATAAGTATAAGTATATAGTATATTAGTATTAGTATTTATAATATTAGTAAGAAAGAAGTAAGATAAGAAGATTACAAGTTTGTTAGTTTTAACGCGCTAATCTATGAATTTACTATATGTATTTGGATGAAATTTGGTATGGAAGTAGTTTGAACCTTAAGGAAGGTTATATTTTACCGCACTGCGAAAAGGATATTTATGTTTTATCATGATAGTCTACGGGAGCGGTCCCCGCGCGACTGCTAGATGTTAATAAAAGTGTTTTCCCGCATGAACAAAGCCTCCACACAACGGTCCAGCGTGATAAGATACAATACTTACAACCTTGACCAAAGGTTTCATCGTTGAGAGCGTCGTATTCATCCTCGGACGGCTCGCCACCTCCTTCATCATCATTTAAGTTCTGGAACAAAAGAGGTTTTATTAGTTTCCGAGTTTTGGACATGGATCAGGTATTTACAATGAAGGAAAGATTGACGAAGTGCGAGCCAGACTCGCTCATAAAGGGTTCCGTAGTAACTGCGCAAAATAACTTTGATATTTTCATAGTGTTTGTATGAAATACAAGTATTTGTGGTTTTAGAAAATGTGCTATATCTCAAAAACTGCTGAACCTATCTCGTTCAAACCAAATCGTTGAAAATTTTCATTAAGATCTAAAGCATATATATATATATATATATTTTTTTACTCCATTATTATAAAAGTTAGAGGGGGGGCACATTTTACCACTTTGGAAGCGTATGTCTTTTAAATGACTAACTTTAGAAAAAATGGTTTTAGAAACCTCAATGTCATTTCTAAAGCCCCTTAATTATTATATACATATACCTCCCAAGTTGTGTAGTCCTAATAGTTTAGGAATAAAATAGCTCTGGCATACGGACATACAGACAGACATGACGAAACTATAAGGGTACCGTTTTTTGCCATTCGGCTATGGAACCTAAAAAAGTACTCAAATTTAAAGTCTCAGTCGCTGATGCATGGAGAGGTAGAAGGTCAAAGAAAAAATGCCTAGGGTCAAGGGGAACCCCTTTACAATCTCCCCAGGTACGGGCCCTAATGGGCGATGCACAAAGGGGACTCCGCAGTGATATTTTAAGTAACAGGAAGGGTTTCTTCGTGCTAATGGTGATCACCGGGGTGTTTTATTCCACACTAAAAACAGAGAGTGACTATTTAACTAAACCAAAGAGTGTGGGGCTTTTATTGCTAAAAGTCCCACACTGTCTGGTTTTTCCCCAAGTCCAGGCACCTTTTGAAGGTACTATCCTTGAGATAGGGAATACCACCAAAGCATTGCTGGTGTTCCTTTAGGAGCTCGTCTGGATCGAATGATATAGTTATCCCTAGAATAGAATTTATAAGAAGAAATGGGGAAGAAAATGTGTTCTAAATGCTTCAATTAAATTGGGATAAGGACAGTAAGACAATGATGATTCTAACCTCAATAGTTGTAATATTATTTGTCGAGTATAGCGCGATATTTGACCAGTGGATGTATTGGTAAGCAATGATGTAGTCGACGATGGAGCAAAATGGCCTCATAACTATTTTATTGTTTTATCTTTTTTTCCGTCCATAAAACCATCGTGTTAGAGAGGAAAACTTACTTAAAAACTATGTTATAAGGTCGACCATATGCAAGTTTACCCAGTGTTTAATAAATGGATAATCCATTTTATCACTCTATGTCTTAAGTTTGTTTTTTGTTCACCCTTGTCTTGAATAGACCCCAGTTGTAGCTGTCATGAAAACTGGGCGAGAAGGGTTGCCCCTAGTGGGCAGCTATAAGCACAATGAAAGTACTGTCAAAAAGTGTTTTTACGTATACATGGGATATTCACCATGTATTGGTGGCACTTCGCTATATGTCTAATAGTCTTTTAGTGATTTCTGAGTGTGGTATCCTTTTTCTGAATATAACAGGCGAAGCTTAGGTCAGTGCTCTGCCTACCCTCTCGAAGTAAGTCGTGATGTTTATGTATGTTTCATTGTGATAAAGATATGAACAAAAATAAGGCCAGTGTTGTCACAATTTACCTCTTGAATAACAATGCTAGTGACCCAGATATCACGAAAACTGCATTTGTGCCGCACATTATAGAGACTGTTTGTGCTTGTTTAACATTTCACACCTACTGAGATTTTATCTTCGGTTTGCCGCGAAATGGCACCGGTGGGCGAGATACATTTTCAGGTGTGTACTTTGCCAGGGTTTTGGGAATGTTCTAACGAGATACCGCGGCCCCGGAACTTAAGGGCAGCTGAAGGAGCAGGGTGGGTTTTTAGTCAGTAGAAGTCTGATACTTCCGCTCCACCCAGAGCGGGAGAAGTGTTTCCAAACCAAAAAAACAAGGTATAAGAATGTACTCGATAAGTAAGGGATAGTGTATTTATCTATCGAATTATGTGATATGTATTTATTTATTTATTTATTTATTTAAACTTTATGTACAATTGTGTTACATGGGCGGACTTAATGCAGCAAGGCATTCTCTACCAGTCAACCTTTGGGTTAAAAAAACACACTGTGGTAGGTGTACGAGAAAATGGAATGAAATAATATTTTAATACTAATAAAAATAATACTAATATATAATAATACTAATAAAATACACATATATGCTAAAATGACAAACTAATAGATACGGTGCTTTATAATATTCTTTCTGAATAAGAGAGCTCAAAATAATATTATGACAAAGACCAAACTAAGAATAACAACCCCGTAAGTAGTGGTTTTTAATTTTACGCTTAAAAGAAAATTTTGACTCAGCCTTCTTGATGTCAAGGGGTAGCAAATTCCAGAGTTTAATAGTAGAAATAGCGTAAGAATTAGATAGAAACCCGGTGCGGTGAGAAGGAATGTGAAGAAGTAAGTATGTACTATCGACCAATCTTCCGCATGCTCACCTTTAAGGCTATAATCGCATAGCACGGCTCACAACTCGATCGCCTAATGCATGTATTTTGACCAATAGGATGCACGAAGCGTATTTTAGTAGTATTCGTAATAGTAAGTATTAATACAATGTTACACGCCCTGTACTCACAAAATGTATATTGTTTCTAATTGGGCGAAACCAGGAAGGGATGTGGTTTGTCACTAGCTTCCGCAGAAATACTTTCTTAAGTGAGCATGCATATCTTTGGCCGATAGTACATTGGTGCTGAAAGTTAAGGGTTAAGGAATTCTTCTTCCATTTAGGAAACTTTAGTATTAATCTGGATATTTTATTTTTATTAGATGGAACAACAAATAGTTACATTATAAGAACTTACTAGTTTAACAAAAAATGAAGTTTTGACTATAATGGAACTCACTACACTGTCCACAGATAAACATTAGAGTTTAGTAAAAGAGAATATCTAATTGCTAGGTAGCGTTACATGCAATGTTAATAACAATTTATAACAAGTAGTCAAATATTTATATTAATGTAACTAACTATAATGAATATAAAAAATAAGACAAATTATAAAGTACTTAGGTATACAAGATAAAATTATAAAATAGTACAATATAATATCAGTTATTATCACTAATTGTGTTCAATAGAGTACAACAAATGAGTCTTTTAACTCGCTGTCCGACCATGGACCATGCCCGGGTCGACGGTGCGTTGTGTTCCACGCGCGCCTCAAAGAGCGTCAGCAATATGACGAGGCCCCCCCTGTAGAGGGCCGAAGCCTGCCGGGGTCGTGGGACTTATCCCACCGTGACCCCGGAACGTAAAGGGCTATTGAAGGAACACTGTGGATTTTAGTCAGTACAAGTTTGACAGTCCCTCCGACCCTGCCCGGGGTGGGAGGACTTATTTGATGATTTTACCACGTAAAAAAAAAGACCCTACGATAACATTGTACTGAATATATTTTATTGTGCAATGAGATTAAAAGGTGCTTAGAATCCAAACAATCGATTATATTGCACAGTAAACAAAATGTAGAATCTTTTTGTGCATGTGTACTCCTCAAGATGATACACAGACTAAATATGTTGCACAATACTGACCCTACACAAGGCAATGGAAAAATATGGTGCAATAAAATTTTACTTGCTCAAACTTTAGTTCAATCATTGCACAATCTTCAGTATTAACCCTAAATGTTCAATAATATTGCACAATTCGTGATATTGCGCAATTTAATTGATCGTCTAGGGGCCGCCTTATAGAGAGGAGATGTCCCAGCAGTAATAGATTGAATTACAAATGTTATATTGATTAAAAAAAAAAATACGATTTTTGCCACATGCCTCTAACAATTGTGACTAAAACAGATATTAGTGATTTGAAGTTTAAAGGGAACTAAAAGGTATTTATTTGTTGAAACTGTAAGTGTGGTGATGATAGTCGTCTTGACTGATTTAGGATTTAGTGATACAAGTATAATCCTACTAATATTATAAATGCAAAAGTTTTTAAGATGTATGTTTGTTGCTTTTTCACACAAAAACTACTGAATGGATCTCAATGAAATTTGGTAAGTAGATAGTTGAATTCCCACAGGATTGGGATTTATGCGGGAAAAGCTACCACGAGAATGAAGTCGCAGGCAAAAACTAGTCAACTGTATATTAAATCAAGATATGGACTATTAATTTTTAGATCAATACCATGAATTTAATTTAGCATTGGTTGATACTCCACCAAACATATTGACAGATAAACAGACACACAGACAAATGTTCTAAAATTGTTAAATTGTCTTTTATTACTTATTCTAAGTTCCCCAAACTACATTTTTTCCCAAATCTGTACATGTACAGACACGCGGAACATACATTCTTATTTTATTGGCTGATGGCTCTCATATGATTTGATCACTATGGATTGTATGGACTTCAAGAGACCTCTGAGTTTGTTTCTTCTCAGGGTAGTCAGTTAGGAAACACTGGCCTGATCTAGTTTACATTTACGAAAAATAAAGATGTGTAAAATTGTTATTTATAACCTACTTGCAAAATAACACTGTTCGTATGTGACATGATAAGACCGTTTACTTTGTATACAAGAACATGACAACTAATAATCTCATATAGTTGCATTCATTTAGTTGAATACAAGTAGGTTTTGTTCTTTGCTTACATGTCTTGAGTTAAGTACAATGTTGCTTGTATTTGTGTATTACTAATTTAATATCCTAAGCCATAGTCCACTGTTGGACAAAGGGCTCTCTCTTATGTGAGGAATATGTAAAGTCACAGTTTTAGGACAATGTTAAGGTATAAACGCAAAATACATAAACATTATCTCCTGTACTCAAACTTTTTTAAATAGAATGAATGTGTAGCATTTTATTTTTGCTTCTTGACAGCACAGGTTAAATAAACTAGGGTAGGCAGTAGCTCCTACCCTAGTTTATTTAACCTGTGCTGTCAAGAAGCAAAAATAAAATGCTACACATTCATTCTATTTAAAAAAGTTTGAGTACAGGAGATAATGTTTATGTATTTTGCGTTTATACCTTAACATTGTCCTAAAACTGTGACTTTACATATTCCTCACATAAGAGAGAGCCCTTTGTCCAACAGTGGACTATGGCTTAGGATATTAAATTAGTAATACACAAATACAAGCAACATTGTACTTAACTCAAGACATGTAAGCAAAGAACAAAACCTACTTGTATTCAACTAAATGAATGCAACTATATGAGATTATTAGTTGTCATGTTCTTGTATACAAAGTAAACGGTCTTATCATGTCACATACGAACAGCACATAATTGTACATAGGTAGTAATTTCTACCTACCATCACATATGGCAATATAAAAAATCTTATTGGGAAATTGTAATACACTTCTGCACCCAGTCTGGATAGGTAGACACATAACCAAAGCTAAAGTAAATGTATAAATTGCAGTATACAAAGACTATCGCATATTTCAAAACAAGGGTGACTCAGTAATCACTAAAAATATACAGTCAAGAAAACTGTATTTCATAACGTTACAACACGTTTCAAGCACATTTTTTGGCGCGCTTTACTTGGACGAACGTGCATAGGCGTTGTTTATAGCATTAATCTAGACCATTACGTGTTTTTCCCAAAATTGTTAGCGGAAACAAACAAGTGACAAGTAGAAATTTGGAAATACATAATTATAAAATGTATAGACCACAATACGACGCTTTTAGTGTTTATTATGCTGTTTTCAACTGATTTAATAATGTTAGTAGCCCTAAATTGAGTAATAACACGTAAATATAGGGTAGAAAGTGGTAATACTTGATTGTATAGTGAAATGCAGCATTTTAAGTGGCGTGCTGGCAGTCCCAAACCTAACACTTTTAGGGTTATTATATATCAAATAAATTGCCTTTTTCAGTAGAATTACGTTTAGACTCACCGATAGCGAAGTATCGAACCCGAAGAAAGAATCTGCCATTGGAATTTTTCATATATCATGGACACAAATGACATGACTTGTCACGGTACATATGTCGCAATGGCGAAGGCGGCCATGACATTTTGGGCCAGTGCCGTGCCTACGCTTACTAAAGAGTAGTGAGCACAGAACACTAATACCCTAGCGGGCGGTGGTAGTGAGGTGGTCATTTCATGGATTTTCTTTGAAAAAAACGATGGCATTCTCGTACACATCATTTATTAATAATAAGAAAAATATATTTTTTATTATTGAAATAGGCTTGCCTTCGGCTACCTTTCATTTCCAACAACAAAAATACATGAGTGTAATATTCCCTCTGCTGATACATACAGATAGGTCTGTGGGTGAATTCTTTGTACAACAACGCATAGAGTCTGGCAAACGAAAGTAGACACTCGAATTATTTGCAACTTTTTATATGGCAATGCTATACCAGTGTTGCCAACGTAGGCGATTTTTCGCCATTTAGGCTACTCACGAAGAGAATCGGCGACGAACAGTCCTGTGAAACTCCGAACAAATATTTTTTATATGGAATTTGTAACCTTCTTTAGCCAACATTCAGAAACAAACGTCAAAATGTGAGGATGACCAACATTAAACCACTAAAACTGTAGATTTGTTGTCTGTGCAGACAAACATGTCTGCCTTCGCGTCGTCCATGTTTATGTTGTGATTGTTCTGTTTGTTTTTTCTTTATGATTTCGGAATATAACATAACAGAATAATTTCCGTGATTGTATGTTAAACGTTGAATCGAGCATCCTCCTACGTTTAATCCTCACATAGTTTCATCGAGATATTGTCTCTTAGTGTAAGTGACTCTTGCGAGACTTATTTGTTTTTACTATAATAATTGAGACAGTGACTCTGAATCATCATGGGTAAAGCCCGATTTACACTTCAACAAGTACAGTAGCGAGTTAACTTGCGTCATCGGCGAGTTAAGTTGTTATTGTAGTTTGAACGGCAAAAGCGAGTTAAGTAGTAGTACATTAACAACTTAACCGCCAATGACGCAAGTTAACTCGCTACTGTACTTGTTGAAGTGTAAATCGGGCTTTAGGGTCACAGAAGATGTGAAGTTTGCGGTATCAAGGAGGCCTGGCATACTGGAAATAAGTTGCTTTTTTCCAAGTTTCTACTGGATCCAAATCGGTGAGTAGCTATATGTTGTTAATTTCCATATTTCTAATTAGCTGACCCATGCATACTTCATTGGGTGGTAAACATTTATTTTTCGGGATAATATATGCCTATGATACTCACAAGTAACGTGGATTACTATTGATAAAAGAATTTTCGAAATTAGTTCTGTAGATCCAGAGATTACCTCCCCTACAACCTCACGAACTTTACCTGTTTAATTTAAGTGTAAATAAATCATTGTAAATATCCTATTGTGAATAGCATCATTCAAATTCTGTATTACTACCCTCTGGCCATCAATCAAGATTACTATATGTTTTAGTATGTAGGTTAACTGCTAAATACCATGTTTTTAGCATGATTACAAGAAACTAGGTTCTATATACTACATTCAGAGAGTCTGAGACATTTCATTATCTACCTGTGATATCATTATGTAAATATGGTGTAATTGGTGATTATTCTAGAATTTCATATCCCAAGAAACTATTCCATTTAATAGCACTGATCGTTTAAATTAGGTGTTTTCATAACTGAATTGGAAACTTTAAAAACTCCACATGTTAAGATTATTTCAGACTATTCTATTATATAATAATAGCATATAATTCATAGCACAACAATATCACTCACCGTACATTTAATACTTTATCTTATTATTAATGTTTTGTGAGTGATATTTCTTTGTATGCTATGAACTACTAATTTATGAATGGAGTGATTATTTCATACTTTAACAGTCGGTAGATAGGTCTATGTTTATAAAATATGATACTGGCACTAACTCACTTCTGGGAAAATGTAACATGTCGAGTTTTTTAAATCACTGATTCAAGTTTAAATCACACTTAATAAATTCATAGTTAATAATAACTTTTTAATATTTTGTATCTTCCAGCTGTCGAGAGTGGCTAAAAGCAGTTGGTAATGAAGAAATGGTGCATCTACCAATAGAAAAACTGCATGAGCAGCGAAATGTATGTGCTAACCACTTTGGAAAAAAGGATTTTAGCAAAAAGGGAAATCGTCTGAAAAGACATGCAATCCCGTCTTTGAATTTGATGGCCTTACCTCACACTGACGGACAATTGGCATAATTTCCACAACATGTGTATCAGCATTCAGACTCAAGAGGTAAATATAATACGATTAAGTATCCTGTATAGAATTAATTTTTCAAGTGTGAAATACCTGTGGAATATCAAAAAACGCTGAAACGAGTCTCGAGGCTGATTTTGAAATAAAAACACAAGTGAATATATTTGGCATTTAAAGAGATTAATAGTTACTTATACATATACATATTAATAACTATTTATCATCATCATAATGAATGTGGGATAATATCCGACCACCACCCAGGCGAAGCTTATCATTTAAGCCTGCGCCGAGTAAAATAACTCAAAACGGTCTTCACAACTAAAGGAATATAACCTATAATAGTACTTTAATTACCATACAAAAATACGTAATGAACACTAGAATAAATGTGTTAGCAAACATAGTTGGCAAAATTTAAAAATATTTTATAGTTTATTAAACAAAAATACATAAAGTTGGACAAAAATCCTTACAAAACATGCTCGTGCGTCGCTGAATTTTGATAGTAAACTGTTGAATTTTTTCATAAACTTCAATTCATATTATTCTCTAATTATCATACTATCATTGACAGCTTTAACATTTCAAAAATGTCGCTTGGTTGTTTTAATTTTAATTTTTTCTTCTAATTTGCGCGCTATTTTGAACCATACGCAACGTACACCAGTCGAAAATTCAGTCGTCCACGGGAGCTCAGAGAGGGGTCACGTCTCATCGTGGAGCATTTCGCCGGTAACGATAATTCGCGATCTATTGTGTACGTATGTATTGCAGCAATCCGTTGAATAACATAAGTCATATTTTTTGTTTTTTTGAGTACGATTTATTATGCATACCCAACAATTACTTTTTATTGTTCAATATATATTTCTTTAACATTTTTTTTCAATATTTGTTTTATTATGGGAAAATGTAAAAAAAAATATTATTGGAAGAAAGTTGGCGCAAATTTTCGAAAAAAAAAGCCATTCTCATAAAAAGTACGTATTTCCATTTTGTGATGTTATTATTGCTTTTTAACCGACTTCAAAAAAAAAGGAGAAGGTTCTCAGTTCGTCTTAAACTTTTTTTTTATGTATGTAACCTCAAACTCGAAGACGGCTGGACCGATTTGGAATTTTTTTTTCGTTTGAAAGGGTATACTTTCTAGTTGGTTCCATTGTTATGAAATCAGGATCTGATGATGGGATCCTGGAGAAAGCGAGGGAACTCTTTAAATATTATAGGCACACCTATAGCGTTTTGGGTATTTCTAATAGTACCTTGTGCAGTTGCTCCCGAAAAGCACCATTTGAGGAAGTGAAAGTGATGATGAAGACTTTTTTCAAACATTCGATATGGGTATCGTGTAATGGGTTTTTGGGGGTGGTGATTGCAAATCTGGAATTTATTTTTAAATTCAAGATGGCGTATGCAACTTTTTCTCACAAATTCGATATGGGTACCGTGTAATGGGTTTTTGGGGGGGTTATTGCAAATTTGACATTCATTTTAAAATCCAAGATGGCGGATGCAACTTTTTCTCAAACATTCGATATGGGTATCGTGTAATGGGATTTTGGGGGTGGTGATTGCAAATTTGGCATTCATTTTAAAATCCAAGATGGCAGATGCAACTTTTTCTCAAACATTTGATATGGGTATCGTGTAATGGGTTTTTGGGGGTGGTGATTGCAAATCTGGCATTCATTTTAAAATCCAAGGTGGCGGATGCAACTTTTTCTCAAACATTCGATATGGGTATCGTGTAATGGGTTTCTGGGGGTGGTGATTGCAAATCTGGCATTCATTTTAAAATCCAAGATGGCGGATGCAACTTTTTCTCAAACATTTGATATGGGTACCGTGTAATGGGTTTTTGGGGGTGGTGATTGCAAATCTGGCATTCATTTTAAAATCCAAGATGGCGGATGCAACTTTTTCTCACACATTCGATATGGGTATCGTGTAATGGGTTTTTGGGGGTGGTGATTGCAAATCTGGCTTTCATTTTGAAATCCAATTTAAAATACATACGATATCCATATTGAATGTTGGAGAAAAAGTTGCATCCTTGGTGGATGCAACTTTTTCTCCAACATTCAATATGGATATCGTGTGTGTCTACTAAGTTAAATACACTGATAACCTTTAAGGGTTTATTGCTAAGTATAATTAATAAAGTAACGTAAGGGCTAAAATTATCGCTAAATGATGAAAATGAGTGCACCCGGTTGCTGTTCGAAATACACTAAGCTCGCGGCGAACTTAGTGCGACCGCATTATATCGCTTGCTCAGTAAACGTGGTCGATTGCAAAATATTGCATCAGACATCGTGTAATAGGTTTTTTGGCATACCGATTGCAATCCTGACATTCATTTTAGAATTTACGACGAAAGTTCATTGGCTACTTTGTTAGCTTACAATTTACACTGGGTTATTGACAATTTAACTGATCCTAGGTTAAGTGACTATTCAGTATTATCTAGGGTATCTAATAATACTGAAATTAATTGTTTAAACCCTTAGATGTGACAAAGGAGAGTTATAATAACACAATTTTACTATATCATCAGAATATAAATTGTTTCTCCGGCAAAATATTAGATGAGGAAATGTTAATAGATAAATATGATATAGATATCTTATGTTTTTGTGAAACCTGGCTAAAACCAGATAGAATGTTGTTTAAAATTAATATCTTTCTGTTACTAGTGCATACAACAGGTCCTCAGTAGGAGGTGGTACTTTAATATTACGTAGTAATTCTCTTAGATATAAGGAACAAAAATATATCACCGCTTGCTCTGTTGATTGCTTGTGTGAGGTAGCATGTACAGAAGTTGAAGGCTAAACTTTCTTAAGTGTTTATAGACCACCAGCATCAAACTTGGCATCATTCTTAATGATAATGGGAGAAATTTTAAGTACATAAGCTTATAAGAGATAATAAATTACTTTTCGTTTGTGGTCACCTAAATATTGATTTGTTAGTAAATTCACCTGAACACTGCAAGCTTACTTCATTGTTTGGTTCATTTAACTTAAAATGCACATACAAGGAAGCAACAAGAATAACAGCAACATCAGCTCAATGCATAGATAATATTTATACTAATTGTGCCATAAAATACTCGTCTCAAATTAGTGGAGTTAGGTCTGACCATACAGGTCAACTAGTATCCTTTGAGTTGGTTAAAAAGCGGCAATTAAATAAGACTATTAAGCTTAGGTCACTAACTAAATAAAAATTAATGTTTTTAATGATAACATGTTAAGTAATCTTTCAATGGCCAATTTTGACTCCCATGACCCCAATGAAAATTACAGGATATTATTTTCTTCACTATGCCACGAATTTAGTAAGGCATGTCCACTTAAAAATATTCAAATGAGTAATAAATCTAAATTTAATGAATGGGCCAGTGCTGGATTTTTTTTTTTGGAAAATTTGTCTTTGCAAAATACACGGATTTACCAAAGTCAGCCGTCACCATTCAAAAACGTGTCATGAATTACAGTGAAAAAATCAGAAAGCAAGTAACTGCAGAATTGAAACATTTGAAAAGTGCAGGTGAAAGATTTAGTCTTTCTTTCGATAAGTGGACTTCAACATCCAATAAACCATACATGGCTGTCAACGTTCATTCATATAAAAAAAAATTTGAATTTAGGACTTGTTCCTATTTATGGAAGTATGAAAGTATGGCTGAAAATTGTCTTCGTATATTGAAAGAGCGTCTAAGTATATTTGATATTTCCCTGGATACTGGCTTTATGAAAAACATAATTATTTGCAAGACAGCTCTACCTCAGATGATACTATAAATGAACCACCTGTGGCTGTTGATCATATGGACGACATCCATGATGATGAACATTTAGAAGACTTAGACAGTCCAGAATCAGACTTAATCTTAATGTCACAAAATGACCTTGCGCTATAACACATACCAGAGTTAACACAAGATGAAAACATTAATGAGCTGATAAGGAAAATCCGCAAAGTTGTAGAGTGTATTTCAAAAGATCACCATTGAAAAATGAAACAGTACTTCAAAAATAAATGAAAATTGAACATGGAAAAGAGCTGTCACTTCTTTTGGACTGTAAAACCAGGTGGAATAGTCTTTTAACAATGCTGGAGCGATTTTATCTTTTAAAAACCTTCATTCAAAAAGCTCTTATAGATCTCAATCATCCAATTCGTTTGGAAGAAGTTGATTTTAAATTGGTAAATAAAATTGTTGATGTGCTGACCCCAATTAAATTGACAGTAGAAGCAATCTGTTGGCGAGATGCTAATTTATGCACAGCTGATTCCGATTTGAAATTTCTTATAAAACAGCTATCTAGCATAATCATTTTTTGGCAAGTGCTGACACTTGCCAAAAAAATTAAAAGATCCTTAGTGGAACGTATGAAGCAACGACGAAGTGATGATTTGACTGGTGTGTTGAATTAATTACAAAATCCATGAAAAGATGATGAAAATCAGTTATTATCGGATTTGGAATGGCATGACTTATTTCCAGTTTCTACACAGGCTTTATTTTGGAAGCAAATAAAGTGTATTGTTAAAAAACTTAAAAGTCGAGATGACACGGAAGAAGAAGAAGGAAGATCAGGATCACAAACAGATGATGAGTTAAGGCCACAAACCTCCCAATCCCAACCCCAATTGGCACTAAAAGAAAAGTTATAGCTGGAAATTGATAAGAGTATGAAATCCCCAGATCGTGAAGTACAAATACAAAATTAATCGGGGTTGGCAAAATATAGTATTAGACGTGAAATAAGCCTGTTTGAAAATGGAGGAATTAGTGAATATCACTTAGAAACAGCATATAAGTATCTATTGTAAAAAAAAAAAAATTAGACTATAATACAACTGAAAAGTTGTTACACCCAATGAAATAACATGAAACTCGCACTCTTCCTTCGCATACACAGCAACATGCAGACACAATCACAAACAGGCACACTATTGAACACAACAACACACAGGCACACACTAGAAAACAAGAAAACACACGCACACCCACACACACACACTCACACACATAAATTAACATGCCTATTTTGTTTTATTTATATTTTACTTTATATCCTTTGAATTTCTCTTATTTAATTGTAATTGTATTTAATTGTTCAGATTGATTATCTTATCATTCACAATATGCTTTCCAAGTTTTGTCAGCGGAGTGGGGACCTGGTGACCTGTAATACAGGTATTGATATACCTACCATGGGCACCAGTCTCTTACAAATTTGTTAACATAGCATAGTATTAACAGCGTATGTACTTACTTTATAAGTTTGTAGAGAAAATAAATGTATTATATATATATATATATATATTGTCTATTCCTCCAACCAGTGTAAAACCTAAACGAGCGTTTTCAGCTGCTGCTTATGTTGGTAATAAACGAAGCAGGCTTGGAAGTCCAACCTTGGATGCATTGATATTTCTACGATTGTATTTTCAAAATTCGAAATAAGTTTTATTGTCTTTTTATTTCTTACAGAGTATCTTTTTGCCATTTTTTCTTTTCTTACTATACTGTGATATGTGTAGTGTACCAAAATTAAAAATATATATTTTAAGAAATTACTCGTTTTTTAGAGTTCAGTTGGATCCGAATGGCAAAAAACGGAACCCTTATAGTTTCATCATGTCTGTCCGTCTGTCTGTCTGTCTGTCTGTCTGTCCGTCCGTCCGTATGTCACAGCTATTTTATTCTATTAGTTACTACGGAACCCTTCATGGGCGAGTCTGACTCGCACTTAGCCTATTTTTGTAAAATGTTATAATAAGCAATATAACATTAGATTTATAAATTTCTTTTATTTATTTTTTTTCTTTTAAATTAAGTTACACTTGGTACATATATTGTTATGAAATAAATTACGCTTATATTTTCTGCGAAGTAAGTTCGCTAGACAGCATTAATGAAAAAATGTTTTTTTTTGGTATGGCCCCACGTATATATAATAAAGCACCGAATGTTATTAAAAATATGACAGTACATCAGAATTTAAACGAGCACTAAATGAAATTTTAATAAACAAAACTTATTTCAGTCTGGTTTTATTATGACATTACATAATTATATTTTTTTTTATTTCATACTGGTTTTATTATTCAAATAAGTACTGCATACCCATCTACCCTAACTTGCTACTTACCCAGTTTCGAAGCGTCAATAGCCTAATGGATAAGGTGTCGGACTTGTGATCGAGAGGTCGCAGGTTCGAACCCCACCCATTACACTATTGACGTGAACCCACTCCAGATACAAGCATATTTAGCTTAGTTGAAGGGGTTAACAAGATTGCTAGTAATGTGAAATGTACCCACATTGCTAGTATTCTTTAAAAAAATCTGAGGAGTTTAATATATAAAATCAAAGTTTTATTGCAATAGGATGAATAGTGAGGGAACGGATAATGTATTACTACAGTAAAAACAAACGTTAATTTTTATATAATAGGTATAATTTATTAAATTTATTTTTGTGATTTATTTACGTACCTACTTGCTTCATTTAGATCCATCCAGCCGTTTGAGCGTGAAGAAGTAACAAACATGCACAAACAGACACATTCATTCACAAACTTTCGCCTTCTTAATATTAGTGTGATAAATAAAACCATCTAAATAATTAATATTCGTTTTTCAAGTTTATTAAACATAACGACAAAAAATTAAAAAATGCAAAGTTAGCAAACTTCGTCGTGCAACGGCAAGCGGGCCTCGAGCGAACTTGTCATTGTGTGTGTGACAACGCACACGACTAGCCCGCTGCAGTAAATACCTATTTTCCGCGCGTCTCGTAGGCTCGACACCCTCTTAAAATATTTGTCAAATTCATTATTGTTAAAAATTAAGATGCTACGTCTATTTGAAATTAAAAAAAACTAGTGATCCTTGAATATCTGGTAGATCCCAAAACTAGTTTCAAATTATAATGTATCATTTCAGATCTTTTGCCGGAAGCAGTGCCATCCACAAGCCAGCAATCCAGACATATCCTTAAGGAGCTGTCTCAAAATGGTAAATTATTCATAATCATCATCGTAATTAGCCTATAATGTACTCAATGCTGGGAGACAGGGCACAGGTCTCTGTGAGAGGGACAGACATAATGCATTTAAGTCAAGACAAATACAGAGTGAGCTGTAGAAGTGGTCTGAGAGGATACAAGGAATGTGGGATGATGATGGCATTTAAAGGGATTAATAGTTATTTATAGATATACATATTAATAATCATTTATCATCATCATAATGAATGTGGGATAATATCCAACCACCACCCAGGCGAAGCTTATCATTTAAAATATTTGCCAAATTCATTAAAAAGGTCAAAATTAGGATACTACTTCTATTTCAAATTAAAAAAATAGTGAACCTTGAATATCTGATGGTTTCCAAACTAGTTTCAAATTAAAATATATAATTTCAGATCTTTTGCCTGAAGCAGTGCCATCCACAAGCCAGCAATTGAGACATATCCTTAACTCAAGGGGCTGGCCCAAAATGGTAAATATTTTAAATAAAATCACCAAATTCTTTTAATATTACATTCTCAACAAATTATACGTAAAAAAACGTTTTCTATTCCTTTACTAATTACTATTTGCATTTCTTATTTTTTTTTCATAATTGGTATGCCTTGGCCTCGGACAGTCTGTCCCACCGTCTCATAAAATCAAGAAATTCTCGAAATAGTGCTCTATTGTTCATTTTACTTAGAAAAGATCCTTGCGTTTTATATGCAGGGAAATATTAACAAATTTTATCAAATATTTTGCTTATACATATTTAAAAACCTGTCTTTACAGATTTAACAGCAAGGGAAAAGCAGTTGCTGGAGCAATTAGAAAAAACGAAATGCAGCCTGCTACTTCCATGTTTATAAACTCGCACAACACACGTCCACACCTGTTGATTTTTGCTTATAAACAAAATGTTTCGATGTTTAAGAAACAATGTTTCATCACCTTTGTTTATAAACTGTTTTCAAAGATGATCATACATAGTGAAATAGTGTTTATTAACAAATGTTGCCTAATGAATACCCGGCTTTATACTATAATTTCTACTTAATATTACTTGTGTAATATTGTTATTATAACATCTATACTAATATTATAAAGCGGAAAAGTTTGTTTGTTTGTTTGTTTGCTTGAACGCGCTAATCTTCGAAAGTACTGGGTGGATTTGGATGAAATTTGGTATGGAAGTAGCTTGAAGCTTGAGGAAGGTTATAGGCTACTTTTTACCTGACTGCAAAAAAGGAGAGTTATGTTTTTACCGTGATAGAATCCACGGGAGCGAAGCCCCGCGTGAGTACTATTAAGTAATATTTGTTATCGTCTCGTCTCGTATAGTCTTTATATTAAATTATTGAATATTTTTACTACTTGTTATAACCCCTTGTTAGAACCGCTCGATTAGTTTAACGGGGACAGCAATTATTTTTATAAAGTGACTAAAAATACCGTGACTATGACGGGGAAGACAGGAATACACCTTTTAAACATATGAAGAGCTATTGTAATTATTATTTCTGTTCTACCCTTATTCCAATTAAAAATAGATCATAAATAAAGTGAGTAATATAATTATATCAATAAATAAATGTTGAAATAATATGAGTGTTTTATTTTACACAGTTTTTTCAAAATAATTAGTTTTAAATAGAACCCAATTAATTGCATAGAATGCGTTTCATCGATATCGATAAATTTTAAACATATCGATAAGTTTATTGAGTTCTCTGTACATTGCGCATCCCTATCAATGACAGTTCTTCCCATATCAAGGTCATGATTGTATTGACAGTGCTAGTTGAAATTTTAATGTTGGTAGCTATGTTATTTTTTTGTGGTTGGCTAAAGAAGGTTAACAATTTCTCACAGACTGAATGTTCTAAGTTCCGTCTCTTATATTATATTCTCTTTGGCGACGAAAAAACATGAAAGGCGACCGGTCGCCTTTTAGGCTACTTCAGCTCAGGTTCAAGGTTGTCTGGAAAGTGGAAGATATCGCTCTCAGTGATAAGACTTTCATTGTAACCAAATTGTTAGCAATATTGCTATTTAAGTGTGTTTCAATTATTGGTGTATGTACAAAAAAGTGTATTCAGTTTGTCTGTCATAAACGAGCTTAATAAAAAAAACATGTCCCATGAAAATTAATGTAAAAGGTTTGCCATACTAGAAAATAATGGATGGCATTCACTTTATTTATTAGAAAGCATATTATATATACGCATAAACTTAGGACTTTTTCAGATTAGAAGCGATCTTCACACAATAAATATTCACAATAAGCGTGAAATTGTTATACCCAAATTCAGATTAGCCAAGACTAGCAAGTTATTCTTCATAAATAGCATACGGTTTTATAACAAGTCAGGTACCAAACTCTGTCTGTGTGAAAATTTAAAACCCTCATCAAAAAAAAATTTTTAGCAAAAAATAGAACCGACTTCCATATCAAAACACTACAAAGCCAAAAATAACTTTAATTTCGGAAGGCGGTGTCAAAAACGAAAATATATACCTACAAAACTAAAGACACCGCCTTCCGAAATTAAAGTTATTTTTGGCTTTGTAGTGTTTTGATATGGAAGTCGGTTCTATTTTTTGCTAAAAATTTTTTTTTTTTTTCACGTTTTTGTTGGTTGGTTTGTAATTTATCTAGTTACAAAAGCCATAATGTCAACAACTTATCACCTTTTACAAAATATTGCTTTTCCCTGTGCATAGCCGTTAATTTTTGAGGAGTTCTCCTGATATTTGACCATCAGCTCTACATCACCATATGTATTGTGACGAGCATAAAGTGTTTAACATCCGTACTCAATTAATCGAATCGCAATCCGCGAAATACTTATTATTGAGGAGTTTCAGTGGCCATCTGTGGTCTTTATCATCAGTTTATCTTCCCCAAATGGTACTTTTCGGAAGCAACTGCTCAAGGTACTATAAGAAATACCCAAAACGCTATAGGTGTGCCTATAATATTTGAAGAGTTCCCTCGATTTCTCCTGGATCCCATCATCAGATCCTAATTTCGTAACAATGGGACTAACTAGAAAGTATACCCATTCAAACGCAAAAAGAATTTTTCAAATCGGTCCAGCCGTCTCCGAGTTATGAGGTAACATACATAAAAAAAAAAGTTCAAGACGAATTGTAAACCTCCTTTTTTTGAAGTCGGTTAAAAAGCATATTTTAGATTGAGGACTACGTTGAAGTCATGATTGCTTGGCCATTTATGACTTTTTGCATACTGTGATGACAAATATGGATAAAAACAGTCCAGTGTGCGCAATATTTTGTGACATGACTCAAGCGTTTGATTATGTCCAACATAATATTTTACTAAAAAAGCTTGAGGCTTACGGTATAAGAGGTAATATCCTTGAACTCCTAAAATCATACCTACAGGATAGGAAACATATAACAGAAATTAAAAGAATAAATATTAACACCAAAAGAGAAGAAATTTTTCTATCAGAGGAACGTAACTGATATAAACTCTTTACTTCTTCCATCTCTATGAAACATTTTATTTTATTCTTACTGACAGTTTATCATTGACAAGTTATGTGTCATAAAAACTATTGCATTTTTAAGTATAATAAAACCTTGTATTATCTAAAGGTTTTGTCTGTTATTTCAATTTATTATACTTAAAAAAATCATGGAAAAATATCTAAGGCCAGAAAGGTTTGATGCCGACCCATCGGATAATACCGCATCCAAATCATGGGAGCATTGGCGTAAAACATTTGAATACTTCTTAGCAAGTCAGAAGAAGGCGACCGCTCTTTCGTCATCAGCGGAAGACGCACAGTTGACTAAAGATCAATGGGATGAAGTCAAGTATCATCTTTTGGTAAATCATATCTCTCCTAACGTTTATGCATATGTAAGTGAAACTCATAAGTATGATGAAGCGATTATTACACTAGAGAAGCTGTTTGTAAAACCCAAAAATATTATATTTGCACGACACATGCTTGCATCGCGAAAATAACGTTCCGATGAAACTATAGATACCTATTTACAAGCTTTAAAACAACTATACAAAGACTGTGGCTTCACTAACGTCAACGTTGAAACAAACAGAAACGACTGTATACGTGACGCCTTTATATCAGGTATCTTATCGAATAAATATAGGCAACGGCTTTTAGAAAATCTTACTTTAACACTCGATCAAGCTTACAATCAAGCAATTTCCTTAGAAACAGCCGAGGCCCATTCCAATAGTTTCAATAACCTACCAGTGAACGCAGCTCAAAAGGAAACGGCTCAGGTTGCCTCCAATTCCTCCATTGAACAAGTTGAGCAAAAGAAGAGTTTCTCTGCCGCTACTCGTCGAAGAAAATGCTTCTTCTGTGGAGGGCAAGTACATCTTCGGAGAAACTGTCCTGCGTTTGATGGAGTCTGTCAAATTTGCAACAAAAAGGGACATTTTGCTTCAGTTTGTAGAAGCTCATCCAGAATAGCAAATTCAGTTACAACAGACAAGGATTTTTCAGCATGTATTGTTATGGCAGCATCACCTTCGTCCCTAAGAAAAGCTACTGTGCCTGCGTATATCAAAGGTATAAGAGCAGAAGCGCTCTTAGATACAGGAAGTTCCGTTTCTTTTATCAATGACAGCTTCTCCAAACTCTGTGGACTTAAAACAAAGCCTAGCTATCAAACAATTTCAATGGCCTCACTTAACCATGTTTCACAAGTAGAAGGCCAAACTTTTCAAACAATTAACATTGGAGATCACAAATACGAAAATGTGAATTTCCTTATTGTCAAAAATCTTTGCGCCGATATAATAATCGGTCATGACGTCCTCGGAGAACATGCGTCATTAGAATTCTCATTTGGTGGACCAAAGAAGCCACTTCACGTGTGTAATGTAGCTGCAGCATCTGTGCCGGCCGTACCACTTTTTTCAAACGTCTCTCCTAAATGCAGACCTATTGCTGTAAAATCCAGGAAATTCAGCGATGAGGATACCAAATTTATTAAAGACGAGATCAACAACCTTTTAGCGGAAGGTGTGATTGAGGAAAGTAAATCACCGTGGAGAGCTCAGGTCCTCATAACGAAAAATGAAACGCATAGAAAACGGCTTGTGATTGATTATTCGCAAACAATCAACCGATATACTGAGCTTGACGCATATCCACTACCCAACATAGAGGACTTAGTCGCTAAAGTAGCCAAAAACTCAATGTTCAGCTTAATAGACTTGAAAAGCGCTTACCATCAAGTTCCAATTTTACCCGAAGAAAGAAAGTATACTGCCTTCGAAGCTATGGGTAATTTGTATCAGTTTAGGCGCATACCTTTTGGAGTGACAAATGGCGTCTCAAGTTTTCAACGAACTATTGATTGGATAACTAGAAAAGAAAAGCTTCAGAAGACGTACGCTTATCTTGATGACATCACTATTTGTGGCCTTACTCGTGAAGAACACGACCAAAACTTAGAGCGCTTTATGACTGCGGCCAAAAAGTATGGTCTGACATTGAGTATCCAAAAATGTAAATTTTCTCAAGACTATTAATATTCTTGGCTACAACATTCACAATCACATTATCAAACCTGACTGTGAGCGCCTCAAGCCACTTATTGACTTACCGCCACCACAAGACATACCGACACTCAGACGTACACTCGGTATGTTCGCTCACTATTCCAAATGGATTCCTAATTTTTCAGAACGTATTCACTCACTTGCTAGGACAACTTTTTTCCCCCTTACAAATGAGCAAAATCAATGCTTTGAGAGTCTGAAAAACGACATTGCTAAATCTTCAATTCATGCTATCGATGAAAATGTGCCTTTTAGTGTCGAAACTGATGCATCAAACCATTCAATCGCAGCAGTGCTAACGCAAGATTCCAGGCCTGTAGCATTCTTTTCAAGAACCCTAAATCCAACCGAACAAAATCATTCTGCTATAGAGAAAGAAGCTTACGCTATCGTAGAATCATTAAAGAAATGGAGGCATTACCTTATTGGTAAGCAATTTCGCTTGGTCACCGATCAACGCTCGGTTGCTTTTATGTTTAATATGAAACACTCAAGCAAAATTAAAAATGAGAAGATTCAGAGATGGCGGTTGGAACTTGCTGCTTACAAATTTGAAATTGTGTATAGACCCGGCAAAGAAAACTACGCTGCTGATGCTCTATCTAGAGTTTGTGCATCTACAGAATCTCGCACTGCCAAACTTATATCACTTCATGAAGCTCTCTGCCATCCCGGTGTTTCACGTATGTTCCATTGGATACGCTCTAAAAATCTACCATATTCCCTTGAAGAAGTTCGAAATATGACAAGCTCTTGTCGGACGTGTTCTGAAATAAAGCCGAGATACATAAGAAATACCAGTGATGAGCATAGAAGACTTATTAAAGCGACAGCACCCTTCGAACGCTTGAGCATAGATTTTAAAGGCCCAGTTCCAACGAATACAACTAACAGATTCATTTTAACTGTAATTGACGAATTTTCTCGATTTCCATTCGCTTTTCCATGCTCAGACGTCAGCTCAAAAACAGTGGTCAAACATCTCAACAGTTTATTCATGATATTCGGTTTTCCATCGTATATTCATTCGGATCGCGGTACAGCTTTTCTTTCTGCCGAGGTGCAAGAATTTCTTCATGAAAGAGGTATCGCTACAAGCCGAACTACAGCCTACAATCCACGAGGCAATGGGCAAGTGGAGAAATTGAATTCTACGCTCTGGAAAACAATACTTTTGGCACTGAAAACTAAAAACTTATCAGTCGAGAACTGGGAGCAAGTTTTGCCGCAAGCTTTGCATTCTATTCGCTCCTTACTTTGCACCGCTACTAATTACACACCGCATGAGCGAATGTTTAGACACCCACGGAGATCTACTAACGGAATTTCTATTCCAACTTGGCTTACGAATTCCGGCCAAGTATTACTGAAGAAATTAAACAGGAGTAACAAATATGAACCAATTGTTGAGGAGGTGGAACTATTACATAGTAATCCAGATTACTCCTATGTCAGATATCCCGATGGAAGAGAGACTACAGTGTCAAATCGTTATCTAGCGCCGCTGGGATCAGATGACATAGCTCCCCAGGAAACTGAAACTGATTCTTTTGTTACACCACCTACATCACCGATAACTGAGAACCGTAACATGACACGTTCTTCATCTACAGAGGCAGAAGAGCCGGTCTCTAACCACAGTGGAGGGCAAGTGTCTCAAGAAAGACCGCCGCTATCTCCGCTACCGGAGATAATTCGTAGATCCAGTCGCATGCGCAGACCACCAACATTTTTAACTGATTATGTTACAGACTAGCGCGGGAGAATGATATAAACTCTTTACTTCTTCCATCTCTATGAAACATTTTATTTTATTCTTACTGACAGTTTATCATTGACAAGTTATGTGTCATAAAAACTATTGCATTTTTAAGTATAATAAAACCTTGTATTATCTAAAGGTTTTGTCTGTTATTTCAGTAACGTTATTTACGGAGTTCCGCAAGGAAGTATACTAGGACCACCGCTTTTTACATTATACATTAATGATTTTCCAAGGGCAATAAAATATCCTATGACACTGTTTTCTGATGACAGTATGATAACTATTCCTTGTAATCAAAGAAATTTATATAAAGAAGAGATAAATAATACATTAAAGGACACTATTATGTGGTTAGACAATAATAATTTAAAAATAAACTTACAAAAGACTGTAATTATGCATTTTAGCCAGCGTGCATTGACATTTCCCAATCTTGACATAACATATAATAATATCAAAATTGACACAGTTAATACCACTAAGCTTTTAGGAGTAACAATAGACCAGAGCTTAAATTGGAAGGCGCATGTAGAGGCTCTGACTAAAAGAGTAAGTAGTAGTGCATATGCCTTGTACATATTGTCACGTAAGGTTAAAATAGATGCTTTATTAACTGCCTACTACAGACTAACTGAATCGGTTCTTAGATACGGAGTTATATTTTGGGGTAACTCAACTAACAAAGAAGATGCTTTTAAAGCACAGAAGATATGTCTCAGAGCCATGTTTAATTTGAGTACCACTACTAGTTGTAAGCCTTATTTCATACAATATAAAATACTGACACTAACTTCCCTGTACATTCTGAAAACAGTCATGTTCATCAGAAATAATAACGCCTTATTTTCGCGAATGGCAGAAAAATTTCCCAGAAATAGGCGTGATCAAAATCAGCTCTGTCAGCATAGGAGTAGGACTGCACTTATGCGCAAAAGTGTTTTCTGCATGGTTCCCGTGATTTATAATAAGTTACCTAAAAGTTGGAGGGAGCTTAATAATAATGAACTGAAAAAAACAACTTAAAACATTCCTAACCGATAAAGCTTATTATCATATTAATGAATATCTTGCAGAACAATTCACTGTGACATAGATTTTTGTGAATTAATATTGTATGTTATTATTAATAACATACAATATTAATTCACAAAAATCTATGTTATAATTTAAATATCAGAAGTATACATGTCATGATTAATAACTTATTAATCATGACATGTATACTTCTGATATTTAAATTTTTATTTTTAATTTTGACATGTACAATTTGACTTTATTTTATTTTTTACTTTTGACATATGATATTTTTTTTACTTTTGTTTCGTTTTGTTGTGTATAATTTGACATTTAATATTTTTATTTTTGTTATGTATAGTTTATAATTTATTTTTTTAATTATTGCTAATCTCTATCAATTTATATAATTGGGTTTAAATTAAAATTGTCAAATTAATTATTTAAAACATTTGCACTCCATCGTATAGGCAAACATGTCTGAACTTTATTTTCATTTTTATGTTATCTCACATGCGTTTTTATTCTGTATGTGTACACATGTTTGGAGCAAATAAAGAAATCCTATCTTATCTTATCTTGGCGATGATTCCTTCCTTCTGCACAATGTGGCTCGGGCTTATTGTGGTTGCGTTATCAACTAGTCTCTTAACAACTCCACTTTAGTGAGTGTGTCTTTTTATTTTGTTTGTTTGTACTTTTCCCTACGATAATCCATCCGATTCGACAGGTTTTTTTTGTTTATTTTTTAATTACTAATAAATAATTAAAATTATATTGTTTAATATTACAATACATTCATTTCTCATTTTTAATTACATTGTTTGGTGTGAATTTGTAACTATCATACCTTTTAAACGAGTATTATAAAAATGAATGATATTTTGAAAAGAATAACTGTGGAGTTTCTTGCCGGTTCTTCTCGACCAATTTCGTGCCGTGCACTAGCTTGTGTTGTTTTATAAGTGGCCATGTAAAATAAAATATGTTGAGTTGAGTTGAGGCCACCATAGGCGTAGGAAGGGGGGGAGCCGGGTGGGCCGTGCCCACCCCAGAATGGTCTGGCGCCCACCCGAGAATTTTTACTAACAAACAATTATGGCTGAAAAATTAAAAAATCTGGCCAAGTGCGAGTCGGACTCACTCATGCAAGGTTCCGTTATAATAATAATATTCCACAACTTTTCACACAACGCCATCTAGTCCCAAACTAAGCAGAGCTTGTGGTATGGGTACTAGACAACTGATAAACATACATATATATTTCTAAATACATACATATTATAGATAAATTACACCCAGACAAAGAACAAATGACCGTGCTCATCACACAAATATTTGTCCTAGGTGGGAATCGAACCCACGACCTTGCGCACAGCAGTCAGTCATGTTAAATGAATGTATGTAAAATTTTTCATTTCGTACGTTAAGAGTTGACGCAACTTTGATAAGCGATCATCGCTTCTACTACTGGGGGCCAGGCCCTCCCAGGGAAATATCTCTAGATACGCCAATGGAGGCCACCTTTTTGTTTATGGTTAGTTAGCTTCAGGGAATACCCTGAATTTATCTTTATCTGTTACCAAATTTAGAATGCAATGATGTGATAAGAATTAATTCTGTGTCGGAGTCTGTGCTTTCTGATAGCTATAACCTGGGAATCTAAAGAGTGAATAGGGTACTTCTAGGCAAGCATGCTTCGTCTTCGTCCACATCATCACTTAACAACAGTTGAGATTGTGGTCAAACGCAAGCTAATCAACAATAAAAATATAAAATAATTTAAACGCAATTATCTTATTAAACTGAGTGAATAGTTCGGACCAATTTCAGTTATTATTTTTCATTTTCATTTCGCTTCGTACAGCATTTGTGTCAAAGTATTTGTTTTACGAAAAATTATTGGCTCATACATTATGCGTGATGAGTGAATAAAAAAAACAGCATTTAAAGCAAGTAAAGTAGTTAAAAATAAATTGATTTAAACTACATCTTTACTGATATTTTAGGCTACATAATTAGGCTACCACTGACTGAAATTCGGCTACATTAGGCTACTTAAGCTGTGAAAAACGGGCGACATTGGCCCACTGTGCTATACTAATGTCAAACTGAATTTTCCAAAAACAGATGGCGTGTTGTTGCCGTTGTTGGTGATTTGTTGTGATGTTGCGTTTATTCAACGAAAAAATGAACAAAACTGTTAAAAGTGGAGTATGGGAGATGTTGTTTCGCATGATGTCTAAATATCAAGAAAAACAACGATTACGAAACAACTCTTATCGATTTGCATACAAATATTTCAACGTTAGGTGATGTTTGTAACAATTCCACTAGCAAAGCATACAATTACAATGTGAATCATCCATCCATATCCATATCCATACTAATATTATAAATGCGAAAGTAACTCTCTCTGTCTGTCTGTCTGTTACCTTTTCACGCCTTAACCGCTGAACCGATTTACATGAAATTTGGCATGGAAATAGTTGAGGACCCTGGAAAGGACATAGGATAGTTTTTATCCCGATGTAAGGTTCCCGCAGGATAGTTTTCGAATTGTATCTTTGTTGCTCTTTCACGCAAAAACTACTGAACGGATCTCAATGAAATTTGGTAAGGAGCGAGTTGACATCCTGTAAAAATACATAAGCTACTTTTTATCCCGGAATTTCCACGAGTTTGGGATTTACGCGGGGAAAACCTCCCACTCGAACGAAGTCGCGGACAAAAGCTATCCATACTTTAATACTAATAATATCCATATCCATACTAATATTATAAATGCGAAAGTAACTCTTGTCTGTCTGTCTGTCTGTCTGTCTGTCTGTTACCTTTTCACGCCTTAACCGCTGAACCGATTTACATGAAATTTGGCATGGGAATAGTTCAGGACCCTGGGAAGGACATAGGATAGTTTTTGTCCCGATGTAAGGTTCCCGCAGGATAGTTTTCGAATTGTATCTTTGTTGCTCTTTCACGCAAAAACTACGGAACGGATCTCAATGAAATTTGGTAAGGAGCCAGTTCACATCCTGTAAAAATACATAAGCTACTTTTTATCCCGGAATTCCCACGAGTTTGGGATTTACGCGGGGAAAACCTCCCACTCGAACGAAGTCGCGAACAAAAGCTATCCATACTTTAATACTAATAATATAACTCCATACTTCCATATCCATATCCATACTATCCATACTTCCATATCCATCAATACTTCCAAGCTAATCCATACTAATATTATAAATGCGAAAGTAACTCTGTCTGTCTGTCTGTCTGTTACCTTTTCACGCCTTAACCGCTGAACCGATTTACATGAAATTTGGCATGGGAATAGTTGAGGACCCTGGGAAGGACATAGGATAGTTTTTATCCCGATGTACGGTTCCCGCAGGATAGTTTTCGAATTGTATCTTTGTTGCTCTTTCACGCAAAAACTACTGAACGGATCTCAATGAAATTTGGTAAGGAGCCAGTTGACATCCTGTGAAAATACATAAGCTACTTTTTATCCCGGAATTCCCACGAGTTTGGGATTTACGCGGGGAAATCCTCCCACTCGAACGAAGTCGCGGACAAAAGCTATCCATACTTTAATACTAATAATATAACTCCATACTTCCATATCCATATCCATACTATCCATACTTCCATATCCATCAATACTTCCAAGCTAATCCGTACTAATATTATAAATGCGAAAGTAACTCTGTCTGTCTGTCTGTTACCTTTTCACGCCTTAACCGCTGAACCGATTTACATGAAATTTGGCATGGGAATAGTTGAGGACCCTGGGAAGGACATAGGCAGCCCCGGATCTAGGGGGGGGGGCAAGCCGGGGCCTATGCCCCGGGCGGCAAGTTCAGAGGGCGGCCAAATTCAAATTTTACACACGTATGGACAACAGACTCATCATTTACTTAACTTTGACCACAGAATAAATAATAGTGCAAGTACAGAAATTTCACTCTTGTTTCACTGTGGCTCTATCAACTCGACCGATACCCAGGGTACATGGTTTTATAGTCTTTGGGTACAGCACACGGACCACGCGACCGGGTGCAGCGAGAACGTGGGATGGGACGCGCTGCATGAATATTATTATTCACGAGGTGCGTAGGAGCAATATCAAAATAAAGTGTACCCTGCTGTAAAATTCGATTATATTTTATTATATTTTTTCTTTTTTATTTGACCAAAATGTAATAGGAAATATATTTTATCATAGAGGAAAACAAACAGGAACGCGGAAGTCGAGGCATTTTTCCTATAATATCGAAACAAAACTAACTTTGTGGCGGAACTGGTTCTGTTGTGTTATTAGATTTAAAAGCAAAATTTAAGGAAAATATGAAATAAATAATCCATTTTCATATTTATTTAAACAACTAATTGATAAATCAAATAAAATAGCCTCAGCTTCAAGGATTAACACAAAATATTGTTTTTATTCTGTTTCGTGTAACTGTCGCTTTTTACTTGGCATTTTTTAAATTTTATTACAAAAACATAATATTATTCTCAATATGCGTACCTTTTCGAAAAGTAATACATAATTGCGCTATACTATACATATTTGTGGTTGCACAGAAAAAAAAGGTAAAAATTCATCCGATTTTATAGATTTAACTTCATCAATTTGAAGGGACAGTGACAAAATGGAAGTCTTAAAATCATAATGTGACTCAGGTTGGCTGGACAAATCTTCAAAATAGCTCGCATTTAGCTAGGTCAATAGGGAACTTTATGTGACCGCTTAACACCTTTATTTCAGAATTTGTGACGCTACAGAATCTTAGATAATCGATCGAAAACGTGTCACGTGTCACAGCCAGCTTGAAAAACCACTTTTCGCTGGTCTCTCAATCTCGGTAACGAAAGTGATTATCACGACTTTTTTGGTTTGAGAAATTTTGAGGTTTTGGATATCAGCGGGCGTCACATAAATTTGTGACATGTATCGAGCTAAAAGTTTTGTGATAGGTACAGCAGTTTATTAGAAAAATGCAAAACTTTGTGTCCAGCCAGCTTGAATTATTATACTATATAAAGCTAAATTACCACTCACTGACTGACTGACTCACTCATTGACATAATTGTTTCTCTCCAGATGGTGGATGGGGAGGTGGGTATATTTTGACAGATTCGTAAACAAGTAACTCTCAAACCTACGGGAAAAGTGCCAAACCTCCCCTTTTCCCCCCCCTTCTCCCCCCCCCCTATCGTATCTCGGAAACTACGAGACCCGTATTTTTTTCTTTTTACGGATTCGTATAGAGGAGGCTCGGTAAAGTAAAAACCATTTTTCAAAGTCCGCCCCCCCGCCCCCCTTCTCCCCCCCCTTTAGGCGGATCTCGGAATCTAAGAGACTTGGAACATTTTTTTTTTCAGATTCATTTAGAGGGGCAATGCTTTAGTCGAAATACTTGTGCAACCCCCCCCCATCACCCCCCCCTTTTTTTTTTTTTTTTAACAAGCTCGCGAGGTGCTTGCACCTCGCGCAACACCCAAATACTAAACCCCCCCCCATCACCCCCCCCCATTTTTTTTTTTTAATAAAAAGCTCGCGAGGTGCTTGCACCTCGCGCAACACGCAAATACTAGTTATATTATATAAAGCTAGATTACCACTCACTCACTGACTCACTGACATAATTGTTCTCCCAGATGGTGGATGGGGAGGTGGGTATATTTTGACAGATTCGTAAACAAGTAACTCTCAAACCTACGGGAAAAGTGCCAAACCCCCCCTTTTCCCCCCCCTTCTCCCCCCCCCCCCTATCGTATCTCGGAAACTACGAGACCCGTATTTTTTTCTTTTTACGGATTCGTATAGAGGAGGCTCGGTAAAGTAAAAACCATTTTTCAAAGGCCCCCCCCCCGCCCCCCTTCTCCCCCCCTTTAGGCGGATCTACGAATCTAAGAGACTTGGAACATTTTTTTTTTCAGATTCATTTAGAGGGGCAATGCTTTAGTCGAAATACTTGTGCAACCCCCCCCCCCATCACCCCCCCCCCTCTTTTTTTCTTTTTTTTCACAAGCACGCGAGGTGCTTGCACCTCGCGCAACACGCAAATACTTGATTTAGAGGGGCAATGCTTTAGTTTTTTTCACAAGCACGCGAGGTGCTTGCACCTCGCGCAACACGCAAATACTAGTTATACTATATAAAGCTAAATTACCACTGACTGACTGACTCACTCACTCATTGACATAATTGTTCTCCCAGATGGTGGATGGGGAGGTGGGTATATTTTGACAGATTCGTAAACAAGTAACTCTCAAACCTACGGGAAAAGTGCCAAACCTCCCCTTTTCCCCCCCTTCTCCCCCCCCCCTATCGTATCTCGGAAACTACGAGACCCGTATTTTTTTCTTTTTACGGATTCGTATAGAGGAGGCTCGGTAAAGTAAAAACCATTTTTCAAGTCCCCACCCCGCCCCCCCTTCTCCCCCCCCTTTAGGCGGATCTCGGAATCTAAGAGACTTGAAACATTTTTTTTTTTCAGATTCATTTAGAGGGGCAATGCTTTAGTCGAAATAATTGTGCAACCCCCCCCTTTTTTTTTATTTTCTCAAGCACGCGAGGTGCTTGCACCTCGCGCAAACACGCAAATACTAAACCCCCCCATCTCCCCCATCACCCCCCCCACTTTTTATTTTCACAAGCACGCGAGGTTCTTGCACCTCGCGCAACAGGCAAATACTAAACCCCCCCATCTCCCCTCATCACCCCCCCCATTCTTTTTTTTCACAAGCACGCGAGGTGCTTGCACCTGGCGCAACACGCAAATACTAAACCCCCCCATCTCCCCCATCACCCCCCCCCCCACTTTTTTTTTTCACAAGCACGCGAGGTTCTTGCACCTCGCGCAACACGCAAATACTAAACCCCCCCATCTCCCCTCATCTCCCCCCCCCATTTTTTTTTTCACAAGCATGCGAGGTGCTTGCATCTCGCGCAACACGCAAATACTAAACCCCCCCCCATCACCGCCCCCCCTTTTTCTTTTTCACATGCAAGCGAGGTGCTTTCACCTCGCGCAACACGCAAATACTAAACCCCCCCCCCCATTTTTTTTTTTTTCACAAGCACACGAGGTGCTTGCACCTCGCGCAACACGCATTTACTAAACCCCCCCATCTCCCCCCATCACCCCCCCTTTTTTTTTTTCACAAGCACGCGAGGTGCTTGCACCTCGCGCAACACGCAAATACTAAACCCCCCCATCTCCCCCATCAACCCCCCCACTTTTTTTTTTCACAAGAACGCGAGGTGCTTGCACCTCGCGCATCACGCAAATATTAGTTATTATATTATATAAAGCTAAATTACCACTCACTGACTGACTGACTGACTGACTCACTCATTGACATAATTGTTCTCCCAGATGGTGGATGGGGAGGTGGGTATATTTTGACAGATTCGTAAACAAGTAACTCTCAAACCTACGGGAAAAGTGCCAAACCCCCCCTTTTCCCCCCCTTCTCCCCCCCCCCCCCCTATCGTATCTCGGAAACTACGAGACCCGTATTTTTTTCTTTTTACGGATTCGTATAGAGGAGGCTCGGTAAAGTAAAAACCATTTTTCAAAGTCCCCCCCCCGCCCCCCTACTCCCCCCCTTTAGGCGGATCTCGGAATCTAAGAGACTTGGAACATTTTTTTTTTCAGATTCATTTAGAGTGGCAATGCTTTAGTCGAAATAATTGTGCAACCCCCCCCCCCATTTCCCCCCCGTTTTTTTTTTTTTTCACAAGCACGCGAGGTGCTTGCACCTCGCGCAACACGCAAATACTAAACCCCCCCATCACCCCCCCTTTTTTTTTTTTTTTTTTCGCAAGCACGCGAGGTGCTTGCACCTCGCGCAACACGCAAATACTAAACCCCCCCCTTTTCTTTTTTTTTTTCACAAGCACGCGAGGTGCTTGCACCTCGCGCAACACCCAAATACTAAACCCCCCCCCATCACCCCCCCCCATTTTTATTTTTTTATTAAAAGCACGCGAGGTGCTTGCACCTCACGCAACACGCAAATACTAAACCCCCCATCACCCCCCCCACTTTTTCTTTCACAAGCACGCGAGGTGCTTGCACCTCGCGCAACACGCAAATACTAGTTATATTATATAAAGCTAAATTACCACTCACTGACTGACTGACTGACTCACTCATTGACATAATTGTTCTCCCAGATGGTGGATGGGGAGGTGGGTATATTTTGACAGATTCGTAAACAAGTAACTCTCAAACCTACGGGAAAAGTGCCAAACCTCCCCTTTTCCCCCCCCTTCTCCCCCCCCCTATCGTATCTCGGAAACTACGAGACCCGTATTTTTTTCTTTTTACGGATTCGTATAGAGGAGGCTCGGTAAAGTAAAAACCATTTTTCAAAGTCCCCACCCCGCCCCCCTTCTCCCCCCCTTTAGGCGGATCTCGGAATCTAAGAGACTTGAAACATTTTTTTTTTCAGATTCATTTAGAGGGGCAATGCTTTAGTCGAAATAATTGTGCAACTCTCCCCCATTTCCCCACCCCCTTTTTTTTTTTTTCCACAAGCACGCGAGGTGCAAGCACCTCGCGTGCTTGAAAAATGGTTTTTACTTAACCGAGGCTCCTCTATACGAGTCTGTAAAAAAAAAAAAAATACGGGTCTCGTAGTTTCCGAGATACGATAGGGGGGGGGGGGGAGAGAGGGGGGGGAAAAGGGAAAGTTTGGCACTTTTCCCGTAGGTTTGAGAGTTACTTGTTTACGAATCTGTCAAAATATACCTACCTCCCAATCCACCATCTGGGAGAACAATTATGTCAATGAGTGAGTGAGTCAGTCAGTGAGTGGTAATTTAGCTTTATATAATATAACTAGTATTTGCGTGTTGCGCGAGGTGCAAGCACCTCGCGTGCTTGTGAAAAAAACTAAAGCATTGCCCCTCTAAATCAAGTATTTGCGTGTTGCGCGAGGTGCAAGCACCTCGTGTGCTTGTGAAAAAAAAAAAGTGGGGGGGGGGCGGGGGTGATGGGGGGGGGGGGTTTAGTATTTGCGTGTTGCGCGAGGTGCAAGCACCTCGCGTGCTTGAAAAATAGTTTTTACTTAACCGAGGCTCCTCTATACGAGTCTGTAAAAAAAAAAAAATACGGGTCTCGTACTTTCCGAGATACGATAGGGAGGGGGGAGAAGGGGGGGGGAAAAGGGGAGGTTTGGCACTTTTCCCGTAGGTTTGAGAGGTTACTTGTTTACGAATCTGTCAAAATATACCCACCTCCCCATCCACCATCTGGGAGAACAATTATGTCAATGAGTGAGTGAGTGAACACGCAAATACTAAACCTCCCCATCTCCCCCCATCACCCCCCCGATTCTTTTTTTTTTTCACATGCAAGCGACGTGCTTGCACCTCGCGCAACACGCAAATACGAAACACCCCCATCTCCCCCCCCCATTTTTTTTTTCACAAGCACGCGAGGTGCTTGCACCTCGCGCAACACGCAAATACTAGTTATACTATATAAAGCTAAATTACCACTGACTGACTGACTCACTCACTCATTGACATAATTGTTCTCCCAGATGGTGGATGGGGAGGTGGGTATATTTTGACAGATTCGTAAACAAGTAACTCTCAAACCTACGGAAAAAGTGCCAAACCTCCCCTTTTCCCCCCCCTTCTCCCCCCACCCCTATCGTATCTCGGAAACTACGAGACCCGTATTTGTTTCTTTTTACGGATTCGTATAGAGGAGGCTCGGTAAAGTAAAAACCATTTTTCACCCCGCCCCCCTTCTCCCCCCCTTTAGGCGGATCTCGGAATCTAAGAGACTTGAAACATTTTTTTTTTCAGATTCATTTAGAGGGGCAATGCTTTAGTCGAAATAATTGTGCAACCCCCCCCCATTTCCCCCCCCCCTTTTTTTTTCCACAAGCACGCGTGGTGCAAGCACCTCGCGTGCTTGAAAAATGGTTTTTACTTAACCGAGGCTCCTCTATACGAGTCTGTAAAAAAAAAAAAATACGGGTCTCGTAGTTTCCGAGATACGATAGGGGGGGGGGGAGAAGGGGGGGGAAAAGGGGAGGTTTGGCACTTTTCCCGTAGGTTTGAGAGTTACTTGTTTACGAATCTGTCAAAATATACCTACTAATATAATGTCAATGAGTGAGTGAGTCAGTCAGTGAGTGGTAATTTAGCTTTATATAATATAACTAGTATTTGCGTGTTGCGCGAGGTGCAAGCACCTCGTGTGCTTGTGAAAAAAACTAAAGCATTGCCCCTCTAAATCAAGTATTTGCGTGTTGCGCGAGGTGCAAGCACCTCGTGTGCTTGTGAAAAAAAAAAAGTGGGGGGGGGCGGGGGTGATGGGGGGGGGGGGGTTTAGTATTTGCGTGTTGCGCGAGGTGCAAGCACCTCGCGTGCTTGAAAAATAGTTTTTACTTAACCGAGGCTCCTCTATGCGAGTCTGTAAAAAAAAAAAATACGGGTCTCGTACTTTCCGAGATACGATAGGGAGGGGGGAGAAGGGGGGGGAAAAGGGGAGGTTTGGCACTTTTCCCGTAGGTTTGAGAGTTACTTGTTTACGAATCTGTCAAAATATACCCACCTCCCCATCCACCATCTGGGAGAACAATTATGTCAATGAGTGAGTGAGTGAACACGCAAATACTAAACCTCCCCATCTCCCCCCATCACCCCCCCGATTCTTTTTTTTTGTCACATGCCAAGCGACGTGCTTGCACCTCGCGCAACACGCAAATACGAAACACCCCCCATCTCCCCCCCCATTTTTTTTTTCACAAGCACGCGAGGTGCTTGCACCTCGCGCAACACGCAATACTAGTTATACTATATAAAGCTAAATTACCACTGACTGACTGACTCACTCACTCATTGACATAATTGTTCTCCCAGATGGTGGATGGGGAGGTGGGTATATTTTGACAGATTCGTAAACAGTAACTCTCAAACCTACGGGAAAAGTGCCAAACCTCCCCTTTTCCCCCCCTTCTCCCCCCCTCCTATCGTATCTCGGAAACTACGAGACCCGTATTTTTTTCTTTTTACGGATTCGTATAGAGGAGGCTCGGTAAAGTAAAAACCATTTTTCAAAGTTCCCCCCCCCCGCCCCCTTCTCCCCCCCTTTAGGTGGATCTCGGAATCTAAGAGACTTGGAACATTTTTTTTTTCAGATTCATTTAGAGGGCAATGCTTTAGTCAAAATACTTCTGCAACCCCCCCCCCATCCCCCCTCCCTTTTTTTTTTTTCATAAGCACGCGAGGTGCTTGCACCTCGCGCAACACGCAAAATCTAAACACCCCCAACTCCCCCCATCACCCCCCCCTTCTCTTTTTTTTTTTTTTTCACAAGCACGCGAGGTGCTTGCACCTCGCGCAACACGCAAATACTAAACCCCCCATCACCCCCCACTTTTTTTTTCACAAGCACGCGAGGTGCTTGCACCTCGCGCAATACGCAAATACTAAACCCCCCCATCTCCCCCCATCACCCCCCCACATTTTTTTTTTTACAAGCACGCGATGTGCTTGCACCTAGCGCAACACGCAAATACTAGTTATACTATATAAAGCTAAATTACCACTGACTGACTGACTGATCCCAGATGGTGGATGGGGAGGTGGGTATATTTTGAGAGATTCGTAAACAAGTTACTCTCAAACCTTCGGAAAAGTGCCAAACCTCCCCTTTTCCCCCCCCTTCTCCCCCCTTCTCCCCCCCCCCCCCTATCGTATCTCGGAAACTACGAGACCCCGTATTTTTTTCTTTTTACGGATTCGTATAGAGGAGGCTCGGTAAAGTAAATGCCATTTTTCAAAGTCCCTTCGCCCCCCTTCTCCCCCCCTTTAGGCGGATCTCGGAATCTAAGAGACTTGGAACATTTTTTTTTTCAGATTCATTTAGAGGGGCAATGCTTTAGTCGAAATAATTGTGTAACCCCCCCCCTTTTTTTTGTTTTCACAAGCACGCGAGGTGCTTGCACCTCGCGCAACACGCAAATACTAAACCCCCCCCCCCATCACCCCCGCCCCCCCCACTTTATTTTTTTCACAAGCACGCGAGGTGCTTGCACCTCGCGCAACACGCAAATACTTGTTATACTATATAAAGCTAAATTACCACTCACTGACTGACTGACTCACTCATTGACATAATTGTTCTCCCAGATGGTGGATGGGGAGGTGGGTATATTTTGATAGATTCGTAAACAAGTAACTCTCAAACCTACGGGAAAAGTGCCAAACCTCCCCTTTTCGGGTGAAAAGGGGAGGTTTGGCACTTTTCCCGTAGGGAAGGGGGGTCCCTTCCCCCTCTCCCTATCGTATCTCGGAAACTACGAGACCCGTATTCGTTTTTTTTTACGGATTCGTATAGTGGAGGCTCGGTAAAGTAAAAACCATTTTTCAAAGTCCCCCCCCGCCCCCCTTCTCCCCCCCTTTAGGCGGATCTCGGAATCTAAGATACTTGGAACATTTTTTTTTTCAGATTCATTTAGAGGGGCAATGCTTTAGTCAAAATACTTCTGCAACCCCCCCCCCATTACCCCCCCCCCCACTTTTTTTTTTTTTTTTCTCAAGCACGCGAGGTGCTTGCACCTCGTGCAACACGCAAATACTAAACCACCCCCCATCTCCACCCATCACCCCCCCCTTGTTTTTTTTTTCACAAGCACGCGAAGTGCTTGCACCTCGCGCAGCACGCAAATACTTGATTTAGAGGGGCAATGCTTTAGTTTTTTTCACAAGCACGCGAGGTGCTTGCACCTCGCGCAACACGCAAATACTAGTTATACTATATAAAGCTAGATTACCACTCACTGACTGACTGACTGACTGACTCACTCATTGACAGAATTGTTCTCCCAGATGGTGGATGGGGAGGTGGGTATATTTTGACAGATTCGTAAACAAGTAACTCTCAAACCTACGGGAAAAGTGCCAAACCTCCCCTTTTCCCCCCCTTCTCCCCCCCTCCTATCGTATCTCGGAAACTACGAGACCCGTATTTTTTTCTTTTTACGGATTCGTATAGAGGAGGCTCGGTAAAGTAAAAACCATTTTTCAAAGTTCCCCCCCCCGCCCCCCTTCTCCCACCCTTTAGGTGGATCTCGGAATCTAAGAGACTTGGAACAATTTTTTTTTCAGATTCGTTTAGAGGGGCAATGCTTTAGTCAAAATACTTCTGCAACCCCCCCCCCCATCCCCCCTCCCTTTTTTTTTTTCATAAGCACGCGAGGTGCTTGCACCTCGCGCAACACGCAAAATCTAAACACCCCCAACTCCCCCCATCACCCCCCCCCTTCTCTTTTTTTTTTTTTTTCACAAGCACGCGAGGTGCTTGCACCTCGCGCAACACGCAAATACTAAACCCCCCCCCCCATCACCCCCGCCCCCCCCACTTTATTTTTTTCACAAGCACGCGAGGTGCTTGCACCTCGCGCAACACGCAAATACTTGTTATACTATATAAAGCTAAATTACCACTCACTGACTGACTGACTCACTCATTGACATAATTGTTCTCCCAGATGGTGGATGGGGAGGTGGGTATATTTTGATAGATTCGTAAACAAGTAACTCTCAAACCTACGGGAAAAGTGCCAAACCTCCCCTTTTCGGGTGAAAAGGGGAGGTTTGGCACTTTTCCCGTAGGGAAGGGGGGTCCCTTCCCCCTCTCCCTATCGTATCTCGGAAACTACGAGACCCGTATTCGTTTTTTTTTACGGATTCGTATAGTGGAGGCTCGGTAAAGTAAAAACCATTTTTCAAAGTCCCCCCCCCGCCCCCCTTCTCCCCCCCTTTAGGCGGATCTCGGAATCTAAGAGACTTGGAACATTTTTTTTTTTCAGATTCATTTAGAGGGGCAATGCTTTAGTCGAAATACTTGTGCAGCCCGCCCCCCCATCACCCCCCCCTCCTTTTCTTTTTTTTTTCACAAGCTCGCGAGGTGCGTGCACCTCGCGCAACACGCAAATACCAATATCTTTTTTCACAAGCACGCGAGGTGCTTGCACCTCGCGCAACACGCAAATACTATACCCTCCCATCTCCCCCCATCAACACCCCCACTTTTTTTTTTTCACTAGCACGCGAGGTGCTCGCACCTCGCGCAACACGCAAATACTAAATTCCCCCCCATCACCCCCCCACCTTTTTTTTTTTTTTAAATTGAACCGCGAGGTGCTTGCACCTCGCGCAACACGCAAATACTTGATTTAGAGGGGCAATGCTTTAGTATTTTTCACAAGCACGCGAGGTGCTTGCACCTCGCGCAACACGCAAATACTTGATTTAGAGGGGCAATGCTTTAGTTTTCTTCACAAGCACGCGAGGTGCTTGCACCTCGCGCAACACGCAAATACTAGTTATATTATATAAAGCTAAATTACCACTCACTGACTGACTGACTGACTGACTCACTCATTGACATAATTGTTCTCCCAGATGGTGGATGGGGAGGTGGGTATATTTTGACAGATTCGTAAACAAGTAACTCTCAAACCTACGGGAAAACGCGTTGTCGAGTGGCGAAGTGTGCGGACGTGTTCTTAAACCTTTTTAAGTCAACTATATTTAAAGTTTGAAATATAAATAATATTGCTATACTAAATTAACTTCTGTGTAATAACAAACAAAGTGTATTTTTAAAAAAACTACGTTAATTGCACGAATAGTGTATCTACGGTCGACAAAGATAAGCCGTCACAACTGGTTTTGTGCGCCTAGTCCGAGAGCTAGGTAACATGAGTTTTCCGCGAACTCCACCAAAGTCACTAATGTTTAGCGGGAGTGCGAGTGGTGGATCCACCTCCAATTTGTCAAATTACGAGGATGATGAAGGTCGAGTCAACAAAGACTCTAGAAAGAGAAAACCGCACTCCTTGGAATATGATTTTAAAAGAGATTTAGCTCAATTTCGTAGCGAAATAATGGACTGCTTAAGAGAATCTATGAAAAACCAAATTAAAAATATAACAGAAATGCGGAACGAAATTAAGCAAGAAATTCAGGATCTGAAAACTACGACTGCTAACCTTACCCAGGAATATAAAAAGCTGCATACGTCAGTAAAAAACATTACCACTGAACATAAAATAACTCAAAATAAAATTATTACAATTGAGGATCAGCTACGCCAACTTAAAATTGAGAACACAAAGCAAGACTTAAATTTTGGAACACAACATGAGTTTTTTGTCGAAATACAAGACAGACTTCAAAGGGACAAAAACATTATATTAGTGGGTCTGAGTGATGAGAAAAATGACAACCTCTCGACAGGAAACATATGTGAAATTGAGAAAGTTCACGAGATATTAAAACAAGCTTACCCAGATTGTCCTAAACCCCTAATATCTATTAGATTAGGTAAATATAATGCGGATAAGACCCGACCAATAAAACTTATATTTAACTCTCCTAATACAACAAAATCATTACTAAAGAATCGCTCAAAACTGCCCAAGACTATAAAAATATATTCGGACCAAACACCGGCTCAGAGATCATATATGCAAAATCTCCAAATTGAGCTTAAAGAACGTGAGAGTAAAGGGGAAAACAACTTAATAATTAAATATGTCAAAGGAATACCTACTATTATCAAGAACTCAAAAAACGAGACAGGCCTAACCCCACATGTTCCAATAATCTAAGCCAAGGAAACATTACATACCAAGTAGTACATAAGTATACAGACTTACCCTCACAATCATCCTTTCTCAAATTCTTCTACGCAAATGTGCGAAGTATCCGCGCTACAGGAAAATTTGAAGAACTACAATGCATCCTTAAAGCTATTCCCTCCACAGTACATGTCATAATACTTACAGAGACCTGGATAACATCAGAACAAGACGCAAAATTATACGATCTACCTAACTATAAACATATTTACAACTACAGACATGACAGTAAGGGTGGGGGCGTATCAATCTACATTTATGACGGTATTCCCTTCGAAATAACTGAAAACACCTATAAAGATAACAACCACTACCTATGGATATATCTTCCTAAATATGCACTGCATGTCGGTGGTATATACAAACCAGGGAACACTAACATAAAAGATTTCTTCGAAAAATATACCTTGCAACTGGAAGCTAGAAAGAGATCGATAGTGTTTGGTGACTTCAACCTAGACCTACTGGATTCCAAGAACACATGTGTCATTCAATACTTATCAGAACTCGAAGAAAGTGGCTACGACATCTTAAATAAAATAGATAAGGATTACTCAACGAGACAGACTCAGACAACAAACACCATTTTAGATCATGTTGCAACGGACCTTCAGAAACAATCCTTCCATTTTGTCATTCTAGAGTCGGCCATGTCTGACCATAAACAAATTTATTTAGAAATGTTCAAATACAAGCCAAAAACTAAACAGAAGGTTCAATATGAAGCGATAGATTTTCAAAATTTATATAAAAGTATAAGTGAAGCTGGATACATAAGCAAGAATGAAGATTACAAATATCTAGAAGAATTTATTAAGTCACACATACTACAAAACAAGAAGCAAAAAACTAAAATAATGAACTTACCAAAGGATGACTGGATAAACAAAGAAGTTATTCAGATGATAGAAAGCAGAAACACCTCATGGAAACGGTTAAAGGATGGTGAAGCAAATATAGATGTGAAGACAAAGTTCTTAGCGGAACGTAATAATGTACGGAAGAAAATAAATCATTGTAAAACCAGTTATTACTACAACAAATTTCAAAATTGTAAAAATCCCAAGAAGATGTGGAAAACTATTAATTTTCTAACAATGAATACGACCAAAATGAATACGTCACCTCCTAAACTCATAATTAATTCGCAAAATGTAACAGATGGTGAAGAAATCTGTAATATATTCAATGTTTATTTTGCTACTATTGGTTCAGAGCTGGCCAATGGAATACCATTGGAATATCACTTAAACTCAGGTAACACACTAATGTACACAGACGGACACAAGCACACAAAAACACTTACTCAATTAAAACCTTGCTCGGTTGACGAAGTAGATAAAATTATCGAAAACTTGGATATTGATACCAGCACAGGCGTAGATGGAATAAGCACAAAAACACTAAAATGTATAAAAAGTGCTATAATTATACCCCTGGTTAGTTGCATTAATAAATGTCTCGATCATGGTGTATTCCCTGATAGCCTAAAGTTGGCGAAAGTATCTCCTATCTTCAAATCAGGCACAAAAACAGACCCCAGTAACTACAGGCCAATTTCTGTGCTTCCAGTGATATCTAAAATCTTTGAAAAAATTATTTACAACCGCTTAATTGATTACCTAAACGAGAAAAACTTTTTGATAAAACAACAATATGGCTTTAGATCGCAATCGAACACCCTATCAGCAACAATCGACTTAATAACAACAATAAAAACAAATATAGATAACAAAAATATAGGCTTAGGCATTTTTATTGATTTAAATAAGGCATTTGATACGGTTTCCCATTTAAAGCTCTTACAAAAACTTTCTAACTTAGGTATCACTGGAACGGCATACAAATTATTTGAATCTTATCTATCAAACAGGTACCAAATAGTTAAAATTGGTAATTACGAGAGTACTCCGCAAAAAATTGTATATGGCGTTCCACAAGGATCTATTCTGGGACCTCCGTTATTCCTTATTTATGTAAACAACATAAATCAAATAGGGCTAACAGGGTATCTAACATTGTATGCAGATGATACTTGTCTTTTCTACTTCGGGCCATCCATACACGATATCATTAGTGAAGCACAAAATGATTTACACATAATTAATGAATGGTTTCTACACAACTTGCTTACCATTAATACTTCAAAAACTTCCTACATGATATTTGCGGCCAAAAATAAAAGGATACCAACTCACGCACCATTGGTCGTTAATAGTCTAAATATTAAACAGTCTAGCATAGAAAAATATCTCGGCCTGCTGTTAGATGACAAACTGTCCTGGAAACCTCATATCGATCATGTTAGAGCCAAACTTGTATCACTTTCTGGAGCTCTTCGCAAAATGGGAAACTGCTTACCTCCTAAGATTAAACGCACCATCTACAATTCATTAGTAAAAGCTAATCTTGAATATCTTATTGAGATATGGGGATCGGCATCTAAAACTAACCTCAACTACTTACAGAGGACCCAAAATAAAATAATAAAACGATTATACTGTTATGACTTTTTAACACCTACCAAACAAATATATGAAAAAACTAAACTTTTTAATTTATTACAGCTATATAATTACTATATATGTATATTAGTGAAAAAAATATTGGATGAAAGTACACAAAGCAATATTAAACTAACAAAAAAAATATATACACATAACCTAAGAAACAGAAATGACTTAGTTCTGCGTTTCCCTAGGACAGTAAAATATGGTAAAAAGAACTTTCTATATGAAGGTGTCCAATTATACAATAAATTGCCAAATGAAATCAAAGAATGCAAAAGTATTGAAATTTACAAAAGAAAACTAAAGGATTATATTATATTGCATACCCAATGAATACATACACTTACTTAAATACTTATATATATAAATATATATGTATATATACATGTATATAAATGATAAAGAATACATACATTATTAACTATACATGTATTAACATTACATAATTATATACACCTCATGAATGTAATTATACAAGCATAATATTGTATGTAATTATTTGGGAGAACGTGCGTGTGCTGACTGTATTGTGGATCAATAAACTTATATTTATTTGTTTACATTGTAGTTACTGCATACTTATTTTATGTAATATGTATTTTATCTACACTAAATTAAAATTAATAAAACACATGAGAAAAATAAATGGTCGCTGATCTCCGAGACTATACTGGTTTACGCACACAAACATGACACCTTTGGCCTGACGTTTTAAATAGTTAGAACGTAGTTTTGAGGGTACTTGGTTTCTAACTGGCCAGCTATGAGTTCAAACCTTAGATAGACCTACCCTTCTAATGTTTTACAATTATATAAACGTAAATTTAATGTACTTTTTTTATTATTACTATTGCATGCTGCGTCATTAGACGACGATGAAATTATTGTTAAAACATAAATCTCATATAAGTGAACTGTACAATGTTCTTTTTGAGAAATAAAGATTCTTTAAACCTAAAAGTGCCAAACCTCCCCTTTTCCCCCCCCTTCTCCCCCCCCCCCCCCTATCGTATCTCGGAAACTACGAGACCCGTATTTTTTTCTTTTTACGGATTCGTATAGAGGAGGCTCGGTAAAATAAAAACCATTTTTCAAAGTTCCCCCCCCCCGCCCCCCTTCTCCCCCCCTTTAGGCGGATCTCGGAATCTAAGAGACTTGGAACATTTTTTTTTTCAGATTCGTTTAGAGGGGCAATGCTTTAGTCGAAATACTTGTGCAACCCCCCCCATCACCCCCCCCCTCTTTTTTTTTTTTTTTTTTTTCACAAGCACGCGAGGTGCTTGCACCTCGCGCAACACGCAAATACTTGATTTAGAGGGGCAATGCTTTAGTTTTTTTCACCAGCACGCGAGGTGCTTGCACCTCGCGCAACACGCAAATACTAAACGCCCCCCCATCTCCCCCCCACGTTTTTTTTTCACAAGCACGCGAGGTGCTTGCACCTCGCGCAACACGCAAATACTAAACCCCCCCCCATCTCCCCCCCACGTTTTTTTTTCACAAGCACGCGAGGTGCTTGCACCTCGCGCAACACGCAAATGCTAAACCCCCCCATCTCCCCCCATCACCCCCCCTTTTTCTTTTTTTTTTCAATAGCACGCAAGGTGCTTGCACCTCGCGCAACACGCAAATACTTGATTTAGAGGGGCAATGCTTTAGTTTTTTTCACAAGCACGCGAGGTGCTTGCACCTCGCGCAACACGCAAATACTAGTTATACTATATAAAGCTAGATTACCACTCACTGACTGACTGACTGACTGACTCACTCATTGACAGAATTGTTCTCCCAGATGGTGGATGGGGAGGTGGGTATATTTTGACAGATTCTTAAACAAGTAACTCTCAAACCTACGGGAAAAGTGCCAAACCCCCCCTTTTCCCCCCCTTCTCCCCCCCCCCTATCGTATCTCGGAAACTACGAGACCCGTATTTTTTTCTTTTTACGGATTCGTATAGAGGAGGCTCGGTAAAGTAAAAACCATTTTTCAAAGTCCCCCCCCCCCGCCCCCCTTCTCCCCCCCTTTAGGCGGATCTCGGAATCTAAGAGACTTGGAACATTTTTTTTTTCTGATTCATTTAGAGGGGCAATGCTTTAGTCGAAATACTTGTGCAGCCCCCCCCCCCATCACCCCCCCCCTCCTTTTTTTTTTTTTTTTTCACAAGCTCGCGAGGTGCGTGCACCTCGCGCAACACGCAAATACCAATTTCTTTTTTCACAAGCACGCGAGGTGCTTGCACCTCGCGCAACACGCAAATACTATACCCTCCCATCTCCCCCCATCAACACCCCCACTTTTTTTTTTTCACTAGCACGCGAGGTGCTCGCACCTCGCGCAACACGCAAATACTAAACCCCCCCCATCACCCCCCCACCTTTTTTTTTTTTTTTAATTGAACCGCGAGGTGCTTGCACCTCGCGCTACACGCAAATACTTGATTTAGAGGGGCAATGCTTTAGTATTTTTCACAAGCACGCGAGGTGCTTGCACCTCGCGCAACACGCAAATACTTGATTTAGAGGGGCAATGCTTTAATTTTCTTCACAAGCACGCGAGGTGCTTGCACCTCGCGCAACACGCAAATACTTGATTTAGAGGGGCAATGCTTTAGTTTTCTTCACAAGCACGCGAGGTGCTTGCACCTCGCGCACAGTGGCGTGCCTAGGGTTTCAAAATAACGCAAGCCCAATAAAATTTTAACCGATTTCAAAAAAAGAAAGTTCAGTTTTCGACTGAGTATGTAGGTACCTACGTATGTATCATCGCAATTTTCTCATAAACTACTGGTTAGGTACAATAAATTAAAAGTGAATTCATCCATCTTCTTCTTTCCTCGTCTTTCTTCAATTTCACTCTTGCTTGTCGTGCGGTGAATGAGGTAACCAAAGCACACTGAAGGCATGCTAGTGCTAGATTGAATATAATAAACATATCAGCAATTGCATACCTCCGGTGGCTTTGAAAAAAGCCGTTTGGTTTGCTTCATTGCTTGAGGGAACAAAGTTATGGTAAGTAGTTGCTTCCTTCGTAACAGAACCCAGGTTACAGACAAAAAAAAACAAATCAAAAAGTTACAAAACGAAAGTTAAAAAATAGCTAGATAGAATGTAATAAGGAATTTAAATAAATTATTTATATTCTAATTGGAATCGTCTATCTTTCTTAAGAAATGATTTAATTACATCAGAGTAAAATGTTGGTGATCGTTTTAATTCTACCAACAACTGTTTTTCAATAGCTATCATTGATAATTCGGAAAGACGCTCTTGACCTTGTGTATTTCTCAGATACGTTTAAGAGACGAAAAAGCACGTTCCGCGGAAGAACTTGTAGCCGGAATAGTTACAACAAGATACGCTAACTTTAACAGCTCGGGAAAGGCATCTTCGAGGTTATTCTCATGAATGAAATGATTGACTGATCTATTAAATTTTCGTTTATGCGATTTACTAGTCTGAGAAATACACAGATTAGGCGTCGGTTTTAATGAAGAAATTAACTGTTTTTTCTGAGCAAAGTTTAAAGATTTTACCTTATCTTCGCCAATCAAAACTTGAACGCATTTTAAATCCTCACAAGGTACAATTACCTCCATTGTTGTAGGTAAATCACCAAAACAATTGTATCACTGAGAAAATCTTAGAAAACAAACAAAACCTTTTCTCACTCACTCAAGCAAATGAAACTGAAGTTAGTTGCACTCTAGAATGTCGGGAACTACTCAAGTGTTGTCATTTAGGCAAAAAAAGTCGCCAGGTATATGAAAAATCTAGCTAATTTTTTTTTTATTTTTAAGTTATTGCTTGAATACAGTCAAAATCTGTTATAACAACATCCAAGGGACCACTCATATTTGGTTGTAAAAACCGATAGTCGTAATAACCGGTGATGTTTTCAAGGTACAAAGTATTTTGTACCTATGATTTTGGTCTATATAACCGGTATGTTGTTCTAAATGATGTTGTTGTAAACGGTTTTGACTGTATTTAATTTCGTTATTTTAAAAGTCGCTAGTTTTTATTGTTGATAAATGTTAAAAAAGTTTCCAAACACGTTAAAAATCTCCAAGATCTTTCAACGTGTGGCTAAAACGGCAACACTGCAGAGTTGGCAAGCTGACAAGGTCACGCATACGCATGCAACTTCATACGAATGCCCTGCTTAAATCTGCCATAGTGATAGATTTTTTCTACGCACAAGGCCTAACTCGTTATACGGCACATCGCTATAAGTGCGAAAGTGACAGATATAGTATTTGAAAGCCCGGTAAAAGCCGGTGCGTGTAAGCGAGATAGCAATATGTAGATCATTAGATGCTACAAATGCGAAACTCTGCGCGCGAACAATCGCGATGCGTAGTAGTGTACTCAGTAGATACATTGTGTTATTTTGATAAGAATTAAGCGCGCGAACTTTTAAATAGTTCGGGTTTGACATTGATTCTCTATCGAGCATTTTTTAGTAAGGCATGCCGGGCTTTTGGGCTTATATGAAGGTACCGCCACTGCTCGCGCAACACGCAAATACTAGTTATATTATATAAAGCTAAATTACCACTCACTGACTGACTGACTGACTGACTCACTCATTGACATAATTGTTCTCCCAGATGGTGGATGGGGAGGTGGGTATATTTTGACAGATTCGTAAACAAGTAACTCTCAAACCTACGGGAAAAGTGCCAAACCTCCCCTTTTCCCCCCCTTCTCCCCCCCCCCTATCGTATCTCGGAAACTACGAGACCTGTATTTTTTTCTTTTTACGGATTCGTATAGAGGAGGCTCGGTAAAGTAAAAACCATTTTTCAAAGTTCCCCCCCCCGCCCCCCTTCTCCCCCCCTTTAGGCGGATCTCGGAATCTAAGAGACTTGGAACATTTTTTTTTTCAGATTCGTTTAGAGGGGCAATGCTTTAGTCGAAATACTTGTGCAACCCCCCCCCCATCACCCCCCCCCCTTTTTTTTTTTTTTTTTTTCACAAGCACGCGAGGTGCTTGCACCTCGCGCAACACGCAAATACTTGATTTAGAGGGGCAATGCTTTAGTTTTTTTCACCAGCACGCGAGGTGCTTGCACCTCGCGCAACACGCAAATACTAAACGCCCCCCCATCTCCCCCCCACGTTTTTTTTTCACAAGCACGCGAGGTGCTTGCACCTCGCGCAACACGCAAATACTAAACCCCCCCCCATCTCCCCCCCACGTTTTTTTTTCACAAGCACGCGAGGTGCTTGCACCTCGCGCAACACGCAAATGCTAAACCCCCCCATCTCCCCCCATCACCCCCCCCTTTTTCTTTTTTTTTTCAATAGCACGCGAGGTGCTTGCACCTCGCGCAACACGCAAATACTTGATTTAGAGGGGCAATGCTTTAGTTTTTTTCACAAGCACGCGAGGTGCTTGCACCTCGCGCAACACGCAAGTACTAAACCCCCCCCATCTCCCACCATCACCCCCCCCCACCCTTTTTTTTTTTTTTTTTTTTATTCACAAGCACGCGAGGTGCTTGCACCTCGCGCAACACGCAAATACTAAATCCCCTCCATCACCCCCTCCATTTTTTTTTCACAATTACGCGAGGTGCTTGCACCTCGCGCAACACGCAAATACTAAACCCCCCCCATCACCGGGCCCCCTTTTTTTTTTTACAAGCAAGCGAGGTGCTTGCACCTCGCGCAACACGCAAATACTAGTTATATTATATAAAGCTAGATTACCACTCACTGACTCACTCACTCACTCATTGACATAATTGTTCTCCCAGATGGTGGATGGGGAGGTGGGTATATTTTGACAGATTCGTAAACAAGTAACTCTCAAACCTACGGGAAAAGTGCCAAACCTCCCCTTTTCCCCCCCCTTCTCCCCCCTCCCTATCGTATCTCGGAAACTACGAGACCCGTATTTTTTTTTTTTACGGATTCGTATAGAGGAGGCTCGGTAAAGTAAAAACCACTTTTCAGTCGCACCCCCTTTAGGCGGATCTCGGAAATTAAGAGACTTGGAACATTTTTTTTTTCAGATTCATTTAGAGGGGCAATGCTTTAGTCGAAATACTTGTGCAACTTCCCCCCCCCATCACCCCCCCCCCCCCTCTTTTTTTTTTTGTTTTTTTTTTCACAAGCCCGCGAGGTGCCTGCACCTCGCGCAACACGCAAATACTAAACCCCCCCCATCTCCCCCCATCACAGCCCCCCCTTTTTTTTTTTCACAAGCACGCGAGGTTCTTGCACCTCGCGCAACACGCAAATACTTTTTTTTTTCACAAGCACGCGAGGTGCTTGCACCTCGCGCAACACGCAAATACTAGTTATATTATATAAAGCTAAATTACCACTCACTGACTGACTGACTCACTCACTCATTGACATAATTGTTCTCCCAGATGGTGGATGGGGAGGTGGGTATATTTTGACAGATTCGTAAACAAGTAACTCTCAAACCTACGGGAAAAGTGCCAAACCCCCCTTTTCCCCCCTTCTCCCCCCCCCCTATCGTATCTCGGAAACTACGAGACCCGTATTTTTTCTTTTTACGGATTCGTATAGAGGAGGCTCGGTAATGTAAAAACCATTTTTCAAAGTCCCCCCCCCCGCCCCCCTTCTCCCCCCCTTTAGGCGGATCTCGGAATCCAAAAGACTTGGAACATTTTTTTTTTCAGATTCATTTAGAGGGGCAATGCTTTAGTCAAAATACTTCTGCAACCCCCCCCCCATTACCACCACCCGCACTTTTTTTTTTTTTTTTTCTTTTTTCTCAAGCACGCGAGGTGCTTGCACCTCGCGCAACACGCAAATACTAAACCCCCATCACCCCCCACTTTTTTTTTTTCACAAGCACGCGAGGTGCTTGCACCTCGCGCAACACGCAAATACTAAACCCCCCCCATCACCCCCCCACTTTTTTTTTCACAAGCACGCGAGGTGCTTGCACCTCGCGCAACATGCAAATACTAGTTATATTATATAAAGCTAAATTACCACTCACTGACTGACTGACTGACTCATTGACATAATTGTTCTCCCAGATGGTGGATGGGGAGGTGGGTATATTTTGACAGATTCGTAAATAAGTAACTCTCAAACCTACGGGAAAAGTGCCAAACCTCCCCTTTTCCCCCCCCCCTATCGTATCTCGGAAACTACGAGACCCGTATTTTTTTCTTTTTACGGATTCGTATAGAGGAGGCTCGGTGAAGTAAAAATCAGTTTTCAAAGTCCCCCCCCCGCCCCCCTTCTCCCCCCCTTTAGGCGGATCTCGGAATCTAAGAGACTTGGAACATTTTTTTTTTCTGATTCATTTAGAGGGGCAATGCTTTAGTCAAAATACTTCTGCAACCCCCCCCTTTTTTTTTTTTTCTTTTTTTTCACAAGCACGCGAGGTGCTTGCACCTCGCGCAACACGCAAATACTAAACCCCCCCATCTCCCCCCCCCCATTTTTTTGTTTTTTTTTTTTCACAAGCACCTCGCGCAACACGCAAGCAAAGATTCGTAAACAAGTAACTCTCAAACCTACGGGAAAAGTGCCAAACCTCCCCTTTTCCCCCCCCCTCTCACCCCCCCCTATCGTATCTCGGAAACTACGAGACCCGTATTTTTTCTTTTTACGGTTTCGTATAGAGGAGGCTCGGTAAAGAAAAAACCATTTTTCAAAGTCCCCCCCCCGTCCCCCTTCTCCTCCCCTTTAGGCGGATCTCGGAATCTAAGAGACTTGGAACATTTTTTTTTTCAGATTCATTTAGAGGGGCAATGCTTTAGTCGAAATACTCTTAAATAATTTTGGATGATATCAACCGTCATTTTACTACCACTTGTAATTTGGACCCCCTTATTTTATCTCAGACGGTTGATTTTGTCACTAGTTTGCCTGGTCCAATCATTGAACCATTTAAGTTTTCACCAGCCACCTTGGAAGAAATTAAAAAGATTATCCTGTCCATTAAATCCAAAGCTGTAGGCCATGATAACATCAGTCGTGGTATGGTTACCTTGATCCTTGACTGTCTTCTCCCGCCAATTACCCATATCATTAACTTCTCCTTAGATTCCGGGCAATTTCCGTCCTTATGGCGTATGGCCTATGTCCGTCCACTTCCTAAAATATCGAATCCTTCCCTGTCTTATCATTTTCGACCTATATCCATTCTCCCTTTCCTGTCAAAAGTGCTCGAGGCCTGTGTTCACAAACAGTTTTCTGCGTTTGTTTACCGCAATAACCTTGTAAGCCCGTTCCAGTCTGGATTCAGACCCGGGCACAGTACATCCTCTGCTCTTCTTAAAGTGACTGGTGACATTAGAGAAGCTATGGAGGATACTAAAGTTACTGTATTAGTATTAATTGATTTCTCCAATGCCTTTAACGCGGTCAGTCACGATATACTCCTTGCTATCCTCTCCCATCTTATGGTTTCTTCCGAGGCGCTGGAATCGTTCTCTTCTTATCTTCGGGGACGTCAGCAGTCGGTACGCGTTGATGAGAGATCTTCGAGTTGGCGTGGCCTGGATGCTGGTGTTCCACAAGGCGGTATTCTTTCTCCATTATTATTCTCTGTCTTCATTAACTTTATTACTCACTGTCTTCGGTGTTCGTATCATCTTTATGCCGATGATCTTCAATTATATACAGCTGTACGGGTAGAAGGTTTGTCGGACGCTATAGGGGATGTAAACCGGGATTTGGAGGCTATCAATGACTGGTCTGATAGATTTGGAGTGTCAGTAAACCCCTCAAAATGTCAGGCCATCGTTATTGGTAGTTCACGTATGATGGGTAGAGTGGCGGCTATGTCTCTACCTCCTATTATTTTTAATGGTGTCGTCATTCCCATTAGCTCCAGCGTAAAAGATCTCGGTTTGCATCTTGACTCGACACTTGGCTGGCAAAGTCAAGTATCTAGTGTCAGCAAAAGGGCCAATGGCACTTTGCGTTCTTTGTATCGTCTGAGGAACTTTTTGCCTGTTAAGACAAAGACTATGCTTGTGCAGACTTTAATTTTCCCTTTGATTGACTATGGTGACGTGTGCTACTACGACCTGAATGCGGTCTTGCTGGATAAGCTTGACCGTATTCTTAATAACTGCATTCGTTTCATATTTAATTTAAGGAAATATGACCATGTCTCAAGTTTCAGGTCTGAGCTTAAATGGATGACCATTCGTCAGAGGAGAAGTTTGCGCGCTTTGACAACGCTTTTCTCACTACTCAACTCTCCCAGCCCACCTTCTTATCTAATATCTCACTTTCAATTTCTATGTTCTTCACACAATAAGAATCTACGTTCATCCAATAATCTTCTCTTACTCTGTCCTTCTCATACTTCTGACTTTGTTCATTCTTCTTTTCATATCCAGTCCATTCTCCTCTGGAATGCGCTTCCTCTCGAGATCAGGACGGCTGACAATCGCTACGCATTTAAAAAGAAATTGCGGATCCACTTTCTTCACCAATAAGCAGAATTTCTATATTTAATTTTCATTTGCTTCTTAAGTATATATGTATGTATATGTATTTATATAAGTATTTATTCATATATATTATTTATGTAGATTTCTATTTTATGATATTAGGTTTTTTTGTTTTATCACTATTATTATAATTATTTTTCCAATATAATGTTCACGTACATATTGCACCTTCCACTCTATCTCTTCACCACTCATGGTTGACTGGTAGAGAATGCCTACGGCATTAAGTCCGCCTTTGTACCTATGTGCATAAAGTGTAAATAAATAAATAAATAAAATAAATACTTGTGCAACACCCCCCCCCCCATCACCCCCCCCCCCCCTCTTTTTTTTTTTCACAAGCACGCGAGGTGCTTGCACCTCGCGCAACACGCAAATACTAGACCCCCCATCTCCCCCTCACTTTTTTTTTCACAAGCACGCGAGGTTCTTGCACCTCGCGCAACACGCAAATACTAAACCCCCCCCATCTCCCTCCATCACCCCCCCCCACTTTTTTTTTTTCACAAGCACGCGAGGTGCTTGCACCTCGCGCAACACGCAAATACTAGTTTACGTATAAAACTTCTGGCTGGCACTTCCGAATCTCAATAACGGGAGCGTTTTCGAATATGTTCGAATATTTCGTTTTTGAATGCTAACATTTAGTGACGCAATGTGTGACAGTAATAACTTTTGATTTTTGGCATCACATGTAAGTGTTTACGAGAAATCAATAAAAACTTAATGTCCACAAGGTCACAAGGACACAAGTATCTCCGTTGCCTGATGATCTACGGCTTTCAAAATATGTTCAAATTTTTGTGACGGGGACGATAATGATAACCTGAATTTCTGATGGAGAAACTTTGAGTAGTTTCAATGATATTGATCATTTAAATTTTTCTTTACACAATACAAGATATTATTCTTGCACGTTCCGTTGCACTACTTAATGGATGGTCTGCTGAAAACTTTGCGAAAAATGAGACTACATCTAATAGAATATTGGATAATAGAGGCTGAAAAGGTTGCTTAAAAAAAGCGGTGTTGACCCTATTTTGCACAACAAACTAATTCCGAAACGAAAATAACATTTTGATGAGATGTGAAGACAAATTACAAACACGCCAACCTGTTCAACTATTTTCTAAAGAAATAATGATGGTATTTGATCGAATCATATCAGAAATTAAAAAGTTTGATTGTGCTACCATGCTGAATTTGAAATTTGCGTTTCTTAATGCTAGCCACTCAACTGACGGAAGACCGCCGGCGGCCACAAGGCGGTACATTTTGTGACGTGGTGTGTTTGAGAGGCTAGGTACTAATATTTTTAAAATGACAATTGAAGAACTGCAAAAGTATGGCAGATCTGGCTCAAAAATATAAGCGAGATTTAAGCGCCATTTAATTCTGCCAGGAACTCTAGGTTTTTAATTAAAGAGCAAGCTCCGCTTTTATTTGGTGATATAAAAAAAGCTAACGGTTTCTATCTCTTGTAACAGATCTATACTCATGATTTGCAGGATGCTTTTCCGAATACTCGTATTTGTATTGCCCTGCGAATTTACTCTACGCTTCCTACTACATCCGCAAGCTGTGAGCGAAATTTTAGCAAACTAAAACTAATTAAAAATTATTTGCGATCTTCTACGAGCCAGGAACGCCTATCGACTCTTGCAATCTTAGCGATAGAAAATCGAATGGCACGCAAGTTAAATTATTTATTTAATTACAACGGTTATGTTTAAAAACAATGACAGTAACTAAAATTAAAAGAGACAATTATAACACATACTAAAATATACAAAATAAACAAAGTAGGTATAGTAAAATTTTAAGTGAAAACATAAATAAAAGGTTAACATTTTTACAACACTTTCATGAATTCTTCTCACAGTACATCTGACATACCAATAAAAACTTTATCCATCCATCCGCATACAGATCGCTTGTTGGATTTGAATCCAAGAGATCATTAAGCGCGGCCAGAGTGCGAGGAATTGGTGACTTAGCGCGTGCAACAGTACGACATGGAGGCACGGCAAACAGCCTGTGCTTTTTGCCCCGGCAGTAATTGTCCGGGACAAAGAAGCGTACCAGCACATGTAACAGATCAGGAGCGTCAATAGCGCCACGGAGCATCTAACAGGCTATTGTGAGCTCATAGATAAAATACTTTTTATTTCTGTGTGTGAGCTGATCTCGAGCTCGCCTTACCTCTAGGGAGTTGTATCCGAGGCAACCTAGTAAGAACTTTGTCGGATAGAGCTAAGGATAGTAGCCGTGTTTCTGCTTATATAGGTATCTAAGGAACGCTTTTTGAACCTTTTCTAATAAAAGTGCGTAGGTACTTTCATGTGGATTTCGGTCGAATGTGACTCCCAGGTCTTTCATGGCTGTTGACTTCGTGATGGTATTATTATTTAAATTATATTCAAAATTAACTGATGCCGCATGCGACCGAATATCATAGCGAAGCATTTGGACGAATTAAACTCGATCTTGTTATCTACACCTCACGTGTATAGCGCGTCTATATCTTGCTGCAGTGCCAAACTGTCACGCTCGGAGTTTATTTCCAGGTACAGTTTCAAGTCGTCAGCATACAAGAGATATCTAGCATGAAGCAGAACTTGAGGAAGATCATTGACCATGATGAGAAATAATAAAGGCCCCAAAATTGAGCCTTGACTCACGCCGGAACGCTTGTGATAGGTACCCGACACGTACATACGAAGCCTAACAAACTGCTGTCAATCACGTAGGTAGTCTGCAAAGAAACGGAGGAGAGATGGTGCGAACCATCTCTCCTCCGTTTGTCCAAATTATGACAAGGCCATAGATTTATTTGCTGAACAAAAAGCTCGAGTAAAATTGTAATTTTAATTCACAAATGCTTGATTTTTATTATGACATATTTTTATTTTAAATCCTATCATGTGCTGTTTAAAATATATATTCTACACGTTCATGTCCTTACATGTGTAAATAAATAGGTTTAATTCAGAAAGAACAGCGATGGATGCATTATTTCCGGAAAGCCTATGTCCAAATGACAATCTATTAGTGGACATCTGATAGCTGGTATTATAAATATGATAAAGGTAAACATAAATATAAAGGGGCGGAGGCGGCATTTTCCAGTTTTTGCCCCGCCTAAAAAAAATTGAAGATCCGGGGCTGGACATAGGATAGTTTTTATCCCGATGTAAGGTTCCCGCAGGATAGTTTTCGAATTGTATCTTTGTTGCTCTTTCACGCAAAAACTACTGAACGGATCTCAATGAAATTTGGTAAGGAGCCAGTTGACATCCTGTAAAAATACATAAGCTACTTTTTTCCCGGAATTCCCACGAGTTTGGGATTTACGCGGGGAAATCCTCCCACTCGAACGAAGTCGCGGACAAAAGCTATCCATACTTTAATACTAATAATATAACTCCATACTTCCATATCCATATCCATACTATCCATACTTCCATATCCATCAATACTTCCAAGCTAATATTATAATAATACGAAAGTAACTGTCTGTCTGTTACCTTTTCACGCCTAAACCGCTGAACCGATTTAGATGAAATTTGGCATGGGAATAGTTTAGGACCCTGGGAAAGACATAGCATAGGTTTCGTCCCAGAAATCATTCCTAAAGGATGTAAAAGGGGTGTTAGAATTTCGTATAGGGAATCAATAATGTCCCCGCCCTACCCACACACATAATACACTTAGACCGCTAAACCGATTTCGATGAAATTTGATATGGAGATAGTTTTAGACCCTGGAAAAGACATAGTATAGTTTTATTCCCGGAAATCATTCCTGAAAGATGTAAAAATGGTGTTGGAATTTTGTATAGGGAATCAATGATTTCCCCGCCCTCCCCACCCACATAATACACTTGACCGGTAAAGCGATTTGGATGAAATTTGCTATGGAGATTGTTTTAGACTCTGGAAAAGACATAGGATAGTTTTTATCCTGGAAATCATCCCTTAAGGATGTAAAGGGGTGTTGGGACTTTGTATTCCCCTCTCAATTCATTCAAATCGCATATTCAAGAACCACTCATAACATTTTTTTTAAACTACACAACTGCATGTCGGCTATAAAAATCTTTGTTTAGAGCTGGGGTCGAACCCACGTCATGCACCAGTTAACAGTTACGCCAACCGTGACGCTTAAATTTTAACCAATCAAGTTAATATACAAATCATTTCTATTTCTAAATCGGGGCAATATGCGTTTGCCCTTTTGAAAATAGGAGAAGATCGTGTGGCAACAGATATCAACGGGATGATTTATTTGAGCTGAACTGTATCTGAAACTGAAACTGAAGCTGAAACTAAAACTGAAGCTGAAACTGTAGCTGAATCTGAAACCAAAACTGAAGCTGAAGCAGAAAATGAATCTGAAACTGAAACTGAAACCAAAACTGAAGCTAAAGCTGAAACTGCAACTGTAGCTGATTCTGACGCTGAAACCAACCTGAAGCTGAAACTGAAGCTGAAACTGGAACTGTAGCTGAAACTGACGCTGAAACCAAACTGAAGCTGAAACTGAAACTGATGCTGAAACTAAAGCTGAAGCTGAAACTGAAACTGTAGCTGAAACTGACGCTGAAACCAAACTGAAGCTGAAACTGATGCTGAAACCAAAACTGAACCTGAAGCTGAAACTGAAGCTGAAACTGGAACTGTAGCAGAAACTGACGCTGAAACCAAACTGAAGCTGAAACTGATGCTGACACTAAAGCTGAAGCTGAAACTGGAACTGTAGCTGAAACTGACGCTGAAACCAAACTGAAGCTGAAACTGAAACTGATGCTGAAACTAAAGCTGAAGCTGAAACTGGAACTGTAGCTGAAACTGACGCTGAAACCAAACTGAAGCTGAAACTGAAACTAAAGCTGAAGCTGAAACTGATGCTGAAACCGAAACTGAAGCTGAAACTGAAACTGAAGCTGAAAATTAAGCTGAAACTGTAGCTGAATCTGAAACTGAAACCAAAACTGTAGCTGAAGCTGAAACTGAATCTGAAACTGAAACCAAACTGAAGCTGAAACTGAAACTGATGCTGAAACCAAAACTGAAGCTGAAGCTGAAACTGAAGCTGAAACTGGAACTGTAGCTGAAACTGACGCTGAAACCAAACTGAAGCTGAAACTGAAACTGATGCTGAAACCAAAAATGAAGCTGAAGCTGAAACTGAAACTGAAGCTGAAACTGAAGCTGAAACTGTAGTAACATACATAGTGAACGTAGTCCAAGATACAGATAATTTAATAAACCACGTTTATTCTGATTTGAAAACAAATATGAGGGATGAAGAATGGCTGCGTGAAAGAGTAATTTTGGCACCAACTAACGAAATTGTAGGGCAGATTAACGAAAAGATCAAGTCTTATGTGGATTGTGATGTTGTTGAGTATCTGTCCGTCGACATTGTCATGGATACAAAGCAAGTGACGTCATACTCTGTAGAGTGTATCAACTCTCTGGAATTGTCAGGGGTCAGAGGGAAAGCCTCAAATAATGTGATGGGGTCATCACATTATTTGAGGCTTTAACTTGGTGTCCCAGTCCTGTTGATACGTAATCAGGGCGCACCACGGCTCTGTAATGGCATGCGACTACAAATTACATACCTTGGATGCAATGTTTTCAAGCAATAATTATGACAGGAACAGCAAGCGGTGAAAACGTATTTATTCCTCACATTCAGCTCGAAAAACTCAAATTTCCCCTAAAAGCGGCATTCGCAATGACCATAAACAAAGTTCAAGGACAGACACTGAAAGTCGCAGGTGTACATTTAGAAGAAGACTGCTTTTCCCATGGGCAATTGTATGTGGCGTGCTCACGAGTATCAAGCGTACAAAATCAACACGCCAAGGACGGGAAAACCAGAAACGTAGTTTACAAAAATGTATTGTAAACTACGTTTTTGGTTTTAAAAAGATATATTTTAAATACTAACTCTATGTCTGTTTTTGGGGATGGATGGACCCTGGTGATGGTTTTTTTTAAATATTATATGCGTTTTTTAACCACTCAAAAAGATACGGTAAACCTTTTTGGCAACAAGAATTATTGACAAAGTGTAAATTAACGCGGGCGAAGCCGCGGGCAAAAGCTATCCATACTAATATTATAAATGCGAAAGTAACTCTGTCTGTCTGTGTGTTACCTTTTCACGCCTAAACCGCTGAACCGATTTAGATGAAATTTGGCGTGGGAATAGTTTAGGACTCTGGGAAGGACATAGGATAGTTTTTATTCCGAAATTCTTACGGGTTCGGGATTTACGCGGGAACCCCCTTCTACGCGAACGAAGTCGCGGGCAGAAGCTAGTTAAAAAATAATTTTAAATTCAGTGTTACTTGTGCGGTTATCAACATGATAACCTCAAAGGTCCCACAAAAGAAAATAGATTTAAGTGGTAGCTTTGTTATACCTAAACATGTAGACTTAGCTGACAAAGATTTTTCCACTCCAGGTGAGATATCAATACTACTCGCCTGTGATGTATTTTTTAAAATAGTTATTGATGGATAGATAGAGGGTGGCCCAGCAGATCCTATTTTATTGAACACACAGCTGGGATACATCATCTCAACTCCAGGATTGTCCACTGATGATACAGCCGTTGCTATGCATACATAACGTGACCAGACGTCCCGTTTTGAACGGGACTCCCGGTGTCCCCGAAATGAAATCGTGAGCACGCCACATACAATTGCCCATGGGAAAAGCAGTCTTCTTCTAAATGTACAACTGCGACTTTCAGTGTCTGTCCTTGAACTTTGTTTATGGTCATTGCGAATGCCGCTTTTAGGGGAAATTTGAGTTTTTCGAGCTGAATGTGAGGAATAAATACGTTTTCATCGCTTGCTGTTCCTGTCATAATTATTGCTTGAAAACATTGCATCCAAGGTATGTAATTTGTAGTCGCATGCCATTACAGAGCCTTGGTGCGCCCTGATTACGCATCAACAGGACTGGGACACCAAGTTAAAGCCTCAAATAATGTGATGACCCCATCACATTATTTGAGGCTTTCCCTCTGACCCCTGACAATTCCAGAGAGTTGATACACTCTACAGAGTATGACGTCACTTGCTTTGTATCCATGACAATGTCGACGGACAGATACTCAACAACATCACAATCCACATAAGACTTGATCTTTTCGTTAATCTGCCCTACAATTTCTTTAGTTGGTGCCAAAATTACTCTTTCACGCAGCCATTCTTCATCCCTCATATTTGTTTTCAAACCAGAATAAACGTGGTTTATTAAATTATCTGTATCTTAGACTACGTTCACTATGTATGTTACTACAGTTTCAGCTTCAGTTTCAGCTTCAGCTTCAGTTTTGGTTTCAGCATCAGTTTCAGTTTCAGCTTCAGTTTGGTTTCAGCGTCAGTTTCAGCTACAGTTCCAGTTTCAGCTTCAGTTTCAGTTTCAGCTTCAGCTTCAGTTTTGGTTTCAGCATCAGTTTCAGTTTCAGCTTCAGTTTGGTTTCAGTTTCAGATTCAGTTTCAGCTTCAGCTACAGTTTTGGTTTCAGTTTCAGATTCAGCTACAGTTTCAGCTTAATTTTCAGCTTCAGTTTCAGTTTCAGCTTCAGTTTCGGTTTCAGCATCAGTTTCAGCTTCAGCTTTAGTTTCAGTTTCAGCTTCAGTTTGGTTTCAGCGTCAGTTTCAGCTACAGTTCCAGTTTCAGCTTCAGCTTTAGTTTCAGCATCAGTTTCAGTTTCAGCTTCAGTTTGGTTTCAGCGTCAGTTTCAGCTACAGTTCCAGTTTCAGCTTCAGCTTTAGTTTCAGCATCAGTTTCAGTTTCAGCTTCAGTTTGGTTTCAGCGTCAGTTTCAACTACAGTTTCAGTTTCAGCTTCAGTTTCAGCTTCAGGTTCAGTTTTGGTTTCAGCATCAGTTTCAGCTTCAGTTTGGTTTCAGTTTCAGCTTCAGTTTCAGTTTTGTTTCAGCGTCAGTTTCAGCTTCAGTTTTGGTTTCAGTTTCAGATTCAGATTCAGTTTCAGCTTCAGCTTTGGTTTCAGTTTCAGATTCAGCTACAGTTTCAGCTTAATTTTCAGCTTCAGTTTCAGTTTCAGCTTCAGCTTCAGTTTTGGTTTCAGCATCAGTTTCAGTTTCAGCTTTAGTTTCAGTTTCAGCTTAAGTTTGGTTTCAGCGTCAGAATCAGCTACAGTTGCAGTTTCAGCTTTAGCTTCAGTTTTGGTTTCAGTTTCAGTTTCAGATTCATTTTCTGCTTCAGCTTCAGTTTTGGTTTCAGATTCAGCTACAGTTTCAGCTTCAGTTTTAGTTTCAGCTTCAGTTTCAGTTTCAGATTCAGTTCAGCTCAAATAAATCATCCCGTTGATATCGGTTGCCACACGGTCTTCTCCTATTTTCAAAAGGGCAAACGCATATTGCCCCGATTTTGAAATAGAAATGATTCGTTTATTAACTTGATTGGTTAAAATTTAAGCGACACGGTTGGCGTAACTGTTAATTGGTGCATGACGTAGGTTCGACCCCAGCTCTAAACAAAGATTTGTATAGCCGACATGCAGTTGTGTAGTTTAAAAAAAATGTTATGAGTGGTTCTTGAATACGCGATTTGAATGAATTGAGAGGGGAATACAAAGTCCCAACACCCCTTTACATCCTTAAGGGATGATTTCCAGGATAAAAACTATCCTATGTCTTTTCCAGAGTCTAAAACAATCTTCATAGCAAATTTCATCCAAATCGCTTTAGCGGTCAAGTGTATTATGTGGGTGGGGAGGGCGGGGAAATCATTGATTCCCTATTCAAAATTCCAACACCATTTTTACATCTTTCAGGAATGATTTCCGGGAATAAAACTATACTATGTCTTTTCCAGGGTCTAAAACTATCTCCATATCAAATTTCATCGAAATCGGTTTAGCGGTCTAAGTGTATTATGTGTGTGGGTAGGGCGGGGACATTATTGATTCCCTATACGAAATTCTAACAGCTCTTTTACATCCCTTAAGAATGATTTCCGAGACGAAACCTATGCTATGTCTTTCCCAGGGTCCTAAACTATTCCCATGCCAAATTTCATCTAAATCGGTTCAGCGGTTTAGGCGTGAAAAGGTAACAGACAGAGAGTTACTTTCGTATTATTATAATATTAGCTTGGAAGTATTGATGGATATGGAAGTATGGATAGTATGGATATGGATATGGATGTATGGAGTTATATTATTAGTATTAAAGTATGGATAGCTTTTGTCCGCGACTTCGTTCGAGTGGGAGGTTTTCCCCGCGTAAATCCCAAACTCGTAGGAATTCCGGGATAAAAAGTAGCTTATGTATTTTTACAGGATGTCAACTCGCTCCTTACCAAATTTCATTGAGATCCGTTCAGGAGTTTTTGCGTGAAAGAGCAACAAAGATACAATTCGAAAACTATCCTGCGGGAACCTTACATCGGGATAAAAACTATCCTATGTCCTTCCCAGGGTCCTCAACTAATCCCATGCCAAATTTCATGTAAATCGGTTCAGCGGTTAAGGCGTGAAAAGGTAACAGACAGACAGACAGACAGAGTTACTTTCGCATTTATAATATTAGTATGGAAGTATGGAAGTATGGATATGGATATTATTAGTATTAAAGTATGGATAGCTTTTGTCCGCGACTTCGTTCGAGTGGGAGGTTTTCCCCGCGTAAATCCCAAACTCGTGGGAATTCCGGAATAAAAAGAAGCTTATGTATTTTTACAGGATTCCAACTCGTTTCTTACCAAATTTCATTGAGATCCGTTCAGTAGTTTTTGCGTGAAAGAGCAACAAAGATACAATTCGAAAACTATCCTGCGGGAACCTTACATCGGGATAAAAACTATCCTATGTCCTTCCCAGGGTCCTGAACTATTCCCATGCCAAATTTCATGTAAATCGGTTCAGCGGTTAAGGCGTGAAAAGGTAACAGACAGACAGACAGACAGAGTTACTTTCGCATTTATAATATTAGGATGGATATGGATATTATTAGTATTAAAGTATGGATAGCTTTTGTCCGCGACTTCGTTCGAGTGGGAGGTTTTCCCCGCGTAAATCCCAAACTCGTGGGAATTCCGGGATAAAAAGAAGCTTATGTATTTTTACAGGATTCCAACTCGTTTCTTACCAAATTTCATTGAGATCCGTTCAGTAGTTTTTGCGTGAATGAGCAACAAAGATACAATTCGAAAACTATCCTGCGGGAACCTTACATCGGGATAAAAACTATCCTATGTCCTTCCCAGGGTCCTCAACTATTCCCATGCCAAATTTCATGTGAATTGGTTCAGCGGTTAAGGCGTGAAAAGGTAACAGCCAGACAGACAGACAGACAGACAGACAGACAGACAGACAGACAGACAGACAGACAGACTTACTTTCGCATTTATAATATTAGTATGGAAGTATGGATATGGATATGGAAGTATGGATATGGAAGTATGGATAGCTTTTGCCCGCGGCTTCGCCCGCGTTAATTTACACTTTGTCAATAATTCTTGTTGCCAAAAAAGTGTACCGTATCTTTTTGGGTGGTTAAAAAACGCATATAATATTTAAAAAAACCATCACCAGGGTCCATCCATCCCCAAAAACAGACAGACAGTTAGTATTTAAAATTTATCTTTTTAAAACCAAAAACGTAGTTTACAATACATTTTTGTAAACTACGTTTCTGGTTTTCCCGTCCTTGGCGTGTTGATTTTGTACGCTTGATACTCGTGAGCACGCCACATACAATTGCCCATGGGAAAAGCAGTCTTCTTCTAAATGTACACCTAAGACTTTTAGTGTCTGTCCTTGAACTTTGTTTATGGTCATTGCGAATGCCGCTTTTAGGGGAAATTTGAGTTTTTCGAGCTGAATGTGAGGAATAAATACGTTTTCACCGCTTGCTGTTCCTGTCATAATGATTGCTTGAAAACATTGCATCCAAGGTATGTAATTTGTAGTCGCATGCCATTACAGAGCCTTGGTGCGCCCTGATTACGCATCAACAGGACTGGGACACCAAGTTAAAGCCTCAAATAATGTGATGACCCCATCACATTATTTGAGGCTTTCCCTCTGACCCCTGACAATTCCAGAGAGTTGATACACTCTACAGAGTATGACGTCACTTGCTTTGTATCCATGACAATGTCGACGGACAGATACTCAACAACATCACAATCCACATAGGACTTGATCTTTTCGTTAATCTGCCCTACAATTTCGTTAGTTGGTGCCAAAATTACTCTTTCACGCAGCCATTCTTCATCCCTCATATTTGTTTTCAAACCAGAATAAACGTGGTTTATTAAATTATCTGTATCTTGGACTACGTTCACTATGTATGTTACTACAATTTCAGCTTCAGTTTCAGCTTCAGTTTCAGCTTCAGTTTCAGCTTCAGTTTCAGCTTCAGCTTCAGTTTTGGTTTCAGCATCAGTTTCAGTTTCAGCTTCAGTTTGGTTTCAGCGTCAGTTTCAGCTACAGTTCCAGTTTCAGCTTCAGCTTCAGCTTCAGTTTTGGTTTCAGCATCAGTTTCAGTTTCAGCTTCAGTTTGGTTTCAGTTTCAGATTCAGTTTCAGCTTCAGCTACAGTTTTGGTTTCAGTTTCAGATTCAGCTACAGGTTCAGCTTAATTTTCAGCTTCAGTTTCAGCTTCAGTTTCGGTTTCTGCATCAGTTTCAGCTTCAGCTTTAGTTTCAGTTTCAGCTTCAGTTTGGTTTCAGCGTCAGTTTCAGCTACAGTTCCAGTTTCAGCTTCAGCTTTAGTTTCAGCATCAGTTTCAGTTTCAGCTTCAGTTTGGTTTCAGCGTCAGTTTCAGCTACAGTTCGTTTCAGCTTCAGCTTTAGTTTCAGCATCAGTTTCAGTTTCAGCTTCAGTTTGGTTTCAGCGTCAGTTCTAGTTTCAGCTTCAGTTTCAGCTTTAGGTTCAGTTTTGGTTTCAGCATCAGTTTCAGCTTCAGTTTGGTTTCAGTTTCAGCTTCAGTTTCAGTTTGGTGTCAGCGTCAGTTTGAGCTTCAGTTTTGGTTTCAGTCTCAGATTCAGCTACAGTTTCAGCTTAATTTTCAGCTTCAGTTTCAGTTTCAGCTTCAGCTTCAGTTTTGGTTTCAGCATCAGTTTCAGTTTCAGCTTTAGTTTCAGTTTCATCTTCAGTTTGGTTTCAGCGTCAGAATCAGCTACAGTTGCAGTTTCAGCTTTAGCTTCAGTTTTGGTTTCAGTTTCAGTTTCAGATTCATTTTCTGCTTCAGCTTCAGTTTTGGTTTCAGATTCAGCTACAGTTTCAGCTTCAGTTTTAGTTTCAGCTTCAGTTTCAGTTTCAGATTCAGTTCAGCTCAAATAAATCATCCCGTTGATATCTGTTGCCACACGATCTTCTCCTATTTTCAAAAGGGCAAACGCATTTTGCCCCGATTTTGAAATAGAAATGATTCGTAGATTAACTTGATTGGTTAAAATTTAAGCGACACGGTTGGCGTAACTGTTAACTGGTGCATGACGTGGGTTCGACCCCAGCTCTAAACACAGATTTTTATAGCCGACATGCAGTTGTGTAGTTAAAAAAAAATGTTATGAGTGGTTCTTGAATACGCGATTTGAATGAATTGAGAGGGGAATACAAAGTCCCAACACCCCTTTACATCCTTAAGGGATGATTTCCAGGATAAAAACTATCCTATGTCTTTTCCAGAGTCTAAAACAATCTCCATAGCAAATTTCATCCAAATCGCTTTAGCGGTCAAGTGTATTATGTGGGTGGGGAGGGCGGGGAAATCATTGATTCCCTATACAAAATTCCAACACCATTTTTACATCTTTCAGGAATGATTTCCGGACGAAACCTATGCTATGTCTTTCCCAGGGTCCTAAACTATTCCCATGCCAAATTTCATCTAAATCGGTTCAGCGGTTTAGGCGTGAAAAGGTAACAGACAGACAGACAGACAGAGTTACTTTCGCATTTATAATATTAGTATGGATAGTATGGATATGGATATTATGGATTTAGATATTTTTATAAATATTTTGTTGAATAAAATAAGAAACATTGACATTTTTTTATCTAGAAGAAAGAAAGTCGAAAATGTTAACGCCGAGAGAAATAGCTTAAAACTAAAAATTTGGTATGATTGACACGGTAACTTGAATTAATATCAAAGGAAAAAAATACTGCAAAAATAAATAAATAATTATAATTGCATAAGTTGATAAAAAATGCTATGCAAAAGCTTTACCGCGGCAGTCCCCGAATGCCACACTGATTTTTTTTTTCATCAAACCTTTATGTGTGTGGTATCTATCTGTAGACAGGTCTTTAAAAATTATATCGGTTCCTAAAACTACTTCTTCTTAAAGTCAATCGTTTAAAAGATATTATACGCTTCGAAAGTGGAAAAGTGTCCCCCCTCTAACTTTTATAATAATAATAGAACAAAAAAAATATGCTGTAGGTTTTAATGAAAACTTTCATTAAAATGGTTTGACTGACATCGGGTCAGTAGTTTTTGAGATATAACATATTTTCTAAAACCGCAAATATAACTTTGTATTTCATACAAACACTATGAAAAGCAAAGTTATTTGGCGTGTTTGGCGTAGTTACTACGGAACCCTTCATAGACGAGTCTGACTCGCATTTGTCCAATTTTTACGGATGAGCCCACTCTTGACCTCGAATCTCGCCTGATGGTAACCGATAGATGAGGTCTACAATGGAACGAGCGAGCTCAGAAGATACCTATTTACTTTTGCTTTAAAGACTCAAAGATGGCAGGGAACACAGAAGCCGGCAGAGAATTCCACAGCTTGGCTGTGCGCACAATAAATGTGGAGGAGAATCGCTTGACAAGGCGGTATATCAACCAAGTTCGAGCTTGTATTGTTAGATACGATGAGATATTATATAAGGACTCAGTGGAGTGGCCTGTAGGAATACAGCAACCGCTCTTGAAGATCCTAGACGATAAGAATAGCTTATCAAGTTTGGGTCCATTCTGTTTGGTAGGTATGTAATTTCGTGGTTTTCGGGGGCGCTAATAACGTATGGGGTTCAAAATCAAAGATGGCGCCAATTAAACTGTTCACCGTGTGTTTCATTTCCTTGGTATGATAGCATTAGCGATCTTGACAAAAGCTGGGTGGAACAATATTTTAATATTAAAAATTGTTTCTTTAGAATTATTATTATTCTTTGGATTCTTAGTGTCTAAGGTTAATCGACGAGGGTAACAACATTATCTGGCAAAATCCTCGTCCATCATCGACGATGTTTTGTCGTCCATTTAAATTCATTTTTGCCAAAGAAACAACGAGATTGACAAAAAATCGAAACAAGTAAGGTTTTGAAATAAATAAACGACTAGTTGGAGGCTACATCTTGTGATCTTGGTGGTTCTGAAATTTCTGAGCTTCTGCTGACTATGACTGATGGAAAAGTGTGCAATGCTTTGACAGAGACACATTCATCGCAGAAATGCTATATTTGTGGGGCCACTCCCAGTATGATGAATCAAGATAATTTTGGCTTTGGTTTGTCAACATTACATGGTTGGATACGTTCGTTTGAGTGCTTTTTTCACATAAGTTACAAGTTAGATATTAAGAAATGGCAAGCTAGGTCTTCAAAGGAAAAAGCAAGTGTAAAACAACGATCAGACGAAATCAAACAACGATTCAAGCATGAAACGGGATTAATTGTGGACAAGCCAAAGCCAGGATTTGGTTCCACAAATGATAGAAACAAAGCTCGACGTTTTTTCGGGAACCCCGAACTGAGTGCTCAGATCACAGGATTGGATGTTACAATCATCAAATACTTTGACGTATTGTTGAGGACATTGTCTTCTGGCTTCGAGATAAATCTTGTTGAATTCAAAAATTCGAAGAAGAAACAGCAAGTGCTTCCCAAGGGGAAGCACTTGCTTGAACATAAAAACTATTCCAGAAAGTTTCTAGCTCAAGCGGTAATGGGGTGTCCCAGTCTAAATTATGTTGCCACAGATCAAATAATCGCTTATTGAGCTTAGAACTTGCCTTTTTGTTGATACTTTAGTGGGAACTACATCTCTACCATCCAACAGGAATGCATTACTACCAGCATCATAAGCTAAGCCTAATATTTTGACTATTGACTTGTCCAGATCTAAATCTTTGCGAAAAGGGCCTAGGGCCTCCTGAGGAACATCATGAAGTAGCTCTGAGCTGTTAGATATCCATTTATGTAACCTGAAATTGGCATGACTGAGAAGTATGCCAAGTTCATATTTTAGCTGCCTAGCTTGCTCAATTGTATTGCATCCTGACTGGATATCATCAATATATGAATTATTTATGACTGCTGTGCTTGCTAAAGGATATTGATCCTTGTATTGTTTTGCTAATGTAATGAGACATTTAGTAGCCAAATAAGCTGAGCTGGTCAAACCATAAGTTACTGTCTGTAATTGCAGGACATTCATGATCCCATTTTCACGCCAAAGAATGTTTTGCAAACATCTGAAATCCGGATGTATTTTTATCATTCTGTACATATGACGGATATCACATTGTATAGTGTATTTGTATGTTCTGAACAGTATTAATATGTCAAAGAGTGAATTTTGTACCACAGGACCATTGCACATAATGTCATTGAGACTTAAGCCATTTTTATTCTTTGCACTGGCATCAAACACCACCCTCAACTTATTTGTTTGTTTGTCTAATCTAAGTAACCCATGATGTGGCAAAATAAACCGTAGCTCATCTCTAGGGTCACAGATTTTTGTATCAATTAATTTTGCATGCCCTAAATCTATGTACTCTTGTATAAATGCTTTGTATAAATCATAGTACTTAGGGTCCATTGTAAATCTTTTTTCTAAACTGTATAATCTCTGCAAAGCAATTGCATATGAATTAGAAGGGTCAATGTCCTGCAATTTAACCTTGAGTGGATACTTGACCTCAAATGTATTATTTTTTAATGAAACCGACTCATTAAATACCTTTTCACTATACTCGTGCTCAGGCAAGGTCTCATGATATATATCTGGTACCTTTTCTGCCTCCCAGAATTGATTTATGCAGTGATCAAGCTCTGGGCTTATGACTGTATGCATAACGTGACCATAAATTCTTTGACTCAAAACGGGACTCTTTTTAACCGACTTCAAAAAAGAAGGAGGTTTTCAGTTTGTCGAAAACTTTTTAAAAATTTATTTATGTTATCTCATAACTCATAACTTAAAGACGGCTGAACCGATTTGGAAAATTCTTCTTTGGTTTGAAAGGGTATATTTCTTGCTAGTCCTATTGTCATCACGTCAGGATCTGATGATGGAATCATGGAGAAATCGAGGGAACTCTCAAAAATTATAGGCACACCTATAGCTATTTGGTTATTTTTTGTAGTAACTTGTGCAGTTGTTCTTGAAAAGCACCATTTGGTGAAGTGAAACTGATGATGAAGACCACAGATAGCCACCGGAACTAGTCAATAATAAGTATTTCTTTGATTGCGATTCGATTACTTGAATATGGTTGTTAAGCACTTTATGCTCGTCACAATGCATATGGTGAAGCAGATCTGATGGTGAAGTACCAGGAGAACTCTCCAAAAATTAACAGCTCTGCATCGGGAATAGTGCTTTATTATTTAACAAAAGGTGATAAGTAGTTGATATTTAGGCTTTTGTAACTAGATAAATTACAAACCGACCCACTAAAAAACGTGAAACAAAACTTGACTTTGGAAGTCGGTGTCAAAAAACGAAAATACAAAACCAAAAACACCGACTACCGAAATTAAAGTAAATAACTTTAATTTCGGTAGTTGGTAGTTGTAGGTAGGTAGGTTGGTAGTTCGGTTGGCTTTCCGGTGTTTTAAGATGGAAGTCGGTTTGATTTTTATTTTTTAAGTTTTAATTTTAAGTTATATTTATACAGAAAAGTCAGTCAGCTTAAAGTTACAAAATAAATATATAATAGATCCGAAACGTTTAGTTATATTTATCAGAGAAACTGCTTTATTAAGGACGTAAGTTCGAATCTGACGTAAATAAGCTGTTTTTGGGTGCCTTTTCCGACTAAACGAAAGAAATTCAAACAAAACTAACCCTTGCAATAGATAGATTACTTCTTTATCTCCAAAGCAGTCATGTTTACAATACTAAAAATATGGTTTTTAGTATTGTAAACACGATTTTTCAAGACCTCTCCATACAAAGTTGAGGAAAAAGGGTTAAGTTTAGGATGATTTTACTGCTAAACATTTACATATTTTGATTCTTAAAAAATACCACAGGCTAGCACATATAATCATCTCAAAATGAGCGTTTTAATAATAACGAAAATGTAACAAATAGCTTCACAAAAAAATAAAATCCCTTTTAAAGTTTTCACATATTTTGCTAAAGCGCATGAAATTATTTGGCTTCTGTCGAAAAGCCACTTTTTCAACCTATCACTATTTCTGATGAAAATACATCATGTACAATGACCATAAAAAATGAAATAGTTGAGACATTTATTGAAAAATATTCTAGCTTATACAAAACGGTGCGTGTTACGGCGTACGTCTTACGTTTTATTAAGAAATGTAAAAAGCTTAATAATGTGACATCTGTAGAGGAGAGCAGAAAGGCTTTGAGCAATATACTAAGGGTCATTCAGAAACACTATTTTGCTGAAGAATTAAAATGCATTGCTGAAGAATCACCTATCAAAACCTCTTTGAAGTCCTTACACCCATTTCTAGATAGCAGTGGCATTTTGCGTGTAGGAGGCAGACTGCATAATGCAAATGTAGAGTATTCTCCTATAATTTTGCCAAAGCATTGTCACATTGCAAAATTAATTATTATACAAGAGCACTTGACTCTAATGCGTGCTGGCTTAAAGCTTGTTTTAAGCAGTTTATCACAAAGATACTTCATAATCAATTCTGTAAGAGAAGTAAAAAATGTAATCCACAAATGTACTATTTGTTGTAGGCATAAGGCAGAAACTGCCAAACAGCTCATGGGTTCCTTGCCTAAAGATCGTGTAAACCCTGCTCGGGTATTTGAACGGGTGGGCATAGACTATTGTGGACCCTTTGAGATAAAACAATGGACAAAAAGAAATAGTATAATTAGTAAGGGTTATGCTGCCGTCATTGTTTGCTTCGTCTCCAAAGCCATATATTTAGACTAATTTAGAGGTTGTATCTGATATGACAACTGACACATTTTTAGCTGTATTTAAAAGGTTCATCTCGCGTAGGGGTATACCTTCATACGTTTATTGCGACAATGCCAGCACCTTTAAGGGTGCCAGTAACCAACTTATAGAATTATATAAATTACATAACAATAAAGAGTTTCAGGAAAGTGTACATAGTTTCATGCTGCAGAAAGAAATTAAATTTCATTTTATCCAAACGTACATTCCAACGTACAGCCCAAATCATGGTGGCTTGTGGGAAGCAGCCGTCAAGTCAACTAAGTTCCATTTAAAAAGAATTTCAACTTGTAAAATATTTACTTACGAGCAGTTTAGTACAATAATGGCCGAAATTGAAAGTATTTTTGTAAAGCTTTAGATAATTTGTAAAGCTTATAATTGTTGTAAGTTGCCGTAGAATTAAACGATAAAATAAAACTTTGTTTTATTTTGTAGAAGGAATATATTTTTCGTATATGTGACAAGACCGATATAACAAACATTGCTAAGCAACAAGACCATCGATACAATATGAAGGTTGTATATCTTCACATCCACGATACTTTTTTTTTAAAGCTTGGACAAATCTTGAAGTCCAATCCTACAGCTTAGCATGTTCAGTCTTGGTCCAAACAATGGCTTCGTAAACATGTCCGCCAATTGCAATTCTGTAGCGACTTGTTTGACAGCGAAGTCTCTATTCTGAACACATTCTCGAATGAAGAAATGTTTTATCTTGATATGTTTTGTTCTCCTATGGAACTCATAAGGTGGGTTCTCAGACAACCTTATAGCAGACTCATTGTCAACGTAAATTGTCGGTTTTTCATTCAGGTCTGTTAAGTCCCTTAATTCCTCCAAGAGTTCTTTTAGCCATAAGGCTTCTCTCGCAGTTTCTGTCAAGGCTACGAGTTCAGCCTCCGTTGAGGAGATTGCAACTCTCAGTTGTTTTTGGCTTTTCCACATGATGGGACCGGAGACTAGGAAAATCAACCCTGACGTCGAATGGCCAGTCGTTGTGTCACCACCAAAATCAGCGTCACTGAAACATATCAGCCTCTTCTCCCGGCTTTTCGCGAAGATAAGTCCTTTGTCTATAGTACCCTTAAGGTATCTAAAAATTCGTTTGACTCTCATCACATCAAACTTAGTAGGACTTTCTAGATGCCTTGACGCAACACTCACAGCATAGCTTATATCTGGCCTTGTAGCGACCATGAGGTATGCTAGGGCTCCCACAGCTTGACGATAGGGAAATGATGAATTTGATTTATCATCTTCTTCTTCTTCTATGCCAATTTTTACTGCCGGCGTTGCAGCAACTTTGCAGTTAGTCATTCCAAACTTTTCAAGTATCTTCTTAGAATAAGACCTTTGGTTTAAGGTAATACAGCCATCTTTGATTTTATTAATTTCAAGTCCAAGAAAATAAGACGCCGGTTTTGTGGTAATTTTAAACCTATTTCTCAGCTCTTCAATAAATTTCTTTCCAGCATTTTCACTAGTTGAAGCCACCACACCGTCATCTACGTAAAGCGCAATTAACACTTGTTTACGTAAGTAAAGGCAAGGATCTTTTGTGCTTTGCTTGAATCCTGAGTTTATAAGATACTCTGATATGCAGACATTCCAGCATAGAGGAGCTTGCTTCAGCCCGTAGAGGCTGCGTTTAAGTTTACACACTTTCTTAGTGCCATCATTGAAACCCTCTGGCTGCTTCATAAAGATTTCCTCTTTTACCGCTCCGTTTAGAAACGCAGTCGATACATCGAACTGTTGAAGTACTAAGTTTTCTTGAGCAGCTATTCCTAAAACAGCTCTTATAGTACTGAGGCGAGCTACTGGACTGAAAGTCTTCTGATAATTAACGCCAGGTTTTTGTGAAAAACCTTTCACTACCAGTCTGGCCTTATATCGCTCAATTGTACCATCTGGATTGTTCTTTATTCTGTAAACCCGATTTTTCGGAGGGTCGACTAATTCCCAAGTCTTCATTTCTTTCAATGATTCCATTTCATTTTGCATAGCCTCTAGCCATTTGACCTTATCCTTGCTATTCATAGCATCTTTAAACGTTTGAGGTTCTATTTCATTATCCATATCCATGGCTGCCATAATATAATCCTCAAATATTTTAGGTCTCTCAATCTGTGATCTATCACGAAGATTGTATGACCTCCGTTCTTCTGGGACAAGAACGGATTCATTGACATCTATGTCGTTTTCATTTGATTGATCAGCCGTTTCACTGCCGTCATCAGTTCCGAGAGTGTCATAATACAACTCGTTATTTTCATTTTGTATAGGTACCTCGTTAGAGCTTGCAATGTCATTATCTTGTACTGCTTGCTGTCTACTAGCATTTTCTTTTGTAGTACCTTTTAAATATATTTCTGTTTCATCCAGTTCACAGTCAGTCTCGTTAGATCGCTTGTGATCATTTAATTCTTGAAAAGGAACAGAATTTACATTTTTATCATCTTCATAAAACATTTTCTTTAAAATTCGAACATCCTTAGAAACAAGAATGCGTTTCTTCGATGGGACGTATATTCTAAACGCTTTTGAAACTCCCGAGTAACCAGCGAACATACCTGGAATTGCCTTTGAAGCAAATTTATGTTCATGTTTTCCTTTCTTTAGGATGAACGTTTTAGCACCAAATACATATAGATGATTAACGCAGGGTTTTCTACCTACCCATCTTTCGAATGCTGTTTGATTTTCAATACTCTGATTAACGCTTCGGTTTGACAAGTAATTTGCAGTATAAACCGTTTCTGCCCATAAACACATAGGCGCTTTTGATTCCAACATCATGCATCTTGCTTTTTCTATAAGGGTTCTATTTTTCCTTTCAGCGATTCCATTTTGATGCATTTTTATGACCTTCTTGCTATACTATTTAGCTTCAGATATGAGTCAAACTTCAAATTTCGGTATTCCGTACCGTTATCGGTCTGTAGGCATTTAATTTTGTTTCCTGTGAAGTTCTCTGCCTCTACCTTGTATTCTATGAATTTTTGTAATACTTCGTTTTTATTTTTAATAAAGTATACTCGGCAGTACCTACTATAGTCATCAATGAAACTTACAAAATACCTGTTGCCATTCAGTGAAGGTTGTTTAAGTGGTCCACAGACGTCACTGTGTACGATCTCAAGACGCTGACTCGTACGTGAACTATTTTTGTCACTCTTCTTGCTAGGCAGTCGGCTCAATTTCCCTTCTATGCATATTTCGCATTCACCTAAAGAACTATTATGGTCGAAGTCTAACCCAATCAGGCTTTCATTCTTTAAGGCGAGCTTCAAGTCCCTTTCGCTCATGTGTCCCATTTTACAGTGCCATTGTTTAATAGCATCTGACTCCACTACTTTTGCTACCTCATTACTACAATCTGTAGCATTGGCTCTATGTCTGTCAACATTATTATTTTTGGTTTGGAGATAATATAGACCATCGTCTTCTCTCACTGCTTGCATTTGTACTCCTCGCTTGTGATCCTTAATTATTGCCTTCTTCTTAGTGAATAGAATAGTGAGTCCTTTATCAGTCATTTTCCCAACAGAAAGAAGATTAGCACACAGGCTTGGTACGTAAAGTGCATCAGAAATTCCAATTTTTCCTTCTTTAATTTCTATTTCTGCAGGCCCTGACCCTTTTATCTCTGCAGTTTTGTCCTTAGAAGCGAGTTTAAGGGTCTTTGAAATTTTCTTCATCTCTATAAAAGGCTTATCCGAAAAAGTCATATGTGACGTACATCCACTGTCAAGTATCCAGCACTTTTGTGCTTTGTCGTTTATGAAGTAGCTACTGAAGAGGTTTGTTTCTTTACCGTCCTTTTTGGTATAGCTGTTCTTGGGCTTCTTATTATTCTTCTTGCCTGTATTCTTATTTTTAGACCAGCATTTGGACGTGTCATGGCCTTTCTTTTTACATATCTTGCAAAAAGTGTAGAAACTTTCTTCAGCGTCATTCTTTACGCTAGTACTAGGGATGTCGCGACGACGTGCATCACTCTCTTCTATAATTTTAATCTTTAGCTTTTCAGGGTCTGGAAGCGAGTCTTGATATTCAATTGCAGTCCTGAAATTTTCGTATTCTGAAGAAAGGCTATAGAGCATCATGATTGACAATAGATCATTGTTGATATCAATATCCATATCTTTTAATTTATCAACTGTATCCATGAATTTCTTTAAATGCTCGCGTGTATCTGAACCTTCTTCTAGTTTTGCTAATATTAGTTGCTTTAGTAGTGTAGCCTTTCTGGCTGGACCTTTACTAGCATAGATGGATTCAAGAGTCGTCCACACATCTTTGGTAAATTTACAATTTTTTACCTGTTTCAGTTCTGAAGGCGCTATCAACAATATCAGCTCCGATTTCGCCATTTCGTCATAGTCAAGATCATTTTGTGACGCACCTACCTTTGGATATTCTTTAACACATGCCCATAGTTTATTTTTAACTAAGTATGCTTTTGCATGTATACACCACGTATCGTAGTTTTCCTTTCCTAAAGGTTGGATTTTTACAACTGACATTTCGAAATTTTTCTTTCTGTTTTTATTCCAATTATCTACTTACATTTTTCGCTCTGCTACCATGTAAAGCTTTAGAGAATTTGTAAAGCTTATAATTGTTGTAAGTTGCCGTAGAATTAAACGATAAAATAAAACTTTGTTTTATTTTGTAGAAGGAATATATTTTTCGTATATGTGACAAGACCGATATAACAAACATTGCTCGTTAGGTTTTACATACTCTTTATTGCTTTAGGTTTTACATACTCTTTATTGCTCGTTAGGTTTTACATACTCTTTATCAGTCTGGCGAAACTCGTATACAAAAAAACGATGTATGAAACGGACGTCCTTTTTAATGGCTTCTATAATCCGATAAAATTAAGAAGAACACTTAGAACTCTGGGGATTTATCGGCCTATGATTCGTCGCAACATAGATGGATTACATCGACCGCCATTTAGACTGTCACAGACTGTCACTAGCGTTTGGCAATTTGTTTGTTTGGTTTTCCAAAGTTATTATTCTTGCGTGTTTATTGCATAAAAGTGTATTTAAAAATCATTTTGTTGGAAGAAATTTGAGAAATATGAGAGATAATATGAGAAATTTGTGATATATACAGAAATATGAGAAAAATAACGTGCGAAATTTGTCATATAAAAACATAACCGGGTTGGTGATAACAAACGTGTTTTTATGGCTAAATTTCCATTAGATGAAGAACGGTAGGCATAATTAGTTATTTATTTCTATAAAAAAGTCAATTCTAGTGCAATTCCTAAAGGTTTAGTGCATTTTAACAAAGAAAATAACTTTTACAAAACATTACATAGTGTTTACCCATCAACCTGGATTTATCGATATCGATGTTTAGTTATTGAAATGATGAGAAGTCTGTTCAGCAATAGACATCTACAGGCTAAGCTGAAAGGCTATCATGAAAATGATAATTAGGTACTTAAAAAGAAAGTGAAATCAATGTTTTCTCAATTAGTTTGTTTTGTCATTATAAATTTCCTTGCAACAAAATATATTAGTGGTAAAATTTTGGCATATGATAATACATATTGTAGTTATTTTGGTCAATGGTTCGTCTTAGGGGTTTGTTACATTCTTATAATACGTAATTTATATGTAAAAATAACTCATCACCTACTTTTTAGGTGTAAACAATGGGTCACAGCAACAGGATAAGAAGACTTAGTTTATGTGCTAATAGAAAAGTTGCATCAGTTGAAATATCTAAGTAATAAAAAAAATCTTTGTGAAAAGCATTTCCGGAGTAAAGATTTCAAGAAAAAAAAACTCTACTGAATAAAACTGCTATTCCGTGTCTGGAAATCTCATCTACACCATTATCTGATGACATTTTAGTTGGATTTCCACTACATTGTATTGCTAGCAGTCAACCATTGCCAGCCAGAAGAACTGACGAAGAAGAACTGTTTACAGAATTATGGTCAGTTACAAAGAAGGAACATAACTACCACCATGTTTTTTTGTATGAACCAAGTTAGTATGTATAGTTTACTTGTTTTAACGTATATGTCAATATATTTCTTGTATTTGATGAACAGCCATATTTTGATAATATATCTTTTTTATGTTACAGAACCTTCAACATCAACCTCACAAACAGACGATCATACTGGAAACGGATTGTTCTAAATACTAAAATATTTTTTTTAATTATTATAAGTTAATAGTAGTTTAGTGTTTAATGTCTTGAATAAATATGTATTAAAAGTATCTGAGTTTAAACTTTATTTCATTAATTTATTTCGTAAAAATAAAAAGAAATCCAGAATCTGTCGTAGCCGGTATCGATACGTTTTCGCCAGTCACCACAGTCACATCACTAATAATGACATTATGTTGGCAGTATGTATTACGTCGTGGTTCTGTTAGGTTGGTATTAGTCTAGAGTGCACGTTTCATACATCGCTATTTTTCTATAGCACTCCCGTCTCTTACCGTTAGGTTTTACATACTCTTTATTGCTAAGCAACAAGACCATCGATACAATATAAAGGTTGTATATCTTCACAATTTTAAATTCACGTCCACTAATGGCTACACCATGTCAGGATGTGTCTGATTTTTCATGTCTCACTCCGGGACATTTTATAATCGGCAGCCCTTTAACAAAAACAGTCGAACGTCAAAAACAGTAAATATGGGTGCCGCAGCCGGGCACGCAATGGGCCTGCGTTGCGTACTCAGCTCGATTGCGTAAGCTTAAGCGTAACCCGGTGTGATATCGGGTTACGCCGTAACTACGCGCGTGACTACGACGTGTTTACGTCATAGTCACGCATACGCATCCGTTCTGGTCGAGCCTTATAACAGTAAACATAGTGTATTACATACTCTTTGTAAAACAGCTCTCACTATATAATAACTTTGATAATAACTGAACCATGCTGACAAAGTGACAATAGCCGGGAATGAAAATTATCTGTTATCACAAAAAATAACCTATTGTCTATGTTCGATATGCTGTCAGCAAAACGTCAATGTTGTGTCAATGCCATACTGTTTTCTCTTTCTGTCTAAGTTAGATTTTGTTTAAATTATTTTGTTGTGATGTGATCATTAAAGATAAAATACTATCAAGACGACCCATAAAAATTAAAATGAATACATAACGTATTCATTTCTTTACGTCTATTCGTATAGAATTTGAAAAAGAAATAGTAAACATTTTAAATTTTACTCAGAAAACTTTGAAGTTTAAAAAGTAGGTAAGTCACTTTCAAATATATTTAGAATGTATTTGAGACACTAATATTTTACTACATCATAATAAGTAAATAAATTGTTTTACTCAGAAAACTTTGAAGTTTAAAAAGTAGGTAAGTCACTTTCAAATATATTTAGAATGTATTTGAGACACTAATATTTTACTACATCATAATAAGTAAATAAATTGTCGTTAATTATGTCTTGCTTTATTTGCGGTACCTTGTGTCCAAAAATATAGAAATCAAATCTCGGATCTTAATTATTAGCCTTTCTAATTGAGGTAATAATCAGCGGACAATTGTCTACACTCGGTTTTAATTATTCATTTAATATTACTGTATGAATTTTAATGCATGAATATATATACATATTATATATATTAAGTACTACTTTTTCAGGGACTGCAGATTTAAATTTATGTGCATAATAATTTATAGCTCTTGAACCTTTAGTTAGGGTCAATTTGGAATGTTTATATATAATTACTAGTACTCATGCGGGGCTTTGCTCCCATGGATTCTATCACGGTTAAAACATACCTTCCTCAAGCTTCAAGCTACTTCCATACCAAATTGCATCCAAATCCACCCAGTACTTTCGAAGATTAGCGCGTTCAAGCAAACAAACAAACAAACAAACTTTTCCGCTTTATAATATTAGTATAGATATAACTTAAACATTTATTGAAATATCTCAAGAAATTAAAAAGTTACAGAATTTGATTGTTCTATGTCCCACAATAATTTCATTTCATCACACTTTTACACCGCCTTATCAACTAATATGGCTTGTAATAGCTTAGTAATCAACATTGTATTACTTTTATTTATTTACTATATACTTTACACCTTATCATACACTTCAGGTTACAAATAATAAAACTAGTGTACAATGAGTGGTCTTATCGCACAGTGCAATCTCTTACACACAACCTTTGAATGGACAGAACTTAAAGGAGATAGATTATAATGCAATCACTTTGCAATAAATAACTAAGAAAAGGGCAAGAGTTCAAATAATTGTGTTTAAAAATAATAGAGCTATCACTTTAACTGTGGTATGGTGTGTCACTTTCACGTTTAAGTATTATTTACTATTAGCTGCTGCCCGCTACTTCATTCGTGTGGGAAGATTTCCCGTGTAAATTCTGATCCCGTAAGAATTCCGGGATAAAAAGTATGTGTTATTTATTATTCCATTTATTAAACTATGTGTTATTCCAGGATGTCAACTATCTACTTACCAAATTTCATTAAAATCCATCCAGTATGTCCAGAGATTAGCGTATACAAACCTTTTTTATTTTTTGCCGTGTTACTGTTTCTTAACGCACCTCAATTTTTTTTTTTTATAAAATTTAAATGTACAGGCACACTTTTTTTACTGTTTTATAATATGTAAAGATTAGTTTGGTTATTAATGTAAGGATAGCCTGAAGTGACCCTTCTTGAAGTTTCATCCATTCCATTTTAGAGTTCTTCATCTCTAGTTGGCACTTGTTCCTTATCACTTTTGGTGTTCAGTATGTAGCAGACAAATTAAGCAAGCTCCATGTTCATTTGCCAGTCTCATCCAGAGTATACCCACGATGGCAAGAATGTTATGTGTGCATCTTACTGGCAAACTACCAACACTCCTCTTACCAGTCCTTGGATGTCGCCTGCCATCACCACACCTTCCTAGGTGATACTTACTTTTAATTCACTACTGCTGGGCAACTTTTTTTTTATATTGGAAATAGGTTCGCGTTTGACCACTACCTCACCTGATGGTAAGTGATGATGTGATCGAAGATGGAGCACGCTTACCTAAAAGTAACCTATTCACTCTGGACTTAAAGACTCCTAGGTTGTAGCTGTCGGGAAACACAGACTCCGGCAGGGAATTCCACTCGACCTTAGCCGTACGCACAATGAAGGTATTCCCAAAACGTTTTGTGCGTATGGGTGGGATATCCACCATGTAACGATGGCGCTTCGCCGTTTGTCTCGTAGTCTGATGATGGAACGGGCTTGGCGGAATTAGATTGTGTAATTCCATCGTACACTCCCCGAAATGTAACCGATAGACTTGCAACTCGTCGTTGGTGTTCAAGGCTCTGGAGCTTTGATTCGACCAGTGCATCGTTGCCAATGAGTCTCTTCGCCCGCTTCTCGATAGACTCAAGCGCGTCCAGTTGGTATTTCGCAGATCCATCCCAAAGATGAGAGCAGTATTCCATACACGATCGAACCTGGGCTTGATACAAATTGAGTAACTGTTCTGGTGTGAAGTACCGTCTAACCTTGGCTAGGATTCCCAACTTTTTTGATGCTAACTGAGCCTTAGCCTCGATATACCGGCCAAAATCGAGTGTAGAAGTTAAAGTCACCCCAAGAAGCTCAATATGATCGGTTATCGGCACGGTTACACCACGGAAAGTAGGAGCCGGTTCGAATTGGCTCCTTTTTGTGGAGAAGAGATACGCCTGGGTCTTAGCTGCATTAAACTTGACCAGGTTGGCATCGCCCCATTCGGAGACAGCCTTCAAGGTCAAGTTCTGCCTCCAAGACCTTTCGGATACTTATTAATAGTGCCTTTTCAAAACAGCCTTCCAAGTACTCTCATTCAAGTCTTATCTTGCTACCTCTAGTTAGGCTGACCTCAATGGCATCCTCCGCCTATGGGAACACTTGTGGTGAAAAAAAATTACTCAAAATATATTATTTATAAAAAACCAGACAATCAAGCCATCATCTGTTCTAGTACAGTACGGCCGTTTTAACTTGGCGAGTATGAAGTTAGGCTCTGCGAACTTTAGCGCTTGTGCACTCGTACAAAAATAAAGGTTTAAAAAAAAAATGCCAATAACAGTTGTTAACAGGAATAACAACTGCTAATTGCATTTATTCAATTCAATTCAATTCAATTCATTTATTCAATAACGATTTTTACATCATGTCTGAATTTCTATAACTAAACATTTATATAAACTATTACTGAACTTTACATCTTTGCAATTATATAAAATTCATTAAAAACAGAAAAAATAACAATCATAAAAAATAACCATAAAAAATATTTTGTGTCAAATTACCAATTATTATCAAAATTATATTAAAATAAAAATAATCATGAACAGACATAACATACATAAGTCTAACATCATAATTCATTAATAAGCATAAAAAATAATCATAAATATACTCTATGTCAAATTGCATAGTATTATCTAAATTACAATAAAAAAAAATCATAAATCAATACATAATATTCTATAAAATTTTCATTTGTAGTCAATAAAATTATGTAACATTCGATCATAGTATTAATATTCATAGTTCATCAATAGAATATAGACACTTATCTAACAAGAACCGTTTAAGCTTATTCCGAAACTCACTTGTATATATCAGACCTTTTAGTTCTATCGGCAGTTTATTAAAAATCTTTAACGATTTGTGGTAGGCGCTTTGCTTTACTACGTTCAGGTGAGGCACTTGCTTCAACTGAAGATCCTTTCTTCTTGTACTCTCCCTTATTTGCCTTTCATCTTCAGTCTCATATTCAAAGATATATTTTGATAAATGACTAAGTAGAACCAAAATGTACAAGCTTGGGACCGTCAATATATTTAAGTCCTTAAAGTGACTCTTGCATGATTCTTGCTGTTGAATTCTAGTCATGGTTCTGACTGCTCGTTTCTGAATTACGAAAGCTTTTTGAATATTGTAATCATAACTTCCTCCCCAGAAAAGTATGCTATATCTCAATTTTGACTCAACTAACGCGTAATAGACCATTTTAGATGTTTCATGGTCACCTCGTTTCTAAGACTTCTTAGTACATAACAGGCAGAGCTGATTGCTTTCTCTAAGTGTCCCAGCTCATGTTTCCACTTTAACTGGTTATCTATAAGAACTCCTAGAAACTTAACCACCTCGACCACATTCACCGATTCTCCATTTATGACGCAGTTAATGCTGTCTTTATTATTAGAAGTGGACTGAAAAAGCATCACGTTAGTTTTACTGGCATTAACTTTAAGACCGTTAACAGCAAACCAGCTGTGAAAGATATCCAAGGTTTGATTAACTACGGAATTAAGATCGTGTATATTATCAGCCGAAACAACTGCATTGGTATCATCGGCAAACACCACAAGCTGGATAGATCCCGCAGCTTTTTCCATCATGTGTTGTATAAGGTCATTAACAAACGTGATAAAAAATATCGCTCCCAATACGGAGCCTTGTGGTACACCAGTGTGCACAGGAGACAATTGAGACCTGTATGTTTCTTCACTTGGACAACTTTTATTTTTTTAAAACCTTTATTTTTGTACGAGTGCACAAGCGTTAAAGTTCGCAGAGCCTAACTTCACACTCGCCAAGTTAGAACGGCCGCATTGTATAGTTGCTTAGACCGGCCGCTCATTACAACTTTTTGTCACCGTGACTTTTTGTCACTGTCGCCTGCTGTCACCCACGATGCGCTCACTGAGGTGACTTCTTGGGTAACAAATCACGTTCTAGACATGGGCGTTATTAGTTATTTTTGATAACCGTTATCTAACCGGTATTTAGTGGCAATAACGTTATTGATAACGGTTGCTGTATAACGGTATCACAAATGCATTTTAATCTAACTATTCAGTTGCTGTATCTCTATAGTTATTACAACAACTGGATAGCTAAAATAACCACAGTATAAATATAACAAGGAGTGGAGTAAAGGGATTATAACGATACTGGTAATTTCCCTTCATAGCTTTCTTCTAGGCTTAGGACTAACACATTTTTTATATGAAAAATATACAAAAAATGCGGCGCATTTAAAAATCATCATATTTACATTGATTGATTAAATTAACATGGCTCGCTAACTCACCTTCACCTAATAATCACTATCATCATAATTATACTATTTACACAATGGTCAATTAATCAATCCTACTGTTATTATAAAAGCGAAAGTTTGTGAGGATGTATGTATGTTTGTTGCTCTTTCACGTAAATACTACAGAACGGATTTCAATGAAATTTGGTAAGTAGATAGTTGAGATACTGGAATAATACATAGACTACTTTTTATCCCAGCATTCCCACGGAATCGGGATTTATGTGGAAAAAACCTCATACGCGATCGAAGTCGCGGGCAGAAGCTAGTATCATCATATTATTACAGTGTTAACTCTATATAACTACACTCAAGGGACTTCGTGTATTTTGATATTATAGGAAAAAAACTATATTAGAAAATGAAAAAAGAAATATTTCAGACTAGTGTTAGAAAAAACAAATCTTATTTGAACGCTATTTCGTAGCGTGTTTTTTGTCATTTTCATCTGACGTCTTTTGCTGCACCAGTAATTTTGTTGTATTTTTTAGTTTGTAATCCACGAATCCTACTAATAACCGTCTACACGTGCAATTTGTGAATAAAAAAAGAACAGATGTCGTAAAAAGTTTAATATTTATGATGCCGACAGTCGAGTTTATTACGTACTAGAATAATAAAGTAACAAAAGAACCTATAGCTCCGCAGTTTTTACTAATTTCGGCCACTTAATAATTACATATTATTATTTAATTGCTGTCGTTATTGAGACTGGTTGTAATGATTATAGAGTGTACCATTATATGAAAGACAAGCTAAGCTTTAGGGAGTTGAACAACACTCGATTTATGTCATTTAATTCATTTTTATAAATCAGTTTATGTCTACACAAGTATACCTAGCACTAAATACTATTATTAAACTGTGTTTGCATTGTCTATTTACATACTTAAATTCAATACACAACTACGATTACGCACTTAACTTTTATAAACTAAAGAATTTGAATAGTCTCTTCTCAGAAAAATAATAAATCGTCTCAAATCTCCAAAAACAGAAAACCTTAAAACAATTAACAAGTTCTTCAAATAACCAACAAGAAAACCGACAACCGACACTGGTACTAGTATAATTCACTCAATAATTCGAAACATACACACACAGAAATATGTTGGAAAAAACGTCATTACATTAAACATAATAATAATAAGTAAGTTATAACAAAAAAAAACAATGTAATCTCAACAATATTTTCCACATATTAGCTAAGAGGTATGATGTGATGAGGCGTCAAGCTAGTATAGTTCAGTTTAGTTCACATTCAAGTAAACTATTATATTTTAATAACTCAACAAACTTTCAAATTAGTCAGCAACTTCAAAATGACTGGTATCTAAGATATTCAGTTCCTTAACAACTTTAGTTCTAAAAGTATTTCTATTTAGTAAAAATATCTGTGATAACCGACAAACACATCAAAACTGTTCATCATTAGACCAGCAATTGGTATATACGACCATATTATTTCTTTAAGATATCCATGACAAATGCATGCCAATGCATGCCAACAAAACGATAATCGCATCTTCTCTTTCTTGCACCTAATTATCGGCTAAGTGAGAGAGGGAAGGCATGGTTACCAGTTGCCAGTTGGTTATCATCGGTTTCTAATGTTTTCGTAGTTGCGCGTTGAGTTGTAGCTACTCGCTCGCTACTCGTACTCTGCAGATTGATAACCGTTGCCGGTTGAGACGATACCGATACCTAACGTTATTGCTAAGGCAACCGTTTTTAGTTGCGTTTTGTTATAACTGACACATGTCTATCGCGTTCATTTTTGTAATGGACTTCAACGAGGTTGTCAAACTAATCTGCTTATACGCTTATTTTAAATAACATGTTTTATTATATGCTTTTCGTTTAAACGCCCATCTTTACGGCTGAGTGACAAAAAGTCACCAGTGAGCGGACTCCCATAGTAATGTACAGGGCGAGTGACAGTCACGTCACTCCGGTACTGCCTGTCGCTGCAACTTTTTGTCACCGTCTTATCAAGTCACCATAATGAGCGCACTCAGTATAGTTTTCATAGCACTTGACTAAGTGACAAAAAGTCACGGTGACAAAAAGTTGTGATGGGCGGCGGGTCTTATAGCATAACATAAACACTCACACATTGAAACAATAGAATATTGTTTCAAAACCGGTTTGATTCCGTGTGAAAAAGAGATGAGTCTATACAAAAGGTAGTTACACCACGACGCATTTTATATCTCATATAGGTTTTAATAGAAGTACACTTTTAATATCAGTCAAGAGAATGTTATCAAATACACGTTATAAGTGTCTTGAACAATACCAAGATCATTGTCCTTGTGGGGTCTTGCTTCTAATATCCAATTTAACACAATAAGTTTAGTACACATTATGCAGGGGTGGAGTGGAACAGTGCTGTCCCAGACCTTAATGCAACGGTGACGGCGTTGGAATAGCATTGAAAGTAAAGGGGGCAAATCGATACACCATCCTGTGCGCAGTCAACCTCGACGGCTATGACTTGTCGTCACTGAATTGACGACATGTTTGGTGCAATGGATGAGAAATTGTTTGCAGTGCTGCGTATCAGGGGTTTGATTTAGAGCATGGATACCGGTTTTCGATAATATCGAAAAACCGGAATATCGGACCATAAATCCGATATTGAAAAAAGCGATATTGGATTTCAAATATCGGTTTTTGATATTTTATATGAAACAAAATCCAGACGCAATAGAATCTTTCTTACTTATTTCATTGAATTTAATTAACCGATATTCCTATCGGTTAATTATAATAATATATATGCTACAGTGTCATTTATAAAAGATTACTTCCATATAAAAGTGTACAACACTTGGGCTGGCGCCCGGCATTATGTACATACGTGCAACAAAATAAGATCGTATCTCAAAGACAATACCTTGAATGCCCCTTCTGCTATTTTTTTATATGTTTTATTACTAATGAGCCCATAATTTGCCCGTTCACTCTTGCTTTGAAGGCAGACGGGTCATATGTAGAAGGGAACACAGCAGCCTGCAGAGTTCCAAATCTTGGCTGTGCGCACAAGACAAGACACAGTAGATATTGTAATATATATATACAACGGTATATTAAACAAATGAGAATGGTACCATGCAGTACTTCTGGTAGATAGTTAGTATAAGGTAGATGGAGGAATCGGGTCGTGGAGTTCCTGCGCACACTCTCCGAGGTACAATCTGTGGAAGACCGACAGGCACACAACGTTTTGCCGATGAGCCAGACTGTGAAGCTCGTCTGCTAACACTGCATCGCCTATGAGTCTTTTAGCTCTGCGTTATCTGACTCAAGTGCAGCAAGCTGGTATTTTGCTCCCTACAAGTGACTGCAGTATTCCATACAAGAACAGACCTGTGTTTTATACAAATTCAAAAGCTGTACAGGTGTGAAGTTTCGCCTCACCTTGTGAAGGATTTCCAGCTTTTTGGCTACAGTCAAAGCTTTTGACTCAATGGTTGAGCCGAAGTTTAAGTTAGACGTCAACTCCATGCCCAAGAACTCCAGGCGGTCGGTAACTGATAGGTATAGATGCACCTCGTAAAGAAGGAGATAATTTAAATTGGCTCCTTTTAGCAGTGAAGAGATAAACCTGTGTTTTCAAAGCATTGAATTTGACCAGATTGTCGGGCCAAATTCATTCGCTCCAACATGGCCTTTCTAAGACAGTGTGTTTCGTCCCTGCCTCTAGCACTGGATAAGTATATCTTTAAGTCTGTGCTGTCATCCGCGTACCCAAAAGCTGGAGCAGGTCATTGATATGCAGCAAAAAAGAGTCACAAAGAGAAGAGACCTCTTAAGAATACCGCATTAATATTGACAGCCATAAGATCCGATGAGCAGCCATCGATGACCGCTCGGATTGACCGCTCTCTTAAGAAGTCAGAAATACAGTTGCAGAAGCCAGCAGGGACGCCAAATGCAGGAAGCTTGCTCAGTAGACTAGCGTGCCAGACCCTATCAAATGTCTTTGAGATATTGAGGGACTCTACAAGAGCACTGCCGTGTTTCTTAATGGCCTCGCCCCAGCAGTGCGTAACATACATAAGAAGATCTCGGGTCGACCGACCAAGGCAAAAGCCATACTGGTGGTCACTAAGTAGCTAAACTACCTTCTGCCACCGCCTAATTCCGTTCAGCCCCAGGTGCATCTGCCACCCGGACGTGACTTGCAGTGGCCAATTTGGAAAGTTATCAATGGACTGCGAACCCAAGTAGGCCGCTGCAAGCACAATTTAGCAAAATGAGGCATTATAAGCCAAACTGACACCCAGTGCGATTACGGCGTTCCTGATCAAACAATGTCCCATTAGCTAGAGTGTCCAAAAACGTGTACATTAGAAGACCTAATAAATGCCACTGAACGAGACCTGCGTGACTGGGCCTAATACATATAAAGTACGTAATTTACCATCGATACGAAGAAGAAGAAGAGACTAAGGAGCTCATTGTCTTCAAGGTATGCTAGCAGCTTATTATTGAGTACCCTATCCATCACTTTGCAGATTCTGGAGGTTTTTCGGGCACTGGTTGCACATCCTGGTTGCTTCCAGGACACTGGCACCACTCTAATTTTAAGAGTGTGATACAGGTGACAACTCCAGAGCACAACTTTTTAAGACTCGAGCAAGTATTCCGTCCGGCCCGCTGGCTTTGTTCACGTCTAGTCTGCAAAGGGCTTTATGGACCTCTTAAATGTGAATTTCTAAAACTGACGTTCCATATTTCAGCAATAGCGATCTCGTGAATTGCCGTAGTCTTCGTCTTTAAAGCCATAAGATGACTCTGTAGTCACCCCTCCAATTGAATATCTAGTTCTTTGCGTTTATCGTAATATTTACTTATATTATATTATTTATTTATTTAAACTTTATGTACAATAGTGGTACATGGGCGGACTTAATCTAACAAGGCATTCTCTGCCAGTCAACCTTTGGGTTAGAAAGACCACAATCAATTACTTATTTTAACTTGTGTTGATTCTTTTATGTAATGACATAGCAGAGTATGTTAAGAAATTGATATTCTTATATCAATTCGAATGAAATGAAATATACAATGAAATATTTTTAATAATAAATGACGGTGATTTTAAATTTCCATAGCACACTTATCAAAGTGTGCTATGGAAATTTTTTCATCCAAATCAAAGGGTCCAAATATTAGAATTTAGAGACTGTATCAACAGTCTCTAAATTCTAATATTTGGACCCTTACAACGTTAAAACGAATTTGATCATTTTATTTCCATAATACCGGAAAAATATCGAAATACCGGAATACCGATATTAAAAAATTGAATATCGAAACAAAACCGGTATTGGGAAAAGGTTCCGATATCCCATGCTCTAGTTTGATTGCCACGAAATAAATATTTGTTTGACCTACTAATTGTTGTTCATGGTCTGGGTAATATCAAAATGTACTGAAGTTATTGTAGAGAAATTCGTAGTGTGGTGCAATGTGTTTGCCTTTTCCATCCCGTCATACCGTGATAGTGTTGCATAGGAAGGGGTCAAATCTGTACACCACCGTGTACGCAGTCAACGTTGACGGCTACTTTCTCCCTCTATCGTATAGTTAGCGTCATCACTGAATTATTCTTTTTTTTCAGAAGCAATGTTCATCCAAGTGCAAGTATCAAATGGAACGCTAAAAGGAAAACAATGCTCAACGTTTTACGGCAAGAAGTACTATAGTTTTGAAGGCATACCGTACGCTAAGCCTCCTGTTGGGAGGTTAAGATTTAGCGTAAGTATTTATTTAGGTTATAATTTAGAACCTAAGAGACATTAAATGCTGTACGCATATTTGGGTAACTGATTCAGTGTCCAGGCCTTTTTTTGCTGGGTCAGAAAATCATCAAATGACCCCTCCCGCTGTGGGTAGAGCGGAAGGGAGTGTCAGACTTCTACTGACTAAAAACCCACCCTACTCATTCTGTTGACCTTGCATTCCGGGGCCGCGGTGTCTCGTCAGAACTATTCCCGCAACCCCGCAACACCGTAATGCAATGGCCCTGTCGGGCCCCATCAGGCGACGCGCCGCCGACCCATGTCTACGGTGGCCAAAGATCAGCTCGTGATCCCCGTCGCCCGGGGCGTCTCCCGAGGCGGCTGGGGCGTGAGGAAGATAACGTCTCTCCCTCACGCGTTCAGCCTCCTCCTTCTCTAGCATGACTGCTTCGCAGAAGGAGACGATGACCCTCTGGGATGCGACCAGTTTACGGGTTGGTCGCCGCTGCAAATTCAACGCCCACACAGGGCCCCATAGAAGGCCATGGGCCGCAAAATCCCTGCGTAGAGCCTCCGGCAGGAGGCGTTTGGCCCTTCTAGATTGGGTAAGAGCCCCTTCAGTGCAGCCCCCGCCCGGTCCAGCTTTGGAGCCAAACGACGGAAGTGCTCCACGAAGTTCCATCGGCTGTCGAGGACGAGTCCCGGCTACTTCTTCGTCGTTTCGACGCCGATGCAAACCCCTCCCACCGTTGTCTGGGAACCCGAAGGTTGCGCATTCCGGCGGCCATGAAAGCACATGGCCTTGTACTCGCACTTAGCCTTGTACTCGCACTTGGCCGGTTTTTTTACCTTTCTTTTGTTTTAATGATTTTAAAAGGCAAAAAATACGTGCTTATACAATATATTTTTTAAATCTTCTTGACGGACTAGAGTAATAGTTGGTCATTGAATGAAAATCTAATTACCTTTTTTTTTAATTACTGATGGGCCCACTCTTGACCTCGATCTCGCCTGATGGTAAGCGATAGACGAGGTCTAAGATGGGACGAGCGAGCCCAGAAGATGCCTATTTACTTGTGCTTTAAAGGCTGAAAGGTCATAAGTGGCAGGGAACACAGAAGCCGGCAGAGAATTCTACAGCTTGCTGTGCGCACAATAAATGTGGAGGAGAAGCGCTTGGTACGACAAGACGGTATATCAACGAAGTGTGGGTGGTACCCAGCCGTGCATCTGGTAGACCGGTAGTGAAAGGGAGATGGAGGAATCAGGTCATGGAGCTCCTGCGCACACTCCCCGAAGTACAATCTGTAGAAAACCGACAGGCAGGCAACGGTTCGCCGATGAGCCAGGCTATGAAACTTGTCCCAGCACCTCGTCGCCTATAAGCCTTTTAGCTCTGCGCTCGATCGAGTCCAATGCAGCAAGTTGGTACTTTGCAGAGCCATCCCACAAGTGGCTGCAATACTCCACGCAGGCAATATTTTTGTTGTGGCCCTAAGCCCTCACCAATATGAGTTTACTCCTATCGTCAGTATGATGAATTTGCTTGCAAAAGTCAGAAAGTAAGACAAACGGTTATTACCAATGACTGTCATATTATAAATAATTGCGTTGATGACACGGTTGAGCGATTTGTTGCTGCCCTGCATGTCGCGAGTTCCACTCCCGCCCCGGAACAAATGTTTGTATGGCCTACAAATAGTTGTCCGGGTCTGGGTGATTGTTAAAATGCACTCACGATACAGGAGAAATTGCAAAAATTTCGATGAATAGTTCAAATGAGCGGTATTTTCATATAAATACTGATACTCAACTGCTTAGCTTGTAAGATTTTCTGCTGACATAGTTGGGAGAAGGCTAGACGGATGATTTAGATAGGCTTAAACTAATACATACCTGTTTTCAGGATCCACAAGAACCAGTTCCCTGGAATGGCGTCCGTGATGCTACCAAACCAGGTAATAAGTGTTGCCAGCTCAATCCCTACACCTCTTCCAGAATGGAAGGTTCTGAAGACTGTCTCTACCTAAACGTATATACCCCAAGTTTACCTAGTGATGATCCACAAAATCTACCAGTACTATTCTTCGTGCACGGAGGACGATTTATATTTGGCTACGGCGACTATTACAAACCAGATTATTTCTTAAAACATGATGTTATTCTTGTAACAGTAAATTACAGATTGAATATACTAGGATTCCTTTGTCTAAATATTCCCGAAGTGCCGGGAAACGCGGGGTTGAAGGACACTATTTTCGCATTAAGATGGGTAAAGAACAATATAGCGAATTTTAACGGGGATTGCAATAATGTAACTGTTTTTGGTGAGAGCGCGGGCGCAGGGGTGGTTTCTTCGTACATGACATCTGCAATGGCCACTGGGCTGTTTCATAAAGTGATAGCACAATCAGGGAATTCCATTGCGGATATTTACATGGTTGAAGATGATCCTATTGCAAAAGCCAGGCAAGTGGCGAGGAGCTTAGACAGAGATGACTTGATAAGTGAAAGGGATCTCTACGAGTTTTTTCTCGAAGTTCCGATCCAAGAGCTGGTAGTCGCGTTCAGCATGGCAGAAATAGCCCGGCCGCCATCTGTAATCCAGTCGTTCTTTTTGCCAGTAGTAGAAATGCGGTTCCCTGGTGTCGAGCAGTTTCTAGACGAATACCCTCGTATTGATATACCTATGAATCGGTACGCGAACGTACCTGTGTTAACTGGCATGAATTCTCATGAAGGCGCCTTATTTTTGCAAAAAGATGGACAAGGGCATATTGAGTTTGAACAGGACTTTTACTATTTCATTCCGCAGTACTTACACATTCCTCGAGGTGATAGTAGAGTATGTGAAATCGAATCAAAGATAAAGAAATTCTATTTTCACAATCAGGGGGTCAGTGAGAGCACGAAATTGGAATATGTGAATATGGTGTCTGATATATTTTTCCAGTTTCCTCTAATGTTACTGCCAGAAATGTTGTCAAGATACAGTAATAGCGTGTACGTGTATAAGTTTCAGTATCATGGGAACTTGCAGACCAGAATTATGGGGAATTTGGGGTTAACGGGAGCGAGCCATGGAGATATGATCCAGTATCAGTTCTATAGGGAGAATAAACATGAAAAAGCTTGCGCAAATGATACCAAGATTATTAAGATGCTGGCCGAAGCTTGGTGCAACTTCGCGAAGTCTGGGTGAGTTAGTACTCTCAATAATCCAGGTACTGAGCTTCGATACCTCCAGTAATCCGACATCCTCCACCCATGCCTAACCTACCCCTACCATCACCTAAATAAAATGTTATATTCAGTTATCTTAACATTCCACTAATCTGGCAGTTCTCAGTGGTGCCAAATTAGTAAGACTTGAGTTTATGGCGTGATTGTCTTTAGGAATCTTTAAGTTATCCAGCTATAGTACCACAGAAATCTTAATAATAAGGCAATAGAAATTCTATCTACTGTCATTTAATACTGGGACGCGTGTCGCCGGTTCGCAGCTACCACCACATAAACAAACAATAGATACACACTTTCGCCTACACATGCATTTTGCATTATTACAACAAAATTAAACTTTATGTGATGACATTACGCAATATTTTCTAAAAATGCATAATCTCAGATGGCGTAGCGTGTGCGAAAAGCAGAGAAAGATATCGCGCGCTCACTCTCACTTAGGAATAGTGCAGTGCAAAGCTCGTAATGCTCATATTATTATCGATAATTTTCTGCTGAGCGTTAATAGCCAAGGAGTCTCGTAACAATAGATAACTAATTTATTGAAAGTTTTTCATTTCTCGACGCGCTTTTGGACGATTTATTCAGGAGAAAAGGGAATACAATAAAACGTTAAGTGTAAGTATATTTTTTAATATTTAGTTATACAAATCTTAAAGGCTCTCCAATACTTCACCTCATGGGAAAAAAAGACCAAATCAAATAGAGCAATAATGGCACAACTTAATACCGAACAATGAAGAATATACTTTATTGTTCATCAAAATAAATTGTTACACAACTTTACATAGTTTTTAGTTACACAGTTTTACATATATTCTATGGTTACGATGGCGGTCTTATCGCTTATAGCGATATATTCTAGACAATCTTAGGATCGATTCATGATATCCGGATCTTTCGGAAACCTGTAATAATAGCATTGGATAAAGTAAAACAGATGCATAAATAATATGAAAACGTATCGATCCGATCCAACTTAATCCATTATACTTACAATATACATAATAATATGTATCCTTAGTTATATTGTCATAAAAAAAAAGATAAATACTGAACACTTCAATGATACGAGGATACCCAACGCAGATTGTTATTTAACTTACCTACGTACATAACAATAATAAGCCTACCTCCTATTAATTTTCTGAATGAAAAAATAGTTAAAAAGTACGAAATAACAGATATATAATCGTTGAAAAACGACTTTTTATAAACTATTTAAACAGGAAAAATTAAAATACGTATTGAAATATTTAACAAAAATTATATTTCATTCGAATTTCGGTAAAACTACGTATTAACTATTAAGCTAAAGGTAATAAATTACCGATACAAAATAGTGGTGGCACGTCACTAATTCGCGGCCGACTCGTGCGGCGTGTTCCTGGAATGTACGTAAACGACGATATTGTTTATTGCGCATGACTATAATATTTCATTGCTGCTTTTAGTAGTTGTAATAGTAGGCATGAACAAGCTTAAGTATTAATGGTAATTGAATTGAGAAAAAAAAAAGTTTTCTGTGATAATCGTAGTAAGTAATGGTGGCAAAAATATTTGATTTGATTATATTTTTTATAAACGACATTATTTAAAAAATTAAGTAGTTACATATGAAATGTTATCCCTTTATTTGTAAAGTTACAAATTTTGGAAGTTTCCGCAGTTGGATATGCTGCAAAACATCATGTTTACCACTCTGCGTCCCAAACAACACAAGTAACCGCAACAAACGCTCCACGCGCACTTGTGGCCTACGTGTCATATGCGCGGCGACAAGGTCACGCGTCTTTGCGACTTCTATTACCTTATTATTAAGATTTCTGTGTATAGTACAAACAAAAACAAATAGGTATCGTTGAATCTACCGCCAATGGTCCAGTATCTTTTTCAGACTTTCTGATAAATCAAATCTTTATGTTTTTATAAGGGATTTTATTTAAAAAAATAAAAACCGGTCAAGTGCGTGTCGGGCCACGCGCAGTGTAGGGTTCCGTAGTTTTTATAACAGCCAAGTGCGTATCATATTCGCTGACTGATTGTTTCGTACTATGCTCTAACTAAAAGCCAAACATGACTACCTAACTAATTTGACTTCTTATACAAATCCTCATCTGATCCGACAATTTTGCACGAAAAGTTTTAATTTTTTTTAGAGATTTGTATAAAACTTGTCATAGCCGTTGTTTTGAATTTAAATACGGACACAGAGCTACACTACTCAATCGTCACAAGAAGCTAGCACGATACAACTGGCGCTTAGCGCCATCTATCGACATTTCTGTAGAGTTGTTCGAAATTTTCGAGTCAAATACAATTGGTCGACTATTACTCGTAAACTTGTAAAGCCCACTTATGTGTGATAGTTTTCCTTTAAATTTCGTTATATATAGGTACTACTGCCGTGACATTTGAATTTCTAACTACAACCTTTTAATTGATAGAGGGGGGGGGACACTCGACTCTAATGAAAATTGTTACTTTAAAGCTTGATAAGTCACGAACGGTTTACTTAATCAAAAAACGGTCTTAGCAAACCCGTAATATTTTTGAAAGACCTATCCAACGATATCCCACAATATGGGAAGAACGAAAAAAAAATAATTATCTTCCCACTTTACATGTATAGGAGGTACCCTAAATAATTGATTTTTATTTTTATTTTATTTTACCACTTTTTCGGCGTCATTAACGTGTATACTCATGCCAAAGTACAACTTTCTAGTACCAATAGTTTTTGAGCTAAACCGCGGACAGACGGACAGACAGACGGACATGGCGAAACTATAAGGGTTCCTTGTTGACTACGGAACCCTAAAAAATGGCGAAATTATTTTCGAAATATCAGACCGCGTCACCTTCCTCCCTTCTTAGATAACAACCCTTATCGCTACGACATAAAGGTGTACAAATTATTATCGCCATACTTTGGTTGACTACAAAACCATTTAGCACCGTATACTAGACTGTAAACATGAACCTATCACGTTGAGACTAGTGCTGCATATTTATTTAATATCTTGTCATTTTCAGACAACCAACATGGCAAAACCAAGAAACGGAATGGCTTCCATACACAAAAAGTGGCAAACATATCTTAATAATAGACTCAAATATAGAATGTGTCAAAAATCCAGACTTAAATAGATTAAATTTCTGGTTGAGTATTACCGGAGAGACTTCTAAATTATAATCTAGAAATAGTATATGTTAAATTATATTTAATTTAATTATATTAATACATAATTCAAGAACAAATTATAAACGAACAAACTTTGCTGACACAAACCGATTGTAAATGATAGTTTAAGAATTTTTAACTAATATAATAGCTTATATTATTATTTAAAACAATAAGCCGTGGAATGGAATCCGTTTATAATAATAACGTTAAGCAGTTGATGATGTCAATTATCATTATAAACGGATTCTACTGTAGTAATACTTTGACCCCATTATAAAGTAGGCTGTGCTTGTAACTGAAACCCAGTTTCAGGAAAGAAATTTCTGACACGTCACACGTTCATTCAACTCACAGATCATATGATCTGCGATTCAACTATTCACAATGGCTAGCGCATGTTTAAAAATATGTAACATAACTTGCTATAATTTTCGTTCTAGGTATTGGGTTGTATTTTGGGTTGTAGGTTGTAAGTAGGTTGGGTTTAGGTTGGATATGTAGTTTTTACGCAAAAGAGATCACCCAGGTGTATAAATGCATAATATACTTTAGCTGTGATAGTAAAAAAATCTTTATATTGTAGTTACTAGTGACCGACCGAAACCGAGTATATGGCTCGCTATCAAATGTGTCTACCACGTCGAAAGTAGGTAACAGAATTTATCTCACACAACGCAACACAAAAATATGTTACATAGAATTAATTATAATAATAATTAGAAAGATATAATCCAAAATAAATAATTTCAAATATAATGTCAATTTTGAAATAAATAATAATAACAAAAAGAGAAAAAGTACAATAATGGCACTTTCCAAAAGAAAATACTTAATTTTAGGAGCCAGATAGAAAGTGGGGCGTCGTGTGTTCCAAAAAATAGGTATTATTTTAAATTATGTAACTGTATACAATGCCACAGTATGGGACAGTCGTATCGGCCTGCCACAATACTGAGAATGCTGTAAATACAGGCACGCCTGAGCAAAGATGCATGGAATTCATCAACATGAGCGTTTGCAAACATCGCATTGTTATACCGAACACGCAGGGCGTTGTCTTCGCGTATAGCTGACCCATAGACTGCACGTGTAAAATGATTGGCAAAAAGCCCGAAACAAAGTAATTTTTACTGCTTTACTGAAACAAATCTACGGGCCAGCATATTACATCGGACAGCCAACGCCCGGCGCTCTCTCAATGTCTTCATGGTCTGACTGGTCTTCTGAGACCCAGTGACCGAGGTACTTGAATCGCGAAACTCTGGGTATTGAAAAACCGCTTATGAGGAGGCGAGGCACGTACGTTACCTCATGACCACGTGAGGATTGCAACACCAAGAGTTCGCTTTTCTTAACATTATACCGGAGCCCATGAGTCTCGGCATATTGCACACATACATAATTATGTGTACATACGCGATTTTTTCCTCTAGTGGTAATGGAACAAAAGCCCAGATGCAAGGTGGGTTGGTATTGAAACAACAATCTGTTTCAAACAACAAAAGTTAATTCAAACAAGGTAAAGGAAAATATATAAAAAAAGGATTATTGTCAGCAAAGGTTAAAATTCAGTCGGTGGAACTACAGGTTGTGGGGGGTTGGAGATAATCCCAGTACTGTTCTATTATTTTAAAGTTTAAATTAAATTTTGTCTTAAATTACTAAGTAGGTAAGTACTTAATTGAATTAATTATCAAGGTACAACCTTCCAGTTTTGTGAAAGGGGGTTATTACTGAATGGGCGCCAGGGCCTCTAGTAGTCTCGAATCCCTGAGCCGACGAAGATGTTCAATATTCTTCCAGTTAAGCGTATGCAAGTGTCAACCCCGGGGTCCTTTAATTAGATTTATTAAAGACCGGCTTCTAAATTTGAAAACCGGACAGGTGATGAACAGGTTCCTTCATGAACCGGTAGAATATAAATTAAACGTGGTAAATTTATCAATATAAAAAAGAATAAAAAGAAAAAAAAAAACTTAACAAACTAAATAATATTGCTTACTTAATATAATTCATTTTTATACTGGGTACCTACCTATATAGACCTCATAATGAATGTACATACATAGTGCACTCACATTGAGTTATTTGGAGTTCCATATAGGTAGGTACCCAGTAAAAAAATGAATTATATTAAGTGAGCAATATTATTTAGATTGGCAATTTTATACATTCCGTACCTATAAAGTTAGTCTCTATGATTCTTTCATAATTAATAGACGCAATATTATTGACACTAATTAAGCACAAATGACGACATGGTAGGCGCAGTAGTTAAACGATTATGTGCTGCGCTGCGTGCCGTTAGTTCAGTTTTCTGAAAATATGGCCTACAGATAGTTGTTCTGATAGTTCGTGCATTATGTTTGAATAATCCGCAGTGAAAAGCAATGTTTTAATTGTATAAAAAAAATACTACGAGCTCCTGTCTGTTCAATATTTCTTTTTCGAACAATGACATAGTTATCAAGCCCTAATATTGACACGTGTGTCAATATTAGGGCTTGAACCGAATCTAGGTGTTAGGCCGAAATCGATCCTTCGTAATATATTCACGCATAATTTACTAACGCCAACTATGGTACGTTTAGTTGCACGGTACTTATTAATTTAAAAAGTTTTTTTTTTATGTTTACCAATGTAAAACATCTCGTAGAATAAGCAAGGGTAGTTGGTACTTTTCATTAATAGGTGTTAAATTGATAAACATTGTTCGCTTATATTTTTATTACTAAGTAAATTATAACAAAAATTTTCGAGAACTAAATTATCCGTGATAGCATGGTATAAAACTGGTATTTTTAACAATTGAACAAAACCAATCCAACCAGAATAAGAGTTATGAAACAAAAATCTAGTTTTTACTAGAAACATTATTTATTATTCTTATAATTATATTTTGACAATTTCTACTTGTTTTAAAAGAAGAATAATGATAAATTTTACCCTACACGTTACCTATTTTATAACATGTTATTTTTTGTGTAAGAATAATAATGTTAATTCATTACTAGATCAAAATTATGGTGATAGAGGGAAGCGGATTTGTCACAATAAAATGTTTAAACAAAACTGTTTATTTTATTTATGAAGATCATTATCATTTATTAAGTTTTGAAGATCATAGCTTAGGTAGGTACAGAGATAATACTTATAAAAAGAATTAAAAAATAAAACCAATAAAAATTATATAACATATTTTATTTACGCTCAATAATTATACAAAAATATAATTCTAATCTATTTATTATAATTAAAATGGAAATGATAAAGACTAACAATTATATTGGCACATAATATCTACACTAGATATAGATACAGAATACAAATATAGAAAAAATAATTGAAGATATACAGGAATATTTTTATTATCATCTAAAAACAGCATTAAGTATCAATAAAAGATAAATTAACAAGAGTCACGGCCCGGCTTCGGAGTCAAACAAATTTTCCTCGTTTATCACTCTTTCTCTAAATGAAAACTGTATCAAAATATGTTGAGTGATTTACAAAATGTAAGCGGATAAACGGACTGCAACTTATTTTTATACTAAATAGTAAAAAAACTAAGTCGCTGTCTGTTTTGATTATTATAGAAATTGACTTAAAATAATATTTCTTATTACATTATGGTCTGAATATGTTACTTCTCTACTTTGAGTTATTCTGTCGTTGATTGATACTTTAAAACGATTATGATAGTAATTGCAGGCATTCCAAATCCTGGATTTTACATATGGCCTTACAGGATTATGTCCAGAAATTCAGAACAAAAAAAAAATCTCGAAAGACATCAGACTTAGTTATCAAACCGAACAATATAATAAGACTAAAAATCTGACTAAACAATTAAATAGGTATAAAATTAAATTTTAATAATAATTTTGACATACCTAAGTACAGATTTGCTTTCTCAATGAATCTTTTAAAGATTTGTTATTTTAAATCTTGAAGGCGTGTCGTGAGGTATGTAAACTAATGGTATTATTATAAATTGTCCTGAAGAAAAATTGACTTGGATCCCGCAACGAAATTAAGCAGAAAGGAACCCCAGAGGAGTAAGTATGACATAATTTCCACTTCCCTCCATATTATCAAGTAGGAAAAATAATAGAGCTATGTAGGCACCATGAGGGGACATCGGGGCAAATAGGTACCATGTGACATTGGGGCCAATGGGCATGAATTGACAGTGGGGCAAATAGGTACATGAAGTAATTTACTGCTGGGTGGTAGACTTATACTAATTAAGAGTGCATATCACACGGAACCAAATTTCAAGTGGCAAAGCAAATGTAACTTAAGCCCTACAAGTTCAAAAACCAAGCCTCCGATATCCTTGAATATATAAATAACAATATGCAAAACGATTCAGCAAAAATATAATAAATTAGTATGGCGTTTTTAGAAGGCCATAAAGAAATAATAGAATATCAATAATACGAGTGTTTTTGTGATAAATACAAGATATTATACAACCATCGAGGAAGACAATAATATTAGATTTTTTTATAGTTCGAAATTGTTTTATGAACCATTTTAGAGATAAATATATTTTAATAATCACCTGCCTAGCCTTTTCCCGAATATATTAGGATCTATTTCCAGTCTAGCAATTGTTTTTTATTGTTCCGTTTGACCACCATCAAACACCTGATGATAAGCGATGATGTGGTCGAAGATGAAGAACGCTTGCCTGGAAGAAACCTATTCGCTCTTGCCTTAAAGACCCCAGGTTATAGTTATCAGAAAACACAGACTCAGGCAAGGAATTCCACTCCTTAGCTGACTCCCTCCATTCAGTTCCTTCGTTATTCCATCTAAATGCCTCTGGCTAACAGCCAACTATCAGACTAGGCAGACGAGACTTTACTTAAAGATTTCTTTTTCTATCAAACATTAGGCTAGATAGACCCCTCTTTCTGAATTAAGAATTTTAAGTTCAGTATTTCCAAAAACAATAATTGCTTGAATAGCTCAAAAGCTCTGGTTTCAAGCTTGAGCTCAAAATAAAACTACTGTTTGACAATCGTGACATTTAAGTAAGTTTTGACGTTTCCAAAACTTAAAATTCTGCATTTAGAAACTTCTCCATCGAGTCTTTAACCCCCTGATTTCCGAACTAGGAATTTGAAGGGATGGGACTTTCTTGCAAATTCTCAATTTAAATCTAGCCAAAATCTCTTAAAATGGGGTAATTTAAGATAAGATACAATGAAAGAAAAATTAATGAACAAATGATTAGATTTTCATATACAAATCGATTTTTACTGAATTATTCTTAAATTATGATGGAATGTAAATAAATACTGTAAAATTAGAAACTAAAGTAGTGACTAATTAATATCTACAGACTAATTTTGATGTGATTTTCAGTTTTAGAGTGAATAATATTTGTTCAAGGCATTTTTTGGCCTCAAGATGTAATGAATTTACTTTTTCATATTAATTCTTTTTCAGTCTTTAAAGATGCGGAATATATTTGTAGAACAAAACCAAATTAGACTTTTTTTATCAAATATATAAAATGGGAATACAAGTAATAGTATATCAATTGTGGAATAAAAACAAAAAACGTTATAAATATATTACAAACGAGGCCTGACCATTTTCAACACAAAAATCCGGCCATTTTTATAACGCATTACTAAAAACATTACTCTCCTCTACAGTACCGTCGGATATCAATAAATGCCAATGTATCATCCACTCCAAAATTTAAAAAAATCAAATCATATTGGAATCCAGATAAAAGGCCAGTTTAACAGTTCAGTCTTCAATTATTATAGTGTTATTTTTAGAAAATATGAAGACCATAAACTAGTGAGCTTTTTGTTTTAGCTGTCATAACCAATTCTGTGAAGCTATGACACGATTGCATTATTTAGAGAAAGAAAAGGGATATATTTCGTGACCTATTGAACTGAAATAATAAACTGGCCTCTTGTACAGACCCCTGAAAATCGTGACTAACTTACTTCTTACCCCCAAGCGACTCAAAGAAATTCACAAACTTATTGACTCCAATATTCTTAGGAAGATCATCTTCTGGGGGGTCATTTGCCCTGATAACATCTTTAGGAGTCCCATTGGAACGGGACACCATTTTGATTTCATTTGAGGGTCGAGGAGAGACAGGCTTCCTCTCACCATTTACAGCCTTCGCTGGCACCAACTCTTCAATTTTTACTGGTTCTACAATTTTCGCGGGTTCTGGTATTTCTTTGATTTCAACTACGTTATCGACTTCGTGTCTTTCCGGGACTACTTCGTGCCTCTGCGGCTCGACTTCGTTATTCTTCGGGACTACTTCGTGCCTCTCCGGCTCGACTTCGTTATTCTCCGGAACGACTTCGTTGCTCTCCGTGATGACTACGTTGTTTTCCGTTATGGCTTCGTAGTTCTCCGGCTTGTTGTTGCCCGTAATGACTTCATGGGATTCGGAAACGACTTCGTTGTTTACTGTGATGATTTCGCTTGATTCGGAGACGAAGGTACGGGATTCTGTGAATTCGCTTGAGTGAGAGTATACGCTGCCGCTTTCAGTGAAAGTCTCTACAATTTTTGGTTCTGTGCCCTTGATTGTGGTTTCTACGATATTAGTCCTTGGGTGGTCCCAAATACGGTAGTATTTGCTGTAAAGACTGTCCCAAAATTCCATTTTTTCCTTATCCGGGTTGGTTCCTAGGGAGAGTTCTTGACCGAGGTTTAGGTAGTAAAGGTTATCCTTGGTTACTGGCAACCAGGTTACGGTCAGGTAGTGGTTCTCGTCGGGTGTTGGGTTTCTGTAATTTAAAAAAGGTAGGTTGAAAAATCTTGTAAGGTAAATATAGTGTAGCTGTATAAGTATCAGTTGGAGGTCGCGTTAATTAAGAGTATTTAAGTGCCTAAGTGTGCGAAGGAACATGGAATGGTTTTAGCCAGTCAGTCGAATAGACCCCTTTACCCGCCCCAGGGCGGAGGATATCGATGAGGATTACCACATCAAGAAAATAGGTTTTAGATATCTACTCGCGTAACTAATGTTTTAGAGAAAATTTTACATTGTTCAACATTGTTTGTGATAATAGACCGTTTCTTAAACAGTTTCTTTATCTCTGCTAAGCCTTTTTCCAACGATATCTTCAAGTCTAACCGGATGTAGCTGAATAGCTACTAGTGTTTAACATGTAGTGACAGCCTACCTGACCTCCAAAACCCAGTGATTATTTATATTGAGTATGATTGTATGAAAGCATTGAATACAAACCCTTGCGGATGTCATTATTTAAGCACTAGCTTCTCGCTTACATAAGTTCGGATATAGAAGACTATATCAAATAAAATATAAGAAATACTAAACAAGTTTTATGTACGATTAACTCACCCGCTCTTAGCGAAGTTGGTCCACAGCCTCAGCATTCTCTCTCTCATCTTAATATCCAAAGTAGTGGGCTCAACGTCCTTCTGCAAGTCGTTCTTGAAAATATACCCCAATTCATCCATATGCATCGCCTTTTTCAAACCAAAGCTATTTAATAACTTTTTAGAAATGTTCAGTTCTCCAATGTAGTCAAACTTATAGTAGTAAATTGGCTTTTTGGACACATTGACCAAGTACTGGACGTATCTGTAGGTATCTATGTTGATCAAACGGTCTGAAAGGAGTTCGAAGTACTCTTCAAGACTTTCGACCCCCGTATGACTGCCTTTGAAGTAGAACTTCTTGATCTGCTCAGCGATAGCTAAAGATTCCTCAGAATTCCTCGCGATATTCAATTCTTCTGGTATGAAGAATTGTAAATCGTCTGTTGTTCGCTCTAAGGCGAATTCTAAGGTGGTTGATCCTATCATGATTGGTATATCTGCGACACGACCAGAAGTTAACAAGTCTGTGAAAGATTCTGTAATAGCCGCCTCGACTCCTGGGAACTCTTTCTCAATGACGACCCCAAAGGCATTGAGCACATCAGGGAATGACTCCATTGGGCTGAGCTTTTCGTGAGCTTCAACTATTTCTCTTGCAGATGTTGAGTTTAAGAAGTCCAAAATCTCTTCTGGGTCGTCTGACTCGCATCCCAAGATCTTAGCGAGTTTTCTGGCGGATTCAATGGGATTCTTTTGAACAGACCAATGGGCTAGGGCAGTACCTGACTGGATAATAGCCCTATTGATCAAGTTCTTGGCCAAGGGGCTCGCTGTTAGAAGAGAAACTGATGCTCCACCAGCAGATTCTCCAAAAATGGTAATATTACCGCTGTTACCGCCGAAATTGTGGATGTTGCTCTTTATCCACCTTAAAGCTTGGACCATGTCTTTGATACCAGCATTACCAGGTATCTCGGGGGTGTTTAAGCTCAAGAATCCAAGGACACCACACCTATAGTTAATCGTGACTACGACCACATCCCTCTCAACCAAGTAATCTGGGCCGTAGAAGTTAGAGTTGCCTGATCCGAACTTAAACGCTCCTCCGTGGATGTATACCATGACTGGGAGGAATTCGCCATCTAAGTTGGGGGTGTAAACGTTGAGGAAAAGGCAGTTCTCATCGCCTGTGAATTGTTTGTTGTTGAATAAATCGACCTGTGGGCAGACGCTGCCTTCTGCTGTGGCGTCGCGGATGCCGTCCCATGGTTCTGGCGGTTGAGGAGCCTGAAATTAGGATAACGAACGGTTTCAATTAACTCATTACTAAAATTGGGGTATATGTAACAATGAGGTCTTCTCACTAGGTACGGATTGTAGTCACAGTTTTTGAAGATGCGCTTTGCCGGCAAATAGTTTTAAGAGAGGTTTGCTAAATTCATCAATGATTAGTATACATACATATATGTATAGTATATTTTTTTTAAAGATAACAGGAATATGTGTAGAATTCATATTACTAGCAATCTTTTTAACCCCTCCAACTAACCTAAATGTGCTTTTGTCTGGAATGGATTCACGACTACAGTGTAATGGGTGATGGGTGGTGTTCGAAGCCGCGACCTTTCGATTTTAGGCATCTAAATGTTAAAAAAGCTAATTTTTCAGAAGAGTTTTTCAACTTTTTTGCCATTTCAGTTTCAGTTACATAACCATCTACTCAATGACGTGTATGTAAGATGCTGTTTCTCTTATCGTATTTACTTAGAGATAGTTAAGATACAAGTATTGCTTATCACTGCGTAGCGACTGAATAATATTTGTTCACCTGTACCTACCGTAGAATATTGTTGTTTAAAAAACGGGGAATATAATTCTTTTACCGTTAGAGTCATTTCTCATGATAGATATACTCTTTATTGTACACCATAACAGAATTAAATGAGGACTTAAAAACTACAAAGGATGTTACAATGGGCGGTCTTATCTTTTATAGACAACCTTTGGATGGATTTGACACAGCAGGAGAAAATAAATACGCGGGTAGTCCATGGTGTACTATTCACGTATCTATACTAATATTATAAAGCGGAAAAGTTTGTTTGTTTGTTTGTTTGCTTGAACGCGCTAATCTTCGAAAGTACTGGGTGGATTTGGATGCAATTTGGTATGGAAGTAGCTTGAAGCTTGAGAAAGGTTATAGGCTACTTTTTACGCGACTGCAAAAAAGGAGAGTTATGTTTTTACCATGATAGAATCCACGTGAGCGAAGCCACGCGTGAGTACTAGTATACAATAAATAAGTAATAACCTACATACTCATTAAAAAAACAAAGCTGAGATATACAACAAAATAGTAACAAATTAAAGAGAGAGATAGAGATCTTTTACCATGTTTTTGAAAGAAGGACGGGTTTGTGCTTGTCTTACTGACACGGGAAGAGTATTCCACAGTCGTACTGCTTGAGCTCCGAACGACTTACCAAAGAAATTGGTGGAGTGGTGACTCGGTACCTCTAGCCTCAAGTTTTCTCATGTTATATTATCATACGTTTAAAGGAGCATGTGGTTAAATAATATCAGCCACACGGGTGGATAATCAAGGATAAGCAACACTTTTCGAGGTCGGTCGTGGAAGGACCACCATTGTACAGACGCCAGCACATGAAGCTACCCGAAACTGTCAAATTTTCCCAATCAACCTTGAACCTAATTTCTTTATCAATAAAGTTGAAAATCTATTAAAGAAATTTGACGTAGCTTGATGTACTGGCGTCTGTAATGGTGTTACATTGGCGGACTTAATGCAGCAAGGCATTCTCTACCAGTCAACGTTTGGGTTAAAAAAAACAACTTGTGGTAGGTGTACGAGAAAATGGAATGATATAACATATTTAATACTAATAAATATATAATACTCATAAAATACATACATATGCTAAAATAAAAAACCAATAAATACGGTACTTTATAATAATCTTTCTGACTAAGAGAGTTCATAGTAATTATGACGAAGACCAAACTAAGAATAACAGCCCCTTAAGTAGTTTTTAATTTTACGCTTAAAAGAATATTTTGACATTCATCCATGAATAGGAAAGCACTTTAACTCATTGTCCCGGCTGTCATTTGTACTTCTTTGACAGGCGTTACGGGTAGTCAAAAGTTAAAAAATCTGAGATAAGTTATGCCAAGTTACCCAGCTACAATGTTGTAGATAGAGGTCGGATAGGCAGTAGCGCAGAATTAAAACACTTAGTACTTAGACCGGAAGCCGACCCCGACATGGAGGCTAAGCAGATTGTAGCGTATGTATGTTCATACACAAAGTATATCTACGTAAACATACAAGTAGATATAACATTGTCTCATGTATGCTGGGAGTGGGGGTAGCGGTTATCTGCAGTCACGCGAGTGTATTGCTGAGCCTGTGATAATAACCGTACGGAGACAGTACACAGATGATGATGTTATGATTTGTTTGTATAGAGGAGATGGCGAGCCTGACTTACGAATGGGGAAGATTCTTAAGCTATTCATAGATTTTTTTTTATATTTACTAGCTGTTGCCTGCGACTTTTTCCGCACATCCCCGGCAGAAAAGCAGCTTATATTGTACATTTTATATGTTACGCTATAAGCTCCTCTATGTTCCAGTGAAAGTCTTATATTAATAAGTTCAGCCATTCCAGAGATTAGACATTTTTAGATATTTGTCTGTCTACCTATCTGTTTGTCCGGCTAAACAGAAAGATAGAAAGACAAATATCTAAAAACTTTGTTTGTGTTTTAGTAATGTGTAAACAACAATAAATTAGCAATTGCTTAACAGTTATTTTGAAATCGTAGACAGAAATCAATCAATAAATTTTATTCATATGTAGTAAGTTACAGAATAGTATGGAATTATTCTGATATACTTATGGTTTTGTTGTAAATAATAGCAAATTGACGCTTACCTTGAACCTCAGGGATCCTAGCGGCGGCTTTGCATAGGGAATGCCTTGGAAGCTGTAGAAGGCTTTCCCCGAAGGACTGTTGACCCCCTTGCCTTGGAGCTGGCCTTGCTCCACGCTCACTACCGGCGAGTCTGACATCCTGCCCCCTCTGAGGATAAGGAGAGAAAGTTTATTAGTAACGAGCGCACCTTAGACATATGTTCAGCAGTTGAAATCCCGTTTTTAGTTCTAATTATAATTATTTTGTAAGTAGGTTCTTCTTCTTTGGGCTCTTTTTTTCTGGGTGGGAAAATCATCATATTGTCACGGTCTAATTATCAAAATGCGTAACTGCAAAACAAAAACGAAAATGGACTTTTAATATCATCTCGTGCAGTATTTTATAATCTATACAATGGAATACTTCTTATTTCCCAAAAACGATTATACGATGAGAAATGTAAATTTATCAATCTATAATAATAAAAAGTCGTACTGCATTTACACTTCCTAAGTCCAAACACCGTGGCTAGAAAAGTTCGTACTTAAGTCAATTTTCTCACAAATACAATGCAATATTTAAAAAAGAATGTATAAATAAGTTTCTCTATCAATTCTACCCTTAAATCACAAGTTGAAATATTGCAATAAATGAATAAATAAAACAGTTTTTTCTTGCTCCTGTAAAATTTACTCACATGGAGTTACAAACTCTGATAATTAGACCGTCGATATGACTCCTCCCGGTGTGTGTAAAGCGGAAGGGAGTCTCAGACTTCTACTAACTAAAAACCCACCCTGTTCCTTCAAGTGCCCTTACATTCTGGGGCCACGGTATCTCGTTAGAACATTCCCGCCACCCGTAAGTCTTCTTTGGGCTTGGTTTCCGCTCTTAATTCCTGCGCGGGACCATTGTGCGTGTTGTAAGTAAGTAAAATATAACAATTACACGTCTCATCCTATTTTGTTCACTTTAAAATTGATGAGGCCGGATTCACATTAAACACCCCCTCAACCACCTGTCAACCAACCAACCAGCTTAAGTTGACCTCTTAAATTTTTTTCCCCTATCGATTTTAGAGGTCAACTTAAGCTGGTTGAATGCGGCCGCCGGCGGCCTTCCGTGCGTTGAGCGGTATACAAGATATGTTTGTTATAACTCTGACTACTGATAGACAAAGCCTGTGTTACAGAAATCAACGTGTTACCCAGTTACTGGGTTGTTGAGGTCAGATTGACATATAAAACACTAATACTCAGCTGCTTCCGGTTAGACTGAAAGCCGACCCCAACATAGAAAAAATTGGCCTAGTGCGAGTCGGACTCGCCCATGAAGGGTTCCGTAGTAACTATAATAAATATAACATACTTAATATATTTATTCGAAAAAAAAACCTTACAATTTCTTAAAACTAGCTTATTTACAATTTTTACAACTACGCCAAATAACTTTGTTTTTCATAGTATTTGTATGAATTACAAAGTTATATTTGCGGTTTTTGAAAATATACTGTATCTCAAAAACTGCTGACTCGATCTCGTTCAAACCAATTTTGGTTGAAAGTTTACATTAATATCTACAACATATGGTTTTTTTTAGATTTTTCACTTCATTAGTATAGAAGTTAAGGGGGGGGGAGGACACATTTTACCACTTTGGAAGCGTATATCTTTTAAACGATTAACTTTATGATAAAGTCGTTTTAGAAACCTTAATGTCATTTTTAAAGACCTATCTATAGATACCACATACGTATAGGTTTCATGAAAGAAAATATTTTCAGTTCTAGTTCCATGTATGGGGACCCCCCTTTATTTTAAATATTTTTTAAATTTTCTCTTAAAATCGGAAAGCGGTTCACAGAATACATCTACCTACCAAGTTTTACATGTATAGTCTTAATAGTTTCGGAATAAAATGGCTGTGACATACGGACGGACGGACAGACGGACAGACATGTCGAAACTATAAGGGTTCCGTTTTTTGCCATTCGGCTACGGAACCCTAAAAAGGCTAAGCATTATTAACATTGGTTTATGTAATAGTTATAACCTCCTCCTCGGTTATGTTCCTCGAAATTCCTCGACAAAAATGCATTTTTAAAGATAGATAATTAAATGCAAATGTAAATCAATGAAGCCGTTACTATTATCGTAAAAGAAATCAGAGATAAGCAAATATCAAAATTATGATACGATCAGAAAAGATATAGTAAATTTACAACGTAATTAGTATAGATTGTAAACATTGAAAGTTGTTGTTAGTAACCAAAATGTTTCATAAATGCCTTAGGAATGTAATATTTAGTATCAGTTTTGAAAGATACTTTTTTTCCAATAAAAATATAATACCTATGGGTACCTATGTCAATTCTTGAAATTAATTTTAATAAGGTATTTTTTAATCAATATTTTTTATGCATAAATTTATAAACATTCTTTGTTTTATCTATTAATATTAATCTCATCGCAAGTTAAAATGTTATGTGCTATTTTACTACTTACAATTTTTTTAAATGCGGAAGTTTATGAGAATGTATGTTTGGTACTCTTTCACGCAAAAACTTCTGAACGGATCTGAATGAAATTTGGTAAGTAGGTAGCTGACATCCTGGAAGAACACATAGCCTACTTTTTATTCTAGAATTCCCATTCCCAGATTTACGCTGGAAAACCATCCCACCCGAACGAAGTAGGGCAGAAAAAAGTTTATACTATACTAGGATCAGCGCGGGGCTTCGCTCTCGTGGACCTTATCACGATAAAAACATAACCCTCCCTCTGTTGCACTTCGATACCAAATCCACCCAGTACTTTCGAAGATTCGAGCGCGTTCGGCGAACTTTGTAGCGCCATAACTGTTATTTTTGTGTTCGATATTTTTTTCTTTTATACAACCTTGTCCTAACAATAATGAACACAAAAAGATTTATCTAATTTAGTGTAGTCATTCGGAAGTTACGTAGGTACGCCGTACCTTCATAGATTTCGGTGATTGATCAATTTTTAGGGTTCCAAAACCAATTATTTTCAAAAGAGTAACAGTGGAGTTTCTTGCCGGTTCTTCTCCATAAGAAACGACCAATCTCGAATCATGCACTAGCTTCTAACGTTTTATAAGTGCCTAAGTAAGTTACTTCTAGGCTAGGCAAGCAAGCGTACTTCAGCTTCGACCACATTATCGCTTACCATCAGGTGAGACGATGGCCAAAAGCGCGCCTACCAAAAAAAAATGCTTACTAAGTTTGGATCTGAATACATTCAAAGAGTGTAGGTACATTCCTAAAGTGTTTATTCATACATACTCGTGTTTATCCTATGAACCTTTATCGTGCGATTTAAATATTGTATTATACGAATACCTTTAGTATCTCATAGATAAACAAAAACACTACGAACAATTTATTAAGATAACGTATTATCGGACATGACTTTTAGAAATGTGGATAGGCTCCATCAAAACCAAGTCACTTATTCTAACTAGCCTGAACACCAGCACTTATTCATCATCTTTCCGCCCTTATTCCAGTTACTTGTGGTTTGCGCAACAAGTAATCTTCCATCCTCACCTGTCAGACGTCACAGCACCATTTAGTCCTGTTTTTTTCATATCATTCTTCACACAATCCATCCATCTTTTCTTCGGACGTTCACTACCTTTCTACACAAAACGCCCACCTATTATCGGGTCCTGGTCTTTTAAGAGGGAATACCTTCATTGTGCGTACGGCTAAGGAGTGGAATTCCCTGCCGGAGTCTTTGTTTCCCGACAGCTACAACCTAGGAGTCTTTAAGTCCAGAGTGAATAGGTTACTTTTAGGTAAGCGTGCTCCATCTTCGATCACATCATCACTTACCATCAGGTGAGATAGTGGTCAAACGCGAACCTATTTCAATAAAAAAAGAAGTGACGCAAAAATCTCTTCCACAATTCATCTATTTGTCATGTTTGGAGAACTTGATTTTTTACCTCTTTAACTTGACCATTTACTGGGCCATTTCACCCTATCTCACTATGCTATTTGTAACTGTAAACAGTGAACAGACCTCCTTGCTATGAGAGGGAATGGGTTCTAATCGTAATTGACCACGAAAGCCTAGTCCCGATTGAAGAATTTCACACGTCTTCGAATTTTGGTCCTTGGTCATTTTTTTTATTAAAAATAGGTTCGCGTTTGACCACTATCTCACCTGATGGTAAGTGATGATGTGGTCGAAGATGGAGCACGCTTACCTAAAAGTAACCTATTCACTCTTGACTTCTAGGTTATAGCTAGGTCTTGCCGGTTTTACGATATTTTTAGTTAATCTCTCGATATGCTCGTATATATTTTGATACTGAAGTCACCTGTAGGCGATTCTGTACTAATCTGCCCATGAAACATTTAGTGAAGAGAGTTTGTAGTAAGATGTCAATTTTTTTTACAGTCTTACCGAATTACCGACCGTAATTTATTGTAAGAAAGTTGAAGAAGCGATATACCATAACACTAAGGTTACATGACAATTTTCTCCGAGCTCAGTCAATCTAAGTTATGAAGTGTTTACGGACCATTTGATATCAGACTTACAAATTTTATCACTTTTCTATGATAACTAAACCGATCAATAGTATAAGCGGCTATCACATTTGGAGCAATTACCCATTACTTACAGACATGACTTGCCAGTTGTAAGTTCGAACCTAGACAGGCACATTACATTGTGAAATTTTCATCATCAATACCACTCTCAAAACGGTGAAGAAAAATATCGTAAGGAATCCGGTATGTCCTAGAATCCATCAACTTCCACCAAACCACAATGGGCCGGCGTTGTGGACTGTTGATAAGTTTACGTTTGAACACCATCTCACCTGATGTTAAGCGATGATGTGGTCGAAGATGAAGCACGCTTAATTTAAGACTCCCAGGTTATAGCTATCAGGAAATACAGACTCCGGCAGGGAATTCCAATCCTTAGCTGTACGCACAATGAAATTCCCAAAACGTTTTATGCGTATGGGCCTATGTCCCAACAGTTGAAACATTATATCTTTTTTTTTATTGAAAATAGGTTCGCGTTTGACCACTATCTCACCTGATGGTAAGTGATGATGTGATTGAAGATGGAGCACGCTTACCTAAAAGTAACCTATTCACTCTGGACTTAAAGACTCCTAGATTGTAGCTGTCGAGAAACACAGACTCCGGCAGGGAATTCCACTCCTTAGCCGTACGCACAATGAAGGTATTCCCAAAACGTTTTGTGCGTATGGGTGGGATGTCCACCATATAACGATGGCGCTTCGCCGTTATATGGAGCTATGTCATGTTATCTCACTTACCGAATTTCAGATATTTTTTCGGAGTAATCCCACAGTACCACTTCTGGCAAATGTAAAAGATATACTGAAGCTTTTATCATTGTTAAAGATATCGTATCTTGTAGTATTTCGTTATGGTTTTAGTTTTGTAATAGTTATGATGAATGATCAGTATGAATTATTTGTATGAAAATAACGTTAGGTTCTATTTAGATTGGCCATCGTATTATTGGTATTTTGACAATGATCAATTTTATATGTGATATACAACGTGTAATTTAAAGGGTATATACATACCAAGTGCATGGCTTCTTTGGATGATAAACGATATGGCAAGGGTTTTGTAATCCTATGTCTACATGTGTGAAACTTATTAGAAGTTTCAATACATTGATACCAGAGACCGAATTTTTCAAATTAAGAAGAACGAAGAGAATTATCGTTTTATTGGCAAGTGATGTGGAAAGTGATGACCCTCATAGTGATGTGACACGTTTGTTATTATTAGTATTCAAGAAACATACGAAATCAACAATTTGGGGTCAATTCTGTGAGTCAATTATTTTGAGCTGAAACTTTGCATAGAGACTCCATACCAGATGTTGTCTTTAGTCCTTTTGGATAGATATGGGGTTTCTGTTACACATTGTATACTCGAATAATATAACAATCCTTTGTGGTTGTTGAGAGAAAACTCTCTTTGGGTTAATCTCGTTTTTGTACCCAATTGATCTTGCAATAATTATTGCCCTATTTTTGTGTAAGAATGAAGGATGTTGTTTAAAATCTGTATTCTTCTGTGTCGCCTTAAAGCATGCGGCTGGTTCATTTAAAGCAAGAGTAGACAGGCATCTTCTGGGCTCGCTCGTTCCATCGTAGACCTCATCAACACTTATCATCAGGTGTGATCGGGGTTAAGAGGGAGCCCATACGTAATAAAAAAACTAAATTTCTATCAATTTAAAAGTTTTGTGTATTTTTCCTTGACACAAAATATTGTGCGTTATTGAAATTATCAAAATTATGGGACATGTATTTTTTGAGATTTAGTTTAGAAATGTATGCTTGTCAGTCACTTGTCACACGGACGAGACGTCATGGGTTAACGCATGTCTTCATTTTTTGTTCACGTGACAAAAGATAAAATGGGTGTCTGATACTTTCGGGTAATCTTGACTGATGGTCATATTTGTTTTGCTTTTAAAATTCTACCCTATGCTATTGTTTGTTTATTCCGGATGATCCAGCCCTTGACCTCGATCTCGCCTGATGGTAAGCGATAGATGAGGTCTACGATGGAACGAGAGAGTCCAGAAGATGCCTGTTCACTCTTGCTTAGAAGGCTGAATGGTCATAAGTGGCAGGGAATACAGAAGGCGGCAGAGAGTTCCACAGCTTGGCTGAGCGCACAATAAATGTGGAGACAAGACGGTATATCAACCTAGTGTGGATGGTACCCAGCAGTGCGTCTGATAGACCGGTAATTAAAGCGAGATAGAGAGATCAAGTCATGGAGCTCCTGCGCACACTTCCCGAAGTACAATCTGTAGAAAACCGACAGGCAAGCAACGCTTCGCCGCCGCGCCGATGAGCCAGGCTACGAAGCTTGTCCACTAGCGCCTCGTCGCTTTTAAGCCTTTTAGCTCTGAGCTCAATCGAGTCCAGTGTTTTTATTTGACTTATTTTAACATGGCAACGCAGATTTTGTTTTATAATAATAATATTATACGTTTATTTGGACTTAAAAAGCATGCACGAACAAACATTTACACACAATTACAATAAGATGTACACACAATAAAAACCTTAACATAAAACTAATTAATGACATTCATTGAAATGTTTGAGTGAACTCTGGTACCCAAGAAAATTTAACTTGTGTTATGGGTACCAGCATTCTCTAATTAATTAAATTAAAACATATTTGACATTCAATATATTGGTTTAAGTTACTAAATATTATTTAAATATTCCACTTAATCATCAATATAAAAAGAAAGTTGTCCAACACTGAGAATTTCTCTTGTTTTGTGGATTTTAGAAACATTAATCAGATGGACAAACACCTTTTTTTCCGGTGAGAAAATCATCGAATGACTCCTCTCGCTCTGGGTGAAGCGGAAGAGAGTGTGAGACTTCTACTGACTAAAAACCCACCCTGTTCCTTCAGCTGCCCTTAAGTTCCGGAGCAGCAGTATCTCGTTAGAACATTCCCGCAACCCATACACAAACACCCAGACCCAGAACAACTTAGAAAGAAACAGCCTTAGGCTGCGTTTCCACCAGAGACGTGCGAGGATGCGTAGCGAGGGATGTGTTTGTAAAGAACCAATAGAATCGCTTCATTTACCTCGCCTCGGTCAGCACAGCTCTGGTGGAAACGGCTTAGCGGAGCTTGCGCATACAAAACAAGCGAGGGATGTGTGCGAGGGATGTGTTGCGAGGAATGTGTGTTGAGAAGGATGTGTTGCGAGGTTTGCGCATCCTCGCACCACACATTAATGCGCATTTTCACAGCTCCGCTACACATCCTCGTAGGCACATTTTCATCGCACAGCTTTGGTGGAAACCCCCACACATTTTCACAGCACAGCTAGACATCCTCGCACGACATATTTACATCGCACATCTCTGGTGGAAACGCAGCCTAAACGTAGTATAAAGAAAAGAGGTTGAAGTGTTTGTGTTTGTAGGACGTAATCACTGAACCTATTTTGAAACTTTAAAATACTGAAATTCTTTCACCAATAGGAAGCTGCAATTTAATTCTGAAAAAATCTCTTCAAGACCGAACAATCCGACGCCAAGCAGATGGAGATCTCACTTCTTCACAAGAAGTGTCAGCCTTAATCTGGATTAATTATATGTAAACGAAAAATCAAAATTTTACAGAAATACCTAAAATTCTATACTTACATAAAATATCACGTGTGTCATGATATCTTTGTAAATATCATTAGGAAAAATCTAAAAAAAATAGCTAAAGTGTATTCCGGTCTATAGATGCCAAATTTGACATAACAGCATAAAGCCCATAATAGCACATTACCGAGTTCTTGGTTGGGGGATCGAAAAGTAAGTTAAAAAAAAGTCGCGAGGAAACTGGCATGTTCTAGGACCGAATAGGACATGTGACGTCCACCAATCCGCACTGGACCAGCATGGTGGATTATGGCCCATTCCCTCTCATCGAGAGGAGGCCTGTGTCCCTGCTGTAGGGACATTATAAGCTGATTATGTTGTTTTATCTTCTTTCACTACCTAATACAAGCTGGACTCAATTTGATACTTGACGGCAAACAAATTGATCTTATTACTGAAACGGTATTTTTGGGTGTAACTATTGACTCAAAGTTGTAATGGGGCCCTCACATTAGGGACTCTTTCAGGTAATTTAAGCTCAGCTGCATATGCAGTAAGAAAAATTAGGCAATTGACTGATATAGCGACAGCTCTGTTAGTTTATTTTGCTTATTTCAACAGTATTATGTCTTATGGTATACTACTGTGGGGCATTGGCGTATCTAGAGATCTTTCCCAGGGGGGGCTTGGCCCCCAGTAGTAGAAGCGATGATCGCTTATAAAAAGTTGCGTCAACACTTAACGTACGAAATGAAAATTTTCACATAAATTAATTTAACATGTATAGCATAACGGAACCTTGCATGAGTGAGTCCGACTCGCACTTGGCCAGATTTTTAAATTTTTCAGCCATAATTGTTTGTTAGTAAAAATTCTCGGGTGGGCACCAGTCCATTCTAGGGTGGACACGGCCCACCCGGCTCCCCCCCTTCCTACGCCTATGCTGTGGGGATCCGCAGCTGACGTAGATTCAATCTTCATACTACAAAAGAGGGCAATCCGGGAGATATATAAAATGGGTCCCCGCGAGTCCCTTAGAAATGTATTTAAAGAAGTAAATATACTGACTCTGCCTTGCTTCTCATGCTTCTCTTTATATATTAGAAAGCATATTGTATGTACGCAAAAACATAGGACTTTTATTAACAAAGATTAGAAGCGATCTCCAAACCATAAACACGCGTAATAAACATGAAATTGTTATACACAAATGGAGATTAGCCAAGACAAGCAAGTTATTCCTTATAAACAGCATACGCTTTTATAACAAGTTGCCAAAGTATGTGACAGATCTTAGCGAGGGAAAATTTAAAACCCATATTAAACGTGTCCTTTTGAAAAAAGCATATTATAAGATAAGTTAAGACTGCTTGGCAATGATACCTTCTGCATATGTGGCTTCCCTGGCTTATTGTGACTGCGTTATTGTATAAAGGTCTGTTACCTGTTGTTGTTATTTTTATTTTATGTCTTGTATATATATATTTTTTTTATGTCATTTGCTTTAGTTTATTTGCAGTATTGTAAAGCTAATTTTTAATGTGAATGCGAGAACAGACTGAGATTCTGAGATCTGATTAGTTATATTACATTGTATTATGTCAATTAGTCTATACTGTCCTCTCATACCAAAAAAATAAATAAAAATTGTATCTATTATGCAAAGATTGTGAAAATCAAGATTTTTTTAAAAGAGTAACCATGGTGTTTCTTGCCGGTTTCCATACGACCAATTTCGAACCGTGCACTGTCTTCTGACGTTTTATGAGTGCCCATTTAGGCCTACTTAAAATAAAATAATTTTTAATTTTGTTTTTATTTTTATTTTCGAAAGAACTAGGTTGATTTGGATGAAATGATGTATTGAATTAGCTTGAAGCTTGAGGAAGACTATAGGATTTTTACCCGACTGCAAATAAGGAGGTTATGTTTTATCGTGAGTCCACGCGCGAAGCCACGCGCCTCTGCTATCACTTATAAGCTTTATTATATTCTACATGTAAGGAAACGGTGACACTCATTGGCACGCTTGGATTTATCTATACATATATTATAAACAGGACAGGAAAGTTTTGAAGGATTTGGATAAACTAAAAAAAAATATTGGATCTATTTCAAAAAATCTATCACCAATATAGAGCTAGATTATCAGCAAATAACATAATATTTAATAGGTACTTCAATTTCGCTGAAAAAACCTTTTTAAAATATTTTACCCAAGGCGTTTTTAGCAGGCCTACTGAGGAGTCTTCGAGCTCAGAGAACTATAATTTTGAAAACCTTCAAATCTTACCTTATACTCGTTCTGAAACTGCTCAAGAGCTCTCTAGAAGTCGAATTCATCCTGTACTGTCTAGGCAAATTACTAATATCTTCTTCTTTAAACTTCCAGTCGTAAATATTCACATTTCTAGTAACGTCTTCGCTGAAAGAGTCTAAGAAACCAGACCAACTATCGTTGTGTTCGTATTTCCGAACGAAATTGGAGATTTTTTTGTTTACCGGCTTCTGTCCGAGAGCGAGGAGTTTTGATTCCCTTGCCAGAAGATAGCGTAAGGCTGTCCTTTTCAATATTATCAGTTCTTCCAGGGTTCTTGCCATAAAATGTATAGACACTGGTATTTTAATAAAACAAAAAACGAATTACAGAAAAAAAATATTAAAACTGTTCTTTATACAAATTAAAAACGCCACGAATTCACAACATTATTCAAAAAAAGAACGTAAAAATATTGAAATAGTTCTTTATACGAATTTTAAATTCACGCATTCACGTCATGTTTCAAAAAAAAGAACTTCCAAACTTAAATAATCGCGGGAACACTTTTTCAAAGACAATAAAATCACATATTCTTAAACGACACTGGTTTTAGACAAACGCGACGGAACATACAGCCAGCTTCACATCTACATGGAAATTTCAAGATCAATTATCAGCGTCGTGACGTGATGGATAGTGCAAATTAGTTTTGAGGCTCCCGCTCAATGACTTTACATAATAGATAAATAGCTAGCTGTTTACGTGCACGTAGTAAATAATGTTATATAAGCCTTGTTAGAGATGTTGGGAATGTAATTTTAGATAAGAACTGATTTTTGGAGTCGGTTCCATTTGCCTGCAACGTCAGTATTAAAAATAAGGTATTTTTTTTTTCTTTTATTTAAACATCATGCAACACAAATGTACAAAGGCGAACTTCATTTCCAAGGCTCTTGGAAATCTATAATCACTTTCCTCACTGCCTGCTACTAAATCTTCTAGTCCCCCATTCGTGGGGGACTAGAAGATTTATCTTTATTTTTTTATATTTTAATCTAACGATCATGCCAGACTCATCATAGCATAAGAGGAAGGAGATACATTCTTCTTAAATTATCCACAAAATATATTTTAATAACATCATGGCTGGGTGTCGAAGGAACTGTGTGAAAGGCAACTATTTCTAAACTCCATTAATATTTAACTCGGACAGAAATGTTTCTCTTAAACTTTTATACCGGATGCATTCCACCAACAAGTGGTGGACATCTTCAATAAGCCCACATACCTCACTGACAAACTGTTTTTATTTTATTTTATTAAAAAGCCAAATTTGTTGAATGGAATGTGTCCAGGCCTTAATCTATGAGCAATTACAATATTTTTTCTACTAATTTTAATGTTGGCAATCCAGAAAACACGAGGTTCGCACTGCATTATCCTGTACCAAATACCTTTTGCGAAAGAATTTAAGTACTACCCTTTCCATATTTTAAGACACCGGAAACTTAAGATCGAAACTACATAACTAGGTTCGGCTTTGACACAATTCACTAAGCGATCGACACGGTAAGTTAGTTTCATGACCTTTACAAAGAAAACGCGTCATGAATTTTTAATGACGTGCACCGTGTCTCGGAGATTTCTTGAGCCGTATGGTTATTATGGCTTATCAGAACTAAGTACACAGATATCGTACTCTTAGAACGAAAATGTCACAACTCTCTCAAATGTTTTCTTGTTTTTTTTTTTTTCATTTCGGTAGAAACTGAATTTAAAGCGCTGCCCATAAAGAGAGTAGGTACTAAAAAAATACCTAAAGCTGCACAATTTGCCACATTACAAGTAAAAAAAATACAGTGTATACATATATTTTCAATAAATGTACCAGAATCTTTGAAACAAATTGCAAGAAAGAACGATCAGGAAAGAAATTTAATCAACTAAAGAATTGCATAAAAATATTTTAACATGACAGCTTACTTTTTTAAATCAATTAAAACGACGAAATATCTTTCATATTCTGGTATGCAAAATTCGCTTTCCGGTATACTCTCTGTGGGCATCGCCTAAAACACTTTTCTAAATCTCAAATTACGAGCAATAGAGAGACAGCCTATACATTGGTCACGGGAGATACATCTTACTAATATTATAGATGCGAAAGTTCATAAGGATGGATGTATAGAATGTATGTATGGATGTGAGTTACACTTTCACGCAAAATCTACAGAACGGATCTGAATAAAATTTAGTGTAGTTGACATCCTGGAATAATACATTGGCTACTTTAATCCTGGAGTTCCCACGGGATCTTGATTTACACGGGAAAACCCTCCCACGGCAACGAAGTCGTGGGCAGAAGCTGAAGCGAATATGTAATTCAACAATGCTTTTTACAAAAAAATAGATTATGGAGTTATCCCACTATCATTTTGAGAGTGTGATATGAAACGAGCTGTATACTTCAAGGCCAGGCAGGTATTTGAATGTAGCGAGCCTGACTGGCCGCTTAGCACTTAAATATACTAACCATATGTGTATTACGTAAAGTAGGTTTAGACATTTAGAGTACGCGAATTGATTTTTTGATGAGTTCGATCGCCTTTTGACGACCGTCGAAACTTGGGTCTTGCGTATAACTTGGTAAGGACCATTTGTTACGAAAGGCGGTTTAGGGGGGAGGGTGTTCGACCATAATATGTTATTTTTGCTTACAGGGGGGAGTCTACCTACAACAAAGCGCGGGGTGTCTCCCTAATGTCTCGACGGATCTAATGAAGATAAATGACAACGAAAATATTTAAAATCAACACAAAATTAATTTAAAACTACCAAAACATAAAAATTATTAGTACAGATATAAATTTGATGCCCTATCGGAATTTCATTCTTAAATATAACCACGCACCACCTTGTTATTTGTTAGTAGTTTTAGTTTGTAAGTAGGTACGTCAATTAGTGTTAGCTTCAATAATAAGTATACCAATTCATTTTAATAATGTTAGTTAGTACACCAAATAGTGTTAGTCACGGTAATAAAGTACACCAAATAGTGGTTAGTCACTATAATAAGTGTACAAAAAAGTGTTAGTCATTGTTAGTACCAATGCCAGTTTCAGTCACAATTTTTAGTTTAGTTTCACACTAAACGTAACTCACCGGAGGTCGTCTAAGAAGTCGTTGACTGCTGTTATCATTGTTGTTGAAGCTGGAAAGACAGACACAAACATATTTAACTACTTTCTACTTCTACACATTCACTTCTACATATCTACTTAATAAGATACATTCTAAGTCCACTACAGAAGTGTAAAATAATAAAAAAAGTCAAAAAAGTATCGGTAATGGATGATTTGTTTATGGTACCAAATTAGGTTTTTTTTTGTTTTTTATTTGTTGTTTGGTTGGCACAACTGTTTTCCATTTTGGCGCGGAGTTTGAGTTGCGTCATTTATTTAGATTAAATCAAGGAACTTGTAGTTAGTAGGTAGAAGATCCTTGGATTAAATACAGTGCTGTTTTAGATAGATCATATCTAATGCGTCTTGCGAATTTCATAATGGACAAAAACATCAACCGAGAAAGTTTTGTCTTAAATTTTGCATCACCCATTCATTCATTAAAAAAAAAACGGATTTTCGTGTTCGGAGTCCCTGGAAATGTTACAGAAGGCTTACAGTGAATCGACTTTATCCATATCTCGCTCTAATAGGCCATCAAAGCCTTCAACTGAAATTTAAATCGCACAAGTGAAGGAAATAGTGACTGGAAACCCTCATTCAAGTTTGAAACACGTTGCCGCTCGGCAAAAGACCAGAATTTTCTTCAAAAACTCAAACGCATTTAGGTAATCTCCGAAACGAATATATTATATTGTATAATCGACGAAGCTGCGAACACCGGCCCGATACACATATCATACAACTTACACAAAAGATTATCCGCCTATTACTTCGAAACCTGGGGCTTAGTACCTAAATCAGATTATCACAAAAACGACCCCTTACATTCAAGGTAATGTTATAAATGTCTAGACCTGCTCTTAGTGACGTAATACAATTAAGATGATATCACACTGCGACTAACCTAGATTAATACAACCTAGGTCTGCCAATAAGGGCTAGACTTCTGGCGCCTTAGTTATACCAGGTGCAAAAATGTGTATTATTAGCACGTAATTTTTAATTTCATAAAGAGCACTGGGGGTCGAATTCACATTACTAGCAATCTTGTTAACCCCTCTAACTAAGCTAAATCCCATCAAAAGGAAGTTAGTGTTTCATTCAGGCAATTATTACAATCACAGATTAGAACAGAACCTGGCAAACGAGTTTACAATCTGGAATTACACAGCCTATTTTGCAGCCCCATCTAGAGAGGGTCGTTAGATGATTTTCCCACTCAGAAAAACAAAGGTATTCAAATTACTGTTTATTTTCAGTGGGGCTACTTTGAAAATTTATAGATAAATTAAGGACCACGGTGTTGTCCCCAAAATACGCCACAATGTTACTGAAACACTTGGGGAAGCCGGGAATAAAACAGAAGATTGTACGAAACTGCGTTACATTTGAAGTCCTACCTATTCTTAACATAACTAACATTGATAATATTAAAAGGGTAAGTCTTAAGTAAACAAACACCACAGTTACGTTAATGTTAATTAATTTTGTTTAAACTGCCAGAGTCCGTGTTTCTTGATAGCTTATAACCCATTCCCGGACTTTTAATTCGATGCAGTAACCCGATATAAGCTAGTGTCACTTACTAAAATAATGATACCATATTTAATCTAATAGTGATGGATTCAATCAATCGAATAATAAATGAGCGATTTTTAATCGTGAAAAATATAAATAAATGTTAAAATTTATACTATTCTCTTTTATTTTGAAGAAATAACTAAATTTTATTATAAATAAATATATTTTTATTAAAAATATTATAAATATATTTTTATTAAAATTATCTGAAATTGATTCATGTGATGAATATTTTAATAACTAAGCGTCAGATTACTATTAAAAAGACTGCCCTGGCACCACTGCGACCTAAACCCCGTTGGAATTGGTACAGGTACAGGGGCATGTCGCAAAACATAAAAAACATTATCATGATCTTTTCATTTCATTATTCGCGTCCCGTAATAATCATAATTTACATATTGTTAATTTCACACAACAACATTAAAAAAATCGTTTACATCGTTAGTCGATTTTATTCCAGAATCGATTAATTTAGTTACATTACAAATTTCGTAGTCGTCATTATCTGACAACTCAGAAACTGACAGTCTACTGCATCGAATTAAAAGTCAGGGTATAGGGGGTCTTTAAATCGAGAGTGAATAGATTACTTCTAGGCAAGCGTGCTTCATCTTCGACCACATCATCCCTTACCATCAGGTGAGATGGTGGTCAAACGCGAGCTTATGAATAAACATAAAAAAACTTAATGTATAAAAATAGTACAAAGGCGGACTTCTCTACTTATCCATCAGTGGCTATGAACATGGTAGGAGCATATAAAAATAAACTAGACTAGTAAATATATTTTAGATAAGTGGCTAATAAAAAAATATAATTTATTAAAACTCTCATAAATATTTAAATATATTTATAAAAAGTAGTATGGAAAGGAGTTTATGAGACAACTTTGTTGTTCAGGTAAATAATTCAGCAACTTTCACTTTAATGCATACTGACTGGTGAACGTCCTGATATCAAGAGGAAGTGCATTCCACAGAAGAGTAGACTGAATATAAAAGAAAGAAGAATTAAGAAAATCAGAAGTATGAGAAGGGCCGAGTGTGAGAAGATTATTATGAAGATTATCTATACTTACATGAGTCTGGTCATAAGTTTTGTCACATATGGAAAGTTAAATAAATGACACAATGAGTTACGCATTACAACTATTTATATATCAAATGAAAGGGTATAGAATACAGATTTAAACCACATTAAAATTATTCGAAATGTCCTCCTTTTGCTTCGATACAAGCCTTCAATCTGCAAGGCCAGTCATCAATCGAAGCACGCACGACGTTCATGTCAATATCGGCGACTGCTTTAATCAGGGATGCTTTAAGTGACTCCAAGTTGCGATGAGGTTTAGCGCAGACCTTCTCCTCTAAGTGCTGCCATATTTTGTAATCCAAGGGATTCAAGTCTGGACTGGATGAGTGCTAATCCTCGTGCGTGATAAAGTCGATTCAACGGGTCTTGAGCCAGTTTTGGGTACTTTTCGCCTTATGAGCCGGCGCAGAATCCTGCTGGAATACCCAGTGCCTGTTTTCGAACATTGTTTGTGAAAGAGGTTCCACAATGTTTGTTAGGACTGTGTTTTGATATACGAGGGCACTGGTTTTCACTCCTTTTTCACAAAAAAATACCTCCGTTGGACCCAAATAGGACACCCCAAGCCAAACCATGAATGCCAAAGGATGATGACAACGCTGAACACGTGGCACACGTCTGCTCGCTTCTTCACTAGAGTGTGCATACACTTTATCATTTTGTTTGTTGAAAGTCTCCTCAACATTAAAAATTTTTTCGTCCGAAAAAAAGTATTTCGCGGTATTTTTTTCCCGCGTACCGCCTTAACAAAACCCGGCTTCTTTCGAGTTTGATTTTCTTCAGCCGTGCGTTAAGAAGATGTGCTGTTTTTTTTCTATAAGCACGCAGTCCTAGGTCTTCATTTAACACCCTTTTAATAGTAGTTCTGCTTAGTCCCATCTGCAGAGCCAACATTTTTTGCTTGCGGACAGGATTTTGTTGGATTCGCGCCTTTACTGCTTTGATGACCGCTGGAGTCCGAACAGTACGAGGTCGACCGCTCCTTTGTTTATCTTCTAATCTTGAATCTTCCCTGAATCGTTTGATAGTACGATAAATAAATCTCGGTGGAATTTTCAAATTTTTCAGCAGTTTAAAAATCTCAGTTGGCGCGTGACCGCAACGATGCAATGCAATTACTGCGACTCTGTCTTCTTTGCGCGTCCACTCCATTTTAGAAAATGAACAAAATTCGAGAAACTCTTTGCTTTTATTTTCTTTAATCGAATGCCCATAATATTTTCCTTGCCTTGCATTCTAAATTCGAAATTTTACCTATGTGACAGAACTTATGGCCCGACTGAGTATATTATAAAGACATAAAATTTGTTTGTAAAATTGTGGGGTTAATCTTAGGAAAAAATTATCCATTTCTAAACATTATTTCTTTGGTAGTAAGCTGTATTATTGGGGAGTGCTTCAGGCTATTAATTATTTCGAAATCCACGCAAACGAAGTGCTGAGTATGAGTGTGAGATATTTTTGGTAAAGAAAAAAAAACCTTATTTTGACTATGTCGGGCATATTTGAAAGTACGCGCTACTAAAATATCCCGCCACTTCGTCTGCATTGATTTCGAAATAATGTATACCTATAGCCTTCCATCAATAATTATTGATCGAGACTTATAGCACTCACTAATAATGTACCTTACCGACCGACTTTGCACGGTCTCATTATGTAAATTCACATTAAACTTTAATAAATTATACACTAAAACCATCTTCATGAATGATGATGATTCATTGGCGAAAACCGCATGTAAATCCGTTGAATAGTTTTTGAGTTCAACGCGAACAGACATCGAAAACCAGGGTCAATGATTGCATGCGAATTCAATTTTCTATAGGTTATTAACAAGTTATCGAAAACAACACACTACATTATTTATGAATAAATTAATTTACATAAAATGTTTTATAAATAAATGCACAGTCGGATAGCAAGATGTCAATGTACCGATTTTTTATCAGTTTGAGATCGACTCGTCTTATTGTGAAGGCCAAATAGCGGGAAAATTGAATGAACTGAAATCTGACTAATGCAGACGACCCCTTAAGCAACGCTTACCAACGGTGACTATCTTATAACATGCCGAGATTCTTCCGTGCCTCGGAAAATATGTTAAACAGTTGATCCCAGCTGTCTTTTGTATTTGTACATATTTGACAGCCGTTACCGGGTCACAGAAGCCATAAAATCTGACTACAGCCTTGCCAAGGAGAATCGTGTTAACCAGCTACTGGGTTGTGCCGGTCAGACAGGCAGTCGTATAACACTAGGTAGTAGTCAGCTGCATCCGGTTAGACTGGAAGCTGACCGAACTAGTTGGGCTTTTCCAACTAAAATTGAAATTGAAAACCATTTATTCGGTTATAAACACACACAACAACAGAAAATTACAAACATAAAAAAAAATTACACTAAGAATTTCGCTGAGCATGTCTACACCGAAAGGGTTACTAACTCAGCATTTGCTGGGCGAAAGACACCCAGCGCTGGTTTTCAGTTGGCACCCCGCAGTGACACACGGACGAGGGTAAATAAACTAATATTAATGAATGTGTAGTGTATTAAATACATAAATAAATCAAAATTGTAACGTTTAATATCGTGCTACGTGCTAAAAATAAAAAATAAAATAAAAAAAACCTTTAAATTGTAATTTGAAACTCGCCACCAAAAAGCGCGTTAGTTGCCTAGTATCAAACTGCCCGCCAAAGGAAAAAAATAAATAATAACAAAAAAGTGACAAGAAAAGTTATTAATGAAATACGAATTTTTATTAAAACTAGATAAAATAAAATTGATCACAAAAATTTTACAACAGGTGTTGAGATTTCAAATAACTGCCCTAATACTAAGTTTGTCAAATAATATTGAGTAATTAATTATCTTATTAGAATAGAATTACCTATAGCATATTGTAACTAAATAAATGATTTGTCAATATTTATATTATTAAAATTAATTTGAGACTGGAGGACAAATTTCTTAAGACTTAACTAGTAGTGGGGAAGTGTTATACTCGTATACCAGAGCTTCTGAACTGTGTCGTGACGCCCTGGGACTCCGCGGTATTATCCCAGGGGCGTCGTGAGTCGATCTAAATGTTTTTTTTTTTATGTTTTGTTCTATTTTCTAATAAAAAAATTAGATGCTATTTGGAATTTTTCTGACAAATTTTTATTTAGCTAGAACTACAACTAGTATGTAAGTGTATGCAAGAAGGCCAGAGCGTCGCAAAAATATGGCAACTTCCCGAGGGCGTCACAGTTAAAATAAGTTTGGGAAGCCCTGTTATGCAACATGTAACATAATTAATGCACATACTGAAATTAACTTGTTCAGAATCGTTTACTGAATCGATTTATATCGCTATTAATTTTAATAATATTTCACAATTTTTTTTTTTTTCTCACAACTCCATCTAGTCCCAAACTAAGCAGAGCTTGTGGTATGGGTACTAGACAACTGACTAGACTGATATTTCTAAATATATACATATTATAGATAAATTACACCCAGACAAAGAACAAATGGCCGTGCTCATCACACAAACATTTGTCCTAGGTGGGAATCGAACCCACGACCTTGCGCATAGCAGTCAGGGCCACTGACCACTATACCAACGGGCCTGTCAAATTTAAAAAAAATATGGTAATTTTTATCCCAAAGCAATTAAATCTACGTAAATTACAAATTACACTTCGCTGTATAGTAGAAACAAACTAACTATGGACCGTAAATTAAAGTAGTAACTTTTTAAATACAGATTTATATAGATTCCGTCATTCAGCACACATTACAGAAAAATGAAACTCATTTAAAGGAAGTTAGTCTTAAAAAAAAACTGTTTCAACAAGTAAAACTAAAAATTCAGAGTATGTATTATGATAATTACATAATATTCTAATTGGGGTGTTTGAGGGTGTGCGTTCATTACGATACATGTCGTATACGGCTAAACAGATGAAGATACCGTAGTGTGTTCCTTCTGCCATTATTTACCTAGCTTTTTCAATCTTATTCAGTTTCAGTTGTTTACCCGAATATAGAGAAATTCTGTCTCCCTGATCTCGTCAATCTAATGACTAGACTATCACAGCCGTTTGTACGAAATTTTGGCTGTATGACACTTCCCGTGACCCAAGGGCTGAATTTTACTTAGACGTTAAGCATTGTCATACAACGTGGTGATGCCGCCAATCTAGAAGAATGTAGAAGTTTTTTATGATGTTTCATTTCAGTTTCTAGTTTATTTTGGAAAGTAGAAGTGTAATCTAAATCAACAAGTAATAAGACAGAAATCTAATCGATTTTACCTAAATTCAATCTAGTTTTACCAAACTTATTCCATCATCGGTCTACAAGACGAACAGCGATGCCCCATCGTTACATATGGTGGACATCCCACACATACGCACAAAACGTTTTGGGAATACCTTCATTGTGCGTACGGCCAAGGAGTGGAATTCCCTGCCGGAGTCTGTTTTCCGATAGCTATAACTTAGGAGTCTTTAAGTCAAGAGTGAATAGGTTACTTTTAGGTAAGCGAGCTCCATCTTCGACCACATCATCACTTACCATCAGGTGAGATGGTGGTCAAACGCGAACCTACATTCAATAAAAAAAAGCTAAGGAGTGGAATTCCCTGCCGGTGTCTGTGTTTCCTGATAGCTATAACCTGAAGATCTTTAAGTCAAGAGTGAATAGGTTAGTTATAGCTAAGCATGCCTCATTTTCGACCACATCATCGCTAACCACCAGGTGAGAAAGCAGTAAAACGCGCGCCAATCAATAAAAAAAAATCGACTTTCATCTCTAAACTAGACATCACGGTCTAACTACGTGAGTAGTACAGAGTACAGATATTCCCTTGACAGCTTGACTTTTGAAGCCGTATGCTAACTAATCTGCTTACACTAGTACGTATTTAACTGCCTAAGAGTTTACTGTTCGAATAACCGTTTAAATGGGATAGTATTATTGTATATTATTTTTATCTAAACTTATTTGTAAATTTTAAATAAATGAATAGTTTAAAAAACACTAGAAAAACACGCTTTTATAAATGCACGTAAAAACAAAAAAAAAATGTAAAGAAAACCGATAACGGATTTTCTTTAGGTTTATTATAACCTAGAAACCTGATCGTGTTCGAAGTCCATTACGTGGCCTTTCTCACAAATGCAAACACGACTATGATACGATATTCCATCATGGAATGCCAGTGCCTATCTTCCGGCTTCATCATCAGACCTTGAAACCTAATCGTGGTCAATGTTCATTACAAGACTTTTCTAAGAAATCCAAAACAGCTATGATACGATTTTCCATCATGAAGTTCCAGTTCTTATCTTCCGGCTCCATCATCAGATCAGTTCGACAGTACCATATTATTGTATTGTCATCAAAACTACACGTAGCTGCCAATTTTCATTACGCTACGACCCTTGGAAGATGGTTAAATTAGTTACCTTAGATTCCATTACATAGTTAGTTACATACAGGTTGACCTAATAAAAGCGTGTTAAAAAGGAGGAGCTCGTGGCTAAATAATAACAACCCCACAGGTCGATTTTGAAAGTAACGCAACACTTGGCGAGGTCGGTCCTTGGATGGGCAATCTGAACATATTGAGACTCAATACTCAATACTCAATTCTTTATTGCATTCCACAATGTAGGCTTAGGTGGTAAACAAATTTTTTTGGAGACAATCGTGGACCCTGACGGGCACAGCAAAAGTAAGATGTGTGGAGAGGACTTATCATTTAAGTGCTTTGAATCCATACTAATATTATAAATGCGAAAGTAACTCTGTCTGTCTGTCTGTCTTACCTTTTCACGCCTTAATCGCTGAACCGATTTACATAAAATTTGGCATGGGAATAGTTTAAGACCCTGGGAAGGACATAGGATAGTTTTTAACCCGATATAAGGTTCCCGTGGGATAGTTTTCGAATTGTATCTTTGTTGCTCTTTCACGCAAAAACTATTGAACGGATCTCAATGAAATTTGGTAAGGATACAGTTCACATTCTGGAAAAACATATAAGCTACTTTTTATTCCGGAATTCCCACGGGATCGGAATTTACACAGGAAAACCCTTCCACGTGAACGAAGTCGGGGGCAAAAGCTAGTAGCATATAAAGACGTTGTTCTCGGCTGTCATTTGTACAGACGCCAGCACATCAAGCTACAACAATCTGTCAAATTGCTTTAATAGATTTTCAACTTTATTGATAAAGAAATTAGGTTCAAGGTTGATTGGGAGAATTTGACAGTTTCGGGTAGCTTCATGTGCTGGCGTCTGTACATTTTCGGAAGCCGTTACGGGTAAAAGAAGCCAGAAAATCTGACAACATGCAGTCTAGCCAAGGGCTATTGTGTTACCCAACTTATGGAAGGCAGATAAACACTCGCTTCATGTAAAACACTACCTAGTACTCAGCCGCATTTAGTTAGGCTGGAAATGGAAATGGAATTGCAGTCATATTCCGCCAAGCCCGTTCCATCATCGGACTACAAGACAAACGGCGATGCGCCATCGTTACATGGTGGACATCCCACCCATACGCACGAAACGTTTTGGGAATACTTTCATTGTGCGTACGGCTAAGGAGTGGAATTCCCTGCGGGAGTCTGTGTTTCCTGATTCATAGTTATAACCTGGGAGTCTTTAAGTCAAGAGTGAATAGGTTACTTCTAGGCAAGCATGCTTCATCTTCGACCACATCATCGCTTAAGATCAGGTGAGATTATGGTCAAACAAACAAACAAAAAAAAACAGACCCCGACAAAGTTGGTAAAAGGCTAAACAGATGACTGAACTGATTCCAGTCAAGATTAATTTTAGTAAGTTCGTATCAACTCAAAACCATTTATAGCTCCAAAAATAAAACAAAACTTAACTAAAACATGTGTCTCCGATGACGAACGCTTCAAAACTGCGATGCACACAAATGACTCATTAAATTAATTACCGGAGACTTGAAACAATAGCGTGACAGCGATTGTATTCTTTTATATACATACGTCAGCTGTGAAGGAAAGTTGGACAAACAATGGTCTGTTATGGCTCCGAGCTGAGAAAATAAAATAATGGATATCTGGATACTTATGATTAAGAACGAAGCGCGAGGCATGTAAGGATCACAGAAGGTCGTGTTCTATTAAATACACGGGCACTCATAAAACGTCAAACGTCAATAAAGCTAGTGCACGGTTCGAAATTGGTCGTTCCTCAGAGAGAAGAACGAGCAAGAAACTCCACGATTCCTTTTTTAAAAATATTAAATAATGTTCAGAAGAATTTAATGTTATATATTTTTTTTTTATTTGTATATATTAATGATTTATTGTTCGTTATTCATTAAATAATTGATTTTCACAAACTTTGCATAATACAGTTTTTTTAGGTATGAGGATGCTATTGATTTAGCTACTCACATAAGAAAGAGGTTTAAATTTTAAATGTCTCATTATCATCATCTGTTGAGCGTTTTCCCATCCATGTTGGGGTATCTAAACAATGCATGTATTAGTGTTTTAAATGGAGTTACTACCTAGGTTAGTTGTATAGGTTCCAGTAAGCGGCAGAAAATATTGCAGTAGACCAAAGATAAGAAACCAGGACCTTTAAATGAGAGGTGATGTTCTATCCTACTTCCTACTAATGATAAAATGATGATGACTTATGATGGAATGTTTATTTACTCTTTTACGCAAAAACTACGACATGGATCTGAATGAAATTTGGTATCTAATTAGCTGTAATCTTGGATAACACATAGATATGCTAATCCCACGAAAAAGTGCGAAATTTTCATGCGGAGTATTTTGACCTCTGAGTTTGTTTCGGTGTTCCATCTGAGGGTGAGAGCTAGGAAACACCAACCACATCTAGTTAAACATTGTACTACAAAGAATGTTCATAATATAATATAATCTTTATTTATAAAAAAGGGAGATCGCTACATAAATTACATCTGCTTATGTACTATAATACAAAATAAAATCTCCGAATAAGTAATATATATCAATTAACAGCTAGTTGTTGATATACAGTATAAAACGATTGTAAAAATAAATATTGATGCAATTGGCGGCATTCAATTTGAGATATGACGCCATCCCACTGCTTCAAGAGTGATTTTTTTATAACTTGATATACTCAACTGGGTCTATTTGGCGTAACTGCGAGGCTGTTTTGGTGATTTGATATAAATCAATTTATGGTTTTAATAAATTCTATACTGTCGTCTTATACCTAATTAACCTATATTATGGATACATTGAAAAAATGATATTTTTAAAAGAGTAAATGTGGAGTTTCTTGCCATTTCCTCTCCATAGAAAACAACCAATTCGGACCGTGCACTAACTTCTGATGTTTTGTAAGAGCCCATTTAGGCCTATGTGAAATAAAATAGTTTGAGTTTGAATTTATCTATGTATTTTTAAATAACTGATGTATATAATATTTACAACGAAATAAAAGTGAATTTATCTATACTTACTAATATTATAAAAGCGAAAGTTGAGATATGTGTATGGTTTAGATGTTTGGTAAACAAACACGCCAAAATGTCTGACCCGATCTGAATGAAACTTGGCACAGAGAAAGATTGAAGACGTTGGTTGGATTTATCAAAACTGCCACACTGATCGCGGGCCACAGCAAGTTAAACCGGGCAAAATTAGAATATCGCCTTTATAAATTGACTATTTTTCTGTGTGTTTATAAGTGAACATCGCACAAAACGTTTTGGGAATACTTTCATTGTGCGAACAGCTAAGAAGTGGGATTCCCTGCCAAAGTCTGTGTTTCCTGATAGCTATAAACAGGGGGTAAATAGTAAATAGGTTACTTCTAGGTAAGCGTGCTTCATCTTCGACCACATCATCACTTACTATCAGGTGAGATGGTGGTTAAACGCGAGTCATGTTTTGACTGACGGATTTTGAGTTGAACTAGACGCAAAAAACAGGGCAGTGTTACTGCTTTTACAACTTAAACTAACTGCGTAAAGCATGATATAAACCTACCAACTATAAGCCCCAGTAATACTCCACGTACATATAAGTACTGGCAAAAATCCCACATAACTGTATATCTTAGATAAACACTCAATACGATAGTGGAAGAAAAGATAACGTCAAAGATTAGCATCTCGTGTGCCGTGAGAATTCAACAGTTCTGGCTGCCCCACTTCAGAAAGTTGGCACGGAGATAAAAGGTAGGTAAGTGACGTCAACTTTCTATAGGCTATGGAAATCTATCCTAATATTGGTCCTAAAGAAAAATACTAAATTAGTAACACTAGTTTTATGAGTTGTTTGTTTACTAGCCAAATGGATTCTATCCGCAATAAAAGTGTTTTGTGATGTGGGTAGAATAGGGTAGTTTCCTGTGTTACAAAATAATTATTTTAATTGGTCGATTAGGTAGATTTTCAAAAGATATTGGTCACGTTTTTTTTGCTTTTTCATGTCAAGAAAAATTCACAAAGATGGAAAGCTTCAAAGTACAGACAGGAGTGGGGGCTGCTGACGTTACACATTGCTAAGAATTATACCGAGGTGTGACGTCACGCGAAATTTTAACTCACTGTATCGTCTTAATTTTTCAATTAGGTACATGAAAAAATACATGTCCATTGTTTTTTGTTAAACTACGTGACGGACTAAATAAAATATTTTAGGAAACTACCCTATTCACCTTACTAGCAATCTTGTTAAGCCACTCTATTTAAATTCAATCAAACCCACTCCAGACACAAGCATATTTAGCTTAGTTGTGACTGTCGCGAGGGACTAAGCTAAATATGCTTGTGTCTGGAGTGGGTTCACGGCAATAGTGTAATGGGTAGGACTCGAACCCACGACCTCTCGATCACAAGCCCGACATATTAGCCATTGGGCTATTGACGTTAAATCGACAAACTCGGTACCGCTAAATTTTTTATATGACTTTCCACCTTTTAAACTCTCTTAAATATTTTAAAATCACAATTAACCAAATCCGTCCAGCCCTTCTCGACTTTTCTTGAGATTAACGAATAGATTTTTATTTTTATATAAGAATATTTAAAACAAAAGTTTGTGGCAATGTAATAACGGGATACCACGGGGCCCTGGACGTAAAGGGAAATGAAGTGACAGGGTGAGTTTTGTCGTCAGTAAAAGTCTGACAATCTTTCGAGTGGAAAGAGTGGAGTCTGTGTTTTCTGATAGCTATAAACTGGGTGTTTAAATAATGAAGAGTGAATAGGTTAGGTTTCCACACCGTCATTGGTGGCGGCACAGAGACCTTTTGACTGCAAATTGCTGGGATAAGAGGGTAGGATAGGAGATGAAGCATATAGCAACCTCGGCAGAACACAAACATAAACTTTCCCATTTATATTATTAGTAAGATAATGCTTTGGAGTTTGATTATAATTTGTAGCTATAGGTAATTATCGTCCGCAAATCGCTTACACGAGATAGTGGTCAAACTGGAGCCTATCAAAATAACCAAACCGACAATCGAATCCTGTACTTACATAAGCATATGACTTTTACTTTTTAATCGTATGGCACCGAATACAGTGACCTTGCAGCGAGAAGCTTCTGCGAGAGAAAGTTCTGCGACAAGTGTCGACCAAAGTTAAAATCATGTTACGTTATTCAATGTTTCTAGGGCTGTCACAGTGCCAAGAGAATGTAATTATTTTTAGATATTTTTTTCGACAAAAAGTTGGATTACTTTCAATTTGATCGGTGCTTATATATTTTTTTAATTGTTGTTAGGTTTGCGTTTGACCACAATCTTGCCTGATGTTAAGCGATGTGGTCGAAGATGAAGCACGCTTGCCTAGAAGTAACCTATTCACTCTTGACTTAAAGACTCCTAGATTATAGGTATCAGGATACACAGATTCCGGTAGAGAATTCGACTCCTTAGCTGTACGCACAATGAAAGTATTCCCAATGATGGTGGATGGCTTATATACAGGGTTGTTGGTAAAACACTAACAACTCTCAGTTCTATGTTGGTAACATCATAAACAACAACTTTTGTTCCATGACTTTAATCATTCATCATATTTTAGTTCATCAGATTTTCATACAAATATCAAGATCTTCAAGGTTTGTTTTTGGTAAATGTATTACGTTTTCTAAAAAGTCATAGAACAAAAGTTGTTGTTTATGATGTTAGTAATACAGTCCTTTAACCCTGTATAATGGTGAGAGACAATGACGGTCGTTGCATGATGAATAGATTACAGTCTAGAAGTTTGTGAACCTAATTTGGGATGCCCAAATATCGTTACTTAGGTATTGTTTGCCAAATCGTTCGAGCTCACAGAAAAAAATTTCGTGTTCGAGCTCCTTAAAATCGGTCTTGCTCATACAGATTTGAAGACGAGCCTTTAATCCCAGAAATGAAAATCACCAGGAATTACGGAACATATCAGGAGGGCTAACCTCGTATAGGGATAAGGCAAGGAGGGAAGAGAATATTTAACTTACGAATAAAACATGCATAAAACGCAACATAAGGAGTAAGGACTCTTTGTATAAGGAATTCTCATTTGACCCTTTCAACACCAAATCTTATTCTGCGCGTAATCGGCCGAATGCTAGCTTTTTTGTGGGGCCTTAGTGCTATGTTTATGTATGTTCTGAAATATTTCTATTTTATCGTGCTTTTTTAGTGCATATCAGATATCAAAATGTTTGCTTCTATTCTATTTTTATCCGTGAGAACCTGTAATTGGCTTTAAGTTACGTATACTACTGCAATTGATGTAGATTAGCTGTTTGTCCTCCTTTTCATAAATAAATAAACTACACTTCAGTGACAACCCTACGTCCGATTTTATGAGATACCATTCAGAATATAAAATAAACATTACGTATTGACAAATCATCTAGAATATACATAAAACGGTTAATGCACTGTCTGGCTGTCGATGTTACGACTACATTAACTAAGACTAGAGACTATTGAATAGTTCTTGGATTTTCATTTCAGAAACTCATTAGAAATTTTACTTAAAGATAAAAGATATATAGCTGCGTTGGTTTCAGTCCTATATTAGTAACCGTAACCAAACTGTTGTGAGTAATGGATACCAATCTAATACATTTCCGGCTACATCTGGGGTACCGCAGGGATCTATATTGGGTCCCTTATTGTTCATTATCTACATAAATGACATTAGCAGCTGCTTCCATAACAGCCATTTCTTGCTGTACGCTGATGATCTTAAAATTTTCAAGAAAATAAAAAGCACAGAAGATTGTTATCTCATTCAAGATGATTTAAACAGATTATCTGCCTATTGTGAAATTAACAAACTAAAATTAAGTATCCCTAAATGTAAAATTGTTACCTTCACGAAAAATAAAAACATAATCAACTTTAATTATTCGCTTTGCAATGAACTCCTCCTTAAAGAAAATGAAATCCGTGATCTTGGTGTACTTTTGGACAGTAAACTTCATTTAAACTTACATATAGAAAAGATAATTGCTAAAGCTTTCCAAATGTACAACCTAGTCATCAGATCTTCTACTGATTTTAAACGCCAGGCAACATACTTGCATCTGTTTAACAGTCTCGTACGCCCACAAGTGGAATATGCCTGCGTGATATGGGATCCATATTACGCAAAATATGACCATGGCATTGAGCGAGTTCAACGAAAATTTTTAAAGACGATGCAGTATAAGTGTCGCTTGGGCCGTCTTTCATATGGGGAGTCATTGCAAAAATTTAAGTTATTGACCCTAAAATCAAGGCGTCTATTACTCCAGGTCATGTTGTTACACGGACTTATACACAACCAGTTTGAGTGCTCTGAACTTGTTAATAAGATATCCTATATAGTGCCCCGAACTGTTAATAGACGATAGGCGCGCGCTTACCCGCTTTTCGCTACGAATACTAGTCGTACAAATGCGGGTGAACGAGCGCCCCTCCAAAGATTAGTAAAGAGCTATAACCAATACTTTTGTAAAATAGATATATTTGCAGAATCTCGACATAAGTTTAAGAAAAGTATTGTAAAGATGTTACAACCAAGTTAGATTATATTTTTACAATAATATTTAGTTGGTAATATTAATAGTTATAATAAGCCACATGTACTTTTAAAATCGATTGGAACCTGTGGAAACGTAGTGAATTGTACTTTAACCTATTTTTTTTTAATGTATTTAGATGTAAGACACATTGTACAATTGTTGGTTTTCCCAAATAAAAAAAAAAAAAAAAAAAAAAAAAAAAAAAAAAAAAAAAAATATCGAACTTTCAGAATGAAAGTGGACTAACTCTACCTAAATTCACTACCTAAATACACAAGGTACTATTTTCTATTGATTCGGCTTGACTTTGACCACCATCTCATATCATCATCGGCTTCGAGTCTAACCGGATGCAGTTAGTGTTTTACATGAAGCGACTCTGCCTATCTGACCGCTCGCGTAACGACTATCAAATATGTTCAAATGACAACACGGACCATCATCTCACCTGATGGTAAGGGCGCCTTAAAAGTAGTCGCAGTGGCGTGCGTATCGTCACGCTCGGCCACAGCGTGACAGCAGCGCTGCCGCCGTTTATATTTATACTAGCTTTTGCCCGCGACTTCGTCCGCGTGGAATAGTTACTTTGGGCTAACGTTAAATTTAACCCCGATTTTGAAGCATTCTTCATTGGCGCTCCGCTCCTATTGGCCTTAGCGTAATCTATACTTATAATAAATCTGTAGAGAGGTCAATTCTGTACATGAAATATATTTCCAAAATAACTATCAGGGGGTGATTAAGGATCGATACTCATGCCAAAAATGCAATCAGTTAAATTTTTGTCTGTCTGTCTGTCTGTCTGTCTGTCTGTCTGTATAACCGTTATATAAACAAAAACTACTCGACGGATTTTAACGAAACTTGGTACAATTATTTTTCATACTCCTGAGCGGGTTATAGTATACTTTTCATCACGCTACAATCAATAGGAGCAGAGCAGTGAAGGGAAATGTTGGGAAAACGGGAGAAGTTACTCCATTTTTTAAGCTTCCGTCGCGTGTGCAACCTTAATGGTTAAAGCTACACAAATCATTTCATGACGGAAATGTTCTCCTTAAAATTATATAAAAAATATCCCACGACAGCATATGTCTAACTTTTATGGTTGACTCACAATAACACGTGTAACTCCCGATAGCTTAGCAGTTCGAAGCTTTCTGATTATAATATTTGTCTACTCTTACGTTTATAACACTCTCAGTCACCCCTAATTGAAAAAGTTAACATTATTAACTATTCCATAAAAAAATTGGCCAAGTGCGAGTCAGACTCGCCCATGAAGGGTTCCGTAGTAACTATAATATAATATGCAAATTTATTTGACGAAAAAAAAACCATACAAATTTCTTAAAACTAGCTTATTTACATTTTTTACAACTGCGTCAAATAAATTTGTTTTGAAAAAAAAAACCTTACAAATTTCTTAAAACTGGCTTTTTTACATTTTTTACAACTGCGCCGAATAAATTTGTTTTTCATAAAGTTTGTATGAATTACAAAGTTATATTTGCGGTTTTAGAAAATATGCTGTATCTCAAAAACTGCTGAACTGATTTCGTTCAAACTAATTTTGGTTGAAAGTTTATATTAAGATCTACAGACATATATTTTTTTTAGATTTTTCACTCCATTATTATTGAAGTTAGAGGTTGTGCCCGCCACACACACATTTTACCACTTTGGAAGCTTATATCTTTTAAACGATTGACTTTATGGAAAAGTGGTTTCAGAAACCCCGATGTCGTTTTTAAAGAACTGTCTATAGATACCACACATGCATCGATTTCATGAAAAAAAATATTTCAGGTTTAGTTCCATGTATGGGGAGCCCCCCTTTATTTTAAATATTTTTAATTTTTTTCTCAAAAATCGGAAAGCGGTTCACAGAATACATCTACCTATCAAGTTTCACATGTATAGTCCTAATAGTTTCGGAATAAAATTGCTGTGACAGACGGACGGACGGACAGACAGACAGACAGACAGACAGACGGACAGACATGTCGAAACTATAAAGATTCCGTTTTTTGCCATTCGGCTACGAAACCGTAAAAAGAATCATATAAATCGGTATAGAAACAACCAAAGTTATACATGAAATACGCTTATAATAATAAGCCATCGCGCGTGAATACTGAATCATGCTAGCGGAGCGGAGCGCCAATGAAGAATGCTTCAAAATCGGGGTTAAATTTAACGGGGTTAATTTTTGCCCAAAGTAACTATTCCACGCGGACGAAGTCGCGGGCAAAAGCTAGTGATACAATATAGCTGTGCCCGCGACTCCGTCAGCGTAAGTTAATGTATTGGTAATATTGTTTAGATCACGTTCACATGAGGCTTAAGTACCTAGAGAACGCTTCGACCGCGAGACGCGTCGAGCGCGGCGACCGATTCTCAAAAATAATCCTTATAGCATGATTCAGTATTCACGCGCGATGGCTTATTATTATAAGCGTATTTCATGTATAACTTTGGTGTTTCTATACCGATTTATATGATTCTTTTTACGGTTTCGTAGCCGAATGGCAAAAAACGGAATCTTTATAGTTTCGACATGTCTGTCCGTCTGTCTGTCTGTCTGTCTGTCCGTCCGTCCGTCTGTCACAGTAATTTTATTCCGAAACTATTAGGACTATACATGTGAAACTTGATAGGTAGATGTATTCTGTGAACCGCTTTCCGATTTTGAGAAAAAAATTAAAAAATATTTAAAATAAAGGGGGGCTCCCCATACATGGAACTAAACCTGAAAATTTTTTTTTTCATGTAATCGATGCATGTGTGGTATCTATAGACAGTTCTTTAAAAACGACATCGGGGTTTCTAAAACCACTTTTCCATAAAGTCAATCGTTTAAAAGATATAAGCTTCCAAAGTGGTAAAATGTGTGTGTGGCGGACACAACCTCTAACTTCTATAATAATGGAGTGAAAAATCTAAAAAAAATATATCTCTGTAGATCTTAATATAAACTTTCAACCAAAATTTGTTTGAATGAAATCAGTTCAGCAGTTTTTGAGATACAGCATATTTTCTAAAACCGCAAATATAACTTTGTAATTCATACAAACACTATGAAAAACAAATTTATTCGGCGCAGTTGTAAAAAATGTAAAAAAGCCAGTTTTAAGAAATTTGTAAGGTTTTTTTTTCAAAACAAATTAATTTGGCGCAGTTGTACAAAATGTAAATAAGCTAGTTTTAAGAAATTTGTAAGGTTTTTTTTTTCGTCAAATAAATTTGCATATTATATTATAGTTACTACGGAACCCTTCATGGGCGAGTCTGACTCGCACTTGGCCAATTTTTTTATGTAGTAGTTAATAATGTTAACTTTTTCAATTAGGGGTGACTGAGAGTGTTATAAACGTAAGAGTAGACAAATATTATAATCAGAAAGCTTCGAACTGCTAAGCTATCGGGAGTTACACGTGTTATTGTGAGTCAACCATAAAAGTTAGACATATGCTGTCGTGGGATATTTTTTATATAATTTTAAGGAGAACATTTCCGTCATGAAATGATTTGTGTAGCTTTAACCATTAAGGTTGCACACACGACGGAAGCTTAAAAAATTGAGTAACTTCTCCCGTTTTCCCAACATTTCCCTTCACTGCTCTGCTCCTATTGATTGTAGCGTGATGAAAAGTATACTATAACCCGCTCAGGAGTATGAAAAATAATTGTACCAAGTTTCGTTAAAATCCGTCGAGTAGTTTTTGTTTCTATAACGGTTATACAGACAGACAGACAGACAGACAGACAGACAGACAGACAGACAAAAATTTAACTGATTGCATTTTTGGCATGAGTATCGATCCTTAATCACCCCCTGATAGTTATTTTGGAAATATATTTCATGTACAGAATTGACCTCTCTACAGATTTATTATAAGTATAGATAGATTTACAAAACAGCGCGGCTGCAGCGCTGCTGCCCTAAAGCCCGATTTACACTTCAATAAGTACAGTAGCGAGTTAAGAACTCAGACAGTTAAGTAATAAGTAGTAAGTTGTAAGTAGCGTCCAAACGTAGGCGAGTGAGCAGTCATAAGTTGCCATCCCGAGAAGAAGACTAGTCGCGTCGGTTATTGTTTTTTTCTGTGCTGTGATTGTTTAGTTCCTCCGAAACAGTTGTTTTAATCCAGAAAATGGTCATTGAATTACTCAATACCAATTTACGTGTTATAGTGACAGAATTAGTATCAATACTTTCAGAACACATTGAAAATGAAATAAAATGAATGAAATAAATACGTGTTCGCGGCCGCTACCTACAAATTTATGGTCTGTACTAAACTCGCCCGTCTACATTCCAGCCAGTTAAGTTGGCGGGGTGCGGGAGACGCGAGAGAGGGGGCTACTTCGCACTGGACTCGCCGAAAAATAGGATCGCGATCTATTTAACTCAACTTAATCAACAACTTACTACTTAACTCGCTTTTACCGTTCAAACTACATTAACAACTTAACTCGCCAATGACGCAAGTTAACTCGCTACTGTACTTATTGAAGTGTAAATCGGGCTTAAGTGATAATGTGGTCGAAGATGAAGCAGAAAATGTAATAATTGTTCGTTGCTTAAGGTGAAAGGATACGTCAAACTACGAAATAGACCTCTCTTTGAAGGACTACTACTACTAGACGGATGGACCAAATAGATAAAAAAAAATACCTAATACGCGTAACATATTTGACTTTAAATTTTAAATTTAATTTTTTTGTTATTGTTCATACTTTTCTCGGAAAAAAATCGAATATATCCTCTTTATTTTTGCAATAATTTGCTTACTGCTTTCAAATAACTGGACCGATTTAAATATTTCTTTCACATTATTATAGAGAATTTATTGCTTTATAAAATTTAAATTCAAAATTTTACAAAATTATTACTTACGTGCCGTTAAATCAATAATACTATATTATTACATTCGCGCTCGGCGCGCGCGCTCGCTCATACGCAAGGACCAGTCTCACCCTAGCGTTCGCACGGGGAGGCTGTGTCGCATGTTAGCGCGCCCCGCTCTTTAAACATTGCGTCAAAGAGTAAACAGCGTAGATAGTACGTTTGGTACAGTGGTACGGTTGAGCTATTTAAAAATGGGACATTTCGTTTGCGCTTGGACGTATGTGAATATTTAGTTTTAGTGTTGATTGCGAGTGGACTAAACTAAATGTTAAGTAAATAAAGATAGATAGATTTTATATTTTAGTTTTTATTGTTTCGTAGCCAAATGATACAAACCATTTTTTTTCCAAGTCAATTGTTTGAAATATTATTATTATTTACCCTGCACTGTCCCACTGCTGGGCAAAGGCCTCCCTTCATTCCTTCCAATGGTCCCGGTTGTGCGGCAATTCTTTCCAATTCTCAAGGAAGACATCAAGTTCGTCCCGCCATCTCCTTCGTGGTCTGCCGCGACCTTGTGTCCCTGTTTCAGGGCACCAATCTTGAGGTTTACGGGCCCACAGCTCGTTCGGCATGCATATCGTTCGTTTGAAATATATTTATTTATTTTATTAACACTATGAAAAACAAAGTTGAAAGCAAAACTGCTTGCTACTATGGAACTCTTCATGGGCGAGTCCGACTCGCACTCGGACAGTTTTTTATTAGGGCTCCGTAGCAGAATGACTTGAATGACAAAAAACGGAACCCTTATAGTTTCGATATGTCTGTCCGTTTGTCTGTCTGTCTGTCTGTCCGTCCGTCCGTATGTTACAGCCATTTTATTCCGAAACTATTAAGAATATACATGTGAAACTTAGTAGATAGATGTATTCTGTAAACCGCTTTCTTATTTTAAGAAAAAAATTAAAATATATTTAAAATAAAGGGGGGTCCCCATACATGGAACTAGAACTGAAAATATTTTTTTTCATGAAACCTATGCGTGTGTGGTATCCATAGACAGGTCTTTAAAAATGATATAAGGCTTTTTAAAACCACTTTTTCATAAAGTCAATAGTTTAAAAGATATAAGCTTCCAAAGTGGTAAAATGTGTGTGTCTTCCCTCTAACTTCTATAATAATGGAATGAAAAATCTAAAAAAAATATATGTCTATATATTTTTATTTTTCTATTTATTTTTGCTATACCTTAATGTAAACTTTCAACCAAAATTAGTTTGAATGAAATCGGGTCAGCAATTTTTGAGATACAGAATATTTTCTAAAACCGCAAATATAACTTTGTAATTCATACAAACACTATGAAAAACCAAGTTATTTAGCGTAGTTGTAAAAATGTAAATAAGCTAGTTTTAAAAAAATTGTAGGTTTTTTTTATTCGTCAAATAAATATACATAATTATTATATTATTATAGTTACTACGGAACCCTTCATGGGTGAGTCTGACTCGCACTTGGCCAATTTTTTTAGTACATTAAAAAAAAATTACCAATATTAAACCGACTCCCAAAAAACACTGCAAAGTGAAAAATAACTAACCAAATTCAAGTAATCGAAGCGGAACACATGAAATACTTATTATTTCTACTTATATATTGAGTAGTTCCAGTGGCCATCTGTTGTATTCATCATCAGGTCCACTTAAATTGTGCTTTTCGAATGCAACTACACAAGTTACTATAAAAAATACTCAAATCACTATAGCTGTGCCTATAATATTTGAAGAGTTTCCTCAATTTCTCCAGGATTCCATCATCAGATCCTGACTAAGTGACAATGGGACCAATTTCGAAGTATACCCTTTCAAACAAAAAAAGAATTTTCCAAATCGGTTCAGCCGTCTTTGAGTAATCGGTGAAAATACATTACAAAAAATATATACGCGTCAAATTGATAACCTCCTCCTTTTTTGTCGTCGGTTGATAAAAGCGTTATTATTTATTTTCACAAAAACAAATTGATATTTTTTATATTTTGATTCACTCTAACTACAATAACTGTACTCACTAAAGAATATTTTGTTCTCAAAACAAGCATTGCAAATGTTCTGAGTCCGACTATATTCAATCGATTTCATGATGATAAAAGCTAATAGGTAGCGACAAAAATGCTTCGAACGTATCTGCGTCCGGTGATACCTATGACGTTCGGGGGAGCGTGCGGGCGCTCGGGGTGGTCAGCACTGGCCGCTTGTTTCACGTTCAATGCTCAAGGACGTTGGGCTATCCTTTCACCTTAAATACTAAGTGCGGATTTCACCAATGAAACTGAACGCGATCAACACATCTAAAACGCGTTCAAAAGCTGTTAGTGTCAAAATTCCATAGAAAATAATGACACTAACAGCCCTTAAACGTAGTTTATGTGCTGATCGCGTTCAATTTCATTGGTGCAATCCGCATTAAATAATATTTATACAGTCCATTCGGTCCATTCGTTTGATCCTTCATCGTTATGGATCTGAACAATCTCATAGTTTGTGATTTGGTTATTCTGGTCCACTAAAAATTCAGTAAGAATTGGCGTAAACCAAAACGCAATAAAATGTAGCCCAACTCAATAAAAATCGATATTTATTATAGAGACAGCAACAAAAACACTAAATTAAAATCGAAGCAGTCAACTTTCAGTAAAAGTTTTGTCGTCTTAACACAGAACACGGAACCAGATGGCAGACGCTAATAGAGACGGGTGTGTCGAATAAAATTTAAATATTTGTTTGACAAATCCAAAAAAAGTCCTTACTTATTATTATTTATTAATTCGCATGTCTTGGTACGATTATGTGATTAGGAGAGATGTAACTAAAAGTGTGATGGGTTTTAATGTAGATGGATGGAGACTGGAGAGGTAGAGTAAGGTCAAAGAAAAGATGGATGGACTGTGTGAGGAATGATATGAAAGAAAAAGAAGTAAATGATGCTGTGACGACTGACAGGGGAGAATAGAAGAAGAAAACGTTGCGCCGACCACAAGTAACTGCTTAATAAGGGCATGAAGATGTTGATTTCGCATGAGCCCGCTTTTGACCTCGATAGCGCCTGATGGTATATGAGTTCTACGATGGAACGAGCGAACCCAGAAGATGCCTGTTCACTCTTGCTCTAAAGGCTGACAGGACATATGTGGTTGGGGTCACACAAGCCGGCAGAGAGACTAAACGTATAGCTATGTTAGTGAAATTGAAAATAATTATTATTTTGAACATGCATGAACGACAAATGCCTCAGGAAATTGCTGGCCACTCTGCTGGACACCACATTTAGCACGGCATTAGTCAAAATTTTCATCCAAAATAAAATATTTCAAGAAAAGTAGCAATTTAAGCGTCAATAGCCTAATGGCTAATGTGTCGGACTTGTGAACGAGAGGTCATGGGTTCGAACCCCACAAAAAGGTCTGAAGGGTAATATAAGATTGCTAGTAATGTGAACTCTACGTTTCCATGACGTCAGATCTAAATTAGCAGTCAACTCTCAGTAAATGTTGTGTCGTCTTTCCACAGAGTACGGAGACGTTATAGCTGCCACTGATAGATTATGACTGTCAAAACTTTCCATTACAAAAATATGCTACTAACAAACAAACAGCCACATCCGAAATTGAATAAAAATACTTGAATCTTTATACTTGTTTTCTTATGTACATATGTATATGTATTCAAGTATTGATTAAAATTATTTTTAATCGGATTATTATTTACTGCGCAATTAAATCGTTGTTAACCAACATTATGCTGTCTTGATATTATCAGCTTATTAGTATTATATAATAGCTATCTATAAGACTATAAAAATAGGGCTATTTTTGGAACTTTATTTGCAGGGACATGTTAATTAAATAGGATATGTAAAGCCAGGTATATTTTAAAATAGTTATTATTAGGTTCCTAATGTCGAAAAGACGTCTTTTATTTACTTTAATTGACTTGTGAATGTACAACTTTGGTCTCCAAGAAAAGAATTAGCTAGTTTGGAGATAACTGTCAAACTAATTATGTAATATTTTATAATTATTAATAAAAAAATAACTTAAACACTAACGGACAGAGCTTACAAATTATTTGTACTTTTTTCGCCTTTTCTTTTACCTTAAACTATGTAGTTCAAACTGTATTCAATACCCTTTTATAGAAAATCTTAATTTAAGAACAAGGCCCCACAAAACTTTTATCGGTTTGTACGTGGGTACAGATTTCCAATGATAATATTCAAACATATATCAGACATACATGTTATAGTCAGAAAAATATTATGTAATAGGTACATAAATATAATTTTATTTTATATTATTTTGAGATTGCGTCTCTGGTAGTTTCCATGCTGTGTCGCCTTTCGAAGTAAAAGTCTGGTTAATATTTATTTACTTTCTTGTGTTGATGCAGCGTCATTGGTATGCAGGCGCTGAGAGAATACCGGATAATACCTAGTCATGTTTTTTGTATCTGTTTTATTTTCGTATATTGATCTTTGTTAACGAGGTCAATGAACATATGTATAGTAAGATTTGAAAAGTAAATTCTAAATAGATCCTATTAGTGGCTTACTCTTTGAATGAAAGTAAACTAAGTCAAAAATCGGGTAACTTCTGATTATGATATAAAATAAAATAATAAATTATGATATAATATGACTTAAATAAATATTAAATACGAACTCTAAATCCCCGTGGCAGTAAGAGCCAAAATAGGGAACATACATTTTTTTTTATTTGCTTTTTAAGTAACTTATGTCTAGTGAGCGATTAATCGATACTTAATAATTATTATACAGCGGAAAAGCTTGGTTGTTTGAACGTGCTAATCAATACTTTTTACCCGACTGTAAGAGAAGGCGGTTATGTAATTATCGAAATAAAAACCACGGGAGCAAAGCCGCGCGGCTTTTAGTTTTAAAATATTTTTGTCACTAACGAAGGTAGCTTTAAAGTTGATAATTAGAACGAGAAGTCCAACATACACTTTGACGTCAAAGTCATAAAACTGCTGTAGAAAAAAGGGTTTTTACGAGAGAGACAGATATATTAGTTTAAAATTGTTTAAAATTGTAGTAGTAGTTATAATATAATTGTATTGTAGTTGTAGTTGTAGCTGGTTGGTTTTCCTATCGATATCCATTCTGTTTTCACAGTTAGTATAAGGTTCCTATGTTTATGTATATTTAACTGTGATCAGGTAGTGCATAATAAGTATTTTTTTCAGGCATATTACCATTTTTTTTTATTCATGATATGTTTGACCACTATCTCACCTGATGGTAAGCAATGAGGTGATCAAAGACGAAGCAAGCTTGAACTAACCTATTCACTCTTGACTTAAAGACCCCAGGTTATAGCTATCAGGAAATACAGACTCTGGCAGGGAATTCCACTCCTTAACTATTACGACTAATAAAGGTGCAGCCTATACATCGGTCATAGCGGAGATATATGCATTTCTCTCACTCAACATAGTTTTTTTATGAATTTCTAGCTCAACACTAATAATCCTGCCGAGGTTGCAGATTCGTTCAAGAGTTACCGCGGCCTCAGAAGACGAAGGGCAAATGACGGAACACGGGTGGGTTTTAGTAAGTAAAAGTCTGACATATCCTCCCGCTTCACCTAGATCGAGAGACAGTCATTGGATGATTTCCCAACCTTAAAAAAACCTAATAAGTAATAGTTTTTAGGGTTCCGTAGTCAACAAGGAACCCTTATAGTTTCGCCATGTCCGTCTGTCTGTCCGTCTGTCCGCGGTTTAGCTCAAAAACTATTGGTACTAGAAAGTTGTACTTTGGTATGAGTATACACGTTAATGACGCCGAAAAAGTGGTAAAATAAAATTTTGAAAAGAACAATTATTTAGGGTACCTCCCATACATGTAAAGTGGGATGATAATTATTTTTTTTCGTTCTTCCCATAGTGTGGGATATCGTTGGATAGGTCTTTTAAAAATATTAGGGATTTGGAATTGTATAAGAAGTCAAATTAGTTAGGTAGTCATGTTTGGCTTTTAGTTAGAGCATGGTACAAAACGATCAGTCAGCGAATACGACACGCACTTGGCTGTTATAAAAACTACGGAACCCTACACTGCGCGTGGCCCGACACGCACTTGACCGGTTTTTTTTTTTTTAGTAAGGCCACTTTTTTTTCGGAATAAAAAAAAAAACATGTGTGCAATTCACACGTGATAGAAGTGAAACCTTCAAAAAATTTATGTGTCTGTCTCTTTTTACTGTCGCTTTTTCGTTTCATAAACTTTCAAATCGCAACGATGCTAAAGAAGTTTTCACTTCAAAAAAAAATATATCATTCATTCTAAGAGATATACTTTCATCTCGCACTGAACTTGCGTGGGCTCTTACCCCTGAGTGCATATAGAGGAAGTAGGTACTTATGAACACCCTTGCAGTTTTAACGGCGAATTTAAGTGGACCACCTGCTACTTCCGTCTCGTAAAAAAAAGTAAGTATCCATTTATCTTCTAATTTAAATTTTCGCTCCATCATCGGATTGTAAGACGAACGGCGATGCACCATCGTTACGTGTTGGATATACCACCCCATTTAAAACGTTTTGGCTAATTGTTTAATTGTGAGATAGGTACGGCTAAGGAGTGGAATTCCCTACCGGAGTCCGTGTTTCCTGATAGCTATAACATAGAAGTTTTTAAGTCAAATGTTAATAGGGTACTTCTAAGTAAACGTGCTGCATCTTCGACTACATCTTCGCTAACCATCAAGCCAAACGCTATTATCATTTTAAAAAAACATGGCTGTTTCCTAATTCCTGAAACTCGAAATAGAAGGCGGGTTTGAAAAGTCTCTGTTGCTTCTACCAACCTTTAATGTGACGGATACAGAATGCATTCTTGCGCATAATAGTTCCTTTGTCTTCAAACGTCACTTTCTTTAGGATCCGTGCAACCTATCTACTTTCTCCATTCTTCCTTAATTCATCCACCACACAATATCTCCTACCCTTATGGGCATCAAAACTCATAATAACAACTGTCCTTATTTCGGGGAAAATGTCATGAAATAACTCTTCCCGGAGTGTCCTCCACTCTGAGTGGAGCGGAAGGGAGCGTCAGTTTTCTAGTGACTAAAAACCCTGCTTCTTCATTTGCCTTTGGGTTCCGGGGCCTCGGTACCTCATTAGAAAATTCCCGCAACCCCAACAGGCAATGGCCCTGTCAGGTTGACTACTCATTGAGGCTCGCGTCGAGCACGATCGCGCCGTTAACTTCGGTCAGATCTATACCACGACAACTCACTTACAAGCTTCTTTTTAGATATTCATTTGTTTTATCGATCTGCTTAATATTAAATATCTAGCATTCTTATCACAGTTCAGTGTTCAGTTCCGTACAGCTAAGGAGTGGAATTCCCTGCCAGAGTCTGTGTTTCCTGATACCTATAACCTGGGGGTCTTTAAGTCAAGAGTGAGTTTACGTCCAGGCAAGCGTGTTTCATCGCCCACCACATCATCGCTTACCATCAGGCAAATGCGAATCTATCACGAATAAAAAATATAAGAAAAGTTTCACGAACATCCTTATTTAAACTCAACATACTGACCCGTACAAAACAAAAGATCAAACAATTCTATAATTCGAAATGAAAGAGACAGCATGACGGGCGATTAAAAATCCACCCGTCTCAAAAAAATCGGCCGAAGACACAATTTAGCCGTTATTAGGCGCCACTTAACTGCCTACCCACGAAGGCTTATGACTTGAAGATACACGAACACACAACAGACGGGATCGGAATGCTAATGATTCATTTAAATTCGCATACACTCTGTCAACGACATTTTGTCGGCCAGTGATGTCCTGTGAGTCATGCTTCTAAGGTTATGGGAATCGAAGCCACATGGCGTTTTTAACTGATATTTTAAAATAGCGACAGTAATTGATTGTTGTAGGTCTTAATTACGACTTACGTTTTTACTTTATTGATGATAGACTCGCGTATGACCACAATCTCACCTGATAGTAAGCGATGATGTGGTCGAAGATGAAGAAGGCTTACTTAGAAGTAAAAATAACCTGTTCACTCTTCATTTAAAGACCCAGTTATAGCTTTCAGGAAACACACGACTCTGGCAGGGAATCCACTCCTTAGCTGTACACACAATGAATGTATTCCCAAAACGTTTGGAGCCTATTGGTGGGATGTCTACCATGTAACGATGGCGCAGCCGTTGGTCTTGAAGAAAAAACTATTAATTTTCGTGACCTCTGAGTTTGTTTCTGTGTTTCTCAAGGTAGTTATTGAGGAAAAACCGACCTCATTCAAAATTTATAAAAAAAATAACAGTGTTATTTAATAACCAATTTAATTATTTATAGTTTAAGAGGACCTTTTTAGGGTTCCGTAGTCAACAAGGAACCCTTATAGTTTCGCCATGTCCGTCTGTCTGTCTGTCTGTCTGTCCGCGGTTTAGCTCAAAAACTATTGGTACTAGAAAGTTGTAATTTGGCATGAGTATACACGTTAAGTGGTAAAATAAAATTTTGAAAAAAACAATTATTTAGGGTACCCCCCTACGTGTAAAGTGGGATGATATTTTTTTTTTCGTCCTTCCCATAGTGTGGGATATCTTTGGATAGGTCTTTCAAAAATATTAGGGGTATGGGAAGACCGTTTCTTTGTTTAAGTAAACCGTTCGTGACTTATCAAGCTTTAAAGTACCAATTTTCGTTAGAGTCAAGTGTCCCCCCTCTACCAACTAAACGGTTGTAGTTAGAAATTCAAATGTCACGGCAGTAGTACCTATATATAACGAAATTTAAAGGAAAACTATCACACATAACTGGGCTTTAGAAGTTTACGAGTAATAGTCGACCAATTTGACTCGAAAATTTCGAACAACTCCATAGAAATGTCGATAGATGGCGCTAAGCGTCAGTTGTATCGCGCTAGTTTCATATTTAAATAAGTTTTATAAAAAAAACTTTTCAACAAAAAAAAACAATTAATATGTTTTTATTTATTTATTATTTTGCTATATAATATCAAACACAAAGCTCTCCCAGCAAACTACTTCCTCAATTTTATTTTTTTTGTGACGATTGAGTAGTGTAGCTCTGTGTCCTGTATTTAAATTCAAAACACCGGCTATGACAAGTTTGAAACAAATCTCTAAAAAAAATTAAAACTTTCCGTGCAAAATTGTCAGATCAGGTGAGGATTTGTATAGGAAGTCAAATTAGTTAGGCAGACATGTTTGGCTTTTAGTTAGAGCATGGTACGAAACAATCAGTCAGCGAATACGACACGCACTTGGCTGTTAAAAAAACTACGGAACCCGACACAGCGCGTGGCCCGACACGCACTTGACCGGTTTTTCAATGTCATTTCGTCATTCAAATTCGATACAAATTACATTTGCGAAGTTTTCCTAGCTAATTTAATTTGACCTTGCATACAGCACCAATATGCAAACCATTATAAAATCAGTGAGAACTCACATAATTTCAGCGCGACAAAGAACGTGTTCGCGTGTTAAATCTGCACGGAGTAGTTACATTAACGTCATTAATTTTAATTATTGAAAGTAATTATTAGTAAAGAGTTTTTGTTGATTTGCTGTTGCATCTCACGGAAGGCCGCTACCACAATTTATTAATACTGCGTTCTGTAAATATCTAGAAATCTAGAGTTTTCTACAATAATTTCACTAACATCATTTTTACATTGAAAGAAATCCAGTAGCTTTTCAGTAGGTATATCCATTCTAATCAATAGCAAAAATGCGAAGTTTGACCACCATATCACCTCATGGGACTTGACTATATGGTCAAAGAATGAGCACGCTTACCTAGTAAGTAAATTATTGTATATCTATTATTCTATCATATTAACTCTTGACTTAAAGTCTGTTATGCTTTCACAGTTACACTGCCGAACCGATTATTTTTGCAAATTCTATGTAAAAATAATATAAGTGTAGTAATATTATAGTATAGTAATAATGTATATCGAACGCAGAGCTAAAAGGCTCATAGGTGACGAGGTTCTGGCAGGCAAGCTTCACAGCCTGGCTCACCAGCGAAACGTTGCTTGCCTGTCTATCTTCTACAGATTATACTTCGGAGAGTGTGCGCAGGAGCTCCACGACCTGTTCTCTTCATACCCCTTTTACTACCGGTCTACCAGACGTACCACAGGATACCATCCGCACTTGGTCGATATACCGTCTTGTCGTACTAAGCGCTTTTCTTTAACATTTATTGTGCGCACATCTAAGGTGTGGAACTCTCTGCCGGCTTCTGTGTTCCCTGCCACATATGACCCGTCAGCCTTTAAAGCAAGAGTGAATAGGCATTTTCTGGGCTCGCTCGTTCGATCGTAGACCTCATCTTACACTTACCATCAGGTGTGATCGAGATCAAGAGCGGGCTCATTCGTAATAAAAAAAAAAGAGGTAAAATCTATTTGTATGTAGGGGGTAATCTCCGAAAGTCATGATCTAATTCTAAACCTTTTTTCATGGGTATTAAGGTATCTTTTCGAGTGCCATAGGCTATAAATTATTTCAAAATCCACGCGAAGTCGCGGGCGAAGTGCTAATAATTAATATATTATTTTAATTAATTTGTATTTATTTTTTGTTCTGCGTTTACGTAGCCAATAGAATAGAATAGAATTTGATTTTGCAAATATGAGTAATACAAGTATATACAAGTTAAAAGTGTTTATACATCATCTCAGCCATATTTCTCCATTCGGCATGCAAATATTAAATTATTATTATCAATTTTAAATTATTAATTTCATCACATTATTATTAAGTTATTTTATCACATTATTATTAATTTAATCACATTATTATTAATTTAATCACACTATTATTAATTTAATCACATTATAACTTAATCACATTATATTAATTTAATCACATTATAACTTAATCACATTATATTAATTTAATCACATTATTATGAACGCCAATGTTTAAACAGAAAATAAGTCAGTTTAATTAGAAGCCTAAGGCTAGAAGCATAAAGCCTAAGTTTAATTAGGATTAGGTGGAAAACTAATTAAGAAACCGGAAAAAAATATTGCTCGGAGTGCCGAAAAAAAATATGAAAATTTAGTTTATAATTACAATTACATTCATTTTGAAAATTCATAATACAGTTTGAAGTTTTCACTTCTTCTTCTCTACTATCCAATAAACAGCCGTGAATCGCAATCTTTAAGTTCCAAAAACACTCAAACATCCATACCATATAAGGAGGTAGCTATCCCAGATACAGACACAGGTGTCTTAGGAGGCAAAAACAGGCCGTGTAGCAGCGCTAAATAGTAGCTTTCAAGGTCGGTTACAATACCGGTAAGGAAAGGGATATAAATAACTTACCCTACGCAGGGCCGTACTTGGAGTTCTAGGGGCCCTGGGGCAACGAAGGAGTGGAGGAACATGTTCCGAATAAAAATAAACTTTTTTCTGGCATGTGGTTTTTTATTATTATTACGGATGAGCCCGCTATAGACTTTGAGCATGGCTAATGGTAAGCAATAGATGAGGTATACAATAGGGTAGTTTCCTAAAATATTTTATTTAGTCCGTCACGTAGTTTAACAAAAAACATTGGACACACATTTTTTATTTCTTCACGTAATTGAAAAATTAAGACGATACAGTGAGTTGAAATTTCACTTTGTGACGTCAGCAGCCCCCACTCCTGTACTTTGAAGCTTTCCACCTTTGTGAATTTTTTTTGGCTTGAAAAGGCAAAAAATACGTGTCCAATATTTTTATAATATTTAAAATAATTATTTTATTTGGTCCATTGACCAAATAAAATAATTATTTTGTAACACAGGAAACTACCCTATTGAACGAACGAGCCCAGAAGATGCCTGTTCACTCTTGCTGCTATCATATGAACACGGAAGCCGGCAGAGTTAAATGAAAAATCAATATAAAATCATTACCATAAAATCCAGTAATTATTGAAAGTCAAATGCAGTTTTTGAAACGTCAATAGCCTAATGGCTAAGGTGTAGGATTTGTGATCGAGAGGTCACGAGTTCGAACCCCACCCATTACAGTATTGCCGTGAACTCACTCCAGACACAAACATATTTAGCTTAGTTGGAGAGATTAACAAGATTGTAGTAATGTGAATTCTACATGGTTCTCTTTAAAAAAAAAATACTGAAAACTAAATTACCGCGTTCACGAATGCAAATATCCAGGCTTTTATGGACAAAACGTCGAAATATTTCGTCAAAGATGCCAATGCGTCCAAATTTTTATACTTTTATCTCTATTGTAGGGACTCTTCTCTTGTGGAGGCCCCATGAGAGTAGCCCTACTGCCCTCTCCCAAATCCGGCCCTGACCCTACGTGGAGGAGTCACCGGAGGACCGGGTCAAACCTGAATGAATGTCTGGCTAAGAACGGTAAAGATAACTAGTATTGATCAATTATAAAGAGTTTAATTGTTATTTTTTAACCTTGTTCCACACTAAGAATTTCTCCTGTATCGTGAGTGCATTTTTACAAACACCCAGACCCGGAATAACTATTCGTAGGCCATACAAACATTTAGTCTGGAGCTGGAATCTAACATGCGGCAGCGCGACAGTCTATCATCTAAAAAACTTATTCACTCTTAAATTAAAGACCCCTGGTTACAAGTACAACTATCAGTAAACGCAGACTTTGGCAGGGAATTCCACTCCTTTGCTGTACGCACAGTGAAAGTATTCCCAAAACATTTTGTGCGTATGGGTGGCATGACCACCATGTAACGATGGCATTTAAAAGAATAAACAAGTATTAGAAGCACTCTGATGGTGGTTTAAAATGCTTAACATAAAGTTAATTTACAATGCGTAATGAACTTTTACTGATTAACACAACTTAAGCAAAGTGTGAATGTGCTGGCGTTTCTCATTATCTTGTGGTTTAATTGTTTTCCAACGGACGGACAATTAATTATTATAAAGGATGGAGTGGTATTTCATTAATTTTCATTATTAAAGTAAGTATTTTCAAGATAATCTCGGGTATCAATCGATCAATCTACCTAGCTTATTATCATCGACGTTAGTTACGGCTTTTATTCTTTGCAACATAATCCAGTAATTTACAAAATGGTGTCTTTTTTGTCATACTAAAGAAATTAAATCCATTTATTCATATGTTAAGAAAGTTTTTCTGGAATGGAATGTCAAAATTAATGTATGCATATATTATGTTGACTTTTTTATTATTTATGATAGGCTCGCGTTTCACCACCATCTCACCTGATGGTATATGTGGTCAAAGAATAAGCATGCTTGCCTAGAAGCAACCTAAATGGCTTACTTCTAGGTAAGCGTGCAAGGGAGCCTTTAAGTCGAGAGTCTCAAGACTCCCAGGTTATATAGCTCCAAACCCAACACAAAAGGACTGATTTTTAACCGACTTAAAAAAAAAGGAGGTTTACAATTCGTCTTGAACTTTTTTTTTTTGTATGTTACCTCATAACTCTGAGACGGATGGACCGATTTGAAAAATTCTTTTTGCGTTTGAATGGGTATACTTTCAAATTGGTCCCATTGTTTCGAAATCAGGATCTGATGATGGGATCCTGGAGAAATTGAGGGAACTCTTCAAATATTATAGGCACACCTATAGCGTTTTGGGTATTTCTTATAGTACCTTGAGCAGTTGCTTCCGAAAAGTACCATTTGGCAGGGGCGTGCACAGGATTATGACAGGGTATGCGGCGGAGTAATCGATCACAAAAACTTAGCCTTTTATAGATTTTTAGCATAGCCACAGCCACGCATCGTAGCATGGTGGCGATGCGTGGCTGTGGCTATGCTAAAAATCTATAAAAGAAAGTTTTTGTGACCGATTACTCCGCCGCATACCCTGACATGATCCTGTGCACGCGCATGCCATTTGGGGAAGTTGAATTGATGAAGACCACAGATGGCCACTGAAACTCCTCAATAATAAGTATTTCGTGGATTGCGATTCAATTACTTGAGTACGGATGTTAAACACTTTATGCTCGTCACAATAGGTACATATGGTGATTTAGAGCTGATGGTCAAGTACCAGGAGAACTCCTCAAAAATTAACGGCTATGCATCGGGAAAAGCAATATTTTGTAAAAGGTTATAAGTTGTTGACATTATGGCTTTTGTAACTAGATAAATTACAAACCGACCCACTAAAAAGCGTGAAAAAAAGAAATTTTTAGCAAAAAATAGAACCGACTTCCATATCATAACACTACAAAGCCAAAAATAACTTTAATTTCGGAAGGCGGTGTGAAAAAAAAAGAAAATCCAAAACCAATAACACCGACTTCCGAAATTAAAGTTATTTTTGGCTTTGTAGTGTTTTGATATGGAAGTCGGTTCTATTTTTTGTTAAAAAATTTTTTAGATTACCTAATTAGGCTGCAGATGTAGCTAAGAATATAGAATGTTACCTACTTTCTATCTGTCCGGCCTGAATTACACGTAAGCCCTGGAAAAACTGTTAACCCAGTTCTAACTACCCATAACGACTTTTAATGTTTCGGAAATTGAAAGTGGAACTAACGACTCCACGTGCTTTTAGAGGCACGGAGAAGTCTCAATATGGAATTGGTGTTCGCCCACCGATCCACAGATCGACTTTGGAAACCATTGCTTAACCCTTGAAAATCTACCCGGATCAGTATTGACCGACGAAGAATAAGCTTAATGAGCCAGTAAGGAATGTGCTACCGTAGATAACTGTATTTAAAATATCCAATACGCATCTGACGTTTAAAAATGTTTACTGCTTACGGCATTACATTCCAACACGCAAGGTTTATCTCTTGGGAATCAATGTGCGTAAGAGCAAAGTATTAAGAGAAAGTAAGAGTGATTTTTCACTTTCTACTGAAACTTAAAAACTTTTTTTAATAAATTCCTAAACATGAGTTTCTAGTAGCTTCGTCGCCTCATCTCACTCCACATCTCTCATCAATGGGTTGTAATCCACCACGCGGTACCAGTGCGGGCAGGTAAACGTCGCATGTCTTCTCATTTATAGGTCCTAGATCCCTCACTATGTTTTCCATCACCTTTCTGAGGTTCATCACTGCTGTGTTGGTGATGAAAATTACATAATGTGCCTACCTCGAACCTACTCGTATATCATGTAACCACTCGGCCACCAAAGCTCAAGAGAGCTGGAGGCTGTTTAAAGTAGCTATTTAACTAGACATATTAAGTGCTAGATTTATCGATTTTGTTCCGTTGCCAAGTTTTCTCCACTTTGAACGTTAAATATCTTAAGCGAAGCATCAATAATTCAGTTTTATTACTAGACTATTTTGCAGATTCATACCCGAACAACCTTAGTCTTATGTGTAGTTTATATAATTTTCTAAAATCTCGACATTAATTAAATTTAAACAAACTTGGGCCGTTCTGTTACAATTTAATTAAAGCCATTATATAAACAAGGTTTAAGTTATAAGTAAATTTCGGTGTCTCGTTCTAATTATTAATTTTAAAGTTTTATAACTTCGTCAGACTAAGGAAGATGTTTAAAAAAAATTATCGCTTACAATTAAATTACATTACTTAGAAATAATTATTTTATTAAGCAAATATTTATTAAACGGTAGTTGAGATCTCTGTTACATTGTTCTGAGATCTCAACTACCGTTTAATAAATAGCAATAGGATAATCGCTAATTGCAAGACTCTTGCGAGACTCTCGTTTGGGCAACACTACTTCTAGTAAAAGATGATATTTCTAGAAAGAAAACAAGAAAGAAGAACAGATGAAAATCCTCATGGATGACCAGCCTGGGACGGACGAAGGTCTGACAGACTATATCTGACTAAAAGCAACCCGTTTTCCAGCGCACACTTGCGCCAGGTGCTACTAGAGCACTTAAATACTCTTCAACACGGGCCGCAAATAAAGAACCGGTTGGTTGATCCAACCTCACATTAAATGGGAAAGGGACACGAGAAAAATCAAATGCCCATTTTTTTTAGGTATCTACTGGAGTCTGTTTTTCCTGATAGCTATAACCTGGCGGTCTTCAAGTCAAGATTGAATAGGTTACTTCAAGCGTGCTTCAACGACCACATCATCGCTTACGGTGAGATGGTGGTAAAACGCGTGCTTATCTACAATAAAATAAATCCTTGCCTTCCTATAATCCAATTGAATTCATCTTTACACACGTTTAGTTTCGATAAAAATATTTGTCGTAATAGTTGACTGATCTGAATAGATATGTGCCAGTCTGATCAAGGTTATACTCGCGATGGCACCAATATCGTCTCCCCATCTGACTGCTCGGTCCTCGGATGCCACTCGGTCAATAATATATTAATATATATAAATATATTAATATTATAATAATAAATAAATAATATATATAATAGGTACTAGGTCTTTTTTTATTAATAATAGGCTCGCGTTTAACCACCATCTCATCTGATGGTAAGTGATGATGTGGTCGATGATAGAGCATGTTTACCTAGAAATAACCTATTCACTTTCGATTTAAAGACCCTCAGGTTATAGCTATCGGGAAACACAGACTCCGGCAGGGAATTCCACTCCTTAGCCGTACGCACAATGACAGTATTACTTATTAGTAGTTGGTGACCGAAGAAAAAAGCTTTAAGTAAGTACATTTCAAAGGCATGTTTTAAAACAGCCTGTATAGGTAATGTTTTATACTCACTATAGAATGTACTGATAGAATTTATTACAAAGCAATGACCGACTTATCACATCAACAAGTACAATATATGTAGATACACGAGGACAGAAGCGGATGTTATAAAATTTTACAAGAGGTTATATGAAGGAACGAGATGAACGGCGATGCGCCATCGTTACATGGTGGACATCCCACTCATACCCACATAATGTTTTGGGAATACTTTCATTGTGCGTACAGCTAAGGAGTGAAATTCCCTGCCAGAGTCTGTTTCCTGATAGCTATAGCCTAGGGGTATTTAAGTCAAAAGTGAATAGGTTACTTCTAGGGAAGCGTGCTTCATCTTCGACCACATCATCGCGTACCATCAGGTGAGATGGTGGTCAAACGCGAGCCTATGAACAATGAAAAGGAGCTCGTGGCTGAAGTAGGTAATAATTCGCCTTCAAAGCAAGGCTTGCAAGGTCGGTTCGTAGATGGGTGCACAAATACGTGAAATCGTTGGTTGGCTTCTGAATACCCGTAACGACTGACAAAGCTGTCTGGCAGTAGTTAACTGTAGCCAGTCCCGCAACCCCGTAAGGCAATGGTCCTATCTAAGGGCCCCGACAATGCTGCTGACTGCTCTTTGAGGCGCGCGACTTGTGCCAAATGCAGGCGCGGTCCGAAGGGAACATCCCCCTCCTCTCCAAATCGTACACCCCAAAGAAAATCTAAAATTGTGCAAAACAAGACGTTTCAAATATTATCACCTGATTTGTCAATAAAAATAGAAGACTTCCATTTGTGTGCGATAACATTTGTATTGTGCAACAAAGAAAACTCGTTTACTCAGAATATTTTATTGTTAGTGACCCCCCCCAAAATTCCAGGCTGCGACCGTACCTGGCCAAAATTAAATGTCCACTAAATCCAGCTATTAAAATGTAAAGCTGTTACAGACAGAGTTACTTTCACATTTATTTATAAACATAATATTCTTGTTTAATTAATCGTCTACTTTCTCTCAAGAATAAGTCCAAATTCAACTCTGCATAATTATTTGGACGACATCATAAAACACTCAATGGATAAGTTAGCAATATCGAAATGAATGCTTATAAACGACTAGCAGTCGGGGGAGTTTAATACCACTTTATAACGATAAAAACATAACTACCTTCTTTTGCAGGCGAGTAAAAAATAGCCTATAACTTTCTTCAAACTTTAGCTAATCCAACCAGTACTTTCGAAGATTAGCGCGCGTTTAAACAAACAAACATTTCCGCTTTAAATTATTTGTATAGATATTTATTTTGCAAAAAGCTAGTCTATAATTAATATTGGCGTGTAGTGTGACTGTTAGAAATGATAAACCTACACTGCACCAATCCTTTGGTTGGAACATCTATATGATGTATGTACGTTAATTAAGCCGTTCTAACACTTTTAACTAAAATTGCGCTGAGGGAGGAGTATGAAATTTGGCACAGTTTAAATTTTTAAACGACTTCAAAACCTGTATGTAGAATAGAATAATATTTATTTCTAAGTATATGACACATTGAGATCGTAATACATTAATATGTTAACTATGTTAATACATAGTTTCACATACACTACCGTTACACGTGTAGAAATATTCAGTGAATTAAATTTAAACATGTTGAAGTTTCATTTATACAAAACTTAAAATAAATTGAGATGTCAATATATTTATTATTATATAAAGTAACAAAAAAGAACGAAACGCATTCAAAAATCCTATTGAGTAAAAAAATCATAATAAAATAGGTACATGTCAAAATTGTGTAATGTAATGTCAAAATTTATTCATGTATGTGAAATAACATCAAAATTTATGTACCTATGTATGTTTGTATGTCCGCGATTTTTATATGATAATAAGTAACTTCTGCCAGCAGCTTCGCTCGCGCGTAGTTTTGCATCATGTGTTCCAATTTCAGAAATCAATGATATCTATATGATGCCGACTAATAACAAAAGTTTCATTCAAATCCGTCTTTGAGTTCCCGAGATTAGCGTGTACAAACTGATAAAATACAGACATTTTTAAAGATTTTTGTTCTGTTACTCAATGATTTTTTTTTTGTAACTACATATATTCCATGAACTGACAATTTTTTTTTACTGTTTTACTTTGTTTATAGATGCATTTAAAGTTATTTAAATTTTGTTCCAATTTCGTTTCATAGGCATGCACTAGTACATATTTTATGTGTGTATATATACGTGAGGAAAAATACAGACGGGGATAAATGGCATATTTATAGACGTTATCCTGTAACTTATCATAAAATGTACATAAATAGAATTACAGGCAACATTTGTATGTAATTATTAAAAAGGTAAATGGCTAGTAATACGTCGTTATTGATACAAGCTGAATTAACTATTCAGCTTGTATAATAGTTATTTGATATACAAGATTGCAAAGTTGCTTTTTAACCGCGTGCTCAATTTTGATGACCGAGCAAGCGAAGGATTCTAAAATTGAATCACGAGTGCAGCAAGTGATTCAAACATTAGAATCCTGAGCGTTAGCGAGGGAATCAAAAGAGCACGAGGTGAAAAATCTTTGCACTCGAGTGCAACACGTAACTTTTCATCCCACCTCAGCGAGGAAATGACTAAATGCAAAAAAAAAACATTTACATTCTCAAGATACTTTTATTTCAGTTTAGGTATTAACTACTACATTATGCTAAGTAAGTATTACAGAATAATCTTTAAATTATAACAAATAATACTTAGGTATAATTAAGAAAAATTGAAAGTAACGTTGCTACAGTTACTTAAATTAAGTGTAATATGTAATATTTTGTTAGGTACTGTAAATTCAATTTACTTTATCCTCTAGTGGATAAAAACGGCTTTTGCACTCAGATATCGAAGAGCAAAAATACTCTTTCCGAGATGGAGATGAAAATGTATTTTTAAGTGACTCAGTTTAGATCTAGCATTGCGCATATATTATGTAGATCAACGACTGTCAAAGACGTCGACTTAACATGTTTCCGAGCCACGGAGGAAACCCGGTAAGTTAAATGGGACCCATCTAAAAACCGAACTTGGCAAGCGTTGCTTCACCTTGAAGATTGACTCGTACGGCTGTTGTTAATTAGCCACAAGTTTTTTTTTTAAGAGACGCAAGTATTCGATATAAAATTCAAATTTGATGAGTAACAACGTGATATTATAAAAAATCCGTTTTTAGGGTTCCGTAGCCGAATGGCAAAAACGGAACCCGGAACCGGAATAGTTTCGATATGTCTGTCCGTCTGTCTGTGTGTCTGTCCATCCGTCCGTATGTCACAGCCATTTTATTCCGAAACTATTAAGACTATACATGTGAAACTTAGTAGGTAGATGTATTCTGTGAACCGCTTTGCGATTTAAAGAAAAAAATTAATATAATTAATATAATGGAGTATAATAAATAAGATAATAAAATAAATATAATGGAGTGAAAAATCTAAAAAAAATATATGTCTGTAGATCTTAATGTAAACTTTCAACCAAAATTGGTTTGAACGAAATCGGGGCAGCAGTTTTTGAGATACAGCATATTTTCTAAAACCGCAAATATAACTTTGTAATTCATACAAACACTATATGAAAAACAAAGTTATTTAGCGTAGTTGTAAAAATGTAAATAAGCTAGTTTTAAGAAATTTTTGAGGTTCTTTTTATTCGTCAAATAAATATACATATTATATTATATTATATTATTATAGTTACTACGGAACCCTTCATGGGCGAGTCTGACTCTCACTTGGCCAATTTTTTTTACTTTCCTCTAACTAACAGAAATAATAATAGGGTAGTTTCCAGTGTTACAAAATAATTATTTTATTTAGTCCATTAGGTAGATTTAAAAAAAATATTGGTCACGTATGTTTTGCTTTTTCAAATCAAGAAAAATTCACAAAGATGGTAAGCTTCAAAGTACAGGAGTGGGGGCTGCTGACGTTACACATTGCTAAGAATTATAGAGACTGTGACGTCACGCGAAATTTCAACTCACTGTATCGTCTTAATTTTTCAATAACGTGAAAATATAAAAAATACTTGTTCAATATTTTTTGTTAAACTACGTAACGGACTAAATAAAATATTTTAGAAAACTACCCTATTTTATGTATAAATTAAAGTTATTAGTACTTATATACAGTCTACCATCTCTTATTCAACTCTCCTATAGCAGGTCTGCTGGAAGAAATTGCTTATGAAATAAGCAGCACCTTTGTGCTCTTTCCTTTTTGCTCTTTGTTCTCCTTTGTGCTCACTTAAATATTATGATAGTACAGACTGGGTGTACCCCTAAATTCAAATGACCAATTTTATTTTCCGAATAAGCGATTAATTTCGAATATGCTAATGTCAGCTGATTAGTAGGTACCATATCAGATCATAGACCTAATCAGGTTTTCTTTAAAGCTTATTTTGACGGCTCGAATTTTGTTCGATTCTCGTCTAGATTACACAGGCCAACAAAATTTAACCAAACTTCTTAACCAGAAACTAGACTATACATATCCGAAGGTTTTTGATGCGTTGAATCCGAATCTGCAAACGAGGACGAGACAGAAGAGGAAGACTTGTTCTTTAATATGGTAACGCTTATTTTTTTTAGAAAAAATTATTTGTGAGTCTACATAACCACAAAATCGGGCAATAACGGTACTTTTTGCACTTTTAGGTTAGGATATCTCAGAAACCTGACGTGATAGAGCAATTCTGAGGCCAGATTTGGATTCTGCGTATCGAAAACCTCTGGAAATATAGTCTGGAATCTGGTTAAAAATTTGCCAGCCTGTGTTATTTAACAGTCCCCTTTTCATTATGCGACGACCGTTAATGATGACACGAACCCAGGTACACAATGAGGTTCATAAAACTAATATATTAAATAGGCCGTACATAGAATAGCGTCGTAATTTATCATATTATTTATCATACAATCGTCACTGTCGTCTTCCTCTCATTGTCTTGCAAAAGGATCTGTTTATCATTGTTATTTTTGTACAAGAGTTTTACTTCGTATCCACTTAGAGTTTACACGTTAAATGATCAAGTTGAGCTTTGCGATAACTAAGAAATCGCAATCTTTAATACAAGAATGAATAGATTACTTTTATCCGTGCTTCATCTTCGACCAATTTATCGCATGGACATACTATCATTGTGCGTACAGCTAAGAAGTGGAATTGCCTACCGGAGTAGTTGTTCCTGATTGCTATAACTTTGAGGTCTTTAAGTCAAGACTGAATAGGTAACTTCTAGGTAAACGTGCTTCATCTTCGATCACATCATCGCTTACCATCAGGCGAGGCGGTGGTCAAACGCAAGACTATCATCAATAGAAAAGTTTTAGAATAAAAGTGATAGAACTTTTAACTCCTGTCATTTGTTTTTTTTTTTATGAAAGGAATTAGCAATGTGGGTAAAATTCACATTACTAGCAATCTTGTTAACCCCTCCAACTAAGCTAAATATGCTTGTGTCTGGAGTGGGTTCACAGCAATATTGTAATGAGTGGGGTTCGGACCTGAAACCTCTCGATCTCAACTCACCTGCGCCATTCTGACGATATGATGATGGTCATATTTCATTACCTATTAGTAGTTCTTTGTTTCAATCAGCAACAAATCTTTATACATTGACCAGTCTGCGTAAATCACCTACGATGAATAATTTTACTACATTTATCGATAAAACTGTGAGTCAGCACAGGTATTCATTCAAAATTCGATGTTTCATTTGCACAATGGATCTATTTGAGGCGAAGTCATTCTGAGTCATATTTTTGTATCGTCTTTTCGTTTCAAAACTTTATTTAGAAGAATTATTTGATAAATATATAGAAATTTTAAGTCTAGTAAGTACGTGTTGGCTGGTAATGTGCCCAAGATAATGGTAGCGGGGGACGTTGTATATTTAAAAAAAAAATTGGGGTTTGACCATCATCTAGCCTGATTGGTAAGCGATGATGTGGTCCAACATGAAGTACACTTGCCTAGAAGTAACCTATTCACTCTTGACAAACTTTGGCAGTGAATTCCACTCCTTAGCTGTACGCACAATGAAAGTATTCCCAAAACGTCTTGTGAGTATGAGTGAAACGTCAACCATGTAACGATGGGGCATCGCCGTTTGATGAAAAGTTCAAAAGGCGCCTGGACTTTTCGGGTAAATATCAGGGAGTGTGGGATGTTTACCTCACTAAAACCATACTGATGTTCACCGTCGCCACGTAGAAGGTGTCTAAAAAGGGCACTTCTGAGCACCCAGAGACTGATAGGATCTCAGAGCCTTGATGTGCACGGTGGCACATGAGCGTTGTGCTACCGTCTTTCCTAGAGTTATTCGACACGACTAGAGAGAGATCTGATACAGGACCACAGACTTAACGTGCTTTACGAGGTACCAGAGGGTATCACACCGCAAAGTTCGAAACTCCTGGCTACAACTGGGAAACTAAGAAAAAAATCCAATAATTTTTCTCAACCAGAGGCAATTAAACTTACTTCATAGTAGTATGTATGAATGTATGTATCTGCTACCTGTGACCTCCACTGGCCTCCACGGGGTCATCTGCTTATTAAAATACGTCACAAATTCACGATACGTAGTAAGCGAATTATGACTCATGTATGTATAGCATGACCGAACCAAAAATGCATGTGAGACCTTTTGAATCATCCGCGACCTTACCTTGCAACTGACCAATGTGGATATGAGTGTCTGTTATTATTGTATCAAATTAATAGCAAATTTATCTTCGGATCTGAGGCACGGCAATATTAATAGATAATATTACCGTGTCTGAGGGATTTAGACCAGAAAAATCTGTGATAATGTAAAAAAAAACACGATGAAAGACGGTCCTAAAATGTCACCTGATCAGACCATAATTTCGATGAAACATAATTAATTTTTACATAGGTATTATCAATTATGTTTATAAATGCTGGTTAACGCTTATCCTATTTAGCCTGGTTAGCTAAATAAATAAAATTTTTGGGAATACTTTCATAGTGCGTACGACTAAGGAGTGGAATTCCCTGCCGAAGTCTGTGTCTCCTTATAGCTATAACCTGGGGGTCTTTAAGTCAAGAGCGAATAGGTTACTTTTTTTTAAAAAAAAACAAGGTAAGCATGCTTCATCTTCGACCACATCAACACTTACCATCAGGTGAGATAGTGGCCAAACGCATGCCTATTATCAATAAAAAAATTGACATCATCACAATAATTACGTTATTTATCATCACTGACCTTTCATAATCTTTTATTTCTATCTAGGTACCGGTAGTATATATGTTCAAACAACCAGGACATCAGAAAGTGATATACCATTATTCTCAATACACATTGCCGTGGAAATAAGAAACATACAAAGTACATAAACGCATGTGTACATGTATGTAAGCAGTCAAGTGTGGTATACGATGAAGCGTGAATGATATTACTGTAACGGATATAAACTGTGTTAGCGTTTCTGTTATTTGAATTTTATTTTGTTGAGATTTGTTGCCGAATTTTTTAGTTTCATTCAAATATCTTTCGTATCTAAGAATAACTCTTTAAACTTTCGTTTATTTTTTATGTATTTAATTCAAGCGTCAATGGCTGAGGTGTCGGACTTGTGATCGAGAGGGCCCAGGTTCGAGCCCCACCCATTAGGCCGTGCGCGCACTGCCTGCGGTGGCCGCAATTGCGGTAGTTCTACCGCACCGGTAGAATAACCGCAATCTCAGGTGCGCGCACTGCGGCGAGAAAAACGCACCTTTTGTCTGAAAATGTTGCCATACATACAGATTTCTTCGTATTTATACATATTTTCGATGTGTGATTCAGATTAGCACTTGATACAGATTTTTATACAAATTTCACACTGTATTGATAAAATTAACTGGTAGGTACAAGTAAAGACAGAACTTGGCAAAATAAATTACCTAGATACCGCATTTATTGCGTTACACACACCATTGTATGATTCTATTCTTTATAGTTATTTTTTTATAAACAACGGTAATTTAAACATTCTAATTAAGTATTTGTATTATAGAGAAAATTCCATATATTTTGTGATGATGCTGCCAAAAAAACGATGTCAAGCTCTTACATTGCAAGTACTACGTCAATAGACATCAGCCTATGTTAAAATAATGTACTACGGAAATTAATTAAAATAATTAGAATATTTAAATTAAATTTGTTTATAAAAAATAACCATAAAGAATAGATTCGTTCAACGGTCAATATGTCGTCTGTATAGATGTCATGTATGGGTTTAATATGTTTAAAGAATAATGTTCAATCATTCTGTTCTGTTCAACGGTGTGTGTAACGTAATAAATGCAGTATCTGGGTAATTTATTTTGCTAAGTTCTGTTTTACTTGTAACAGTTATCTGCATATATATTTTAATAATAATTTTTTTCTCTGTTGTTATGAGTAGTAGGTACACTAATTTTGCCCTCCCCACTTTAATTAAAGTTCTTCCAAAAATTGTCTATCTATCAATACAGTGTGAAATTTAGATAAAAATCTGTATCGAGTGCTAATCTGTATCACACATCAAAAATATGTATAAATACAAAGAAATCTGTATGTATGGCAACATTATCAGACAAAACGTGCGTTTGTTTCACCGCAGTGCGCGGTACTACATACATAGACTCTCCGCAATTTTGCAGCGAGGGTCCACCGGTGACTCTACCGCACGCGTTTATTCCACCGCAGTGCGCGCACTTCTATGACACTCCATACTTCACAGATTTTGCGTTTCCAAAACGCAACGCAGTGCGCGCACGGCCTTACATTATTGCCGTGAACCCACTCCAGACACAAGCTTATTTAGCTTAGTTGGAGGGGTTAACAAGATTATTAGTAATTTGAATTGTACCCACATTGCTAGTTCTAGGAAAAAAATAATTAATATTTTAGTAAAATAAGTTTTCATAAATTCTTCTGTAGTATGTGGATATCTATTTCATGATAGATACACCTTCGTAATGCAGATTGAGACATATTCTCTTGCTTGTACATCATTTTAGATGTCAATAAGGGTCTTTCAACTAAATAAAAAATGAGTATAACACAGAATAAAGTTTTTTTTAAGAAAAATCTACAGTTCTTAGGACCTAGTGCTCTGAACTGTAGAATCTTTATTAAAAAAAACCGGTCAAGTGCGTGTCGGGCCACGCGCAATGTAGGGTGCCGTAGTTTTTATAACAGCCAAGTGCGTGTCGTATTCGCTGACTGATCGTTTTGTACCATGCTCTAACTAAGGCCGTGCGCGCACTGCGTTGCGTTTTGGAAACGCAAAATCTGTGAAGTATGGAGTGTCATAGAAGTGCGCGCACTGCGGTGGAATAAACGCGTGCGGTAGAGTCACCGGTGGCCCCGGTCATTCTACCGGTGCGGTAGAACTACCGCAATGGCGACCACCGCAAGGTAGTGCGCGCACGGCCTAAAAGCCAAACATGACTACCTAACTAATTTGACTTCCTATACAAATCCTCACCTGATCCGACAATTTTGCCCGGAAAGTTTTATTTTTTTTTAGAGATTTGTATAAAACTTGTCATAGCCGGTGTTTTGAATTTAAATACGGACACAGAGCTACACTACTCAATCGTCACAAGAAACTAGCATGATACAACTGGCGCTTAGCGCCATCTATCGACATTTCTATGCAGTTGTTCGAAATTTTCGAGTCAAATACAATTGGTCGACTATTACTCGTAAACTTGTAAAGCCCACTTATGTGTGATAGTTTTCCTTTAAATTTCGTTATATATAGGTACTACTGCCGTGACATTTGAATTTCTAACTACAACCGTTTAGTTGATAGAGGGGGGGGACACTTGACTCTAACGAAAATTGGTACTTTAAAGCTTGATAAGTCACGAACGGTTTACTTAATCAAAAAGCGGTCTTACCAAACCCCTAATATTTTTAAAGACCTATCCAACGATATCCCACACTATGGGAAGAACGAAACCAAAAAATTATCATCCCACTTTACATGTATGGGAGGTACCCTAAATAATTGTTTTTTTCAAGTTTTATTTTACCACTTTTTTGGCGTCATTAACAATACAAATAATACAATACAATACAAATAAGTTTATTGACCATAAGTTTAGGTTACAGTACACCGGTAATACAGATTTACATAGTAAATAGTATAGGGCACAATCACTTACGTTCAACTACACTAAGTTAGAACTTATCTATAACAATGCTTCGTGGGTGGGGAGTAGAAGAACAGTTAAGTTATAATAATGCTATCACAAGTAAAGCAATGGTTTACATACTAGATAAACGTGTATACTCATGCCAAAGTACAACTTTCTAGTACCAATAGTTTTTGAGCTAAACCGCGGACAGACGGACAGACAGACGGACATGGCGAAACTATAAGGGTTCCTTGTTGACTACGGAACCCTAAAAAAAGGACCTAGTGCTCTAAACATTAATATCTTTTTGTTTTGAGGACCGTTTTCTCCTTACCAGTTAAGAAAAATAAAACAATTGAAGTAGAATCTCCACAAAATAAATGTAACCTATTTAAGGCAGGCTTTCGCTACCAACAGCCGTTGCTTTATAAATATTTTACCAGTTGTGTACCTTTACTAATAATAGTCTGACCTTTAAAAAGTTACGTGGGCGTTTAGGGCGAGCGAGGTAAATACATTTTGTTATGAAATTATTCATTTTGAAAGAAATTGTGTAAGGGAGTTATTTTAGTTGGAGCCGAGAGTTCCCCGGGGCACCACGTCGGGTCCTGTCTTATATTTCTTTAGTATTGATTTTATAATATAAATCTCAACTTATGTTGAAAATCAATCTATATATAGGTATATATTAAAGCGAAATACCACTCACTGATTAATCACGCAATCTCAGAATCTACAAGTAGTAGGGCTCTCAAATTTTGCATGGGGGTTCCTTTTAGTACCTACGTAGATGCTCGCTAAGACGGGATTTTGCGAAATTCCCACGGGATCGGGATTTACACGGGAAAAACTTCCCACGCGAACGAAGTCGCGAGCAACTGCTAGTAACTTATTATTATTATTTTTTTTATTACTGATGGACCCACTCTTGACCTCGATCTCGCCTGATGGTAAGCGATAGATGAGGTCTAAGATGGGACGAGCAAGCCCAGAAGAGGCCTATTTACTCGTGCTTTAAAGGCTGAAAGGTCATAAGTGGCAGGGAACACAGACATATAGGAGTTGAACGTAGATCAGGTTGGTATAAGAAGGTGACTAGAAACGAGACTTATGCCCAGCAATGGGCAAAGCCAGGATGTGGACGATGATAATGATAAAAGGCACAGAAGAGTGAAGACAATGTTATAAAACTGATAAGTACCTACATATGTCTGAATATAATTGACAAATGACCACGAAAAACATGTTTTATTATATTTACAGAAAGTGAATACTTCGCAAGGTCGTGGCTAGTACAAGTGACAGTGATAAAGTAATACTAAAATACAGTCATTACAATTTACTTTTGGTAACTTTGTGTTCTTTCATACAATGTGTTATCTGGAAACGAAAGTGGATTTATCTGTCTATGAAAGAACCTGTTTTTCAGTTGTCTTACTCTAGACTATTGATATTATTTTTAGTTTACTTCATACCTATGTTTGCCATTGGCTTCGCCAGTCTAAGTTGGAAATAAATTCACAGTAACGACCTGCTGGGTTTATTAGACTTAAAGCATCAATAGCCAAATGGCTAAGGTGTCGGGACTTGTGATCGAGAGGTCACGGGTTCGAACCCCACGTATTACATTACAGTGAACCCACTCCAGACAGGCATATTTAGCTTATTTAGCGGGATTAACTAGATTGCTAGTAATGTGAATTCTACCCAGCAATTAACTGTAATCTGGTAAGACTAACATCCTAGGCCAGCTAGATACAGGCTGTGCTCAGTTTCGGGCTCACGATTACTTCTTTTTTATACTGTTTGCTTTCATTTTCTCTGTGTACCTCACTTTCCTCAATAGCTTGTGTGTATCAATAAACACATTTCTATAAAACGGTGTAGTAATAACACAAGTAAATACTATTAATACAACAAAGCTACTAGAAGCCTGCCATTCGATCCTAGCACACGATACCGCCACCTACGCTTCGCCACAAAACCTTGGCACTACTTTAAAGTACTGAACATTCAATTTGGCGAACGAAAGGAAATTTTGCAATGTCTGGTTTTAAGAGAAAGTGTTTGATTAAAATCTCCTTTTTTATCTGCGTAATCTTTTCTCAGCTGAATTGTATTTCTAGTCCAATTATAAATGATCTTTATTTTGCAAGTATAGTTTACATTTACGTATAAGTGTTATAGATGAGGCCGGTGTATTTTAACTGACTACCCTGAGAAGAAACACAGAAACAAACTCAGAGATCCATGCAATCTGTACTGGTCAAAAATTATGAGAACCTTGAGGCGATCTTTTGAGGAAAGATTTTAGTAGTCCTGTCCAGACTGTGCAAGAATGGGCAGCATTCGAATACGGGTATTTCACAAGGAACTACTGCCCATTCAACTTCCACAACTCATTTATATATTTTATAATACCCCTTAGGAAGCCAGATCTTTAAAGGAGTAATCGATTGTAGTTTTAAAAACACTCAAATACTTAAAAGATTGGGCTCAGGTCTTGGTACGATTTTAAAGACAATACTAATGATACGCTTGGCCTTACAGCATAAAATTAGGTATTTTCTGTCGATGTCAACCTCTGTAAATCATATAAACTATCAACTTGTGTCGATACTCTTGCGCCATCCCATCTTCCTAGCTCATCTTGCGGTGCTGGCGCTGCCGCTGCGGCTACTGAGAACCTCAAGCGGCGGAAATATAACTTGTTGGTAGTTATACTTTCGAGCCGTTTGGGGTTGAAACCTTGGGGTCGTGGGGTCCGAGTGCTCACAAATTATTTAAAGTCCTATCCAGACGCCTAGTTGACTCTTCGCGTGACCCAAGGGCTGGCTTTTACCTTGGACAGAGGTTAAGCTTTGCCATACAACGTGGCAATGCCACCAGTCTTTTGGGCACATTACCAGTGGACAGCGATGCGCACGAATTTCTGGATGACATATTTTAGTTTATTTTTAGAGGTGTATATATGTAGTTTAGGGTTTTTTATTTAAGTAATGTTGTAGTAATTATTCTAATTAATAAATGAATTCTGTCAAATTAGTAAATCACAGAAACAACATGTTCTTTTTTCTTTCTTTTTGGGATAAAAATCATCACATGACTTCTCGTTTCGGGTGGAGTGGACGGGATTGTCAGACTTCCCTCGACTTCCTTCGGTTGTCCTCGTGTTCCGGGCTGTGGTACCTGGTTAGAGCATTCTCGCAAATCAGGCAGGCAAGGAACCTACGGAGCCCCGTCAATGGTCTAAACTACTCTTTGAGACGCAACGCAGGAAGCAATGTGTCTACAACGTGTAATTTAAAGGGTATATACATACCAAGTGCACGGCTTCTTTGGATGATAATAAACGATATGGCACGGGTTTTCTTATCCTATGTGTACATGTGTGGAGCATATTAGAAATTTCAATACATTGATACCAGAGACCGAATTTTTCAAATTAAGAAGAACGAAGAGAATTATCGTTTTATTGGCAAGTGACGTGGAAAGTGATGACCCTCATAGTGCTGTGACACGTTTGGTATTACTGGTATTCAAGAAACATATGAACCAATAATTTGGGGTCAATTCTGTGAGTCACATATTTTGAGCTGAAACTTTGCATGGACTCCATACCAGATGTTGTCCTCAGTCCTTTTGGATACATATGGGGTTTCCGTTACACGTTGTATATACTTATTATACATACTAACAGTCGCGGGTTTCGCACTCGTGGACTTTATCACGAAACAAACATAACCCTCCTTATTTTGAAGTCGAGTAAAAAGTAATAAATTTTACACTGAAACCTTCCTCATGAATCACTCTATCCATTGGTGACTACTGCATGAAAATCTGTTCCGTAGTTTTTAATTTTATCGCGAACATACAGACGTGACGGGAGATTTTTTTTTGTAATGTGTCTATGTAAGGATTTGTTCGAACTCGTCGAGCTCACAGTCTAGGGAATGCCTGCCATACATATTTAAACTTCAAAGGCCGCCCGTGAAGGCTATTTCAATGTCATACTGTACTGTATACGACTCAAATTATGTAAAAGAAAACATAGTCATATAAGGCTTCAATAAAGAACAAATTTAAGCCTTTATAGTTACGATTATTACGTTTCTGTACAAATAAAATTGCACGCTTAAAAAAATTAGTGCGATAAGCAAAGGTAACAGTGACTAACTGCGCTGGATTCAAGGTCTAATGTGCTCTCATTTCAATTTGCCTCGCGTTCTAGTACGTAAAAACGTTTTTCTTCAAGTAAAACATTCGAGACGTAGATTTATGTGTATTTTCCCGATCAAGTTAGAGTCGGCTTTCAGTCTTTTTTTCTGGGTGAGAAAATCATCAAATGACTCCTCACGATGTGAGTGGAGCGGAAGGGAGTGTCAGACTTCTACTGACTAAAAACCCACCATGCTCCTTCAATTGGTATCTAGTTAGAATATTCCCGCAATCCTCGCAATCTAATAGGATGCAGCTACCAGTATTTAAAATGGAGCGACAGCCTGTTTAACGTCTACAACGACCACAACTCAGTAACTGGGTAACACGATAGATTAGACAAGCAAGACTTGTGTCAGATCTTCTGTCTCTGACTACGACTAGTGATGCAACGAATACTACTTTTACGAATACGAATATCAAACCTACTATTCGGCGAATACGAATACGAATATCTCGCCATGGTTAATAAAAGACTTATTTGTTTGATGAATGTTTACTCTTCTAATAATTAAAATTTACAACAGGCAAATTTTTATTTAAAAAACAAAATTTGTAGAGTTTCTGGTTTTAGGCGATTTCTTTTTTCAGTCTGGGTGTTCCCAGCCTTTGAAAAGTCTTTCCGAGGCGACTGTACATGGCTTCAGTGAAAAATATTTTTTGGCGAGTTTTTTCAGACTTGGAAATTTTTCAAATCTGCAGTAAATAGAGTTGAGTTGCGTACAAAAATATTAATTTTTAAATATTCTTATTAGTATTCGCCGAATACGAATAAACGGTAAATGTCTACTATTCGGCGAATACGAATATTCGTATTCGTATTCGTTGCATCACTAGTTACGACTGTCAAATATGTAAAACGACAGCCCGGATCAACAGTCTTACGTGCTTTCCTAAGTAGGGAAATCCCGATATGATAACATTGTCTAAAATCCATAGATCGAACTCTGCATCGTTGCTTTACTATGTAGATCAACCCGTGTGTGCCTGTTACAGTTACGAGTTCCTCAACCAAGTATTAATGAAATTTAAAAGAAGTAGTAAGTTTCTTTTTAACACGCTTTTATTAGGTCGACCTGTATGTAACTAACTATGTAATGAAATCTAAGGTAACTAATTTAACCATCTTCCAAGGGTCGTAGCGTAATGAAAATTGGCAGCTGTATGTAGTTCTGATGACAATACAATAATATGGTACTGTCGAACTGATCTGATGATGGAGCCGGAAGATATGAACTGGAACTTCATGATGGAAAATCGTATCATAGCTGTTTTGGATTTCTTAGAAAGGTCTTGTAATGAACTTTGATCACGATTAGGTTTCAAGGTCTGATGATGAAGCCGGAAGATAGGCACTGGCATTCCATGATGGAATATCGTATCATAGTCGAGTTTGCACTTGTGAGAAAGGCCAAGTAATGGACTTTGAACACGATCAGGTTTCAAGGTTACAAACCTAAAGAAAATCTGTTATCGGTTTTCTTAACCTTTTTGAATTACCGCGTAATCCATAGATTTATTATTAGGTCGATCTGTAACGAACTAAATATGCAATAAAATCTAAGAATCTCAATTAAACGTACTTCTAATTGTTGTATCATCATGAAACTTGGCAAATATATGTAGATTAGACGACAATAGAATATTATGGTACCAGCTGGTCTGACGATGGAATTGGAAGGTGGCTGATGGAACCTTGGACTGCCTACTAGTAAACATTTCTAATTTCTGCTCATTACATTAGTCCTAAAAGCGTGTTTTGGTTTTTTAAACTATAAATTTATTAATTACTCCTCTCTCTCTCTGGATGAAGCGGAAGGGAGTGTCAGACTCCAACTGAGAGGGAATGGGCCGTAATTCATCACACGGCCGGGTTCACGCTGGTTTGTTGATGTTTCATTTCATTTCATTTATTCAGAAACAATTTACATTGCTAGGTACACATGCAGTAAAAACTAGTAATTGAATTGCTTGCAATGGGACTGATAACAATAAAAATAATGGTTACAATAATGTAAAAAAAAATGAATTGTTCACCAAGAATTTAAAACAAAAATACTGAAATCTTGAAAACAAACAATGTCAATTAATTTAAGTAATAACAATGTCAACAATTTAAATAAAAACGAACGAAAATAAGTCAATTATCAGTATAAATAATTTTAATCTAGTATTTTACAAATCCTTTACAGAGTAGGGGCATTTCTCCAACAGAATTGCCTTGAGCCTTGCTTTGAACGAGCTTTGATGACGCTTGTTCGATCCTGAGAAATGGCGGTTTCCATCCTCACGATATTTTGAGAGTAGTTGTGATGATATAATTTTTTTTTTATTGATAATAGGCTCGCGTTTGACCACCATCTTACCTGATGCCCTGATGGTAAGTGATAATGTGGTCGAAGATGGATGGATGTTACCAAGTAATGTTCCGCGAGTTCGAATCCGCGATATGCAACTTGCAAATCGTGCCTGTACCTTAGCGGTTACGGGCATCATCATTTAAGATTTAAAAGTGACAGCATTACTGGTCTAGTGACCAGTAATGCTGTCACTTTTAAATCTTAAATCAGTGTATTTTTACCTCATGTAGACAACAGAGTGATGCATTGAATAAGAATTTCTTGGTTCTTATCAATGTGACGGCCAAAGTCCTTGTGATTGTACACCGCATTACGCGCCTAGTTTATTTTGTTTTAAAACAGTATCTTGTACCAACAATGTTTATTAAGTATAAGGATCACATGTTTCTTCAAAAAGGAGGCATTATGTTCGGCTGTATTTTTGAAATTCTTTGTTTGAAAGCCTATACTGCTGAGGTGGTCCAATTGCCACCAAGTCAAAAACCATAAAATTTATAGGCACTTACAATGTCCTGCTAATATCATAAATGCGAAAGTATGTGATAACTAATCGATGTTTAGAGTAATGGATGTATGTTTGTTACTCTTTCACGCAAAAACTACTAACCGGACCTGAATGAAACTTGCGAAGTATATAGTTGACATCCTGGAATAACACATAGGCTACTTTTTATCCCGGAATTTCCACAGGTTTGGGATTTAAGAGGGAAAATCTTCCCACACGAACGAAGTCGCGGGCTGACGCTTGTTTTTCATATTCTTTCTAACGCAATCCAGATATGTGTGCCCGGTAATCAACAACTTATGTTGCTGAGCTGATGATGGAAGATATAAGCCGGGAATATTGTTTTAGAAGCGGCTGGTCGGCGACCAAAGGGCGTTTAATATACAGAAGGCGGGACGAGCTCAACAATTCAACTCCAACCGAAATGCCTTCACTACCAATGGTCAGATTTCTGTGGGGGAGAGGACAGTGCGACTTTTGTCCAATATTTTTTTTTTTGTTTTTTTCTGGATGAGCTCACTCTTGACTTGTTCTCGCCTGATGGTAAGCGATAGATGAGGTCTACGATGGAACGAGCGAGCCCAGAAGATGCCCGTTTGTTTTAAAGCTAAAATAACCTATATATAATATAAATAGAAGTAACTTTTTCCCTGACATGGTCTGTAGCCCGAGTACATGGATGCTTTAAATCTATACATAAAGTATCTGTCTTTTATTTCAAAATAACTGTGTTTTCTCGAATGCTTCCAGTTATTTACACGATATTAAAACACAAACATAAAAAAATCTCTTTATATACGGCCTCATCTTTGGAACGGCTGAACTGATTCTAATGATACATAGATAGAGGAGGTTATAGAGTAAGACAAAAGCTAGATTTTTATTCCGGTATTCTCGTGGGACCAGTTTATTTTCCCGTGGGACCGTGTTTACTTATTTATTTATTTTCGAACGCACACCAACAACTTGTTTCCAAATTAATATGCAGATAAACATACATTAACGCGGAAAAAACCTCCCACGCGGACTAACTCCCGGGCACAGTTCGCTTTGAATATAGAATTACACCTGAATCCCCAAAGGGTTGATGAAAACAAAAAAGTACTACCTACCCACATTTCACCAGGTGTACTTAATTTAAAACATGACGCTTATTAATAATACAAGAATGACGAAACGTCACGCACACGGTCCCTAGAGATAGGCAGTGTACCAACGTAACGCAAGTAATCCGTATTGATCGTAACACACACTCCTTTGTTTTTCCACGTAAATGCATCTTTTATTACGCGCGCCGCTTTACGCACATCTAACCTTTGAAGGACGTAAGTTAATGAGGTCAGTGTCTGTCTGGGTCATAGGGCGTCTCTTAAGGATACTACTTCTTTGCGAGAATGTTCTAACGCGATACCGCAGCCCTGGAACGCAAGGGAGCAGGGTGGGTTTTTAGTCAGTGACACTCCCTTCCGCTCCACCCAGGACGGGATTAAGTCATTTGATGATTTTCCCACAAGAAAGAAAAGGATACTACTTCAAGAGATAGCAATACTTGGTTGTAGATTTTTGTTTACCCTTTCGAGCGGCTTTTACGGGCGGAGCTCGTGCCTAAATAACAGCTGCACGGGTAGGGTTGCCATACGACCGGAATTTTCCGGACATGTACGGTAATATAGGTATTTGTCCGGAATGTGGAGGCAATCCTGAGCCGTTCGGAATTTCTACAATTGAATGAAAGAGTGAAACATAAAAAAATATAATGTTTTTATTTCAAATTAAAGAAAGTCAGGAATTTTCATCAATTGTCCGGAATTTATTTATTATTTACTAGTACTCACGCGGGGCTTCGCTCCCGTGGATTCTATCACGGTAAAAACATAACTCTCCTTTTTTGCAGTCGGGTAAAAAGTAGCCTATAACCTTCCTCAAGCTTCAAGCTACTTCCATACCAAATTTCATCCAAATCCACCCAGTACTTTCGAAGATTAGCGCGTTCAAGCAAACAAACAAACAAACAAACAAACAAACAAACTTTTCCGCTTTATAATATTAGTATAGATTTATAATAGGCTCGCATTTGACCACTATCTCACCTGATGGTAAGTGATGATGTGGTCGGGAAACACAGACTACGGCAGGGAATTCCACTTCTTAGCCGTACGCATAATGAAGGTATTCCCAAAACGTTTAGTGCGTATAGGTGGGATATCCACCATGTAACGATGGCGCATCGCCGTTTGTCTTGTAGTCTGATGGAATGGGCTTGACGGAATTAGATTATGTAATTCCATCGCACACTCCCCGAAATGTAACCGATAGAAAACCGATAGACTAGCAACTCGTCGCCGATGTTCAAGGCTCTGGAGGTTTGATTCGACCAGTGTATCGTTGCCAATGAGTCTTTTCCTTCTTCTCCTTTTCTTCTTCTTTTTCTTTTAATTTATTCCGGATTTTCGATTTTTTGATCTGGCAACCCTACGCACGGGCCGATATTCGAGGTTAAGCAACGCTCGCCGAGGTTGTTCCGTGGATCGGTGACCGTCTTTACATATCGAAACTCTTCTGTGCCTTTAAACGCACGTGAAGCCGTTGGTTACGGCTGTCAATTGTACATCTTTCACAGTCGTTAAGAGTAGTCAGAAGTCAGAAAAACATACATCACTCTTGCTAAGAGGTATCGTCGTCAGATAAACATCGAGCGCAGGGCTAAAAGGCTTATAGGCGACGAGGTGCTATCGGGCAAGCTTCATAGCCTGGCTCATCGGCGAACCGTTGCTTGCCTGTCGGTTTTCTACAGATTGTACTTCGGGGAGTGTGCGCAGGAGCTCCATGACCTGATTCCTCCATCTCCATTTCACTACCGTTCTACCAGACGCACGGCTGGCTACCATCTACACTTGGTTGATATACCGTCTCCTCCACACTTATTGTGCGCATAGCCAAGTTGTGGAATTCTCTGCCGGCTTCTGTATTCCCTGCCAGTTATGACCTTTCAGCCTTTAAAGCAAGAGTAAACAGGCATCTTCTGGGCTCGCTCGTCACATCGTAGACCTCATCTATCGCTTACCATCAGGCGAGATCGAGGTCAAGAGCGGGCTCATCCGTAATAAAAAAAACATCAGCTCCCTGAAAAATACTCTTATGGTGAACGCAGACCTAGCCGCACCGCAGTCTCTACAGTCCCCGCAGTCATCGCTTTATGTTAATGGCCTCGCACATCTATCCGCGCCGCAGTCTCTACAGTCGTTCCCGTCGCCGCACGCATCGCACTTGCAGTGTTGCCAGAATTTTGAAAGCATTAAATGTACCGAAGATTTAAAAAATCTGTATTTGGTATTGGTATTTTGCTCTTTTGTGTAATTTTATCTGTAGGGAATAAGCAAGTAATTATTTATACGAGAACAAGTAATTTTATTATAAACCGTTGACAGAGATTCTCTGTCTACATTATAACTCTGGCAACATTGCGCGCCGTGGATGCGAATGACGTCATCCGCGCTGCGCTAGCCGCAGCGTCCGCTGCGTGCGGGTGACGTCATCAGCTGCGGCTTGGGGAGTTCGGTCGTTTCAGGGACTGCGGCGACTGCGGCGCGGGTAGGTGTGCGAGGTTGCATAGAACTTCATATAAAGAATTCGAATGCAAAGACTGCGGCGCGTGCGGTGCGGCTAGGTCTGCGTTCACCTTTACTCTGGCTTCTGACTATGCGTTACAGATGTACTAATGACAATCGAGACCGACTGCTCTACGTGCTTTAAGGTTTAAGGTTTTAAGTCATCCATCCACGAGCCAGTTCCAGCAAAAGTTGCTTAACCGTCAAACCATCGTTGTTATTATTTAGCCACAAGCTTTTCTGACGGTTTTATTTATAGCAAGATTCCTTTCTATCCCTTCATTCACAGCTCAAAATTCCTTAGCGCATGCATGATTCACTCAAACATATGGTGGCGTATCGGAGCAAGGCTGTAACGGAGCAAAATAAACTAAAAATGCGACAACGGGTGTCACAAGAATATCTTTGATATGACGTCATCAACTATTTATGGTTTAAGCTCGGTTTTACATTTTCCTCTTTAAGAAAAAGACCACTGAAGGTGCCGCACCCTGGCGTATATTTTTTGCAGTTTTTAATGATTAATGTTTAGTTTTCCATCGTTCTAGGTCAACGGGACCCTATCAATTTAGATTCCCTTGACAGTGTCCAAAATATGCGTTTTTTGCGGCCGTATCATATTTTTACGTTAGTTTAGAAGATTGTTTTTTTTTTCGGAGCTTTAAGGTACTGTAGGGTACTGTAGACCTGATAATGTTTTTAATTTCCACTCGTTCTCATAATAAAGGGTTTTGACAAACAGACTGGCAACAAAGTGATCCTATAAGGGTTCTGTTTTTTATACTTTCGAGGTACGAAACCCTAATTAACCAGAAGGTAAATTAGGTACGGATCCTCCTTTCATTTCAAATGAATTACAACTTCTCATACCATAGCTGAAACATAAATATTGCTTAACATAGATGGGGATTAATTTGTAAGGTCTTTAGGTAGGGGTAGGGTCCCTGGGAATAGAGCCGGATTAACCCTGTCAGAGGCCCTAAGCCAATCGTATTCTCGGGGCCCCTTTTCTTACTTTGACTGACCAAATCGTGTGTGAACTGAGGAAACGCACATTAAGGGCTGTGGTTTCTAATATATTTGTTTACTTATTCCCAGATTTGTTCTAAAATTGTTTTAATTCTACTACTAAATTTAACGATTTGTATTTTGTGAGATAACACCGAGGTCCCTAAGTTCACACGCACATCTAGTTCTCGTTCGAAGAAACAAGTTTTCTTGGTGCGTGCACTGGGTCTGGGCCCCTAGTTGATGCGGGGCCCCTAGGCAGTTGCCTACTCCGCCTAATGGTTAATCCGGCCCTGCCTGGGACACCGTGGTTCCATGCCTCCCCCCTCTGTTCATCATCATCTTTTCTAACCGGCTCAAAGTCTAATCGGATGCAGTTGAGTACTAGTGTTTTACATGGACCGAATGCCTATCTGACGTCCACAAACCCGTAGCTGGGTAACGCGGCAACTTGGTAAGAACAGTGACAGATTTTCTGGCTTCTGACGTAACAACTGTCAAAGATGTAGGTACAAATGACAGCCAGGATCACCGGCTTATCGTCTCCTCCTTGCCTTAGAAAGTTCGTCTCCTCCTTGCCTTAGAAAGTAAGGCAAGGAGGAGACTAGATATGTCACGATGGTCACTCATCTACAGACCAACCTTTGGCAAGCATTGCTTAAACATTCGGCTCTTATTATGTGGCTAAATAATAAGAGCCGAACGTGTAACATCCTATACAGTATGTTAACTAACAGAGGGCGTTCCCGTTAACCCGCAATAGTATAAGCACATCAGTGGCGAAGGCTCCATTCAACTCGATTCCTACCGGCTTCCCTTTTGAAATATGGCAAATATTAGTCTATTATTTTATATATGAATATATAATAGTAATCTATTATTTTCTATTAAGCAAATAATTATTTACGAAGTTACAAGATTTCGAAGTCAGCCACAGGGCCACAGTTACTGGAATTCACGCATCACACTTGAGCAAAATAAGCATTTTTTGGTCCGGCTTCCCTTTTAGGAAAATTCACCCTTTGCCACTGAGCACATCAACTAGATCGCCGCACACGCGGCCTGTCATTCATAAATAAATTGCGACGTTGCCGTCCTTCAAGTACGCGTGTACAGAGTGTTTCTTTTACGTATCAATTTAACAATTTTAGTGAATATTTTAATATAAAAAAAAACATTTTGTTTTCGAATGGTAATATTTTTTTAGCATGTATGGGTGCTATGCTCTGTTAGTTAACATACTGTATAAGTATGCTCTATTTAATACTAGTTTCTATCCGCGACTTCGCTCGCATAAAGATCTTTTTAGAGAAAATGATTAGCCTATGTCCATCTCCAAGGTCTAATCTATCTCTGAACCTTTCTACAACATCGGCTTAGTGGTGTAGAGGTGAAAATGTAACAGACAGTCGACATTTTCTTTCGAATTTATAACATTAGTAGGGATAAACAAGGAAACTGAAAAGTATATAATTAACGTGTAACGGGTCTAGTTTTTACGTTGTTAGTGTTGGAAAACCTTATACAAAGTATTTTCCTCATTTTATTAATAGGCCCTTTTATAAGTGGGCAAACATTTAGATATAATTTACATCATTTCAAATGCATCTATGACATGATGTTTATTTTGCAAATAGGTTATAAATAACACTTTCACACGTCTTTTTTTTTCGTAAATGAGGCCATTTCAATTACCCATTTCAAACATACTCCTCCGTTCGTACAATTTTCGTAAAAATGGGTAAAATATTTTTGCTTCACGTATTAATATTTCGTATTTTTGTTCCCTACTACTTACTATACTGTTACCCATAGAAATTGCCTTATTATTAAGATTTCTGTGCTGTTATATTTAAAAAAAATATCGGCTTGTGTTTGACTTTGCGTTCGTTCAAAATACGAAGTCGTTTTAGATAATTCTTAATCTAGCATAGATTTATACACCTACGAGTCACACTACCAATATAATAAGTTCTCTTTGTCCATATTATTATCACTAAAACCTTAACGGCACTCTCAATAAAAAACCGATTTAGAAATCTCCTAGATGACACTGGATAAACGATCGAAACCATTAGCTCTTCGTTTTGATAAAAAAAAACAATAAACTATCCACTAAGATTCCACTTTGATGACGGCATTCTGTCTGCTCATTGGCTGGGCGCGCCAGATGCATTTTAAAGGAGTTCGTACACTTTTTGGCGAATGTTGTTTTTTATTTGTCTTTGATTCCATAATTCAAATGATAATGATGTTATAAGTGACATTTTATATTTCGTTAGATATTAAGTTACAGAATATTTATAACTCGGGAATAATCATTTCCTATTTCTTTCATTTATATTTTTTGTAAAGTCAACATAACTACGTTAATAAAAATCACGACTACGGAAAGCCATAGGCCCTTGACCGAGGTTTTTTTAGTATAACAAATACAAAGGACCAAGATTTAGATTAAGTAAGATATAGGTACAAATAATGCCTAATTCGAACAAGTCTGTGACGGTAACTTGGGTAGCGTTTTCTCGGCGATTTATTATCGGAATAGAAATTAAATACGTACCTAAATAATGGTGAGGTCCAAATCGAGATCAACGCTCGAAGACTCTGTGGGTAAATAGTAAATAATAACAGCCACACGGGTCGATCTGCAAGGTTAAGCAACGCCTGTCGAGGTCAGCCCTCGGATGGGTGACAATCTTAACATATTGAGATACATCCATGTCTCGGAACGTTGATCGCGGCCGTCATTTGTACATCTTTGACAACCCTTACGAGTAGTCAGAAACTAGAAAATTTTACACCAGTCTTGCTAAGGGATATTGCGTTGCCCAGTTACTGGGTTGTGGTTGAATCCGGTTAGACTGCAAGCAGACCCCGACATACATAGTTGGGAAAAGGCTACACAGACGTTGATAATTCACTCAGTGCTCATTGTGTAAATGAATTAGTAAAAGTAAACATCTCAAGCTTTCAGATAATGCTGTCATGGTATGAAATAGACGATTCATTATGATGTTGTGAAGTATTTTATATATATATTTTTTTTTTTATTTTTTTTTTTCATGGCAGCCTACTTTATCCACGATGTTCGGTAAATTAGGTAAGAGATGATCTCTTCATTACAACACCTTTTTTTACTCTACCCTCAAATTAAAAATAGGTCTGTCGTTGGACTTTTGCACATCTGCAAAAAAAATATCCATTCTGAACATAACTTGTTTGCGCATCAAAAGAAAATATAATTATTACAATTCAAATAAGAATCGTATGTACATAACACAATGCTTATGGTTTAAAGTTTTAAGTTTAACAAGGCACATTAACCGATATAACCCGATTCGCTATGCAGTAAAAATAAAGTTTATAAAACAAAAGCAGTCGAGGAAACCTGTTTGCAGAAATCTCACGATTTCGCGCGGCCGGTGCGTCGGCAGATTTTTTTTACCTTTTTTTACACACATATTGCTAGATAATACACTTGGAAAACACTAAAAATGCTGCAATTTAAATTATTATTTTAACACTCACCTGAATTTTAAACTGGCACAAAACTAAGCCGTATTTTAATTCGATAATTTGCTGATAATGCAATTCACCAGAGTACACTCGTGATCCTAGCGGACATTAGCACTGACAGAGGGGCCAACGTGACAGATGACGACAGACAGCATTTATGTTATTAAGTTGGTGGTAAGTGAAGGCTGTTTTCTGATTTTCTGTTTTACTTTATGGGCGCTTCATTGGTAATATGTTTACCTTCTTTCAATGTCATGTATTTCTACAATTTTAGTTTTTTTCATAGTGGTAAAGTAGTAGTGAATGTATATTTAATTATAAAATATATAATAAAATTCTAAGTAAAGTTGAACGCTATTCTGAATTCAATAAACTCTTGAAATGAACGCAGCCATATTATTGAGCGCGTTCCAGAAAATGATGAGCTAAGGCGATATCTTTTACATTTAATTCTGTTGTTGGAATGCTGAAATAAATAGAATATATTAGAATATAATTTATTGAGACCATTGTAGATTCTTTACTTTCCGATGATCCCCAAATGCTACTTTTAATCCGAGAATCCCACGGGACCTCAATTAACACAGGAAATATCCACGGGAATGAAGTCGCTGGCACAATATAAATCGGTATCAAATAAAGAGAATGGTTACTATACAAAATGTCTAAAGGGTATATACAGTGTAACCATAAGTTAAGCAATATTGTGAATCCGGTGTGTTTAAATTATTGGTGAGCAAGAAAGAGTAATCTATCTATCCATACATAATAAGTGTACGGCTTCTTTGTATGAAAACAAATGATATGTATATAATGATATACACACATCAAAAGTGTCTAGGGATCAAGCATTTTTATTAGTGTCCGACCGAAATTTCGGTTTCGGTTTCGGTTTCGGCCAAGTTTCGGCCAAAAATCAAGTTTCGGCGGCAGTTTCGGTTTCGGCCAAAATTGGCCGAAACTTTTGCCGAAACCGAAACTGATTTCGGAAGTTGTCGTGCACGCTCGCCTAACTTTGTTTCTCGCGGCAACGCTTTGGCGGACGCTGGCGGCCCTGTTCGGGAATTGTCGTGCACCGTTCGGATAGCTCTCTAGCAACACAACTTAGTCAGTGCGCCCGACGCAAACATACTTTAGAGGTTATGTTTTGATGGAACTGTTTACATGTAAGTTTTTGTTTCGTTTCTGTACTTGAATGATTTATATAGTTAAATATTGAGTCAGTAACTTTGTTTTGCTGTTATTAACAAATCAAGTCACATGTAAAAAAGAGATTATAATCTATATCTATACTTATAATAAATCTGTAGAGAGGTCAATTCTGTACATGAAATATATTTCCAAAATAACTATCAGGGGATGATTAGGGATCGATACTGATGCCAAAAATGCAATCAGTAAAATTTTTGTCTGTCTGTCTGTCTGTCTGTCTGTCTGTATAACCGTTATAGAAACAAAAACTACTCGACGGATTTTAACGAAACTTGGTACACTTATTTTTCATACTCCTGAGCTGGTTATAGTATACTTTTCATCACGCTACAATCAATAGGAGCAGAGCAAAGAAGGGAAATGTTGAGAAAACGGGAGAAGTTACTCCATTTTTTAAGCTTCTGTCGCGTGTGCAACCTTAATGGTTAAAGCTACACAGAAATCATTTATGACGGAAATGTTCTCCTTAAAATTATATAAAAAATATCCCACGACAGCATATGTCTATCTTTTATGGTTGACTCACAATAACACCTGTAACTCCCGATAGCTTAGCAGTTCGAAGCTTTCTGATTATTATTCTGCTCCGAAATTTAAAACCACCACAACTTTGCAATGGAACTGGGCAAAAGTAACCCAGTTGCAACAAAATATAATCGAGGCTCAAATTTTAACAGGTTGCGGTGCAGGAGAAACCGTCTTTATTCCATGAATTCCCATAATACCAAATAATTTTCCATTCCAATTTAAAAGAACGCAATTACCAGTATCGGTGCGTTATGCAATGACAATTAATAAGGCTCAAGGGCAGACTTTTCGTGTTGCTAGAGTAGATCTCGGTGTCAGTTGTTTCTCGCATGGTCAGTTGTACGTCGCTCTTTCCCAGTTAGCAGTTCTAGAAATCTTTATGTTCACGTGCCGGACGGGTCAACTTTCAACATAGTTTACCCGGAAGCTTTGCGCTGAAGTATTTTCGTTCTATAGGTACTTAAGCCTCATGTAAACGTGATCTAAACAATATTACCAATACATCAACTTAATAACACACAAGGAGTTACACGCTGACGGAGTCGCGGGCACAGATATTAACAATAATATTGTGCAGTTCGGTATTGCGATATTTTTCAACAGTATTATAGATTGACATATTATATTTCCCTACTAAATTACGAAATTTAATCTGTCTGTTACATCAAAATCACTGAAACGTGAGGAAGGACCATAGGCTTCTTTGTTTTTTACGAAAAACGACCGAAACGTGGACGAAGTCGCGGGCAACAGCTATCTATACTAATAATATAAGGCTGAAGAGTTTGTTTGTTTGTTTGAACGCGATAATCTCAGGAACTACTGGTTCGACTTGAAAAATTATTTTTTAATTAAATAGTCAATTTATAGAGAAAGGCTATAGGCTATATATCATTACGCTAAGGCCAATAGGAGCGGAGCGCCAATGAAGAATGCTTCAAAATCGGGGTTAAATTTAACGTTAGCCCAAAGTAACTATTCCACGCGGACGGAGTCGCGGGCAAAAGCTAGTATTGTAATAAGATTTCAAAATAACAATACTTAGTATTAAATGAAACAGTAACAATTAGTGATTTGATTATTGATAACTGATAAACATTTTGCTATGAGAACTTAATTTGAAAAAATAATAAAAATATTATTAATATTTTTTATATTGTATTAAGTAAATAAATGATTACAACAAAATTAATATACTGTGTTTCCATTTCATGTTCTAATTAATGCAGAATAATGGGTACAATGCACCAAATTTCAGTATTTTAAGGAATTTTATACTTGACCACGTGAGTTTCGGTTTCGGTTTCGGTTTCGGCCGAAACTGAAGCCGCGGCCGAAAGTTCGGTTTCGGTTTCGGTTTCGGCCGGAAAACCAGTTTCGGTCGGACTCTAATTTTTATGCGGATTTCTTGAGATTGAGATGTGGCTTTGTAGTAAATTTATGATTTTATAAATTTTTATGGATCCTTTTTGGTGCATTTCATAATTTGAAACAGGAACTGTTAATCAAATTCGAGTAAAAGATGAAAATCAGCTGTCAATATTTTCCCTATAAAAACATACAACGCATTGAAGACATTATTAGTGCTACTGTTTCCCTACTACTGATTAAAACCAACGTTATTATGGAGCGGCGACGTCATTTAAGCAGGGAAGAAATGCTCAGAGCCGTGGGAATGATAGAAGCTGGTTCCCGGCAACGTACTGTGGCTTTAGCTCTGAATACAAGTCAGAGTGTTATCAGTCGACTTTGGACACGTTACCGAAGCACTGGTACCGTGGCTGAGCGCCATGGAGGACGGTATCGCTGCACCACACGGAGACAAGACCGATACATTCAAATCTTAACTCGAAGAGCTCCAACAATAACCGCCATGATGTTAGCCGTGAGGCTTCATCACTCTTCAGGGAACTTAATTAGCGACCAAACAGTCAGAAACCGCTTGCATGAAGTGAACCTTCATTCCCGAAGACCGCTACGGGTACCACCTATAGCAATGCACAATCGTAGGATTCGATATCAATGGGCTCTTGAACACAGAAATTGGGCAGAAGAACAATGGCGTTTCGTGTGCTTTTCTGATGAGTCTCGTTTTGGTATGAGACCGGATACAAGACGTATACGACACTGGAGAACCCCTGGACGCCAACAGCGATTAAAATCCTGCCAGGAAGTCCATCCTTATAGTGGTGGAACCATCATGGTATGGGCGGGTATTTGGATCGGCGGAAGAACTGAGTTGATTTGGATCAGAGGCAACCTCAACGCTCAAATTTATGCTGAGACGATTGTATCTGACGTCATCGTTCCTCTACAAGTGCAAATCGGTCCCTTATTTCAGTTAATGCATGATAATGCACGACTGCACACCGCAAGAGTTGTAAGACAGACTCTCGCCGCAGCTAACATCAATGTCCTGCTCTGGCCTGCTCAGTCGCCAGACTTGAACCCGATTGAGCATGCATGGGATATGCTACAGAGAAGAGCTCTGCCGAATATGGAGGGTATCCAGTCGCAAGAAGACCTTTTTTTTGTTGTTGCAACGAACATGGGCGGCCATTCCACAGCGTGATTTGGATGAACTCATTTTGAGTATGCCAAACCGATGTTCTTGTGTTGTTAGTGTTCGCGGTAGAAACACGGATTATTAATTGGTTAAGTTACCCAATAAAATTTTAAAGAAAACTGTTATTTCAGTCTTTATTTCGAACTTTAATGTTAGTGGTTCAAATGTCAAAAATCCCTTTATTAGGAAAATGGCAAATTTCTTTATTAATGCAAAGGTGACTTGGTTTATCGTTACTGTGACAAACGAAAACACTTTATTTGATGAATCTTTAAAGAAAATTTTAATTAATATCAATCAGGAGAAAAGTTATTGCAAAAATATATGTTGATCCCTAGACACTTTTGATGTGTGTATATATGCAAGGGTTTTGTAATTCTATGTCTACTGAAACTTATTAGAAATTTTAATACATTGATATCAGTGACCGAGTTTTTCAAATTAAGAAGAACGAAGACAATTTTTGTGTTATTGGCAAGTGATGTAAAAAGTTATTGACCCTCGTAGTGGTGTTAGACGTTTGTTATGATTTATATTAAAAAAACATATGAAACCGATAATTTGGAATCAATTCTTTGAGTCACTTATTTTGAGTTACCTTAAGCCTAGAATATATAATAGGGTTTCCGTTACACATTGTATGTTCTTTTTAACAATTATTTGTATTTCCTGGAACATTTTAATAAATGTATTCCATGTAAATTACTAGCAGTTGCGCGGGGTTTCACTCCCGTGGCCTTTATCACGATAAAACATAACCTTCTTCATACAAAATTTAATCAAAATCCCCTCACTCCCCTCAGTACTTTCGAAAATTACTGCGTTCAAACAAACATACTTTTCTACTTACTTTATAATATTAGTCTAGAAGTCTAGATTAGTCCAGTGGTCCAGTGTAATAAAACTGCCACCTGTTTAACGTTATCCGAAATAAAGCCAAGTCCGATATTTTTTTAAATATTATTATTTTATTGTTGTTTTGCTATTTACAATTAATTTAAGATTATTTTAAGCAAAATGTAGAAATACTAATATTTACAAAACCATCCATACATTATTCATGACTAATTTTTGCATATGTATAGATCCGGCATTATAATAATAATGCTTCAAGTACTTGTCTGTAAGTAGCTGGAGCGCAGCCGACATGGTTATTGTTTTGATTTTTGAACGCTATCGGTTTTCAACCGCCATTTTTCCAGTTGAACTTGAAGATTTCAAAAGAACGTCGAACGCGCAGTGAAAATCTCAGTATTAATAGTTGTCATTTATCTGTGTTTTCGTCTAAACCGCGCGACGGGTTTTGATTAAAACCAATTAGAAACAGTCATAAAATATTTATAAAGGTTTGTTGGTTTAAATTATATCAGTGCTAAGCTTGGTCAGGTCGTTAGTTTAAAATGAAAACAGATCTTTTTGTACAATCTAATATAAAACTAGTGCATTAAAGTCAGTATTTACGATGCTAAATTTAATATAATCATTGTTTTTGATATTTATGAGTTATTCTGACAACGACAGAAACAAATCTGTGTATGCGTCATCATTACAATTTACTGTTTGTCATTACTAGTTGCTGTGAAGATGGAGTCCATAACGGATCGCTTGAATAAGCTGAGAGAAAATAGGATAGCTAGGGAAAAGGCGCGTATTGAAAAGGTAAGTAACAAGTCGGTATGTATTTTTATTGTACGGTACCTCCGTACAATAAAAATACATAGGTACCGACTTTTTTCGTATATACTACTCTTTGGGTATCAAATTAAAGGGCGATTTCAAAAAGGCATGTTTATCGTTAGTGTAATACTTTCAAAAATAAAACTAAGAGAAAGTTTAATAATATGGACTTAGCTCTCTTACTTTCTGAATCCAGTAGGGTGGGGTGCCAATGTGACATGATCGGGAAAGCTAAAAAATTGTTAATTGTTATTTTAACAAAAAGTTGAAAAAAAAAAACAGGCACCCATCCCAAAAAAAATATGTTCAACTAGGTCCTGCCTGCTTGTCACTTTTTAAAATAAAAATGTGCTTGTTTCTTGCATTTCAGTTGAGCAGTTGGGTTTTTTAGATTTTATTATATTAGAATATTCTCCTTCTAGGCACATAAGATTCTGAACACCTAGTTATCTATACTAATATTATAAAGAGGAAACCTTTGTATTTTTGTATGTTTGTATTGAATAGGCTCAAAAACTACTGGACCGATTTCAAAATTTCTTTTACCATTAGTTAGAGGGATTCTTCCGAATCCGTATAGGCTATATTTTATCCCGGAAAATAGATAGGATTTTTCGTGGTAGTGAAAATTGTGGAGTAAGGCGTCGAAAAAACTGCCGTACGTTAACGATTCTCGCGAACGCTGCCTATATTTAATATAAACATTGCACCCGTGCGAAGCCGGGGCGAGTCGCTAGTGTTTTATAAATTCAGTTAATAAAACTCATTACTAATTTCAGTTAAGAGAGTTGAATCTCAAAAAGTATAACAAGGAAGAACCAACAAAAGCCTCTATGTCTAACCTTTCTACCATCAACAAATCTACAAAATCAGAAGTTAATTTAAAAACGGGGACTCTCAAAAATAATTTCCATGTTAACGGAACTACTAAGAAACCAATATCAGTACCAACACTGAAACCGTTGACTAAAGAATTGACAAACTCTAAAACTACTGGTAATGTACAGAAAACTGTTTCAAAAGGTACAAATTCTAGCATTCCTAAAGCAACTTCTTCTTCTAATGTTACAAAGAAACTTGCTTCAAAGCCTGCTAATACTACAAATAATGACAGAAAACTTTATGCTCCAATAACAACTGAAAAGAAAACAGAAAATAATGGAAAAAAGGTGACACATGTCAGTCACTTACCTAAAACTGATAAAAAAGTGGACAGCAGCACTGCTTTGAATGCTGAGAAGAAACAAAACTTTGCTATAAGAAAGACTGACAGTGTCACAACTAATTTGAAGTTAAGACAAAGCCTTGCGGTTACAAATGACAAGCCTAAGCCAGCAGCTGGCAGAAAATCAATGATCCCACAAAGCTCTTCTCAATCCACATCGCAATGTTCAGTCTTTGAACGCTTGTATAAACCAAAAGCTGTCCCAACTACTCATGTAAGTGAGGTAGAAAAACTTCGCAATGATCCAAGCTATTTGAAGAAAGCTATTCACAATTCTGCAATTATTTTGAATAAGCGACACACTGTCTTTGAACAATGCAAACCAAAAATAGTTCTCCCTATTCGTCGTTCTATATCTGCTGTACACTTCAAACGTATTGGAAAACAGGAACTCGGTAACTGCATCCACAAATGGTCTTCTATTGGTGATAAATTGAATAACGAGCACTTAAAACATATCAACGAGGATGAAAATATTAAAGCAGACAAAGTTGTCTCTGCTATAAAGAGCGAAAGAAAGAAAGTTACATTCATGACTCCAATGTCCAACTTAAATACACCAAGACCAGAAGAATTGCAGGCGCGATTGAAGTCCTGGCTCCAGAAGAGAGGAAAATCCTTAGACTCGTATCATCATTTACAATGTTTCGGCTTACATCACTTACCGCACACAATTAAGTTTGAGCACAAGCTGTTTGACGAAGAGAATAAGGAAAACATAGCATTAGAATCTGACAGCGATGATGATTCTTACACTGAAAATATGAATGAAGTAGGACCGAGTTCTTGTGAGAAGTGGAGATCGGCTAGTTGTGTTAGCGACAGTGTTGACTTTAACGAGTCACATGGCAATGATACTACGATGACTCCTAGCGATGTTGTCAACGAAAATGATGTAGTTATTCATGCTTTGAGGGATCTTATTGAGGTGCTGCAAGAGGTAAGTCTTTTAATATAGTATTAATTATTAGTATTAATTAGTTTAATGTAGTAGAATTTTTTGTTTTTTTTTTTTTCTCACCATCCATAAAGTAATGCTATGCAAACTCTTTCTCACTGTGAAAGGCTAAATGTTTTGATTTTATAGAACTCTTTTAAAAGCATTGGTTAATAAAACGGATATTTAATTGAGTTCTTAATTGGATATTATACTTTAGTAAACATTTTGAAGGAAGGAACTTTTGTTAAATGGATGTCATGGGTAGATAGTTCATGTTTATTATTTTTTCGTAAATATATAATCTAATAATTAAATAACATAACCAGCTTATAACATTCCAACTGCTGGCATAAGGGCTTGCTCTCTATGAGAGGGAATGAACCATTATCCACCTTGCGGGCTAGTGCAGGTTGGTGGATAGAATAAAATAGAATATACTTTATTGTACACCAAAAAAACACACCTATTTGGATGTCACATGTCTGGGGTTTTCAGTCCTAGACATGTGTCGGTTTACTCACGATGCTTTTCTTCACCATTTTGAGATGATGAGTGGTGATGATGAAAATGAAATGAAATCATGTGCCTGACTGGGTTTTTACATAATTTTAATGATTGATTTTTTATGTAATTTTTAATTATTATATGGCTTTTGCCTGCGACTTCGTTCGCGTGGGAGGTTGTTTCCGCGTAATTCCCGATCCCGTGGGAATTCCAGGATAAAAACTATCCTATGTTATTCCCAGGGTCCTAGACTATGCCCATACCAAATATCATCTAAATTGGTTTAGCGGTTTAGGCGTGAAAAAGTAACATACAGACAGACAGAGTTACTTTCGCATTTATAATATTAGTATGGATATTGTTTCCTGAAATTATTCTATTCTATTACTTAGTGTCTTTATAATAATTTATTTTAGTATACTTAATATATTAAAAATAGTTATTCTCTGATAGATTTTTGTAACAATTTATGATTGTGGCAGGGTTTCGACTGGGAACAATGCGCTCGCTGGCTGCGCGCTATCCGGGAGAGATATCCGTTGGTACTGAAGTATTTTGAGTACTGGCAGTGTCGAGCCATCCTTGATGATCGCAGAGGAGACTTGCCCGCCTCTGTGCAGTGCTGGGAAGAGGCGATCGCCAAGGGTATTGAGGTAAGTGTCAATATTATTCCTGTTTTTTTTTTCTTATTGGTTACTAGCAGTCGAGCAGGGTTTTGTTGCTGTGAACTTTATCACTATATTTTAATAAAAACATAACCCTTTTAGAATAGATTAATTTCTCCCGTATTAGAAAAGATTCCTCCTGACCGTTTTTGGTCATTGTGGCCATTCTCAACAGAATTTCTAGATTAGCTAAGTTGGACAGGTACATAGACCTTCTCCGGTGCAGGTTAGTGGATGTCGCATATCCACGGATTTGTCGCTTCTAGAACCTTTTCCTTCACTGTGTAATGTGCCTGCCTGGTTGGAACCCACACCCTTATTATAACTCTGATCATGTCTTGCCTCGTGTCTAATCGTGTAACAGTCGCAATAACAGTATTATTATTATGAGCCTGTGCTATCTCCCATTGCAGGCAAAGGCTCCTTCCATCTTTCGTGATCTAACGTGATAGTAGGCCAATTCTTTAAAAATAAGTTTAGTTCATCTCGTCATCTCATTCTGGGCCGCGCTGTCGTTTCCTGCCAGTTGGGTCTCAGTGATTATTTTGGCACATTACTTCGCCGAAATGTGGCAGATACGACTAGCCCAAACTCAAACTCGAAAATATCATATAAGCTACGGCTTAAAGGCGAAGATTCGTGTTCGCGTTGTCACGATAAAAATTCGTGTTCGATCTATGACGAAGTGCTTGGCCACATCTAAAAAAAAAAAGCTACGTCGCGATAATCTAGAACGTCGCGATAATTGATTTCGCGGGAAACATGGACGAGGCGGTTGCGCTGTATCCTATGTCTGTATCACATAGTGGATAAAAATAATTTACTGCATCTTTATAATTAGAATATGAAAGGTAAAAAATAGGAATAAAAGTAAAAAAGTCTACTAAAGCGGGCGAAGTGTGTCGCGACAAAACCCTTTGATGTGCGGCAATTTACCGACAGCGGCGCGAAGGGCATTCGTATTCGCGAAGTTGATTCGCGATAGGACGAATTCTTTGGATAACGCAAATCTTCGCGTTATCACGATAGTGTGGCCCCAGCAATAGGCCTACATGGGCACTTATAAAACGGCAAAAGTTAGTGTCAAGTTCCATTTTAAATTGAAGGTAGCAATATTAACAATTATAATAATTTTCGTCTCATTCCAGCATTCAGTGGTAGAGGCAAATCTGGATCAGCTGCTGGACAAATTCATGCAGCTCAAGATTAGTCCCACCAGTGGGAAACATCGCCAGGCCAATCCCAAGCTAGTTGACGTCAAGAATGTGTTTAAAAGCACTATCATCCGATTTGCTGTTCAGAAAGCTAAATTGTAAGTATTCTAAAGGTATTTAAAAGCGTCAATAGCCCAATGGTTAAGGTCGCGCCGGACTTGTGATCGAGAGGTCGCCGGTTCGAGCCCGGGTGGGGCCTTTTTTTATTACACTATTACCGTGAACCCACTCCAGACACAAGCATATTTAGCTTAGTTGGAGGGGTTAACAAGATTGCTAGTAATGTGAATTCTACACAGGGCCGGATTAACCATTAGGCGGAGTAGGCAACTGCCTAGAGGCCCCGCATCAACTAGGGGCCCAGGCCCAGTGCACGCACCAAGAAAACATGTTTCTTCGAACGAGAATTTGATGTACGTGTGAACTTAGGGACCTTACTGTTATCTCACAAAATACAAATCGTTAGATTTAGTAGTAGAATTAATACAATTTTAAAACAAATCTGGGAATAAGTAAACAAATATATTAAAAACCACAGTCCTTAATGTGCGTTTCCTCAGTTCACACACGATTTGGTCAGTCAAAGTAAGAAAAGGGGCCCCGAGAATGCCATTGCCTTAGGGCCTCTGACAGGGTTAATCTGGCTCTGATTCCACCCACATTGCTACTAAAAAAATGAAAAAAATATTAAGTAACCTTTTACAGTGCTGTGTCATTGTCTCACATGGTAGCGTAGCATTTTGTGTGTGTTCTTCACTAATTTTCTTACGCGTCATGAGACACCGCTATTATATTTATTTTCTTTCTCACAGAAATGCATCTTTAATCTGTAATGAGCCAAATGAAAAAAAAATGCATTTGAGATTGAGACAGTCATTTGAGGCCTGAAAGGCCAAGTTTAATGTGTGTGTTTAAGTCAAATTTTATACTAGCTGTGCCCACCGTTCGCGTGGGAGTCGATATTACGACACTAAACAAAATAAATATTATATGTTTCATTTATTTTGAACAAAGGTTCAGCGTTATAGATATTAAGCGTGGCGTGAAGAAGTTTCTTCCACAGCTAATTTTTCCTCTTTCTCTAGTGATAGTCTCATTATGATAAGCCTGGACACACAGACAAAAATTGGTTGTGTTTTAATATCGTGTAAAAGCTATAAGCAGTGGAGCAAACAGTTATTTTCAAATCACGGACAGTCATTTAATTATTCTTTACATGTATAGATATAGATTTAGAACAATGCATAACCCAACAAAAGCTGTTTAATTTTATCGAACTAGCTATAACATTATATGTAGAATAGATTGATTTTCAATTAAAACGTTAAGGTCAATATTATGTCCAGAACGCGGATAGATCACTGGCTTATGTCAGTGGTAACCTGTTTTTACTCACTGAAGTCAGAACATAGAATATTTTGAAAATAACTTTGATCTTAACTGAACTTCTAAACCACCAGCAGATTGTATTTTTTTAAAAATTGTATAAGGGATTCCCTGAATATATCTACCAATTTGTGTTATGTAGGCCTAATAGATTCGGAATAAAATGGCTTTGGCATATGGACGGACAGACAGACATACATCAAGTATCTATAAGGGTTGAATTTTTTGCCATTCGGCTATGGAACCCTAAAAAAATTGTCAGCTATTTTTTTACTATTCATTTCTTACAAATCGGTTTAAAAGTAAGTCGTCAACAGGTATGAAGATGTCTCTGAATGTTGGAAAGCTATAAAGGAAAAGATTTGGTGGTCCTAAACTAAGAATGAATAAACTTAATGTGTGCGTTGGCTTGTGGCGAATTGTGAAGGTGGGCGAATGTTATATTTTGTCCTCTTAGTGTTAGTGTAAAGATTATAGCTTTTTGTATAGTACAAGATTTTTGAGTTAACCAACCGTCTGATCTACCAACATGACGTCATTGTTATCCGGAAATGTATTTAAAAGATTGGCAGCATAATGCTCTTTGGCAAAGATCGTGCCAGTCCTCTGGACGAGTTACGCAAGATTCCTTGATAGGAGACACGCCGTAGTTTACTGGATTTATATTCCCGAAATTATATCTGACGAACTCGGAATTCAAATAACTCTGATATCCAGATTTCTAGATATTTGAGCTCCCTAAAACTCGAGATTTCGTAACTTTGTTATGAAATCTCGAGTTTTAGGGAGCTTCTTTATGTTATGCTATAACATTGTCATTTTGATTATTTTGACATCTATTGTCATCTAAAATAATAGACTATTGAATACTTAATTATGCTTATAATTATAACGCATAGCAGTAGGTACATAGTCTACATACTCTTAGATATCATGATATTTTTCCTAAAAGTAAAGTTACTAACTACTAATAGTAAGTACGCTACTTCATGTTCATTCGAAAATCGTTCATTTTTTTAATCCTAATATGTTTAAAAACGCGTCCAAAACTTGCTTAAATGTCTAGATTTGTCAAAGGAACAAAAAATCAATATTATTTGTTTGTACACTAGTGTTACAATACCAATAAATGCTAATTTTGATTTCAGACGCCAATCAACACACGCCGATGCCCCGAAGTACACAATAACTCCAGTAAGACGCAGTGGCAGGCTTAGTACACACTGTAGTGCAACGAAACGCACTCCGTTACAAGTGTGCACCACCATCAGACAAACAGACGAGCTGGCCTTAGAAGAAAAACCTGTATTCGTACCCAATGAGAGTTTGTATGCCTCACCATAGTGTTAAAGATATATTTTTTCTTATTTATAATAGGGCCTTGTCAAAATAGGTCCTATGAGAACTTGCTCCTGGGTTAAAACTTACAAGAAAATCTTAAGGCCTGTAGCGTTGGGAGAGAAACTTTTATTTGTGCCCAATGGGAGTTTGTATGCCTCACCTTAGACTGAAAGATGTCTTTTTTCTTGTTTATAATAAGGCCATGTCGAAATTTGCCCTAGGATAAAATGTCAAAGAAAATCTTAAGTCCCTGTCTAACTGTATGCCAAGGTTTATTAATTGCTGTACAGGCTTTAAGACGTGAAAATGTAGCAGACATACTGACAGACAGAGTTTCGTTTATTATATGGACCTGCATTTGACTTTGACTGCTGTTAAAATAATGATTAATTGATAAAGGAATATGCATTGCATGTATCCTCTAAGAAACTATATACCTATTCATTCTAGATTTTGAGGAATTGGTTTTTAAAGTAATAATGTACAAATCCATCTCGTTTTTACTACCGGTCTATTAGACGTACTGCAGGGTAATCCACACTAGGTTGATATACCATCTTGTCGTACCAAGCGTTTCTCCTCCACATTTATTGTGAGCACAGCCAAGGTATGGAACTATCTGCCTGCTTCGGTGTTCCCTACCACATATGACCCGTCAGCCTTTAAAGCAAGAGTGAACAGGCATCTTCTCACGTCCCAACGTAGACCTGATCTTTCGTTTACCATCAGGCGTGACCAAGGTCAAGAGCGGGCTTATCCATAATATAAAAAAGGAAACTATTTTATTTAAACGATTTTTAACAACCTTTTGAGATTGCTATGGAAAAATCTGTCAAAATTTCAAATTTCCACAATTCATTAACGGAAAACCGAAGAGGCTAGATTAAAAGAGAGCAGGACTTAAACTTTACAACATACATATTTTAAAATTCTGTTTAAATAAAATTATTTACTTTGATATACAGAATTAAATCAGGCGGGAAATCCATACCTAACTAATACTTCACCAAAATATCTAGTGTTAATTCCTTCAAGAACAAGATTATGAATCTTGCATGCAGTATGCAGCACCACCCTCCCGCCTTCAAATATATGCCTATGCAGAAGGGATGTAATAAAAAACACTACATGCAAACAAACCCTTATTAAACAGTTGACGAGTCAACATCGCCTGATGATGCTCCGTGGAGGGGCGAAACACGTGTCGATTGTGGTTTGCTTGCATGTGGTATGTTTATATGCATGCATGTGGTATGTTTATATGCATGCATGTGGTATGTTTATATGCATGCATGTGGTATGTTTATATGCGTGCATGTGGTATGTTTATATGCATGCATGTGCATATATTTGCGGGTGTGAGAGCGGTGCTTCATACTGCATGCAAGATTGGTCATCTAATTCTTGGCGGAATCAACACTAGACATTTTTACTGAACTATTAATTTGATTTACTTTGTACATTGTCACTATGTATGCAAACAGGACGGGACTTACACGCTATGCATAATTCTTTATGAAATAAACATTGTTTTAACTGCAATTCAAATTATGTTGACCAGTGCTATGTATATTATAGGTGCTCTTGAGGGGTAAACAAGTGGTTAGAAAATGTAGTAAAAATGTTGACATTCTGCCGTTAAACTTGACATAATATTCATCCACCATTAATTGTATAAAGAAAAGCCGAAGTCTTCTGTCTGTTTCTCCGCTTAATTCTTCTAAAATGCGTTACGAATTTATATGGATCTCACTAAAAGAGAGACCGTAAATCAAGTAAGCTTTGGGACCCATAATCTAAGAGAACTATTGCTATTAATTTCATTATGCGACAACAAAATAACGAAAGTTTCCATTAAAATAAATTACATTTCTCATTGTAATAATGTTTATAAATGTAAAAAAGTCTGATAGTTTAAGAGTGACATTTGTGAAACACTAGCAATAATCGCGCGGGGCTTCGCCCTTTTGAACTATGTTAAAAACGTAACCCTCTTTTTGCAGTCAGATAACATTAACATTACTCAAGCTTCAAGCTAGGTACTTACAAAGATAATTTCGTCCAAATCCACCAAGTACTTTCGAAGATTAATATAAAATAAAGGTAAAGTTTTCAGTTTCCCAGTTAAAAGTCTCAAACACTTTTTACAGTGTTTGAGACTTTTAACTGGGAAACTGGCGACCACTGGCAACTAACTCTCTTTAGCTTCGCAATAAAGTGAATTTCGCAATAGTGCAGAAAAGTAAGCCTAAAAGGTATTTTCTGCACTCCTTTTCTATTATCTTTAACTTTAACAGTTCTTCCCCTATTAACAACATTTACAAATTTTAACCAACCTTTACAAAGTTATTGCTTCGCGTATTAATATGCAGATTCTTTTACACAGGTGAAAGATATTTTTTACATCAGTCCAGTAGTTTTGAGTTTAACAAATAAAACAAAGTTTATTAGATGAAATAACAACAACGGGTTATGTAGGTACTTCTTTTGCTCAAATAAAACAATTATGATGAGATGTACACAGTTTTATAATTAGCTAGGACAGCCGTAAGACCACGATAAGAGAAAACAATCGTAGAACTGAAACCATTATGCTATTCGATTTTAACTGAAAAATTAGACTTATTAACACCATTGCTGCTTATATTTTACAAAGAAAACTGTATCATTTTTGAAGAAATTGTTGACCACCAAAAACATTTTCAATTAAAAATGTTTTTCCTAGTAGTTTTTCATGTAGAGCCAAGATTCTAACTCTAGAAGTCTACACAAACTCTTTACCTTACTCAAAATATGTGGCGTGTGTAAAATCTATATTGTCATTTTAATTACACCATATGTCAGTTGAATTATACCATAATAATTATATTAAGTGGAAATTTAACAGTAGTATAATGTTTTCGGTTTTAGCTTTTGTGCATAAATACCAACAGCTGTTCATATTTGCGGAATCTTTTATGTCTCTAGAGAACCGCCAGGTCCCGCATTTGTGGGAATTATACGCCGTATCATTTTAATGATTTATATTTTTTTTTATTGTAAACCTTAACATTTTTCAAAGAATGCAAACAATATAAAATAGTGTGCAAGTAGTAAACAAAGATCATAAATAATATTAATTTTAATAATAATAAATACATATGTACATACAATTCTAAAATAATACAGTAATATATATATCAAATTTAGAATTGAGACTGAAATGAAAAATATAATGTACCACCCTGCTGTCCTCTATTAATATTAATACTAGGTATACCTCCAGAATTCTAAGAACTTTTTCACTTCTGGTATATAGAAATAACACCTCTTATTATAACCCTATCGTTAGAATGTGTCGCCTTTATAATGAAATATCGAAAGATACCAGAATTAGTATTGACATCTTCGATGCTCGTACCACAGCTTTTAAAAGACTTGTAAGTGCTCTTACTCTCTGTTAATGTTAATGCTTTAATATATATGCTTAACACTGTTTTACACTAATTTAGTTTTTAAACACTTTTTCTGTAACCTAATGCTTGTAGTTAAATTTATATTTCTTTTTTGTTGTTGTCATGTTGTGCAATTACGCTCTGGGTCACAATCAGCCCAAAACATATTATGTGTATTTGTTATAATAAGTGGATTGTAACCTGTTGTAATTGCCTTGAGAATAAATAAATAAATCAAATTGGTACTAAGTATTTAAAAATTTTCAATCTAGATAAAGCTAATAGTTATTTGAATTTAATTAATTGTTATTGTAACCCCTTAAATGTGTAATACCGCTAAGTAATAAGTACCTAATTTTAAACTAAGACCTGTATTGTTACACATCCTCTTAGTAAGCACACAAAATCATATGAATGTTGGTAATATTTGAGCATGCCTGACTTTTATGGCTAGTCAATCAATAAAAACTATTTTATTTCATATAGGCACATGGGCTCTTATAAAACATTAGAAGCTAGTGTAGTTTCCTATGGAGAAGAACCAGCACGAAATTTCCATGGTTACTCTTTTAACCGATTCCGTGCGGAGGTCTTTTTAGCAATCTTTAGTGCCTGGCGTCAAACAAAAATTTCGTGATGCCTCTGGGGCACCAAGCGCCAGAGACTTTGATGATTCCCCTGGGGAATCATCCGCCATGAATTGTAAATTTTAGCTTGTTCTCGTGTTTCCACTTGAGAGAGTCGTTTGCCATTGTGTATCGAACGTAATCAGTCAGTAAATTCGTTCAGTGCATTTAAAAGTGACGATCTGTGTGTTTTTATGGAAATGGAAGGTAATTGACTAATTTATTTTAGGTGTTGTAAACCTTTTTGCATTATTTTATGGATGTATTTATTCAAGAGTGTTATATAGAATTTGTTCACGTACTATTTGAGTTTGCAGCGAGGTGATATTTATTTATTATTTATGTAGGGAAACAATTTTAAATGCGCTATTTTGATGGTAAAATTGTTTCTCTACCAAACAATGTAATATAGAACATATAACTGAATGGGAAGTCCGAATCTAATGAATCAAAAATATTCTACTCGTACCTACAAACACTTACATGATTATGAAGCGTTTTATTTGGATAACAATGTAAATGTATTTTATTGATAAAAAATATCTATGACTATCTACTTAAAAATGTGGATTTTTGTTAAGCGTTTAATTGACAACCTTTTTATTTTGTTGTAGAGTTACCCAGAAAAAAAATGAAATATATTATTATAGGCCGGCGAACAGCGCAAAAAATGGGTAAAACCCATTGTTTGTTAGGTCGCCGATCCGCCTCGCACTCTTTGTAACCCCATCATGTTTTGAGGCAAAAGAACCTTATGATAAAAGCATTTAATTTTTTGAGAAACATTCCAGAAAGTTGGCTGTTAGAATTATAATCAATAATAAAATGTGACTCGACAACTTGGTTTACAACCCCTGAAGTCTGATAATTTACGAAATTACTTGAAACGAACACTGTGGGTATGATATCGGTGACAAATAAAGACACTTATATTTACGGGACTCTTTTGACAAATGTCGTTTTAGCCGAGTTTTTATGTTTCAGTTTTGTATCCTCTCGGGCACCATATGCCATACGCAATATATTTACATGGTGCCTGTGCGGCATCATCCGCACGGAAACGGTTAATGCATTCCACAAGCATACAATTTTGATCACTGAAGTGGAGAAACAGGCAGACAAAGACTTGTACTATTTAGATTTAGTTAACTTTACTCCATTTCCACATTGATAGACAAAGCATTTTAGAAACTCTTGTATTCCTCAAGGAGCAAAGGTATTTGGTAAACTTAATATATTCAAAAATGTTATGATATCAAATATTATGCATGCATCTGACAATAATTGTAGACCAATCATGTTATTATTAGTTTTAACGATTTTACTAATTATTTGTTCCATTAGGTATAATTAGTGTGTAAATATTAATTTTCGCTTCTGGATAAGCAAATTGTACCTATAAAAAATTATTTTTTCATCACCAAAGTACGCTTAGACCTTCATGTTATTATTTCTTTCTTTTTCTGTTACTTCTAACGAATAAAAGACTTATATTTTTTTAATATATTTTTTTTGTTTTACTTTACACATTTTTTGTCAATTTGATCAATTTCATGGAATGTACAGTTTTTGTAATACAGTACGCGTCGTTCCCTTTCAATTGATACGCCCACAGATCATATAAACACAAAAAATATGGCAAGGAGGCGTGGCGCTTGCAAACGCATCTGGCCTCAAAGCGTGTTGATGCCAGTTTCGGCCATTAGTTAGGGATGTGACATTGTACATAAGAAATCGATTTTTAAATAATCGATTATCTATTTAGCATGAAAAATCGATTAATAAATAATCGATTTTTCTTAAGAAAATAATTGATTTTGTTATATTAATCGATTTTTTCCTAATTTATCAATTAATTTCAAAATAAACGCCAATAATATTATATCATTAGATTTATTTATTTTAAAAATAAACAGAAATATTAAGTTTTTCAATTCAACGCGTATATTTTTTCTTTATGTATCACTGATTACTCGAAGACGGCTCAACCGATTTGGAAAATTCTTTGTGTTTGAAAGGGTATATATACTTCAAAGTTGGTCGCATTGTCACCAAATCAGGATCTGATGATGGGATTTTGGAGAAACCAAAGGAACTCTTCAAATATTATAGGCACACCTGCGGGCCTAGACAAAATCCATTTTCTGTAAGCGTTAACGCCAACGGAAAAATTAAATTGTATGGTGTTGACATTTGCTAATCACATGTCACGTAATTGTCACGTGTTAGTAAATGTCAACTCCATACAATTTAATTTTTCCGTTGGCGTTAACGCTTACAGAAAATGGATTTTGTCTAGGCCCGCTGATTTGAGTATTTTTTATATGTAGTAACTTGTGTAGTTGCATTCGAAAAGTACTGAAACTACTCAATATATAAGTAGGAATAATAAGTATTTCATGGATTCCGCTTCGATTACTTGAATATGGTTATTAGGCACAATATGCTCGTCACAATGCATATGGTGAAGTGAGCTGATGATGAAGTACCAGGAGAACTCCTCAACAATTAACGGCCTAGCTTTGGGAAAAGCAATATTTTGTAAAAGGTTATAAGTAGTTGACATTTAGACTTTTGTAACAAGGTAAATTATAAATCGACCAACCAAAAAGAGTGAAAAAACGAAAATACAAAACTAAAGACACCGACTATCGAAATTAAAGTTATTTTTCACTTTGCAGTGTTTTTTGGAAGCCGGTTTATTTTTTTTTTGGTAAATCGTTTTTATTTACATATATAATCTACACAAATTAAAGTTTTATAACAATCAAATTATAAAAAGTTTCAATTAAATTTTTTCACACAAAATCAACAAAATTGTTATTCAAATAGAAAAAAACAAGAAATTTTAGAACATTATGAATGACATATATGTCGGTAAAATAGTACAGTTCGTTGACTAACTCCATCTAGTGAATGTTTGATTAAATGAATCAACTAAACTGTTTCAAAAGCACAGAAGGAATGCCATCATAGATGCACAGATAGCGTTAATGTAGTATTATGGAGATAGTATTCTTTGGTAGTTCGTGTTCCGGGCTCCGGGCCAGAAGACCAAACTTAATGTTGGGGGTTGCAGATGAAAAATCGGTAATAATTGATTGAATGATTAAAAAAATCGATTATTAATCGATTATTCATAAAAATAAAATCACGATTCGATTTTTCTTTTATTAAAAATCGATTTTAATCGATTATTTCCATAATACAGCTGGACAGCTGGGAATTGTCTTCCCAGTTGTCACCAGGGTGACAATTTGTGCCGACTGTTCCCTTTGAAAACTGACTAGAGGGGACAAATGGGAAGTCTGTTTCACAGTTGTCACCGAAGCAGAATGTTTCCAACTCCTCTTTGTATTATCACAAAAGTCGATTCACCCGAACTGGAACATGCACTATTTCCAGACATTATTAAATCTATGGTAATTACATTTTTTTTCTGGGAAGGAATCGTAGTAAATGTCACCAGCGACTCGCCAGCGATGTGTTCCGTCGCTTCTTCGCGCGCGGCGTCGAGCATGTCGCTGGCGTCCCTAGACCACGAAGTGTCCTCCAGCCCAGACTGAAACAGAGTTAGAAGCAGAGTACCCACCCGAGCCACGCGCCCAGCGACGCCTGCGATGATGAGGTGATGACAGATGATGAAGAGGAGGCGAAACGATACTGCCTCGACTCGCCACGCACCCCACGTGTACGTTTGTCGCAGGGTCGGGACAACGCGAGATCGCCTACGCATACGAATATGGAGGTAAGTGGTCCAGCCCCCAGTCACAGCCGCGAGTGACGCGGCCCAGGGTGGGAACAGGGGCATGAAACGGGAGCGTTACCCGCCCCTGGTAGGGGAGCGGCTACCGGACTGGGCACGACACTTCCGTGCTATCGCCACTCAGCTGGGTCAGCCACCTAATGCTCGCCCATATGACGCCGGCATCTGTTTTACGCCGACGTCAGGGGACTAGTATAGATGGATCCAGCGATACCTAACCAAACTAGAAGAGGAGACAGGGCTCAGCTGGTCCTCATACGGGGGCTGCCTGCCGACACTGATCCCAAATTACTGCTCCTACTTTCCGTGATGTAAACGTACCGACAACCGATCGTATTGAACTTCTTGGGTTACACTAACTTACACCTTCAATTTTGGTCCGTTTATCGAGGCTAAGGCTCAAGTTGGGAATTCTAGCAAAGGTGTAACGGTACTTCACACCGGAACAGCTGCTTTATCTGTACCAAGCCCAGGTTCGGTCGTTTATGGAGTACTGCTCTCATCTTTGGAATGGATCTGCCAAATACCAACTTGACGCGCTTGTGTTATCCAGAAACGGGCCAAGAAACTCATTGGCAACGACGCACTGGTCAAGTCAAAGCTCCAGAGCCTTGAACATCGACGCCGAGATGCAAGTCTATCGGTTACATTTCGGTGAGTGTGCGATGGAATTACACAATCTAATTCCGTCAAGCCCGTTCCATCATCAGACTACAAGACAAACGGCGATGTGCCTTCGTTACATGGTGGATATCCTACAAACACGCATAAAACCTTTTGGGAATACTTTCATTGTGCGTACGGCTAAGGAGTGGAATTCCCTGCCGTAGTCTGTGTTTCCCGTTAGCTATAACCTGAGGGGGTTTTTAAGTCAAGACTGAATAGATTACTTCTAGGTAATCGTGCTCCATCTTCGACCACATCATCACTTACCATCAGATGCTGGTCAAACGCGAGCCTATTATCAATAAAAAAAAATAAAAAAAAACGCGTATAGGTTTGATGAAAAATAATATTTTTAGTTTCTGTTTCATGTATGGGAAGCCCCCCTTAATTTTTTTTTTTTTTGTATAAAATCCGGAAGCGGTTCACAGAATACATCTACTTACCACGTTTCACACGTGTAGTCCTATAAGTTTTAGAATAAAATAGCTGTGACATACGGACAGACGACATAACAAAATAAGGGTTCCTTTTTTTGCCAACCTACGGAACCCTAAAAATCACTTGAAATTAAACAGATTTTTATTCATTTCTAGCTTCTGCTCGCGACTTCGTTTGTGTGGGAGGTTTTCCCACGTTAATCCGGATCCCGAGGGAATTAAGGGATAAAAACTATCCTATGTCCGTCCCAGGGTCCTACACCATTCCCATGTCAATCGGTTCAGCGGTTAAGGCGTGAAAAGGTAACAGACAGACAGATAGACATACATAAAGACAGACGGACTAAAAACGAAAGTAACTCTTACTTTCGCTTTTATAATATTACTAGCGACCCGCCCCGGCTTCGCACGGGTGCAAAGTTTATATTAAATATACTATAGAATGTCTTTGTATACATCGTTGACAGCCTTTTTGTCATTCGACATACATGTTCTCTTTAGTAATTACTCTTGAAAGTGCGACACAATTTACCATGGGAAAAACATTCAACGCTCAAATCTAAGCAACATAGGCACGCGCGCCGTGCTTCCGCCGGCACCGCGCGGCAACCGCTATGTCCTTGCATTTTAAATCTGTAATATCTTCGAAACTATTTAAATTATATTCTGTAAAGGGCAATATTGATTTATATTAAATGCACAATATATTTATTGTACTTAATTGGATAAGGATTAATGCTGTATTGCTTAAAATCGCTTCGTAAAATATGCTCGTATTTCTCGTAAAAAGTAAAGGATAAAAAATGGTTGTTGTGGGTTATCTATAAGAGATAGACAGATGCCATCGAGGACATTTTTGTTGACCTTTTTAAGGTGTACAATACTGTAGTACATTATTTTGATCTATCTCGCAGGGTTCAGCCAGCGTTTGTAAAGCAAGCGCAAAAAAATGTGTTTATTTGCAACATCACATTAGAAACCTCAAAAATTATCAGTGTTTCTCTACTATATTATGCATGTTATATACTTAAAAACCTTCGTATTGAGTTACTCTTTCTATTGAAAGAAACTGCATCAAAATCAGAATCAGAATCGACAGACACAGGGAAGCGACTTTGCTTTATACTATGTTAAGAAGAAACAAACCTAAATATTTTACTTATATTTCTTTGGAACATTAAGTAAATGAAAAAAAAAATAAAGGAAAAATTAAAGAAACAGAAATGTTCTACTTTTGGTTTTGCTGAACAGTTTAATGATTGGTTGGGAATTATAATTTATCTCAAATGCTATATCTGCTTCAATAGATAAAACTGCCAAAGCTGAAAGTCTTTCTTGACCCATAGTATTTCTTCAATAATTTTTAATTGATTTTAATTTGTCATACCTTATTAATTTACTTTCGGCTTTGAGGCGCGAGGCTCTTTGCACGCCTTACGCCGCCTCTGCTTAGAAGTTACAGTGCCACAGACAGATACACACGTTAAACTTATAACACCCCTCTGTTTCCGTCGGGAGTTAAAAAAAGGACTAGAAATGTGTGTAGAATTTACATTTCTAGCAAAGTTGTTAACCCCTCCAACTAAGCTAAATATGCTTGTGTCTGGAGTAGTTTCACGCCGTTCACGGCAATAGTGAATAGTGTAATGGGTGGCCGTAGGGATCGAAGCCGCGACCGCTATCACACAAATCCGTCCAAGAGTCCTCCATAAATCCTCAATGGTAAAACGTGTTTATATTTAGACAATATTATTCAGTTACATGTAGCAAATTGTGATATTTTATAGGAAAACGTAATTCGTTCAGTAGACATCAGCGATGGGTGTGCGGTATATATTCTAAACTAACAACGAGTTAAGAATACCCAACATTACAGAAATATTACACTGTCGGCTGGTGACGACGTACCCAAGGGCTGGCTATTTCTTTGGCCAAAGGCTAAGCATTGCCATACAATGAGGCCGCCAGTCTCTTGGGTACGTTACCCTGATCCACAGAGTACTTTTGTATCTGATCGTTTTTCTGTAGCAGAGAGTAATAAATCACCGTGATCCTTTTTCTATAGCAGAGCGTAATAAAACACCGAATATTTGTGCCAGCGCCATCTAGTTTTAACCATTGAAACTACATCTAGAAATCTACTGACAGCAAACATCTACAACATAGATGATACATATGATCTACAATTAGAAATAACTACTCGTACACAGACACATTAAAAAAAAATCATTCTGTTTTATTCGTGGGGTACAAAAATGGTAAAATGATGTCGTAAAATTTAACGCTAAGTACATGTCCAATACCTAAACGTGTCTTCGAGTTTTTTTTTAAATGGCAACACCAAACGAAAAAATTTACGATTCGTCGAATCGTGAATCGCGGAATCGCTGTGTTCCATTCATTAATTCATTTTCGTTCGCCGCGCTGTCCGCTGTCTCGTGTCAGTGACATTGAGTGACAGTCTTACGATAATTTTTCGAATTTCTGTGCCTTTGTGCGGGCCAATTTTGTTCTTGGTCTGTTGTGTTTGTTTATAATAATAGCCCTCATTGTTATCCTAGTTATAATTTGGTGCTGTGCTCGTGCTCTTAAGATTTATAATAAGTCAGCTGTGTAACAGCTGATATTGTTGTGAATTTCCAATATTGGTAAGTGATATACGTGTGATATACTTCTTTTTATTTGTAGTAATATTTTTCAATATAATTTTACGAGCGTTTTCCAATATTATGACTTAAAAGTATCTTATTTTCGATTGAACCAGTTCCATTAAAATGCATTAAGTAAGCAGCAATTTTTTATTGCACAATTTTCTGCAAAAATAATTTTTCGATCTCAAGTTCGGTTGTTGCTATGGTCCGAACGGTGTGTGAGAAAAAGATTCGTCGTTCAAACATCGTTTTTTTTGCATAACTTTTTGCAGATGATTTATTTTATAGAAAAGTTTTTATATATATGTATATAATTTGTTTTTCTTTGTATGTAGAATAGTTACCGTATCTGTATAACATTTACCTATATTATTACGAAAGTTTTGTCTAAAAGTTACTAATCACTATCTAAGCAGTATTCATAATATTTTTATAGTTTCATGAGAAGTGAATATTGCGAGTAAGTAGGTACTGTAACCTAAAAATGAGTAACCATGTACCTATATCATGGTATTGCACAACTGTAAGAAAGATTTAGAGCAGCATTTAAAGCATACAGGACTTTGGGTTCCATTAAATTAAATCTCATTTGACAGAATGGCAGTCTTAACGTACCCAATCGACCCATTTTTTGGCACATAATTATTCACGTGTGATTCCCGACTTCAGAAAGGTCGCATTACAAAATATTTTTTAATTTGATTTTCCTTAAAGTTTAATTATCGAAGTCTGATGCAAATTGGTTTTGCATCGGCTTTTCCTGTTTTATTTACACTCTGGTCGAAAGTTTGAGATCAGATAGCCTGTTGTTCCGAAGTTATGGCTTTTTTTTATTGATAATAGGCTCGCGTTTGACCACCATCTCACTTGATGGTAAGTGACGATGTGGTCGAAGATAGAGCAGGAGCACGCTTGCCTAGAAGTAACCTATTCACTCTTGACTTAAAGTCTCCCAGGTTGTAGCGATTAGGAAACACAGACTCCGGCAGGGAATTCCACCCCTTAGCCGTACGCACAATTAAGGTATTCAGCAGTCAACTGTATCTTATACTGGAAGCCGACCTCAAGATGCGTAAAGCGACAATAGTCTAATGGCTAAGGTGTCGAACTTGATTGAGAGGACGCAGGTTCGAACCCCATCCATTACACTATAGCATAGAAAAAAAAACATAAAGAAATATTTTGGGAAAGTTTGGCCATATCACAATGATTGGCGACAAGTTTTTGCTTGGCATAAATACGCTAACATTGCATTTAGTTTGATAATATTTTTTATCAAACTAAATGCAATGTTAGCTACGTTTTCAATTACGATTTTATTGATTTCTGAATAAAAAATGCAAAGTTCGGGTTTAAGTAGTTGAACGAGTTTGGCACGATCTTGGCGATTCTCAATTACATTGTTAAACCGGTTTTAAGTAACAATAATTATCATATTATCATAATAAAATATAAAACAACATTGATATATTAAAAGGAGGAAGATACGGTACTAGACACTGAGTTTGGTCCTACAAAACTAAGTGATTGCCCGTAGTTGGCGGGCGCTCACTCTCAGTCGCGTACGGAACGTTGTTGATCACACAGCTCAAGAAATTCTCGTCTCTTCGTGTTTTTAAGGATTTTTTGGAATAAATACGCATCAAAATGACTTCTTGTATAGCTAGACAGTGTTTTAATTACACCAGGAAGAAAAATAAGAGACATGGGTCATGGGGATCACTTACTACGTACTTACCTAATACATGCAATCTTATTTCATTCATAAGCGCAAACATTCGGCAACTGAGGCGATTTCGCTCGCACTACAGCGCCGTCTCCTATCTCTATCCTTGTCTATCGGTAACTGTAGGTTTGGGACTGATGACGACACTGAACACAGATGTGTGAGTTACTGTGCATGTATTCGTGCGTCGAGCCCAGGTTTACTGATTGCGATGTTAGAGAGTAACATATCTTCCTCCTTTTAATACATCAATGTAAAACAATGATTTTTTCGAGTTTATCCAATGTCATATTTTAACCGGTTTTTGTACAAAAGGTTACGAATACGGCGATAATTTTTGGCACGTTCACAAGTGATTCCCAGCAATGGAACGGACGCCATAAAGGGCGCAGGGCTAGAAGCCAGAAAATATTTAACATACTTAACGTATTTTTAACCGACTTCAAAAAAAGGAGGTTTACAATTCGTCTTGAACTTTTTTTTTATGTAGGTATGTTACCTCATAACTCGGAGACGGCTGAACCGATTTGAAAAATTCTTTTTGCGTTTGAATGGGTATACTTTCTGTTGGTCCCATTGTAACGAAATGAGGATCTGATGATGGGATCTTGGAGAAATCGAGGGAACTCTTCAAATATTATAGGCACACCTATAGCGTTTTGGGTATTTCTTATAGTACCTTGAGCAGTTGCTTCCGAAAAGTACCATTTGGGGAAGTTGAACTGATGATGAAGATCACAGATGGCCACTGAAACTCCTCAATAATAAGTATTTCGTGGATTGCGATTCGGTTACTTGAGTACGGATGTTAAACACTTTATGCTCGTCACAATACATATGATGATGTAGAGCTGATGGTCAAGTACCAGGAGAAATCCTCAAAAATTAACGGCTATGCATCGGGAAAAGCAATATTTTGTAAAAGGTGATAAGTTGTTGACATTATGGCTTTTGTAACTAGATAAATTACAAACCGACCCACTAAAAAGCGTGAAAAAAAATTTTTAGCAAAAAATAGTACCGACTTCCATATCAAAACACTACAAAACCAAAAATAACTTTAATTTCGGAAGGCGGTGTGAAAAAAAAAAGAAAATCCAAAACCAATAACACCGACTTCGAAATTAAAGTTATTTTTGGTTTTGTAGTTTTGATATGGAAGTCGGTACTATTTTTTGCTAAAAATTTTTTTTATAATGCTAAATGTCTGCCGCGGGAGACTCCCCGGGCGTCGGGGATCGCTAGCTGATTTCCGGCCAGGCGGCTACCGTAGGCGCGGGCTTGCGGACGGCGAGCAGGGGTAGCTCACCGTCCGGTTAGGATAACGTGACCAGACGTCCCGTTTTGAACGGGACTGGCCCTTTTTATAGTTACAAGTCCCGCTGTCCCCGAAATGAACTCCGGGACGTAAAATTGACCCGTTTTCTGAAACCGTGCGAAAATTTGGGTAGGCGAGCCGGTTCTTCAGTTCTAAAGGCGATGTTGATAAGTAAGGTGAATATAAAAAAAAACGTAGCAAGAGTTTCATTCGTACTTAAAGTCACCTATATTAAAGCAGATTTGTTCCTCTGACAAATATAAATGTAACTTAACGTTTCGGGTATATATATTTTTTAATTTGTAACTTTTAAGCTGACTGACTTTTCTGAATAAATAACTTTTAAAATTGACCTAAATAAACCGTCCCGTTTTAAGTCAAAGAATTAATGGTCACGTTAGGTAAGGGCTAGGCTAGACTGCTCAGTCAGCAGCAACGCCGACGTGACCCCATAGGGCCAATGCCAGCCGAGGTTGCGGGAATGTTCTGACGAGATACCGGAACAACAGGAAAGGAAGGAATTGGTTGGGCTTATAGTCAGCAAGACTCTGCCTCTCCCTTTAACTCCACCCAGCGCGGGACGAGTTGATGATTTTCCCTCCGCAAAAAATAACATCCTAAAACATGGAAGCTTATAGGCAATTAAGTATGCATATAACATATCAAAATGCCAATACATTATAAACAATTAACAATGTTGTCAACAAGGGCGGAGCCAGCTTTGGTTCCAGGGGACACATCATTAATCGTGGTCAAGTCAAAAGAAGTTATAATTTGTATTTCCTGACTCCGCTGCCACTTGGCCATCCACTGCCGATACTCGAAATTTTAATTAGTGGTCCACCTAGGTCCTGGACCCAGCCGAGGGGGGGGGGGATCATGGGGTCATGACCCTGGAACCGCCCTTGGTTGTGAGATAAATTACAAAATACCAAAAGTGATAGATAAATATTACCAGTTATGGGAAACATAAGTCGTGTGTCATTTCCACTGTCCTTAAATAATAGATTATGTTTACTGTCCACTCGTGGCTAAATAATAACAGCTGCACGGATCGATCTTCTAGGTTATGCAACACTTGCCGTGGTCGGCTTGTGGGTGGGTGACATCTTAATATATCATAATTCCAACGTGCTTCGGAAAGCCCTCGATCCCGACTGTCAGTAGAATATCTTTGAGAGTCGTTACTGGTAGTCAGAATCCAGGAAATCTGGCATCAGTCTTGCCAAGGGTATCGTGTTACCCAGCTACTGGGTTGTGGAAGTCAGATAGGCAGTCGGTCCATGTATGACACTTGTACTCAATTGCATATGGTTTGACTTGAAGCCGACCCCATCATAGTAGGTAATAATAAGTGGTAGCTCCATATAAACCACGGAATAGATGAATAAGGTTGGAATGGTAATGTGGGCGTGGCGAGCGCGCCACATTTATGATACGAAAATCATAGCGCGACCGATTAATTCATTCACCGCGTTTAGTGCGCTTCGGATTACTTCAAAACACAGAGCTCTGCTTTAAAATGCCGTGTTGTGCAATTATAACCTGTAAAACAAAAAGTCAGACCGCAAGTAAAGAGCGAGGAGGTATATCTTTCCATCGGTAAGTCGAAAATAACATTTAATTACAATTATATTTGTAAAAAAACATAAAAATATTCTGATCACTATGAAATTCCGAACATTAACAACATTATTGCACCAAGTTACAAAAAGTATACATTGCCTGATGTGTACTCGCTTAATCAACGCAATGACCAAGTCCGCTTACAATGTACTGCATGCGCCACACTTCAACCTTTGACGTTTTGTCCTTTGCCCTGATTGGCCGTGATGCACGGCGCATGTTTATCGACAGTGAGTTACAAATTACAATCAGTAGCAAGCTCTCGATTTAAGTGTGTGTAATTTATTTGTGTGCGTAATTCGCATACGTAACAGGCCTCTTGCTTGTAGTGGAGCTAAAGAGTGGAGAGACAAGCTGTGACACGCGTTCTCATACAAATCAGGAACTATTTCCTTTCTAACCTCTTTTATCTGTTCTGTGATATAAACACACTAGTACTCAGCTTTATCCGGTTTAATTGTAATTTTAATTTTATGGGTGCCAATGCCTGAAATAAACGATTATTTAATAATCCTCCCTACCGATTTCGGCCACTCTCCACGGAGAGAGATATTATAATGCACAAGTATTTGCGCAGGTTCTGGTGCGCTTTCTGTTCCTTTACTCTCATAGTCCGATGGAACGGCAATCCGGCACCACAGATTACTAAATAGTTACTTCGTAACCGGCACGACTGGAGAGAGATCAGGCGCAAGACTAAGGCTGCGTTTCCACCAGAGATGTGCGAGGATGCGTAGCGAGGGATGTGTTTGTAAAGAACCAATAGAATCGCTTCATTTACCTCGCCTCGGTCAGCACAGCTCTCGTGGAAACGGCTCGGCGGAGCTAGATTTTTGCGCGTACAAAACAAGCGAGGGATGTGTGCGAGGGATGTGTGCGAGAGATGTGTTGCGAGGGATGTGTTGCGAGGAATGTGTGTTGAGAAGGATGTGTTGCGAGGTTTGCGTATCCTCGCACCACACATTAATGCGCATTTTCAGCTCCGCTACACATCCTCGTAGGCACATTTTCATCGCACAGCTTTGGTGGAAACCCCCACACATTTTCACAGCACAGCTAGACATCCTCGCACGACACATTTCCATCGCACATCTCTGGTGGAAAGCAGCCTCACGGTGATGTTCACTGTCCACGTGCCTGAAAATGGCGATAATAATACAATTGCAAGATGACTTGAACATTTAAGATTAAACTTTACAAAGAAATAATCCCAAATCAGCGTCTAAAGAAACAAAAGGCAATGCATTTCATGCAACTTTGTTTCATATACCTATAAAGACTTGCCTTGACGCGTGGTTTTGGGAAACAAAGGTTTTCGCTTTTAACTAATTGGTTGGTTTGCGTTTGACCACCAACTCACCTGATGGTAAGCGATGATGTGTCAAATTGATCGTTTGGGCGGCAAATTGACTTCCAAATAAGTTATCATAATTATCTATAACTACTAATATTATAAAGCGGAAAAGTTTGTTTGTTTGCTTGAACGCGCTAATCTTCGAAAATACTGGGTGGATTTGGATGCAATTTGGTATGGAAGTAGCTTGAAGCTTGAGGAAGGTTATAGGCTACTTTTTACGCGACTGCAAAAAAGGAGAGTTATGTTTTTACCATGATGGAATCCACGGGAGCGAAGCCCCGCGTGAGTACTAGTTCGTAATAAAATTGAAGTATCGGTCTCATTTCAAAATAACCATGCTTGCTTTATTTATTTACTAGTGTCTGCCCACGACATCGTTCGCGTGTGAGGATTTACCCGCGTAAATCCTGATCCCTTGAGATTTCTGGAAAAAAGTAGACTATGTGCTATTCGATGGTTTTAACTATCTATATACCAAATTTTATTTAGATTCGTTAAGTGGTTTTTGCATGAAAGAGTAACAAACATCCATCTATTCATCCATCTTCACAAACTTTCGCATCCTACTAATCCTACTATTAATTAATGTTATAAATGCGAAAGTTTGTAAGGATAAATATGTATGTTTGTTGCTCTTTCACGCAAAAACTACTGAGGAATGTTCCATCGTAATTGGCAATTCGTCTTCCTGTTGGGACGATGGACAATTGTATTAACTCATGGATATATCTTGACTAATAATGTTATAATCTATCCTAATATTATAATTGCGAAAGTGTGTTTGTCCTTCTTTCGAGTCGAAACGGAGCAACGGATTGATATGATTTTTGGTGTAAAGATAGGTGGATAGATAGGTGATACTTATTTTCTTTGAAAATACCAAGACATGCAACATCCGCACTGGTCCTGCTTGGTGAGAGACGGCCCTAAAAATAAAAGCCATTTAAGCTTAGGACTTTTGGCCTGTGACAACATTTTTAGCTAAAAATGTGCACCAAAGCTTGACGTCACGCAAAAGTGCAACGCACTATACTATCTTAATTTATTTGCATGACAAAGGAAATCCTTGTGATAAAGTATGTAGTTTCCGTTTTAAGAATCTACATACATAATTATCACGCTCAATCTATCTCCTTTAATTTCTGTCCTTTCAAAGGCTGGCTAAGATTGCCCTGGGTGCGACAAGACCGCCTATTGTGCATTAGTTTCTCATATTTTTCATCCCATGAAGTGTACACCAAAGTATACAATACTTATCTATCTGTACACCTTCTGTACATCTTTTTACAGATAAATAAAATTAAATTGTCTGTGTGTGATTTCAAAATAACTGTGTTTTCTCAAATGCTTTTATGTGTGGTGTGTAGTAATGTTTTTTAGGTGGCGCGTTTGACCACCATCTCACCTGATGATAAGTGATGATTTGGTCGAAGATGAAGCACGCTTATCTAGAATTAACCTATTCACTCTTGAGTTAAAGACCCCTAGGTTATATCTATCGGAAAACACTGACTCCGGTTACGAGTATTTACCTGATACTAAAACACAAACTAAACTCTTTTCTTTGTTTGTCGGGGCTAGTCTCTGGAACGACTAAACCAAATTTTCTGGGACTTTTGCTTGAAGATAGAGGAGGCACAGCGCAACATAACTGTAGACTTTTTATACCGGAATTTACCTGAGAAAAACCTGACCGAATTAAATTTAACAGATCGATAACCAATACAATAGATAGATAATTCATAATTTGTTACGGTTGTGTTTTGTAAGAAATAGAAAATTGATTTTTATAATTAATATATTTTACGTTTTAACGTTTTACGAGTAAATCCTTACTAATATTATTAACGCGAAAGTAACTCTGTCTGTCTGTGTGTTACGCAATCACGCCTAAATTACTGAACCGATTTTAATGAAATTCGGTACGGACATAGTCTAGAGCCTGAGAAAGGACATAGGAAATGTTTGTATGGAAATTGCGTCATTTTTAAAGCTAGAAGCTTGAAACTTATGTTTTAGACTTTTGATTAGATATTAATAAATACGACATTCAAATTATGTATGAGTTATATTTTCAAAATAATTAGCTGAAAAAATAAAAAAATGCTGCGAAGTCACTATTCCGCGCCGACGAAGTCGCGGGCACAGCTAGTAACAAATAGTTTTAATAATAATTTTCGTGCCTAAACAAAAGAACGTTGCATAGGGCAAAATCATCACTCTTCTAGTGTTAAAGAAATACTAACTGATTCCTTCGTATGAATTCCTTATAATAAAGAGTCAATATACTAATGGCTTAAGTTTCGGACTGACTGAGGGACGAAGTGATCGGGAGGTCGCAGGTTCGATCCCCACCCATTACACTTTTGCCGTGAACCCACTCCAGACACAGGCATATTTAGCTTAGACTTATACCCATATTGCTAGTTCTCATTTTACCATGACAGAAGCTGGGACACCCATAAAGTCGCGGTCTGTTAATTACAGAGTAAGGTGCCATCTGAAACGTAGCCAGAAATTGACAGAAATTGGGCATTCCTCCAATCCCGCACCAAGAATTTTCCGCAAAACGATATTCAAATAAAACTTGTTCCTTGACTGACGTTTCAAGGTTTTCCATGGTCACTTCATTTGCGTGTGTTACGTAAAAAGTACCGTTTTGTTGTGGTCGTTACTTAGCAACAGAGTTTTAGCTGTAAATAATTCCCTAATAATAATTCCCAACCGGAGTCTGTGTTTCCTGATCGCTATAACCTGGGGGTCTTTAAGTCAAGAGTGAATAGGTTACTTCTAGGCAAGCGTGCTCCATCTTCGACCACATCATCACTTATCAGGTGAGATGGTGGTCAAACGCGAGCCTATTATCAATAAAAAATATAGTTCAAAACAAACTCAAACTCAAAGCTGCTCGCTTTAAAGCTTATCATTGACAAACCATCTACACTTTTTGGTGGTCAAATAATCAAACCTGGCTCTGGGTGGAGCGGAAAGACTCCTACTGACTAAAAACCCACCGTGTTCCATCCATATACCTATCAATGTGTGTTTAAACCCTTAATTCATGCACTCGTCATTCATGTAAATTGTGAATGCGAATGCGTTTATAAAAATACTAGCTGTTGCCTGCGACTATATTAAAACCATCCCCTATTTCAGCCCTTTAGGGGCTGATTTTCGTAAAAAAAGGAGCCTATGTTTGACCCGGGATCTTCAACTATTTTCTCATTTAAGTTTCGTCCAAATCGGTACTGTGGGTTAGCCGTGAAAGCGTAACACACGGACAGACAGAGTTTCGCGTTTATAATATTATATTAGTATGGATTAACTTTCTGCACTCCTCATCTACATACATAAACTTTAACTATACCTTTCTTACTCTTTGTACATAGATCGATCGTTGTTAGACACCTACAATAACAATATGATTTATTAACCGAGTTCAAAAACAGGAGGTTCTCAGTTCCTCGGATTCATTTTTTGTATTTTTTTTTTATGAATGTTCCCCGATTACTCAAAAACGTCTAAACCGATTTGGATAATTCTTTTTTGTTCGAAAGGGTATACTTTCTGGTTGGTCCCATTGTCATCACGCCAGGATTTGATGATAGAATCATGGAGAAATCGAGGGAACTCTTCAAATATTATAGGCACACCGATAGTGATTTGGGTATTTTTTATAGTAACTTGTGCACTTGCTCTCGAAAAGCACCATTTGGTGAAGTGGAACTGATGATGAAGACGACAGATGGCTACCGGAACTACCCAGTAATAAGTATTTCGTAGGTTGCGATTCGATTACTTGAATATGGTTGTAAAGCACAATGTGCTCATCACAATGCATAATATGGTAAAGTAGAGGTGATGGTGAACTACCGGGAGAACTCCTCAAAAATTAACGGCTTTGCATCGGGTAAAGCAATAATAATTTGTAAAAGGTGATAAGTAGTAGACATTTAGGCTTTTGTAACTAGATAAATTACAAACCGACCCACTTAAATATTTTGAAAGAATACTTTTTAACAATAAATAAAACCTACTTCTATCTCAAAACTGCAAAGCCGAAAATAATTTAATTTCTGAAGTCGGCGTCAAAAACGTGAATATAAAACCATAAACACTGTGTTTTGAGATAGACGTCGGTTTTATTTTTTGTTAAAAAGTTTTTTTCCTCACTACAATATACATATAACAGGACATTATACAACAATTTAGAAGTATACATTAATTTTGTTAATAGAATATTGTGGGAGACTGGTGTCTAAACTAGACGGAAGGTCTGGGTTTCAAGATACCAGGTCTCACCCCTTAGGTAATTAGCAACCTTGTTAACCCCTCCAACTAAACTTAATATGCTTGTGTCTGGAGTGGGTTCACGGCAAGTGTAATGGCTGGGATTCGAACTCGTGACCTCTCGATCTCAACGACCTTGTCCATTAGGCTATTGACGCTTAAACATATGCTATTGACGGTTACATTTACATAATGATTTACACCGTAATAATTGTTATTTACATTAGGTTCATACCTAGTAGGTTACCTAAGTAGGTATTAAACATATGGTAGTAAGTAGGTACGCATTGGACTTCCCCGAACAGTTTGAGGAAAACGCTGCGCCGATATTAATGGAATTCACTAGAATCGCGGTCATTGCGATCTGGTGAATGTAAGTGTATCCTCTTCCTCGACTGTTGAGTACTTATGCTAATTTGAATACACAAGTAGGTATTCAAATTAGCATAAGTACTCGTAAGGTAACGAATGTTTAAAAACAGCAAACGGTGCCCGGTACATACCCGTTGCCAAATTGGTGCCTGCAATTATGATTGAATAAATAACACGATTCTTTATTAGCATAAGTCTGTGTTTCCCGACATCTATAACCCGGTCTTTAAGTTGAGAGTGAATAGGTTACTTCTAGGTAAGCGTACTCCATCTTCGACCATATCATCACTTACCATCAGGTGTAATGGTGGTCAAACGTGAGCTTATTATCAATAAAAAACATCTTTATAAAAATAAACGAGGCCCTGTCTACTCCTAAAATTTGGTCTAGGATTCGATGCAATATAACACGTTATAACATGATGAATTTAACAATCAAAACATTATTTACATTTTGAAGGATTATAATTATAATTATCTATAATAATAAAAAAAAAACCATATAGACAGATAAATATGATATTCTTTATTGTACACCAATAATGGTTAAACACACCTGTTACACAATATTGGTTATAATGGTTTATAGTACATTATATTATACTCATAAATACACACAAAACGCTACCACTACCAGACGAACAGCGATGCGCCATCGTTACATGGTATACATCCCACCCAAACACACAATTCACAAAACATTTTGAGAATACTTTCATTGTGTGTCAGTCTGTGTTTCCTGATAGCTATAATCTGAGGGTCTTTAGCTCAAGCTCCGCCGCTATGCATGCGGGTCCAATTTCACAAGAAAAGAGTCTTGTTTTTCACCAATTAGGTACTTTCAGAATACTATAGCAGCAATGACCAATAAGCGAACAGATGTTCAATTAACGCAAATGATCCTTAATTGAATGTTTACGACGAACGAATGATGGATATGAAGACCGATCCCAGCCGAACTGTTGTTCCTAGTTCAAAATGAGGGACTCTTATTCTCTCTTACCCGTTGTAGACTGAGATAGCGCACGGATTCGCGAGATTCGAAAATTGTTGCGCCTGCGCTAAGGGTTGATAAATAGATTTTTATTATCATTTGTTTCGGCTTTTCTCAACTATTTTGGGATCGAAAGACCCATTTGATCTTTTGCCCGCCCCGGGAATCGAACACGAGACCGCATGCTCGCAGTAGTCGCGCTTGCGACCACTGAACCTACGAAGCAGTCCTTTCCTCCAAATATTTTTTTTTTTTAAATTTATTTTATTGGCATACATAAGAACACAAGTACATTGGTCGAGAAACACTGGTGCCTGTGCTGTGGTAGGTAATCAAAACCTGTATGTCGCCAGAATTTCACCTCTCAGAAACTGTTTTACACAAATTAATTTTATGATACCAATACTAAATTACAATCGTAACTTTTTAAACACTATAAGCTGTGAAATCCAGGGTTGTCAGGATCATTGCCTGTCGGGGTTGCGGGAATGTTCTAACGAGATACCACGGCCCCGGAACGCAAGGGCAGCTGAAGGAACAGAGTGGGTTTTTAGTCAGTAGAAGTCTGATACTCTTCCGCTCCAACCAGAGCGGGAGAAGTCATTCAAAAGAAACGGTTGTCAGGATAGTTGTGCTGTATAAATGGACGAGGAGACCCTAGCCGAGTCCAAAGGTAAACTCGATGTGAGTGCATTTAACTTTAAACTTGAAACGTTTCCACAATGCCGCTTAGTAACAATTTGTAAACACGTGTTAAATTAATCGATAAATGAATTGTGTATTGTAATGTTTATACATTATTTATAACTAACTTCTGCCCGCGTCTTCGTGCGCGTGGGTATTCCCGCGTAATTTCCGATCGCGTGGGTATTCCCGCGTAATTCCTGATCCCGTGTTAATTCTGGGATAAAAAGTAGCCTATGCGTTATTCTAGGATGTCAACTTGTCAACCAAATATTCATTCAGATCCGTTCAGTAGTTTTTGCATGAAAGAGTAACAAGTCCATCATTCTATCCTCACAAACTTTCGCATTTATAATAAGTATTAGTAAGAAGTTAGCAGGGCCGGATTAACCATGTCTAGGACTCTGGGCCTCTAATCGATCCACCAATCAGGGCCCTTCACCCTTTTCTTTCTTGATCTACCAATGTAATTTAATTCAGTTTTATTACTAGGTACATTACGAAAGTATACAATCATTCTGAGTTTGTTTCAGTGTTTCTTCTCAGACTTCTCAGAGTAGTCAATTAGGAAACACTGGCCTCATCTAGTTTACATTTATGGAAAAAAATTACGAGTGAAAGTGTTATTTATAACCTATTTGCAAAATAAACATCATTATTTCATTCATATGATAGATATTGCATTCAGATTTGGATCAACATTAACGATATAATTTACCCTACACTCTCTATAGGAATTGAATAGTTACTTTATTAATTTTTAACCGGTGCTTTCTTACCTAACTAAATCAAGTCTAAACTGTGCGGTATACATTGAGAGGAAAAGTTAATACTCAGGGCGCTGATTCGAAGCGGGGCCCCTAGGCAAATTGCGTAAACATACCTAATCAAGTAAAAACCATTTCATTGGATTGAAAATCTTGACAGTGCTTTATATTTTAGTGATGCTAACCAGTTTCGTTAAGAATTTGTATAAAATTGGAACTAAGGCGCAGAGACAGACTAGAGCCAGTACACGTAGGAAAGATTTGCCCAACACCATTCAACCGAAATTAAAAGTTGACAATCATAACCCACAGGCCACCGTTCAATATTGTAATTAGTATAGGTTTCTCGGTCTGCACGGTTCAACTGTATGGCTGTCAGCTTACAAGGTCCCCGTGTCACTTTTACTTCCTAGATCTAGTGCATAGCAGCGCTGCAGCTTTTCCGTGCTTGCAGTTCCGTTAACTATTATTGTGTAAATGTGTAGCTCACCGCGACTTCACGCGTAGAAGGCGTGATTTTTTATCAAAATATCCTGAGCTGGACTTTATCACGATAAAAATATAACCCTCCTTTCTCTTGCAGTTGGGTGACATATTCCCTTCCTTAAGCTTTAAGCTACATACTTCCATACCAAATTTCATCCAAATCCACCCAGTATTTTCGAAGAATCGCGCGTTTAAACAAACCAAAGTTTTTCACTTCATAATATTACTAGTACTCACGCGGGGCTTCGCTCCCGTGGATTCTATCACGGTAAAAACATAACTCTCCTTTTTTGCAGTCGGGTAAAAAGTAGCCTATAACCTTCCTCAAGCTTCAAGCTACTTACATACCAAATTTCATCCAAATCCACCCAGTACTTTCGAAGATTAGCGCGTTCAAGCAAACAAACAAACAAACAAACAAACAAACAAACAAACAAACAAACAAACAAACAAACAAACAAACAAACTTTTCCGCTTTATAATATTAGTATAGATACTAGCTTCTGCCCGCGATTTCATCGCGTGGGACGGTTTTCCCGTGTAAAATCCGATCCCGTGGGAATTCCGGGATAAAAAGTAGCTCGTGTGTAAAAGTCATAACTATCAGGAAACACAGACTCCGGCAGGGAATTCCACTCCTTAGCAGTAGGTACGCACAATGAAAGCATTCCCAAAACGTTTCGTGCGTATGGGTGGGATGTCCACCATGTACCGATGGCGCATCGCCTTTTGTCTTGTAGTCCGATGATAGAACGGGCTTGGCAGAATTAGATTGTGTAATTCCATCGCACACTCCCCGAAATGTAACCGATAGAAAACCGCTAGACTTGCAACTCGTCGTCGGTGTTCAAGGCTCTGGAGCTTTGATTCGACCAGTGAATCGTTGCCAATGAGTCTCTTGGCCCGTTTCTCGATAGACTCAAGCGCGTCCAGTTGGTATTTTGCAGATCCATCCCAAAGATGAGAGCAGTACTCCATACACGACCGAACCTGGACTTGATAGAGATTGAGCATCTGTTCCGGTGTGAACATTTCTTCTAAGTGCGTCTACTAACAAATTGATGACTATTTTTTGTCTGAAAAATAAATACATTATTATTATTACAATAGTAAGAAGTAAAATAAGATTTGTAGAACAGATTACTTTAATCATAGACTCGACTAAGCTTTCAGACCCAAGACTCAAACTTCTCTATTGCAAACCCGGAACACGGCTAGAAATCTAGTTGTCATGTTTTGTTAATTACTTTTGGAGTAATTACTTGTCAACTTTTCCGCGTGCTTATTAGAATTCTTTAAATAAACCTTAATTGTTTCTGATTTGATCAGGCGCAAAAAACGTTGATTATTTTTGTTCTTGACTCTAGTTGACCATTGCGAAATGAAATAACACGTTTGCCGGTCCTCGCTCTGTCTGTTCTGGCATTTTATTTAAATATATATATATATAAAAAAATAAAAAAAAAACAAAGAAAAAAAGCCTTTTATTCCTTGCAAACATTTTAGCATTACAAACATCATAACCATATATAGAAAGGAACCTCCTCACAATACGAGCTGTATCGAGGAGTACTGCCTTCTGTATCAGGCCCTTTATCTTTGCCCTTTATATTATCTTATTTGCTATCTTTTTAGGGTTCCGTACCCAAAAGGTAAAACGGGACCCTATTACTAAGACTCCGCTGTCCGTCCGTCTGTCCGTCTGTCACCAGGCTGTATTGTATCTCATGAACCGTGATAGTTAGACAGTTGAAATTTTCACAGATGATGTATTTTTGTTGCCGCTATAACAACAAATACTAAAAAACAGAATAAAATAAAATATTTAAGGGGGCTCCTATACACCAAACGTGATATTTTGCTCGTTTTTGCTCGATATTGATAACGGCAACAGGTCGACGCTTGAAATATTCATAGATTATTTCGTTATATATTCACTTTAAACATTAATACTTAAAATAAAACAAATATTTAAGGGGGGCTCCCATACAACAGACATGATTTTTTTGCCATTTTAATAGATAGTTTTGTCCATCCAAAGGTGGTCTCTAAGAGATCGTCTCGTGTGATAAGACCGCCCATCGTACACTAGTTTTACCTAGTAGCAATAAAGTATGTAATAAATAAACAAATTATAATGGTAGGTACGGAACCCTTCGTGCGCGAGTCCGACTCGCTTTTGGCCGGTTATCTAAGCACGTGCCACGTTATCTCTTCATCACCAAAAGTTGTCTGGTAGAGAATGTTTAAAGCATTGAGTCCACCATTGTGCCTTTGTGTTTAATGAAGTTTAAATCATTAATATGTGTGTGTTAAGTAGGAGCTAAATAATAACAACCTCACGGGATAATCTTTAACGTTAAGCAACGCTGATCTTAACATATAGAAATTCCTGATAGTTTTGTCCATCCAAAGGTGGTCTGTAAGAGATCGTCTCGTGCGATAAGACCGCCCATCGTACACTAGTTTTACCTAGTAGCAATAAAGTATGTAATAAATAAACAAATTATAATGGTAGGTACGGAACCCTTCGTGCGCGAGTCCGACTCGCTTTTGACCGGTTATCTAAGCACGTGCCACGTTATCTCTTCATCACCAAAAGTTGTCTGGTAGAGAATGTTTAAAGCATTGAGTCCACCATTGTGCCTTTGTGTTTAATCAAGTTTAAATCATTAATATGTGTGTGTTAAGTAGGAGCTAAATAATAACAACCTCACGGGATAATCTTTAACGTTAAGCAACGCTGATCTTAACATATAGAAATTCCTGCGTACCTCGGGTAGAAATGATAGACGTTACGCAAAGTCAGAAGCCAACATCTGACACCACTGGTTAACATGACAATACTGGTGTCACCAGCATTGGCGTATCTAGAGATATTACCCAGGGGGGCCTGGCCCCCAGTAGTAGAAGCGATGATCGCTTATCAAAGTTGCGTCAACTCTTAACGTACGAAATGAAAAATTTCACATAAATTAATTTAACATGTATCGCATAACGGAACCTTGCATGAGTGAGTCCGACTCGCACTTGGCCAGATTTTATTTATTTTTCAGCCATAATTGTTTGTTAGTCAAAATTCTCGAGTAGGCACCAGACCATTCTGGGGTGGGCACGGCCAACCCGGCTCCCCCGCCTTCCTACGCCTATGGTCACCAGTAATGTCATGTTACCCAGCTACTGGGTTGTGGAGGTCAGATAGTCGCTCCATGTAAAATACTGACACTCAGTTGCATCCGATTAGACTAGAAGCTGAATCGTCCTTTAAATACCAGCTTTAAACCTGACCTGTGTCACTGAATCGGAAGTATACGCAAACGCACCTAACATTTGTCATAACAAGTATTATAATGACATCGCAATGCCGTTGTTTATGGGAAAAAACCACAGATAATGGCAAAATCTCTCTGGTTTCTTGTAAACAGTGTCTCTGTTTGTAGTCAGTATATAGTATGTTGATATAACATAAGACTGAATATTTCACTTCTTCAAACGTTTAGAGATAGCCATACATAGCTATCCGGGTGAACAGGCATCTTCAGGGCTCGCTCGTTCCGTCGTAGACCTCATCTATCGCTTGCCATTAGCCGCTATTGAGGTCAAGGGGAAGTTCATCAGGAATGGTATGGTAGAGAAACAAAAATACAATTAATATACACAGGCATGTACTTTCTTCTGCTAGGGGCTTTGAAAATTATATGTTAAGGGCATATGTATATTCTCATCGTATTTTCTGTAACATAGTCAGCCTGTAATGTCAACTGTAACTCATGGGGCATATGTATCTATCCTCTCTTTGAGAGGGAACCGACCGTAATGCAACACGCGGGCCCAATTCGGGTTTGGATGTTGTATATCTTCGGGCTTTCGGTCTTAGCCGATATGCCAGTTTCCTCAGGATGTTTCTCATTACAGTTTTAAGAGCAGTAGTGTAGTAGATAAAGAGAGGAAGAGTCCAAAATCTATTGTAATTAACAGTTCACAAATAATACACTGTATTTGATTTCCACACGTGCGGCCTTACTTGAACGTTGAACTACCCTCATGTGAGAATATGTCGTCACTCAGATAATATCGCACTCTGCAGTGTGTAGGTACTAGCGACTTATCTCCCTGTGTTTTGCTAATGATACGTTCATAATTATTGGCATAATAGCACGCTCAGCTTTCCTGATACACTGAAATTTATTTTGACTTCCGTCTGCCAACATAACCTACTCAGCCTATAAGGCCATATCTATTAGCGTTTTTTAAGAGTACTTTTGATTTCATATTACTAGCAATCCTGTTAACCCCTCCAACTAAACTAAATATGCTTGTGTCTGTAGTGGATTCACGGCAATAATGTTATGGGTGGTGTTCGAACCCGCGGCGTCGCGATCACAAGTCCGACAACTTAGTAATTAGGCTAGTGACGCTTCAACTATTGCGCTAATTGAGTCGTACAAGGGAACATAGAAGTCGCTTATCGACGCCTTAGAGTGAAAACCTTGTAAGTGAAAAAGGAGTAACTTTTCAGGAGGAAGAAAAATCTGCGTGCTATAAAATTTTTGTTCAGAGACTTTTATGTTTTTTTTTTATTAATTTATATGTAAATTTAACCCATTTTTATATCCAGAACTGTTCGATATTATGTATAATATGAAAAATATCATACATAATATCGAACAGTTCAGAAATGCATAAATCCATGGCCTGATTACGCTAAACTGACGACGCGATGCGAGTGTTCACTTACTTTCATAGATAGCGTTTCGAGTATCGAATGAACATATTAGTGAGATCAGGATGTGTGTTGCAAGAATTGCTTTCTGGAAACGCAATAAAAAAAATTTGGACAAAAATGTACTCCCGAGGTTTTCACTCTAAGGCGACGTTATGTCCCCTTTTTTGTGGAAAATCGTCAAATGGCTCCTTCCGCTCTGGGTGGAGTGGAAGAGAGTGTCAGACCCCTACTGGCTAAAAACCCATCCTGTTCCTTCAGAAGCTCTTGTGTTCCGGGGCTTCCGGGGTTAGAACTTTCCCGCAACCTTGGCGTAAGGAAAGCTTTTAGCTCTTACGGGAATGTTGTACATTCCCGTAAGAGCTAAAAGCTTTCCTTCTCTATTCCTTCTAAAACCTGGTGGTCTTATGGTTGTGAGTCAATAGATTACTTTTAGGTAAGCGTGCTCCATCGTCGATCATATCGTAGCTTATCATCAGGTAAGGTACTCGTGAAACGTGAGCTTAACGATAGTACGGTGGCTGGCACATCAACCTACTCCAATCTGTCAAAATAATTTAATAGATTTACAACTTTATTACAACATGATAAGATTCAAACTCAATTGGGTAAATTTGACAGATTCGGATAGCTTGATTAATAAAATTCACGAACCATGAAACACTTTTTTTGCAGTTTATGTAAAACTTCGCTTCAGGCTAGATGATGTATTATGATTATATGATATAATTTCATAGTCAGGTCAATGGCGTATTCTGGTTTTACATGAGGAAACTTGGCATTTATCTAAATGACTGGCAAATTCGTTATTAAATAACACGTCATTTTTTCCCCGTAAATTTAACTAGATGAGGCCTGTGTTTCCAAACTGATTACCCAGAAGTAACATTAACAAACTCAGACGTCGAAGTCTCTCTTGAAGTCCATACATTCTGGTCAAGCCATATGAGAATCATATAGTGTAATGTCTGAGATAGATAGATAGATAGAATATACTTTATTGTACACCAATAATTGAATCACACTTAAATAACAATATTGTAAAAAAAAAAAAAAAAAATAAGGTAATATTTTGAAGAAAGAAGCAAACAGATTTAAGCCGAATTGTTTGATACATCATTTCATAGCTAGTTTTCACTGTTATCCATCTAATTCAAAAACAAGGTTAACGTTTGCCGATATCGGTTCGATATCAACAATCATTAACCTTGAATTTCGACCCCCTGCGGATTGTATAATTAAGCCACAAGCTCACACTGAAATACATATATAGGTTTTTTATACAGAGAACTAGCAACGTGGGAAGAATTCACATTACTATAACCCCTCCAACTAAGCTAAATTGCTTGAGTCTGGAGTGGGTTCACGATAATAGTGTACTGGGTGGGGTTCGATCACAAGTCCGATATGGACAAGATGGTATGTTCTAAAGGTACATTCTGCCCAATCTCCCAAAGAATGAAAGCGTCATAATATTCCTGAGAAATCGGTCAACCGGTCATCTAAACATTTAACTTGGTTTCCTAACAGTCAGAGTTAATCATACGTCGCGCTTGTGACCCATTTTCATTATCAGCGACAGTATAAAGTACAGTAATTAGCCAAAGATTATTTATTTGCATGTCCATGCCACGGAATAGATAGGACGCAGAAGGCTAGCTTCACATAACATGATCTGCCTAGCTTTTTTCTAAGTATGTATTTATGTACACACATGACACTTAAAAGAGAAACATAAATACAGACAAAAGAGCACAAGGAGAAAGAGACAGGAGAGTTGAAGAAGAGATGATAGACACAGTATTTAGTAACTATGTTGGAACCTGCTTCTTTTTTGTTTAGTTTCTCGAAGTGGAAATCGTCATGGACGTCCTTCCTCCTACTTCGGGTGAAGGGGTCTGTCAGACTTTCAAACTGACTGCAGGAACCAAATGAATGTACATATATTGGTCCTATTGCCTACCTGACCAGAAGGTTGGCTTTGAATAAATGTAAAATCATCTAGTTGTAATTTACTTCTGCTTATATATAAAATCAATTGCTGTTCGTTAGTCTCCCTAAAACTCGAGAACGGTTGGACCGATTTCATTAATTCTTTTTGTACTATGTTCCCTTAAATTCAGGCAAGGCAGGCAAAATTACAAAAATATGGCGGTATAAAGTTCGCCGGGTCATCTAGTAGGTTATAATATATTAGCGTTTTCGCTGTATTGAATTGAGCCGATATCCGTTACATACTCGTATCTATTTTGTGACAAAACCTCTCATCGATACCGTTAATCTGAAACCAGTCTTCCCAAGGGGTATTGCTTTACCCAGTAACTGGGTTGAGGTGGTTAACTAGTCTTCTTGTAAAATGTTGTTATTCAACTCCCGGTTAGACAGGAACCCGACTTACAAAGTTGGGAAAAGGATAGGCAAATCAATAGTATGGAATAGTCCTTCTGTAATTTTATTTATTCTGCGACAAAACAATGATCAAACGACCACATTGTGATACTCAGTCAGAGTTGAGAGTAATAACTTTCTGCTCCGATAATTATTTATTAATTTTTGATAGTTAATTAATATCACGGTGTAATTGTCTTGTCTTTGCAAATTATGTGATTGTGATTGGTTAAGTGTGATTGATAATGAGTTGCATTTTACGTGTGTGTGTGTGTGTATATCAAGGTAGTATTTTTCGTGTGGATATACATTTAATGAAAGTGCGTGCCATAGTTTAGGGGTAAGTTCAGATTCGTTAAAGAAAAAGAAAAAAAAAACATTGCAAGATAACCTAATTTAGTACCTACTAACTTTAAATAGGAATCGTTTACATTTACCCACTCGTTCTTCTACTGCTTCTGAATACCTACTAGTTAAGGCAGTTATCAGACTGTCGGCGAGAAAACGACTAACTATCGGCCGTTTTCTCGCTCAAGAAACAAAATAAAATATACATTCCGTGTAAACGAAAGAGATGTACTTATATATTAATAGTTGCTCTCTGACTGTTCACACTGCCGGCGACGACTCGCTTCACTAGTTTTGTCGCTGAGCGACAAGAGCTATCAAAGATAATACTCGCTCAGAGAGGCTCGCTTGGCGGTCAGAACTCACGCCCAGAGACCAACTAGCGGTCCAGCGGACCACCTGGCGAGTAATCGCCCGTCGCACTCGCACACTCGCTTATAGCCCAGCGACAAAACTGTCGGAACTACACGCTAGCTTCTTAATCGTTTCTAGTCTCTAGTTTTACTCGTTTCTCGTTCATCGTCGGCGGATAACTGCCTAAACAAGATTGTTTAACTTGTAGGTTTTAATTTTGAAGGAGATAAGCATGCTAAAGTAGGGAGAAGAAATATTTGAAATTGTAATTTACGCACCTATTTACCTATTTTTCACCTAGCGTTATCGAAGTGTTCCGGCGTAGGTTATAAGACATTAATTAGTGTTCGGGCGTAGGTATTTCATTGCGTTCGGTAGTAGGTCGGTAACTCTAGGAAATTATTTTTTAGTATTAAAATAAGTTTTTATGTTGTTTACAAAATAATTATTTTATACAATTTTTTAATCGATTCTAAACGATGGCTATTAAATTAGAATTAGGTTCATCTTACGATAATTTTCGGTATTTTTAAACGTTTTTTAGGGTATTTTATTTTTTACGGGTTCCTTTATAGATACTAAACTAATCCTGAAGCATCTATTTAAGTGCTAGAGAGATTTATTTTCGGTAAAAATCTCTTTAAACGAGAGCGAAGCGGACAAAATCTAGTACAACATAAAATTAAAATAGCATTTTATAGCAATTAATTTGCAGTCATTGACCGCACCTATATTTATCGTAGGCATAAACCTGTTCCAAATAGAAGTAATAGGTTATGGTCATCCATAAATATTTTTTTCTATTATTAATTTAAATAACGTCTTCAAATGGCTTATTTTTTCATGTTGTTGATGGCTTGTGGCTAAATAATAACAGTGGTAAGGGTCGATCTTCAAGGGTAAGCAACGCTTACCGCGGCCGGTCCGTGAATGCGTGACCATCTTAACATATCGATTCCACCGTGACTCGGCAGCACGTTGAGCTCGGCTGTTATTCGTACATCTGCTACTACTTCCAAGCTGTGGAACTGTGCCGGCTTCTGTTCCCTGCCACTTATGACCTTTCTACCTATAAAGCCTGCAATACATGTTGGCCGAGCGTAGTCGAGTGAAGGCCAATACCAACATGTAGACGGTATATTTGCCACGTCTTGCTATCGCTCGGTGTCACTTGCCTAGTTGGCCGAGTTGAGGCCAGCGCCAACGTGTATAGAGCTCATTGGTGCAACTTGTCTTCGCTCGCCGTTGCTCGTGATCACTTGCCTCACTTCGGATCGGTGTCGGTTTTTGGTCACAAATCAAAGGCGCTCGCCTGCGCTCGGCCAGCGTGTGGGCAGCTCTACAGACCCTCTTCTACATTGGTCGTCTGCATTGGCTTTCGACGAACTTGTCGAACGTGTGGACATTATTTCTTGCCTGGTACCTGTTTGCCAACGCTCGCGTTGGCCTACGCTCGGCCAACATGTATTGCAGGCTTTAGACCAGGCCAGTGCAAAATAATTTTCACGCAAGCTTCGCCCCCATCCACCCCGGTTAGGCCGTTGTATACTAAACACTAACGCAGCAGTAATAAAGTTGAATATCGCGTGCGCTCTTTCATCATGTTCGGTTTCGAAACTGCCGTTGTGTGCTAAACGCTAACGCAGCAGTAATAAAGTTGAATATCGCGTGCGCTCTTTTACCATATTCGGGTTCGAAACTAAATGTCTTAAGTTTCAATTTTTATTTCGTTTATAACTAAAGTAATAATTGATCTAGAGAAAAATGACCTATATTAGGATAATCTAAATATATATAACTCAAAGGTGACTGACTGACATAGTGATCTATCAACGCACAGCCCAAACCACTGGACGGATCGGGCTGAAATTTGGTATGCAGGTAGATGTTATGACGTAGGCGTAGGCGTAGAAATTCCCACGGGATCGGGATTTACACAGGAAAAATTTCCCACGCCGGCGAAGCCGCTGGCACAAGCTAGTAAACTATATTTTCTTACTGTCAATACTAATTTTAGACATAAAAGCCGAGTAATCTTGATTAAATTTTGAATAATCTTTAAAAAAGACATGATTTTTGATTAAAAAATGAATCGAGCGAAAATGTTCCAATTACGAAACTGGTCTAGACATGGAAAGAAAAAGATCCAATAAATCATATACTAAAGTTCCATTTTGATTGTATGGGTGATTGTTTCAGAATAATAATACAAAATTACATACAATTTAGGGAGCCTCCTCTTAAAGCGAGAGTGAACTGGCATCTTCTGGGCTCGCTCTTGACATTGTAGACCTCATCTGTCGCTTACCATCAGTGGAGATCGAGATCAAGAGTGAGCTCATAGTGAATTAAAAAAAAATAAAAATAAAACATCTTTGATAGTGGTTACGGCAGTCAGAAGTCAGAAAATCTTACACTAGTCTTTCCAAGGGCTATCGTGTTACCCAACTACTGGGTTGTGGAGGTCAGAGAGACAGTCGCTCTATGTAAAGCATTAGTACTCAGCTGCATCCGGCTAGGCTGCGTTTCCACCAGAGATGTGCGAGGATGCGTAGCGAGGGATGTGTTTGTAAAGAACCAATAGAATCGCTTCATTTACCTCGCCTCGGTCAGCACAGCTCTGGTGGAAACAGCTCAGCGGAGCTAGATTTTTGCGCATACAAAACAAGCGAGGGATGTGTGCGAGGGATGTGTGCGAGAGATGTGTTGCGAGGGATGTGTTGCGAGGAATGTGTGTTGAGAAGGATGTGTTGCGAGGTTTGCGCATCCTCGCACCACACATTAATGCGCATTTTCACAGCTCCCCTACACATCCTCGTAGGCACATTTTCATCGCACAGCTTTGGTGGAAACGCCCACACATTTTCACAGCACAGCTAGACATCCTCGCACGACACATTTCCATCGCACATCTCTGGTGGAAACGCACCCTTCGACTGGAAGCAGAATTCAGCAAAGCTAGGAAAAGGCTAAGCAAATGATGATGGAACTAGCCAGAACTTATTTAAAAATAAACCTGAAACCGCAAAAGAACATTGTTTTATGAAAACACGTTTAAATTAATGAAATAGTTCTGGTCTTTATCATTTGTAGTTATTTTGTATGAGAGAACTGGTTTCAGTGTGTACGTATTGTACAGTCAAGGAAATTAATTGTTGATTACCTTGAGGCTGTATTGAACCGTTTGCCAAATGCATTACGACATATTAATCTCTACCAAAATAGCAAAAAATATGTGGAATTTGAAAGATAAGTAATTTTTCTCAAGGCAAATTATTCCTGTGATAGAAAAGATATTACCTGCCTACCAGCCGATGAAACGTAGAAATTACTATGCTAATACATATAACTAGCGACGCGGCCCGACTTCGCACGGGGTCCTTTGAACAATTGTTGGTGCTTGGACGGTGATAGCATAGCACGTCGTTAAAAAAAGTGCGTTCAGCTATAATTTAATTTAAAATATGTGTATTATGTGTGTGTGTCTGTTTAAAATATATGTATTATGAAAGTTTCATCTTGAATCAGACATAAGTGGTCCTTGTGAAAACACTAGACGCTAAGGGCCTATACTACCTCAAATGGCTTAGCATGATCCTCCGTTATGTCGAAAATACTGCAGCAATCATTTTGAAATAAATATATGGTAAAGTTGAGGATTAATGTTAGGTACTGTATTTGACGAAAACAAGATTCCATAAAATTTTCTTGATAGAACAAAATTCCAAATTTACCTCCAAACCGAACAATAAACCGCTGGTATTCAAAAGTAACTTCAAATTAGATAATGAAACTTTGCATATTAATTGAACTATAAAGCAGGTCTTACAGTATTTCCTTTTTTTAAATTAACATTATTTTCACCGTAAAAAGAAATAAACTAAATTATCGGTGTCTTGGAGTCTTTTCCCTGCCACCCTGTCTCGCTTGCTCGCGTGACCGCGGCCGGTAGTGTGCGAGCGAGATAAAGAGTGAGAAGCGCTGAGGTAGTATAGGCCCTTAAATCTAAACCTGTAACATTAAATGTTAGACTTTCTTTTTCTGGTTGGGAAAATCATCAAATGACTCCTCCCGCCGTGGGTCGAGCGAAAGGGAGTGTCAGACTTCTACTGTCTAAAAACCCACCCTGTTCTTTCAGTTTGGGGCCCCTTTAGAACTTTCCCGCAACCCCGTAAGGCAATGCTCCTATGGAGCCCCGTCAATGCTGCTGATTGCTCTTTGAGGCTGAATGTTTGACCATGTGACTTATTGATGGTCATTGAAACAGACAGTTTCACTGGAAATTGCAGTCTTAAATTTGAACGGTAAATTAGTAGGTATAAAGGAATCAACTTTTCCAGTTCCACATCCGGTCAGTATTGTGTATGTTTTTTAAAGCTTTTACCTGCAAACTGTATCATGATTGCACAGTTTGGGTGGATTAAGGTTCCACAATAAACATAACACCACCTTATGTGGGGGGAGTACAGAGGGCTGTAAGGAATTGAGAAATTCTGTAGGAAAGTGAACAGCCTCTACAAGATCGAGCACAGTGTACGGTGCCCGCGATACGCATTTTATAAGCAAGACAAGTCGCGTGAGGGCTCGGGGCGGCGCATGCCATTTCGCTGCAAGGAATTTTGGTTATGTGTAATGCATGTAATTCAGGCTGAAACTCTCGTGTGTCGTCTGCTCACAGCCTTCTCAAAGAAATTTCGAAAAGGCTGGATAACACTTCCCGTGACTCATGAGCTGGCTATGACTTTGGGGGCATTGACACGTTGGATGACAATGTTTAGCATTAGCGATCCAACATGGCAATCTTTTCTTTGTTTCATTTAATTTTTTCTTATTATTTTCACATTACTAGAAATTTAGTAATTTGGAGGGGTCAAATAAGCTAAATAAAATAATATATGCTTGTGTCTGGACCATTAGGCCAGTCTCTTGGGTTCATTGCGACCGACAGCGCTCAGAACGAATTTTTAATGTTTTATTTAAAAGTTTGTATTTTATTTTATAGGTAGTTTGTTTAATAGCTTAATAAAAACAAATACTTAATAGGTAGTGTACCTATTTCCTCAAAAATATTAATAAACGTTTTACTTATTATTACTTTTGAGGAAATCCCACTGTTATTTAAACACATATAATTACATACCTACATAACCAATCCCGTTTTTATCGTTTAAGCAAATAATATTATTTCCATCGCGATAGAGGGCGTCCTGATAATATAAATTAAATATTTGCCGTATACTTGAAGCAGCGACAGTGTATTTTAATGTGTTTATTTGATTTTATATCTGAATGTTTGTATTTAGATGATTTGTTTACAGTTGTCATGTTTATAATAATAGTCTATCAATTTTATTTACTTTTGTCAGTCGTCATCTATCAAACCTTGTCCCAACTAAGTCTGGTTCGGCTTCCAGTGTTACACATAGAATGACTGCATTTCTGACCTCCACAACCCAGTAACTGGGTAACATGACATCCCTAGTGAAGACTGGCGTCAGATTTTCTGGCTTCCGACGACCAGTAACGACTGTCTAAAGCCTGCAATACATGTTGGCCGAGTGTAGGCCAACGCGAGCGTTGGCAAATAGGTACAAGGCAAGAAATAATGTCTACAAGTTCGACAAGTTCGTCGAACGCCAATGCAGACGACCAATGTAGAAGAGGGTCTGTAGAGCTGCCCACACGTTAGCCGAGCGCAGGCGAGCGCCTTTGATTTGTGACCAAAAACCGACACCGAGCCGAAGTGAGGCAAGTGATCACTGGCAACGGCGAGCGAAGACAAGTTGCACCAAATGAGCTCTATACACGTTGGCGCTGGCCTCCACTCGGCCAACTAGGCAAGTGACACCGAGCGGTAGCAAGACAAGGCAAATATACCGTCTACATGTTGGTATTGGCCTTCTCTCGACAACGCTCGGCCAACATGTATTGCAGGCTTAAGATGTACAAATGACAGCCGGGACCAAAGACTTAACGTAGTTCCGTAGGCACGTAGTTAACAAACACTATGAAAAACGGTAATTCATACAAACACTATGAAAAACGAAAGTTATTTGGCGTAGTTGTAAATAATCTACTTTTAAGAAATTTATAAGGTTTTTTTTTCTCAAATAAATATGCATATTATATTATATTACTAGCTTTTGCCCGCGACTTCGTCCGCGTGGAATAGTTACTTTGGGCTAACGTTAAATTTAACCCCGATTTTGAAGCATTCTTCATTGGCGCTCCGCTCCTATTAGCCTTAGCGCCTATAGCCTTTCTCTATAAATTGACTATTTAATTAAAAAATAATTTTTCAATTCGAACCAGTAGCTTCTGAGATTATCGCGTTCAAACAAACAAAAAAACTCTTCAGCCTTATATTATTAGTATAGATAGCTGTTGCCCGCGACTTCGTCCACGTTTCCGTCGTTTTTCGTAAAAAAAAGTAGCCTATGTCCTTCCTCACGGTTCAGTGATTTTGATGTAACAGACAGATTAACTTTCGTAATTTAGTAGGGAAATATAATATGTCAATCTATAATACTGTTGAAAAATATCGCAATACCGAACCGCACAATGTTATTGTTAATAGCAGTGCCCGCGACTCCGTCAGCGTGTAACTCCTTGTGTGTTATTAAGTTAATATATTGGTAATATTGTTTAGATCACGTTCACATGAGGCTTAAGTACCTATAGAACGAAAATACTTCAGCGCAAAGCTTCCGGGTAAACTATGTTGAAAGTTGACCCGACCGGCAAGTGAACATAAAGATTTCTAGAACTGCTAACCCGGGAAAGAGCGACGTACAACTGACCATGCGAGAAACAACTGACACCGAGATCTACTCCGGCAACACGAAAAGTCTGCCCTTGAGCCTTATTAATTGTCATTGCATAACACACCGATACTGGGAATTGCGTTCTTTTAAATTGGAATGGAAAATTATTTGGTATTATGGGAATTCTGGGAATAAAGACGGTTTCTCCTGCACCGCAACCTGTTAAAATTTGAGTTTCGATTGTATTTTGTTGCAACTGGGTTATTTTTAGCCGAGTTCCATTGCAAAGTTGTGGTGGTTTTAAATTTCGGAGCAGAATAATAATCAGAAAGCTTCGAACTGCTAAGCTATCGGGAGTTACACGTGTTATTGTGAGTCAACCATAAAAGATAGATATATGCTGTCGTGGGATGTTTTTTTATATAATTTTAAGGAGAACATTTCCGTCATAAATGATTTCTGTGTAGCTTTAACCATTAAGATTGCACTCGCGACGGAAGCTTAAAAAATGGAGTAACTTTTCCCGTTTTCCCAACATTTCCCTTCACTGCTCTGCTCCTATTGATTGTAGCGTGATGAAAAGTATACTATAACCAGCTCAGGAGTGTGAAAAATAATTGTACCAAGTTTCGTTAAAATCCGTCGAGTAGTTTTTGTTTCTATAACGGTTATACAGACAGACAGACAGACAGACAGACAGATAGACAGACAAAAATTTTACTGATTGCATTTTTGGCATCAGTATCGATCCCAAATCACCCCCTGATAGTTATTTTGTAAATATATTTCATGTACAGAATTGACCTCTCTACAGATTTATTATAAGTATAGATTATAGTTACTGCGGAACACTTCATGGGCGAGTCTGACTCGCACTTGGTCAATTTTTTTATATTGCTTTTAATGATTACTTCTCATATTTAAATATTGCACCTACCATGCTATGTCTTCACCGCCCTAGGTAGACTGGTAGAGAATTCCTACGGCATTAAGTCCGCCTTTAAACCTATCTGCCTGATGTGTAAATAAATAAGTAACGCGAGCCTATCAATGGTAATAAAAAAATAACTTCCGATTCAAGCAGTATGGCTGTGAAATGCTCTACCCGTGTCAGAAAGACAAGCACAGTCTTTTTAAAAAATATGTGAACATCTTTATCTACTCCCTAATTTTTTATTTCCATATGCCTCTGATTTTATATCTTTGTAGATATATGTATTAAGTAGATTATTATAAAGTGGTTTCGGTCGCGTTTAGTAGCATGAAAAGGATTTGAAACGAAAATTAAATAGCCTTAATGTTATTCGCTGATAATGAAGCGAAAACTTTCTTAAAAAAATAAGCAACCCTCTTGAGTTCTTTGGTCTGTATTTGTTCTTAAGTTTCCTAGTGAAACTTCAGGTTCAGGCAATCCAAACATTAGTTCGGGCAACCAAAAGGTCCGAAAGACAAACAAAAATTGTAAAAGTTTTTACTAACGTGTAAATAACTATACTTTACCACTTTATTTTTAAAATGACGATATTTTGAAATCACATACAGAATTACCCTTACGCACAAAACGTTTTGGGAATACTTACATTGCTTGTGCGTACGGCTAAGCAGTGGAATTCCCTGCCGGAGTCCGTCTTTCCCGATAGCTATAACCTGGGGGTCATCTTCGACCACATCATCACTTACCATCAGGTGCGATGGTGGTCAAACGCGAGCATAAATTAGTTTATTTTTGCATAGATAACGTACAAAAGAACGCATTTAGAACCTGATAGACCAAGGCATAGATAAGATAGCATAAATGTGTACCGGGCCTTGCGAGGCTTTATAATTCAAGGAATAAAGCTAGAACAATAGGCATCATTATAATTCAAGGAATAAAGCTAGAACAATAGGCATCATTACACCTAAAGATAGTTATCAAACCGAGAAAGGGATTCATAAAGTAATTATTTAACAGAATATTATTTATTTGAACTATTTTCCACTTATCAGTGTAAGGTGTATTTATTCTGTCGACTACAAATATTAACTGAGAGTGCTAATTTATGTTAACAATTAATGTTGCAACTTATTTCGTAATATTTAATTACAGAAGTTTTATGGGTCCTTTTGTTCTAGATAGATAGATATACTCTTTATCGTAAACCATTACAGATGTAAATAAGGATTTTTGAAATAAAAACGATGTAACAATTGGCGTTCTTATCCCTAAAACCGATGCCTACTTTATGCCTAACCTTTGAATGGATTTGACACAGAAGGAGAAAATAAATAAGTAAACGTGTAGTCAGTGGAGTACTATTATCTCTACTTCTATACTGGTCGATGTTATGATGTTTTCTCTGACCGTTTTGAAAGCTGTGGTTATGATATAAAATATACAAAGTAATGTGCATGTCTGGGCTTGAACCGACGATTTACAAATCTTTAGTGGTGGCTGCAACCACTGGGCAACCACAAAATATGCTCTTATTATATTTAAAGTATCACTATCTTTTGACCGCGGTTTCGCTCAAGTGACAGATTTTTTAAAGATTATGCTAAGTGATTATAGAACGTGTAATAGAATAAACGCAATTCCTGAAAGTATTTGGTTCAGAATCGGCTTCTGAATCGATTTCCGTCATAAAAAAAATTGGTTTTAAATTTTGACATAAAAATAGGTTTTAAATTTTATTTAACTTAAAATGGTAACATAGTATCATGACAAATTAATACAATCCTTAATTCAAGGGAATGCGTTCGTGTGCGTGTCGGCCGCTAATATTGCATAAGTGTATGCGTCTGCGTAAGGATATTGTATGACGCACATACGTTTTGCGTTTAGTAAGCATAACTATTTTATAAAAAATTACTAGGTTCGGTTTCAATTTATTTAGTTACGGATGTTGTTTTAGACTTATAATTTAATATTCTAATTGGGGTGTCTGAGGTATTGCGCTTAATCTGTTACACCTTGTATAGCCCTCCCCATTTTAATTAAGGGGCAGATAGTCGATTTTCAATGATTTTTAATCCAAGATCACGTCTAAACGGTTAGTCGGTATGTTTTGAAAAAAAAAAAGATAAACAAGACTATTTCCTTAATAATTTGATATATGAACATTTAAATATTTTTTGTAGAAGATTGTGTAATTTATTTTTAAAAGTACGTCTAACGCGGGCATAAAAGCAGTCCTTCCAAAGGTTCTCTGGAAGATGTCGCTCTAGGCGATAAGACCGTCATTGTAACCAAAATTTTTTTCAATGTTGTTATTTAAGTGTGATTCAATTATTGGTGTACAATATAGTATATTATATCTATCTATCAATGCTCGCCAAACTAAAGTTTTGTTCCTCTGGAAGTCTTGTTTGTGTTTCATGTTTATTAAATACTAGCTAACCCGGCGAACTTTTAAACTAACTAACTTACTCACCAAAAGGTGAATAAATATGGAAAAGTTAAAAATTTGGTTTTGGACTTCCACAAATATTTGAAAAGCAGAATTTGTTTTTACAAACACAGTTTTCAAGTCAAGGTCCTTATACTCCTTTCGACGCCTGCTCCACGACATTAACAAATGTGTTAAATGTTCCCCTCTTGAACTTCAGAGAAGGAGGTAAAGCAAAGTAGGTACTGATTACAATCTGCAGGGAATGAGGAATAATGGGTCTGCTTTTTTTTTTCGTGGTAAAATCATCAGATGAGATGAGTCCTCCCACCCCGGGCAGGGCCGGAGGGACTGTCAGACTTGTACTGACTAAAATCCACAGTATTCCTTCAATAGCCCTTTACGTTCCGGGGTCACGGTAATGGGATAAGTCCCACGACCCCGGCAGGCTTCGGCCCTCTACAGGGGGGGCCTCGTCATCTTGCTGACGCTCTTTGAGGCGCGCGTGGAACACAACGCGCCGTCGACCCGGGCATGGTCCATGGTCGGACAGCGAGTTGATAATGCAGACGCATGATAATGCGTCTGCTTAGTACATTTTATGTTGCACAAAGTTTTAATAAATAAATAAAGTGTATCGAGTGCGGTCGATTCGACACCGCTCTATTGCCAGAAGGTTATCCAAGTCGGTACGTCTCTTCGGGGTTACGGGAATATTCTAACGAGGTACCGCGGCCCCGGAACGCAACGGCAACTCAAGGAACAGGGTGGGTTTTTAGTCAGTAGAAGTCTGACACTCCCGCACCACCCTGAGCGGGAGAAGTCATTTGATGATTTTTCCACCGAAAAAAAAGGTAGGTATATCTCTTGCTATTCTTACGTCATCACAATGTATATAAGGAAATAGCATTGATATTGCAGTCTTTACAATCAGATTCCTTTTATCCTCACGTCTATGTTATCTGAAAAACTCTCGCAAAATGTTGATTAGTGTATTGTAATATTAGCCTTCACGGTAGAATTTGTCTACCTGCACAGTTTGTGCGATAGTACTAAGTAATAGGTAATCTTATCAAATCTGCCGATAGACTTCCATGTGGATATTATCTCGATTACTCTCGTGTATGAAAAATCTAAATTCAACATCATATATTTTATTACACACTGGCTTGGCTGTGCCACGCGTTAATTTGAGGAAAAAACTAGCAATGGGTGGTGAATTCACATTACTAGCAGTAGTAGCAGTCTTGTTAACCCCAACTAGACTAAATATGCTCGTGTCTGCATGGAGTGGGATCACGGCAAAGGTGTAATGGTTGGGGTTCGAACCCGCGATGATATCACAAGTCCGACATCTAAGGCTATTGATTATGTTTCCATGTTGAAGAACCGGTAGAAAACTCCACGGTTAGTCGTTTTCAAAACTTGATTAATATTTGCAATGTTTCCAGATTACCTATAGTATAAGGCGATGTACAATCGACAAAATTTGTATCATGATCATGTCCCACTTTGACGATGAATCGTTTGAAACCGTCATAATGAAATAATGATGTTTATTTTGCAAATAGGTTATAAATAACACTTTCACACGTATTTTTTTCCGTAAATGTAAACTAGATGAGGCCAGTGTTTCCTAACTAACTACTCTGAGAAGAAACACTGAAACAAACATTTCCCTCCTTTACAGTGCATGCCACATTTAGGACGTTTTAAATATTAAACAAGCTATGTCAATACGGGTCCGAGATCTATGGCAGATAACAAGGTCGTAGGAACAAGGAAATGTATGCCTACGCGAATGTCGACCTAATTGTATTTGAATGTCTTAGAAAACAAGCTTATGGTGGGTCATGATCCAAATTTGTCGATTGTACATGTACAAATGTAGGGTTTAGAGACCGGCTAATACCGAACATTGATAAGTTTTTCACACAAACCTGGCTTAATGACACGGTGGCAGGACTAACTGTCTTCGGGAGGACACGCCCGGGTGTAGTGAGGATCACCCGGATGACACGTTGGAGCATACGGTGGAAGTATGCCCCGCTTGGGCGGAGCACCGCCGTGCTCTCGTGGAGGCAATCGGCGAAGCAGTCATGCTAGCAAAGGAGGAGGCCGAACGCGGGAGGCAAAGACATCTCTTCCTCACGGCTCACGCCCCAGTAGCCGAGGGAGAGGCCTCGTCCGTCGGGGATCGCGAGCCGATTTCGGGCCACCGTAGACGCGGGCTTCTGGGCGGCGAGCAGGGGTAGCTCACACTAACTACACACTAACTAGGTACATGACGGATTTTAATAAAACTTTGCACACACGTTCTGACAAATGTTTGCACTGTCTGGACCGGTCCGCTGAAATTTGCGTGGTTATTTCCTCAAAATAATACCACAGACATGAACCTACATGCTTCTCATATACAAATACAAATTGTCTGGACTTTAAAAGAGACTTTGACCTCTGATTTTTTTTCGGTGTTTCTTCTCAGAGTAGTCAGTTAGGAAATACCGGCCTCATCTAGCTAAACTAAACACGCAAAAAAACATGACGTGTAGTAGTGTTATTTATAACCAATTTACAAAATAAATATTTCATTTCATTGCTATATAGGTATTATAAAGTCTAGGTAAAACATGTAGGCTATATATACTTGGAACACCCGACTTTCCACGCGAGCGAAGCCGCGGTCAGAAGCGTAAAAATAAAAAACCAACTGCTTCTGATAACAATGATTCACGCAGAGCGCATATTCAACATTTTTACATTGATCGGCGCCACAGATAATGTCAATATTAAATGTCAGTAACTGATAAACGGTGACGGATTTCATAACCAATACTTTTATGAGGGTTTCAGAAGTGCTTGGTCATCGGTAAAGCAGATTTATGTTTCTGAAAAAAATATATAATTTTGTTTTAATGAAATCCAAAAAAAAAATGGTTTTGAAACAAACACCTGCACAATCTAATTCCACCAAGCCCGATCCATCATCGGACTACAAGACGAACGGTGATGCGCCATCGTAACATGGTGGACATCAGGCGCGTGCATAGGATTATGACAGGGCATGCGGCGGAGTAAAAACACACAAAAACTTCTTCTTTTATAGATTTTTAGCATAGCCACAGCCACGCATCGCCACCATGCTACGATGCGTGGCTGTGGCTATGCTAAAAATCTATAAAAGAAGAAGTTTTTGTGACCGATTACTCACTTTTTGTGTGTTTTTACTCCGCCGCATGCCCTGTCATAATCCTATGCACGCCCCTGGTGGACATCCCACCCATACGCACAAAACTTTTGGGAAATCTTTCATTGGGTCACTGCTTAGGAATGGATTTCCCTGCCGGAGTCTGTGTTTCTTGATCGCCATAACCTGGGGGTCTTTAAATCAAGAGTGAATTGGTTAAGTCTAGGTAAGCGTGCTTCATCTTCGACCGCATCCTCGCTTACTATCAGGTGAGGTGGTCAAACGCGAGCCTGTCTAGCAATATTACAAAGCGGAAAAGTTTTGTTTTTAAACGCGCTAATCTTAGAAATTTCTGGGTGGATTTAGATGAAATTTAATATGGCTTAAAGCTTGAGGAAGGGACTTACCCGACTGCAAAAAATGTACGGTTATGTTTTAAATGTGATTAAGTCCACGGGACCGAAGCCGTACGCGCCTGCTAGTTTATTATATTTTATTTCAAATAATTAAGTATTTAAGATTAAATATATTAAAAAAATATATAAACATAAAAATAAATATCGACGACATAAAGTTTGCCCACGGCCTTACTAACGTGGTCTACGTTAGTAAGGCTTTGGTCATCTCAAGTTTATGCGGTCCTAGTAACCGATACAGAGTCATTGAATCAGAGTTAATTTAAACCGATTTGAAATAAGGTTACCAGTAACCAGTTAGTGAAAGTTCATTTTAACTGGTGTAAGCAATGCAAATGCTGCCTTAGAGACAACGTTGAAAACTCTAGGGTTTGTTAATCCCTTTGAGGAGTGGCTTGAGAGACGCCACGGCGTCCTCACCTTCCGCCTGACGCAGGTAGGTAGGTACTTACCGGATATGGTTGTTTCGGGAGGTACCTGTTTCGGATAAAGCGGGAGGACACGCCCTGGTGCCGTCACTGTGAGGACCACCCGGAGGACACGGTGGAGCACACGATCGAGGTGTGCCCTGCTTGGGCAGGGCACCGCCGTGTCCTCGTGGAGGCGATCGGCGGCGGAGAGCACTCGCGCCCAGCCCTGGTTCAGACCACTGTGCGGAGCGGGAGGGCATGGGATGCAGTCGCCGCCTTCTGCGAAGCAGTCATTCTTGGGAAGGAGGAAACTGAACGCGTGAAGGAGAGATGGTTATCTTCCTCACGCCCCAGCCGCCGCGGGGATCACGAGCTGATCTCCGACCACCGTAGACGCGGTCTGTGGACGGCGAGCAAGGGTAGCACACCGTCCGGTAAGGACCGAACACAAGTCAGCGGCGCATCATATTCCGCGGGGGCCTCTAAGGGTGGGTCATCAGCATTGACGGGGCCCTATAGGGCCATTGCCTTACGGGGTTACGATGGCAAACATAACTAATGGATAAGGTGTCGGACTCGTGATCGAGAGGTCGTGGATTCGAACCCCACCCATTACACTATTGCCGTGAACCCACTCCAGACACAAGCATATTTAGCTTAGTTGGAGAGGTTAACAAGATTGCTAGTAGGTAATGTGAATTCTACCCACATTAGCCGGCGGCAAAGTGTATGGCCTTTGCGTAATTTGCGCCGGCTATCCGGCAACCGGACATGTGAAAAAGCACTAATAGGTATTATAGAACAATGTTTAGAGTATCATCCCCAAAAAACTGTTTTTTGGTGATGTATTGTATTACTCATGTAGGTATGTGGTTGTTCTTGCAGTATGCAGTACCACCTTCCGCCCGTAAATATTTTCACATGCAAAAAGTAATACAACACAACATGAAAGCAAACTACACTCGAGACGTGCTTTGTCCCTCCACGCAGCATCATTAGGAGGATGTTGACTTCCTCGCTGCTACACGTGGGTTCAATGCGGTTCGGAGGATTTTGCAAATATTAAAAATTTTCAGGCCTAGGAGATATACATATTATGCCAGTGATGGTATAAATGACATAAAGTAATGTTTGAAACTACTCTCTCTCTCTCTCGTAAAACCACCATAAAAATCTGCTGTAAACAAGCAATATTGTGACTAACAACAGAAAAATGCATTACCTAACTATTGTTTTCCTCACATATCCATTAAAATACCGTAAGTCATAATTACCTATGAATGGATGGTAAAGTTGCTATTCTATTAGCCATTTTCATCGCACATTACTTATGAATCAAATGAGGCAAAAAAAAAAAAAATAACACGTGTTTTCATAAGATTATGTCAGCGATGTAGGTATGTTATTTGCAATAGCCGGTCACCATAGGCACGGTAATATTATCGACTTGCGGGCGGCGGAGCAGGGGCACCTCTCTGTCCGGTAAGGGCGCGATGTGTTGCGCGCGCGTCTCAAAGAGCGGTTTCTGGCCAGGGTCGCGGGAAAGCTCTAAGTTTCTAACTGGATACCGCAGCCCCACACGCAAGGGCAACTGAAAGAACAGGCTGGAATTTTACTACCTTGTCGCCTTTCAATTCCCGTAATTGTAATGCGACAAGGATAGCGCTCTGGCTAAAAGATTGGCGTCTGCACTGCTTGTCGTGGGTTCGTGTACCGCACGGAACAAATGTTTATATGGTTAACAGATAGTTGTTCTGAATCTCGGTGTTTGTATATACGTATATGTAAGTGTATTTTTTTGTAAACGCAGCCGCAAGTTTAAATGTAACGGATCTTCCATTAGGGATTTCCGAACTTTGACTGTTGATAGCGGCCATGTTTTTGAAGCTACATCTATTAAATTGGCTGCCATTTATTCAGTCTGTTTTGCCAAATCATCGTGGACGGATATAGGGTCCAACAACATGTGCAAATGATATTTTTTTTTATCAAAATAGGTGTTCTGTTCAGGCAACGTTCCGCGCGCTTCGCCCATTTTACGGTCACCATACCAAGAGGACTATTCACAGTGGGGTGGATAAATTTGAGTCCAATTGTTTAGTAAACGATTAATGAACAATTGAACACCCGTACGTCCACGAAACGCAAGCTCTGCCGAACACATCGCCGCTGTCCGTGAGAGGGTGCAGGAGAAACCGAGGCAGTCGTTTTCGCGTCGTCGCTCACAAGAAGTTGGCCTTTCGCAGACCACAACTTGGCGAATTTTGCGTCTTGACTTGGGCCTGCACCTGAACAAATTTAACCGACACAGAAGCTAACGTAAACGACGTGTGTTTGCTGAATGGGCTCTTCTTGTAAGTCAACACAATCAAAAGTAGTTTTGCCCAAACGAAAGTCTCGCAAGAGTCTTGCAATTAGCGATTATCCTATTGCTATTTATTAAACGGAACTACCGTTTAATAAATAGCAATAGGATAATCGCTAATTGCAAGACTCTTGCGAGACTCTCGTTTGGGCAACACTAATCAAAAGATATGACCGTTTAAGTTGCAAATTTTGCGATTTCACTGGAGACTCAAAACTAATTGGGTACCTCCCGTTAACTTAGAATCATCAAATTTTGTAAGATGCAATGCCGTAATTATGTAGTTACTAGCTTCCGCCCGCGATTTCGTCCCCGTGGAAAAAAAAGTCCCCCGATTTTGAAACATTCTTCATTACTGCTCCGCTCCTATTGGTGTTAGCGTGATGATATATAGCCTATAGCCTTCCTCGATAAATGGGCTATCTAACACTGAAAGAATTTTTCAAATCAGAACGGTAGTTCCTGAGATTAGCGCGTTCAAGCAAACAAACAAACAAACAAACTCTTCAGCTTTATGATATTAGTATAGATTTCAGTACTATTGAACTTATATATTTATGTAACCGTATAATGGCGATTTGATAGGTTATAATCTAACGAAGAATAATGGGTTAATTGAGATTAAGAGATTACAATCTCGCGAGATATATTTATTATGATCTAACAATTTTATACAAAAAGAAAATGGTACGGACCCCTCAGTGGCCGAGTCCTACTTGCACTTGGACGGTTTTTTTCTTATCTTTTCTCATATTCTGATGCGTCACGTGAAAGATAAATAAACTTATTTCCTTTTTAGATTGGATCAACGGAATAGATGCAATATTATATTAAGGTTAACCGCTTATTATAAGAACCGCCATCGTTTAGCCTGTCTAGCCATGACGCCATGGGTAGGGCTCGCTGAAAATCAATGGCCCGATATAACCATTAGCCTTTATGTGGAAGTTTACGTTAAGGCTCAATTTACACCGCCGCGGAATGGAATGGAAGCGACTTTTTGCAACGAAATTGTACATAGCATAATGAACTTTATGTCAATTGAACATACAAACTAAATAGGAGTCAAAAATTCTCGAGAATGCGCGAGGACTCCCCGGAAGACGCGCGACCTTTTTTGGCTCCTATTTAGTTTGTATGAATTGAATTGACATAAAGTTCATTATGCTATGTACAATTAAAGTCGCTTCCATTCCATACCGCAATGTAAATTGAGTCTAAAACTAGTGATGCAACGAATACGAATACGAATATTCGTATTCGCCGAATAGTAAGTAGACATTTACCGAATATTCGTATTCGGCGAATACTAATACGAATATTTAAAAACTAATATTTTTGTACGCAACTGTATTTACTGCAGATTTGAAAAATTTCCAAGTCTGAAAAAACTCGCACAAAAATATTTTTCACTGAAGCCATGTACAGTCGCCTCGGAAAGACTTTTTTCAACGGCTGGGAACACCCAGACTGACAAAAGAAATCACCTAAAACCAGAAAATCTATAAATTTTATGCTTTTAAATAAAAATTTGCCTGTTGTAAATTTTAATTATTAGAAGAGTAAACATTCATCAAATAAATAAGTCTTTTATTACCATGGCGAGATATTCGTATTCGTATTCGCCGAATAGTAGGTTTGATATTCGTATTCGTATTTGTATTCGTAAAAGTAGTATTCGTTGCATCACTACCTAAAACTAACGTTTTGTTTTGCGCGATCAATAGAAGGTAATGATTTGTTTTAGAGGCGTTTGTTGCTAAATAACTTAATAACGGCTAACAGCCGCACGGGTCGATCTTCAAGGGTAAGCAACGCTTGCCGACGCTGGTTCGTGGATGGGTGACAATCTTAACGTATTGAGACTCCTCCATGCCTCGGAAAGTACAGTGTAGAGTGCAGTGTGTCTCAACTACTATTAGGAAAACTTAGCGCCATATTGTGACGTCTTAGCTGTCAAATCGAACCATTTGAGTAGAGTGAACAAAACAAGGATTTATTAAATTATTAGCGAAACAAAACTAGTCCCCTTTACATATTTTGGTGTCCAAACGCGAGCCTATCATCAAAAATAAAATAAATTAAAGCTTTAATAATTTTGACATGACTTCTGGGCCTTTGCGACATGCGTTCTCTTTACTTTCGGGCATTTTGGTACAAACAATGAAAATAAGAGTGAAAAGTATATTAAAAATATGTAAATAAATATAACATACGCATTTAATTATAATAATTAAATGTTATATTTTATGTGAGACCCGGTTAAACAAGGTAAAATAAAAAGTTATTATTTTTCGACATTAAGCTTTCTTTGCAAACTGTACTTTTTGAGTGATATTTGACAGATAAAGGTTGTTGAAATTCCTAATAGCATTTGAAACGCATTCAAAGTTGTTGGTCCCAGTTGTCATTTGTACAGACGCCAGCACATCAAACTACAACAATCTGTCAAATTTCTTTAATGGATTTCAACTTTATTGTTAAAGAAATTAGGTTCAAGGTCGATTGGGGAACTGACAGTTTCGGGTAGCTTCATCTGCTGGCGTCTGTACATCTTTGACAGTCACTATGGGTACAGTACGGCCGTTCTAACTTGGCGAGTGTGAAGTTAGGCTCTGCGAACTTTAACGCTTGTGCACTCGTACAAAAATAAAGGTTTTAAAAATATAAATGCCAATAACAGTTGTTAATAGGAATAACAACTGCTAATGGCATTTATTTTTTTAAAACCTTTATTTTTGTACGAGTGCACAAGCGCTAAAGTTCGCAGAGCCTAACTTCACACTGGCCAAGTTAGAACGGCCGCATTGTACCAGGACACCAGTCTTGCCAAGTAGTATCGTGTGAATCAGCTACTAGAGTGGGAAGTTCCGGGTGGCAGTCGCTCCATAGAAAATGCTGGTACAGGCTAACGCTAAGCGAAGTGACTAACTGAGTATCACTGATACTCACCTGCATCCGGTTACACTGAAACCCCACCCCGACATAGTTGACAATGTTTAAGCAGATTTTGATGATGATGATGATCAATAAAACGAAACTGAATTAATTGGCTCGCCATCGACTTAAGATTATTTATTTCAATAAACATTTTCAAAATAGCACAAAGTTTTATCACTATCCTCCACACTAGGATCCTCTGTTATAGTGTCATATTGTTCTTCGTCATACATCGGAAATGAATTGGCCATTGTCGGCGAAAATTTCTAAATTATATTTTTCCTGAAAATGAAATCGGTTCAGCGATTTAGCCGTTAAAGCGAAACAGACAGACAGACTTGTTTTATGTTATTAGTGCCGCCATCTGCCATTCTCTTCAATGAATGATTTTCGCGTATTCACAGACAATCCGACCGTTTCTCGAATCTGGTCTCGGAGCCTTTCCTAAAATAACTTTGTACTTATAGGTGTCATCAGTTAGTTTTGGGAAACCAAAACTGGTACTCACCTACTCAATATATTGTCCACTGTTTTCTGACACATCTGGCTCAAAACTACCAAGGTCGAAAATTAAGTTCGTCAGGAATTAAATAACTGAAACAACATAAAACATTAATTTCAAATGTCCATCATATTAAAAGTAAATTATATAGAGAGAGAGAGATTATTTGAAAACATAAATGTAATTTCCTCGAGTATACGCATCGAATATACATGTTTACACTGCAAGCGAGAATTTGCTCCACTACTTTGTCGCTGAACGACAAGAGCTATCAAAGATAAAACTGGGAAACCATAACTGGTCTGGTGGTGGACATCCCACCCATACGCACAAAACGTTTTGGGAATACGTTCATTGTGGGTACAGCTAAGGAGTGGAATTCCCTGCCGGAGTCTGTTTCCCGATAGCTATAACCTGGGTGGGAGTCTTTAAGTAGAGAGTGATTAGGTTAATTCTAGGCAAGCGTGCTTCATCTTCGATCATATCATCGCTTAATATCAAATGATGGTGGTTAAACGCAAACCTATCAACAATGAAAAAACTGATACTTAAAATACTATGTCACTGCTTACTGTCCCATGGCCGGTCCAAGGTCCATTTCATGGTATGTTTTTGGTAATTACGTTCCACTATTCATGGTTAATCATCGTGGCTTTTTATTGAAAGAACAAATCTATTGTTTTTGTTAAATTGTGGGACAGGGACAGATAGATACAATGATTGCAGCTGGAATAACCGAGCGAGACAGAGAACAGTGGTAAAAGTAGGAGGAGTCCTTTACCCGACTGGTTCTATTTGTCAGCTATGACGTCACAATCAGGTCCTATTCCTATTCTAAGTTGAAACGCACATACATAATGAATATTTTATAATTTTTTGTGAGTCGTATGTTTCTAAGAAAAAATACTAAGGTTTCTTTCCTATCATTATTTTTGCTTATTCTATTTAATAACCCTTTTCTTTTCATTGTTGTGAACATTAAGCAAATGCATGAAGATGTCGGTGTTCTGTTTTTATTGATCTGCAGATCGTTACTCCCTCTTTATATGGGCCTCAATAAAATTGAGATCTTTGGCGCCAGTGGCCAAGGAGTAGATAATTACCGGAGACTAAATGTTGCTTAGCGCGTATATTTTGTGAACTATGTTCGAACAAGATACTGAGTCCCCGGAACGCAAAGGCAGCTAAAAGAACAGGCTGGGTTTTTAGTCAGCAGAAGTCTGACCCTCCCTTCCACTCCGGAATAAAAAAATACAATGTATAGTACTATGTTTCTTCAAGTAGTGTATGTCAATTCAATGCGTGATCCCTTCCCGGTCGAGCATGGATGTTGACGGTATAATGGTCGAATACTTCTCAGTTGAACAGCTGGTAGGAAATTGCGTCGTATCTTCTTGTCTCACATACCACAGTGTCTCAAGACAAAAGAGTGTTACCTGGGTACTTGAAACTAGTACATGGTTTCTCACAATTGCCTCATCAGAAAAAAAGCTAACAAGTTATTCAGAGAATTAGATGCTATCCTCGAAGTTTCGTAGCGAAACTAAAGATATCTACTGATACTACTAAATATACTACGTATGTGTGTATACTAGATAGATACTGCGTCTATCATCTCTTCTTCAACTCTCCTGTCGTAGGTCTGCCGGAAGAAATGTCTTATGAAATAAGCAGCACCTTTGTGCTCTTTCATCTGTATTTTGTTTCTTTTTCTATTTTAAGTGTCATGTGTGTGTCACTTAAATAATAGATATAATATTATAGGTATACTTACTCCATTGAAGATTTTTTAGATGACAAGTAGTACTTAATGAATTTTATGACCGACAGTTTATTATTTCCTGACATCTCATGTAAATACATAATTTTAATATTGACATAGCTGACATTTGATTATTATATATATTTTTTTGATATCTTGATGTAATCTAATTTAATTTCATATGATGTGATTTGGTTTAATTTGTTGTGATGTAATTTAATTTAAATTAATGTAAACTTAATATTTTTGAATGCTTTTACAGCAGAACATAGATAGTTACTAATAACATATATTTTACCACCTATTTTACTTATGTTCACAAAAATAAATGATTGATTGAAAACCAACTTTATAACCTAGCCTGAAGACAGTGGCCAGGACCACATAGCACGCAAAACAGGATATGGAGACGAAAATATTTGTAGTTTGATAGTTCTCCGGTACTGGCTGCAATACAATTAATACCCTGGCTGATCGATCTTGGTGCTTTATCTCAAAAAAGATTAGCCAAGTACGCAGGAGATATTATAATGAACATGTGTGTGCTGATATAACGATAATCCGACACAACCGGTGAGCTTTCAGACGGATTTACGTGCTTTTCGATATTCGGGACATTAAAGCACTGCGAAATAATGAAATGATGATGTTTATTTTTCAAATCGGTTGTAAATAACACTTTTACACATTTTTTTTTTCGAAATGAGAGTTCATAGGTTCAGAGGAATCAAATCAAAATTACATATTAGACTAGCACTTCGCCCGTGACTTCGTCTGCATGTATTTTGAAATAATTTATAGCCTCTAACACACAACTAGTGCACTTTACTACCAATGAAAATTCGATAGATGAAAATTATTAATATTCATCGTTAATAATACATTGTTATTATTAAAATCACATTACTTGTTCGGTGCTTGTAATCAATAATTTTCATCTTTGTGTTTTTTCTCCTGTGTGTATGCATAATAGGTACCAAACATCAAGTTTTTAAATCATAGCACTTTACTACCAATGAAAATTCGATAGATGAAAATTATTAATATTCATCGTTAATAATACATTGTTATTATTAAAATCACATTACTTGTTCGGTGCTTGTAATCAATAATTTTCATCTTTGTGTTTTTTCTCCTGTTTGTATGCATAATAGGTACGAAACATCAAGTTTTTAAATCATATAAAAGGTTAGGTTTTTGACCAGTGAATCAGTCAAAAAAATGCCGGTTTATTAAACGCTAATAATATATCAACAACTTGTAAATTTCGAGGCTTTTTTACAAATGGCGCGTTGCCAGTTCCTTTTTTTAACTTACCTGGACACGCTGCCACGTGTCTAGAACATTATGAAATTATTTGTTCTGCACAGCAAAAGTGTTACAAATTATCTGAATTATATACAGTTTAATTACAATATTTCACATTTCAAAAATAGTTGTTTGATGTGGTCAAAGACAACGCTCGCGGCAGAGACAAGGACGGCACCAATTCATTTTTCAATTCACGGAGCTTAGTCTCTGATTCATATATATTCTGTGTCATCTGGCCGTCTGACCTACGCCGTTGCGTGCAAAATTTGACCTACTTTTAGTACCTAGGTATAGTCTGTAACCTTTAGCTTTTGTTTATATTTGCACTAACGATGAAGCTTTTGCGTGTAATCAATATTAAAAGATTGAAAGATATACAACGTGTAATTTAAAGGGTATATACATACCAACTGCATGGCTTCTTTGGATGATAACAAACGATATGGCAAGGGTTTTGTAATCCTAAGTCTACGTGTGTAGAACTTATTACAAATTCCAATACACTGATACCAGAGACTGAATTTTTCAAATTAAGAAGAACGAAGAGAATTATCGTTGAATGTTATTGACCCTCGTAGTGCTGTGACACGTTTGTTATGATTGGTATTCAAGAAATATATGAAATCAATAATTTGGTATCAATTCTTTGAGTCAGTTATTTTGTGCTGAAACTGTGCACAGAGACTCCATACCAGATGTTGTCTTCAGCCCCTTTGGATAGATATAGGGTTTCCGTTACGCGTTGTAGAGATAGGTTTATTGACTAGATTATTCTAAATTATTCTAGTGAGTAGAGGAGTTCGTGGCTAAATAGTAGTAGCTGCTCGGGGTCGATCTTAAAGGTTAAGCAACACTTACCGAGGTTGGCCTGTGGATGGGTGACTATCTTGACATATCGAGATTCTTCTGTGCCTCGGATAGCATGTAAAGCCGTCGGTCCCGGTTGTTATTTTTTTGTACAACTGACAGTGATAACGGGTAGTCAGAAGCCGAAAAATCTGACACCTGGTGGGTAAGGCTGCGTTTCCACCAGAGATGTGCGAGGATGCGTAGCGAGGGATGTGTTTGTAAAGAACCAATAGAATCGCTTCATTTACCTCGCCTCGGTCAGCACAGCTCTGGTGGAAACGGCTCAGCGGAGCTAGATTTTTGCGCATACAAAACAAGCGAGGGATGTGTGCGAGGGATGTGTGCGAGAGATTTGTTGCGAGGGATGTGTTGCGAGGAATGTGTGTTGAGACGGATGTGTTGCGAGGTTGGCGCATCCTCGCACCACACATTAATGCGCATTTTCACAGCTCCGCTACACATCCTCGTAGGCACATTTTCATCGCACAGCTTTGGTGGGAACGCCCACACATTTTCACAGCACAGCTAGACATCCTCGCACGACACATTTCCATCGCACATCTCTGGTGGAAACGCAGCCTTATGTAGGTCAGTGGTCAGACAGGCAGTTGCTCCATGTAAAACACTAGTAGGTATTCAGCTCCATTCGGTAAGACTGGAAGCCTTACCCATCATAGTTGGGAAAGAGTTAACAGATAATGATGACTGATATACAGAGTTGTTTTAATTATAGAAAAGCATGTAACTATTGTTTTTACGAGCCAACTCAAGTACTTGTTCGCCTCAAATAAGTTCACTGAACGAGTTCCAGTAAAGGGATCATCCATGAATTACCTCACGCGCGGTGTGAGGAACGGTGATAGGTCCTAAATTTCGTGACGTCACATTTCAATGTCTAATCTTATCTCATTTTTATATCGTGAAATTTGAACTACCTATTAACGAAAAACTTTTTTTAGATACAAATTATTTATTTATTTACACACGCACAAGTTACAATGATACAGACCGTAAATACAATGCACAAAGATACCTACAGCAGAACACAAAACATTTGGGCCTCAAACTAGGCACAGCCTGTATCTTGGTTTGCTTTGATGTTGGCTTTATTGAAAAATAATGTCACTGATCTGACTAAATAACAGTTTGGTAAGATCAGTAGAAGATATTTGGATGTGGAGAAAAATACTTCTCAATCATATCAATGAAATAAACCTAATTCAAAATTATACTGTATAACTCAAAACACATCACTCTGTTTTGGAATAGTTGGGTAAAAAATGGTAAAAAATATAATTTTATTTTTCTTTTGTTTCAGGAATCCAAAAATGCTGTTATTAAATACTTAATGATCTAAGTACTTAAAATAACGGAGATACACGAAGATAAACGAAGAATTACGAAGTCACTATAAGTGCGAAATATAGTAAAATTATTAGTTAGTTAAGTGAACAAAGATGGATCCTGGATATTTTGATATCGAAAGGAAACAGAATCCAAGAGAAAATGCGAGTTTTATATCGAAATTTTGTTTCTGGTACGTATGCAATATTTTATTTTATTTTTACAACATAATACAATTCCAGACGCCATAAAAAATATATTGTACACAATTTAAGATAAACTTTTTTGAATTATACTATTAAGTAAGCTAAGTTATACTATAAAGGAATTCTTAAATGATGAATTAACGGAGGATTACAATTATTTTCTAATAATTGTAATCCATCCTTTCCTTCTGGAAAGGAAGAGAAAGAAAATAAATTTATTTGACCCAGTTCAGGGCACACAAAAATGCAAGAAATAGAATAATGTTGTTTTGTTTTAAAATTTCCTCATTAAGATCTGAGAGACAAAATTTATAAATTTATTTTCTAATCTAATAACATAACTATGCATGATTTTTTTTTTATTTTTTTAGTAAATTTCTATTTGCAATGCTCACTTAAATTTTTACGCCTCCTGGCATAAGATAGAGCTATTTTCATCAAGCTTAAGATACGTATTTCTTTACCCATGTTATCAAACGAATAAATAAATGAACACACGAGGTTGGAACAAACATGGCCGTAATACTTTGTAAAAGTATCTAAGGCAACTCCATTCGAAAGATTTAAATAAAAAAATACAGGGGTATGATGTAATTTATTTAAAAAGTAAAACAAAATATACTGTTTCCTATTTAGTGAATCAATAATGTATCAAGCCCCCAAATGATGTCTGACGGCTAGGAAAGCCACAATTGAAAAACTCTTTTCCTTTACACTTTTAGTCTGTAATTTTTTTTTCTGGTAAAATTTTATTTTATTTTATTCATTAGGGGAAAAAACAGGTACATGGCAGTAAATAAAAATAAAAACTGGTGTCCACAGATATTATAAAAAGTTTAAAAGAATTTGAATTGTTAAAGTGTTGTTAAATGTCACAGTAATGAAAGCTATAAAATTAAAGAGAAAACGTTTATTTGCGCTAATCATGGCGTATCATCGTTTACCTAGCGTTTTCCAAACTAGGTATATTTATTTGCTTCGCTTAAATAGTTATGTAAATATTACACTGCCTCGTTGGTTGAGTGGTTGCAAGCGCGACTACGGAACCCGATGTCCCGGGTTTGATTCCCGGGTCGGGCAAAAAAATGCTACTGGGTTTTTCTGTAAGGAATGTCTCAGTAGTAGCCCGGAGTTTGGAAGTTGTAATGAGCCCTCTCTGGACCTCGATCTCGCCTGATAGTAAGCGATAGATGAAGTCTACGATGTGACGAACGAGCCCAGAAGATGTCTATTCACTCTTGCTTTAAAGGCTCAAAGGTCAAGTGGCAGGGAACACAGAAGCCGGCAGAGAATTTCACAAATTGGCTGTGCGCACAATAAATGTGGAGGAGAAGCGCTTGGTACGACAAGACGGTATATCAACCAAGTGTGGAAGGCCGGTAGTGAAAGGGAGATAGAGGAATCAGGTCATGAATACAATTTATAGAAAACCGACAGGCAAGCAACGGTTCGCCGATGAGCCAGGCTATGTAGCTTGTCCACTAGCGCCTCGTCACCTATAAGCCTTTTAGCTCTGCGCTCGATCGAGTCCAATGCAGCAAGTTGGTACTTTGCAGAGCCATCCCACAAGTGGCTGCAATACTCCACGCAGGAACGGACCTGTGCTTTATGATACCCGCGTGCTTCGGGAAGCCGTTGGTCTCGGCTGTCGAAGATATCCAAATGATATCTTCGACAGTCGTTACGAGTAGTTAGTAGCCAGTAAATCTGTCACTGGTCTAGCCAAGGGGTATTGTGTTACCCAGTTACTGGGTTTTGGAGGTCAGACAGGAAGTCACTCCACGTAAAACACTAGTACTCTCCGGTTACACTGTAAGCCGACCCCAACATAGGAAAGGCTAAGCTAATTACGATGAGTTATGTAAATATTTACTGATTCCAGGTACACACGGTCAGTGTTCGCGAAAGGCAGGAAGGGTCAGCTCAGCATATCAGATGTATATAGGTAAGTGCACTAACGAGTATATCGTACCTCTTACAATGTATGCTTCAATGTGTTGCGTGGGGGTTTGTTTGCGCTGTTTCTTTTTCTCAAACAAACATTTGGAAAGTGTTGACGGACGGGAATCAGGAAGGTCTTTAAGGGCCTATACTACTTCAGCGCTTCTCGCAGTCACGCGAGCAAGCGAGACAGGGTGTAAGGAAAAGACTCGAAGACACCGATAATTTAGTTTATTTCTTTTTACGGTGAAAGTAATAGTAATTTAAAAAAGTAAATAACATAAAACCTGCTTTATAGTTAGTTCAATTAATTAATATGCAAAGTTTCATTATCTAGTTTGAAGTTATTTTTGAATACCAGCGGTTTATTGTTCGGTTTGGAGGTAACTTTGAATTTTTTTTCTGTCAAGAAAATTTTATGGAATCGTGTTTTCGTCAAACATAGTACCTAACATTAATCCTCAACTTTACTATATATTTATTTCAAAACTATTGCTGCAGTATTTTCGACATAACGAAGGATCATGCTAAGCCATTTGAGGTAGTATAGGCCCTTAAGCATTTGATATTCAAAAACCTTCTTACAAAGTACAGTCTTAAACCATGAAACCAAGCATGCACCCACCTACATAATCAACCCACGGGTACTCCCATTACTAGATATCTTGTTAACCCCTCCAACTAAATATGTTTGTTTCTGGAGTGGGTTCATGGCGATAGTGTAATGGGTGGGGTTCGAACCCGCCACCTCTCGATCTCAAGGCCGACACCTTAGCCATTAAGCTATTGACAGTTTGTGTATCTGAGACGATAAGTATACAGCTTAAATCTAAATTTCCAGGTGTACACCGGGACACAGAGCGACTCCGCGGGGCGATGCACTGGGGGTTCAGTGGAAACAGCAACTGCAGAAAAAGGGTAAGTTTATTTATTAAAACTGAGCTATAACCTGGCGGTCTTTAAGTCAAGTGTGAATAGGTTACTTCTAGGTAAGCGTGCTTCATCTTCGACCACATCATCACTTACCATCAGGTGAGATGGTGGTCAAAAGCGAGCCTATTATAAACAAATAAAAAAATAACAAAGGCTTACTTAATGCCATAGGCATAGTTTGCCTTCAGCCAACCCACAAAAAACAAATTCTGTTTTTTGTGGGTTGGCTGAAATCTTTCAAAGGCGCTCTGTCTTATAGCAACTCACTTCACTGGAGCCAAACTGGAGTGTCTTATAGCAAGTCACTTCCCGTGACTTCGTCCGCGTGGATTTCGAAATAATTAACCTTCCATGAATCCCTCTATCTATTGCTGAAAACTGCATTAAAATCCGTTGCTTAGTTTAAAAGATCTAAGCGTACAGACAGCGGGCTGCGGGAGTGACTTTGTTTTATACTATGTAAATTGTAAAGGATACTGAGGACTGAGGGATTTTTACCTTACTAAAATCAACCTAGTTGGGCACCATCAGTACATGGAGGAAAACTCCGGTTTCTCTTAGGGCTCGGTCACGATGTCAGCGGGAGCGGGGCGGCAACGCTAGACCTGGTCTCGAAGCCAGCGGGCAGACCGCACGGCGGTAGAGCGGCGTAGTTTTGTATTACGAGAAATTAGTACCTATGTTTGCAAACTAAATGTCTAAACAGTGACGACAATATGATTTTGATACTAGTTCCTTCCTAAAGTTCGATTATTACTTGATTATTTACCCTCCTATTTTTATGGTTTTCGTCTTTGTTGTTCCACGTCGTTGTTCTATCAAAAATCATTGTTATAATTTGCTACAACACGTCGGCGGGCATTTGGAAACTTCGGTCGTTGAAAAGCAAAAAAAAGATTAGTACAATTCAACTCTGTGAAATGCAGACACGCGGGCACCGCTTTTGGCCCGCGCCGCTCGTACGCCGCTCGCCGCCCGCTACTCGCGCCGCTGCTTTCGAGGCCGGTTCCATATAAATTAATGTGTGCATTGAAACGCGCTGCTCCCCGCGCCGCGGCCGCCCCGCTCCCGCTGACTTCGAGACCGAAGCCTTAGGAGAGCGCTCCGGATCTACCTGTAAAGTCATCTTCTAGGCGTGTGTAACTCTTTACGGAATCGACTCACTGGTCCGGATCATGAAGTGATGCAAAAGATTGATGTTTTTTATTGAAAATAATCTCGCGTTTGACCACCATCTCACCTGATGGTAAGTGATAATGTGGTCGAATATGGAGCACGCTTGCCTAGATGTAACCTATTCACTTTTGACTTAAAGACCCCCAGGTTATAGCGATCAGGAAGCACAGACTCCAGTAGGGAATTCCACTCTTTAGCCGTACGCACAATGAAAGTATTTCCAAAACGTTTTGTGCGTCTGGGTGGGTCGCGTCTCGTATGAAGGCAGATCTGTTTTATTTGTATTCTAACTTATTACAATAAAGTACACATAAAATATACCGCATTGCTTTTTTTTATATCTTTATATTTTTTAATTTGGTGTTTTTGTCCAATAAGGATGTGTCAACCCCATCGTACCTTAAACAAAATTAATCCGCTAAGTATTCCGCATTGCTGCCACATAACATTTCTCTGACTGAAACGACGGCGACGCAACGTTATGTATAAGTAACATTCTGTACTTTATTATCCTTTACAAAATATATAAGACAAAAATTCTTCGGTCCTGTAATATACCTTCTCTAACAAAATGTTTTTAAGCCGATTTCGCAATTGTGTAATTATGTATTCCCTCCAATGTTTTGGCAACGCATTATACAGAATTGGCCTAAACTGTGTACAATTTTGCGCAATGCGATAAGATTGAGGAATGTAGGACTTGCTCAACTCAGTATAACAAAAAAATAATTATATTAAATGTATAGGTATTTGTTACTAACATAGTTAGTAGGTACGTCATGTGTGTGAACAAAATTGATATTGTGGTGTGAAATATTTTGTGTATTTTTTTTAAACAACCCCTGTGATAAATGATGAATGATTTTTATGTTGCAAATTGGTTATTAAATAACACTTTTACACGTCATTTTTTTTCGGAAATTTGAACTAGATGAGGCCGGTGTTTCCTAACTGACTACCCTGAGAAGAAACACTGAAACAAACTCAGGCGTCCGTCTCTTTTGAAGTCCATACAATCTATACTGGTTAAATTATATGGGAATCTTGTAGGTTTGTATGAGGCGATCTTTTGAGGAAATATGCTCACAGATTTGAGTGGGCCTGTCCATACAGTGCAAGCATTTGTCAGATAAGGTAGCTCAACTTAGAACAAGGAGCTTAACGATTTAAAGAACAATACCAAGGTGACATTTGGGTAGGCCGCAAAAAGTATTCAAACTGCCAGACAAACATGTTGAGCTCGAATAAAACAACCTACATAGTTCACATATTCACAATAGTTTATGAAGATTAATGGCCTTTTGAGGGAAGAACCACACAATGTGGTCACTATCAGCACTGGTTTTTTAGAGTATCAAGCGAGAAAACAAAGTTTGCCCATTGCCATCAAGATGTGCTATTTTTTTTTCAACTTTAATCTTCTTGTTTACAGAAAAAGGCAAAAAACCATCACTCCTGCGAGCTATAATCCGGGCATATGGTCTCAAATTCATCATAGGAAATATTATATACGCCTTCGTAGACGCTGCGATTAGGTAAGCGCTTTTGAACGTCCACTGCTGGAATTAGGCTTCTCCTTATACGAGGTATAAAGGCCGGCCGTGTATTGAAAACTTTGGCAGAATGTCATGAATCTTGTCTCTTATTAACAAAGGTTTCAAATGTGTGTGCTGACATTAAATGGTAAAGTTTTAGTAGTAAAGAAACAGTTGCAAAAATATTAATGGCTTATTAAATATGATGATGGACTCATCATCATATTGCTAGCCAAAGCCATATATGTTTTACTTTTACCCAGCTATGTTGGGGTCAGCTTTCAGCCAAACCGGATGCAGCTGAGTATTAGTGCTGTACATGGAGCGACTGTCTATCTGACTTCCACAACCCAGTAACTGGGTAACTTTTCTGGCTTCTGACTACCTGTAACGACCGTCAAACACGCCCAAGTAACAGCCTGGACCAACAGCGTATCTAGGTATCCGGGGCCTGGAGGAATCTTGATATTATAAGGTAAGCGTTGCTTAACCGGGAAGGTCCGGTCGATCTTCATTCAGATTTCGATTGACATCCGTTTCCCAAACCCCTCCCCCTTTCGGGCACAGACTTCGCAAGGATAAGTCGATTGACCACGCCAGTTTGTTTGGCAAGAACACTTCCGAATCGAATCGCAACGCGCGCGCACACGGCGTCGGCCTGCGCTTAACAAGAACAATTGACAATCTTGGATTCATCGTATATCACAGACTAAGTAACAACAATTTGTGTTTGTGTTTACTGTCCAACACCCTAGCAACTCGTTTACATGTCTCCAAGCGTTTGTCAATCGTTTTGTTCCGCATCGCAAATACAGTCCACTAAAACAAACCAAATTAGTCTATCCGTGCCAATAAAGGAAAAGCAACGCTTACCGCGGCTGTGTATTAAGCCACGAGGTCCTCAATGCAGTGGCAATTGCGTATAAAAAATTAAAGCTTTATCTATCTATCTAGATTCATTGTCATCATTCATGTCAGACCATTGAGAGTCGTTACGAGTAGTCAGAAGCTAGAAAATCTAACACGAGTCTTACCCTGCTCCTGGGCTGTGGCAGTGGCTCCATGTAAGGGTGTTACCACACCAATCGATCGATCGTCGATCGATGGCATCGATCGACATCGGTCGACGTTGATCGATTGGTGTGGTAGCTTTAATTGATCGACGGATACCGGTCGACTAACCAATCGATCGATTGCCAGTCGATGGTATCGGTCGACGTCGACTAATCCATTCTACAATCGATCGACAATCGATCGACGTCAACTAATCCATTTTACCATCGATCGATTGGTCTGGTAGAAACTATCGATCGACGTCGACTAATCCAATCTACCATCGATCAATGGCATCGATTGACGATCGATTGGTGTGGTAACACCCTTAAACACCCAGCTGCATCCTGTTAGACTGTAAGTCGACCCCGACATAGTGGGGAGGCTAAGCAAATGATGAATACCAAATTGCCGTCGTAATGTTATGTAATATTTTTCGCAGGCTATCAATCCCATTATGCTTAGAAGGTCTGATCCATTACTTCTCGCCGTCCCATAGTGGCGTGACGGCGAAATCAGCGTATTTGTATGCACTTGGAGTTGTTGGGTAAGTTTTGCTATTAAGACACTATTTGGCTAGCCTGGAACTAAAGTGATCTATGACACAAAATAAACATTTGCGATGAATGCGATGCACGAAGACACTGTACTTATAAATATAAGTTATATTGCTGATAAAAAATTATATGGCAGCTAAGGAGATAACTTAGCCATCCTTATGTAGGTGATTTACGTGATAGTATGATAATAAACAAGCCCAAAAAATCAATAAATTCTAAAGTGTTATTTTGGTGAAATGACACAGACCGCTGTACAGTACCACGAGTTAATTATTTGTATTTATGTTCAAAACTGCTCATACAAGAACTAACATGGAAATATTACTTAGACCAGTTTAGTTCCAGGCTAGCCATTTTTATGTTTTAGGTTTAATCTGATGTAATAGCTTTCTTCGATTTATGAGTTTTTTGGTATGAGCTGATATTACACTAGGATTAGTGGCGTATTTATTGGTGTTATGAGCGTTTTGCAGACTTTTTTCTATGCCTTGGATAATTTTCTCGTAGTTAGCTTGGATGGAGATATCGTTTTGATATTCAAGTTGGTCACTTAGCTCCTCTAGGGATTGTTTATATGAAGATATTTTCGAATAATTCCTTAATGAATATCTTAAAGGTTTTACGTATTTTGTACGGCTTTTCTTTATTTCTTGTACAAGAAGAGATGCTCTTAAAAATCTATGATCGGTAGGGAATTTCACGTTCAGAACTTTTATATTTCGAACATTTTTATCAAGATTTGTTAATATGTAGTCGATTTCGTTTTTTGTGTTTCCGTCTGGCGATCTCCACGTCCATCTTTGGTTTTTGGGTTTTTTGAAGTAGGTGTTCATTATACACAGTTTATTTTCATTTACGAACTCTATCAGACGCTCACCTTTACTGTTTCTTATGCCATAACCGTGACTTTTCATTATCATGTATTCTTCAGGTCTAGGTTGACCAATTTTTGAGTTGAAGTCGCCCATGACTATTATGTTTTTACCACAGTTTCTTAAAGTTTCATTTAAACAATTATAGAAGCATTCCACTTCGTCATCATTTGAAGCTTCTGTGGGTGCATAGACTTGTAGTATATCAAGTTTATATCCATTTATATTAAGTTTTAGAAGAGCTATTCGTTCTGATAGTCCATTAAAGCTCACGATACTTTTTTTAAGATATTTTTTATCGATGAAAACGATGAAATACATACATGTTATAGATAAATTACACCCAGACAGAGAACAAATGATCGTGCTCATCACACAAACATTTGTCCTGGGTGGGAATCGAACCCACGACCTTGAGTATAGCAGTCAGGGCCACTGACCACTATACCAACAGGCCCGTCAAAAACGTTGTAAACGAATATCGGCAGTGGATGGCCAAGTGGCAGCGGAGTCAGGAAATACAAATTATAATTTCTTGTGACTTGACCACGATTATGTGACCCCCCTGGCACCAAAGTTGGATCCGCCCTTGGTGCCGAATAAACATTTTTTCTTACTTTATTTCCTTCATTATTAGTCAATTAACATTTTGTGTGGTTTTAATTCCAGTTTCATGGCCTTAAGTGCAAGTTTGGTCCATCCAATGCTGCTGTGGTTACTAAACATGGCTATGAAAGTTCGGGTCGCTTGCGGATCACTTATATATAGAAAGGTAATTCTTTCTTTATTTCTTTTTTGTCTCTATTTTTTATCGTACCTTAAGGTTTTGTATCCCTCCCCCATTTTCCGTTTTCTCGATTTAAACTGATATTTATTTATTTATTTTATTATTTATGTACACACAGTAAAATACATTAGGATAAGCATAATTATAATATTTGAGTACAAAGGTACTGATTATTTCTTAAGAAATTTCTTCCAGCAGACCTGCGAAAGGAGAAGTGAAAAAGAAATGTAGACAATAGTGTGTGAGAACAAGAAGAGAAATAAATATGAATATGTGAAGTCTAAAACTAAAACTAAAGTATTAAATATACCTACACATACTTATAATGCAATAAACATAACATATACTTAAATAAATACATAATGTTAGAATATATAAACATATAATATAAATATATACATAAATAATTAACACAGTTAAGAGAAAAAGTAATGCTCTTTTAATCGACATTTGAATATAGATATTGTTTTTAAATCACGAATGCTAGGCGGAAGTGAGGTCCACAATCTTACAGCATGGACAGAGAATGAATAAGAGTAGTAGCTAGTTTTATGAGGATGAGATTTAAGGAGGGATCTAAGGTGTGATCTACACGGTACGTCGCTAGAACGAGCGTAAGAAAAACGCTCACGCAGGTAGGAAAGATAAGACGGGTTGTGTAAAATGTTGAAGAGGAGACACAAAATCTTAGTGTTCCTGCGAAGACGGATTGGGAGCCACTTGAGTTCCTTGCGAAAGTGAGAAACATGGTCATACTTTCGAAGACCGAAAACAAAGCGAATGCACAGATTTTGCAAGCGCTCAAGCTTGTTTAATAGCTCCTCGGTAGCATCCAAATAGCAGGCATCGGCATAATCTATAATCGGCTGAATAAGTGTTTGTGCCAAAGAAACTTTAGTCTTCAAGGGCAGAAGACTTTGAAGGCATTTCAGCGAATGAAAGGAAAAATTTACCTTTCGGCTGACCTCATTGACCTGAGCACGCCACGAGAGATTGGACTCAATAACTACACCCAGATCTTTAGCGGTTTCGGTATAGTCAATGCGAACACCATCGAGATATAAAGGCATCAGAGATGCAACAACAGCCGCACTGCGAACGAATCTGCTGCCAATTATCATGGCCTGGGATTTAGTTGGGTTAATTTGCAAACCAAATGACTTAGCCCAAACTTTGATGCAAGCCAGGTCATGATTCATTGCAGCAATTGTAGAACCCGCGTCAGCTACAGTAAAATGTCGGTAAAGCTGCAAGTCATCTGCGTAGAGATAAAAACTAGAGGAGATTACTCAGGTAACAAAGTTTATGAAAATTGAAAAAAGAAGAGGAGAGAGAACGCTACCCTGAGGAACACCCTCAGTGAGGCTACACCAATCGGAGAAGGACTCCTCCAGGCGAACACACTGAGAGCGTCCCCGAAGATAAGAACCGAACCAGGCTAAAGTGGAAGGAGAGAAATTGATAGATTTGAGGATACCTAGTAAAATGTCGAAATCCACTGAGTTGAATGCGCTACTGAAGTCCAGCAATACAAGAACTGTAGGGGACTTATTCTCCATTGCCCAGCGGATGTCATCAGTCACTTTTAAAGGCGCGGTTACAGTACTGTGACCCGAGCGAAAACGGGATTGAAAAGGGGATATTATCGAGTTTGATGCCAAGAAAAATGATAATTGTCTATGAACTATGTGCTCAAAAACTTTAGAGAGAAAAGGGAGGATAGAAATAGGTCTAAAGTGGGTTAATAAAGTAGGATTGTTAGTTTTAGGTAAAGGTATTATGTGAGCCTGTTTTCAAACATATGGAAAGGAGCAAGAGGAAAATGAGTGGTTGAAGATGTTAGTGAGAATAGGAAGTAACGAGGAAAGGATAAGAGTTATCAAAAACAAAATGCTTTTATTTTTTAATATTATTATATTCACTAAAAATGTTAAATTGATACGTAAAAGAAACACTGTACACGCGTACGCATTCATAAATAAATTGCGACGTTGCCGTCTTTCAAGTACGCGTGTACACAGTGTTTCTTTTACGTATCAATTTAACATTTTTAGTGAATATTTTAAAATAAAATAAAAAAACATTTTGTTTTCGAATGGTAATACTTTTTTAGCATGTATGGATGGTATATTATTGCGGGTTAACGGGAACGCCCTCTGTGAGTTAACATACTGTATATGATGATATTATAGAGTATTAGATAACGGGTTACAATTTTGTATACATTTTATTCTAAGCATTGTTAACATTTTGGCATTATCACTATCTGCATAGTCTTTTCGCATAATGTTGAGGTCGGCTTCCAGTCTAAGGATGCAGCTGAGTACTAATATTTTACATGCAGCGACTGCCTATCTGACCTCCACAACCCAGTAGCTGAGTAACACGATACCGCTTTGTAAGACTGATGTTAGATGTTCTGGTTCTGACTGTCAAAGAATTAAAAATGACAGCTGGACTCTACGGCTTATGGTGCTTACCGAGGCACAGAGGAATTCGATATTTTAAGATGGTCATTCATCCACGGATCGATCTCGAGAAGTATATTATTAACTACGAGCTCCTCTAGGTGCCAGTGGTTGATATTAGACCATCATTTAAAACACTTCAAATGCATTAATATAAGGTTGGGGAAAAAGTCTATTCGCATTATAGTATGCATGAACTTGTAATAAAATCTCTTTGGCTATACTATTTGTATCTGGCTGGTTTTGGTATCATTGAAAGTTCAAATTTTAAAGAACATAATTCTAAATTCGAATTAGGAAAATGTGTGATTTCCATTTGTTTTTCGTACTGTCAAGATGAGTGAATCTAATGATGAAATTCGATACATTTTAAAATATTACTACAAAAAAGGTAAAAATGCAACGCAAGCCGCGAAAAAAATTTGCGATGTTTATGGACCTAGTGCAGTGTCTGTGAGAGTAGCACAAATTTGGTTTAAGCGTTTTCAATCCGGAAATTTTGATGTCTCAAATGCACGTCGCTCTGGTCGCCCTATTACGGATAAAATGGATGCCATTTTTGAGAAAGTGGGACAAGATTGGTATATCAGTAGTTACGACGTAGCTGAAGAACTGGAAATTGACCACAAAACAGTTTTGGCGCATTTGAAACAAAACTGGGTACACAAAAAAGCTCGATATTTATGTGCGTGTGAACTGTTAAATGCTGCTATTTTTTTCAAGTCCAAACAATGTTCTTTGTATAAAATAACTTTATTACGCACACGAAATACTGACATTCAACCGGCTTGCTTATCGCTATCTTATCACTAATTTTACAATTTAAAAAAATGACTTTTACCCCACCCAGAAATAACATAGATAATAAGAAAAATAGACATCTATGGTATCTATGGAAATAACGACATTGCCTTCACCGTCATTTCTGAGTGTTGCCAAAGTAAAAATAACATATTCAGTTGCCATAATAAATACATTTACAAGTTTGTTAAATTAATAATAATTTGTTCTTTGACAGTTGACACCCACAGTGGATATTATGCTTGGGTATTAAAATAATACAATTTATATAATTAAATCCAAACCTCCGTAATAATCGATAAGTTTTAGTCGAATTCACAACTTAGTTTTTAATGAATGAAGCAAATATATCTAGAAAATGCGCAATATTTATTTGAAATTAAAACATGAATTTGAACAAGCTAACAATTCGTCCATCCTGATAAGTGTCGCGTCCCCGCGAACGATACAATTTAGCAAAAAGGTAGCATAAGAATTACAGAAACATTTAATACACATCGTATTTCATAGATAATATGTATTTTTCTACATGTTGCTATTACAGCTATTGTGCACTGAGCACTCCAAAAATTGTGTTCGCACATAGCGGCTTATAACGTTATGTGCACATAGCTCTTCAAAATAGTTCTCCCTACACTTACGCACATAGCAGTGTATATACTAACATGACTACGTGCACATAGCACTTCAAGTAGTTCCATTTCTACACTCACGCACATAGCAGTGTATGGATTAACATGACTACGTGCACATAGCACTTCAGGTAGTTCTGTCTCTACACTCACGCACATAGCAGTGTATGGATTAACATGACTACGTGCATATAGCACTTCAGGTAGTTCTGTCTCTACACTCACGCACATAGCAGTGTGTGGGTTAACATGACTACGTGCACATAGCACTTCAGGTAGTTCTGTCTCTACACTCACGCACATAGCAGTGTATGGATTAACATGACTACGTGCACATAGCACTTCAGGTAGTTCTGTCTCTACACTCACGCACATAGCAGTGTATGGATTAACATGACTACGTGCACATAGCACTTCAGGTAGTTCTGTCTCTACACTCACGCACATAGCAGTGTATGGATTAACATGACTACGTGCACATAGCACTTCAGGTAGTTCTGTCTCTACACTCACGCACATAGCAGTGTATGGATTAACATGACTACGTGCACATAGCACTTCAGGTAGTTCTGTCTTTACACTCACGCACATAGCAGTGTATGGGTTAACATGACTACGTGCACATAGCACTTCAGGTAGTTCTGTCTCTACACTCACGCACATAGCAGTGTATGGGTTAACATGACTACGTGCACATAGCACTCCAAGTAGTTCTGTCTCTACACTCACGTATGTATTACCAAAACCTTTTAGAGATGGCAAATTATTCACTTGCCATTTTTCACGTGGTACAATTATTTCCATGACGGATTCTTTTATCAAAGTACACTGACTACCAAAATCCTAAGTCAATACCATTATCTAGTCATAACGTCTTAACTTCGGCTCTATCTACCCAAACGCTCCTATTGCATTTAGGATCATCATGACCGATGCGGTTACACTTTTGGCACATAATATTGGATACTTACCTCTTCCTTTGTTGATAGATAGCATAGTGTATGACACATCAAAGAAGAGTAATTTATTGGAATGTCATGTGTGATTTGTCAATTATTTTTTTGACTAAAATTAAAATGGTTTACTTCATAAAACTATTTTCTTGTATTTAATAATGGCGACAATGGAAGAAGATTTGAGTACACTCAAACGTTCAAGAAGTGTTATTAAAGGTCAATTGACAAAACTATTCAACTACTTACAAACCTTGAAAGGAATTTCGGATGTCGAATACAATTCGCGACTTACGTCACTTTAAAAAAATGAGAAAAAATTCGACACCTTACAAGAGAAAATCGAAATTATCACTCAAAACCTCCAAGAAGAGATTGACCTACACTTTGAAATAACACAAGAAATCACAAACTTAAAGATATTGTTACACAATCTCCGGCCACCAAGAACTTCAACTGTTTGCACTCATGATACGGTTCCACCTACCACGATAGCGAGCACTACAGAGAACAACGCACGGTACCAGGTACCTAAGATTAACTTTAAACCATTCCAAGAAAAGGAAAGTTTCAAAAATTTCGTGAAACGACTGAAAACATATTTTAAATTGACAAATTGTAATGAGGATTATATGATGACTTGCGTACTACTCAGTTCCTTAAGCCCAGAGTTACATGAACGGGCATGCGACTTATGTGCACCGGAAGACCCATCACAAATTAAGTTTCAGATACTAGTGGATTTGCTGGAACAATACATAGATCCTAAACCCAGCATATGGGCACGACGCCATAAGTTTATAACGCGTACACCAGCTGAGAATGAAACCGTAACTAATTTCAGTACAGAATTGAAACATTTAGTACACGATTGCGAGTTCAACTGTGATAATTGCCAAAAGTCGCTAAATGACAACTTTTTATCACTGCAAATCATCAGAGGAGTCCGAGATGGCGAAATTAGAACGAAAATATTGCAAGACAACAAAATAACTACATTTAAGGAAATACTACACATGGCGACAGCAACAGAAATAGCTAAAGCTGACAACGATTTCATGACAAACAAACAAGATCCAAGCAACGAAGTACCAGTACACTCAGTTCAGAATAAATACAAAACCTCGGTTAAACTACTACCAAACCATATCACGTCATTCAAAGATATGCAAGAAAGATGCTTCCGCTGTGGGGATGCTAATCACAGAGCCAATAAATGCAGACACGTTAACACAGATTGCATTAAATGCGGAAAGACAGGACATTTAGCTCGTGTTTGCCTACAGGTATTAAAACAGAATACGGCTCACCAGGTGGAAGAACCGAACTCAGCTGACGATGAAAACATTTGTGATATCAATGCCGTCAACACTATTGGGTTAGATAAGTTTATGGTTGACGTAACTATTGAAGGCAAAAAGGTACAGATGGAACTAGACACAGGTGCAGCACTTTCATCAATTTCGTTGAGAGACTTCAGACGCTTACAATTCAATAAACAGATATTTAAAACAGCAGTACGAATGAGAACGTACACAGGTGAACTGATTACGCCAGTTGGAGTTACATACGTCAAGTGCAATTACGAAAACCAATATTTCCATGGAAAACTCTTTATTATCAGACAAGACGTCGACGCCATATTCGGAAGAGCTTGGATTAGAGAAATCAATATTAATATATCAGATATGAAGAAAATATCATTAGAAAGGGCCGACAGCTCAAAGTTGGACAAGATCATTTCAAAATTTTCACCAGTTTTTGATGAAAAACTGGGATGCATTCCAAATTACATGGGACATTTAACTTTAAAGGAAAACACTACACCAATTTACATTAAGCCCAGACGTATTCCCTACGCATTGAAAGAAAAGGTTGATAAAGAAATAGATCGTCTGTGTCAAGAAGGAGTCATAACAAAAACGGACAACTCAGAATGGGGAACTCCAGTCGTAGCAATTGTTAAACCTGACGGAAGCATACGTCTATGTGCTGATTATAAGGTCACCCTAAATAAAGTAATTAAAGATGAACAATATCCGATTCCTATCATAGAAGACATCTTTTCAGAGATGAACGGTGGCGAATTTTACTGCACATTAGACATTTGTCGAGCGTACCTAAATATGCAAATGGACGAAGAAAGCTCTATCCTACAGACACTGAGCACTCACAGAGGCACATTTAAGGTGAACCGCTTGATGTTTGGGGTAAAAGTGGCCCCAAGTTTGTGGCAAAAATTTATGGATAAAATTCTTCAAGACATACAGGGTGTGAAATGCTTCTTTGATGATATTATTATACAAGGATCGACAGAACTACAATTACAACAAAGATTAGAAACAGTGTTAGAAAGATTACAAGAACATAATCTCAAATTGAATAAAGATAAATGTAATTTCTTCAAAACTAGTATAAATTATTTAGGCCATACAATCGACAAGCACGGACTGCACAAAAATAAAGAAAAAGTTAGAGCCATAGTTGATGCAAAGAAACCCAACGATGTAAAGGAACTAAGAACATTTTTGGGTATGAGTAATTACTATAACAAATTCATACCTAACCTTGCGACGATTTCCAATCCGCTCAACCAATTACTACAAAAGAACGCAAAATTTGTGTGGTCAGAAGCCTGCGAAAATAGTTTCAAGAAAATTAAAGAAGAAATTATTAGTGAACGAGTCTTACTCCATTTCGACCAAAAGAAGCCCCTGGTCCTCGCTACAGATGCTTCACCGTCCGGCCTGGGTGCCGTGCTCTCTCATCGAATGGCTGATGGGACCGACAGACCAATTGCTTTTGCATCGCGTTCACTAACATCTAGCGAAAAGAAGTACAGCCAAATAGATAAGGAGGCAACAGCAATTTACTGGGGAGTGAAGAAGTTTTTTCACTATTGTTACGGAAGGAAATTCACACTGATTATGGATCACAAGCCTTTAACGACAATATTCCACCCACACAAAACCTTACCTGCAATGAGCACGATGCGGTTGTTTCACTATGCACACTTTCTTTCCGGATTCGACTATAATATTGAATACAGAAATTCAGCTAACAACAGTAATGCAGATTATCTCTCAAGATTTCCAGTGGAACGAATTTCGGAACACCATATGGACCAGCACAGTATATTTCAGCAGAACCAACTCAATGCACTTACAATTAACCGCAAAGTAATAGCGAAGGAAACAATGAACGATCCAGAATACAAAAATATAATACATAAACTAAAGAATGGACAGACCCTAAGAACCTTGGGCTACGGTGATAATGAAATTACAATTGAAGACGACTGTCTTTTTAAGGAAACTAGAGTTATGATTCCTCTAAATCTCCGGCATAACATATTGAAGGAGTTACATACAAGCCATACTGGTATACTTAAAATGAAACTTTTAGCGCGAAGCTATGTTTATTGGAAAAATATTGACAAAGACATCGAGGAATTGGTCAACAAATGTCGTGAATGTCGTCTCAAACAAAACGAACCAGAGAAAGCCCCATTACACCACCGGGAAGCTCCGATAGCGCCCTGGCAACGCATATACATTGATTTCGCAGGTCCATTACGCGGTTATTATCTCTTTATAATAGTTGATGCTATGTCAAAATGGGTAGAAATAATTCCAACTCGAACTACCACAAGTACGTGGTGTATCTCAAAACTTAGAAATTTATTCGTTGATTTTGGCTTACCGTACGTTCTGGTCTCGGACAACGCGAGGCAGTTTACTTAAAAAGAATTTTTGTCATTCTTACATGAGAACGGAGTGACTCACAAAACTTTGGCCCCATATCACCCAGCAACGAACGGTCAAGTTGAACGATTCGTCCAGACAGTAAAGAAAGCTTTGCATAGCATGGAAAATGAACTTGGCTCAATACACGAAAAATTTTAAAAATAAAATCCCAACTGCGAAGAACGCCCTCTAGGCAAACTGGGAAAAGTCCTTACGAACAAATCTTCGGTGGGCGGTTGGTGAGAACATTGTTCCACGCCATGTTCCAGCAACCACATGCGCAGACAGCACGACCCGTCTCACCCACTAACCAGACTGAACCTGATTTAAGAACATTCCGTTCAGGGCAGAGAGTCCAAATACGGAATTATAGTGGGAAGAAGAAATGGGAGTTTGGCACAGTGGTTAAACGCTTGGGCCAGCTACATTACGAGGTTTTAACGGATTCAGGGGCGACGGGGAGAAGGCACATTGACCAAATGTTAAGCACCTCGATCGACAGAGCCATAACGCAGTAATTAAGGGCGGAGACCTATTAGTGCTTTCTCTAGGAGGAGTTTGCAATCTGTGACGCCTCTGCCTATTATGACTACGAGCTCTTAAACTATTGGTCTGTTCATAAATCTTCGTGTCTGTTGATGGCGTACGCGATGTGCGACGTTGCAATGGAGATATTACGACTGACCTGCTTCGACTTCTTGAGTGCGACTCAACCCTTGGAGGTGATCTTCTCGATCTGCGCCGCTCGGAGCTACGACCATCGGTGTGGGGCGATGCTGGTGAGCGACGGCTTCGCCTGGGCGCAGTTGGCGAGCGACGACTTTGCTTCAAGTCTTCAACACGTGTCCGATATCGGCTGCGTCTCGAGGGCCCTCCCAGCACAATGCTGTGATGACTCCCGGTGGACTTCTCTGACCGGTCGCTGGACATATTCACCCAATTGTACAATGTACAATTTACACTGTCCAACGGTCTGAAAAAAGCAATTAAAACAACGAGTACCTATTTCATTGAATGTAAACATGTTATCAAGTTAAAATCAGGTAATAATATGATAATTGAAATTATTATTTGCCTCCTATGTTTTATTAAATTAATTATGTCTGAGGGGAGGGCAGAAAAATATCTATCATACGCGTCCATGTAATCATGTTTGTTCTATACCTATAAGTGGAATAAAGTTGATTTCACTATCCTTTGGAGGGGACATCACACAACACAAAACCAGGGTTCACCGATACCTTTCAGTGAATACCAGTATAGGGCATAGCCAACCACTATTTTGTAATTTGAAATAATTACGACTAAAAGTAGTTCACTACAAGTAGCTATGATTACATGTAATCTAACCCCAGCAATTTAGTTACATAAAGTAATCGTTAATCTGATCACTTTAGATCTAAGAATATCTTGTTTTGTAAGTAAATATATTCAAAAGTTAATATTTACAAGTATTCGTTAATTAATCAATAGCAAATTGATGTAATTCTATATACCCACAAAATTATTTGTAAACCTGGACCGGTATGAAAAACCATCTTTATTTATTTTTTTATATTTTTATTATCGATTTATTTATATGAACAAGACCTAGATGTGTACGTATATTTATTTATTTTTGAATTATTCAAATCGGACATTCTATTAAAAAAATATAACGAATTTAAAAATGTCAATCTAAACAAATAAGTAATAGAAAATAAACGATTTCATTTTAAATTTGTTAATAGAAAATAATCATACTATATTGTAGTAGCTAGAATATTGTTTGCATGTAAAACACAAAAAACGAAATAGTTTGAAGTTAAACGTAGCTATAAAAAGTAATCACGTAATCGCAACCACAATTCACAGCCAGAGATCATTTTTTTTACTAAGATTATTTCATGTAATCCATTATTATGATTACCCACCGCAAAATACGGTCGCAGCCAATAAGGATTACTAGATTACACCTTACCATATGATATTCTAGATAACGTCTCATTAAGATTTATTCATTATTGATATGTTCTACCTGCAGTATTGTAATATCACTATGGATAGAACTACTGTCACGCTTTCAATAAAAATCACACGAACACAAATCATTTAAAATAATTAATTAACTATTTACATGCCTTAGTGTGGACGTATGATCACACCAGGGTGGTAGCAATAGCTACACCATAATTCCCTGGGGTTATCCCTGCTTCTGAATTGTTAAATGCTGCTATTTTTTTCAAGTCCAAACAATGTTCTTTGTATAAAATAACTTTATTACGCACACGAAATACTGACATTCAACCGGCTTGCTTATCGCTATCTTATCACTAATTTTACAATTTAAAAAAATGACTTTTACCCCACCCAGAAATAACATAGATAATAAGAAAAATAGACATCTATGGTATCTATGGAAATAACGACATTGCCTTCACCGTCATTTCTGAGTGTTGCCAAAGTAAAAATAACATATTCAGTTGCCATAATAAATACATTTACAAGTTTGTTAAATTAATAATAATTTGTTCTTTGACAGTTGACACCCACAGTGGATATTATGCTTGGGTATTAAAATAATACAATTTATATAATTAAATCCAAACCTCCGTAATAATCGATAAGTTTTAGTCGAATTCACAACTTAGTTTTTAATGAATGAAGCAAATATATCTAGAAAATGCGCAATATTTATTTGAAATTAAAACATGAATTTGAACAAGCTAACAGAACTGAGGGACCACACTGGGAATTCGCGAAATGAAAATCCTAGGATTTAGTAGTAGACTTAAAACAATTGTAGAATGAATCTGGGAATTTGTAAGCAAATATATTAAAAACTACGACCCATAAAGTGTGGTCCCTCAGTTCTCACAGACGATGAGCCAGATCACGGAAAGTATCTTAAAAAAGAAGGTTTTGTGAATACAGAAATTTAGTAAAGAATTTGTAAAGATATTTACTAAATAACAGACCACAAAGCATTAAAGATAACAAAAATATAATGACTGAACTGTGGTCCCTCAGTCCACATAACAAAGATAAATATTTTAGTGAATATTACTGAATAACATTAAGAAAACCGTTCTTTTTCTACATAAAGTTTTAGTAAAAGTCTTAAAACATTTTGTAAAAAAATGGAGCAATAATATCGAAGCATTTTGAAGATAGCGATGATTAAAACTGGTCCCTCAATCCTCTCCTCCACTGACATACGTGCGTGTGCTAGCTGCTAGACGAGAGGAATATCAGAAAGTCTAGTGTACTTAACTTTTAGTAGTAAGTTTCTACTAAATAATAGGTATCTAAAATTGTGTATTTCTTACCTCTTAGCTGAGATAATATTATTTCTTTAATCCTATGAAAATAGATAGAGCAGTGTGACCACACAATAAAACAAAATGTAGTCTACTATTATACTACTTTATTTAATATATCATTATTTAGACTAAACGAAAACAAGGTTGTATGGTTAATTTAATGCTATATTACATGGCTTATGTGTATTTAGTAAAAAGTAGATTACAAAATTAACTAATCACTTATTATAATACTTACTTTTATTCACTCAAAGGTCATCAGACGGTTTTCGAGAAATTTTTGTGTTTCGACCACTGGGCATTATACCACTGTATTAAAACATGTATGGATTTTAGAGGAAGGATTTGTACAAGTCCTACTTGAAAGTAATCATCAAAAATCTTTCAGGAAAAGCACGCGAATTGTTGAAGATGGGTAATTTATAAAAAGAGGGTAATTTAATTTAATGTTACTTCAAGTTTGCGTTCGGAAACAGCTTGCTAATCATCAACTCAGTTATTTAAAGTTACGAGGAGCAAAAAATAATTGAATGCTATAAAAAAAACTAGGACTACTTAATCTTCCTTTATATACCGATATCACTGTTTTCTGAACGAGCTTTTTTTGTTATGATGATCATTATTTCAAAATTATTGTAAGTACTGACAAAAGTACATGATATGTGATTAGTTAATTTTGTAATCTACTTTTTACTAAATACACATAAGCCATGTAATATAGCATTAAATTAACCATACAACCTTGTTTTTGTTTCGTCTAAATAATGATATATTAAATAAAGTAATATAATAGTACTGTCTACATTTTGTTTTATTGTGTGGTCACACTGCTCTATCTATTTTCATATGATTAAAAAAAAAAAATATTATCTCAGCTAAGAGGTAAGAAATACACAATTTTAGATACCTATTATTTAGTAGAAACTTACTACTAAAAGTTAAGTACACTAGACTTTCTGATATTCCTCTCGTCTAGCAGCTAGCACACGCACGTATGTCAGTGGAGGAGAGGATTGAGGGACCAGTTTTAATCATCGCTATCTTCAAAATGCTTCGATATTATTGCTCCATTTTTTTTTACAAAATGTTTTAAGATTTTACTAAAACTTTATGTAGAAAAAGAACGGATTTCTTAATTTTATTCAGTAATATTCACTAAAATATTTACCTTGTTATGTGGACTGAGGGACCACAGTTCAGTCATTATATTTTTTTTTTATCTTCAATGCTTTGTGGTCTGTTATTTAGTAAATATCTTTACAAAATATTTACTAAATGTCTGTATTCACAAAACCTTCTTTTTTAAGATACTTTCCGAGATCTGGCTGATCGTATGTGAGAACTGAGGGACCACACTTTATGGGTCGTAGTTTTTAATATATTTGCTTACAAATTCCCAGATTCATTCTACAATTGTTTTAAGTCGACTACTAATTCCTAGGATTTTCGTTTCGCGAATTCCCAGTGTGGTCCCTCAGTTCACATGCACATCGATATTTGGGTACCTCACGAGCTCACTGAAAGAAACCTAATGAACCGTGTACTAATTTGTGATTCTTTATTACGACGTAATGAAACCGAACCATTTTTGAAGAAGCTGATAACTGGTGATGCAAAGTGGATCATGTACGACAAGAACGTGCGAAAAAGGTCGTGGTCAAAGGCCGGTCAGGCTTCACAGACTGTGGTGAAACCCGGGTTAACTCGCAACAAGGTGATGCTGTGTGTGTGGTGGGATTGGAAGGGCATTATTAATTGAGCTGTTACCACCAGGTAGGACCATCGATTCTGAACTCTACTGCGAACAACTGATGAGATTAAAGCAAGAAGTTGAGAGTTGAAGTTTTCATCACGATAACGCTAGACCTCACACATCTTTAGCCACTCAGCAAAAATTAAGAGTTTGGCTGGGAGGTGTTAATGCATCCGCCGTATAGTCCTGACCTTGCACCTTCAGATTTCCACCTGTTTCGGTCTCTTCAGAATTCGTTAGGCAGTGTCAGGTTAACATCACGAGAGGACTGCCAAAACCACTTGTCGCGGTACTTTGATCAGAAGTCCCAAAATTTCTATAGCAATGGGATCATGTCCCTACCTACAAGATGGCAAAAAGTAATTGAACAAAATAGTACCTACATACTTTAGTTACTTGTAAATAAACTATATTAAAAAATGTTTTGAATTTTCTTAATAAATGCGAAGAAACTTCTCCCCCAACCTACTATATAAAAAAAAATTCGCTTTATTGCACTCTTTCTCCATATAAACTAACTGTGCCTCAGGCACCTACGACTGCGTAATTAACCTTTTGACCGCCACAGTCGTGTATAGACGACAAGCCAAAATGAGCCCAGCACGCCACTGTCGCCACTGCGTGACAGAATTTTAAACGTAAATAAATATCATAAAACGACATTGTTTTGCTCATTTCCCTTGTTAATTATATACCTTATCTCTTCTTTATTTATTTGAAATGAACTGCTTTAGTCAGATTTCATGTATATTTTTTATTTATTTATTTATGTACACACATGACACTTACAAAAAAAAAAATTAAATACAGACAAAAGAGCACAAAGGTGCTGCTTATTTCCTAAGAAATTTCTTCCAGCAGACCTGCGACAGGAGAGTTCAAGAGGAGATGATAGACACAGTGTGTATAAATTACTAGTTACGATAAATAAAACATACTTAGCTATACAATTAAACTATAATGATATAATAAACAAATATATACCTACATAGAATTAAAATACATATTTATATTAATGCTATAAAAATATATACCTATAATAAATATATAAAATTACGGGATGTTAGATAGGTAATGATCTTTGACAGCTTTTTGAAAATATTAATGGATTTAGCTTCCCGGATTTTAGCGGGAAGTGAGTTCCACAGTCGTACTGCATGAAAGGAGAAGGAGTGGGAATAGAAACGGGTTTTATGGGATGGGAAATTGAGATGGAGTTTAAGGTGGGATCTACAAAGTGCGTCAGTAGGATGAGTGAATGAAAAACGATCGCGCAGGTAGTATAGTAACATAAGATGACAAAAAAGAAAACCAGTTATAAAGTTCTAAAAACTCGAGTCCTCGACGCCACAGTCACCATAACAGGACACGTAGTGATGTAGATACCAGTCAATAAAACAAGAATATCGACCACGACGGCAACCTACGTTATACTTAATTTACTCTGAATTCTGCACTAATAAATAGATAAAACATGATGTTGAACTTTTATGTTTGAGAAATCAAGAAAAAAATATAGTACTGAACTATACGCTCTTTAAAAGTCGAGTGTTAGTAGATTATCGATTAACTGTAATTACCAAAATGCCCATCTCTATCACACTGTTGTATTGTCTGTTCCGGGGACGCCGCAGTCGTCTATAATTGACAGTCCCATGACGTCAAACACGGATTTTTTTCAAATAGAGTAGTATATTTACTGTTATTAAATATTATTAATAATGGAGGACTATAATATGAGTAGTGAAGACTTATTAAATATACTGCAAGGAGTCGACAATTACACGTTTATCATACTATTGTATTGAATTGCACTGTATTCAGTGCAATTACTTCAGCACTGATGTCATCAGTTAGTGGCGATACACTATACTACATTATGATTATGATGCATGTGTGCTATGTTGATCATTGCACACGCGTTTCATACGACGTTTTTCAACACTCTTACGAGGTAAAAACAGATTTGTATTGTTAAATATTAACTTGGATGGAAAATATGTAGTCGACGAGGTTGTTGATGAGGTTAAAAAAAACGTACATCTCCGACCTCCGACTAGTAAATAGTTATCTGTGGCGTTATAGCACTAGTGCAGTAACGTAAAGTAAAAAGCACACGTTTCTAATACACTGCATTATGGACCTAATAGCGGTTCATTAAGAGCCACTTTTTTATAATTGATAGGCTTGCGTTTGACCATAATCTCACCTGATGTTAAGCGATGATGTAGTCGAAGATGAAGCACGCTTGCCTAGAAGTAACCTATTCACTCTTGACTTAAAGACTCCCAGGTTGTAACTATCAGGAAACACAGACACCGGCGGGGAATTCCACTCCTTAGCCGTACGCACAATGAAAGTATTCCCAAAACGTTTCTTTCGTATGGGTGGGATGTCCACCATATAACGATGGCCATCGCCGTTTGTCTTGTAGTCCGATGATGGAACGAGCTTGGTGGAATAAAAAACATTGAATTGATTGTTCTTTCAAAGAAACTTACATTTTATTACTTGACACTGTTGAAAGTACAAAACAATAAGAATAAATATTTCGATAATAATATCGAGAAGAATAAATATTTCGATAGTATAGCAATAAGTATCGGTGTCGCACCTCTAGAGCAAAAGCGAGCAATTTCAAGAAATCCGTGCCAGCTGCGCCACTGTCGTCATAGAGTGACAAAAACTTACGTCATGATGGACAATAGTGCTGTGATGGTATTGACTTGGTTTTATCGACTGTTGATTGTATTTATGGATTTAAATAATAATAAAGGCCGTAAATGTGACACAGATTACTACATTTATGTCATAAAGGATAAAGCGGGTTGAAATAAAACTCAACACAAGAATGGTATAATAATCTTTATTGAAATTAAAATCTATGTTAAAAAATATTGTCAGTTTTCCATCAGCTTTATCGATATAATTTCGACCTCACTACTATTTTGTAGGTATTAAAGGATGAATTCGGAGCTTGGCGCCGAGGGCACGCTTTTGCTTTTTTGGCGTGGTGGTCAAAAGGTTAATAATACTTCAGAAAAATATCTAGTGTTAATTCCGCCAAAAACTAGATTATTAAGGGCCTATACCACAGATTACTAAATAGTTACCTATACTACCTCAAATGGCTTAGCATGATCGTCCGTTATGTAGAAAATACTGCAGCAATAAATATATGGTAAAGTTGAGGATTAATAATAGGTATTATGTTTATATCATATAAGGGAAGAGAAGAAATGTGGACCATAATTCAGGCATATTCACCAACGGAATCAGATAATAAAGAAGACAACATAAAAACTGACAAATTCTATGAAGATCTACAAATAGCCATACAGGATTCATATAAAAACATTATTGTCATGGGAGACTTTAATGGTCATAATAGGAGTCTGCAAGGAAGGAGAAGAATATACAGTCTGAAAATACGGACATGGCCATAGAAGCAAAAACGGGAAAAGATTAGTAGCCTTTGCACTAGAAAACAAACTAAGCATACTAAATAGCTCTTATATGAAGAAAAGATCAAGAAAATGGACATGGACCTCTCCCAGTGGAAAGCATAGGAATAAAATCGATTACATCCTCGCCAACAACCGGAAAGTGTTTAATGACGTGTGTACTGTAAACCAGCTTAATTTCAATACAGACCATAGAATGATAAGAACAGGACTATCAGGAAAGCATGTACGAAGTAGAACATATTTTCAAAATAATAAATACAAAACCGCCCATGCAATCACCGAAAACAATGATGTACTCCTTAATAATATAGATGTTGCAATAAATAGAATTCCACAAATAAATAATAAACCAATTCAGGAACGTTACGACAACTTTACTAAAAACGGAAGTCAGAATAACAAATAAACAAACTGAAAATATAATATCCTTAGAAACTAAACAACTGAAAAAAAAAATGTCAACGTCAACGTCAAACAACGAGATATTATTTTAAAACGATATTTATTTTCTATTAATTCATTATTGTCACAGAGTACTATATTATTGTTTATTTTACCGAAAAACTAATACACTATTCAAAGATCTATTTATTACACACGACCACACGTGTTGTTGGCAAAATTATGGTGGCTCCTCCACAAGAGCCACATAAATATCAAGAGTTGAAGTTTATTTTGTGTGCAACTGGCAACTGCTTATAGCGTTACTCATATCCTAAATTGGTGAACCAAGAGAAGTATGAGAAGCTGACTGATATCCCAGTGTTCCTGCTGCAAAGAAACCGAAACCAGATCCGCTAAAGGAAAGTAGCGACCATTCACTATCACCCAAGCATAAGAATTAGAGATAAAAACATTAAAAGACTTCTGAAAATACTAAGGAAAGTACGTTTAAATCTATCAGGATATCCAAAAAATCTATTTCAAGCAAAACTAGTGCAACATAGTGGTATTTTACATGAACTTTTCTGTTTTATATTCTATAGTTTTCTTAGTTTATTTAATTTTTAAGTTATTTTTAATGTATTATAGTTTTAATATAGTTTCTTAAATTTTATTTATTTAAGTTCTTGATGTTCAGTAGCAACAGCGATGTGGTTGTTGGTGGTGCTAGTCAACCTTCAACATCGCTGAACACCCTGGAGAGATGCCCGCTCTGTACCCAGGCACGCTTTTTCAAAGGTAAGCGGGGTCTGAATGTGCATATTGGGAAAATACATAAGTCGCAAAATGCACCTTCAGACTCTGCTTCCATACCTATTTCCACACCTTCTAATACCACTTCCGACCCTTTTTGGAAAACACTTTCAAATTTAAAAAAATCCGTTCCGGTTCTGAAGCGAGTTCCCCGCGGCGCCAAACCTCTAGTTGCTCAACACCTGGCTAGTTGCGTTCGCCAAGCTGTCCGGGAGAACTCACAAAGCGCCTGGGAACAACTGCTTACCTTCCCCTACAAAGTTCTTCACGTGAAAAAGAATCCGGCCACAAAAAAGACTTTAACAGCTCAAATTAAAGAAAATTGTAATGTTTCGGCTCCAAGTTTTGATTTCGATTCTCCCTCCCTTAGAATTACCTCTTCACGAGGTATATCCCATTTGGTAGAAACGAAGTTAGGGGACGGTGATATTAGTGGAGCTGCCAGGATTCTCTTCAGCAGCGATGTGGTGGCACCTTGTTCTTCAGAGACTCTCGAAGCTCTGAAGACCAAACACCCTGCCCCAGCGTATGATCTTGCTTTTCCCGACCCTCCTGATCCTGATATTCACTCCCTCACCATTTCAGGTCGAGAGGTAATCACAGCCATTAGCTCGTTCCGGAGCGGCTCCGCTGGCGGTCTCGACGGCCTGAGTCCGCAGCACCTGAAGGACCTCATTTGTTCAGGCGCCGGGGTAGCTGGTGAGTCGCTCTTGAGGGAGCTGACGGCTCTAGTTAACCTTATGCTCTCCGGCAAGGTAAACGAATCTGTCATCGATATTCTGTATGGCGCCAATTTATGTGCGCTACGCAAGAAAGATGGCGGCATTCGTCCCATTGCCGTGGGAACCACCTACCGCCGTATGGCAGCCAAGATTTGCTGTAAATTTTATGGTGAGGCTGTTTCGGAAAAATTTCAGCCCCTGCAACTTGGTTACGGTTCCAAAGGGGGCTGTGAGGCTGCCGTACACGCTTTATCGACATACCTAAATTCTGGGAAAAGCGAGGCCATTCTGAAGGTTGACATAAAGAACGCCTTCAATTCAGTTAACAGGGACACTTTGTTGGCTGAGACTAAAAAAGAATTACCCCAAATTTATAGTTTCCTTTGGCAATGCTATAGAAATCCATCCAAATTATTGTTTCGAGACAATCTATTAGAATCAGCTGTTGGCTGTCAACAAGGTGACCCTCTCGGGCCAGTGATTTTCAGTTTAGCTATTCACCCAATAATTCGAAAGCTAAATTCTAAATTCAATGTTTGGTATCTTGACGACGGAACCTTGGGAGGTGATGTAGAAAATATTTTAGCAGACCTAAATTTCTTAAAAAATGAACTACATTCTATTGGCCTTGACCTCAACCTTTCAAAATGTGAATTATTTTTAACAGATAACACTGACAGACTACTGACTCTCTCTAAATTTAACGAAATAGCTCCTGGAATTCAAATTATTGAGAAAAGTTCTCTCCGTCTCCTTGGTTCTCCAATCTTTGATACTTCCTTTCCCGACTTTATTGCAGAACAAATTAATAAATTCAATGACGTTTCGGAAAGATTGCTCCAAATCAATATGCACTCGGCCATCACTATAATTCGTTTCTGCTGTTTCGGCCCTAAATTAACATACTCTCTTCGTGCTTCCCATTTGTGGAAGCACCATCAACTTTTAGTTCAAATGGATCAAATTATCAGACGAACTTTGTCCTTAATTCTGAATGTGGCTTTGGATGACCGAGCTTGGGCCCAAGCCTCTCTTCCCATCCGCATGGGAGGGCTCGGAATCCGCAAAATTTCTAGTATTAGTTTACCGGCTTTCATTTCCTCGGTCCACAGCACTGAGAAATTAATCAGGAATATCCTGGCTTCCACACTGATTGATTTCAATGTGCCGTGCTTCACTGAGGCTATTGATGCCTGGAATCTCGCTTGTCCGAATTCTGACCTACCTGTTATACCATCTTCCCAGAGGCGGTGGGACGAGCCGCTCTGCAGAGTAGTTCTGAATAATTTACTAACCACGTCTGCTACTTCTGCTGAAAGTGCTCGTCTGCTGGCTGTGGGAAAGTGGGAATCAGGTCTTTGGTTACATGCTCTACCGTCCTCAAATCTTGGCACTTTGTTCGACGACACCACTTTCCGCATCGCTGCTTCACTACGCCTAGGAGCCCCTTGTTGTTCCCCTCATCGCTGTAATTGTGGGGAAGCGGTCAACAGCCTCGGGCACCATGGTCTCTCTTGCAGCCGTGGTGCGGGTCGTTTTGCACGACATGCCAACTTAAATGACATTATCCGGCGTGCCCTTGTCACCGTCGGCGTTCCAGCCGTATTGGAACCCATTGGACTGGCGCGTGACGATGGCAAGAGACCGGACGGCATGTCATTGTTTCCTTGGAAGATGGGTAGGCCTTTAGTGTGGGACGCAACTTGTGTCGATACTGTCGCGCCATCCCATCTTCCCAGTTCATCATGTTGTGCTGGCGCTCCCGCTGCGGCTGCGGAAAACCTCAAGCGGCGTAAATATAGTCATCTCGGTGATAACTATATTTTCGAGCCGTTTGGGGTCGAAACTCTCGGACCGTGGGGCCCGTGTGCTCACAGCCTTTTTAAAGAAATATCGAAAAGGCTCGTTGACGCTTCCCGCGACCCAAGGGCTGGCTATTTCTTTGGTCAACGGCTAAGCATTGCCATACAACGAGGCAATGCCGCCAGTATCTTAGGTACGTTGCCAGCCGACAGCGTTGAGGACGAATTTTTTGATGCTTTATTGTAGTTTGTATTTTAGTACATAATTTTGTATATTTGTTGTAATTAATTGTTTAAATATATTCATAAGTAGGGCGATATCTAATATAAAAAAAAAAAAAAATATCAAACTGATTAATGATTTTTTTTCTTTTTTTTTTTTAACGTGGTAAAATTATCAAATAAGTCCTCCCACTCCGGGCAGGGTGGGAGGGACTGTCAGACTTTTACTGACTAAAATCCACGGTGTTCCTTCAATAACCCTTTACTTACCGGGGCCACGGTAACGGGATGAGTCCCACGACCCCGGCAGGCTTCGGCCCTCTGCAGAGGGGGCCTCGTCATGTTGCTGACGCTCTTTGAGGCGCGCGTGGAACACGACGCGCCGTCGACCCGGGCATGGTCCATGGTCGGACAGCGAGTTGCCCTTTACTCACTGTCCGCATGCCCGCGCCTACGGTGGCCGGAGATCGTCGGCCGACGTCCGACGCCGTGGGCGTCTACCACTGCGGCTAGGCTGGAGGGAGGACGCCATCCTCTCCCTCTCGCGGCCCGCCTCCTCCTTCGGAAGCATGACTGCTTCGCAGAAGGAGGCGACCGCTTCCCACTCCCTCTCGCCCCGCAGCATGGCCTCGACCAATGCCGGGCGCGAGAGGTCTCCGCCTATCGCCGCCGTGAGGACACGTCGGTGCTCTGCCCAGGCGGGGCAGTCTTGCACCGTGTGCTCGACTGTGTCCTCAGGGCGACCCTCGCAGTGGTGACACCCAGACGTTTCCTCCTTTCCCATCAGACACAGGTACCTCCCGAAACTTCCGTGTCCGGTGAGGACCTGCGTCATGCGGTAGGTCAGGACGCCGTGACGCCGATCTAGCCACTCCTCAAAGAGGGGTCTTACCGCCGCAATTGCGGCGTGCCCGAACTGATTAATGATAGGAAAGAACTTATACACCAAGAAAAAAACAAACAAATACGTAAAAAAATATCTAAATTAAGCAAAAAGATAAATGAACACATAAGGAAAGACAGAAAAATAAGAAGGCAGAAAACTATAAAAACTTTCATTGCAAAAACTGGGGGGATCAAAAAAGCTTTAAAGATATTAAACAAAACAAAAGTCTGGATGCCAAACATAAAAACTAAACACGGAAGTTCTACAAGTAAAAGGAAAGTGATACTCGAAACCGCCACAGATTACTATAGAAAATTATATAAAAGAGAAGCAATATCACGAGCTGAAAACGATAAACAAATAACGACAGAATTAGAACCAGTACCGATAATACTACAAGAAGAAACTATAAGAGCAATCAACACACAGAAACTAGACAAAGCACCAGGTCAAGACCAAATATCTAATGAGATATTAAAATGTACATCACCGGTAATGGCTCCTAGACTTACAGAACTATTCAATGACATCCTTGTAACTGAAAACATCCCTGAAGAGTGGACAAAGTCAGCTATAGTATTGATACACAAAAAAGGAGATAAAGGAGACATGAACAACTACAGACCAATCAGCTTAATGTCAAACATATACAAGATATTTTCAAAGATAATACTATCACGAATTGCTGTCACGCTCGATGAAAACCAACCAAAGGAACAAGCTGGCTTTCGAAGTAAATTCTCAACGATAGACCACATTCACGTCGTAAGACAGATACTCCAAAAATATAACGAATACAACAAAGTTTACTACTTAGAGTTCGTGGATTTTAACAAAGCATTCGATTCCTTAGACCATGATAGCATATGGAAGGCACTAGAAAGTCAGGGAGTTGAGCACAAGTACATAAGTATACTCAGGAGCATCTATTCGAAGAGTACGGCCCAAGTTATGCTGGAAAGAACAGGAGAAGAATTTCATATTGAAAGAGGTGTCAGACAAGGGGATCCCATTTCACCGAAGTTATTCACCGCGGTTTTAGAAATGATATTCAGAAACCTTAAATGGGAAAAATATGGACTCAGCATTAACGGGAACAAACTTAACCACCTACGCTTCGCAGACGATATTGTCCTATTTTCTGAACACCCAGATAACTTGGAAGACATGCTACAACAACTATCAGAAGAAAGTGCCAAGGTAGGCTTAACAATGAACACAACAAAAACGAAGGTAATGACAAACTCAACTAAAAAAGACATTAAAAATAGACAGCCGACAAATTGAGTATGTGGATGAATACACATATTTGGGACAACTAATATCTACAAAAGACACAATGCAAAAGGATGCGGTTTTGGTCCCTAAGTGAGGTCATGAAAGATAAAGAGATGCCTATCAAAGACAAGCGGAAAGTATTCAACACATGCATTCTCCCTTGCTTATCATATGGATGTCAAACATGGTCTCTAACCGAGAAACAACACAAAAAAGTTCAAGTGTGCCAAAATGGGATGGAAAGGAGCGTAATTGGAGTTAAAAGAAGGGACAAGGTGAGATTACTAACTGTAAAGAATAAAACAAAATTCAAAAATATACATACCGTCTACAAACGCCTGAAATGGAGATGGACAGGACACATGTTAAGGGAGGAAAAAGAGAAATGGACGAGACTAGTGACGGAATGGTACCCGAGAGGCAGTAAGAGGAGCAAAGGTAGACAACTTAAACGATGGGAAGACGACATAAAAAAGATAGCTGGTCCAGAATGGACACGTACTGCAAGAGACCGAACAAAATGGAAAGCTTTAGAGGAGGCCTTTGTCGAGGGACAAACTGTGAAAGAAAAAAAAAAAAACCGGTTACCGATATAAATAGAAAAAAAACATATTATGCATAATTTTTAGTAAAAGTTATAAGTAAGTTAATTGTAATTTTACAGCAATAAAGGCTTATATTATTATTATTATATTATGTTTAACGAAAACATGATTCCATAAAATTTTCTTGATAGAAAAAAATTCCAAAGTTACCTCCAAACCGAACAATAACCGCTGGTATTCAAAAATAACTTCAAATTAGATAATGAAGCTTTGCATATTAATTGAACAAACTACATATAAATTATTTTCACAGCCTCGGGCACCATGGTCTCTCTTGCAGCCGTAGTGCGGGTCGTTTTGCACGACATGCCAACTTAAATGACATTATCCGACGAGCCCTTATCACCGTCGGCGTTCCAGCCGTATTGGCGTACTGGCGCGTGACGATGGCAAGAGACCGGACGGCATGTCATTGTTTCCTTGGAAGATGGGTAGGCCTTTAGTGTGGGACGCAACTTGTGTCGATACTGTCGCGCCATCCCATCTTCCCAGTTCATCATGTTGTGCTGGCGCTCCCGCTGCGGCTGCGGAAAACCTCAAGCGGCGTAAATATAGTCATCTCGGTGATAACTATATTTTCGAGCCGTTTGGGGTCGAAACTCGCGGACCATGGGGCCCGTGTGCTCACAGCCTTTTTAAAGAAATATCGAAAAGGCTCGTTGACGCTTCCCGCGACCCAAGGGCTGGCTATTTCTTTGGTCAACGGCTAAGCATTGCCATACAACGAGGCAATGCCGCCAGTATCTTGGGTACGTTGCCAGCCGACAGCGTTGAGGATGAATTTTTTGATGCTTTATTGTAGTTTGTATTTTAGTACATAATTTTGTATATTTGTTGTAATTAATTGTTTAAATATATTTATAAACCTTTTCACCGTAAAAAGAAATAAACTAAATTATCGGTGTCTTGGAGTCTTTTCCCTGCCACCCTGTCTCGCTTGCTCGCGTGACCGCGGCCAGTAGTGTGCGAGCGAGATAAAGAGTGAGAAGCATTGAGGTAGTACAGGCTCTTAATCTTGCATGAACATACTCGACACGTGTCGAGTGTGGGTTGATTTGTATTGCATCCCTTCTGCATGTGCATATATTTGCTGGCGGGAGGGCGGTGCTGCATACTGCATGCAAGATTGATCATGTAAAAAAATCTAGTGTTAATTCCGCCCGTTCTAGGCGGAATTTAGTTAGATTTTTTTCTGAAGTACTATTTTAGTATAGATTTCAGCAAAGTAACGCCTTATTAAAAAAATTGGTATGATAATTTCTTTATTGTCATTTTTATTTTAATTTATTCTATTAAAATAGTATTAGGTGTGTGTGTGCTTCTAATTATGTTAGTGTTGTGAGTCTAAGTTACTTGAATTAAATGCGTTTTTCCTTTTTTTATACGTATAATTAATGTAAAAAGAGTTACTTTAAGTTTTTACTTCTCATATTAACATAAATATTATTTCCATTTTCCAGCTCCTTCGTTTAGATCTGACCAAAGGAGGCAAGGCATCTGAAGGTCTGGCTGGCCACGCGATCAACTTGCTTACCACAGACGCACAACGGTTCGACATGGCCAGTCTGTTCATGGTGGACCTCGTGAGGACGCCTATAGAGAGCGTCCTGATAGTATACCTCATGTACCGCCAGATTGGAGTCGCTACGCTCATTGGAGTCGCTTTTCTAATCATGTTTATACCTTTGCAAGGTTAGTGAGTTTGAAAAAAAGAAGGTGTGTAAGCCACATTAAAATCGGACCAGCTATTCGGGAGATTACCTCAGACAAATAGAAAGACAGACAGACACAAATTTAGAAAATATTCGTTTGTATTTTAGTATCGTGTAAATAACTTACGCTTTCTTGATAATGGTTATACCTTTGCTAGGTTACTTAGATTATTTTCCTGAGATTCAGTCGCATGTGGTGTTTTTTCCACTCCAATCCTGATCCCGTAGAAATTCCGGAATAAAAAGTAGGTAGCCTATAACCTCCTCTACCTTCTAGTGAAAATCCTATTACAATTAGAACTTTTAATAGTTTGTGTTTTATATGTTTCAAAATACTTGTATGTTTTCGTGCACTTGAGAAACATTTTTTTGAAATCACATCATACTCGCACATAGATTGTGATTCTATGTATGATGTGATTTCAAAACCTCATATCATCAAAGGACAATTATTTAAACGAAGAAATACGGCTTGAAAATTAGCATTATTATATTATCAGATATTTAATTTAAAATATACTATTTTGCTGAAATATCCCTTTCTATCTAAACTGGTTCGGGCGAATCTACTCATGCACTTTATAAAAAGCGGGCGAGATGTCTATCTGGCCCTTACAATCTCTTTAGGGATGACCCGTTTACAGTCTCCTCAGGGATGACCCCTTTACAGTCTCCTCAGGGATGACCCCTTTACAGTCGTGTCAGGGATGACCCCTTTACAGTCTCCTCAGAGATAACCCGTTTACAGTCTCCTCGGGGATGACCCCGTTACAGTCTCCTTCGGGATGACCCCTTTACAATCTCCTCAGGGATGACCCCTTTACAGTCTCCTCAGGGATGACTCCTTTACAGTGTTTACAGTCAGAGGGGCTCCGGAGTGGTCTTTTAAGAGATAACAGGGCCCCTTCAATGTGTTAGTGGTGATCACCAGGGTGGTTTTAGTAAGGTAGAAATCCTAAACTCCGTGTTGTTTTCCCCGAACGTTCTGGCGCCTTTTGAAAGTTTACCCCCGATTTAAAAAAGGTGCCCTGGCCAATTCGACTTGAGGTTCCTAATACGATTTTCGATATCGAATATCTTCGTACGTCTTAACGCATTATTATATTTATTATGTTGTGTATAACCAGGTTACCTCGGCAAGATATCTAGTAAGCTGCGAAGACAGACGGCCATCAGGACAGACAATCGTATCAGATTGATGAACGAAGTCATACAGAGTATTGAAGCCATCAAGATGTATGCCTGGGAGAACGCTTTTGTTAAAATCATTGGAAAGGCGAGAAAGTGAGTATTCCAAGGCATGTTTTATCTCATAATCTTTTTTTTATGGATGGATAATACGCTCGTATTTGACCACCATCTCACCTGATGGTAAGTGATGATGTGGTCGAAGATGGAGCACACTTACCATTAGATAAGTATGCTCCATCTATTAAGTAACCTATTCACTCTTGACTTAAAAACCTCCAGGTTAAAGCTATCAGGAAACAGACTCCGGCAGGGAATTCCACTCTTTAGCCGTACGCGCAATGAAAGTATTCCCAAAACGTTTAGTGCGTATGGCTGGGATGTCCACCATGTAACGATGGCACATCGCCGTTTGTCTTGTAGTCCGGTGATGGAACGGGCTTGGTGGAATTAGATTAATCCTCATTATCTTATAATTTACTAGCTTCCGCCCGCGACTTTGTCCACGTGGAAAAAACATCCCCCGATTTTGAAATATTCTTCATTAGTGCTCCGCTCCTATTGGTCTTAGCGTGATGATATATAGCCTTCCTCGATAAATGGGCTATCGAACACTGAAAGAATTTTTCAAATCAGAACCGTAGTTCCTGAAATTAGCGCGTTCAAGCAAACAAACAAACAAACTCTTCAGCTTTATAATATTAGTATAGATTTGTTTGCATTAAGTTAATTCATCATCTGCTTAGCCTTTTCTCAACTATATTGGGATCAGCTTTCAGTCTAACCGCATGCAGCTGAGTATTAGTGTTGTACATGCAGCGACTGACTATCTGACCTCCACAACCCAGTAACTGAGTAACACCATGTTTCTTAGACTATTCTCAGACTTACAAGCTTTTGAGCTAAGTAACCACAACGACTGTAAGAAGATCTAAAAAGTAAACTGTAAAAAAAAATTGCGCAGACGCATATTTATTACACTTGCCAAAATAAAAGGAAAAAATTAATCATTAATAAATAGTGTAACTAAACGCTCAGCCCTAATACAAAGCAGCTGAATCTATTTTCAAATTTTCTATAATTAAAAATTTGAACGTAGAATGTTTTGAGAATAATGACTTTAGACGGTAATTTGACCAATAAGATTGCAGCATTTGTGCGGGCTTTGTTTGGGTCTCAGGAGTTCAGTGGTAGTGAACCGCATTTGTAACATTTAATATAATTATTAATCTTTTTTTATGTTCGATAAGCGAGTTCACAAAAGCCGTGTATTTTGTGTTATCTTACCTTGATTTGTAAATATAGTAAGGTGTAGATTTAAGTTTGTATATAAATAAATATTTATTTTTTTTTTCAGGAAAGAAATGAACGTAATAAAAAAAATGTCGTGGCTGCGAGCTGTTATGATATCCTGTGTGAAACTGAACACAAAAGTCGCCATTTTACTCAGCATAATGTCATATATCTCTTTCGGAAACGACTTAACCGCCGCCAAAGTGTTCGTGATATTCTCCTACTACGAAATACTGAAATACACGTTAGTCGACTTTCTCCCTCTCGCAATTACTTTCACATTGGAAGCTTACGTGAGTGTGAAAAGGATGCAAGAGTTTCTCTTGTTGCCCGAAGTCGACAATCAGGATGGCGTCGATTTGTTGACTATTGAGGAGAAGAATGTTGTTGAAGAAAAGAATGGAGTTTTTGAGAAGATTGGTAATGGGTGAGTTTCTTTTTTTGTTGTTATTGTGTATTTCGCGAGTATTTAAAATAAGCTGTAGAATGAGAGAGCAAACTAGAATTTTATTGTAGTTTTTAGGCTGGATACTGAATATCCGGTTAGCTAAATATCCGATATTATCCTAAATTAATTCATCGAATAATTAACATTAAAACCATCTTCGTTAATAGCGGAGGATCAGTTTGATTACCTTTTAGTTTTATTAAATTAAACCCAAATTATTGTAAAATTAATTATGAATATCTAACTCTTCTCTAATAACTATTCAGTATCCGCCCAGTTATTAAACCTAATAGCATTATCAGCATATCTATATAGCTCAGTACATCTGTGGAATATTGACCTACAAACTCAGTATCCGTCCACCTTTTTAGGGTTCCGTAGCCGATGGCAAAAAACGGAACCCTTATAGTTTCGATAGGTCTGTCCGTCTGTCTGTCTGTCCGTCCGTCTGTCCGTCCGTCCGTCCGTATGTCACAGCCATTTTATTCCGAAACTGTTAAGACTATACATGTGAAACTTAGTAGGTAGATGTATTCTGTGAACCGCTTTCCGATTTTAAGGAAAAAATTAAAAAATATTTAAAATAAAGGGGGTCCCCATACATGGAACTAGAACTGAAAATATTTTTTTTTCATGAAACCTATGCGTGTGTGGTATCTATAGACAGGTATTTAAAAATGATATAAGGGTTTCTAAGACCACCTTTTCATAAAGTCAATCGTTTAAAAGATATAAGCTTCCAAAGTGGTAAAATGTGTCCCCCCCTCTAACTTCTATAATAATGGAGTGAAAAATCTAAAAGAAATATATGTCTGTAGATCTTAATTTAAACTTTCAACCAAAATTAGTTTGAACGAAATCGGGTCAGCAGTTTTTGAGATACAGCATATTTTATAAAACCGCAAATATAACTTTGTAATTCATACAAACACTATGAAAAACAAAGTTATTTAGCATAGTTGTAAAAATGTAAATAAGCTAGTTTTAAGAATTTTTTAAGGTTTTTTTATTCGTCAAATAAATATACATATTATATTATATTATTATAGTTACTACGGAACCCTTCATGGGCGAGTCTGACTCGCACTTGGCCAATTTTTTGAAAACAACAACAACAGCCAATTAACTGTTTTTTTTTAATTAAATAAAAAGTGAATTATTTTTTTGACAAGTACATCTTAATCTACTTTTAAGCAAATTAGCCTGTGTTGTTTTTTAAACATTGTTGTGTGTGTGTTTTTAAGCATTGTTGCTTCCATTCTTAGCCAGCAAGCGTACATCAAGTCTGAAAGCAACTTAGAACAACTGAAGCCCCAAGTCTTGATAGCTATGAAGGACTACACAGCTCACTGGAAGAATGTCGAAGATGCAGACGTGGACGGCAAGATACCGGCGCTTGTGGACATCAATCTTACTGTAAGTTGTAGTTTAACCCCCCTTTTTTGCATGTGAGAAATGTTTTGGGAATACTTTTATTCTGCGTACGACTAAGGAGTGAAATTCCCTGCCGGAGTCTGTGTTTCCTGATAGCTATAATTTGGGGGTTTTGTCAATAGGCTTCTTCTAGGAAAGCGTGTGACAGTATCTGTAAATTTATGTAATAAAATACGAACCGATCAGTAGTAAAAAAATATATTACGGGCCGGTATAGGCTCGTGTTTGAGCACTATCTCACCTGATGGTAAGCGATGATGTGGTCGAAGATGAAGCACGCTTGCCTCGTAGTAACCTATTCACTCTTTACAAAAACCCCTATGTTATAGCTATTAGGAAACTCAGACTCAGGCAGGAAATTCCATATACCTTATCTGTACGCACAATGAAAGTATTCCCAAAACGTTTTGTTCGTATGGGTGGCGCATCGCTGTTTGTCTTGTAGTCCGATGATGGAATGAACTCTGATGAGAGGAGGAGAGAGCACTTCTTCACCATTTTATACATGTTTTGGCCTATTTGGGCCTATCTTATAGGATAACGGACTTCCTAAAATCCGTCACCCGGAGTTTACCTAGCGAAACTTCAGACAATACACGCATTTTACGAACAGCAATGTGATTATAATTCACATTACTACTACAATCTTGTTAACCCTTCCAACTAAGCTAAATATGCTTGTGTCTGGAATGGGGGAATTAGGTAGAAACGTCGAACATAAAAATAGCTGCCTCATACAATACTGCAATATTTACACTGTCAAAGTGATTCTTGTATTTTTTATATGAATATTTTTAGTGTTGATTCCGCCAAAATTTGTTGGATCCAGCTTGTATGCAGCGTAGCAAAAATGGCTTAGAAAAAGTGACTTTCCGAAAGTGTATATTTAATCATGTTTGATTAAATTAATAAATATTTAACCATTTTAATAAAGACAATAATTTTACATTCATACAGTCCCCGGCACGTAAGTTGGCAAGTATTTGGCGTAGTGGGGGTAAGTTCGCGCATCGTGCAATTAGTGGAAGAAAAAATTGGTCACTGTTATTACTTATCATTATTCTATGGTTCTTGCTATCAATTATTTTTAATCATGTTTGTTTTGAAGAAAATTATAAACAAAGGAGAGAAATTCTGGCATTGTAATCAACGTAATACAAACTAAAGGAGAATGCCAAGGCTTCCTTCAAGACTCGGCCAGAACCGACAAAGATGAACTATATATCATAAAAAAGGAAAATAATTATATAATTTGACTGTATAGTTAGTTTTCTATAAGAAGTACATCAACAAAAGTTATAGTTCTTTGAAGTTGACCACTTAATACTTCTAATTTTAACGATAACATGAAATTAACTATAAAATTATTGAATAATGACTATTGAATTCGTTTTCAACAGCCAAGGTACAGAAATTGGAGTCCGGTAACAAAGCAATAAACAACACAAAACTCAAAAACACATAAGACACTTCGTCGCTCGTCATAAAACGCGGGAAACGTAAAACTTGACAATTATCAGTGACAACTACAAGATTAAGTGTTACCAGCACTAAATAACTATTCTGAAATCTAAATAACTATAAACTGTATCGATAATTTAATTGTATTACTTTAAATTATTATAAGATATTAAAAAATATAACTAAACATTATTACTTATTATATAAATGACTTTAGTAACTAATAAATTCACTTACGTAGGTTCATTATGATATTAATGTAATGGATTTGCAAGTGCAATTTCGTATCGATATTATTTTATTTTGGTATTGGCAACATTTCTAATTGAAATTGTTGATAGAAAACGTGTTGATAAATTGAATAACTATTTAAAATGACTTTTAAATGGTGTACTTCTACAGATTTTATTTATACTGTATAATTCTTACAGTTTTATACAGGGTGCTTCAAAAAAATGTATACACACTTTGAACGTCCATAGAAAATTTATTTACCGTTCTACAAAGTTAAATTTCAGGAAATAAGAAAGCTGAAAGTCCAATGTAAATGAAACATAAATAACAAATGTTAATACTGTTCAAATTGGTGACCTCCAGCATCAATACAATTCTGAGTACGAGTCACCGCTGATTCTGTACATCGTATCAAAACGTCCAATGAGATTTCTCTACACACGGCTTGAATCTCATTCCAAAGAATGTCTAGGTTACGTGGTTTACGTTTGTACACCTCATTTTTTACTGTGCCCCATAAGAAGAAATCCAGTGGTGTAAGGTCTGGAGAGCGTGCTGGAAACTCGATTGGCCCCCTGCGTCCTATCCGGCAAATTTTGATCCAGGTAAGCTCGTACGTCCCTGTGATAGTGCGGCGGGGCACCATCTTGTTGAAAATAAAACATATCATTACCGTATAATGCACGAATGGCAGGAAATACGGAATCAGCAAGCATTGTTAGGTAATTAATACCAGTTACAGTGCCTTCAAATCGAAAAGGTCCAATGAGTCTCCTTGAAGACAAACCGCACCACACATTTACACCAGGCAAATTTACAGCTTTTTCAATTGTAATGTGAGGATTATCTTCACACCAGTAAACATAATTGTGCCTATTGACAGTTCCATTAAGTTTGAATTGGGCTTCATCCGACCAAATGATGCTACTCATAAATCCTGGTTCACGTATCACCATCTCCTGAACCCATTCACAAAATTGCAACCTTCGATCTGGATCGTCGTCACTTAGCTGTTGCACCAGCCTTGGAATATAACACGAAACTTGCGTCTCTTCAGAATGCGTAGCACGCTGCTAGCACTTACATCACTTTCACGTGCCCCTTGCCTTGAAGATTTGTTAGGAGAGCGTTGAAACAGTTCCAAGACTGCCGTTGATGACTCATCACTTGTAGCTGTTCGAGGTCGACCTGAACGACCTTTATGCACATCACACACTGTTCCATGAACTTCGAATTTGTCTCGTATGCGTGTAATTGTTAATCTTGAAGGTGGTTCTGTATCATACTCTCTTCTCCACTGTCTTTAAACTTCATTTACATTCTCAAACTTCCAGTACCACTTAATAACCTGCTTACGTTCTTCAAAACTCAAACGTACGTCCGCCATGTTGATATTACAACTTCCAACTGACAATATAACATAGAGGGATGATTATGCTGCCACCTGGCGAAGAAATATAACATTAGCCTTGTAGAGCGGGAAAACTACGATAGTTTAAAGTGTGTATACATTTTTTTGAAGCACCCGGTATAATGAATTATCATTAATTTAGAAAGTCTGTCGGACGCTACCTGATTCGAGCCGAAACTTGGCATTCACCTTTAAAACAATAACAATTACTCGTTTAGTAATAAGTTAATGTATGTGGTATTGATATTTGGTAGTTGTGGGTAGAAGGCAAATAAAATAGTCTTTACCTTTGAGTCCAATATAATCCAATATATCCACAATTACACAATCACAAACACAATTGTTACAGAAGGAAACGACAGTTAACACATACACACAAGAGTTCCACAGTTCAGGACTCGAAACAATAAAAACACTTAGAAACGGTTAAAACAATCAGGATTAGCGCGGGCGCATACAGCTGTCGTGTGCGTCACCGAACGACTAAAGTTCACCGCGGTTACCTGTCGCGCGCTACTCACAACGAGCACTCGTACCTACATCGACAGGATATAAATATATATACATATTATAAGGTGCCGTGAATGATTTTGTGTAGATAGATGTATGACTGTATGTTGTGTAATAATAACATAAACGTAAATAATACTATGCATTAGTTGGGGTGTAACTGTACCTGTCTATGTTGTAATAATTATGTTATAAACTTACATAAATTATGTAGTAGGTATGTACCCTACACTCGTAACAAAAACTAAATTTAACACATTAAAAATAACTCGAAACAAAATCAAAATTTAAAACCATAACAATAACTCGTAACAAAAACAAAGGGTACAAATTTCGTGCACGCAGTGTATTCGGGAGCGAACGGGGCGTAGACACAGTGCGAGAGGTTTTGAGTCTACTGACGCACCAATCGCGCGCTTGGGTTGAGACTACATAACACCCCGCGTCCCGCTGACAACCGCCGACACCTAAAAATCGACTTCTGCGCCTCTAACAACTCTTGCCAAGTTACGTGCCGGGCACTATACTCAATTTGACAAGCACTCATTGTACCTGTTTTTTTTTGTGAATTTGTTCCTTAAAAATACTTAACCTTCCAATGTGTTTCCATTCAGATAAAGCCAGAATCCCTGACCACCGTCGTGGGCACAGTGGGTTCGGGCAAGTCCACGCTACTGCAAGCGATGTTGAGGGAGCTGTCGCCCACTAGTGGGCATCTGCACGTGCACGCTATCGTGGCCTATGCGGCGCAGGAGCCCTGGCTGTTTGAGGCTTCTGTAAGTTTCCCCTCCTAATAATATAAATGCGAAGCTTGTAAGGTTGTAAGGGTGGATTTTTGTTTCTTACTTTTCACACAACAACTACTGAACGGGTTTTAAAGAAATTTGATACGTAGATAGCTTAACCTGGAATAATTAATAGGCTACTTTTCATCCCGGAATTCTCACGGGATTGGAATTTATGCGGGAAACCTCGCACGCGCACGATATCGCTGGTGACATCTAGTCATCATATAAAGGCACTTGGAATTAAAAATAAAAGTACTAACAATGTGGGTGGAATTCACATTATACTGTTACGCCAGTCGCTTAGTGAAGAGTTCGAGAAACTTTGACATAAATCTAGAATGTTCGAGACACTAACGCCATCTAGCGGCGAATAGCGGTACTGTGTATATCTAGTCGAGACACTAGTGCCATCTAGCGGCGAATAGCGGTACTGTGTATCTCGAGTAGCTTCCTGGAATATTCTGGGTAGTATAAACAGTGAGTCGATTTTATAAGAATGTTTTAGACTTCATAGACCGGGGTATAAATAGATCAATAGGAACGCGGACAGTCTCAATCTTATTACGAGGCGAATACGCGATATAATCGAAGCTTTACTAGTGAATTTCAGTGCGAATTAAGTGTTAAGTGACAAGTGTTGTGGTGCGAATATTTGTGTTAAATTTTTATTTTGTGTTTAATTAATTAAAGTGTTAATTTTGGTTTAATTGGCGTTAATTGTTTCTATCCCGAACCCCAGCTCGTAACAATACGCTTGTGTATGGAGTGGGTTCATGGCCATAGTAGTGGGTAGTTGGAGGGATTAACAAGATTGCTAGTAATGTGAATCTTGATACTTCCCACCTTGCTGTAGTACTCTTTACTAAATAAAAAGTGGAATGTATTCAGGACGCCAAAAGTAATTTTGGCAGTTTTGCAAAATTTAACGCAGCACTGTTAAATATCTAGAATGTACACTGTGTGAGAAAAACACGATGAAGACATTGATCTGTACCTTCTATGAAGAGAATTTAGAATTGGTAATGATACCAATTAATAACCATATAATTCTAAGTTCTAAGAGACAGTTTTTTTCATGTTATTTAGATACACAAATCGCATGATGTGTTTCCCTATAATTCGATAACCACTAAGTGTAATAGTTTTGTAACATATTTTTCGTATCACTTGCTCAAAAAAGTGAAATTCTATGCCACAAAAAGCGAACATAACAATAGTCATTTATTTTTAATCTGTTAAAAACAGGGAAAGAAAATTGTACTGAATTTCATTCATCCTCTAGGGGGAGAATGTGATTTAAATTTGGAATACTTACCGAAATTTATACTGAACTACATCTGTGTTTACACCATTGAGTTTGTATATAAAGCATTATACATCTTTTTGAAAAAGGAATACGCATTTATTATGCAGTTATGATTATTAAATAAAATTACGAAAACCGACGAGGCCGTATGAGCTTTGCCTTTGCTTTTCCGACAAAAAAAAAAACGACGGGTTGCACTCCGGGAGTGCCGGCAGAAGTGAAAACTTGAATATTAACGTTGTGCATTTTTGATATTTTGGAATGGTTAGGGAATAATTTTGCACGAATTGCTTTAATTATCAGTATAAAAGTACTATCATTTATGTGGTAGAATACAATATTTATTTATTGCACTATCGTACACAAACATGACAATTTATATTACATTAAAAAGTTTGCGCAGGCATACATTTTCGCAGCGCCGTAGAAAGAGAGGGGGATACTTCCTCTCCTACGCCGCGCCGGCTGTCTACTCTCCGTCCGTCTTACGATTTTCGATCAGGTCACGTGTCCTGACGCGCGTTTAAAATTTTTTACCCATTACAGAAAAGTGCACAACGTCGCTAAAGAAGTTTACACTACAAAAATATTAGTCTAGGAATTTGCCGCGTTTTTGTTTTCTTCAAATACATAAACGTTAAGTTTATTTTAATTTATTTTAATTGTCATTATTTATAATATATGCTTATCTCATATTATTATTGTATTAATTTTTTCGCAAATGGTACGAAAAGTAGAGTATTTTCCTCGGTGATAAAGCTGTCTTAGTCTTGGGTGAACTTAAATCCCTCGCTACACTCAGGACTCGTCTTAATCCCTTTCTTCGCTCGTGATTTAAGTTTTTAACACCCTCGCTACGCTCGGGAGTAAACCTCGAGTCCTTCGTTACGCTCGCGATTTAAATCGTCACCCGCGACAGAAGACACTGCTTTATCCCCTTGGTTATACTATTAGTGTATTTTTTGTTGGAAAACCGCCATTGTAACCATTTTTTTTTACTGTTATTTAAGTGTGATTCAATTATTTGTGTATAATAAAGTACTATAATTAACAAGTTATTGTTATGATTTATTCTGATATAACAGTTTATGCGTATAATATAGTACATGCAGTGCTCTTCTCTAAGTGATGGGGCACTTAAACTTAGATTGAGATGATAAGTTATGCGTGTAATGCCGCGCTGAAGAATACTTATGTGCTCCCGCAGCCCCTGACGCATGTGTGCGAGGGAACACGGGGTGGTTTTAGTCAGTACGAGTCTGACAGACCCCTTCGCCTGCCCCAGGGCGGGGGATATCCATGAGTATTTCCACCCAGGAACAAAAAAAAATGCGTTTAATAGTGTTTTCATTTTTGAAGAGCAATAAACATTTAGTGTAAAGAGTTCTTATTCGACCCTTTCTGGTTGCGCCAACATTCAGAATACGATTGACATTCGCCTTCCTCAACTCCTGTCTCTTTCCCGCACGAACTACGCGAGGATGACGTAGGTTCGCTATGCCATTTTATGGGTGCAAACCCCACTTCCGTGTGAACAGCCACCGCACCCGGCTCTGATCGTGTTGTCAAAGAACAATAAATTGACAATCTTGGATTCATCGTATTTCACGGACTAAGTAACAACAATTTGTGTTTGTATTTAGTGTGTGATTTAGTGAAAAACAGCAAAATTGAGGCCCTACTACTTGAGCATCGGTGTCGACCAGGCACGTGGCTTCAGTGTAAAAGTTTGTGCATTCTTATCCTTATTCGGATTGCATTCTATTCTCCAACACCCTTGCAGCTCTTTTATCCTATTTCCAAGCGCTTGTCAATCGTTTGTTTCGCACCGCAAATACAGTCCACTAAAATAAACTAAATAAGCCAGCCGCGCCATCACTTTCTATTCCTCAATAATCATATTCTTCGAGTAATCGGCTGAATGTTGGTTTTTTTGTGAGGCCTTAGTGCTATGTTTATGTATATTCTATTTATATATTTTTTCGTGCTTATCGTGCAGATCTCGAGACTTCAGTTACTTTTCTATTTTTATCGGTGTGAACCTGTAATTGGCTTTATGTTACGTATACTCCTGCAATAAATGTAGATTAATACAATAAATAAATTCTAAAATCTTCGCGTGTTTTCTCCAGGTCCGTCAGAACATCCTTTTCGGCCAAGACATGGACCTACGGAGATACAAGCAAGTCATCAAATGCTGCCAACTCAAGACTGACCTAGAAATCTTGCCGAATGGTGATAAAACTGTGGTGGGCGAAAGAGGTGAGTTGACTTAGAAAATATATACCAACATGTTAAAGAGACGTGTGTGGTTTAGCGATTAGGCCAGATAATGGGCTGCCAGCGGGCCACAACGGAATCCTAATGCCTAAGCCTAATGGATAAGGTGTCAAACTTGTGATCGAGAGGTCACGAGTTCGAGCCCCACCCATTACACTATTGCTGTGAACCCACTTCAGACACAAGCGTATTTAGTTTAGTTGGAGGGGTTAACAATATTGCTAGTAATGAAAATTCTACCCACATTGCTGTGTTTTATTTAAAAAAAAAAAGAAAAAAATATAGCATTTTTTCCCGGGAGTTAGTCCCAAGACCTCTTGCTCGGCAGTCTCGCTTGCAACCACTAGGCCACCGACACAATCCCAAACATAATTGGGAATAGGCACATTTTTTCTTGCTTTACCGTGTTATTGTACCTATATTGTTGCAAATAAATCATAAATTAATTGCACTTTATAAGTTACACATGATTACTTATGTAACTACTTAGTGTAACTAATTTTTACTTTTAACATGTATAGTTTTGAAATGTATTTAAAACTAGGTTTTGACTGCGGCTTTGCTTACGTGTAAAGTTCTGCATTCATGTGTTCCAGTTTCCGAAATCAATTATAGCCCATATAATGCCCAGACTTCTTAGCTATATAAAAAAAAAGTTTTATTAAAATCCGTCCATTAGTTCCGGAGATTAGCGTGTATAACGCGGTCACATTAACTTGACGCTTCGCGTTGATGACGTCATTTTGGCATTTTGGTCATTTTGTACGGTGACATACAATACTGACACTTGCCGGGCGAGCTAAGGGAATGCAGGGTGAAGCGGGCGGGGCCTCGCATTCCAGAGATGCGTCAAGTTAATGTGACCGCGTTGTACAAACAGATAAACAGACAAAAATATTTTAAGTTCTTTTTCTATTACTGTTTCTTAACTCCTCTATTCATTTTTTAATAATAATATGAAATATACAGACAAACTTTTTATACTGTTTTATTATATGTATAGATGTGTTCACAAATCTTATGTAATTTCTAGGTGCCTCTCTATCCGGTGGACAGCGAGCGAGAATATCTCTGGCGCGATGCGTCTACCGCGATGCTGATGTGTATCTATTGGACGACCCCTTAGCGGCGGTGGATGCTAAGGTAACGACTATTTATATACATTTTTAGGGTACCCCGTACCCCTAAAAAATCCCTCTTACCTTCCTCCTCCGGCCCTTGCCTGCCGGGTTGCGGAATAGGGTAGTTTCCTAAAATATTTTATTTAGTCCGTCACGTAGTTTAACAAAAAACATTGGACATGTATTTTTTAATTTTTCATGATATGAGAAATTGAGACGATACAGTAAGTTGAAATTACGCGTGACGTCACACTCCGGTATAATTCTTGGCAATGTGTGACGTCAGTAGCCCCCACTCCTGTACTTTGAAGCTTTCCATCTTTGTGAATTTTTCTTGACTTGAAAAGGCAAAAAATATGTGACCAATATTTTTTGAAAATCTACCTAATCGACCAAATAAAATAATTATTATGTAACACAGGAAACTACCCTATTATTCGAAAGAATTACCATATGATGGAAGACGGATGGGTTTTAGTCAGCCCAGATCGAGAAACAGTCATTGGTTGATTTCCCATCCATAACAAAAAACCCCAAAAAGAAAGCGGCACCCTGGTCCGTCTGTCCGTAGTTCCATCTGTCTGTCAAAATTGTTTAGGTTTCCACAGCCGAATAAGGATAAAATAGAACCCTTTTTTTTTTTTTTTTTGGGGTGGGAAAATCATCAAATGACTTCTTCCGCTCTGGGTCAAGCGGAAGGGTGTGTCAGATTTCTACTGACTAAAAACCCACCCTGTTCCTTCGGCTGCCCTAAATTTCCGGGGCTGCGGTAACTCGGTAGAACTTTCCCGCAAACCCCGGCAGGCAATGGCCCTATGAGGCCCCGTCACTGGTGTTGACAGCTCTTTGAGGCGCGCGTGGAACACGACGCGCCGCCGACCGCTTATATATTTCCCATGTCTGTCTGTCTGTATGTCATAGCCATTTTATCCGACATTAGGACTACACAGTTGACACTTGGTATTCTGTAAACCGCTTTACAACTTTTATACACAAATGGATTTAAAAGTAGAAACATTTCTTCAAAGATATCAGTTGATTAAAGAAGAAAGAATAGAGCATTTCAATATTTATGTTAAAAACAAAACCAATTCTACATGAGTCGATCGATTGGTCGATTGTATCGATCATTCGTTTAATTATTGATACAGATAAACTATTTCTACTCACACCACTATTTTAATGGTAACATTTCGAATGTACCTTATTTTAACATTTAAGCTTTTAAAAACATAAAATAACTCCGGCCTTTACGAGGAGTGAATAATTCCTGACCAAATTCTGCCATTATTCTTTGGTTTGAAAGAGATATAGCAGTTTTTGAAATATTAAAAAACCGTAATGATAGTTTTGCATGCGCATAACGAAAAGTGTATTTATTATTAGGCTAAAAGTGAGAACTTGTAATTTCTTTTGTTGTTATCATTAGCTGTAAGTCCTCCATAAACTAAATAAATAAATAATATGACTTATGTTTAAACCTGTTGATTATATTTCAGGTGGCCCACGCTATATACGAAGACTGCATCAAGAATTTCCTCCGCGACAAGGCGACGGTACTAGTAACGCATCATGTGCAATACGCCAAGCACGCCAACACGGTGTGCGTCATGAGATCCGGAAGGGTAAGTCTTACATTAATAAAATAAATAATTTATTTTGTGCACAAAAAAGCACAAAAGTACAACATATGGTCTTAACATTAAATTGCACAATAATGTCAGTTGTTTAATTGTTTTTGTTTTTAAAATAATTTTAATTTAATTGTCACAGTAAAAATCTGGTTCCTAAAGTAGACAAGAAACCTGTATCTTAAAAGCAGAAGTTTCCCAAGATTTCAAACAATAATAGTCGTACATGTATTTCTTACGTGTAAATAAAAAATAACAAGAAATAATATGTACATACAGTATTTTGAAACGTCTAAGAAATTACTATGAATTAATAAGATAAATAAATAATTTATTTTGTGCACAAAGAAAAGCACTAAAGTACAACGTATGGTCTTAACATTAAATTGTACAACAATGTCAGTTGTTTAATTGTTTTTGTATTTAAAATAATTTTAATTTAATTGTCACAGTAAAAATCTGGCTCCTAAGCTAGGCAAGAAGCCTGTATCTTAGAAGCCGAAATTCCCCAAGATTTCAAACAATAATAGTCGTACAAGTATTTCTTATGTATAAATAAAAAATAACAAGAAATAATATGTACAAACGCCAGCACATGAAGCTACCCGAAACTGTCAAATTTTCCCAACCAACCTTGAACCTAATTTCTTTAACAATAAAGTTGAAAATCTATTAAAGAAATTTGACAGATGCTTGATGTGCTGGCGTCTGTATTTTCAAACATTTAAGAAATTTCTAGAGTTAATAACTAGTAGTCGCGGGGGGCTTCGGCCCCATGGAAATTATCACGATAAAAACACAACCCTCCTTTTTTGCAGTCGGGCAAAATGTAGCCTTTAACCTTCCTCAAGCTATTTCCATACCAGATTTCATCCAAATCCACCCAGTATTTCGAAGATTAGCGCGTTAAGACAAACAAACAAACAATACTTTTCCGCTTTATAATATTAGTATAGATTCAGCTCACTGCTAGGACACATGCTTTCGGTATTTTTTAAAATGGTAAATTGATTATTTCTAGGCAAGCGTGGTCCAAGTTATTTGCATCTTGCTATACATGACATTTTATATAAAATTCCATTTCATCCATTTTTTATTTACAATACTAATTTACTATACATTTTTTTTTTCAGTACAAAATTTTTGAACCCCCTAAAATATTTTTTTCTCTCTATTACATCATTTAAAACTTTGTAATGATTTCGTATACCGCTAAAGTTCCCAATACAACCAAAATAACAATGTTTTTATTGGTTCCCATCAGATCGTAGCTCAAGGCACATATCATGAATTGAAGAACGGAGTAGCCGAGTTTGAGAAACTCATCGAAATGGGAGAAAAGGTTAAAGAGGAGAAGCAAAAAGCTACAACCTACGAAAACATCGAGACTGTGGTAAGTAACACAACAGAAAAATACTAGTCTACATGTTAGCTTTGTGTGGCTGTTATTATTGTTAAGAGCTGGGGTGCGGGATAGAAATAACTTACGCCAATTAGACTAAAATCAACACTTTAAATAAGCGCAAAATAAAAATTAACAGAGTTATTCACACAACAATAGTTCTCACTTAACACTTAAATCGCACTGAAATTCACTTGTAAAGCTCCGATTATATCGCGTCGTATCTTGTAATAAGACGAGCGCGAGCTATTTATACCACCACTAGCTTGTGCCAGCGGCTTCGCCCGCGTGGGAAGTTTTTCCCGTGTAAATCCCGATCCCGTGGGAATTTCGCAAAATCCTTTCTTAGCGGATGCCTACGTCATACATAACATCTACCTGCATGCCAAATTTCAGCCTGATCCGTCCAGTGGTTTGGGCTGTGCGTTGATAGATCACTATGTCAGTCAGTCAGTCAGTCACCTTTGAGTTATATATATTTAGATGTATGTGTTCTAGAACGCTCACGTACAATCGACTCACTGCCAAGAATGTTCCAGAAGTTACTCGACATACTCAGTACTGTTACTCGCCGCCAGGTGGCATGAGCGTCTCAAACGTTCGAGAAGTCGATCGAAGTTTCTCAATATACTCAGTACTGCTACACGCCGCCAGGTGGCGTTAGTGTCTTGAACGTTTTAAATATCGGTCGAAGTTTCTCGTACATACCTAGCTAAGCGACGGGCGTAACATTATTTAGCCACGAGCTCCCGTTAGCTAATCATCCCACTGTGCAGCGGTATAAGTGTGGTGCTGGCAGTGGCGTAGCTAGTCCTAATGGAGCCCCGTATCAAACGTTTTCGTTTCGTCTTTTTGTACGAAATAGCTTCTACTATCATAGAAGTAGTAGGTACCATGAGAGGCCTCGAAATGAAAATGAGCTCATTTAATGGATCTATCAGAAGGTACCTACTAAAATAGATTGAGTTTTTACTGTCGTCTTGTATGTAGAAAATGCTAAAGCGAGAGGAGTGTGCTAAAAAGTATTTACAGAGTATCTTATAATCATTATTGATTCACTATGAGAATTTAAGATTGTGAATAACATGTTACGAATTTTGGCATATGTCGGGGTCCCTGTAGCACGGGGGCCCCGTATTATTGATACGGCTAATACGGCGGTAGCTACGCCCCTGGATAGTGGGTGCTGATGAGCTGATATGGCTTACCGATGTACCTGCGCAGAACATGAATTTTCGCATCGCGTTTCATTTCCTTTACCGCTATTGGTCGGCAGCTGCCGACATGTTAGTGCGATGCGTGACGCGTGAGTGAGACGGAACTAACAGCTGCAGTGTATTATGAACCTTATAGTAGTGATTTAAGGTTGATGGTAAGTTTTAAGTATTCTTTCGTTAACCTTCGGGGCCACACTTTCTTTTCTGCGCGAACGAAGATGACGACGCGCCTTATCAGTTGGGTACTGTACTTTGTTGCCGGGGAAGATAAAATAAAAGGCGGACGAGTTAAATTCACGTTTTTATTGGACCAATGTTACAAATGGAAGGGAAGAGTGTTGGCACAGTTCACTTAACAATTAACATTTTATTGTTGGTGTTGCATGCACCATGCACAAAATACGTTTTGAGAATACTTTTCATTGTGCGTACAGCTAAGAAGCGGAATTCCTTGCTGGAGTATGTGTTTCCTGATAGCTATAACCTGTGGGTCTTTAAGTCAAGAGTGAGTAGGTTACTTCTAGGTAAGCATCTTCGGACACATCATCACTTACCATCAGGTGAGATGGTGGTCAGACGCAAGCCAAAAAGAATATTCTTCCCGGAGGAGCTTGTGGCTACATAATAACAGCCGCACGGGTTGATATTCAAGGTTAAACATCACTTGTCGAGGTCGGGCTTTATATGGGTGAACATCATAACATATCGAGATATTCGTATAGCACGTTAAGCCGTTGGTCTTGGCTGTCATTTAAACACCTTCTCTTCTTCACTCTCTTCTGACACTGACACTGGTCTTGCCAACAAGGGCGGATCTAGCTTTGGTACCAGGGGGCGTCACATAATCGTGGTCAAGTCACAAGAAGTTATAATTTGTATTTCCTGACTCCGCTGCCACTTGGCCATCCACTGCCGATATTCGTTTACAACGACAGAAACTGGAGTATTATCTAGTAACAATGTTTAAACATTTTAATTAGTGGTCCCAGCCCGGGGGGGTCATGACTCCATGACCCACCCCCCTGGATTCGCCCTTGCTTGCCAAGGGGTATCGTGTTACCCAGCTACTGGGATCTGGAGGTCAGAAATGTATACAGTATGTTAACTAACAGAGGGCGTTCCTGTTAACCCGCAATAGTATAGCATCCATACATGCTAAAAAAAATATTGCCGTTCGTAAAAAAATAATAATATTAAAATATTCACTAAAAATGTTAAATTGATATGTAAAAGAAACACTGTGTACACGCGTACTTGAAGGACGGCAACGTCGCAATTTATTTATGAATGACGGGCCGCGTGAAATGAAATGAAATGAAAATGAAATGAAATGAAATGAAATGAAATATTTATTCTGTAAATTGGTTATAAATAACACTTTTACACGTCATGTTTTTTTGCGTGTTTAGTTTAGCTAGATGAGGCCGGTATTTCCTAACTGACTACTCTGAGAAGAAACACCGAAACAAACTCAGAGGTCAAAGTCTCTTTTAAAGTCCAGACAATTTGTATTTGTATATGAGAAGCATGTAGGTTCATGTCTGTGGTATTCTTTTGAGGAAATAACCACGCAAATTTGAGCGGACCTGTCCAGACAGTGCAAGCATTTGTCAGTTATCGTGTAGCTCAACTTAGAACTTAAGGAGCTCAACAATTTGACGAACAATACCAAAGTAAGGACCTTTGGGTAGGCCACACAAGTACTCAAACTGCTTGACATCATTAAATAAATTATAGTGAAAGCAAAAACAATGAAGAAAGAATAACCTACATCGTCCTCACATTTACAATAATGAAATAATTTTATATATATAAAAAAAAAACAACAATATAAAAAAAGAAAACAACAATATATAAAAAAAACAACAAACAAAAACAAAAATTAATAGGTATATACAATACTTGAGAAAGCAAAATTTTAATTAATCAAAAATAAATCATCAATCATAATTTTAAAAAGAAATAAAAAAGGCACACGTATATCACTGGAGCATCTCATTCCCAAGCCTTCTTGTCCTCAATATAATCTTTAACACTGTAAAAAGCTTTCTGACATAGTTTACGTTTTACGTGTGCGGCGATCTAATTGATGTGCTTATACTATTGCGGGTTAACGGGAACGCCCTCTGTTAGTTAACATACTGTATACATGTAAAACAATAGTACTGAGCTGCATTCGGTTAGCATTGCAGCCGACCTCGACATTGTAAAGAGCTAAGCAGATCTAAGCATACTTTTACGAGAATAAACTGGAATGTGTTGAAAAAAAAATGGGTTTAAGATGGGTAATTTTTTAAATTGATAATGGTCTGCAATCAGATGCAATTATATCAAACTAATAACTAACTACAGTCGAAACCTTTATAACGACACTGAAGGGAACATACAACTTCGGACGCTATAGCCGGTAGTTGTTATAAGCAATACATACATATACACAAGTAGACAAACACGTATGTGTGGTTATTTAATATGTTTTTATTTTACAGATGTGTAGGATAAGTATTCGATGTATGAATTTGCTTTCAAATAATATCGGAAAAGGAAACAATCTTTAAAAAAAAATTGCAGTGGCAAGTCAAAATAATCCTTACTTAAATGTTTTTTTTTTCTGGAACAAATGTGACATTTGGTCGCTATAGCCAATGCATTTCGGTAGTTTCGTCGTTTTAAGCGATATGTCGCTATATCCGTTGTTGTTATAGGCGGTACGTTTACTTATACTACGGCCGTTCAGAGAATGCGTTCCTGACACGTCGCGATTGAACTGACGACGTAACTTTGTAATGGCGTTGCAGTTACGATAAAAATATTTTTGCTGGTTGTTTACCGTTTTAACAATTGATGAGCATTAAAACAACATTATTATATCAATAATCAATGTTATAATTTTGTGCCAAACTGAGTGTCAAATAACTTGGTAAACAATATTTTTCTAAATCTATACTGCGCTATTACAAGGTTATGTCAGCGCTTTATATTTGTAGTGCTGTGCTAAAAATAACAGGCAAGTATCGTAATCTGTTCTTATACAGTTATACTTATAATATAAAATAATACGCTTTGTTTTTCTTTTTAAGAATTTGAAAATAATGGACTATAAGATAACTTTTATGAAATATAAAAATAAAACTATGACCAAATCGAACGCGCGAAAGAAAGTAGCATTTTTATATTTAGGTTGAAAATGGTAACCCCAAATGGCGTTGGGCCGCCATTTTGTGACGCTAAAACAGTCGTCTGTTGTCGTTTCGTGCGCATAGACCACGTTCTTCAAGTGTTTTCGATCTGTTTTTATTTGATTACCCGGCTTTCGTTTAATGGACTGTTTCTGCTTTTCAAACTGACATCGGCGCTAAATCGGACTTCGATTGTGTTTTGTATTGCGTTCTTTTTACTTTTGGTGCATAATAATGCCTAAACGTGGACAAACATTGAAAAGTGGAGCCCGTGAGTTAATCATCAAGCTGCAAGATTACTTTGAGCGGGAGCGGCAAAATTGCGGACCCCTGGTACCTGTCGAACAAGTACAAGAACGCGTCTCTCAGGCGCTTGGAGTTAGCAAACGAACGATAACAAATATTAATAAAGAAAAGTTCGGCTCTACTGGCATGGAAGATAATATTTTACGTACTCCGAAGAAGAAACGTAGAACTAAACCCGTGACAGATATTGACACCTTTGACGCCGATGCAATCAGAAATCATATATATGGTTACTATTCCAGAAATGAATATCTCAACAGGAAGAAGCTTTTGGCATCGTTAAGAGAAGCTGGACTGTTTAGCGGGGGTAAAACTGCTTTAACCAAAATCTTAAAAGATATTGGTTTTTCGTATAAAAAACAGACAAAAGAAAAAATTTATTAGAACGATACGACATAATTTTAAAACGGATAAGGTTTTGAGAGAAGCAAAAAAAATTGATAACTGGGATAATGTCGTGTTCATTGACGAGACATGGCTAAACGCCAATCACACGGTTTCCCATTCTTGGACGGATGATACACAAGCGTCGACGTCAAAAGTACCAATGGGTAAGGGGGCCCGTCTGATAATATGCCACGCAGGTTCTGCAAAATACGGCTTTGTGGAGAACGCGTTACTGGCATTTCAATCAAAAACCACAAATGACTACCACGAGGAAATGAATGCCACTACATTTAAAGAGTGGTTCCAGAACGTGCTTTTGCCCAGCCTACCAGAGCCTTCTGTAATATTCATGGATAATGCCTCCTATCACTCGGTTCAAATACAGAAACCACCTACCCAAGCTAATAAAAAAGAAGAAATGGTGGCTTGGTTACAAGCAAAAGGCATTGACGCAAATATGCAGATGCTAAAAGCAGAGCTAATTAAATTAGTTAAAGAAAATAAAGCGGCAAATGTGCGATACGAAATCGATGAACTGGCTCTGGAGTATGGTCATCGCGTTCTAAGAATTCCACCGTATCATTGCCAATATAACGCGATCGAGCTAATCTGGGCTCAAATAAAAGGTTACGCCGCCCGCCACAATACTTCCCCGCCATTCAGCACGAAAAAGATGATGACCCTATTAAAAGAAGCCTGCGGGGAAGTCACAAGAGATGACTGGGCAAAGGTTGTTGAGAAGACTAAAAACCTGATTTTGGAACATTTTGACCGAGATATGAGGATTGATTCTGTTATTGATAATAATATAATTATACATGTAGGCGAAGATGATGAAGACACCACCTCCTCAAGCGAATCGGAGTCTGATTAATATTCTGTACGCACATTCAATTCAATGTACTTACTTTATTGCATAGAAATACAGATTGTAACTTTGTAACAAAGAATAAATAAAACAATTTTATTATATGAATATTACCTTTTTTTGGTTTCCACTTAAATAACTAAAATATAAATTTAAATGATTCCGCCAATTTAAAACGAAAATAATCTTAAAATAATGCGGCGGTTCATTTTGGAGGAACGGTAACGAACTCATTATGTTGTGCCCATCACTAGTCGTGACTAACTGATAGGTGTCAGGAACGCATTCTCTGAACGGCCGAACTTTAATTGCTTATATAGGGTTCGGCCGGGACCTTGCCATTAAGTCGTAATAACCGATCCGTCGTTATAAGCAATGTCGTTATATTCGGTTTCGACTGTACTACTATAAATAACTACTAACTAACTAACTGCTACTATTAATAATTTATATTGTGAATAGTAAACCATGGACTACCCGCGTATTTATTTTCTCCTGTGAACGGTTGTCTGTAAAAGATCGCTTTTAGCGATAAGACCGCCCATTGTAACACCCTTTGTCCTTGTTTAATTCTGTTATGGTGTACAATAAAGAGTATATCTATCTATCTATAATATAATTTGTGATATTAACGTAATAATAATAAGTTTTTAATCAATGATATTAATTTCTTTCTTAATAGATTTATAGCGCAATGGCAAAATCAGATAAAGCGGACATAAAACGGAGCGTTAGTTTATTTTACATTTTACTGTAGATTATTTTTGTAATTATGTTGAATTTTTTGTTAGAATGTAAATAATATACTTCACCGGTAGTTTTGGCTATAGATAGGTACCTATATTTAGTTATAGACAGAATACATAGTTGACAAATTTGTAATGGAACGGGGTCGCGGGAATATTCTTACGAGATACCGCGTTCCCGGAACGAAAGAGCAACTGAAATAACAGGCTGGGGTTTTAGTCAGTAGAAGTCTGGCACTCCCTTCCGCTCCACGCAGAGAGTGGGAAGAGTCATTTGAAAATTTTACTCAGAAAAAAAAATACTCATCGCCGTAGTGTTCATTCTAGTTTTATCAGTAGATATTGATATAGTTCCCATTACCAACCAAAAGTCCCGTTAAAATCGGCTCAGCTATTCTAGATTAGCCTGAAAAATTAGAAAGACAGACAATAAAAAATGTTTATTTGGGTTTGACTATCGTGTGAATAAGTATAGGCACTTGAAGAAGCGCCGTTATTTTGAATTTTATGTAGTAATATGTAGATAAACATACCTTTATAAACATAGTAATGATCTTCGTGTACAATAAGATACTTAGTTGAAGTACAGACGAAGTTTATTGGAAATAAAATAGCATTGAAATATTTTTGAAAGCAGATTTTTTAAATGAATCCATGATTTGTGTTCTAGGAACACAGCTACAAACTCAGATCGCAGCGTTCCATGTCGGAAGCATCGCAATTGTCATTCAACTTGGATCTGGACAACAATTTAGACCCAAAATATGAAGGTGAGTATTTGCCCATAACATCCATAACATAACATCAATGAAAGAAATAACAGAATGGTGTAGGAGCATTACTTCTCGCTATAGTTTTCCCCCTCCTTTCTCAATGATCCATTTGATATTTATTAGTATATGATTTTGATATTGTATGTATGTATTTTATATTATTATGTTTAAATAGTTTTATTTAAGATGTTTGTACACTGACTGCCCTCAATCTGTCTCTTGTCTTTAAGTTTTGTCCATCCAAAGGTTGTCTGTAAGAAAACCCTGTACTGTAGACAGAGAGCTTAACACGGGTCTTAGTATGAGTTTGCAATTCTATTATCGTTTTCGAAAACTGTCGCTATGTATCTTTCACACTTATCTACAAGTTTGGTGCAAGTGAAAGAAACAAAACGATAGTTTTCAATAACGACAAAAGTATTTCAATCTCATACTAAGCCCTCTCGGCAGACAATATTGATGATGAATGGTATTAAATACTGCCAGTCTTTTTATACATGTAGTTTGTGGACTAACTACACACAGCGATTCGTCAGTGCCCTGCGGGTCCAATATAACGCTTTCAGGTTGCTGATGGGATTGCCTCGCTACTGTAGTGCGTCAGCGATGTTTGCTGAAGTTCAAGTAGACGGCTTTCATGCCATTATTCGAAAATAATAGCATTGCTGATGCGAAAGGTGAGGGACAGTCCCAACAGCTACCTGAGGGTAATTGCTGAAAACATCCATAGTTCGATATGGAGGCAATGGATCAAAGTTCACGTAATGTAGGCTGACTCTCATTTTTTACATTTTTGTTTCTTTTGTTACGTGTGTGTGTATAGTTTACTAACATAGTTTTAAGTTCCTTCAACGTAATACTAACACTATGCACTGTATAAGTTTGAAATAAATGTTTTGAATAGAATTGAATTAAATAGTGAAATTTTTTTGCAGGTGAAATTCAGAAGAAAGGCTCAGTGGATAACAGTGTGTACGTGTCATACATTCGCAGCGGTGGCAGTGCGTTGTCTATGGCACTGCTCATCTTGCTGTTCTTACTGGCGCAGTTCTTTTACTCTTCGACTGATGTCTGGCTTAAAGAATGGTGAGTATTTAAAAATAGTACATTTTGATACAAGTGGAGAAAGTTTGTTATTGCGGCCGAGGCGGAGTTATGTCCGAGCCGCAAGGCGAGGGGGTTATAGAGCCGAGTACTGCAGTAACAAATGTCCACGTGTATCAAACGACGTTTTTCAATACACTTTCAAAGAAATACAATAATAGAACGAAAAGTATTTTTGTCATTATAATATTTAATTTTCCCCGCGCTTTACCTTCGCTGGTTAAAGGAGAAGCAAAGGTATGAAGCCGTAAAACAGCCTGATATTAAAATAACATGTTTATTTCTGATATTCTGGTCATAAACACAATTTTAATTTTCATTAAATATAAGGCCTTAAAAACATGCGCCTCTTTGCTGTGAAAAAAAAAATCACTACCGAATATAGGGAATTGAATAGTTGTTTAATGTTATCTGTGGCAAAATCTGGAATGGTAAACCCTCGAGTGTGAAAAATGAAAAAAATCCACGAGTGTGAAATACATTGCATGTTGAACCTAATCGTAGTGCGATAAGAGCCAGTTTTCGAGCAAGAGTATTGAAAAATATTTTTTTCAATACACTTGTATTAATAAATATTTTTAATTATCAGCGGTATCCCTGTTGTTACGTGGGTTCGAACTCAGATAGGCGCATTTTGTATAAATTTCATCATTACCAGAAAAACATCGTGAGAGAACCTTCATGTCCTAGGACTGAAAAATATGAAGACATGCGACATCCAACCCAATCACAAAATGTTTTAGGAGTACTTTCATTGTGAGAGAGAAGAGAGAGAATTCCCTGCCGGAGTGTTTCCTCATAGCTATAACGGTCTTTAGGTAGAATAGAATAGAATTTTATTTTGCAAATATGGGTAGTACATATACAAGTTGAAAGTGTTTATACATCAGCTCAGCCATATTTCGCCATTCAGCTTGCAAATATTAAATTATTATTATTAATTTTAAATTATAAATTTCATTACATTTTTATTAATTTAATCAAATTATTATTAATTTCATCACATTATTATTAATTTCATCACATTATATCTTAATCACATTATATTAATTTAATCACATACTAGGTATTTTGCAAGAATTTGTCAGTTAGAAACTCAGTTACACTGTAATATGCTTTTTCTGCTAATAATTTTCGCAGTCTACTCTTAAACTGCACCGCGTTTAACTCTTTCCAAGCACTTGGTAGGTTATTATATATATTTGGTGCCATGCAATAAACACTTTTGCGCATCAGGGTGGTTTGACACTTTACTTGACATAATTTCGTATTGTCACGCCTATTTCTTGGAAATATATCTGACATACGTTCAAAACGACTTGGATTCTGCTTAACAAACATAGCTACTTCGAAAATATAAATACAAGGGAGTGTCAAAATATTGTACTGCTTAAAATATGGCTTGCAACTGTCAGTAGTTTTTAGTCTGAACATTGATCGGAGACATCTTTTTTGAGCCTTAAATGCTGTCTCTTTATCAGTTGAGTTCGCCCAGAAAATGACGCCGTAGCGCATGTAAGACTCAACTATACCGTAATAAGCCGCAAGAAGTGTTTTAATATCAACAATGGAAGATAACCTATATAAAACATATGCAGATGAACTTAATTTTTTACACAAAACGTCTACGGTAAAGAGTGAATAGGTTACTTCTAGGCAAGCGTGCTTCATTTTCGACCATATCATCGCTTACCATTAGGTGAGATGGTGGTCAAACGCAAGCCAATAACATATAAAAAATAATAATGAACCGTGGTGTCTCTGCCAGGCTCGACCTACGAGTTGTAGATTGTGGTTTCGAATCCAGACAGGCACATGACTTTGTCTACTTCAACCATCTGCTGTACAAACAGTGTAGGAAAACATTTGAAAAAAAAACCGGTATATTATTTATTTTATTTATTTATTTATTTATGTACACACATGACACTTATAAAGGAAAAAAATAAATACAGACAAAAGAGCACAAAGGTGCTGCTTATTTCCTAAGAAATTTCTTCCAGCAGACCTGCGACAGGAGAGTTGAAGAGGAGATGATAGACACAGTGTGTATAAACACTAATTACGATATCAAACATACTTAGCTATAAAATTAAACTAAAATGATATATAATCATTTATTTTCAGGTTACGAAAACCCATAAATATATACCTTAACCTAAAGTATACATAATATAATAACAATAGTGTTAGTAAATAAAACTTAATACTATGTTAGTATCACTAAATTTCACTAGGTCTTTGTGCGTTCCGGTGGCACTTGTCCGCGAAACCGGCGGTATACCACATCCTGCGGCCAAAAGCTTTCTTCCATCACCTGAGGCAGGAAGCATGTTGGTATGCGCACCACAAATGCCTTGAAGTTGACATTGCGATGCGACTCCAGCAGCTGTACTCTCGGCGCGTATTTCAGCCTTTGCCGCACGTACGTAACGGTCTTTGGCGCACGTACGTAACGGTCTTTGGCGCACGTACTTAACGGTCTTTGGCGCACGTACGTAACGATGTCTTCCGCGTCAGTGGTGTAGTGAAGACTGGAAATACACCGGAGTATTCGGCTTCGCGGCACGCAGTTTCTCGTTGGGCTCCGTAGGTTCTTACAAAAGTAAAATCCAAAGTCATGTCACATCCACCAACCTCACACTGGGCCCGCGTGGTGGATTACGGACCTTTCCGTCTTAAAGAGAAGAGGCCTATGCCTCAGTAGTGAGCCCGTTTCAGGCTGATTATGTTACATGTATAATTAATATCATGTACAGGCAAACACAGGAGTAATTCCTAATACGAAACGGAGTTTATTTTAACCTAAAAAATCTAAAGTCTTGTATTCAATCTTGGCTGAAGCACTGGCACCACTTGGGCCTGAAAAATAAACTCCAAGAATAGTGCTCATAACGGGCGCCATTTTTTTATTTTTTTACGAATGAGCCCGCTCTTGACCTCGATCACACCTGACGGTAAGTGTAAGATGAGGTCTACGAACGAACGAGCGAGCACAGAAAATGCCTATTCACTCTTGCTTTAAAGGCTGACGGGTCATATGTGGCAGGGAACACAGAAGCCGGCAGTTCCATTATATTTACATACATTTACCATTTCCATAGGTACATTTGCCATTTCCTAGGAAAAAAAGTGGCACAAAAATTTCCCCATTATACTTCTAGGCTTTAGAGCTCTGGTTGCGTCAATGAAACACTTTGCCGGCTTCTGCATTCACTACCACATATGACCCGTCAGCCTTTAAAGTAAGAGTGATCTTCTGGGCTCGTTCGTTCCATCGTAGACTTCATCGATCGCTTTCCATCAGGCGAGATCGAAGTCAAGAGCGGGCTTATCAATTTGCATAATATAATAAAACAGTAAAAAATTTATATTATATTACAAAAAGAATTGAGGGGCTTAGAAACAGTAAATAATAGAGCAAGAATTTAAAATAAAATGTCTATCTCTTAACTGTTTGTAAACGCTAATCACCGGATCTTCTAGATGGATTTGTATAAAACTTTTTTGTTACATAGCTACTAAGTCTGGGCAACGTATAGATTATAATTATTGATTTCGGAAACTGAACTATCTGATAAAGAACTTACGCGAGTGAAACCGCAAGTAGAAGGTAGTCCGTAATAAAAAGATATGATGAATGTGGTTATATTTTGATGTTTTACGTTTCAGGGTGAACTTAGAGGAAGCAAACAGTGCGCTGAAGATAGCCAACCAGCCATCAACGACAACATCAAACACGACAGCTCCAGGTAGATAGATACTTAGATAGAATATACTTTGTTGTACACCAAAATTTAAACAAACCTATTTAACAATATTGCTTATTCTATGGATACAATGGCGGTCTTATCGCGATATCTTCCAGACAACCTTTGGCAGGACTTTAAAAACTTTAATTAAAGTGGGGAGGGCTAAATTAGTGTACTTACTACATTACTCATAAAAACAGAGAAAAAATATATTATTAAAATAAATATAAATATATATGTATATATATATACATAAATACAATACATAGATAATTAAATAATACAATACACAATGTGTTCTTTAACATCATATGGAGAGAAAAAAAGAATAATCATAAATTGGAAAGAAAATAATTAGCAACAGAGCTTTTAAAAGTAGCCAGTGACTGAGCTTGTCTTACTGACACCGCCAATGCATTCCACAAACGAATAGCTTGCACCATAAACCATGAGCCATAGAATTTAGTGGAATATAATATAATAATAATATAATAATTCCACAACTTTCACACAACGCCATCTAGTCCCAAACTAAGCAGAGCTTGTGCTATGAGTACTAGACAACTGATAAACATACATATATATTTCTAAATACATACATATTATAGATAAATCACACCCAGACAAAGAACAAATGATCGTGCTCATCACACAAACATTTGTCCCGGGTGGGAATCGAACCCACGACCTTGTGCATAGCAGTCAGGGCCACTGACCACTAGACCAACCAATAGATCTCTAACATGTGTGTCATGATTTCATGAAGGAACTTAAAACGTTCTTTGAGATAAAACGGAGTTGTAGGATTGAAGAGAATACTGTAGAGTAATGATAAAATATGTGCATACCGGCGAAGGTAGATCATAAACTATATAATTATTTGCGACTAGCTTTTATTATTTATTAGGTACTTTATTTATTTATTAGGTTCACCAAAGACTGTTTACACTGATAATAAAAAACTACGGATATCCAAGAGTAATAGTGTAACAACCACTTATAGGTAAACACCACGTGTGAAAATTAATCTTATTTTAGTAATCTTAACTTAACATTTGTCTTTTATAACATAATAAAATTAATTAGATCTATAAAATTATATATAATAAAAAATAGAAAAAAGGGAAAATATCTAGGCTATCAGATGATTATGAGATTTGTCCTTTTTTTTCTGGGTGGGAAAAGCATCAAATGACTCCTCGCGCGGAGCGGAAAGGAGTGTCGGACTTCTTTTGACTAAAAACCCTGCTCCTTCAGTTGCCCTTGCGCTCCGGCAGGCGTCCGTCACTCGCTCAAGGTCACGCGTTATATGCCTACCGTTTCGCGTATCGCCGTCGGTACATCCGACAGTGGGCTGCCACACGCCTGCCTGAGCCTTTTTAAATAAGTTTGAAAACGTCATAATGGATCGACCTAAAAACAATTGATTTTCCTCCGCTTTGCTCCTTTGATGAATTATTTGCGCGGAATTTTATTAAAATTAATATTATTTACGCGGTTTCGGATATTTTCGACACTAAAATTAATAATCGGGAATTCAGGGAAGGAAAAAAATGCATCTATTATTTTATTACACTGAAATATATTTGATCAAGAAATAAAAATTAATTGTTTTTCTATATTCCTTTAATTACCAATATCATCATAGGTACAACCCTAGGACATTCACTCGATGACGCGCCCGCACGTGGGTCGCGCGGCGGGCAAAACAATCTCAACTCTCTGTGTGCGTACTTATGGTACATTTCTCCTCGCTGCAAACAGCTGGTTTTATTATTAGGATTTTGAAGGCTATTATAGCGTAGGTATTTTCGCTTTCGAATGAGAGTGATGTATCTGTTACGAAGTAAATATTTAGTAATCTGTGGCTCCGGGGCCGCGGTATCTCGTTAGAATATTCCCGTAACCCCGGCAGATGAGATTTGTCTTAAGTCTCCTTTTCCTTATTTCCCCAGGGGTAAACTTCGAAGACATAGAAAGCAACCGCTTCCATTTAACTCGAGAGCAGTGCCTGTACATCTACGGCGGCCTCATTGGCATCTGCATAGTGTTCACGTGGAACAAGCTCGTCATATTCTACAACACCTGCATTAGAGCCTCCACTAACCTGCACGATAATATGTTCAGGTGAGTGTTTCACAAGATTTTTTTTTTAGCCATGAGCTCCTCACTTTTGGCTAAATAATAACAGGTGCACGGGTCGATCTTCAAGGTTAACCTCTAGAGCCCCAGCGGCTCAAAAACGTGCCAGTAAACCAGTATTAGTTGAGCCCCGCTGGCAACAAATTTGTGTGCCAGCGGGGCTCAACTAATAGTTGACGTCAATAATGGCGGTTCTTGAGAGGTTAAGCAACGATTGTCGTGATCGTAACGGTCTGTGGAAGAGTGACTATGTTAGTTGATCTGTTTATAAAAAAACCCGCCAAGTGCCAGTGGGACTCACGCAGGAATGGTTCCGTACCATTCTTACTAATATTATAAATGCGAAAGTAACTCTGTCTGTCTGTGTGTTACGCAATCACGCCTAAACTACTGAACCGATTTTAATGAAATTTGGTACGGACATAGTCTAGAGCCTGAGAAAGGACATGGGCAGCTTTTTAATGCGAAACAAGGGCTGTAAGGGGTTGAAATAGGGCATGACAGTTTGTATGGAAATGACGTCATTTTTAAAGCTAGAAGCTTGAAACTTATTTTGTAGACTTTTGATTAGATATTAATAATAAATACGACATTCAAATTATGTATCAGTTTTATTTTCAAAATAATTAGTTTAAAAAATTAAAAATGCTGCTGAAAGTCACTATTTCGTGTGGACGAAGTCGCGGGCACAGATAGTCATCTATAAAAAACGGCAAAATAAACTCACGTTTGTTGTATAAGAGCCCCCAAAAATATTGTTTTAATTAAATTTTTAGCATTTGTTGTTATAGCGGCAACAGAAATACATAATTTGTGAAAATTTCAACTGTCTTGCTATCACGGTACGGCCTGGTGACAGGCAGCCTTAGAATAGGGTCCCGTTTTTACCTTTTATGTACGGAACCCTATAAATTGTCTGTCTATTTCTTTATCCCTAATCTTGGGAACGACTGAACCGATGTAAATGGAAACATCGAAGATAGAGGAGGTTATAGGGCAACAAATTCATTCCGGAAAGTCCGCGAAATCGGGATTAACTCGAGCAAAACCTCCCACTTGAATGAAGTGGTGGGTACCAACAACTAGTGTAAACTATATACTTAGTCGGGCCATAAATTCTGTCACATAGGTAAAATTTCGAATTTAGAATGCAAGCCAAGGAAAATATTATGGGCATTCGAAATTTGAATATTTAAACAAAATGAAAGCAAAGAATTTCTCGAATTTTGCTCATTTTCTAAAATGGAGTGGACGCGCAAAGAAGACAGAGTTGCAGTAATTGCATTGCATCGTTGCGGTCACGCGCCAACTGAGATTTTTAAACTGCTGAAAAATTTGAAAATTCCACTGAGATTTATTTATCGTACTATCAAACGATTCAGGGAAGATTCAAGATTAGAAGATAAACAAAGGAGCGGTCGACCTCGTACTTTTCGGACTCCAGCGGTCATCAAAGCAGTAAAGGCGCGAATTCAACGAAATCCTGTCCGCAAGCAAAAAATGTTGGCTCTGCAGATGGGACTAAGCAGAACTACTATTACAAGGGTGTTAAATGAAGACCTAGGGCTGCGTGCTTATAGAAAAAAAAAACAGCACATCTTCTAAACACACGGCTGAAAAAAATCAGACACGAAAGAAGCCGGGTTTTGTTAAGGCGGTACGCGGGAATAAAATACCGCGAAATACTTTTTTCGGACGAAAAAATTTTTAATGTTGAGGAGACTTTCAACAAACAAAATGATAAAGTGTATGCACACTAGTGAAGAAGCGAGCAGACGTATGCCACGTGTTCAGCGTGGTCATCATCCTTCGGCATTCATGGTTTGGCTTGGGGTGTCCTATTTGGGTCCAACGGAGGTGTCTTTTTGTGAAAAAGGAGTGAAAACCAGTGCCCTCGTATATCAAAACACAGTCCTTACAAACATTGTGGAACCTCTTTCACAAACAATGTTCGAAAACAGGCACTGAGTATTCCAGCAGGATTCTGCGCCGGCTCATAAGGCGAAAAGTACCCAAAACTGGCTCAAGACCCGTGGAATCGACTTTATCAGGCATGAGGATTGGCCCTCATCCAGTCCAGACTTGAATCCCTTGGATTACAAAATATGGCAGCACTTAGAGGAGAAGGTCTGCGCTAAACCCCATCGCAACTTGGAGTCACTTAAAGCATCCCTGATTAAAGCAGTCGCCGATATTGACATGAACGTCGTGCGTGCTTCGATTGATGACTGGCCTTGCAGATTGAAGGCTTGTATCGAAGCAAAAGGAGGACATTTTGAATAATTTTAATGTGTTTTAAATCTGTCTTTTATACCCATTCATTTGATATATAAATAGTTGTAGTGCGTAACTCATTGTGTCATTTATTTAACTTTCCATATGTGACAAAACTTATGACCAGACGCGAGTAGGTAATACTGGAAAGCTGATTGCAATGACTGACGGCTTCTGTGTTCCTTACCACATATGACCTACCAGCCTTTAAAGCAAGAGTGAACTGGCATCTTCTGGGCTCGCTCGTTCGGTCAATAGTGGGCTCATACATAATAATAAAAACACTTTTTTTTAAAACATCAAAAATTTCTTTTGACTAAAAATCCACCCCGTTCCTTCAGTTGGCCTTACGTTTCGGAGACGAGGTAGTTCGTTGCAACATTCCCGCAACCCCAAATAAAAAACTCAGGAATTAGATTGGTTTATCAGCTGATGATCTAGGTGTGTTGGAAGAAATTTTTTATGAAATAAGTAGCACCTTTGTGTTCTTTCGTATGTATTTGTTTTTTATTATTAGTATTTAAACTTCATGCCGGCTTTTATGTAGTCGTTTGTATGTGTCATGTGTGTACATAAATAAATAAAAAAGTAATTAAAAAAATTAAAAAACCCGACTGCAACCTTATACTAAAACTAACTGAAAAGCTACTAAAAACAAGCCCATTTTAAATTAAATAAAAGTTGGAAGCAGGCGGGGCCCATACCATTATTATAGTTTCAAACTTTTATTATAGTCCCGCCTGCTTCCAACTTTTGTTTAATTTAAAATGGGCTTGTTTTTATTAGCTTTTCAGTTAGTTTTAGTATAAGGTTGCAGTCGGGTTTTTTAATTTTTTTAATTACTTTTTTTATTTCCAGCTTTTTAGTTTACAAATGTGAAAGATTTCGCAGACGATTTAGTTTTTGATACGTGTTTTTAACGATTTGTCACTTTGAATTACTTTTAACCATATAAGTTGTATATATGTTTGTAATCACCTTTTAAAACCCTTTATTTTGATACCCCACTCGATAGGTTTTGAGAAAAAAAAACTTTTTTGAAGACATAATATGGCGCCAAAAATCCGCCATTTTGGTTTTTATTTATTTTGATATACCCAGTGTCACTTTCACAGTCAATACGAATCTAACGATACCTCTCAAGCTAAAATCCGTCGAGCCGTTCAGGCCACAGAGCGTGCCAAACAATTATACATACATACATACATACTCTCGAAAAACATAACCCTCCTTCTGGCGCAGTCGGGTAATAAATGATGACCTGTTCTTCTGTCCTCAGAGGTGTGACCAGTGCGCCAATGTGGTTCTTCCACCACAACCCATCAGGTCGAATCCTGAACCGCTTCTCGAAGGACATGGGTCAAGTGGACACGTTGCTGCCTGTGGCTTTGGTTGACTGTCTTGGGGTGAGTTAAATTTCAGAGAAAACGACACTAGGAAATATGCATGTAATCTTTTCTGTGCTTAATAAATAACTTATTAGGTCTAGTGAGCGATTATAAAATGTTTTTTTTTTTTTAATATCTTCATCACTGACGAAGTTATAAAGGTTTAAACTAGAATGAGAAGTCTATAACGTTCATAATATTACACGGATTACAGTAAGGCTTTTGATAGAATTGACCACAATGCTTAGAACAAAGCTTTTCAACAGTGGTATCAGAGGTGATCTACTCCGCTGGTTTACTTCATATCTTGAAAACAGATCTCAAGCTGTAGTTATCAGGAACTACATATCAAATTGGGTCTCAGCTTCTAGCGGGATTCCCCAAGGTTCCTTAATGGGCCCTTTGCTTTTTATTATCTATGTGAGCGACATTGACCTGTGTTTCCACAACTCAAATTTGCTTTGCTTTGCTTTGCTGATGACATGAAGGTCTTTTCTTCAATATCTTCAGATGACGACATGGATGCTCTTTAATCGCATTTGGCCCGATTAGATGAGTATTGTTTGATTAACAAACTAGAATCTTGTTAAATGTTCTATAGTCTCATTCAGCAGGAAACGCGTCACCCTTCCTACAACTTATAAACTTAAAGGGCAGTTATTACAATGTTGTGATGTTGTGCGTGACCTTTTTTTTTTTTAACGTGGTAAAATTATCAAATAAGTCCTCCCACCCCGGGCAGGGTGGGAGGGACTGTCAGACTTTTACTGACTAAAATCCACGGTGTTCCTTCAATAACCCTTTACGTTCCGGGGTCACGGTAATGGGATGAGTCCCACGACCCCGGCAGGCTTCGGCCCTCTACGGGGGGGCCTCGTCATATTGCTGACGCTCTTTGAGGCGCGCGTGGAACACAACGCGCCGTCGATCCGGGCATGGTCCATGGTCGGACAGCGAGTTCTCTCTTTTAACGTACATATCGAGCAAATAGTAGCTAAAGCTTCGAAGTCATTGGGGTTTGTCATGAGACTCGGGAGATGCTTTGAGAAGACTAAAAGCCTTAAGGGCGCACCGAGTTTCTTGCGCTAATCGATTGTAGGTATTCTATGCGCTCCGTGTATGTATGCGTGAGCTGGCTAGGCTAGACAGATAAAAACACGGCGGGGATCGCGCGCCGGTCGACTGAGATTTCTGGTTTTTCGCCAACCCTTTCCCTGTCTTGATTTCTTTACTTTGTTCCCCATTTCAAATACGCTACAATTAATTTTCATTCAATTTTCATCGTTATGTTACTAAATCCGTGCGTAAGCGCAAGCGACACAAGCTCCCCGTCCGATGGCCGACGCAGGACTAAAGCGGAGAAGACAGCGGCGCGGCGGCTCTGGATAAAATGGGCGAAACTCGCGCGAATTTATGTATTTCCTTCTTATTGTTAAACAAATCAACATTTTGAAAATGTAAAATGTATACGTTGTGTAAAACATGTAGTTTTGTTATTATTGAAAAACTGATGACCTTCCGCGAAGTATTCACGCTGTACTAAGCGTTTGTTGTGTTTTTTAGAGGTAACTTGTGAATTTATTATATCAAGTTAACTTTATCAAATCATATTTCCATCGTGTATACCGCCTAGTATATATGCCCAATAGTACCAGTTTATTTCCTTAGACTTTAATTTAATTGTTTACTACTTCAAACAACCGTTATAAAAACGCGTTTTTGTGTATAAAAAGCTCGGTGCCCCGTTAAGATTCTCTATTGGTCTCTTGTCAGAAATCATCTTGAATATGCGTCATAAATTTGGAACCCACTTTACAGTAAACATATTGATCGTATTGAGAACATTAAAAAAAGATTTGTTCGCTTTCTGTGTTTTCAGCGTATTTCCATACCATTCTGATAAACATAAATCTTTGCAGAAAATTCCACTTACAATCACTAATGAACCGTCGCGCGTCTTTGACTAGCAGACTGCACTTTTCTACTAAAAATCATTAACAATGAGATTGACTGTCCAAATCTCTTGCATAAGCTGCATTTCAATGTTCCTCAGAGATCGGTCAGATAATCCACCTATCTCTGTTCCCCTTTCACATTCTAGATATAGACGAAATTCATTTATTCAAGCGAGTAAGAACTTTAACTCTTTGTGTAAGGAATTCTCATTTGACCCTTTCAGCATCAAATCTTATTCTGCGCGTAATCGGCTGAATGCTAGTTTTTTTTGTGGGCCTTAGTGCTATGTTTATGTATGTTCTGTTTATAAATATTTCTATTTTACCGTGTTTGTTAGTGCATATCAGATCTGTTTTTATGCGTGAGAATCTGTAATTGTCTTTAAGTTACTTATACCACTGCAATTGATGTAGATTAGCTGTTCGTTCTCCTTTTCATAAATAAATATAGTTACTGTAGAAAAAATGATATATTCGTGTGAAATTGTTGTAACTGGTTGGTTTTACGATAGGTTGCTATTCTTTACTCACTGTTTATTTATTTATTTTATTTATTAAAACTTTATGCAACACAAAAATGTACAAATGCGGACTTAATGCCATAGGCATTCTGCACCAGTCAACCATGGGTGGTGAAGAGATAACATGGCAGGTGCATAAAAAAACCTAAGTTCATAATATATTCAAAGTAAAAGTCTTATTACATCTATAATAATTCAGCCTACTAACGAGTGGTATGCAATTGGTATTGGGCCCGACTTGCGAGTAAGCAAGTCGTGGTTTCGAACCCAGTCAGGCACATTACTTCATGTAATTTATATTATATTAAAGAAAACATCGTGAAGAAACCGGAATGTCCTAGGACCAAAATACGAAGACATGTGACATCCAACAACCAACACTAGGCCCTCGTGGTGGATTACGGCCCATTGTCCCTCATAGAAAGAAAGCCTGTGTCCTAGCCTAGAACGTTTTAGGCCGGTATTTTTATATTTTTTCCTTTCCCCCAGTTTTTCCTGGAAGTAATGGCCATATTGGTGGTAGTGTGCCTGGTGAACTGGTGGCTGCTGATACCCACCGGCGTGGTGGGCGTGCTGCTGTTCCTGCTGCGGGACCTGTTCCTGCACACCAGCAGGGAGCTCAAGAGGATCGAGGCTATCGGTGAGTTCATACAACCCGGTTGAAGTAAAAGTGTTCAAAACATTTCGCGAGCGGACATGGTGAGTTTTGTGTGTCGGGAACAGAATCGAGTTTTGAGTGACACATGTGACAGTGGTAGCGGTGTCGATCACAAAAAACCCACAATAAAGAGGGTAGACCGATTCGTCTGCTCATAAACGTCCACCCGCAATGACTTCAGTTCACCCGTGATCATGGTGCTTGCAACAGTGCCGAAATATCGGAAACTCAAAACAAAAAGTACACATGGTAAATATCCCGTTTTAAGTTATAATAATATTGTTAGTGACCATGTTAACTTAAAAACTTATATCCCGCAATACCATTGAAAAGGGAGGATACTCCGACCAGACATGTGATTTTGTCTGGTGGGCAACTGCCCGATGTTTGTTATCGGGTAATTTGTATACAGACTAGTTGTGCGGTAAACTCTGCTTGCGCGATGCAGGATTTCTATCATTAGTTTGTATGTTGCGAGATAGATGTCGCTACACAACTTTAGAATGATATTCATTTCATTAACATCTTAATCAGCTTAGCCTTTTCCTAACTATGTCGGGGTCGGCTTTTAGTCGTAACTGTAGTGTTTCACATGGAGCGTCTGCCTATCTGACCTCCACAACCCAGTAACTGGGTAACACGATACTCCTTAGCAAGACCAGTATCAGGTTTTTTGGCTTCTGACTACCCGTTACCATTGTCAAAGATGTACCAATGGCAGCCGGGGCCAACGGCTTAACATGCTTTCCGAGACACGAAGTAGTCTCGACATGTTATGATGGTCTCTAATCCACGAATCGACCTCGCTAGCGTTTGTCACGAGCTCCTTTACCATCACAATGGTATTCATTTTAAATATATACAGGGCACATCCCCCAAGTCTAGAACAAAACACAAGCGATTTCGTGTGACCACTTTATTTTCTTTGTGTGCGTGAGCCGAATGTGTCTACGTTCTTCAAACGCACACAAATATAGCTTTCAGTGATACCATTACCAGACCATTACCCACAAAAATTGGAAAACGCACTATTATGTTGCTGGATCAAATCAAGTATTTTATTCTATGAAACTAGATAAGATGATGTTTTTTCATGTAATATGACTTATATGACATATTTATGGAAGGTAAACGAAATCAGATATTGTTCATTGCGTTTAGAATGTTTGATGTGTAATGTGTTATAATGATATTATAGAAATGTATTAATTGCTTGAAAAATCTCGTTTGATATCAATTAAAATTATGTGTTGTATTTATGAAATAGAAAAATATTATTGAGAACGTTACTTAAATGAAAAAATCTTAATCAATAAAATTGGCATCTTTATGCTGCCACTCTTCGAATAACAGTAACTTTTAGTTATAAAACACTGTAGGTAGTAGCTGTAAATAAATATAGTTTAGTTTGACGCATACATAATTGCCGCCAAAACTATATTTTTTAAACAAAAATTAGCACAAAAGAAATCAATATGGGTATTTTTTCCTCACGGATAGCAACATTGAATTGTGATAAGTTAGGTTATTAGAATTTTTGTTTGATGGTCGATTTACGTAAATATAATGTATAAAATGTAAGTAAGTATTTACTTGTGAAATGTAATTTGATTACACGTTTTTTGTTTTCCTGAAGGACTATGACATCCCTTTACGCTACAAACGGTCGTTTTAAATTATTTACTCGCGAGCTCTGTACGGTAGAATGTGACCTTGAGTACTGACGGCTCGTCGAGCAAAGTTAGCCAAAATGGCTAAGTTTTAGTTGCCTCACTTTGTGCACTCGTACTATCCTTCTATGCGTCATTGTTCTAAGATACAGGGCTACTGGTAACTCGACGTATTCCTTGCAGGACGTCATAGTAGGGTTAAAATGCCACAAATTAAGCCACCAAATGTTCTACCGAAATTAGTTTTTTTTTTTTTTTAATTTGCATTAGACAACATTTTATATGAAGTAATAACAAAAATTACAAAAAAATAATATAATAATATTCCACAACTTTCATACAACGCCATCTAGTCCCAAACTAAGCAGAGCTTGTGCTATGAGTACTGGACAACTGATAAACATACATTATATATTTCTAAATACATACATATTATAGATAAATTACACCCAGACAAAGAACAAATGATCGTACTCATCACACAAACATTTGCCCTGGGTGGGAATCGAACCCACGACCTTGTGCGTAGCAGTCAGGGCCACCACTAGAAAAAATGTTTGTTTAATGATATTTTCCAAGGTTTAAGGCTTTTTTGAACTTTTAATTATTAACAAAAATCTGCTACGTCATCAACTATGATAATAACTTAAATTTCAGTACAGTCGCGCCGTAAATCATTTTTAAATTGGTTTCAAATGATTTAATCTGGGATTTTTCATTAAAAAACGAAAACATTAACCGACTCAAAAACTACTGAATTTCGGTAGAATATTTGGCGGCTTAATTTGTTGCATTTTAACCCTACTATGACGTCATGCAAGGAATACGTCGAGTTACCAGTAGCCCTGTATACAACGTGTAACGGAAACCCCGTATCTATCCAAAAGGGCTGAAGACAACATCTGGTATGGAGTCTCTGTGCACAGTTTCAGCTCAAAATAACTGACTCAAAGAATTAATACCAAATTATTGGTTTCATATATTTCTTGAATACCAATCATAACAAACGTGTCACAGCACTACGAGGGTCAATAACTTTCCACGTCACTTGCCAATAACACGATAATTCTTTTCGTTCTTCTTAATTTGAAAAATTCGGTCTCTGGTATTAGTGAATTGGAATTTGTAATAAGTTCTACACACGTAGACTTAGGATTACAAAACCCTTGCCATATCGTTTGTTATCATCCAAAGAAGCCATGCACTTGGTATGTATATACCCTTTAAATTACACGTTGTATATACTGGCAGTCGCGCGGGGACTTCGCTTCCTTGGACTGTATCACGATAAAAACATAACCCTTTGCAGTTGCGTAAAACCCTATAACCTTCCTCAAGTTTCAAGCTACTTCCATACCGAACTTCATCCAAATCTGGGTGGATTTGGATGAAGTTGTGGGTGGATTTGGAGTGATGAAGTGAAGTGAAGTGACATACCATTTTGAAATCCAGACTAAACGCGCCATCTTTTAAAGTTACTTGCCAAAATAGTGTAGTACATTTTTTTACACTACACGCGGTTAAAGTTTGGGTTATGTAATAATTTTGAATTCAGTCAGGCAAAAATCTAACATATTATTTAAAACTGAGGTAGTAATGTTTTAACTTTTAACTGTAGTTTACAGAAGGGTTATTCATAGTAACGTCACAGAAAAAAAAAACTGATGAAAAGTAAATATTTGTAGTCACAGGACTTGAAACATCATCACAAGGTGTCACTTTTTGAGATTTATTTTTGAATCCATAAAATTTGAAAAGTACATGACCAAGATTTTTAAAATATTTTTCTAATAACTGTCACGACTTGGCCTATTGCCAGTTTTCGGCTTGTCGTTGATTTCTGGGACACGTTTATAGTGTAGATAGTAAAAAAAGTGTGTCTGTACATTGAATATATTTACAACATAAATAATTGATGGGAGTTTAGGAACGGTAATCAAGCATGAAAATAAAATAAATGTCTGTCTGTTTATCTGTTTGTCCGTTTATACGCTAATCTCCGGAACTACACAACTAGATTTGAATAAAACTTTTTTTTGTTATATATATAACTGTTAAGTCTGGGCAACATATAGGCGCAACTGGAACATCAGATGCAGAACTTTACTATCTAATCTAGTAACCCATAAATATCTATCTATACATTCCTATCTATCTTCCTGTTAAACCGTTGATCCCGCAATTCACACGGGATACGAATTCAAGCGAAAAAAAATCATAAGTTACATCTTCGTGTTACATCTTTGTCGTAATCCATTTCTTCTATCACTAAATTTTTTCGCCTCCAGCCCGAAGCCAGTCCCTCAACCACCTATCAGCGACGGTATCCGGTCTGACCACCATCAGGTCAGCTCGCCAGCACCAACGGACCCTGGTCAGGGAGTTCGACAAGCAGCAGGACCTTCACTCCTCATGCTGGAGTCTGGTCCTCAACACCACGAGGGCATTCGGCTTTTGGATGGACATGATATGCTGCTTATACCTGGCGCTGGTCACTTTCAGCTTCTTCTTGTTCACAAGTGAAGGTGAGATGGTCAGATTTTTTTTTTACATATCTTTATTTTTAACCGACTTCAAAAAAAAAGGAGGAGGTTCTCAATTCGTCTTGAACTTTTTTTTTATGTATGTTACCTCATAACTCGGAGATGGCTGGACTGATTTGCAAATTCTCTTTGATTTGCAAATTTACCTCCACGATCCAGTAACTGGGTATTACTATACCTCTTGGCGTGACTTGTTGGACTTTGCCTTAAACGAATGTCATATATATCATTATTTGATTTTCTTTACAGATACCCTAGGAGGTAATGTCGGCTTGGCCATAACACAAGTGATAGGATTAGTCGGCATGTGCCAGTACGGGATGAGGCAAACGGCAGAGGTGGAGAACCAAATGACTTCTGTAAGTAACGAACCAGTACTATCCTACTGTCTGTATGTTGGGCTGAACTGATTAAGATGAGACTGGTAGATAGTGGCCGTGCTAAAATATTATATTTATTACATTACTGCTATAACTTATTTATTAATGAAGGGAAAATAAAGTTGCATATTTAAAAATAACAAAAATGTCCTTCAACTATTAACCTAACTAATACACAACTCACAACATTTTTCTCAGATTACTGTTAACATTTATATGTATCTGTAAGCCAAAGACTATAAAACCACTTGACCGCACATGAGTGCCCCGACGCACGAAAACTATTAGGATTTTTGCACCTATATATTGGCTACGGTACACGAACCATTTTAGTTGTGACCAAGTGTTGGACCTGTGTGCATGCTAATCAATTACAAATTTTTGTATCCTATTTATAACGCATAATAATGTCTTTATGCGCGTTGAAGTGGTGTGGAAAACATTCCCAGACATCTAGATACTAAATGGATGACATAACTATTCATCAATAATGAAATACTACGAAAATTATTTTTTATTTAATCAAATTATAAGGCACCGCAGGGGTCTATTTAAAATAGTGGTTTAGGTGAGCAAGCCCACGGTTGAGTCGCGCGTTGATGTCTTTTGGAAAGTCTTTTTCTTTCATTAAGAAATTCTAATTCTTTTCCCTTTCTTTCCCTTTGTATTTTTATCGTAAAAATCTCTGCTGTTAACTTTAACGTCTGAATACGATATCGATAATTACAAAATTAAACTTATTTTTTTTTAATTCATTTCAGTTACTATCTATCTACTTTTAAACGACTAAAAAAGGAGGAAGTTCTAAAAGTTTTTCATCTGTGTGACATGCATGTTTTCATTTAAGATTTCCGAAGATTCCAGAATTAAAATTACAGTGGACAAATATTGGTTTCTAGTTTTGTTTTTATTGATATAATGTTGAGAAGAGTCAAATCGTGAAAATAAGATACCTATATTCAATCTTTTTAGGCTTCAAATAGTATGGTGGACTCAAATACTAATTACCTTTGGCCTTAATTAAAATATTTTTAACCGACTTCGAAAAAAGGAGGAGGTTCTCAGTTTTTTATGTATGCTACCTCATATCACGAAGACGGCTGGACCGATTTGGAAAATTCTTTTTTAGTTTGAAAGGATATACTTTCTAGCTGGTCCCATTGTCATCACGTTAGGATCTGATGATGGAATAATGGAGAAATCGATGGAACTCTTCAAATATTATAAGCACACCTATAGCGTTTTGGGATGATGAAGACCACAGATGACCACTGAAACTACTCAATAAATAATAAGTATTTCGTGGATTGTGATTCGATTATTTGAATATGGAAGTTAAGCACTTTATGCTCGTCACAATGCATATGGTGAAGTAGAGCTGATGGTAAAGTACCAGGAGAACTCCTCAAAAATTAACGGCTCTGCATCGGGAAAAGCAATATTTTGTAAAAGGTGATAAGTAGTTGATATTTTGGCTTTTGTAACTAGATAAATTACAAACCGACCCACTAAAAAGCGTGAAAAAAAAACTTCTTTGCAAAAAAATAAAACCGACTTCCATAATTATCAAAACACAACAAAGCCAATAATAACTTTAATTTCGGAAGGCGGTATGAAAAAAAAAAGAAAATACAAAACCAATAACACCGACTACCGAAATTAAAGTTATTTTTGGCTTCGTAGTGTTTTGATATGGAAGTCAGTTTTATTTTTTTTTTTTGCAAAAAAGTTTTTACTCCGTATTAATATCAATTTTATCGATATGAACTACTTTCCCTTAATCAAGTAGACCAATCTCTAACCAGGCATATCTACGCAACTTGACCTTGAACTGACCAATTACAGCTCTGCATTTCTCTCTCCTGCCCGATCCGTAACAGTGAGTCGTGTTCTTTAAAGAAATCGGCCTATACGCTCTCTAGTAGTTATATACTCTCTGCTGTAAGCAGACATTTGCTGTGCTGTTCTACAAAACTTAATTCTAATACACAACTACACAATTCACAATTCAAAATACAATTCTAATACTTATATATGTAAATAGAATGTTATACACCTAGGAGTGTATTTTTATCTATTACTAGTTTCTGCCCGCGACTTTGTTCACATAGGAGGGTTTTCCTGCGTAAATCCCAATCTCGTGGGAAATCTGGGATAAGAAGTAGCCTATGTGTTATTCCAGGATGTCAACTATCTACTTACCCAAATTTCATTCAGATCCGTTTAGAAGTGCGTGAAAGAGTAACAAACATCCATACATCCACCTCAAAAACTTTCGCATTTATAATATTAGTAAGAGTTTATTTTTCGTCTTTCAGGTTGAAAGAATACTAGAATACACGAACCTACCAGCAGAAAAACCTTTGGACGTTGACAAGGACGCTTTGAAACAGAACCATCCAGATATTGACTTTGAAAAATGGCCTACGAAAGGTAAGAATTTCAGTGATATTTCTCGCTCGCTCGTAGACCTCATCTAACATTTACCATCAGGTGTGATCGGGGTCAAGAGCGGGATCATTCTTAATTAAAAGGAAAAATTGTCTATGAACCATAAAATTACACACAATTTCCCGAAATATAAAGTAGTCCTACTCCAAATGTTTCGGGAGGTACCTGTTGCGGCCGGCGAGCAGGGGTCGCTCACCGTCCGGTAAGGACCAGGCCCGGGTCGGCGGCGCCGAGTGTTCCGCGCGCGCCTCAAGGAGCCGTCAGCACCGGTGACGGGGCCCCATAGGGCCATTGCCTGCCGGGGTTGCGGGAATGTTTTAACGAGATACCGCGGCCCCGGAACTTAAGGGCAGCTGAAGGAAAAGTGGGTTTTTAGTCAATAGAAGTCTGACACTCCCTTCATTTTCCCACTTGAAAAAAAAAGTCCTGCTCCAGATGTGCTGGTATGTGCTCCTCCAGAGTACAATCTATCTATTAATGCAAAATTAGATATCCGTTTTAAAATTTTGGCGTGATTTAGTAACAGACATCCGTTCATCATAATAAATATGACAAATATGTACCTGCGACTTCGTTCTCGTTTAAGGATTTTCGCGCATACACTCCGAACCTCTGGGAATTCCGGGATAAAATGTGACCTATGTATTACCCTATATTCTCTTCTAAATTCCAGTGAAAGTCCCATTGAAATAGGTTCAGCCGTTCCAGAGAACCCGGACAAACATGTAGGAGAAAAACACTAGGTTTATTTTCATTTGCGCGGGAAATCCTTCCCACGCGTACAAAGTCGCGGGCAGAAGCTAGTTGTACATAAAGTTTAAATAAATAATAGAACAATGAAAACAAATCTTAAAAAAAATATTGTAGCGTGATCTTATTCTTTGAAGGCCTATTTGATATTCTTTCGCAGGCGCACGAGCTGCTCGCGAATCAAATATTCTCGTGTGTTACACAATACACCATATTATTTTCGAGACGGAAAAAAATGTCATCCAGTATATTTCAAGTTATTAAAATAATATTCCTCTTTCAGGTGAAATAGTGTTCGAAGATGTATCGCTAGAATACGAGAAGCCACCGGGCGCGGCCGGAGAACCTACCTACGCCATTAAAGGAGTTAACTTCTCTATCAAACCCGCTGAGAAAGTCGCCGTGGTGGGCAGAACGGGAGCGGGGAAGAGCTCTCTCCTTAGTGCCCTGTTTAGGTAAGATAGAATCATCATCTGCTTTACGTTTAGTTCTGAAAGGCACTGTTTAGGTCACAAATAATCTTTTTAAAAAAAATATACAAAGCTTAGGAGTGGAATACCCTTATACCTGGGGGTGTTCATGTCACGAAAGAAAGAACATTTATTATCTATATACAATAATAAAAATGAATCGCTAAATGTGTTGCTCAGCGCAAAACACGAAAACGGCCGGACCGATTTGGCTGATTCTTTTTTGTTGTGTTTGGTTTTGTCAGGAGAAGGTTCTTATGGAAAAAAAAATAAAAACGTAGGAAAGGTCTCAAGGGTAGGGGTAGGATAGGGTAGAGGTAAGGTAGGGGTAGGGGTAGAGTACGGTATGGGTAGGGTATCGGTAGGATAGGGGTAGTGGTATCGGTTGGGTAGGGGTGGGATACCACGCGAACGAAGTCGTGGCGGTTCAGCTAGTAATTAATATAAATAAACATATTTGGCTTCACTTTGTCAGGCACAGACACATCCAAAAATACAAGTAAATAAAAAAGAAAAGAAAAAAAAAAGACCGTGCGTGCCTCATAGCTGCGATAAAAAGGTCAAGAGTGAATAGGTTACTTCTAGGTAAGCCTCCTTCACCTTCGACCACATCATCGTTTAACATCAGCGGGTCTAGACAAAATCCATTTTCTGTAAGCGTTAACGCCAACGGAAAAATTAAATTGTATGGAGTTGACATTTGCTAACCACATGTCACGTGTTAGTAAATGTCAACTCCATACAGTTTAATTTTTCCGTTGGCGTTAACGCTTACAGAAAATGGATTTTGTCTAGGCCCGCAGGTGAGATTGTGGTCAAACGCAAGCCTGTCACCAATAAAAAACGGACTAACAAAAATACTACTGCACTTAAAAGAAACATGTAACATTAATGACATTAGATGTCTTATTCCATTTAAGATAAGCATTATCTATCTGGCTGAAGTCTGTGGCAGGCAAACGCGGGGTGAACAAACCTTTTAATTTAGGATGCTTGCTAGCAAAAGGTCTCGGGTTGGGCAAAAAGTGCTATTAGGTTTTTCAACCGACGACAAAAAGAGGAGGTTATCAATTCGACGCGTATTTTTTTTTTTTTAATGTATGATCATCGATTACTCAAAGACGGCTGAACCGATTTGGAAAATTATTTTTTGATCGAAAGGGTATACTTTGAAATTGGTCCCATTTTTATAAAAGTCAGGATCTGATGATGGGATCCTGGAGAAATCGAGGGAACTCTTCAAATATTATAGGCACACCTATGACGTTTTGGGTATTTCTTATAGTAACTTGTGCAGTTGCTCTCAAAAAGTACCATTTGAGGAAGTGGAACTGATGATGAAGACCACAGATGGCCGCCGAAACTACTCAATAATAAGTATTGAGTGGATTGCGATTCGATTACTTGAATATGGATGTTAAGCACTTTATGCTCGTCACAATGCATATGGTGATGTAGAGCTGATGGTGAAGTACCAGCAGAACTCCTCAACAATTAACGGCCCAGCATTGGGAAAAGCAATATTTTGTAAAAGGTTATAAGTAGTTGACATTTAGGCTCTTGTAACTAGGTAAATTAAAAATAGACCAACTAAAAAGAGTGAAATAAAAACTTTTTACCAAAAAATTAAACCGACTCCCAAAAAACACTGCAAAGTGAAAAATAACTTTAATTTCGGAAGTCGGTGCCTAAAACGAAAATACAAAACTAAAGACACCGATTACCGAAATTAAAGTTATTTTTCACTTTGCAGTGTTTTTTGGGAGTCGGTTTAATTTTTTGGTAAAAAGTTTTTTCCATTTGAAATTTCCTGGAGTTTGGAAGTAGATGGTGTGATAACCTCCGTGGCTCGGAAAGCACGTTGGTCCTACACCTAATCAGAAGAATATAAGGAATATTCATAAATCAAATAGAAGGGAATGTTTTTACACAGACTGAGAGGATTGTCGCTGTCTGCCGAGATACAGGTTTTCTCCTAGTTCGACAGCAGATGCTCCTATGTCACGGTAATATTATACAGGGTTAATTGTAAAACACCGAAATCCTTTCGGGACTATGTTACTAACATCATAATCAACAACTTTTGTTCTATGACTTTTAAAAATTCGTCGTATTTTAGTTCACCAGATTTTCATACAAAGATAAAAATATTTAAATTGAACGGTATTACGGAGTCTATGCGAAACAAAAGAAAGTGATAGTATAAGTCTTTTTCTTTTGCTTCGCATAGACTTTGTAAGATTTAGGGCGTTCAATTTAAATATTTTTATTATTGTATGAAAATCTGGTGAACTAAAATATGACGAATTTTAAAAAGTCATAGAACAAAAGTTGTTGATTATGATGTTAGTAACATAGTCCCGAGAGGTTTTCGGTGTTTTACAATTAACCCTGTATACAGTATTCCAACTTCATACAAACGGACGAAGCGCGAGCTATACATACGCGCCTCGATCTCGGTGTGCGCTCGGTTTGCAGACAGTCGCGACCGGCGACTGTGCCGCAGTGACGAACGGACGGTGTATTGTTTTTTTAACAATAACCGCGCGATTTTTCGCTGTAAATAAGTTCAAGTACATATTTAATATGACGAGTAGGATATATTGTGTTGTTTTAGGTTGCATGAATTCGTCAATAACGCATCCAGAGATAACTTTTTTTAGATTACTTGGAAATTCTGAAAGGTACCTAAGACTAAAATAATTTTAATTACTAGTAGGTATGTACATAATGTATTTATTTTTAGTGGATAAGTATCTCCTTTTATCTCCCGAAAAAAAAGGATGTCTGGATTAATAAATAAAGTGAATAGAGTAAAGGAAAGTGATTGACACGAGTGAAATAGGTAGTTATAGGCGGTTCATGAATCATGTTACGGTAGGTACGCTTGTGTTAAAACCTCGGGGCATGTGTGTTTTGTTTTGTTAGTTTGTATAATTCAAAGTAAATACGTGGTATTATTATTAATAATAGTTGTTTATTGTACTGTGTGTATGAATAATACTAGAAAAAATATAAACATGGTCTTTTAATCATTAAATTTACCAATCAAAAAACAACACGCATTTTCAACCGACGACAAAAAGAGGAGGTTATCAATTCGACGCGTATTTTTTTTTATGTATGGTCACCGATTACTCGAAGACGGCTGAACCGATTTTGAAAATTCTTTTTTCGTTTGAAAGGGTCTTCTTCTTTCTTCGAAATTGGTCCCATTGTCACCTGGTCTGGATCCGATGATGGGATCCTGGAGAAATTGAAGGAACTCTTAAAATATTATAGGCACACCTATGGCGTTTTGGGTATTTCTTATAGTAACTTGTGCAGTTGCTCTCAAAAAATACCATTTGGGGAAGTGGAACTGATGATGAAGACCACATATATGGCCGCCGAACCTACTCAATAATAAGTATTTCATAAATTGCGATTCGATTACTTGAATATAGATGTTAAGCACTTTATCTTCGTTACAATGCATATGGTGATGTAGAGCTGATGGTGAAGTACCAGGAGAACTCCTCAACAATTAACGGCCCAGCATTGGGAAAAGCAATATTTTGTAAAAGGTTATAAGTAGTTGACATTTAGGCTCTTTTAACTAGGTAAATTAAAAATCGACCAACTAAAAAGAGGGAAATAAAAGCTTTTTACCAAAAAATTAAACCGACTCCCAAAAACACTGCAAAGTGAAAAATAACTTTAATTTCGGAAGTCGGTGCCAAAAAAGGAAAATACAAAACTAAAGACACCGACTACCGAAATTAAAGTTATTTTTCACTTTGCAGTGTTTTTGGGAGTCGGTTTAATTTTTTGGTAAAAAGTTTTTTATTGAACACTTCTTATTCAATTCACAAGCTATTTAATTTGTTTATATAAAAAAGTATATTTATAATCACAAAACTAAAAGGAAACGCAAAGTAGGCAAATGTAATTAAAATGCTGGAGGCGGGCAGCCCTATCGCATGTTTACGTACCGCGCGGCTGTAGGCATTTATTTCTAAGATACGGCCGAGTTACAATACTGTAATAGTAGATTAGTAGACAAGGGCTGTAAGGCATCAATTGCAGCCCGAGATATTTGGCGCCTATAGTTCGAGGGTGCAATTGATGCTTACACCCGAGCTAACTACTCTGCTTTACATCTCGATTGTGAGGTAAGTAGAAAAAAACCGGCATTACAAGAATAAAACATTTTAAAGTAAAAGTTTTCTATTCCCGCCTTATTTCATCTTTGTTTTTTAATTTTGTTTTCAAGAACGAAATTGAGCTTCGCCGTTCGATATTTAAAATTGATGACTATTATATACTCATACGAAGACTAGGCTGAATAGCGAAGCGACCTCTTTTGTCATTGGGCTGAATGCATGATGTCTATTGCCAGTATGATGGTTAGATGTACGCGAACTTTTTGAAACAGTGAAGAGATTTTTTTTTAAATTACTTACCGCCCTAGGGCTTTTCTAGCTACAGTATTACCCTAGAGCGCTAATTGGTTACCTACAAGCCCCATTTGGGGGTAATAAGGATCTACTTACCGAATATGAGAGATGTAAAGATAATATTACCGTGACTAAACCATATCGTTTGTTCCCCAAGGCTAGGCCGCGTGTCGGGTTCGGTTCGCGTGGACGGGGTGAGCGCTCAGACAGCGGGGCTGCGCGCGTGGCGGTCGCGGCTGTGCGCGTTGCCGCAGAGACCCGCGCTGTTCGCCGCCACGCTGCGCGACAACCTGGACCCCGAGGGGCTCTACAGCGACGCCGACATCTACAGGGCGCTGGATCAGGCACGTATCCTTACATTTCGACCAGTGTTCCATAGAATTACACAATCTAATCCCACCAAGCCCGTTCCATCATCGGACTACAACACAAACGGCGATGCGCCATCGTTACATGGTGTACATCCCACCCATACGCACGAAACGTTTTGGAATACTTTCATTGTGCGTACGACTAAGAAGTGGAATTCCCTGCCGAAGTTTGTGTTTCCGGATAGTTATAACCCGTCTTTAAGTTAAGAGTGAATAGGTTGATTCTAGGTAAGTAGTAATATCATCACTTCCAATCAAGTGAGATTGTGGTGAAACTTGAACCTATTAGCAAGCCTGGAGCGCACTCTACTAAAACTGTGCCACAGTCCAATCACTGCCACGTACCGGTATGACTGTGTCATCAACGTATGAGATTAATTTAGAGATATAATTTATAATTTATGAGGAACAGGGTAGGACCAAGTACACTACCCTGCGGGACAGAGAAATGTTTCTAGTTTGTTGTTATGATCTTTTTAATAATTGAGAACGGTCCTTCAAATTAATGTTAGACATATCAAGTAAGAGGCCATAAATACTGATCAGTTCCAGCTTATTGAGCAATAGAGGGACAGAGACAGTCTCAAAAGCCTTGGAGAGATCGACAAAAATAACAATGGTTTTTCCTTTACTGTTTAGATTTTGAGCCACCGAATTTAATAGATGCAAAACAACGTCGTCAGTAATATTGCCTGCTCTAAACCCATATTGTTTGTTATGTGCACTATTTAAGTAAGATACTACTTTTTATTGTTCACAATAATATAATCAAATAATGACTTAATAACTAAAAATATGGTACAATGGGCGGTCTTATCACTTAAAGCGATCTTTTATAGACAACCTCTAATGATCCTGTGTCAGTTTAAAAACTTATCTAGCTGTATCATTAGAACATAAAACGGTATATCTACCATGTTCATGGATGAATTCATCCGTGATCATGGCGCTTGCAACAGTGCCGAAATATCGGAAACTGGAAACAATGAATACAAAATATGCTGATCGAGTTAAACATGATTTTCTGGCAGTTTGAGTGCTTTTTGCGGCCTACATAAACGTCCTTACCTTGGTATTGTTCGTCAAATCGTTAAGATCCTTGTTCAAGTTGAGCAATACGTCATCTGACAAATACTTGCACTGTATGGACAGGCCCACTCAAATCTGTGAGCATCTTTCCCCAAAAGATCACCTCAGACGGTAACCTACAAGGTTCCCATATATTTTAACCAGTATAGATTGTATGAACTTTAAAAGGGACGGGCCCCTGAGTTTGTTTCGGTGTTTCTTCTCAGGGTAGTCAGTTGGGAACATCATTTAGTTTAAATTTATAAAAAAATGACGTGTGAAATTTAACAACCAATTTGGAATATAAAGATCATTTATCATGGTACATTTATCCCGTTTTAAGTACTATTGATACTGTTAGTGACCATGTGAGTTTAAAAACTGATCTAGCTATTGTTGTATAGGTGGAACTCCGAGACATGGTACAGGCTATGCCAGCGGGTCTGAACACGAAGGTAGGCGACGGCGGAGGCACACTATCAGCCGGGCAGCGGCAGCTCGTGTGCCTCGCGCGCGCCGCGCTGGCGGGCTGCCGGGTACTCGCGCTCGACGAGGCTACCGCCAACGTCGATACCGAGTGAGTGTCACATATACACATACAAACACACACACAACATACATATACACACACCCACACATACTTGAATAATTTCAAGTTATTGTAAATTTAAAGCTTTACCTAAGACAGATAGATATACTCTATATTGAACACCCTAAAAGAAAACTAAGGACTCAACAACTAAAAAGGACGATCTTATCGCTTAAAGCGATCTTTTAAAAACAATCTTTGGATCTATTTGACACAAAAAGAGAAGATAAACACGCGGGTAATCCACGGTGTATTATTTACACTACATAATTAATAAACTACATACTCAAAACATATATGCATATAAAAAGCCAAGAAATATGTTAATAATAACAATTTAAGGAGAGAGAGATAAAGAGATCTTTTGTGTGTGTGTGTGTGTGTTTTTGAAAGAAGAAAGTGTTTGGTTGACTTACTGACACGGGTAGAGAGAGCATTCCACAAACGTACTGCTTGAGCTAATTTACTAAGTACTAATAAATAAGTACAAGTATTTGCTAAGAACTAATTACAAATAAACTGTCGTACATCAATATCAAATCCAATGGCGAACCTCGGCGGCCTCGTAAACTAGACAAAGAGTCTGTTTTAGAATCCATTTTTTTTTTCAGATAAAGTTCACAATACAGCTTTGGATTATGCAACTACTTATAAGTAATATACAATAAAAAATCACGGATACACGTACACTCGCGCACATACTCATACATACATGCACACATAGTACAGTTACCACACTGGCGCAATTTGCTGCTGAGCTTTCGACCCAATACGCGTAACAAACAATCTTTGAATGACCTAATGATAGTCGTTTTGGGTTTGACACAAGTTTAAATGTAAATGCACCCACGATACAGTTATAAATTAATATTTTAAAAATGAAATTATTTTAGTTTTTTATTAATAAATATGTAAATTATGTTACAACTTCTTCAAAATATTAAAATTGGTTTATGTATGTTAAAAAGTAATTTGAGGTTAGGCAAAGGCTAAGCAGACGATGAAATTAATTGGTGAAAGAATGACTCCAAGAGTGTTCTGAAACGATTTTACCTGTACATAATATTTGTATTTATTACAATACAATAAATTAAGTAAAACAATTTTCTCCCCAGTACCGACAAGCATATACAGCGAACGATTCGCACCAAGTTTGCGCACTCAACTGTACTGACCATCGCGCATAGACTGAACACCGTTATGGACTACCATAGAGTCATCGTCATGGACAAGTAAGTATACGTCATCCACCTGTCATCCCATTATCATCCACCATCATACATTACTGACCATCGAGTACAGACTTAACACTGTCAAAGTCATGGAAGTTGTGGAAAAGGCCCTGCTTATAGTCGTATTACGGAATATAATAATCTTTAATACAAGTTGTCTTGTCAACTTAACAAGGGTGCTAGAACCTCCAAATACAACATGTAACACAATAAACGCAATTCCTGAAAGTAGTTGGTTCAGAATCGGCTCCTGAATCGATTTCCGTCATAAAAAATAGGTGTTAAATTTTGACGGACAAATCTTTCATTTAACTTAAAATGGAAAACACAGTATCATGACAAATTACACAATCCTTAATTCAAGGAAATACGCTAGTGTGCGTGTCGGCCGCTAACATTGCATGAGTGTATGCGTCTGCGTAAGGATATTGCATGACGCACATACGTTTTGCGTTTAGTAAGGATAACTATATAAAAAAAATGTCTAGGTTTGGTTTCAATTTATTTAGTTATGGGTGTTGTTTTAGACTAATAATTTAATATCTTAATTGGGGTGTCTGAGGTATTGCGCTTAATCCGTTACACCTTGTATACTTACTGTGTATAACAAAACGATGTAACTATCAATGAACATATATGTCATCACTTTACAAAAAAAAGAAAAGAATAATAAAAAAAAAGATGCCGACGCACTGAAAACCTCCTCCTTTTTTTGATGTCGGTTAAAAATCTTTATTTCGGGCCTTGCACTCATAAACTTTGTATGGATTTCTTTTCTGAGATAAATAAATAATAATAATAAATACCATTTTCATTAACAACTAACACTATAATATCTCCAGCGCAGATGGCTAATCTCCGCTGAAAGTGGCCGCCGTGACCGAAATCGGTTAGGGGGACTATAGACATAACCAGCCTATACAACGTGTAATTTAAAGGGTATATACATACCAAGTGCACAGCTTCTTTGGATAATAACAAACGATATGGCAAGGGTTTTGTAATCCTATGTCTGGGTCGATTTCAAATTTGGGGCCAAAAAAGTGTGAATTGCATGATATTTAAAAAATATTTAAAATTTAAATCTTTAAATATCTAGGAGCGTTCATTAGTTAAAAAAACACATGGTAATCAAACAAACCTTTAATTTCTTCCAATAACAGGCAAATTACAACTTTTTGAGTGACACGAATGAGCCACATAATTTCTCTAATGATATTTTGTGATTTACTAATGAGATCTCTGGTTACACTAATGAAAGTATATATTTTTATTTCTACGTTACTAAATAATCAACAAAACATAAAATATTATTAATTAACACTATTAGTAGCAGGTGCAGTGGCCAGCGCATCAACCTACCCTCAACCTACTGTCAAATTTCTTTGAAAGATTTTCAAGTTACTGCAGCAGTGTAAAACGTGTCCAGTTCCATTAGGAAACTTTGACAGATTGGGGTAGGTTGTTGTGATGGCCACCGTACTACAGATATTAATTATTTTAAACTTAATTCCAAAACAATAACTTAGTCAACTAAGCTAATCAATGGTATACATTTCTGATTTCAGTCTTCAAGATTCGTTAACGCTAATCATTGCGAATACAATAACAATATCCATATTATAAATATCTACTTAATTAATCACTCTGATAAGGAATCATCATCATCATCTTCACATTTCTTTAAAAATTCAAGGAATTCTTTTTCATGCCCTGTCGCTTTTGTATGATTATTTATAAAAGATTTGTTGGTCCAGGAGTGTCGAACACTGCGGAGACTTGAAGTTGATGGCACGCTGTCATATACTCGTATTATTGGATCAGTATTGGCATAGCGAATGGTAACATCACTAAGTACCTTAATTATTTTGTTTTCCGGGATGACCTTTACATTTTCCATTGTAGATTCAATGGGAGTATTATACATTTTAAAAAATCTCATATGTTTGCCATGTTTACAAGCGACATTTAAACATTCGAAACAGCTCTGTTTTCTAAATTCTAGATAAGCTGAATCGGAAGCCCAAACGACCTGAAAGAAAAAAATAACTATTATTATTATATTTTGTATGGATAACATCAGTATTTTTTTTTTATTATTGGTTTTGTACAAAATATACCTGATGAACTGTCATAGTCCCCTTGAAAGTAGCAATATCTTTAGGCAACATTAATTCCTTTAATTTAATTTCGTGTTCCTTAATAATACCCATTTCTACGTTTTTTATATTTCTTCGAATGATGTTAACAAAGGCATCAAAGTCTCCGACATCCTGATGACACCTTAATTCATAATCCGCAGTCCTTTTGATCACTGCTCCAATGCCATCAGGAGCAACCTTGCCATGCCCAGCTTCTTGGTAATTCCATGTGACAAGATTTAATTCTGGGAAGTCATTCCTTAATTGGGTTATAATATAAAATATATATTTATTTCTATACTGGCTAGAGGGACTATCTGTTAAAATGTGAATGCGATTAATTTGTGATCATCTGTTAAACACAAATTTAACTAAATAATTTAGATGAGCCCACACTGCCGCTGCATCGTGACGGGTGCATTCACTGGCTGTACAAATAGAGTAGGCTTGAGTAGCATTGGAATCATTTTTTAAATAAACCACCGCTGTATGAAGTGATACTTGACCACGGCTGCCACCAAAGTGCATGCTTTGTACTTCTTCTGCATATTTATAAGAATAATTTTCAGAAAAATCCATATGGATCAAGGCTTCATTGATAGTTAGAGCTTCTTTCAAACATTTAATAGTAGCGTACTGGTTGACAATGTTACTCGTGTCTGATAAAAGTTTTGGCAGCATATTTTCCAGTTCAATTATCAGGCTACGTGAATCAGATCTCTTTGCTTTCTTCCTGATTATTTTTATTTCTTTAGTATCTATTTACTTTGTATCTCTTTCCCATACCATGTACTGTATTTCTTTATCATTTTGGAATTCTTGATATGGTACTGTTTTATCTTTACATGTAGCGCATTTGCGATTAAGACAATCTAGGCTATATTTATCACAACAGATTTCCTTTATCAAATTCTGACTATCTTTTACATGGATAATATTGTTCTTGTTAAGAGCCGCTATCAATAAGTTAAAATTTGTGTGCAACAAGCAGGCACACGTAACACGGTCGTCAGTTGGAAGAGAGACCCAAAATGGTCTGAGTCTTGTAAAAGTCGTGTAACTAATTTTAATCTTAGTATTTTCAGCCAAAAATTTCTTGTGTAAGTTTTTCATAGAATCTAAAAGATATCTGACTTGTTTGACGGTTCCATGTTTCTTCTTATATTGTTTCTTGCCTGGAGTGATGCGACTGTTAATGTCGTCTTCGTAAAACTTTTCTACTAATTGTTGAACGTTGATGTTATTTCGTGCATTTTTCTTAAATCGTTCTCGGAGATGAACTTTGCGAAGGTCAGTAGCAACCTTAAATTTTTTAAACTGCTTATTATCGATTAAGTTAGTGATAACGCGTTTGTCTTTCCTGTTTCCAGTTGTGGCAAATTTCCGTGTTATTTCAGCACTTATAAGTCTATCAAATAATTGTTTCTTGTCTTCAGTTTTAGTATTTTCTGATTCATTATTTATTTGACTTGTTAGTGTAGATATTTTTCTTTTTAAATAATTTACCCTGAACCTGTATCTGTCTAATAATAATATATAATTTCGTTTCTCTTTTTCGTGCTGCATTTTCATTGTTTTGATTTTTTAATTAGTTTTAGTTCAGGCGTACTTAGTTTGGTTTTTATTTCTTGTTTTTCTATGTTTAAGGGATCTGTATTCAAGTTAACGTTCTTAATATCACAACTTTCTTCAGTCACTGCAACGTTTTCTATTATTCTTTGACTTACTTTCTTTCCGTAAAACTTTTTGGAACTCTCTTTCCATTTTCGTCTTTGAATTCTTTGCTCGCGTGGACTCATTTCGTTAATACTTTTAATTTTTTTATTTTCCTTCGCTTTTAAGTAATATTGTCTTTTTTTTCTTGCTCAGCAGCATATAACTCAGGATTTTTTTTAATAGTTTGATATTTTTATCTTCTAGCTATTCTACGTCTCTCTAATTCTTCCTCATTTTTTTGTTTTTTTTTGGTTTCGCCATTATGTAAATACTTAATCTAAAAGGTAAAAAAAATATCATTAGTGTGACTTTCAATATAATTCGTGTGACTCGTGAATCGACACAAATGAGAGTGACACGAATGAGACTTTTGGTAGTAATTCGAATTTATTTCGTAAATGGAACTTTCTAGAATATACCGTACATTAGAAACGAAATATGTTCTGAATGGTTTGTTAGGCAGCCAAATCAAAAACAAAATACATATTTAACTAAGCACGATATGTGACAAAACACTAATGATATAAATTTGTTACAAAAGTCAAAATCTTACCTGCGGGCTTAAAATAGCCACTTTGTCCGAATCGTATTAGGAAAACAATATGAATCGTATTGCAGATCGTAAAATGGTCACAAATTGGCAATTCATAATATGATCTGCGTTCAATTCATATCCCGCAAATCATCTGTTTGACAGTTTTGTATGGAGATTCGTAAAATGGTCCACTAATGATGAATTGATTTAGTGTCAGTTAGCAGAATCATACGGAGTTACGCAAGACCAACATCTTTCGATTCATTTCGCAGATATTTTTAAGAAAAATAATATAATGGCAGATTTAGGACCCTTGAGCACGCGCGTTACGGAAATAATTTTATATCGCCGCCGAAACGTAGCTCTTCGGAAACTGGAACTGGCTTTTGAAATGCCAGTCTCAGAATTTATAGGACTATATCGGCTAAATAACAGTGTGTGTCGTGACCTCATACATGAGTTGGAACCGTACCTTAGCCGAGGAGGTGGAATAAGTGCTGTCGCTAAGGTAGGGGAATCATTAAGAAGGTAGTTATTATTTACTAAGTACCATTACATAATATAGAGGTGAACAACATAATATAGCCATTTATTTACCCCCATTATTTGTATTTTAGGTGTTGTGCGCACTAAGCTTCTGGTTCATAGGGGCTAGTGCACACCATAAGATGCATCAAGTGAGTGTATCTAATTGTGTGAGAGCTGTCTCATAAAAAAAAATATCCACTTTCCACAAATTCGGGAAGAACGGAGCGTCATTAAAAATGCGTAAGTTAAATAAATCCTTTATTACATTTAAAATACGCGGGACAGCCCAGTGAATAAAGATCATATCAGTGAATAGACATCGAGGCAAATGGTTACATACATACATCACATATTTATTACAAACTAGCTTTTGCCCGCGACTTCGTTCGCCAGGGAGGTTTTTCCCGCGTAATTCCCGATCCCGTGGGAATTCCGGGATAAAAACTATCCTATATCCTTCCCAGGGTCCTAATCTATTCCCATGCCAAATTTCATCTAAATCGATTTAGTGGTTTAGGTGTGAAAAGGTAACATACAGACAGAGTTACTTTCGCATTTATAATATTAGTATGGATGGATATAACCATGCTGTTCCTGACCATTAATAGTTTACAATTTTCAGAATATGAAGAGATGTTTTTTAACCGAAAACGATATCACTCTTTAAATGCTCAAATAGTAAGTATATATACATAGGCACTTGCCCCAACACAACTGTGTTTGCTCTCATAAACATAGTTAAGTTCACTTTGCTGTTACTAGGTCCCTTTAAAATATTATACTTACCATATAACCAGGGAATGCTAAGTACTTCAATTAAACAATAGGCATTTTTAGGCAAAACTATTTATTAATTAATCAATTTTTAATAACATAAATCTAACAATCATTTTAATATAACTATAATTTAAAACTAACATATTTACTTCTAGGCTTGTGACTCTGATTTGAATATAATTATTAAGTGTGGATGCTAGCCATGGAGGGGCAGACCATGGCTCCTTTATATGGAACCACCATATACTCAAGTCCCACTTAGAGGATCTTCACCAGGCTGAAAATGAAACAGTGTGGTTTTTAGGTCAGTATTATTTAACATTACCATCCCACTATGGCTGGTTTTATAACTAATGCTTGTGTATTGTTACACAACATTGCCAACATTGCTAGGCTTCCGGTAACAACATTATCACCTCAAGATGAACAACATGAGGCAAATATGCAGGTCAGTAATTTACAAAGAAATCAAATTCAACCATTGTGAACATACAAAACTATTGACAGATTCTGATAATAATAACACTAATAAGCCTATGAAAATTTAACATTGAAATTTATGTTTCAGATAACTAATACACAGATTGGAACTGCATCACGAAGAAACCACCACCTAGCTGTTGGTGAAGCAATGAGAGATGATCTTGTACAGCGACTTTGGTCAACATCATGATGGTTTAGATTACATTTATTTCACTTTATTATCAATTTTTATGTTTTATTTGGCTAGGTAAATGTTAAGAATATAATTTATTTTCTGCATTAATATAGTGCAAAATAACATAACCCACAAACCTAATTATATCCAATATGTTACTAACATACTGTAAAAAAATTTTAAAACATAAAAATGTGATATTGGAATGACATTAAAAGAACAATGTAAATGATTATATAAATACATAAAATGAACCATTCTTTTGAAGTCCTAGTTGTCCCACTCCCCTCAGCATTAGGCACTTCAGCCACCTCCGTCCACAAGCGCAAAGATTCTGCTCTTCCTTGGGCGCTGTTGTTATAACCCTGAGCCCTAGCCAGGTTAGGGTTACGCTCCATAAAATCGAGCAAGATATTAAATTGAGCCTCGGAATCTCTTGCTACACGTCTTGCCATTTCTACAAAAGGGGTAAATACAAATTGTACAAAATGTTGATTAAACATTCATCAAAAGTAAACTTAGTTAACACTTACTTTCTTATAAACAGTCCGACTCTAACGAAATCCGCTAGGAAAATAATCAAATGCTTTGTAGAAATGCATTCACGAAATTTACAAGAGGTGCAGGCACAATCAGTTTTTTTAAACAGCACGAACTCTTGAGTTGTTGAATATGTAGAAAACCACTTGAAACCATGATTTATAGTTTCCGACTGAGCCAAATGTTTTGAAATTTGAATTAACATTGCACAACTCTTTAAATTTAAGTTGATGTTGACGAATAAGGGACAAGGGAACCTAATTATTATTTATTTATTAATACAGAGTTACGTCACGGCATGACATTGACAAGCTGCCGATATTAAGAATGTTGCCAGTCTACCAAGTTAATTTCTCAGATCTAAGAGCTTATTTGCCATATTTCGTTGATTATTTGCATCCAATACCTTAATTATGTACTAATTACAGAAATTCTGCACAAATAACTTACTTGGCTAATAAAAACTGCAAAGGAAAAATAACCGGTAAAAATACGATCTTTACTTTTTTCCTGCGACAACATTAACACCAAATATGATTCTGCTTTGCGTACGATTCTGCTAATTTTGGTAACCATTTTACGAATAATAGAGGAATTGCTTAGGATCTGCCGGGGATTCATAAAGTGATTCACTTTTAGCGGAATTGCTCTATGTGGCCTTTTTAAGCCTGCTGATATTTGGAATTTCTCTTAAAATAACGACACATACAACTGACGACTACGTGCGTTCGGTCACGACTGAGCACACGGGATGCGCACGGGGTAAAGGGCAGGGTATATCAGGGACAAATTCTGTTTACCGGTGCATTTGGATACGGTCACACAAATGATAGTTTAAAAACAAACAGTCTTAGAAAGCTAAAAAAACCTATTTTTTTTTGTATCCAGCATTGGTTTTAATATCAAATTATTAATCTTTAAAGTATATACAAAACAGTGCCATGATAAAATTTGATTTTCCTCGACGCGTTTTCGTTTTATAAAGACATGAAGAAAAAAGTAAGACTTTGGAGCATTAACACTAATGAGAAATAGGTACTACTTTTAGATCTATCTTTTTAATTTACAATCATAAAAGATTCGTTGTAACTGGCGTTTTTGGCGTCTCATAAGACTACATAATTTAAAATAATATTAGTTACGATAAATTCTACGCCATGAGAAATAAATGAAAATATATGTTTTTGGCCCCAAATTTGAAATCGACCCGCCTACATGTGTGGAGCATATTAGAAATTTCAATACATTGATACCAGAGCCCGAATTTTCCAAATTAAGAAGAACGAAGAGAATTATCGTTTTATTGGCAAGTGACGTGGAAAGTGATGACCCTCATACTGCTGTCACACGTTTGTTATTACTGGTATTCAAGAAACATTGAAACCAATAATTTGGGGTCAATTCTGTGAGTCAGTTATTTTGAGCTGAAACTTTACATAGAGACTCCATACCAGATGTCACGTCTTCAGTCCTTTTGGATAGATATGGGGTTTCCGTTACACGTTGTATAGCGTTTCCATTGGTGGGATATAGGCCTTCTATTTATGAGAGGGAAAGGCCCGTAATCCACCACATGGGCCCAGTTGGTGGGTGTCGCATGTCTTCGTATAATTCAGTCCTAGAACAAGCTGGCTCACACGTTATTTTACATCACCGTTTTGAGAACGGTGGGGAAATGAAAAATTTATAATTTCACAAACTAAAGTGCCTGCTTGGGTGCGAAACGCACCAGCTACTACTCTACTTTTAATTTAGATCTTTTTTCCGAGGAAGAATCGTTAAAAGACTTCTCCCGTTCTGGGTATTGCTTATAAGAACGTTCCCTTAACCCTTCAAATAGGTTCTTGTCTTGTTTTGAGAAAACTAAGCAGTACAATGTGATCTTTTTTCTACAGAGGTCGCGTAGTAGAGTCAGGTCATCCATTTGAGCTGCTCACTCAAACCGCAGCTCCAAGAAAAGATGACGTTGTGCCGAGAAATCGACTTCTGTCTAAGAGTCAGGTAAGAATATCCAAGCTACTATTAATTATGAAAGATAGGGTATTTATACTAATATTATAAATGCGAAAGTAACTCTGTCTGTCTGTCTGTTACCTTTTCACGCCTAAACCGCTGAACCGATTTAGATGATATTTGGCATGGGAATAGTTTAGGACATAGTTTTTATCCCGAAATTCCCACGGGATCGGGATTTACTCGGGAAAAGCATCCCACGCGAACGAAGTCGCAGACAAAAGCTAGTAGACTATATTATGTCATACTTCCTGTGGCTGAACATTGTTTCCCAAAACACAAGCTTATGCTTAGTTTGGGACTCAGAAGCAGTACCTTTCGTGTAATACATGCATATGACATACATATATGTTAGATTAATATAAGATAAATGCTACAAAAAAAATTCTATTTACCTGTAAAAACTTAATTCGAACAAGTCATACCTACTAATATTGTTACGAGCTGGGGTTCGGGATAGAAATAATTTACACCAATGAGACCAAAATTAACACTTTAATTAAGTAAACACAAAATAAAACTTAACACAGTTATTCACACTACAAAACTTGCCACTTAACACTTAAATCGCACTGAAATTCACTTATAGTTTCGATTATATCGCCTCGTATCTTGTAATAAGACTGTCGTCTGCGTTCCTCTACGATCTATTTATACCCCGGGCTATGAGTTCTAGAACATTCTTGTAAAATCGACTCACTGCTTATACTACCAAGAATATTCCAGAAGCTATTCGAGATACTCAGTACTGCTACTCGCCGCTAGATGGCGTTAGTGTCTCGAACGTATTAGAAGTCAGTCGAACTTTCTCAATATACTCAGTACTGCTACTCGCCGCCAGGTGGCGTTAATGCATCGAACATTCTAGATGTCGGTCGAAGTTTCTCGACGTACTTCTCTAAGCGACTGGCGTAACAATATTATAAACGCAAACGTCTGACTACCTCTGTTACGCTTAAATTTGGAATTAAAATAGTTAAAGGTCCCGGGTCTAACATAAACTACTTTTTTTTTTCAAAAATCATCCTCTAATAAAATGAAGGATATTTTGTATGAGAAATCTAAACCGCTTAACACGTTGAACGCCAACGCGGTCAGTGCTGACCGACAGTGAGCTTTCCCTTTAGGCCAAGCAAAAATCACAGTTCTATCCAAATTTAGACCACATGTTTTTTTGTAATTGGTGCTTTGACGGGAAGCCAACCTCAAAAAAACTTATATCTAATGTCCAAATGTATGTTTTCATTAACAAAAGTCAACTTTAGTCATTAATTGATTAATTATGGAGATATTAAACGCCGGGCAGCACTGACCGACGCGGCCCGAACGGCAAGTGTAGTTGTCGGCCAGCACTGACCGACGCGGCATGAACGGGAAGATGCATTTTTTTTCTTGGCGTTCAACGTGTCAATCGATTTTAATTAATTTTGTTTCTTACCTTAAATTAACGCGATTGAAACCGCGGGGCACAGCTAGTATCTTATATGGGACACAACATCCTCTCTATGAGAGGGAATAGGCCGTAATCCACCACGCGAGCCCAGTGCGCTGTGCGGGGTGGTGGATCTCATGTCTTCGGATTTTTCGGTCCTATGACATCAGAATTTTCCGTTTCCTTACGACGTTTTACTTCACCGTTTTCAGAGGAATAAATAAATAAATAATTATTTATTGAAAAAAAAACAGTTTTCGTACAACGTAGCATAGTGATTGGAGCCTCCTTTTAGACAAATAATGTCTGTATTAGGAGACTCCGCTCTTCCATTCCATAACTAAAACTAAACATTATAGTGGTAGTGCTTAGATACAATTAAGAATAATACTATTAAACACTGTAAAAGGAACTTAAAAGAAATAAAAAAAATAAATAAAAAAAAAATGGTGATGAAAATTACACAAAGTAATGTCTCTGCTTCTGAGTTCTAAACCATTACCTACAAACTCTATGAAAATCCAATAAAATTATTTTTTATTGATATTAGACTTACGTTTGACCACCATCTCACTTGATGGTAAGTGATGATGTGGTCGAAAATCAAGCACGCTTACCTAAGAAGTAACCTATTCACTCTTGACTTAAAGACTCCCAGGTTATAGCTATCAGAAAACACAGATTCCGTCAGGGAATCCCACTCCTTAGCCGTACGCACAATGAAAGTATTCCCAAAACATTTTGTGCGTATGGGTGGGATGTTCACCATGTAACACAAAAAGCAGGCACATTAAGTAAAGTTCGTGCTTGGTTTTAACCCATCACCTACAACTATGAAAATCCACTAAAATATTGTCTAAATCAATAAAATCCTTCTCGTTTTAATTCCAGGCACCACTGGCTATTCCAGAGAACTTCACATTCGATCCAAGCGCTGCGCAGAGCGATCCGAATGACACAGTTTTAATATCCAGAGATAGAATAAGAACTTATTCTGAAAGGTAATTTATATCTATTGCATTGTTTTATTTTTATATAAAGATTACTAGCAATGTGGGTAAATTTCATTACTAGCAATCTTGTTAATCCCTCCAACTAAGCTAAATACTGTTACGAGCTGGGGTTCGGGATAGAAATAATTTACACCAATTAAACCAAAATTAACACTTTACTTAAATAAACACAAAACAAAAATCAACACAGTTATTCACAGTACAATACTTGTAAAGTACAAATTTACTTATAAAGCTTCGAATTATATCGCGTCGTATCTTCAACTAAGACTGGCTCTCTGCGTCCCTTTGCGATCTATTTATACCCCGGTCTATGAGCTCTAGAACATTCTTGTAAAATCGACTCACTGTTTATGCTGCTAATAATACTCCAGAAGCTACTTGAGATACACAGTACTGCTACTCGCCGCTAGATGGCGTTAGTGTCTCGAACATTCTAGACTTCTGTCGAAGTTTCTTGACGTACTTCACTAAGCGACTGGCGTAACAATACGCTTGTGTCTGGAGTGGGTTTACATCAATAGTGTAATGGGTGGGGTTCGAACCTGTGACCTCTCGATCACAAGTCCGATGCCTTTTTCAGTGACACGGACCGTCCTTTATTTTATAAGCGAATTTGCCTAGCTTGTTCCCAACTTCATGTGTCGTGATTGCATTTTTACAAACGCCCAGACACGGTCCAACTATATGTATGCCATACAAACATTTGTTCCGGAGCGGGAATCAAACGCTGCGCCAACCGTGTCGTCATATTTTCTTTTTCATAATTTCTCAGTCTTATTTATTTTAACTTATAACAAAATACTCAATTCTTAAGGGCCTATACTACCTCAGCGCTTTTCACTCTTTATCTCGCTCGCACACTACTGGCCGCGGTCACGCGAGCAAGCGAGACAGGGTGGCAGGGAAAGACTCCAAGACACCGGTAATTTAGTTTATATCTTTTACGATGAAAATAATGGTAAGTAAATAACATAAGACCTGCTTTATAGTTAGTTCAATTAATATGCAAAGTTTCATTATCTAATTTGAAGTTATTTTTGAATACCAGCGGTTTATTGTTCGGTTTGGAGGTAACTTTGGATTTTTTTTCTATCAAGAAAATTTTATGGAATCGTGTTTTCGTCAAACATAGTACCTAACATTAATCCTCAACTTTACCATATATTTATTTTAAAATTATTGCTGCAGTATTTTTGACATAACGGAGGATCATGATAAGCCATTTGAGGTAGTATAGGCTCTTAAACAAATTTCTTAACTAATGTTACAGCCAATTACAGATTTACAGTTCATACAGTTCATTAACAAAGCGTGTGGGTGTGTATGAGGACTTTTGAATGAGTGTGTCGGTGTGTGTATTGTTTTTTCATTATATTCATATTAAACCTATAAATAAAATGGCCTGTAAAGGCTAAAAAATGGAGTATCAATTAGTTACCCAGACTTAAAGAAATACGAGCGTCAACTTATGCTCTACTCATTATACTTTCCAGGTCTGAAGCTTCCGAACTGGACAACACAGGCATATTCAAGACGTTAGTAGAGCAGACTGGGCCGGAGACGGCCAGGCTACTGTACCAGATGGCCGAAGAGGTAACTATCACTCCACGCATTCATATCAGTTCCCTCCCAGCCCTCTTTTGTTGGTTTCCAGTCAAATTCAGAATAGGATGAGTGAATTACCACAGTCTAGCAGTCTATATTTTTCTAAAACAGAGGACTAGCAATGTGGGTAAAATTCACATGGCTAGCAGTCTTGTTATAACCCCTCCAACTAAGCTAAATTTGCTTGGAATAGGTTCACGGCAATAGTATAATGTATCTCACAAATAATTACCCATGAATTCGAAACTAAAACGAATTGGATCATTAGTTCTAGATTACCCCTCTACATACAAATTTAGAAACAAATTCTATCTCTCTAGAATATTAGTATAGACAAACAAATCATCACAATTTTCCTCGCAACTCGTATGTTTTATTATAACAATAATAAAACACACGAGTTGCGAGGAAAATTTTTCAACAGATAGGCTCGCGTTTGATCACCATCTCACCTGATGTTAATTTATTTATTTATTTATTTTATTTTCGGAAGGCTTACAGGCTAATAACATTATAATAATAATATATAAAAACTAAGTTGCTAATTACAAGCCCTCACAGATAAATAAAGTTATGTAAAAAAAAGACTATGTTCAAACTGAACTAGCCTAATACAAAATAGACTGATGTGTTCTATTCGACTACACAAGTTAACTAAAACAATTAATTTATGTTCAGGTGTGCAGTTCAATTCAAATGCAAGCGATGATGTGGTCGAAGATGAAGCATGCTAGCCTAGAAGTAACCTATTCACTCTTGGCTTAAAGATCCTCAGGTTATGGCTATCAGGAAACTCAGACTCCAGCAGGGAATTCCACTCCTTAGCCGTACGCACAATTAAAGTATTCTCAAAACGATTTGTGCGTATGGGTGGATGATGGAACGGGCTTAGTCGAATACGATATGTGTATAAAAAGTTTATTAAAAACTTTTCTTTTGCAGAGCTACAACAATATGATGGAGTCTAAGAAGACAACGTGAATTCACACTACAGTGACTTACTACATTCCTTCCTAAAAGCCTTCACAATATGGCCGACCAATGCAAGCCCACGCCCTCACAAACTACACGAATTTTCACGTCAAAATGCTATACATTATCTGGTGGAACTCCACAGTTGTGACTGGTCGTCTTTTTTTTATCAACATTAACAATAGGGAAAAATATATTACGCTCTTAAAATAAAACTGACGTAACTTCAAAGAAAAACAAAAAGTATTTGAAAAAAAAAAAGATTCCGACGAACTTAGAACCTCCGCCTTTTTTGTCTGTTACGCACACAACACAGTTTGTGTTGAGCTAATTTAAATGTATACAGGGTGGCAGGGATATCGACGCAAAACCGCTTACCATGGATTCACTACATGATTCTTCCCCCTGCGTTGAAATTTTTCGTCGGCTTCTTTGAACCAAATAAACGTAAGCTTTCATTGGTCAGCCATTGAAAAGGGAACAACGCTGCCATTTTCGGTTACCTTTATACCGCCAGTATTTATAATAATATTCTAATTATTATTTAATAATATAACTATTAATTGTAATTAGTACTTATTAGCGTCAATTTAAAATGCCTTATAACGCCTTGTTATGGATGAAAGACGATTATAATGGAAAATAATTGAATGGATAGAAATTTATGAATATTATCGAATATTAAGTAAGTAATTCTGTATTAAAATTTGAAATTACAACAGATATGATGCATGTTTTCTATGAATTTGTTAAAAAAAAACAAGTGTTTGTCAATTAAAATTGTATTTTAGTCAATTGATTGGTGTTAATTAATTTAGAAATAATCGAATAAGATAAAAGTTAAACCATTACTGGATGTCTGGTAGATGTGAAACATCTATATTAATATTTGAATCTATAATTAACTAACACTCCCGCGGGACTTCGCTACCGTGGATAAATGTATTAAAAAAATACTTAAATACGTATTTCATACTTACGCAAGTACTTAAAATGAGTGTAATTACATTACTTAGACAAAAGCAAATGTGAAACTTTGAAAACTACTTACTTTTGTATATTGTACTTATGCGAGTACTTAACATTAATGGAATTACATTATTTAATACAGAAGTAACTGGACACCTCTTAAAAAGTCTCTACATTCTACATTATCTTATAAATTATTTTGTTAAATTATTTTATTTAAAAATATAAGTGAATAATGTGATACAAAATGATCATAATTACCAGTATTTTTAGGCACTTAAAAAAATAGGTACTTCAATTTATTATACATTGAAAGTTGCTTTCAAACTTGCATATTTAAACAAATGTCTATTTTTTTTATTTATTTGACAATTTTTTATATTACTATTGATGACTTGTGTCAAATACACAATAACCCACTATAGTTGGTTCACGTTAAGAAAATAGTGACGTCATCGTTGTCCGCGCCTCTCGACCAATCAGGTCGCAACAAATTAGAAAGCTAAGTACACAGTGACCAGTTGATTACAGATCTTTTGGCGAAACGGTTGTGTCTTTTGTGCGTTACCTACATAAAATGATTTAAAAAAATATGTTGGTGCCAATAACTCAACATTCAAGTTGAGTGATGTAAAAAAATATTTTGTGACGCAATAACTTTAATAGATGCTAATCGATGGAAAAAATGCTGCGACCACGTGATACAAGAAGAAAATCTTATGTGAAATTTGGATGACGTCATAGAGAACGCAGAACAAAATTCTTTCATAATATATGCAAATGAAGATACTAGAGACACTAATTAAAAAATATTACTAATTTAAGACAATTAATTTGATTTTTATCCATTAAACTCAATCTGTTAAAAAATAAATTTTAATTTTGAATTTTTACTCCATTGTGAAAACACCTTTTACCCTGCAGTTGTACTGATGACGTCACTATTTTCTTAACGTGAATCAACTATAGAGTCCATTTCTAAGTAAGCTTTAAAATTGAATTTAGAACTTGAAACTACTTATACTAGAAGCCCGGGGCTTCGCCCCCGCGGACGTTATCACGATAAAAATATTACTTTCCTTATTTTGCAGTCAGGTGAAAAGTAGCCTATTACCTTCCTCAAGCCACTTCCATACTTAATTTCATCCAGATCCACCCAGTACATTCAAAGATTTAATAAATAAATATAATATTTATAAATCGGCCATTAAATCATAATTATAATACATTTATTCTCAGGCTACATAAATCCATATTATAATAACAACAATTATGTTCGAAAATAAAATTTAAATTTGGGATGTTATGTTCAACACTATAAAATTGAAGTTAAGGGGGCCTAGACAAAATCCATTTTCTGTAAGCGTTAACGCCAACGGAAAAATTAAATTGTATGGAGTTGACATTTGCTAACCACATGTCACGTGATTGTCATGTGTTAGTAAATGTCAACTCCATACAATTTGATTTTTCCGTTGGCGTTAACGCTTACAGAAAATGGATGTTGTCTAGTCCCGCAGGTATTTCGACAGTCCCCTAACATGTTTAAAACCAGTGAGACCACTTATTTATTATCATTAGAACTTAAAACGGTATATCTACCATGTTCATGGATGAATTCATCCGTGATCATGGCGCTTGCAACAGTGCCGAAATGTCGGAAACTCGAAACAATGAATACACATGGTACATATCCCGTTTTAAATTCTAATGATACTGTCAGTGACCATGTTGGCATAAAAACTTATACTTATCCTTATTTATTGTTTGCAAAAAGTACAGCCCACTTGCACCGAAACCATTATATTTTTTTTTTTATAAAGAGTTTCGCTATGTATGTAGAATTTACATTACTAGCATTAACCCCTCCAACTAAGCTAAATATGCTTGTGTCTGGAGTGGGTTCACGGCAATAATGTAATGGGCGGATTTCGAATCCGCGACGTCTCGATCACAAGTCCGACGCCTTCGCCATTCGCTATTGACGCTTCTTGACGATTAAGATCATCATTCGTTTCTGACAATTGTTGGTATATGAAAGAGCTATCATACATAGCTTTAATAGGTTTGATGTAAAATGCATTTAGGCCCAGTTGCTCGAATGAAAATTATGACACATTGTCAAACGCCTGTATTCTAGCTGAGAAATGTTGTATGCGTTTAGAAAATATAAAAATAAATGTTTTTTGTGTGACCGCTCGATTTTCTTTCCAGAAACTGTAGTGATTTGGTTTTTGCAAAAATAGACAAAGCTTTACATGGTCTATTATATTAATTAGGAAAATTTGTAATATTATAATATTATTAGCCAATTTTATTGTAATTATTATTTTAATTATGTCAATTTTAAATTTAATTATGTAATATAATGTAAAATAATTATGTGTCTTATAATATTGTTTGTAATAAAATAAATGGAATTGTATAAAACAATTCGTTGAAATGCAGTAAGGAGTTTATATTTTATAATTTATTATACGTAAAAGCACGTTTAGTTATTAGTCGCGGCTGACATTGTAAGCCTTTGCTAGAACAGCTGATAAACTGATAGGTACTATCGGCCAAAGATACGCATGCTCACTTCTGCGGAAGCGCAGCTAGTGACAAACCACATCCCTTCCTGGTTTCGCCCAATTAGAGACAATATGCATTTTGTGAGCACAGGTGTGTAAAATTATATTAATACTTACTACTGGTCATCCTATTGGTCAAAATACATGCATTAGGCGATCGAGTTGTGAGCCGTGCTATGCGATTATAGCCTTAAAGGTGAGCATGCGGAAGTTTGGTCGATTGTACATCAGATACCGGTTACAGAGTTGTGGAGGTTTAGATAGGCATTCGCTCTTTATTTCTCCTCACAAAAAATGACTTACATATTTATACAAAGATATACACCCTAGTGTCAGAGTTTCTAGACCGCCTAAAGGGCCTCTGACGTGGTCTATTTTGACGACCGCTATTTCGCGACCGGGACCACCGGCTAAGGGTGCGTACACATAGGACGTCCGTTTTACAGGTCCGTTTAAACGTATATTGAAGCCTTGAGGCGACTCACGCGCATTGAATCAACTTACGATCTACGAATACTACGAGACGTTATTGTTTGATTACATTGCACGCAAAGTATTCATTTACTATATGAAATAACAGTAAAATATGGGTTTGTCATAGCGTATGTAGTTGTATGAACGAATTCACACAGAATACAGTATTCCTGATCCAGTAAAAAATACCGATCCGACAAAATGAACAGCAATCCGTTTTACAGGTCCGTTTAAACGTATATGTTATTAGCGTATGTAGCTGTATGAGCCACATGACAGTGTTCCGGATTCAGTAAAAAATCCCACACACAACGGAAATACTGATCTGTTTTATCGGATTCTACCGATTCACGGGGGTGCGGTGTGCTGCACACAGCCGCCATTGACCGGTTTCATTCCTAGAGTAGTGCACGTGTCCAGTCCTGTAAATCGGTCCTGTAAAAATATTACCTCCAGTAGCGACGGATCAGTTAAAAAGGATCCTGTAAAATCGGACGTTCTATGTGTACGCGCCCTTATACGTGCCTTCCGAAGCGCGGAACCATCTTTTTATCAGCCAAAGATAGTTAAAGTAACACTTACTTTAGTTGAGAAAAGGTAGGAAGATCAGCCTTTTCCCAAAAATGTCAGGGTCGGCTTCCAATCTAACTGCCTATCTGACCTCCAGAACCCAGTAACTGGGTGAAACACGGTAACCCTTGACAAGACCGATGTCAGCTTTTCTGGCTTCTGATTACTCGTAATAACTGTCAAAGATGTATAAATGACAGTCGGGACCACTATTTGTTAAGATGGTCACGCAGCCATATAGAGACCTCGACAAGCGTTGCTTGACCTAGAAGATTTAGTCCTGTGGTTATTGAGCCACGAGCTCCACAAGTTCAGGAAAAGAGTAGGTAGGTAAACGAATTGTTGTGTATCATTTCATTTATTTGTATTGTTCACTGTTACTGTACAAACGCGCCATTATCGCGTACCAGTGGTACTTTGTGATATATTATGGTAAATAAATTTATTATTAACTATAATGCTGATTTTGATATTTATCTACCCCCTGAGATACAGGCCTTGCGGATGCGGGGCCCCAGAACCGGGGTTGGGGGAATTTTCTAACGATACCGCGACCCCAAACGTAAGAGCAGTTGAAGGAACAGGGTGGGGTTTTAGTCAGTAGAAGTCTGACGCTCCCTTCCACTCTACCCAAAGCGGAAGGAGTCAATAGATGAATTTCCAACCGAAAAAAGGTTTGAATATTTAATTTGCTTGAATCTAAACTTGTGTTAGTGCAATACTCACACAGCAAACATGTGTGGTACGTATGTGTGTACATGTGTGTAAATGTATTTATATAATATTATTTGAACTCTGGATATCCTGGCTTTGATGAAAACAGAAACAAAAAGACATATGGCACAGATTACTAAATAGTTACTTCGTAACAGATACATCACTCTCACACAAAAGCGAAAATACCTACGCTATAATAGCCTACAAAATCTTAATAATAATACCAGCTGCAGCGAGAAGAAATATACCATAAATACGCAAACCGAGAGTTGAGATTGCTTTGCCCGCCGCGCGACCCAAGTGCGAGCGCGTCGTCGAGCGAATGTGTTAGGGTTGTATCTATAATGATATTGGTAATAAAATGAATGTTGTAGAAAAACAATTATTTTTTATTTGTTGATCAAATATGTTTCAGTTTAATAACATGATGGATGCATTTTTTCCTTCTCTGAATTCCCGATTATTACATTTTATGGTCAAAAATATCCGAAACCGCGTAAATTATTTTAATAAATAATAAAAAGCACAAAACAGGAGCAAAGCGGAGGAGAATGAATTTTAAAATTTCCAAGACGGTGCTGCCAGGCCGATCCATTATGACGTTGTTAAAATTATTTAAAAAAGCTTTTTCAATATAATTGTTAAAAGTTTCTGGTGGGACTTTAAGCCCGCCATAAAACGACGAATCCTTATTATAGGCTTTGAAATGAGTAAACACTGCTGTTTCGTCAAAATTAGGTTTCTCCTGTAACAAAGCATTGAAGCTAGTGCAGTTGTTTTTTGCTACACCTATTTATGTAACAAATATCCTGATACATAAGTCAACGCATTTTTCGCAGGCAACTCAAATCGGTAGTCGAGTCGGTTTCGTCGTTTAAAGCAACTGCTGTAGGTGTTCTTGCCTACTCCGAATTTGCAGGCGTGCGGCAGCCCACTGTTGGTTGTACCGACGGCGATACGCGAAGCGGTAGGCATATAACGCGTGGACTTGAGCGAGTGACGGACGCCTGCATATAGTAAATATTCGTCTTATTTTTTTACTACTTTTTAAACTTATTGTCCTGTAAAACATACTAGAACATTGTAATAAATAATCTCAAAAGAACATCAATAAGCGTCATTTTTAAAACCTTTCTCAAAGACTGATATTAACAATATTATATGCCTATATCCAAACTGTGCATTCTTGCTAACATATTTCTGAGGATTATCTTAACCAATTATACCCCACCCTTGCTATCGCTTTGAGCTTTTTTACTTATACCCTTAGGACTTCATTGTAATTAAAAAAATTATAAAGGTATGAAAAATGGTAAGCAGGTTGATGTGGTTTACACGCATTTGACAGCAAGACCTTTCAACGGATCACGTAGAATTCCCTGATAAAGAAGGTGAGACTCTGGCATTGATAGACTACTAAGGTGGTTCTCTTCTTAAATTGATATCAGGTCACAAGTGGTTATTAAAAACTTTTTTTTTTCAATTTTCGTTTATGCATATTTTAGGATAACATGTTCAGAATACATTTAGGTACAAGGATTTTGGTTTATGTAATGTATTCTGAACATATCCTAAAATATGCATAAACGAAAATTGGAAAAAAAAGTTTTGAGGCCACCGGTGGCCTTTCGACAGCCAAAGGGTTAATCAATAACTACACGTGTAGCTGGGTCAATGTGCCCAGTAGGGTGGTGTGATAGTTACGCATTCGGATTACAGCCAGTAATCGCAAGTCAAATTATGATATACCTACTTTCGCGAGCTTAAATCAAATGCTGAAGGCTAATAGGGTTAAGTACTCTCAATATGCTTTTTACCTCTCACACACATACGCTGAAAGACTACACCGATATTGTGAACAGTTCGATCGACTCTCTCGCGTTCCCTGACTGATTGCACTCGTTAAACCGTTACCCAAAATTATGAATCCAATAGACCTAAAAGATCTCAAGCCCATAAGCATTCTGCATTGCCTATAAAAAATTGCCGAGTAGAACTTTTGCCAGCAGTTGCCCAATACCTGGAAAAAAAAACTGCCTGAGCTACAATCAGGCTTTCGCAAAGACCGAAGTTGACAGCAGATAAGGGCTACTGTGCATTTGTTGTTCTGCTTTATTTTTTGCAGGCTTTCGACTGTATCAATGTTGATTTTTTTCTTTCAAAACTTATCACACCGCCAACTTCTAAACTCCGGGCTGAGTGCTTAATAATTAGTACTTAATACTGAGTTTCTTACAGAAAACCCAAATAGCACTTATTTCCCTACCCTGGAATCAAACCCGAGACCTTGTGCTCAGCAGTCGCGCTTGCGATTACTCGACCAAAGAGGCAGTCAAACCTGAGTATAATATAACACCATGAAAAATTACGTCACGTAATAACAGGGGCGTAGCTACCGCCGTATTTGCCGTATCAATTATACGGGGCCCCCGGGCCACGGGGGCCCCCAAAGTGTGTAAGGAAAAAGAATAAAAACTTTCTAATTTATTTTATTTTACAAATGACAAAATTCTATAAAGCAATTCCTTTTTTTCCCGCCTTAAGCGTGCGTTCAAAAGTTGGCAACACTACATCGTTATGGCGGGCTGCGGGACTTCCCCGTTTTACTTACTTCATCTTCAACTCAGCGGGGAATCCCCGGGAATCTTTCATCGATATCGCGATGTACGTGTACGTTGTTGTACTTTGCATTGGATGTTAAACCACGGAGTGCAGTGCACTGTTTATTTACGCGCTTTATATAAATGTGCATTACATTGTAATTCAGTACAAACAATATTGTTCTTCTGGTTTAGCAGTATTAGTAACGATTTGTAAAAGAAATGAGTGAAAGGAAAAGAGATTATCCCAGCGGCGCTGAGAAAAGAAAAATTAAACAGAAAAGGGACGAGGTTATAAAAAAAGTGCCCAAAATTTCTTCATTTTTTCAGAGACAAGATACTGTGAGTGATTTAGATTGGAAAGGTAAGTACCTACTACACTACTACCCAACCCATTTATTAGGGGCCCGTAGTGATAAACAAGGAAATCTTTTAATTTCGGTCTGTCCATCTGTCCGTCACAAAAAGTTGTCTCCCCCCTCGATTTTCACAATTATACTGTTTTTAGGGTTCCGTGCCTTGATTAAAAAAAACAAAATTCTAACTTATCTATAGGATCGATTTGTTTTGTTGTTTGTTTATCAGTCCGTATCGTATCGTTAATTGCGTGTTGAGAACTTCAGATGTGCAGACTCGCTTTCGGGTTCTCGTTTTGTATGGCCACTACACTACGCGCTGCGTTTAAATAGCACGCAGGTGTATAGTAATGCACGGACGGGCTGCAGGTGATTTTGTATCTACTAATAGGTACGAGCACAATCCGCGTAGAATCTGTGTGCGTCTGAACTGAACACTCTCTAACTGTGACCCTTAGTAACGTTATTTATTTATATATAACTCTTTTTAGTTTAGTATCAAAGCATTCGTATTTATTTTTTAACAATTACTCGTTTATTTTTAGATTCTTCTGAAGCATGTTCTTCGTCACATATCCATCCGGAAATAGAAGAAAGCCAAGCACATACTTTATCGGATGTCCATCCAGAAATCGAGGAACCCCAAGTCAACGATTCTGATATATCTGCAGATAATGCAGATTGTAATATAATTTCATCAGATAGAGGAAATTTTGGTGACAATTTAACTGAATGCGAACGAAAAATAATTTTTAAATTGGGTCCATTTAAACCACAAGGACCATTTCCAAAAGTTTCAGAAAATAACCGACCTTTTTCAGCTTATTATTATTCATATTTCAATCAGGCAGGCATAAAAATTATAAGACCATGGTTATGTTATTCTAACGTTTTAAACAAACCGTACTGTCACTTCTGTTGGTTATTAGCAGATCGTCAAAACAAATCGTACTCCTCTGCTTGGGTTAACGGTGTTTCGGTTAGAAGCAATTTCACACAAACTATTCTTGACCATGAAAAGTCACAGCAGCATATTAGTGCCTCACTCTCTTATAATAATTGGTTGCAAGGAAATACCATCGATACTCTATTGAAAAGTGAAATCGATAGTAAAATTGTATTCTGGAGAGATGTACTGCATCGTATTATTAATGTTATAATTACTTTAGTATCTTGTAATCTACCTTTGAGGGGGCATGATTCTGATTCTGGCAATTTTATGGCAATTTCACGTCTGCTATCTAACTATGATGCAACTTTAAAAGAACTTTTTCTAAAACCGAAAGGTGAAATAAATTATTTAAGCCCTACGATTCAAAACGAAATTATTAGTTTGCTTGGTACTAACGTTAGGAACAGTATTATCTCAGAAATTAAAAAAGCTCCATTTCTGACAATAATTCTGGATACAACACAAGACTTGTCAAAAATTGACCAACTATCTGTAGTTTTTCGATATATCTCGGTTACATAAAATGATGATAATGTGCCTAAAGAAATAAAAATCTGTGAGTCCTTTTTAGGATTCATAGCAGTAACCGATTGCAGTGCTGCAGGTCTGAAAACTGTCATTTTAAATTTGACTAAAGAATATGGAATTGATTTGACTAAATGTAGAGGACAGGGATACGATGGAGCAAATGTTATGTCGGGTGTGTATGGAGGATTACAAACCCTAATAAAAGAGCATGCTCCAAATGCCGATTATGTTCATTGTGCTGCGCACGCTTTAAACTTGGTTTTGAACGATGCTGCGAGACATGTTCGTGAAGTATCGACTTTTTTCGATAATTTAGAAAAAATATATACTTTTTTGGCAATAGTATAAAACGCTGGGCTATGCTAAGTGACGATTCATCTGAAAAATATTTGATTACCCTTAAAAAGGTATGTCCTACCAGATGGTCTTCTAGGAACGACGCTTTATTAGCAGTAAAGAAAAATTTTTTACTAATCATGAAAACTTTGTACCAACTAAATTTAATTTCAAATAAAAAAGATGAACGTGAAGAATGTAAAAGTATAATTAATATTTTAGAGAGTTTTGATTTCTTAGTGCTCGTTACATTTTTTTCTTCACTATTTGAAATTATTAATCCTGTTTCTAAAGCTCTACAGCATGATAATAATGACTTACAGAAATCTAGTATTTTATTAAGTAGTCTTTTAAATAGACTGTGCCAATTAAGAAATCAGAATTCATTTAATAGTTTGCTAAATGAATCCAAAGATTTAGCAAAAAAGTGGGGGTAACAACTGTTTTTAAAAACTGTAGGCGAAAGATAACGAAGCGTTTTTTTGATGAGTTATCACAAGATGAGAGAATTTCCGACCCGGAATCCTATTTCAAAGTCAATGTATACTATTGCTGTTTAGATATATTAATTTCTCAAACTAAAGAAAGATTTCAGAGCCTTTGCAACCTGAGTAGTATATTCGAAATATTACAACCGGAGAAACTCCTATCTTCTTCAAGCGAAGAGATATTAAACGCTTCCGGAAAACTGTCTGCTAAATACAGTAAAGACATCTCACTTAATCTTTGTGACCAATTAAAGGCTCTAAAAACATCCTTAAATTCTGAAATTAAAAAAAATTATTCCATTAAAGAACTCATTGAATTATTGCTAGTAAAATTCAATAGTCTTGCATCCAGTTTTCCCGAGGTAATCACAGCATGCTTTTTATTCTTGACCCTTCCAGTTACAACCGCAACGGCAGAAAGAAGTTTTTCAAAATTAAAACTAATAAAAAATTACTTAAGAACTTCGATGGGACAAGAACGGCTGTCAGACATCTCACTATTGTCCATAGAGGCATAAACTTTAGAAAAACTAAAATCATCATCAGCCATAAATTATTTAATAAATCAGTTTGCCGATAAAAAGGCAAGGAGAGTGAATATTTAAAATTCGATTTTTATTTGTAAAATGGGTAAATTATGTGATAAATAAATATTACTTCTCACAATATTTTTTTTCTTTTGTGAAAAATCTTTACCTCCATATAAGGGCCTCCAAAAAAATTTTTATACGGGGCCCCGACAAGGCACTCTACGCCACTGCGTAATAACAGAACAAGAGCGTGCAAATCTAAAATATTGAAATTACAAAATGGTAAATGGGACATGCAATCCGGTCTATTAATTATTGTTCTGTTTTAAGATTTACTTTGTGTGTTTTAACCCTTCCTTTTACGAAAAAAGACTTTTCCGAGTTAGGTCCAGCAAAATAGATGTAAACCTAATTGCTAATGAGTACGTCTCATAGAGCAAGAGTATTCATGTAAAAATTCATATAAATACGATATTACTTCGTTTTTAATTTTACTTGTAAACTTATCTAATTAAAATAAATACATTCCAATATTTTCAAATATTATCGACAAAATGAGCACTTTCAACAAAGTTACTTTCGAACGTACAGAACAATAGGTAAAGCTCTCATCGGGTGCAAAAATTGGGTGTAAGTAATTATATTTATTTTTTTAACTAAAATCGTGTATAGCCAATGTCTGCTAGAATTATTACGCCGGAAAAACGCCTTCGCATCAATGATGTAGTTTATTATAAATATATTCGCTTCGCATGGATTGTACTTACCTACTCATTGACGTATATACGCATTGTAGCAAAAATAATCTCCTCTCATGGAGTCCAGAACTTCTTCCTTGTGTGTCCTTAAATTTGCGTTGGTTCGTGCTCGAGTACTGTCCCATACGTGAACCATTTTGCCCCACCTCGACAAGCTCTCCTGGTCCGCTTTGGGTCACCCATTCCAAAAATCCAAGTAATTCGATCTTTCTGATTGTTAGGGGCGCCATTTCTAACATCATACCTTGTGTTCGGTATAGAGATGAGCGTCACTGGGCCAGGGCCGCGCTGACCTAAGACAGCGCCTGTGTGCAAAATCTATGAAGCGCCTATGAATTTTTCCACAGGCGTGAGTATTGTCTTGGGGTCTCCCAAGACAATACTCACGCCTGTGGTTTAACTTTACACTGTTTGTACCTACTCAATTATAAAGAATAATAATGTTGTAGTTTTACAAAAATATTTTTAATAATTTATTAACCTTTTCGCCGCCATGCACTTCTATAGAAGTTCGGGATTTTCGTGCCACCAGCGCCATAACTTCTATAGAAGTTGTTCATTTTAACTATCTTATTAAAATAAATTTACTGTGATTAAAAGCTTTGTTTCATTTTATTATTAAAGATAGCACTGTCTACTACCCTGTTTTTTATTTTTCTACACAAAATAAGCCCTAGTTTGTCCTAAAATCGGAAAAAACAGAAACTCCGAATTTTGTAACTTTCCTCAGAACGCCAATCACTTCATATCAAGTTGGCCAGTGATGTGCCGTGAAAGGTTGATTTCACCATTGAAATATTTATAAATACAGAAAGTTACGAATATCGAAAACAATTTGAGGTCAATAAAATATGAACTTAGTTATCTACTTCATTACAAAGGATAGTAGATGAATTTCGACCTTCAGGTAGATGCCGATACGTAATTATAAAGTTGTTACCAATTCTTGTCGATAGTTATTTTCCCATCTCTACAAAACAATTGGTCGACTATGCCCCTGTGCGCCACCGAGTGCCACGCACTTCTATAGAAGTTGGTCAGTGACGTCATAGGCGTGCGGCTGTCAAGGTCACTTTGGCACAGTGCAGCACAAAATCGGATTCGCGCGCACGCATCTTTCTTTCTTTCACTTAATAAATAGAAAAATGAGTGAAGAACTTGATTCCGACGAACTTCTTGAAATTTTGCAAGGTGTGGAATCGGACTCGGAGTATTTTGTGGAGAACATTGAACCAGAAGATAATTCTGAGGTATGTCTAACTGGATGATAATAATAATGTTTATTCATCAAAGAGTACGAATTCAATAAGTATGTAAAATGTTCGGTGAGCCCAGTATCTCCAGATGCACTGTAATTACAGTAGATTTAGGTACTGTTTTTGTACTCTATACACTATTATGGTAAATACAGTGTATGAAAGCACTGTAATTTTAACTTTTTTAGAAATTCTTTTCAAACCTAATTGCAATTCGTATAAAAATCATCTAAATGGATGAAACGTAACGTTATATTGTAGATATTATGATTTATGTACCTATTCTGTGCTTATATATACTTGGTCATATTATTCTGCGGAAAGGGGAATTACCTAGCAAACTGTGTCGCTATTTCTTAGTGAAATTATGTAGTTAGATTTTAGTTTCGTGTATGGCTTTCAATTTGAGGCGTTTACTTTTAGTTAGGTTATTATGCTTATGACTTCATCATGTTTGTTTAATTTTGTTGCGCTCACAGGTTCACTGTGCTCGTAGGGATAAACCGAAAACTATTTCTGAAAGTGATGAAGGCGGTGGTCTATCGACATCAAAAATAATGAAGAAAAGACAATACGCATTCAATTTAATAGTTAAAAATACTTAAAATTTGATAAAGTACCTAGTTACTGTAAAATATACTGTAGTTTAGGACATTATAATTTTACTTTACCAATCTGGAGACACTGGGTAAACCATATACCTAATAAGCGTTACTTGTAGTAGTGGTAACCTTACGGTTTGAGGAGATAAAAGTTCAGATAAAATAAAACATATTTCTCACAAATATGTTTTATTTTTCAATTCGAACAGCAAAATAAAACAAAAAAATGGTTTAGGTACGTTGAGCTTGTGTGCTTTATTATGATGGTGTGTGTGTAGGTACTAAGCTGTGGTCTATGGTCCCACGACTGCACTGCCCGTGTTCTCCACAGATAACCTATAATAACAGTAGTCAGAGAGCTTTCTCATAGGAGGGTTGCTAATTATACTTTTTGAATATACTTTTTACTTTAATATTACTCAATTTCCAATCTTTACTGGGATGCCTAAAATAAAAAAATATATGGATACTATATCGATACTCGATACTACTCGATAGGTACTTCTATGTTGAAACAGAACGCTATCGTATACGATAAAGTAAAAATAAAAAATATTCAAGGTGCAGTTTTGAATCTCCAAAAAAAATCATTAGACGATTATGTTAGTGATTCTCGACCCAAATCAAAAATAAATCTGTAATGACTTGCTTGTACGCGTTTTCATTTCGCAGAATAAATGGGCGGAGCCTCGTACTCTCACGTACACAGTGACACAACGCGCGTCAAATCGCAACAGAATGATGATTCTATTTTTTTGAATGGGTCTAAGAGTTATTCTGAAAAACAATAAAAATTAAAAAGCTAATATAATAATAGTATTATTGATTATTAGTCAGGTATTATATTTTCGTATGATTATTTACGAGTTTTATAAGAACCTGAAATCTTATGCAGATTTAAGACTGCACTTCGTTTAATAATGATCGAAACATTATAATAATGTAAGTGTGACAAACATGCAGTCCGGCAGATGCCAGACTTACCATGTTCCATAGAAAATAATTTATTATTTACTCACTATTTCCGCAATGTCAGCTTTCACTGAAATAGTTCTAAATCTCTAAAATCTAAAATGGTGAGAAAAGAGAAACAGAAGATCTATAAATCTAGTAAAAAATAAGTTGTTTGTTTATATGTATACAAGGTGCAGTTTTGGATCTGCAAAACATTTTAGGAGGTAATTATGTTAGTGATTCTCGACCCGAATCAACAATAAAATGGGCAGGTATTTTTTTTTCATTTTATTCTTATTTACGGAAATCGGTAAGTGTGAACTCCCCTTTTTAAAACGCGACCAATCTGTACGTGTCCTTAAACTGCGCTTTCACACACACAAACAAACGCAACCGACATTTCTTTCATAAATCCAAAGCACCAACCACCGCCCGCTCCCTCTCCCCCGCCACGCCCCCGCGGCCATCGCAAACGCATAAATCGGGTCAATTTATTAGTGTATTTGATGACGCCGGTATGTGCATACGCTTGCAAATTCCGCCCCTCAAGTGCGTGTCGTGTGCGGTCGGGATAGGTACCTACTACCTAGTTGTAAAAATGACGGACCAATACTCCAATGTAGAGTTGGTGGAGATGGTCCGCTTGTATGCCATCAGTGGAGACAATGTATCTGGAGCCATCGAAATGTTCGCGGAGTTATTCCCCAATCGGCAACGTCCCTCACACAGGGTAATGCTGGCTGCTACGCAGAGACTGCGCGATCATCGGCAGTTCGACGTTCCCCAACATGCTGAAGGTCGCGGCAACGAAGGCCTGCCTGTCGCCTTGCAGGAAGATATCCTGGAATTCTTCCGGCGAGAGCCACGTGCAAGCACGCGGGAGGCTGGTCGACGGTTTGGAGTGCACCACTCCACAGTGTGGCGGCTACTGCACAAAGAAATGCAGCATCCTTTTCATTACCGCAAGGTACAGGATCTCCACCAGGACTTTTATCTGTGGGGAGACGTTAAAAGATTGGTGTACACAGACAAAATCACCAGTGTTACCCAACTACGTGCAAAAGTGATCAGTGCTTTCGACACAATAAAAACGAATGTGTTTGTGTTACGTAAGCTGAAGGAATATCAGCAACGTCGTGCTAGACTGTGCCTGGAGTGTGACGGTGGAAACTTTGAACAATATCTCCAGGTAACATAAGTAGGTAATTTATTTATTTATTTGTACATAGACAATAATTTGTAAATACGATGTTAGCTAAATCAACTTGATTAGTGTAAATAAGTTGAATTAAATTTTTTAACTACGCCAAAAATACCTATCAGACAAAATGAATCACCTAAAATCCCTAACACATGGGTACCTACTTAACTAGCACAAATTATCTTGATGTATTTCTGTCGGTCCTCAGCCCGTTAAAAAGTGGGAAGGAAAATCTTAAATCAACCAATTTAATCAAATAAAAACCGTTCTTGGGGCTGAATTTACCTAAATAGCGCGCCGACTGCGCCGAGTACCTACATGCCTTATTATTATTATTATTAGATGCCTACCTAAGCCCCTGCACACGCTCGCGATCGTAGTTTCACAATTGTGCAACGGGAACTGCTTACGTGCTTTGTGAGGTTTATTTATGTTCGCCTATCATTTTATTCATCAGCTGATAGGTAACTAACGACGCCAACGTGATCTTTTTTTGGCGCAGTTGTATCTACTTTCTACTATTATTATTTATCGTAATAGCCCAGTGGTTAAGGCTTTCTCCTCTCATGCATGAGGTTGCGGGTTCGCAACTGAGCAAGTACCATTGTGTTATTTTTTTAATTCATAATGATGTAAGTACTTTTTAAATTTATCTAGGACATAATTGAAATCCCGTGTTTCGGTAAGCACTTAATTAATGCCTTTGGTTCGAATTGATTTGTAGATCTCGGACGGTCGTTAGGTACCACACGGGTCGGTACGGGTCAACGACCTTACAGCCCTGCCATATGGTCGTTGGTACGGGTAGTCGAAAGCCAGAAAGTCAGACAATTAGTCTAACAAATGGGTATCGTATTATCAAGTAACTGGTTTGTTGACGTCTGATACGCAGTCGCCCTACGTGATTCACTGGCACTCCATGTAGTGAGCTGCATACAGTTAAACTGAAAGCCGACCCTAACATAGGCTCGGCAGATTGGCCACGGCATTGTAATGATGCTTAAAAATGAGTTATTATTTAGCGAAATTTAAAACAATAATGTAGGTACATTGTGATTTTCAAATTCGAACTAGAACTTAGATGTAGTTCGAATATGACGAGCATCGCGGGGCCCCCCGTAACCATAGCAACGACCTTCATTCTAGTTTAACGTACGTCGTACGTGCCGCGTTCGTTTCACACGCACACAGTGACATGACGCGCGATACATCGCAATGGGTGATTCTGTTTTTTTGAAGAGGGTTATTAAGAGTGTTATTCTAAAAAACAATAAAATTGAAAAATCGAAAAGAAAAAGTATTATTGATTATTGACTTGGTATCGTATTGTTATATGATTATTTACGAGTCTCATAATAACCTCCTGAAATATTTTGCAGGTTCAAAACTGCACGTTGTATATATTTAACTTTAAATAAGGAATTTAAAAAAAAACTTTTAATATGTGCAAGTAAAACACAAAAAATCTTCTGAAAGAGAAAGAACACACGGCTACCAGCGTGACAGAATTTAAATATATACTTACTTTCCATTTCAAAAAACACTTTAAAAACAATTAAAAATTCTGCCACTTAGATACTGTAACGAATATGCATAGGTGTAGCTTTTGTGGCACGCACAAGAGGAGCCGGAGGAGGAGGTACAAGAGAGGCTTCCTCAGCAGCCGTTAACAAAGGTCTTCCTGGAGACACACCACGAGGGCCCGCGCCGCCAATTCCACCAACGCCGCCAAAGCCATTAACTTTTGCGGGACGGCTTGGCAGGCCACTCCAGGATCGTCTTCTCCTCCACGAAGTCTTCGTCGTACAGCAGGCTCTCAGCAAGGCGTCAGGGCAGCAGGCTCTCAGCAAGGAGTCAAGGCAGCAGGCTCTCAGCAAGGCGTCAGGGCAGCAGGCTCTCAGCAAGGAGTCAAGGCAGCAGGCTCTCAGCAAGGAGTCAAGGCAGCAGGCTCCCAGCAAGGAGTCAGGGTAGCGGGTACTGCACTTCCTCTTCGTCAAAAGTCGTCGAGAACTAAACTCTTCTAAAAACTGGTCTAAGACTGAACTCTCCGGAGATGGCCCCCAGCGCCTTTTATACCCAGCTCAGCGTTCAAAGTCCATTCCATTCTCATTCTGTACCAGAATTCAAATTGTAGAGTCCAAAATAGTCCATCTTGCCAGTTATTTGATCAGCCAGTTATATTCGAGCATAATTTATTAAACCTCTTCGATAAAATCTGAGAGTGTGTTTTAGAAATTTATAATTATAATTTAAAATGCCGTTAATCAGTAGACAACCACAATATAGTATACAATATTAAGCTAGTCCTATCGATAAAAGTGAATAACAATTATATAATAAAAGTATGAACAACCTTTTTAGTCTATTAGCCATTAAGTGACTACAAGAAGGAAAAATTACAGTTTGTCAGCCTTGACGTAAAAAATGTCATGACAAGAAAATATTTGTTTTGATGGATGAATTATGGATTATGATTACAAAGAAAACGTAAGTTATTTGGTATTTGTAATAACAAATACTATAATACCTACGGTAAAAAACGTTGACTGAAGTTATTAAAAAAACACAGGAATAAACAAAACTAGAAGAAAGAAAGACCATAGACCCCATCCCTGATCAGAATCGAATTCAACGTGCCCTCAGTGCCAATAACTTAATATGAAGTTAAAGAATGAGATCATGAAACAAATAGAGATTTACCCCATTCCTTATAGTTCTAATTGAGTTATGGATTTCTTTTCTTTGATACTCATAATTTATACTGTTTTTTCTTATTAAGGATACTGTGAAATAAAACAAATCTGGAAATATTTAATCAGTTTTTATTTATATTCGTAAAATCAACTTTAAATCTTAACTTTACGCGTACAAATCTTATTCATCGATATGACGATATCCCCATCACTACTGTTTACTGTATATTTAGTTATACATTTATAGCTTGGCGCTCGGCGAGGCATTGCGTTTTGTGTACGTTGGCGGCGAAAAGGTTAATGCTGGCATTACATCCGGCGCCCCTTCTGCCTTGGCGCCTGTGTGCACCGCACACTTCGCACATAGGGACGGCTCGGCCCTGCACTGGGCAGACGAACAAAAAACTTTTTCATCTAGAAAGATCACATTATCAAAATTTAAATAACGTCGTGCTACGCCTTAAGCAGGGTTATTGGTAGGTAAATCACTAACAACTTCGCAGGACTGTATTACCAACATCGTAAACAACAATTTGTATTCTTGACTGTTTAGTTAACATTTATCAAAAACAAACCTTCAAGATTCCCTCTGCTGCGGGCTGCCTTTTGTACTATCAGTTTACCTACATTACCTACTAGCGATCCGCTGCCTTTTGCACAAGTCATTGAAGTAGAACAAAAGTTGTTGTTTATGATGTTACTAACATAGTCTTGAGAGGTTGTTATTGTTTAACCAATAACCCTGCCTAGGCCTTTTAGCAGGAATACAATGGCGTAACTCATGTTCTCGCAGGCGTCGTCGTATTGTGCTCTGTTATGTGCCAAATTTGCGGACATACTCCTGGAGTTTATAAAACGATTGCTAATAACTCGCAGCAAACTATATGTACCTTCTACAGTTTTTCATAGATGACCAAGTTTGTTCGATGGAACGACAAAAAAAAAACTAACAACTGCTCGCGGCTTCGCGCGCATCTACAGATCTTTTCAGCGTAAGTAAAGGATCTCATGTCACTTACCAGCTTTTCGACTACCTCCACATAAAAAATCCCATCATTTTATTGCTCCGTTTTGATCATTCTTTCCATTAGTAAATGTTCTGTCAATAACCACATTTGCCCTTCTCTGTTTTAGGTATTTATTCCAAAGGTACATCGTGCTGGGCAGATGTTGATGGATTTCTAGTGAAAGCATTCTGTTGCAGTCTCTAGTCTAACCGGATGGATCTGAGTAACAGACCAACACAACCCAGTAGCTGGGTAACACCCATGGCCAGACTGGATTCAACTAATCTGGATTTTGACTACCCGTAATGATAGACTGACTGGACAGGTCCCCGCAAACCTGTGTGGTTCTTTCTTCAAAAGACCATTCCAGACACAATTTGCGTGGTTCTCAAAGATTATATTAAAGAATGTGAGAACAATGTGGGAAAACAACGAAACATGAGGGTTGAGGAGTTGGAATCGCGTCATAAAACGAATTTTAAATCGTTTGTAATGCGGGTTCCAACTCATCAATCGGCGATATTCCTGAAGCAGGAAGCAGGAATGCGACATGCGTGGTGTCTCTTCGTGTGAAGTAGCTTTTGTACAACTTTATTTTGTATTAGTTTATTTATAAGATTTTATCTTTGTTTTTTTTTTATGGGCCCCGTTGCCTGAAATAATTATCTTTTAAACTATGAACCGACTAATTCTATTAATATTTGGCAACTAATTTCGCCTAATTAACGACTAAATCTAGGTGTAGGTAATTTGATTTCAAATTCATGACAGTTGCCAAGCCAGGAAGCGCCACATATAAAATCTCTCAAGTACCAAAATAACAGAATCTTGTAGATGCATTTCCAAGTCTGAAGTTAAAACGACAATACAAGGGAACAAGAGAAAAGAATCATGAAGAAGTCTCTGCAAGGGAGAAATTAGTGTCAAGTATCAACACAATTTTGCACGCGAGAAATGCTGCGGACAGAAGCTAGGAATGAAGGATAGATGACTGTAATCGCTACAACATGATGTAATTTACCTAACCACCATTGTGATTTATCTATAATAATCGAGTCAAGACTACTTTACTAGAACAAAACAGAATATAATAAATGGAAAATATAGAAGGGAGCAAAACTATACAAAGATTGTAGTTTTCTGCCCGCGGTCCCGTGGGAATTCAGAGATACCAGTTGTGTTATTCCAGGATTTTTTTTTTCTTTATTGTACTGGGGACTTTTACGCACTGCGTATGACAGCCCTAGATCCTAAATCTGTTTAACCTTTTAACCTTTTAACCGCCTATGTCAGATTTTTTCGACTAATATTTTCGGGCACATTCCGCCTGAGGCGTATATATACGACAAAAATATCACAGCTCGTTTAATGTACTTTTTTATTTAATTACGCTGTATTCTATCAAAACGATGTTTATATTAGGTAAATAGATAATTAAGTAATCATTTAACAGTTTAATAAACTTTAATCTCTTAATCAGAAGTCCTAATTATATTGCACTGCTCTCTTTGTTGTAGGTATTTATTTTTCGATTCACTGTGCCGGGCGCTGGGGGCCCGACAAACTTAGGACTTCTGATTAAGAGATTAAAGTTTATTAAACTGTTAAATGATTACTTAATTATCTATTTACCTAATATAAACATCGTTTTGATAGAATACAGCGAAATTAAATAAAAAAGTACATTAAACGAGCTGTGATATTTTTGTCGTATATATACGACTCAGGCGGAATGGGCCCGAAAATATTTGTCGTAAAAACCCGACGTAGGCGGTTAAAAGGTTAAATACATTTACGTTAATCTAAGTTACATGGGACTGATGATGTCAACTATCTACTTATCAAACATTCAGATCCTTTCAGTTCAGTAGTTTTAGCCTGAAAGAGTAACAAACATCCACACACACATCGTCACAAACTTACGCATTTCTCACTCGCTGCGAATAGAACGAGTCCAAAAAAGGTTTATCCGATACCTGGGGTACTCAAAGGCAATTTAAATATTTCTCCTACCCTGATAAACTGGCCTACTACAAAATGAATACCCTGGAATCCCGAAGGGAGCTCTTGGATTTGAGATTCGCTTATATGCTGCTCAATAATAACATTGACTGCCCACAATATTGTTATATAAATTCAACTTTAGAGTACCCCGTAGCACCTCGCAAACCTATAACACCCTTAGCTCCACCTCTTCGCCGTAGTGTTTGGTGCTAATTCACCTGTATCCCGCATGTGCAAACTCATAAATGAACGCAGCAACCTGGCTGACGTCCACTCAGATTCAATATCCAAATTTCTCAAATTAATTAGGAGTTAATTAAGATATTTTATTTAGAAAGTCCTACGACTTTGCCCTACCTTTTCTGATTTTAAAATTATTTTATAGCCTGTAGCGCTCGCAAACGGTGTAACCTTTCAACCAGTGAAAACATTTTTAGAATGGGATAACTACTTCTAAAGAATACTCCCCTATTTACCAAATTGCAACCAAATTTGTCTGTTTATAATATTAGTATAGATTTCAGTACTTACATTTTTTTTTAACTATATTACCAAGAGCATTATTGTTTGTGGTGTTAGCCTGTAATTGGTTGTGCAGTTATATTTAAGACACTAATACATGTATGTTCCTATCTGTGTTATATCTATAACAACTGTTGGTGAACCTTAATTAAATAAATAAATAAAAATTTATAATATTAGCTTCAGCACGCGACTTCGTTCGCGTGGGGTTTCCCCGTGTAAATCATGATCCCGTTCGGATTCCGGAATAAAAAGCAGCCTGTGTTAGTCCAGGATGTGAATTATCTACTTACCTTATCTAATTTCATTCAGATCCGTTTGCGTGAAAGAAAACAAACATCTATGCATCCATCCTCACAAACCGTCCTGGAAGTTATTACCATGTGTTAACATAGGCTATTTTTTATCCCGGAAATAAGGATTTACGCGAGAATAGCCTCCCATACGAAATCGCGGCCCGCGGGCAGAAGCTATCCAACATTAAGTCGGAATTGTTATTTATATTTCAACATTATTGGAACTCAACGTTTTGAATGTGCCTACGTTTGTACAGCAAGGCCTCCACAATTATTTGTTAATAGTTTTTGACTAAGGTTGTTTTGTCATTTTTAGATATTTTATGCTTTTTTTCAGCACGGCCAGCATCCACATCGTCGGCCTAATTCGTTAACCTGCTAAGTCCTTTTTTGGGCAAAATTTACTTTTTACTCCAGTCAAATAGTTCAGTCTATTACTAACCGTAACGTGTAAAAAATAACGGCGATATTAGGCTTAAAAGTTGACAAATGCTATGCCCGAAAAACTGCTTTCTGACCACCGGCCAATCCCCACAACGCAAACCTGCTAAATCCTCTTGGGGCCTCAGTTTTTCATTGACAACTTTCCCAAACTCACGCGCCGTTTGCGTCGCGTTAGTTTTTTCGTGTTTTATTCAAATATTTAAGGATGTAAACAACTAATTAATAACTAATTTTTTAAAATTTAATATAAAAAATAAAGATGGTTTCTGTTTCATTTGGAATGAAGTAGAAGGTCGACTTAATGCTGAAGAATTTGCCTCCATTTGGGCAGACTTTTTAGAAAACAAAATAATACGTCCTGAAGTTAATGCTGATGATGGGAATAAAACAATCATAATTTACAGTGACAGTTGCACTTACCTAAATAGAAATTGTATTTTATCTAACGCTCTTATGAATATTGTCATGAGGTACAAGAATATAGCTATAGAACAAAAATTATTAGAGGTGGGTCACACCCAAATAGAAGCCGATTCAATGCATTCCGCTATAGAATGTCACCTAAAGAATAAAGTCCTAAATGTGCCAGCTGAATACATATCTATTGCTTAACATGCTCGTAAATGCCCGGTACCCTACTGTGTAACATATCTGGACCACACTTACTTCAAAAAATTCGACAAAATTCAATTTTATAAAAGTATTTGTTCAGGAAGATCCAAAGGGGATCTTAAGGTGACTGACATTCGTGCACTACGTTACGAAAGCACCGGATCAATTCTTTATAAAACTTGCTTTAAGGATGAACTGATGAAGGGCAAAGTTTACCACAAAGGCGATCTTTGCAATGTAATCCTTGCGAGATTACTGAACTATCTCAATTGCACCAGAACCGACGTAAAATATCTGCACGAAAATTTGAAGACTTGCAGCAAATAAAAAAGACCCTTCCCTCTGACTATCATAAATATTATGACGACTTGCCTCATGACTAGTATAAAAATAGCCAATTAGTACCTAGAAGTTAAGTATAGAGATTACGATTACAACTTAATATTTTAAGAAAGTTTCGCATTGATTTATAAATATTGTTATTCGTAAAAATGTTTCTGTCTTACTTTATTGTTAATACATAATAATTATTGACTGTACACATATAGATGTAAGACACTATTAAATGGCTGTTATTAATAATAATAAAATACTAAGGAGTACGACTACGTATCGTACTCCTTAGTATTTTATTATTATTAAATATGATTATTAAAATACCACAAAACCAATACACAATAATGTTTATTAAAACTATTAGGTACAGATTGTTTATGAAGAGTCTGTCTTAGATATTTTAACCCTGTTTCCTATTAAAGAACACTGATTGTTTAATTATTGTTTAAATAAATAAATAATAAAAATTTTGATTACTGATTGAATTCGTTTCACTGCACAATTAATTAATCTATACACAAGTCAAAAACTGCTAAGTCCTCAAGCAAATTGAAACTTCACCTCGAAATCTGCTAAATAATTGTTTTACTGAATTTTATAAAATGTGTACAAGTTATGCTACTAATAATATATTTAAAATGTCAAGAAAAAATATAGAAACCAACGGGATTTTCATAATTTTGATTGCTAATTGAATAACGATATTATTCAGTTTTTTCTCCGTCCTGTAAACTATGAAAAAATGGACTTAGCAGGTTAACGAATTAGGCCGACGACATCGATATATTATTTGTTATTACGAATTGACATTATCTGTTGCGACACATGTAACGTGTTAATAGAGTACAATCCTTGAGTTTAAGAAACTTTTTAATCCATACTAATATTATAAACTTGCTTTTGCCCGCGACTTCGTCCGCGTGGAATAGTTACTATATATAGATTTTGAAGCATTCTTCATTGGCGCTCCGCTCCTATTGGCCTTAGCGTAATGATATATAGCCTATAGCCTTTCTCTATAAATTGACTATTTAATTAAAAAATAACTTTTCAATTCGAACCAGTAGTTCCTGAGATTATCGCGTTCAAACAAACAAACAAACTCTTCAGCCTTATATTATTAGTATAGGTAGCTGTTGCCCGCGACGTCGACCACGTTTCCGTCGTTTTTCGTAAAAAAAAAGTAGCCTAGGTCCTTCCTCACGGTTCAGTGATTTTGATGTAACAGGCAGATTAACTTTCGTAATTTAGTAGGGAAATATAATATGTCAATCTATAATACTGTTGAAAAATATCGCAATACCGAACCGCACAATATTATTGTTAATACCTGTGCCCGCTACTCCGTCAGCGTGTAACTCCTTGTGTGTTATTAAGTTAATGTATCGGTAATATTGTTTAGATCACGTTCACATGAGGCTTAAGTAGGATAGAACGAAAATACTTCAGCGCAAAGCTTCCGGGTAAACTATGTTGAAAGTTGACCCGTCCGGCACGTGAACATAAAGATTTCTAGAGCTGCTAACCCGGGAAAGAGCGACGTACAACTGACCATGCGAGAAACAACTGACACCGAGATCTACTCCAGCAACACGAAAAGTCTGCTTGAGCCTTATTAATTGTCATTGCATAACACACCGATACTGGGAATTGCGTTCTTTTAAATTGGAATGGAAAATTATTTGGTATTATGGGAATTCTGGGAATAAAGGCGGTTTCTCCTGCACCGCAAGCTGTTAAAATTTGAGCCTCGATTATATTTTGTTGCAACTGGGTTACTTTTAGCCGAGTTCCATTGCAAAGTTGTGGAGGTTTTAAATTTCGGAGCAGAATAATAATCAGAAAGCTTCGAACTGCTAAGCTATAGGGAGTTACACGTGTTATTGTGAGTCAACCATAAAATATAGATATATGCTGTCGTGGGATATTTTTTATATAATTTTAAGGAGAACATTTCCGTCATAAATGATTTCTGTGTAGCTTTAACCATTAAGGTTGCACTCGCGACGGAAGCTTAAAAAATGGAGTAACTTCTCCCGTTTTCCCAACATTTCCCTTCACTGCTCTGCTCCTATTGATTGTAGCGTGATGAAAAGTATACTATGACCAGCTCAGGAGTATGAAAAATAATTGTACCAAGTTTCGTTAAAATCCGTCGAGTAGTTTTTGTTTCTATAACGGTTATACAGACAGACAGACAAATATTTTACTGATTGCATTTTTTGCATCAGTATCGATCCCTAATCACCCCCTGATAGTTATTTTGTAAATATATTTCATGTACAGAATTGACCTCTCTACAGATTTATTATAAGTATAGATGTGAAAGTAACTCTGTCTGTGTTACCTTTTCACGCCTAAACTGCTGAACCGATTTAGATGAAATTTGGCATGGGAATAGTTTAGGACCCGGGGAAGGACATAGGATATTTTTATCCCGATATTCCCACGGGATCGGGATTTACACGGGAAAAACTTCCCAGGCGAACGAAGTCGCGTAGTACTAGCTAGTACGTTATATATTTTTCATGTTACGATTGGCTGGCACGGGCCCCTTTTTTTGCATATATTTTCAAAAGTACAGAGGTACATTGAAAAAGAAACCGGTACATGTACTCGTAGAGGTGAGTACATTGCATTGGTGCACATCTGAAACGCAAATGCTGGGGGCTGCTGGGCAAACAGACATCTCCAGACACAAGCATAATTAGCTTAGTTGGAGGGGTTAACAAGATTGCTTAGTAATGTGAAATCTCACAGCATTGCTAGTTCTTTTAGAAAAGATGGCGAATTGCACATTAGAATAATTATTATAAGAAGGGTGTTAAAATAAAATACACAAATATCTTTTTATTAATCCTGAATTCTTCTTGCTTCTTGTCTTGATATATCTTGAGTATTCTTCTGTAGATGTGTGATTCTTCAGTGTATTAAGATGCTGTCTGTTTATCAATAGGTTTGTCATGGAGCTTTGAGTCTACCAATGCCAGACGGGGTTGCGGAAATATTTTAATAAATTAACGTGGCTCCGAAACGTAGAAGCTACTGAAGGAAATGGGTGGATAACTAACTATCACACCGGATAATAGCGATAATGTGGTCGAAGATGAAGGGTTTGAATGTTTATGGATGGAGAAGGAGCGGCCAAAGGAAATATGGGTAGATTGTGTGAGGAATTATATGAAAGAAACGGGAGTAAATGATGCTGTGACGTCTTATAGGGAAGAATGGAAGAAGAAAACGTGTTGCGCCGACCTCAAGTAAGGGCAAGAGAATAATGATAGTGTCCTAACAGAGTTCTAGCAATTAATTAGTCCTTTAAGGGGTGACGGGTAGTCAACCGTCTGGTAAGGACCAGGACCTGGTCGACGGCGCTTCGTGTTCCACGCGCGTCTCAAAGAGTAGTCAGCAGCACTGACGGGGACCGATAAGGTCATTGCCTTGCATCGAAGCGTCAATGGCTAAGGTTTCGGATTTGTGACCAAGACGTCGCGGGTTTTTACACTATTGCTGTGAAACCACTCCAGACACAAGCATATTTAGTTTAGTTGGATGGGGTTAACAAGATTGCTAGTAATGTGATGTCCGCAAATTTAATTCTCAGTTCAATGATAAAAATTGCTTGCTGGAGTTGCGGGAATGTTCCAATGAGATACGCTGCCCCGGATTACAAGGGCAACTGAAGGAACAGGGTGGGTTTTCAGTCAATCGCTCCACCCAGAGCAGGAGTAATTTGAGATTTTTCCACCGATAAAAAAGGGGTTGACGGCTTACGTAGGTTCGTGGCAGATTCTTCTTCATTACTATGTTTCTTCTTCATTACTGTTTCTTCTTCATTACTATGTTTCTTCTACATTACTATGTTTCTTCTTCAGTCTTCTCAGACAATTCTTCTTTCTTCCGCTACAAAAAGAAGAGATCTTTCGATCAGTCCGATTGTTTTTGACATTCCGTAAGAAACAGGGAACTATTTTTATTTTTTTTGGCGGCAACATCTTTTCTCTTTTTAACAAAACAAACTGAAAACATATCACAAGTTACTTTTTTCTTGTGTTACAAGATTGCCGCCGTCTTAGTAGCTTAGAAAATATATATTTTTTACCGCCATACTTTATTTTTTCAACGGCGCGACTTTAATTTTTTTAGTAAATGTTTCTTTTTTACAAGTCTGTTATCAATAATTATGAATAATATTAAATATATAGCTAATATGTACATTGTTTGCGACGCTCGTTCCATCGTATTTTTATTGCTTTGCAAGTATTTTCGGAAGCATTTTGACGTTGAGGAGAAACTTAATTTGACAGAGGTACCCTAAAATACAACAAAATGAAGCCACTGATAATTTAGACCTAAAAATATATATTACACTAAAATCCCTAAAATTTATTTTAAAAAGTCTCCAGTCAACTCTCACGTATTAGCGGTTTGTCTGATAACTGAAGCATAGACCAAACATACAAAGGCTTACGAAAGATTTGACGAACAGAGTTCTCCAAATAAAAACCTACCCTAATCTAAAGTCTATAAGCGTCAAAATTTCATTCATAAATCATGATTCCATATATCATTCATTCCCCAGTTTAGGTTCGAGGGAACGAGCGAGCGCTACTTATAACTAAGAACAAACATTAATTTTATTTACAAAAAGAATAAAATAAACTAAAACATCTAGCGATTAACAGCTATGATTAAATCTTGCAGCGCTTTCAAGCGTTCGCTTTCTGAGCTGAGTTATGGACTGAGATTTTCGGCCTTGTTTTATTTCTATATTAATATTATAAAATTTGTTTTTAAGTTTGTTTGTAGGGGGTAATCTCCGGAACTAATGAACCGATTCTAAGAATTTATTCATTGGTAGTAAGGTGTATTATTGGTGAGAGTGCAATAGGCGATAAATTATTGCGAAATCCAAGCGAAGTCGCAGGCGAAGTGCTAGTTTGTTATGTTGTTTGTAATTGACTATATTTATCGGCTGAATTAATTAAAAAAAACTGGCTATCCTGTAGACCAGTAGTAAAAATTACGATAAACGAGTTGTATGTCGTGCGTTCACATCTCACCGATACGCACAAAACATTTTGGGAATACTTTCATTGTGCGTACAGCTAAAGAGTTGAATTCCCTAACGGAGTCTGAGTTCCTGATAGCTATAACCTGGGGGTCTTTAAGCCAAGAGTGTATAGGTTACTTCAGGCATATTACTTTGCGTAATAGGGTATTTGCCTATAGTAGTAAAAAAGACGATATTTTGCATATAGTTAGTTTAGATGCCAGGACATTTCAACAACATTTTTATTTCTAAAAATAATTCCACCTTTTCTATATTTTCATAAATTAAAAATTATAATTTTTAATCTGTGTGTCACGTGACCGCAAACGCTAATCACGAAGTATGACGTCATTTTTCTCATAGCTGTCAAACGTGTCGACTTGGCATACAACGAGATATTAATTTTGTGTTGACAAACACATTCGTAGGTGTTCTTTTTGTGTTATTTTCGCAAAAAGGCACTACACAATATTGGTAATATACTTTTAAACTCATAATGAAAGAAAGACGACAGAAATCCTAACCTCAAAAACACTTTGTTGTTTGAGAAATATGACGTCATGCGACTTCGTGACAGCGATGGGTTTTTGGGCGGGAAAATATTTAATTAGAATTTTATTATGAAGTTTCACCCATGTGACCCAGTTATTTTTTACGAAAAACATTTTTTGTTGCTTAAAATTGATCAATAATTAAATCTAAACTATTTTTGAAAAATAGGCAAATACCCTATTACCATTACTCTCGAAACGGTGAAGGGAAACATCGTGAGGTAACCGACATGTTTCGCATTTTGAATCTTAACTTTTTCCAGTCAAGGCGTTAAATCCCATGTCCATAACTTAGCTTAACATTCTTACCATCCGCAGAGTAAATAACATTACATTAGTAAAACAAGACAAAAAAAAAACTCGAAACAAATCTACCTAAAGTACATATTTTGAAAAATATTTAAATATTTTGTAGACTTCGAAAACCTGTTTACACGTTTCCAGTATCAAGAAGAGCATAAAACTTTGACTAATAACTAAACTGTCTTTTCAGACGATGCTAGTATCTAAATTTATTTAGTTTAGTACTAAACTAAATAAAATGAACTATATTTAGTTCAGTGCTAAAATTTGTCCTGATAATATAAGGAACGTGTAAACGATTTTTAAATAAGTATATCAGTTCTAAATTTATTGCTCCAATGGCGTGCAAAAATTTTAATATTTCTCAAAATATGTCGCACTTAAAACTAATATAATTAAAAAAGACTAAAACTATATAATTTATTAATAAAAAATTAAGAATATGTAACATTATTTTAAGCTCCAATTTTCGATTGGAATTTAAGGACGAGAAAAACTGTATTGTGATAAAACGTTTTCAGTTAATTATTCTATCTAAATTAAACTAATATTATAAAGCGGAAAAGTTTGTTTGAACGCGTTAAATCTTCGAAAGTTCTGTGTGGATTTCGATGAAATTTGGTATGAAAGTAGCTCGAAGCTTGAGAAAGGTTATAGGCTATTTCTATCTATTCTAGTATATATAAAATACGGAGGTTATGTTTTTACCGTGATGAAGTCTACGGGAACGAAGCCCCGCGCAACTAATATTATATACTTTTCAAACTCGCTTTTATAATATACATGTAACATAATTAATGCACATACTGAAATAATTTTGTTCAGAATTTTTTACTTCATTTCACTTCAAACTTATTTTGTTTGTATTTATTTTTAACTCAACACAAATTAAAAGAAAAATAATAGAACTTCCTTGAAATATGTTTCATTTTCCTTTAATTTGTATTGAATAATGCAATTTGTATAAATCTGCACTTAAACTCTTATTCCTTTGACTTACGGTCCATTTTGGCTTGTCTTGACTGTGTGACTGTAATTTACGTTAATATAATATATTTAATATTTATTATTTTAGGGATAAAAAATTACCTTAATTAAATATCATAGAAATCTATTCAGTAAACGATTGTACGCAAACTAATTTCAGGGTGTGCATTAATTACGTTTTGTTTTGCATTGACTACAATAGTAAACCTATTATCGAAATATTTATTAGAAAATTAATTTTTAAATTTCGAAGAATTAAAAAAAATCGAAAGAAGAAAGTCGTATGACGTTCGTACATATAATTATTAGTAGCGCTGTATAGTATTTTACTTAAAAACGCTATCAACACAATCGATTTTTAGTATTTTCTATGTGTATTATAAAATATACACCTCTTGTTATGTGCCGTTAATATATATGAACTGCTACTTCAGCTAAAGCCTCTTAAGCATCTTAGTGGTATGTAGAAATAAACCAATACGACAATAATCCGCTTCTATTCCTAATATAACCCAACGATTTTATCCGATACAGTATGCAGCGTCCTTAACATACGCCTATATTCTTAATTGCCATAACAGACGCGTTAGAAAGTCAACGAAAATAATTTAATAATCAGTAAATCATTGATTAATATTATATTCCTAACAAAAAATAACTTCTTTAAGAAATACCGCTCCGCGGCTTTTTAGTTTGGAGAGCTAGATATAGTTTTATTTTATCAAGTAAAGCATTTTTATATTGAGTATTTTCTTCCAATTCATTTGTGGTACCTAGAGTCTTACCGGAGAGGTAATGCGTTATCCAGTCACTGGGTTGTTCGATCCATGTAAAATGGAGTAACTGCAATACTTATGATAGCCAATAGACAATTCTACCAGTCAAATATAAAAATAATTACCGTATATAGAATAAAACGATCGCGAGCTCTCCTCCTAACACTTTAGCCCCTATTCCTTTTCCATAGAACTCAAATTTCCGTAGCATACGTTTAAGGCTTTGGTCAAGTATTCTTGCGATCATAAGTTTCCAACATATTTGTGAGAACAAGGCCACCTATGGACATACATATATATATATATATAAAACCGTTTAACTACAAAAATGTATGTCTCTGAATAAATAAAGGAAAGTATTAAATTATCCGTACGAATCATCAATGAATTTGTAAATCGGAAAAACGTGGGAATTGAATCGTTTTCTGAAAAGAAAAAACGTAATAATAATTCAAATGTACTTTTGAACGCTATAGAATCCCGAAAATTTGGAACCGAATACTGAATTTGAACGTATTATAATAACACAAATATTTTGAGCTCCGCTATGCAGAAAGCGTAGCGATTCACGACAATTTACAGATTTTCCGCTACCGCTCCCGCTCAGCTTTCTGCATAGCATTGCCTTACCCACGTTGGTGATCAAGAGCTAAGCGCACAAAACGTTTTGAGATTAGTTTCATTGTTCGTGCAGCTAAGGAGTGAAATTCCCTACCTAAGCCTATATTTCCTGATAGCTATAATCTGGGAGTCAAGATTGAATAGGTTACTTCTAGGCAAGCATGCTTCGACCACAAATCAACGCTTACCGTCAGGTGAGATGGTGGTTAAATGCGAGTCTATCGACAATAATGAATTATATCTCCAGGAACCAACGAATAAACTTCGCTCTTGGTTTTCAATTGGGTTATGTATGTCTTAACTCTGTCTGTCTGTATGTGGTAACTTCAGCTAAAGCGATTACCAACACTAATAATGTCTATAATTGCCGACTAATTCTGGCTTTTGAACTTTACATCTCCGAGCCTCTTTGGCGGGAAGACTTGTTTTTTACACTTTATATAAGCGCTTTCGAAAGCCTATTTTTATCCTATTACCTATAATTTTTTTTGGAATATGTTTTGTTGGGGGTTTTGTTTACTGATTTTTGTTGTTTTAAATAGTGTGAATAATACATGCAAGTTTTCAGTGGATGGGTTGAACATACATTTTATACCGAATGATCTCAGAGCCTTGTCGAATCGTTCCAGCATTTATTTCGGGATTTCAGGTTACTAAAGACATAAATACCTGCCGAGATAGGCAGCAATTAATTACTTTTAATATTATTTAATAGTTTCATTGTGCATACAGCTAAGGAGTGGAATTCCCTGCCAGAGTCTCTGTTTTCTGATAAAATTACTTCTAGATAAGCTTGCTCTGATGTTGACCAAATTATAGCTTTGCAAAAGATCAGATTATGTGTGGAAAAAAAAGCTATAGAATCTACGAATAGATTGGATCCATTTTTTTCCAGTCAATATACTCAATGTGGTTTACCCAACTGCGCAGCGCAAAGGAGGGTAATGTGTTTATCAGTCTATGTATTTTATTTAACTTTTGTCTATCTAATTACAGTCCACAAGAATGTATTATCCACATTATTAAAAATATACAAAAATCGGTTAAAAAACCTAATTTATCGCTTGTTTTAAAGTCTATTTGGTGTTTGAAGAGTTAAAGCAGTATTTTATACTAATTATAAATAACTTACGTAGTTCTATCATTCAAAAAAGGACATGTGGACGCAGCGTACGTTTTATAGGGGAATTTGTAATAATGAAATAAGAATGACTTTCCAATGCATGGTTTAATGCAGTTGGTGAGAAAAACCGTTATAATGTCTTTTGCGAACGTATTTCTAAGTAACTGGTGTTGAATCCTGACTTTGCTTCATGTAAAAATTTTGCGTTCCATCATCGGACTACAAGACGAACGGCGATGCGCCATCGTTACATGGTGGATATCCCACCCATATGCACAAAGCGTTTAGGGAATAATTTTATTATGCGTACAGCTAAGGAGAGGAATTACTTGCCGGTCTATGTTTCCTGATAGCTATAGCCTGGGAGTCTTTAAGTCAAGGATGAATAGGTTACTTCTAGGCGAGCTTTCTTCATCTTCGACCACATCATCGCTTACCATCAGGTGAAATAGTGGTCAAACGAAAGCCTGTCAACTAAAAAAAATTTCGATCGCGAAAATACGTTTCTTAAAGATCATTGGTGACTTTTGTCCGCCTATTGAAAATTGCGAATTGGAATCAAGAATCGCTTTACTAAGAGCAGTGAAGGCCTTGTAGTTACGGGTACAACATACGAATTATAGTTAATGGGATCGAACCCATGCAGGCGCATTACTTTGTGTAATTATATCATTACCACTGCAAAACGATGAAGGAAAATATCGTGACGAAGCCGGTATGTCCTAGAAACGAAAAGTTCGAAGACGTGTCATCCAACAATCCGCACTAGACCGCGTGGTGGAGTACGGATACAGACTATTCGCTCTCATAGAAAGGAGGCAGACATGTTAAGTTATATAGACAAATCGTTTAAATTGTTACATAGATAAGGCCCATAATTACCATTTGTATGTGAAGAAAATAAAGGCGTAAACTTACTCCTAACGCCAAAGACTAGGATGTGTTACTATTTTAATGTTTCAGTTTATAGTTATTACGCGTCTAAAGTATTCGTAAGGATATAAAAACAAAACTAGGCGTGTAATACGCCAAAAAACAGTATGCTACGCATTAGTTTAGTTTATATATGAGATATAAGTCTATGGCTGACTTTTAGTAGCACTAATGACCTGGGGCCATATCATGACGTGTTAAAACTTGAGTCGTTCCAGCGAGAAAGAGGGATGAAGCTATGCACGCTATATAATTCTTAAGATTAAAATATCTTCACGAATTGAAAGCGAAAAACTCGGTAGCTTTTCAGAAATTCACGACATATAAATATTGTTCAGGTAAAACATACACACAACACGCAAACCAAACCCATCTAGTTGGAGTTTGGGTTGCATGTTGCATTATCACGAAATATTGCCTTAATAGTTTTTTCTTAATACATTTTTGTTGAGGTAACCAAGTCATTAGCGTCACTATTAAGTGCGCGTGAGGGTCGAAACACACAGAGCGAAGCTGACGCATAGGTTCGCTGTTAAAAAGCATATACTCCAAAGTATTTCACACAAACCCACAAGTCTATATACATGTAAATGAATCAACTGATTTTAATTATCTTGATACGCATTCGCAAGTAACCTAATTACATATGTCGATAAAGTTATTAACAACAGTTTAGAAACGACGAACACGCGATCGGCGATCTTCGGAATCGTTCGTATGGGGTTCGTACGTCATTCAAACGCTACCAACTAGCCCGACTATACCGAAACGAACTCGCTACGCGATCGGCAATCTTCGGAAACACTCGTGTGCGGTTCGTACGTCTTTCAAACGCTACCAACTAAACTGACTATACCGAAACGAACTCGCTACGCGATCGGCAATCTTCGGAAGCGCTCATATACACGAACGCAAAGAAAGCGCCATTTTGGTTATTCCTTTGTACGGTACGTAGTTTTGCTCAGTGTGTTTCGCCTCTATGCCAATGTAAATAAGGGTCATTATGTCTAAAGTGTCTGTTACAACAGCGTGCAGCGCGCGGCCGGTGCGTCGCGCTAGGCGTACGAGCGTCAACGTCTCCAGGAGCGATCTTCATCAGCGTCTTCCTCTTCTTCCTCGTCAAAACGGAGAAGGGTGTCTTCAGGGAGTTCTGCTGGCGTCTGTTGGAGAATTAAATAGATTAGGTTAGTTCTAGAGAATGTTAAGCCGGGTCCGCTACGCCAATTTTCTAACAAAACATGTTATCAAAACAAGTTACCAAAACATGTTAGCAAAACCGCCAGTCCGCTGCGCCAATTGTTGTAATGTTTTTGTTTAATTTCAAAAATGAGTTCCGACGAAGAAGACGTGGAAGCTGTTATAGCAATATTAGATTTAGTTCTCCAAAGAAGAAACAGAAATAGATTCTGGGTCCGACCCTACATGCAACCTCGTTCGTTCAATATAATTATCAAGAACTGAAAATTGAAGATAGGTTCGGTATAAAAATTGTTTTAGATGTTCAGAAAGTGATTATCAAGAGCTGTTATCATTAATTTTGCCAGATATAAGAGAAGAAATCAAAGTAGGTATTAAAAACAAAGTATTTTCTTTATTACACTTCATCACAAACCAAAGAGAATTGTCATACACAATCAACACACTTCGAACGATTCCGTCTTCCTTTAGTGAGCGCGAACACAAAATGCGTCACTTTCCCTCCCCGCAGTCGAACGTGGGGGATGTTATCCATTCGTCTCGGCAAACATGTTATTGTGTTTTTGCTAACAAAACTGTTAGGCCACGCCTATATTCGGTTAGCAAACAATGTTATACTGTTTGCAAACACGAAAACACGTTGCAGCGGACCCGGCTTTAGGGTCGGTTTCGTTTAATCAGATGATAAGTATATGTGTTTTACATGGAGCGACCTAGAGAGACAGGCTAGAGCAGTGTCAGATTTACTGGCTTCTGACTTCCCGTTAAGACTGTCAAGGATATTGAATGGGGTATCACAAAGCCAACTTAACTGCGAGCTATTACTGAGAAGTAAACCAATAGCATTATTTGACCGACCCTCGTGCTTAGCAGTCACGCTTGCGACCACTCGACTAAAAGACAGTTTCGGGTATTACAGCTGCTTCGATCCTAACATAGTTGAGAAAAGGTAGATTTATTATTTATTTTATTGTTGAAAGGCTTGCGATTGACCACCATTTAATTCATGTTGTGTTTTTTTTTTTTTTCATGTTTTTGGCATAAAAATGTAACCTATTGTTGGGAACAAACTGGCTCCTGTAATACAGTAAATACTAGCGCATGAGCCAGGGAATTCTTGAATGTATTACAAAGAAACGGTCAATAATAGATTATGATGTTAAGCGATGATGTGGTTGAAGATGAAGCACGCTTGCCCAGAAGTAACTAGTCACTCTTGACTTAAAGACCCCCAGGTTATAGCTATCAGGACACAGGCTCCGGCAGAAAATTCTAGTCTTTAGCTGTACGCACAACGAAACTATTCCCTATTACTTACCATAGTTACTTCGTCCTTTTCATCTCTTGCTTCACCGTTGCGCGCGGGACGTGTATCTACTGCGGGTCGCGGTGTATTGTTCGTGGTCGCGTTCGTATTAGCCGTCCACGTTATCTGTAACACAAATTACAAAATATTTTAGCAATTTTTTAAGTGTAATGGATAAGGTGTCGACACAAGCGTATTTAGCTTAGTTGGAGGGGTTAACAAGGTTGCTAGTAATGTGAATTCTACCCGCATTAAAAAAAAAAACAATCAATTTATTTCAGTCAAACTTAGCTACCTATACAAATAAAATATAGTCTTCCTGACCGCTTCGGCAACGGCGGCCAATATTGGCGGAGAATAGCCATCTGTGAAGGAGATACTATAGTTCACAAGTACACAAATGTTATCTTCATAGTTGTATTTTTCTTGTATACAACGTGTAACGGAAACCCCATATCTATCCAAAAGGGCTGAAGACAACTGGTATGGAGTCTCTATGCACAGTTTCAGCACAAAATAACTGACTCAAAGAATTGATACCAAATTATTGGTTTCCAATAACACGATAATTCTCTTCGTTCTTCTTAATTTGAAAAATTCGGTCTCTGGTATCAGTGTATTGGAATTTGTAACAAGTTCAAGTTCTACCCACGTAGACTTAGGATTACAAACCCTTGCCATATTGTTTGTTATCATCCAAAGAAGCCATGCACTTGGTATGTATATACCCTTTAAATTACACGTTGTATAACTTATTATTAAATGTATATTCAACAAAATGTAAATTGTTAAGGAATAAATAAATGAATGAATGAATGAAAAGTGCGCTCTCTGTTCCTTTACCCCCATAGCCCCATGGGACGGCAATATGACACGATCGGAAAGAGATCAGGCGTAGGACCAACATAATATTTAAACCATCGATTGAATGTTGATGGATAGAGAAGCAGAGGAAGACCAAAGAAAAGATGGACGGATTGTGTGAGGAATGACATTGTTACGCCAGTCGCTTAGTGAATTACGTCGAGAAACTTCGACAGAAGTCTAGAATGTTTGAGACACTAACGCCATCTAGCGGCGAGTAACAGTACTGTGTATCTCAAGTAGCTTCTGGAGTATTCTTGGTAGTATAAACAGTGAGTCGATTTTACAAGAATGTTCTAGAGCTCATAGACCGGGGTATAAATAGATTGTAAAGGGACGCAGAGAGTCAGTCTTATTACGAGGCGAATACGCGATACAATCGAAGCTATACAAGTGAATTTCAGTGCGATTTAAGTATTATGTGACAAGTGTTGTGGTGCGAATAATTGTGTTAAATTTTTATTTTGTGTTTAATTAATTAAAGTTTTGATTTTGGTTTAATTGGCGTTAATTATTTCTATCCCGAACTGGGATAAGGGCAGGGAGATGATGATCTGTCTCCTTTAATTTTTGTCTATCCAAAGGTTGTCTGCAAGAGATCCCCTGTTCAATAAGACCGCCCATTGTACACTAGTTTGAATTTTTGTATCCATAGAAGTATTGTGAGGTGTACAATAAAGTATATAATAATAATAAATAAATAGATTACTAATATTATAAATACGAAAGTTTTTGAGAATGGATGTATGGATGTTTGTTACTCTTTCACGCAATAACAACGGAACGGATCCGAATGAAATTTGGTAAGTAGATAGTTGACATCCTGGAATAACACACCGGTTATTTTTTATCCTGGAATAATACTCAGGATACTTTTTATCCCGGAATTACCACGGGATCGTGGACAACCCTCGAGTAGAGAAGGACAAGTCGCAGGCAGAAATTAGTCTGTAATAATTCTAGAAACTCACCGATAGTGTCCTATCGTTGTAATGCTTGCCATTCGCGGCCGCATGCTCGGCGTGTATTCTGCACTTGTATTGGAGAACCAACTGCGGCACTGAGAGTTCCACCTCTTTGCTAATCACTTCACCATATTGCTGGAAAAATAATTGTATTGTTAAATACAGGATTATTGTTAAAACACTAACAATCTTTCAGGACTGTATTACTAACTTTGTTCTATGACTTTTTGTAAAACATAATACATTTTATTAAACACATTTACCAAAAACAAACCTTCAAGATCCCCTCCACTGTCTAGTGTACTCTCGATTTACCTACATTACTAGCACTCCGCTGTCTTTTGTACTTTGGGTTTACCTACATTACCAGTGTTTTTTTTTGCTGCGCATACTGTAACATTTAGAGCGTTCAATTGAAACATTTACATTTTTGTATGAAAATTTTATGAATTAAAATATGATTAACTATTATAAGTCATAGAACAAAACTCTGTTTAAGCATAGAGAGAGAGAGAAACAGAGCAGTCGTGGCCCAGTGTTAACGAGCCCGACTTGCGTGTTCCAGGTCATGTATTCGAACCCGCTCAGGCACATTATATAATTTATGTGTAATTTTCAAATGTTACACTGGTAAACTTTTACCCTGAAGGTAAGAAGAAATTTTATTGAATCAATGTAAAATAAATTGTACCTAATAATGTGCTAATAATACCATACAGTTGTATAAAAACATGTTTTATTATCTTCTTTCTATGAGTGACAGAGTGGTAATTGCTGATAATATAGCTCGCGTTTGACCACCATCTTACCTGATGGTAAGCGGTGATGTGGTCGAAAATGAAGCATGCTTGCCTAGAAGTAACCTATTCACTCTTGAAATAAAGAGGGGGAGAAACCTGGGGGAGGTTATAGCTATCAGGAAACACAGACTCCGGCAAGGAATTCCACTCCTTAGCCGTACGCACAATGAAAGTATTCCCGAAACGTTTTGTGCGTATGGGTGGGATGTCCACCATGTATTGATGAAACTTACGGAGAAATGCGCCAGAAGAGATTCTAATTCGTCTGCCTCGAATCCGGAGATGAGTAGCGCTCGAGGCCGATGGTCCACTGATTGATTGACGCTGAACATCTTGTTGGTAATGCCACCGCGAGTAAAGCGGGTCGGAGTGTTGAATCTACCTCCCCTGTGGATAATACAATCAGAACTTATGTTATACACGTTTTAAATAAGATCAGGAACGTTAATGACCGCTATCTGACAAATGTCATTCGAAAAGTACAGCTTGCAAAGAAAACTAAGAAAGTTCATTCGATGATTTTTCGCCCCGAAATAAAAGGCATGTTCTAATGGCTGTCGTGTCGGGCCTGTGATCGAGATGATACACCGAATGCAATTTATTACTTATAGTCGGGAATTAAACCCAACTTCTGCAAACAAAGACAGCATAAACCATTAAAAAAACTTTATAAAAGTCTATTAAATATACTTTAAGTTTCTAATCATCTCACCTAAGTTTCCGCTTCACAATACGATAGCTTGAAAGGTAATGACATCATATTAGTGGCGAACATCATTTAACCGTTTGGTTAAAAAACAACATAAATACATTTATAAATGACATTGGCCAATAGACTTTTTGATGCAGATAAAACAATGTTATTTCATAAAGGACTTTAAGTCTGTCAGCTCTAGATTTTGACAAGGTTCTAGGATTTCATCGTCTTTGCATATTTCATGACTTTGTATCAAGTGAACCATTTATGGCTGTAGCGCATCAGGAAGGTATTTTTTTATTATTGATGAGTTCACTCTTGAACTCGATTTCGCCTGATGGTAAGCAATAGATGAGGTCTACGATGGAACGAGAAAGCCCAGAAGGGGCCAATAACGAAGTGTGTGTGCGAAATTGGGTGTGAGTGTTTGTTGAAGCTGGCGTCGATTGTTATTATGCAGACATAAGAAATCGATGCGTACCCCTGGTGCGCCGTGTTCGGGCCAGCCCTAAAGCCGGGTCCGCTGCGACGTGTTTTCGTGTTTGCAAACAGTATAACATTGTTTGCTAACAGAATACAGGCGTGGCCTAACAGTTTTGTTAGCAAAAACACAATAACATGTTTGCCGAGACGAATGGATAACATCCCCCGCGTTCGCCTGCGGGGAGGGAAAGTGACGCATTTTGTGTTCGCGCTCACTATCCCTATTTTTTAATTTCAGAGACAGAATTGCCACACCTAATCTCATGTCAGGAGGAATCACATCGTTCCTCCACGTTGTTTTCTTATCTATATCTGGTAAAATTAATGATAACAGCTCTTGATAATCACTTTCTGAACATCTAAAACTAAACAAAAACATTACAACAACAGGCGCAGCGGACGGGCGGTTTTACTAACATGTTTTGTTAGAAAATTGGCGCAGCGGACCCGGCTTAACATGATCCTACGTTGTGGAGCAAGCAGACACGACTGTGTGTTCGTGAATCGCTGCTGCAAGCTCTCCACGTCAGTGTTGAGCTTGTAGCTTCTATTCGCGAACCAACCTTGTAATTTAGGTTAAGTACTAACATAGGACTAGATAAGGAATTTTGTTACTAAACAATTGAGTTTTGTTACTAACCAATTGAGTTTTGTTACTAATCATTTGAATTTTGTTACTTGGAATAAATGAATTGAAAAAAATATTGTAATAATTAGTGTAGTGTCAAATGCTCAGTATATTTACCTGGTATGTGGCCTTCTCATCATGTTATGTGAGGGGAACTGGATCGCCATCTGTCTGCGTAGTTCTGCGATCTTCTTCGTTAGCTCTGTGACGTCTTGACCTTCCTGTTAAGTACAAAATAATTAATAATAAATGTCGCTAATAGTCGAAATTCTGCCATAATTAAAATAACGTCAATTGTATTATGATTATGAAAGTTAGAATACCGGCCAAGTGCGAGTCGGACTCGCGCACGAAGGATTCCGTACTATTATCTATAAAAAATGCCAAAAAATCACGTTTGTTGTATGGGAGCCACCCTTAAATACTTATTTTATTATTTCTTGTTATAGCGGCAACAGAAATACATCATCTGTGGAAATTTCAACTGTCTAGATATTACGGTTCATGAGATACAGCCAGGTGACAAGACAGACAGCGGAGCTTTAGTAATAGGGACCCGTTTTTATCCTTTGGGTACGGAACCCTAAAAATAGCTTTCAGCATTCTTTCTCCATTTAAACTATGAACTGTGCCAAGTTTCATATAGTCATTAATTAATTAATACGACAAAACATCCACCGACAATAATCAATTCATCCGTGATCATGGCGCTTGCAACAGTGCCGAAATATCGGAAATGGAAACAATAAATACACATGGTAAATAAGCCGTTTTAAGTTCTAATTCTATTCATCATCTTCTGCTTAACCTTTTCTAAATTACGGCACGGTCGAATTGCGATCTGACCCGGTGCATCAGAGCACTAGTGTTTTGCATAGAGGCTGGCTATCTGACCTCCACAAAGAAGCTGGATAACAAAATACTCCTTGGCAAGACTGGTATCAAATTTTCTTGCTTTTGACAGACGTTACGACTGTAAAAGACAGCCGGGACCAAAGCATGCTTTCTGAGGCACGTAGAAACCTTGGATATCCAAGGTTACGATGGACACTCATCCACAGACTGGGTTGGTATACCCGTGCTCTTATTTTAGCCACGAGCTGTTTAACACATTGAACGCCAAGAAAAAATGCATCGTCCCTTTCAGGCCGCGTCGGTCAGTGATGGCCGACAACTAGACTTGCCGTTCGGGCCGCTCGGTCATTGATGGCCGACAACTAGACTTGCCGTTCGGGCCGCGTCGGTCAGTGCTGGCCGACAACTAGACTTGCCGTTCGGGCCGCGTCGGTCAGTGCTAGCCGACAACTAGACTTGCCGTTCGGGCCGCGTCGGTCAGTGCTGGCCGACAACTAGACTTGCCGTTCGGGCCGCGTCGGTCAGTGATGGCCGACAACTAGACTTGCCGTTCGGTCCGCGTCGGTCAGTGATGGCCGACAACTAGACTTGCCGTTCGGTCCGCGTCGGTCAGTGCTGGCCGACAGCTAGACTTCCCGTTCAGGCCGCGTCGGTCAGTGATGGCCGACAACTAGACTTGCCGTTCGGGCCGCGTCGGTCAGTGCTGGCCGACAACTAGACTTGCCGTTCGGGCCGCGTCGGTCAGTGATGGCCGACAACTAGACTTGTCGATCGGGCCGCGTCGGTCAGTGATGGCCGACAACTAGACTTGCCGTTCGGGCCGCGTCGGTCAGTGCTGGCCGACAGCTAGACTTCCCGTTCAGGCCGCGTCGGTCAGTGATGGCCGACAACTGGACTTGCCGTTCGGTCCGCGTCGGTCAGTGATGGCCGACAACTAGACTTGCCGTTCGGGCCGCGTCGGTCAGTGCTGGCCGACAACTAGACTTGCCGTTCAGGCCGCGTCGGTCAGTGATGGCCGACAACTAGACTTGCCGTTCGGGCCGCGTCGGTCAGTGCAGCCCGGCGTTTAATATCTCCATAATTAATTAATTAATGACTAAAGTTGACTTTTGTTAATGAAAACATACATTTGGAAATTAAATATAAGTATCAATTTTTTTTTTGAGGTTTGCTTCCCGTCAAACCAACAATTAAAAAACATTTGGTCTAAATTTGGATAGAACTGTGATTTTTGCTTGGCCTAAAGGAAAAGCTCACTGTCGGTCAGCACTGACCGCGTTGGCATTCAACGTGTTAATAATAATCAATAGGAAATATAATAAGTTCTATTAATTTTAAGCGTCAATAACCTAATGGCTAAGGTGTCGGCCTTGTGATCGGAAGGTTGCCGATTCGAGCCCCACCCATTACACTATCGCTGTGAACCCACTCCAAACACAAGGATATTTAGCCTAGTTGGAGGGGTTAACAAGATTGATAGTAATATGAATTCTACCCACATTGCTAGATCTCTATATAAAAAAAGTTTGTTCTTTTATCACATACCTGTTGCTTAGTGAAAAGGTCCAACTCAGCATCCAAAATCTCTTTCTGTGCTTCTTCTTTTGTCTTCGGTTTCTTAGCCTGCTAACAAAAGTATTTAAGCCCAGTTAAAGCTATGTACAAGGCTTTTGAGTACATGAAACATGTAGGTATGTGTCATGGTCTGGAGTTCTTTTCTCGTTCTTGAAAAGTTTTGTAAAGAGCAAAGCAGAGAATTTTTTGGCAATGTTGAATAAAAACGTTTTTACAACGTTGATAAAAGCTAAAGGCATTAAATTAAACCAATAATACGTGCTTACGGTTAATAAGAACTTAAAAACCGGTCAAGTGCGTGTCGGGCCACGCGCAGTGTAGGGTTCCGTAGTTTTTATAACAGCCAAGTGCGTGTCGTATTCGCTGACTGATCGTTTCGTACCATGCTCTAACTAAAAGCCAAACATGACTACCTAACTAATTTGACTTCCTATACAAATCCTCACCTGATCCGACAATTTTGCACGGAAAGTTTCAATTTTTTGTTAGAGGTTTGTATAAAACTTGTCATAGCCGGTGTTTTGAATTTAAATACGAACACAGAGCTACACTACTCAATCGTCACAAGAAGCTAGCACGATACAACTGGCGCTTAGCGCCATCTATCGACATTTCTATAGAGTTGTTCGAAATTTTCGAGTCAAATACAATTGGTCGACTATTACTCGTAAACTTGTAAAGCCCACTTAAGTGTGATAGTTTTCCTTTAAATTTCGTTATATACAGGTACTACTGCCGTGACATTTGAATTTCTAACTATAACCGTTTAGTTGATAGTGGGGGGGGACACTTGACTCTAACGAAAATTGGTACTTTAAAGATTGATAAGTCACGAACGGTTTACTTAATCAAAAAACGGTCTTACCAAACCCCTAATATTTTTGAAAGACCTATCCAACGATATCCCACACTATGGGAAGAACGAAAAAAAATAATTATCATCCCACTTTACATGTATGGGAGGTACCCTAAATAATTGTTTTTTTCAAAATATTATTTTACCACTTTTTTGGCGTCATTAACGTGTATACTCATGCCAAAGAACAACTTTCTAGTACCAATAGTTTTTGAGCTAAACCGCGGACAGACGGACAGACAGACGGACATGGCGAAACTTCGAAACATTTTACTTTGATTATTCAGCTTTTTAGGGTTCCTTGTTGACTACGGAACCCTAAAAAGCTGAATAATCAAAGTAAAATGTAAACACCCTTATGATGCAGAGCGGTATCGTAGCGTGAATTTAGTCAGCTGCTCGGAAAGATACATCGTGTTTTAACTAAGAAAATATCGTATCTTGAAAAATTACAATATTTTCTTAGTTATTAGCCTTTTGTAGCTTGAAAATGACACACAGTAAATGTGGTTTAATGTGGATTTAATTTAATGTCTCTCGCGTTATCAACGTTGTATACATTCATGCCTTTTTCACATAGAAGGCAGTTTTTATTGCACTCTGGGCTTTTTAATTAAAATAAAAAGCCTGAGTGAAGACGGTCCTTGAAATTAATATATCAATGCTAGCTACTTATTCCTAAAACAACATTTGTAAACTTTACAATTAATAATTCTGCCCATAACTTTCCGACTGGTGGGCAAAGGTCTCTCCCCATGGCCAAGTTATCTCACCTAGAGCCGAATCCACTTTGGCTCTGGGTAGTAAAACTTGTGAAAACATACCAAGCCATTGGGCGTTAGATTTGTCCAGTGTTATTTTACTTAGGTTCTTATTCAGCCGTCTTTAGAGTGTATTTTTCCTGTTTTGCTCCATAACCTAGCTCAGTATATGGTAGTGGACGCGATTCGCATTTACAACCCATCGAATAATAGGACAACACGTTTACACAACAAATTAATGGACCCAACTTCAAATGTGAAAGATGTTAGATTCAATGATGCGACGGTAATTATCTATTGATAAATGATCTTTATTTTGCAAATTGGTTATTAAATAACACATTTACAAGTCATTCTTTTTTTCGTAAATATTAACTAGATGAGGCTGGTGTTTCCTAACTGACTACCCTGACAAAAAACACCGAAATAAACTCAGGGATCCGTCTCTTTTAAAGTCCATACAATCTACACTGGCTTAATTATATGGGGACCTTGTAGGTTTCAGTCTGATGCGGTCTTTTGAAGAAAGATGATCACATATTTGAGTGGGCCTGTCCATACAGTGCAAGCATTTGTCAAATGACGCATAGCTCAACTTAGAACAAGGAGCTTAACGATTTGATGACCAATACCAAGGTAAGGACCTTTGGGTAGGCCGCAAAAAGCACTCAAACTGCCAGATACTGCCTATTTTTAACCGACTTCTGAAACAAGAGGAGGTTCGCATATATATTTCTTTAGAAATTTAACAACGATTACCCTCTTCAACTGCTTTGCCAAATATGCAGCTGAGTTCTAATGTTTTACATTAATCGACTGTCTATCTGGACCTCCACAACCCAGTAACTGAGTAACGCGACACTCAAAATTGGTGCTAGATTTTCAGGTTTCTGTCTACCCGTACCAACTGTCGAAGATTTAAAAATGACAGCGTACTTTGCGAGGCACGGAGGAACCTCTACAACGTGTAACAGAAACCCTATATCTATCCACAAGGGCTGAAGACAACATCTGGTATGGAGCCTCTATGCACAGTTTCAGCTCAAAATAACTGACTCAAAGAATTGATACCAAATTATCGGTTTTATATGTTTCTTGAATGCCAATAATAACAGACCTGTCACAGCACTACGAGGGTTAATAACTTTCCACGTGACTTGACAATAACACGATAATTCTCTTCGTTCTTCTTAATTTGAAAGATTCGGTCTCTGGTATCAATGTATTGAAATTTCTAATGAGTTCCACACATGTAGACATAGGATTACAAAACCCTTGCCATATCATTTGTTATCATCCAAAGAAGCTGTGCACTTGATATGTATATACCCTTTAAGTTACACGTTGTATATGTTATGATTTTTGTGATTTTTCACCCATCCTCGGAGCGACCTTGGCAAGCGTTCCTTAACCTTGAAGAGGCTGTTATTATTTAGATATGTGCTCCTCCAAACCAGATATACATCAGCTTTGTAATAGCAGTAAGCGTGGATATTTAATCGTTTTATTACCAAGCTTTAATCGTTATATTACCAAGCTCTGTTAAAGAGACACACAAAAAACTATTAGAATTTAATTTTGAATTGCTATGATGCGTCTCTTAGAGATGAGGCATGTATCCCAAACAGAGGTAACGTTATAGGGTGAATTATTATTATTATTATTTGCCATGATGTAAGCAAAATTACTATAAACAAAGCCACATGATTAATTTACACGAAAAATACACACTTAATATAACTAATATTAGATTACACTAATTTACACAACTTACACACAAACAAATACCATATCATAAGCGAGAATACATGTGACTGCAATACGCTGTTTATTTCACAAGACTTTGGACAGTTTTCCCAATAATACTCGACAATAAGTCTAAGATATATTTATGATATTAAAAGCGTCAACAGCCTAATGACATAAATAAATCCAGACATAAGCATATTTAATCAAGCATATATAATTCAAACTAAGCTAAATATGCTTATGTGTTAACTGACATTTTTTTTAAAGTTACATAATACAGTCCATCCGTATTCAGACTTATCATATTATTTACATAACGCTATATGATACAATAATGGAATTATTACACAACAATGGCGCAAAAACACACTACAATTAGTAACTATGAATACAATTACCAATGAAGGACTATCATAATTAATGAATTATTGTGAATAGGAAATATGCATGATAAAATGATTTAAACCCGTTTACAATAAAAAAATACTAACAGTGAAAACAGAATGGAAATCTACTAAAAAACCATTACGTTACAACAATTTTAAACGAATATTTCTGTCTCGCTCGCGAAATGGCTTTTTTCAACAGCCTAACCTACACACATCAAAAGTGTCTAGGGATCAAGCATTTTTATGCGGGTTTCTTGAGATTGAGATGTGGCTTTGTAATAAATTTATGATTTTATAAATTTATATGGATCCTTTTTGGTGCATTTCATAATTTGAAACAGGAACTGTTAATCAAATTCGAGTAAAAGATGAAAATCAGCTGTCAATATTTTCCCTATAAAAACATACAACGCATTGAAGACATTATTAGTGCTACTGTTTCCCTACTACTGATTAAAACCAACGTTATTATGGAGCGGCGACGTCATTTAAGCAGAAATGAGAAATGCTCAGAGCCGTGGCAAAGATAGAAGCTGGTTCCCGGCAACGTACTGTGGCTTTAGCTCTGAATACAAGTCAGAGTGTTATCAGTCGACTTTGGACACGTTACCGAAGCACTGGTACCGTGGCTGAGCGCCATGGAGGACGGTATCGCTGCACCACACGGAGACAAGACCGATACATTCAAATCTTAACTCGAAGAGCTCCAACAATAACCGCCATGATGTTAGCCGTGAGGCTTCATCACTCTTCAGGGAACTTAATTAGCGACCAAACAGTCAGAAACCGCTTGCATGAAGTGAACCTTCATTCCCGAAGACCGCTACGGGTACCACCTATAGCAATGCACAATCGTAGGATTCGATATCAATGGGCTCTTGAACACAGAAATTGGGCAGAAGAACAATGGCGTTTTTCTGATGAGTCTCGTTTTGGTATGAGACCGGATACAAGACGTATACGACACTGGAGAACCCCTGGACGCCAACAGCGATTAAAATCCTGCCAGGAAGTCCATCCTTATAGTGGTGGAACCATCATGGTATGGGCGGGTATTTGGATCGGCGGAAGAACTGAGTTGATTTGGATCAGAGGCAACCTCAACGCTCAAATTTATGCTGAGACGATTGTATCTGACGTCATCGTTCCTCTACAAGTGCAAATCGGTCCCTTATTTCAGTTAATGCATGATAATGCACGACCGCACACCGCAAGAGTTGTAAGACAGACTCTCGCCGCAGCTAACATCAATGTCCTGCTCTGGCCTGCTCAGTCGCCAGACTTGAACCCGATTGAGCATGCATGGGATATGCTACAGAGAAGAGCTCTGCCGAATATGGAGGGTATCCAGTCGCAAGAAGACCTTTTTTTGTTGTTGCAACGAACATGGGCGGCCATTCCACAGCGTGATTTGGATGAACTCATTTTGAGTATGCCAAACCGATGTTCTTGTGTTGTTAGTGTTCGCGGTAGAAACACGGATTATTAATTGTTTAAGTTACCCAATAAAATTTTAAAGAAAACTGTTATTTCAGTCTTTTTTCGAACTTTAATGTTAGTGGTTCAAATGTCAAAAATCCCTTTATTAGGAAAATGGCAAATTTCCTTATTAATGCAAAGGTGACTTGGTTTATCGTTACTGTGACAAACGAAAACACTTTATTTGATGAATCCTTAAAGAAAATTTTAATTAATATCAATCAGGAGAAAAGTTATTGCAAACATATATGTTGATCCCTAGACACTTTTGATGTGTGTATTTGCAAAATAAACAATTATTTCATGCATATTCCCTATTGTATGTACATTACGATGTGGCTAAAAACATAAAGAACAAGTTGCGGTGCGCATGCGTGATCACTGATTATTAAATACATGGTAATTGTAAACAACACACAATTTTTTTGTGTAAGAAAGGAGCTAATCATGATTTCAAACCACTTATACTCTAAACTTTAGTTTAAGAAAGTTACTTAGCTACTACTCATAACTCTAAAGCTAAACCACCGTAAATCGAGTCTCAATTATTATTTGATTCGGCTGTATTGTCAACTCTAAATATTTTTGAAGGTAATCAAGGCCGTCAAATTAAAACGCGAATAGAAAATGCATCTTCATTAAACATTTAATTTTTCGAGATATCGCAGCACGATGAAATATTCAAGATTCAGAACACATGTCATGGTATTTAAAAGTAGAAACATTATTTATATAAAGTTTCCAATTAGCGGCCAGTTAGCGAAGGAGGAAGCTGAACGCGTAAGTTAGAGAAAAATCTCTTCCTCACGCCCCAGCCGCCATGGGGGACGCCCCGGGCGTAGGGGATCACAAGCCGATCTTCGGCTTCGGACCAGGCCCGGGTCGGCGGCGCGTCGTGTTCCGCGCGCGCCTCAAAGAGCATTCAGCAATAATAACCTGAGCCTGACAGAGCCATTGCCTAACAGGATTGCGGGAAAGTTCTAACTAGACACCGTGACGCGGAGCGGGATAATCTTAGTCTTAGTCTTAGTAATCTTAGTAATATTATAAATGCAAAAGTTTGTGAGGATGGATGGATGTTTGTTACTCTTTCACGCAAAAACTACTAAACGGATCTCAATGAAATTTGGTAAGTAGATAGTTGACATCCTGGAATAACACATAGGCTACTTTTTATCGCGGAATTCCCACGGGATCGGGATTTACGCGGGAAAACCCTCTCACGCGAACGAAGTCGCGGGCAGAAGCTAGTAATTGATAATTTCAACCCAAAAAAATTGGCCAAGTGTGAGTCAGACTCGCCCATGAAGGGTTCCGTAGTAACTACGCCAAGTAATTTTGTTTTTCAGTGTTTGTATGAATTACCAAGTTATTTTTGCGGTTTTAGAAAATATGCTATATCTCAAAAATTTTAAAAATAAGATCTACAGCATATTTTTTTGATTGTTCACTTTATTATTTATTTATTATATACTTTATTGGACACCTCACAATATTTTATGGATACAAAAATTAACTAGTAAAATTAACTAACAAAAATAAACTATTGTACAATGGGCGGTCTTATCGCACAGGGCGATCTCTTACAGACAACCTTTGGATGGACAAAAATTAAAGGAGACAGATTAAAGGCTGTCAGTGCACAAACAACATAATATTAATTGAACATACTTACATACAATACAAAAATAATATACTAATAAATATTACATGTATCTATAATTGAGAAAGAAGGGGGAAACTTATAGGGAGAGGTAATGCTCCTTCACCTTTCTTTTGAACGCTGGCAGCATTATTATAGAAGTTAGAGGAAGCGTATATCTTTTAATCGATTGACTTTATGAAAAAGTGGTTTTAGATACTTCAATGTCATTTTTTAAAGACCTGTCTATAGGTACCACACACGCAAAGGTTTCATGAAAACATATATTTTTACCACTTTTTCATACAGTTAATCGTTTAAAAGATATACGTTTCCAAAGTGGTAAAATGTGCCTTCCCCCCCCCCCCCCTCTCTAACTTCTGTAATAATGGAGTGAAAATTAAAAAATATATATATTCTAATCTACATCTTAATGTAAACTTGCAGCCAAAATTGGTTTGAACGAGACGAGATCGGGTCAGCAGTTTTTGAGATAGCATATTTTCTAAAACCGCAAATATAACTTTGTAATTTACAAAAAACACTGAAAAACTAAGTTATTTAGCGTAGTTACTACGGAACCCTTCATGGGCGAGTCTGACTCGCACTTAGCCTTTTATTTTTATTTTTTTAAATAAAAAAGCCTCTGTAAAACTTCACTTATGCCATCAAGTTGATTGTTTTAAACTCGAGTGTGCCTTAACGTGTAACAAATGTGTCGGATAATATGCAAACCGAAAAACTGACATGCATTCTTTATATATGGATATATATGTAGTTGCATTCCGGTAAATGACCGTGCGTTAAAACTATGCCCTCGACTTATATGGACGTTTATAAAAATACAATGCTATATTTTCTTTCCAGAAACAAACTTAAAGTATATAGAAGAAACGAGAGCTTTAAAAAATGGTGTTCAATGAAAAAATGAATATCAAGATGCAACCCATACACAAATGCAGTTTATAAATCAAAGTAATAACTATTTTGAATACAATTTTATACAAATTCTGACATTTAATACAAAAGAAAGAGAAATTAAACTTATTTCAGGAAGATAAAGTTTGAAAAAAAAAATGTTTATACAAGTAAAACCAAAAATTCAGCGTATGTATTATGATTACAACTTAATTCTTCATTTATCCTTCTCGAAATTTTCAAGATTTAGTTAGATATTTTAGTTTTTGATGGTATTCGTCATATTTAGCGCTAAAATCGCTTTTACTTTGAATCTGTCAGTCAAAACATGTTTTTAGCTGAATATTTAATGGGAATGCGTTATAATAGTGCACGGCATGCGAAACGCAATTGTTTAATACCTGTGCTAGTTGAAGGCGGGACATATTCCTCGCGACCGACTCGTCCTGGCGTATCATAATTTATTTACTGTCAATATTTCGCACTCTTACAATGAAAGTGACATAACTCAGGAATTGAATTTTTTTGGTTTGAGCCTGAATTCTTTAAAAAAAGCAGTGTTGATTAGATTTAAACGTACAACGTACATATCTCTCCCGTTATCGATTTATACACTGTCCCTTTATTACTTGTAACTCAGACCTCAATAGGGTATTTTCCTGTGTCGAAAAAAGTCTATTTGGTCTCATAGTAAGATTTTCAAAACATATTACGTATTTCGAAAATCAATAAGTATTTACATAGATAAAATATTTCAAAACTAAGGGGGCTGCTGACGTCACATATTTGTTTAAAAATATATAACACGGCGTGATGTCAAGTGAACGATCCACTCCCTGTCTTCCTCAATGTTTATTTATGTTTAAAAAAAAAAACAATAAGAGTCGAGGTCTAAGTAACGGGCCAAAAAGAATAATTCAGGAAAATATCCTATTACTATGGAGATTTAGAGTAAAAATTCAGTTAGGCCACTTTCATTCTCAGAGATTTTATAGTTGAAAGCAACAACACCTACAATGAGGGTTTTCTGAAATGACTATCACCAGATGGCAGCACTGAGCTGACAGGTCTAGCTAATTGTCAAAATGCTTTTTTCTGACATCTGTCAAATTAACGTCAACTTCATGTTTACGTCAAAGTTTCGTTTACAATGAAATGTACCTCTAGCCTCAGTGTGCTACCTAGCGGTGTGAAATTTACTGAAAACCCTCATTTTACAGAAACTGCGCGGTACTTACGAAGACCCGATTATTGGTCTTTAATTTTGACATAACAATTAACGGTAATTTCGATGTCGAACTGGCTTTAAAGGATTTATACCACTGTTCCATATTCCTTAAGTTTTTGAAAGAAAATATGTTTGCCAATTTGGAACTGTTCTAAAAAATTCTTTCAATTTGTGCAACTATACTAAGGAATTGCGAGACAAAACCCCGTAATGGCGCAATTACACTCGGTCGTTAGCTCGTATTTGAATGCCTTTGGTCCATGGAATTCGAAAAAAGAACAACTCTAAATGAACGGCGTCGAGTATGCCCGTATTCTAACAGCTTTCGTTTTAGTTACCCTATGACGACTTCGACGTATTCCAGTAACCGAACGTGAGTAAAACAATTTAGGTAATGCGTCGGTTGTCCGAATCCGAGTAACATATTACTCGAACATATAATACTAATTTCGCACAAATAGACTTATTCAATTGTACAAAACCTACATTCAAACCACTGCAAATAAAAAACATAATGAAATATAAATAGATAATAGCTGTATTAATTTGTACAAAGTGTACCTACCTACCTATATTGTTTGTTATGTAATGGTTTTGATTTTTGCTATTAAGTTCGTTATATTCTAAATGCATTAAAGTTAACCCTTTATAAGGCCGAAGAAACTAAAGGTGATAAAAATGTATACCAAACAAAAAGTGAAAAGTAATAACTTCTATGATGAATAAAATGTTTTTTTTTTTTTTGGAAATTTATGGGAAATTTTTGTAAAATGTGGTGGCAATATAGTTGCCACAGAATGTCCATACCCCGCCATTTTCAATTATACTCTATTTTATTGATTAAATACTTGGTGGCAACATAGTTGCCACTACCTTAAAAAGGGTTAAACAGGGAAAACTATTATTAGACATAAAAAAACTGTAATAAACATATTCTATAATTTGTTTAATGTATCGCTGTTGGTTTTCTAAATAAATAAATGTCTGTCATGCACCCGAATACGGGCTATAACGACTAAGTGTAATTGCGCCTTTATGTAGTATATGCTCTATAAACATAATAAGTATCACTCTTTACCAACCTACAAAGGTTGAGAATAATTAGGTTGCATACATAAATATGCAAGCTAAGTGTAATTGCGCCTTTATGTAGTATATGTTCTATAAACATAATAAGTATCACTCTTTACCCGACTACAAAGGTTGAGAATAATTAGCTGGCATACATAAATATGCAAGCTAATTATTCCTGTCGCTCAATCTGAAAGAATTCATCGCCGTTGTCATAATATAACGCAACATAGCAATCATCACCAATACTCGTAAGCAAATAAACGACTAATTTCAATAATTTTATTCTGAAATCTAAGTGTTAATTTTAATTATTAAAATTTTTGTTTCGTCTATCTAAGTGTTAATTTTAATTATTAAAATTTTTGTTTCGTCTATTCAAGATGATTGTGTAAATTAATTCTTTTACGACAACTTAAACCATTTCCAAATATCAGTTCAAAACTAAAATAACAACCAATTTATTACAAATAGAAATTTAGAAAAAATCCTTTAAAACTCCGACTATAATAACACAAAACATAAATTTAGATTTGTTAGGAAAAAAAAATATTACTGAACCAAATTCCGCGACTGATTTTTTTTCTACAATATTAGTAGAAAAAAATACTCTGGTAACATCTTTAAACACACTTAGGCGACATACCTGCATCTGTTTAAGCGTCCCGTTGTATGCAACGAGCTCTTTGCGTAGCTTTTCGATTCCTTCTTGTGCGGAATTGATAGCTTCGAGCAAGGCTGCGCGCTGGGTACCCGTTACATTGCCTGTGAGTATAAAAATATTGGTTATAATTTAATTTCTAATCTATATAAGATCGTTTTTAAATATAAGTTCGTTGTTATACATCAAACTACGCTTTAAATGTGATTAAATTTTCAACAAAACTCTGGTTGGAGTCAAATGATGACTATCCCACCAAAAAAAAATAGTGTTGGAAAGACCCGGTTTACCAGACGCACTGCTGGGTACCATTCACATGTGTTTGATATACCGTCTTGTACCAAGCGTTTGTCCTCCACATTTATTGTGCGTACAGCCAAGTTGTGGAACTCTATGTCGGCTTCTGTGTTGACCTTTCAGCCTTTAAGGCAAGAGTGAACAGGCATCTTCTGGGCTTGCTCGTTCTATCGTAGACCTATGGCTTACCATCAGGCGAGATAGATATCAAGAGTGGACTCATACGGAATAAAAAAAACCGGCCAAGTACCGCGCGAAGGGTTGCGTCTCTATCTATAAAAAACTACAAAAATAAACGAAGTTCAAAATTTAAACTGTCTAGTTCACAGATAATGTATTATAAGAAATACTAATGAAATAATGATGTTTATTTTGCAAATAGGTTATAAATAACACTTTTACACGTCTTTTTTTTTTCGTAAATGTAAACTAGATGAGGCCAGTGTTTCCTAACTGACTACTCTGAGAAGAAACACTGAAACAAACTCAGAGGTCAACGTCTCTTTTAAAGTCCAGACAATCTATAGTGATCAAATCATATGAGAGCCATGTAGGTTAATGTCTGTGGCGCCCTTTAGAGGACAGAATCAAACAGATTTGAGCAGGCCCGTCCAAGCAGTGCAAGCATTTGTCAAATATCGCGTAGCTCAACTTAGAACCTTAAGGAGCTGGAATGATTTGACGAACAATACCAAAGTAAGGACATTTGGGTGGGCCGTATAAAGCACTCAAACTGCCAGACAGTGTGGTAATCTATTAATAATATTCGTTGTTATCCCTAATACTAATATACAGTTCTTTTTTTGGGGTTTTTATACAACAAACGTGATTTTTTTTGCTGTTTTTACACATAATGGCACAGAACCCTTCGTGCGCGAGTCCGACTCGCACTTGGCCGGTTTTTTACCTTTTGGGTCCGTACCCTAAAAAGAGAAAACATCATCTCACCAGATTCCAGCCGCTGTATCAACAGCATCTGTTGTTGCAGCTGCGTCTCCAACAACGCTTGTGCACGTTTGTGCATCTCCATGACCTGTTTGCTCTTAGTTATAGACTGTTTAACAATCTCCTTCTTTGGTTCCTGTCCGTTCGCTAGTTCCTTCTCCTTCTCTTTTTCTTGCTGTAAAAGAAGAAAATACTGGATTGTGAAAGAAAAAAAAAACCATTGTCTTAAACTTAGATATCTCATTTTTTATTTTTATTTTAGAAAGAACTAGCAATGTGGATCTATATTACATTACTTTGCTAGTAATCCGTTCAGTACTTTTTGTGTGTACAACTTTCACATTCCATAATATTAGTAAGAGGAGAGTGGGTTCATCAGGAGAGTATATTTATTTAGGTTAGTTGGAGGAGTTAATAAGTTAGCTAGTAATGTGAATTCTACACAATTTCAGTTCTACTACAACATTTCTAGTTCTCTTTCAAAAAAAAAGAAGAAAAAATAGACAGTTGGTAATTTAATGACTGACACATTGTAATGAACGTTTTCATTTCGATACATTACAATCTAAAGAAAAAAATACGCTTATTTGCTAAACGTAATGTACGGATCACAATCATTTATTGATAAATAACAATTTCTCGAGATAGTTATATTATAAAATAACGGTTTTTGAAATATTAGTGATATATTTATACACCGTGTAATTTAAAGGGTATATATATACCAAGTGCGTGGCTTCTTTGGATGATAAACGATATGGCAAGGGTTTTGTAATCCTAAGTCTACATGTGTAGAACTTATTACAAATACCAATACACTGATACCAGAGACCGAATTTTTAAAATTAGAGAAACGAAGAGAATTATCGTGTTATTGGCAACTGACGTGGAAAGTTATTGACCCTCGTGGTGCTGTGACACATTTGTTATGATTGGTATTCAAGAAATATATGAAACCGATAATTTGGTATCAATTCATTGAGTCAGTTATTTTGTGCTGAAACTGTGCATAGAGACTCCATACCAGATGTTGTCTTCAGCCCTTTTGGATAGATATGGGGTTTCCGTTACACGTTGTATATATAAGATTTTTTTAATAAGAGCAAAACTCCCGCTCTGAGAGGAGCGAAAGGGAGTGTCAAACTTCTACTGACTAAAACCCGACCCTTTTTCTTGCAACTGCCCCCTGGAGCTGCGGTATCTCTTTAGAACATTCCCGCAACCCAGATTATACATTATAGATCTGTGTTTGTCTCACCTTCTCGGCCAGTTGCTTCGCATTATTGTCGGCGGTAGCCTTAATGTTGTCTCTGTTGATCAACACCTTGTTGTGAGACATCGGATACTGCGAATTCTGTCTGTCCATCTGTTTGTTGGCGAGCTGACCGCCGGGCGCCATGTTCTCTTGCTTGTTCTGTTGATAGAAAGGCTAAAATGAAATTCGTTTTACACTTGTATAATGACTTGTTTTTTCAAGCTGTTATATGACATGAAACACACATTCCATGTTACGTGTGAAGTGTCAGTGTTTATTAATTTGAGTGTGTGTGCTTCAAATTTTGCAAATTAATTTAAAGTCTTTGCATTTATTTGTATGTGCCATCCCGCAGTTCGACGTCTGGAGGTTGTCGGCTGTTTAATTGAAATGACCTGTGGCTGCCTTAATAACTTTTTTATTGTTAATAAGCTCGCGTTTGACCACCATCTCACCTAATGGTAAGCGATGATGTGGTCGAAGATGATGCACGCTTACCTCGACGTAACCTACTCACTCTTCACTTAAAGACCCCAGGTTATAGCTATCAGGAAACAGACTTCGGCAAAGAATTCCACTCCATGGCCGTACGCACAATGAAAGTATTCCCAACACGTTTTGTACGTATAGGTGGAATGCCGATCATGTAACGATGGCGCATTGCTATTCGTCTTGTACTCCGATGATGGAACGGGCTTGGAGGAATTAGTTTGTGCAATTCCATCGCACACTCATCAAGTGTAGACGATAGAAATCCGATAGACTTGCAACTCATCGTCGATGTTCAAGGTCCTGGAGCTTCGACTCAACCAGTGCACCAGTTCCAATATGTCTTTTGGCCCGTTTCTCGATAGACTAAATTATATTTAAAGCTTCCAGCCAGGGCTTATTAAAAACTTAGCGACTACAGGCTGGTCAGGCTGGAAGGCAACTAAGGACCGGTTGAATCGGATCATTATTATCATGACGGGAGCAGTTATCCTCAAACGTTTAGTTATTTTAAATCTAATTAATATGGCGTACGGCCTAAGATGGCGGACTAGTTATATTTTTGGGTATATGGATATGAAAACAAAGGAGAAAACAAAAATAATAAAAAAAGCTTGTTGTGCATTATCATTGTTAAACTCAAGTTCTTTTTTTTTCTCAATTTATCTATAATATGTATGTATTTAGAAATATACATGTATATTTATCAGTTGTCTAGTACTCATAGCACAAGCTCTGCTTAGTTTGAGACTAGATGGCGTTGTGTGAAAGTTGTATAAAAAAAAGTTCAAAAAGTTCTCGCAGATTTTTGAACTAGAAAACTCGCGTAGGTATTATTAGTAGTACTATATAGACGACCGCGCGAACGAAGTCACGGGACACAGCTAGTCAATAATAACAAAAATATCATACAAACCTCAGGATTATGCCAGAAGACCTTAATGAATCTGTTATTGAGAACTGCTTCAGTGCTCTTGTAAGCCACGTTGGCTTCCGTTGGATTGCTGAACGTGATGAGAGCCGCTTCTGGGTCACCGTCATACGAAACCTGCAAACAGAAAAATATTAGTTTAATCCACCACTTAGGCTCCAAAAGCTGTGGGATGGGGAGATGATCTCCGGCCACCTCCGAGCGAGCAAAGAGCAGTCAGCACTAGTGAAAGGACCCAATATAGGCAATACTTGCTGGGGTTGCGGTCGAGTCCAGAGCTCAAATTGCTGCAAAAAAGTTGGGTATCCTACACAAGGTGAGGCGGTACTTCACGCCTGGACAGCTTCTGAATCTATATAAAGCACAGGTCCGTTCCTGTGTGGAGTATTGCAGCCACTTGTAGGATGGCTCTGCAAAATACCAACTTGCTGCATTGGACTTGATCGAGCGCAGAGCAGCAGAGCAAAAAAGCTTATATGGACAAGCTTCATAGCCTGGCTCATCGGCGAACCGTTGCTTGCCTGTCGGTTTTCTATAGATTGTATTCATGACCATTTTTCTCCATCTCCCTTTCACTACCGGACTACCAGACGCACGGCTGGGTACCCCCCACACTTGGTTGATATACCGTCTTGTCGTACCAAGCGCTTCTCCTCCACATTTATTGTGCGCACAGCCGAGTTGTGGAATTCTCTGCCGGGTTCTGTGTTCCCTGTCACTTATGACCTTTCAGCCTTTAAAGCAAGAGTAAGACTTCTACCGACTAAAAACCCACCCCGTTCCTTCAGCTGCCCTTAAGTTCCGGGGCTGCGGTATCTCGTTAGAACCTTCCCGCAACTCCGGAAGTATCCGGTTAGTCTGGAAGTCGGCCCGACATAGTTAGAAACTAACCTGTATATTAACAATCTTGCCGAACTTGCAGAAGTGGTTGTTAAGATGTGTGATATCGTTGAGTCCCCGAGGCACTTTCTTCACTTCTAACGAGCAGTTAGCTGCGTTCGCAGGAAGAGGTGGACGGGCGGCACCTGAAAATAACATAGTATTATTATTAAGTTATTTAACGTCAAATTTAACGTATTTACTATGCCAATTCGATCATAGTTAATTACGTTAATGTTACAGCTACATCTGCGTTAGCGTTAACATTAAAAATATTTTTTTTTCATCAAACCTATATGTGTATGGTATTTATAGACAGGTCTTTAAAAATGATATTATTGATGTTTCTCGCCACTTTTTCTTAAATTCAATTGTTTAAAAGATAGGTATACGCTTCTAGTGGTAATCTAAATCTTAGTAAATACTTTCAACGAAAATTGGTTTGAATGAGATCGGGTCAGCAGTTATTGAGATATAGCACATTTTCTAAAACCAAAAATATAACAGTCTTTCATACAAACACGATAAAAACAAAGTTATTTAGCGTAGTTACTACAGAACCCTTCATGGGCGAGTATGACCAACGCACTCTCACACTTGACCAATTTTTTTTATTTATATTTTTGTTCATGTTATCATCATTGTTCATGTTTTTATGTAATTTTATTTTTCTTAATTTATATTAAATTGTTGGATTAGTAGTTAATTTGATTGTGCATGCTGTAGTCTGTTATAAGGGAAAGAGTACACCTACAAAATACTTAATTTATACAGTGTGTTAGGTTAAACGAGGGACTTATTGAGGGAGGGTATTCAGTATTCGATTCTCATCCCAAATATGTGAAAAACCTATAAATTAAATTTTTGACGTAATTGCCCAATATAATACATTTATCATGTACACTGAGGCGCAAGAGGTGAATGAACTTGTAAACAGTACCTAAAGTAATCACGTGGCTAAACACGGCCCGATCCTGCCAAAAAAAGGAAGCTCGTGTGTAAACTCCGCCCCCGCGGGAGTCCCCCCGAGGACTTTTGGTATGGTTCTGTCTGTTATTTTTCAGTGTTTGTTTTTTGTTCATATTTTTATTAGTATCATGTAAGCATACACTATTGTAGGTTTAAATATGTCCCTCGTTTAAACTAACGTACTGTATAAACTGTATATGGCAGTTGTCCCACTGTCGACGATGAACGAGAAACGAGTAGATCTAGAAACTAGAAACGAGTGGTAAGCAGCGACAAGTGAGCGTGTAGTTCCGATAGTTTTGTCGCTGGGCTATAAGCGAGTGCGTGACTGCGACGGGCGATTACTCGCGCCACTCGCTAGTTGGTCCGCTGGACCGCTAGTTGGTCTCTGGGCGTGAGTTCTGACCGCCAAGCGAGCATCACTGAGCGAGTATTATCTTTGACAGCTCTTGTCGCTCAGCGACAAAACTACTGAAGCGTGTCATCGCCGGCAGTGTGAACAGTCAGAGAGCCACTATTAATATATACATCTCATTCGTTTGCACGGAATGTATATTTTATTATGCGTTTCGTGAGCGAGAAAATCGCCTACAGTTAGTCGTTTTCTCGCCGGCAATCGGACAACTGCCTATTTTGTTGGAGATCCTAAATAAATAAATACAGATTAGATTCTGTGAACGTGACAATCATTATTTGGGTACCGTAGGAATATTTAAAGCAATTGATATGGTGCATAGCAATGGACAGGCCTGTTGGTCTAGTGGTCAGTGGCCCTGACTGCTAAGCGTAAGGTCGTGGGTTCGATTCCCACCCAGGACAAATGTTTGTGTGATGAGCACGATCATTTGTTCTTTTTCTGGGTGTAATTTGTCTATAATATGTATGCATTTAGAAATATATATGTATGTTTATTAGTTGTCTAGTACTCATAGCACAAGCTCTGCTTAGTTTGAGACTAGATGGCGTTGTGTGAAAGTTGTGAAATATTATATTATTGAGTTGATACGACAGAGGGGCATTAAATTACACTACGTATACTATACGTGTTTAGTGTAAATTTGATACAGTTAAAAAATAAAAAGAGACAATTTTTTTTTCACACAAACTATCTAGCTTACAAATCAGAGTAAAACGCAACCACCCTTTGTAAATAAATATGACTGACCTTAAATACCTAGGTAACAAAGTGGCAACGTAGCGCGGCGTGTGTTATCTCTTGTCTTGGTCAGATTTATCGCTTTAAGGTGCATCTCATCAAAATCATTTGCGACTAAACTACTTCTCCTATTTAATTGATTTTTGGTACAAAGCTTGAAAATGGTACCTAGTATACGCAGTTTAAAGGAAAGCCCCTCGGTCGTATCAACTCTGTATTATTATATAACTTACCGAAGCGGTTGTAGTCGAAGTTTTTCTTGTGCGGAGGAGGGTGACGGGGCGGGGCGCCGGCGGGGGTGCCGCGCGGGGGGACTGCCTCGTGCCGGCTTCTAGAAGGGAACCTACTAATAATATAAACCAACTGTACTCTCTACTCAAACTCTAAATATTTTATTTCACATAGGCCTACCTGCCGTTTTATAAGTGCCCATCACAACATAGTATAAAGTCGCTTCCCTGTCTGTCCCTATGTATGCTTAGATCTTAAAAACTCCGCAACGGATTTTAAGTGGGGGTTTTTTTAATAGATAGACCGATTCCTGAGGAAGGTTTTAGTGTTTAATAAGTTAAGGTTTTGTGTAGATCGAATGAAATACGACGATATTAATTCAAAATGTCGGAAATAATTAAGCCTCGGGAGCTTTAATCGAAAACGCTGCCAAAACCTTTTGAGTTATAAAAATACAATGTATGGTGGGATTGTTTCTCTTTTATATATTTACAAAAAAGTCCGCGATGGCATATGTCTATCTCCCAAGAATAATCCACAATAACATTTTTTTTCCTTTACAAATTACATTAAAATGATGGGTTATTTACGAATCTTTTTTTAACAGTACAGTATTATTCGTTATCCAATTAAATACGTCAGATATGTTGAGGATTTAATGTAGATCAAAATTGCTTTTTACACTATATCAATAAAATGAATATCTTATGAGTTGTCGCCGATGAGTGTGGCAAATTACCGGACGAGAAATTGATTAAGGAAAATCATATACTTATAAGCAAATATAAACTTTATTACCCGAGCGAAGCCGGGCCGGGTCGCTAGTCACTTATAAAACGTCAGAAGTTTGTGAACGGGTCGAAATTGGTCGTTTTCTATGGAGAAGAACGCCGACTCACATTTCACAATATTTATCTGTTTAGTGGATGCTTTACAACATAACTAATATTAATAAGGTTTTAAAATTTATGGCCTTTGGAGAATCTCTCGTGTATTACATCAATCAATCAATCATTTATTTGCACGAATGTAGGTACAATAAAAATACAGGTGGTAAATACAGTCAGAAATGAGCCATGTACATTCTGCCTTGAGACAGGCACGCAAAATTTTATACAATTAGTCTTATAATCTCTTGTATCCTAGTATATTCTAGATGACCAATAATAATTGATCTAATTCCACCAAGCCCGTTCCATCATCGGACTAGACGACGAACGGCGATGCGCCATCGTTGCATGGTGAACATCCCACCCATACGCACTAAACGTTTTAAGAATACTTTCGTTGTGCGTACAGCTAAGGAGTGGAATTCCCTGCCGGAGTCTGTGTTTCCCGACAGCTACAACCTAGGAGTCTAGTGAATAGGTTACTTTTAGGTAAGCGTGCTCCATCTTCGACCACATCATTGTTGGAACTAACGTAATTACATCAATGCTGTTGGTATGTGCCTAATACACATACATGGAGTTTGTATATATGTCCCTCTATAAACTCTGGTAGTTTAGAATAAGTTTTCTAGACAGATGTCAGTTGCTAGTCTGTTCTGATCATTTTGCCTGTGCGGATGCACAATATATTTGGAATCTAATATGGTATTTTATTGAGTAGTTCACGGAATATCCAACATGGTAGCAGAGCGTGGTTTCGATCCACGGACCTCTTTTCAGAAGTCAGGGTTGGATATCGTCGCATATGCTGATGCTGATTTTGCGTCAAATGAGGTCGATCGCCGATCTTATACCGGTTATGTGTTCAAAATTGGAAATTCTACTATCTCTTGGGAGAGTAGAAAACAGAAAACAGTGGCGCTTTCAAGCACAGAGGCCGAATACGCAAGTTTCTGTTCGAAATTTACGGGGTACAGTATAGGATTACGTTGTTTAATGATAATCAGTCTGCACTGAAGTTATGCACTAATTCTATGTACCACGCCAGAACGAAACACATTGACGTAAGACATCATTTCATCAGGGAAATCGTTGAGGAAGGTACAGTCGTTATAAAATACCTTTCTACTGATGAAATGGTGGCCGACGTTTTAACGAAACCGTTGGCAAAGGAAAAACACGATAAGTTTGTATGTCGTTTATTTCTATCGTTAAATAAATGATATGATGGTTCTAAGCAGTAGATAAGGTATACTTGCCGAAGTATAATTTGTTTTAGATCCGTATCACATAGTTTTGAATATTTACTGTTTACATGTGTGACAGATACTTTGATAAATGACATGGACAAAAAAGTACATTCCATGTACACATACATAGTAAATAATATTGTATATTAAAAATAGAAAAATGATTTAATACGTAGTTTTTAACCTCTCTGATCTCGTCAGTGTTTATTTCAAAATAATTAGTAATAAGATGAATTCAAAGTACCATTTGTCAACGTCCGCCATAATGGACCATAGAGTAAGATAAATATAATAATGGGTGTTCCACATCAAGCATACTACTTGCATATATCACATAGACGTGTGATATGGACGACAAAACGCTATTATTAAAAACATTTTATTTATACGAAACCGTTTTCGTTGGTATTTTTGACATTTAATAAAATTATATTTTCATAATGTTGATGCGTAAGATAGTTTTTTTTTTTATATTTGACACAAAAAAAAAATCGGAAAACGGAACGCGTTACTTGTTTGGCAATGTGTCATTGTCTATGTCAAATGTCAATATTATGTTATTGCAGATTCTACATGGCGTCCTGTGTTTGTTTTTGCGATTATTTTCTAATATTTTTGACCCCTGCTTATTTCAACGTACTGATACCTTCTACCACCCGATTACCTTGCTATTAATACTGGACTCTGATTTACATTGCGTTGTGGATCAATATGAGGTGCGTCAACTGCGGTATAGCCATGCAAAGGTTGCAGAGGCATCTCATATCCTCGCTTTCTGCACACAATCAAACAAGACTTTCGCGTTGGATAACCAATGCCCAGGTAAGAAGTTGGACTAGAAAAAACATAACCTGATTTATTTTTATATAGTTCTGGTATGCGAAATCTTACAGTGCATCTTATTTTCAGTTGCCTCTGGATACATTTATTTGTCATCCATGCTTATTATTATTAAACACCGAAGCTGGTGAACAAGAGAGACTACTGGGGCATAACATGGTTTGCCTTAGTTGTGGCAAATCAGTGAGGAAAATAAGACACCATAATGTCAGTATGGAGTGTCCGTTGCTGGCTGTTCTATTATCACAAAATACTAATTATGTGGTAAGCATTTTGGTTTTCATTATTATAAATACCCAGTTGTATTAATCTATAAAAAAATGAGCTTTCATACTATGTATGTATGATTGTTATATCTGTGTTTTATGTATTTTTCATCTTTAACATAATATACTTGCCTAAAGTAGGCATGTGTAACATAGTACTGCTCATTTTACTACAACATAGTACTTAAAAACATAAAGAGATATTTAAAAAGATACCCTTGTTACTAAAAATTATATAAACAAGAATTATCTAATGATTGAATTAATTTATTATTGTGTTTATTCTAACTGTGGTTTATTTTCAGCCTTCAAGAAACAACTATGTTCGCCATGTGTGTTGGATGCGAGCAAATAGACAGGCAGTGCATGACTCATCACGAGACATGCAAGAATTGGCTTTGGATAATGATGCAGCAGCCCCTAATGTTAGCCAAGTTGTTAGCCCACCAGAGCCACTACCGTTGCCGCCTGTTCAAAGAGGGCCATGGGAAAGTAATACCATATCATTTCTAATTACAAGTGAGCTTCGATCACATCTGTTCACAGTATATTTCAACAATGCAGAAACAGAATGGTACATTTGGTCCCGCAATTCCTTAAAAGACTGCTTTTGCAGGAACATAGTTTCTATGTTCCTCGCAGCTGTAGATTGTGTGAAACACATTTGTCGTCACACACACATCGATCAATGGCATTTATTACCTCAAATGAATGAGACACATTCTACATTTAGTGCTATCCATATAGAAGGCATAATTAATATTATGAAGTCAAAAGCTAATATTTTGAACTTTGAAAATGTCTCAGAAATTCTCTCACGGAACAGTAATCACAATTGTAAAATAATAATAAATAAATCTATGATTGTATTCTTTTAACAAGTCTGGTTATGTTTAAAGCAGTTATTTATGTAATTACTGAAGCTTAATCCAGGTTAGTGTATTGGTGAAATAAAAATGTTCTGTTCTATCCAAGCTGGTTGATTGACCTCCCTAGGTCTCTTTATTAACACTATCGCTGCATTGCTCTAATGTATATTATCTTCGTAAGCATTTAAGATATAATAATTATAATGTCAAAATATTTTTATTTATTTTCTCTAATAAGTAAATAAATAATAATTTTTACTCCTTTGTTTTATTCTGTGTTTCCCACGTTGGTCTAATGGTCGCAAGCACTACTGCTGAGCATGAGGTCCTGAGTTCGATTCCCAGGTCGAGCAGTGATATTGGGTTTATTCATCAGGAATTTCTCAGTAGCAGCCCGGAGTCTAGATTTGTGCCTGGTTGATAGAAACAGACTCGCCCCCTATTAAATGGTACTCAAAATAACTGGTGAAATCTGGGTGTACTATAGGAACAACTCTGCCCAACCCTTCGGGGAATACAGGCGCGATGTTATGTTAATGTTTGTTATTATTGTCACATTTTTTGAGACTATTACCCAGTTTAATAAATGTTAGTCAATATTCAGTTTAAAATCCTTACTTTGTTTATTGGTTTAATACTAAAACTATATCAGTTATACGCAATAATTCACAACTGTTCACTATTTTAAAGCGCCTATAAGTTTTTAATTGCGAAATTATAATCTAAACACCTTATTGCTAGCGATCTGATTAAAAGGTTAACTGTAACTGTTTTTTGTCTAGTCTGGTGTAATGACAAGATTTCTGAGTTTTTTATTTATAGCAATTTAATGAGTCAATATTCACGAATATAAAACACCAAAAATCATTGGTGTACACTAAATTCGATAACTATGCCGACGTCCATAGTAAAATTGGCCATATCCTTTATATTTTTGCTTTGTTTTAGCTGTTATAATGTTTTATTATTTTTAGACAGCGGATGTGTTTAGGATTAGATTATTTATTGTGTTCAATGTGTGTAATGTGATTTACATGAGTTTATAGTGGTTCAAGGGCCAGTGTTGGAAAGAACGTAATTACATCAATGGTGTTGGTATATGCCTAATACACAAACATGGAGTTTGTATATATATCCCTCTATAAACTCTGGTAGTTTAGAATAAGTTTTCTAGACAGATGCCAGTTGCTAGTCTGTTCTGATCATTTTGCCTGTGCGGATGCACAATATATTTGGAATCTAATATGGTATTTTATTGAATAGTTCACGGAATATCCAACAATCATCACTTACCATCAGGTGAGATGGTGGTCAAACGTGAGCCTATTATCAATAAAAAAAAAACTTTTTTTAAAAAGTAATCTTTTAAACCCATCCAACTAAGCTAAATAATAATATGCTCGTGTCTGGAGTGGGTTCACGGCAATAGTGTTATGGGTGGGATTCGAACACGCAACCTTTTGATCACAAGTCCGATGCCTTAGCCATTAGACTATTGACGCCTATAAACTTTACTTACTTAACTTACTACTTGATTCAAATCAAAATTATTTTATTTCACATAGGCCGACATGGGCACTCACAAAACGTCAGAAGTTAGTGCTCGATCGAAATCGGTCGTTTTCTATGGAGAAGAACCGGCAAACAACTCCACGGTTACTCTTTGAAAATATTTTTGATTTTCACAATCTTTGCATAATAGATACAATTTTTTAGATATGAGAGGTCCGTTATAGACCAATCGACATAATACAATGTAATACAGTATGTTAACTAACAGAGGGCGTTCCCGTTAACCCGCAATAGTATAGCATCCATACATGCTAAAAAAAATATTACCATTCGAAAACAAAAGGTTTCTATTTTTTTAATATTTAAATATTCACTAAAAATGTTAAATTGATACGTAAAAGAAACACTCTGTACACGCGTACTTGAAGGACGGCAACGTCGCAATTTGTTTACGAAAGCCGGGCCGCGTGTGCGGCGATCTAATTGATGTGCTACCATTGCGGGTTAACGGGAACACCCTCTGTTAGTTAACATATTGTATAACTAATTAGAAATGAATCTCAGTGAGTGTATAGTGTTCGCGCATTGATAGAGTAAGACAGTTGTTCCTCTTTATGCTAGTTATAGTATGTGGATGATGTTTAAGTTTGTTATGTCCGCATTATGTTATGTCAAGCAGTTTGAGTACTTGTGTGGCCTTTCCAAATATCCTTACTTTGGTATTGTTCGTCAAATTGTTGAGCTCCTTAAGTTCTAAGTTGAGCTACACGATAACTGACAAATGCTTGCACTGTCTGGACAGGTCCGCTCAAATTTGCGTGGTTATTTCCACAAAAGAATACCACAGACATGAACCTACATGCTTCTCATATACAAATACAAATTGTGTGGACTTTAAAAGAGACTTTGACCTCCGAGTTTGTTTCGTTATTTCTTTTTAGAGTAGTCTGTTAGGAAATACCTGCCTCATCTAGCTAAACTAAAGTTAACAGGCAAAAAAACATGACGTGTAAAAGTGTTATTTATAACAGATTTATAAAATAAATATTTTATTTCATTTCATTTACCTGGGTATAGGGATGAGCTCTCGAGGCGGGTGGGCGTGATGTGGCAGGTGTGGTGGCTGAGGCGGCGGATACGCGGGGAACCCGCCGCACCAAATGTCCGGCGTCAATGGGTTGTACTCTGCGGAAATAAGACAAATCAATGATAAAATCTTTGTTTTGCTAATTTAAACTAGACGAGGCCGGTGTTTCCTAACTGACTACCCCGAGAAGAAACACCGAAACAAACTCAGGAGTCCGTCTCTTTTGAAGTCCATACAATCTAGACTGGTTAAATTATTAACCGACTTCAAAAAAGGAAGTTCTGTATTCGATCAGTATGTATGTTTGTATATCCGCGATTTTCTCAGAAACTACAGATCTGATTTCGATTGCGTTTTCGTTGTTTGAAAGCATATTTTACAAGGAAGATTTTAGTATATAACACATCAGGTTCTGATGAAGACGTTTTGAGATATGTGACGGAACTCTTCAATTTAAAACAGCAAATCTCCCGCGATTGCTGCCCTCGTACATCTAAGTACTATTTAGCATAATTAGTCTATTAATATCACCACAGCTGAGGCACAGACCTAAATCACGTCTGAAAATATAGTGGGTAAAAAGACATGTACAGCAAACTCTCTTTTTAAAAAGTAAGTACAAACGGTATGTAGGTATCTCAAGTAAAACACACTAAAAGTATACACTAAAAAGCATAAAATAAAAACTTTTTTTACAAAAATTGAACCGACTTCAAAACTTACAAAAAAGACTTGCACTACAAAGAGAGAAATAGCCATAAATATTCGATTTCTAGTTCCGTTAAAAATAAGGGCTATGTCACTCACATGGCTGAAGACGGTGTCAAGCCAATGAATAGTTTTGATAGGCAAATTGTATTCAGTTGTTTTAATTTGCTAATGAACAGATTTTATGCTATATGTTATTTTTTTATTTAAGTATTTTTAACACGTTGAACGCCATACGGCCCACCGGTGAGCCTAGCTTACTTTTCCATTCAAGCCATGCCAAAATCAGGTAATCGTTAATTTTCACCAACTGAATTTTTTTATCCAAAAGTTCATAAAATGAAGTAATTCGTATGGTAAATTAAAATTACCGCCTTTTACCGTCTACTTTTAGGATATTGTAATAGGCTCACGGGTGACCACCATGGCTCGAACGGTTCAGTACGATAAGGCTCACCGGTGAGCCTCGTAGCCTGAATGGAAATGCTCGATTTTTCTTAGCGTTCAATGTGTAACCCCTGACGCAAAAAGAGGGTTGTTATAAGTTTGACGTGTCTGTGTGTCTGTCTGTGGCATCGTAGCTCCTAAACGAATAGACCGATTATGAAGCGGATTTTTTTGTTAGAAAGCTGACGTGAGACTAGATGGTTCTCAGCTACAATTTATCAAGATCTGTTCAGGTATTTCACAAATTATTAATTTTAATTTTTCTTTTGCACTTCACTTTGGGAAAACCTGTAAAGATAGCTGTATTTATGCAACGAAATAAATAAATAAAAAGGTACTGACCAGGAACACTAGGCGTAGGAGGCAATGCTAAGACTGATGACAGCGCGGCCGAAGCGTCTTCTAGAACAACAGGATCACTACCGTGGTCCCACTGGCAGAGATCGCCACGCATGCAGTAGCCTTTCTCTGTAAACAAAATCAATAAATAAGTAAATAATTCAGTCAGACAGACTCCGGATCCAGGTTGGTTGCAGCAAGGAGCTCCATGACCTGATCACTCCATCTCCCTTTCACTACTGGATCAAACGTATTGCTGGGTACCACCCACACTTAGTTGATATACCGTCTTGTCGTACCAAGCGCTTCTCCTCCACATTTATTGTGCGCACAGCCAAGCTGTGGAATTTTCTGCCGGGTTCTGTGTTCCCTGCCACTTATGACCTTTCAGCCTTTAAAGCAGGATCTTCTAGGCTCGCCCGTTCCATCATATCAGGCGAGATCGAGGTCAAGAGTAGGCTCATACAGAATAAAAAAAGAAAATCTGTTCAGGTGGAAATTTATTAATGAGTCTTGGAGTATACAGGGTGTCCCGTAAATAATGGATCAAACGTAACGGGTAGGTAGCTTACCTAATTTCCAACAACTAATTTGAATATTAAAAAGAAAACCGTTACAGTAACAAAGATATTTTTTTTTTCGAATTTTACCATTTTATCTTCCAGAATTAAGTTTTTTTTAATGCTGTTGCAGCAAATGATGACATTTTTAGGTATGATTTTTATTTAACATTTCTGAATAGCTTACTAATGTTATAAGATACCATTTTTTTGAATACCGTTTTATTTGCCTTAGAAAAAAAAAAATTGAGTTGAAAAGTTTTTTCTTTACGATGTTAGGACCAAAATTGAAAAATTTCTGTAAAAAAAAAAAAATGTAAATAAAATGTATGACACCGAAGACGACCATTATTTTAAAAACTTGTACATTTAATAAGGTTTGCAAATTCGTATAAAACTTACGTCTAGTCCTTATCGTTACAAAGATATTGCTATGAATGTGATGAAGAAGACAGAAAATAAATTAAATTGGTACTATTCCATTTTTTCCTTTTCGTTATGGCTTATGCTTGAATGCTTGTAATCGAGGCAGGTAGTTAAGCGGCTAGCATAATTCTGACCCGATGACGTCATCTGTCCGGAATTTGGGACCGCTACCTGTGGCGGAGTTGCACCTCAGTCAGTGTGAAGGGGATAGATAGCGCCGCTTTTGTATTTTTGGTAAATTGGTATGAAGTTGTACATTCTAGTCCTTGTCGTTACAAAGATAATTGCTATGAATCTGAGAGGTGCTCCAAATCAACGTTAATAAAAAAAATAAAAAAGTGTGTACATTTAAACTTTTTTCTTTAAAATGTGTAACTGTAGTATTTCACAGGCAATGTTCATTGAATTATTGAGGCGTATGAAAAGAATTAGGAGGCCGTACTAAAAAAAAAACAGTTAGTTCAAATAAATCGTTTTATTTGGTTTTTACAATAAATGTTCGAATTGCCTTCCCCCTACAAGAATGCAAAGTCTGCATCTCCTAATAAAGGAAGCTCTTATCCGACGGACAAAACGGCTTTGGTTTATTTCTGATGCAGCAGATTGGATGCGCTGTCGTAATTCTTCTTCCGACGTTATTGGTTTCTTGTAGACCCTGTCTTTTAAACATCCCCAGTGGTTGCGCTGATATACGATTCTTTTCGTTTATATTTTTAATTATTGGCAACACGCATAATCGCTAATTGGTTAGACATTCCCCTTCCGCATATTATCCTTTCTCCCTTGCACTAGACCTTCGTCTATTCGAGAGTGAGGGAGAGAGACTATACCGCTCTAGAAAAATCGATCGCGTCTGGATCTTTCGATGGACAGGATCGGACCTTCAATGGCTGTCGAGTCGCGTTAGAGCACAAACGCATCGAATCGCATTCGAACGGTCGCGTCGTTTTGTGCGACCAATTCGTAGCAGAAGAACGGTTATACTGTGGTGGTGAACTGTGATCAGAGTGCTGGCAGTCCTGAATATCCTGGATTATCAAGGTTAGTGCTGCCTTTCCTATACGACGCTGGACTCTTGTCTTTTGTTCCAACCAGCGCCGGTTCCCGTCAATTGTGTAACCGAAAACTTCTAAGTCGCATACGTTGCATTATCGCCCATCCATTTAATGGTCCTTCCCGAGTCGGATAATAATCAGCACAGCCATTCCCTAGAATTCGCTAGGTATATCGTAGTTTCGTATTCGTATTTCGTAGTCAACCCCGCATAGATACTTATTTGCCAACGCGTGGCAAGTAAGTACATCGTAATTCATTACGTCGTTTTCGTGTCTTCCTAGCTAATAATCGATTAGTAAGGAATTTCGCAACCCCGCTAGTAGTTAATTATCGTTACTTGTAAATTAAATACCAATCGGTCGAGTCAAGGTTACTCGAGACCGCGTCGCGCACCCGGCCGTTATTTCGCAAAACGGTGGGTAGTTACTAAATATTTCTTATAATAATTAGTTTGATATTCATAGCTCATAAATATGGCACCGACCGATATTACTCTTAAAAGATTGATAGCAAAGAGAGATCGTATCTTTGCTCGCATGCAGAGTATTGCAGATAAAATAAAACACATTCATTCGGATGAAAGCGTTAAGGAATCATTTTTGTGCGACATCTCGTTAGTACAATCACTACGTGTGGATTTTGAAAGTGCTTTGGATGAAATTGTTATTCATGAGCTAAAATTAAACCCTGAATATGTTGTAGATTATCAGTCGCTTTCTGCGTTCGAAGACCTTTTAGGGCGCATTTTACGGGCTGAGAAGAACCTGACGGCTCACTCTCATAGTGAGGTCCAAAGGTCACCTCGATTGCCGCCAATTGAAATACCCGAATTCAACGGAGATATTAAGAATTGGCCATTATTCGTCGCTAGTTATCGTAATGTCGTGCATAATAATGTTTCTCTAACAGACTGTGAGAAATTATATTATTTATTAGGTAAATTAACACATAAAGCTCGTACAATTTTCGCTGGTATTACCCCGTCTGCGGATAATTACCCACTCATTTTCGATTTGCTTTGTAAAAAATATGAAGATAGTCGACAATCGGCAACTTCATACTTAACTCAAATATTTGAATTTAAATCTATTACATCAGGTACCCCTAGTAGTTTAGAATTATTTATTGATAAGTTCGCTTCGTCGGTAGTTGCTTTAAAACATACAAAAGTCAGTGACCTGGCTGACTTTATATTATTGCATGTCGCGCTTAAAAAACTGGACCCAGACACCGTTCGTACGTTCGAATCCAATTATCAATTAAAGTCGAATGGATCCGAAATCCCATTGTTTTCCGATTTAGTTAATTTCGTTAGTGATCATATAAAGGTTTTAGAACGAACTTCGATACCTGTTGCTCGAGTCAATACTAATAAAAGGCCTTTAGATCGTAAATCAACTAACGCATATGTGTCCAGTTCTCAACCAGTCGCTTGTAGTTTGTGTAAGGAAAACCATGACTACATTTATAAGTGTACGGTTTTTAAGAGTTATAACCCCGATCAACGTTTTAAATTCGTTAAGTCAAACAACTTGTGTATAAATTGCTTAAGTAGTGGTCATCGCGTGTCTGCGTGTGAGTCGACGTCTACATGTAAAAAATGTAGGTACAAACATCATACATTGCTATGTTTTGGAAATAGGCCTGCGTCAAATATGTCGCCGTCACGCTCAGTCGAAGAGCCGAGCGCGGGTTCGATTCCCGCGAACTCGGATGTAGCATTATGCTCAAGTGCAGTCGGCCCTTATAAAGGCTCTAGAACTGTGTTGTTGGGTACCGCACGTGTCGTTATTCTAGATTCTCGTGGTCACGAACATTGCGTTCGTGCATTGTTGGACAGCGCGTCTCAGAGTAGCTTTATTACTCGCGATTGCTGTCAACGTTTAGGATTAAACATAAATAATAGACCTACTTGTTCCACTGTTAGGGGTATAGGAGGTTCGAGTAAACCCATTCAAGGTTCCGTACAATTTAAAATTCATTCTCGTTTCGATCATAATATAACTTATGATATTGAGTCGTTGGTAATAGATAGGATTACCGAACGTCTGCCAACCGCGACAGTCGACACTTCGCGACTGTCTAACTTCGAAGACTTACCGTTGGCAGACGATACATATTATTCATCAGGCCCGATTCACGTATTGATCGGCGCTTCGATTTTTCCGCACCTGCTTTTGTCGAACAGAGTTCAAGGATCGACTTCGAATTTATCGCCGCTCGCGTTAGAAACGGTCCTTGGCTATGTGATCGTAGGTGACGCACCAGCATGTACTGACGGTAATTCGACCGTATCGCATTGCTGTATCGCGGACACATTAGACTCTGCTGTCCGGAAATTCTGGGAATTAGAGGAAGTGAGTGTTCCCCCGGTATTCAGCCCGGACGACCAATTGTGTGAGGAATTTTACACCCGCACTACCACTCGGGATAGTGAGGGACGTTACGTAGTAGCTTTGCCTTTCAAGGCTGATGTCGAATCCCTTGGCAATTCGCGCCAAGCAAGTGAACGGCGGTTTTACTGCTTGGAAAGGAAGATGCAAGCTTCTCCACAATTAAGGGTCGCGTATGACAGTGTCATCCGGGAATATTTAGAAAAGGGCTACATTTCATCTACGAATCCTGATTCGGCGGGAAGTTCGTATTTTATTCCGCATCATGGTGTGATCCGAGATGATAAGGTCACAACCAAACTTCGTGTCGTTCTCGATGGTAGTTGTAAAACTACTACCCGCATCTCGCTTAATGATCTCTTGTATGGTGGACAGAACCTACAAGGGAACTTGTTCAATATTATTATTGGTTTTCGTTTGTTTTCGATAGCGCTTTCCGCAGACATTCGTCAGATGTTTCTCAGCATTGGAGTCCGAGAATCTGATCGGCGTTTCCAACGCATTTTGTATCGCTTTTCCCCGCAAGAACCTTTACAGGTTTATGAATTTAATCGTGTCGTTTTTGGGCTTAAGTCTAGCCCCTTTCATGCACTTCGAACTATTAAGCAGCTGGCTGAGGATGAGGGTGACTCCTACCCTCAGGCCAAAGATATTGTCGCTGCGGGGTTGTATATGGACGACTACGTCCATTCCGTTCGCACGGAAGACGAGGGCATTTCCACCGCTTCGGAAATGATAGGTCTCATGAAGGCTGGTCAATTTGAGCTAGTTAAGTGGACCAGTAATTCCCAAGTCGTATTAGATTCGATCCCATCCTCGCACCGCCTGCCAGTTGTCAAGGAATTCGATGAGTCCGACCAACATAAAGTACTGGGCTTGTGTTGGTCACCTACGTCGGACAACTTCGGCATGAAAATTAATACTCCCGCTCAGATTTGTACTAAGCGTACAATATTGTCGTGTGTCGCTAAAATATGGGACGTCATGGGATTTGTCGCACCTGTTGTCCTGTACGCTAAACTTCTAATCAAGCAGCTTTGGCTGTCTGATTGTGACTGGGATGATACTCCACCTGAAGATATAGTCAGGCTGTGGATTCGCTTCAAAGAAGAGCTTCCCTTGCTCTGTAATATAAGGATCCCACGTCACGTTGGTATCGTCGGCGATAGTGTGGTTACTATATTGGCTTTCGCGGACGCCAGTGAGAAAGCATACGGGGGGGTTATTTACTTCCACGTTCAAAATAGTGATGGCAATATCGTTAGGTTGTTGACCGCTAAGTCGAAGGTCTCCCCTAAAAAGGTCGTTTCTCTTGCTCGTCTGGAGCTGTGCGCTATTCTTGTGCTAGCTCAACTCATAAAAAATGTCGTAGTCGCTTGTCAAAACCGCATTATATTTCGCAACATATTCGCATTTTCGGATTCAACAGTCGCTCTCTGTTGGGTACATTCGTCGCCCCATCGGTGGAACACCTTCGTGGCCAACAGAGTCTCGAAAATACAGGACGACTTATCGCCACAAAACCTGTATCACGTGTCCGGTACGGACAATCCCGCAGATTGTCTGTCACGTGGGCTCACACCTTCCCAAATCATTGATCATCCGCTTTGGTTCAGTGGTCCTCCGTGGGCCAGCTTAGACGTTTCAAAGTGGCCTGTCGTCACCTTCAATCCCTCTTCGGTATGCGAAGTGCCTGAAGAGAAGAAACATTCGTTGCTCTCCGCTACACCAACCGAAAGATCTACTATTCTTTCTTTGGTCGATCGTATCTCGTCTTGGAGTAAATTACTTCAAGTAGTAATTTACATTTGTCGTTTCGCTAAACTATTGCCTATTGGTTACCGCATGGCGGCAGCGGATTACAACTTCGCTGAATTGCTCATACTTCGCGAGCTTCAACGCTTTTATTTCTCCACTGAGTTGGTTAAACTCAGGAAAGGCAAACATTGTAGTCCTGCTTTTCGACACTTAAAACCGTTTCTCGAAGACGGACTCATTAGAGTCGGAGGCCGTTTAAGAAACTCGGATTTAAGTTATGATGGGAAACATCCCATTCTGCTTCCAAGCAAGGACCTCGTTTTGAATTTGTTAGTCGATTATCATCATAAATTGAACTGTCACGCAGGTCCCGACCTGCTAATGTCGCTCTTGCGTCAGAAGTATTGGATCCTTTCTGCACGCAATTTAATTAGGAATAGGATCCATAAGTGCCTTCCCTGCTTTCGGCTGCGCCCTAAGCAGAGCTTTCCTGAGATGGCCGATCATCGCTCTTGTCGTATCGTTCAAACCGCTAAGCCATTCGTCCACACGGGCACGGACTACGCCGGTCCGTTTAAGGTTACGATGTCTCGCGGTCGAGGTGTTCGCTCCACCAAGGCCTACGTGTGTCTGTTCGTCTGCATGACTACACGCGCGGTGCACATAGAGCTCGCTGGGGATCTTAGCACAGCTAGTTTTATGGGCGCCTTTAAACGGTTCCTGTCAAGGCGTGGCCCGGTTAGTAGAATTTATTCCGATAACGGGACTAATTACATAGGCGCTAAACGGAAACTCTCGGAACTTCACGCATTTCTTTGTTCGAAGTACCATAATTCGGAATATGGTCATACATTAGCTATAAATCGAATAGATTGGTCACTCAATGTCCCGACGGCTAGTCACTTTGGCGGCAATTGGGAAGCTAATATTAAAAGTTTAAAGTCACACCTATATCGGGTCATAGGCGATACTATTCTGTCGTTTGAAGAATTAAGTACCGTTCTTATTCAAATAGAATCGGTAATGAACACTAGACCTCTTTGTAGGATACTCTCTAGTGATCCTTCAGAGCCGCTCGCATTGACTCCAGCGCACTTTTTGAATCTCACGCCTCTGAAATACTTGCCTGCCGAGGAAATAGACGAGAGAACTCTTACTGCTAGACACGAGCTACTAGATAAGTTAGTACAGTCGTTTTGGAAGCGCTGGAGAACTGGATATCTCCATACTTTGCAATCTCGCCGCAAATGGAACACGCCGGTCGATCCGGTCTCTGTCGGCACGGTCGTGATTCTTATATCCGACAACTCGCCCCCACTACACTGGCCTTTGGGTGTCGTGGAGGAAATTTTCCCTGACTCAACCGGAGTCACTCGTATCGTTCGGGTTAAGACAACCACTGGATCCTACTTGCGTCCCGTGGTGCGTCTTTGCCCATTGCCTAACCAGTAGTTTATTTAATTCGTCTTTAAGGTTAGGTTAATATTACTTATTAGGTATTTAGTTTCGTAGTTATAGGATAGTAATTATCGAATAGATTAGTTTTCTTGTGGTTTGCCTCACTCTTGAAGGCATCCCTTCAAGCCCGGGGGAATGGTTGCGCTGATATACGATTCTTTTCGTTTATATTTTTAATTATTGGCAACACGCATAATCGCTAATTGGTTAGACATTCCCCTTCCGCATATTATCCTTTCTCCCTTGCACTAGACCTTCGTCTATTCGAGAGTGAGGGAGAGAGACTATACCGCTCTAGAAAAATCGATCGCGTCTGGATCTTCCGATGGACAGGATCGGACCTTCAATGGCTGTCGAGTCGCGTTAGAGCACAAACGCATCGAATCGCATTCGAACGGTCGCGTCGTTTTGTGCGACCAATTCGTAGCAGAAGAACGGTTATACTGTGGTGGTGAACTGTGATCAGAGTGCTGGCAGTCCTGAATATCCTGGATTATCAAGGTTAGTGCTGCCTTTCCTATACGACGCTGGACTCTTGTCTTTTGTTCCAACCAGCGCCGGTTCCCGTCAATTGTGTAACCGAAAACTTCTAAGTCGCATACGTTGCATTATCGCCCATCCACCCAGTAAAAAAAAATCTAGGGGATTTAAATCCGGAGATCGCGGAGGCCACAAAACTGGTCCTAATCGGCCGATCCATCTGTCCGGATAACTTTCATCAAGGTGCGCCCTTACTGCCGTCGCATAGTGAGCGGGGCACCCATCATTTTGCAACCACATTGCTTGCCGTACGTCTTCTGGAACGTTTTCTAATAACCTTGGCAACTCATTCCTTAAAAAATGGAGATAATATTCGGCGTTTAGAGTAGCTGGTAGTAGGCCCTATTATTTGCCCATTGATTATTCCCGCCCATAAATTTATTTTAAATTGATGTTGGCTCCTATCCTCTCGAATCAAATGTGGGTTTATCAGCTGCCAACTGTGCAAATTATGCAAATTTAAATATCCATCTCGGCGGCATGAAGACTCGTCACTCCATAAAATCTTGTTAAAAAACTGCGGGTCCGCCCGAATCATTTTACCGCCCATTGCCCGATTTACCAAAAAGCGGCGCTATCTATCCCTTTCACACTGACTGAGGTGCAACTCCGCCACAGGTAGCGGTCCCAAATTCCGGACAGATGACGTCATCGGGTCGGAATTATGCTAGCCGCTTAACTACCTGCCTCGATTACAAGCATTCAAGCATAAGCCATAACGAAAAGGAAAAAATGGAATAGTACCAATTTAATTTATTTTCTGTCTTCTTCATCACATTCATAGCAATATCTTTGTAACGATAAGGACTAGACGTAAGTTTTATACGAATTTGCAAACCTTATTAAATGTACAAGTTTTTAAAATAATGGTCGTCTTCGGTGTCATACATTTTTTTACAGGAGAATTTTTTCAATTTTGGTCCTAACATCGTAAAGAAAAAACTTTTTAACTCAAGATTTTTTTTCTAAGGCAAATAAAACGGTATTCAAAAAAATGGTATCTTATAACATTAGTAAGCTATTCAGAAATGTTAAATAAAAATCATACCTAAAAATGTCATCATTTGCAGTAACAGCATTAAAAAAACTTAATTCTGGAAGACAAAATGGTAAAATTCGAAAAAAAAAATTAATATCTTGGTTACTGTAACGGTTTTTTTTTAATATTCAAATTAGTTGTTGGAAATTAGGTAAGCTACCTACCCGTTACGTTTGATCCATTATTTACGGGACACCCTGTATATGTGGTGTTGCTCCACAAACCATAGCTCACTTAATTTCCTACCCTGTGAGCCCTGTCAACTGTGCATTGCAGGACTTGATGGAGACCGATGGTGCCAAACATTTTGATAAGTTTACAAAATGCGTTTTTCATTTATACAATGTGTAACGGAAACCCCATATCTATCCAAAAGGACTGAAGACATAAATTTTTAAATTGACAACATCTGGTATGAAGTCTCTATGCAAAGTTTCAGCTCAAAATAAGTGACTCGCAGAATTGACCAAATTATTGGTTTCATATGTTTCTTGAATACCAGTAATAACAAATGTGTCACAGCACTATGAGGGTCATCACTTTCCACATCACTTGCCAATAAAATGATAATTCTCTTTGTTCTTCTTAATTCCAAAAATTCGGTCTCTGGTATCAATGTATTGAAATTTGTAATAAGCTCCACACATGTAGACATAGGATTACAAAACCCTTGCCATATCGTTTGTTATCATCCAAAGAAGCCGTGCACTTGGTATGTATATACCCTTTAAATTACACGTTGTATATTTTTTTAATTGTAAAAAAATCTATTTCGTACTTGCTATCGAACTAAAATATCATTACCCATACCCGATGTTGCGGGTATTTTAATTCGGGCAAGTTTTTTGATTTATAATGATACGATATTTTTTTAATATTTATTTATCGATATTGGCGTATCGTCGTTGTCAATAAATATTTTATTTATTTATTAACATTGACAGTAAATGTCAGGTTATCCTGATCTGTAGTTCATATTTATCTATATAAATATCGATATTTTTGGTCTCGATACATCGTAATTTATCAGTTTTTTGATATATCGTTGCATTCCTAGCCAGGTCACTTACCGTCAAAGTCTCGACAGCGCCGCTTGTAAGCGTCGTTGGGTTCCAATCTGGTTTCAGCGTGAGGAGAGTTCGAACCTCGTGACCGGTCACGTGATCTCTCGCGCGATCTGCAATAAAAATATAAGGCAGGATCAAAAACGACGTCATTTTATTAAACAGAAAAGAAAGAAAGCAAAAACAAGGACTCTCTTTGTTTTTGCTTTAATTAAAATATAACACACACACACACACACAGTTTAAGAGATATTATACTATACACTTTAAAAAACCGCAAATATAACTTTGCCATTTATAAAACACTAACAAAAATAAAGTAATTTTGGGTAGCTACACTTCTTCATGAGCGAGCCCGACTCGCACTTTGCCATTTATTGTTTTTATTGGCTGTTAGTAATCCAAAAACTAAATTAATAAATAATCTAAACTATTTCATCATAATCTTCCTGGCCCTTAACCCACTTACTTGTGGTCGGCACAACATATTTTATTCTCTCATTCTCCCCTATCAGACATGATAATTATCATCATTTACTCCTTTTTAGGGTTCCGTAGTCGAATAGCAAAAAACGGAACCCTTATAGTTTCGTCATATCTGTCTGTTTGTCCATCCGTCCGTATGTCACAGCCATTTTATTCGGAAACTATAAGAACTACACATGTGAAATTTGGTAAATAGGTGTATTCTGTGAACCGATTTCCGATTTTTAGACAAAAAAGAATAATAATATAATATTAAGGGGTCAAGGCTATACATGGAACTGAAACTAAACATATATTTTTTCATCAAACCTATATATATGTGGTCTCTAAAAATTACATTGAGGTTTCTAAAACCACTTTTTCATAAGTCATCTTTTAAAAGATATATACTTACAAAGTGGTAAAATGTGTATCTTTTATTTGACCTCTCCATCCATCAACATTCAAATCCATCACACTTTTAGTTACATGCGTGTCATACCTCCTCATCACGTGTCCATACCAAGATAATCGACTTCCTTTCAATAATCTAAACTACGTAAGTATTATTAATATCTTACCGTTCCCGATCTCTAGAGCGAGACACCCTGTCTCTATGTTCTCTGTCTCGCGACATTCTATCTCGCTCTAACTCACGAGGCACACGCAGTCTTTCTCTCTCACGCTCGTGCTCCCGATCGCGAACGGTCGGCGATCTTGATCTGTGAACGAGATAAGGAAAATATCAATATAACGACGACTTGAAGAGTCAATAGAAGATGATAATTTGGCAATTAGAGAGTGATTATTTATTAATGTATCAAAAGAATGTTTACATGCTTATTTTTATTTAGTACCACTTAAACCTCTTGGGTTTTTGTGTGATACTTAATTCCCTATTCTATTTGTCTTAGATAATAATACATACATACAAACCGAAAAGAAATACATAAATTGAAAATATATTTCTTCACAAATTTATATATTCAAGTTAAACAATTGATTAGAACACAAATGTATGTACTTAGAAAATATTCGACAATGTTGTGAATATTCGAAAATATTTTATTTTCAGTTTATTTATTTTTTTCGGTAATAGTATTGCGCATTGTCGGTAAGTAAAGATTTATATTCATAATACAGTATGTTAACTAACAGAGGGCATTCCCGTTAACCCGCAATAGTATAGCATCCATACATGCTAAAAAAATATTACCATTCGAAAACAAAATGCTTTTATTTTTTTTTAATAATAAATTATTCACTAAAAATGTTAAATTGATACGTAAAAGAAACACTCTGTACACGCGTACTTGAAGGACGGCAACGTCGCAATTTATTTATGAATGACGGGCCGCGTGTGCGGCGATCTAATCGATGTGCTTATACTATTGCGGGTTAACGGGAACGACCTCTGTTAGTTAACATATTGTATTTTATATATTTTTGTGCGACACTTCACTTGTATACAGGATAACGCACAAAAACACTTATTACTATACCGGCTAATAACTTCTATGGCACAAGAACGAGTGGGCATCTAATACCTCGACTAATAAATTCTCGACATTTTTCGAGCTGTACTGAGTTATTGAAAAAATTTCTTTTAATTGGCCTTGAACAGAGAGAGACAAAATAAATACGGGTTGACAATGGTGATACGCACCTGGATCTGCTTGTCTGTCTGTCGGTGGCGGGTAGAGGGGGACTGCGGTTTCTGTAGCGACCACGCGGCGACGGAGAACGAGACAGCGGACGTCTGTAAGCACAAACCGTTTCAAATGTTGGTAACCAAGTTTAGAAAAAACGGTGATAAGGCATAATATAACCTGGGGGTCTTTAAGTCAAGAGTGAATAGGTTACTTTTAGATAAGCATGCTTTATCTTCGACCACATCATTGCTTGCCATCAGGTTAGATGGTGGCCAAACGCGTGCCTATCTTACTTCTTTAACCTATAGAGCCCCAGCGGCACAAAAACGTGCCAGTAAACAAGTATTAGTTGAGCCCCGCTAGCACAAATTTGTGCCACCAAACCCCGACCGATTTAAAACTGTATTTGTAGTAAAGATAAGTCTTAAAATCGTTTGTGACCGGGGTCAGATTACGCTTACGATAAGAGCCCGCCCGCGGAGCTTGACGGATGGTTGACGTAATAATGGCGGTCCTTGAGAGGTTAACATTATAAATGCGAAAGTTTGTAATATATATATGTTTATTACTCTTTCACGCAAAAACTACTGAACGGATCTGAATGAAATTTGGTAAGTTAATATTTGACATCCTGAAATAACACAATCTATTATCCCGGAATTCCCACGGCATCGGGATTTACGCGGGAAAATACACCCACGCAAACGAAGTCGCGAGCAGAAGCTAGTTTATTATAATTATAGTCTACTATTACCCGACTGCAAAACAAGGAGGGTATGTTTTTATCGCGATTAAATTCCACGGGAGTGGGACTGCTGGTCTACTCATAAAAATCTGTTTATTATGGGTAATTTGTTTGATTTATTAACTTATTCGAAAAAGCTTCTTGAAGTGTGTCACCACACTTACTGGCGAGCAGACTAAGGAGCGCCTAAAGCGAGAAAATGTATCCCTTCCAAGCCCATTCGTTCCACCACCTAAGAATCTACCTCCAAGACATGAACTGCAATGGCTGACCTGGAAGTCTTTAAATAGACTGCGGACCCAGGTTGGCCGTAGCAAATAAAATCTATTCAGGTGGAGATTTATTGATGAGTCCCCCTTGGAGTGTATGAAATAATGATGTTTATTTTGCAAATAGGTTATAAATAACACTTTCACACGTCATTTTGTTTTTTCGTAAATGTAAACTAGATGAGGTCAGTGTTTCCTAACTGACTACTCTGAGAAGAAACACTGAAAACTCAGAGGTCAACGTCTCTTTTAAAGTCCATACAGTCTGTAGTGATCAAATCATATGAGAGTCATGTCGGTTAAAGTCTGTGGCACCCTTTAAAGGACAGAATCACACAGATTTGAGCAGGCCCGGCCAAACAGTGCAAGCATTTGTCAGTTATCGCATAGCTCAAGTTAGAATCTTAAGCAGCTCGAACAATTTGACAAAGAATAGCAAAGTAAGGACATCTGGGTAGTAAATGTGGTGCTACTCCACAAACCATAGAACTTAATTCCTTGTCCTGCTTGCTCTATCAACTGTTCACTGCAGGACTTGATGGACATTTCCAACGGTGGCACACTTGTTACCCAGTTCTGGGCAGATTCAATTCGGCCATTTACCATCAACACACTAAGAAGATTACCTTCTAATCTCGTTGTTGTGTTCGTTGTCTCTGCCGTGTCTTCTAGCACGCGCACGTCTCTCCCAGGACCTTGAGCGACGTCTCCTCCTGTCTGTGTCCCGGGTCTGTGGACGAACAATAAATCTGTTAATAATTTTGCCGTAATTTCTACAGCCATAATAGGAGAAATGTTCTATGAAAGAAAAACTGAATGTTTTAATTCAATTATTTAAACTCTTCAATAACTAAACTATGCCTGTACGAATGTTTTAGGGATTTCGTACACCTACAAGTCATTTTATAGATGAGCCTCGAAACGCAACTTTGGGCCTAATTAAATCACAGGATTTAATTATTCCCAAAGTTGCGTTTCGAGGCTCAGAACTATAAAATGACTTGTTATTTTACTATTCTGGTTACGTATAGATAGATCAAACAAACAATATTATGAACGAAAATCTAAACGATCAAATAAACAGCAAGACAAATCGTTATTATGCCCAACTATGAGCGATCGATGTCGAACGAACAATGGAGTAATCACCTCACAACATTTGTATGCAAAAAATGCAGACAAGCGCACCCTTAATAATAATATATAATTATGTGCCTCAGCCAAAATAGCCTTGACTAAATCTGAGGAGGCTCTCGTTGGGCAGCTGGATCAAGGGCTTGATCCAGAAAGCAGTACTTCTGGACACGGCGCGTATTGTAAGGAGGTTTCTCTCTCAAAGCCCTAACCACCTGTAGCGACTAGAAGAGAGTAGTAGAAGACCCCATAGATAAATAAAGAATTAAAAAAAAATACAGTACTGACCGAGTCCACCCTTCTGTCTCGTCTTCTAGGCGGTTGGTCTACTGGTTCTTCTAGCAGTTCAGTTAATGGCAACACCTGAAAACAAATCAAATAAATGTTAAATAAAATAGGTTAATTGTTAAATTGCCAGTCTATTTATCTCCACTGACTTCAAAACCAGGCAACAGATTTGATATGGATCTCACTCATAATAATAGCGATATACGAAGACCAACACTGTTGCAAGCGCCATCGTCACCGATGAACAGAAGTAATTCCAGTACATCCGTGATCATGGCGTTTGCAACAGTGCCGAAATATCGGAAACACCAAACTATAAACACATGATAGATATCCCGTTTTAAGTTCTAATGATACTGTTAGTGACCATGTCAGCTTAAAAACTTACAGTAACCTATTCACTATTGACTTAAGGCCAGGTTATAGCTATCAGGAAACACAGACTCCGGCAAGCAATTCCAATCCTTAGCTGACCGCACAACGAAACTATTCCCAAAACATTATGTACGTATGTGTGGTATGTCCACCATGAAATGATGGCGCATCACCGTTCGTCTCGTAGTCCGATGATGGAACGGGCTTGGAGGAATTAGTTTGTGCAATTCTGCGAAGTGTGACCAATAGAAAATTTGACATAATGATTTAAAAAAAAATATTCAACTAATATAAATACAATGTTAACATTAGATTAAAAACAATTTTAAAGCTTATTAAAATTAACAAAAGCAAGTAGGAGTTGCAACCAGCGCAATTACTAAATTATAGAATAACTTGTATGAAGGGCAGTGGTACAAGCCCATAAGTAAAAAAAAAATATATAATTAGATTCAGATTCATTCATATATTACAGATTCAGTGTAACAGTAATGTTTACCTTGACAAGCGTATGCTCGTTATGCGGATGTCCTCTAGGTTGCGGGGGCTGTGCAGGCGCAGGTGGGGCGGGAGTAGCCAACTTAGCGCCGCGGGACACCACGAGCCTCGCCCGCCCCGCGGGTCCGCCCAGCCCCGCGCCCCCCGCCCCCAGGCCGGCCGGCGGCGGCGCCTGAGGCCCGGCCAGTGCGCCTGCGCAAGGGGAACGCCCTCGGGTCTCGCCGCCCGATACGGGGGACGGGATCAGTGGCGCGCCGGCTGCAGACGAAATAAATCCATAGAATATAAGGGAATATTCATAATTTAAATAGATGGGAATGTTTGTTACATAGACTGAGAGGATTGGCGCTGTTTGCCGAGATACAGGATTTCTCCTAGTTCGGCAGCAGATGCTCCTATGTTGTATTGTTTTATTTTAGGTCACTAGGTATATAAGCAATATGATTGTAATTTGTTATCGATAATAAATTAAACTAATTATCTATACTTATAATAAATCTGTAGAGAGGTCAATTCTGTACATGAAATATACACACATCAAAAGTGTCTAGGGATCAAGCATTTTTATGCGGATTTCTTGAGATTGAGATGTGGCTTTGTAATAAATTTATGATTTTATAAATTTATATGGATCCTTTTTGGTGCATTTCATAATTTGAAACAGGAACTGTTAATCAAATTCGAGTAAAAGATGAAAATCAGCTGTCAATATTTTCCCTATAAAAACATACAACGCATTGAAGACATTATTAGTGCTACTGTTTCCCTACTACTGATTAAAACCAACGTTATTATGGAGCGGCGACGTCATTTAAGCAGGGAAGAAATGCTCAGAGCCGTGGGAATGATAGAAGCTGGTTCCAGGCAACGTACTGTGGCTTTAGCTCTGAATACAAGTCAGAGTGTTATCAGTCGACTTTGGACACGTTACCGAAGCACTGGTACCGTGGCTGAGCGCCATGGAGGACGGTATCACTGCACCACACGGAGACAAGACCGATACATTCAAATCTTAACTCGAAGAGCTCCAACAATAACCGCCATGATGTTAGCCGTGAGGCTTCATCACTCTTCAGGGAACTTAATTAGCGACCAAACAGTCAGAAACCGCTTGCATGAAGTGAACCCTTATTCCCGAAGACCGCTACGGGTACCACCTATAGCAATGCACAATCGTAGGATTCGATATCAATGGGCTCTTGAACACAGAAATTGGGCAGAAGAACAATGGCGTTTCGTGTGCTTTTCTGATGAGTCTCGTTTTGGTATGAGACCGGATACAAGACGTATACGACACTGGAGAACCCCTGGACGCCAACAGCGATTAAAATCCTGCCAGGAAGTTCATCCTTATAGTGGTGGAACCATCATGGTATGGGCGGGTATTTGGATCGGCGGAAGAACTGAGTTGATTTGGATCAGAGGCAACCTCAACGCTCAAATTTATGCTGAGACGATTGTATCTGACGTCATCGTTCCTCTACAAGTGCAAATCGGTCCCTTATTTCAGTTAATGCATGATAATGCACGACCGCACACCGCAAGAGTTGTAAGACAGACTCTCGCCGCAGCTAACATCAATGTCCTGCTCTGGCCTGCTCAGTCGCCAGACCAGAACCCGATTGAGCATGCATGGGATATGCTACAGAGAAGAGCTCTGCCGAATATGGAGGGTATCCAGTCGCAAGAAGACCTTTTTTTGTTGTTGCAACGAACATGGGCGGCCATTCCACAGCGTGATTTGGATGAACTCATTTTGAGTATGCCAAACCGATGTTCTTGTGTTGTTAGTGTTCGCGGTAGAAACACGGATTATTAATTGTTTAAGTTACCCAATAAAATTTTAAAGAAAACTGTTATTTCAGTCTTTTTTTCGAACTTTAATGTTAGTGGTTCAAATGTCAAAAATCCCTTTATTAGGAAAATGGCAAATTTCTTTAATAATGCAAAGGTGACTTGGTTTATCGTTACTGTGACAAACGAAAACACTTTATTTGATGAATCCTTAAAGAAAATTTTAATTAATATCAATCAGGAGAAAAGTTATTGCAAAAATATATGTTGATCCCTAGACACTTTTGATGTGTGTATTTCCAAAATAACTATCAGGGGGTGATTAGGGATCGATACTGATGCCAAAAATGCAATCAGTAAAATTTTTGTCTGTCTGTCTGTCTGTATAACCGTTATAGAAAAAAAATCTACTCGACGGATTTTAACGAAACTTGGTACAATTATTTTTCATACTCCTGAGCTGGTTATAGTATACTTTTCATCACGCTACAATCAATAGGAGCAGAGCAGTGAAGGGAAATGTTGGGAAAACGGGAGAAGTTACTCCATTTTTTAAGCTTTCGTCGCGTGTGCAACCTTAATGGTTAAAGCTACACAGAAACCATATATGACGGAAATGTTCTCCTTAAAATTATATAAAAAATATCCCACGACAGCATATCTTTTATGGTTGACTCACAATAACACGTGTAACTCCCGATAGCTTAGCAGTTCGAAGCTTTCTGATTATAATATTTGTCTACTCTTACGTTTATAACACTCTCAGTCACCCCTAATTGAAAAAGTTAACATTATTAACTATTCCATAAAAAGAATCATATAAATCGGTATAGAAACACCAAAGTTATACATGATATACCAAATAATTTTCCATTCCAATTTAAAAGAACGCAATTCCCAGTATCGGTGTGTTATGCAATGACAATTAATAAGGCTCAAGGGCAGACTTTTCGTGTTGCTGGAGTAGATCTCGGTGTCAGTTGTTTCTCGCATAGTCAGTTGTACATCGCTCTTTCCCGGGTTAGCAGTTCTAGAAATCTTTATGTTCACGTGCCGAATGAGTCAACTTTCAACATAGTTTACCCGGAAGCTTTGCGCTGAAGTACTTTCATTCTATAGGTACTTAAGCCTCATGTGAGCGTGACGTGATACCAATACATTAACTTAATAACACACAAGGAGAATTACACGCTGACGGAGTCGCGGGCACAGCTGTTAACAATAATATTGTGCGATTCCGTATTGCGATATTTTTCAACAGTATTATAGATTGACATATTATATTTCCCTACTAAATTACGAATGTTAATCTGTCTGTTACATCAAAATCACTGAACCGTGAGGAAGGACATAGTCTACTTTTTTACGAAAAACGACGGAAAAGCGGACGAAGTCGCGGGCAACAGCTATCTATACTAATAATATAAGGCTGAAGAGTTTGTTTGTTTGTTTGAACGCGATAATCTCAGGAACTACTGGTTCGAATTGAAAAATTATTTTTAAATTAAATAGTCAATTTATAGAGAAAGGCTATAGGCTATATATCATTACGCTAAGGCCAATAGGAGCGGAGCGCCAATGAAGAATGCTTCAAAATCAGGGTTAAATTTAACGTTAGCCCAAAGTAACTATTCAACGCGGACGAAGTCGCGGGCAAAAGCTAGTAGTAACATAAAAATAAAAAATAAAAAAATAATTTCAAAAACATTGATACTAAACTAAAAATTGATCAGCTAGAATTTTTGTATTTATTTTCTTTACGTAAATGCCTGTATGCAATATTGAATATGTAATTTTTTTAAAGAGCGCACTAGAAATTGGGATAGAATTCACATAACTAGCGGCCCCCTAAGGGTAACCCCTTTCAAGTAAGCTAAATAAATGTTTGTGTTTGGAGTGGGCTCACAACAATAAGGTAATGGGGTAACCTGTCGATCACAACTCCAAACCACATAGGGCTATTGACGCTAACACTATGGGTTCGTTATAATATGTAACTTCGGTTCCACTAAAGGCACTTTAAGCTACGCCGCCGTCATTTTTTAATAATTTACAATCTTTACGAGCAGTTAAAAACTAGAAAATCTAACACCTGTCTTGCCTACCCCTCGCTTAAACCAGTTACTGGGTTGTGGTCAGATTGGCAGTTGTTGTACATTTTAATAGTTGCATCAACAAAAAAGCAAAGACGTACTAATAGAAAACAACAGTATTTGTAAAACAAAAATATTTTGTCCGTATTTATAAATAACATCGTAACCACAGCGCAGTAATAAATAAAATAATATCACCTGCTACGCCGTAAAAATAGAAGTTCTCCCAATGGGATTTTTTATTTATATTCTTTGGGGAGGTCAAATTGATATGAAACTTTTCTACACTGTTTTTATTTTTCATGTTCTTTCTATTCTACATAAATATTGTCATTTTAGGGTTTCTTTATTATCCAGTCCTTTGACGTGGATATTCCCTATATGAGTCCTGCTTCGTCTGGTAGGCAATTCGGTGTGATTGAAAGTCGGTGTTATATAGACCGAATACATTCACGCGAAACTCTTAGAGAACCGTTCGTTTCGGCCAGTGCGCAGTAACTGTTTGTCCAATTCATACATCGCGCTCACATACATTTTGCTGCCCTTAATCTCTGCCATAATTACTTACATGTGTCCCTACATCATGAATTTATAATAACAACCGCGCGAAAAAATTCGCGTGGGATGGTTTTCCCGCGTAAATACCGGTCCCGTGGGAATTCCAGGATAAAAAGTAGCCTATGTGTTATTACAGAATGTCAACTATCAACTTACAAAATTTCAATCAGATCCGTTTAGTAGTTTTTGCGTGAAAGAGTAACAAACATCCATCCATCCTCACAAACTTTCGCATTTATATTAGTACTAGCTTTTGCCCGCGACTTCGTTCGCGTGGGAGGTTTTTCCCGCGTATATCCCGATCCCGTGGGAATTCCGGGATAAAAAGTAACCTATGTGTTATTCCAGGCAGTCAACTATCCACTCACCAAATTTCATTCAGATCCGTTCAGTAGTTTTTGCGTGAAAGAGTAACAAACATCCATCCATCCTCACAAACTTTCGCATTTATAATATTAGTAGGAAGGAAGTAAGATAGTAAGACAAGATAGTAAGACAAGATAGTAAGACAAGATAGTGAGACAAGATAGTAAGACAAGATAGTAAGTATTAAGGATTGTAAATGCGATGATAATAACTTCTTTTTAATCCTATTCTAGTTTTTTTGACGATATTTGGAGTGTACTTTTGCTGCCTACCCAAATGTCCCTCGCATTGTCCTTTAAACCGTTGCGATCCTTAGTATACCTATCCCTAAGTATCCTAGCCATTTCAGATAACAATCTTGCTTCTTACTTAATATTATAAATGCAAAAGTTTGTGAGGATGGATGGATGGTTTGTTCCTCTTTCACGCAAAAACTACTAAACGGATTTGAATCCTTAGTATACCTACCCCTAAGTATCCTAGCCATTTCAGATAACAATCTTGCTTCTTACTTAATATTATAAATGCAAAAGTTTGTGAGGATGGATGGATGGTTTGTTCCACTTTCACGCAAAAACTACTAAACGGATCCGAATGAAATTTTATAAGTAGATAGTTGACATCCTGGAATAACATAGGCTGCTTTTTATCCCAGAATACCCACGGGATCGGGATTTACGCGGGAAACCCCTCCCACACGAACGAAGTCGCGGGCAGAAATTAGTTTCAGATATTAACCTTGTGGTTCACACAAGATTTGACCAGTACGGATTCAAGAGCCGGGGTTCCTCGTTAGAACAACCTCGCGACCCCAGGCATTGGCCCGATCGGGCTCAGTTATTGCCACTGACCGCTCTTTAAAGCATGTCTGGGAAACGACGCGCCGTTGTTTCTTCGAAGTTCTTACCCGTTTTATTTCTGGGTGGTAAAAAGGGAGTTTCAGACTCGTACTGACTAAAAACCTAATCTTACAGTTGGCCTTGCTTTCCGGGGCCAATGTATCTCGTTAGAACGTTCCTGCAACATTAGGCGCTGTCAACACTGTCGAAAGATCAACTCGCGATCTCCGACGCCCAGGGCGTCTTCCACAGCGGTTGGAGCGCGAGGAAGAGAGTTGCCTCTCCCTCGCGCGTTCAGCCTCCTCCTTCGCTAGTATATCTGACAGGCCTGTTGGTCTAGTGGTCAGTGGCCCTGACTGCTATGCGCAAGGTCGTGGGTTCGATTCCCACCCAGGACAAATGTTTGTGTGATGAGCACGACCATTTGTTCTTTGTGTGGGTGTAATATATCTATAATATGTATGCATTTAGAAATATATATGTATGTTTATCAGTTGTCTAGTACTCATAGCACAAGCTCTGCTTAGTTTGGGACTAGATGGCGTTGTGTGAAAGTTGTGGAATATTATAAAACTATTATTAAAAAAAAAATTACCATGGTTTTCAATCTCAGGCTCCTTAGAGGGTTCGACAGCGTCTACGGGCGGAGGCGATGGCTGTTTCTTCTCTTCTCTAATCGCGTTCAGGTAATCATTGCTTTCGAGAGCCTTGAACAGCATCTCTACAAAAGGCTTCGTTTCTGTTGAATAAGAAAACAAAACTAAATATTGTTAATTGCATGCTCTTAGAGTTAATGGTGACTGGCTGAAAACAGCAAGCTACATATTTGACTAAAGTGAAGTCTAGAGTGAAGTTAGGGCTTGTAGCTTGTAGAGACGACGCCGGGACAGACCCGGCCAGCACTAGTGTGGGGCTGCGGAAGAATTAGGTTTCCCGCGGCCCCTCGCGCACGTGCGAGTAGACACCAGGGTGGTTTTAGCCGGTAAGAGCCCGGCACGCCCCTCCGCCATTCCCCAGGCGGAGGTAGTCCATGAGGAACTCCCCCCGTTAAAAAAAAAAGTTAGGGTTAGAAGCTTAGCTCTACATAAGATCTGATAACTTTTTGACAGTGCAAGCCGTAAATGGTCTCATCTCAGCAACATTTTACAAGAAAATTTTATTAGAAACCTGGAAACCTGCAAATAATGCAAGTTTCATTTTGTTGTACGACCTGACTATTCAAAAGAGTGTGGTAATGTGGTTTGTTTGCATTTTTGTTTTATTACATCCCCTCTGCATGTGCATATAATATTTGCAGGCGGGAGGGTAGTGCTGCATACTGTATGCGAGATTGATCATTTAGTTTTTGACTGAATTAACACATACTTTCCTGAAATATTAGTTTGGTATGGATTTCCGCAAAGTAACATCTGATACCATTCTGTTTATCAAAAGAGCTATTTTGACGACTATTCAGAGGTGTATATGGTTTATCTAATATATAAAACCTCGTGTCACAGTTTTCGTTGCCATACGCCTCCGAAACGGCTTGACCGATTTTGATGAAATTTTATATGCATATTCAGTAGGTCTGAGAATCGGCCAACATCTATTTTTTAGGGTAGGGGTAGGGTAGGGTAGGGGTAGGGGTAGGGGTAGGGTAGGGTAGGGGTAGGGTAGGGGTAGGGTAGGGTTAGGGTAGGGGTAGGGGTAGGGTATCGGATACAACGCGAACGAAGTCGGCGGGTCAGCTAGTCTATTAATAAAAACTTTTTTGCAAAAAATAAAACCGACTTCCCTATCAAAACACTACAAAGCCAAAAATAATTGTAATTTCGGTAGTCGGTGTTATTGGTTTTGTATTTTCTTTTTTTTTTTTCACACCGCCTTCCGAAATTATAATTATTTTTGGCTTTATAGTGTTTTGATATGGAAGTCGGTTTTATTTTTTGCAAAAAAGTTTTTATTTTCGTGCTTTTTAGTGGGTCAGTGCATTTTCCAAACCGGTTCGTAAATGACGGAGAGTTATGCGCGAACAAAAAACGCAATGCAGAGTAAACGAAAAGATCATCAACGTAAATATTTTTTTTAGACTTTTGTTGATTTTTCAGAAACGGCTTGTTCGAATTCGATAAAATTTTCATGGGACCATTTGGGAAGTATACCCTTTCTAACAAGATAAGATTTTTTCAAATCGGTTGGCAAGCGACGGAGTTATGCGCGGACAAACATAAAAAAAAATACAAACATTCGAATTGAGAACCTCCTCCTTTTTTAGAAGTCGGTTAAAAATGAATCGCTAAATATGTTGCTAAGCGCAAAACACGAAAACGGCTGGACCGATTTGGCTGATTCTTTTTTTGTTGTGTTTGGTTTTGTCAGGAGAAGGTTCTTATGAAAAAAAAAAACAAATTAGGAAAGGTCTCAAGGGTAGGGTAGGGGTAGGGTAGGGTAGGGGTAGTGTAGGGTTTGGGTAGGTTAGGGGTAAGATGAGGTTTGGGTAGGCTATCGGTAGGGTAGGGGTAGGGGTATCGGTTGGGTAGTGGATCATACCACGCGAACGAAGTCGTGGCGGGTCAGCTAGTTTTAAATAAAAGTTGTGTGTTTCTAGTTTTGAAAATAGGTTACAGTATGAAGATCGGAACATCAGACACTCACCCTGTTGTAGAAACACGTCGAGCTGATCCACCATCACCTCCCGAAGCTCGTCCAAGGGTTTGTCCTTCTTGACCAGAGCGTAAACATACTTGGCCAAAGCTGCGGGATCAGCATCGCAGCTGAAAACAATAAGAAAGGAGTTTTTATCATACGGGTCTTTGGAAGAATTCACATTACTTGCAATCTTGTTAGCCCCTCCAACTAATCTAACACTCTCACCGCCACCCGTATATAGGATTTTTCTGTGCAGAAGGCCGTGCGGGCTGCCGGCGGCCGCAACTGTGCCTACCCGTGCAGGCCGCGGTGAAAAATCTAATCTATAATGAGTTGAGCAGGCCGTACGGGCGGCTCACTGTTTCGTTTTTACTAGCAGGCCATGCAGTCCGCTATAACCTCACAATTTCATATGAATTTTGTAGTGCCTGGCCTTTATTATTTAAGTAATAACGTAAATTTTGTTAAATTTTGGCGCTAAAGGCGCGGGGCGCTGGCGGCCCATACAATTTGCTGACTCACTCATGGCAACATTAGGTGGCGTGCCTTACTCGAAAATATACGTCCCGCCGGCGGACCGTATGGCGGTCAGTGTGTTAAATAATGATGATAGACTCACGTTTGACCACCATCTCACCTGATGGTAAGCGATGAAGTGGTCGAAGATGAATTACGCTTACTTAAAAGTAACTTATTCACTCTTTACTTAAATACCTCAGGTTATAGGACACACACATGGACTATGGCAAATATGCTAAGATATTATCCTTACTAATATTATAAATGCGAAAGTAACTCTTTCTGTGTGTTACGCAATCACGCCTAAACTGACCTGAACCAATTTTAACGAAATTTGGTATGGACATAGTCTAGAGCCTGAGAAAGGACATAGGCTGCTTTTTAATGCGAAAAAAGGCTGTAAGAGGTTGAAATAGGGGATGAAAATTTTGTATGGAAATTACGTCATTTTTAAAACTTATTTTTTAGACTTTTCATTAGATATTAATAAATACGACATTCAAATTATGAATGAGTTTTATTTTCAAAATAATTAGCCTAAAAAATTAAAAATGCTGCCGAAAGTCACTATTCCGGGCGGACGAAGTCGCGGGCACAGCTAGTAACTTATAAATCTACCAATCATTCAGAACAGGTTACATATGTAGTAACTAATAACACTTCTACATCATATGTCAACATACTTTACGCAATATAGGAATTCTTATCTCTCCAATGATAGAAACAAGCTACTTATTACAAAAAATATTTAGTATCTAGAGACCGCTATCTTCATTACGAAAGTGTACTACCGCAACCGAGACTCAATAAATTTGCCAAGCGTTTATCCAACTAAATAAAAACAATAAATAAAAAATCTTAGTAATTCTAACTAATATTATAAATGCGAAAGTTTGTGAGAATAGATGTATGGTGTGTTGCTCTAGCACGAAAAAACTAGGTACTGAAAGGATCTGAATGCAATTTGGTAAGTAGATAGTTGACATTCTGGAATAACACATAGGCTACTTTTTATCCCAGAATTCCCACGGGATCGGGATTTACACGGGAAAACCTTCCCACGCGAACGAACTCGCGGGCAGAAGCTAGTGTTTCATAAATCAGAATCCTTATGCCTTATCATGCCTTATGATCGCCATGAAGTTTGAGGCGAAAAAAACACGTTCGGTCAAGACAAATGTGTATTTTACTATATAGTCAATTTTGCCTACCTTTTGTTTGTAAATGACTTTTCAAGAAGTCTAATTTCATTGCATTGGTACCATTAGATCTTTCATTGAGCTACAATAAATGTCACCATCAATTCATGGCATGAATCGCTGGTCTTGCTGATCTCAAAAATTTTAAATTAGCTCTGTATAGATAGATAGATATAATACTCTTTATTGTACACCAATAATTTAAACAAACACTTGATTTACAATACTGCAAAATATGGTTACAATGGCGGTCTTATCGCTGATAGCGATATCTTCTAGACAACCTTTGGATGGACTTTAAGAACATAAAACAGAGGGGAGTGGAAAGTCAGTGTACCCACTTCAAGTACACAAAAAGTAACTAAAGTGGTTAATATAACAATACAATACATAAATAAATATATATAAATATATGTATTTTGTATACCGATATTTAACAAATATGACATAAGGAGAGAAATACAAGGTAAAGGTAATCTTAGGAGTGTATAAAAATGATTGACAACAGAGCTTTTAAAAGCAGCAAGTGACTGTGCTTGTCTAACTGACAACGGCAATGCATTCTACAGACGAGTAGCCTGCACCATATACGATGAATCATAAAATTTTGTGGAATACGTAGGCAGAGATTTGAGATCATCGGTAAATTTGACACTTTCAATAAGTGTCAAATTTACCGATGATCTCAAATCTCTAGTACGTGTGTCATGAAGGAACTTAAAACGTTCTTTGAGGTAAAAAGGAATTCTTGAATTGAACAGAATATTGTAAAGTAATGATAAAATATACGCATTCCGGCGAAAACGGATAGGCAGCATGATCATATTTGCGCAAACCAAATATGAATATGAAACAAAAATTTTGGAGTCGCTCAAGCTTATCTAGCTGCACTTCACTGAGGTCTGGAAAACTTGCATCAGCATAGTCAAGAATAGGGAGAAAGAGAGATTGGAATGTACAATAGTCAAGAGTTGGAGGTGCTTGTGGCTAAATAAATAATAACAGCCCCACGGGTCTATCTAAGTTAAGCAACACTCGCCGAGGTAGATCCGTAGAGGAGCGACCATCGTAACATGTCGAGATTTCATTTAGACATCGTTAAGCACGTTAAGTAGGTGGCTGTGACCGTCATATGTATATCTCTGGGGCCATATTATGACGTGTTAAAACTTGAGTCGTTCCAGCGAGAGAGATGGAGCTATATAGCGTGCATAGCTTCATCCCTCTTTCTCGCTGGAACGACTCAAGTTTTAAGTTAACACGTCATAATATGGCCCCTGACAGTCATTGTGAGTAGTCAGAAGTCAGAAAATCTGGACAAGTCTTGCTAAAGGGTGGTCGTAAGCGCAACTGCTGAGCATCTGGTCTCGGGTTCGACTCCCAGGTCGGGCAAAAAGGTACTATTCGTTTTTCTATAGTACTAGTAGCCCGGAGTTTCTTTTTATTGTAAATAGTTTCACGTTTGACCACCATCTCACCTGATGGTAAGTGACGATGTGGTCGAAGATGATGTACACTTACCTAAAAGTAACCTATTCACTCTTGACTTATAGACTCCTAGGTTGTAGCTATCGGGAAACACAAGACTCCAGCAGGGAATTTCACTCCTTAGCCGTACGCACAATGAAGGTATTCCCAAAACGTTTTGTGCGTATGGGCAGAGCCGGATTAACCCTGTCAGAGGCCCTAAGGCAATGGCATTCTCGGGGCCCCTTTTCTTACTTTGACTGACCAAATCGTGTGTGAACTGAGGAAACGCACATTAAGGTTTTTAATATATTTGTTTACTTATTCCCAGATTTGTTCTAAAATTGTTTTAATTCTACTACTAAATCTAACGATTTGTATTTTGTGAGATAAGTGAGGTCCCTAAGTTCACGCACATCAAATTCTCGTTCGAAGAAACATGTTTTCTTGTAGCGTGCACTGGGCCTGGGCCCCTAATTGATGCGGGGCCCCTAGGCAGTTGCCTACTCCGCCTAATGGTTAATCCGGCCCTGCGTATGGGTGTTGGTGTTGGTTTGGTAGTTGGTGGTGTGATACCCCCGTGCCTCGCAAAGCACGTTACGCCGTTGGTCCTGGCTGTTATTTTGACATCTTAGACAGTTTTTACAGGCAGTCAGAGGCTAGCAAATCTGATGCTGATCTAGCGAAGGGGTATTGTATTACACCGCTACTAGGTTCATGGAGGACAGACAGGCATTCGATCCACAAAACTAGTACTCAGCCACATCTGATTAGACCTGGAAGCTGTCCCCAACATAGTCCAGAAGAAGGCTAAGCAGGTGATTATAATCAGTAGTCAATAGAGAAATTTTTGATTACAACAGAATGAATCTATACTAATATTATAAAGCGGAAAAGTTTGTTTGTTTGCTTGAACGCGCTAATCTTCGAAAGTACTGGGTGGATTTGGATGCAATTTGGTATGGAATTAGCTTGAAGCTTGAGGAAGGTTATAGGCTACTTTTTACGCGACTGCAAAAAAGGAGAGTTATGTTTTTACCGTGACAGAATCTACGGGAGCGAAGCCCCGCGTGAGTACTAGTTGTGTATAAACTTTATCGAAGACTTATAGATATACTGCATACTTTATCTATACTAATATTATAAAGCGGAAAAGTTTGTTTGCTTGAACACGCTAATCTTCGAAAGTACTGGGTGGATTTGGATGCAATTTGGTATGGAAGTAGCTTGAAGCTTGAGGAAGGTTATAGGCCACTTTTTACGCGACAGCAAAAAAGGATAGTTATGTTTTTACCGTGATAGAATCCACGGGAGCGAAGCCCCGCGTGAGTACTAGTTGTGTATAAACTTTATCGAAGACGGTCGCAAGCTTATGTCAGACATTATAAATAAATGTTTCGAGATGTTTAAATTCTATTTCTACCAGACCAACACAGAGGTTATAATTAACCGACACTCATTTATTTTTAAACAGTGCAACTACAGATGTAATATATATGGTGGGTCATGAGTTCTGAAGTTTACCCATAAATACAAACTTACAAACAAATTTTACCTCTTTATATCTTGGCATGCCAGGAGTACTGTGAGAGAGATTTACAGAAGTGTTGTCAAACTTTCTGTCCGCTTTTAGTGTCAACCTTTTCATTTTGTTTTTATTTTATGTTCTTCCCATTGTTTGTAACATAAATTATTGTTTGTTTTATATATTATCCTAGTTGTTATTTGGTTTAATTACTGTACTGGTCCAACTGGCACGGCAATTGATTTTTCACTCTATCTGTAGTAACTTTAATTGTTATCTTTGCACTTGTGTTTTTGATTAAGATAGATGAGTTGTACCCAATATTATAACTAATAAATTATTGAATTATTGAGCCATTGTTATCAAATAAATGAATAAACCATGAGTATTTTCATCCCTGAATTCCCACAAGTTTAGGATTTATACTGGAAATTGTTCCACTCGAATATAGGGGTTAGCACAGCTAGTAAATAAAAAATTAAAATAAATAATAAAGAAAATGGTAAACTATATTAATAATTAAGAAAATGGTATGAGGTTAATGGTTAAGTCTTATTAAGTAAATTAATTTATTGCAACCATTTTATTTATAGGCTTGTGTTGTAACCACTATCTTTTATATTGTTAAGCTATGTGGTTGATGATAAGCATGCAGGTTATTTTTTAGAAGTATAGATGTATACTAATATTATAAAGCAGAAAAGTTTGTCTGTTTGTTTGTTTGAACATGCTAATCTTCGAAAGTACTGGGTGGATTTGGATGAAATTTGGTACATATGGAGACGGCTTGAAAAAGGTACTACTACTAGGCTACTTTTTAGCCAACTGCAAAGACGAGAGGGTTATCTTTTTATCTTTAAAAGTCCATGGGAGTGAAGCCCCATACAACTGCTAGCATCATGTCGACGGTTAAAAGGAAATAGGGTATAAGCGACATTTTGGACTGGTATTGTTTTGAAAGCCGACTGTTTCTTGTGTTCTATTATCTTTTATTTTGTCATATTTCCCAATTGGAAAATTAAAAACTGTTTTAGTTTTCACAATGTTTTAATAAAAAAATACATCAGTTTTTCTAAAATTCTAAACTTTGAACGGCTCTCCTGAACACTTTTTTTTGTTGCTTATACCCTATTTCCTTTTTTCCGTCGATATACTTGTAATCTTTTTATTACTCAGCCTACCTCGGTCAGTGTTCCTGGCATTAAGAAGACCATGGCTACATAATAACAGCAGACTAGAAAAAATGTTGGATCACTTAAAAACATACCAACATTTAAGAATATTACTTTAAGAATCTTAGCTTGGCTAAAGACAAAACTAAGAAAAGAGGTTGATAATCATTTCAAAATTGTGTTTTAGTGACGGTACAATGCCATTTGATGTTTATTTTGCAATTAAATAATAAATAACTCTTCTTTCTTTCATTTTAAATTTAAGTTAAATGAAGATGAAAAAGTTTCCTAGCTGACTGCCCTGAGAAGAAACACCGAAACAAACTCAGAGCTCTTTTGAAGTCCATACAATCCATACTAGTAACATGATATGAAAAGCATGTAGCTTTGAATGTCGTTTAAAGAAAGAAGCACACATATTTGAGCAGACCTGTTCAGACAATGCAATGCAACATTTGTCAGTTATTGTGTATCACAATTTAGAACTTAAGGAGCTCAACGGTTCGAATGTTTTGTTCCAAAGGCATAAATAACCTTACAATTAAAAGGAAATATATTGATAATGAGTGTAAATAATTATTTTGATTAATTAAGTACCTATGTGGGCAGTTTCATACTTTAACCCCTAAAAAAAGGGTATATTTAAAATTGATATTGCCACAAAATATGTAGTTATTTGGTTTGTTTCCCTGACATGTTTTTATTATATTTTGTATGGAATGCATGAACTTTAAAATCAAATATATAATTAATAGCTTCCGCCCGCGACTTCGTCCGCGTGGAAAAAAATTCCCCCGATTTTGCAACATTCTTCATTAGTGCTCCGCTCCTATTGGTGTTAGCGTGATGATATATAGCCTATAACCTTCCTCGATAAATGGGCTATCTAACACTGAAAGAATTTTTCAAATCAGAACCGTAGTTCCTGAGATTAGCGCGTTCAAGCAAACAAACAAACAAACTCTTCAGCTTTATAATATTAGTATAGATTTATTGCTACGACCATCAAATGGTAGGTTATAGTTATTTATCTATACTAATATTATAAAGTAGAAAAGTTTGTTTGTTTGAACTCTCTAATCTTCGAAAGTACTGGGTGGATTTGGATTAAATTTGGTACTGAAGTAGCTTAAGCTTGAGGAAGGTTATAGGTTATTTTTTACCAGACTGAAAAAGAAGGTGGTTATGTTTTTTCTTGGTATAAGTCCTCGGGAGTTAAGCCCCACACAACTGCTAGTTATATAGAGATTTGAGGAGACTAATCCAAACAGTGCAACCCTTTTTCAGTTATCTCAGACTTAACACGTTCACTGTCCATGACCCACATGTGGGTCATTTTGGGTTGGAATAAGACGTATGTGCCACACATGCGGGTCACTGCTCTTTTCATACATTATGGGTTCTAACTTCGTGGACGTAACAGAAACATACCAATATTGTATATGAACGGAGAAGCAGTGATATAGGTATAAAAAAAAAACAATAAGCCATCATTTTTTTTATTTATTTAGTACTTACAATGCTTTGAAAAATTAACATAAAAATAACCAACGAAGGATGATGTTTTTCTAATGAGCTTCATTAAAACATGCAAGACACAGGGGTTTCTTGTAGAAAAGGCATTCTGTGTGTCTTTTTTGATTTTAGACATGCCTCAGTAACTGAACGACCTTCGTCTTTCAGTTTTTTGTAACACCCACTGCACATGTTTTGGTGGATTCTGGCAATTAAAATACCTTTCTAATTTTATCAACTTTATTTCTCATTTTTGAAAGCAAAGGAAATAGTCATAAATCCTTCCTTTAGCCATAGATAACATAATTTTTCATATCTTTTTAACCTCTAAGTCCATGACATACATGTGGGTCACTCTGCAAATTGGGGGTAAAGGGTTCCCTCCCTATATTTATGGCCCTTATGGACCTGAAGGGGTATAAAGGCAATTATCTCAGTAAATAGGAACGAAAAACTAAATTTGACGTGAGACATAATTTCAATATTGCGGCTGGACGGTGAATGTGTAAAGTTTAAGGAGCTCTAGTTATTTTGCAACAAAAATTAATACATTCGTTCATGTAAGTTTAATAGCTTTAACTCTTCATTGAGAATGTATAACTAACAACTTTGCGGAGTTGTAGAAGATATGCATCATTTGCTAATGGAATGTGTTCAGTATGAGGCTGATAGGAGTAAGTTGTTCGGGGCTTTGAAGTTGAACAAGAACAATATAGGTACATTACACCAAATACTAAGTAAGCCAACTTCCGATGAAGCGAGAAAGTTGTTCGACTTCATTGCCTTGATCCATTGATCTCGCTTGCTAGGTAATAATTGTCTTAGGGTACGATGGGACTTACATACGCTGTGCGTTATAAGTCTCGAAATTTTTAAAGAAATAAAAAAAAAAAACTAACAACTTGTCTAACTCCTGTACAGTGTAACAAGTTATCATAAAAAGCAAAAAATAACATTCAGAAAAAAAAATGCTTTATATTGATACTCATTGTTCTAATTAGCCATAGAGTAAATAAAAGTAGTAATGATAACCTAATTTTCATTGTGATTGCAAAATTTGTTTTAACAGCTAGCAGTATCCGGATAATATTATTAATGAAAGTGATGTTTATCTAATTTACTCAGCAGAAATAAGTAATTATTAAAGCATTATAAATCAACGAGATAGTTTCGGATCGGGCCAACTGTCCAAGTGACAATTTTATCAAACACCATTGGATCGTAATGCCTATGAAATCAAATATCTAATTTCACCATTTCTTCAATAACAATGGGTAATTTATAAGAATTCAAAGGAAAGAGGTGAAAATATAGTAGGTTTACTCATTTACAATCTTTGCAATCACAAAAATAAACGCCATGTGTACGTCAAATTAAACAAAAAAAAAACTAAATGAAACTCGATACTTTTACTCATCAATTATTCATCTTGCAAAATATCCCACTAACTGAATCAAAGGTAATGGTTAGTAGAATTCCTCGCGAATTGCGAATTTTTAGTTACGTTTTGCAGTAATGTAAATAATAAAATATGGCAGCGGATGTACTCACAGGGGCTCCAATATGGAGGTCAACCACGACTTGAAAGCGTCAGGATTTTCAATAATCATATCGCTGCAACTATTGTATCGTCCACAATTGATAATCCATCCACAAAACACTTAATAAAATAAAGGATTTGCAAATATAACAACAGCAAAATCTACAATCACTTGGAAATAATCGTCCTTCACGTTTCACTATACACTTCACTTTTATGTAGGGATGGCGATCTGAAATCGATTAATCAAAGAATCGATTTTTGTAGCCAAAAATATCGATTTTTTAATCGATTTGTAGTATTGAATCGATTCGGTGAATCGATTTTTCACCCTTGAAAATCGACGTTCGATCTTTTTTTTTTAACCATGAAGCTATTTACAATTAATTAAATGTAATCGTTTTATAAAAGTGCTGCCGGTTAAAGAATGAATTATTCAAAAACTCGCGAGATGACTGTATGTTTAGATTCGCGTCTCTTGAATAAAAAAAGTTTTTTGTAGTCTGACTTTTTGTATCTGCGTCTGGACTGTCATTACTTACGTCATGCCGACATTTATTTTTGGTATTTCAGTTGTTTATTGTTGATTGATTGAGTAAAGCGAAATAAATACTGATTTTTATGTAGTATTTGTTGCGGAATAATAACTAATTGAGACTAAATAGGTAAGTACAGCGCTTTATTTTGTTTTTTACTTTCATGCTATTATTTTCTGTTTGATATTAGTTGCGATCATTAAATCTAATCATATATATAATTCATTTAAATTTACGTTTAGATACGAATAATCAATATTATAATAATATATTAAGCATTGGGAACTATAAGCTACATTATCTATTAACTTTGTAAACCATCTTTCTTAACTTTGTAAAACTTATGAATGTAGAAAATAAATGTCTTGTTTTATTAACCGACTTCTAAAAAAGGAGGAGGTTCTCAATTCGGATGTTTGTATTTTTTTTTTTTTTTTTTTTTTTTTTTTTTTATGTTTGTCCACGCATAACTCCGTCGCTTGCCAACCGATTTGAAAAATTCTTTTTTTGTTGGAAAGGGTATACTTCCCAAATGGTCCCATGAAAATTTTATCGAAATCGGACGAGCCGTTTCTGAAAAATCAAAAAAAGTCGAAAAAAATAATTTACCTTGATGATCTTTTCGTTTACTCTGCATTGCGTTTTTTGTTCGCGCATAACTCCGTCATTTACGAATCGATTTGGAAAATTCACTGACCCACTAAAAAGCGCGAAAATAAAAACTTTTTTGCAAAAAATAAAACCGACTTCCATATCAAAACACTACAAAGCCAAAAATAATTTTAATTTCGGAAGGCGGTGTGAAAAAAAAAGAAAATTCAAAACCAATAACACCGACTACCGAAATTAAAATTATTTTTGGCTTTGTAGTGTTTTGATATGGAAGTCGGTTTTATTTTTTGCAAAAAAGTTTTTTACTTGATCTGTTAGTTTGATATGGTAATAAAAATATTTTTTAGTATCGAATTACCTGATTTTACTGATAAGAGATCGTTAAATTATAATATGTATCTTGTTTTTAATTAAGTAGATTTATATTACATTATAAACGAAAATTCGAAAAAAAGATCGATTTTTCGGAAATCGATCTTATAGACCTCGATTTTTTTGTGAATCGATTCATTTGGTCCCGATTCGAATCGATTTAAAAATCGATCTTTTTCTGAAAGAATCGCCATCCCTACTTTTATGTAACTTTTTTGATAGATGAAGAAATTTCAACAACGGTGTCAAGTTATTCAGCCTAAGCAGTGTTGCACCACCAAAAAAAGTAACACTCGATACAGTGTGATCAGTATATAATACGCGCTGCGAAATAAGCAACTACTTAAAATTAAAGTGTAGAAATCTGCAATACCTAAAAACAAATGTAAGCTTCTGTCGCACGCTAGTTTTGTACGTGTTGTGTTGAATATAATTATGATGATTTGTTTAATCACTGCTCTACTTTAATGTGACATGCGGAAAACAGGCCAACTGTGAAGCTTTCTTTCGGAAATCGTAAAATATATAATTTCAAATCTACTTTCGTTATGAAAACTACAAAACTTACTGCAGTTCATAAACTACTTACTTTGCCTGTGGTTATGCCCACGTGAAAAGATTTTTATAGCAAAAAAAAGTATACTACCCTCATGGACATTAATCACTACTCGACTACCATAATATAATTTTTTAGGTTACGAGGTAACCTTAGCTCCTGGTAAATAAGTAGGTATGGAATAGTGATTATTTATTCATCAAACCAATTTTTCATTTGTCTGTCTGAAATATAATCGATTTTACTCCTTTTCGATAGTTAGAACTTTGTATTGATACATCAATATACCATCTTGAAAAAAAAAAGTAGAATATAACGGGTAAACCAGGGTAAACGGAGCAAAAGCCGATGCATTAAATAAAAAAACAAAGATGATCTATCAATTAATACTACTCATTAGAGTCATTAGAAATAAACTTTTAATAATATAACACACTGACTTGGAAACCTATGGACTTGCCATAACTACGAAATTAGCGTGCATATCATCGGGCATTCGGGCATATAAGATGGCTGCCGTTCGTAGTGTTGTGACTGCGAGCAATGTGCGCAGCTGTTATCGATATTTAACCTTCATGAATTCGTTTAACTTTTTTACCAACGTGTCCACAATTTTCTCAAAACTACTGATCCTGAAGTTGTGGGTCTTTTATGTTTCATCGTCCCTTTTTTATACTGGCTCTCTTTCTCTTTAAACTGGAAGACGTTGCGTTGGAAGGCTTCCTAATAGGTGGAGTGACGACCTGGTCAAAGATGCGGGAGTCCGGTGGATGAGAGACGCACAGAGCCGATTAGTGTGGCGACGCTTTGGGGAAGCTTATGTCCAGCAGTGGACGTAAAATAATAACAATGTTTTATGTAAAAAAAACATTTATTCATTTTTGAACAATTCAATTCAACAATTTAATCTAAAACAATTCAAAGGTTTTTCAATTATTAAAAATAAACCAGACTCTTAAAAAAAAAACTAAGTAATATTAATAGAATATTTATTTACCATTATACTTTAAGCTAGTTGTTGTGAGGAACATTGATGCGAGGAACAATATTTGCTTATGCTGAAAAAAATGGTAATTTTTTTTTTAAATTAAAGATTAAAAATTTATTTTACATATTTCATTCATTGAAATTTGAACTACCGCAAATACAGAAAGTATTTAATAAGATATTTATGTTGAAATTACTGTTCTATGCAATTTTTGTTTAAAAACATACCAGCATAGTCGATGTGGGCACTGCACCGTCATGTAACCTTATCACGTCGAGGGTTCTGTTAAAACAAGATTTGTCAAAGTGCATGGAGCTAATATACCACATTTTATGTCTAGGGTTTATATTTTCCACCAAACAATAGCTTCTATCCATTTCTTCTTTAAACTGTCGTTTCCAGGAAACTTGTGGATTAAAATATCATTCGAATTAATTTCATACACTGTATAAATGTCATCGATACTTATCCGCGCGAACATCTCACATCACTAGCCTTACAATTGTAAGTGCAAATGTAAACAACGCAACGAAATAAAAAAAAATAATTACAAAAAAATTAAACCTACTCCCAAAAAACACTGCAAAGTGAAAAATAACTTTAATTTCGGAAGTCGGTGTCTTTAGTTTTGTATTTTCGTTTTTGGCACCGACTTCCGAAATTAAAGTTATTTTTCACATTGCAGTGTTTTTTTGGGAGTCGGTTTAATTTTTTGGTAAAAAGTTTTTATTTCACTTTTTTAGTTGGTTGATTCTTAATTTACCTAGTTACAAGAGCCTAAGTGTCAACTACCTATAACATTTTACAAAATATTGCTTTTCCCAATGCTGGGCCGTTAATTTTTGGGGAGTTCTCCTGGTACTTCACCATCAGCTATACATCACCATATGCATTGTGACGAGCATAAAGTGCTTAACATCCATATTCAAGTAATCGAATCGCAATCCACGAAATACTTATTATTGAGTAGTTTCGGCGGCTTTGTGTGGTCTTCATCATCAGTTCCACTTCCCCAAATGGTACTTTTTGAGAGCAACTGCACAAGTTACTATAAGAAATACCCAAAACGCCATAGGTGTGCCTATAATATTTGAAGAGTTCCCTCAATTTCTCCAGGATCTCATCATCAGATCCTGACTTGGTGACAAATGGTACCAATTTCGAAGTATACCCTATCAAACAAAAAAGAATTTTCCAAATCGGTTCAGCCGTCTTCGAGTAATCGGTGACCATACATTAAAAAAAAAAAAAAATTTACGCGTCGAATTGATAACCTCCTCCTTTTTTCTCGTCGGTTGAAAAACAATAACGTTTTAAGCCATACCAAAATGACTCAGGTTGAAATAATATTAAAAAAGATCATCTAATAACAATGAATTACACATAATAATTCTAAATATTCGACTGGATTAGTGATAAAAACTTTTTTGCAAAAAATAAAACCGACTTCCATATCAAAACACTACAAAGCCAAAAATAATTTTAATTTCGGTAGTCGGTGTTATTGGTTTTGTATTTTCTTTTTTTTTTCACACCGCCTTCCGAAATAAAAATTATTTTTGGCTTTGTAGTGTTTTGATATGGAAGTCGGTTTTATTTTTTGCAAAAAAGTTTTTATTTTCGCGCTTTTTAGTGGGTCAGTGAATTTTCCAAATCGATTCGTAAATGACGGAGTTATGCGCGAACAAAAAACGCAATGCAGAGTAAACGAAAAGATCATCAAGGTAAATTATTTTTTTCAACTTTTTTTGATTTTTCAGAAACGGCTCGTCCGATTTCGATAAAATTTTCATAGGACCATTTGGGAAGTATACCCTTTCCAACAAAAAAAGAATTTTTCAAATCGGTTGGCAAGCGACGGAGTTATGCGTGGACAAACATAAAAAAAAAAAAAAAAAAATACAAACATCCGAATTGAGAACCTCCTCCTTTTTTAGAAGTCGGTTAAAAACTAGTTACTAACCTGTGCAGAGTCAAATTAGGCTGATTTTGGTACGACTTTCCATTGACGTCCGCCGAATTGAGGGTGGTAGGGCCGTGGGGGGAGGGGGGGGGGAGGGGTACTACCCCCCCTTAAAAGGAAAAGTTTCGAAGCCCCCCCTTTTCGAGTATTTTTTAGTTTTAATTTTGAGGTTATTTTACTCATTTTATGGATTAAAATTAATAATAAGTGTAATAATCCAGGGGCCCCCTAGAGGGGGGGGGGGGGTAGGGGGTTCTCCCCTACGGAAGGGGGAACCCGCTTCATCAGAATAAAATAGGGGGACTGATTCAAAGGGATTTCTGTATCTATTTTTAAACTGCAACGTCTCCGGCGCTGCGGGAAGAGCAGCCTCTACGCCTTTGCGTAACAAATCGCAGGCATTCATCCTCGCCTCCGCAGCTTCGGCTTGTTGGTCGCCTTCGGCGACCAGCCTCAGCCGCTCCGGCTCGTCCGATGCCTACGATTTGTTACAGCAGGCGGAGGCTGCTCCCCCTACGCGCCTCCGGGTCTATAAAAACACTCTAGGGGTAGGACAGACTCGTAACAGGTGGAGTCGGGGTTAATCAATTCGGTTCTTTGACATAAGTTGAACCTAACCTACACAAACGATGACTGACGCAAGGAACTTGTACCTAAACTGGAATGCGGACGCGAAGCTCAAATCCGTTCCGAAGAGTATACCCTCGAAGGACCTAGCTATCTCTTTCTAGTAGTGTGTATATCAATTCGTGATAAACGTAAGGACAATTTTATTTGATGCAATATTTACAGGTTTTTTTTAAGACATTTATTATTAACCTTACAAATGATGTATTTCTGTTACCGCTATAACAAAAAATACTAAAAATTAATTAAAATAAATATTTAAGGGTAAAGACTACCATTCAACAGTTGTGATTTTTGGCGCTTTTTATAGGTAATGGTTCCGTACCATTCATTACCTACGTATAAAAATACCCTTCATGCGCGAGTCCGACTCGTACTTGGCCGGTTTTTTCATAACAACCTATTAAATAGAAAGAAAGAAATAAATTCAATTATAAATACAAAGGTCTGTGTCGGTCTGTTACGCTTTCACGGTTAAATCACAGAGCCGCTTTGGAAAAAAATTGGCATGGAGATAGTTTATATAGGGTTCTTTCTATCTCAGATTTTTGAACATTTGCTCGGTAGCGCGATATAACAGAATTCCACGTGGGCGTAAAGCTAGTTCTCAATATATATCTGAGGAACTTATATTGAGCGCGATAATTTCTATAATAAACCCTTCCTTATGCGGGCTAAATGCAAAATTGGTTTTGTTAAGCAGACTTTATTGCGTTGAATTATAAACTTTCAAAGTGGTTAAGACCCGTTATACAAATACAATTATTGCAGATACAGAATTAATAACAGAATCACCAGCTGGCAATTCTTCGAAGGCTTGGGCTTGATAGGCAGTGGTATAGACGTCCAAATAAACGTGCATTAATTGGTAATCTACGTTTATTCGACACTTGTACGGTCAGAACCAGTAGACTAAAAATAAAATGATGCAATCTATACTAATATTATAAAGCGGAAAAGTTTGTTTGTTTGTTTGCTTGAACGCGCTAATCTTCGAAAGTACTGGGTGGATTTGGATGCAATTTGGTATGGAAGTAGCTTGAAGCTTGAGGAAGGTTATAGGCTACTTTTTACGCGACTGCAAAAAAGGAGAGTTATGTTTTTACCGCGATAGAATCCACGGGAGCGAAGCCCCGCGTGAGTACTAGTGTTTATATATAATTAAAACTACTAAAACCCTCCATGAAAAACGATGATTATAAATAGAAAGAATAACAGAAGAGATATAATATATTTATGTATATATTTATTTAGGTTAACCTACAATTGTTTACACTATACATTTGTATGAAACAGTCATATTACATTTATAAGTGTAACAATTAATTACAGGCTAACACCACATGTGCTATTTAAGGTTAGAAATCAATATTATTAACAAACATAATCCTAAACATAAAGGAGGCAGATCGAATGACAATTATAAGGTTATTATTATTAGGTTGGTTCTATATTTTCTAGTTCATCATATGTTGCAGCTGCAGGTTTGTTACAAAATTGGCTTGACACACAACCCTAAAAAATGTATTACACTATTATTAGTTAAAAGTATGGAAATAATCTTTAAATTATGAATTATTATTATTATTATTATTTGTCGACATTAACTAACTGCAGTGGATAAAAGTTAAGTAATTAAGTTATAAGTAATTATTAATATAATAAATTACACTTGTAAGCTAGTTTGCGTAGCTTAGTTTTTGGCCAAAATGATATAAAATATTTTTGCCATCAATTTGCTAAGCAAAAGTAAATAAATCAACTAAAATGTCGACTTTTATGCTTATTAATTTGACTCCTTTCATAACTTTCACTTACCAGATCTTTGAATGTGCCCAGTACAGGTTTTATATTCTTTTCTTTAGTGGGTTTCAATATTATAGTACTTAAAAAATGTATTTGTTTCGCTTTAACAGGAATCTAAAATAATAATAGATTGATGAGAACAATATTTTAGTATTCAAAATGAAAATTCATCTTGCTACGCTCATATTCTATTTCGAAACGGTGATCTTCATGTCATTTGTAAAGATTGATAACTTACTTTAGGGAAAATGCATCGAATTGCATCATTTGATCTTGTTTCGAAATGCAATATTTCTTCGGGCTTGAAATGGCGGCTACAAATTTTGGAACCGTTTCTGACCTTTTTCTGTGTAGAACACTGAGCCACCGGTCTCGAAGATCATCATTTATAGGAAAGCTTAAAATAACAAAAAATAATAAATAATGAGAAGAAAGAAAAAAACGACGGGTTGCACTCCGGGAGTGCCGGCAGAAGTGAAAACTTGAATATTAACGTTGTGCATTTTTTATATTTTGGAATGTTTAAGGAATAATTTTGCACGAAATGCTTTAATTATCAGTATAAAAGTAATATCATTTATGTGGTAGAATACAATATTTATTTATTGCGCTGTCGTACAGAAACATGACAATTTATATTACATTAAAAAAATTATCTCTTAGACTCTCCGTCCGTCTTACGAATTTTCGATCAGGTCACGTATCCTGACGCGAGTTTAACATTTTTTACCCATTACAAAAAAGTGCACAACGCCGCTCAAGAAGTTTTCACTTCAATAATAAATAAGAAGAATAAAGAGAAGAACATCCAAATTCTATATAATCTGTGGTAGGGATTGACATAAATACTGTAAAAATAATTGATTTTCAATAAATTTTTTTTCAAAAAGAACGCGTCTTCGCGTATTGAAACTTTGCGTGTGTGCTTATAATAATGTAACCTTTCTGTAAAAAAAATATCAACCCCCAACTCGTCGAACGTCAATGGAAAACTTAGCCCTGATTTTTGTTGTTTCTCGCACCACACTGTTTTATACAATACGAGGGCATGATTTTCCTATTATTGTCTAAACTCAGAACACCGAAATACTGTTTTACCTATACGTATTTTTGTATAAAACAACAAAAATATCTTGAGCAAGCAACTGTTTGACAGCACAACTACCACACAACCACAGAGTACTTTGGGCACTCAATATGGCGACCGGTCACGCATAGACATAATTTTGACGCCGAATAAAAGTTTTGACAAATTTCTTCTTGGCAAACATTTAGACGTCTCTCTTGTCATATGCATTTCTTGGTAGGTTAAAAAGAGACAACACGCTTTTTGTCGTGTGTGTGTCGATTCGATAGATATTTGTATATCTATTCTTCATATAGTAGAATATACCATCTCCATAGGTACCATAGGTACTTTTCCTATCTCAATGATATAACATGTTACGTTGTTTTGTTTTTGTTCCTGACAGTTACCTGTGGGCATGCGTTGTAAATTGTGAGGTTTTCAGTATTGATCTCGTTGGTTTCCAAGTGAAATGTTCAATGTGGTGGCTTGCGATTATAGAAAGGGACATCCCTTCATCTGTCTACGGTCACTGGACTCTTTGGTAACTTGGTATCACTTTTCAAAACCCTATTAACCCTTTCGCGGACGGTACTCGATCACGTGGTATATGAATATGTAGAATGACACATCAGTTCTTCATACAAAATGGTTAGACGTTTATTGACGTCGAGTCGTATTTATTCGATACATTTGGCCAATAGCGGCAGTATCGTTATCTAACGTCAACGTCGTGCGTACTCTAAGTACCACTAGCGCACGAGCAGGACGTCTTCTTGTTGAAGCACCAGAAATCATAATGTAATGTGACAGAACAATTTTGAAATTTTTATGCGTTGTGGCGGAAACACGTAGCTAGTACAATTTTGTATTGCGAGTCAACGTGGCTAAACGGTCTGCTTAAAACAAGTAAATTAAAATAGACGTGGTAGTACGTTCTGTCACCACTCGTAGCTTTCTTGGAACGTATATACACGCCACCGCCCATGAAAGAGTTAAACAGGCTTTCACAATAAATTAGATCCATTTTAACACGTTCGCTGACAGTACGTCGTTAGGCGGGAAATGAAAATAGTGCGTTATGACCACTTCCTAACCAGAAACTAGACTATACATTTCCGAAGGTTTTCGATGCGCTGAATCAGAATTGCTTTATCACGTCAGGTTTCTGAGATATCCTAACCTAAAAGTGCAAAAAGTACCGTTTTGCCCGATTTTGAGATTATGTAGACTCACAAATTATTTTTTCTAAAAAAATAAAGGTTACCGTATTAATTAAAGTAAAATTTTGTCTCACCGTTAATAGGCCAACTCATCGAACCCCTTAAAGGGTGAATATTCAAAGTATACCAGATTCACATGTTCTAGTGCGTAAAAAAAATGAATTTAGGTTTAAACTCGATTCAATATGTGTATGTAATGTAAACCTACGATTATTAATAGGTGCTGTACTTTTTTTTAGTTTCCATGTTAATTATGCATAAATTTTAATATTAATGACCCAAAAACTCATTACAGGGACCTGTTCCATTACTAGATTTGATATATTTATTAGTATTATAGGTAATCTAGTGCGAATAACGTTAAATTGGTGAGTGTGTCGAATAACTTAATCTTTGTTTGTTTCATAATAATAAACTAACCCGTTGATTTATAAATAAATTGAAGACTAATGTGTTGTTACAATTTTGTAACGGCGCAAAACTCATTACCAGAACCATGACGTTAAATCGAATTATACACGACAAAACCCTTTGATCATACCGCCTTTTAGTGAACCGCCGCTCCCCCGCTCTTCAGTCGACCAGCAAACGTAACAGTGGAAGGACGTACGCAAGATTGCGCGCCATAAATTACGATCGATGTGAGTATTGACAGTCTTTGGTCCATTTTGTTGTTCATTACAAGTCCGCTTACATCTTAATACGTAAATAAACTTGGTATCTTTTTGTTACATCAATTCATTAGGTTCTGTTTCATTTAATTTTTTAATATGTAGTAGATGGAATGTATGGATTATAGACAAATGTAAAATAACATAAAGTGCATAATTTTCATAACCGTGCCCTTCATTACCGTCGTTTACCGTAACCTTTTTGAGGTCACGGTAATGAATGAAAAATACGGTAATGACTCTGCTTCTATTTAATACTTTTTTAAATTAATTATTTTTAAGGCGGTTAAGAAATTAATATTAATATTGTTGCTAAATAATATATGTACTTAATGTTTCAGTTAAAAATGGCACGCCCTAAAAAGACAAAAGAGGAAATTTTTGCCAGAAGAAGAATCGCTAAGCGTAAACGCTACGCTGCTTTAAAACAAAACGAAGAATTATATAATATTGAAAAAGAGAAGGAAAAAGCAAGATACTTGAAGAGAAAATCTGAAAATAAAATTGTTAGTATTAAAGATTTAACACCACGTGCTCAAAGAGATAGACGTAGAAGATGGAGAGTTAATAGCAAGAAATATATAAACAAAAAAAAAAAACAAATTGAAAATGTTGTTTTGGACATCGAAAAATCACAAGACGAACCTCGTGAAAATGGTGGCAATGATCCCCTTGACTCAGTTCTATCTAATTATACTATAAAGGAAAATGGGACCATTAATTTCAAAACCGAAACAGATATGATTTTTAAATTAAGAGCAAAAATAAGATATGTGCGATATCAAAGAGATAGAGACATAAAAAAAATGAAAGATGAGCTATGAAATGTAAAAAAAGAAAACAAGAAATTGAAGAAGCTTTTAAACATATATAAAAATAAGATAAAATATACTAAAATGAATACAGGGAATTATGAAAGACTATCGACAAGAAAGAAACAAGAATAGCCAAAAAAAAGGTCCAAAAACATTTCTACATAAAAAAATAAAAGTAAGTTGTAAAAAATTGAGCACTTTTTCAATGAAGACGAGAATACTAGAGTGGTACCAGGCATAAAGGAGTATATTACTAGAAACAAGAACAGAAAACAAAAAAGGTACTTAAATGATACTCTTAAAAATTTGTACAAAAAATTCTGCACTGAAAATCAAAATATTACTGTGTCTTACACTTTTTTCTGTAAATTAAGGCCATTTTGGGTGTTCCTAAGCCGAATAGAAACACGTGTGAGTGTATTTATCACTGCAATTCAGAGCTACTAATAAAGGCTCTAAACAAGGCAGAAATCACAAATATAAAAACGAATCATGACCTTTTAAACACCCTTTGTTGTGATAGATATGATGAGACGTGCCTAGATCCTAAATGTTCGATATGTGAACATAAAGTAATTGAATATTTAGCATTTAGCAATGATATACAAATCAAATATTTTGAATGGCGTAAGACTCCTAACATATGTATATGAGCAGGATGGAAAAGTAAGACATCACATTATTTGGGCTAAAACTGAAAATTATGCACCATCTTTAGATGTTATTCATAAGTTAGAAAAGGTTATCACACAATTTTTGCCTCTGTGCTACCGTTGTTGTACAAAATAAAACTATTAAAGAACTAAAACATTATATTCAGATAAACGAAGCTGTGGTACATTTAGATTTTAGTGAGAACTACGCCCTTAAACATCACACGGAGATTCAGTCTTTTCATTTTGGCGGCAGCAGAAAAGAAGTTTCTATTCACACTGTAGTGATATATATCAAAGACTTCGAAACGTCTGAGTTAAAAACTTACTCCGTTTGCACCGTATCCGAAAATTTGAAACACACTGCTGTTGCAATTTGGGCACACTTGGGCCCGATTATGAGTCAAATTGCTGAAATATCACCTTTTATTGATACTCTGCACTTTTAAAGCGATTGTCCCAGCAGCCAATACAGGAACCGAAACATGTTTTACGTTCTGACTCAATTGGAAAAACAATTTATAGCACTTCGCAAGTTAACGTGGAATTATATGGAAGTAGGACATGGAAAAGGTGCTCCAGGTGGCCTAGGAGCGGTAGTGAAAAGGACCGCTGACAGAATTGTCAACACAGGAACAGACATCGGGACATTTTCCAAATTTGTTGAAATTACCAGAGCAAACCTGCCAAATATCAAAATTGTGGAGGTTACAGATTCAGACATAGACGAAAAGCAAGCAATAATGCCTAATTGCATTCCATCTTTTAAAGGAACTATGGCCGTCTACCAAGGTGTGGCTCTGAAAGAGATCAGTTAGAGATGCGCAGCCGAAGCTGTTTTAGGTGTCAAGAGGAAGTGTGTCAGCATTACCATCTTGGTATTCACAGCTTCGAAAAAGTAGTAACTACCCAAGTTTACAAAGAACCAACACTTGAAGATAATACTTTTATACTACACCTGCTTGGAAAGTACCTTGATACTTTATCAAATTTACGGTAGAAAGTACATCATTGCATATCGAACAAATATGCGGGGAGAAAACGCATCTGAGCGGGAGAGAAAAGTGTATGAAAATCCATTTCTTACGTGGTTTTTCTTTTTTAATTTTGGGTAAGACTATGCGCCGGTAACCTAAATATCAAAAGCCAAAAAGTTTTTACAGTGAGTTTTTATCCCCAAGTTCGCAAAATGACACTGGCCACTAGCTGTTTGTTGGATGGTGTCGGGCTGGCAGTGCGACCCTGCGGCGGCAGGATAAACAATTTGAAAAAAGAACATGTGAAAATTGCAGACGCCATTGATAAAACATTAATGGAAAAAGTGTTACATTAAGCTTCACTAACTGCAACAATTTCAATATAAATTTCGATTAGTAAAGATTTAGTTTTTTATTTGCCTCGTAGGTGTAGTATAAAGCACTATGTATCACTCGAGAGAAAGTGCGATTCCCAATCTCGGGTGTTTTAAAGCCCTCGCCTACGGCTCGGGCTTCAAACGACACCCTCGACGGTAATCGGTCACTTTCTCCTCTCGGTGAACAATGTACTATACCGATACCTGCACCTGCACTTAATCCCATTCCTGAAATCTATGCGCTACCACAACAATCAGGCAGTTATAGTCCAGAACTCATACGAATCGTAAAATCGCGCAAGAAGTTGCATTCAAATACAATAATAAAACAGGAAGGTCTAGCTAGAGATATAATAATATTTCCTGCTATGCCTCAAAAAGCCTCCACATCAAAGGAATATAAATCACCGGAAAAGGAGCACACTTTATCTGCAAGGAGAAAATTTGGCGACTGGCAAAATTCAACCTTTGTTGGTTCTGAAAGCAGATCATACTGTGATAAATTTGAGGAATTTATATCTGATTTCGGTAAATGTGAAACTTTTAGAAGATATAGAAAAGAGAGAAAATAAAGAAAATATTCTTTTTTTTTATTCGATTTTTTTATAGGAACTTTTACGCATAGCGTATGTCAGTTCCATCGTACCCTAAACATACATACATAAGGCAATTATATACTATAAGTAGGCCATAAATTTGAACAAAACCTTCGCATCATCTCCATTCGGCTGGGACAAGATTTTATGAAATATGCCTACGTCAGCCTTGTTCAAATTCAAAAGAAAATATTCTTAAAAATTAACATCCAGAGAAAGTTAAATATAAAGGAAAAGGAGTAGGAAAAAAGACTCGTAAAGATAAAGCAGAAGGAATCAGGGAAAATTGAGTTTTGTCAAAACGTAAATAAATAATCTGCTAAAATTATATATAAAAAACTATAAAAAAAAACTTAAAACAAAAACAGTTTGAAAAATAGTTCATCATGCATGATTCATGATTCGCCGTGAAAGTTGAAAATAATTTCATCTTATTAATATTTCGCACATTTTATTTGTGTCGTTGTACTCTTGTGGACTAATTTACACTGATTCTGCTCGTGTCTATAGAAAATATCAGTTTTGTATAGAGATGGATACGCATCCGTTCAGCGTGTACACATCTATATGCAAAACTCGTGTTTCGTATGGACACAAGCTGAATTGAGCTAAATAATTAATTAGTCCCTTATTACTTACTAGTGAATAAATTGTAAATCCGTAATTGGCTGTAAGATTAGATTTAAGTTACTATAAAACATTGTTTTAAGAGCTGTGGATTTTGTTATAAATAAATAAATAAATAAATAAATAAATTATCTAAGTCTGATTAATACCCTTATCAAGAAGGCTGATTACCAGAAATATTAATGTATGGAAATTTTTATTGTTATTTGTTATTTAGTCACTAATATTGTTGACATTAAGTTTTTGTGTGATAGCGTTCCGTATATCAAAATCGGTTTCGTTTAATACGATATTGTAAGGCTGATTGTTACCAAAACCATTCAATTATGAAAGAACTATTTGTTTTTTTGTTAAAGCGATTGTTTAATAAAACAATGAATGATAATCTATAGTACCTTTGTTTTTTTTTTATATTCACATCTTTTGTATCATTACCATATATTTGTATTTCATCACCCAATACCTAAGAATTCATTACCGTGGATAGGGTTCATTACCGTAACTTGGCACATATTTTAAGTGGCCATAACTCTGTCAATGTTTGAAGTATATGCGTGCCTTTCACCTATCTGATAAATAAAATAATGCCAAATACCGTAAAGCAATCAAATCCTAAAAAAACTGAAATTATAATTTTCGTACAAAAACTGCGCAAATAATGTCGAAACCGAAGAAACACCCTAAACTACTGTAACGGGGACGCAAGCGCGGATCCAAGGGGGTGGGTCATGGGGGTCATGACCCCCCCTGGGCTGGGTCCAGGACTTAGGTGGACCGCTAATTAAAATTGTCAAACATAATATTTTTATATTTTTTTTTTCACAATATAAATTTTATTTAAGTACATACTTTCAATATTTAATTGATTTAATATAATACTTTGTTCGACGGCAAACGCATTATTCGGGAACGAACGCATCGAAAATTTGAATTTTACCGCGCCGCCTCCACGGCCGCCACATTTCATTTATGTCACATTTCGTGTGACACTTGCGCGCAAAGCGCGCGCATTTCGACTAAGGTAGACCTAACCTCAATCACCTCAATCGGAACGACTAAACTTTAGTAATAAAGTACTACGTTAAAAAAACTTCAGGCCCTATTTTAAATTGCGATGTTGATGAATATAATATTTTTTTTAATGTATTATGGCTACCGTACCTGTTAGTGCAGCGACAGCGGAAAGATCTTTCTCTACGTTACGAAAAATCAAATCGTGGCTAAGAGCTTCAATGGTTGAAGAACGTCTAACCAGACTGGTACTTCTCCACGTCCACGATGATGATGATGTTAATCCTAGCCGATTTCGGCTACGGCGACTGTATCATAGCTATTTTATTCAAACATTAGAGCTTGGTTGTTCAGCTCTCCGACGGTGCGCTCGTTGATGACTGGCGTACCCACAGTTCGCTCAGAATACCATGTTGCATGTAGGGCACGTTAACACACCGTTCGCACGACAATAGTGTAAGTCTGCTGGTGGTCTGGCCTTCAACTCGTCTCGTTTTTTGTCCAAATCTGCTCGTCGTAGCAATTCAAAATCAGAGACTTGTGGATTAATGAGACGTCTCCAATCCAAACATTGAGCTGCTTTGTGTTCCCATTGAGATGGTTCGATCTTGCATTTTTTCATAATTTCTTTTTCAGAACATCCTTATATCTTAGGTATTGTCCACCCCGTTGACGTTTACCATATTTAAGTTCTGAGTAGAAGATGCGTTTAGCCAATCTGTCGTCCGATATTCGCGACACGTGTCCACTCCAGCGCAGCTGGTGCCTCATGAGGTAGGTATTGATACCTCCGACGTTTGCACGACAAAGGACATCCATGTTTGGGGCACGATCTTGCCACCAGATGTTCATTATATCTCGCAGACACTTTAACCCTTAATTCGACGCCGTCGAGTATATTTCCCATTGAATGCAAAAAATCTACACGAAAAAATTAACGGTATATTTTGAGTTTTAAGTAATATCCTGAACTATCCACCTTCGTTGTCAAAAAATCAGCAACGCGTACACATCGACGGGACGCGAGCAGTCACCGGCGAGATGGCGGGAAGGAAGGGCGCGATGTGCGAGCTTAATCATAATCATAATCATTTATTTGTCAGAACATGGTCGGTATGCATAATTACATGGTCTTAAATTTACATATACGTATATACCTAGTCTCATCATATTCTACCACATGGGCGTACAAATGTCAAGTTGATTACATAGATGCTAAATTATAATTCCATTTTTTTAAATAAGTAATGGTTCAAATTTTAATAAAGAATGTCAGAAATAAAATAATATAAACAATAATTGAATTAAATTAATGTGTCATTTAAGTAGTCATTCAAACTATAGTAGCATTTAGTGCATAGAAATTCTTTAAATTGCTTCTTAAAACCAGCCAAATCTAACTCCCTAATTGATTTTTTAATTTTTAATTTTATTATAAATTTGCGGGGCTCTGCAGAATATGCTTTTCCGCATGAGAGCTGTCTTGGCTCTGCGACCGCGTAGCATGTCATTTCGCCTGTTACGTTGTCAGTATCAGATAGGAGAGCGAATAAATTTGGATTTAATCTTACGAATAAGGCAGTTTCATAAATATACAAAGCAGGAAGTGTGAGAATTTTATGCTTTCTGAAATAAGGCATACAACTGTCCGTCACCTGAAGCCCAAACATAGATCTTATGCAGCGCTTTTGCGCTTTAAACGCGGCTTCCCTATTAGCAGAGTTACCCCAAAATATAATGCCGTATCTTAACACTGATGCAACAAGACCATGATAGGCATCAGTGTTAACGGTTGGAGAAAGTTTATATAGGGCATAGGATGAGCAACTTATTTTCTTACATAATATTTCAATATGATTCTTCCAGTTAAGCTGACTATCTATTGTAAGGCCGAGGAATTTTGCACTGTCCACATCATTAAGCACATTATTTTGGAATTTTACCTCCATTTTTTTACTCTGTTTTCTCTGGCCAAAATGCATTATTTGAGTTTTACTTAGATTAATTTTTAAGTTATTATTGTTAAGCCAAGAAATTATTGAGATTAACGCGTCATTTATATCAGTTTTGTATTGGTCGGGTTTATTTCCAGCTACTGTTATCGTGCTATCATCAGCAAATAGGGTTATAGGGCAATTTATAGCTTTGGGCAGCTCATTAATATATATTAAAAAAAGTAAGGGCTTTTGGGTAAGTTGTGTTTTATTCATTATTTTACGACTCATTTCTTTCTAATATTATTGAAAACTAAATTTAAATTACAAACCCAAAAGCTACTAATAATGTTTTGATTGCTTTACTGAGTTTCATTTAGTTTTTATGATGCCCGAAACTTGTATGTCCAGCATATTTCTTGTCGTCGAATTACTAAATAAGTGACTGCTAAATACTATGTCCTGTATTCATCCCGTTGCCATAATATTAGAAAAGTAATTCCTTGTTATTTTTATTAATAACGGTTTTAGGGATCCATAGATGAAATGTTTGACACCTTACTAACTTTCTTTTTCAGAGCTTCGAGTCTAGGGGACGTCGTTTAATAGCATTGGTGCCATCTGAAAACGCTTCTTCAGATATAGTTACTGGTTCTGAATCTGAAAATAAAGAGAAACTTACTTTTCATAGAACTGAAGAGTTGTCCTCCTCATCCTGCCCTTCCATCGATTCAGACATAGAGTGCATGGCTATATCAGGCAGTTCGAAAAATGATACACAAGCCAATATTTTCATCGACAGTTCCGAGACCTATGTTGATGCTAATACTTTTATGGGGCAGTAAACGAAAACCTTGAAATGGACGACCGTCCTAGCGTTAGTGGCATTAAAAATAACTCTGGGTTAGAAGTCGATGACATTTTAGACCATGAGCGACCTCCGTTGACTCCTGTTACTAACAACGTGCTACCACCGACTGGTGAAGTCAATTATAATGCTACAACGTGCTACCACCGACTGGTGAAGTCAATTATAATGCTTTACCAAGCTTAGCTTAATTATTGTCTATTCTATTATCAAATCCTTCGTCTAGACGAAGGACTAGCCATAGGGCTAGTCCATTAACACTAAGAACATCTAGACGTAAGAGAAAGCTACCAACACGAGCTGTGCCAAATGTTCGTGCATAAAATACCAAGAAGACACTAATTGTGACCTACAAATGGAGAAAAGGACAATTCAGACACAATGCTGATATTCAATCCAACGATTTCCTATTTGGTTTACCGGATACTGACTCTCCGTTGGACCTTTTTTATCTGTTCTTTTCCTCAGATACTCGTTGACATCGTCGACAACACAAACTTGTACTCGACTGGGAAATGTATACAATTGACCATCGAGCAGCTGAAAGATTTTCTCGTGATTCTTCTTATCATGGGTATTGTAAAATGCCTTGCTGTCTAGACGATTGGTCTTCAGAATTCAGATATGCCCAAGTGGCTAACGTCATGCCATTGAAACGATTCAAGCAGATTTGACGTAACATTCACTTTGTCGACAATATCTTTTCTGATGACGACAGATATACAAGATACGACCATTCATCGAAAAAATAGGGAAAACTGCCTAGCATCATAAGAAGAAATAAAGTACAGCATAGATGAGATAATTATATCCTATAAACGTTCTAAAGCAGGAATCCGGAAACAGTGTAACCCCATGAAACCGAATAAATGGGGATTCATGAGTGTCGTACGCGCTGGTGCTTCTGGAATCGTCCATGATTTTCTATTATATGGCGACAATGACACCTTCCGGTATACCGATTTTAGCGAGGAGGAAGAGCAGATGACACTGGGTGATGACAATTCTGTCATCCAGACTCCAGGATTTGCTGTTTATTTTGATAATTATTTTACGACGCTCGATTTCATTTGCTATGGCAAAACAGACCATACACTACTAATTTTTAATTAGTACAAAAAAAAATGGGGCTCTATCCGTACCCTTTACTGATCATATTTATGTAGTCAAAAGTAAAAAAAACGAAACCCCAAAATTGTCTACGAAAATTTGTCATAACTGGTAAACTCATAATTGAATCAATCATTCATAACAATTGCTACTAGAAAATACTACGCGCAGTGCTAGTCCAGTTAGATCGTCATTCATAAATCCCGGCAAACTCGCGTCTAAGCTCAAGCCACGCCCCCTCTGGCCAGCGGTCCTTTTTACAACGAGTGAACGAACAAACAGTGCCAATTTGTTAGCGGAAGTGTGCGCGTGCTTTTTAAACATAAGTTGTTACGTTTTTACTGTCGCGATGGCTTACCAGTTTTCATCTCGGGAGTACGTGGCTATGTTGCGTGTGTACTTTTGGTCTGGTGGCCGCTGTTCGTATGTACAGGGAAGAGTACCCAAATGCTCGCTAGCCAAAGGTTCGGACTGTGGTAAATGTTTACCAACGTTTACTCGACCATTGATCATTCCGCGCAACGGCCCATCGCCAAGGACATGGAAGACCGGCCCAAAACTTTTACGACGATGTAGTGGACTACTTTGAAGATCCCCGGCGAAGTACGAATGACGCAGCTCGTCATTTTAATATCAGCCAGTACTGTGCATAGACGATCATTAGTTCGTCTGGATTTCACCCATACCACTAAAGAAAGGGTCAAGAATTGACTACTGTGGATAATGAACCAAGGATGGAGTTCTGCAGGTGGATACTGAACAACACAAGCAAATGGCCCAATTAAAGTATGTAGGTAAAGTTTGAATTTAATAAGTGCCTATTATTTTTCGTGAACCTTTTATTTTACTTTTTTTTAATTCGTAAAGCTTAAAGATGCGTCTAAGCTACCTTTTTTTTTTTTTTTTTTTTTTTTTTTCTGGGTGGGAAAATCATCGAATAACTTCTCCCGCTCTGGGTTAAGCGGGAGGGAGTGTCAGACTTCTACTGACTAAAAACCCACCCTGTCCCTTCAGCTGCCCGTAAGTTCCGGAGCCGCGGTATCTTTTTACTATATTTCCGCGACCCCGGCAGGCTATGGCTTTATGAGGCCCCGTCACCAATGCTGACGGCTCCTTGAGGCGCACGTGGAACACGACGCGCCGCCGACCCGGGCCTGGTCTTTGCCGGACGGTGAGCTACCCCTGCTCGCCGTCCGCAAGCCCGCGCCTACGGTGGCCGGAAATTGGCTCGCGATCCCCGACGCCCGGGGCGTCTACCACGACGGCTGGGGCGCGAGGAAGAGAGTTGCCTCTCCCTCGCGCGTTCGGCCTCCTCCTTCGCTAGCATGACTGCTTCGCAGAAGGAGGCGACCGCATCCCATTCCCTCTCGCTCCGCACCATGGTCTGAACCAGAGCAGGGCGCGAGAGGTCGCCGCCGCCGACCGCCTCTACGAGGACACGGCGGTGCTCCGCCCAAGCAGGGCATACCTCGACCGTATGCTCCACCGTGTCCTCCAGGTGGTCCTCACAATGACGACACCCGGGCGTGTCCTCCCGCTGAATCCGAAACAGGTACCTACCAAAACAACCATGTCCGGTCAGCACCTGCGTCAGGCGGAAGGTGAGGACGCCGTGGCCTCTCTCCAGCCACTCCTCAAAGAGGGGACTTATCGCCGCGATTGCGGCGTGCCCAGCCTTCGGTTGCGACAGCCGCTCTTTCCATACTGCCGTGAGATCGCGCCGGAGTTCTATCCGCTGAGCCGCGACTTGCCGCGGTAGCGGAGTTTCACCCCGGCTTAGCACCTCCGCGCGCCAATTGTGCACGCGCGCGAGGGCTACCGCCTCCAGATCCCACGGCAGCAATCCGGCAAGGAGGTTCGCCGCCTCCCCAGAGATCGTGCGGTATCCCCGGATCATCCGGATAGCCATGACCCTCTGAGACGCGACCAGCTGGCGAGCTGGTCGCCGCTGTAGATTCAGCGCCCACACAGGGGCCCCATAGAGGGCCATGGACCGCACAATCTCCGCGTATAGCCTCCGGCAGGAGGCGTTTGGCCCCCCTAGATTTGGTAGGAGCCGCTTGAGTGCAGCCCCCGCCCGGTCCAGTCTTGGAGCCAAACGTCGGAAATGTTCGACGAAGTTCCACCGGCTGTCGAGGACAAGTCCCAGGTACTTCATCGTCGTCTCGACGCCGATGTGAACCCCTCCCACCGTTACTTGGGAACCCGAAGGTGGCGCGTTCCGACGGCCATGAAAACACATGGCCTCGGACTTGTGCAAAGCCACCTCGAGTCCCAGTTGCCGGATCCTTTCTACGACTATCGCAACCCCTCGCATCGCCAGTTCGGCCGCCGCCTGGTGCGACCTCCCATGCGCCAAGACCAGCGTGTCGTCAGCGTAGCAGACTACGCTGACGCCTGTAGGGAGGTCGGCGCGCAACACCCAGTCGTAACCGATGTTCCACAGGGGTGGTCCCAGAACTGATCCCTGTGGGACACCGCACGTCATCTCTCGCCGATTCCACTCTCCCTGGTGACCAGGGTAAATGACGGCTCTGTCCGTCAGGTAGGCCTCAACCACACGACAGAGGTAGGTCGGCATCCGGTGATACCGGAGTGCTTCCCTTATGCAACTCCAGGGCAGGGTATTAAAGGCATTAGCGATGTCGAGAGACACCGCCAAGACGACCCCACCCCGGGACAACGCAGCCTCTGTCGAGAGAGCTCTTACACGCATGATGGCATCCACCGTCGAGCGCCCCTTGCGGAAACCAAATTGGCTATCCGCAAGATCCGGCCCTACCCTCTCCAGGTGCCCGGCGAGGGCGTCTAAGCTACCTACAATTACGATAACAGCTGTTGGAGGCGGGGCAAGTTTGAGCGAGACCGCGTGACCGCGACATCACGATTAATGAATACATGAATGGCCTGTACAATATGTCCGTAAATTGAGTGACATTTTGGGATATAAACAAACGCTAATAACTTTGCTATTTATCAATATTATATAGTGAGACTTTACATATATAATAACAAGACCTTTTCTAATAAGCCCTTTAAGTATTTGTACTAATTAAAAATTAGTAGTGTATATTGATTATAGTGCAACCTGCACTATAATCAACATATGGGAGGAGTTGACCTTTGTGACACGTTGATAGTTCGCTACAGAACATCTTCCAAGAGCCGTTATAGATATTTAATTAATATGTTCAGAACATAAGTTTTTGGTGTTTTTATTAGTGTTAAGCATGAACCAACGTAACTATGAGACTAATGTTTTAAAATATAATACATATTTTATCACGGAAGCACTTGTTTCTTTTATCCTTTCTTTTAGACAATGGGAAATATGCTGCACATGGTTGGAGTGCATCAGTTTCGAACATGATAATATCCAATATAACTGGTCATGTATTTTTCAGGAAACTGAAATAGGTAGGATTTTTCAGGTTTATTTCTCTTACAAGCTAAGAACCAAAACCTATAACGATTTTACAAATAAAATGTAAAAAAAAGTCCGTCGAATTAAGGGTTAAGTGATACCTATCGAGAGCGTGAATGTGCTTTCAAGGTTAACAAAACACAGAAACATTGGTCGACCTTGCTCTCTGCTCTTCTCAATAAGCTGGCGGATTGAGAAGATGGCCTCGCAGGTTTTTCTCTACGGTCTGAAGCCGAACTGAGATTCTGGCAGTATTTCTTCGGATAAAGGCAGCAATCTATTTAGAAGGACTCGGGTGAAATTTTTTCTTGGAACGAAGAGAAGGGAAATGCCTCGGTACGAATTACAGTCAGAGCGATCTTCTTTGTTTTTGTACAGTGAGCAAATGCGAGAGATTTTAAAGCACTTAGTACATCTTCTTCCACCCACATACGCAATAACAGTTTCCACATGATCTGATGTAACTCCTCTCCCCCATACTTTAGCATTTCGCCGCAGATATTATCCCCTACTACTGCTTTCTTATTTTGCTGTTGCCTGATGGCCATTGTGACTTCCTCGACAGTATAAGGTGCTGATAATTAGTGTGCTGGAGGAAATTAATGTAAGTTATATCAGCAGAGCGATCCACATTCAGAAGGTTTCGAAATATTGTCCTTGTTGGCGAGAGATATTCCATCTAGTGACTTTACCGGTACGTTTAAATTTTTCCTGGTGCCTATGACTCTACGAATCTCGTTATAAAATGCAATCAGTTGTTGTGTGTCCATAAGCCACTTGTTCAGTGTGTGGATCAAAGATTTAAAAACGACGATTTGTGCAAACGATTTATATTTCCAAATGTAGGGTTGGACACAAAACTTTTAGCATGAAGAAGCGCGCGTCGTTAGTGGCGGTTGTAATGGCACTGTCTATTGGTAAAAAATATGGCGGCTCGGGCTCGCCCCACGACGTCATACCTCATACGTCACGCACTTCCTTTAACAATTATATCGCGACGGTAACATTCCCCACCCCAGTGCTGTCTTAGCAGCACTCTTCACCAACTGGTATCCGAGCGATGCGCGTGACCGATCTAGTCAAAAGTCCAGTTTTGGTTTTGACTCGAACCATTCTGACTCTGTCGTCCTTTCCTGGAATAACCTCCTGAACAATTCCCTTCGGCCAGGAGTTCCGGGGACTGTCTGGGTCCACTATAAGTACAAAGTCTCCCACTTGTACATTTTTCTGATCTTCTTGCCACCTTTTACGGGGGAGCAAGTCTGGTAGTACTTCTTTGACCCATCTGCGCCAGTACATGTCAGCCAATCTTTGTGAAATTCGCCATTGTTTTCGCAGATAAACATCTGAACCATCAAATTTTCCAATGTGCGGTAAGCCAGACGACGATCCCAGCAAAAAATGATTAGGTGTTAACGTCTCAGGATCATTCGGGTTCACGGATATGTGAGTCAACGGCCGGCTGTTCACCATATTCTCTATTTCAGTCAATAGAGTTTTCAGGGTTTCATCTCTGGGAGCACGTTCATTCAAGATTACTTTCAGGCTGGTTTTCACGCTTCTGATGAGTCTTTCCCATGCCCCACCCCAGTGTGGACTCGCGGGCGGTATGAAAGTCCATTTTATTCCTCGATTCAAGGCCTCATCTTTCAGCACCTCTTCGTCTAGCTCCTTTATAGCTTTTCTCAGCTCCATATTCGTTCCTCGTAGATTTGTTCCATTATCGGAATACAAATAATGAGGCCATCCTCGTCTCGCGGCCATCCTTCGTAATGTCATGATAAAGGAGTCAGTTGTGAGGTTTGTGACTACTTCCAGATGGATTGCTCGTACTGTCAAGCAGGTAAATAAGACGCCGTACCTTTTCTCGCGACGCCTTCCCACCGTGACTTCCATGGGACCAAATAAATCCACACCGCAGTAAGTAAAAGGCCGCTCATGATGGGCCACTCGTGCGCCAGGTAAGTCTCCCATTCTCTGTGGTGCTGGTTTGGATTTTCTTATTTTACAAGTTGAGCACTTTGATGATATTTGTTTAATGGTAGGTCTAAGTCTGGTAATCCAGTATCTTTGTTTTATTTCATTTACTAGCGTTTCTTGATTTCCATGCGCATAGTAGAAATGATAATATTTAACAATCAGTCTTGCTATGTAACTTCTTCCATCTAATATTATAGGATTTTTAGTTTCAGGAAGTATACCAGCTGCGGCACTGATGCGGCCACCGACGCGCAACACTCCATGTTCATCCAGGTAAGGAGACAAGGTAAGTATTTTACTTGTTTTGGGTACACATCTGTTGTTTCTTATTGCAGTTAATTCCTTGCTAAACCATTCAGCTTGTGATTTTTTCAGTAATAATATTTCAGCATTCATCATAGTGTCGTCAAACTCACAAGTAAGCTTCTTGCATTTATTTATAAACTTCAGTACCATAGAAGCTGATCGACGTAAACGAAGCCATGAACTAAATCGAGTAGCATCAGGTACAGGTAAGTTCAAAAGTTGTGTATCTTCCTTTATTAAAGTTACACATTCCAGTAATATTTCCTTTTTATCTACAGATATGACGTCAAGCGGCCATTCATCTTCCTTGCGTAGTAAGAATGTAGGGCCGTATATCCATTCATTTGGCAGTACAGGGTACGTGTAATTTTCTCTCGTAGCAATATCGGCTACGTTTAACTTTGTAGGTATGTATCGCCATTCATTCATCTGCGTTAGCTCATCGATTTCGCCTAACCGGTTTGCTACGTAAATTTTAAAATCACGAGCATTATTCCTGATCCAGTGTAGCACTGTTGTCGAGTCGCTCCAGAATATCCGTTGCTCAGGTTTTATTGTATGTTCTCGTGCAACAGAGTCCGCTAATCTAGCTGCTAGGACAGCGGCTTGAAGTTCCAAGCGCGGAATAGTTATCGGCTTATTTCCCACAACTCGACATTTACTCGCAATGAATGCTACGCGCACAATACTTACTCTTTTCGTCAATCCATCTCCAGTACGCAACGGCGCAGTAAGCTTTGCTAGACGCGTCACAAAATATATGCATCTGTAGGTGTCTATAACTAGCTTGAGTAGAATTCTTTTGTTCATTTAAGAGCCATTAGACGTTTTTTCGCAAATTTCTAAGATTTCAATCGCCTGCTTTACCATCTTACGTCATACTTTGAATTTTTAAAATACATGTCTAAAATAGATCAATTATTAATAAAGTGTTTCTTCGTTTCACATTTACTTAAAACATGTGCATCGCTTTGTGGTGAGTAATCTCCCAAAAGTAGTTTACTGAAAAATCATCGTAGAGTCAACTTCAGATTCCGGAATCTATGACTAATGTTCACAAATTCAGGTGAAAAAAATATGGATAGTATAAGACATATACTTGATTTGTAAACTAATGTTCAATATTCAGGATTATTTATTGCATTATTGAGAAAAAAAATAAAAACTATTGTCTATTTTTAGGTGCTGTAGCGCAAATTTGTCGCGATTATTCGCATTTAATAAGGCGTAATTTCGATAAAAAAAATTACGTCAAAATAAACTTTGTTCTGTGAAGAATTCAAATAAATAGTTTTTATGACAATGCGATCATGTAATTTTGTAATAACATGATTTTAAGAACGCTCTAAATTACTATATACAAGCTAGCTGCATTCAGTACGGCGCGAGCGCCCTCCGAGGTAGGACCTATGTCAATTTTTTCCGCGTCCCGACAGTCGAGCGCACGTATTGAGAACGCTAACTATACTACGACTACGCGGGTTTTGATACTCGTGTTTTTTTTGTAAGAAATATTTTTAGTGCTTTATACGTAATTGTTTTAGCTATGGAGAACAGGCACGGTGTATACCATTGTGTCAAAAAAGGGAAACGCAATAATTATGCATCATTAAAGAATGCACATGAAGCAATGTACATCTTTTTTAACCGACTTCAAAAAAAAAGGAGAAGGTTCTCAGTTCGTCGGATTTTTGTATGTATGCTCCCCGATTACTTGAAGACGGTTAGACCGATTTTAAAATTTTATTTTTTTGTTTGATAGGGTATACTTTCTTATTGATTCAATTGTCATCACGTCAGGATCTGATGATCGAATCATGGAGAAATCGAGGGAACTCTTCAAATATTATAGGCACACCTATAGCGATTTGGTTATTTTTGTAGTAAATTGTGCAGTTGCTCTTGAAAAACACCATTTAGTGAAGTAGAACTGATGATGAAGACCACAGATGGCCACCGGAACTACTCAATAATAAGTAATTCGTGGATTGCGATTCGATTACTTGAATATGGCTTAGCACTTTATGCTCGTTACAATGCATAATTATGGTGAAGTAAAGCTGATGGTGAAGTACCAGGAGAACTCCTCAAAAATTAACGGCTCTGCATCGGGAAAAGCTATATTTTGTATAAGGTGATAAGTAGTTGACATTTTGGCTTTTGTAACTTGATAAATTACAAATTAAAAAGCGTTAAAAACACTTTTTAACTAACTTTTTGGAAGTCGGTGTCCAAATACGAAAATACGAAAAAAAAACCGACGAACGAAAGCAAAGTCGGTTTTATTTTTTGTTTAAAAGTTTGTTGCATTTATAATATAAAGTAATACTTTGGTGTAGTCTAAATTTAGGGCTACCAACGTTTTGAGAAAAAAAATCACAAATAATTACAAAAGATAGAAGCACTTAAGAAATTAAACCGTAACTGTTGTTCAGTACTGTAGAACTATAAATACAATTTAACGAATGTCATATTTCTTTATTGATTTATTTTTAAACCTACTTAAAAAAAAGGAGGAGGTTCTCAATTCGACTGTATTTTTGTAGTAGTTTTAGTAGATGGCTGGACCGATTTAGAAAATCTTCTTCTTTTTTATTTGAAAGGATTTACTTCAAGGTGAGTTCCATTATCATCAAGTTAGGATCTGATGATGGAATCATGGAGAAATCGAGGGAACTCTTCAAATATTATAGGCACACCTATAACAAGTATTTCGTGGGTTGCGATTCGATTACTTGAATAAAATTTCTAAACAATTTATGCCCGTCATGCTGCATATCGTGAAGTAGAGCTGATTTTGAAGTACCAAGAGAACTAAACGCTATCGTCCCTGCATTAGAAAAAAAAATATTTTTCAAAAGGTGATACAAAGTTGACGTTTAGGCAAAAGCCTAAACGTCAACTTTTCAACTCTTTTCAACTTTTTAGTGGGTTGATTTGTAATTTACCCAGTTTAAAAAAACTGGGTAAATTACAAATCAACCCACTAAAAAGCGACATATAATCAAACTTTAAAAATAAAACACTGCAAAGTGAAAAATTACTTTAATTTCGTGAGTCGGTGTCTTTGGTTTTGTAGTATCGTTTTTGATAATGAATTCCGAAATTAAAGTTATTTTTCTCTTTGCAGTGTTTTTTTGTAAGTCGGGTTTATTTTTTTATACAAAGTTTATTTTATTTGAGATAAAATAAATAAATAACAAGATACCACGGCCACGGAACTTAAGGGCTGCTGATGGAACAGGGTGGATTTTTAGTCAGTAGAAGTCTAGCACTCCCATCCTCCACCTAGAGCGGGAAAACTCATTTATTGCATTTTCCACCCCAAAATAAAAGATAAAATAAATTTTATTGCAATCGTATTAATCCTGTATCTTTAGACCTTGGGCTTGATAATGCAATGGAACTTTCGAACGCAAACGTAAATATTATTTGGACTATTTATTCATGTAGTTACTTCAATTTAGGTGTTGAACCGAATGGTCGTCATCAAGCATTGTCTTTTCAGTTCCCCTTCAGAGTCACTGTGTAGTTTCTAGTCTATTCAGTGGTAAATTATTATATCTTATCTTAAATTTTATAAGAATAACCACCCGTTGCATTAGACATCAGACTTGACGATTTAGCGGAAGTTTAGAACTCAATAGTAAATACTTTTTGGACTTTCTATATTTCTTTAGTTCTGAATTTAGTTAATACGAAACAGCATTACTTATATAAATAGGGTCTTCTACTGCGTGCCTTTTGTTTGGGACCCGGTATTTTGGTAATATTGAAAACGCCATAATCACAGAAAGATAAAGTGGGTAGGAAGTTATCAGAGCTCGAATAAAAGGTACCTGGTAAAAAAGCCGAAAAATTTAAGATAATATATGTAAATAACGGCGATAGTCTAAACTATATATATGAAACAGCACCAGTGTATAATCATATATACAACGTGTAATTTAAAGGGTATATACATACCGAGTGCACGGCTTCTTTGGATGATAACAAACGATATAGCAAGGGTTTTCTAATCTTTGTCTACATGTGTGGAGCTTATTAGAAATTTCAATACATTGATACCAGAGACCGAATTTTTCAAATTAAGAAGAACGAAAAGAATTATCGTGTTATTGGCTAATGACGTGGAAAGTGATGACCCTCATAGTGATATGACACGTTTGTTATTATTGGTATTCAAGAAACATATGAAACCGACAATTTGGGGTCAATTCTGTGAGTCACTTATTTTGAGCTGAAACTTTGCATAGAGACTCCATACCAGATGTTGTCTTCAGTCCTTTTGGATAGATATGGGGTTTTCGTTACACGTTGTATATAATCATATACAACGTGTAACGAAAACATAGCATAAAAAAAAGAAAGCATAGGTAGAAAATTTTGAACGTACAAAAATCTTCAGATATGTAGTGCAACAACTACTTGTCTGAAGATAAACTAACTAACTAACTTTAGGGTAATATATTTTAAACATGTTATACAGGGTATAATGGAATATACATAAACCCTTAAATGGGGTAATTGTACTCATTATTATGAACGTGAAAATCATCATCAGCTGTTTAGTAAATTTTGTCCAGTTATGCACACTTATAAATGAACGAGGTTGTCTATTCTTTTTCGCAATTTTAAGGTTAGTCCCATAGTAAAAGATATTCATAATGATGATTACAATTACCTCTTTTCCAGTTTTACGTATGTATATTTCATTACAAAGTTAAAATTCTGAAATGCAAATTTTTATTTTTTAGAATAATTATAAAGTGCATGGAAGGCGAATAATAGATTGTCAGTACTTTTGGAGTCAATTAATCAATATAAGCAAACACAGTGAAAAGTTCGGCTACAATATGAGCTATCTAAAAATAGAAAAAGAGAAACGGATGGGTCTCATATCCAAATTTTACTTGAAATGTAAGATGTGTGTATCTAGCTTTATTCTGAAAACTTCAGACCCCAACACAACTGAAAAATCTAAACTCAATCAAGGCGCGGTATATGGTTCAATTATGACAGGAATATATATATTTTTGTATAGACACACCAACACTTTTTCTTACTTGTAACCTATTTGTAGAAATAAATATCATTTACAATTTAACGTAAAAAATAACCTTCCTTCTGAAACAGTTTATTAAAAAATAAATATCGGAAACTACAACTCATAACTTACGTGCGTACGTACGTACGTACACAAAAAGTGTGATTTTTCTTAGTTAAGTAACACCGATTTTACACTTTTGAGTTTAATTTTGTTGAAGTTGGTTGTCACATAACTTCCATTTTTCTTTTAAATATATACTTTATACATGTCTTTCATTTGTTAAATCTTAAGTCATTTAAGTAATCAAATCTCTCAGACGATTATAACAGCTCAAGATTGTTTAGTCCGACTCGACACTCTCTCTACACTATTAGTGTTGTTTATGTGTGCATCGCCACGCATACATGCCGATTTTGACCTAAACTCGAGCGTTCAAATTTTGAAAAATGGCTCTTAACGAGCTACAGGTGTGTGTCGTAGCCATAGCACTCGCGCCCGCCACGTTCGTAGCGATATTCGTAGCACTCGTAGCCGTAGCACTTGAGGTAGCTGGCGGAGGAATTTTATCTTTCTTCTCGCTCACTCCTATGGTAGCAGATGGATAATGCCTTGGCAAGCTAAATTCTTGTATTGTTTTTAATAAGTTAATCCATTTTGACCATTTTTCAAACACTGCATCGGGTGCAATCGTCCCAGCCAATGTTATGCTTCCAAGTTTCTTGTAATATTATTTTTCCATTAATTGTGTACGGAGTTAGGATGCCATATACGTCAAATCTATACTAATATTATAAAGCTGAAGAGTTTGTTTGTTTGTTTGTTTGTTTGTTTGCTTGAACGCGCTAATCTTCGAAAGTACAGGGTGGATTTGGATGAAATTTGGTATGGAAGTAGCTTGAAGTTTGAGGAAGGTTATAGGCCACTTTTTACCCGACTGCAAAAAAGGAGAGTTATGTTTTTATCGTGATAGAATCTACGGGAGCGAAGCCCCGCGTGAGTACTAGTATAGACATAACCACACGTAACATTTCTCTCTTGGTAGGTCTTTGTGTTCCAGTTATAATATTTACAGGTATCCGCTTGAAAGATACGTCGAATCTCAAAGTATCATCACTTGGGTGCCAAATCAATCCGAGTGTGCGTTCGCCTTCATACTGTTGACCAGTACCTCTACCATGAGTTGTCATCGACAACTTACTCGCTAGCGCTGCATTCGCTAGCGTACAAACGTGGATCGAATAGATTTCGATAATGCTTGCACCATGAGATTTAAGGAAATTTACGGAGGCGCTAACGTGAGCTCGATAGATCATGTCGTCTAGCTAACTTCACTCCACTCGTAGAATACTTTCGTCTATGGGTCACTACTTATGTTCTGTTTCTTTCTTTCCCGCTAATAAGAAGAGAGAACAGCTCTTAAGCTCAAAATGTAGTGTTATCGCTATGGTAAAAATGTTAAGACAGTCAATATCACAAAATAAACCAACAAAATTGAAAAGTTTACGATTAGTGCACTACTTATGGTATTTAGTGGCTTTTGAATTTCGAGTGGTTCTTGTAACGTCATTGTCGTCTATTCAATTTGTATTTTTGTTTGTTGATGTTGTGTGCTTTGTGTGGTTTAAAAGTTTGGATTATTTAATACAATGAAGACCAGTGTCTCGCAGTTCCAATTGATGGTAGAGTTCATGGACAGGTATGTTTCAACTTTCTACTAATATCAAATTATATAAATATCTAATATTTAATTTTACGAGTCTTTTGAGAGTCTATAAAGTTTAATAAACTTTCTTTCATTAATATTTTTCAATTGGTAGCCAACATGAATTCTCATGTTGGCTTGAAGTTCACGTTATTCACGTCGTTGATCTTCAAATTCAGCGGCCACTAACATATTTCACGCTAAATATGCTCTTGCAGACATTATTATAACTTTATTATAATCAAAACGTATTAAATGTTAATGGAAACATGTTTCACACGCCAAAATGCTAGTGAGCAACGTAACTACTACCGTAAGCGTATCGTTCGCTAGCGCCTGTCGAATTAGTGACTCATGGTACCGTTTTGTATGGTGACAGCTAAAAAACGTTAGTGACTATCGTATAGATTACGTTAGGTTTTAAACCTATCGTAATCTAGAGTGCTCATGGTACGAATTTTAATTCTTTCTGTGACCGCTAGGGGCGCTGTACAATATTTCATACAAATAATTTACGAAGACGCTAGCGAGTTTTGGTTGCGTAAACTCATGGTAGAGGTACTGATTTAAATTTGACGGCCGCGTCGCCTAGTAAATCTTTAGGTAGGCTCGCAAGTACTTGTTTACCGTTACTCGTCCAATTCCGCATCTCGAAACCACCATTTTGGACCAAAATGGTGGCGATACAGATGATTCATGACGTCATGTCCATTCACCAAAATTTTTGGTGAATGGACATGACGTCATGAATCATCTGTATCGCAGTCTCTTCGTCAGGTAGGCTGTCTATGTAATCATCCATGTAGTGACTTTTACATATAGCAGACGCCGCAGCAGGCATTGATGACTCATACAGTTTCGCATTCTTGTTTTTTACAAACTGGGCTACAAAAGGCGAGCAATTAGCACCAAATATTAGAGAAGTCATAATATATGTATTTATAGGTCCTTCTGGTTTCTCTCTATATAAGAATCGAAATGCGTCCTGGTCTTCTTGTTGTAACTTTACCCTCAGGAACATATCCTTAATATCTCCTGACACGGCTACTCGATTTTCTCTAAATCGTAACATTATCCCGAATAACGACACAAGTAGTCGTTAAGGGATAACCCATTTGTTTTGGCAGTCGCATCAAAAACTAGACGCAGTTTCTTCATGTTGGGGTTGTCAACCCCGAAGTGAGGTAAGTACCAAGTTTTTGAAGTTACTTTTAAGTTTTTACATACTGTAGCGTAGTTATTATCAAATAGATGACGAATGCGTTCTTCGTATTTATCCGCATATTCTTTGTTTCTTTTTAATTTTATTTCCAGACTTTTTAGTCTGCACAGAGCCGTCGGGTACGAGTCTGGCATCACATTATTTTCATCTCGCCAAGGTAGGCCAACATGCCATTGACCATTGATGTGTTCTGAAGTTCGCTCTAAATATTCTATAGCACGTAAGTCTTCTGAGTTCTGTCTTGGCTTTCCAGATACGCCCATAGATTCGATCGAGAATGATCTTCGCACCTCCTCCTGGATTTCTCGCAGTAAGTATTCAGCTTCTGTGACGTCACTAGTGACAAGCAATGAGGAGTGACGTACAGCAGAATCATCAGGTAGGTAAACATTAGGCACCCTTCAATGCAGGCACCAACCCAGAGGGGTCCGGGTGGCACAGGGTTCATTGGCTTTACCCACCCTCATTTCCACAGGTAAGAGGAGGTGACAGTTATCTTGGCCGATTAAGACTTGTGGTTGAAGTTGTGTTGTGGCGCATAAATCATGGCTTATGTCACATAGGTGCGCATAGTTATTTCTATTTACTGTAGACAAACTTTGCGGTAAGTTTAATTCTTCAACGATTCGCGCGTCGATTGTAAACATCTTGTTATCAACACCACACAGCGTGACCTTTGCGCGCTGTGCGTTGCACACTAGCTCCGTGTCGTTCCACGCGCCACACACACGAAGACACTCCCGGCGCCCACGCAGCCCTACTTTCTCCGCCAGCGAAGCGCTAACTAGCGACACACAGTGTTGCCGTTTTAGCGACTTTGTCGCTAGATCTAGCGGTTTTTGGATGTGCTTAGCGACTTTTTTTTTCGATCTAGCGACTAAAATATATTTAGCGATTTTTAGCGACTTTTTGTATGCAAAGCTTTCCTTACAAAAATCACTAAAACCATTAAAAAACCAAGTACTTCTACAGTGGAACAATCAACTTCTGCTGCTTCAGCGCCATTAGTAGTCTTGGGTAGTTCGTGAACGATGAATGAATAGGAACCGTATCTTCGTACTGTACTAGAAGAAACGTTTTCGAACGTTGACTTATAATCGATCAAATAGCTCTTTTCGAACTCGTACAGATGTACATTCTAAATCGCGCGATCTTAATGTGCGAACGAGAAATGAAATACAGTCACTGATTGTTTGACAGAAACGTTATACGAATTCATTCGATGTCTGTAAATGAATGAGAACGGGAGAGAATAGCCGATGAATGACGATGCTACCCGAACCCTACCGACTGAATTCGCAAGAATGAGATAAGATGCGTGTTATTTCAATTGCATAACGTCTAATTTAGCTTATCACCTGAACACGCAGACATTTCTAGTGACCGCTGACTGCTGAAAGCGATGACCGAATAGAGCTATTAGAACTAATAAAATTAAATAGTTCGCTGTCCGAAATGAACTAGTACGGAGCAATCTCAAAAATGACCGAGCATGCACATTGCACAAGACTAGCCATTAGAAGTTGTCGAAGTCGAAAATGAGGCAATAGATAACTAAATTTTTGCTTGCTTAAACCTATAGGGATTTCATTATTATGATTAAATGTTTGATTATAGAAATTTGCTTTTATTTACACCATATTTTGTTACCATGGAATATTTTGAAATATTTAGCGACTTCTAGCGGATTTTTTAATACACACATCAAAAGTGTCTAGGGATCAACATATATTTTTGCAATAACTTTTCTCCTGATTGATATTAATTAAAATTTTCTTTAAGGATTCATCAAATAAAGTGTTTTCGTTTGTCACAGTAACGATAAACCAAGTCACCTTTGCATTAATAAAGAAATTTGCCATTTTCCTAATAAAGGGATTTTTGACATTTGAACCACTAACATTAAAGTTCGAAAAAAAGACTGAAATAACAGTTTTCTTTAAAATTTTATTGGTTAACTTAAACAATTAATAATCCGTGTTTCTACCGCGAACACTAACAACACAAGAACATCGGTTTGGCATACTCAAAATGAGTTCATCCAAATCACGCTGTGGAATGGCCGCCCATGTTCGTTGCAACAACAAAAAAAGGTCTTCTTGCGACTGGATACCCTCCATATTCGGCAAAGCTCTTCTCTGTAGCATATCCCATGCATGCTCAATCGGGTTCAAGTCTGGCGACTGAGCAGGCCAGAGCAGGACATTGATGTTAGCTGCGGCGAGAGTCTGTCTTACAACTCTTGCGGTGTGCGGTCGTGCATTATCATGCATTAACTGAAATAAGGGACCGATTTGCACTTGTAGAGGAACGATGACGTCAGATACAATCGTCTCAGCATAAATTTGAGCGTTGAGGTTGCCTCTGATCCAAATCAACTCAGTTCTTCCGCCGATCCAAATACCCGTCCATACCATGATGGTTCCACCACTATAAGGATGGACTTCCTGGCAGGATTTTAATCGCTGTTGGCGTCCAGGGGTTCTCCAGTGTCGTATACGTCTTGTATCCGGTCTCATACCAAAACGAGACTCATCAGAAAAGCACACGAAACGCCATTGTTCTTCTGCCCAATTTCTGTGTTCAAGAGCCCATTGATATCGAATCCTACGATTGTGCATTGCGATAGGTGGTACCCGTAGCGGTCTTCGGGAATGAAGGTTCACTTCATGCAAGCGGTTTCTGACTGTTTGGTCGCTAATTAAGTTCCCTGAAGAGTGATGAAGCCTCACGGCTAACATCATGGCGGTTATTGTTGGAGCTCTTCGAGTTAAGATTTGAATGTATCGGTCTTGTCTCCGTGTGGTGCAGCGATACCGTCCTCCATGGCGCTCAGCCACGGTACCAGTGCTTCGGTAACGTGTCCAAAGTCGACTGATAACACTCTGACTTGTATTCAGAGCTAAAGCCACAGTACGTTGCCGGGAACCAGCTTCTATCATTTGGGAATGATAGAAGCTAAAAAAAAAAAAAAAAAAAAAATAGTTAAATGACGTCGCCGCTCCATAATAACGTTGGTTTTAATCAGTAGTAGGGAAACAGTAGCACTAATAATGTCTTCAATGCGTTGTATGTTTTTATAGGGAAAATATTGACAGCTGATTTTCATCTTTTACTCGAATTTGATTAACAGTTCCTGTTTCAAATTATGAAATGCACCAAAAAGGATCCATATAAATTTATAAAATCATAAATTTATTACAAAGCCACATCTCAATCTCAAGAAATCCGCATAAAAATGCTTGATCCCTAGACACTTTTGATGTGTGTATTTGTTTTTTCAAAATCTAGCGACTTTTGCATCGGCGTCTGGGGACTTTTTTTATTCCTAAGCGGCAACACTGGCGACACAGTCGAGCCGTCGCGTCGTCTAGCAGGGCGGTCGTGCTCACACTTCCGTTCGGTCCGTGAATGTTTATAGGTACAATCTTTAGCATCACGGAACAGCTGACATTTATATTTGTTATAGTCTCAGATGGAACTTCAGTTTCGGGTGGAACCTCGGGTTGTTCTGCTGGCATAGATTCACTATTATTTTGACGCGGCACGTAATGTAATAATCGGTGATGCGATTGTCCACAGTTATCTACGTCACAGCTGGGAGCGGTGCAAGCGTCCCTTCGATGATGCGCAATTAAACACTGATAACATATACCATTACGCTTTACGTGCGACCATCTGTCCTTTCGTAGTGATCTTTTAAACTTTTTACACTCGGTTTATTTGTGAGTAGCAGTACGACAATAACGACACTTTTCTTCACTTTGTCCATCTTGTACTAAAATAGTTTGTATATTGTTCACTTTATCACTTTGTTTACGTTTGAAATTGTCCGTTCTAGGTTGTAATAAAGTAGCACTACAGGTTGATATTTTCACAGCTTCTTCGGTGAGAAAATCCGATTGTACATCTAGTCTAGGTTTTGGTGATTGAGCGGTGATAAACGGGAAACTATAGTCTGTCCACTTGGGGAGCAGTGTGGTAGGTAGCTTAAATAGGATAATGTTAGCTACTTCCATGCCTTGTAGGTATTCATGGCGACCGAGGGCTCGTACAGCTGCGACGTAGTTCTTTATTTTGACCGAAAAGGGTATTATTTCTCGATGGTAGTCTGTAGAAAGGTTGTTCATCCTCTTTATGTCTGACACGATGCGAGAAAGAATGACGTCGACGTTTCCAAATTGCAGTTTTAATGTGGAGATTACGTCGGTAGAAGAAGCACCACTGATAAGCAGGCCAGCTACGGCTTCTTGAGCGGCGCCGCGCAGACACTTACGTAATCGCCAAAGGTTTTCTTTCTCGGTGAAATTACAAACTTCTGTGGATTCCATATAAGCTTGTTCGAAATGAAGCCATTCTTTTGGATCGCCGCTGAATGTAGGTAGTTCTCTCGGTGTGCTAAGTCGACTTATCAGCTTCGTATTTTGCTGGATGGAGGACGATGTGACGATTTCTTTGAGAGCGCTCGCAAGCTGTTGAACTGCTCCTGTGTCGGTCGGGTTCGTGAGCGACTTGTGTTTATCACTATCAAGCGGCGGTAGCTCATGTTGACTGCGCTCCAACCACTTCTCAATATCACCTCCGCCGTCATTTTGTTCCGATATTTCTGATGGTGGACTGTATTCTTCTTCGAGTTCAGCTAGGTCTGCCGCTAATTTTCTATCAATGAGTTCCATTTCAATGTGCGCCTTCGCCTGTGCTGCTTCTAGTTCCAGCCTCTTTTTCTGAGCTTGTAATGATTGTGATGATGATGGTTTCTTGGACCTGACAGACTGACGTGATGCATGTGAAGGCGGATTTTGTTTTCCAGTTCGTTCCGATTTCACTACACTCGCGGCACAAGAACTTTTTACTTCAAGTTCATCATCCTTCTTCTTTACAGGTGTAGGCGGTGGCATTTCCTGTGCTTCTGTTGCCGATTGTAGCTTTGCCTCCAATTCCTTCTTCTCTCGTTGTTTGCTGATGGTACTGCGGGTGTTGACCATCTTTGACCTTGGCGGCGGGGTACTGAACATTCGCAATCCGGTTCGAATGACCACTAGTTCAGTGTGTGGATCAAAGATTTAAAAACGACGATTTGTGCAAACGATTTATATTTCCAAATGTAGGGTTGGACACAAAACTTTTAGCATGAGGAAGCGCGCGTCGTTAGTGGCGGTTGTAATGGCACTGTCTATTGGTAAAAAATATGGCGGCTCGGGCTCGCCCCACGACGTCATACCTCATACGTCACGCACTTCCTTTAACAATTATATCGCGACGGTAATACCACTGTAACAATTTCGCCTTCTCTTGCCACCACTTAACTATCGCATCTCTCGTTAGTCTTCTGAATCTTGAAGTGCTTTCCTGGATTCGTTTGTTTTAATTGTGCTGTATATTAAGTATCTGACGGTGACCATTTAGTACACTTGTAATTGTATCGTCATTCTCATCCAAACCAGTCATCCAATGTAGTGTTTCTAAGCAAAGATATATAATAAACTATAGATACGTTGTCCGCGCTCTAAAATGGCAAGTTGAAATCAAGGTAAATGCCTCGTGTCTGTTTAGTTACGCACGAACCTGTGTCGCGATCGCTACACTACACATCTTAAGAAAAATTGTGTTTTAAAAGAAAATTAAGAAAAAAGCATGCCTTTGTGTGTTTTCAGACGTTGCACTAATTATACTGCTTCCGTGAGAGGTCAAAATGTGTCATTTCATAGGTAAATATCAACAGAAATACATTTTTTATTTTAATTTTTCTATACGGCTAATGGCGGCAAGCCTATGAATGAAGTCAGTCACGTGACGTTAGGGGAGGTTGTTAACTAAGAGATGTATATTCATCTCTCTCTAACATCAGGTGTACCTAAAGATGGCATTTATTTTCTGTCCCTTTCTTTACACGTATTAGGCCGTGCGCGCACTGCCTTGCGGTGGCCGCAATTCCGGTAGTTCTACCGCACCGGTAGACTGACCGCAGTGCGCGCACTTCTATGACACTCCATACTTCACAAATTTTGCGGTACCGCAATTCCGGTAGTTCTACCGCACCGCAAAATTTGTGAAGTATGGAGTGTCATAGAAGTGCGCGCACTGCGGTCAGTCTACCGCGACCGGTGCGGTAGAACTACCGGAATTGCGGCCACCGCAAGGCAGTGCGCGCACGGCCTTAGATAGTAATTCTCTATGTGTGTGTTTCGTGCCGTTTTTGAGAGGTGTTTTGTGGGAATATGACGCGTCTATTATAATACGTCATTGTTTCTAAGGCCCAAGATTTGAGAACTTGTTTCCGTGACAAAAGATGTTGCGGACTGCCAAATGGTTTCCAGGTCATCGTTTTCAATATTCAAGGAATTAAGAGCTTCATTCAACTCGGTAACACAGGCTTCCCTTTTCTGAAAATAATGAAAATTTTCAGTTTCCAAACGGAATGGCTTGACCACGTCCATAAAAACGTACTTATTGATGTAGATGAAATGATAACGTGTTTCGGGAGAAGACCTAACCAAAAAATTGATTTTGTTATTTAAATATGGGTAAGTAGGACTAAAATAAAACCGACTTCCATATCAAAACACTACAAAGCCAAAAATAACTTTAATTTCGCTAGTCGGTGTTATTGGTTTTGTATTTTCTTTTTGTTTTGACACCGCCTTCCGAAATTGATTTTTGCTAAGAAGTTTTTTTCAGGCTTTTTAGTGGGTCGGTTTGTAATTTATCTAGATACAAAAGCCAAAATGTGAACTACTTATCACGTTTACAAAATATTGCTTTTCCCGATGCAGAGCCGTTAATTTTTGAGGAGATCTCCTGGTACTTCACCATCGGCTCTGCATTACCATATGCATTATGACGAGCATAAAGTGACGACATCCATATTCAAATAATCGAATCGCAATCCACGAATTACTTATCTTTGAATAGTTTCGGTGGCCATCTGTGGTCCTTCATCATCAGTTCCCCAAATGGTGCTTTTGGAGAGCAAATGCACAAAGTACACAATAAATACCCAAAACGCTATAGGTGCGCCTATAATATTTGAAGAGTTCCCTCGATTACTCCAGGATCCCATCATCAGATCCTGATTTCCTAACAATGGGACCAACTAGAAAGTATACCCTTTCAAATGAAAAAAAAAACCCAATCGGTCCAGCCGTCGCCGTTCGAGTTATGAGGTAGATACATTAAAAAAAGGCTACTGAGAACCTCCTCCTTTTTTTTAAGTAGGTTAAAATATCTACTATTTACTACCTATTATTATCAAAATTAAATTATAACTTCTTGTTACTAGACCACGACTATGTGACCCCCCCCCCCCCCTCCCCCTGGCGCCAAAGCTGGATCCGCCCTTGCGGGGACGTGTGTGTACTCGGGATTTTCAATATAAACGCGATAGGTTTTATACTTTGTATAATATTATGTTTACATTTTTATGGAAGATTATTCTAATTACATTTTCACGTTATTTTAATATTGAGTCTGCTATTCGGGCGGCGCGGCGCCCCAAGCTGTTCTTTTTTTTGTTAAAAATCAATTTCTTCGCATGTCCAACATTGCGATCTAAATTCAAAAAATTCAAACTATGCCAGCCAGTGGGGTAGGCTGACCGCTCGCATAGCAGATCTCCACATTCTCCTCCTATTGGGAGTTACAAAAAAATTAAGGCAATTTTTTTTTTTCACCTATACAAGATTCATAGTCGCTCTACCTAAGGTCGGAAAATTCGATCATAATCCAAGGTGATCCAGACTAGACCCAGCTACGGTCTAGCTTTTCGAAGTCAAGAGCTTCGAATAGCTTGAAATACCTAAAACCGACCGGAAAACGATATTCCTAATCCAGATCATCCGAATATCGCTAACTACCATGACCACTAAACATTACCCTTTATCATTAACATATTCTTACTTATTCAATCAATAAAAAACATTAATAGTGGGTAAGTGGGTCATCCTTATAATTATCACAACAAGACACAAAGAAGACATTAACTTAATCAATCGGAAAAACACTCACCACCATACAATTAAAACTCATAAGAATACCAGAGTCTCAAGTACAGGGCCAGAATTATCATTCCAACAGACACGTTAACCCGTCAGCGTTACGACTTGATGCCAAAAGTTTACCATTGTGGCAACCCGCATAATTCATAGAATCTAGAAATTATCGAATAATTGATTTCAACCAGCAAAGATAGGTAATTCCCAAAACTCCACTTAATTATTAGGTAGACTTTCTACCAAGTAATTCCGAGTGCTTCCGGGATTAGCCGATCTATTCCACATCAGAAATTGTTTGTTGTGAAATCCTATCTCTACAAATTAAAATCATCAAACAGCCTATATCTACCCAATGCTTCTACTTCTATTCTCTATATAATTAATTATTTACCATTATTCCACACGATTATTTATTATTCACTATAACAATCCTTTAACTATATTAAATCTTTTTACTTCCCAAGTATTATATCTCCTTAGCACCATTACTGAGATGTGTGAGACCCAATTCAGGACTCCATGACAAATAGCTTATTGCCTTACCATGTTACATCCAATGATAACACCAGTTGATCATACCAATTTACCTACTTCTACCAAGCCACTACTCACATAAGCGCTAACACTAACTTCCCATTACTCTAGCGAACACTCTCCTTATGATATGAAGCATTTACTCTACTATGTTAACAGACTTATCTCACGTTTACTAAACAAATTAGAGAATAATAAAAAAAATTGAGCAAAAACGCGGGTTATTTTTTATAAAACTTGTTTTTTCAAAAGCCCCCGCACCATGTCGATCTTTAGACCCTTATGGTGAACGCAGACCTAGCCGCACCGCACGCGCCGCAGTCTTTGCATTCGAATTCTTTATATGAAGTTCTATGCAACCTCGCACACCTACCCGCGCCGCAGTCGCCGCAGTCCCTGAAACGACCGAACTCCCCTAGCTGCTGCTGATGACGTCACCCGCACGCAGCGCGGATGACGTCATTCGCATCCACGGCGCGCAGTGTTGCCAGAGTTATAAAGTAGACAGAGAATCTCTGTCAACGGTTTATAATAAAATTACTTATTCTCGTATAAATAATTACATGCTTATTCCCTATTATAGCACCTACAGATAAAATTACACAAAAGAGCAAAATACCAATACCAAATACAGATTTTATACAGATTTTTTAAATCTTCGGATAGATAATGCTTTCAAAAATCTGGCAACTCTGACGGGAACGACTGCAGCGACTGCGGCGCGGATAGATGTGCGAGGCCATTAACAAAAAGCGATGACTGCGGGGACTGTAGAGACTGCGGTGCGGCTAGGTCTGCGTTCACCTTTAGAGCCCGTGTACTTGTTCTCCCATATTCTCCGCTCGTTCACATGAAAAGCATAAAATACACAATATTAACAAATTATAATATCAATATACAACCTTAACTTATACAACCTATTAAATAAATTCCAATTTACAAGATAATAGCGAAAAAAAAATTATGTACAGTCACAGGAACGCACTCTTTCTTGTATACAGTTATATGTTATTTATTATATATAAAGCATAATATTCTATTGATAGTTTTCTTGATGGTAAAATATAAATTCATAATTATGACATTGAAAGTGGATAATAAGGGTTAAAGTACGAAATTGCCTATTTGTACTGAAAGATTAAACCTCGTTTTTTTAACCGACTTCAAAAAAGAAGGAGGTTTTCAATTCGACTGTATTTTTAACGACTTAAAAAAGGAGGAAGTTATCAATTCGACTGTATTTTTTTATATGTGTACCTTATAACTCGTAGATGGCTGAACCGATTTGGAAACTTCTTTTTTTGTTTGAGATGGTTCAAGGTAGGTCTCATTGTTATCAAGTCAGGATCTGATGATGGAACCCTGGAGAAATCGTGGAAAGTCTTCAAATATTATAGGTACACATATAGGGACTTGGGTGATTTTTCATAGTAACTTGTGCAGTTGTTCTCAAAAAGCGCCATTTGGTAAAGTGGAACTGATGATGAACACCACTGATGGCTACCGGAACTACTCAATAATATGTATTTCATGGGTTGCGATTCGATTACTTGAATAAGGTTGTTAAGCACTTTATGCTTGCCACAATGTATATGGTGAAGTGGAGCTGATGGTGGCATACAGAAGTAATAGCAGAACTCCTCAACAATTAACGGCACTGCATCGAGAATAAAAAAATATCTTGCAAAAGGTGATAGGACGTTGACATTTAGGCTATTGTAACTAGGTAAATTACAAATCGACCCACTTAACCCTAGAAAGATAACCATATTTTAATGTACTGAAAAGATAACCATACGCTTCAGAGGCGCATGTGTTTTAGAAGCGTGTATTTTATGTTAATTATTAATATTTATTATAACTACTAGTCATTTTAAAGAATTTATTTATTTATTTATTTTATTATTTATGTACACACAGTAAAATACATTAAGATAAGCATAATTATAATATTTGAGTACAAAGGTACTGCATATTTCTTAAGAAATTTCTTCCAGCAGACCTGCGAAAGGAGAAGTGAAAAATAAATGTAGACAATAGTGTGTGAGAACAAGAAGAGAAATAAATATAAATATGTGAAGTCTAAAATTAAAACTAAAATATTAAATATACTTACACATACTTATAATGCAATAAAAATAACATATACTTAAATAAATACATAATGTTAGAATATATAAACATATAATATAAATATATACATATGTTCGGTCCGACGTGAAACAGAACGCACCCTTTTGACATAAAGAATTTGATCTTGACATTACTTGACTTTGACAGATAGACTTGCTTGCTTGGAAAAAATGTCCGCTTTTTGGGACCTGTTGAGTTAATTATAATTGGTAAAATATCGTGTGCAATCGCGTGTTGAAACCGATAATTGGGTCGCGAGTAACGATTGGTTGGAAATTGTAATCCCCATTAATTGAAAACCCCGGGATATTTTTGGATCATACGCCGTATTGTCGTCAGTCGGGCTGACACGCGGAATTTGTTGGAAATCGAATTGGATCTCACGAGATATGAGCAGATTGATTGTGAACAGTGTTTAATTGAACTTTGTAATCCCGGATTGACGAGAATCCAGGGATATTTCTCAGAACACATCGCCTTATTGCCTCACCGCGTAGCACGCGCTTGCTGGAAACGAGTTGTACTGTGATTGCTGTTGGAACCGCGCCATCTGGAGACTGGCGCCTTGTGAACGTCCACACACTTGACTTACATCACACTTTCAATTACTCACCTCATATTACATACATACCACACTTGGGGCGTAGCCTTGGGAAGGTCGAAGCTTGGTGAACCCAGAACAGAAGGTAAGTGGTTATGTTATTTGTACAGATTGTTGTCGGCCGGAGAGCCTGTAGATTATTGTGTAACCTTGTTTATTGTAAGCAACGTTTATAGCTCCACGTACCGTGGACAGTTCCGGACACCCCAGTTATCGTTGCACTGGGCTTCTTGCAGGTCTGAACATTTGGTAAGCAGAGCGTGGGTTCTAATAATAAATCCACATTATGGTAGCAGGCGTGGCTCTTATAATATAAGATCCACTGGTTTAATTGGAAGTTTTGAATATTGTTGAAAACTTAAAACTTAAAACTTGAGTTTAATTACTTAACACAACTTATAACTTGATAAGTTTGAATATATTGCTTTGTCAGCCGGGCTCAAATAGTACTTGTAGTTTGTACTGTAATTTGTAGTGCTAGCCCCTTGGAATTGAATTGACAAGTAGGATTTATTTGTGAAATTAGGAATTATTGGTATAATTTGGTACATAATTTGGTATATTTGTTGCAATTAATAATTGAATGTCATTGATCTGAATTTGAAAGGTTATCTAAATAATAATTACACATAGTCTAACATAATAGGACTTGAATTGTGTGCATTGGTTATTGCATTTATAGTAATTATTGGATTGTTGTTAGAGATTGTCCGGAGCAATATTATACTTCAATTGTTGTATTTAATTGTTGGTGTGATCCTGCACAATATATGCATTGAGTTGTTATTTGTTTTGTAACTAGCCATCTGTACCAAGCTAGATTCATACTTGGAATAAGTACAGGGTCGGATTTGGACTTGAAATAATTGAATTTGAATTTTTATTTTGTTGAAATTATTTGGTCGGCTAACAAGTCATTGCTGTTTGTTTAATATTTGATTGTTGGTTGTTGATTGGTGTTTTGTATTAATATTTGATTGTTGCAATGGCCTCATTAAGGGCAGTCAGGGAGGCTGCTGCCGGATTGACCTCACAGTTGAGATGGTTCACATCGGCAGCTGCAACGGTTGAGCGTGTGGAATTGGAAGAGCTCACCCTTGCTCGGTATGGGCAAGTGATTGAGAGGATCAAGTCAGCTGATGCTGTGCTCACGCGCTTCAACGAGTACATCATGGACGTGGTTTTGGGGGTGATGGATCAGACAGCCCGCGATAAGATTTTGGGTGACTATGACCAGATTGTCCACCTGGGGGATGTCATATGTCTACGAGCGCGGGAAATTTTGAAGAGTCGGGTGCCTGATGCGGCCAAGCTGCAGACCCCTGTTGTTGCAGGCCCTGGACTATTGAGTAGGCTGCCCACCCTGGAGCTGCCACATTTTGACGGTCGCTTGGACCACTGGCTGGGCTTCCTAAATCTTTTTAAAAGTCTTGTGGATGCACGCTCGGACCTCGGACTTGCCCAGAAGCTGGCCTATTTATTGTCTGTCCTGGAGGGCGAAGCCAGAGCCTTGGTGCAGCACTTGCCGGTGACGGATTCCTCTTACCCGACCGCTCTGGAGCTTCTCTCCCGACGGTATCAGAACAAGCGCTGCCTGGCTGATGTGCACATCGACCAGATTTTGGGACTACCGGCCATTGCCAGCACGTCGACGTTGCGCCCTGACTTGCTGAACCCGTTGGTCTCAGCGACCAACGCTTTGAGACGCCTGGAGTTACCGGTAGAACATTGGTCCTACTTGTTGGTGCACATAGTGCTGCAGTTGCTCCCCGCGGAGCTGAGGTCGCGTTTTGAGCAGAAGTATGGTGGGGATAGTGCCACCCATCTTCCCCCCTTTGACGACCTCCTCAAATTTTTGGAAGACGAGTGTCGGTTTTCGGATAACACTTGTGGCGCCACGGGGTCACCCCCACTACCTTCTCAGCCCAGAGACCAGGGACGGACTAGGGCTCGGGGGCCTGTTGATGTTCACCCCGCCCCCCGTTTTGCTGGCGCCCGGAGTCCTCGGGCTGGGAGGCCTGTTGATGATCGCCCCGCCCCCCGTTTTGCTGGCGCCCGGAGTCCTCGGGCTAAGGGGCCTGTTGATGATCGCCCCGCCCCCCGTTTGGCTGGCGCCCGGAGTCCTCATCATTGTGACTTTTGTAGGGCGGCGGGGCATGTCATGGCGCGTTGCCCGGATTTTTTGAATTTGCACGTGGGTGCCCGCCGCCGTATTGTCAACGCACGCCGTTTGTGCTTTTCGTGCTTGGGGGCCCACTTCCATCGGGACTGCCCCGACCCCCGCCCGTGTAGAATTTGTGAAGGGTCCCACCTTGAGATTTTGTGCGCCAACGCGAACCGCTCCAGCAGACCAGCTTCTGAGGGGGGTTCGCGCAAGGGGGGGTACCCCGGAGACGAGCACCGGGCTGAGACCCGCAATTCTGTACGCCGCTCTCTACCCCCCGCGCAAGTTGAACGGGAGCCCCACGAGCGCCATTTGGTCTCCCCTCGTCAGGGAGAACGCGCATTGGCTGCTAGGCAGCAGTGGCCGGGTCGGCGCCGCTGCCTTTCCCCTCCGTTGGCGGAACGTCCCCGGCTGGAGTCGCGCCCTCCGCCATTCGGGCATCCGGTGGGATATGCCCCTCCAGTGATGGCGAGCGGCTCGGGACACCGCGCGGACGACTATTTTGATTGTTGGCCTCGTCGAGAACGAAGGCAGCCTGGATGCGGCGATCGGTCGCCGCCCAGGCATCACTAAGAGATTGACACCTGCCCCGCTAAAGGACCCCCCCGATCAAGACGGTTGTGTTGCCAACGGCCTCGGTCAAGGTCTGGGGACCCTTGGGTGACTCAATTGTGGTCCGTGCCATTTTGGGCACGGGAGTCCGGGGTTGCCTTTTGTCGTCTTGGTTAGCGGGACAGGTTGGCCTGAAGGTGAACGACCTTTCAGGCAGGATTTGGGGAATTGGCGAACCGGCTGACACCACTGTTGAGGGAAGGACCTGGTTTGAAATCACCCTTGTGAGTTGTCCTTACCCTAAAATTGGTGCTCCTGCCCTTGTTATAACTGAACTTGGTTGGGACGAGCCACTTCGGGAAACCCTGTTGGAGGACAGTTGAGGCACTCTAGCCTTCCTTATGGGGCCCGTCACCCCCTTTGTTGCCCAAGGAGGGCCAATTGGTTCAATTGTTGGTGACGGATCGTCACACTAAGAACTCGCATGCCGGTTGCAATGCGCTGTTGGCCATTCTGCAGCGAGAAATTTTGGATTTTGTCGGCTGATCGCGTCAATGAGGCGAGGCCTTTTGCTGGCGTCGTAACGGATTTTGTTGGACCCCATTGTTGAAGACGTCCACCCTTCGTAATAGCAAGATTGTTGGGGCTTATTTGTGTGTTTGTCTGCCTGTCAACCAAGGCAGTACATTTGGAGCTGGTAACCTCCCTCTCGACAGAGGCCTTTGAGGCGACTTTGGAAAGTTTTGTGTCTCGCCGTGGGTTACCTTCGTTGATTAGGTCTGATTGCGGTACGAATTACAGGGGTACAAGTAACTATTTGAAGGAGGTATACGCCTTCCTTAATGAGAGCCAGGTTGATATTGGTAATAGTTTGGCCCGCCGAGGGGTCACTTGGTAGTTTGACCCGCCAGCCTGCCCCCTATTGGGGGGGTATTTTGGGGCCGCTATGAAAGCGGCAAAGGGACGCTGGCGGAGTTTGTTGGGAGACACCGTTCTCACCTTTAATGAACTAGCTACGGTATTTTTTTTTTTTTTTTTGGGGAATTTGGCCGCATTGAAGCTGTGTTGAATTTGCAACCTTGTCAAGACTTCCAATTGATTAGCGGACGGGTAGGCCCGTCCGGGGGGGGGTAGATGTTCGGTCCGACGTGAAACAGAACGCACCCTTTTGACATAAAGAATTTGATCTTGACATTACTTGACTTTGACAGATAGACTTGCTTGCTTGGACAAAATGTCCGCTTTTTGGGACCTGTTGAGTTAATTATAATTGGTAAAATATCGTGTGCAATCGCGTGTTGAAACCGATAATTGGGTCGCGAGTAACGATTGGTTGGAAATTGTAATCCCCATTAATTGAAAACCCCGGGATATTTTTGGATCATACGCCGTATTGTCGTCAGTCGGGCTGACACGCGGAATTTGTTGGAAATCGAATTGGATCTCACGAGATATGAGCAGATTGATTGTGAACAGTGTTTAATTGAACTTTGTAATCCCGGATTGGCGAGAATCCAGGGATATTTCTCGGAACACATCGCCTTATTGCCTCACCGCGTAGCACGCGCTTGCTGGAAACGAGTTGTACTGTGATTGCTGTTGGAACCGCGCCATCTGGAGACTGGCGCCTTGTGAACGTCCACACACTTGACTTACATCACACTTTCAATTACTCACCTCATATTACATACACACCACACTTGGGGCGTGGCCTTGGGAAGGTCGAAGCTTGGTGAACCCAGAACAGAAGGTAAGTGGTTATGTTATGTGTACAGATTGTTGTCGGCCGGAGAGCCTGTAGATTATTGTGTAACCTTTTTTATTGTAAGCAACGTTTATAGCTCCACGTACCGTGGACAGTTCCGGACACCCCAGTTATCGTTGCACTGGGCTTCTTGCAGGTCTGAACAACATAAATAATTGACACAGTTAAGAGGAAAGGTAATGCTCTTTTAATCGACATTTGAATAGAGATATAGTTTTTAAATCACGAATGCTAGGCGGAAGTGAGTTCCACAATCTTACAGCATGGACAGAGAAGGAATAAGAGTAGTAGCTAGTTTTATGAGGATGAGATTTAAGGAGGGATCTAAGGTGTGATCTACACGGTACGTCGCTAGAACGAGCGTAAGAAAAACGCTCACGCAGGTAGGAAGGGTAAGACTCGTTGTGTAAAATGTTGAAGAGGAGACACAAAATCCTAGTGTTCCTGCGAAGACAGATTGGGAGCCACTTAAGTTACTTGCGTGCGAAGGTGAGAAACATTGTCATACTTTCGAAGACCGAAAACAAAGCGAATGCACAGATTTTGCAAGCGCTCAAGCTTGTTTAATAGCTCCTCGGTAGTATCCAAATAGCAGGCATCGGCATAATCTATAATCGGCTGAATAAGTGTTTGTGCCAAAGAAATTTTAGTCTTCAAGGGCAGAAGACTTTGAAGGCATTTCAGCGAATGAAAGGAAAAATTTACCTTTCGGCTGACCTCATTGACCTGAGCACGCCACAAGAGATGGAGTCATTAACTACACCCACTTTAGCGGTTTCGGTATAGTCAATGCGAACAACATCGGGATATAAAGGCATCAGAGATGCAACAGCAGCCGCACAGCGAACGAATCTGCTGCCAATGATTATGGCCTGGGATTTAGTTGGGTTAATTTGCAAACCAAATGACTTAGCCCAAACGCTGATGCAAGCCAGGTCATGATTCATTGCAGCAATTGCAGAACCCGCGTCAGCTACAGTAAAATGTCGGTAAAGCTGCAAGTCATCTGCGTAGAGATGAAAACTAGGGGAGATTACTCTGGTAACAAAGTTTATGAAAATTGAAAAAGAAGAGGAGAGAGAACGCTACCCTGAGGAACACCCTCAGTGAGGCTACACCAATCAGAGAAGGACTCCTCCAGGCGAACACACTGAGAGCGTCCCCGAAGATAAGAACCGAACCAGGCTAAAGTGGAAGGAGAGAAATTGATAGATTTGAGGATATCTAGTAAAATATCGAAATCCACTGAGTTGAATGCGCTACTGAAGTCCAGCAATATAAGAACTGTAAGGGACTTATTCTCCATTGCCCAGCTGATGTCATCAGTCACTTTTAAAAGCGTGGTTACAGTACTGTGACCCAAGCGAAAACCGGATTGAAAAGGGGATATTATCGAGTTTGACGCCAAGAAAAATGATAATTGTCTATGAACTATGTGCTCAAAAACTTTAGAGAGAAAAGGGAGGATAGAAATGTGTCTAAAGTGGGTTAATAAAGTAGGATTGTTAGTTTTAGGTAAAGGTATTATGTGAGCCTGTTTCCAAACATACGCAAAGGAGCAAGAGGAAAATGAGTGGATGAAGATGTGAGTGAGAACAGGAAGTAACGAGGAAAGGATAAGAGTTATCATTCTTGAACACAACTTATCATTACCGACTGCTGAAGAAGTAATCGCAAGAATAGACTTCTTAACGTCATCCTCAGTAACATCACTAAGCTTAAAGAGATTAGTATTATTTTATAAATAAAATACGTTTTTTTATTATATTTTAATAAATTTAAACACAAATCACTAGAATTCTGGAAATATTTATAAAACCTAGCAGTCTTCCAGTCGCCGAAGCGAAAATAATAAAAAATCACTGATAATAGATTTTTGTTCTTACAATTACGTAGTTAGTAATATAATCAGTTTCAAAAAAGTAAATATAATCTAATAAATTCACTCTAAAGACAGTAGTGACAAGCGTCTTTCTTGTGTTCGCCATAAATTGCTTTTATGCATTTAGGTCATTCTTGACATTCGCTTCTGTTTGGATGAACAGTATATATAGAAAGGCCTTTTTTAACTGAAGGTTCATCTCCATCATCTTGGAAAAACTGAGCATCAGGTTTTGAAGGAATATTTTTCATATTATTTCGTACATGCCTTGGCAAAGTGCGGACTTCCAGTCTTTACGACATCCATGGTGCGGTCAACTGAGTACCGAGTTTTTTCATGTAGAGGGTGCATGAAAAATCTTTTAATGCTTTTAAGTGCCAAGTCAAGGGTTTTTATTTGTTAAAAAAGGACTGACAATAACCCTTTTTCTCTCTTAGTACTCTTCTAGTAGGAACGATGGTACGGTAATCACGAGTTGAACTTTCTGCTGTCTGACGATACAGTCTGAGGTAAATCTTTTTCATTAGATACGCCTTGGACTCTTGTCTTGACTGTTGATCAATATACTCATCCTCCAAGTCGCTCTGCACGTCATCTTCGCTCAGGGGATCATCTATCTCCCTGTCATTTTTGCAGTCGTTCATCACTCTCACTTAGTGTTGCCCAAACGAGAGTCTCGCAAGAGTCTTGCAAATAGCGATTATCCTATTGCTATTTATTAAACGGTAGTTGAGATCTCAGAACAATGTAACAGAGTAGGTACATTTTGAGCTTGAATTGACATAGGCCAACCAAATGAATCAATTTAATTGAGACTCTTGAAGACTCTTGCGAGACTCTCATTTAGGCAACACTACTCTCACTCTCCTCTTCTCGACCTATTATTGCACATATTTCATCCTCCTCCAATGTTTTTCTGCGCCAGAGTTGGGCAAAATTTATCCGAATGACGAATAACGAATGAATAAATTGTTTCTATAGTTATTCGTGAATAATAAATAATTTAATTTATTCAAAGGAAAATTATTCGAATGACGAATATTTTTTTTTATTCGTTATTCGATTAATGAATAAAAATAAAACAAAGAATAAATAGCGGGGGTAGCTCATCGTCCGGTAAGGACCAGGCCCGGGTCGGCAGCGTGTCGTGTTCCAAGCGCGCCTCAAAGAATCGTCAGCACTAGTGACGGAGCCCCATAGGGCTATTGCTTGCCAGGGTTGCGGGAATATTGTAACGAGATAACACGGCCCCGGAACTTTGAGGCAGCTAAAGGAACATGGTGGGTTTTTAGGTAGTAGATGTCTGACACTCCCTTCCGCTTCACCCAGAGTGGTAGAGTCATTCGATGATTTTTCCACACGTAAAAAAAGTTCTGTGACACGTTTGTTATGATTTGTATTCAAGAAACATACAAAACCGATAATTTGGTATCAATTCTTAGAGTTGCTTATTATGAGCTGAAACTGCATATAAACTCCATACCAGTTGTTGTCTTCACTCTTCAGCCCTATTGGATAGATTAAGGTTTCCGTTGCACGTTTATATACAGGGTTATTGGAAATACGTCCCGATCCTGTTAAGGGCGTGTAGATGAAGTCATTAACTAACAAATCAACCCTAAGTTTCTAGGCCTAAAGTATACCATTATCGAGAAAAAAAAAAATATTAATATAAAATATGACTTTATCTCTTTTAAAAATTTATAAAAAAAAGCGAAAACACGTTTCAGCATTCTTATTTATTAAATAGCTAAAGAATTAAGTTGCGCATACTTAATAAAAAAACATAAAACAATTAAAAACCTCCGTACTTTTGAAAAAAGAGATCCAATACTTATTTAATTTTTGTGATTTTTGCAACATCTTATGAAATTAAGTTTTTTTCTCCTAAAAATCACTAATCTATTTTGACGGCGGAACATTTTATTTATTAGTTAATGACCTCATCTACACGCCCTTAACAGGATCGGGACATATTTCCAATAACCCTGTATATATTCTTTTTACATCTTAAAGATCGTTTTCGGTTTCTCTGTGACACACATTCAAGGTCCTTGAGATCATCGGAAAATTTAGAGTTAAGTATCCGTATGCATTCCACTTCTTTATTCGATAAATCTTTCACTATACAAGCGGCCCGCTTGTGGAATGCATTACCCATAGATGTGAGGCGTGCTCAAACATTATCTACGTTCAAAAGAATGGTAAAGGAGCATTACCTCTCACTATAATTTTTTCCCCTTCTTTCTCTATTATGAATTTGATATGTATTAGTATATATTTATATATTATATTTTGTGGTATGTTTTTTAGGGTTCCATAGCCGAATGGCAAAAAACGGAACCCTTATAGTTTCGACATGTCTGTCCGTCTGTCTGTCTGTCCGTCCATCCGTATGTCACAGCCATTTTATTCCTAAACTATTAGGACTATACATGTAAAACTTGGTAGGTAGATGTATTCTGTGAACCGCTTTTCGATTTTAAGAGAAAATTTAAAAAATATTTAAAATGAAGGGGGCTCTCCATACATGGAACTGAAACTGAAAATATTTTCTTTCATGAAACCTATACGTGTGTGGTATCTATAGACAGGTCTTTAAAAATGACATTAAAGTTTCTAAAATGACTTTTTCATAAAGTTAGTCGTTTAAAAGATATACGCTTCCAAAGTGATAAAATGTGTGTGTGGACCCCCTCTAACTTCTATAATAATGAAGTGAAAAATCTTAAAAAACCATATGTTGTATATTTTAATGTAAAATTTCAACCAAAATTGGTTTGAACGAGATCGAGTCAGCAGTTTTTGAGATACAGTATATTTTCTAAAACCACAAATATAACTTTGTAATTCATACAAATACTATGAAAAACAAAGTTATTTGGCGTAGTTGTAAAAATTGTGAATAATCTAGTTTTAAGAAATTTGTAAGGTTTTTTGTTTTTTTTTTTTATAAATATATTAAGTATATTATATTTATTATAGTTACTACGGATTACGGAACCCTTCATGGGCGAGTCCGACTCGCACTTGGCCAATTTTTTATATTATGATGTTTGGTTAGTACAGGGTTGGGCAGTATTTGAATTACTTGTAATTAAAATACGTAATTGAAATACAAATACGTATTTGGTATTTGTATTTCAATTACTTCTTTGAAATGTAATTTGTAATTCGTATTTCAAATACCTGACGCCGAGGTATTTTGTAATTTGTATTTCAAATACTTGAGGCTTCAAAATACATTTTAACATTAAAATACATTTAACGTTCATTCATTTAGCGATCGTGAGTGTGAGTGCGAGGCGAGACCGCGAGTGGCGAGAGTGTAATGATGGTAAAGCAGCCACAAAACGCAAAAATTGGACTTACGTCAAATTGTCAATGTCAAGCTAAGATGTCAATTTGTCAAGTCATAACGGTTTGTTTTAGTTTTTTCCAAACACGGAATAAATAAAGCTTATGTTCTTTGTAGAACGAACGTGTTCAAACAATTTAACACAAGTTTGTGCTCATCAGGACCTGTAGAAAGATTGTTTTTTTAGCAGGTTTTATTCATTCTCCAACAAGAGGCTGTTTGTCTGACAGTACATTTTAAAAGTTAGTGTTCATGAAAGGAAACTCTGGTTTTACTGATTAATTAATGTTGTTTTCCTCTACTTTTCAGCCCGTGCTGCTAAGTCTGCTATTGCAATAGTGCCACAATAGTCTATAATTTATTTCTTAATTGTCGATCAATGGCATTTTAATTTTGCTAAAAGTTCGTAATCTGTTAAATTCATAATGGTCTTCTAGTAGAATTGTGTTATAAATTGACATAGTTGTATTGCCATTATTATAAAACCTGTAGTAAAACTATACAATTCAATAATATTTTAGCTGTCAAAGTCAAATGTGACATTACTGCTTACTGACGTTTTATCTGTTTTCTTTTTTAGCGGCCGGTGTTTTGATTTATGTGTTTTAAATTATCTTTAATAGAGAAGCCTATATTTATTACAATACAAAATGGTGCTAATTGACCAAAATTCAGTTGGAACTGTAAAAATTTTAGCAGATTACCGCGTAAGTCAGTCATTCATTTGTCATTGTGTACGAGATTACCATTCTAAGCCATTTCTTTCAATGGAGTGTCAGTGGTTGAACATTATAATAATAGATTATGTACCAAACTTGTCAAAATCTACAAATAAAAAATTGGCCAAGTGCGAGTCAGAATTGCCCATGAAGGGTTCCGTTGTAACTATAATAATATAATATAATACGTATATTTATTTAACGAAAAAAAAACCTAACAAATTGCTTAAAACTAGCTTATTTACATTTTTACAACTACGCCAAATAACTTTATTATTCATAGTGTTTTATGAATAACAAAGTTATATTTGCGGTTTTAGAAAATATGCTGTATCTCAAAAATTGCTGACCCGATCTCGTTCAAACCAATTTTGGTTGAAAGTTTACATTAAGTTCTACAGACATACACACATCAAAAGTGTCTAGGGATCAACATATATTTTTGCAATAACTTTTCTCCTGATTGATATTAATTAAAATTTTCTTTAAGGATTCATTAAATAAAGTGTTTTCGTTTGTCACAGTAACGATAAACCAAGTCACCTTTGCATTAATAAAGAAATTTGCCATTTTCCTAATAAAGGGATTTTTGACATTTGAACCACTAACATTAAAGTTCGAAAAAAAGACTGAAATAACAGTTTTCTTTAAAATTTTATTGGGTAACTTAAACAATTAATAATCCGTGTTTCTACCGCGAACACTAACAACACAAGAACATCGGTTTGGCATACTCAAAATGAGTTCATCCAAATCACGCTGTGGAATGGCCGCCCATGTTCGTTGCAACAACAAAAAAAGGTCTTCTTGCGACTGGATACCCTCCATATTCGGCAGAGCTCTTCTCTGTAGCATATCCCATGCATGCTCAATCGGGTTCAAGTCTGGCGACTGAGCAGGCCAGAGCAGGACATTGATGTTAGCTGCGGCGAGAGTCTGTCTTACAACTCTTGCGGTGTGCGGTCGTGCATTATCATGCATTAACTGAAATAAGGGACCGATTTGCACTTGTAGAGGAACGATGACGTCAGATACAATCGTCTCAGCATAAATTTGAGCGTTGAGGTTGCCTCTGATCCAAATCAACTCAGTTCTTCCGCCGATCCAAATACCCGCCCATACCATGATGGTTCCACCACTATAAGGATGGACTTCCTGGCAGGATTTTAATCGCTGTTGGCGTCCAGGGGTTCTCCAGTGTCGTATACGTCCTGTATCCGGTCTCATACCAAAACGAGACTCATCAGAAAAGCACACGAAACGCCATTGTTCTTCTGCCCAATTTCTGTGTTCAAGAGCCCATTGATATCGAATCCTACGATTGTGCATTGCTATAGGTGGTACCCGTAGCGGTCTTCGGGAATGAAGGTTCACTTCATGCAAGCGGTTTCTGACTGTTTGGTCGCTAATTAAGTTCCCTGAAGAGTGATGAAGCCTCACGGCTAACATCATGGCGGTTATTGTTGGAGCTCTTCGAGTTAAGATTTGAATGTATCGGTCTTGTCTCCGTGTGGTGCAGCGATACCGTCCTCCATGGCGCTCAGCCACGGTACCAGTGCTTCGGTAACGTGTCCAAAGTCGACTGATAACACTCTGACTTGTATTCAGAGCTAAAGCCACAGTACGTTGCCGGGAACCAGCTTCTATCATTCCCACGGCTCTGAGCATTTCTTCCCTGCTTAAATGACGTCGCCGCTCCATAATAACGTTGGTTTTAATCAGTAGTAGGGAAACAGTAGCACTAATAATGTCTTCAATGCGTTGTATGTTTTTATAGGGAAAATATTGACAGCTGATTTTCATCTTTTACTCGAATTTGATTAACAGTTCCTGTTTCAAATTATGAAATGCACCAAAAAGGATCCATATAAATTTATAAAATCATAAATTTATTACAAAGCCACATCTCAATCTCAAGAAATCCGCATAAAAATGCTTGATCCCTAGACACTTTTGATGTGTGTATATTTTTTTTAGATTTTTCTCTTCATTATTATATAAGTTAGAGGGGGGGGGGATACATTTTACCACTTTGTAAGCTTATATCTTTTAAACGATTGACTTTATGAAAAAGTGGTTTTAGAAACCCCTATATCATTTTTATTTTCATGTATGCGGAGCCCCCTTTATTTTAAATATTTTTTTTATTTTATTTTCTTAAAATCGTTTTAATGCTTAAAAATTGTTTTAATGCAACCATTCTCGACTTATATGATCGGCATGCCCCTATCAGACGTGTCAAAGTTAGACATAACCCTGCACCATGGATAACGCAACAAATTAAAGAGATTATGGCTCGCAGGGATAAGGCTAAGAGCAGATATAAGCGTAGAGCTTCAGAGCTGTATCTCTCTTATTACAAATCATTACATAATCGCTGCAGTCATCTGTGTCAAGATGCTAAGAGACGCTATTTTCACGATCAACTTAATAATCGCAGTTCTTCCGATGTATGGAAATTTCTCAAATCTGTAGGCATAGGTAAGTCACCTACCAACCAGTGTAAGGATGTCAACCTCAATGATCTAAATAAGCATTTCTCTTTCCTTCCCTTTTCTCTTGATCCGTCTGTTAAAGCCGCGACACTAGATAGTCTTTCTAGGTTGCCGTTACCACCTTGTCCTCTCTTTAAGCTTAGCGATGTTACTGAGGATGACGTTAAGAAGTCTATTCTTGCGATTACTTCTTCAGCAGTCGGTAATGATAAGTTGTGTTCAAGAATGATAACTCTTATCCTTTCCTCGTTACTTCCTGTTCTCACTCACATCTTCAACCACTCATTTTCCTCTTGCTCCTTTCAGTTTTTGAGCACATAGTTCATAGACAATTATCATTTTTCTTGGCGTCAAACTCGATAATATCCCCTTTTCAATCCGATTTTCGGGTCACAGTACTGTAACCGCGCTTTTAAAAGTGACTGATGACATCCGCTGGGCAATGGAGAATAAGTCCCTTACAGTTCTTGTATTGCTGGACTTCAGTAGCGCATTCAACTCAGTGGATTTTGACATTTTACTAGGTATCCTCAAATCTATCAATTTCTCTCCTTCTACTTTAGCCTGGTTCGGTTCTTATCTTCGGGGACGCTCTCAGTGTGTTCGCCTGGAGGAGTCCTTCTCTGATTGGTGTAGCCTCACTGAGGGTGTTCCTCGGGGTAGCGTTCTCTCTCCTCTTTTTTTTTTTCAATTTTCATAAACTTTGTTACCAGAGTAATCTCTTCTAGTTTTCATCTCTACGCAGGTGACTTGCAGCTTTACCGACATTTTACTGTAGCTGACGCGGGTTCTGCAATTGCTGCAATGAATCATGACCTGGCATGCATCAGCGTTTGGGCTAAGTCATTTGGTTTGCAAATTAACCCAACTAAATCCCAGGCCATAATCATTGGCAGCAGATTCGTTCGCAGTGCGGCTGTTGTTGCATCTCTGATGCCTTTATATCTCTATGGTGTTCGCATTGACTATACCGAAACCGCTAAAGATCTGGGTGTAGTTATTGACTCCAATCTCTCGTGGCGTGCTCAATGAGGTCAGCCGAAAGGTAAATTTCTCCTTTCATTGGCTGAAATGCCTTCAAAGTCTTCTGCCCTTGAAGACTAAAGTTTCTTTGGCATAAACACTTATTCAGCCGATTATAGATTATGCCGATGCCTGCTACTTGGATGCTACTGAGGAGCTATTAAACAAGCTTGAGCGCTTGCAAAATCTGTGCATTCGCTTTGTTTTCGGTCTTCGAAAGTATGACCATGTTTCTCACCTTCGCAAAGAACTTACGTGGCTCCCAATCCGTCTTCGCAGGAACACTAGGATTTTGTATCTCCTCTTCAACATTTTACACAACCCGTCTTATCCTTCCTACCTGCGTGAGCGTTTTTCTTACACTCGTTCTAGCGACGTACCGTGTAGATCACACCTTAGATCCCTCCTTAAATCTCATCCTCATAAAACTAGCTACTACTCTTATTCCTTCTCTGTCCATGCTTTAAGATTGTGGAACTCACTTCCGCCTAGCATTCGTGATTTAAAAACAATGTCGATTAAAAGAGCATTACCTTTCCTCTTAACTGTGTTAATTATTTATGTATATATTTATATTATATGTTTATATATTCTAACATTATGTATTTATTTAAGTATATGTTATTTTCATTGCATTATAAGTATGTGTAGGTATATTTAATATTTTAGTTTTAGACTTCACATATTCATATTTATTTCTCTTCTTGTTCTCACACACTATTGTCTACATTTCTTTTTCACTTCTCCTTTCGCAGGTCTGCTGGAATAAATTTCTTAAGAAATAAGCTGTACCTTTGTACTCAAATATTATAATTATGCTTATCCTAGTGTATTTTACTGTGTGTACATAAATAATAAAATAAATAAATAAATACATCTACCTACCAAGTTTCACATGTATAGTCCTAATAGTTTCGGAATAAAATGACTGTGACTGTGACATACGGACCGACGAACGGACAGACAGACAGACAGATAGACAAACATGACGAAACTATAAGGGTTCAGTTTTTTGCCATTCGGCTACGGAACCCTAAAAATCAATGATCCACCATTCCGACACTATTGTAATAGCAGACTCGGACCCCTGGTCTAGATTACTTATTTTGTAATTTGTATTTCAATTAAAAATAGCTAAAATACTGTATTTTGTATTTTATATTTCAAATACCTTACTTAAAGATATTTTGTATTTCGTATTTTAATTACTTGCTATACAGTATTTTGTAATTTGTATTTCAATTAAAGCAAAGCATGTATTTTGCCCAGCCCTGGGTTAGTATTATGTATGATGTTGTATACTGACAGCCCTAAATCTATCTCCTATAATTCTGTCCATACAAAGGTTGTCTGTAAGAGATTGCCCTGTGAGATAAGACCGCCCATTGTACACTAGTTTTATTATTTTTATCCTTAAGTGTATTGTAAGGTGTACAATAAAGTATATAATAAATAAATAAATAATAACAATATTTTTCTTGTTTTCCGCTACCCCCTACCTTTCATCAAATTCCAGGAATCTGGTAGATAACACTAATTGTACCAAATCACCTTATCCCCTTTTCTTTCATATATTTGAGATCCGCAAAATAAGTCTTCAAATATTGGTAATGTGATATAAATAAGCTGTAAAAATTATTTAAAATAACGAATAAAATCACGAATAAATTATTCGTAACTAATTTAGTTACGAATAAATTATTCATGAATGAATTATCCGCGAATAGTTTTAAAGCGAATAATTTTTTATTCGAATAATTATTCAGATTACAATTTATTCGTATAATGCCCAACTCTGTTCTGCGGGCCACAATAATAACGTCCGGTATGTTATGCAAAAACAAAACAAAAACAAGTAATATAACATTTGAATAATAAAATGTGAAAATACTCATATTCACAAAAGTTGCACAAAAGATAACCATACGCCTCGCGACGAGCGCATCAAGTAGTAGACAGACGACTGAGTTGGCTGAAAATGACACGTAAATTTGCGCGCCGATTGGAAAAGGAAAAATACAGCAATATTTTTGCTGCACGGGCGCCTCTGCGACGTAGGTTATCTTTCTAGGGTTAATAGCGAGAAATAAAAAACCTTTAAAATAACAAAGTTATTTTATTTATTTTAAACTAGCGACCCGCCCCGGCTTCGCACGGGTGCAATGTTTATATTAAATATAGGCAGCGTTCGCGAGAATCGTTAACGTACGGCAGTTTTTTCGACGCCTTACTCCACAATTTTCACTACCACGAAAAATCCTATCTATTTTCCGGGATAAAATATAGCCTATACGGATTCGGAAGAATCCCTCTAAGTAATGTTAAAAGAAATTTTCAAATCGGTCCAGTAGTTTTTGAGCCTATTCAATACAAACATACAAAAATACAAAGGTTTCCTCTTTATAATATTAGTATAGATATGAGACATCCAATTACACTACCCTGGGGAAAAAACGAAGAAACTTCAAGTATTGACTTAAGTTCTAAGTTGAGCTTATGAATATTTAATTTAAATAAAAAAATGCACTAAAATAGTATAACAAAACATTATAACGTTCTTGTTATTCAATTTATTTAATTCAGACATGTGTCGCTTAACTTCAAACTCGGATAAATCCACTCTAGCCTCTTAGGAGATATTTACAAAAAAGTGATAATAGTCTTAATTTCATGAATGAAAATGCAGTATTTTGTTTTTATGGTAACAGGTATTGAATAAAACGATTCTGTTTAGTAAATTCAGTATTTAACCCATTAATTCTTTCAAAATGCAATATTTAGATTGGATTTACCTTCATTTGATATAATGGAACGCAATATATCTATCTTTGGGTTGACATATCCATGTGGATAAAAACCCCGTTCAATTCATAGAATAAAAAAAAAAAAAAATCTATCTTTGAAAAAACTCAGTGTGGATTTATAGAATTTTGATTTAACAGGTCTGGATTTATCTGGATTTGAAAATATACGATCATAACTAGGGTTGTGGTAGTGGCGAAATAACGGTATACCATCGATAGTCAAATTTTGTTAGCTAACTGAATAATACAAACAAAATAAGGAAATCTAGTTTTATTTTACAAAAATAAGAGGTAACCGATTTAAATTATTTTAAGCAAAATTCAATATTTCTTCTAAGTCATCTTCTTCAATGTCTTCTTTGTGCATTGGTCGCCCTATTACATTTTCACTGTTAAGCACTTTTTTATAATGTTTTAATTCCACCAACGATGCCCAGTCTTGGCCAAAGTCCGTTTGCAGTAATTTACGAACACCAATTAGTTTTGCTTCATGAACTTGAATTTGATCAAATTTTGATCCTGTATACCTACCCAAATCTGACCTGACAGTTCTAATATGTACTGAATCCTTACATACTTATTACCGTAAAATGGGGCTAATTAAAACACTTTCTTCGTAAAACAGGTGTTTATTAAAATTGTAATAACTCAAATGATATGGAATAATTTTTTTTTAGTAGATTACACAATAAACTATAAATAGTAACGATCGTAGTATAACTTCTGTTAATAGATTTGAAGATATATTACTCTACCGTTGCTATTTCAAATATCGTATCAATGGGGTTATTTGTAATCTCACTTTTTTGCGTTGGTTTTTCTTAATTTTTTTAGCTGTGTCAAATAAAAGTCAGTAAACTGTATTTGCAAAAGTTATAGGGTGAGAAGTAGCCTTCATTTCACCTTAATTTCACTCTCTATATGCTAGAGACAAGCCAAAAATTACAACTGAACATTTATTCACTAATAGATCTAGTGCTTCTTTAGGGTTATTTGGAATGTAATGTTAATATATCAAAGGTATTCTTAATGAAAGTGAAGCTATATTTGGAATATTTAAGGACAAGCATGATCTATCTATGTAAATAAAAATGAACCGCTAAATGTGTTGCTAAGCGCAAAACTCGAGAACGGCTGAACCGATTTCGCAATTTTATTTGTCTTCAATTAGTTCCTCTGAAATAAAATTTGTGTGTGGCAATCGAGATTTTGCTCGCTCAGAATTAACAGGCTATAAGCCGCATTTGTTAAACCCAGCAATTATATTGTTGGATTCTGAACCCTTTTCTCTCATTTTATTCTGCAATCTATACAATAACATAGAAAATTAACTTTTTACTAAAGTTTTATTTTTTAAGTCCTTCAGTCCTCTTCCAGTGTGTCAATACATCGCGACAATATTTTTTTAAAGGCGCGTAAAATGCAACATCTAACGGCTGGAGTAAATGAGTGGTTTTAGGAGGTAAGCAAACGAATATAATATTAAGCTCCTGACAAGTTTGTAATATGAATTCGGAAAAATGTGAAGATAAATTTTCACCAATTATCAATTTTCGGCCAGTTTTTGTTCTTGCATATGGTACTATGACAGTATTAAACCAGTCCTCGAAGCACGCAGAGTCGAACCAACGACTTTTCGTTGTTTTTGTTTGTTTTAAAGTTGATATCTGTAGCAAATAAATAAACTTTATAAATAAATAAAAAAATCCTTTGTAATTACGGCGCATTTTTCCATTAAATAAATTCGTAAATAAATATAAGTACTTATAACGAAAAGAAGAGTAATCTAAAGAATAACTATTGATCATTCAGGTGCGACAATCAACCATGCAGGAAATGTTCTTTAATTTTATACAGTGCAGTTTAGGTAAATTATTTTGTGAGTATGCGGAGAAATATCTTGCCCTTAACATGCTCAAAATGCGCAATTGGGACTATTTGGAACTATGATTAAATTCCTTGGCAATGTATAACATGCTTTAAAGGGGCTATTTGAAATTTCGTTCCAATTAACCCCAAAACAGAAACCAAATAGCCCCATTTAGAAAAATCTAAATATATGCCAGCTCGAAAAAGGTAGAAACTAGCAAATAGAAACACTGAAAAGCGCATAAAACACACTATTACTTAGTTTATTCAATTTCTTACATACCTGTCTAGATTTTGTGTATCAGACGAAAGTTATCCAGGCACGAAATACACCAAAAATACAACACTTTTTAAAATTACGATTTGAACCACATAGAAAGCCGTTATCTGTCAAAATTCCTTTGTGACAATGACATTAGTTGTCACTGTATTGCCAAATGGTAAAATATAATTCCTACTGTTCTCAGATATAAATATCCACATGATCAAAACTTTTTTTTCGTAAATTTCAAATAGCCTCGTGAGTTCTAAATAACCCCATCTTACGGTATATCCAAATTATTCTGTAACAGTAACTACAACAACAAAATAATAATAATCGATAATAGTTAGCACAACACTAGTGCCAACCCGGAATTCCAAACGACGCTTAGGTATAGGTATTTCAAACTTACCGAATTTTCGCTCTTTCCTCTTTCTTACGGCGAAATTTTATATTAGGCCGCATGCGGGCTTTACTTGGTGACACAATTTAAATAGAATTATCCATGGGAATTGGCTAAATAACAAAAAGAAAAAATAATAATGCAGGAGGGTACCGTGCTACTATCATAAGGTTTACGTCGACTGACGGCCATGTTGAACAAATGGAATGGGGCGTGCAAGTGAAAGCTAATCGCAGATGGCGCCACCACCGTAAGAACCTTTGTCACTGTCAATGTTAGTTAGATTGTGAGATATTATATAGTTATCTGTATCATCTATGGTTATCTGTGGTAATATTTTTTATTTTCATTTCATTGATTTCCATTGATTTCTGTACAATTTTCCGATTAAAGAACATAATACATGTTCTTTAATCGAAAAATTCTCAATAACTGTCTCTAATTTAGGAATTCATTACTGTTCCATAGAGAAACTGCTTTGATATTGGTAAGTGTGCTACTAGCGCCACTTTGACAGTTGCACGCCCCATTGGCTGATTGGCTTTCATGGACTTAACAACATTTGAAAAAAACTATCTCATGGATCTATCTGATTTAGATAAAATATTATGATTTTAACGGTTTATTTCTCATGAACCATGCTGATTTATACGCAACTGATAAAATTATTTAAAAACATATTTTTTTTCCTTTTTTTTTGATACCAAAATCTTAAAAATGTTCAGAATTGGATTTGAAGTTAAGCGACACACATGCATCCATAATATTAAATTACGATTAAAATATAAACAAATCTGTACGTGTAACGCGATGACAGTTGATCACTTCGATAAGACTGACAGTTGAGACATACGTCACTTCGTGTCAAAACGAAATAATGTCGGTCATTATCATTAGTTCATTACTTCTCGTTATGTCGTTTTTAAATTGTTTTTAGATTATACCCTGTTTTTACCCGACTGCAAAGGAAGGGTTATGTTTTTCGCGCGTATGTTGTATGTGTGTATATATAGTACTCGTCACGTAAGTTGGCAAGGTTTTGGCGTAGTGGGGGTAAGTTCGCGCATCGTGCACTTAGTGGAAGAAAAAAGTGGTCACTTTTACTGCTTGCCATTATTCTTGGTTATTGCCACAGAACAGAAAATTAAGTAGAAGTGCACCTACACTCTCTCAAAACGAGAACCAGCGTCAAACAAAGTGACAAGCAGTCGGACCCATCCCATTGTCACTTTTTAAAATAAAAATGTGCTTGTTTCTTGCATTTCAGTTGAGTAGTCGGGTTTTTTTGAGACTTTTTAAATAACTTTTTTTAATCTCAGAGACAGAATTGACACATACGAATGTCAAGTTTTGAAATAATGTTGCCCGCTCTTTTGTGCAGTGTTAAAACACTACGATACCGATTAGTTGAATCGTAACTTTTTACCGACTGCGCGACGCAAAGGAGTGTATGTATCTATGAAAGTATATTTGTTTGTACCTATATGGTACAGGCCAAATTGTGAGCGATTGTGGGTAGATTTGAATAATTCTCCCTTTTTTAATTAAATTTATTTTATATATTTCAATCAAAATCAATACATCTTAACCATGCGAGTGTCACTAAAGATATGATATCATTGAATAGGTCTTTTTAGGGTTCCGTAGTCAACAAGGAACCCTTATAATTTCACCATGTCCGTCTGTCTGTCTGTCTGTCTGTCCGCGGTTTAGCTCAAAAACTATTGGTACTAGAAAGTTGTAATTTGGCATGAGTATACACGTTAATGACGCCGAAAAAGTGGTAATATAAAATTTTGAAAAAAAAAAGAAACAGTTATTTAGGGTACCTCCCCTACATGTAAAGTGGGATGATTTTTTTTTTTTTCGTTCTTCCCATAGTGTGGGATATCGTTGGATAGGTCTTTCAAAAATATTAGGGGGTTGGGAAGACCGTTTTTTGATTAAGTAAACCGTTCGTGACTTATCAAGCTTTAAAGTACCAATTTTCGTTAGAGTCAAGTGTCCCCCCTCTACCAACTAAACGGTTATAGTTAGAAATTCAAATGTCACGGCAGTAGTACCTATATATAACGAAGTTTAAAGGAAAACTATCACACATAAGTGGGCTTTACAAGTTTACGAGTAATAGTCGACCAATTGTATTTAACTCGAAAATTTCGAACAACTCCATAGAAATGTCGATAGATGGCGCTAAGCGTCAGTTGTATCGCGCTAGTTTCATATTTAAATAAGTTTTATAAAAAAAACTATTTAACAAAAAAAAAACCGACTTCCAAAAAACCACTAGGTTCCAATGTGGAAAATAACTTTAATTTCAGAAGATGGTGTCTTTGGATCTGTATTTTAGTTTTTTGCCACCGACTTCCGAAATGAAAGTTATTTTTCACATTGTAGTGTTTTTTTGGAAGTCGTTTTTTTTTCAATTCCCATTGGTTCCAGCTGAGGCTGTTACAATTCACAAAAGCCAGGGTTCCACATTAGAAAAAGTTGTTGTACATGTGAAGCCCGGTATTTCAAGGTCAATGTTATATGTTGCTTGTTCACGTGCCACATGTGCTGAAGATTTATTTATCGTTACTGAATGTTTTCATCCTCCACGTCCACCCTCCGACCAAGATTCAGTCGTAATGGAAATGGAAAAGCTGCGTCGATATCCTCTAATACCTATGTATCGATTTTTGAGGGAGCCCCACAGTTCATACCAAATTATGTTCCATAATGTTCAATCCTTACGTGCACACTTGCAAGATACTGTAAGCGATCCTCAAATAATGGTTTTAGATATCTATTTAGCAGCAGTAACGTGGAGCTGTTCTCAAAATTATTTTTTTATAACTAATTTTAAGGAAATAATTAGAACAAATGGCCCTAAACAGTCTAGTTCAAACCCAGGTTTTGGTGTGTGTGCATGGGCAAAAAATTATATTGAATATAGCAACCCACGGTATTACATTGACATTGCTGGAAGTGACCACTGTGAAGCAGTAATTTTCGAAATAAATGCAGTGAAGATTATAGCTTTTTATAGATCATGCAAATGTCCCAACAGTCGCGCAGTAGGTTTTGTAAGTAATTTACTATCGCATAACAGTCCTTGCATAATATTTGGAGATTTTAATGAAGACTATCTCCGTAACGACAACACTGCAGTTTTCAAATTAATACGTGTCGCTGGTTACCAGTCTTTATTACAACCACTTCCCTCTACACGCGGTGGTACTCAAATCTATACTAATACACTCGAGAGCAATGAATCCGGGTCACTTAAAGAATCCTAAAAATCTCGGAAACTAAAAATGCTAGGTTAATGCAATAAATTGTATTTAATAGACAATGTAATACTCCTTAAATGAAGGTATTAAAACTTCTTAGTTATTGTAAAGTTATATCATAAAAAAATCAAATTTGAAAAAGGGCCACTTTCGAAGATGGAACTACGAAATTACAGCATTTGGTTTTGCTTTTGTTTGTAATCTGTCATTTATGTGGGTACATAAACCATGTTGATAATGCTCTATATTCATTATTCAAGCTGAAATTATGTCGCTTACGCCTGAAGAATGCACCAGAATACTTACAATGCTGGAAACCGGCCGGAGTCAGCGCGATACAGCCAGGACTGTCGGTGTGTCGCTGTCAACAGTACAAAGAGTTCTCCGACGTTACGAAGAAACTGGTTCTAACCTACGCAGACCAGGAACGGGCAGAACCAGGTGTACCACAGCACGAGAAGACCGATACTTGGTGAACACCATGCTTCGAAATCGCTTTCTCACAGGAACTGAACTCACCAATCAGTTTCGACGCCTTGGAGGAAGTAACCCAAGTGCATGGACAGTAAGACGTCGGCTTGCTGAATCTAACTTAAAACCCCTTAGACCTGCAAACGGCCCTAAACTGGAGCGTGGGCATCGTATTTCAAGACTAAGATATGCCCAGAGCCACGTAAATTGGAGTATTGAAGATTGGTCAAAAGTTATGTTCACCGACGAATCAAAATTTATGCTCTACAAGCATGATGGAAGACACAGAGTGTATCGAAGACCAGGGGAAAGATTCAAGCAAGCATGCATCGAAGAAAAAGTAGCCTACGGTGGTGGGTCTGTACTTGTGTGGGCCGGAATTTCTTCTGAAAGTCGCACAGAGCTGGTGATCATAGAAAACGGCTCTTTAACTAGCGTAAGATATGTGGAAGAAATCCTCAATGATCACGTTGGTCCATTTATGGTCAATTTAGGTGAGGATGCTATATTTATGCATGACAATGCCCGACCTCATACAGGTAGGATTGTGAATGACTACCTTCAAGAGATGAACATTACTAGTATGGAGTGGCCAGCGCGCAGCCCGGATATCAACCCGATCGAGCATGCTTGGGACGAGCTAGGCAGATGCGTAAAACAACGAAACCCTCCCCCAATCACGCTTCGTGAGCTCAAAATTGCTCTCACAGAGGAATGGGAGAATATTCCCCAAAATCGTATAAGGAACTTGGTGTACAGCATGCCAAACCGCGTAAACGCAGTAATGGAAGCACGAGGAGGCAATACGAAGTATTAAAATTCAAGAAAATCGTAATAAAGTTCAAAAATTTCATGTTTCCTATTTTTGTTTTAAAGAGAGATCAGCAGTTTTTTTCTTTATGTAATTTTGTGTTAATAAAATGTATGGTGACTCATATTTTTTTTACTTTCATTTAAGGAGTATTACATTGTCTATTAAATACAATTTATTGCATCAACCTAGCATTTTTAGTTTCCGAGATTTTTAGGATTCTTTAAGTGACCCGGATTCATTGCTCTCGAGTGTATTATAAAGCGGAAAAGTTTGTTTGTTTGTTTGCTTGAACGCGCTAATCTTCGAAAGTACTGGGTGGATTTGGATGCAATTTGGTATGGAAGTAGCTTGAAGCTTGAGGAAGGTTATAGGCTACTTTTTACGCGACTGCAAAAAAGGAAAGTTATGTTTTTACCGTGATAGAATCCACGGGAGCGAAGCCCCGCGTGAGTACTAGTAGATCATATTTTTTCAAACTTCCCTTCTGAAGTTGGATTTTATAATTCCTTCTTCAGTTACCATCGCCCTATGTGGGCCCATTTTTAGAGTGAATTCAAAATATGTTTTTATTTATTTTTTATTTTGCTATATAATATCAAACACCAAGCTCCCCCAGCAAACTACTTCCTCAATTTTATTTTTTGTGACGATTGAGTAGTGTAGCTCTGTATCCTGTATTTAAATTCAAAACACCGGCTATGACAAGTTTTATACAAATCTCTAAAAAAATTAAAACTTTCCGTGCAAAATTGTCGGATCAGGTGAGGATTTGTATAGGAAGTCAAATTAGTTAGGTAGTCATGTTTGGCTTTTAGTTAGAGCATGGTACGAAACGATCAGTCAGCGAATACGACACGCACTTGGCTATTATAAAAACTACGGAACCCTACACTGCGCGTGGCCCGACACGCACTTAACCGGTTTTTTATAAAGAGAACTCGAAATGTGGGTATAATTGACATTACTAGCAATCTTGTTGACCCCTCCAACTAAGCTGGTTTTCTTTATGATAAAATTGAAGTCTCTGTGTATAATTAAAAAAAAAACCCTGTGTTTTGAAGTGCACATAGGTATCAACCAAGGAACTTGTACCTATAGGTAGAAGATCCTTGGTATCAACACGTTTCTAAAACAAACTTTTTTATGATTTTGCCTGTCATGCTGCCCGTCCGGGCTAATCTCTTTTTTTAGGGTTCCGTAGCCAAATGGCAAAAACTGAACCCTTATAGTTTCGACATGTCTGTCCGTCTGTGTCTGTCTGTCCGTCCGTCTGTATGTCACAGCCATTTTATTCCGAAACTGTTAGAACTGTACATGTGAAACTTAGTAGGTAGATGTATTCTGTGAACCGCTTTTCGAAATTATGAAAAAAAAAATTGAAATAAAGGGGGGCTCCACATACATAGAACTGAAACTGAAAATATATTTTTTCATGAAACCTATGCGTATGTGGTATCTATAGACAGGTCTTCAAAAATGACATTGAAAAAGAGGTTAACAAATAAATGTGTGATTTATTTGTATAAAACTTAATATAAATGAAAAATCATATGAAAGACTGAAAAATCGTAAAACTTAAGAAAGGATAAAATTGGAATTATTTCTTCTTCATAAAATATTGTTATTTTTTTTAAACGCGCCGTCGACGCGTGTTTTAAAACGCGCGTAGACGCGGCGCGTTTCAAAGACGTGGTGTGCATGGCCCTAACTTTCACCCTCAATTTTTATCGAGGCTAAGGCTCAACTAGCATCAAAAAGTTGGGAATCTTAACAATGGTGAGACGGTACTTCACACCGGAACAGCTGCTCAATCTGTATCAAGCCCAGGTTCGGTCGTGTATGGAGTACTGTTTTCATCTTTGGGATGGATCTGCCAAATACCAACTGGACGCGCTTGAGTCTATTGAGAAACGGGCCAAGAGACTCATTGGCAACGATGCACTGGTCGAGTCAAAGCTCCAGAGCCTTGAACATCGACGACGAGTTGCATTTCTATCGGTTTTCTATCGGTTACATTTCGGGGAGTGTGCGATGGAATTACACAATCTAAGTCCGCCAAGCCAGTTCCATCATCGGACTACAAGACAAACGGCGAAGCGCCATCGCTACATGGTGGACATCCCACCCATACACACTAAACGTTTTGGGAATACTTTCATTCTGCGTTCGGCTAAGGACTGGAATTCCCTGCCGGAGTCAATTCACAGCTAGTAACTTATATTTCTTGATGCAGACTTCTTTTTCTTTAGACCGCTTGTCTCTTAAGCAGATAGGATGTCAGAAACGAAAAGTAAACGATCTACCAAAATTCAGGATGGTAAGCCACCTAAGACAAATGGGTCGCGTACCCACTCCTGTTCTTTAAGAACTAATGCTGACGTTTTTCCAGCAAGTTCCTCCACCACTGTAGGAAATACCAATCCGCCCTCATCGTCTAAGAGAGTTAGAACAGCTGAAACAACTTGTAGCTTAACCTCCCACACTAAAAGAGATGTTGTGTCAGAGCCAGAGCAGCAGGCTATTCTTGACAAGTGGAAAGATCCTGGGCTAGATGTTCTTCCTGGCTCCCCAAATAAACCTGAGATTTTAGCTATTTTTTTATATTAGATTATGGGTAGGAATAACGAAAGGTGTCAAAAATTTTTGCTCTGATTTAAAACTCATTTAAAATTGAAATTGTATTATATTGTATATTTAATGTGTACATATACATGGTAATTTAGTGTACCCACCAGTAAAGTGTTATCTCCAAAAACCTTACTCAAAAACTAAAACAACAGCACAAAACTACACATGGATGCACTGAAGGTATCACTCACTGAAATGATGACCTTATTTGAAAATAGGATGTCAAAACTTTGAGGCAGAACTTCACAAAAATCCTTCAGGCACCTCAAGCAGCACTGACAGTTTGTCAGAGGACTTCAGTACTTTAAAAAAATTTATATTGGAAGCACTTGGCTGCCTCCAGCAGCAGGTGGATATGCTGGCAAAAGGACTCGACAATCTGGAGATGCGTGGATGGCGGAAAATGTTATTGTTTCATGGCATCTCCGAGCAGGCCAAAGAAGATACAGCCCAACTGGTTGCTGAAGTTGTGCGGGGTCAACTAAAGTTCGATGAATTCACTGTTGCGGATATAAATCGATGCCATCGCATGGGGAGACAAGCCAGTGACAGCAAGCCGAGGCCCATCCTCTGCAAGCTCCGGGACATCAATGTTAGGGATAGTGTCTGGTTCGCTAAGACGAAGTTGAAGGGCTCTGGCATTACGGTATCTGAATTTCTGACAAGATCCCGGCATCAGTTATTCATGTCTGGACGTGAGAAGTTCGGCATAAACAATTGTTGGACAAAACAAGGCCTTGTTTATGTTCTTGGCTCCGACGGTTCCCGGCATCGAATTGGTTCGCTTGATGACCTCAAAAACATTGAGCGGGTTGGTGAAACGGTTATGTCGCCCTCTGCATTAGTACCATTATCGTCATTAGATGATGAGTCGTATTTACTAGAACAGATCCGAAGAATAGGTAAATTTCGATACTAGGCGGCACCTATTCTCACTTTGACAACACCTAGTATCATGAAGTATTGCGAAATCCAACTGCTCTTAGGCTTCATAGCACTAACGCGTAATTGCATTCCATTCACTCAACTCAACACGTTATAAACCTGTTTTACCGCTCATTCATGTTTGTCAAAATCATTCGTTTGTCAGTCACTTGAATTTAAACCCTAATTCAAAGTACATAAAAGTAACGCAACGCGCACGCGTGTTGTGCAAGAATATATATTCTGTCCTGTTTTAACTACGCTATTCCGTAGTCTTCCCATCTTTATCTTTCAATATCATTCGATCCGAGGATATACTCGATCCGAATGAGTACCACCTAGTCTCGACAAGACTAAGGCCCGTATTATAGAACGAAACTCGAGCACTGATCTCTGTTTAAAACTAGTTTTGAGTCGAGATTTTATTTTAGAATGTTCCTCAAGTATAGATTCATCGATTATAGTTCAGCCGGGTACGGCTTTATTCTAGATCGTTACTCAGTTGTAGATTCATCACCCAAGTATGGTCGACACCACGCTTGAGCAGAGATTTCCTTGTCAGTTAACTAGTTGCTTTTCAGTTTGTTATTTGATATAAAAATGGTAATTTTTGGCGAATGATGATGAAATGACATTTTATTTTGCTAATTGGTTACAAATAACACTTTTACACGTAATTTTTTGCTATTTTAAGTTACTAGATGAATCCCGTGTTTTCTAACTTAAACAGATTATAACAATGATTTTTTCACCGATGATTTGAACAGAAAAGCAGAACTTCAGCGTTCCATGTGAAGGGCCCATACAATTTTGCTAATAATTATTTAAAGAAATGGTATAGATTTTCACAAGATGAAGATTTTTGACAATTTGTAATACTGCCATCTATTGACCAAGATTTGGTAAAACATATGCATTTCTGTTTTGTTTTAACTATAACTTTGTTTCCTTTTAATATTTTTATTGATCGTTGTTCCCAAACCATTATTTATTTGAATATTACTTTTTATATGATTAATGAGCAATTCAAAACAACACTGTCACAGACATTATTTAGGATCCACTCCGTTCCATGAACAAGTTACTCTTGCTATATTTTTATATGTTAGAAAATATTGCCTTAACACCTTTTACCTTCAAGAATTTGCTTTTACAAATTCTTAAAAAATAATTTCTATGGTGAAACCGTGCAATACATATTTTTTATTCTTAATAATTTGGTATTAAAGTAAATTGAATTATTTACGATCATTCGTAGATCGGAACAGCGGAGACGAAGAAAATAAAACGTAAACGAAAACAGACTGATGCATAGACAATTAGATATTCTCTGCTTGAGGCTCTATTTGAATCTGAGTGTAGTTTTATTACCATTCTGGAATAAGACCAATGCTCAAGTGCAGATTCTATATTTAAACTGAGATCGGGCGAATTAAGCTCAAACTGGACTTGAGGAACGTTCTGTAATATGGACCTAAGGCCCGTATTACAGAACGAAACTCGAGCACTGATCTCTGTTTAAAACTAGTTTTGGGTCGAGATTTCATTTTAGAATGTTCCTCAAGTATAGATTCATCGATCATAGTTCAGCCGGGTACGGCTTTATTCTAGATCGTTACTCAGTTGTAGATTCATCACCCAAGTATGGTCGACACCACGCTCGAGCAGAGATTTCCTTGTCAGTTAACTATTTGTTTTCAGTTTATTATTTGATATAAAAATGGTAATTTTTGGCGAATGATGATGAAATCACATTTTATTTTGCTAATTGGTTACAAATAACACTTTTACACGTAATTTTTTGCCATTTTAAGTTACTAGATGAATCCCGTGTTTTCTAACTTAAACAGATAGTAACAATGATTTTTTCACCGATGATTTGAACAGAAAAACAGAACTTCAGCGTTCCATGTGAAGGGCCCATACAATTTTGCTAATAATTATTTTAAGAAATGGTATAGATTTTCACAAGATGAAGATTTTTGACAATTTGTAATACTGCCATCTATTGACCCAGAACTGGTAAAACATATGCATTTCTGTTTTGTTTTAACTATAACTTTGTTTCCTTTTAATATTTTTATTGATCGTTGTTCCCAAGCCATTATTTATTTGAATATTACTTATTATATGATTAATGAGCAATTCAAAACAACACTGTCACAGACATTATTATTATTTTTTTTTTTTTTTTTCCAAAAACAACTTATAAATACTTAACAATCGCATTGTTGCAAACAATTTCTGTTAAGGCGTTGTTGTGTTAGAAAATATTGCCTTAACACCTTTTACCTTCAAGTAATTGCTTTTAGAAATTCATAAAAAATAATTTATATAGTGAAACCGTGCAATACATATTTTTTATTCTTAAAAATTTGGTATTCAAGTAAATTGAATTATTTACGATCATTCGTAGATCGGAACAGCGGAGACGAAGAAAATAAAACGTAAACGAAAACAGACTGATGCATAGACAATTAGATATTCTCTGCTTGAGGCTCGATTTGAATCTGAGTGTAGTTTTATTACCATTCTGGAATAAGACCAATGCTCAAGTGCAGATTCTATATTTAAACTGGGATCGGGCGAATTAAGCTCAAACTGGACTTGAGGAACGTTCTGTGATACGGGCCTAAGTATTACGAAGTATCTATTTACTTAGTCTTTTCGAGACTAGTTGGTACTCATTCGGATCGAGTATTCTCGGATCGAATGATTACTGACTAGTCTCGAGTATAAAGTCCAATTACTAGGTACCGTAAAACGTGGCAACTTTACCGAACCCTTGGTAACATTACCATACTATAGGTATTCGGTATAAACTCATTTATCTCAAAAATCTGCCTACTAGAAATCTATTTTGTCATAGTAGTATTTTTTAGACATTAAAAGGCAACATTTATCATATTTTGCGTAGAGGCAGAACTGCTGTTATGTCAGTAATGACCATAGATGATACATATAAATACGTAATGACTGTCACAGTTTACTGTGTGAAAACGTGCTACGAGTAAATTGTTGCTAAATTGTGCTCACAGAGCCCTAACTATTTATCACAGGTAAGTGAAATTTTGATATTGTATGTATATTACGGTTGGGATTACTGTGGTAATGTCAGTAATTGCATTTTCTTTAATTTATTGAAAAAAAAACTGCTTAGGTAATGTTGGTTGAGGTTAGGTAAAGTTACCACTGACTGCTTTGTGGCAACTTTACCGGCAGCTAGGGTTGGCACTAAATCAAGCATGAGTGTTTATATCTTGTTTGTGTGTATGTAACCATTTTCGAATACCTAAATTTCACAGCATAATAGTGAATATCTCACTCAATCACCTTTGTATTTTTATTTTAACTCTGTTTACTTGTATAGTTATGTTATTTTGACATTTGGAATTTATGACTGTAAGCAATAGTAACATGTATTTTAATTGAATTTTATATGGGTCATGGACCTGCAATAAATGAATTTTATTTTATTTATTTAATTATTTATTTATTTATATTGGGTTTGCGCGCATGTGAGCTTTAGTTTTATTTAATACCTTTTGTTTCAGAGCCAAAATAGCCCCCATAAAACGGAACCGCAGAAAACTCAGTCAAATCCTACTGTGACAGAAATGGGCTTGAACATAAAGTTATATTACTCTTAGACAATGCCCCAGGACATCTAACCTCACTTGATATGCCCAGATACTTAAAAGTGTACGTGAAGTTCTTTCCACCAAACACTACGTCAATATTACAACCTATGGACCAGGGAGCAATAGCAAACTTTAAAGCTTATTACCATCGCCGCAGTTTTAGCCAACTAATTCATGAAACTGATAGGGAAGGAAGACAGTCTATGCGAGACTGGTGGAAGTCATACAACATTATGAAAGCTATTCACAACATAGAAGAGGCTTAGAAGGAAGTTAAAAAGAGTTGTATGAACGGGGTGTGGCGTAATCTTTGGCCAGATATAGTGGAATCACCTAGAACAATTGTCCAGATGCAGAAACAAGTGCTTGAAGACATTGCTGTAATGATTAAGGGGTCTGAACTTGAACATGTCGCGGTAGAATATCTCGTAGAACTTGTAGCAACGCACGACGATCCTCTCAGCAATGAAGATCTGATCGAGTTACAGAATAATCCTGTCTATGATGTGGAAGAACAAGTAGAAGAGAGTTTTATCTTCAGGGGGAATACAAAATACTCCTTCAAAAATTTATTCAGGTTTGGATATATTGCAGAGTATAGACAATAATGATGACCGTGTCTTGACCGTGTGTCAAACAATTAAAAACAGTGTTGGGTGTTATGAACGTATTTTACAAGAACGTAAAAAAAACGCTACCCAAAAGACAATAGATGTATTTTTCCGTAAAACATAATTAATAGTATGTATTGCATAAAGTGCTCTTAGAATTAAAGTGATTGATTAAAATGATTCATATTTTGTTTTGTATTAAATTTTGACTATGTTTAATCATAAACCTCGATATACGCGAATTTCAGTTAACGCTTTTTTTTTCCGGAACGTATACCTCGCGTAAAGCGGGGTATTACTGTATTTCATAAAAACACTTTGTTTTTTGACAACCCTGAGCGTTACAAATTATTTGTATGTAGATTACAATGAACCCCATGGCAACTTTACCTACTGTCTGTGTTGCCGTTATCGTTATTGATTTCCACATATTCTTTTCATTTTTAAAAGTAGTAATCGTAATTTAGGCCATCTTTACCTCAACTACTCTTTAATATGCAATACATGATGAATACGGTGCGTAGGTAAAGTTGCCAAAAATTTGGCAAGTTTACCCATGTTGTTTATTCTTTTCTACAGGTTAAAATAAGTGCTTTTATAGATTGACGATTACGGTAAGGTGAGCCAAATGTATTATAATTATAAACAAATAGTTTTAATTTCTATGCGTCTTATGGTTAAAAAAATAATTCGTTTTTTGTTATGAAATATGGTCAAGTTGCCACGTTTTACGGTACCAACCTAGTCTTATCACTGATTGCTGGTTCTAACACCCTAAGTTCAATAGAAATATCAAGTACAGGAGAAGTGGCAACGAGGTGAGTCCGTGAAGCTTAAAGACCGTCATCGTAAAATTTAATCAAAATACCGTGTTCATTTGTTGTTTAGCAGTTTCCTGCAAAATTAGTAGCCACAATAAAAAAAATATTGGATTAAGTACGTGCACCATGACCACATTCGATAAGTAATAATTGATACTAGGTGGACTAGGGACTAGGTGGAATAGGTATCTAGATCACGTATTTTTAAATACTAAGAATAGATGCACCTAGTCCCAAATTTACCTAGTACAACCCATCTCTAATCGTCATCATCCCCATCGCAAGAAACGAAGAAGAAGGCCCATCGTGTTGCTGCAAAGAGGAGGTGATTGCGTTCATTTTTGAAGTAGTACCACTGTCCAGGCAGTACCTTAGTTATTTTAATTTTAATGTGTAGCTAGCATTACCCTCTCATCTCTATATTGTATCTTTTGACTTCTATAACCTTCATCTATTCACTATTGCCATTTGCTAACAAAGAGAATGTAATACACTATGTTTGCTAAGTACGTCGGTATTATTTATTTTACAATCACTTCTGTCAATAATGTCACATTGACATGTCTTGTCATTTATGTACTCGTTCAGAAACTAGTGAACAGCGTTCCAGCACCTTGATGTTTTTTGTTATTTTCTTTTGTTTTCGGATTTATTTTGCAGTTTACTTTTTAATTATTTATTTTGATATAGGTAACTTTTTCGTTTTGCTCGGACAGTGAATAAACATTTTGTTTTAGTTGTTTAAAGCCCGTTAGGCATTGTAACACTCAACTGGCTGGTGGATTTGAATAATAGCTATTTTTATATATTTTATAGTAAACACATTTTAATTATGAATTAGTTATATACATATTCATATATATTTTGTCAATGTCATCACATGATGACAGCGATTCTGATAGTTTTTTGTCAGCTCTCAGTAATGACAGCTTTGTTAGTTTTCCTTCCCTTGCCGACACGCTTGAATCTCAGTTTTCTGATGTACCTAAAAATTTTAATGTAGTCCATATAAATGCTCAAAGTATCCCGGCCCATTACTCTGACATGTTAGCTAACCTTGACTGTAAGAACATCCATGCAATCCTTGTTTCAGAGTCTTGGCTCAAACCTTGTCTCCCTTGAACATCCTATTCCTTACCAGGTTTCCAGTTAATTAGAAATGATCGCGCGCGTGGTGGAGGAGGTGGTGTTGCCATATATCTTCGTCCGCAGATTCCTTTTTCAATTGTCGATATGTCAACACAACCTCCGCCACAGAATGCGGGTGAGCATCTCTTTTTGGAAATTAACCTAAATCATGTGAAAATTCTTCTTGGTGTTTATTACAGTCCTTCTTCACGTGTAAATTTCTTTTCCTCCTTTGAAAAGATCCTTGAAGATTTAGCTCCTTCTTACAGTCATACAATAATTATGGGGGATTTCAATACTTGCTTATTGAAAAACGATTCTCGTTCTTTATCATTTCAGTCAATACTTCTGTTCAGTACCAAGCCAGCCAACGGTAACTGGTATGCTGAACTGTCCGCGATTACACGGAGCTTGAACGTTGATTCTCAAGAACAGTTACACAATAGCCTCTTAGGCTTCAGTACAACAATTAAGCTTACACTTATAACCTAGACTCACCTGAGCTGTAGACGCCAAGCGAGGATCTGCTTTGATCACGTCCGTGCGGTATGTGTGTAAGTGTGTATGATTGTGTAATGATGTGAAAGTGGTGTCACGGTGGTCACAAAGGGCGCAAGCTTCAATGTGTGGTCCGGGCCGGGATGCAGTACAAACTTCGCACCAGATTGGAGAGCTATTTATCACCAATTCACTATCACTTCCAACAATTCGCGTGCCATTCGGTCTAGGCGTCAATACGGCGATATTGTTCCAAAATATCCCAGGTTTGTCGTCAATTCGGGATTACAATTTCAACTTATCGTTAATCGCGACCAAATTATCTTTTAACCGCGTAGATTCCACAGGATTTTTAATTTCAATCAATGAATCGATCTCAACAAACAAGGCGGTTGCTTTTTGAAGGAACGGATATCTGTCAAAGAGAAAAAAAGTCAAAGACTATAGAATATAATGTTGCCAACCAAAAATATGCGCGCAGACATTCTCTTCGGACGGAACATCTACCCCCTCCGGACGGGCCTACCCGTCCGCTAATCAATTGGAAGCCTTGACAAAGTTGCGACCGCTCTCTTTATGATGGATCCGTCCACCAAAACCTCAGCAAAACGAGGGACCCCGTCGGTGCCAGCCACCAAATTGAGAATGCGCCCCCTGCGCCAATACAAAGGCTTAAGGTTGGCATCCTTAATCAGGATGAGGTCTCCGATCTTGGGCGGATGAGTTTTATCCGTCCACTTGACGCGTTGCTGGAGGATGTGCAGATACTCTAAGCTCCAACGCTTCCAAAAGTTCTGAGCGAGCTGTTGCACCAACTGAAACCGCGAGAGCCGATTTTGGCTCACATCAACAAAGGGGTACTCCGGCAAGGCGACAAGTGGCTGTCCAATCAAGAAATGGCCCGGTGTTAGAGCCTCCAAGTCATTCGGGTCCGAAGAGAGCGGGCACAAATGGCGCGAATTCAACACAGCTTCAATGCGGCAAAATACCGTAGCTAGTTCCTCAAAGGTGAGAACGGTGTCTCCCAACAATCTCCGCCAGTGTCCCTTTGCCGCTTTCACCGCGGCCTCAAAAATACCCCCACAATGGGGGCAGGCTGGCGGGTCAAACAACCAAGTGACCCCTCGGCGGGCCAAACTATTACCAATGTCAACCTGGCTCTCATTAAGGAAGGCGTATACCTACTTCAAATAGTTACTTGTACCCTTGTAATTCGTACCGCCCGCAATCAGACCTAATCAAAGAAGGTAACCCATGGCGAGACACAAATCTGTCCAAAGTCGCCACAAAGGCCTCTGTCGAGAGGGAGGTTACCAGCTCCAAATGTACTGCCTTGGTTGACAGGCAGACAAAAACACACAAATAAGCCTTAACAATCTTACTATTTCAAAGTGTGGACTTCTTCAAAGAAAAGGGACCAGCAAAGTCCGTTCCGACGCCAGCAAAGGGCCTCGCCTCATTGACACGATCAGCCGGCAAGTCTCCCATTAGGGGCTGCATAGTGGAGGCTTTAGTCCGATAACACGGCATACAACGGAAGACAATGCTACGAATAGTACGACGAGCCGACAAAATCCAAAATTCTCGCTGCAGAATGGCCAACAGCGCATTGCAACCGGCATGCGAGTTTTTAACGTGACCAACAATTGTACCAAGTGGCCCTCCTTGGGCAACAAAAGGGGGTGACGGGCCCCATAAGGAAGGTTAGAGTGCCTCAACCGTCCTCCAACACGCAAAAGACCCGTCTGGTCCAAGAAGGGATTCAACTTACTAATGGCTCCCGACAACTTAACCCTACCATACTTCAATACCTCGATCTCCTTCTCAAAGTGTGCAGCCTGCACAGAGCGGACCCAAAGGAGGAGTGACTCCTGTCGCTCTTGAGGAGAGAGAACTGGTGACAGGCGCTTGTCCCCTGGATTCCTAGAATTATGGCCAAAACGCGTGATCCACGAGGTGACGTTCAACAATTTGTCGAGGGAGCTGTATCGATTCAACAAAAGTTCAGTATCAAACGGAGGATCCTTCGTCCCAACAGCGAACACCTTAAGTCCGGGCAAAGGATCCGACATCAAGACTGGCGTTCGAGGCCAATCGTCCTCGGGGCGAGTCAGCCAGTCCGGTCCCCACCAGAGGGGGTGAGCAATCAAGTGGGGGGCCATGCACCCGCGTGAGGCTACGTCGCCCGGGTTCAGGTCACCAGGCACGTGCCTCCAAATCAAAGGCGTTTCAGAACCTTGAATCTGAGACACTCGGTTCGCAACAAAGACCTCCAAAGAGTGGACGGACGTCTTCAACCAACACAAAACAATTTGACTGTCCGTCCAGGCGTAAGAAGCCCGAATGTCAACAGTTCCACCCAAAGTGTGCGCAACGTGGTTTAGAAGACGCACAAGAAGCACCGCCCCTGACAACTCCAACTTAGGGATGGTCAATGCCGTCCGGAGGGGGGCCACCTTGCTCTTGGCCATGACCAGTGACAACTTCACCTGGCCTGTGGCGCTGACGGTGCGCAGATAAACAACGGCGGCATAACCGTGAGAGAACGCGTCACAAAACCCATGAAGGGTGGCAGTATAAATCCCAGGGGGGAGGATGGCGCGTGGCAGCGCGACCTCATTGACCGCAGGGAGTGCGGAAACAAATTGGAGCCAGTCTTCCAACAGGGTTTCCCGAAGTGGCTCGTCCCAACCAAGTTCAGCGGTGCAAAGGCGCTGAAGGAAGCATTTTGCCCAAAACAATACCGGGCAGATCCAACCATTAGGGTCAAAGGTCCTCGCTACAGTAGACAACACCAGTCGTTTAGTCCAAGTAGGAGGTGACTCCAAGTCAACATCGTACGTAAAGGTGTCTTGAACTGGTCGGTACTGAACGCCGAGGACGGCCATCATGGCGGGGTTGTGTCAACGTTTTCAAACAAATGAGGATCCTGCTTATGATCCTCCAACACACCTTCCACTAGCGCTGGCGAGTTGGACACCCATTTACGCAACTCATAGCCAGCGGAAGCAAGAATCTGGACCAACTCATCACGCAACAGGATAGCTTCCTCAACCGTAGGAGCTCCAGTGCAGACATCGTCGACGTACAGTCCGTTTTCAAGATGGCGGACGCACGAGGGAACCTCAAACACTCCCGGTCCGCAAGCTCCCAAAGCGAACGAATAGCAACAAAAGGGCTTGATCGAAGGCCGTACGTATTCGTGTTGAGCTCATACACAATCATGGGATCCTGGGGATGTTCCCGCCACAGGATCAACTGATAACGTCTGTCATCCCGGTAAATAACCGTTTGCCGGAACATCATTTTGATGTCGGCCACAAAGACTACTTGATGACGACGAAAAGACGTGATAACGTCACAAAGATCCCTCAACAATTTGGGGCCGGAATGCAGGCAATCATTCAAGGAGACGCCGGAAGAAGTCCGCGCAGACCCATCAAACACTGTGCGCAGTTTACCAGTGGATGGCTTGAGGACCGCGTGATGTGGCAAGAAGAAATGCTCTACTGAGCGCCAATCCAAATCTGAAACCGACATGTGTCCCAAGTCTGCATACTCACGCATAAAATCTACATATTTTTGCCGCAGCACCGGGTCCCTGGCCATGCGGCGCTCCATTGCCAGCAATCTCTTCTCAGCCGTTGGTCTGGATTGGCCGAGAGGTGGTCGCACCGCAACAAAAGGCAGCCGGGTCACAAGCCGACCGGAGCAGAGTCGACCGGTCTTCTGATAGAACAACTCGCACTCTTCGTGTTCCGGATTCAAGCGGGCCACCTGAGGGGGCTCTTCAACCTCCCAAAACCTCTGAACGGCGTCAGAGAGGGCTCAGCCGGACACCAACGCTAAACCAGATTCAGGTGGAGGGGGCACTTCCAACACTGGGCCCATAACCGCAAAGCCGAAGATGGTTGAGACCGCCACCAAGCCCCTCCCGAGGGACCATGGGGTCTCCGGCTGCAAGACCGTCGTTTTTCCCAACAATATTCTCCCTAGAATATCAGAACCCAACAACAAATGCACCGTACAAGGGGAATCAAACCGGGTGTCAGCCAAATCCAGACCTGACGTCAACCGTAGAACATCCAAAGGCAACTGACAATCGGGATGGCTACCCAATATAGTCGGCAGAACGAGGGCAGGAGCACGAAGTTTAGGGTACAGGCAACTCAAATGGGTGATTTCAAACCAGGTCCTTCCCTCAACAGTGGTGACAGCCGTTTCGCCAATTCCCCGAATCTGGCCTGAAAAGTCATTCACCTCCAGGCCAACCTGTCCCGCTAACCAAGACGACAAAAGGCAAACCTGGGCTCCCGTGTCCAAAATGGCACGGACCACAATCGAGTCACCCAAGGGTCCCCAGACCCTGACCGAGGCCGTTGGCAACAAAACCGTCATGATCGGGGGGGGTCCTTTAGCGGGGCAGGCGTCAATTTCCTAGCGATGCCTGGGCGGCGACCGCTCGCCGCATCCAGGCTGCCTTCGTTCACGACGAGGGTAAATATCAAATGGTTCGTCCGCGCGGTGTCCCGAGCCGCTCGCCATCGCCGGAAGGGCATATCCCACCGGATGCCTGAATGGCGGAGGGCGCGACTCCAACCGGGGACGTTCCGCCAACGGAGGGGAGAGGTAGCGGTGCTGGTCCGGCCACTGCTGCCCAGCAGCCAACGCGCGTTCTCCCTGACGAGGGGAGACTAAATGGCGCTCGCGGGGCTCCCGTACAACTTGCGCGGGGGGTGGAGAGCGACGTGCAGAATTGCGGGCCTCAGCCCGGTGCTCGTCTCCGGGGTATTCCTCTGCGCGAACCCTCCTCAGAAGATGGTCTGCTGGAGCGGTTCGCGTTGGCGCACAAAATCTCCAAGTGGGACCCTTTACAAATTCTACACGGGCAGGGGTTGGGGCAGTCCCGATGGAAGTGGGCCCCCAAACACGAGAAGCACAAACGGCGTGCGTTGCCAATGCGGCGGCGGGCACTTACGTGCAAATTCAAAAAGGCCGGGCAACGCGCCATGACATGCCCCGTGGCCTTACAAAAGTCGCAATGATGAGGACTCCGGGCGCCAGCAAAACAGGGGGCGGGGCGAACATCAACAGGCCCCCTAGCCCGAGGACTCCGGGCGCCAGCAAAAAGGGGGGCGGGGCGAACATCAACAGGCCCCCGAGCCCTAGTCCGTCCCTGGTCTCTTCGCCGAGAAGGTGGTGGGCATGACCCCGTGGCGCCACGAGTGTTATCCAAAAACCGACACTCGTCTTCCAAAAACTTGAGGAGGTCGTCAAAGGGGGGAAGATGGGTGGCACTATCCCCACCATACTTCTGCTCAAAACGTGACCTCAACTCCGCAGGGAGCAACCGCAGCACTATGTGCACCAACAGGTAGGACCAATGTTCCACCGGTAACTTCAAGCGTCTCAAGGCGTTGGTCGCTGAGACCAATGGGTTCAGCAAGTCAGTGCGCAACGTCGACGTGCTGGCAATGGCCGGTAGTCCCAAAATCTGGCCGATGTGCACATCAGCCAGGCAGCGCTTGTTCTGATACCGTCGGGAGAGAAGCTCCAGAGCGGTAGGGTAGGAGGAGTCCGTGACCGGCAAGTGCTGCACCAAGGCTCTAGCTTCACCCTCCAAAACGGACAACAAGTAGGCCAACTTCTGCGCAGGTCCGAGGTCCGAGCGTGCATCCACAAGACTTTCAAAGAGATTAATGAAGCCCAGCCAGTGGTCCAAACGACCGTCAAAATGTGGCAGCTCCAGGGTGGGCAGCCTACCCAATAGTCCAGGGCCCTTGACAACGGAGGTCTGAGGCTTGGCCTCCTCAGGCACCCGGCTCTTCAAAATTTCCCGGGCTCGTTGACTTATGACATCCCCCAGGTGGACAATCTGGTCATAGTCACCCAAAACCTTATCGCGGGCTGCCTGGTCCATCACCCCCAAATCCACGTCCATGATGAACTCGTAGAAGCGTGTGAGCGCAGCATCAGCTGACTTGATCCTCTCATTCAAGCGCCCGTGCCGAGCAAGGGTGAGCTCTTCCAAGTCCAAACGCTCAACCGTTGCTGCTGCCGATGTGAACCATCTCAACTGTGAGGCCAATCCGGCAGCAGACTCCCTGACTGCCTTTAATGAGGCCATTGCAACAATCAAATATCATACCAACCAGTTAAAATTAACTGAACAAACAAACAATGAAATGAAAAATAAATAAATAATTTCACCAAAATAAAACTTAAATTCAATTTATTTCAAGTCTAAATCCGACCCTGCACTTATTCCAAATATGAATCTAGCTTGCTAAGGATGGCTAGTTACAGAAAAAATAACAATTTAATGTATATATTGTGCTGGATCAACACCAATTAAACACAACAATTGAATGCACAATATTGCTCCGGACAATCTCTAATAACACAATCCAATAACATAGTGTGAACTAAATTAGTGTGAACTAAACAATAAATCAATGTACACAATTCAAGTCTTGTTATGTTAACAAATGTGTGATTATTATTTAGATAAACTTTTAACTTCAGATTAGTGACATTCAATTATTAATCACAACAAATATACCTAATTATGTACCAAATACAACCTAATAATTCCTAATTTTACAAATAAATCTTACTTTGTCAGTACAATAGCAAGGGACTGCAGTACAAATTACAAATACACTTTTGAGAGCCCGGCTGACAAGACAATATATTCAAAATTATTAAGTTATTTTCAACAATGTTCAAAACTTCCAATTTACTTAGTGGATTTATTTTAATGTAAGATCCACGCTCTGCTTACCAATTTGTACAGTACCAAGCCAGTCAACGGTAACTGGTATGCTGAACTGTCCGCGATTACACGGAACTTGAACGTTGATTCTCAAGAACAGTTACACAATAGCCTCTTAGGCTTCAGTACAACAATTAAGCTTACACTTATAACCTATACTCACCTGAGCTGTAGACGCCAAGCGAGGATCTGCTTTGATCACGTCCGTGCGGTATGTGTGTAAGTGTGTATGATTGTGTAATGATGTGAAAGTGGTGTCACGGTGGTCACAAAGGGCGCAAGCTTCAATGTGTGGTCCGGGCCGGGATGCAGTACAAACTTCGCACCAGATTGGAGAGCTATTTATCACCAATTCACTATCACTTCCAACAATTCGCGTGCCATTCGGTCTAGGCGTCAATACGGCGATATTGTTCCAAAATATCCCAGGTTTTTCGTCAATTCGGGATTACAATTTCAACTTATCGTTAATCGCGACCAAATTATCTTTTAACCGTGTAGATTCCACAGGATTTTTAATTTCAATCAATGAATCGATCTCAACAAACAAGGCGGTTGCTTTTTCAAGGAACGGATATCTGTAAAAGAGAAAAAAAGTCAAAGACTATAGAATATAATGTTGCCAACCAAAAATATGCGCGCAGACATTCTCTTCGGACGGAACAACTTCAGTCGTCAAACATGGCTGTCCTTCCTTCAAGTGCCACACACCACTTCCCAAACTGTAATCCCTCTCTTTTGGATCTTGTAATTGTCTCCTCTACACATCATGTCAGTATGCATGGCCAATGCACGGCTGACATGTTTTCCTATCACGATTTAATATACCTTTCCTACAAGATTCGCCCTCCCAAGGCCAAGCCTAAAACTCTTCTATTACGCAGTTTTAGTGGTATGAATGTTGATAATCTCCAGGCGGATGCAAACAACATTGATTGGACCTCTCTTGTCACTGTTGAATCGGTCGATGACAAAGTTAACCTGCTTACGGATAATCTTGTAAAACTTTACGACACTCATGCTCCTATTCGTGCAGTCAAATTAAAGCATCTTCCAGCACCATGGTTGACAGATGAAGTGAGGGCCATCATGCACAAGAAAGTAGTATGTAAGTCAAAATTCAGAAGCCGACCCTCACCATTAAACCGAGGGATGTTTGTGAATGCACGCAATCGCAGCAATAGGGTGTAGGGATGCAATGCGCCGACATATTCATGATTCTGTTGAAAACGGTGATCCAGCTAAAGTCTGGAAATTTCTTAAATCAATGGGAGTTGGAAAATCACGCCAAGAATCGATTCCTAAAGACCTAGACATTGATCTATTGAATCAACACTTTTCATCCTCGTCCTACTGCAATGGGACATTGAAGGCAGCTACTATAAATTATCTTTCTAACCTTCCAACTCCGGATCACTCCGCATTTAATTTTAGTCAATTTTCTGATTGTGATGTTAAGAAGAGCATACTTTCAATTACATCTAACGCGGTTGGCAGCGACTGTGTCAGTCGGAATATGATACTTCCTGTCCTCAATGAAATCCTTCCTATCCTGACCTATATCCTTAACTATTCTATTTCCAATGGTGTCTTTCAATCTGTATGGAAAGAGGCCAAAATTACTCCTTTACCCAAAAAAACAAATCCTGCCTCTTTTTCAGAATATCGACCTATTTCCATCCTACCTTTTCTCTTTAAAGTCCTTGAACGCCTTGTCCACAATCAGCTAAGTGCTTTTCTTTGCAAGAATAGTCTGCTTGCTTGATTTTAGTAACGCTTTTAATACCGTCGATTTCGATATTCTGCTCAGCATACGTCACTCTAATAACATATCTCCAACAGCGATTGACTGGTTTCGTAGTTACCTGTATGGCCGCCGGCAACGTATTTGCATAGATGAGTCCTGCTCTTCTTGGTGTAGTACTGTAGCCGGTGTTCCTCAGGGTGGCGTGTTATCTCCTTTACTTTTCGCAATTTTCATAAATTCTATTTCCAAAAAACTTCAATCCTCCTACCACCTTTATGCTGATGACTTGCAAATTTACAGACAAGCGCCTTATACTGATTTAGATGCTACAATAAATATGATAAACCCAGGACTTGGCTTCAGTTTGCGAAAGGAGTGAGGCACATGGTTTGCAGGTTAACCCGTTAAAGACCCAGGTCATTGTAGTCAGCAGCTCTAGGTTAGCATCTAAGGTAAACTGGTCTCAGCTTCCTCAGGTTATTTTCAACGGCACAGCTATTCCACTAAGCGAGAAAGTTAAGAACCTTGGGGTCTGGTTGGACAAATATCTTTCGTGGGGTCCCCAATTGCAAGAGGTGAGTCGCAAATTATTTGCTTCTGCCAGTTCCCTAAGGCGGTTGCGTAACTTTCTGCCAACTGCCACTAAAATTGAGCTAGCAACTTGATAAACTTGAGCGTCTTCAAAATTATTGCATAAGATTTATATTTGGTTTGCGCAAATATGATCACGTATCTGAATTTCGTACGAAACTCAAGTGGCTTCCTATACGTCTTCGCCGGAACTTACACATATTGTCTCTGCTTTACAGTATTCTGTTCAATCCTAAGACCCCCTTTTATCTTAAAGAACGTTTTAAGTTCCTCCATGACACACATGCCAAATTTCTGAGGTCATCGGAAAACTTGAGGCTAGAGGTACCGAGTCACTCCACCAATTTCTTTGGTAAGTCGTTCGCAGCTTAAGCAGTACGACTGTGGAATACTCTTCCCATGTCAGTAAGACAAGCACAAACCCTTCCTTCTTTCAAAAACATGGTAAAAAATCTCTATCTCTCTCTTTAAAATGTTACTATTTTTTATATATCTCAGCTTTGTTATTTTTATGTATGTATATGTATATGTGTATTGAGTATGTAGGTTATTACTTATTTATTGTATATATGTAAATAGTACACCATGGACTACCCGCGAATTTATTTTCTCCTGCTGTGTCAAATCCATCTAAAGGTTGTCTGTAAAAGATCGCTTTTAGCGATAAGACCGCCCATTGTAACACCCTTTGAAGTTTTTAAGTCCTTATTTAATTCTGTTAAGGTGTACAATAAAGAGTATATCTATCTATCTATCTATCTACTGAGAGTAAGCTCTGCTGAATCTGAATTCATAGCCACTAGAAATGAAGAGTTTAGGCTACATGATGTTCCTGGCCCTTTTGCTGTGAGTATCTCCAGCACACTTGAACCAACAACCACTGGCGCACTTCTTCGGCCTGATGATGTTTCCAGTCCCAGTGCTGCTTGTATTTCTGATCAATTTTACTGCTAGAGAAGAATCGGCTCCTCAGGATCATTGCTTATACGCTCAACACTTTGAACCACCTATTAATGAAACCGCTGAGTGTTACCTCGCTGAGAGAGAGAGAGGCGTAGACTCCGCAGTATTGAGATTGATCTACTTTTTGGAGCTCTCGCAGCCGTTAATGAGGATGAAGTTATCTCAGTTTCGGATATTACTTCTCAAAGAATTGGCAATTTCCTTTGATTATTCATTTCTATGTATTAAAAGTTGATATGAAATCTATTAAAATACAGAGAAATAGAACATTAAATCATAAATCATTAAATTCATAAATCTATTTTATTTTTAAATAGATTCTGTAATCTGTTGCATCCAAATGACCGCGTGTAGGTATATTGAAACACATTCTATGATTAAGCAGTACTCTCTCAGAAGAAGTAAAAAAAGTAAAGGAAGGAAGGAAAGAAATGGGTTTTTTACTTCATCTGAGAGTACCCAGTACAAGGTTCCCATTCATAATTTCATATTTGCACTCACAATCCCTACTTAATGTTATAAATACGAAAGTCACTCTGTCTATCTGTTACACTTTGACTTCTAAACCATTTAATTGGTTTTGATAAAAATTGGTACAGAGATAGATTAGACATTGGAGGCCTGCCTGGCCCGCTATTATATATTTATTACTAGCAGTAGTGCGAGGCTTCGCTGGACTTAATCACAATAAAAACAACTCTCCTTTTGCAGTCGGGTATAGTCTTCTTCCTGAAGTTACCTTCTTCCAATCCAATTTTTTTTAAATTACTTATGACCTCGATCTCGCCTGATGGTAACCGATAGATGAGGATAAATCCACGCAGTACTTTCAAAGATTTATATTTAATATTTGTTGAGTGTTTTTAATTACATATGTAAATGTTATGAGTCCAAGTTAGGTACTCGAAATAAATAATTTTATAACCGACTTCAAAAAAGGCGTAGATTCTTAATTCGACTGGAAAAAAAATAATGTTTTACCTCATAACTCATAGACGGCTGAAGCGATTTGGAAAACACTTTTTTGTTTGAAAGGGTATACTTTAAGGTTGGTCCCAATTAGGGCATGCATTCCGGAATTCCGGAATTTCGTAATTCCGGAATTCCGTTACAATTTTTCTGGTATTTCAATTCCGGAATTGAGAGGAGTAATATCGGAATTCCGATATTCATAAATTTTTGATATTTTGATTATTATTTTTTCCGAACGCAACCAAACTAGTCTGTGGAACTTTCCACAAGCCGCTATCTCCAACCTCCGACTATTAAATAGTTATCTGTGGCGTTATAGCACTAGAGTCTGGCAAACGAAAGTAGACACTCGAATTATTTGCAAACTTTTTATATGACAATGCTATACTAATGTCAAACTCAATTTTCCAAAACAAGATGGCGTGTTGTTGGTGATTTTTTGTGATCTTGTTAATAGCGTTTATTCAGCGAAAAATGAACAAAACTATTAAAAGTGGAGTACGGGAGATGTTGTTTCGCATGATGTCTAAATATCAAGAAAAACAACAGGAGAAAGACGCCGAATTCAAACAAAAACAAGATTGTTTACGTGTGGTGTTCGATTTCATAAGTTAGTATGACGCTACTAAGTTGATACTTTGTCGTAATTCATAATTTATATTTATCTTTTAGCGAGGAAAAATATATATCTATTTTGATTCACATTCATTTTATAGTATGTTAAACACCTTCATAATAATGCATTATGGTTATTTAACATACTATTAAATGTTGAAAAAACTTTTTTCCATAGTGGATGTTCTACCCAAAACATATCAGGGCTCCACGTACTGCGGTTGCTAAAGCAATCAATTTATCAATATCCTTCTTCTCATTTATCGAACATCTTGTTTTTTTTTTAATATAGGCTCGTGTTTACCTACCATCTCACCATCATCATAGTAAGTGATGATGTGGTCGAAGATGTAGCACGCTTACCTAGAAGTAACCTAACTATTCACTGTTGACTTAAAGACCTCCAGATTATAGCCATCAGGAAACACAAACTCCGGCAGGGAATTCCACTCCTTAGCCGTACGCACAATGAAAGTATTCCCAAAACGTTTCTTGCGTATGGGTAGGATGTCCACCATGTCACGATGGCGCATCGCCGTTTGTCTTGTAGTCTGATGATGGAACGGGCTTGGTGGAATAAGACTGTGCACTTTACGAGCAAATGTGTTGAAATAACATTAAATTGATTGTTCTTTTAAAGAAACTTACATTTTATTACTTGACACCAATGCTTGACACTGTTGAAAGTACAAAACAATAGGAAAAAATATTTCGATATTATTAATAAGTATCGGTGTCGCACCTCTAGAGCAGAAGCGAGCAATGTCAAGAAATCCGTGCCAGCTGCGCCACTGTCGTCATAGAATGACAAAAAATTAAGTCATGATGGACAATAGTGCTGTGATGGTATTGACTTGGTTTTATCGATTGTTGATTCTATTTATGGATTTAAATAGTAATAAAGGCCGTTAATGTGACACAGATTATTACATTTGTGTCATAAAGGACAGAGCGGATTGAAATAAAACCCAACACAAGGATGGTATGGCTTTCGATAGGGTGTGGCACGATAGCCTTATTGCTAAACTTTCTTCTTTCGGTATACCCACTGAACTTTGCGTTTGGATAGAAGACTTCCTGAGAGATCGGTCTATTCGAGTGGTTATTGATGGTTGCTCGTCTGGCCAATTGGCTATTAATGCCGGGGTACCTCAGGGTTCAGTTCTCTCAGCAACTTTATTCTTGCTGCATATTAACGATCTGCTAATGCCCGGTACCTTTGGGTATGCAGACGACAGCACTGTTGCTGAGAGATATATATCTAGCGCGCGTGCTAGTGGGTCACAAGTCCAGTCTCTCCGAGAGGCAATGGTAGGGCGCTTGAACTTGACTTTGAAGGCTGTCTCTGAGTGAGGCGACGCCAACTTGGTCAAGTTTAATGCTGCCAAGACCCAGGCATGTCTTTTCTCCGCAAAAAGGAGCCAATTTCAACCGGCTCCTTCTTTCCGTGGTGTAACCGTGCCGATAACTGATCGCATCGAGCTTCTTGGGGTTACGTTGACATCCACCCTTAATTTTGGTCCGTTTATCGAGGCTAAGGCTCAATTGGCTGCCAAAAAGTTGGGAATCCTAGCAAAGGTGAGACGGTACTTCACACCGGAACAGCTGCTCAACCTCTATCAAGCGCAAGTTCGGTCGTGTATGGAGTACTGCTCTCATCTCTGGGACGGATCTGCCAAATACCAGCTTGATGCACTTGAGTCTATAGAAAAACGGGCCAAAAGGCTCATCGGCAACAAGAAACTGGTCGAAACAAGACTCCAGAGCCTAGAACATCGGCGACGTGTTGCAAGCCTGTCAGTCTGCTATCGGTTACATTTCGGGGAGTGTGCGATGGAATTGCAGTCTTATTCCACCAAGCCCGTTCCATCATCAGACTACAAAACAAACGGCGATGCGCCATCGTTACATGGTGGACATCCCACCCGTACGCACGAAACGTTTTGGGAATACTTTCATTGTGCGTACGGCTAAGGAGTGGAATTCCCTGCCGGAGTCTGTGTTTCCTGATAGTTATAACCTGGGAGTCTTTAAGTCAAGAGTGAATAGGTTACTTCTGGGCAAGCGTGCTTCATCTTCGACCACATCATCGCTTAACATCAGGTGAGATTATGGTCAAACGCAAGCCTATCAACTATAATAAAAAAAATCTTTATTCAAATTAAAGCCTATGTTAAAAAAATATTGTCAGTTTTCCATGAGCTTTATCGATATAATTTCGACCTCACTACTACTTTGTAGGTTTAAAAGATGAATTCGAAGCTTGACGCTGAGGGCACGCTTTTGCTTTTTTGACGTGATGGTCAAAAGGTTAAAAGACTGATATAATTATAAATCTTGTTTGATGTGAAACAAACTTTAAAAGATTCCAGAATTCCGGAACTGGTTCCGGAATTCCGGAATCAGATTTCCAGTATTGGAACTCAGTTCCGGAATTGAGAATCTTGCGATATTGCATGCCCTAGTCCCAATGACATCAAATCAGGATTTGATGATGGAATCCTTGAGAAATCGAGGGAACTCTTCAAACATTAAAGGCGTACCATACAGGCAGCGACTTACCTTATTTTTAAAGTAACTTGTGCAGTGGCTCTTGAAAAGCACTATTTGGTGAAGTGTAATTGATGATAAATACCATAGATGGCTACCAGAATTACTCAATAATATATTTGATTACTTCAATGTAGTTGTTAAACATTTTTTTTTCCCGTCACAATTCAAAATATGGCGAAGTGGAGCTGAACCAGGAGAAATCCTCAACAATTAACGGTCTTGCATCGGGAAAAGAAATGTTTTGCATGAAGTGATAAGAAGTTGTTGACATTTAGGCTTTTGTAACTAGGTAAATTACAAACAGACCCACTTAAAAGCGAGAGATAAAAAACCTTTTTAACAAAAAATAGAACCGACTTCCATATAAAAACACTAGAAAGGCAAAAATAACTTTAATTTCGGAAGGCGGTGTCAAAAACGAAAACATATACAAAACTAAAGACACCGCCTTCCGAAATTAAAGTTATTTTTGCCTTTGTAGTGTTTTTATATGGAAGTCGGTTCTATATTTTGTTAAAAAGTTTTTTTTCACGCTTTTTAGTGGGTCGGTTTGTAATTTATTTAGTTACAAAAGCCATAATGTCAACAACTTATCACCTTTTACAAAATATTGCTTTTCCCGATGCATAGCCGTTAATTTTTGAGGAGTTCTCCTGGTACTTGACCATCAGCTCTACATCACCATATGTATTGTGACGAGCATAAAGTGTTTAACATCCGTACTCAAGTAATCGAATCGTAATCCACGAAATACTTATTATTGAGGAGTTTCAGTAGCCATCTGTGGTCTTCATCATCAGTTCAACTTCCCCAAATGGTACTTTTCGGAAGCAACTGCTCAAGGTACTATAAGAAATACCCAAAACGCTATAGATATGCCTATAATATTTGAAGAGTTCCCTCGATTTCTCCAGGATCCCATCATCAGATCCTGATTTCGTAACAATGGGACCAACTAGAAAGTATACCCATTCAAACGCAAAAAGAATTTTTCAAATCGGTCTAGCCGTCTCCGAGTTATGAGGTAACATACATAAAAAAAAAAAGTTCAAGACGAATTGTAAACCTCCTTTTTTTGAAGTCGGTTAAAAAAGCTTTGTAATAAAAAATAAACAACATAAAAAAACACTGTAAAGTAAAAAATAACTTTAATTTCGGAAGTCGGTGTCAAATTTTTTTTTTTATTATTGTAAATAGGCGACATCCAATAACACTACCCTGGGGAATTAATAAATCTTACTTCTTTCTTACTAATATTACTTAAGGTCAAATTCATTCGCTCTACCATGGCTTTTCTAAGAGCGGCTATTTCGTCCCTACTAGCTCTGGACTGGACAAGTATCTCTCTGAGACTGTGCTGTCATCCGCGTACCCAGTAGCTATGATAAACAAGTCTTACTTAGTTTTTGATGCGAAAGTTTGTGAGGATGGATGGATGTTTGTTACTCTTTCACGCAAAAACTACTGAACAGATCTGAATGAAATTTGGTAAGTAGATAGTTGACATCCGGGAATAACACACAGGCTACTTTTTATCCAGAAATTCCCACGGGATCGGGATTTGCGCGGGAAAAGCTTCCCACGCGTACGAAGTCGCGGGCGGAAGCTTGTTTATAATATGTTTGTTGGATCTAACTCGATTATGTGTTTGTCTTTATTAAATTGTTCTATTTCCATGTATTGTTCTCTATCCTTAAGATATGATGCAAACGAATTCCTATTTGTCCAGTAGCTTATTAAACTGGACTTTGTCGTATGCCTTATCTTAAAGTATTACTACTGCATATTGTTTATCATTTATAATATTCATAACGTCTTGCATATATTTAAAGACAGTTAGAGTTGTCGAACCGTTTTTTTATTTCGGAATCCGTTTTGGCTTCCGGCATCGTTCGAAAAATTCAAAACTATATACCTGGTCATACATAGCCTTATCAAAATGTTTTGAAGCAATGGGTACCAGGGCTACGACCCGGTAATTATTGGGATCACTTGTAGAGTTTCTTTTGTGCACAGGTTTTACTATATAATAGCCGTTTTAATAGGTATATCAGGAGAAATACGTTCATCAAAGGACTTCTGCACATACACCTAGGTATTTTTTTTTATTTATAGATGGTTCGCGTTTGACCACCATCTCACCTGATGGTAAGTGATGATGTGGTCGAAGACGGATCACGCTTACCTAAAAGTAACCTATTCACTCTTGACTTAAAGACTCCTAGGATTTATAGCTATTAGGTAAACACAGACACCGACAGGGAATTCCTCCTTAGCCGTACGCATAATTAAAGTATTCCCAAAACGTTTTGTGAGTATGTATGGTATGTCTACCATGTAACGATGGCGCATTGCCGTTTGTCTTGTAGTCCGATGATGGAACGGGCTTGGCGGAATTAGATTGTGTAGTTCAATCGCACACTGTCCGAAATGTAACCGATAGAAAACCGATGGACTATAGCAACTCTTTCTTCGTCGATGTTCAAGGCTCTGGAGCTTTGATTCGACCAGTGCATCGTTGCCAATGAGACTCCAGGTATGAATAGCATACGCTAGAAGATCCCCAGTAGATCGGTTTTTGCGGAAGCCGTATTGTCGGTCACTGAGGATATCGTTGGCTTCTAGGTATGCCAGGAGCTTACTATTAAGTACACGCTCCATACTCTTACAGAGAATGGACGTGACATGGAATAGGCCTGTAGTTGGCCGGGTTAGCACGACTGCCCTTTTTGGGCACAGGCTGCAAGTCAATCTATTTATTTAAAAAGTTAAAGATTTTTAATATTGATATGGTCACTATAAGATGTTGTTAGGTTAGATAATTACGTAACAACTTAAGACAGAAGTCCCTTAAGTAGGGACTGAATAATCGAATAACCGACTTGGTATTACATGGATCTCACAACTTTTTACGGTAGAAGAACTGAGTTGCGAGACTTGGTTTTTGACAAGTATTGTTTTTTATGGGATCTCATTTCTTTTTGTAGATAGTCCTACTTTTTTCCTTTCCGGCGCATTCTACTTTTTGTATACCAACAACGAATTTTCTTAAATAGTTCACCCAATAAATCACCCATAAGGAGTTGTAGAGTGCGTGAGTTAGGCCCTAAGTGATTTCTTCAGAAAATTGTTCAGGGTACTTAGGGAATAATCATACTAAAAATCCTGACGTCTAGGGGGTGAGGCGGATTGGGGGGAGAGGATAAAAGTTCATTTTTTTAGTTTTTTGCTAATATCTTTAAAACGGTATGTTTTTGAGAAAAGAAGTTTTCTGCGCAATGAAAGCTTATAAAATTTCCTACAACTTTAGTCTTATACACTTTTTCGAATTACTACCCATTTTTTACATATACATTCTGAAATAGTGAAAATTTTCGAAAAAAACTACTTTTTTGAATCTCTACCTGTTGCCTGCTACTTTGTTAGCGTTATTTCGGGATAAAAGTAGCCTAAAAATCCAAATCTTTAATCATAACGAATAACCATACTATCTGTACAGGAACAGGGAGAGGTTGCACAATAGGGGTGATATGAAACTCTTTGGTCTGAGAATCGCAGTAATGGCGTTTCCGATTGCCGCACACTTTCTCTTCGTTTCGTTTACTCTTTTTGTCTTCGACAATAGAAGGCCTTCGAGAAAAAAGGTAAAAGATTGAGGCAGTGTACCAGGATTCTTCAGAAAATCGTCGCTGGATGGATAAGTATCTGTGCTATACACTTGACTCTGAATGTCTTGCCGTATGATTTCCACAGCTTTAGCCACAATCCTTAATCTCTCCTCTTCTTCATTTTTGGCTCTGTTTTCGTACCATGCTTGGTTGATTATTTTATACCCGGTGTCTCTAAAACACACTACGGGCAATTTGAATCTGTTGACCCCTGGAGTGATCAATATTCGGTCCCCATATTTCCTTTCCAACTCAGCCTTGATGGTTCGCCACTGAGGTTTCACCCCTGTTGACACCTAGTATCTCATCTTGGGAGAACTGACAATCGGTGCTTCCCTCCATGTAGTTAAAAATCTCCTCCATAGCCTCTGTGATATGACTGTCTCTAGGGATTTCAGCTTTCGGACTTGGGAAATCGATGGGCTTTACAAAAGTGTGGTAGCAGTCTTTGTTATATACTGCCCCCTCAGCAACAAGATCGTTAATGGACGCCAAGCGACCAAGAACTGCGTCACCCCAAGAATCCTTCCTCATAGAACATGCTTCCCTGATACGATACTGAATAGAAAGAGTTTCAACTGAATGTACTATTCTTCTTCTGCTCAAAGGCGTTCTGGTTTCTTCTTTTACATTATCTGCGCATAATAAACAATTAGTCATGAAGTCGAATTGCGGAGCTGAAGACCTGAGCTGAGACGGGCCTGCCTCTTCTTGAGATGTAGATGCAACACTTACATCTTTTTTAATTGTATCGGCTCGAGTGTAGTTTTTACGACGATTAGTGTGAATTAAAACGGATGTCAAGGCGCGGAAACTTTGGTGCTTATCATCGTTCCGATCTTTACTAGCTTTGATAAGGCCGAGTATTCCTTTTTGTTTCACCTCAGAAACGTCCTTACTCTCTTTAACGATATCCTTATCACACACAGGACACTTATTATTATTAGCACTCATGATGGATAATCCAATTTTTTTATTTATTTATTTATTTTATCTCAATGTACAAATTTCTCTTAATCTAAATATACAAGGCAATGAATTTAGGTACATAGTAAGAGATCACGTTGGCGACTGTACTAGTATTAACTGTGTTACAGTCGACAGCGCAACTAATGACGATTACAAAGCAAAGAACTGTTCTGGCTGCTTCCCTGCGTTACCGGGTAGGCTACCGTGCCAGAGGTTGAAATCATAAACGACAACAATAACATAAGCCCGAAGGCATGGATGATTATGGGAGTTTTAGCCAGTGAGATCTCGTTTTCTACGACAGGAAATATGGAATGAAAAGTGACGACCCGCTTCTGCTCCATTACCACTGGTAGAAAACGAGATCTCAAACTGTTACCGCCTTCACCGCTTGGAGGTACTCCTAGCTTATGTTATCAATAAAATACCTAATTTATATACTAGCTCATATTTAACATTCGGTAATGCTTGTCATATCACACTAAATGAACTCCATTTTCACTTTCTTCGGAGCACGATACTCGAACACTGGTGAAAATTTGGAAAAAGTGTATAAGACAAGTGTAGATAAAAGTTTTGACATCTCAACGGCTGCACAGATTTGGATAAAATTTAGTAAATTGATATAGTAGGAGTTGATTTAAGATATAAGATACTTTTTATCCCCAAATAACGTGAAGGAAGTAGTATACAAAAGGTAGTGTTCAATTCAAGTAGTTTTTTTTTTAATTTTCACTTTTCCGGAATGTGTAGTTCGAAAATAGGTAGGAATGTGAAAAAGTGTATAAGATAAAAGTTGTACATAATTTTATAAGCTTTCATTGCGTAGAAGACTTCTTATCTCCATGACGCACCGTTTAAAAGATATTAGCAAAAAACTGAAAAATGGGAACTTTAACCCCCTCCCCTCACCCCGACTCACCCCCTAGATGTCAGGACTTTTAGTATGTTAACTCTCTAAGCACCCTGAACAATTTTCTGAAGTAATTACTTAGGGCCTTGCTCACGCACTCTACAATCTCTTTGTTGGATGGACTAAAAGCCCTCTCTCTGGCTTTTTTATTCCGTTGACCATTTTACAAGTTACTTTTGAACATAATTATATCTAGATACCTATCTACACATATTATTCCATTATATTATACATAATTATATACAGGTACACTGATTAATTAACTGTAAATATAACTTTGTAATCCCATATAAATATATGGGATTACAAAGTTATTTATGCAGTTGATGTATTTAGAAAACTGGACCGAAATTGAAAAATATTTTAGTTCTTCCTTGATTTATACACTAAACACTAATTGTATTCTAAATTTGAAGCTTCTATGTCTGCTAGAAGTGCCTTAGACTTTTGATGATCGGTCAGTCAGTGAGTGACAAAATTAAGGAACTTTGACTCGTTATAATTCTTAAATTACTAGTTCAAATTGAATGAAATTTGAAATATACCGTGTTTATACAATGCTTGCTTGGTTACTGAAAATTCAGGCTTCTAGTTTTATCCACAAAGACTTCTTTGTGGATAAAACTAGAAGCCTATACCTATACTATACCTATAGCCTATACGGGGTCGAAAATGGCCTGAATTGCTTCGAAAAAAGTATGGTACGGCCGTGCCGCTTTTTGCTCGACTTGGCGGGGGCACTGCCGTGCCCCCAGATATACAACCGCCCGACAATCGGATACAATCATTGTGCGTACAGCTAAGGAGTGGAATTCCCTGTGGGAGTCTGTATTTCCTGATAGCTATAACCTAGGGGTCTTTAAGTCTAGAGCGAATAGGTTACTTCTAGGTAAGCGTGCTTCATCTTCGACCACATCATCATTTACCAATAGGCAATAGGCGAGATAGTGCCAAAAGGCAAGCCTATCATCAATTAAAAAAGAACCACTCTTTCCTTCATTGGATGATTGGAGCATGAGGAACTTTCGACCTCGTCCTGCTGACCTCTGTGGTTTTATTTATGGGTTATGGTAGTAAAATAAAAATACAAAATTATATAAAAAATAATTTATTACAGATCGAAAAAAAAAAATATAAAATATCTACGTTAAATGTGTTTCTTAAAATTTGGAGATCAACATTAAACACACAGAAAACATTGAAATTATTTTTCATAATCTTTGGCTTATCATAAAAAAACATGTTTTTTTTGGTGTGCAAAAGAAAACAGAATTATTTTTATTAAATAGCAACCAAAAACTATGTGTCTTATCTCAATATCGAACTATACAGTAATGCTTTTAAATAATGTGTACGTTATTGTCGATAACAAATAAGTAATAACATCTTTAGGTCTTAAAATAGTAACAATCCTGCCTAAATAATACTGAAATAATATTGCTGATGACATGAAATCAGTCATAAATTTTCGTTGAATCCTAATTTTTAGATCCCGTTTTCCAGATCCCATTCGCTATTTCCATTGAATCCCGTGTTATGACAACATGTACTTTTCAGAAGAAAAGTGATTTCTTTTATTAATCACTTAATACCGACTATTGAATGATTGAATGAATGAAAGATAGAACAAAGATGAATAGATCACTAATCAGGTCAACTTTTTAAACTAATTTCGAAGCTTTTCCTATTATACAGAGATTTCTTTTTCTTTATATTGTTGCATTAGTTTTTTCCTTTTATCTGAATATTTTGATTACTTGTAGTAAAACAATTGTTTCGTCTTCCATTAAGACTCGTTTTTTATTATTTTTTATTACCATTGCCGAAAAATTGTTGTTCAAGTTTGAGTTTGGAATATCGCGTGCAAATAGATGGGTGCATCAAATTCACAGTTTTTCCTCGGACACCATAGAAAAATACATTTTTGAACTTGGAACTAAAAACAACGATGTTTAAGTAATTATGGTTTTTATTTACTGTTAAAGTGATGACATTGATGATTGAGCTTTAGAACTTTTTGAATAACAGTCTCTTCCTTTTCATTTAATCAGCGTAACATAAACAATGAGATGAAATGCCATAGGAAAATAATAATAGAGATCGTGCTTTTTGGTACCCGTAAGACCAATGTGTGTCCGAGTTTTACCTGGACGCTTGTTGGGAAAATCCCCCGGACGCTCTCCAAACTAGGACAAATCCGGGAAACTATTAAACCAGTGAACGGATTTGTATAAATGATATGCCGTTAGATTTGTGTTGATGGCGCGAGTGTCATACATGGGATAGATTAAAATAAAACCATATCACCACAATGACAATCAGGCGCCATATTGTCAAAAATAAAAATTCAAAAATCGACAAACTATGTCAAATGGGGTATCACTAAACAGATCTTTAAAAATTATATTGAGGTTTCTTTTACCATTTTTCATTTTGAGCAACCGTTTAGGAAATATAACATTTTAAAACGGAATTAAATACTAAAAAGCTGAAAATAAAAAACTTATTTAAAAAATCTAAAAACTCAACTGAAATGGAAGAAACAAGCACATTTGCACCTGCATGTCACTTTTTAAAATAAAAATGTGCTTGTTTCTTCCATTTCAGTTGAGCAGTCGGGTTTTTTAGATTTTTTAAATAAGTTTTTTATTAGTTGTTAAGTCCATAATTTTGTTTTACGGCTGGACCGATTTGGAAAATTCTTTTTTAGTTTGAAAGGGTATACTTTCAAAGTGGTGCTATTGTCATCAAGTCAGAATCTGATGATTGGATCCTGGAGAAACCGATGGAACTTTTCAAATATATAGAGATTTGGGTATTTTTTAAAGTACATAACTTGAGGAGTTACTTTTAAAAAGCACTATTTAGTGAAGTGGAACTGATGATGAAAGACCCAGATCGCTACCGGAAGGAACTACTCTATAATAAGTATTTATATGGTTAATAAGATTACTTTAATATGGTTACTAAGCACTATAATTTGACTCCTCACAATGCATTATATGGTGAAGTGGAGCTGATGGTGAAGTACCAGGAGAACTCCTCAACAATTAATGGCCCAGCATCGGGAAAAGCAATATTTTATAAAACGTTATAAATAGTTGACATTTAGGCTTTTGTAACTAGGTAAATTACAAAACCGGCCATCTAAAAAGAGAGAAATAAAAACTTTGTGACAAATAATTAAACCGACTGCTAAATAAAACACTGCAAAGTGAAAAATAACTCTAATTTTGGAAGTTGGTGCCAAAAATGAAACTACCAAAGACACCGACTACCGAAATGAGAGTTATTTTTCACTTGATGTAAGCTTTTTTTTAATGAATTATCTTGCTGGCTGATCGATTCCTTGCGTGACCAGAGGACTGGCTCGTTCCTTTCCTGCTGCCAGCCTTCTGGGCACGTTTCCAGATGACAGCGATGTGGAGCAGTCCTTGGACGCCAAGTCTATTTTTTTTTTTTTATGTACATAGTTGATTTAGCAGTGTATATAACTGAATTAAGATTGTTTCGTTTAAAAAATCAGCTGTAAAGATAAACTCTAAAATCATTTAAAATATCAATCTATTATTTTATTTTATTTATTTTATTATGTTTGGAAAACTTACAGCTAGACAGAGAAAATAACAAGGATAATAAATACAATATGGCCAATTACAAGTTTTCACTAATAACTAGATATACAATATAATAATACAGACAGGTTAGCTGAGATACAGAGACAAAAAAATATAAATAAGTACAAATTGTTAAAAAAACTTAAATATTTTCAAAGAAATGCCTACATAGAGTCTTCTTCAACTTAGACACGCTAGTATTAAATATGTCGATATCAACCTCCTGGCAAGTCGCATTGTACACACGGCTCGACCTAACCATGTACGAGTTTTGCCTATAGTTAGTTCTTGTCGTTGGTGTGTGCAATAAACGGTTATTTAGGTATGTCATGATTATTTGTGTCTACATTTCTGTAAACATAGTTACTCTTAGAGATGTAAATTGAAAAAAAACAAGTTTTTTTTTCACAATCTTGAAAAAAAAACATGAAAAAAATCTTGGCACCGTTGTTTTTTTTTCTACATTTGGTTTTTTTTCAGAAAAAGTGAAACTCTATAACTAAAGTGGAATAAGACACTAAATTTGATTGTTTTGTTTTTATTCAAGTCAAATAATGTTTAAATCAATGGGTAACTATTATTATGAACTTTAAAAATACTTAATGTGTTACAATCATCTGTATCAGTATCAGTAGCTACGGCTACGCTTGTTTTATCAGCTTCGGAATAATGTTCTGTGTCTGTATTTGTTTCATCTGATTCTGAATCAACGACTATACTATCAGGGACTCATTCTGCTTGTGTTAATATTGTTGATGATTGTACTGATTGCACAATGTACACTATTTTCCTAGCCCTGTCATTTGTCAGTCTATTACGTTTCTTTGTATGAATGCTGCAGTCTGCACGCAAATCAACCAAAACACAAACTAAACGAGGATTAGGGAAATCCCCGTCCGTAAATGTAATTTACACTTGGTGTAGCCAATTATGTTAAGACATGTATTATTTAACAAAAAACAAATGGTATTTTCTTATTGAACAAAAAAAAAAAATATCAACTCACATACGACAAACGCCTTACCATATTTTTATTTTCCTACTCATGAAAAAAACCTACTCCAGAAAAAAAACTGTTTTTTTTCATGTTTTTTTAAACGTTTTTTTTCATCTCAGAATAAAAACCTTTTACAACTCTAGTTACTCTTGTTGTTTTTCTTTTCTTTTTGAATACAGTCTTTTTTTCATACTTGCGGGTTATCATTATTTTAATTGGATGCAGAATGTTAAGATGGAAGTCTGTCCCAACTTTCATCATATCGTCTGGTCCATTTAATGTTTGCACAACTTTATATTGGTATGCCTTGGCAGCTTCTAGCATCTCGTCACCAATAAAAGCCGCACCAATTACTTCAATTCCAAGTGTTTTAGCAATACAGGATCTGTTAAAAAAACAGTGTTTATTCATCATTCTGCTAGGAATCGAACCTGAGACTAGCTCAGCAGTCACGCTTGTGACTAGTAAACCAACGAGGCTGTGCTTTACCTACGCTTACATACGTGCGCGATGTGATAAGACTAAAATTGAGTACGGGGGAATGACCCATATGGTGCTGCACTCACACATCATTTTAAGGGTATTACATTGTCCAAATACCTTGAAGATTTATTATTAGACTTCTGTACTAATATATTATACAGTAGTACCCCGACTTACGCTACCCCGTTTTACGCGAATTCAGAGTTACGTGACTTTTCTTTTAGAGCATCGCGTGTCTCGAATCTCCAAGAGCCTCAGAAACAATCTATAATTTTGAAACAAACTTAATTTGAATAAGTTTCTTTCAAAATTATTGCTTGCTTTAGTCTCTGGTCCCAATTTAACATAATTTGCATATATGAAAAATTGGACCCCGACTTACGCCAATTCGACTTACGCGGTTATCACTCGGTCCCACCTACCGCGTAAGTCCGGGGTATCACTGTACTTTGGCACCATCTACAGCAACAATATTATCGTTACATATTAATAGAAGTCGCGCAAGGCTTTGCTCCCGTGGATTTTATTACGATGAAACATTACCTCCTTCTTTTGCCGTCAAGTAAAGTGTAACCTTCCTACTGCTTCAAGCTAATTGCATACCAAATTTCACTCGAGTCCATCGATTACTTACGAGGATTAAAGCGTTTAAACAAAAAAACTTTTCGGCATTATAACCTACAAATCAATCATATTTCAATTTAACAATTCAATCAATCAATCAATCGTCAGGCAAGGCAAGGCATCAATTTTACTGTGGAGGTCTGCTATGCGAGCGGTTAGCCCACAGAACAGATAAAAGAGGTTAGAAAGGAAATAATTCCTGATTTCTATGAGAACGCGTGTCGCCGCTTATCTCCCACTCCCACAGGTCAACTACAAGCAAGAGGCCCGTTACGTATGCGAATTACGCACACAAATAAATTACACACACTTAAAACGAGAGCTTGCTACTGATTGTAACTCACTGTTGTCCAGAATGTGTAGTCAATATAATATAATATGCTCTAATTTAGATTTGTTTTTGAACAGTTTTAACGAATTTAGAAATTTGCTCTATAAAATGTAATTACAACCATAATTATCATTTAGTATCATTTAGTAACTTTAAGCTTGATATTAACAGAACCCAACCGTCACTAATGAAGTATATTAAACAATGAATGCTGTGTACAGTAATGATTGGACCTCAGATTTATGTAATGTATGTATTTTATTATAACTGTACTAAATGCCTTAGTCTGTAGTCTGTCTCTGTACTTATTAAAATAAAATAAAATAAAATAAAATCACGGCCAATCAGGGCAAAGGACGAAACGTCAATGGTTGAAATGAGAGGATGCAATACATTGTAAATGGACTTGGTCATTGCGTTGATTAAGCGAGTACACAACGGGCAATGTATACTTTTTGTAACTTGTTGCAATAATGTTGTTAATGTTCGGAATTTCATAGTGATCAGAATATTTTTATATTTTTTACAAATAAAATTGTAATTAAATGTCATTTTCGACTTACCGATGGAAAGATATACCTCCTCGCTCTATACTTGCGGTCTAACTTTTTGTTTTACAGGTTATAATTGCACAACACGGCATTTTAAAGCAGAGCTCTGTGTTCCAAAGTATTCCGAAGCGTACTAAACGCGGTGAATGAATTAATCGGTCGAGCTATGACTTTCGTATCATATTTGTGGCGCGCTCGCCGCACCCATATTACCATTCCAACCTTTTTCATCTATTCCGTGAGTTAGCCTATCGCACTGGCTGGCATAGTTTGAAATATTTGAATTTAGATCGCAATGTTGGACATGCGAAGGAATTGTTTTAAGAAACAAGAGAGACCGCGCTGACTTATTTAAAGTTATCTGTGGACCGCGCTGGGCCGCCCGCAGAAGCAGACTTGATATTAAAATAACGTGAAAATGAAATTAGAATAATCTTCCATAAAAATGTGAACATAATATTATACAAAGTATAAAACCTATTGCGTTTATATTGAAAAATCCCGAGTGCACACACGTCCCCGTTACAGTATAGATAAAATGAAGTCCCCGACCGTGTCTGTCTGTCTGTATCACAGAAAAAAAAATTAAGTAGAAGTGCCCCTACACTCTTTCAAAACGAGAACCAGTGTCGCCAAACTCACACATTTGCAAAACCAAAATGTCAATTACACACATAAAAAACAGTGATATAATTGGCTACAAAGTTGAAACGCAACTTTAACAAATCATCTTCTTAATGCTGTCAAAAATATTGAGTCTTATTACAACGACCGAAAGTTGTTATTATTTGACATGACATAATCAATAAAGGCGTTTATCGTTTAAAAAACATAAATCGAACAATTTACATCGAGTTCAGCTACTCAACGCTAAATGGCACTGTAACCAATTTATTCTATTCGGAACGCTAAGTACTTTGAAATAGATGTCATATTTGCATGCACATGTAATGTCTTTTGCTACTCAGATAGAGATGTAGACAAATATCGATATTTTAATATCGATGTTACGTATTTTATTCGTGTGAGCCACGGAATAGAAAATACAGTGGAAGTGCCCCTCAGATATCGCACGCGTGTCAACATTAAGCACAGATGCGCGACATTAGCTTATTCGCCGTTAAATTCATGTCGCGATTGGTTGTCTCTAAAATACACGAAATATTAGAAATTATGCCTTGTTGTGCGGTTTGGACCTGCAAAAACGAAAGCAGTAAATAAAATATATCTTGTGGAGGCGTATCGTATCATCGATAAGTATTAAAGTTTGTTAATTTTAAATATATTTGATTTTAATGTCAATACCACATTTCATGACTACAATGCAAACTATAAACAACCTTATTTTCATTAACACAACGTTTAAATCTACTTGGTCGTTATCCGGAGAAACATACTAAAAATTCTAGTTACTTCGACGCTACTCAATTAGGGATGCGACATATTCGTAAAGTAGGTCTGTATCGATAATTTTTATTTATTCATTTCATAGCTGGCACCATCATTCAGAAAATTTATTTCGGACGGTTTATGTGTATAATTTATGAATGTTTAACCACACGTAACCTGCATCCGTCTGTAGTAGATACGGGTCGCTAATCACACCGCCTATTGTACACTAATTTTTATAAATAATTGTCCTGTGTTAAATTGAGGTGTACAATAAAGTATATAATAATAATTACACTAATATTATAAGTCAAAAGTTTGTGTTTGTTACTTCTTCACGCTCGAAAAGCTGAACGGATTTCAATGAAACTTGGTACCATGTCCTGGAATAGAACATGATTTTTTCCTGAGGTTCCCTTGGGATAATTTTCTACTTTCACGCGGGCGAAGCCGCTGGTAGTTAATAAATATAACATCACATAATGTAAAACCGTAACATATCAATTTCTGGATATTGACCTCATAAAAGTAAAAAAGTAATTTAAATATTTCAGTTTTCTCCAAGATCCTTTTATTAAGGAAAATGGATGTTTATTGGGTCGTCAATATTCCAAAACATAATCTATCATCAGTTAGGGGAATTTCTTACGTCTAATCATATTACCGACTTAATGAAAGCCATCACGGCAAAATATATTAATATACGCTTTCATCATCTATTAAAATTAAACATAAAACTATCAAAACGGCAATTATTAAACAAATAACTATGTATAATTTCAAGGTCAATAAATATTTTTAATACTATCTATTAACATTTCATTGAACACTAGCTTGTGCCAGCGGCTTCGCCCGCATGAAATTAATATTTTGTTATATGATTTATAGCCTATCTATAGCATTCAAGAATAATGCAGCTTTATATTAGGGAAAGAATTTTCAGAATCGGTTCAGTAGTTTCAGAGATTACACCTACATACAAACTTACAAATTTTACCTCTTTAATATTAAAATAGATTAAATTTTTTTGAAGATGATCAACCTTTTTCCATTACTGACCATTTGTATGATGTCGATAAATTATTACATTGCTCACACCACAGAAAAAAAAATTAAGTAGAAGTGCCCCTACACTCTTTCAAAACGAGAACCAGTGTCGCCAAACTCACACATTTGCAAAACCAAAATGTCAATTACACACATAAAAAACAGTGATATAATTGGCTACAAAGTTGAAACGCAACTTTAACAAATCATCTTCTTAATGCTGTCAAAAATATTGAGTCTTATTACAACGACCGAAAGTTGTTATTATTTGACATGACATAATCAATAAAGGCGTTTATCGTTTAAAAAACATAAATCGAACAATTTACATCGAGTTCAGCTACTCAACGCTAGATGGCACTGTAACCAATTTATTCTATTCGGAACGCTAAGTACTTTGAAATAGATGTCATATTTGCATGCACATGTAATGTCTTTTGCTACTCAGATAGAGATGTAGACAAATATCGATATTTTAATATCGATGTTACGTATTTTATTCGTGTGAGCAATGTAATAATTTATCGACATCATACAAATGGTCAGTAATGGAAAAAGGTTGATCATCTTCAAAAAAATTTAATCTATTTTAATATTAAAGAGGTAAAATTTGTAAGTTTGTATGTAGGTGTAATCTCTGAAACTACTGAACCGATTCTGAAAATTCTTTCCCTAATATAAAGCTGCATTATTCTTGAATGCTATAGATAGGCTATAAATCATATAACAAAATATTAATTTCATGCGGGCGAAGCCGCTGGCACAAGCTAGTGTTCAATGAAATGTTAATAGATAGTATTAAAAATATTTATTGACCTTGAAATTATACATAGTTATTTGTTTAATAATTGCCGTTTTGATAGTTTTATGTTTAATTTTAATAGATGATGAAAGCGTATATTAATATATTTTGCCGTGATGGCTTTCATTAAGTCGGTAATATGATTAGACGTAAGAAATTCCCCTAACTGATGATAGATTATGTTTTGGAATATTGACGACCCAATAAACATCCATTTTCCTTAATAAAAGGATCTTGGAGAAAACTGAAATATTTAAATTACTTTTTTACTTTTATGAGGTCAATATCCAGAAATTGATATGTTACGGTTTTACATTATGTGATGTTATATTTATTAACTACCAGCGGCTTCGCCCGCGTGAAAGTAGAAAATTATCCCAAGGGAACCTCAGGAAAAAATCATATGTTCTATTCCAGGACATGGTACCAAGTTTCATTGAAATCCGTTCAGCTTTTCGAGCGTGAAGAAGTAACAAACACAAACTTTTGACTTATAATATTAGTGTAATTATTATTATATACTTTATTGTACACCTCAATTTAACACAGGACAATTATTTATAAAAATTAGTGTACAATAGGCGGTGTGATTAGCGACCCGTATCTACTACAGACGGATGCAGGTTACGTGTGGTTAAACATTCATAAATTATACACATAAACCGTCCGAAATAAATTTTCTGAATGATGGTGCCAGCTATGAAATGAATAAATAAAAATTATCGATACAGACCTACTTTACGAATATGTCGCATCCCTAATTGAGTAGCGTCGAAGTAACTAGAATTTTTAGTATGTTTCTCCGGATAACGACCAAGTAGATTTAAACGTTGTGTTAATGAAAATAAGGTTGTTTATAGTTTGCATTGTAGTCATGAAATGTGGTATTGACATTAAAATCAAATATATTTAAAATTAACAAACTTTAATACTTATCGATGATACGATACGCCTCCACAAGATATATTTTATTTACTGCTTTCGTTTTTGCAGGTCCAAACCGCACAACAAGGCATAATTTCTAATATTTCGTGTATTTTAGAGACAACCAATCGCGACATGAATTTAACGGCGAATAAGCTAAATAGCTAATGTCGCGCATCTGTGCTTAATGTTGACACGCGTGCGATATCTGAGGGGCACTTCCACTGTATTTTCTATTCCGTGGTCTGTATCAACACGATGAACTCAACGAAAACTCACCAATAGACAGTGTGATTCCTGAGGAAGGTTGTACGAGTATAGGTGTCATTAAAGGTTTTATGTGAATTTGCTGAATGAGACCGTGGGAAGCATGGCCGGGTCGCTAGTACTACAATAAAAGGAACTAAAGCGATAAGACCACCCACACCCATTGTACACTATTTTTATTATTTGTATCCTTACGTGTATTATAAGGTGTACAATAAAGTATATTATACTATATAAAGCTAAATTACCACTCACTGACTCACTGACATAATTGTTCTCCCAGATGGTGGATGGGGAGGTGGGTATATTTTGACAGATTCGTAAACAAGTAACTCTGAAACCTACGGGAAAAGTGCCAAACCTCCCCTTTTCCCCCCCCTTCTCCCCCCTCCCTATCGTATCTCGGAAACTACGAGACCCGTATTTTTTTTTTTTACGGATTCGTATAGAGGAGGCTCGGTAAAGTAAAAGCCATTTTTCAAAGTCCCCCCCCCGCCCCCCTTCTCCCCTCCCTTTAGGCGGATCTCGGAATCTAAGAGACTTGGAACATTTTTTTTTTCAGATTCATTTAGAGGGGCAATGCTTTAGTCGAAATAATTGTGCAACCCCCCCCCCCCCATTTACCCCCCCCCCTTTTTTTGTTTTTTTTTTTTGTTTCACAAGCACGCGAGGTGCTTGCACCTCGCGCAACACGCAAATACTTGATTTAGAGGGGCAATGCTTTAGTTTTTTTCACAAGCACGCGAGGTGCTTGCACCTCGCGCAACACGCAAATACTAGTCTAAATATATATTTAGATATACTTTATTGACTGACTGACTGACATAGTGATCTATCAACGCACAGCCCAAACCACTGGACGGATCGGGCTGAAATTTGACATGCAGGTATATGTTATGACGTAAGCATCCGCTAAGAAAGGATTTTGCGAAATTCCCACGGGATCGGGATTTACATGGGAAAAACTTCCCACGCGGGCGAAGCCGCTGGCACAAGCTAGTAATAAATAAAGAACAAGTTAGACAAATGTGGCGCGTTATTGTCATGAGTTCTGCCTAATTGAATTGTTTTTTGGGAGGCTTACTTATTTTTTCTTTTTCGATATTGGTCGCAAGAGATCTGGTGAGCTTGAGGTCTCAGCGGTTTCGTTTCCTGGGTCAGGCAAAAAGTGCGGGTCAATAAGAAATTTCTAAAGCCTGCAATACATGTTGGCCGAGCGTTGTCGAGTGAAGGCCAATACCAACATGTAGACGGTATATTTGCCTTGTCTTGCTATCGCTCGGTGTCACTTGCCTAGTTGGGCGAGTGGAGGCCAGCGCCAACGTGTATAGAGCTCATTTGGTGCAACTTGTCTTTACTCGCCGTTGCTCGTGATCACTTGCCTCACTTCGGATCGCTGTCGGTTTTTATTTTATTTTATTTTATTTATTTTTATTACATGGAACAACAAACAGTTACATTATAAAAACTTACAACTAGTTTAACAAAAAATGAAGTTTTGACTATAATGGAACCCACTACGCTGTCCACAGATAAACATTAGAGTTTAGTGATAGAGAATATCTAATCGCTAGGTAGCGTGAAGTGCAACGTTTATATCAATTTGTAACAATTAGTCAAATATTTATATAAATGTAACAAACTATAATGAACATAAAAAAAAATAAGACAATTTATAAAGTACTTAGGTAGTTATACAAGATAAAATTATAAAATAGTATCTACAATATAACATCAGTTACTATCACTAATTGTGTTCAATAGAGTACAACGAATGAGTCTTTTAAACTTACTTATTGTGCAATTAAAGATATCAATTTCGACAAAGTTACTGTTGTATGTGTCAACCATACGGCGGATAGGCGAGCGCAGGCCTGAATTATTTCGACAAGCACTCAGAGCGAAAAGAGTACCTGCGCGTACCCGCCGCCTGTGAATGGTTCTAGGTACAGCATAGCAAATCATGTTATTGAGATTTGTACAGTTAAATTTGTTTCTGACAATTTTGAATAGCACTGTGGCTTCGAGGTACTTCCTTCGTGAACTAAGGGAGAGAAGGTTGTACTTTTTGAGTAGTTGTGAATACGATAGGTAGTATTTATGGCATCTATAGTGCATAGCACGCAAGAATTTGTACTGTACGATTTCAACCATTTCAGCATATTTTTTGTAGAATGGGTTCCAGACTGACACTGCATACTCTAGCTGAGAACGAACAAGGGCTTTATATAAGCACAAATATGACGAGGTCTTCTTGAAATCAAGGGTGGACCGCATAATGAAACCAAATAGACGGAAAGCTTTGCTGACTATTTTACTGATGTGCGAGTCTAGGCATAGTTTGGAATCTAGTATAACACCGAGATCACGAATTGAGTTTAATTGAGATAGGGGCACGTGGCAAAGAGTGTAGTTAAACTTAATAAGATGCTTGTTTTTGGTAAAAGTAAGGTAGCTGCACTTCGGCAAACTTAGCTTTAATTTATTACTGTGGCAGTAGTCTGTTAGTCTGTCAAGGTCTTGTTGTAGTAATATGCAATCATTTACTGTTTTGATGGATTTGTAGACCTTCAGATCATCGGCGTACAATAGAAACTTAGTGTTGCGAAAGCAGTTACCTATGTCATTAATAAATATGTTAAATAATAATGGTCCGAGGATAGAGCCTTGTGGGACGCCAGATGTAACTTCGATAATTTTTGATCTGTATCCGTTGATTACTACTCCTTGACAGCGGTTTGAAATATACGATACAAACCACCGCAGCAAATTACCGCGAATGCCATTGAAGGCGATTTTACTAAGCAGCAGCTCGTGGTCCACCTTGTCAAAGGCCTTGCAAAAATCTGTATATACAGCGTCTACCTGCACGCCATTATCAAAACTATCAAATAAGAAACTAGAGAAGGACAAAAGGTTTGTAGTGGTAGATCGCTGTTTAACGAAGCCATGTTGTTGTTGTATAATGACGTTGTGTAATGAGGGATATATTTCATTATGGACGAGTCTCTCAAAGACCTTTGACAAAGTGGAGAGAATCGAGATTGGACGGTAATTCTCCACATTACCCTTCGAACCACTTTTGTGTACAGGTGTGATGTTAGTGTGTTAGTTTTGGTCACAAATCAAAGGCGCTCGCCTGCGCTCGGCCAACGTGTGGGCAGCTCTACAGACCCTCTTCTACATTGGTCATCTACATTGGCGTTCGACGAACTTGTCGATCGTGTGGACGTTATTTCTTGCCTTGTACCTATTTGCCTGCGCTCGCGTTGGCCTATGCTCGGCCAACATGTATTGCAGGCTTTATTGGTATTCCGGAGTTTGGAAGTTGGCGCTGTGGCATCCTCGTGACTCGGAAATTAGGTTAAGTCGTTGGTCTCTGCCGTCATTTGGACATATTTGACATTCATTAGTAGTGCATCCGATTAGACAGAAAGTCGAACCCAATATAGGTGGGGAAAGGCTATAATTAACTACCTATGTTTGTAACTCACTCGAGTGACTGTGTTCTGCACAGGGAACGTGTTAATTAAAATTTCATATTATTTAGAGTTGTTTTACCTCATTCTGACCATCTCAATAGGAATGCCAATGCCCTTGTATTCAGGCAATACAAATACACGAATCGAAGTTAGGTAATTGCATAATGAGGGCGTTGACTCGTAGCAAATTCGCCTCTCGACCATTTTCACATACTTAATGAAGTTTGCGAAAGCAGTACCATGATCCTGAAAAATAAATAGAAGGTTTATTGTAGGGGTAAGAAGTCATGTTCATAGAAGCTACCTCGGTGGTGTATAGTCGTTGACGCGTTTGCTGAGCATATGGCCTCGGGTTCGATTCACGGGCCAGGCAAAAAGAAAAGAAAGAAAGAAAGAAAATTGCGTTTATTGGCACATAAAATTAAGAAATACACATTATATACAACATTAAAAATAAAAAAACAATATTGTGCCAAAAGGGCCTCAGCTCAGCATAATGTCAGGTGGCAACCCTAAGTATTACCAACTAACGCTGGTTTTCAGCTGCAGCCCACGGATGCCACACGCTCGAATGTGCAATACACACGCGTAAACGTTCCAGTCAAAAGTTAAAGAGATATAACTGAATTATGCCGTAATAATATACATAATAATTTGGAATATGTCTCATTAAAGAAATTGAAAAAGTAAATAAAAATGAATAATTAAAATAAATAAAATGGAATAATTAAATACGTAAATGATTTGCATGTTTCACAACACGGAGAAAATAGAAGTGCAAAAAGTGAAGTGAAAAAGTGCAAATGGGTTTTTGTACAAGAAATTTTCCAGTAGTAGAAGTTGGTGGTGTGATGCCCATACGTGCCGCGAAAAGCAGGTTAACGATTGGGGTATCGTGTTACCCAGCTACTGTTGTGGAGGTCAGATAGGCAGACCCTACATGTAAAACACTATAGTACTCAGCTGCAGGGCCGGATTAACCATTAGGCGGAGTAGGCAACTGTCTAGGGGCCCCGCATCAACTAGGGGCCCAGGCCCAGTGCACGCTACAAGAAAACATGTTTCTTCGAACGAGAATTTGATGTGCGTGTGGACTTAGGGACCTCAGTCTCACTGTTATTTCACAAAATTCAAATCGTTAGATTTAGTAGTAGAATTAAAACAATTTTAGAACAAATCTGGGAATAATGTAAATGTGCGTTTCCTCAGTTCACACACGATTTGGTCAGTCAAAGTAAGAAAAGAGACCCCGAGAATGCCATTGCCTTAGGGCCTCTGACAGGGTTAATCCGGCTCTGCTCAGCTGTGTCCGGTCATACTGGAATACAACCCCAACGTAGTTACAAAATGGCTAAGGAAAGGGAGAAATGAAATGAAGGGAAGCGAAGGAAAAGGGTAGATCTAGATATAAAGATACTTATACATTGATATATTGTAAGGTGTACAATAAAGTATACAGGGTTAATTGTAAAACACCGAAAACCTCTCGGGACTATGTTACTAACATCATAATCAACAACTCCGTAACATTTAGGGCGTTCAATTTAAATATTTTTATTTTTGTATGAAAATCTGGTGAACTAAAATATGACGAATTTTTAAAAGTCATAGAACAAAAGTTGTTGATTATGATGTTAGTAACATAGTCCCGAGAGGTTTCCGGTGTTTTACAATTAACCCTGTATAATAAATAAATTAATACTTACGTTTACTGTTACCATCGGGAAATTATCATTTATGTTTCGAATATACACACAATCAACTGCAACCAATGTGTTACTGTGACGCGTGAAGCATCCAAATGCGATGTTCTGATCAAGGTACGTCTTAATCCACTTCTTTAGAAAGGTCATTGAAACTTCATCAAAGTCTGAAAATAGAAATTTTTAAGTTAGTTTTAAGATTTCTTTTGTCATGTCAGGATTTACGCGCAGGAAATATCGACTACAGTACGGCCGTTCTAACTTGGCGAGTGTGAAGTTAGGCTCTGCGAACTTTAGCGCTTGTGCACTTGTACAAAAATAAAGGTTTAAAAAAAATAAATACTAATAACAGTTGTTAACAGGAATAACAACTGCTAATTGCATTTATTTTTTTAAAACCTTTATTTTTGTACGAGTGCACAAGCGTTAAAGTTCGCAGAGCCTAACTTCACACTCGCCAAGTTAGAACGCCCGCAATGTACAAGGCGAAAGTAACGCTCCGGGATCGTGCGCCGATCTCCCTGGAAGTAGCTTTGCCATTAGGCGTTCGGATAAAGCCGGACATAGTTAGGCTTTCTAAATACACGGCATCAGCTTTTTTGTGGATTTTTACCCTAAAGATTAATGATATATTATCAAAAAGCCAGGGTTTCATACACAATTTTTTTCGTATGAATACTAGGTACGGCACAGAATGCTTAACAATTTAATGTGCCCAGCCTTTTCACGCCTAACGCCACAATGTCCCGCCGAACTGGCTAAATTTTGCGCTTATTAGGTTTTACGACCTGTAGTGTTATTCTGTAAGACCTCATTCTTAACTTCGAATCTGAATCCGCTGTGAGTTTATTGATTGGCATTCTAAAACTCGGTTGTTAATTCGAATTTACACTAGCGCTACCCTTGCGAGCGTGTCAGCGAGTTGAACTAAAGATTTTGACAGATAAAGTATGAGATAACGTGAGAAGTGGCATTCGGTAAGGTAATTCCTCTGTCACTTCGACGCTGTTTACAGAATGCAAAATCAAGGTCACTTTGAACCATAAGCGAAGTGACAGTGAATAGCTATGTGAGATGCGAGTTGTTGTTCGAATTTTACAGAATCGACGTACTGAATCCGCTGTGAGTTTATTGATTGGCATTCTAAAACTCGGTTGTTAATTCGAATTTACACTAGCGCTACCCTTGCGAGCGTGTCAGCGAGTTGAACTAAAGATTTTGACAGATAAAGTATGAGATAACGTGAGAAGTGGCATTCGGTAAGGTAATTCCTCCGTCACTTCGACGCTGTTTACAGAATGCAAAATCAAGGTCACTTTGAACCATAAGCGAAGTGACAGTGAATAGCTATGTGAGATACGAGTTGTTGTTCGAATTTTACAGAATCGACATACTGGCAACTCAGGTAGGGTTGCCAAGGTTGTGAAGGAAGGCATCCCTAATGTATGGAAATGGTAGACGATAGATTCTGATATTTCCAATGTATTATAGATAAGGTGGATCGAGAGGTGGGTATCGTTGGATAGGTCATTAAAAAATAATGGGATTTTCGATCCAGTGATTGGTTCTCACTTTAAAGCACAAATTTTCGCTACAGTCAAGTGGCCCCCCAGTACCAACTAAGTGGTTGTAGGTAGGATTTTAAAAGTCAATGCTGTAGTAGTAGTAGTACCTACATCTAACGAAGTTAAAAGGAAAACTATGAGACCTAAATAAGCTTCACAAAGCTGCGAGAATTAGGTAGACGACCAACTGTATTCTATTCGCTTTCGGACTAATTACATTGAAAATTATTTAGATCAAGATCTTATTTGTGTAAAACAGAGTAGTTAATATTAGTTTATTTTGAACTATGTTACATTTTTTTTTATTGATAATAGGCTCGCGTTTGACCACCATCTCACCTGATGGTAAGTGATGATGTGGTCGAAGATGGAGCACGCTTACCCAAAAGTAACCTATTCACTCTTGACTTAAAGACCCCTAGGTTATAGCTATCGGGAAACACAGACTCCGGCAGAGAATTCCACCCCTTAGCCGTACGCACAATGAAGGTATTCCCGAAACGTTTAGCGCGTATAAGTGGGATGTCCACCATGTAACGATGGCGCATCGCCGTTTGTCTTGTAGTCCGATGATGGAACGGGCTTGGCGGAATTAGATTGTATAATTCCATCGCACACTCCCCGAAATGTAACCGATAGAAAACCGATAGACTAGCAACTCGTCGTCGATGTTCAAGGCTCTGGAGCCTTGACTCGACCAGTGTATCGTTGCCAATGAGTCGTTTGGCCCGTTTCTCAATAGACTCAAGCGCATCCAGCTGGTACTTAGCAGATCCATCCCATAGATGAGAGCAGTACTACATACACGACCGAACCTGGGCTTGATAGAGATTGCTAGGTGGCGTTATCAGCTTTTTTATTAATGTAGATAAAATCCACATTACTAAAAATCTTGTTAACCCTTCCAAGTAAGCTAAAGGAGATCGGGCGGGTGTGGCCCAAGTGGCGCCGGAGCATGACGTTTATTTTATTTGAAAGTTACTTAGCTAAGCTTACTTTTTTTGTACGTGGACAAAAATCTATCCTGGGAGAAAAAAGTTATAGTGTCTATAAAAAAACACGCATTTATAGAGCTATTTTTAAACTATTTATTCAATTAATTCTAGTTATTTTAACTTAATATGTAATGTTTGCTATTATCTAACATTTATGATGACTCATACACGTGGTATCTACTACGTCAACGTCAGAAATATATAATTACTCCATTGTCGTATGGACTTTGGTTTAAGTGGCGTTTGAAAACGAGGCTAAGTTATGATGTTACATATATCGAAATCGGATAAGCCGTTTCTGAAAAATCAACTAAAGTCTAAAAAAATATTTACGTTGATGATCTTTTCGTTTATTCTGCGTTGCTATTGCGTTTTTTGTTCGCGCATAACTCCGTCATTTACGAACCGATTTGGAAAATTCACTGACCCACTAAAAAGCACGAAAATAAAAACTTTTTTTCCAAAAATTAAACCGACTTCCATATCAATACACTACAAAGCCAAAAATAATTTTAATTTCGGAAGGCGGTGTGAAAAAAAAAGAAAATACAAAACCAATAACACCAACTACCAAATTTAAAATTATTTTTGGCTTTGTAGTGTTTTGATATGGAAGTCGGTTTTATTTTTTGCAAAAAAGTTTTTTTAAGTCCTCATTTAATTCTGTTAAGCCGGGTCCGCTGCGCCAATTTTCTAACAAAACATATTATCAAAACATGTTAGCAAAACATGTTAGTAAAAATGCCCGTCCGCTGCGCCTATTGTTGTAATGTTTTTGTTTAGTTTTAGATGTTCAGAAAGTGATTATCAAGAGCTGTTATCATTAATTTTACCAGATATAGAGAAGAAAACAACTTGGAGGAACGATGTGATTCCTCCTGACATGAGATTAGGTGTGGCAATTCTGTCTCTGAGATTAAAAAAATTAATAGTTTAAAAAACCAAAACACGCTTTTAGGACTAATGTGATGAGCAGATATTAGAAATGTTTACTAGTAGGCAGTCCAAGGTTCCATCAGCCACCTTCCAATTCCATCGTCAGACCAGCTGGTACCATAATATTCTATTGTCGTCTTATCTACATATATTTGCCAAGTTTCATGATGATACAACAATTAGAAGTACGTTTAATTCAGATTCTTAGATTTTATTGCATATTTAGTTCGTTACAGATCGACCTAATAATAAATCTATGGATTACGCGGTAATTCAAAAAGGTTAAGAAAACCGATAACAGGTTTTCTTTAGGTTTATTATAACCTTGAAACCTGATCGTGTTCAAAGTCCATTACGTGGCCTTTCTCACAAGTGCAAACTCGACTATGATACGATATTCCATCATGGAATGCCAGTGCCTATCTTCCGGCTTCATCATCAGACCTTGAAACCTAATCGTGATCAAAGTTCATTACAAGACCTTTCTAAGAAATCCAAAACAGCTATGATACGATTTTCCATCATGAAGTTCCAGTTCATATCTTCCAGCTCCATCATCAGATCAGTTCGACAGTACCATATTATTGTATTGTCATCAGAACTACATACAGCTGCCAATTTTCATTACGCTACGACCCTTAGAAGATGGTTAAATTAGTTACCTTAGATTTCATTACATAGTTAGTTACATACAGGTCGACCTAATAAAAGCGTGTTAAAAATAGGGATAGTGAGCGCGAACACAAAATGCGGCACTTTCCCCCTCCCCGCAGGCGAACGCGGGGGATGTTATCTATTCGTCTCGGCAAACATGTTATTGTGTTTTTGCTAACAAAACTGTTAGGCCACGCCTATATTCTGTTAGCAAACAATGTTATACTGTTTGCAAACACGAAAACACGTCGCAGCGGACCCGGCTTTATGTAGTAGGTACAATAAAGAGTATATCTATCTATCTGAACCCAACATAGTTGGCAAAGACTATGCAGGTGATGATAATGTGCTCGACGGATGAATTAAAATCATATTTTAGAAATCCACAACTCACCGAGTGCACTAAATGGATCATCTCTAAGAAGTTCATCCACTATCAGACAACCAGCCTGACATTTTTCCTCTTCAGACCAGAAACCTCTGATTGAAAATCTGTAAAAAACAAACAAACTTACAAGTAACGATAAGTACCCAGCTGTCTCCGTCGATAGTTTAGGTTGGAAACCAAACTGCGCATCGTGCAAGCAAAGATATTTTTTCAAGCACGAATCAATCATACTATTTATAACATTTACAGCGGTATTCGCAAGAGAGATTGGCCGATAGTTGGCTTTATCGGATATATCTCCAGTTCTGTTTTTAATTATCGGCACAACAATTGTTTCCATAAGATCCGCTGGTAGGTATGCAGGGCTGGGCAAAATACATGCTTTGCTTTAATTGAAATACAAATTACAAAATACTGTATAGCAAGTAATTAAAATACGAAATACAAAATATCTTTAAGTAAGGTATTTGAAATATAAAATACAAAATACAGTATTTTAGCTATTTTTAATTGAAATACAAATTACAAAATAAGTAATCTAGACCAGGGGTCCGAGTCTGCTATTACAATAGTGTCGGAATGGTGGATCATTGATTTTTAGGGTTCCGTAGCCGAATGGCAAAAAACTGAACCCTTATAGTTTCGTCATGTTTGTCTATCTGTCTGTCTGTCTGTCCGTTCGTCGGTCCGTATGTCACAGTCACAGTCATTTTATTCCGAAACTATTAGGACTATACATGTGAAACTTGGTAGGTAGATGTATTTATTTATTTATTTTATTATTTATGTACACACAGTAAAATACACTAGGATAAGCATAATTATAATATTTGAGTACAAAGGTACAGCTTATTTCTTAAGAAATTTATTCCAGCAGACCTGCGAAAGGAGAAGTGAAAAAGAAATGTAGACAATAGTGTGTGAGAACAAGAAGAGAAATAAATATGAATATGTGAAGTCTAAAACTAAAATATTAAATATACCTACACATACTTATAATGCAATGAAAATAACATATACTTAAATAAATACATAATTTTAGAATATATAAACATATAATATAAATATATACATAAATAATTAACACAGTTAAGAGGAAAGGTAATGCTCTTTTAATCGACATTGTTTTTAAATCACGAATGCTAGGCGGAAGTGAGTTCCACAATCTTACAGCATGGACAGAGAAGGAATAAGAGTAGTAGCTAGTTTTATGAGGATGAGATTTAAGGAGGGATCTAAGGTGTGATCTACACGGTACGTCGCTAGAACGAGTGTAAGAAAAACGCTCACGCAGGTAGGAAGGATAAGACGGGTTGTGTAAAATGTTGAAGAGGAGATACAAAATCCTAGTGTTCCTGCGAAGACGGATTGGGAGCCACGTAAGTTCTTTGCGAAGGTGAGAAGCATGGTCATACTTTCGAAGACCGAGAACAAAGCGAATGCACAGATTTTGCAAGCGCTCAAGCTTGTTTAATAGCTCCTCAGTAGCATCCAAGTAGCAGGCATCGGCATAATCTATAATCGGCTGAATAAGTGTTTATGCCAAAGAAACTTTAGTCTTCAAGGGCAGAAGACTTTGAAGGCATTTCAGCCAATGAAAGGAGAAATTTACCTTTCGGCTGACCTCATTGAGCACGCCACGAGAGATTGGAGTCAATAACTACACCCAGATCTTTAGCGGTTTCGGTATAGTCAATGCGAACACCATAGAGATATAAAGGCATCAGAGATGCAACAACAGCCGCACTGCGAACGAATCTGCTGCCAATGATTATGGCCTGGGATTTAGTTGGGTTAATTTGCAAACCAAATGACTTAGCCCAAACGCTGATGCATGCCAGGTCATGATTCATTGCAGCAATTGCAGAACCCGCGTCAGCTACAGTAAAATGTCGGTAAAGCTGCAAGTCACCTGCGTAGAGATGAAAACTAGAAGAGATTACTCTGGTAACAAAGTTTATGAAAATTGAAAAAAAAAAGAGGAGAGAGAACGCTACCCCGAGGAACACCCTCAGTGAGGCTACACCAATCAGAGAAGGACTCCTCCAGGCGAACACACTGAGAGCGTCCCCGAAGATAAGAACCGAACCAGGCTAAAGTAGAAGGAGAGAAATTGATAGATTTGAGGATACCTAGTAAAATGTCAAAATCCACTGAGTTGAATGCGCTACTGAAGTCCAGCAATACAAGAACTGTAAGGGACTTATTCTCCATTGCCCAGCGGATGTCATCAGTCACTTTTAAAAGCGCGGTTACAGTACTGTGACCCGAAAATCGGATTGAAAAGGGGATATTATCGAGTTTGACGCCAAGAAAAATGATAATTGTCTATGAACTATGTGCTCAAAAACTGAAAGGAGCAAGAGGAAAATGAGTGGTTGAAGATGTGAGTGAGAACAGGAAGTAACGAGGAAAGGATAAGAGTTATCATTCTTGAACACAACTTATCATTACCGACTGCTGAAGAAGTAATCGCAAGAATAGACTTCTTAACGTCATCCTCAGTAACATCGCTAAGCTTAAAGAGAGGACAAGGTGGTAACGGCAACCTAGAAAGACTATCTAGTGTCGCGGCTTTAACAGACGGATCAAGAGAAAAGGGAAGGAAAAAGAAATGCTTATTTAGATCATTGAGGTTGACATCCTTACACTGGTTGGTAGGTGACTTACCTATGCCTACAGATTTGAGAAATTTCCATACATCGGAAGAACTGCGATTATTAAGTTGATCGTGAAAATAGCGTCTCTTAGCATCTTGACACAGATGACTGCAGCGATTATGTAATGATTTGTAATAAGAGAGATACAGCTCTGAAGCTCTACGCTTATATCTGCTCTTAGCCTTATCCCTGCGAGCCATAATCTCTTTAATTTGTTGCGTTATCCATGGTGCAGGGTTATGTCTAACTTTGACACGTCTGATAGGGGCATGCCGATCATATAAGTCGAGAATGGTTGCATTAAAACAATTTTTAAGCATTAAAACGATTTTAAGAAAAAAAAATAAAAAAAATATTTAAAATAAAGGGGGCTCCGCATACATGAAAATAAAAATGATATAGGGGTTTCTAAAACCACTTTTTCATAAAGTCAATCGTTTAAAAGATATAAGCTTACAAAGTGGTAAAATGTATCCCCCCCCCCCCTCTAACTTATATAATAATGAAGAGAAAAATCTAAAAAAAATATACACACATCAAAAGTGTCTAGGGATCAAGCATTTTTATGCGGATTTCTTGAGATTGAGATGTGGCTTTGTAATAAATTTATGATTTTATAAATTTATATGGATCCTTTTTGGTGCATTTCATAATTTGAAACAGGAACTGTTAATCAAATTCGAGTAAAAGATGAAAATCAGCTGTCAATATTTTCCCTATAAAAACATACAACGCATTGAAGACATTATTAGTGCTACTGTTTCCCTACTACTGATTAAAACCAACGTTATTATGGAGCGGCGACGTCATTTAAGCAGGGAAGAAATGCTCAGAGCCGTGGGAATGATAGAAGCTGGTTCCCGGCAACGTACTGTGGCTTTAGCTCTGAATACAAGTCAGAGTGTTATCAGTCGACTTTGGACACGTTACCGAAGCACTGGTACCGTGGCTGAGCGCCATGGAGGACGGTATCGCTGCACCACACGGAGACAAGACCGATACATTCAAATCTTAACTCGAAGAGCTCCAACAATAACCGCCATGATGTTAGCCGTGAGGCTTCATCACTCTTCAGGGAACTTAATTAGCGACCAAACAGTCAGAAACCGCTTGCATGAAGTGAACCTTCTTTCCCGAAGACCGCTACGGGTACCACCTATAGCAATGCACAATCGTAGGATTCGATATCAATGGGCTCTTGAACACAGAAATTGGGCAGAAGAACAATGGCATTTCGTGTGCTTTTCTGATGAGTCTCGTTTTGGTATGAGACCGGATACAGGACGTATACGACACTGGAGAACCCCTGGACGCCAACAGCGATTAAAATCCTGCCAGGAAGTCCATCCTTATAGTGGTGGAACCATCATGGTATGGGCGGGTATTTGGATCGGCGGAAGAACTGAGTTGATTTGGATCAGAGGCAACCTCAACGCTCAAATTTATGCTGAGACGATTGTATCTGACGTCATCGTTCCTCTACAAGTGCAAATCGGTCCCTTATTTCAGTTAATGCATGATAATGCACGACCGCACACCGCAAGAGTTGTAAGACAGACTCTCGCCGCAGCTAACATCAATGTCCTGCTCTGGCCTGCTCAGTCGCCAGACTTGAACCCGATTGAGCATGCATGGGATATGCTACAGAGAAGAGCTCTGCCGAATATGGAGGGTATCCAGTCGCAAGAAGACCTTTTTTTGTTGTTGCAACGAACATGGGCGGCCATTCCACAGCGTGATTTGGATGAACTCATTTTGAGTATGCCAAACCGATGTTCTTGTGTTGTTAGTGTTCGCGGTAGAAACACGGATTATTAATTGTTTAAGTTACCCAATAAAATTTTAAAGAAAACTGTTATTTCAGTCTTTTTTTCGAACTTTAATGTTAGTGGTTCAAATGTCAAAAATCCCTTTATTAGGAAAATGGCAAATTTCTTTATTAATGCAAAGGTGACTTGGTTTATCGTTACTGTGACAAACGAAAACACTTTATTTAATGAATCCTTAAAGAAAATTTTAATTAATATCAATCAGGAGAAAAGTTATTGCAAAAATATATGTTGATCCCTAGACACTTTTGATGTGTGTATGTCTGTAGAACTTAATGTAAACTTTCAACCAAAATTGGTTTGAACGAGATCGGGTCAGCAATTTTTGAGATACAGCATATTTTCTAAAACCGCAAATATAACTTTGTTATTCATAAAACACTATGAATAATAAAGTTATTTGGCGTAGTTGTAAAAAATGTAAATAAGCTAGTTTTAAGAAATTTGTTAGGTTTTTTTTTCGTTAAATAAATATACGTATTATATTATATTATTATAGTTACAACGGAACCCTTCATGGGCAATTCTGACTCGCACTTGGCCAATTTTTTATTTGTAGATTTTGACAAGTTTGGTACATAATCTATTATTATAACGTTCAACCACTGACACTCCATTGAAAGAAATGGCTTAGAATGGTAATCTCGTACACAATGACAAATGAATGACTGACTTACGCGGTAATCTGCTAAAATTTTTACAGTTCCAACTGAATTTTGGTCAATTAGCACCATTTTGTATTGTAATAAATATAGGCTTCTCTATTAAAGATAATTTAAAACACATAAATCAAAACACCGGCCGCTAAAAAAGAAAACAGATAAAACGCCAGTAAGCAGTAATGTCACATTTGACTTTGACAGCTAAAATATTATTGAATTGTATAGTTTTACTACAGGTTTTATAATAATGGCAATACAACTATGTCAATTTATAACACAATTCTACTAGAAGACCATTATGAATTTAACAGATTACGAACTTTTAGCAAAATTAAAATGCCATTGATCGACAATTAAGAAATAAATTATAGACTATGGTGGCACTATTGCAATAGCAGACTTAGCAGCACGGGCTGAAAAGTAGAGGAAAACAACATTAATTAATCAGTAAAACCAGAGTTTCCTTTCATGAACACTAACTTTTAAAATGTACTGTCAGACAAACAGCCTCTTGTTGGAGAATGAATAAAACCTGCTAAAAAAACAATCTTTCTACAGGTCCTGATGAGCACAAACTTGTGTTAAATTGTTTGAACACGTTCGTTCTACAAAGAACATAAGCTTTATTTATTCCGTGTTTGGAAAAAACTAAAACAAACCGTTATGACTTGACAAATTGACATCTTAGCTTGACATTGACAATTTGACGTAAGTCCAATTTTTGCGTTTTGTGGCTGCTTTACCATCATTACACTCTCGCCACTCGCGGTCTCGCCTCGCACTCACACTCACGATCGCTAAATGAATGAACGTTAAATGTATTTTAATGTTAAAATGTATTTTGAAGCCTCAAGTATTTGAAATACAAATTACAAAATACCTCGGCGTCAGGTATTTGAAATACGAATTACAAATTACATTTCAAAGAAGTAATTGAAATACAAATACCAAATACGTATTTGTATTTCAATTACGTATTTTAATTACAAGTAATTCAAATGAAAATTCAGTGACTGGGCCACCACTGGTATTTATAAAAGTAGAAATCGGCTTTATGAACTCTATGAGGAGCGGACTTACACTAACTCGGTAGAATTTAATTTATATGTTAAGAACTACTCTAAATTATTTAAAAAAGTCTGTTATATTGCCAAGTCTCGCTACTTGAGTTCTAAAATTAAAAATAGTAGTAATGTAATTAAAACGACTTGGGATATTATAAAAAGCGAAACGGGAAGGTCTTGCAACCGAAATATTGATTACACCCTCACTATTGATGATAATATAATAACATTAGATTCGCAAGTCGCCACAGAATTTGAAAATTTTTTCACTGACATTCCCGTATCGACAACCAAGTCGCTAAAATCATCTCCCATTGCTGCAGAAACATTACTTAAAAAAAATGTGCCAGTTTGTAGTTCAGAGTTTAAATTCCAACATGTTACTTCTAATGACATCATCAAAACTTTTAATTCTTTGAATATTAAAAAGACTGCAGACCTGTGGGGTAATTCTGTTGAAGTTACTAAGTCAATTATACACATTATTGCTCCTACATTAGCTGTTATATTTAATAATTGTATTGATTGCGGTGAGTTTCCTGATCTAATGAAATATAGTAAAATAATCCCACTATTTAAATCGGGTAGTACATCTGACCCTACTAATTATAGACCTATTTCTGTACTGCCCACTTTCAGTAAAATTTTTGAGAAAATTATTTTAATGCAGATGCAAAGATATTTTAATAAACACAAATTGCTACATAATAAACAATTTGGTTTTACAAAGGGTCGTTCAACAACTGATGCCGGTGTTGAACTTTTAGGACACATTTATAATGCATGGGAAGATAAATGCGATGCGTTGGGCATTTTTTGCGATTTGTCTAAGGCGTTTGACTGTGTTCCCCATGAGACATTAATCAGGAAACTGCACCACTACGGATTCCGGGACTCCTCTCTGAATCTTTTAACCTCATACTTGAGTGAAAGGATTCAGAGAGTCGATGTGAACGGCAAAAGATCGCCGGGATCTGTGGTCAAGATGGGGGTCCCCCAAGGCTCAATTTTAGGTCCCTTTTTGTTTCTTATTTATATAAATGATTTGCCGTACCTGATCAAAAATCATGACATAGTGTTATTCGCTGACGATACTTCTCTTTTATTTAAAATTAAACGTCAACAGCAGGTTACTGAAGAAGTAAACAGAGCCCTTGCGACTGTAGTTAGCTGGTTTAATGTTAATAATCTTCTTCTTAATGAGAAAAAAACCAAATGCCTAAAATTTACGTTACCTCATGTTAGACAAGTGAATACTAGTGTATCAATAAAGGGCGAAATATTGAAACCCGAAGATACCACAGTATTCTTGGGCATAACTTTGGATGCGAAGCTTCAGTGGGGCCCCCATATAGATAAATTGTCAAAAAAGTTAAGTTCTGCAGCATATGCCGTTAGAAAAATACGTGGATTAACTGATATCGAAACAGCACGTTTAGTCTACTTTAGTTACTTTCACAGTGTGATGTCATACGGCATTTTACTTTGGGGAAATGCTGCCGACATTCACACAATATTTGTATTACAAAAAAGGGCCATTCGTGCAATTTATAAATTAAGTCCTAAGCACTCCTTAAGAGACAAATTTAAAGAGATTAATATTATGACTGTGCCATCTCAGTATATTTATGAGAATCTCTTGTATGCACACAAAAATATTAATCTGTTTAAAAAATACAGTGATATTCATAGTGTAAATACAAGGAACAAAGACAAATATGTCATTCCTAAAACAAGGTTGAAAAAAATAGGTGGTTCGTTTAGATGCCAATGTATACGTTTTTATAATAAAATTCCTAGCCATATTCAAGAACTAAGTATTCATAAATTCAAATTGTTTATAAAACGTAAGCTATGTCAGAAAGCTTTTTACAGTGTTAAAGATTATATTGAGGACAAGAAGGCTTGGGAATGAGATGCTCCAGTGATATACGTGTGCCTTTTTTATTTCTTTTTAAAATTATGATTGATGATTTATTTTTGATTAATTAAAATTTTGCTTTCTCAAGTATTGTATATACCTATTAATTTTTGTTTTTGTTTGTTGTTTTTTTTTTATATTGTTGTTTTTTTTTTATATATATATAATTATTTCATTATTGTAAATGTGAGGACGATGTAGGTTATTCTTTCTTCATTGTTTTTGCTTTCACTATAATTTATTTAATGATGTCAAGCAGTTTGAGTACTTGTGTGGCCTACCCAAAGGTCCTTACTTTGGTATTGTTCGTCAAATTGTTGAGCTCCTTAAGTTCTAAGTTGAGCTACACGATAACTGACAAATGCTTGCACTGTCTGGACAGGTCCGCTCAAATTTGCGTGGTTATTTCCTCAAAAGAATACCACAGACATGAACCTACATGCTTCTCATATACAAATACAAATTGTCTGGACTTTAAAAGAGACTATGACCTCTGAGTTTGTTTCGGTGTTTCTTCTCAGAGTAGTCAGTTAGGAAATACCGGCCTCATCTAGCTAAACTTAACACGCAAAAAAACATGACGTGTAAAAGTGTTATTTATAACCAATTTACAAAATAAATATTTCATTTCATTTCAATACTGCCCAACCCTGTAGGTATGAGTGATTCATGCACATTGTGTAAAATAGCGACAGTACCCCCGGCAATCGTATTCCTACGTTTTTAAAATGCTTGATACTGAGTCCATCGTACCCGGGAGATTTACCTGTACCCAGTGTCTCCATTTATGTAAATCGAGAGTTACCGTGTTGCTAGGGTAAAAAATACGGTGTTTCTAGACAAAATTACGGTGAATTTACTAAAAGTGTACCGTGTAAATTACCGTGTAATTTTTCCAAGGAAAAAAAGCAACGTTATTTTGAAATAAATCAAAACACTATTTGCTTTTAAATAATTAACAAAAAAATAATAATAATAACATGTGTTTTACGTCATTCATCCATATCACTTACAAATTTCGATCCTTCTAGTATTGAAATAAGTTTGAGAATAGATTGCCAACGCTTGTTCGTAGAGATAGACTTTTAGATATTGTGGGATTCCCCTCGGACTCCCGGCAGTGTTGCCTTTACAAAATTCTATTAATTTGACTGACGTGTAATTCGTTGTAGGACTTTTAGGTAGTCAGACACGATGAAATATATACAACAAAGTAATTCATAATGGTAATACGGTGATTTATGACACGGTAATAGATTATTACCTTGACGGTAGATAACGGCTTGATTACGGTGCATTTACGGTAATTACCGTGTATATGGAGACACTGCCTGTACCTACTCATTGTACTCATATTTTAAAAGCTACATCTGGGCTGCAAACAGGCTCTGGAACTCGACCCCAACATATTTGGAAAAAAGCTGAGCAGATGATATTATGCATTTGAATAGAATAACTTACTCTAATTATGTCAGAATTTCGACCACTTGACGTCCTCCTTAATATAAGTGGAATGGAATAGAAGCTATACACGAGAATATTTGATGCGTGAGCTGCCTGTACGCATGCGATATCATAGAGGCCGACGGCAAATGCGGCGAGTCTGCTGTATACAATAATACTCCGACTTAATGCTACCCCGTTTTACGCGAATTCAGAGATATGGGGTTTTCTTTTTGATCACCGCGCTCATCGGCGTGTGGCATTATTTTACGTACGCAGTGCACATTATTGATTTATCTTTAATTATGTCATTCAAAAGACCAAAATAGATCCATTTGAACCTAACTAGACACGAAAATCACTGTTTTTGGAGTGTAAACTACAAAAACCTTATACGTATTTATAAGTAAAGTTGAACCCCGACTTACGTGAATTCGACTTACACGGCTATCTCTTGGGTCGCGTAAGTCCGGTATCGCGTAAGTACTGTATCTACATACCTATCGGCCAGCTTCAGGGAATAGAATCGCGCTATAAATTAATTAACAAATTCTGCGCATTTAGTAGGGTGCGTTTAATTTGAATAGCAGTCGCATTATCAATAAAAAACATAGTATTTGTTGTTATAGCGGCAACAGAAACACATCATCTGTGAAAATGTCAACTGTCTAGCTATCACGGTTCATGAATCATGATACAGCACAGACAGCGGAGCCTTAGTAATAGGGTTCCATTTTTCCCATTTTGGTACGGAACCCTAAAAAAGGCGGTAAGGGGCATTGCGTTGTACTGTAGTACGCCTGTATACACTAATTACTAGGATATTGCACAGAAACAATGACAGACATGAATAAAATCATAAATTAGTACTTACTGTTCAGCATTTCGACCGGTAAATATATTAGACCCTACTAATGGCAGTATTGAGGAAACAACTTTTGTCATTTTCCATTTCAAAGAAAACATTTTTTCACACACTGAGGGAACTGCACTGAATAAAAACTGATAACAATATAGCACGAATCACGATTCATTCCCGCTTTTATATATCTGTACAGTTCTAGAACACTCAGGAGTAGATATCAATGCTCACTCTATAGCTAAAGATGAATTTAGTTTTTGATTTGCTCCTGCCATCAATAGATTTTTACATATTTTATACTTAAATATTAACAAAATATCTACCACTTCGGACTGTATAGCGTGTGAGACTGGCGATAATATTGGATTGCACCTTTGTTATCGTAGCTGCAATAAGTAGATACTAGATTTGACGTAATTAAAAAAAAAATAATCATCAGCCCGTTAGCATTAAATATGAATGCAATTAAATTAATTCATATTTCATATTCCGAATGTGTTTCCTATTCGAAATGCTTAATTGTACATACTGCTTAAATGCTTTTATCATTAAGAACCATAACTCTCGAATTCATAACATCATCAGCGTATAAAGTTCCCGCACTGGGACCGCTTTGTTATGGCCCATTCCCTCGAACCACCATAATCTTGACCATGGACTACCCGCGTATTTGTTTTCTCCTGCTGCGTCAAATCCATCCAAAAGTTGTCTGTAAGATCGCTTTTAGCGATAAGACCACCCATTGTAACCATCACCCTTTGTAGTTTTTAAGTCCTCATTTAAATCTATTATGGTATGGTTATGGTGTACAATAAAGAGTATATCTATCTATCTAAACTACCTAAAGAAAATCCGTTATCGGTTTTCTTAATCTTTTTGAATTACCGCGTAATCCATAGATTTATTATTGGGTCGATCTCTAACGAACTAAATACGCAATAAAATCTAAGAATCTGAATTAAACGTACTTCTATTTGCTGTATCATCATGAAACTTGGCAATTAATGTAGATTAGACGACAATACAATATTATGGTACCATCGAGCTGGTCTGATGATAAATTGGAAGGTGGCTGATGGAATCTTGGACTGCCTACTAGTAAACTTTTCTAATTTCTGCTCATTACATTAGTCTTAAAAGCGTGTTTTTGGTTTTTTAAACTATTAATTTTTTACCTTTAAATTTGATAATATTTATATCTTATAAAAGGATTGGTTTTTTCTGTTATAGTTGTGTATATTTCTACTCTTATTTGTTTATTTATTATTGTTAGTGTGTAGTTTGCTGTATACACTTACTGGTAAGTCTTCAATATTTATTTTTAAAATGGGGGACCCACCCGATGACCCAGAGGATGGAACTTCGCTTGTAGTGCCGCAAAATGGTCATAGAAATAATAATTCAGTTCGAACACCAACAGAAATTCTGACTAATGTTCTAGAGTCTTCCATGAATACGGATTGTTCGTTTACAGAAGCAAATATCGTATCATAGTCGTGTTTGCACTTGTGAGAAAGGCCACGTAATGGACTTTGAACACGATCAGGTTTCAAGGTTATAACAAACCTAAAGAAAATCCGTTATCGGTTTTCTTAATCTTTTTAACGGACTTCTAAAAAAGGAGGAGGTTCTCAATTCGGATGTTTGTTTGTTTTTTTTATGTTTGTTCGGGCATAGCTCCGTCGCTTGCCAACCGAATTGAAAAATTCTTTTTTTGTTGAAAAGAACTTCCCAAATGGTCTTTCTTTCTTTTGGTTTTTTAACTATTAATTTTTTACCTTTGAATTTGATAATATTTATATTTTATACTAGCGACCCGCCCCGGCTTCGCACGGGTGCAATGTTTATATTAAATATAGGCAGCGTTCGCGAGAATCGTTAACGTACGGCAGTTTTTTCGACGCCTTACTCCACAATTTTCACTACCACGAAAAATCCTATCTATTTTCCGGGATAAAATATAGCCTATACGGATTCGGAAGAATCCCTCTAAGTAATGGTAAAAGAAATTTTGAAATCGGTCCAATAGTTTTTGAGCCTATTCAATACAAACATACAAAAATACAAAAATACAAAGGTTTCCTCTTTATAATATTAGTATAGAAAAGGATTGGTTTTTTCTGTTATAGTTGTGTATATTTCTACTCTTATTTGTTTATTTATTATTGTTAGTGTGTAGTTTGCTGTATACACTTACTGGTAAGTCTTAAATATTTATTTTTAAAATGGGGGACCCGCCCGATGACCCAGGAGGTGGAACTTCGCTTGTAGTGCCGCAAAATGGTCATAGAAATAATAATTAAGTTCAAACACCAACAGAAATGCTGACTAATGTCCCAGAGTCTTCTATGAATACGGATTGTACGTTTACAGAAGCCAATAGCAAATTAAGGCGTAAACGTATTTCCCGCGCTGTTTGTACTGATTGTAACAAAAAGAAGCGACGTAATGGTTCTAAAAGACAAAATACTTCCGATTGTCAATGTTTGAAAGATGATGAAATTGTTACAACAAATAAACCTATTAACACTATAAACACTCCAATGACTCCAACTCATGACAGTAATTCTGTGGTCAATCGTACACCTGTTGGTCGATTAAACTATCAGGCAACTGATGTTGCACCTTTTATAGTACATGTTCAAAGGGAAACCCAGATGGTCAACAGTGACACTACTCTTCACCCAGTAAATGGCCGTTTTCTTAAGAGAAGGTGTATTCAAGGTATTGTCAATGGCAGTCTTAAGCGTATCGGTCGTAATCGCATAAAGTTATCATTTATAAGTTACCAAGAAGCTTTTAAGCAATAAATATCTAGAGGATGAACGATACAAGGCTTTCATACCCACATTCAGTGTCATACGAATGGGAGTGAAGAGATAGTGTCAAACATCAATAGCACTCTACTTATGATTGTGTAAGTGTAGGGATATACCATCAGCAATATAAAGTAGTACAAAAAATTAAATTACCCCCTGAAGTCACCCGTCTATACAGGACAATGCTACGGCCTTTTTAAGGCGATAGACTCTCGCAAAACTTAAAAAAAAACTGTATTTTTTTGTGATTCCATAAGTTCAATACGGACATTATCTCGGTTTCTCTTTAAATGTCACATACAATCGCCAATAATATTTAATATAAGAGAAAGGCAGACCAACTTGTAAAATCCGCTACTGTCGATGGTGACGTCTTTCTTTATATTCTAGGCAATGTTACCAGGTCATGACAGTAATTTATAAATTACTGTCATGACCTGGTAATTTAAAAATCAATGATGTTTTAAGATTAACCATGGAGTTTAATGCTAGTTCCTCTCCAAAGGAAACGACTAATTTCGGGCCGTGCATTAGCTTCTGACGTTCTATAAGTGCCCGTTTGAGTTTGAATTTGGAACATGGGTTGGTTAATCCTTCTTTGTCGTTTCACGGTCGTGATTACGTTGAGGCGCATTGGTGGTGAAGGCGGGCACAGCTCTCCGCACTATCTCCCGCCATCTCTCCCTATTTGGCGCAGTCAGATTCGTGTTACCTACTGCGGATTTCTCTTGGTCAGTCCAGCGCACAAGGGACCTGCCGTGCCATATGTTTCCCTCCACTTTTTCCTGAACAACTAGTTGCTCTTTGGAGTCGCCTAAAGACGTCGACGTATTCAGATGCCACAAAATCTGACACAACTCTTGCCAAGCGTTATCGTGTTACCCAGTTACTGCAGTTACTGGATTGCGGAAGCCAGGTAGGAAGTCACCCCATGTAGAACACTAGTACTCAGCTGTTTCCATTAAGACTGGAAGCTTATGAGAATGATGAAACCATTTCAGTGAGCTTAAATACAAAACTCCTACTGCAAGTTAGTAAGGAGTTAGGTACCCTGCAGCATCCGGGTCATGCATCAGCAACAGGTCATGATTACCATGTTCTTGAATAATTATCGTTGAGGTAACAAAATACAATATTTGATTATGACTCCTCTTTTTGGCGATGGATTAAAACGATAAGTGCTATCTACATACGTATTATATTATGATATGCATCAAATGATTTGCAATATCGGTCATTGCCCGTCTTACTTTTAGAAGTATTCGTAATTTTTCGATCCAATTCGATTTGAGGCGGACTCGCCCTCCGAAGGTTCCGTATAGGCGGAACGGTATTTTAAGATTTCATTATAATAAAAATGTATCGTTTGGTTTTCAGATTTTTTCTTAAAATAAAACGATATTACCTGCGAAATTTCATAGTTCTAGAACAACGGAAAGTACTCTATAAATTATGTTGATTCCGAAACATAAGTCTTTTTGTGGAATAAACGGCCGTACCTTTTACAGAGATATCTCTCGACCCATTCATACTAAAGTAACAGGAATTGGTAAAGCGGTCGGCTATTATACTTTCTTTCGATAGAATAAATAAATTCTGGAATAAGTACTTCCATTCAATTATAATGATTTTTTTTTAATTTTTCAAGAGTTTTGCGAAACTTTGACGTTTTTTTTTTTAAAGTACAAGTCTTAGCGAACCCGGAGTTTTACTCTAATCATCGGAATTGTAGACTCTATCGATTAACTCAATAAAAACATGGTGACACAAAAACCGGGATCTTAATCTTATCACACTGTGCATTGCGCACGGCAAATGCCGCTGCCAACTTTGGACATCCTGGAGATCCCATAATCTGAAGCTAGAGACAAATATTAGCGTTTTAAATGCGTTAATCATATCTGTCCTTCTCTATGGCGCAGAGACGTGGTGTCTTTATAAACCAGACATTAGGAAACTTGACGCATTTAACTTAAGATCTCTAAGATCAATTTTAAGCATAAAGTGGCAGGACCGTATTCCTAATGCTGAGGTTCTGTGTCGTTCAAATATATATGGCATAGAAGCTCTGCTCATGCAGCGCCAACTTAGGTGGTGTGAGCGCATACTTCGCATGAAGGATCTCCGTTTGCCCAAAGCGGTTTTTAACTCTGAAATGGCGGAGGGAAAACGGAATCATGGCGGTCAACATCCCCGCTATAAACATGTAGGCACTAAAGAGGCATCGCTTACGCTATCGATCCAGATGGTTGGGAGAGGCTCGCGTTGCATAGGCTGTCTTGGCGTTCTACAATTAGTAGAAATGTTTGAAAAAAGCGTCTCGACGCGAAGATTTAATGTTGATCTACAACGCCAAATGGGTAAGTAAAAGTAGACCTAAGCCCTCCTATACTTACGCCTATAACACTGCCGGCCAGATCTATTGCAATGTTTGTAACTGGATGGTCTGGTTGATCTGGCCAGTTACATACGGGAACACGCAAGAAAGTAGAGTCTAAGGTTCGCCGTTTCCGTAAGCGGAAAGGAGGACTATACAACGTGTAACAGAATAAACGCAATTCCTGAAAGTAGTTGGTTCAGAATCGGCTTCTGAATCGATTTCCGTCATAAAAAATGGGTGTTAAATTTTGACGGTAAATTTTTTTATTTAACTTAAAATGGAAACACAGTATCATGACAAATTAATACTATCTTTAATTCAAGGAAATGCGCTCGTGTGCGTGTCGGCCGCTAACATGTTTCGCTGTGTTGGTCGCTACATGGCCGCTAACATTGCATGAATGTATGTAAATTTGTCATGATACTGTGTTTCCATTTTAAGTTAAATGAAAGATTTTTCCGTCAAAATGTAACACCTATTTTTTATGACGGAAATCGATTCAGAAGCCGATTCTGAACCAACTACTCTCAGAAATTGCGTTTATTCTGTTACACGTTGTATATATAAATATATATTGATATTTTCTTGCATGCTTTTCATTTCCTGTTTTTGATTGTTTAGATCGTCTTTGATTTCTTTCAGAATTTTCATAATATTTTCCTCGTTTTGGTATTTGGGAGGTCCTCTAGCGGTGAGCAGTGGTACTATAATCTAAGTACAGATGTTGCCTGGCGCTGTCAAGTCAAGCTGATGCGCGTACGCAGCTTGTTGTGCTTCTATTTCGGGCAGTTATCAATAGATAGCGTGAACATCAATAAAAATGTAATGTGTGATGATTTGCAGTTTTATTTGTAGGTTATAATAATGTATTTTTTTTTACTTTTTTACTAGTTTCTTCCTCCTTTGCAGTAACATTTCACAGAATAGCTATCTGAGATATCGATAGTTAGATTTTCAGTTTAGTTTTACTTGTACTGGCACAATAAGGCCTGTGCGATAAGGCCGCCCATTGTACACTAGTTTAAATTTCTGTATCCATAGAAATATTGTGAGGTGTACAATAAAGTATATAATAAATAAATAAATACAGTTGTTGTTTTGATATTTTGTAAGCCAGTACTGTCCTTTAGAATTTTATATTGTTCACTAATCTTTAATGTTATTGCACTGAGTTCATCACTTAAACTGCGTAAATAGTCACTTTATATATTTTTTACTTGAAAAATATTACGGAGCCGAAGTAAGCACGGGCACATAAGTCAGAACCGCCACCTAATATCTATCCATATCGACTTACAGGGCTAGTAACTAATATTTTTGGTTTTAGCAAGCAGTCGTACTACTAGCCAAGTAATTGCGTTGTGCAGATCTGCATAGAAACAAAGTCAGGGGTCCGTCTATTGAAGTCCATAAAATCTATACAGGTTAAAATTATTTGGGAGCCTTGTAGGTTACAGTCTGAGGCGATCTTTTGAGGAAAGGTGCTCACAGATTAGAATGAGCCTGTCCATACAGTGTAAGAATTTGTTAGAAGACGTATAGCTCAACTTAAAACAAGGAGCTTAACGATTTCACGAACAATATCAAGGTAAGGACGTTTGGGTAGGTCGCAAAAAGTACTCAAACTGCCAGACAATGGTGTTTAACTCGAATAAAACAACCTACGTAGTTCTCATATTCACAATAGGCTATGAAGATTATGCAGATTACACTCTGAAATGGCTTTTATGGGGTAAGAATTATTTTCATTTTAATTGAACACCTAATAAAAAAGAAACCTTTGTTACATAGTTACTTATTAATAAGGTTAGAGTTACAGTTTTGGATTTTAAAAATGTGTCAGAGACTGGGTTTCCAATCCTTAATATTGGAAACCCAGTCTCCTAAACTAGGGTAAACCTGTGACTTAGGAGTCAGTGTTCTGCTATTGCTTCGTGATCAAATAATTCTTTCTATTTGTATATTGTTTTTATGGAACCTAATAACAAATTGGGTTCTATACAAATATTAAAGAATTAGCACGAGGTTATACATATAGTTATGTCAAGTAGGTACTGTGTGTGTGCGCATGTGCGCATATTTGACGCTTATTTTTAGGTATCATATCGAATCAAGTATTATACTTATTATTACGGCTACGATAACAAAGGTGCAACCTAATGTTATCGTCAGTCCAACACGCTATACAGTCCGAAGTGATAGATGTTTTGCTAATATTTTTAAAATATGAAAAATTTTAATCATGGTGGGACAAATGAAAATCTAAGTTCTTCTTTAGCTATAGAGTGTTGCCTACTCCAGAACGCTCTAGAACTATAAGCGGAAATGCAACGCGAATCGTGCTATTTGGTTTTCAGTTTTTGTTCAGTGCAGCTAGATCCACTCAGTGTGTGAAAAAATGTTTTTTTTTTTTTTTAATGGAACATGACAAGAGATATTTCCGTAAAACTGGCATCTGTAGCGTCAAATATATTTAAGGGTCGAAATGCTGAACAGTAAGTACCTAATTGCCCCCAGGCAAATGAAAATCTAAGTTGTTCTTTTATCTATAGAGTGTTGCTTACTCCAGAACTATATAAAAGCGGAAATGCGACGCGAATCGTGCTATTTGGTTTCCAGTTTTTGTTCAGTGCAGCTAGATCCACTGAGTGTGTGAAAAAATGTTTTCTTTAAAATGGAACATGAGAAGAGATATTTCCGTAAACCTAGAATCTGTAGTGTCAATGATATTTAAGGGTCGAAATGCTGAACAGTAAGTAATCATTTCTGATATAATTCATGTCATGAGTCATTTTTTACAACGCAATGCCTTCACCCGCCATTTTTAACACGGTTTTACAGCTGTAGTTGTTGTTGTGTGTTTTTTTTTTGCTGTAACAAAGTAGATAGATAGACAGAATATACTTTATTGTACACCAAAATTTAAATGCACCTATTTAACATTATTTCTTAATTCTATGGTTACAATGTCGGTCTTATCGCTAAAAGCGATATCTTCCAGACAACCTTTGGAAGGACTTTCAAAACTTTAATTAAAGTGAAAACATAAAACAGAAAATAATATATATATATATATACAAATATATAAATACAATACAATAGATAAGTAATTATATATAAATATAATGTGTTCTTTAACATCATGTGGAAACAAAAGAGAAATTATAAATTTGAAAGAAAATGATTAGCAACCGAGCTCTTAAAAGTAGCGAGTGACTGAGTAAAGTAATAGTATTTTATTGATTGTTGTATCATCATGAAACTTGGCAATTATATGTGAATAGATGACAATACAATATTATGGTGGCTGTGGCTGATGAAATCTTGGAATGCCACTAGTAATATCGAGTTTGAGGTCATAAGATCGTCTTAGAATATTAAAGCGAGTTTTTAGTTTTTTAAACTAGGTATTCAGTTATTTTACAATGGTTTTATCAATATGGTAATAAACTTAAACTTGAAACAAACGAGTGATAATTACTTATTGTATTCATAGAACTCTATGAATACAATAAGTAATTATCACTCGTTAGAGCTTTGTAAATATATTATTAGTTAATAATATATTTACAAAGCTCTAAAATAAAACATGGACTGGAAATATAGAAATAATTTATTGTGCATCGAAAAATTCTTCAACGTAGCTTTCAATGTGATTCCACATGAACGAGAATTCCACATAAAATGGCAACGCTGATTCTCTAAACAAAGAAAAGTCCAGCGCTCTGGTTTACGTGTTAATATATAGATTTTTTTTACGTATTTATAATTATATAGATTTTTGTTTGTTTACAGATTTTTAATCAGAGTTATCTGGTCAGAAGAGGAAAAATGTCAGGCTAATCGTTTGATAGTAGATGAACTTCTTAGAGATGATCCCTTTTGTGCACTCGGTGAGTTCTGGATTTAAAAAATATGATTTTAATTAATCCGTCGCGCCCATCGCACTATGTTAGGGTCAGCTGTGTGTGTTTTTGTAATTCTGTATGAGGAAATAAAGCTTTTAGTCTGACCGGTTGCAGCTAAGAATAAGTGTTTTACATACAGAGAATGCCTATCTGACTTCACAAGTTTTTCTAGTAGCTGGTTAACATGGTACCCCTTGGCAAGGCCCAGGGTCAGCTTTTCTGGCTTCTGACTACCGGCAACGACTGTCAAAGATGTACAGACGCCAGCACATCAAGCTGCAACAATCTGTCAAATTACTTTAATAGATTTTCAATTTTATTGTTAAAGAAATTAGGTTCAAGGTTGATTGGGAAAATTTGTCAGTTTCGGGTAGAATCTTGTTTAGAAGTCGACCCACCAGAGTCGGAAAAGTCTAAGCAGATGATGGCAGAAGAAATCTCAAAAATAACGTGAACATTTCTACTTTCAGACTTCGATGAAGATTCAACGGCTTATCTTAAGAAGTGGATTAAGACGTACCTTGATCAGAACATCGCATTTGGATGCTTCACGTATCATGGTGACAGATTGGTTGCAGTTGATTTTCTGTATGTTAGTAGCATATATGATACTTCCCCGTTGGTAACAGTAAAAGTAAGTATCAGTGTAAGTAGTACAACCTAGTAGGGTTCATGATACCCTTAGGCAAGATCGGTGCCAGATTTTCGGGGTTCTGATTACCCGTAAATTCTTTTAAATATGTAATTATGGTAGCAGAGACCCACGAGTTAACTTGCTTTGCAAGATATGGATACGATAAGATAAGATACATATATTAGGTCTAAGTTACCTATTGTTACAAGCTGGAGTTTGGGATAAAATAATTTACGCCAATCCATCAAAACTTTACTTAAATACACACAAAATTAAAATTGACCGTGTTATTCGCACTACAATACTTCAAACTAAACCGTTATTTTGCACTGTAATTCGCTTGTAGAGTTCCGATTATATCGCGTCGTATCTCGTAATAAAACGGACTGTCTGTCTTCCTTTGCGAAGTATTTATACCGCGATGTATGTGTTCTGGAACGTTCTTGTCAATCGACACGTTGCACTAACGAGCATTTTGCTTTTTAAACCGGACAAAATTAATTGACACTTTTATTTTATTGGAAATGAACAAAAATACGTAAGTGAGTACAGAAAATCGTATATTTTTATGAACACGACTAAAAATATAAAAAAAATATATTTAATTCTCATGGATCTTATTCTGAGTCATCTGAGTAAACTTGTCTTGACGATTGGTCTACTTCTGTGTCCAGTTCTTCTGCCTCGAACAACTCTATGGTTTCACTCATGAAAGGCTGGCTTTTGCTCGGTTTACGTTTCCGTAGACAACTTATGTAAGGATTTTATGTGAGAAGCAGCCTGTTGAGGACATCATGGTTACATTGAATCCTCGAAAATTTTCGGGCATAATTTTGCTGGTATGAACGGTAGTGCTTATTACAGGCTTCTGCGGCCTTTTCGGATAACTGCCCGATAGGCATGATGGCATATTTGATCACAGTTGTACCGTGCACTAGGATTTTGTGAAGAGTCGGCGTCATTGGATGCCAACCGTACAGTTCGACATACATTTTTGCAGTATTTTACAAACTTCTCTGCATTAATTTTGAGTCCAGATGACATTGCTTCCAGAATCACCATAAGTTTAATTATTAACTCTTTATTTATGCCAGTAATTTCAGCAGCTAGATCAGGATCGGCGAAGAATCTTCTAGACGTGTTGCCTGAATTGGAATTGCCGAAACCAGGTTTCGGCATATCTATAACAAGGCCAGCTTTTTCTCTGAATTTCTTTTGTTTTCTTGACCACAGTTTTTAGGGTTCCGTAGCCGAATGGCAAAAAACGGAACCCATATAGTTTCGATATGTCTGTCCGTCTATCTGTCTGTCTGTCTGTCTGTCCGTCCGTCCGTATGTCACAGCCATTTTATTCCGAAACTATTAAGACTATACATGTGAAACTTAGTAGATAGATGTATTCTGTGAACCGCTTTCCGATTTTAAGAAAAAAAAATAAAAAATATTTAAAATAAAGGAAATATACATGGAACTAGAACTGAATTCTTTTTTCATGAGACCTATTCGTGTGTGGTATCTATAGACAGGTCTTTAAAAATTATATTAGGGTTTCTAAAACCACTTTTTCATAAAGTCAATCGTTTAAAAGATATAAGCTTCCAAAATGGTAAAATGTGTGTCCCCCCCTCTAACTTCTATAATAATGGAGTCAAAAATCTAAAAAAATACATGTCTGTAGATCTTAATGTAAACTTTCAACCAAAATTAGTTTGAACGAAATCGAGTCAGCAGTTTAACCGCAAATATAACTTTGTAATTCATACAAACACTATGAAAAACAAAGTTATTTAGCGTAGTTGTAATAATGTAAATAAGCTAGTTTTAAGAAATTTTTAAGGTTTTTTTTTTATTCGTCTAATAAATATACATATTATATTATTATAGTTACTACGGAACCCTTCATGGGCGAGTCTGACTCGCACTTGGCCAATTTTTTCTTCTAAAGTTCGAGCTTGCCATTTTTGCAGAGGAAGTTTGTAGGCTATATGTAAAATCGTTTCAAAGAAACGGATTCTTGCGTGAAGAATTGACAATCTGAATTTAAGGATTGAGGATTCTCCAAATTTAAATTTTCGAAGTCATTGAAGGCTTTGGATTTTTTGCTACATATGTAACATCTTGTAGTAGATGTGCCAGTAGCTGCGTTACAAACTTTCGGATCAACCATGGTTGGGAGCAATGTATGTCGCACAAAAGTGGCTCTGTTATAATTTTCTAATTCAGACTTTAACAAATGATTTATTTGGTCTTCTATATAGTTTACTAGTACTCACGCGGGGCTTCGCTCCCGTGGATTCTATCACGGTAAAACATAACCCTCCTTTTTTGCAGTCGCGTAAAAAGTCTATAACCTTCCTCAAGCTTCAAGCTACTTCCATACCAAATTTCATCCAAATCCACCCAGTACTTTCGAAGATTAGCGCGTTCAAGCAAACAAACAAACAAACTTTTCCGCTTTATAATATTAGTATAGATTTCATCATCATCATTTGTAATAGCGACAAAAACGAGTAAATGAAGGTGTTGGATTTTGCCATAAAGTCTTATTTTTTTTTTCTCCAACTTGTGATTATAATCTCACGGGAACCAATGAACTTTGAAAAAATCGAACCCACACCTATTTCCCTTAGTGTCAGATAAAATAGTATGAAATAGGCGCGACAATAGCAAGCTCGAGCCAGGACGGCTCTATTGCGCAAAAGTGTATTCTGTATGGCACGAATTCTCTATAATACGTTGCCAAAACATTGGAGGGATTATACAATTACATAACTAAGAAATCGCTTAAAAAGCCTTTTGTTAGAGAAAGCATATTACGGAACCAAGGAATTTTTGTCTGAAAAATGTTTTTTATTGAATTTTGTGTAATCATTTATTATTTTTTTATTATTAAGACATTGTTATACTTAAGTAATATTGACATTTTAGATTTATCTGTATTTTATTAAATTTATTTAAAAATTTGTATTAATATTTATCTTTATTTCCAATATATATACATACTAGGGCTTTCAGTCTCGATGCATTACTGAGTCCCGGGAAAAATAAACGAGACTAGGTCTGGTCTCGAAATTCCTGAGAAAAACGAGACTTTCAAAACTAGGTTTATTATTTATAAGCTATGCAATTAGAGAGTCATATCAAGATATTTTAATCATGTAGTTACTTTTATAAACACGCGCAAAATAAAAAATAAAACATTTGTTACAGATTTTTTTCATTTTTGTAGTGGGCACGTAAAAAACAAAGGGCATTTAACCCTAATTTTGTTACAAAAGTAACCCGCATTAGAAAAAGCTCTTTCTGCTTGTACGCTAGAGGGATAGTACTTAGTACCACTTCGCGCTTTCACAATGAAAGGGGATAGAACCTATCTGGCGTATCGACGTCACTATTTTGTTTTTTTAATCGCGGTGCATGATGAAAGTGTGGTATGCATGGCTAGAGGAACAAAAAATGTCCAGTAACACGGTACCCCAAAGTGTCACGTAAACGTTTGAAGGTAAACATCGACATATAACTTCAACGAAAATCATTAAAAATAGACTCATTACGTGTCCATACGTTTATTATTATTTAGCTTATTAGTCTAGCAGTACGATAAAATCGCTACTATAATTCATTTTTGCCTACTAAATCGCATCGCATCGCAATAAAACGCATGTAAAAGAATTCCACACGCGCGTGTTGACTGTCTTTCATCCCACCGTATTATAAAATGAACAATAAGTGTTTTGGTACATGTCTTTCTTTGGCACATGGATTAGGCTCGGCATCAAGAACCGTCGATTCGGTCCACCACCACTATATCAGGCTTATTGGCTACAATAGTCCTGTCAGTGATTGATGATGGACTGATCCCAGTATAATGTGACATGGCCGTTATCGAGAACTGAGTTGGGCACATACCTATAGTACGGCACTTCCGATTCCACAAGAGAATATTTCAGAGCAAGTTGCTGATGATTTATTTCTCTTTCGCTGTCGAGTAACGAAGTCAATCTATCCCAAGCGTCTTCTTTCTTTAATTTGTTATAATGCTCTGGATGAGCTGTGTTCTGGGTTCCACAACACTGGTTCTTCTCTGTATTTTTCTATAAAATACAGAGATTTTCTTTGTTCCACTCCATGTTTCAAGAAATAAACGAAATAATTACAAGAGGAACGACGTGTGATTACTCGCGACGTGCGACGCACCGCGTGCGCTCGTGACGACTTGCAACACGTACTGACTGAACCGCGTAACAGTCAAAGGATTCGTCAAAAGACCGACAGTCGGGTGGAGCACTCAAAGCGAGCAACGAGCGGCTCGTTGCTCGCTGGTTTCCCCGCAACACGACGTACTGACTGCACGAATGCTCGCTGTGTAATACGTTACATTAACATTAACGCCGGTCAGTACCCACCTGAAGGGTTCCGTATTAGCAAGCATAGATTAGCAAAAAAACATAGTTATATGAATGAGAAAGTTACATTTACGGTTTTTTATTGTTTGTAGGCTTGTCTTTGACCACCATCTCACTTGATGGTAAGTGATGATGTGGTCGAAGATGAAGCACGAAGTAACCTCTTGACTTAAATACTCCCAGGCTATAGCTGTTAGGAAACACAAACTCCGGTAGGGAATTCCACTTTGACCTAACAATATGAACGTTATAGGTGGATTATGTGTATTAAATGAAAACATAATCTTTACTCAATCAGTATCATTAGAACTTAATACGGGATAATATTTACCATGTGTATTTATTGTTTCGAGTTTCCGATATTTCGGCACTGTTGCAAGCGCCATGATCACGGATGAACTGAAGTAATTGCTGGTGGAAGTTTATGAGCAGACAAATCGGTCTACCCTCTTTCTCATTCGCTTTCTGTTAGCGACACCGCTCCACTATCACATGTATCACTAAACACTCGATTCTGTTCCCGACACACAAAACTCACCGTGTCGACTCGCGAACTTTCTACGGAACTTTTTCGGTTTTTACACATTTGAACCACTGGATTCCAGGCCCTCGACAGTTGAAACCCATCCTCCCGGTTGAAATTGTCGTATTTGGTAATCTCAATCACTTCGCTTGCCAGTCTTGGTATATAGTGGCGTTCTGTCGAGATGACTTGAGGGTTATTTAACTCAATCCAATGGTTCAATCCTGTGTTTAAAAGATGTTGTGCTATTGCCGATTTTTGAACATCATTATTTTTCACCGCCCTAATGTGTTCCGAGATTCTGCAAGCTAAGGTACGTTTTTTCTGACCGATTTCTTTTTTCTACTTTCCACAGCTGCAGTCCACTTTATAGACACCGGGTTTTTCTAGAAGGAAGTTGTCCTTTGTTGAACGCAGCATCTAAGAGACTTTCTTGAACGGAATAAAGATAGTTTTTACGGCATATTTCCTTGTCCTCCTGTCACTCCTTTCACGTACGGCTACAATGCTGGCTGCCTCTCAACCTCGCACTTCCGGTGTCTAGAATTAGGTTTTTGCGTACGCTGTGCGATATTCACTGCATATCCATTTCTCTGTAGCATCTTCTGAACATGTGTTAGCTCATCATGTAAATGTTCCTCGTCACATAACTCATATGCGCGGTTGGTAAGCGAAGTCACTACAGAGTTACACTATATACCAAGACTGGTAAGCGAAGCGATTGAGATTACCAAATGGATGGGTTTCAACTGTCGAGAGCCTGAAATCCAGTGGTTCAAATGTGTAAAAACCGAAAAAGATCCGTAGAAAGTTCGCGAGTCGACACGGTGAGTTTTGTGTGTCTGGAATAGAATCGAGTATTTAGTGATACATGTGACAGTGGTAGCGGTGTCGCTAACAGAAAACGAACGAGAAAGAGGGTAGACCGATTTGTCTGCTCATAAACTTCCACCCGCAATTACTTCAGTTCATCCGTGATCATGGCGCTTGCAACAGTGCCGACATATCTGAAACTCAAAACAAAAAATACACATAGTAAATATCCCGTGAATTCGCTACTTTTATTATCGCCTCAAATGCAATAACCTAACTTCGATTGGTGTATTTGTATTGCCTGAATACAGGGGCATTGGCATTCCTAATGATATGGTCAGAATGAGGTAAGCAACTCTACATATTATGATATTTTAATTAATGCGTTCGCTGTGACCCGCATCTAGAGCATATATCACTACATGATTATAAATTTTTACTTTACCTCTTATAATATCGAAGAAGTAAAGTACTAGTAATTGTATCTGAGAACGAATAAAATAGTAAAAAATGATAAAATCGAAACATGAAAAATTTATAAACACACAAAAACATTGAAACATTTATAATTCCCTAGTAAAGCCGCATTTGCTTTATTTGATTGAAATTTGGGGTAGTTCAGGAAAAACAAAATTATCAGAACTTCAAGTAATCCAAAATAAACTCATAAAAATACGGTTCAACTATCCATACTTAACATCAACCCTTAAAATTTATAAAGACACTAAATTAATGAATATCAAACAATTATATATTTACAACACATGTATTTTCATTAAAAAATTCTTAATAAAAGTACCCACACGAACATACATAATACTCCCCAATATAAACAAATTAGTCAACGTAGCACACGACGAGCTAGCTTACTTGTCTTACCCAAAACTAGAACCAACTTGAAGATTTACGAGGAGATATACATAATTTGAAACACGCGTCGCTGCCTCCTCCAATAAGTCCAATGGGCTATATTAATATGAAACGTGGTGCTTGGAACTTGGAGAGTGGCCCAGTTGGAATGACGATGAGCCCTACCTGTGACGATCACGATCTGAAACACTCGCATAATTCGTGTTCTGCGGCCCAAGTGATCAGCAGTGATAACACCGCCGAAGCACGAGTTATACCGTTATCCCCAACCGCTAGCCCAAGCTCACATACATCGCGGGTTGGACAGGAGACCAAGGACATTATCGCTGTACCAGATATGACTACACATGTTCTACCTGAGTCGAGTACGATACGGATTAACAATCAGGAAAACAATAATCCGTGGCAAACCGTAAAAAAACAGAAAAGAAGAACCAAGTATAGGTATATAGGTGAAAGTGGCAAAGCAGAGGCAACAACATCATCTTTCAAGGCCGCTGCTAGAAAAATACCCATTTTTATTACGAACGTACATAACGAAACATCAGAGTCTGACATTGTCGATTATATAAAAATAAAAACGCAAGAGTGGGTATTTCTGGAAAAAATCAACACCAAAAAAGTACTTGATCACAAAGCCTACAAATTCTTTGTTTCTGAGTCTAAAGTGTCAATGTTCTTGAATGAAAAGCTATGGCCCGAAGGCATTATCTTTAGACGCTTTGTGCACTATAAAAACCGACGAGCGGGTGGAGAGGCCGCTGCTATTGGTCCATTAAATTCTAAGCATGAATAATACGACTTACAAGTTTGCTAGTTATAACTGTAAGAACGTGAAGAGCGCCGTGAGTGATATTAGGCGCCTTTGTGACGAGTGTGTTGTAATAGCACTACAGGAAACTTGGCTGCTTCCAGAAGAGTTGGCGTATCTGAGTACTATAGACAACAGATTTAGCTGCAAGGGAACATCAGCTGTCGACACGGCGGCCGGCCTATTGCGCGGTAGGCCGTACGGCGGTACTGCTTTGCTGTGGAATACAAGTGTGTTTCCTAGTGTAACAGTGATAAACTGCGATAATCCGCGAGTGAGTGCTATTCGTATTATTACGCCCGCGAGTCCGTTAATAGTGGTGTGCGTTTATATGCCTACAAACAAATCGGATAATCTGTCATTGTTTACCGACTGCATGGGAACTGTAAGTGCTATCAGTAATGATTATGTAAACGAACCTATATTTGTTTTAGGGGATTTTAATGCTCATCCCGGAGAATTATTTTTTAATGAATTAAGTATTTTATGTAATGAGTTCAAATGGTTACCCATTGATGTAAGTAAGTTAGGTTTGACTTCTGAAACCTTTACTTACGTAGATCAAGTCTGTGGGTCAAAACGATGGTTAGATCATTGTGTTGTGTCGCTGTCAGCCGCTGTGTCTGTGTGCAATGTGTATGTTGATTATGATGTGTTGTGGTCAGATCATTTTCCCGTTATATGCGAATGTAAATTGGAATGTTTGACTCCGGTAAGAGTTATGCCAAATGTAGATAATAATAAAATTACTTGGGGAAATAGATCTGCCGACCTTATTGCAAAATATCGTACTGAATGTCATAAACGTCTTAGACTTGTTGATTTTCCTAGTGAGTTTCAAAAGTGCAGTGATCGGTATTGTAATGACCCCACTCATAGCTTACATATTGATATGTTGTACTCTGATATTGTATGTGCGTTATCACAGGCGTCTGTGGAGGGTGGGGGAGGTGAGCGTGAGCAGGGTAAATGTCGAGCTAAAACCGTTGTCGGCTGGAATAAACACGTCAGTGATTGTCATAGGGCGGCTAGGGCTAGTTTTCAGTACTGGTTGTTGTGCGGTAGTCCTACCACAGGTAAAACATACACAAAAATGTGCGAGGACAGAAAAATATTTAAGTCACGTTTAAAATGGTGTCAAAACCACCAAGACCAATTAAAAATGGACATCCTTGCTGTTAAGCATAGCAAAAAAGATTTCAGTGGTTTTTGGAAAAGCACAAAACGTTTGGGGAGCCGGCCTGGTCTTCCTGTGAGTGTGAACGGTATGAATGATTTAAAAAGTATAGCGGATACATTCAAAAACCACTTTATTGTTAGATCACCGTTGGGAGCGTCATCATCACAGAAAGTAGGTTGTCTGAGTGGGGAATATGTTGATACCAGAATCACCGCCAAGGATGTTTCGAGGGCAATAAAATCTATTTCGCATGGCAAATCACCTGGTCATGACGGATTAAGTGTGGAGCATATAGAACACGCGGGGCCACATATATGCAGAGTGTTGGCTATGTTGTACAACTTTTGTATTTCACACTCGTACCTGCCTACCGATATGATGAGGACTATCGTTGTGCCTGTGGTAAAAAATAAGGCTGGAGATTTGTCTGATCAGACGAACTATAGACCTATTTCTTTGGCAACTACAGTTGCAAAGGTGTTTGACAGCATTTTGAATACGCAATTAAATAAATACTTAAAATTGCATGACAATCAGTTCGGGTTTAGGCCGGGATTGTCAACAGAAACCGCAATATTGTGTTTAAAGAGTGCTGTCAAATACTATACTGACAGAAAAACTTCAGTGTACGCTTGCTTCCTCGACCTTTCCAAGGCCTTTGACCTTGTGTCATATGACATCTTGTGGCATAAAATGAGATCGTCCAACATTCCTACTGAACTAATTAATGTCTTTAGGTACTGGTACAATAATCAGGTCAACAATGTGAAATGGGCAGGGATATTTTCGGACCCGTATAGGATGGAATGTGGGGTGAGGCAGGGGGGGTTAAGTTCGCCCTCCATTTTTAATTTATACATAAATGGACTGATCGAGGCGCTGAGTGGACACCATATTGGTTGTTACATAGATGGCGTCTGTTTTAATAACATTAGCTACGCGGACGATATGGTGCTGCTGAGCGCCTCGGTCTGTGGACTCAGAAAGCTGATAAGTATCTGTGAGAGCTATGCTAATGATTGCGGGCTGCTATATAATGTTAAAAAGAGTCAGTATATGGTTTTTCAGGGTGGGCGAAGAAAAGTTCTAGATACACCACCAGTAACTCTATATGGCTTACCTTTAGAAAGGGTAAAGGTTTTTAAGTACCTAGGTCATCTAGTTACCCCCACTCTTAAAGACGATACTGACATGGAACGGGAGCGAAGGGCGCTGTCGGTCAGAGCGAACATGGTGATCCGCAGGTTTGCTCGCTGCTCAAGAGATGTTAAGTTAACTCTGTTTAGAGCCTATTGCTCGACGCTGTACACGTGCAGTCTGTGGACAGATTACACGCATACATCGTACAGCGCCCTTCGAGTCCAGTTCAATAATGCGTTTAGGATGTTGTTGGGGCTCCCGCGCTTTTGCAGTGCATCGGCGATGTTCGCGGAGGCGCGCGTAGATTGCTTCTACACTATAATGCGCAAGAGAGGCACTTCGCTTGTGCGGCGAGTGCGAGGGAGCGCCAACAGCATGCTGGCCGTGCTCGCGGGTAGGCTGGATTGTGCGTACATCACTCACTGTTGTAGGTTGCACATTACACGCAGGGATGGAACATATTTATAGAGTATTTTTAGTAATGTTAAAAATTGTAATATTTTAATTTGAATTTTAATAATAATTGATTAATTTAATTGTATTTTAATTGTGACTGACATGTATTTGATCATTTGTATGAGTCTTATGTTACTTGAGAATAAAATGATATATTGATATTGATTGATATGGCAAAAAAATGCTTACTTTTGAAGGAGCACAACTTTATAATAATATACCGTCATATATTAGAAATCTACACTCTTTCAATTCATTCAAAACCCAACTTAGCCAGTATGTAATGGCCTTGTAATGGCAGATCAATCACTTGTGGGGAGATGAATGCATTGGATGGGTAATTAGTTTGTACAGTCTGTAATGGGTGACGACAAACTTCTTGTAAATTATTTTTTAGTATTATTCTCAAGTAAGTGACATTGTTATGTTTTTATTGAGAATAAAGATTCTTTAACCATACATTGCGCCACTTTTATATACTTATAGTGGAGAAGCTTCATAGCCTGGATCATCGGCGAAACGTTGCTTGCCTGTCGCTTGTCCACAGATTGTACTTCGGGGAGTGTGCGCAGGAGCTCTATTTAAGATGTTTATTTCTTATAAGAATTACATTGGTATTCACTTACAATACTACTACTATATTTTACTTATTTATATACTATATTTTTATAAGAAAATATGTAACAAAACTGCGAACAGAATAATAGTTTGGTACCACTAGCACCCTTGTTAAGTTGTTAAAAACAACTTGTGTTAAAGATGCTAGGCCCCAAATTGATCTTAAAATTCTTAGCTCTTAGTTTTATACAATAATAATTATAGAAGCACAAATATTTGGTTTCACATCATAAATTTAAATAAATTTTACAAAGTAACAAATAAAATAAGATAAAAAAGATTAAATTAAATATTATATTACGATTGATTTAAATTATTAATTAAATTATTTAGATTAATTTAAATATGTTATCTGCATGATAAATACAATCATTTGGATTGTGCGTACCTACGTGTATGTGGATGCGTGAGTTGTTTGTGTATGTTGTGTGTGAGTGAAAGTGTGTTTGTGTGTTGTAGTGTGTTAGCGTGTGTATGTACACTTGTAAGTGAGCGTACACTAGTCTGATTAGCGCGAGCTGAATTGGGACAATAATAAGTGCTCTGTGTCATGATAATTAATGTTGAGTAGCCAATTGGTCAATTCATATTTCAGTTTTGTTTTAGTATGTGAGTAGAAGTTCAGAATTTTGTTGAGTCTATTGTAGAGATGCGGACCTTGATAGCACGGAAATTTCTTTGTAAAGGCGAATTTACATGGGAAGGGTTGACAAACCTGGTCCTTACGTCTTCTAGTAATTTTTTCATAAGTAGTCTTTTGATGTTGTAGGAGAACAGTATGTAGTACAAATAATTGCCTAACCGTAAGAACTCTGCAATTTTTGTAAAGTTCTTCTGTAGGGAAAAGAACAGGCCGAAAAGTACTGACTTTCAACACTGCTCTTTGAGCTCGTTCTAATTTTAGTGGAGTACTTTTTGGTGCTCCACCCCAAGCACAGACACAATATATTAAAAGGGACTGGCAAAGGGCAAGGTATGTAGATCTGATAACCTTAGAATCTGCGACATAACGAAGCGACTTAAAGACGAAAATTAGCTTCCTAATTCTTTTTGTTAATAAGTCTATGTGTGCAGAGAAGGACATGCACTCATCAACTGTCACTCCGAGATATTTAATACTTTGAGTACGTTGAAGTCTGGGGCAGCTACAGGTTACAATGCCAGGCATCAAGCACGAATGGGCTACTAAAGAAAAAGAGTCAGCTGGTTGAGTGACATTTCGAAGACTGTAAGTAATTACTTTGGTTTTTTCCGTGTTGAGTGTGAGTAAGTGGGTGTTTAACCATTGTGTGACAGTGTTGAGACCAGTTTGAGCTGCAGCAAAAGTATCCTGCCAAGTATCGCCAGAGAAAGTAAGAACAGTGTCGTCTGCAAACGCTATGATATTCCCGTCTTTTAGTTTAAGATTACATAGTTGGTTTACATATATAAGGAACTAGCGACCCGCCCCGGCTTCGCACGGGTGGACATTTTTGACGATAATATGCGAGAATCGTTAACGTACGGCAGTTTTTTCGACGCCTTACTCCACAATTTTCACTACCACGAAAAATCCTATCTATTTTCCGGGATAAAATATAGCCTATACGGATTCGGAAGAATCCCTCTAAGTAATGGTAAAAGAAATTTTGAAATCGGTCCAGTAGTTTTTGAGCCTATTCAATACAAACATACAAAAATACAAAGGTTTCCTCTTTATAATATTAGTATAGATAAAGAAGGTCCAATAACGCTCCCTTGGGGCACTCCGAATGTCACAGGCTGTTCTCCACTAAGATAGTTGTCAATTTTTACAGACTGGTATCTGTTTTTGAGGTAATCTTCAAAGATCTTAAGTGCATGATCACGGATGCCTAGTTTTTCCAGCTTTATTATTAAGTCTGGGATAGAAACTGTGTCGAAGGCCTTTTTTAAGTCAAAGAATATTGATAATACCTTTTTTTTCTTGTCAATGTGTTTTGTAACATAATCTGTAAGCTCGAGCACCGCGTCATTTGTAGATTTGGAGCGCCTAAAACCAAACTGGTTGGGAGAAAGAAGCGACTTGTCCTCCAGATATTTCACAAGCCTATTATTTAACAAGCGTTCTAAAATTTTGGAAATTGAGGGTAGTACGGCGATAGGACGATAATTATTCACACAATATGTGCTACCAGCCTTGTGTATAGGGTGTATGATCGCTTTCTTAAAGTGTAGAGGAAATGTACCTGTGTTTAGACTGAGATTAAAGATGTGGGTGAGTAGTGGGGTAAGAATGTGTTTATAACGTTTGAGAAATGTCGTGGAAATTTTGTCCCAACCAACCGCGGAATCCGTTTTTAGAGACTTTATTAATTCTTCAACCTCGGTTTCATCGGTGTCTAACATGACAATTGAATCTAAAGGCGGGGATTTGGAGGTAAAATCTTCCAATGAGTTAGGGCACCTACATCGACAAAAAATTGGTTTACTTTATCCACAGAAAGTTGGGGTGACGTAGAACAATTTAATAGGTTAGAATTGGGTGTTCTTGGCTTTTCTGTATTTGTAACTCTCTTTATTACCTTCCAAATCTTTTTATTGTCATTAGAAGCCTCTCTTAATTCTTCTCTGTAAAAATCCCGTTTCAATTTCTTTAGGATTTTGGTGCAGTAATTCCCGTATCTTTTGTACGTTATACTTAGAATAGCATTGTTAGGTGACTGTTTGAGGGATTTATGCATTAAATCTCTGTTTCGCATACAGCGGAGCATACCAGCTGTCATCCACGGTTTCAGTAAACGTTTGGTATTTGGTAGTTTTATAATTGATGTGTGGGTATCAATAAGTCTAATGAGGGTAGTCGTTAAGATATCTGTAGCTTCATTAGCATCAGTTGTTTGATAAATTTCATTAAAGTTAGTTAGGTTAATATCACTATCAAGAGCACTGTAATCTGTTTTTGTAATGGTACTCAAATGTACGTTAACTTTCTTTTTTTGTTTGAGACAAAGTAACACTGGGTTGTGATTAGTAACAGAGGTGTCTATTACTACTGTAAGGGCTGACAAGTTGGACTTAAGCATGACATGATCTAGACAAGTGTTCTCTCTTGTTGGGAGGGTGTGTGCAGCTAGCAGGCCATTTAGAGCTAACAGGTCTAGGTAATTAGAGATTTGGTTGGTGGGTGTACTGGATGCAATGTCGAGATTATTATCGCCTACAATAGCTATGGTCCTATAAGAAGACAAATTTGATAAGAGAGAGTCAAGGGATTGCAGAAAGTTACCAATGTTTGCAAATGAAGGAGATCGGTAAATGCATATTATTGCCTTATCATTACCAATTTTAAGCACTAGACAGCTGGCATCCACCAAGTCTGGTTCTTCGACTGTGTACTTCGCTATATTTTTAACATAAACCACTACGCCATCGTTTTGGTTTAGAACTTTTTTTGTTGAGTAATGGGAGTAGTTGTCGATGAGTGGAATAGAGTCGTTACAGCGTTTCAACCAGCACTCGGTAAGTACTTCACAGTCAATGTTTACTCGGCAGAGAAGCGTTAAAAAGGAGTCTATGTTAGCGTGAATGGACCGAATGTTCTGGGTGATTATTTTTAATTGTTTCGTAGGTTCTGTGACATATTTGGTACATTCCTCAGGTTTGCAGTTAAGCAAGCTAGATACTGAAATCTCGTCTATGTTGTTAACAATTTTAGTTATGTAATCCACTGGTAAGATATGTAAGTTATGCGTCTTCTGTACTGGGCTATCTTTAGATAATAATTGTGTATTACATAACTGGTAGCTATAATTGATACATCACAAATACAGTAAAATCTAGGCAGGCTTAGTGTACTAATAACGAAAGTGCGTGTATAAGGTAATGGTGCAGTATTAAGGTGAAGATTTATGTTATTATATGTTGGTGTAAGGAATGAGTACAAGTTTGAGGTGTTGAGGTAGATAACATGTATTGGGTGTGTGAGTATTGTTTACTGGTATGTTGTTGTTGATTTTTCCAAAAAACATAGTACAAAGTATAATATACAGATAACAATATTACTATAAAGATATTGCATGCAAAGTTTCAAGTAAAAGGATATTGCTATTAAAATACTAACAGGGACTAGTCATTCCTGTCTCAATGTTTCAATCTGTTCTTCATTTCTTATAAGAGTTGCTGGTTGTCCTTCTGTTTTTCGAATGAGTACTTTCCCGTTAGCAATCCAGCAAAACTTATACTTCTTCTCCTTGATGAACTCACGAGCTAGGTGAAATAGCTTCTTAGTGCTACTTGTTAAGTCTTCTCGAACATAGACTGTATTGGTGGTGCCACTTATTCCAAAGTGGGACGTATTTAGTTTTTGTGCAGGTTTCGAGTTGTTATGAGCCTTGACTGAGTTGAGTATTTCTTGTTTAGTTGCTAGAGTGCTCAGTTCCAAAACAATTGGTCTTGTAGTTCCTTTTCTGCCTGGGATGCGGTAGATATGGCGTATGTCACCAGAATGAAGCTTAAAGCTAAGCGCTTTAGATAGGTTCAGCATTAGCTGCATTAAATCAGCGGTAGATTCCTTATCTTTACATGGCAGATCTCGAATTTCAAAGCTCTATGACCTGATCCTTCCATCTCCCTTTCACTACCGGTCTACCAGACGCACGGCTGGGTACCATCCACTCTTGGTTGATATAGCGCCTTTTCGTACCAAGCACTTCACCTTCACATTTATTGTGCGCACAGCCAAGCTCTGCTAGTTTCTGTGTTCCCTACCACTTTTCAACCTTTAAAGCAAGAGTGAACAGGCATATTCTGGGCTCACTCGTTCCACCGTAGACCTCATCTATCGCTTACCATCAGGTGAGATCGAGGTCAAGGGTGAGCTCATCCAGAATAAAAAAGAAACTTACTTATTCTTTCAAAATGCAGAACCGGTTTGATGGAAAAGACTTTTTTTAGATAATGAAAAATCACTATTTTTGTTTACAGATCCGTTATTGCTAAAACACTTGGGATTATAGTTATTGGTGCGGCTTTCATTGGTGACGAGATGCAAGAAGCTGCCGAGGAATATCAATATGAAGTTGTGCAAACATTAAATGGACCAGACGATATGATGGAAGTTGGGATAGACTTCCATCTTAACATTCAGTATCCAATTAAAATAATGATAACCCGCAAGTATGAAATAAAGACTGTATACAAAAAAAAAAGAAACAGGTAATATGTTTACAGAAATGTACAAACTGAAAAATACGTCGCTTGAAGAGAATTATCTAACTGACTGGATAAACATTGCTTAAATGACCTTTAATCTGACTGAACCTTATCTATATAATCTTACTGTTTTGTAGCGACCTGCCTAATCTATAACAGTTGTGTAAAAACAATAAATTCAATCATTGCTAATTTAAAAAGAAGAAGATTCAATAATTTAATGACTAAAGGAATAGGAACTATTACTGAGTTACTTTATGATTTCTACTTGTTATTCCGTGTGTCAATTACAATTGAGTTTTGCCAAGTTTTCTGATGTTATTAAATTAAAACCTATTGTAACTTTTTTAGTTAACACCGTATGGTATACAGTATGGTCGCGAGTAGAGTGAATGAAACATTTTATATTTTGACTAATTAATACTGTTATTTGTTATTAACTTGCTTAAACAACTCAGAAGTTATCATATTTTTTGGAATCAGCAATGTGGGTAGAATTCACATTACTAGCAATGTAATCCCCTCCAACTAAGCTAAATTGATGTTAATCAATCAATCTATTTATTTGCTTGTATCTGGAGAGGGTTCACTTCAATTGTGTAATAGGTGGGGTTCGAACCTGCAACCTGACGATCAAAAGCCCGACATCGATCCGAATTAAAGGTGATGTTCATATCTGATATACAGTAAGGGCCTTATCGCACTGACGATTCGCAAGCGAGGTGAGTTCACAACGAATGCACGGTGAGCTCGCTGCAAATAACGCGGCTGCCCCATTACTAAACCTAGTAAGGTTTTGAAACGTTCAACAGGTCACACTCGCTTCGAACTCGCTGTACATTCGTCTCGCATATCGTGAGAAATCATCATAAAAAAATGCTCGGTTTAAAAGTCCCAAACGCGTAAAACCATTTAAAAGTTTCTGAGATTTTCCATTTTTAGTGAGGCTAATGAATAGCTATTTATTTTTATATAAGTATATTTTGTTCATTAACATTGGTATAAGATTATTTTTAGACAATTTTTATTTGTGTTAATTCAAAAGTCAGTTGTTTGAGTATGAGAACTTGAAAGATTTTGAAAACCTCGCTCCTGACTCTTGACCGGTCCACGAGGACTTGTTACATTGCATCGCTTCCTCTACAAGTGCATACGGTCCATACATTTATTACAAAAGACGATTTTTGCCAGTTGATGACTCTCTGTTCTTTGTCAGAAAAAAATTGAATTCGCCGCTACTCCCACTCGCCCCTTGTTTCATATTGCCTAAAATGTAACTAAAAAAATACACGTGTTTCTTTTTTTTTAAATTAAGAAACAGCTTTACGAACGTTTGTTTTATGGCGTGCTAATAAGTTTTATGATTTGATAGTATAGGCATTCTGAAATTTTGAAGAGAGCATAGCTGTCTATGCCATGGCATTAAAAATAAATAAAAAAAGTTATTTAAAAAATCTAAAAACCCGACTGCTTAACTGAAATGCAAGAAACAAGCACATTTTTATTTTAAAAAGTGACAAGCAGGCGGACCCATCCCATTAAAAAAAAAAGTTCAATTGGGTCTCGCCTGCTTGTTCCTGCTTTTTTAGATTTTTTAAATAACTCTTTTTTTCAACTTTTTAGTTAAAATATCAATTGTCAATTAATATTTTATAGTTTTTCCGGTCGTGTCAGAATGGCACCCCACCGGATTCAGAAAGTGAAAGAGCCTATTTTTAAAAGTCCATATTTTTAAACTTTCTCTTTATATTATTTTTGCTAGTATTACACTAATGATAAACATGATATACCTTTTGAAAGTCTTGCGTTTGATATCTCAATTATGTGAATCGGTTCAGCGATTCTGGAGATATGAGGTAGGTAATAAAGAATATTACAAACATACATACATACAAGATACGCGCGATAAACATAACCCTTTCTTTGCAGTCGGGTAAAAACGAATATTATGCAAATCTGACTGTCTTAATGGAAGACGCTAGCATGTACAATGTTAGAATGAAACAATTTTAAAACAGTTGTTTTGCTACAAGTAATCAAAATGTTAAAGAAAAAAGAACTGATGGAGAAACCTTGTCTTGCAACAATATAAAAAAAGAACTCTGTAGGACTGTATTAGGAAATGCTTCGACATTTGTTTAAAAAGTTGACCAGATCTACATATATTAGTTTTGTTTTAAAAAAGTATGAATTCATTCATGTTTGTTCTATCTTTCATTCATTCAATCATTCAATAGTCGGTGTTAAGTGTAAAAGAAAATTACTTTTCTTCTGAAAAGTGGATGTTGTCATAATACGGTATTCAATAGAAATACCGATTGGAACCCATCGTTATTACCTACAAAATGGGATCTTAAACTGGGATCTAGCAAAAATTAATGACTGATATCATCTTTTTAACCGACTTCCAAAAAGGAGGAGGTTCTCTATTCGTCGCGTATATATTTATAAGCATTATTTTTGATATTGTAAAAATAGTTGCAATGAGTGTCACAAAAACTATCTAATTAAATATACCTAAGCAATATTATTTCAGTATTATTTAGGGATATTTGTTATTATTATATTTAAGGACCTAAAGATGTTATTAATTGTTATCGACAATAACTTACCCATCGACGGTTTAAAAATCGGATCGTGTTCATGGTTATTAAAAATATACTTTAAATTTCCCTCAAATTCAGCAACACGTTGAAATATTACAATAAATAAACAAAGTGATCAGATTTTTCTTGCGCCTCTAAAATTCCTTCAAATAAAGTTAAAAAATTCTGATGTTTAAACCGTCGAAATATAAATTGCGTTCCTGTATAGTTCGATATTTAAAATAAGACTCATGATAAAATAAGTTTAAACCTTAGTGGTTTTTGGTTGCTATTTAATATGGGGGTCCAAGCAAACAGGGTACAGTAGTGGGGTATTGAGTAGATAATATAATAGTCAATTAATGGTAAGTATTGAAATAATATTCAAAAACTGACACATCTTTCTTATTATTTCAAAGGTTGAGTGAAATAAAAAGGCTTTTGATTTTAATTCATTATTTTAGATTGAGATACTCTCCATGAAATAAACTTATAATTATACTGGTAACATAAAAATTTAAACATTTACTATCGAAGTAAAGGATGGATACGCAGTTTAGTAAAAAGGTCCGCTTGTCGATATTTAGTAAAACTTGAGTAAATACGACAGCAATTAGCAATAAAAAACTAAAATTAAATGTTCCTACTCTATTTAGAAACTAACAAAACAAGGTTAGATTATTATTGGAAACGAAAAATGATTATTTTGGCAACTGGTATGTTGTACCTTTTATGAAATTACAGAACCACTAGCCAAAATTAAACACAAAAATTATTCTATTTAGGAATCTAACTTATATGTTGGATAAAAAAAAATATTGTTCAATTATTTGAATATTGAAACGTATTTATTCTAAAAATATTGACATGCCAACCACTGGTACCTTTTAAAGTACTAAACTTTTTCTGAAAGTTTCTGGTATGTACTAAGAAACACCGTATAAGTCATTTACTATATGAAACTGTAGTTTATTAATAATGAATTTAAATCGCAAAATGCAATTTTTTCACACAACTTTACAATTATCTCGGAAACTAAATACCGAACTAGACCCTTATTGTTTGGACGCCCACATATACTAATTCAACTAGTATTCTTTTGTATAGTTCTTAAATAAAAAAACATGCTTTTAATGAATAACCAAAAATTATGATACTAAAAAAGTATATACAATGTTATGATCTCAAAATTTTATTAAACATGTTTTATATAGATTTTCATATACAAAAATATATTTATGTTGTTTTCGATCTGTAATTAAATTATTTCTTTTACAATTTCGTATTTTTATTTGACTATCACAACCCATAAAATAAACTACAGAGGTAAGTGGAACGAGGTCGAGAGTTCCTCATCTTCCAATAAAGGACAGAGATTTTTTTATTATTGATAGTCTTTCGCTGGTCAAACAGCATCTCGCCTGGTGATAAGCGATGATGTGGTCGAAGATGAAGCACGCTTACCTAGAAGTAATGTATTCACTCTTGACTTAACTACCCAGGTTAAATACAGAATCCCACAGGGAATTCCACTCCTGTCTGTCTTATATATCTATCAGGCACGTTACCAGATATACAATATCCACCAAACCGCACAGAGCCCGCGTGAAAAGTTGCAGCCTACTCCCAATTTTCAACCGACGACAAAAAAAGGAGGAGGTTATCAATTCGACGCGTATATTTTTTTTTTTTTATGTATGATCATCGAGTAGGTACTCGAAGACGGCTGAACCGATTTGGAAAATTCTTTTTTTGTTTGATAGGGTATACTTCGAAATTGGTACCATTTGTCACCAAGTCAGTATCTGATGATGACATCCTGGAGAAATCGAGGGAACTCTTCAAATATTATAGGCACACCTATGGCGTTTTGGATATTTCTTATAGTAACTTATGCAGTTGCTCTTAAAAAGTACCATTTGGGGAAGTGGAACTGATGATGAAGACCACAGATGGCCGCCGAAACTACTCAATAATAAGTATTTCGTGGATCGCGATTCGATTACTTGAATATGGATATTAAGCACTTTATGCTCGTCACAATGCATATGGTGATGTATAGCTGATGGTGAAGTACCAGGAGAACTCCTCAAAAGTTAACGGCCCAGCATTGGGAAAAGCAATATTTTATAAAATGTTATAAGTAGTTGACATTTAGGCTCTTGTAACTAGGTAAATTAAAAATCAACCAACTAAAAAGAGTGAAATAAAAACTTTTTACCAAAAAATTAAACCGACTCCCAAAAAACACTGCAAAGTGAAAAATAACTTTAATTTCGGAAGTCGGTGCCAAAAACGAAAATACAAAACTAAAGACACCGACTTCCGAAATTAAAGTTATTTTTCACTTTGCAGTGTTTTTTGGGAGTCGGTTTAATTTTTTGGTAAAAAGTTTTTATGTTGATTAAAGGCTCGCGTGAGACCACCATATCACCTGGTGGTGATGTGGTGATATGATAGATAGATACAATATACTTCTTTTTATTGATAATAGGCTCGCGTTTGACCACCATCTCACCTGATGGTAAGTGACGATGTGGTCGAAGATGGAGCACGCTTACCTAAAAGTAACCTATTCACTCTTGACTTAAAGACCCCTAGGTTATAGCTATCGGGAAACACACACACACAACACATATACTTTATTATTCACCAATAATTGAAACACACTTAAATAACAATATTGCTAAAAATTTGGTATCAATTGGTGGTGAGGTGACGATAAGCGATGATGTGGTCGAAGATGAAGCACGCTTACCTAGAAGTAACGTATTTATTCTTGACTTGCATAAGTACCCCTAGGCCATAGAGATCAGGAAATACAGACTCCGGTAGGGGATCCCACTCCTTAGCTGTACGCACAATGATCGTATCCGATCGTCAGGTGGTTGTATTTTACTATTCACGCATGGTAATGTAACCTCACTCTTTGTCGGTGAGAAAATTATCAATTGACTCCTTTCACTCTGAGTGGAGTGGAAGAGAGAGTCAGAAACTCGACACACTAAAAACCTACCCTGTTCTTTCAGTTGCCCTTGAAGTCCGGAGCCACAGTATCCCGTTAGAATATTGCCGCAACCAGCAAGTAATGACCCTATCGGGCCCCTAATGGTGGCCGGAGATTTCTTGGAGAGCTCGTGATCTCCGACGCCCGGAGCTTCACCCGCGGTGGCTGGGGCGCTAGGATGAAAGTAGTCTCTTCCTCACAGACTTCTCCTTTGCTAGCATGACTGCTTCGCAGAAAAGTGCGACTGCATCCCATTCGCCCTCGCCCCGCACCATGATCTGATCCAGGGCTGGACGCGAGAGGGCGCTGCCGCCGATCGCCTTCACGACGACATGGCTAGTTCCGCCCATAGAACACTGAGTCCTAAGTCACATGATTACCCTAGTTTAGAAGACAGGGTTTTGTTTATGCCATCTTTTAAATGGAAATCTGTTTTTGTAACCTTATTAATAAATAACTTATGTAACAAGGGTTTCTTAGTTTAAATAAAGTTATAAGTTAATGCATTGATGATCTGGGCATACTCAATGATATTAGTACGATTTCTAACAATAGATAGAATATACTTTCTTTTAGTTAAACAAAACTTAATTTAAAGATATACAGTATGTCTCTTTTCCTGTAAGCCAGGGGAGGATTTTGAGTTTGTTTCGAGTTTTCTTTTATTAGTAGGTATAGCTGTTAGCCGAGAAATATCACCTCATGTGGTTTAAATTGTTTAACCTTTTAACCGCCCGACTTCATATCGATTATCGGGCCCCCAGCGCCCGGCACAGTGAATCGAAAAATAAATACCTACAACAAAGAGAGTATTGCAATATAATTAGGACTTCTGATTAAGAGACTAAAGTTTAATAAACTGTTAAATGATTACTTAATTAACTATTTACCTAATATAAACATCGTTTTGATAGAATACAGCGTAATTAAATAAAAAAGTAAGTACATTAAACGAGCTGTGATATTTTTGTCGTATATATACGACTCAGGCGGAATGGGCCCGAAAATATTTGTCGTAAAAATCCGACGTAGGCGGTTAAAAGGTTAAAAGACTTGTTAAATTGATGCGCGTGACGCAAATACTAATACGGGGCTGTTATAGTAGTAGTATTTTGTAAACATTTAAGAGTTAGGTTAATTGTTTTCAACTATACAGCGTTATTGGTAAAACACTTACAAACTCTCAAGATTTTGATGTTAGTAACATCATAAACAATAAATTTTGTTCAGCGCACGTATTACGCGTGCAATATAACAACGCATTTAGATGCATATTTAGGTTACCGTGGCTGTGTAGTGCGTCTGGCATGTTCACGGAGAACAGAGTTGATGGTTTCCATGCTGTATTACGCCTCCTTTATGAGCCGTGTTCATGATTCTGACAATGGATTATTGAGAGCCATATATGAAGCTAACACAGAAATCTTAATAATAAATAAGATTTCTGTGGAAGCTAATTACTTCTTTGTATACGGCTGTCAATATTCCTGCTAATTAGTTAAATTTAACAGATCTGACATTTTTGTTTTATTTGATTGTAATGTTTTTAATATGATTTTAATGAGAATGGCATTATTGAATTGAACTGAATTGAATGGAATTGTATAGTTGAATTGCTTTGTAAGTGTATTTATTTTTGTATTTCTTTATGTTAATTTTTTATATGGGCCTACGTGCCTGCAATAAAGGAATTTTATTTTTATTTAATTTAATAATTCATCTCATACAAAACTAAAAATATTTCAATTGGGCACTCTAAATGTTACAGTCTGCGAAACAAAAGATAGCGTACAAAAGGCAACGGAGGATCTTGAAGGTTTGTTTTTGGTAAATGTTTTCTAAAAAGTCATAGAACATGAGTTGTTGTTTATGATGTTAGTAATACAGTCCTGCGGAGTTCTTAGTGTTTTACCATTAACCCTGGATATAATTAAAAATATAATCATTATGTAGCATATATTTTTAACGAATTTTATTTGAGAGCACGATTTCGGTGATGGCGCTGTGGTATGGGCCAGACTTGCGAGTCAACACAAAACTTGGCACACGTATACAACGTGTAATTTAAAGGATATAGATGACGCCAAATAACTTGGCAAGGTTTTGGCGTAGTGGGGGTAAGTTCAGCATCGTGCACTTAGTGGAAGAAAAAAGTGGTCACTTTTACTGCTTGCCATTATTCTATGGTTATTGCCATCATTTATTTTTAATCATATCTGTTCAGAAGAATGTTAAAGAAAGAAGAGGAATTCATTCGTTAATTCGGTATTATAAATAAAATAGATATAATACATAAATACATTTAAAAGTGAAAAAAATGTATTTAAAAATACATTAAAAATAATATGTTCTCGTCGTCACAATTAGTTAATAAAACTGCTACCCCTTTTATTCTTCTTTTGTCCCGGTGTGCTAAAGACAGTGACGAATTCGGAATTTCAACTTTCCTTAACTATAGTGTCTAACTGTTCTTTCTGACGTTTTAATAGTCTGCGTATTTGGTCCTGGCATTGTAATCAAGGCAACAAAAAATAAATTTAAAACAACAACTCGTAACAAAAACAAAGGGTACAAATTTCGTGTACGCAAGTGTATTCGGGAGCAAATTGAACGAGAACTACTGACGCACCAATCGCGCGCTCGGAGCAGCGCTACGTCATACCCCGCGTCCCACTGACAACCGCTGACACCTAAAAATCGACTACTGCGCATTGAACGACTCTTGCCAAGTTATTTGGCGTTACCTATATATACATACCAAGTGCACGGCTTCTTTGGATGATAACAAACGATATAGCAAGGGTTTTGTAATCCTATGTCTACATGTGTAGAGCTTATTAGAAATTTCAATACATTGATACCAGAGACCGAATTTTTCAAATTAAGAAGAACGAAGAGAATTATCGTTTTATTGGCAAGTGACGTGGAAAGTGATGACTGATGACCCTCATAGTGCTGTGACACGTTTGTTATTTTTGGTATTTAAGAAACATAATTATGAAACCAATAATTTGGGGTCAATGGGAGTTGAAACTTTGCATAGAGACTCCATACCAGATGTTGTCTTCAGTCCTTTTGGATAGATATGGGGTTTCCGTTACACGTTGTATAGCGTTGCCAGGCATCCCGATAAAGCCGGACACAGGCTTTTTGAAAGCGTGTCCGCCAAAATAAATGGTGTCCGGCTTGTCCGGCTTTTTTTAGGTTTTTATATGTGACCAATCACCTTAAGATTTATGGTAAATAATCAAAGGTTGTGTTAATACCGACTCAAAATTCTTAAGCGTGTCCGGTCCGGTCTTTTCTGCTACCTGTATAGATCTCGATTCTTTTGTGTGAACTTGGTCCTCATTTCACATTTATGTTTTTGATAGGATTATACCGATCTAAATTAATTTGAAATAAATTAATAGTTTAAAAATAACTAGAAAAACATGCTTTTATAAATGCACGTAAAAACAAAAAAAATGTTCGCGCTTTTCCTTTTTTGTAGTCTCCGTTTTCTTTGTGTTGCTGTTTCTTTTTTGTAGTTTTTGCCATATTATTCCCACGAGTAGTGAACAATTAAACGGTCGATCACCCCAGAGGATTTGAAAGTGACATCTATAAAATAATAAATCTATGGATTACGCGGTAATTCAAAAAAGTTAAGAAAACCGATAACGGATTTTCTTTTGGTTTGTTATAATAACTTTGAAACCTGATTGTGTCCAAAGTCCATTACGTGGCTTTTTTCACAAGTGCAAACACGACTATGATATGATATTCCATCATGGAATGCCAGTGCCTATCTTCCGGCTTTATCATCAGACCTTGAAACCTAATTGTGGTCAAAGTTCATTACAAGACTTTTCTAAGAAATCCAAAACAGCTATGATACGATTTTCCATCATGAAGTTCCAGTTCATATCTTCCGGCTCCATCATCAGATCAGTTCGACAGTACCATATTATTGTATTGTCATCAGAACTACATACAGCTGCCAATTTTCATTACGCTACGACCCATGGAAGATGGTTAAATTAGTTACCTTAGATTTCATTACATAGTTAAGTTACATACAGGTCGACCTAATAAAAGCGTGTTAAAAAGGCTGATTTTCAATAATTTCAAAAGGAATTACTACGCATCTAATATTATGTATGTCAATGCTGATCTTATTAATTCTTCTTCCCTTACCTGCTTTTGAAACCAGTAGCGCCATCAAGTTTCATTTTATGTATACCTACTTTAATGTTACTCCATAAACTAGATGTCGCTACCATTGGCGTATCTAGAGATATTTTCCAGGGGAGGCCTGGCCCCCAGGGGTAGAAGCAAAGACTATTATATACTCTCTGGGTAGAAGCGACGATCGCTTATCGAAGTTGCGTTAACACTTAAGGTGGATGCCTAGATAGACCGCGCATTACATTTTTCCGGAGTGGTAATCTCCGTAAATAAACGGTTTCTACAGAATAAAAGCAAGTGTGATGAAACATTATAATGTATTATGTTCGCGTATCGCCCAAATTTTATAAAAAAAAAAACAGTATTTCTAGGAGAATTCGACTCAATAAAAAACGAAAAATCTTTACTTGTGTGAGTGACCTGAATCGCGCCATCTGACAGAAATTTATAGAACCGAAAATTCAAACAACCGCCAAGAGTTACCATCGAGTGAAGGACGCGGGCGGCGATGGGACTAGGTATGGGTCATTGACGGATTTTTGGTAATGTAAATTAAATGTTAATCTATAAATAAAATAATAATAAATTTTGGTAGTGTGATACCCCCTTCCCAGGCGAAGCACGTTAAGCCATTATAATTTATCCCGGCTGTTATTAGGACAATTTTGGCAGCATTGGCGTAGATACGCCAATAGATAGAGATATTTTCCAGAGGGGGCCTGGCACCCAGTGGTAGAAGCGATGATCGCCTATCGAAGTTGCATTACCGCTTAACGTACGAAATGAAAATTTTTCCATAAATTAATTTAACATGTATCGCAACAGTAGTGTCAAGAAGAAGAATCTGAAAAGTCAATTAAAAAAAGTGGCCAAGTGCGAGTCGGACTAGTCCATGAAGGGTTTCGTAGTAGCAAGTATAGATTAACGAAAAATTTCTTTGTTTTTATAGCGTTTGTATTGATGACAAAGTTACACTAGGGATGAAATTGCTGATTTGAACCGAAAAATTAAAATTCCTTTTTTATCTTATTTAATCAAAATATTTTCCCTCATTTTGTATACATTTTTGCCATTTAATTGGAATGTTATTTATGCCTTTGAGATAGAACTCTCGAGATTTAGATTCGACAAACTGTTTGAAATCGTTTTGTACACTGCCTGTTGGGAAGAAATTTTTGTCTCGTTGATTATTGACACAAAAAGAAATTACGTTTGCGTCTCGATCTTCGTACGTAGGATGACCTATGGTTTCTAACCGCAGCATCTGCAGAGTCACAAAGGTTTCTCGTGCAGTGTGATGTCTTGCGTTATGCAGCAAAAAAATGTTATTGCCAGATCAAACCTGAGAAATCTACAGTGATTAACACCACGAATAGACTACCAAATAGTTATCATTATCTTATTATTAATAAGTTTGCCTTGAGGCAATATTGCGGCGTTTGACAAGGGTCTGCCATTGCATTTTTGCTTTCGGTTTTCAATCCAATATTCCTTAATTTCTGAACTGATTCAACAAGGCAACTTACATATCAACACGCGTTTCTTTCTACGGATCATGAATATTTTTTTATCTTATTGGTTTCATACAAATGAGTCAATATTGTAGGTAAGGTGGAATTCCCTGCCGGAGTCTGTGTGTCATGAGTGAATAGGTTATTTTTAGGTAAGCGTGCTCCATCTTCGACCACATCATCACTTACCATCAGGTGAGATGGTGGTCAAACGCGAACCTATTATCAATAAAAAAAGGTAACGATAAACTATGCCGGCAATTTCTGGATAGTTTGACTCGGAAAAAATCAGATACCTTAGTGGCATTTTAAAGACTTTTTATTTCATTTTTTTATTGAAAATAGGTTCGCGTTTGACCACTATCTCACCTGATGGTAAGTGATGATGTGGTCGAAGATGGAGCATGCTTACCTAAAATTAACCTATTCACTCTTGACTTAAAGACCCCTAGTTTATAGCTATGGGGAAACACAGACTCCGGCAGGGAATTCCACCTTCGTTGGTTGGAAGCGTTACTGTATAGCACGAATTCTCGGATTCGATCGCCAGGTCGGCCAAAAATTGCTATGGGGATTTTCTGTAAGAAATTTTTCAGTAGTAGCCCGCCCGTGCCTCGGAAAGTTCGTTAAGCTTTTGGTTCTGGATGTCATTTAGCCATCTTTGAAAGTCGTTACGGGTAGTCATAAGTCAGTAAAACTTGACATTGGTCTAGGTAAGCGGTATCGTGTTACCCAGTTACTGGGTTGTGGAGGTCAGATAGGCAGACGCTCTATGTAAAACACTATTACTCAGCTGCTTCCGGTTAGACTGAAAGCCGATCCCAATATAGTTGAGAAAAGGCTAAGCAAATGATGACTTCCAAGTATGCGGAGCACCCTATTGATTTTTTTTTAATTTTTATCCGACTTCAAAAAAAGGAGGAGGTTCTCAATTCGTCTTGAATTTTTTTTAATGTATGTTACCTCATAACTCGCAGATGGCTGAACCGATTTGAAAAAATATTTTTTGTTTGAAAGGGTATACTTTCTAGTTGGTTTTATTGTCATCACGTTTGGATTTGATGATGGAATCATGGAGAAATTGAGGGAACTCTTCAAATATTATAGGCACACCTATAGCATATTGAGTATTTTGTGCAGTTGCTCTCGAAAAGCACCATTTGAGGAAGTGTAACTGATGATGAAGACCCCAGATGGCCACCGAAACTACTCAATAAGAAGTATTTCGTGGATTGCGATTAGATTACTTGAATATGGATGTTAAGCACTTTATGCTCGTCACAATGCATAATAATATGGTGAAGTAGAGCTGATGGTGATGTACCGAAAAAAGCAATATTTTGTAAAAGCTAATAAGTAGTTGACATTTTGGCTTTTGTAACTAGATAAATTACAAACCGACCCACTAAAAAGCGAGAAAAAATGTTTTTAGCAAAAAATAGAACCGACTTCCATATAAAAATACTACAAAGGCACAAATAACTTTAATTTCGGAAGGTGGTGTCAAAAAAAAGAAAATACAAAAAAATTACACCGACTACCGAAATTAAAGTTATTTTTGCCTTTGTAGTGTTTTTATATGGAAGTCGGTTCTAGATTTTGCAAAAAAGTTTTTTTATAAATCACAAGATGTTTACAGAATATATCTACTTCATAAGTTTCAACTTTGTAGTCTTAATGGTTTCGGAATACTTGGCTGTGACATAAGGACGAACAGACAGATAGCCATGATTAATCTATAAGGGTTCCGTTTTGCCATTCGGCTAGAGAACCCTAAAAACCTTTGCACAAAAATATATGTTTAAACTGTTAAACTGTAGTCGAAAAACTTTTGGCATTTTTCGGCGCGCACTCATTTTTGTGGTTACTTGAAAGTGAAACTGTAGGCTCGCCTAGAAACCGTAACTCGGCGTCGCTTCTTCACAACACTTCGGCGGTCTTTCCCCATCAGGTGAGATCCCCAATAGCCTGAAGGAAGCCCAGTGGAGTCAGAAAAACGCAAAAGCATGAACGAATACTTTCGGAATAAAGTACCTGTGATATACGTATCACAGGTACTTTATTCCGAAAGTATTAGGACTAAGTAATCGAATCTAAACCCTTTTTTTAAGGATGAGAAATCATCCAATGACTACCTCCTGATTTGGGCGAAGCGAGAGGGTGTGTCAGACTTACTGACCAAAACCTAAAACCCAGCCGTGTTTCGAAAGCGCGGTAACTCTTTCGAATGCCTCCACAGTATGTTCCACCATGTACTCATGGCGATCATCGCAGTGGTGACACCTGGGTATTTCCTTCCGCCGAATTCGGCACAAGTAGCTCCCGAAGCAACCGTGTCCAGTGAGCACTTTCGTTTATAGGCGGAAGGTGAGGACGCCATGCCATCTCGTCAGCCACTCCTCAAAGAGGAGACCTACCCCCGCTATTGTGGCGTGCCCAGCGCTGGGTTGCGATAGTCGCCCTTCCATATCGTCATGATCTCGCGCCGGAGCTCCGTCTGCCGTACCGCAACAAGTTGCGGCAGCCAGTTTTGTTCGGCGTAGCGCCTCCACGGAATCAAAATCCTTGAAATACTTATTATTGAGTAGTTCCGGTAGCCATCTATGGTCTTCATCATCAGTTCTACAGACTTCTACTTCACCAAATGGTGCTTTTCGAGAGCAACTGCACAAGTTACTATGAAAAATACCTAAATCGCTATAGGTATGCCTATAATATTTGAAGAGTTCCCTCGATTTCTCAAAGATTCCTTTACCAGATGACTTGATAACAATGGCACCAACTAGAAAGTCTACCCTTTCAAACAAAAAAGTATTATTCTACGGTCCAGCCGTCATCGGGGCACAGGCGCTGTAATCGTGGAACATACAAAAAAGTTTAAGATGAACTGAGAACCTCCGCCTTTTTTTAAGTCGGTTAAAAAGACAAATCATTGGCCACCAACCGGCCTCCCTGCCGCGTTCACTACGCAATATTTGAATATACAGGGTTAAATGTAAAACACTGAAAACCTCTCAGGACTATGTTACTAACATCATAATCAACAACTTTTGTTCTATGACTTTTAAGAATTCGTCATATTTTAGTTTACCAGATTTTCATACAAGAATAAAAATATTTAAATTGAACGCCCTTAATGTTACGAACTCTATCATAGACATATATAGCATAGACGCTACATGCGTTTAGGGCGTTCAATTTAAATATTTTTTTTGTATATGAAAATCTGGTGAACGAAAATATGACGAATTTTTAAAAGTCATAGAACAAAAGTTGTTGATTATGATGTTAGTAACATAGTCCTGAGAGGTTTTTGGTGTTTTACAATTAACCCTGTATACATATTTCGCTTTATTATTAGAATAGATATAATAATATACACTTACACTGCCTCGTCGGTCGAGTGGTACCAAGCGCAACTGCTGAGCACGAATTCTCGGGTTTGATTTCCGGGTCGGGCAAAAACTGCTATTGGGTTTTTCTGTAAGGAATTTCTCAGTAGTAGCCCGGAGTTTGGAAGTTGGTGGTGTGATACCCCCGTGCTTCGGAAAGCACGTTAAGCCGTTTTTTTTTTTTTCAGGTAGGGCCACTCGTAGATTAGCTCACTAAGGCTGTGCGTCTACTTAACCGGTCTGTCCTGTGGTGACCTCTAATAAATTAAAGGCCCCTAGCCAGGGCTTACAAACTAAAATATACTTACAAGCTAATGACCGCACGCTAAGGGCACTCCCTGTGGAGTACGGGCCTCGGCATAGCGGGGTCATTTAGGGAGGGCAGCAAAGGGACAGGCTGGGTCGTATTTAGGGGAGTATTTATTGCTACTGGCTCAGCATCGCGGGCTGGCTGGTTTGGCAAAGGTCGGGGAGGATTTCCATTACAAGTACGCGGACGTCGCGATGGGCCTCGTCGGCGAGGCCGGAATACGGAACGCGTTTTGTATGTGTATTTTCTAAGAGTGCTGGTTTCCCTACTGCTCTCTTGTCGGATGGTGGTGGGGTCGTCGGGCTCGTCTAGGACGTTACGCGGGCGACGAACCCGAGAAATCTTGGAGGGTCTGTATCGGGCGGCCGATACGATCAGGGGGTTAGTGTGGGTATCAGCAGAGGTGAAGTAACGCACTGACATGCGTTTCAACACTTGCTTTATGGTCGGGAGTTTGAGGTCTACGTGGAGATCCTCATTCCTCAAGAACCAGGGCGCGCCCGTGGCCTTTCGGAGAAAACGGTTCTGAATGATTTGCATCCTATGGATCTGATTGGGACTGGCATTAGCAAACACCGGACAGGGTTAAGCCGTTGTTCCCTGCTGACATTTAGCCTGTCGTTACCCAGATACTGGGTTGTGGAGGTCAGATAGGCAGACGCTCCGTGTTAAACACTAGTACTCAGCTCGCCCCCCAACATAGTTGGAAAAAGATTAAGCAGATGATGTTGATGATAATTTATACTTAGTATAGGTACAGTCCGACGTGTCCTCACGGCGACAATAGGCGGAGACCTCTCGCGCCCGGCCTTGGTCGAGGCCATGCTGCGGGGCGAGAGGGAGTGGGAAGCGGTCGCCTCCTTCTGCGAAGCAGTCATGCTTCCGAAGGAGGAGGCGGGCCGCGTGAGGGAGAGGATGGCGTCCTCCCTCCAGCCCAGCCGCAGTGGTAGACGCCCACGGCGTCAGACGTCGGCTGACGATCTCCGGCCACCGTAGGCGCGGGCATGCGGACAGCGAGTAAAGGGCAACTCGCTGTCCGACCATGGACCATGCCCGGGTCGACAGCGCGTCGTGTTCCACGCGCGCCTCAAAGAGCGTCAGCAACATGACGAGGCCCCCTCTGCAGAGGGCCGAAGCCCGCCGGGGTCGTGGGACTCACCCCGTTACCGTGGCCCCGGTATGTAAAGGGTTATTGAAGGAACACCGTGGATTTTAGTCAGTAAAAGTCTGACAGTCCCTCCCACCCTGCCCGGAGTGGGAGGACTTATTCGATAATTTTACCACGTTAAAAAAAAAAAAGTATAGGTACAGTATATTAGTTTAAACGAGGGACATATTCAAACCTGCAACAGTGTATGCTTATATGATACTAATAAAAATATGACCAAAAAAAAAACACTGATAAATAACAGACAGAACCATACCAAATGTCCTCGGGGGACTCCCGCGGGGGCGGAGTTTGCACACGAGCTTTCTTTTTGGCAGGAACGGGCCGTGTTTTTCCACGTGATTACTTTAGTACTGTTTACAAGTTCATTCACCTCTTGAAGCTCAATGTACATGATAAATTACGTCAAACATTTAGGTTATAGGTTTTTCATATATTTGGGACGAGAATTGAATACTGAATACCCTCCCTCAATAAGTCCCTCGTTTAACCTAACACACTGTATAATATAGTTTGGAATTTCATGGTTGACTGTAAGAGAATGCCTAAGGATGCCTTTGTACTAACTTTACTAAGTATGTTGTATGCAACATTAGTTTAAATACCTATAATATAAAAAACAGGCAGGTATATTTTAAGATTTTATTTTATATTCAAGTATTATTTTGTTTGAGTGTAACTTCAAGTTTTTTTGAGCGGATAAAGTAGCTTATGTTTTTTTTTTATTGATAATAGGCTCGCGTTTGACCACCATCTCACCTGATGGTAAGTGATAATGTGGTCGAAGATGGAGCACGCTTACCTAAGCCCCCCCCCCCATGTCCTTCCCCAAAGTCGAATCTATCTCCGTGCTAATTTTCATCAAAATCGTTTAACTCTAAGGGTAACAGACACATAGAGCTACTTTCGTATACCTACCTACTTATATACATTTTTAAAAAGCTCAGAGGCTCGGTTGACTTTAACTGTATGTTAACCGTTTACTTTGCGCTCGCTCAGTCTGTTCTAGGGTACCTACTGCCTAACGGTCTGGGGTGGTGCTGGTAAAACGGTGATGCTTCGGGTCGAACGTGCGCAAAGAGCTGTCCTTAAGGTACTGGCAAGGAAACCGATCCTATATCCCACATCTTCTCTATATACCCTCTGCCAGGTCCTCACCGTAAGACAATTATTTATACTTCAAACTATTCTTCGCAAACACAGCCAAATTAAATTTGATCCTAAATGCTGTACTGCGCGCCGTTCGAATAGGGTTTGTAATACTGAGTCTCGTCGAACCGTAGCTGCAAGTTGTCATTTCAAACACACAAGCTCAAAATTATACAATAAATTAAATAAAAACTTACACATCTACCCATTAACTAAATGCAAATGCAAAAAGATAGTAGATTCTTGGTTAAAATCACAAAATTATGCGGAGACTGAGAAGCTCGTGGAAGTGTAACACATCCATCACACAGCCCAACAAAACTTCACAACTCACATTCCACATACACCCCTTACACACCTCATTTACACTCACCCATACATCCACACATTCACCTTACATTATATTACTACTTCCAAACACATCCCAATTTCATTGTCTTTTGTTGTTTATTTTTATCTTTTAAATTATTGCTTTTTTAGGGTTCCGTAGTCAACAAGGAACCCTTATAGTTTCGCGATGTCTGTCTGTCTGTCAGTCTGTCCGCGGTTTAGCTCAAAAACTATTGGTACTAGATATTTGTAATTTGGCATGAGTATACACGTTAATGACGCCAAAAAAGTGGTAAAATAAAATTTTGAAAAAAAAAAACAATTATTTATGGTACCTCCCCTACATGTAAGGTGAGATGATAATTTTTTTTTCGTCCTTCCCATAGTGTGGGATATCGTTGGATAGGTCTTTCAAAAATATTAGGGACCGTTTTCTGATTAAGTAAACCGCTCGTGACTTATCAAGCTTTAAAGTATCAATTTTCGTTAGAGTCAAGTGTCCCCCCTCTATCAACTAAACGGTTGTAGAAATTCAAATGTCATGGCAGTAGTACCTATATATAACGAAGTTTAAAGGAAAACTATCACACATGAGCGGGCTTTACAAGTTTACGAGTAATAGTTGACCAATTGTATTTGACTCGAAAATTTCGAACAACTCCATAGAAATGTCGATAGATGGCGCTAAGCGTCCGTTGTATCGCGCTAGTTTCATATTTAAATAAGTTTTATAAAAAAAACTTTTTAACAAAAAAATACCGACTTCCAAAAAACCACTAGGTACAATGTGAAAATAACTTTAATTTCAGAACATGGTGTCTTTGGATCTGTTTATAATTTATCTAAGTTACAATAGCCTAATGTCAACTTGCTCATCACCTTTTACAAAATATTGCTTTTCCCGATGCAGGGGCGTTAATTGTTGAGGAGTTCTCCTGGTATTTCACCATCAGCTCCATTTCACCATTCACATTGTGACGACCATAAATTGCTTAGCAACCATTTTAAAGTAATCGAACCGCAACTCGTGAAATACTTATTATTGAGTAGTTCCGGTGGCCATCTGTGATCTTCTTCATCAGTTCGGCTTCACCAAATGGTGCTTTCTGAGAGCAAATGCACAAGTTACTATAAACAATATCAAAATCGTTATACAATTGCCTTTAAAATTTGAGGATTTCCTTCGATTTCCATGAGATCCCTTCATCAAATTCTAATTTGGTGACAATGGTACTAACCTCGAGAGCATACCATTTCAAACGAAAAAATAATTTTCTAAATCGATCCACAATTGACGGAGTAATCGGTGCACATACATAAAAAAATATACCGGGTGAAATTGAATAGACACGACAAATTTAAATATACAATAATACGTGTTGTCAAGAAAATTTAGAACATATCAAATGTAAAATTAAAAAATAATTTATCAGTGTTACGAAAAACGTTAAAATAATTAAAGTATCAAAGAATTTCGCGTACCTACTACCGTTTTCGTGTAGTGGGCACGATTTAGGTACATTCTCGCTATGAATGAATCGCGCCGAGCGGAGCGCCCCCGTCCGCCCGGCCGCACGCGCACCGCTTTCGCGCACGCAATTAATAAAAATTTTGTGAAACCAAATTTCCCTTCATACTTTTGTCGGCTTAGGACTATCAAAAATACAATAAAAGTAAAATAGTAAATAATGTTTTAGTGTAAGGTATAATCTGAATAATGTTTGTTACAACAACAAATTATTGTATTTTTGGCGTATTTCAAAAGTTGGAATCATAGTATTTACAATAATTATTAAGTATTTACAATAAATGAAATCGGTACACTTACGTGTATTTTATTAATTGTTCAAAATGTCCACCTTCGTTTTGTAAACACAATTGAGCACGGCGCCGCAAATTGTCCTTAAGTTTTATTAATACAAGTTTGTGATTTTACAGTTTCGAATGCGAATTATTCTTAAAATTCTACATGGTAAGTGATGATGTGATCGAAGAGGGATATTTTAGCCGAAATCTTCACTGCGTTTCACGTAGATTTCTTACGGTGTTGTACCACATGACAATATCGAAATACTGTACGTTTGTTAACGGTTCACGACTATTTCGTCTCGTCCTAGGCATTGTTATGACACAAACACAAGACAATACAAATTATTCGCAATACGTAAAGTAGGATTTGCGCAATGCGCGCGCGACCGTGACCTACAAACGTTTTAGGTCGACTAATGAACGAAGGCGACCGCCCTGCCGCCCACCCTGTGGCAGGGTGGTCGCCGGGAAGGGATATCTGCGCTGGCGATTATGCGAGGTTTGGCAACGTCGCGCGATACTTACACTAGGAAATAGGCAAAATTAGATGAATGACCGCTATGAACGGCAACGTTTAATAACATGAGTACTCCACGATTATTATCGAGCACTGCGATGAGTCGGACGAGATTTTTTGATACTTTAATTTTTCTCATTTATTTGGCCTATTTATTATTTTGTTCGAATACCGATAATTCCTACTTAAATAAAGATAATAACATCAATGGACCATTTTAAAACGATAATCACGTATTTTTTTTAACGATTTAGATTGTAGAAAAAACAGTTTATAATTACTATGTTACTGTAACTGAAGCTCCCATTTCTTTTTGTCGCATTTATTCAAAGTCATCCTGTATATTATATATACGTGACGAATTGATAACCTACTCCTTCTTTAGAAGTCGGTTAAAAAACAGTTTCTGTCCAGTAAAATTATAGTTAGTTGTGTTTAAGTAATTAAATTAGTTGAGGATTGTGTCAAACCAGTCTCATTTTTCAGTTTTGTGTAACAATTAGTACTTCTTTTCTAACTACACACATCAAAAGTGTCTAGGGATCAACATATATTTTTGCAATAACTTTTCTCCTGATTGATATTAATTAAAATTTTCTTTAAGGATTCATCAAATAAAGTGTTTTCGTTTGTCATAGTAACGATAAACCAAGTCACCTTTGCATTAATAAAGAAATTTGCCATTTTCCTAATAAAGGGATTTTTGACATTTGAACCACTAACATTAAAGTTCGAAAAAAAGACTGAAATAACAGTTTTCTTTAAAATTTTATTGGGTAACTTAAACAATTAATAATCCGTGTTTCTGCCGCGAACACTAACAACACAAGAACATCGGTTTGGCATACTCAAAATGAGTTCATCCAAATCACGCTGTGGAATGGCCGCCCATGTTCGTTGCAACAACAAAAAAAGGTCTTCTTGCGACTGGATACCCTCCATATTCGGCAGAGCTCTTCTCTGTAGCATATCCCAACCATGCTCAATCGGGTTCAAGTCTGGCGACTGAGCAGGCCAGAGCAGGACATTGATGTTAGCTGCGGCGAGAGTCTGTCTTACAACTCTTGCGGTGTGCGGTCGTGCATTATCATGCATTAACTGAAATAAGGGACCGATTTGCACTTGTAGAGGAACGATGACGTCAGATACAATCGTCTCAGCATAAATTTGAGCGTTGAGGTTGCCTCTGATCCAAATCAACTCAGTTCTTCCGCCGATCCAAATACCCGCCCATACCATGATGGTTCCACCACTATAAGGATGGACTTCCTGGCAGGATTTTAATCGCTGTTGGCGTCCAGGGGTTCTCCAGTGTCGTATACGTCTTGTATCCGGTCTCATACCAAAACGAGACTCATCAGAAAAGCACACGAAACGCCATTGTTCTTCTGCCCAATTTCTGTGTTCAAGAGCCCATTGATATCGAATCCTACGATTGTGCATTGCTATAGGTGGTACCCGTAGCGGTCTTCGGGAATGAAGGTTCACTTCATGCAAGCGGTTTCTGACTGTTTGGTCGCTAATTAAGTTCCCTGAAGAGTGATGAAGCCTCACGGCTAACATCATGGCGGTTATTGTTGGAGCTCTTCGAGTTAAGATTTGAATGTATCGGTCTTGTCTCCGTGTGGTGTAGCGATACCGTCCTCCATGGCACTCAGCCACGGTACCAGTGCTTCGGTAACGTGTCCAAAGTCGACTGATAACACTCTGACTTGTATTCAGAGCTAAAGCCACAGCACGTTGCCGGGAACCAGCTTCTATCATTCCCACGGCTCTGAGCATTTCTTCCCTGCTTAAATGACGTCGCCGCTCCATAATAACGTTGGTATTAATCAGTAGTAGGGAAACTGTAGCACTAATAATGTCTTCAATGCGTTGTATGTTTTTATAGGGAAAGTATTGACAGCTGATTTTCAACTTTTACTCGAATTTGATTAACAGTTCCTGTTTCAAATTATGAAATGCACCAAAAAGGATCCAATCATATAAATTTATAAAATCATAAATTTATTACAAAGCCACATCTCAATCTCAAGAAATCCGCATAAAAATGCTTGATCCCTAGACACTTTTGATGTGTGTAGATGGCGGTGTCGTCGAATTATATCTTACAATGGTTTCGTTACCGCCAAAACTATAAGTAGGTAGTTATGAAAATTATTGAGTTTTTGCCCCGACCATACACGAGCCCGACGACCCCACCACCATCCGACAAGAGAGCAGTAGGGAAACTAGCACTCTTAGAAAATACAGAAATAAAACGCGTTCCGTATTCCGGCCTCGCCGACAAGGCCCATCGCGACGTCCGCGTACTTGTAACGGAAACTCTCCCCGACCTTTGCCAAACGAGCCAGCCCGCGATGTTGAGCCAGTAGCGATAAATACCCCCTTAAATAATATGGACCCAGCCTGTCCCTTTGCTGCCCTCCACCAACGACCACGCTATGCCGAGGCCCGTACTCCACAGGGAGTGCCATTAGCGTACGGTTGTTTAAAATGTAATTCTAGTTTGTAAGCCCTGGCTGGGGGACTTTAATTTTAGAGGTCACCACAGGATCGCCCGGTTGAGTAGTGACCAGCCTTAGTGTGCTGAAAAACGAGTGGCCCTATAAAAAAAAAATTGAGTTTTTGTTGATCGCCCGGTTAAGTAAGTAGTGACCAGCCTTAGTGTGCTGAACTACGAGTGGCCCTACCTAAAAAAAATTAAGTTTATGAGATTGTGTGTAGAAAAAAAAAATAAGTTCTTGAGATTGTGTGTAGAGGCTAGAGATAAAATTGAAATAGTTGAATTGTGAAATTCATAATCAAGTCTCGTTGAGTGTAGGAATTTGGAGATTGAAATAGTAATAATAGAATATATTTAAATTCAAAACACCGGCTATGACAAGTTTTATTTATACAAATCTCTAACAAAAATTAAAACTTTCCGTGCAAAATTGTCGGATCAGGTGAGGATTTATATAGGAAATCAAATTAGTTAGGTAGTCATGTTTGGCTTTTAGTTAGAGCATGGTACGAAACGATCAGTCAGCGAATACGACACGCACTTGGCTGTTATAAAAAACTACGGAACCCTTCACTGCGCGTGGCCCGATACGCACTTGACCAGTTTTTTCTGTTTAAATTATATCTTAATTAACTTTTTAAATGGAGCATTATATCATGTTTTTTGTATCCGGAGAAGGGCGTTGGTAACTGCGCTACAGTTTATACTTTTGCAGCTAACATCGTTTGATTTGTTGTATCTAGTCTTGTGTTTTTGTTCCTGAATAAAACTATTTACTATTTTTTTAAACTATTTACTATTTACTACTTCGTAGTAATATTATAGGTAAATGCAAGAGTTTGTGAAGAATGTGAGGATGGATGGATGTTTTTTCTCTTTCATGCAAGAACTATTGAATATATGAAAATTTACAGTAATATAGCTTAAATATATCAGAATAACGCATAGGTTACTTTTTAAACTAGTCTACGTATAAAAAAACTAAAAGGAACCCTTATACAACGTGTAACGGAAACCCCATATCTAACCAAAAGGACTGAAGACAACATCTGGTATGGAGTCTCTATGCAAAGTTTCAGCTCAAAATAAGTGACTCACAGAATTGAACCCAAATTGTTGGTTTCGTATGTTTCTTGAATACCAATAATAACAAACGTGTCACAGCACTATGAGGGTCATCACTCTCCACGTCACTTGCCATTAAAACGATAATTCTCTTCGTTCTTCTTAATTTGAAAAATTCGGACGCTGGTATCAATGTATTGAAATTTCTAATAAGTTCCACACATGACATAGGATTACAAAACCCTTGCTATATCGTTTGTTATCATCCAAAGAAGCTGTGCACTTGGTACCTATGTATATATACCCTAAATTACACGTTGTAGTTTCGTCATGTCTGTCTGTCTATCCCACCGTATTTTAACCATTTTATTTTCGAAACTATTAGGATTACACAGTTGAAACTTCGTGGGTAGATGTATTTTGTGAACCGCTTTACGATTTTTATACAAAAATAAAAAATAAACATTTAGAGGGGGAGGGGCTTCCCGTGTATGGAACTGTAACTAATTAGTAGATTATTAACCAAGGGGATAAAGCAGTGCCTTCTGTCGCGGGTGACGATTTAAATCACGAGCGTAACGAAGGACTCGAGGTTTACTCCCGAGCGCAGCGAGGGTGTTAAAAACTCAAATCACGAGCGAAGCGAGGGATTTAAGACGAGTCCTGAGTGTAGCGAGGGATTTAAGTTCACCCAAGACTAAGACAGCTTTATCACCGAGGAAAATACTCTACTTTTCGTACCATTTGCGAAAAAATTAGCACAATAATAATATGAGATAAGCATTTATTAAAAATAATGACAATTAAAAGTAAAAGTTAACATTCGAAACATTGGTCCAATTATTGATAGAGACAGTTACATTTTTGTTTTGTACATTTATTGTTGATGAGTTGATTTGAGTATTTCTCTGTTCTTACGTCTGAGGAACTTGCGTTTCATTGTAAATAGTATACGTCGGAGATAGTGGTGGTTGTGCATCGTGAGTTACGGACGAAGATAAGATGCCGGAAGTTGATGGTTGTGGCTCTGATGGTTTAAGTTTTATATTTTTGTTAATTTGACTGCTTAATATGGTTTTATTCGCCACTGAGCTTTCGATATAACCCTCAGCTACTCTGTCAGAACTCCAACCACCGTGTCTTTTTATTGACGTAATATCCGCCCCTGAATCCGCCAAGAAAGTCACCGAAGTTCTTCTAAAGCAGTGACCGGTGTAGAGTTCAACATCTTTGAGTTTTAAATATTTAGCAATTTCCTTTGGCATATTGCTAATTTTATTTTTGCCGATGGCTTGTCGAGTACATTTCCCATTCCGATAGTTTATAAAAAATCTATTGTTTTCCATGTTGGTGGGACGTAATGCTTGGTATTTATGAATGATTTTAGTATATTGTCCTTGTACAATGAATGACCGATTTTTTTTTGTCTTAGTTGCCTTTACATTAATCAGCAGCAACTCATTGGAATGATTTTCAACGTCCTCCACCTTTAAGTTTACAAGTTCACATCCGCGGCCAATTTGTTTGCATTGAGTCCATAAATTAATGCCACCTATAACAAAGATAAAAAACAGGTAAATATATAGAATAATTACCATTACTAAGGTACGAAATATTCATAGTTAAATCATGTACCTATACTTACTTTTGTGGCCAGAAAAATTTCGTCAGGAGCTTCATTAAGAAATTTTTCCACATTTTGAGTCGTAAAAATTTTAGACTTCTTTGCGCAATGCCCCACGGTGGGCTGAAAATCGGCTTTCATAGACTTAGGCATTTTATTTTGCAAGTGCGAGTTTTTTTTGCCGGATATCACTTCTATTAGTTATAACAATATACAAAAATGACACCAGAATTGATTCTGCACAGAAACGAAGGAATTATAATTTTTTTACGAAAATTTTGTATGGAGCTAGTATGAAAAATCGAAATATCTCTAAAACGGCAGCGATAACCGTAATATCCTTATAGGAGGTTATAGTACTAATTATTTATGATTTTTTGACATACGTTACATAATGGTTGTAGATGCCTTTTTTTTTTTAAATCGTCAAAATATTTTTATTTATTTTTACATATTTAAACGTTCCTTTTAGTGTTTAAGTTGAAGAATTCAGAGCTTTAACAACTCTTATCATAAAATAGCATCACCCCTATAGACCTGAAGGACTAGACAGAGGTGTGTAGTGTCTTGTTGATCTTGTAAGATTTCCAACAATACCAAATAGTTGAATATCAGTGTCAAAGTGCCCATGCTGTCGCTTCTTTTTGAAAGATAGGGGAATGAAATTGTTAATTGATCATACCCTAAAAGTATGATTACAACATAACCGGACACATAATAATAATAATATCCTTATAGGGGATTATAGTACTAACATTATTTATTTTAACATATGAAACTGTTCAAAACGATCCATGAACTGTGTCAAAGTTAAGAACATCGTTAGGAAGCATGCTTTTTCCCCAAATATTAAGAATATGTGAAAAAAAAAAAGACTGTATATAAACTTTTTATTGATAGGTAATTTAAATAAAACAGAAGTAACAAAAATAATATCTAATAAATTCAATTATACAAAATACATATTTGAAACTATAATTTATGAAATTATTAACTAAACATATTGGTACAATAAACTAACATAAATAACAAAAGAACATAAAGAAAAATAATTAAATTTTACAAATTTTCTTTACAACTTTCGTTGTCGGACTCCAATTCCGAGTCAGAATCCAGATCGGATATACCTACAAACTCGAACTCAGTTTCCGGAAACTGTATTAGGTCGAGAGTTTCAGCAAAAAAGGTTGTCTTCCTTTTGGCATCTAACTTCGGCCTTTGTGCACTTAGAAAAGGATCCGAAGAAACAACAAGCATATTTAGGATATCTTGATTAGAATCTTGCCTGCTTCTTTTCCGCGAATGATGTTCCCGGAACCTCCTAAAATCTTTGTTTCGAGACTCTGAGGCTTCTTCCGAGAGAGTCCCAATCGGGACAATATCATTTTTTTCGATTATGTCAGCTCCGTGTATTAATAGTTTATGTACGGTTGATGACATGTAGTACCAGTCGTATAATTCCACGTACTTTTCTGCTGTTTTGCGAGCAAAATCTTTAAATTTGATGACATCGATCTTCTCACCAGATGTTATTGCTTGCAAAATAACAGCAAATCTTTTTATCAGGTTTTTGATCCAACCCAGTAATAGCTGCAGTTTTATTGGGAAACTCGAAAAACTTCCTTGCGGTATTCCCGTCATTGGTAGTTCCCGAGCCTTGTTTTACTATATCAATTAACAGATTGAGCTCCTCTTTAAATTTATTTTGAATGTTTTTTTTTCTGTTTTGTAACATATCTTTATGCTCATTACTTCTTGCTGCCCACTGTTTGAAGTCAAGTCTGTACGCAATGTGTAACAGACATTCCATGCAATTTATACGGGCATGTAGGGATGATAGGCCAAATTCATATATGTCAGAACACACAGTTTTTGATGTTACAGCATCTAAGTGGTTCATTTCTGTTGGTTTTGCTAAGCACAGGTAGCATGATGCATTTGATCTAGCTTCAGAAAGGTACGTGCAGACTTTTGCGTCGATCATTGTCATCATTAGTTTATGAGTCACCCTGTTACTATTAATGCACTCTGTGGGGTTAAGGGCCTCAATTTCCTCATCCATTTTTCTTTTGTTATCAATGACAACTGCATGGCTTTCTTTTACAAAAGTGAACTGAACCGGACGACAATAAAAAGTTGAGCATGGTTTCGGGTTTGTCCATATAGTATTATCTCCATCTGTCAGTTTCAGTGGCACCAAGGAGGTCATGAAAATGCTTGAATCATCATGCTCGCCGTCCATTTTCTGCTTGTATCGGCTTTGATTGGAAGCACCATCAAATCCCCACTTCGATATCAGCTTTAACTGCTTATTTTCCACATTAGCAGAAAGACTTTGAAGAATCCGCTTCACCGTGATGTCAAGTAAAGCTTGAAGTGTAATTCTAGCTGATGAATCCGTAACTGATACTGATTGATTAGGAGGGTAGCATGCAAGCTTAGTTTGTTGCAGTTTATAGTAGGATGGGTAAATATCCTTAGCACCTTCCCGAATGGCAGTCTCTCGCAACGTAATATATTGCCACTTTGAAAGCTTAAGTGAAAGAAGCAATCCAAGTGCTTTCTCTGGTGTAAATATTACTGTTTTCTTAATGCTTTCCTTGATTTTAACGGCAGCTTCTGGATTTTTGATCATATAATTGATTACAGATGCGATATCTTCATAACCTTCTTCTTTTAAACGTGCTGCAGCTGCATATGCCAATTCACAGGAATCCTCGCCTATGTGCTCACTAGATCTTCTCTTTTTCTGTTTGCTTCCCAGATCTTTGAATGGTTTTCGGGACCTTTTTGTCATTGTTCCAACAGTCGATGATGTCGAAGGTTCTGGAGAGACTGAGCGTGCTCTTGGTATCTCATCAACAGTTGGTTCTTGATTTATTAAAGTTTGCACGCAACTCGGCCAATCAATATTTGCTTGCAACCACTCTCCGTACGTATTTCTAAACTTATCAAAGAATCGTTTAGATTTCTGCCACCTGTTTAAAGCAGCTCGCGTGAATCTCCGGCAAAATTCTTTGAGAGTTACTTGATCTTCGGCAGAAAGGCAATCGCCTATGCGGGACACAATTGCACTAAACAATACTTCATGATTAAATGAAGGACACTCACTTTTTAGAAGAACAAACAAATCTAAGTTGGTGATTAAACTTTCCATTCTAAGATTTTGTAGTCGCAAAGCAAATAGTTTTAGTGTTAGCAGTTACACGGTTGTGAACAATCTAAATTATGGAACAAAATTATAGCCCTTTTATTGTATAAAGTCAATAATTAGTTAACTACCCTCATTAAAGTTATAAAAGATATGATAATAAAAAATTATAATCGTCAAAAACATTTCGTAGAACTCATAGTAGAACTAATCAACATTAGCAAATCACATTAGCTCACTAATTATAAAAAGGTGAATGCAGTTCTTAGTTGGTATTGTTGCGAGATATTTCAAATCATTTAATCACTTAATAGGCTCATTAGAATCAGAAGACTACAACCATCATTCTAATTACTTAATTACTTGTCATCAGACTCATTAGATGACTACACAATATGTTATTTTGTATTTTGAACGTATGCAAGGTTTTAAAATTCCTTTTGTGTCGATATTATTATGTGTCCGGTTATGTTGTAATCATACTTTTAGGGTATGATCAATTAACAATTTCATTCCCCTATCTTTCTAAAAGAAGCGACAGCATGGGCACTTTGACACTGATATTCAACTATTTGGTATTGTTGGAAATCTTACAAGATCAACAAGATACTACACACCTCTGTCTAGTCCTTCAGGTCTATAGGGGTGATGCTATTTTATGTTAAGAGTTGTTAAAGCTCTGAATTCTTCAACTTAAACACTAAAAGGAACGTTTAATATGTAAAAATAAATAAAAATATTTTGACGATTTTAAAAAAAAAGGCATCTACAACCATTATGTAACGTATGTCAAAAAATCATAAATAATTAGTACTAAAACCTCCTATAAGGATATTACGGTTATCGCTGCCGTTTCAGAGATATTTCGATTTTTCATACTAGCTCCATACAAAATTTTCGTAAAAAAATTATAATTCCTTCGTTTTTGTGCAGAATCAATTCTGGTTTCATTTTTGTATATTGTTATAACAAATAGAAGTGATATCCGGCACAAAAACTGGCACTTGCAAAATAAAATGCCTAAGTCTATGAAAGCCGTTTTTCAGCCCACCGTGTGCCCTTCTGGTTTTCTTTTTAAAAAAGCCAGTAATTTCGTGAATCTATTTATTTCAATGCTGTGTTTGATGCTTATTGTAGCTTTCAGTTTTGAGTATATGCACCAAAGTTTAATCGGATTCTTTGTCTTGGATAAATAATCAAAATAGACAAGAAGTACTGATTCTGAAATTGATAGGCCTTTCGCACTTCTCCACGTTTAAAATTCTTCATAAGTTTTTAAATAATTTTCCTTGGATTTTGTTGGAAGCAAATTATTTATAATTGCGGCAACATTTACACTGATGGAATCCGACAATTCACTGTCACTGTCGCTTTCATTTAACATCGTAACGCATTTTAGAACATTAACTTATTTATAAAAATAAATTAAAATAAACTTAACGTTTATGTATTTGAAGAAAACAAAAACGCGGCAAATTCCTAGACTAATATTTTTAGTCGGAAATGCAAAGGCATCAAGCTCATACTTACATGCACACTTACATGAATGAAATTCAGTACAATTTTCTTTCCCTGTTTTTAACAGATTAAAAATGACTATTGTTATGTTCGCTTTTTGTGGCATAGAATGTCACTTTTTTGAGCACGTGGTACGAAAAAAAGGTTTTTTCATCAAAACTATAAGTGCAGGGTGTCTTTAATCTTTAAAATTTTAAAAACACTGCCAAACCTACGTAATAAAAAAAAATTTGGAGTCAAGGTCTCCCTCCACAACGCTGTCGTCTGGAATCGTGCCCAGAAGACCGGCAACATTGCTATGTTATATATATGTATGGCAATGCTTATTCTTTGGGCAAAGAACGAGCGTCATCGCACGTCTTTATTAAAATGATTATTTAATGCAAAATATTTTGATTAAGCAAATGACATTGGGAAATTTACTATGGGAAAAATCCCCACGTCGGACAAAGATGAAACGTACTTTATTTGAAAGCTTTAGACCTGTAGGTATGTTTACTTAAAGCACTGTGTTGTGACATATGGGAATTCTGAGGTATGATGAGTCTAAGTTGGAAATATTTTTGTCTAAATGATTTTTTTACATTTTATATTGTTTTGCATCGCAGAATAACTAATAAAAAGTTACATATTTTTACTTATTTTTTCACTGAATGTTATTTATTATTTGTTTTAAAAAAATGTAAAAACACAGTTCTGAACTCATATTAATAAACTAATATACTGTATTTGACAATATCAAGATACATTTTGTGCCCTACCAAATAATTAATAATCATCATCATCACCAATTGTTTATTATATACGAGTAGGAATATGGTACTTTGATGACCTACAAGTAGTTGTTCCAGGTCTAGCTGTTTGTGTATGTGAGTTTAAATGTTTGTAAACGCACCCACAATGCTTGCAAAAGAAATTCCTAGTGTGGGGCAACGTTCTTTTAATAAAAAAAATGACGGGTTGCACTCCGTGAGTGCCGGCAGAAGTGAAAAATTTAATATTAACGTTGTGCATTTTTGATATTTTGGAATGGTTAGGGAATAATTTTGCACGAATTGCTTTATTTATCAGTATAAAAGTACTATAATTTATGTGGTAGAATACAATATTTATTTATTGCGCTATCGTACACAAACATGACAATTTATATTACATTAAAAAGTTTGCGCAGGCATACATTTTCGCCGCGCCGTAGAAAGAGAGGGGGATACTTCCTCTCCTACGCCAGCTGTCTACTCTCCGTCCGTCTTACGAATTTTCGATCAGGTCACGTGTCCTGACGCGAGTTTAACATTTTTTACCCATTACAAAAAAAGTGCACAACGCCGCTAAAGAAGTTTTCACTTAAAAAAAAAATGAAGTCTAAAACAACCAGATTGAACAAAGGCTAAATAAAAAGAGGAGTTATATAATAATAGGCTTTTATTCATCATAATCAATGATAATAACCTGACTAGACACTGCCGATATGCCGGACCGCAGCGCTTTGCGCGTTTGGCGTATTTTTTGTGATGATATTATTAATTTTTTTAGGTGTAATGTGAAGTGTAAAAGTAAAAATACTAAAGTATTGAAACTTTATTTTTTCAATATTCCCATATGTTACAGGAAAAAAATGCACGGCAATGAAGTGGATTGTGTCCGCTACTTTTCGAAAAGCGGGGCAGAAAGTTCCCAATGTCTTTTAATCAGGATCTCTCTTTCTGTTATATGGTACAGTCCAAAATACCGTTAATTTGTTGTATTACCGCATAAAAATATTTATGGCGATAACAAAGATTTATTTACAGTTGGAGAAATAACCGTGACTAACAACAATGTATAAGAATGTATTTTTTTATTGACAATAGGTTCGCGTTTGACCACCATCTCAACTGATGGTAAGTGATGATGAGGTTGAAGATGGAGCACGCTTACCTAGAAGTAACCTATTCACTCTTAACTTAAAGACCCCTTTTTTTTTTTTTTTTTTAGCGTGGTAAAATTATCAAATAAGTCCTCCCACTCCGGGCAGGGTGGGAGGGACTGTCAGACTTTTACTGACTAAAATCCACGGTGTTCCTTCAATAACCCTTTACATACCGGGGCCACGGTAACGGGATGAGTCCCACGACCCCGGCGGGCTTCGGCCCTCTGCAGAGGGGGCCTCGTCAAACTTAAAGACCCCTAGGTTATAGCTATCGGGAAACAGAAACTCCGGCAGGGAATTGCATTCCTTAGCCGTACGCACAATGAAAGTATTCCCAAAACGTTTAGTGCATATGGGTGGGATGTCCACCATGATTGTAACGATGGCGCATCGCCGTTTGTCTTGTAGTCCGATGATGGAACGGACTTGGCGGAATTAGATTGTGTAATTACATCGCACACTCTCCGAAATGTAACCGATAGAAAACCGATAGACTTGCAACTCGTCGTCGATGTTCAAGGCTTTGGAGCTTTGACTCGACCAGTGCATCGTTGCCAATGAAAAGTTAAATGTATTTTACAATTTTACTAATATACCTAGAGTAATATTCGCTGCTATAATACTATCTAAACTTCTGCGGTGTACGATAACTTGTGCGTTTTCTTCTATTTTGTTTTTATTTTTCTATATTTTATTTCGTTCAATGTGTATACATCATTAAATTCAATATTTTTACTTAAAATTATTCATTTGAAAGATGACACTTCCAAAGTGATAAAAACTTTTATAATATTAGACGGAAAAAAAAGATATAAAATATAGACCTTATAAAAATTTTCAACGAAAACTGTTTTGAATGTGATACTGTCTGTGGTTTTTGCAATATAACACATTTTCAAAAACCGCAAATATTACTTTATTTTTCATACAAAGACTATGAAAAACAAAGTTATTTTGCGTAGCTACTACGGAACCCTTCATGGGTTCCTTCTTAAGATATTTTATTTGGAAAGCTTGATAGTAACAAGTAATGGGGGTAAAGCCGAAGTCACAAGCGGTAGGTAATCACTAATCAGACCAAGTATCCAAGGACCAGGCGATACCCATCTCTGATACCCTACATTCAGCAATGGAACGGAACCGATGAAAAAAGTTGGTGACCGAGTCAGAGGGTGTCCCTCTACAGTGAGGGGAAAAGAACGAAAGGGATTTTTGTTTTTTCGACGGGAAAATCATGAAATATATGACTCGTCCCGCTCTGTGTGGACTAAAACCCACATTGTTTGTTTGTTTGTGTTTCTTTCTTTCATGTAGACACGGAGCAATGGATTGATGTTATTCTGGTATGGGAATAATTGAAGGGGGAAAAGTGTCATGCTCTTTTCTTTCGCCGAAAAATATTTTTTTTTTTTAGGGGAGCGAAGCTAGTACGTTATAGCAAAAGCTTTTATTAATGAATATTTATTTTTAATCAGAGAGACCTACTTTCTCGGGGGGAAAATCATCAAATGACTCCTCCCGCTCTGGGAAGGGTGGAAGGGATTGTCAGATTCCTACTGACTAAAAACCCACCCTGTTGCCACAGAATCCCTTACGTTTCGGGCCGCGGTATCCTGTTAGTACATTCCCGTAACCCAGACAGACGTTGGCCTTGTCTGGCCTCGTCAATAGTGCTAACTAATCTTTGAAGCGCGCGTGAACTACGACGCGCCGTCGACCCGGGAGAGATTTTTACTTACTATTTTAACGCAAAATAAAAACATTCCTCTCTACCATATGGCGAGATATCGATTAAACAAATCGATTCTACGGCAGCAACGACGCAACTCTAGTTCTAAAAGTAGAACAAAGATACGCATCTAAGTTCAGGGATCATACGATAAAACGTATAGTCTAACGTAACAAAAAAGCGCTTCACAGCGCCCCAACCTACGCGACACACTAGACGCACAATAATACGCCAAGGTCAAACATCGCTTGATTTCAGTGTAATGTACCTAGAGTGACAGTTACGCGGCCGCACGTTTTACGCGTGAACAAATAATGTAAGGAGCCAATTAAACTGTTTCATAAATTAATTATAACGTAATAATAATACGTAAAATCGGTAACATAGTGAATAGTCGAAGTGCGAGCTCATGTGGTGTGAGTGCGGCGTTGGGCGCGAACGGTTGGCATATGTCATAGATTGGCGGGAAATTCGATCAGTCGATATTATGCAGTGAGAGTGTAGTGATGTGAATTTTTTTTTGAATATTCTATTTTATGTTTACGGTTATATTTTTTATCGGATTTGTTTTCGTTTTTGTTGTTATTAAGTTATTGGAGTGGGCTGAGGATTTTAGTAAGTACTTTTTTTTTCTTATTTTTGTTAAAAAGATTGATTTACTTTTTATACAAATACAGATAAAATAAAAGAATAAAGATTTTTATGTGAGTCAAACGGGTGATTTAAATTTTTTTATAGAAAGAATGTGCTTTAATTTAAAATATCGAAGTATTTTTACGTCATAAGTAATTAAAAGTCACGCGAACGCGTAGTAAATTATAATGTGAATAACAAATCTGAGGAACTGTCGACGGTGTCAACCTATTTACATATAATAGCGCATATTGTTAACATTTAACAGTGTAAAGGTATTCGAAATCTAAATTTCGAATTCATTTGCCTTTAAGGCCCAATTATTTATGTATTGTAAGTATTTTTACCCGACTGCAAAGGAAGGGTTATGTTTTTCGCGCGTATCTTGTATGTATGTATGTAATATTCTTTTAATTCTGTTATGGTGTACAACAAAGAGTAAGTATATCTATCTCCAGAACCGCTGAACAGTTTCACATAATTGAGGGATCGTTAGATTCGTCTTAGCAGCCCAAGTGTTCTTAGATAGATCACATTTAAAAAAATCAAACATTGCGGCTGTGCGAAGCCATTACACATAGTGAAAAAAATTTTTTTTTTACTTATACTATCATGTTTATTATTAGTGTAATACTAGCAAAAATAATACAATGAGAAAGTTTAAAAATATGGACACTGTGACACGACCGGGAAAACTAAAAAAAATTGAAATAAAACTAAACTAAACTAATTTAAACTAAAAAGCTGAAAAAAAAAATATTTAAAAAGTCTAAAAAACCCGACTGCTCAACTGAAACGCATCCCATTTAAAACTTATCCCATTAAAAATATCCATACCCATACTTCATGCGAAAGTAACTTTGTCTGTCTGTTACCTTTTCACGCCTAAACCACTTAACCGATTGAGATGAAATTTGGCATGGGAATAGTTTCGGACCCTAGGAAGGACATAGGATAGTTTTTATCCCGATATAAGGTTCCCGTGGGATAGTTTTCATATTGCACGCGGACGCAGCCGCTGGGAAAAGCTAAATTAAATTAATTAAATTTGATTTTTAAATTTGGCATGGGGTTAGTTTAGGACCCTGGGAAGGACATAGAATAGTTTTTATCCCGATATACGGTTCCCGTAGGATAGTTTTCGAATTGCACGCGGACGCAGCCGCTGGCAAAAGCTAAATTAAATTAATTATATTTGATTTTTGAATTTGGCATGGGAATAGTTTAGGAACACTTAGATCGCTCAACCGAATTAGATGAAATTTGGTATGGAGATAGTTTTAGACCCTGGAGAAGACAGGATAGTTTTATCCCGGAAATCATCCTTAAAGGATGTTAAAAGGTTGTTGGAATTTAGTATAGGGAATCAGTAATGTCCCCGCCCTCCCCACATATATAATACACTTAGATCGCTGAACCGAATTAGGTGAAATTTGGTATGTAGATAGCAGTGGCGAAGGGTGAATTTTCATAAAAGGGAAGCTGGACCAAAAAATGCTTACCTTGCTCAAGTGTGATGCGTGAATTCCAGTAATTTAAAACTGTGGCCCTGTGGCTGACTTGAAATCTTGTAACTTCGTAAATAATTATTTGTTTAATTGAAAATAATAGATTACTATTTATATACTCATATATAAAATAAAAGACTAATATTTGCCATATTTCAAAAGGGAAGCCAGTAGGAATCGAGTTGTATGGAGCCTTCGCCATTGGTAGATAGTTTTAGAGTCTGGAAAAGACATAGGATAGCTTTTATCCAGGAAATCATCCCTTAAGGAAGTGAAAGGGGTGTTGGAACTTTGTATTCCCCCTCCCAATTCATTCAAATCGCGTATTTAAGAACCACTCGAAACAATTTTTTTAAACTATCTAGAAACATGCGAGTACAGCTGCACCGTGATATAACATCAGATATCAACGGGTGAATTATTTGAGCTCTGAATTCTGTAACATAGTCCAAGATACGGATAATTTAATAAACCACGTTTATTCGAATTTGAAAACAAATATGAGGGATGGAAAATGGCTGCATGAAAGAGCAATATTGGCACCGACTAACGAAATTTTAGGGCAGATCAACGAAAAGAATATGTCTCATGTGGATGGTGATGTTGTCGTTTATCTGTCCATCGACAATGTCATGGTTATTGAGCAATTGACGTCTTACCCTGTAGAGTTTCTCAACTCTCTGGAATTGACAGGGTGTCCCAGTCCTGTTGATGCGTAATCTGGACGCACTAAGGCTCTGTAATGGCACGCGACGTGCAAGCAATAATTATGACAGGAACAGCAAGCGGTGAAAACGTATTTATTCCTCACATTCCCATAATCCCGACCGATTTGCCATCCCAGTTCAAAAGACTCCAATTTCCCCTAAACGCAGCATCCGCAATGACCATAAACAAAGCTCAAGGACAGACACTGACAGTGGCAGGTGTGCATTTGGAAAAACACTGCTTTTCCCATGGGCAACTGTATGTGGCGTGCTCACGGGTATCAAGCCCACAAAATTTACACATTTTAGCCTAGGATGGGAAAACCAAAAACGTAGTTTACAAAAATGTCTTGTAAACCACGTTTTTGGTTTTAAAAAGAAAAAAATTTAATACTATCTGTCTGTCTGTTTTTGGGGATGGATGGACCCTGTGATGTTCTTTTTTTATATTGTATGCTTTTTTAACCACGCAAAAAGGTTTACCGATTGGCAACAAGAATTATTGACAAAGTGTAAATTAAAGCGGGCGAAGCCGCGGGCAAAAGCTAGTATATATATTTTTTCAATTGGGTCTCGCCTGCTTGTCACTTTTTAAAATAAAAAATGTGCTTGTTTCTTGCATTTCAGTTGAGCAGTCGGATTTTTTAGACTGGAAAAGCTTAAGCGCCGACGTCTATGCGAGCTTAGAATATTTTTTCCTAATTTCTTGTATTTATGCATCTGTTTTTTTTTAATTCAACTAGTCAAGTGAAGAAAAATATTGTGCATAAAAATGCGTGTTTGTTTTTTGAAAAATATTAGTTTTAGCAACTGAATTTTGTTGAATATGTCCTTAAATTATACATGAACATCAATTCATAATATGTAGACATACAGAACTAACTATGTTTATGATTTTTAAGTTATTTCCTTCATTACTATCGACATTCGCGACAAAAATATTGCCAAATACGAATTCGCATAAGAATCGTATACCTAGGTAACCTTACTACAGTTCACTATCATTCCGCACAGTTGGGACGTGGCACAGATGTAATTATGTTAAAACATTGTTCTCATAATATGATGTCTTATTTCGACATTTAATAATAAAAAATGACATTAATTTTTTTGAGCATTTACTAATTCCATCCGTAACAGCTGTTTAACATTACCGGTCAATCTAGTTTAAAAACCGGCAAGTTGTAAATTACTTAGTAACAAAAAAACTTTGTTTATACATTTTATAGTTACGATTAGTTAAAAATAAAAATTATCATAATCACGTAAATCGTGTTTGCAAGATTACTTTGTAATTCGAAACCGAGATAAAACTTACTTATGGCATTCAGTAATGAGTATCAAGATAAACTTGTGGGCAAATAATAACAGCCACACGAATTGAACTTCAAGATTAAGCAAAACTTGCCAAGGTCAGTTCATGGATGAGTGATCTTAACACTACTCCGTACCTCTGAATGCGTAAAAGCGTTGGCTGTCATGTAAAATAAAAATAACCCTTTCATGGGCGGTGGCGTGTATATACGTTCCACGACAGCTACGAGTGGTGACAGAACGTACTACCACGTCTATTTTAATTTACTTGTTTTAAGCAGACCGTTTAGTCACGTTGACTCGCAATACAAAATTGTACTAGCTACCTCTTTCCTCCACAACGCATGAAAATTTCAAAATTGTTCTGTCACATTACATTATGATTTTTGGTGCGTCAAAAAGAAGACGTCCTGCTCGTGCACTGGTGATACGTAGAATACGCACGACGTTGACGTTAGATAACGATAGTGCCGCTATTGGCCAAATGTATCGAAAAAATACGACTCGACGTCAATAAACGTCTAACCATTTTGTATGAACAATCGATGTGTCATTCTACATATACCACGTGATCGAGTACCGTCCGCGAGAACTCAACATATACAACATGTATCGTAATTAACGCACACCCTCAAACACCCCAATTAGAAAAATATTAATATCATAATACATACTCTGAATTTTTAGTTTTACTTGTTTAAACAGTTTTTGTAAGACTTTAACACGTTCGCTGACAGTGAGCACTTACCCTGACACCACATTACGACAGTAGAATTTTGCACGACAAATGGCCCTTCCCTCGACGTACTGTCATAACATAACGCACTATTTTAATTTCCCGCCTAACGACGTATTGTCAGCGAACGTATGAGTTTCATTTTTCTGTAACGTATACTAAATGACTTAATTTATATAAATCTGCATTTAAAAAGTTACTACTTTAATTTGCGGTCCATAGTTAGTTTGTTTTTACTAACAGCGAAAGTGTTATTTGTAATTTACGTAAATTTAATTGCTTTGGGAAATAAAAATATCGATATTAAAAACGATAAAAATCGAGTCAGTAAACGATTCTGAACAAATTAATTTTAGGATGTGCATTAATTATGTTACATATTGTATAGGTCGTTGGTAAAAGACTATGCAGCCGAATCTGATTCAATAGTCTTAAAAGATAAATAAAGAACTACATTTCCTGATAATTAGAGCAAATGGTTAGAAGTGAGGGGCTTCCATCTTTCAATGATAAGTGACCTTAGTAATGAAGCATTATCTATACAATGTACAGAATAAATTCTCTTATAGACACCTTGATAGATAGATAGATATACTCTTATTATCTATTATACCTACACCATAACAGAAACAAATAAGGGCTTAACAACTAAAAAGAGTGATACAATGGGAGGCCTTATCGCTAGAAGCGATGTTTACAGACAACGTTTGGATGGATTTGGCACACAAAAATCTTGAATAAGGTAGAAGTCCTAATCTGCTGTACTCTGACTGGAATCCCGACCTCTATGACCCACGTACCAAATAAACGTTTTATCTATTCTATCTACGTACAAATGGGCTATTTTAGGGCATAAGTGCGGAAGACGAAAATAAGAGAGACCATTGGCCACAGAAAATATGGTTAGATACTGCACGTATTTTAGACCTTTTACTTAAAGAATTATTATTACAACCAGGCCACTTCAATTTTCTATAAATTTTAAAGGTTCAGGTATCTATTAGGTGCATCTGTTTTGCTCCGAATGCCGATATTTTGCTTTATTTCATTTGTCTTTGAGTAGTTTTGGTCTAGGCCATTTTTTACGTGGTGGAAAAATTACCAAATGTCCCCTCCCACTGTGGGTGGATTGGAAGGGAGTGTCAGACTTCTACTGACTTAAAACCTACCCTGTTCCTTCAGGTGCCCTTGCGGTCCGGGACCGCGGTATCTCGATAGGACGTTCCCGCAACCCTAGCAGGCAATGGCCCTATTGGGCCCCGTCAATGCTGCTGGCTGCTCTTTGAGGCGCGCCTGGTCCTTATCGGACGATGAGATATCCCTGCTCGCCGCCCGTAAGCCTGCCCGAAGGTGGCTGGAGCAAGTTTGTCTCCCGCTACAGCTGGGGCTCGAGAAAGAGAGAGTTGTCTGTCTCTCACGCGTTCAGCCTCCTTGGCGACTGCATCCCATTCCCCCTCACCCCGTACCATGGTCTGAACCAGGGACAGGTGTGAGAAGTCGCCGCCGCCAATCGCCTCTTCGAGGATTGGTCTCTTGCGGTCGATAACCAAGTCTGGCAGCCCTAAGTATGTACCTAAATTTCACGCAGCGGATCCTAAAATTTTGTATTTTGCCGATAGCACTCTTCAATAAAACATCTTGGGAACCTTGATAGCTACAAGCTATGCTGAATATTGGTAGACCTTGGTCATCGTAATCATTGTTTTTAGACTGATAGACTTATTGATGTTGTATTCGACCTTTGCTAGGTCATCAGTCTTTGAAGGCTGTTGCGTCTTGACCTCAGGGTCTAGACTGATTGAAAACAAACGCAGTAGTGATTAGGCGCAGCTACTTAACGAATACGTCTTGTCGTAGTAAGCGCTTCGCCTCTACATTTTTAGTGTGCACTGCCAAGGTGTGGAACTCTTCTGCCGGGGTTGTGGGAACGTTCTGACGAGATACCGCAGCCCCGGAACTTAAGGAACAGGGTGGTTTTTTTGTCAGTAGAAGTCTGACGCTCCACCCGGAGCGGGAGAAGTCATTAGAAGATTTTCTCACATGGGAAAAAAAAGGTGTAAAACTCTTCGCTGGCTTCTGTGTTCCCTTCCACATAATTATGTCCCGCCAGCCTTTAGAGCAAGAGTGAACAGGCATCTTCTGGACTAGCTCGACTCATCGCAGACTAATATATCGTATACCATGGCCATACCAGGCGTGATCGAGGTCTCATCTTTAAAGAAAACCGACGAAGTGAAAATCAGACTGCCCTAACTGTTTGCTTATTGGGAAGATTTTTCTTCGGTGGTAAATCATCAAATGATTCTTACTCCAGTGGATGGAGCGGAGATTTATACTGGCTAAAAACCTATCCGTTCCTAATGTTAATCAATATAAAAATCATGAAATGGTGATATTTTTTTTTTAAATTAAAGCCATATATTTTGCCAAAATAAATAATAAAAATAACTGCTAATTTATTTGTAGTTCACAACCATTCTAAATTCTTTATTTAAAAACGAAACCGGCAGCCATAATACATACATACAAGTTAATTAATTAAACATAAGCATTTATTGTCTATAACGTATCTAACCATTCCATGTTTTACGTTGAGGTCCAAACGACCTTATAAACATACTAGCTTTTGCTCGCGACTTAGTTTGCGTGGGAGGGTTTACCTGCGTAAATCCCGATCTCGTGGGAAATTCGAGATAAAAAGTAGCCTATGTGTTATTTCAGGATGTCAACTATCATTTTAGCAAATTTCATTCAGATCCGTTAAGTATTTTTTGCGTAAAAGAGCAATAAACATACATACATCCTCACAAACTATCGCTTTTATAATATTGAAATGAAATGAAATATTTATTTTGTAAATTGGTTATAAATAACGCTTTTACACGTCATGTTTTTTTGCGTGTTAAGTTTAGTTTAGTTTAGCTAGATGAGGCCGGTGTTTCCTAACTGACTACTCTGAGAAGAAACACCGAAACAAACTCAGAGGTCAACGTCTCTTTTAAAGTCCATACAATTTGTGTTGGTCCAATCATATGACAAACATGTAGGTTCATGTCTTTGGTGCTCTTTGAGGAAATAACCACACAGATTTGAGTGGACCTGTCCAGACAGTGCAAGCATTTGTCAGTTATCGTGTAGCTCAACTTAGAACTTAATTTCAACTTAGAAATTATTATAGTAAGACATAACAATGATCTCTTAACGAATCCTCCTGGAGGCTAAAAATTAACCCAGTATCTTGGACAGTTACAGCAAAAACGAAGGCCTTTATGGTTATATTTTTTAGGATGGGAAGTAATCCAATGACTGCCCCCGATCTGGACCGTGTTCCGCCATTAGCCCTTCGTGTTCTTAGGCCGCGGTTCAAAAGATTGAACAATTCCGCTACCAAGGCCCCTTTTTAGGGTTCCGTAGCTGAATGGCAAAAAACGGAACTCTTATAGTTTCGTCATGTCTGTCTGTCCGTCCGTCCGTATGTCACAGCCATTTTATTCCGAAAATATTAGAACTATTACATGTGAAACTTGAGATGTATTCTGTGAACCGCTTTACGATTGTTATACAAAAATAAAAAATAAACTCTTAGAGGGGGGAGAAAAATATTTAAAATAAAGGGGGCTCCTCATACATGGAACTGAAACTGAAAATATATTTTTTCATGAAACCTATGTGTGTGTGGTATTTATAGACAGGTCTTTATAAATGACATTGAGGTTTCTAAACCACTTTTTCATAAAGTTGATCGTTTAAAAGATATACGCTTCCAAAGTGGTAAAATGTGTGTCCCCCTCTAAACTTCTTTAATAATGGAGTGAAAAAAAAATATGCTGTATAGATCTTAATGTAATATTTCAAACAAAATTGGTTTGAAATAGATCGAGTCAGCAGTTTTTGAGATACAGATACAGCATATTTTCTAAAACCGCAAATATAACTTTGTAATTCATACAAACACTATGAAAAACCAAGTTATTTAGTGTAGTTACTACGGAACCCTTCATGGGCGAGTCTGACTCACACTTGGCCAATTTTTTGTATCGGCCCCTTTTACGCAATGCGTATGACAGCCCCATATTCATACCTAAATTTATTTAAATACATCTACGTCAACGTAAGTCTTACATTTTGCCAAGAACTTGAACAGACTCTTCACATCATCACTAGGTATATGGTTGAGACATAAGTCTGTGGAATGAACCCAGATCGAGTCTTCAAGTTCAAGGCTCTAAAGAGATCATTTGTGTAGGACTCAAATCGAACACATTTCATCAATATACCAAGCTCTTGGTGGTGGTCATTTCATTTCAACCTATTTATAAAATACACAATTTTTCGCACTACTGGAATCAAACAGAATCAACAACTTTGTGTTTTTTAGTTATGCTTTCGAATACTCTGTGACGATACGTAGGTAGGTACCTGACCCACTTAACAGATAGAATAATATATTTATAGATTGAGAGGTCATGCCTTGCAACGTAATCTTAAAATATGTTTTTTTCATTAGAAAAATCTTTAATCAACACTTCATTTTACGTAGACACTTGCATAAAACCCCTAAACAACATTTATTTTTTCTACGATGGAACGAGCGAGCCCAGAAGATGCCTGTTTACCGCTGGTATATGCGGGGAACAGAAGCCGGAAGAGAGTTCCACAGCTTGGCTGTGCGCACATTAAATGTAGAGGAGAAATACTTAATACGATAAGACGGTATATCAACCAAGTATAGATTATGCCCTAAATATTTTATAAATAATTATCATTTTGGTTTTATTTGCCCTTATAAACATTTTTCTAAACCTAGAAAAACGATAGTTAAATCCTCTGCCCGTGACTTCGTTCGCGTTGGAGGGCTTTCCCGCGTAAATCCCGATACCGTGGGAATTCCGGGATAAAAAGTAGCCTATGTGTTATTCCAGGATGACAACTATCTATTTATCATTTCAATCAATTCATTCATTCAAATCTGTTCTGTAGTTTTTGCGTGAAAGAGTAACAAACATCCATACATCCATCCTCACAAAGTTTCGCATTTATAATATTAGTAAAGAAATAAGATTATTATTTTGGTTTTATTTGCTAGTCATGTCGTAATAAATATTTAAAATTGTTTATTTTTTAAGTGGTTGTTCCAGCCAAATACCTACATTGTAAGTACGTACAAAGTTGTTGTTTTCGAAACTGGTAACTAATTAAACTGGCTTCACTATACAGTGTATGTACACCAAAATGACTACGGCCATGTTGAAAGAAATAGAACGTACAGCTAAAAGGGGCCATCCATAAATTGCGTTACACACGAAAGTTAAACGTCATGTTTTTTTACACTTCCTCCATTTTGACATTTATGACACCGTTACGTTACATATACAACGTGTAACGGAAACCCCATATCTATCCAAAAGGACTGAAGATAACATCTGGTATGGAGTTTCTATGCAAAGGTTCAGCTCAAAATAAGTGACTCACAAAATTGACCCCAAATTATTGGTTTCATATGTTTCTTGCATACCAGTAATAACAAACGTGTCACAGCACTATGAGGGTCACCACTTTTCACGTCACTTGTCAATAAAACGATAATTCTCTTCGTTCTTCTTAATTTGAAAAATTCGGTCTCTGGTATCAATGTATTGAAATTTCTAATATGTTCCACACATATAAACATAGGATTAGAAAACCCTGGCCATATCGTTTGTTATCATCCAAAGAAGCCGTGCACTCGGTATGTATATACCCTTTAAGTTACACGTTGTATAGCAATTGTATACTTTTTTCTGGGTGGAAAAATCGCTGTGGTTGAAGCGGAAGGCTGTGTCAGACTTCTACTGTCTAAAAACCCACCCTGCTCCTCAGTTCCGCTTGCGTTTAAGGGCCGCGGTATCTCTTTAGAATATTCTCGCAATCTTGTAAGGCTATGGCCTCGGTATTGGCCTCCGTCAATGCTGCTGATTGCTCCTCAAGGCGCGTGCGAAACACGGCGCGTCGCTGCCGCCGACTCGGGCCTGGTCCTTAACGGAAAACAGTATACATCCCACCCATACGCACAAAACCTTTTGGGAATACCTTCATTGTGCGTACGGTTAAGGAGTGGAATTCCCTGCCGGAGTCTGTGTTTCCCGATAGCTATAACCTAGGAGTCTTTAAGTCAAGAGTGAATAGGTTACTTTTTAGATAAGCGTGCTCCATCTTCGACCACATCATCACTTACCATCAGGTGAGATGGTGGTCAAACGCGAACCAATTTCTAATAAAGAAAAAACCTACATATTATTAAAATAACACAGTGTTTACGAAATATTAATTATTATTATTTGATTTTCATACTGAATATTTAAACTAAATGGAACGTAAGACTTAGGAAAAACACTTTCCTGAAATAAAGGCTAATTAATACCTAGTTAAGAAAACAGTGCTCCATTACTTTTTGTTTCGAGTTTCCGATATTTCGGCACTGTTGCAAGTGCCATAATCACGGATGAACTAAAGTAATTGCGGGTGGACGTTTATGAGCAGACGAATCGGTCTACCCTTTTTCTCTTTCATTTTTTGTGATCGCCACCGCTACGACTGTCACGTGTCATTCAAAACTCGATTCTGTTCCCGACACACAAAACTGTAATAATCATGCGCGTGCACAGGATTATGACAGGGTATGCGGCGGAGTAATCGGTCACAAAAACTTTTTCTTTTATAGATTTTTAGCATAGCCACAGCCACGCATCGCCACCATGCAACGATACGTGACTGTGGCTATGCTAAAAATCTATAAAAGGCAAAGTTTTTGTGACCGATTACTCCGCCGCATACCCTGTCATAATCCTGTGCACGCCCCTGGTAATAATACTGTTATTGACCATGTTAGCTTAAAACTTATATCATTAAGAGTTAGTTATTACATTTAAAAACTTAACTTCGTATTAGATTTTGGAAGGTGATGTCACCAATTTAGGATACAACTTCACTATTTATTTTTTCGATGGTTTCATCTATTTAATGACTCTACCCGCTCTGGGTGGAGCCCATCCCCTCCCTGTTTCTTCAGCTGCCCTTGCGTGCTCTGCTGCGCCTAGTCACACAATGTCACACTTCGTCATCCACCGCCACTTTACGTGTAACGTAATAAATGGATGGCCCCGAACTAACTACAGCAGTACTGTCATATAGAAGCCATACAACTCAGAAGACAATACTTTGAAGACTTTGATTAAGTAAACACGTGCATTATTCAATACCTACCAAGTAATCAAGTAAATTTCAAGTAAATTAAGCGTCAATAGCCTTATGTCTAACGTGTCGGACCTGTGTGATCGAGAGATCGCGGGTTCGGATCCCACCCATTACACTATTGCCGTGAATCCACTCCAGACAAGCATATTTATCTTAGTTGGAGGGATTAACAAGATGGCTAGTAATGTGACTTCTAGACACATTCTTATTTCTCTTAAAAAAAAAACATGTGTGCAATTCACACGTCGTAGAAGTGAAACCTTCAAAAATTTTGGCTTTTTTTTTTTTTCTTATGAATTTATGTGTCTGTCTCTTTTTACTGTCGCTTTTTCTTTTCATAAATTTTCAAATCACAATGATGCTAAAGAAGTTTTCACTTCAAAAACTAGTTTTTGTAACGTGACATCACGAAACTGAGGACGTCACCTACCCTTGTCACACTTTGTCATCCACCGCCACTTTATGTGTAACGTAATAAATGGATAGCCCCTAGCTAACAATCACAGTACTATCACATAGAAGCCATACAACTAACAAGACAATACTTTGAAAACCTTAATTAAGTAAACATAATTATGCATTATTCAACCCTGCTTCGTTGGTCGAGTGGTCGGAAGCGCGACTGCTGAGCACGAGGTCTTGGGTTCGATTCCCGGGTCGGGCAATAACTGCTATTGGGTTTTTATGTAAGGAATTTCTCAGTAGTAGCCCGAAGTTTGGAAGTTGGCGGTGTGATGCCCCGTGCCTCGTAAAGCACGTTTATATTTCACACATCTATACTTATAATAAATCTGTAGAGAGGTCAATTCTGTACATGAAATATATTTCCAAAATAACTATCAGGGGGTGATTAAGGATCGATACTCATGCCAAAAATGCAATCAGTTAAATTTTTGTCTGTCTGTCTGTCTGTCTGTCTGTATAACCGTTATAGAAACAAAAACTACTCGACGGATTTTAACGAAACTTGGTACAATTATTTTTCATACTCCTGAGCGGGTTATAGTATACTTTTCATCACGCTACAATCAATAGGAGCAGAGCAGTAAAGGGAAATGTTGGGAAAACGGGAGAAATTACTCCATGTTTTAAGCTTCCGTCGCGAGTGCAACCTTAATGGTTAAAGCTACACAGAAATCATTTATGACGGAAATGTTCTCCTTAAAATTATATAAAAAATATCCCACGACAGCATATATCTATCTTTTATGGTTGACTCACAATAACACGTGTAACTCCCGATAGCTTAGCAGTTCGAAGCTTTCTGATTATTATTCTGCTCCGAAATTTAAAACCACCACAACTTTGCAATGGAACTCGACTAAAAGTAACCCAGTTGCAACAAAATATAATCGAGGCTCAAATTTTAACAGGTTGCGGTGCAGGAGAAACCGTCTTTATTCCCAGAATTCCCATAATACCAAATAATTTTCCATTCCAATTTAAAAGAACGCAATTCCCAGTATCGGTGTGTTATGCAATGACAATTAATAAGGCTCAAGGGCAGACTTTTCGTGTTGCTGGAGTAGATCTCGGTGTCAGTTGTTTCTCGCATGGTCAGTTGTACGTCGCTCTTTCCCGGGTTAGCAGTTCTAAAAATCTTTATGTTCACGTGCCGGATGGGTCAACTTTCAACATAGTTTACCCGGAAGCTTTGCGCTGAAGTATTTTCGTTCTATAGGTACTTAAACCTCATGTGAACGTGATCTAAACAATATTACCAATACATTAACTTAATAACTCACAAGGAGTCACACGCTTACGGAGTCGCGGGCACAGCTATTAACAATAATATTGTGCGGTTCGGTAGTTATTGCGATATTTTTCAACAGTATTATAGATTGACATATTATATTTCCCTACTAAATTACGAAAGTTAATCTGTCTATTACATCAAAATCACTGAACCATGAGGAAGGACATAGGCTACTTTTTTTTACGAAAAACGACGGATGCGTGGACGAAGTCGCGGGCAACAGCTATCTATACTAATAATATAAGGCTGAAGAGTTTGTTTGTTTGTTTGAACGCGATAATCTCGGGAACTACTGGTTCGAATTGACAAATTATTTTTTAATTAAATAGTCAATTTATAGAGAAAGGCTATAGGCTATATATCATTACGCTAAGGCCAATAGGAGCGGAGCGCCAATGAAGAATGCTTCAAAATCGGGGTTAAATTTAACGTTAGCCCAAAGTAGCTATTCCATGCGGACGAAGTCGCGGGCAAAAGCTAGTGTAGACATAAGACTACAAAACCCTTGCCATATAATTTGTTATCATTCAAAGAAGCTGTGCACTTGATATGTCGTGTTAGTTACACTATTTATAACTCAAGAACGGCTGAATCGATTTGGCTGACAATTGGTAGGGAGGTAGCTTAGAACCAGGAGACGGACATAGGAACATAATATGAAAGTATCCCCTTTCAAACCAAAAACAGATTTATTCGTCAAAAAGTCGTGTAGTTGCAAATGTTGCAATCTTGCAAATAATCCATACTCCATACTATCCATACTATACTAATATTATAAATGCGAAAGTAACTCTGTCTGCCTGTCTGTTACATTTTCATTGCTGAACAGCTGAACCAAATTATATAAAATTTGGCAAGGGAATCGTTTAGGACCCTGGGAAGGACATATAATAGTTTTTTTTCCGAAATTCCCACGGGATCGGGATTTACGCGGGAAAAACTTCCCATGCGAAGTCGCGGGCAAAAGCTAGTAGCAGCTAAAACAGTGGTGGCCCAGTGGTAACTGGTTCAACTTGCTAGCAGGTCGTAGGTAGTGTTGCCCAAACGAGAGTCTCGCAAGAGTCTTGCAATTAGCGATTATCCTATTGCTATTTATTAAACGGTAGTTGAGATCTCAGAATCAAAGATATATAATAAACTACATTGCTCAGAACAATGACTCTTGCAAGACTCTCGTTTGGGCAACACTAGTCGTAGGTTCGAACACAGTCAGGCACATTACTTTGTGTACCATCACTACTACTCTCAAATCGGTGAAAAATACTTCGTGAGGTAACTGGCTTGTCCTAGGACCAAAAATCCGAGGACGTGTGACATCATTGAACCCGCGTTGGACCCGCGAGGTGGATGACGGCCCCTTCCCTCTCATAGAGAGGGGGCTTGTATCCCAGCTGTGGAACGTAATAGTCTTGAACACCGACGACGAGTTGCAAGTCTATCAGTTTTCTGTCGGTTACATTTCGGGGAGTGTGCGATGGAATTACACAATCTAATTCCGCCAAGCCCGTTCCATCATCGGACTACGAGACAAACGGCGAAGCGCCATCGTTACATGGACATCCCACCCATACGCACAAAACGTTTTGGGAATACTTTCATTGTGCGTACTGCTAAGGAGTGGAATTCCCTGCTGGAGTCTGTGTTTCCCGACAGCTACAACCTAGGAGTCTTTAAGTCCAGAGTGAATTGGTTACTTTTAGGTAAGCGTGCTCCATCTTCGATCACATCATCACTTACCATTAGGTGAGATAGTGGTCAAACGCGAACCTATTTCCAATAAAAAAAAATTATCTATGTATTATTTCAGGATTACAACTGAAATACGTACCAAATTTAATTCAGATATGTTCAGTAGTTTTTGCGTGAAAGAGTAACAAACATATGGATGTTTGTTACTCTTTAAAAAAATACCCATATAATTCCCTAGTGAAGATGGATGGCCATCTTCACTAGGGAATGCAATCCCGCAACAAAATTTTAATCCAGGTATTTGCGGGACTGAGAGGTCTAAATCCCGCGGGATCGTGGTATTTGCGGAATCCCGCATGTTTCTGAAAGTCATTGAGAAAAGAGGGAAATCCTGTATCATAAATTCATAACCAACTAGCTAATGAATGATTATTCTAGGGTATAACCGTGGACAGAATCTATATCTAAATATATATAACTCAAAGGTGACTGACTGACTGACTGACTGACATAGTGATCTATCAACGCACAGCCCAAACCACTGGACGGATCGGGCTGTTTGGCATGCAGGTAATTGTTATGACGTATGCATCCGCTAAGAAAGCATTTTGCGATATTCCCACGGGATCGGGATTTACACGGGAAAAACTTCCCACGCGGGCGAAGCCGCTGGCATAAGCTAGTCTAAATATATATAACTCAAAGGTGACTGACCGACTGACATAGTGATCTATCAACGCACAGCCCAAACCACTGGACGGATCGGGCTGAAATTTGGCATGCAGGTAGATGTTATGACGTAGGCATCCGCTAAGCATTTTGCGATATTCCCACGGGATCGGGATTTACACGGGAAAAACTACCCACGCGGGCGAAGCCATTGGCACAAGCTAGTAGTATATAAAAGCGAAATACCACTCACTGATTAATCACGAAATCTCAGAAACTACAAGTAGTAGAGCTCTCAAATTTTGCATGGGGGTTCCTTTTAGTACGTAGATGCTCGCTAAGACGGGAATTTGTGAAATTCCCACGGGATCGGGATTTACGCGGGACAAACTTCCCACGCGAACGGTTATTGTGTGAAGTTTGATATTTAAACTTATATTATTAAACAGAAAACTTTGTTTAAATGCGCTAAACTTTAAAAGTACTGGGTGGATTTGGATGTAATTTGGTATGGAAGTAGCTTGAAGATTAAGGAAAGTTATAGGTGTTTTGCTTTACCCGACTGCAAAATAAGGAGGGTTTTGTCTTTATCGTGATAAAGTCCATGGGAGCGAAACTCCCTGTGAGTGTTAGTGAAATTATAAATCCGATCGTAGTCCTCATCTTACACTTTCCATCAGGTGTGATCGAGGTCAAGATCAATCGTTGGTTACCACCACGGAATAGATGAATAAGGTTGGAATGGTAATGTGGGCGTGGTGAGCGCGCCACATTTATGATTCGAAAATCATAGCTCGACCTATTAATTCATTCACCGTGTTTAGTGCGCTTCGGACTACTTCGGAACGCAAAGCTCTGCTTTAAAAAGCCGTGTTGTGCAATTATAACCTGTAAAACAAAATGTCAGATAGCAAGTATAGAGCGAGGAGGTATATCTTTCTATCGGTAAGTCTAAAATAACATTTAATTACAGTTTTATTTGTAAAAAACCATAAAAATATTCTGATCACTATGAAATTCCAAACATTAACAACAGTATTGCAACAAGTTACAAAAAATATACATTGCCCGATGTGTACTCGCTTAATCAACGCTATGACCAAGTCCGCTTACAATGTACTGCATGCGTTGTGACATCAACACTTCAACCATTGACGTTTCGTCCTTTGCTCTGATTGGCCGTGTTGCACGGCGCATGTTTATCGACAGTGAGTTACAATCAGTAGCAAGCTCTCGATTTGAGTGTGTGTAATTTATTTGTGTGCGTAATTCGCATACGTAACAGGCCTCTTGCTTGTAGTGGAGCTAAAGAGTGGGAGACAAGCGGCGACACACGTTCTCATACAAATCAGGAACTATTTCCTTTCTAACCTCTTTTATCTGTTCTGTGGTAACCACAGCAGCATATGCTGCCATGATATGGCGTACAAATATGTCTTAAAAAATAAACACAAAGCTTATATGGAGTATTATCTTATAAATAATTACAATTAGGAATAAAAAAAATATAGATTTTAAATAATTAATTTGTAACATTGAAATTGTATTTTAATAATAAAAAAATAGTTGTATTGTATTTGTAGCATATATGTTCGAATAGTTGTTGCTTTGTTTTATTTTATTACTAGTGACTTATTCTCTAAGTATTCTTGAACACTAATAGATTTTTTCTAATAAACACCTGAACAATTATCTTTTGAATAGCGGCAATGGTAAATCCTGAATGTTACTTGGCAAATCAAATCAAAAATTTGGGGTCAATTCTGTGAGTCACTTATTTTGAGCTGAAACTTTGCATAGAGACTCCATACCAGATGTTGTCTTCAGTCCTTTTGGATAGATATGGGGTTTCCGTTACACGTTGTATATAAAACGCTTCCGTTACTGACTGACTGGCATACAATGCACTTGAACCGAAACTATTGGGCGCAAGAAGCTGAAATTTGTATATTCCTTGGGGTGTGTAGGGGAGCACTAAGAAAGGATTTTTGAAATTTCGTACGTGATCGGAATTTACACGGGAAAAACCTCTGGCGCGAACGAAGTCGCGGGCAACAGCTAGTGGTTAAATATAATAATTGCCATGCAGTCATGGAGTAGATAATTATTTCTTTTAAATAGCTTTAACTTTATCTGTGGTAATTTGAGTTTATCTTTGTGTCGTGTTCTGCTATTTATTTTGTATTTGTTTTTTTTTTATTTAAATAAGTTATATTGTTTTCTAACAAAGATGAATTGTTTGAAAAATATATAGAGACGGTAAGGACAGTATTTTATGCATTGGAAACAATGGTTTACAACTATCACACATTGCCCGGATGAATTTTTTTTTGTCCTTTAAAAACTTTCTGCACGTCTACTGAGTTTCCCCAAATTATAAGACCATATCTGAGTACTTACGGTCTTCATATTAATCGTTTGTCTTATTCTTTTTAAAACATACACAAAGCGATCTATTTTGTTTAATATTTTATCTTTGTGTGGTTTCCAACTACAATTTCTGTACACGGTTATACCCTAGAATTAGGGTTGCCATCCGTCCGGGTTTTTCCCGGATTTATCCTAGTTTGGAGAGCGTCCGGGGGCGTCCGGGGGGATTTTCCCAATAAGCCTCCAGGTAAAACCCGGACACATTGGTCTAACGGGTACCAAAAAGCACGATCTCTTTTATTATTTTCTTATGGTATTTCATCTCATTGGTTATGTTACGTTGATTAAATGAAAAGGAAGAGACTGTTATTAAAAAAGTTCTAAAGCTCTACAATGTTATCACTTTATCAGTAAATAGAAACCATAATTAACCATCGTTGTTTTTAGTTTCAAGTTCAAAAATATATTTTTCTACGGTGTCCGGGGACAAACTGTGATTATACACAAATGTCCGGGGTTTATAAGTCTTTGTCTGGGGCCGGCAAATTTGGTGATGGCTACCCTACCTAGAACATACATTCATTAGCTAGTTGGTTTTTAACTAGTTGGTTAGTTAAAAATGGTAAATAGACACAATTATTTACTTTATGTACAATGGGTGGACTGAATGCAACGAGGCATTCTCTACCAGTCAAGTTTTGATTAAAAATTAGCCAAGTGCGAGTCAAACTCGCCAATGAAGGGTTCCGTAGTAACTACGCGAAATAACTTTGTTTTTCATAGTGTTCGTATGAAATACAAAGCTATATTTGCGGTTTTATAAAATGTGCTATATCTCAGAAACCACTGACTATCTCGTTCAAACTAATTTTCGTTGAAAGTTTACAATAAGATCTACAGCATTTATTTTATTTAGATTTTTCACTCTATTATTATAGAAGTTAGAGGGGGGTGGGGGGGGGGGAATAAAATAGCTGTAACACAGACGGACAGACAGACATGACGAAACTATAAGGGTTCCGTTTTTGCCATTCGGCTATGGAACCCTAAAAAGGGCCACAATGTCAAACGTTTTATTTAAAATGACGTTAAATAAAATGACGTGAAAAGGAGTACAATAAAAGAAAGAAAAAAAAGTATTGATCGTCACATGAAACGAGATGCATACAAAAATTATAACCTTATCAAAATTAATTTAACCTTGTTATTTATTTATTTAATCAATAATGGAATATACACTTAAACAAAAACCCTAAACTACATATGGTATACCTATACATCTAAAAATAAACTAAAATATGGCGTCCAGAAATTCATGCGCATCGCTGTCCATTGGTTAAGAGCGCGCCTAAAGCCAGCAAAATTTTAGAATTCACCCGCACTGTCCTACCCGCTCCTCACATCGAATACGATCGCGCGTGTACCTACGCGCTCGCTCGACGCGTATCTTCTGTAGTAAGTATACGTATAATATTCAGATGAAACAACTGTATTCAAAGTATGACTGCGTTATACAATATTACGAAATGTTATTATGTGTACGCGAATAATACGTAAATAATAAGTTAGTAGGAGGTGACTATACCACTGATACTGAACACGAATCAATATAAAATCAATACCAAAAGGTAATATTATATTATGTATAATATAATATTATTTTGGCGCGTGATTTTGGTGTGGCGTAAATAATGGATAAGTCTGAAACTGTCGATTGGCCAGATAATATCTATCATTTCCCACTTATATCGTCATATGCCCATGGATGACCAAATTATTGATATTTTTAATATTTTAAATAAAAATCGTACTTACTCTTACAAAATTAGGTACCATTTCTAAAATTGGTGATATTTTTTTCATTTTGTTTTTTTTTTATATCAGTCCTGAATATTTGTATTATCAGATCAGTATCAAGATTTTTTATTACATTCTAAATCAATATTGAAAAAAATAGTTATTCTTAAATTTTAACATTTTTTTCTACGGAATTACGCAATTTTGGGCCCCTGTATCTATAGTTGCAAAACTTCTGAAAAATTCGGAATAATTCCGGAATACTTCTGGGAAAGTTTCTTTAAATCAGAATTATTCAAAATGAATTTAAATAAAGCCCTCTGTGCGCCGGCCGCTGCCGCCGCGCTGCGATGGCGGTGTGGGGTGCGGTAAGAGGGGAGATGCTCCCCGGAGAAGTTTTCCCCCCGCGAGAAAGATTCGTACCCCGCAATCGAATGTTTCCGAATATTTCGCCCGAATAATTCAATCGAAATTAACGTGTTTGTTTGTTGTGTGGTGGGTGGGTTAATTATTGTTCAGTGCGAGACTACGTACGATACAAGAGTAAAATATAAATGTTTATCTATACTAATATTATAAAGCGGAAAAGTTTGTTTGTTTGTTTGCTTGAACGCGCTAATCTTCGAAAGTACTGGGTGGATTTGGATGAAATTTGGTATGGAAATAGCTTGAAGCTTGAGGAAGGTTATAGGCTACTTTTTACGCGACTGCAAAAAAGGAGAGTTATGTTTTTACCGTGATAGAATCCACGGGAGCGAAGCCCCGCGTGAGTACTAGTTTTATTATAAATGGGATTGATTAAGTATATGTTGATATTTTTATAGGTAGATATGTTAGCCTGCGATTAACAGGATTTTTATTCTTTTGTTTCTAGGTAGGTACTCTACTTATTTCGAAATTGAATGCTATTTTTATAAATGTCAGTAGTTGAATAAAAAACCAGGCCTAGCATATTTTATTTGTTTTTTGAAAAAGGGTTACCTATGTTTTTGGTTAGTTTGTATGTAGCTCTGTACGCATCGCGAGTATTCGCGAGTCGCATAGGTAGGTATTAATCATTACCTACCTACTTAACGCGTTTAATAGCCCAGCCAATAAAAACAATTAAAGGCAAACCTTGCAAGCAAACACGTTTTGATGCGGTTTTCAGAAAAGTATTTGTTATACTTAGGTAGGAGCAGGTTTTGGTATATTAACCGACTTCAAAGGTCGATTTTCCTGGTTTCTTTTGGCAGTTGAAATATTCCCAAAGTTTCGGAATATTTCGGAATACTTCCGAAGTATACGACGGGAATGATTCGGAATTATTCCCGCCAGACTATATCGAAAAAAAATGTACTACACTGCGGTGGCTCATTATTTTAGACTAGCTTTTGCCCGCGACTTCGTCCGCGTGGAATAGTTACTTTGGGCTAACGTTAAATTTAAGCCCGATTTTGAAGCATTCTTCATTGGTGCTCCGCTCCTATTGGCCTTAGCGTAATGATATATATAGCCTATAGCCTTTCTCTATAAATTGAGTATTTAATTAAAAATTTTTTTTTCAATTCGAACCAGTAGTTCCTGAGATTATCGCGTTCAAACAAACAAACAAACTCTTCAGCCTTATATATTAGCATAGATAGCTGTTGCCCGCGACTTCGTCCACGTTTCCGTCGTTTTTCGTAAAAAAAAGTAGCCTATGTCCTTCCTCACGGTTCAGTGATTTAGATGTAACACACAGATTAACTTTCGTAATTTAGTAGGGAAATATAATATGTCAATCTATAATACTGTTGAAAAATATATTTCATGTACAGAATTGACCTCTCTACAGATTTATTATAAGTATAGATATTTGCCTATTTAATGCAAATTCTAAAATGGTATAATAATAACCAGTATCTTGATAAAGTACAAAGTTATTGCTGTTCGAATCTTAAAGGAGAATTTTATACAAATTTGATTTCAAAATTAAATTACTTTAACACTGCTGTAACTAATTTTAGACTCAAAGAGAATGAGAATTTCCTTAAAATTTGATCACTATGGGTTTGTTGACACCATAAAAGACATTAGTAATTAAACAAATTTATTGAAAAAGAAAATATACAAGATGTTCGAAGTGGGCTCCTTCAGATGCTATACACGCTCTACACCTTCTTATGAAGGACCGTCTCAATCGGCGCGCAAATCCTGCCGACGATATTTCGTCAGCAGCCGAACGTATGCGTTGTCGCAGCTGTTCAACTGAAGTGATTTCTTCTTTATAAACTACCTCCTTTAAACAGCCCCAGTAAAAAAGTCCAATGGGTTTAAATCTGGCGAGCGAGGTGGCCAGATTCTGAAAATAAAATATTATTTCAAAACAAATTCCTTGTTATACAATCACGTCCACAATAAATTGATCTACAAAAATAGGGTTTAAATACCTAATGGGCATACTTAAATAGGTTCGTAATCGATATAAATATATTTCATCGAACAAACACGGATACCAACTAAAAGCTTGTGTTTATTTTGCATATACTATTCTGCCCGCGTTACCTACGACTACGAGTGACCATAGAAATATTAAATAAGAAGTGGTATAGGTAGATATTTTTTTTTTTTATATAGGATACTCGCAAGATCATTATTGTTGTCCATCCGTGTATCTAGATTTTTAGAAGATCTCATAACTACCTACATTATGGGAAAATGATCATAAAATTGTATCGTGAAGAATAACATAACAAAATAGCAAAAGTAAATAGCTACCTATTATGAATGTAATTTATTACCTATTATCCTAATAATCTAATAAAGTACCTACCACGAATTTTTGATATCGTCGTGTCTGGGTGTTGTTTATCTATATATGTATGTATTTAAAAATATATTTTTCTATGTATATCAGCTGTCTGACACCCATAGTACAGGGTCTTCCTAGTTTGGAGTCAGACAGCCGTGTGTGAAATGTCCCCACATATTATTATGTCTAGTTACCTACTCGGCCCACGAAAGTGCGTAGGTAAACGAATTTAGATCTTGTGTCTCTCAAAATAAAATCTAAAATCACCTGCATAAACTTTCTCGAAAGTATAAAATGTATTTTTATTTTTTCAGTATATAACAAACAAGTAACTCACAAACTTACCTTCGACAATTAGCCATCCTGTCAATTTGTAACTTTTTTAGTTCTCTTTCAATGTTTTTTTTTGTTTCCCATTTCACTATTTAGTTCGAACAACAACAACAATTACGATTGAAATGATTATAACTCGGCGCAGCTAAAACACTTGAGCGTAGTCCTCTCGTCTCAACAGAGCGGTAGCGACTGATGTGTGAAATAGAAATATGCTTGAAGCTCCCGCAACGAGCGACGGAAGATGACTTCTTGCGCGGAATAAAAACGTAGTATGCGCCAAAAGTGTTTTATCGTAATAAATCCAAAACTAAAAGGAATTACATAAAATGCCTAAGCAAAGCCTTTACTCTTGTTTAAATATAATTATTTATCAAATTTTTGTCGCAATAGGCATTACCATATCGAGTACAAAACGGAAAAACATGAGAATTAGAGGTTATTTCGTGATTTTTTTCTACCAAGGAAATGTTATTATTTTATGTTTTTGATCAGAGAGAGCCCTTGAAAATATGATGTAGTTATTCATATATTTTTATTTTAAGATTTGGTCTGGAATTTTTCATGTAAAATCAAATAGAAAATTAGTAATTTTGCTTTATACGCGCTCTTAAGTGCCCAAAAGACTGGCGGCATTGCCACGTTGTATGGCAATGCTTAACCTCTGTCCAAGGTAAAAGCCAGCCTTTGGGTCACGCGAAGTGTCAACTAGGCGCCTGGATAGTTCTTTAAATAATTTGTAAGCACTCGGACCCCACGATCCCAAGGTCTATACCCCAAACGGCTCGAAAATATAACCTCCAACAAGGTTATTATATTCCGCCGCTTGAGGTTCTCAGCGGCTGCAGCGGCAGCGCCAGCACAGCAAGACGAGCTAGGAAGATGGGATGGCGCAAGAGTATCGACACAAGTGGCGTCCCACACTAAAGGCCTACCCATCTTCCAAGGAAATAAAGACATGCCGTCCGGTCTTTTGCCATCGTCGCGTGCGAAATGTCAAAAAATTTAACCTAGTGTTAGTGACATAAATTAAAGTACATATAATTTTAATTTATGTTAGTAAAAACAGAGATAAAACAGACAAGTTATGAAATGACTTAAATTATGGAAAGATATACAAATAATAATAAGATACTCTTAATCAGAGAGATAACATATGGCGAAGATGAATCGAAACTAAGGCTAAATGACAGGCTTTTAAGAAGTGGCTTCTAATTTTACGCTTTATAGAAAATTTGACTCGGCCTTCGTGATGTCAAGGAGTTGTTCCAGAGTTTCACATGGTACAAATAAGTTTTACTGAAAACTCCAAGTTAACGGTTTTTGACAAAAACTTCAGCTAAACCTTGTTATTAGTTTTTTTTAAACGCTATAACAGATTTCTATTTCTAACTAGCTGAACCCTGCCGCCATTTTTTCAATTATTTTAAAATTTTCTTTTATACAAACGTTAGAAAAATGTATTATCCAGTTTGGTGCAATCGTTCGGAAGTAATTTAAAATTTTGTTTTAATTTTTTTGTATCATTCAAACACAGAATGTTATTATGTTGATACTTTACATTTTTCAATAGACAATTCGAATGTAATAGAGAAGCGTCAATGGCCTAATAATTTAAGTGTCGGCCTTGTAATCGGGAGGTTACGAGTTGGAATCCCAGTCATTACATTATTGCCGTGAACCAAAGACTATAAAACCACCGTGAACCCACTCCAGATATAAGCATAGTTGCAGGTGTTAACTAGATTGCTAGTACTTAATGTGAATTCCAGTTATAGCTGGTTCTCTTCCCAAAAATCAAATTAGAATCTGCTATTGCTAAACATTTTGTTTATTTTTTTATAAATATGTTTGTAACTTTTACGTAGCCTTTTTATACTTACAGTACAAGTTGTACCGATGAATCATTACTGCGTTTGTATGAAACTGTCATCTTATTAAGTATAATATGTTGACTATTCAAAACCACTTATACACTAGCTGCCACCTCCAGGATCGCCCACGTGTAGTTACTAGTTCCACATACAGGTGTACAACGTGTAACGGAAACTCCATGCCTATCCAAAAGGGCTGAAGACAACATCTGGTATGGCGTCTCTATGCACAGTTTCAGCTCAAAATAAGTGACTCAAAGAATTGATACCAAATTATTTTCGGTTTCATATGTTTCTTGAATACCAATCATAACAAACGTGTCACAGCACTATAAAGGTCAATAACTTTCCACGTTACTTGCCAATAACACAATAATTTTTGAAATATTCGGTCTCTGGTATCAACGTAAATATAAACATCCGGCTTCTGTATTCCCTACCACATATGAGTCATCTATATTTATTGTGCGCATAGCCAAGACGTGGAACTCTCTGTCGGCTTCTGTATTCCCTGACTCATATGTGTCCTATTCATTTATTGTGCGCACAGCCAAGATGTGGAACTCTCTGCCGGCTTCTGTTCCCTACCACAGACGGCCTGTCATCCTTTAAAGCAACAGTGAACAGGCATCTTCTGGGTTCGCTCGTTCCATCGTAGACCTCAACTAACGGTCAGACGTCAGTCGTGATGGAGGTCAAGGACAGGCTCGTGCGTAATAACAATAAATAAATCAATCAAATTTCATACATTGATAAGTCTCCATTGTTGGTCAATTGACATTTTCCTTGAACAAATTCGGCACAATAACTGAGTGATAAGATTATGTATCTAATCTAACGAGTCGCTAAACATGTTACGTTTTGTGTACTAAGTGGGATCTAGTATTGGCAACGGTCCAGAATTACCTACAATCCATCGAAAAACGCATGCTCACTTTTTTGATCACATTTCTCGGCGCGGTAACGACTTTCTTGAACTGGTTGTCTATGGAACTCCTGGTTGTGTTTCTCAAGGTTGAGGGCACCAGAGCACGTGGGCTATCCCCGATGAGATGGATAGACCAGGCTAAAGCGGCCACTGGCAACACCAAACGCGAGTGCCGCAGGAAGACATATGTTACAAAAATGGCGGCGGTTGATAGAGCGGGTCACTTACCATTGGTACTTTTCCTATCTCAATGGGGTCACTCAACACAAAGATACCACGTGACGACCACCACCACTCTGCCAATAGTGAAGCTACTGACAAGAAGAATATCGACGGTTAAAAGGAAATAGGGTATAAGCGACAACAAAAGAAATGTTTAGGAGAGCCATTCAAAGTTTAGATTTTTAGAAAAACTGATGTATAATTTATTAAAACATCAGACAGTCGAATAAGTGTTATAGTAAAAGAAAGATAAGGTACTTTTCACAGTGGTTGTATAAAAGATAATTGAAGACAAGAAACAGTCGGCTTTCAAAACAATACCAGTCCAAAATGTCGCTTATACCCTATTTCCTTTTAACCGTCGATATTTACCTACAAGATTCTCATATGATTTGACCAATAGTATAAATGAAATAATATGAATTCTTTTATTAGTTCCCACTTCAGTACAAATACTAAGTGTTACCTATAACTGAAAATTACTAAGTGAATAATCAAATATGTTATACTTTGCTGTTAGGCTAATGCGCTCTACAATCAGAAAATTTAACTATACATAAGTTCAATTTTATATATTTACTAGCTTCCTGCCCGCGACTTCGTCCGCAAACCTTAATAAATTAAATACCTAAACCTTCCTCTTGAATCATTCTATCTATTACAAAAAACCTCATCAAAATCTGTCACGTAGTTTTAAAGATCTAAGCATACATAGGGACAGACAGCGGGAAGCGACTTTGTTTTATACTATGTAGTGATTTACACTTCATGAACATGGATGCAAAGGCGGACTTAATGCCTTAGGCATTCTCTACCAGTCAACCAAAACAATTCCGTATGTATTCCTGTTGAGTCTATTCATGGATCTTATAACACGTTGAACGCTAAGAAAAAAAATGCATCTTCCCGTTCAGGCCGCGTCGGTCAGTGATGGCCGACAACTAGACTTGCCGTTCGGGCCGCGTCGGTCAGTGATGGCCGACAACTAGACTTGCCGTTCGGGCCGCGTCGGTCAGTGATGGCCGACAACTAGACTTGCCGTTCGGGCCGCGTCGGTCAGTGATGGCCGACAACTAGACTTGCCGTTCGGGCCGCGTCGGTCAGTGCTGCCCGGCGTTTAATATCTCCATAATTAATTAATGACTAAAGTTGACTTTTGTTAATGAAAACATACATTTGGACATTAGATATAAGAATCAATTTTTTTTTGAGGTTTGCTTTTCGTCAAACCCACAGTTAAAAAAACATTTGGTTTAGATTTGAATAGAACTGTGATTTTTGCTTGGCCTAAAGGGAAGGCTCACTGTCGGTCAGCACTGACCGCGTTGGCGTTCAACGTGTTAAAAAAACATTTGGTCTAAATTTGGATAGAACTGTGATTTTTGCTTGGCCTAAAGGGAAGGCTCACTGTCGGTCAGCACTGACCGCGTTGGCGTTCAACGTGTTAACGGATTAATGAGATAAAATCCAACAATTAATTTGGACCATCTATGATGGGACTTGGGACGGCTTCAAGTTTAACCGGAAGCAGTAGAGTGCTAGTGTTTTACGTAGAGCGACTGCCTATCTGACCTTTACAACCCAGTAACTGGGTAGCAAGATACCCATTGGTAAGACTGGAGTCAAGTTATCTGACTTCTGGCAGCCAGGTATCGGTGTGCAATGGATAGTTACTACAATAAAATAAACAGCTACTTTGGTTATTTCAGAAGCCCGTGACTAAAAAAAAGCAATTCCAAAAATAAAAGGCAACTAAAACTAGTAGTCTTGCAGAGGTCATAATTAAAACGTTTAAAATGATCTCAAAAGAAATACTCTTTAAAAATATTAGCTTTCCGTTTCTGTACTCTTCCATGTAAACATAATATGTTTATAATTTAATTTTAACATTTACTAATAATAATTACCTTTAGCCTTCCTGTCCGAAAGACCGCGTGTACAGAGTGTTTCTTTTACGTATCAATTTAACATTTTTAGTGAATATTTTAATATAAAAAAATATAAAAACCATTTTGTTTTTGAAAGGTATAATTTTTTTAGCATGTATGGATGCTATACTATTGCGGGTTAACGGGAACGCCCTCTGTTAGTTAACATACTGTACATTGCCTATCTGACCTTCAAAACCCAGTAGCTGGGTAACACGATATCGCTTGGCTATACTAGTGTCAGATTTACTGGCTTCTGACTATCCAAAACGACTGTCAAAGATGTTTAAATGATACGATGTTGAGGCACGGGGTATCACCACCGCGAACTTCCAAACTCCTGGCTGAGAAATTCCTTACAAAAAATACCCAATAGCACGTGCTCAGCAGTCGCTAGAATCAGTCAGATGATAGAATAGTTACGCATACCAATTTAAAACCACGTTAGTAACAACAATACCACACAAAATCTGTTAACAAATAAAGGCACAAAATGTTTTGGGAATATTTTTCCACCCTCAATTTTGGTCCGTTTGTCGAGGCTAAAGTCCGTTTATCAACTAGCATAAAAAAAGGTGAGAATCCTAGCAAAGGTAAGACGGTACTTCACAACGGAACAGCACATCTTTGGGATGGATCTGCCAAGTACCTACTGGAAGCACTTGAGTTTATCGAGAAATGGGCCAAAAGACTCATTGGCAACGATGCACTGGTCGAGTCAAAGCTCCAGAGCCTTGAACATCGACGACGAGTTGCAAGTCTATCGGTTTTCTATCGGTTACATTTCGGGGAGTGTGAGATGGAATTACACAATCTAATTCCGCCAAGCCCGTTCCATCATCGAACTACAAAACAAACGGCGATGCGCCATCGTTACATGGTGGACATCCCACATATACGCACAAAACTTTTTGGAAATACTTTCATAGTGCGTACGGCTAAGGAGTGGAATTCCCTGCCGGAGTCTGTATTTCCCGATAGCTATAACCTAAGTGTCTTTCAGTCAAGAGTGAACAGGTTACTTTTAGGTAAGCGTGCTCCATCTTCGACCACATCATCACTTATCATCATGGGAACCATCCCATGATGATAAGTGATGATGTGGTCGTGGACCACCAGGTTAAACGCGAGCCTAATATCAATAAAAAATAACTTTCATTGTGCGTACAGCTAAAAAGTGGAATTCCCTGCTATAACCTGGGGCTCTACAAGACAAGAGTGAATAGGTTACAGGCAAACGTGCTTCATCCTCGACCACGCCATTGTTTACCATCACGTGAGAGGTCAAAAGCGAGCCTGTCATAAAAAAAAATTGCTAGACATTTTCGGCGTGTTCGCAGCGTGTCAGACAGGGGATATCAACAACTTCAACATTGCCTACTGAATGAGAGTAACTGATAAGAGTGGAATTATCGTTATCAACGCTATTCACAAGGCCATAGAGTTTAATTTTCCATCCACATTTTGTTTTAGTAGCGAGGAGATCTTTACAGTTAATCAACGCTTACGGAGGTCAGTCTGTTGATAGGTGTCCATTATTATCATTATTATATACTTTATTGTACACCTCACAATATTTCTATGGATACAAAAATTTAAACTAGTGTACAATGGGCGGTCTTATCGCACAGGGCGATCTCTTACAGACAACCTTTGGATGGACAAAAATTAAAGGAGACAAATTAAGGGCTGTCAGTGTATGTACAAACAACATAAATAATATTAATTGAACATAATAATATAAAATACATACATACAATACACAAATCATATACTAATAAATATTGAGAAGTTGAGAAAGAAGGGGAAAACTTATAGGGAGAGGTAATGCTCCTTCACCGTTCTTTTGAACGCTGGTAGTTTTTGAGCACGCCTCACTTCTATGGGTAATGCATTCCACAAACGAGCTACTTGAATAGTGAAAGATTTGTCAAAGAAAGAAGTGGAATGCATACGAATACTTAACTGTAAATTTTCCGATGATCTCAGGGATCTAGAATGTGTGTCACAGAGGAACTGAAAGCGTTCCTTAAGATAAAAAGGAGAAAAAGGATTAAAGCACACACAAGCACATTATAAAGTAGAGAAAGTAAGTGAAGATTCCGGCGAAACCTAATAGGAAGCCATTTGAGCTGAGCGCGGAAATCAGAAACTAAATTAAGATTATATTAAATATATTAAACTAAATGCAGATTTCTCCATACCTACGAAAGCAAGAAAATCTGACTGCAGCCTTGTCAAGCGGTATCGTGTTACCCAGTTACTGGGTTGTGGAGGTCAGATAGGCAGTCGCTGCATGTACAACACTAGTACTCAGCTGCATCCAGTTAGACTGGAAGCCGTCCCAATCGATGATAGGATGTATTTCACGTCTGGACATCATTTTCAGCACCTAGCAACATTTGCGTTAGCGAACCGTATATCGATATGACCCAACTAGCACAAATGGGCTGCATTAGGGCTTTAGAGCGTATCCGATTATTTAAGCGCTATAGCGTCTACTACAGACTTAAAGCAGCCGCTTTAGCGCTATTTGGGCGCCATTTTATGCAGCCTAAAGTTCCATTTAACCTGCACAACGGTTGCATAAAGGTTCCTTAATAGCTATAACGATTTATTAACGCTATACTAAAGCTCTCGTAGCACTACTTTTGAATGATTTTGAACTACTTTGAACGAATGAATAGATTGTAGTTCTTTATTGTATATCTTCAGTTGACATTATTTGTAATATTTTGGTAAAGTGTTTTCGTCGCCATCATGAAAATAAAACAAAAGTACTTAAGTAAAAGTTTTTATTCTGTATTAGCAAGATATATAAAGATACTTAGAACGCTGTCCAGTTTACTGTAGATATATAAGATAATTTTCGAGTAATTTTAACGCGCTTTTATGATATTTAAAAAATTAACAAAAGATATGTGATATTTTTTATTTGTTATACAGAATAAATTTTATTTCCGTATTTTTACGTGTCGATAACTTACTATTCGCAAGTGCCGATTGTTTACCGGTACATTTAATGCACATTTAACTGAAAAACCAATGTATATCAACTCAATTTTGCAAGTAAATTATAAGTTTTCTTAAAAAATCATGGCGTCATTGTAATGTAGTCATAACCTGCAGTTTTAGCTCTAATAACTCCCTTTTGAGAGTCATAGCGCTAATTTTCACCCTTCTAACGCTTCCAGTGATTTTTGTTCCCCTAGTGCAACTCACAGCCACAAAAAGCTCCTATTTTCCTGTTTTTGAGGTTATAAGATCTAGTTACGTACTTATTCGAATGGTTTCCATTTTGAAGTTCTGTGGTCTACCCTTAAAAACGTTCACTTAACATAGACATTGTATTCTTTAAAATTCAAAGCTTAAAAATTAAAATACTTTAGTATTAGATGATTAGCAGATTCACTGGAATGTTCAGCAATGTTTGACGATTTTAGCAGGTTTTCATAAACCTTGCGTACGTTCCTGCGATAACCTCCACTTTACTTTATTAATTTCCATCGTTTAGCATCCATTTTTATTAAATGTTTTATAATAGTTACAAAAGCGGCTGCAAAATGGCGAATGGATTGAGCCTGCAAGGAATGACTATTGCTACTAAAGGCCTTAGTTACACTGATAATTTTTTTTGTAACTATAGTATGCATAAGAGTTTCTATTATTTCTATAATTAAACTTATAGTAGTATAATAGTGGTTACTATTACTATAACCTATAAAAGTTACAATGGAAACCACTGTACAGCTGTGAGTGGCAGAATGACCTTCGTAACTCTCATATAAAGGTGTAAGTGTTAAATGAGTTCTACCGTGAACTACTGTGAAGCCTAGGGTAGTATTTGGCATTTTATGGCTATACACGTTTACGGATGCAGATATGCAACTTTGAACTGCTTTTTGAACCCTTAAAGCGCTATTTTACAGCCGAAAGTAACAAAATAGGCTGCTATTTCCACTAATGTGCTCGTTGGGGAATGATTGTACTTTGTTTAATTTTGGTGTGCTTCTTAGCCCACAAAAGCAATAGAGTACTCTATTGCTTTTACGTAGAAGCACTATTTTTGCAGTCTCTACTTCGAGTTAATTGAATTAATTCGTGACAATGTCTTTTTGCTCAAAATAGACAAAGAATATACGGATATCTATCTACCGATAGAAAAAATATTTTGAAAAGAAATATTCTTAAAATTTTAGTATAGAAAATACAATAAGAACATAAAACCAGCACCTTAATTTTGTCTAATTTTCATTTACAAACGATTGGGACTTGTATTATACTACAATCAAAACCAAATAAAAACCAAAGAACTTTTCACTCTGTATTTTCTTTTTCATGGTCTCTATTCAAAAACACTCCTACCTCACCGGTAATTTCTAAAGCGTCAATAGCATAATGGGTAAGATATCGGCCCTATGATCGAAAGGTCGCGGGTTTAAACCCCACCCAGCACACTATTGCCTAAGCATAACTATTTCTCTGCTTGGGTTACGGTATCGCGTTTTCTAACGAGATACCGCGGCCCCGGAAATTAAGGGCAGCTGAAAGAACAGGGTGGGTTTTTAATGAGTAGAAATCTGATACTCCCTTCCGCTCCACTTAGAGCGGGAGAAGTCATTCGAAGACTTTCCCACACGGAAAAAAGCCACAAGCAATATTTATCTAAGTTGGAGGGGTTAACAAGAATACAAGATTGCTAGTAATGTGACTTCTACATTTACATTGATAGTTCTCATAACAAAAACCAATTGATTTGAAACCCCACCTTTTCCATAACACTGATACAGACATCTTCAAGAGTGAAAATGCATACTTCTTTTAAATAAGTAGCTTCAGAAATCGACGAAAATTTATGAAGCTTTAAATTTGGTTAGTAGAAAGAGAAGTCCAATGTGGTTTGTAACGTCAAAAGCAGTGTTCCCATATAGCCATAGAAAATAGCGCTTTCGTGAAAGGGACAGTCTAATATATTATTCGTTATAACATTGTTTTAAAATAAATAAAATTAAATATTTATTCATAAAAAGACAACATAGATCCATATTCAACACATTACAATAATACAATATAAACACTTAATAAACTATAGTTAACAACGATCTAGTCAGCTGTGTCAGTATATTAACTATAGGACAGTCAGGTTTGCTTGCTATACAAATACAATGCAGTATTCCAAGAATAGCGCGCTTATTCGGGGGTAATTCTTATACCCACCCTCATGCGTGGAATAACAGAGTAAGGCTGCGTTTCCACCAGAGATGTGCGAGGATGCGTAGCGAGGGATGTGTTTGTAAAGAACCAATAGAATCGCTTCATTTACCTCGCCTCGGTCAGCACAGCTCTGGTGGAAACGGCTCAGCGGAGCTAGATTTTTGCGCATACAAAACAAGCGAGGGATGTGTGCGAGGAATGCGCATTTTCACAGCTCCGCTACACATCCTCGTAGGCACATTTTCATCGCACAGCTTTGGTGGAAACGCCCACACATTTTCACAGCACAGCTAGACATCCTCGCACGACACATTTCCATCGCACATCTCTGGTGGAAACGCAGCCATAATCCAAGAATATTGTAATAGCGTCCGCTCGCCATATGATTCAAGCTTTATTAGGTTATGTCATACGTCAGCAGAAGCTGTCATTCATTGTTTTGTTGTTTGTTTGTTGGTCGTTACTTCGTTAGGAATTCGACTTGAGTGTTACACCGTCCGTTTTTTTATTTTCAACTAAGTATATCATAGTGAATCTCTACTAAGCCTAGCAATAATTATTTTTCGGACGGCAACCAATTTAGACTGCGTTTTCGTTTTTCCTCACTCATATTTAACTATAAAAATGCACTACACCGAAAAATAAGAAAGAAAACAATAAAAATTAAGCGAAACTCAAAGCAAAATCAACACATGTCAATGTGTTGATTTCGCTTATTGCCCGCTATTGAAAGTACCACGCTATAATACGACAATGTTGAGTTGACAGGATTTAGGCCTTCACACCATACCGTTTTGGTGCAGCATTGTTTTGCCGGATAATATACCATTCAATCATTCATTCTGCTATTCGCGTTTAGTTATTCCAAGTATAGTTATACTTCAGATTGCGTCGAAAAACGACTTTCAGTTACTCGAGTTTAAAATCGTGAAATAAAATTATCCCTGGTATAGTTACACGTTAAGATTTACACATCTATGTTTGGTCGAATCCGCCCTAAGTGTCCTACTAAGTTGGCTGGATTATTTTCTTGATTTAATATAAAACATGATTACAATCAAGATAAATTACTAGTAAATAACTCGCATATACGATCAAACAGAAAATTACAGAACAAATGTCATCCAAAGTAAGACAAGACATATATTTGCCCTTTATTTCACTTACGAAGATTTATCGTATGTCCGATTTCACCTTCACAGCGCATGCGCTACCCGAACGAAAAATGTCAGTATCTGACACCGTGTCGACATTTGAACCGTGATAACCGTTAATTTAGATAAAGAAAAATAACAAACTGTAAAATAACCGATATCTACTCTTCCTCATCACTAGTGTTTTTTTTTTTTCAATGTTGCATGCGTGATGGGTGTGTTTTTGAGTGTTACCAGGTGCTTAACGAGTTTTGTTTTTGGTTACAAAAATGAAAAAGGTAGAATGTTTTTTTTTTATTTTGATATTGTAACTCATATTACTTACTAACATATTATGTCATTCACAATTACCATTATTTGGAGGTTCTGAGGAGACTATCCCCTCCTAGCTTTGTGTACCTTATTACAGGGGGTCGTGGTACCCCCTTTGAGAAATTATGTTTTCTTTGACGATCGTTTTCCACCGGTGTCTGTCCTTAGCGTCATGTAGTGCATCGTACAGCTTGGTATTAAGAGCTGTGCGGGTTTGGTCTGGCCATCTAATTTAATGCCCTTTCGGCCGCTTACCATTGAGCAGACTATAGGTACTTACAAATTAAATCGTCAATCCAATCGAAAAGTTGTCACTGTATTTAAATCTTTTTTATTAAATCTTTATTGGAACAATAACACTCAATTATATTTTGATTGCGTGCGATAAGTTTCAGTAGTAGTAGTAGTGAAGTTGTCAACAGCCTCGAGCCTTCATACAACTACAATGCGTACCGTTTTGCACGGCACGCTAATTTCAATGACAAGATCCGACTACCTCTTGACACCGTCGGTGTTCCAACCGTATTAGAACCAAGATTAGAACTTATAAACCAATGACTTAGCACGTGACGATCGCACTACACCGGGCAGCTTGCCATTATAATTATCCTTTTACCCATCTTGGGTAGGCCTTTATTGTGGGACGAAACTAGTGTCGATACTCTTCTGCTAACGTTGCGGCTTTTATTAAAACCATTTTCGCGATTAGTATTACTAGGAAAACGAAATCAAAAGACTGCCGAATGTTTGGCAACCCTGCATAAAACAATAAAATACAAATTCAAAATAAGCAAAAAATAATGTCTTTCTACTACAATAACCATACAATAACACTACGTAAAGTATTTAAAAATTACGTCATAATAATAAAATTTGGTGCCTATATTCCCATGAGAAAATTTTAATGTTTGTTAGGCCGTGCGCGCAATGCGTTGCGTTTTGGAAACGCAAAATTTGTTAAGTATGGAGTGTCATAGAAATGCGCGCACTGCGGTCAGTCTACCGCGGTAGAACTACCGGAATTGCGGCCACCGCAAGGCAGTGCGCGCACGGCCTTAGTAGAAGAGTGGGCCTAATTTGAAGTGGGCCTAGGTTGGCCACGTCTGCCCAATGAGTTTTGGGCCAAATTTACCACTTTCTGGAGCCCTGACACAACCAGAAGGCGTCGAAGTAGACCTCGTAGAAAAACCAGTTTTTTACTTAGGCCCTGGATAGAAACACCTGGAAATCATGGGGAGAGAGTAAGCCTTTGCCCAGTAGTGAGATAATGTAGGCTAACAGTAACAGTAGAAGAATAGAATAGAATTTATTTATTTTCTCACCACAAATTACAGAAAGTTGATTGACCGAAGTTACAGACACGTTTTAACAATAATTTGTGGGAGACTGCTGCCTTAAAACTAAATTATTTTCATTGTCTGTAAGCTGGAGATGATTTAATTCTAATACAGTTCAATTTACAGTAAAAATTATCCTACTAATCCTACTAATATTATAAATGCGAAAGTTTGTGAGGATGGATGGATGTTTGTTACTCTTTCACGCAAAACCTACTGAACGGATCTGAATGAAATTTGGTAAGTATATAGTTGGCAGCCTGGAATAACACATAGGCTACTTTTTATCCCGAAATTCCCACGGGATCGGGATTTGCGCGGGAAAACCTTCCCACGCGTACGAAGTCGCGGGTAGAAGCTAGTAATAAATAATTTATCATTTCAATAGTTTACTATGTTGGGGTCGGCTTCTAATCTAACCAGTTGCAGGTAATATATGGGTAACACTTTGTTTTTTTTATTACGAATGCGCCCTCTCTATCCTCTATGCGCTATATCTCTCCTATGCGCTCTTAACCTCGATCACACCTGATGGTAAGTTCTACGATCGAACGAGCGAGCCCAGAAAATGCCTATTCACTCTTGCTTTAAAGGCTGACGGGTCAATGTGGCAGGGAACACAGAAGCCGGCAGAGAGTTCCACACCTTGGCTGTGCGCACAATGAATGTTGAAGAAAAGCGCTTAGTACCACAAGACGGTATATCGACCAAGTGTGGATGGTATCCTGCGGTACGTCTGGTATACCGGTAGTAAAAGGGGGATGAAGGGATTAGGTCGTGGAGCTCCTGCGCACACTCTCCGAAGTACAATCTGTAGAAGATAGACAGGCAAGCAACGTTTCGCCGGTGAGCCAGGCTGTGAAGCTTGCCTGCCAGAACCTCGTCGCCTATGAGCCTTTTAGCTTTTAGCTGGTATTTGGCTGAGCCATCCCACAAGTGACTGCAATACTCCATACAGGAACGGACTTGTGCTTTATATGAATTCAAAAGCTGTCCAGGTGTGAAGTATCGCCTCACTTTCTGTAGGATGCCCAGCTTATTGGCTGTAGTCTGAGCTTTAGACTCAATGGTTGAGCCGAAGTTGAGGTACTCCATACCCAAGAGCTCTAGGCGGTTTGTTCGTTGGCCAGACCAGGGTCAGATTTACTGGTCTCTGACTACCCGTAACGACTGTCAAAGATGTTTAAATGAACAAATGGAACAAAGTTTTAACCTGATTTTCGAGGCACGGAGGTATCACACCACCAAATTCCAAACTACGGGCTACTAACTGCGGGCTATAACTGAGAAAGGGTGGGTTTCGATAAGGCCCTTTACCGGCCCACCTAATTTTTTTATTATTTTAATATTGTGTTTATATGACTACACTTAAAATTTACAAATATATATAGCATCAGCCAATATTCGCTATATTTATGTGTTTAATGTAAATGTTTGATTACCAGTTGATGAGAACAAAATGACAAAATATACTAATTAATATTATAGTTATCGGTTTTATTTTGAGAAATCAAACTTAAACAAGGTGCAAAAAACATTAATATATTACGTAGAGTCCTCCGCTTCTTGATCTGACCATTCAACTGCAGCATCTTCAATACAATCTACGTAGTGAGAAGAATACTTTATTTGTTGAAGCTTCAAATGCCTGTAATAGCTAAGGAACCACAATACTGAAGCTACGTGAGCACAACATCCAACAACACGTGCTCCAACCTTGCACTGGCAATACCAAGATGTAACTCCAGTAGGATGATATTGTATCCATAGGTTGTAGATTTTTGATGAGGTATGAGGGCTTTGTATTAGAATTCTTATGATATCGGGATATTCTTTGTGAAAAAATGACTTATATAGTCCTTGATTATCAACATGCTCAGTAGCGTAATAAGAAAATCGAAGGCTAAGATGAAATTTTGGAAAGAAAATATAGTAAAACCAGTCAATCAGTACATTATTAACTATTATCCTAAATACAATTTATTTATTTTATACCATGAGCGTAGTGTAGTAACACGACAATTTTTATATATGTAATAGCTTACGTATTTGTGCACCACATATATTAAAATCGCTTTGTTACTTGGTTGAGCTCTATATACAATAACTAGACAAAGATTGCAAAAACTACAGAAATGACGTATTTTTGTAAAACAAGCCAAGTTAAGCGTTTGCTTTCATAAATATCCTATCAAGTTACACAAAAAGTATATGTATTTTTAAAAGCCTTATATTATGCACATTATAAAAAAAAATGATCTAGATTGTAAACTTTAAAAATATGATTCACGGGGGCCAATAAAGGGCCTTATCGAAACCCTTCCTTTCTCATAGAAAAACCCAATAGCAGTTCCTGACCCGGGTATCAAGCCCAAGACCTCGACCCTTATCAGTCGCGTTTGCGATCTCTAGACCAACGAGGCAGTTTAACAATAAGGGGCCATACCATGACGTGTTAAAGCGAGAGTCGTTCGAGCGAGAAAGAGAGATGGAGCTATATAGCGTGCATAGCTTCATCCCTCTTTCTCGCTCGAACGACTCTCGCTTTAACACGTCATGGTAAGTGGCAGGGAATACAGAAGCCAGCAGAGACTTCCACAGCTTGGCCGTACGCACAGTAAATGTGTTCTCTTTCCGTGAAATCTTTCCGTCTCTCCATCTTTAGAGAGGTTTCCCTTTCCTTTATATAGGTACCCATCAATCAATATTACGTTTAATATTACTGCCAGGGTCTCTATAATAGCATCTGCCCGCCGAATGGAATCTAATCGATTTTCATCAGCGGATTCCATCTGGCACTCGTAGACATTTGAAAAGAATAATTCAGAAGTTCAACTCCTAACAATGTGAGAGCAGCCTCGACGTAACTTCTGACCTTATCTTCTTCTTTTCTTATTGATAATAGGCTCGCGTTTGACTACCATCTCACCTGATGGTAAGTAATGATGTGGCCGAAGATGGAGCACGCTTATCTAGAAGTAACCTATTCACTCTTGACTTAACAACTTCTAGGTTATAGCTATCGGGAAACACAGACTCCGCCAGGGAACTCCATTTCTTAGCCGTCTATTTTAAAGAGAAATGTCCATCATAATACTCAATAACACCTTTAGTTCGATCCGGGAATCGAACCCGATATCTCTTGCTCAGCAGTCACGTTTGCGACCACTAGACCACTAAGATAGTAACCACCAGAGTACCTTTTTATAATATTATTATAGATCTATAGAAAGGTGTGTGAATAGCGTGGATACGATGATAATGTGTCTATCTGTCTAGAAAAACGTAGATACATATTAGATTTTATTGCCGTTATTAAGATTTTACTAAACAAAATAGACTGCCCTGAGTTATTAGGCAAAATTAGATCCCAAGTTCCAGCTAGATACCCTCGTGCTAACATAACTCCCTTGTATCTTCCGCCCCGTAGTAGGACTGTGCTCTCGGTGTCTCAGTGCCAACTCAATCATTCCTTAAGAGTCCCTAACAATTTTACTGCCAAAAAAGAGAAATTACCTACTTTTGTAGAACAAATATCTCAATAACGGCATAAAATATAATTTTTCTTTAAAAACAACGTTAAACATTGTATATTTATCTAATATGTGGTCAAATTAGAATTTAAATATCTACTCAAAATAAATTAAAAAAATAAAATACAAAAACGTGTTTTTACGAAATCACGTAATACCAGGTTTTACAGCTGCTTTTTTAGCTTAATGGGGGTGAATAACAATCTGAAAAAAAATTCTGACCATTGGGCATATAGTGCACTAGTAAGTTAACAAATTATTTTTTGAAAAAAAATGGGGAGACGTACTTAAAAAAAATAGTAAACTCAGAGAAAACTCAATAAAATCCTTTGCAAAACCGTCGCTTTTGAGTAAGAAGTCGTTATTGAAAAGAAAATTAAAAACTAATTCTGAATAATACAGGTATTTATCTACCAAATTATTATTCTTTATTTTAATTTGGAGCTCATATTTTATTGTAATAACATTTTCAAAGTATGCCTTATAAATCGATGCGCTCGCTCGATTTATTTTGAATAGATATTTAAATTCTAATTTGACCACATATTAGATAAATATACAATATTTAACGCTGTTTTAAAAGAAAAATGATATTTTATGCCGTTGTTGAGATATTTGTTCTACAAAAGTAGGTAATTTCTCTTTATTGGCAGTAATTAAAATTGTTAGGGACTCTTAACTGTGTAAATTTTTGAATAGTTGCAGCGATCTTGTGGATGTGCATGCAGACTCTACCACGCTCTTCAAAGCAAATATGTAGCTTGCTAGACTTTTGAGGTTTATTTTATTTTATGTTGTTTATTTAGATATGTATTGTTTTGCTTAGAACAAATTATATTGTTTTGTGCAAAATGGCATATGTGGTGCTTATCTGTAAAAAATGTGACACTAGAAAAGATTGTTTTAAGCAGTTATTTTTGTAATAGTTTTGGCGTCAACAATTTTATTTTTGGTGAGCCTAATAAATAAATAAATCTAGTCCTTCTGCATCTTCTGTCGTATGACGCAAGAATGTACCTCAATAGAATTTAGGTCGGTATCGTCGGATTCCCAATTCATTGGCAGAGTTTCGTGACGACATTATTTTGCAGCATTTTTTGCTCTCTCCAATATTTCGATATACCCATAACTTTTGACTTGCGTTAATTCAGAATTCTAGACTAAATCTAGGTTTAGGTTTAAAGATTTTTATTCTCAAAAACGATAAAGTCACATACGTAAGAGCCTTATTATCAATATGTTACATGAAGTTCGTTACTACACACTACAAATGATTAAAATAATTATAATAATATTTTTACGCTCATTGAATAATGCATTCAGTTCTGACGAGGGTTTTCATTTTTCTATCAAACTAGATATATATCGCCGATTGGTCAAAATTCTACCATAATTTAAATCAATTAAAGTGTATTATGTATTAAATTAAAATATTAGCTTTCTGCACTTTTTTTATTTTTTTTTAAACTTTAACTGTATTGTTTAACAAATTTCGTGCTATTCCGTCTGCGACATTTTCATATAAAAACAAAGGAGTACAAAGGTTTTCTTTCACGTATTCATATACCAGCCATCGCGCGAGGCTTTTCCCTGTGGGCTTTATCACGATAAAACATAACCCTTCTTCTTTTGCCGTTGGGTAAGCTCAAGCTCCAAGTTACTACCATACAAAGTTTTATCCAAATCCACCCAGTACTTTGGAAAAATATCTCGTTTAAACAAACACACAAACTTTTCCGCTTTATAATATTACTCGCGTGGGACTTCCCCTCGGTATAATATTAGCATAGATAGATAGATAACTGAGCCATTTTGGTCTTAAATTTATGGAATGAGCGTAGAACACATGAGGGTATTTTTTTTTATTGAAATAGGCTCGCGTTTGACCACCATCTCACCTGATGGTAAGTGACGCCCAAGTAACACAATCGCGTCTAAAAACGGACTATTAGATATCTAATAGAATTTAATTTTATCGTCTACCTTAAGAATAAAATATCCCCCAAGTAATCTTCAAGAACGCTTATAGACACAGTTTAGTAAAAGTGGGCACAACCTTATCCGCTCGCATAAGAATGAGTTAAGAAAACATGAATAGATAGAGATAAGAGTTTTAAATTTTCTAATTGTCTATAGAGATTTTTCTAGTGTCTCACTAAACTGTTTATAGATCACAAATTTTACTAGTAGATAGTTTATAGATAAAGTTGAGACCTTTAAAGAAGTCTTTACTCGTCGAGTTTTTAAACCAAAATTAACTCAAGACTAACAACTTTAAGTAACTTTTGATTTGTAATAGACAACGACACATAATGGCGAAGAACTTACAAGAGTTATTTAAACTTATTATTGTATTGCATCATGGCGTAACAAATTTCTTATTTCATATATACTTATGCTTTAGCTAGTTATAAACAAGCAAATCTATATGCGATTGAAATTCTATCGTCGATTATTATGTAAAACTCTCTTAAAATAAGAGCGCCCGCTGTAAATGTAAGATTTAATATTTTTTTACCAAATTATTTCTATAAGGCAATTTTTGAAATTGCATTATGTTTCAAATACTCATTTTATTTAAAATATAGTAATTTAAAACATGTTAAATATTTAATTAGACATAATTTAATAATAAAAACATAATAATAAGCATTAAAATATGTAACGAAAATCATTTGAAGCAAAATTAAGCAATAAAAATGGCGTCAAGATAAAATTTACTAGAAAAACGATAGAACAAAACAAAACAGATTTATGAGTGGTTTAAGATTATCTAGTAACTGTCATCCAGGTCATTAGATGTGTTGTGAACGGAAGACCATTTTATGCAGTAACAGAGCAATCTAATTAATCAATTCAAGAGGGTAAGTAAAAGATTTTTTATTTATAGACAATGTTAAAAATAGTAGGTATAATAGTAGATAGGTATGTATAAATATACGTCGTGGCGGTGCCAAAGACGCAGCGTTAACATAAGGCTGGTATACAAAAGTGGACGGATCCTTCCCTAGCTACGTACCCCCTACCTATTCGTATTTAATTTGTTTTATGCATATTCGCAGATTTGCGTACAAAGCCCGTAATTTGACCGAGTAATAGATGAGTAACGCATGTTTTAACATGTTCGGTTGTATTATACCTACTCAGGCGCGGTCGCAGCCTGCAATTTTGGAGGGGTCACTTATAATAAAATAAGTCGACTAAATTTGACTTTATTGCACAATACACTATTTTATTCCTTTTTTAGCGGAAGGGAGTGTCAGGCTTCTTCTGACTAAAAACCGACCCTGTTCCTTCAGTTGCCCTTGTGGTCCGGGGCCGTGGTGTCTCGTTAGAACATTCCCAGCAGGCAAAGGCTCAACACGACGCACCGTCTCTCCGAGCCTGGTAACCAAGGGCTGCCATCCATCCGGTTTTCCACGGATTTGTCCTAGTTTGGAGAGCGTCCGGGGGGATTTTCCCTATAAGCGTTCATGTCTTAAAGACGCTAAAAAGCACGATGATTTTATCACATTGTTTTTATAATGTTGATTTATATAAAGAAAGAGACTATATGAAAAAATATAGAGCTCTATCATAGCTCTATAATGTTATAAAAAAATAAAACCATAAGTAAACCTCGTTTTGTTTTCAACTTCGAAAATAATTTTTTCTAGGGTGTCCGGGGAAAAATTATAATTTTAGTTGGGGGTTGGTTTTTGAAGTCTGAGGCCGGCAATTTAGGTGACAGCAGACCTATCCTTACCGAACGGTGGGCTACCCCTGCTCGCCAGCCGCAAACCCACGCCAACGGTGGCTGGGGCGTGAGGAAGCAAGTTGTCTCTCCCTCACGCATTCAGCCTCCTCCTTCGCTAGCATGACTGCGTCGCAGAAGGAAGCAACTGCATCCTATTCCCGCTCGCTCCGCACCATGGTCTGAACCAGGAACGAAAGATCGCCGCTGCTGATCGCCTCCACAACGACACGGCGGTGCTCCGCCCAAGCGGGGCTCACTTCTACCGTATGCTCCACCGCGTTCTGCGGGTTATCTTCACAATGACGACACCCAGGCGGGTCCTCCCGCTGTATCGAATACAGGTACCTCCCGAAACAGCCTCGAGTTCGGTCAGCACCTGCATCAGGCGGAAGGTGAGAACGCCATGGCGTCAGCTCATCGGCGGCTCCAGCCACTCCTCAAAGAGGTAATTTATCGGCGCAATTGAGGCATGCCTAGTCCTTGCGCCAATTGTGCAAGCGCGTGAGTCCTACCACTAGGGTTGCCAACATTTTATCGGTAAAATATAGTATTTTGCAAAAAATGCTTTAAAAAATATAGTACATTTCAAAAAATTATAGTACATTAAAAAAAAGGATTGTACGGAAAAAGCAAAAAAATAGACAAAAATATATTTGTTTCTCATTGATTTTTATAAAAACTATATTTTTTGCACTTCGTCCACTTTATAATAGTTTTTTGTTTAAAATAAAAGTGTCATATGCTTTATCACATTCAATTTTTAGATTAATACAAATCAAAAGCTCATTTTTTATTAATGAGATACTACTTCTGTTTCTTTCTTCTCGCCATTTCGAATTCATAACTGAAAATATCCTTTCCGTGAATGCCGAAGTGGGCGGGAATAGAGAGCAGGAATGAAATTACTTTAAACAAATTTGGTAAGTTACTTTCAGTATTTTTTACAATATGCTACCATTTTTCAACCGACGAAAAAGACGGAGGAAGTTATCAAGTCGACGAGTATATATTTTTTAATGTATGATCACCGATTACTCGAAGACGGCTGAACCGATTTGGAAATATTTTTTTTTTTGTTTGAACGGATATACTTCAATATTGGTGCCATTGTTACTAAGTCAAGATCTGATGATGGGATCCTTGAGAAATTGAGGGAACTCTTCAAATATTATAGGCACACCTATAGTGATTTGAGTATTTTTTATAGTAACTTGTGTACTTGCATTCGAAAAGCACCATTTGTGAAGTGGACCTGATGATGAAGACCACAGATGGCCACTGGAACTACTCAATATATAAGTAGGTAGGAAATTACTTGCATATGGTTGTTAAGCACAATATGCTCGTCACAAAGCATATGGTGAAATGAAGCTGATGGTGAAGTACCAGGAGAACTCCTCAAAAATTAACGGCCCAGCCAATGCTGGGCCGTTAATTTTTTTCCCAATGGAAAAGCAATATTTTGTAAAAGGTTATAAGTAGTTGACATTTAGGCTTTTGTAACTAGGTAAATTAAAAATCGACCAACTAAAAAGAGTGAAATAAAAACTTTTTACCAAAAAATTAAACAGAGTTCTAAAAAACACTGCAAAGTGAAAAATATATTTAATTTCGGAAGTCAGTGTCTTTAGTTTTGTATTTTCGTTTCTAGCACCGACTCGGACACCGAGTTGGTGCCAGAGGTGGTTTTATATTTTTCCTATTAGATGCATCAGTTTGCAAACAAAAATATAAATTAGGTGCATTTAAATCATTTAGTAAAGTTTGTAATGCATAATACATTATGACATTGACAAATTCGGAACGCATGCGTTCGGACTTCGGATACACGCCAGCTAACTAGGAATCTAGGATTCATAATCATAACAGTCTAAAGTTAATGTTAAGGCGCGTTCACATATTTTTTAAATGAAGGATTTGTTTGTTAGTTTTCGGTATTGAAAATATAGTATTTTTGCGTACTATATTTTTCTTCAACAGTATATAGTACGCAGACCCAAAATATAGTACAATACTATATATTATAGTACGGTTGGCAACCCTACCTACCACCTCCAGACCCTATGGCAAGGACCGTACAATCTCCGCGTAGAGCGTTTGGCCGTCCTAGATTGGGCAGGAGCTGCTTCAATGCAGCCTCTGCCTCGTCCAGCCTTAGAGCCAAACGTCGGAAGAGCTTTACGAAATTCCACCGGCTGTCGAGGACGAAACCAAGCACGCCATAAAATGTATCAGAGCCCGTTCCCACTTATCCGATCAGTCTTTTTTCTCGGTCAGTCTAAATAGACGGATGTGCCAGTGGCAGTACAATTTGTATGGAGCTGTTCACATTATGACTGATCCGGGAAAAAAGACTGATCGGAGTTATATGACGGACGTTTTGCCACTGCGACGATCAGTCAAAACGCCCGGATCGGAACGTTGCGTCTAGAACTGAAGACGAGACCCCCTCCGCCCCGCCCTTCCTCGCGTCGCTAGTCTCATTCGGCGTCTAATGTATTACATTCTCTTTGGCGTCAGTGCTCGTGCAAAATGGACGTGGACCCTTGCGCGTTAATATCGCTAGTCGAAAATAAACCCGTATTGTGGGATAAAACGTTGGACGAGTAAAAATTAACAAATCGGCGATTAGAAGCGTGGCGGGAAATGTGCATAATATTAAATCCTGAGTTTGAGAAACTGGACGAAAAAGAAAGAAAAAAATTTGGTAAGTTAATTTTTTATTCAATACTATGTAGGTAGTTTCATATAGCTGCTTCCTACCCAGGTATTCTTCTCTTGCTCTTCGAATTGTATTTGCAGTAGGACCACCTCTACACGGTCGCGGATGTGAACGATGTGGAAACGGACCCGTTTCTTCACATCTTCACTTATTGGGTTTTGTTGTAAATTAATACCGTCTTTATCTCGGACAAAGTTATGTAAAACCGTAGAAGTTTTATGACGTTAATCGCCGTTTCTATTTGAAGATCTATCGGCCGATGTAGGCTAGAATACCAAAGGCACACTCAACATATCTTCTAGCTCGGCTCAAGCGATAGTTGAAGATTTTTTTTTTTCATGATCTAAATTAAAGATGCGCGACTATGAATGATTTCATTCGAATCATTCGACTTAGTAAATCATTCGAATTATTCGAATGATGGACGAAATTAGTAACTAATTGGATATTCGGCCGTTCGACGTTGTCTCTGGTAGTTCAGTAGTATAGTTAGTTAAACAGTACTAATACTACTTTTTATTTTAAGGCATTTGTCCCATCCACTTCGACTCCACAAAGTAAATATCAGCTATTATACGTTTTAATTGACAGAATTTCTGATTTATGTTTAGCGGCAGTTGGTATTACTAATATATATTGTACCCACTGGTTATTATTATAATCGTAAGGTAATAGTAATGTTTAGTAAATGGTTAGTAGTACGTTCGTAAACCATAAACGTGCTTATAAAATTTAAAACACATTAATTTTAAAAATCACACACAATAACAAACACTATTTGATTATGTTCACAGACTGAAATTTAGAATGATATAATTCAACCGCTGGTCTGACCAGACTACTCATTCAATAGCGTAACAGATAACCTGATCGTCGCGGCAGTGGCAAGCGAATAGAACGACAGACGAGGACGACTTCATTTTACTTCATTCCCAATGTCATTAGTAGTTACTAATATTAGTAGTCGTCATTCGATTATGAAAATTAGTAACCTACTAATATTCAAGTCGAATTTGTAAATTAGTAGTTGCAGATATTTCGAATAACAAAATCATTCGCAGTCGCGCATCTCTAATCTAAATGTGTACCCCGATATGGTCTTAAGAGATTCGGTGTTAAGCTAAAGCCTTCGTCCCCAATGAGTACATACGGCATTTCTTCATGATTGTGTGGTTTCTTGTACAGGCTTGGGGTTTGGTATATTTAATGAACCATCATTAAATTTTTGCCAAAAGATACTGTTCTTTAATATGGTAGAATCACACTCTTTTCCATATGAACCAACACTTATGTAGATGAATCGGTATTCTGAATCGACCACAGCAAGTAATACAAAAGAGAAATAATCTTTATAATTAAAGAACATAGAACCACTATGGCATGGTTTTATAATTCTGATGTGCTTTCCGTGTACAGCTCCAAGACAATGAGGATAGTTGGCTTTTGTTTCAAATTCATTTGTAATAGCTTCCCATTCTCTCTCTGTATCAGGCAACTTCATGAAATCTGTGAATAATCTCTTCCAAATAATGACGCTGGTTTCTTTTATTATTTTGCTAATAGTCGATATTCCTACCCAATAATTATGAGTAGTGGAGTTCCTTGAACGAACACCCAGAAGCAAAATATCTGAAAACAAATAAAATGGATGAAAACACTTAAACAACAAAATTTTATAATACTTATTATTATTTGTTTGCAGGAAAATCTGTATCGGATAGATGGAACAACATTCGAGACATATGGCGAAAATCGATGAAAAATAAGAAAGATGAAAAAAAAATTGGATCTGCTGCCATAAAGTCTCGACGTTATTTACACGATGATAGATGATGTTTTTAAAGGTTTATGAGCCGAGATCAACCGAAGAGTCAATTCAAAACTACGATGAAGAAAATGTACAAAGTGGTCCTAGTAATGAAACTGACTTTCGTAAACCTTCGATTCCCATAAGCACGAAGAGCACAATAGACGTCCATGAAAAGATGTCTAAATTCCTGGACTTTAGGATGACACAAGAAAAAGAAAACCCAAATTTATTATTTTTCAAGGGTGTACTACCCGCCGTTGATTCTTTCACAATGGATGAAACTTTAGAGTTTCAAGCAGGAGTTTTAGCTCTTATACAAAAAATAAAAAGGAATAGTGTTGGTTTCCAAAGATATGATTATCAAACTGAATGGCAAGATCAATATCGTGGATACCATACACAACCTCTTCAGCAGCCGGCAGCGTTCGTACATTCACCATCACCAACCTTTCAGTCATCGTACCATTCTCAACCATCTCCTGCAGCGACAAGTGCATTACAATCTCTTCAGCAAACGGCAGCGTTCGTACGTTCACCATAACCAACCTCTCAGTCATCGTATCATTCTCAACCATCTTCTGAAGCATCGAGTGTATTAGATTATGATTTTGAAGGAATTTAGTCACTATGACTTAATCAAGACGACAAAAACAAAAGCTCTCATGTGACTGTTTCCAATAAAAATATTTCAATAATTGCATATCTGTATTTTATTAAACTCCTAAAACCATATTCCAATCCAACTAGCCACCTTGGAAGAGCATTTCCTATATAAATATTTGAAGAGATAAAAAAGGACGTACCTTAAACATATGGACAGCCTTTATTGTGGACAAATTCACTCTCTAAATCTTGTGTCTTGTAATTTTATGTCCATTGAAATTCTTCCCAAGAGATCGTCGAAAAAGGAAAAAGACATTCGAAAGTAGTTAAAGAACTTCGCCTCATCATTCCTTAATTCACCCATCAATGTTTCAAATATGTTGATAATCGGTCTCGAAGTATAGGATGCACCCAATATTGTCTCCGTTTTCTACTACTTTTTCGTCTCAAATACCACCACAATATAAGAACATCATCGTCGCCGTCCATCGCGTACGAAATACAAATGTAAACTGGCGGCAAGTCGAACCACCGACCTTTCGGCAAAACAGACTGATCGGATATAATGTGAACACCCACGTCCGGCGTCCGGTTTCAGGGCAAAAAGACTGATCGGATAAGTGGGAACGGACTCTACGCTCCGTTTAAATAGCTTTCTTTTATTTTGTAGAAGATTTTTCAATTTGACGTGTACGATTTTGTGGGGGGGGGGGGGGGGTCATGTCCCCTGTGACCCCCCCCCTTCGGACCGCGCATGTACTTACTATGCGTCCGCGGGGCCGCTTCGTCGCAGTTTCGACGTGTTGTCTTTTTTTTTACTGTTTCCATTGCATAAAATCATCCAATTCAAATATTTAATGTAAAATACACTTAATTAAGCCATTTTTAGGAAAAAAACCACTAGAAACACGTTTTCACTATACTTTTTTAAGACAATCTGAAAAATATCTATTAAAGTATTTTATCTAGACTTAAAAGTCTGTTTATAAGCAAAGATAAGAGTACCAATAGATAAAATAGAATGTTTTATCTTAAAATATATCATATTATCTATAAAGTTATATCAAGTTAGGTACCTTTAGGCTTTATTAACTATTTGTAGAGCATTGTATCTTAAAACATTCAATATACCTATAAACGTACTTAAAATAAGTGTGCTTTAGAACAAATGCTCTAAAAATAATCGAGCTTGAGAAAAAAAACTCTATAAGAATACATGTTCTTTATTGAAACCATCTTTAGAAAGCCCCTATCTAAAGATTTACCGTGAATAGACTGTCTATAGACAGATTGTTTTAAGCCTCCAAGACTGTGTTACTTGGGCGATGTGGTCGAAGATGGAGCACGCTTGCCTAGAAGTAACCTATTCACTCTTGACTTAAAGACTCCCAGGTTATGGCGATCAGGAAACACAGACTCCGGCAGGGAATTCCACTACTTAGCCGTACGCACAATGAAAGTATTTTGTTGTATAATGTGTAAAAATAGTTCGGTTTAGAATAAACCAAAAATTACGTAGGCGTAACGATTAAGTTTCATAAGAATTTGCGATCACCGTGGAATAGATTAATCAATATTTCCACTCGAATGAAGACGCGTAGCTTGTTAATAATATACTCAGATAAGTCTTGATAACACATGTTATGTTGCGGAGGTCAAGATCGGCGGTTACATGCAGATCTGTAATTGATAAATATTAATAAACGCTAGAAATGCCGGCAGAAGGCAGAGCAAGAAGGATGGTAGCAGTTAGCTATAGGTCGAAGCATTAAACTTCGGCAAGCTCGTGGCTCAATAATTTGTCAGAAGAAACTCGGAGTCTGGAAGTTGACGGTGTGATACCCCGTGCCTCGAATCGGAAAGGGCCTATACTACCTCAAATGGCTTAGCATGATTCTCCGTTATGTCAAAAATACTGCAGCAATAATTTTGAAATAAATATATGGTAAAGTTGAGGATTAAAGTTAGGTACTATGTTTGACGAAAACATAGTTCCATAAAATAAACCGCTGGTATTCAAAAATAACTACAAATTAGATGATGAAACTTTGCATATTAATTGAACTATCTATAAAGCAGGTCTTATGTTATGTACTTTTTTAAATTACCATTATTTTCACCGTAATAACAAATAAACTAAATTATCGGTGTCTTCGAGTCTTTTCCCTGCCACCCTGTCTCGCTTGATCGCGTGACCGCGGCCAGTAGTGTGCGAGCGAGATAAAGAGTGAGAAGCGCTGAGGTCTTTAAGGCCTAGTCCCAGCTGTCATTTGGACATCTTTGGCTGTCGTTACGGGTAGTCAAAAGCCAGAAAATCTGATCTGGACAAGAGGTATCGTATTACCCAGTTACTGGGTTGTGGAGGTCAGATAGGCAGACGCTACATGTAAAAAACTACTTAGCGCATCCGGTCAGACTAGAAACCGACTCCATCATAGGAAAAGACTAAGCATTCATCTAATTACTTGTTTAATTATTGTTATGTTTGTATACTTTTTATTTACCATTTCTCTTTTATCCTATTCTTCTTTATCTTCTGTCGCCCCCAAGCAATAACTGTTTTTTATGAATTTATGTTAGCCCGTGGACAGCGTTGTGAGTCACATTTAGGGTTGCCAGATTTTTTATCAGCCTGTGAGGAATGCATAGGCAAAAAAATACGGGATTTCAATTTTTTATCCGGGATAAAAGGGCCTGTTGGTCTAGTGGTCAGTGGCCCTGACTGCTATGCGCAAGGTTGTGGGTTCGATTGCCACCCAGGACAAATGTTTGTGTGATGAGCACGATCATATTATGTTCTTTGTATGGGTGTAATTTATCTATAATATGTATGTATTTAGAAATACAAGCTCTGCTTAGTTTGGGACTAGTTGGCGTTGTGTGAAAGTTGTGGAATGTTATTATTATTATTTACTAAGATGTATGATGTTTTTGATTATTTTGCAGAGGAACGTGCATGTTTTAACTACTTTTTATAGTATTTGACATATTTAAAAAGCCGAGTACATCGGTATTTATAAACAGACTCAGCTCAGACCTCACTACCTCAGTCGCTGGCGTGGAGCCGAGCCAATTGAATGTAAGCATTATAGAGCTTCATGAGCGGATGATACATGTGAAATCGAATTGATATACGGGACAGAGTCGGTCCCGGCGGGACATTTGAATGTATGCCTGAAATACGGGACGTCCCGTGAAATACGGGACGTCTGGCAACACCAGTCACATTATAAGTCAAAAGCAAATATTGCTACACTAATTTTATGTTTTCATAATGTATCTGTTTGCTGCCTCTCTCTGATAAAACATAAATAATGAGGGTTTTCTGGAAAATTTAAACCACCAGTTGGCGCTACTGAGGCGAGAGGTCTTCTTTGGAAACGAATCTTTGATGTATACATGACATTGACGTCAATTTGACAGATGTCAAAAAACATAAGCATTTGACAGGTGCCTGGACCTGATGCCACAGTGCTGTCGCCTGGTGGACGTTATTACAGAAAACCCTCAATATTTCACCACTACTGTAATCCTACTATCCTACTAATCCTACTTATCCTACTATCCTACTAATCCTTCCTACTAATATTATAAATGCGAAAGTTTGTGAGGATGGATGGATGTTTGTTACTCTTTCACGCAAAAACTACTGAACGGATCTGAATGAAATTTGGTAAGTAGATAGTTGACATTCTGGAATAACACATAGGCTACATTTTATCCCGAAATTCCCACGGGATTGGAATTTGCGCGGGAAAACCTTCCCACGCGTACGAAGTCGCGGGCAAAAGCTAGTAATTTTATAAATGCGAAAGTTTGTGAGGATGGATGGATGTTTGTTACTCTTTCACGCAAAAACTACTAAATGGATCTGAATGAAATTTGGTAAGTATATAGTTGGCAGCCTGGAATAACACATAGGCTACTTTTTATCCCGAAATTCCCACGGGATCGGGATTTGCGCGGGAAAACCTTCCCACGCGTACGAAGTCGCGGGTAGAAGCTAGTGATTATATAAATGTAGAATCTATAACATACAGAAAGATAAGTTCTAGTAAAATAATTTCTCTCCTTGTTCTCACACACTATTGTCCACATTTCTTTTTCACTTCTCCTTTCGCAGGTCTGCTGGAAGTAATTTCTTAAGAAATAAGCAGTACCTTTGTACTCAAATATTATAATTATGTTATATCCTAATATATTTTACTGTGTGTACATAAATAATATAATAAATAAATAAAAAGATGCACCGAGAAAATGATAAGCCAGAGTAGTGTCCGTGGTTCTTGCTTTAGCTCAAGATTAAGACATAATTAAAACTGAAATCTCGATCCCGTGGAAATTCCGGGATAATAATAAAAGTAGTCTATGTGTTATTCCATGATGTCAAATATCTACTTACCAAATGTCTTTCAGTAATTCAGTAGTTTTTGCGTGAAACAGTAACAAACAGTAAGTCATGAGTAAATAGGTTACTTCTAGGCAAGCGTGCTCTATCTTCGACCACATCATCACTCACCATCAGGTGAGATGGTGGTCAAACGCGAGCCTATTATCAATAAAAAAAAACCATTCATACGTGTATTATTTATGAATAATACACGTATGAATGGTTTTTTTATGGATTGGATGTATGCATCCATCCTCACGAACTTTCGCATTTATAATATTAGTAAGATAAGATTTTATTTACCACATCTGCATCCTTAAATATAATTATCTGGTGCATCACAGTGGAGCTTATTAGAATACCAGCGCTGGGGTATGGGGGCAGCGACGGTGCTTTCACCGCATCTGGAAATATTTATATTCTTCTTTGGAAAACCGTAATTATATACGTCCACTCTTGGATCAACAATTGTACATACGTCCACTGCATAAACAAGATGTGCCTAGATGAATTATTTAAGAATTCTTTCTAGCAATTTGATGCTATTCGCAGTTGAGTAGGCGTTAACTCAGCGCAGACGTTTAATTGCTTATCGTACACAGTCAGTAACCGTTTCCAACTGATTGTGTACGTAATGTGTTCTGGATTATGGAAACTAGATAAATATACCTTCTCTTTGTTGTCGACCATTAAAGATTTCGATAAGGACTTTTGATGTAAGAAGTTATGTAAACGTACGGAAGGCGGTCTTTGCCTGATAACTTATGGATGGATTTAAAAATAGGTGTGCAAGTGCATATCGTCACATTGGAAGACGAAATATTTTTTAGATTTCTTCGATTTTTATTTCATATCGGTGTGCAATAATAAAGAATTTATGAATGGTTGGAATCGAAACGATGTTTTTTCACCAGTCATTCCAATTCCTCTTTTTAAAATTCCATCTTCTTAAAAATAACGATAGATTAGGTTATAATAACATAACCAACGATGGGTAGGCCTTATGTTGACCATGCTTCCATACTATTGTCGCTGACTAATTTCATAATTATTATGTGCATATTTAAGTTTTTCTTTATTTAATTTCAGAACATAAAATGGCCGAGCAACAAGACCAAGCCCGTTGTTCGTCTAGTGAAAGCGACAACTTTGAGAAAATCGACTCAGAAGAGGCGAGGGATAATGTAAGTAACTCTTTCAGAAATTTACATGACCAATGTCAATACTTGTTGTCTGTGAAAAAGGTGTATTTGAAGTTGTTCTTTTATTTATATAAACTTTATGTACACTTTAATTTCTTTAATTTCGGAAGGCGGTGTGAAAAAAAAAAGAAAATACAAAACCAATAACACCGACTACCGAAATTAAAATTATTTTTGGCTTTGTAGTGTTTTGATATGAAAGTCGGTTTTATTTTTTGCAAAAACGTTTTTTTTTATTTTCGTTTTTGGCACCGAATTCCGAAATTAAAGTTAATTAAACTTTAATTTAGGAAGTCGGTGCAGTGTTTTTTGGGAGTCGGTTTAATTTTTTGGTAAAAAGTTTTTATTTCTCTCTTTTTAGTTGGTCGATTTTTAATTTACCTTTTTTTATTGATGATAGGCTCGCGTTTGACCACCATCTCACCTGATGGTAAGTGACGATGTGGTCCTAGTTACAAGAGCCTTAATGTCAACGTTGGGCCGTTAATTGTTGAGGAGTTCTCCTGATACTTCACCATCAGCTTCACTTCACCATATGCATTGTGACGAGCATATTGTGCTTGATAACCACATTCAACTAATCGAAGCGGAACACATGAAATACTTATTATTTCTACTTATATATTGAGTAGTTCCAATGGCCATCTGTGGTCTCCATCATCAGGTCCACTTCACAAATGGTGCTTTTCGAATGCAAGTACACAAGTTACTATAAAAAATACTCAAATCACTATAGGTGTGACTATAGTGATTTGATTTATATTTGAAGAGTTCCCTCGATTTCTCCAGGATCCCATCATCAGATCCTGACTTGGTGACAATGGAACCAATTTCGAAGTATACCCTTTCAAACAAAAAAAGAATTTTTTAAATCGGTTCAGCCGTCTTCGAGTAATCGGTGATCATACATAAAAAAAAATATACGCGTCGAATTGATAACCTCCTCCTTTTTTTGTCGTCGGTTGAAAAGTGTTAAATGGGCGAACTTAATGCAGCAAGGCATTTCTACCAGTCAACCTATGGGTTAAAAAAAATCATTGTGGTAGGTGTACAAGAAAATGGAATAAAATAATATACATATATAATACTAATAAAATACATATATATGCTAAAATAATAATCTAATACATACGGTGCTTTATCGTAAACTTTCTGATTAAGAGAGCTCATAATAATTATGACAAAGACCAAACTGAGAATAATATTCCCATAAGTAGAGAATCTAATTTTACGCTTATAAGAAAATTTTGACTCACCTTCTTGATGTCTTCTTTTAGTTTTTGATGTGCCTATTCCTACTACATGGCTTTCATTAAAACTTGTGTACTTATATATGTTGATTATGTCTTGACTCCCTTACCCTAACCTTATTAGCCCTGAGGTCTTTTAGTCGATTACCAGCACGCTGATTGTGAAATCAAAACCAGATTTTAGTTCTACATACTTATTATGCGTGATGTTTTGGGAATACTTTCATTGTGCGTAACACTAAGAAGTGCCGGCCTTATATAGCTAAACTTAAAACGGCAAAAACATGACGTGTAAAAGCGTTAATTGTAACCTACTTACAAAATGAACATTTCATTCCAATTAATTTCATTCCCTGCCGGAGTCTGTGTTTCCTGATAGCTATAACCTGGTGGTATATAAGTTAACAGTGAATTAGGTTACTTCCAAGCGTGCTTCATTTTTGACCACATCATCGCTTACCATCAGGTAAGAATAGGGCCGCGCTGACCCAAGACAGCGCCTGTGTGCAAAATCTATGAAGCGCCTAAGATTTTTTCCACAGGCGTGAGTATTGTCTTTGGGTCGCCAAAGACAATACTCACGCCTGTGGTTTAACTTTACACTGTTTGTACCTACTCAATTATAAAGAATAATATGTTGTAGTTTTACAAAAATAATTTCAATAATTAATGCTGGCGCTCCTTCTGCTTTGGCGCCTGTGTGCGCCGCACACTTCGCACATAGGGACGGCTCGGCCCTGGGTGAGAAGGTAGAACGCGATCATATGAATAAAAAAAAAACGATTTGCAAGTTTCCTTATTTTTTAGGGTTCCGTAGTCAACAAGGAACCCTTATAGTTTCGCCATGTCCGTCTGTCCACGGTTTAGCTCAAAAACTATTGGTACTAGAAAGTTGTGCTTTAACATGAGTATACACGTTAACGACACCAAAAAAGTGGTAAAATAAAATTTTGAAAAAACATTATTTAGGGTACCTCCCATACATGTAAAGTGGGATGATAATGTTTTTTTGTTTCGTTCTTCCCTTAGTGTGGGATATCGTTGGATAGGTCTTTCAAAAATATTAGGGGTTTGGTAAGACCGTTTTTTGATTAAGTAAACCGTTCGTGACTTATCAAGCTTTAAAGTACCAATTTTCGTTAGAGTCAAGTGTCCTCCCCCTCTATCAACGAAACGGTTATAGTTAGAAATTCAAATGTCACGGCAGTAGTACCTATATATAACGAAATTTAAAGGAAAACTATCACACATAAGTAGGCTTTACAAGTTTACGAGTAATAGTCGACCAGTTGTATTTGACTCGAAAATTTCGAACAACTCTATAGAAATGTCGATAGATGGCGCTAAGCGCCAGTTGTATCGTGCTAGCTTCTTGTGACGATTGAGTAGTGTAGCTCTGTGTCCGTATTTAAATTCAAAACACCGGCTATGACAAGTTTTATACAAATCTCTAAAAAAAATTGAAACTCCGTGCAAAATTGTCGGATCAGGTGAGGATTTGTATAGGAAGTCAAATTAGTTAGGTAGTCTTGTTTGGCTTTTAGTTAGAGTTAGAGCATGGTACGAAACGATCAGTCAGCGAATACGACACGCACTTGGCTGTTATAAGAACTACGGAACCCTACACTGCGCGTGGCCCGACACGCACTTGACCGGTTTTTATATTATTAGAGTGGCAAAAATATTTGGCCTGGGTGACTTTTTTATTTAAGCCTCATGAAACTATGTAAGTCTTGACCCAGCGCACTGAACTTAGTTTTTTTTGTGGATCTATTTTTCTACCTTGAACCGAAGAAATATAAATCGCTCTTTTGTTTCAAAATTGTACTTTTCACTATTTGTCTTTGAATCACCCATGGTATGGCTGGTAAAAATTTACTTAAGCATCTATTTCTCCTCTTCTAATGATCTTTCTTCTTCTCTCCAGGTGTGCTTACATACTATCGTATTATTAAACACAGTCTTCTGCCGTGTCTGTCTGTCTGAATGTTTGCGATAAACTCAAAAAGTGCTGAACAGATATGCGGTTACCAATGGATAGATAGATAGAATATACTTTATTGTACACCAAAATTTAAACGCACCTGTTTAACATTATTTCTTAATTCTATGGTTACAATGGCGATCTTATCGCTAAAAGCGATATCTTCCAGACAACCTTTGGAAGGACTTTCAAAACTTTAATTAAAGTGGGGAGGGCTAAATTAGTGTACTCATAAAACAGAAAATAATGTAGGTATATATATATACATACAAATATATAAATACAACACAAAAGTAATTATATATAAATATAATGTGTTCTTAACATCATGTGGAGAGGCAACAAAAGAATAATCATAAATTTGAAAGAAAATTATTAGCAACCGTGCTTTTAAAAGTAGCGAATGACTGAGCTTGTTTTTCTGACACCGGCAATGCATTCCACAAACGAACAGCTTGCACCGTAAACGATGAGCCATAGAATTTAGTGGAATGTGCAGGCATTGAAAGTCTCAAATTCTCCGGTGATCTCAAATTAAAAAAAGTTAAAGGTTTTAGTGTAGGTACCTACTAGACTTCGTCCGAAACTTCGCCCGCGTAGATTTCGAAAATACAGCCCATAAGTATTACTCGATACTAATGATAGAACATTTTCGGGGGAAAACTATCAAATGACTTCTCCAGCTCTGAGCAAAGCGGGAGTGTTAGATTTCTACCGACTAAAAACCCGCCCTGTTCCTTCATTTGCCCTTGTGTTCCGGGGCCGCGGTATCTCGTTGGTCTAGTGGTCTCAAGCGCGACTGCTGAGCATGAGGTCTCGGGTTCCATTCCCGGGTCGGGCAAAAACCAATAGCACGGGTTTTTCTGTAACAAATTTCTCAGTAGTAGCCCGGAGTTTAGAAGTTTTGTTATGTGATAGCCCCCCAAGGGCGGATCCAGCTTTGGTGCCAGGGGGGGTCACATAATTGTGGTTAAGTCACAAGAAGTTATAATTTGTATTTCCTGACTCCGCTGCCACTTGGCCATCCACTGCCGATATTCGTTTACAACGACAGAAACTAAGTATTATCTAGTAACAATGTTTAAAAATTTTAATTAGTGGTCCACCTAGGTCCTGGACCCAGCCCAGGGGATCCGCCCTTGTAGCCCCCTTGCTTCAGAAAGCACGATTAAAGCCGTTGCTTTTGTGTGAATTAGCAGGCCATGTGAGGTCGCTACCCAAGCAGCAAAACCTTGTCCTAAAGCAGCTCATAGAACGTTTTTCAAAGAACTAATTGATGTTGCTGAGCGGTTCTATAAAAGACCAAAGAACGTTTACACAACCCGGATTGGGCGCAGTTATATCGTTAATCGGTGATATAACAGATCTATAGCAGCTTTGGCGTACCATTTTTGACCTGTAAGATTGATATTACAGTGAGAGATGTCACCAAACGGTGATGTAGTAGCCACTGCAACGCTGTTATTGTTATTTTATGTTTTAAAGAAGTGATTGTGGATCTTTTACATTACCATATCACAACAAATCGTTCAATCTTTCGTTCATTCTCATACTGTTAGTGTTATTAAAGTGATTGTGTGCTAGACTTATATTACTAATTTCAACAAATCGTGCTGAGTAAAATTACAGTATCAAAATATTTATTATGGCGTCTATCCAGTAGCAAAATGCGCTAGTAGTAGGAACCCAGGCATTGAAATAGTGTTACGATTATAATTTTATTGACAAAGTAGGCATAGTTTAGTATCAAATTTTTAATGCCCCTCCCAAATTAATAAGTTTTATCTAAATTAAAATAAATTAATCGTAGATTAGTTCTATAATTTTCTATTATAGAGTAAAAAGTGTAACATTGGCGATTACAGGCCTTCTATAGTACTGTGATCAAAGTAGTGACCGCCATTGTGGTTAAATAAATTAGGGTTCCTTTGAATTGCCGCTGCAAAGTTATGTCGCACTTTTATGCGGCTTCGCGTCGTCTTGGCCAAAGGTTGAGACAAAAAAGAAAGAAAAATTGTTTTAAATAATGTTAGAAGTAGATTTCATGACATATTTTTAACTTACCGGTGATATGAAATGTTATAAAAAAAAATTATTGTGTTTTTTGTCGTTGTTCATGCAACCCTTCACGGCACAACTTGGTATTTGTGCTTGTAAAAGTTACGACCGCTCCCGAAGATAGCCGATCGCGTTCTAGTTCACTTCGATAAAGGGAAGATCATTTTGGGACCAAGTACCAGGCGTCATTGTAACATGCGGTCCGCCCAGTCCTTACGCAGTAATATATATGTCAATGGCCGCGACACAGCAGCAGTACCTGTGTCGCGGTGAAGCAAAAGCAGATCCTCCAAATTTATTTTGTTAATTAATAAATAAAATAAATTTGGAGTTGGTTTAATTTACTTTATTTTCTCAGCGACAGAGCCTCCGTGACTATATTGCGGTCCACATTGCTCGGAAATGGACTACACTTTAAAAATTAAGTGACGTTTAAGTACCTACTGAATTCACAGTACATATAAGCACAGTCTAAAGATCATCATATAATTTTGTTGTTTGCAGAACCCGCAGTATTAAAATAAAAATGCTAACTCTTGTTTAAATCACATTAGTTATTTAATAGTGCTTTTTTGCTTCCTTTATGTATCATTATGATGTTATAGAAGAGAGAGAAACTCTAATAAAAAATTACAGTGTATTATAGGTATCTAAAACTCTGTTACAAAATAATTCTGCTCTAAACAAGTGTCTTTGTAACCAGTATAAAAAGGTAAATATACAGGGTTTTAAAAACTTTTATAGCGTAAATTTCTCACATAAGGAGTAACACAAAACTCAGTTATATCACCAAATTGCTGTATTTTTGAGCAGTCGTGACTATTAAAACACTTTGTACTATAGCAGATACTTAAAAGCCCACCTTATTACCAAATCGCCGTATTGCCAAATTTCAATAACCGTTAATGCACCAGGCCTATAACGGTAAATATATAAGTTTTACAGAACAAATTAGATACAAAAGGGCACCGATCAACAAATATATAGAACAAAGTAGTTTTATACATGTTTTCTTTAAGCCTTATATAGTATATGTCTATAACAGTTGTACAAAATGGTAATGTAAATGTTTACATCATTAGCTTATAAGTAGAACGTTTTCGCTGTATAAGCTTATAGAGCAAAAAAGTATAGTCAAACGCCTTTATTCAACATGCTGTCACCATAAACACCGTTATATAACACTTACAAAACTTTTTTGCGAAATAAGCTTTGGTTATAGTACAATTTTGCTGCTTGGGTAGTTATTAAATAAATATACAATGCATAAGCTATTTTCCCGTAGTCAATCTTACATTCAACCTCATCCCGCATTTTCCAGGGCAACTCGGCAAACTTCGTGATCGGTGAAGAAACGGAACAAGATCCAGACGATGGCCCAGCTCATGAGGGTCGGGATTCCTTTCCCGGCGCTCCAGTACCAAGGCCCAACAGGCCACGGCCTCTCACTGTAGCACAGCAGCTCGCTCTAGCGGAGAAGAGAAGCACTTTAAGGTAAGTGTTTGATGTTGGTAGTGATAGATGGCGCTGTTTTCATATTTAGATCTTGATTATAGTATTCATTCGATATAATTTATTATTAGATATTAGCTTACAAAGGAAAAAAGTGTTGGCTGCAGTCTTTTTTAATCATTTTATTTGGTCTTGGGGTATCTACCATCGACCATCTTGTCCATCACATTTTTCCGGTGATGACATAGTAATATGGAAATAAAACGTAGTCGTTCACAATGAACCTCATAGGCAGGATTATTTATTAAGCCTGTAGCATACCCTTCACTTTGATAACCAATCGCTCATACAATGCACAAAGGAATATTATTATAAATACATACTATAAATTAAAAATAATGTAAACAGTTATATGAGACGCGGGCGGACGGCCGCGCCCTCACACAGTGACCACTGTTAAACTAATGTAAACACTACTATTATATATACACAATTCTATTTTAATAAAGAACATTCATACCACATTCATTACTGCGACTTCACGCCTTGTCATTGCTCTCCCTAACTAATTCTCCAAAGTGCTGTCTAAAGTAAATCTCCGCTACCTTATAAATAATCTCTTAAAATAGTGCTCAAACATAGCACTAAAGTAGTGCTATGACCTGCACTAAAAGCCAAAAGGCAAGAACTGGTCTGTGCTTAGAATCTCCTTGCCTGATCGAATCAGAAACGGAGATAACCGCAGGAGAACCATGTTACAGTAGAAGCTTTGACAGTATTGATCAAATATAGATTCTTGTAAGTCAACTCGTGTGAGCTGAAATGGAAAAGGTAGCGATAAAATTAATTTATTTCTTCTGCCCCATAAACAAAACGCTACTGAATGGTCTATCTGCAGGGTTCCCCTTGTAGGTAGTTAGAATCTATTTACCTCAGGAGTTCCCGTGGCTTCTGTCTTTGGGCCCCCTTTTATTTATTAAATGTTAAGCAAACTTTAAAATTTAAAACTTGCGTAACATTTAATAAATAAAAGGGGGTTAAATACAGATTCAGGTACAATAATGATTATTTTTTAAATTAACCTTTACAGATTTGTAGAATTCAAAATATTTTGCAATAATATAGACATAGAGATGGACTTTATTGTTTATGTCATACCTCGCTTGAGTAAAGTTAGAAGGAAAATTTACTTTTTTATCTTTTAAATGTGTAACGAAATCCTATGTCTTATTTCATTATTATAAGATATACCGACCAGAAAGTTATGGACTCTGTGCACTTCTGAATGACCTAGATACGATTTATGAAAAAAATTAGGTAAGTAGTTATACATTTTGACTTTGACCATAGGTACTAACAGTATATTAATCTGTGATAGGTACATTACTAACTACTGTACATTGCTAATCTAACATAGATATTTTCAGGGACCTACAATTTTTTTTATCTATTGAAACAATACCAATGCAAACGCGTCTCTATCAAGTTTTTCACATATTACATACATTATACCGAAAAAGGAGTTATAACATCAAACTGGAAAAAAATAACTTTCTAGTTTCCACGAGCGACTGAATAAAACATAACGTAAAATGAACAAGCATTTTATAACTGGTTATCAAAATGCAATAAGCGTCATATTACGTAATCGGTCAGGGGCGGCCATGTTAATTTTGTGTCGTTTGATCTGTTGATCATTTTCGCGGCAAAGCCTCCAGTGGTACTCGGTCGTCGCGCGCGATACTACGTCTATTCGTTTCCATTTAACGCCATTGTGTGACTTTTTACGAAGTTATTTCCGACACTGTGTTTACTCTCTGTTTTCGTGTCTGTGATTAGTGAAGTGAATTTTACGCGGGAGATTTTTTCGTTATCAAATTGACGTTTCATGACATTTGGATTTGTTTTCTAAAGTTTTGGTTTGTTATTGTTTATGGACGTTCATTATATTAAATAAATTAGGTTGAAGTTTAGACAAGTGCTACTAGCTACTTTCCTGTTACTAGCATTTGATTTACGTATTTACAAGCTTATTTATAATAAAAATAGTAACTAACCATTTGCTTCGTTTAAATATGATTATCGGATTCTGAATTTAAATCCTCCATAGAATAAAAAATCTGCTAATTTTTAACTAAGTATAGGTCAGTGGGTCGGCTTAGGGGCGGTATATTTATGATTATATTTTTTTACCAAAAGAGCTTCTATCATTTTATTTTAGAGTCGATGGTAAATTGAATATTTGTTATATTTTGGGCCCTATAGGTAAACACGCTAGTCACGACCTAGCATGACTAGAGTTGATAAAAATTAAATCAACATATTTTTATTTTCATTCCTTATAATTATAAAATAAATAATGCACCTTACTAACCATGAAATATTTTGGTACAATTGAATCATTAATTCATTACTTTCGGGGATTACCCCTTCATACTAACTTACAAACAAATTTCATTCTTTATAATATTGGTACAAGTAGAGTAAAACTACACTAATACTATGCAGTTAAAACCGAGCTGAATATATTAAATACCTACAAAATATAGGAGTATTCGGTAAATTCAGCTTCGGTAAATATATCCAGTTACAATAATTTGATACAGCAATGAATCAGACAGTGATATAAATATATTGACTATGGACACTATCTAATCTTATACAACACTAAACCCGGTAGATAACCTGCTTAGCATCAAAAACAATATTATGAGTGGTACCTATCTCAAACAGATTAACGAGCCCAGGTTGGCCGTTGTAAATATAATCTGGCCAAATGTGGGCCTTGACTCATCGCAGACGCAATGCCAGTGTGGAGCCCCTGTACAAGATATGGCATCTCTTGTCATGTTCATCGTGCACGGCCATCTGCAACTTTGAGGATCTTAACGAGCCCAATACCAGAGCTGTTCAGGTAGCTGCATCAGTATGCAGTGCAGTATGCTTGCACATTTGAAGGGTCTTGGGGTTTCGACGGCAGCGCAGGCCAATCTCGGTACAAACATAAGTCTCCCCAAGATCTTTAATTTGACGAAACTACAATTTTTGCTACGACGTTTGTGCCATTGCGAATTATAGAAACTTGTAGCAAACAAGTTCTATGGTTAAATCAAACGCCTCAGTCTTATCGATCATGTAGATATTCAATATCGAAAAGAGTCGAAAGACCTCATTTTCTCGGAAAAAGAGTATGTAGAGGAACAATGGCGACATTTAACGCCAAACGCTGCAACCACATCAAAAGGCTTTATCGTAAAAACTACGTTTAACCTCACCATCAGTATAATTGATCACGTCTTTGGACCAGTGTCCAAAGATGTTTGGGCATCGACTCAAAAAGAAGAACAGATTAACAGTACAATTGTTAAAATTACTAATATTACTCATTGTTTAAGATAATCTGTGTTTACTGCAACAGTTTTATTTGAAAACATTTGATATTGTTGTGGATTACGGCAAATTCCCTCATAGAGATGAGGCCAGCTGTATATAGCATTGGGAACTTTATAACGGGAACATTATTTATTTAAAGAGTTGAACAGGAAGTCATATTATGTCAGGGAAGAATGGCGGCGGGTGATAGAGCAGGTCACTCGACACAAAGATACCACGTGACGACCACGACCTCTTTGTCAAGAGTGAACCGACTGAGAAGAAGAAGAATTGACCGAAGGACTAGAAAAAAAAAAACAAAACGTTTTGGGAATACTTTCATTGTGCGTACGGCTAAGGAGTTCAATTCCCTGCTGGACTCTGTGTTTCCTGATCGCTATAACCTGGAAGTCTTTAAGTCAAGAGTGAATAGGTTACTTTTGGGTAAGCGTGCTCCATCTTCGACCACATCATCACTTACCATCAGGTGAGATGGCGGTCAAACGCAATCCTATTATCAAAATAAAAAGACTAATATCTTCTCCTCGAGGAGTAAAACTTACAAGATAACCCTCTTGTTAGTTTTACTCCTCAAGGAGAATATATTAGACAGTCTTTTAAAATTAGATATTCATATTTGAAAACTCCGCAAGATTATAAAATATCTGGGATTTAATCTCACGAAAACATGATTGGAATGAAAGTCCTGTGTCTGCGTCATACACCGATGAAAGTATTCAAAATTTTCAAGCCCACAACAATTTGCTGCTGTCAATAGATAGATAGACAGAATACTCTTTATTGCACACTAATAATTTAAACACACGTGATTCACAATCATAGATAAAATAAACAAGTAGATGTGGCCGACAGACGAAATTATATCGGAACCGTGTGTCTCCAGTTAGGCGCTGGGCGGGGCAACAATGTATTTTATACTACACCTGCTTTGAAAGTACCTTGATACTTTATCAAATTTACGGTAGAAAATACGTCATTGCATATCGAACAAATATGCGGGGAGAAAACGCATCTGAGCGGGAGAGAAAAGTGTATGAATATCCATTTCTTACGTGGTTTTTCTTTTTTAATTTTGGGTAAGACTATGCGCCGGTAACCTAAATATCAAAAGCCAAAAAGTTTTTACAGTGAGTTTTTATCTCCAAGTTCGCAAAATGACACTGGCCACTAGCTGTGTGTTGGATGGTGTCGGGCTGGCAGTGCGACCCTGCGGCGGCAGGATAAACAATTTGAAAAAAGAACATGTGAAAATTGCAGACGCCATTGGCGCCATTTTCAATTTGTGTGTTGTTTGAGGATTCAGTTTTCGTAGAAAGTAAAATCAATTTTCCTCGTAGGTGTAGTATAAAGCACTATGTATCACTCGAGAGAAAGTGCGATTCCCGATCTCGGGTGTTTTAAAGCCCTCGCCTACGGTTCAAACGACACCCTCGACGGTAATCGGTCACTTTCTCCTCTCAGTGAACAATGTACTATTATATTTCTATGTTCACAATATTGCTCAACTTATGGTTACTTTTGGCCGTTGGTCCCAGGTGTCATTGGTACATCTTTGACAGACGTTAGGGTAGTCAGGAGTCAGAAATCTGACACTGGGCTTGAAGGGGTATCGAGTTACACAGTTACTGGGTTGTGGAGGTCAGTTTGGCAGTCGCTCCCTGTAGCATATTGCATCTCAGCTGCAACCGATTAGACTGGGAGTAGGGTTGCCATCCGTCCGGGTTTCCCCGGATTTGTCCTAGTTTGGAGAGCGTCCGGGCCGGGGGCGTCCGGGGGGATTTTCCCAATAAGCGTCTAGGTAAAACCCGGACACACATTGGTCTTACGAGCTCAGACCAAATAAATAAGAAGACAGAACTCTGCGAACAGCAAAGTGAGGCCGGTCAAATTACGTCTTGCCCTGTACATACACAACCACACGCACACACGTACAACGAAATTACGTCTTGACTTGTCAGTCTAGCTATCGCAGCTCGTGGGTGTTTATCACTGAAAAATGCCGAATTGTGTAGTGAAAGGGTGTACGAATCACTCCGCAAAAGATAAAAAGCTGGATGGAATCACATATCACACGTAAGTTATTTTGGAAACCCATATTTTCAATAAATCAAAATAAAACTTTGAGGTTATTGCTTACGACAAGTGTTGTCAGTATGAAATGTTTTCGTTTACCCTTTTATTGAGTAATAATGTAAGACGTAACGTAATGTTACTCGTTTCTTATAGGATAGTTATCAGTGTACATATTTTAACTGACTACACAAAACGAGGAGGTCCTCTGTTCGACTGTATTTTTTTGATGTTTATGACTACGCGATATCTTCGCCGTTTGTGAACCGATTTTTATGATTATTTTTTCTTTAAATAGGTCATATATGAAAAAAAATTATGGTGCCATACCACCATAATTTTTTTCCATATTAATAAGAGGTTTAAGAAATCTTTATTTCACTTAATATGAGAAATGTTAAACTATTGAATACAAAAACGCAAAATGTAAACATACACGGAACGCGCGCTACTAGATGTGATAAATATTGTACTAAGGTGCGCTCACTTTATTTTTGTTGTAGGTATGTAATTTTAGGTGTTTCTTTAATATTGTCATAGATTTTGCATTTTTTATGTTAATTGGCAGTTTATTGATAAGATTGTATTAATTATATTGTAAAGGCGATTGTTACCCTTTCATGCTTAATAGTAGCTATTATTACTAGATGTGGTAAATATTGTACTAAGGTGCGCTCACTTTATTTTTATTGTAGGTATGTAATTTTATGTTTCTTTAATATTGTCATAGATTTTGCATTTTTTTATGTTAATTGGCAGTTTATTTATAAGATTGTATTAATTATATTGTAAAAGCGTTTGTTACCCTTTCATGCTTAATAGTACCTATAGCCAGTAATAATTACCGCTTTACATTATTTTTTTAGATTCACGAGATCACCAGGGCGCCGGCAGTCTCGACATAGATATCGACGATGACGCAAACTTTTAATCGCTAATTACTAACGATAAAATCGGTTGCATCCAGGATGTGTTTCTCGCGAGCATCGTTATTGCAACCGAATTTTCGCAAGATCGATCGCGAATGATCGAAAATTTGCGACAGCGTCGTTATCTACGTCGAGACTGCTGGCTCAGTACACTTCTTACATCATGTTATAACGTTTTTAATTTACTAACTAATAACGTTAAAATAACGTTATTAATTAGTAACGTTATTTTGGGGTAATTTGAGTTATCATGGCAACACCGGCCCACGCACCACATATTTAGAAAACCGGCCTCACTTTCATGTTCGCAGAGTTCCGTCTTCTTATTTATTTGGTCTGAGCTTACGAGTACCAAAAAGCACGATCTCTATTATTATTTTCCTATGGTATTTCATCTCATTGTTTACGTTACGCTGATTAAATGAAAAGGAAGAGACTGTTATTAAAAAAGTTCTAAAGCTCTACAAAGTTATCACTTTATCAGTAAATATAAAAACTTTTTACCAAAAAATTAAACCGACTCCCAAAAAAACACTGCAAAGTGAAAAATAACTTTAACTTCGGTAGTTGGTGTCTTTAGTTTTGTTTTTTCGTTTTTGGCACCGACTTCCGAAATTAAAGTTATTTTTCACTTTGCAGTGTTTTTTGGGAGTCGGTTTAATTTTTTGGTAAAAAGTTTTTATTTCACTCTTTTTATTTGGATGATTTTTAATTTACCTAGTTACAAGAGCCTAAATGTCAACTACTTATAACCTTTTACAAAATATTGCTTTTCCCAATGCTGGGCCGTTAATTGTTGAGGAGTTCTCCTGGTACTTCACCATCAGCTCTACATGCTTAACATCCATATTCAAGTAATCGAATTGCAATCCACTCAATACTTATTATTGAGTAGTTTCGGCGGCCATCTGTGGTCTTCATCATCAGTTCCACTTCCCCAAATGGTACTTTTTGAGAGCAACTGCACAAGTTACTATAAGAAATACCCAAAACGCCATAGGTGTGCCTATAATATTTGAAGAGTTCCCTCGATTTCTCCAGGATCCCATCATCAGATCCTGACTTTGGTAATAATGGTACCAACTTAGAATAACAACGCATAGAAGGATAGTACGAGTGCAAAAAGTGAGGCAACTAAAACTTAGCCATTTTTGGCTAACTTTGCTCGACGAGCCGTCAGTATTCAAGGTCACATTCTGCCGAACAGAGCTCGCGAGTAAATAATTTAAAACGACCGTTTGTAGCGTAAAGGGATGTAAAGGGATGGATAGTCCTTCAGGAAAACAAAAAACATGTAATAAAAATACATTTCACAAGTAAATACTTACATTTTATACATTATATTTAAGTAAATCGACCATCAAACAAAAATTCTAATAACCTAACTTATCACAATTCAATGTTGCTATCCGTGAGGAAAAAAATACCCATATTGATTTCTTTTGTGCTTATTTTTGTTTAAAAAAATATAGTTTTGGCGGCAATTATGTATGCGTCAAACTAAACTATATTTATTTACAGCTACTACCTACAGTGTTTTATTACTAAAAGTTACTGTTAGTTCGAAGAGTGGCATCATAAAGATGACAATTTTATTGATTAAGATTTTTTTCATTTAAGTTATGTTCTCAATAATATTTTTCTATTTCATAAATACAACAAATACTTTTAATTGATATCAAACGAGATTTTGCAAGCAATTAATACATTTCTATAATATCATTATAACACATTACACATCAAACATGCTAAACGCAATATACGATATCTCATTTCGTTTACCTTCCGTAAATATATGTCATATAAGTCATATTACATGAAAAAACATCATCTTATTTAGTTTCATAACATAAAATACTTGATTTGATCCAGCAACATAATAGTGCGTTTTCCCATTTTTGTGGTAATGGTACTGGTAATGGTATCACTGAAAGCTATATTTGTGTGCGTTTGAAGAACGTAGACACATTCGGCTCACGCACACAAAGAAAATAAAGTGGACACACGAAATCGCTCGTGTTTTGTTCTAGACGCCTCTTCTATGCGTTGTTATTCTAAGGGTACCTATTTCGAAGTATACCCATTCGAACAAAAAAAGAATTTTCCAAATCGGTTCAGCCGTCTTCGAGTACTCGATGATCATACATAAAAAAAAAATATATACGCATCGAATTGATAACCTCCTCTTTTTGTCGTCGGTTGAAAAACAATAATTAACTAAACATCGTTGTTTCAAGTTCAAAAATGTATTTTCTACGGTGTCCGGGGTTTATAAGTCTTTGTCTGGGGCCGGCAAATTTGGTGATGGCAACCCTAACTGGGAGCCAACCCTGACACAGTTGGGAAAAGAATAAGCAAATTATTTTAATATTTATTAATCAATACTAACATTATAAAGCTGAAAAGTTTGTTTGTTTTAGTGCGCTTATCTTTGAAAGTACTAAGTGGATTTGGATGAAATTTAGTATGGAAGTAGCTTGAAGCTTGAGGAATGTTATAGGTTACTTTTTACCCGACTGGAAAAAAGTTGGGTATTAGTTTTAACGTGATAAAGTCCACGGTAGTAAGATCGGCAAACTAACACCAGATTCTGAAATCATTAGACCAGGAACAAACCTACGGCACAGATTACTTAATAGTTACTACGTAACCTACGGTTAAAAGACAACAAGGAAAAGTGTTCACTAAACATTCAATCAGAATTAGCGACTATATTGACCGGTAATGCAAAATCAATTAGCTATAATTACATACCTACCTAAAGTATAAGTCATTCTTAATGAGCGACTAATTATAGATTTCTAAGATTAGATAACAGCAAGTGCTTAGTTAGTACTTTTCTAAAATTAATGACATCGATGATATGGGTACCTAGCAACATTACAGATAGATTTGTTTTAGTTAGATAATATAAATTTATTATAATTACTAGATAGATATTGTAACGGGGGCGTGTGTGTACTCGGGAATTTCAATATAAACGCGATAGGTATTATACTTTGTATATAATTATGTTCACATTTATGGAAGATAATCTAAATATATTTTTCAAATCAAAATTGATGTCGGTCTTGCTATGCCGGTCGGCTCGAGTGACGCCTCTATATCAGTATATAAAATGTACTCTGTGGCCGTCGGCGTCCCGGGCCGCAAAACATAGTGTATTACATTCTCTTTGCCAGGCCGCTCTGTCAATTTCTTAAAACGATTCCTTCACATGTCAGGCATTTCGTTCTAAATTCAAACTATACCAGCCAGTACGATAGGCTGACCGCTCGCATAGCAGACCTCCACAATATGTTCTTTATTGCACACCATAACAGTAAAACAATAAGGACTTTACAACTAAAAAGGGTGATACAATGGGTGGACTTCGGCTGCGTGGATTTCGAAATAATTTTTAGCCTATAGCACTCATAAAGTAAATCTGATCTGGTCAAGTCAAGAGGTATTGTGTTAGTCAGCTACTGGGTTGTGTGATAGTCAGTCGCTTCATGTAAAATATTAACACTCAGCTGCATCCGGTTAGACCGGAAGCTAACCCCGACATAGACAACAATAATTGAATCACACTTAAATAACAATATTGTAAATAAAATTGGTTACAATGGTGGTGGCGCTGAGAGCGATATCTTCCAGACAACCTTTGGAAGGGCTTTACGAGCTGTAATTAAAATGCGGAGGGCTAATATAACTTTAGTGTACTACTGTACAAATACTCATCAAAACAGAAAAAACTAACAAAATATAAATATAATTATATATATATACAACGTGTAACGGAAACCCCATATCTATCCGAAAGGGCTGAAGACAACATCTGATATGGAGTCTCTATGCACAGTTTCAGCACAAAATAAGTGACTCAATGAATTGATACCAAAGTATCGGTTTCATATATTTCTTGAATACCAAACAAAACAAACGTGTCACAGCACTACGAGGGTCAATAACTTTCCACGTCACTTGCCAATAACACGAAAATTCTCTTCGTTCTTCTTAATTTGAAAAATTCGGTCTCTGGTATCAATGTATTGAAATTTGTAATGAGTTCCACACATGTTATCATCCAAAGAAGCCATGCACTTGATATGTATATATAACGTGACCAGACGTCCCGTTTTGAACGGGATTGTCCCTTTTTATAATTACGAGTCCCGGTGTCCCCGCAATGATCTCTGGGACGCAAAATTGTCCCGTTTTCTTCACAGAAACCCGCCGGTCACCCGCGTCATCAGACTCATCGGTCGATGCGAAGATAGCCGAGAATGGCCCGTCGCGTCGTCGCTCGCGCTTTTTAGGGTTCCGTAGTCAACAAGGAACCCTTATAGTTTCGCCATGTCCGTCTGTCTGTCCGTCTGTCCGCGGTTTAGCTCAAAAACTATAGGTACTAGAAAGTTGTACTTTGGCATGAGTATACACGTTAATGACGCCGAAAAAATGGTAAAATAAAATTTTGAAAAAAACAATTATTTAGGGTACCTCCCATACATGTAAGGTGGGATGATAATTTTTTTTTATCGTTCTTCCCATAGTGTGGGATATCGTTGGATAGGTCTTTCAAAAATATTAGGGGTTTGGTAAGAAGGCTTTTTGATTAAGTAAACTGTTCGTGACTTATCAAGCTTTAAAGTACCAATTTTCGTTAGAGTCAAGTGTCCCCCCCCTCTATCAACTAAACGGTTATAGTTAGAAATTCAAATGTCACGGCAGTAGTACCTATATATAACGAAATTTAAAGGAAAACTATCACACATAAGTGGGCTTTACAAGTTTACGAGTAATAGTCGACCAATTGTATTTGACTCGAAAATTTCGAACAACTCTATAGAAATGTCGATAGATGGCGCTGAGCGCCAGTTGTATCGTGCTAGCTTCTTGTGACGATTGAGCAGTGTAGCTCTGTGTCCGTATTTAAATTCAAAACACCGGCTATGACAAGTTTTATACAAATCTCTAAAAAAAATTGAAACTTTCCGTGCAAAATTATCGGATCAGGTGAGGATTTGTATAGGAAGTCAAATTAGTTAGGTAGTCATGTTATGTAACATAACATGTGTAGTCGTTATGTTAGAGCATGGTACGAAACGATCAGTCAGCGAATACGACACGCACTTGGCTGTTATAAAAACTACGGAACCCTACACTGCGCGTGGCCCGACACGCACTTGACCGGTTTTTTTGACTATTTATTTGACAGATTTTTCGTGCGCCCATTTCTCGATATTTGTTTTGTTGTTGTTTATTGCTCGTGTACCTAGTAAATTACTTAAACTTTTTGTTTTGGAATATTCTTCTGACTTTTAATGGTGGGATTTGTATTTATTTATTGTTTACGTAGTTTATATTTGACATTAACATTCATATCTGAAGTGAGGCCATTGAGAGGCACGGGGAAGCACTTGCTGTTTCCTTTGACATCTCCAAGGTCTTTGATAGGGTCTGGCACGATAGTCTTATTGCTAAGCTTCCTTCCTTCGGTTTACCCACTCAACTTTGCGTTTGGATTGAAGACTTCCTGAAAGATCGGTCCATTCGAGTGGTCATTGATGGTTGCTCGTCTGGTCAATTGGAAATTAATGCCAGCGTCCCTCAGGGGTCTGTTCTCTCAGCAACTTTATTCTTGCTGCACATTAACGATCTGCTAATGCCCGGAACCTTTGGGGCAGACGACAGCACAGTTTCTGAGAGATATGTGTCCAACGCGCGTGCTGGTGAGTCACAGATCCAGTCTCTCCGTGAGGACATGGTTGGGCGCTTGAACTCGTCCTCGAAGGCTGTCTCCGAATGGGGCGATGCCAACTTGGTCAAGTTTAATGCAGCTAAGACCCAGGCGTGTCTCTTCTCCGCAAAAAGGAGCCAATTTGAACCGGCTCCTACTTTCCGTGGTGTAACCGTGCCGATAACCGATCATATTGAGCTTCTTGGGGTGACTTTAACTTCCACACTCAATTTTGGCCCGATTATCGAGGCTAAGCATAAAAAAAGTTGGGAATCCTAGCCAAGGTGAGACGGTACTTCACACCGGAACAGCTGCTCAATTTGTATCAAGCCTAGGTTCGGTCGTGTATGGAATACCATTTTCATTTTGAAAAGATAACTAGTAATGTGGGTAGAACTCACATTACTAGCAATTTTGTTAACCCCTCCAACTAAGCTAAATATGCTTGTGTCTGAAGTGGGTCCACGTCAATACTGTAATGGGTGGGGTTCGAACTCGTCACCTCTCGATCACAAGTCCGACACCTTATCCATTTCAACACAGTGTTAAAATTGTTTATAAAATAAATTAAATGAAATATTAAGTAAAAATGCCGAAACGCAAGTGTTTGTTCAATGTTGACTTACAAGTAAAATATCCGTTCATCAAGCAAATAAATACTCCCTCAGATGTCAGATGCAAAAAGTGTCGTACAGAATTTAGTATTACCCACAGTTGTGCCAGTGAAATTGAACAGCATTTATATTCTGAAAAACATAAAATAGCCGATCGTGCCGCCGCCGCCGCGCGCCCCTTCGACTTCTTCGATGTTAAACTTTTTCAAGAAATTGGATGCTTGGCGCGTCCAATTTCTTCAAAGGATTTGGATATGGCCGCGGCAGAAGGCGTCTGGGATTATCACAGTATACAAGAAAACTACAGCTTTCGGTCTAATGATTGTGCATCGAAATTAATTCAATCATGTTTTGATCGCATGTACCAAAGAATTATTGTGAAGATTATATATATTTTTATATTTACACGATTCGAGTTGAAGCTTTAAAGGAGTTTTGAGCCGAAACTGAAACGGAATATCAACAAATGCTCGGCTATAGCAAAGCCTCTTATGCCTGCCTTGGAAAGGGTTTCAAACATGTATCAGCCATTAAAAAACTACTTTTTGAGTATTGAAAAATGTCCCCTGTCACTAAAAAACTTTTTTGAAGATTCCACATCCAAACTGTGGCTATATTTTTTACACGCTTAGTCAGCAAGTTTTCATCAAACTGTATTGAAACTTGAAGGTCAGACTACTACTACTCTTACCATAGAAATGGAGATACTTTATTGGGCTGATTTAAAAAAAGTCCCCGCATGGGAAAATGTCCAAAAATTGTAGACATCTGAGAAAACCCAGTTACAAATTTCAGTTCTAACGGCGATGTTGATAATTAAGGAATATAAAAAAACGTGCTAAGAATTTCATTCTTACTTAAAATAATTACAAGCTATATTAAAGCAAATTTGTTCATCTGATAAATATAAATATAACTTAACTTTTCGGGTATATAATTATATTTTTTTAATTCGTAACTTTTAAACTAACTGACTATTCCTAAATAAAAAACTTAAATTAAGTATTTTCTTTTTCATTGACAACCTGTTAATTGACCTTAATAAACCAATGTCCCGTTTTGAGACAAAAAATAAATGGTCACGTTATGTATATACCCTTTAAATTACACGTTGTATAAGTACCAAACATAAGTACATAAAATATATAAATATATAGTGTGTTCTTTAGCATCGTGTGGTATTAACAAAGGAATAATCATAAGTTTGAAAGAAAATTATTGGCAAACGAGCTTTTAAAAACAGCGAGTGACTGAGCAGAGATAGTAGTGAAGGGCTAAGCAGTCGATAAAATTTATGTCATCACCACTGTTCTCAATACGATGAAGGAAAATATCTTGAGGAAACTGGTATGACCTAGGAGCGAAAAATACGAAGACATGTGACATCCACCAAGACGAACTGGACCTGCGAGTCGGATCACGGCCCATTCCCTCTCATAGAGAGGACGCCTGTGTCCCAGCTGTGGGAACTTAATAGCCTGAGTTATTATTATGATTAGTTATTAAGTACTACCACTCGCTTGCGATTTCGTTCGCGTAGGAAGTTTTTTGAGCTCCAGAACCTTGAACATCGACGACGAGATGCAAGTCTATCGGTTTTCTATCGGTTACATTTCGGGTTTTGTGCGATGGAATTACACAACCTAATTCCGCCAAGCCCGTTCCATCATTGGACTGCAAGACAAACGGCGATGCGCCATCGTTTCATGGTGGACATCCCACCCATACGCACAAAACGTTTTGGGAATACTTTCATTGTGCGTACGGCTAAGGAGTGGAAATTCCTGCCGGAGTCTGTGTTTTCTGATCGCTATAACCTGGGGGTCTTTAAGTCAAGAGTGAATAGGTTGCTTCTAGGCAAGCGTGCTCTACCTTCGACCACATCATCACTTACCATCAGGTGAGATGGTGGTCAAACGCGAGCCTATTATCAATAAAAAAAATCCGACCCCGTGGAAATTTCGCAAAATCCCGTCTTAACGAGCATCTATGTACTAAAAGGAAGCCCATGCAAAATTTGAGAGCCCTACTACTAGTAGTTTCTGAGATATCGTGATTAATCAGTGAGTGGTATTTCGCTTTTATATATAGGTATAGATTTAAACCTCCCCCGGAAATATTTAACGATTTTAAAGACAAACAGACTTAATAAATTAGTCTGTATAGGTTGAGTGATTTTGTGCGAAGCGATTAACATTAGTAAGCCTTAGCACTGTTTATTAATACCAAGACTAAAATTTGTCACGTTTAATACGAATATTTTTAGTAGTACAGCAAATTTTTAGCCTTACAATGCTGATGCAGAGGTTGTAAGAAACCATTACCGTAGAAGGCTGACTAGTAATTTTTTTATTTCATTTAAAAATATTTTCTGCCCGCGACTTCGTTGGCGTGGATCGGTTTTCCCGCGTGAATCCCGATCCTGATGGGATTCCGGGATAAAAAGTATCCTATGTGTTATTCGAGGATGTCAACTATATCTACCAACCAAATTTAAATCAGATCTTTAGTGTACTTTTTGCGTGAAAGAGAAACATCCATAGATCCATACCTCTATTCTCACAAACATTCGCATTTATAAGTAGTAAGTTTATAAGTAAGGAAGTAAGATAAGACTAGATTCTGATCTCGGCTTCGCCCGCGTTGTGTAGGTATTGATAGTGTTATTTTGATTTATAAGCTATGTTACGAATGTTTCGGCTAAATCCGTTCGGTAGTTTTTTCATGAAAAAGTAACAAACTTTTCAGATGGACAGATATTCTATAATAAACTTTCACATCCATACTAATTTTATAAATTCTAAAATCTGTTCGTCTCTCTGTCTGTTACCCTTCCACGGCTAAACCACAGCACCTATTCGGATTAAAGAAATGAAAATATTTGAAGACCCTGCGTTAAACATATGCTACTATTTTTTCCAAAGATCAACCCCTAAATGGTCGAAATAGGGGATGAAATTTTGTATGAGAAATCCAAACCGCTTGAGCGATTTTAATGAATTTTGGTTTATTCCTCAAATGAACATGGGTGAAACTGCGGAGATCAGCTGGTAAGCTATATTACATCTAAATCCATCTATCCAGATGAATAGATTAAGTTGTAGTTGGGTGACGATCCAATACGATACATACTTTAATAATAATAATGAATTTTTATTTCATCAAAAGTACAAAAAGTAGATATATAACTAAATTATATGACAAATAATATATGGATAAATCATTATACAATATAGCAACCAAACATAGCACACTGATTCCCAAACTGAGACGAATTCGTATTTCGGGATTCGGTGGCTCTCCACTCTAGTGTCATTACAATAATTATGACCCAAAGATTTGCAACATTGGGCTCCTTTAATTAAACTTGTTTATACTTACTTAACTATTTCTTAAAACTATTATATTCTATTCTATTCACTGTCCATTTTATTTATCAATTAATATGAGCTTTTCTGTCTTTTCATAATTTAAGGACTTAAGCCAATTTGTTAGTTTAACTTTCAAGTTATATTTATTTAGTTTATACAACGTGTAATTTAAAGGGTATGTACATACCAAGTGCATGGCTTCTTTGGATGATAACAAACGATATGGCAAGGGTTTTGTAATCCTAAGTCTACGTGTGTAGAACTTATTATAAATACTAATACACTGATACCAGAGACCGAATTTTTCAAATTAAGAAGAACGAAGAGAATTATCGTGTTATTGGCAAGTGACTTTTTTTTTTTTCCTCTTTATTGATTATAAGGGATTTTTGTACATAAAAATGACGATGACAATCCCATCGTACCTTATACTAATGTCTAATCCTAATTCATACAATTAACGCTTAAATAAACTTAAAGGAGTATAGCATTCTAGCTGCATCTGAACTTGGTGAAGCTAGAATGCTATGAAAGACACCAACATCTAGATAGTTCAGATTAAATTGCCTCACTAATTGTTCTCTTTTGTTTGCATTACGCACACATTCTACCAAAAAGTGTTGCACGTCGTCAATTTTCCCACATATGTCACAATTAGGTGAGTCAACTTTTTTCATTAGGAATGCAAAACTTTTAGTAGGAATGTGTCCGGAACGCAATCGACATGAGGTCACTATTTGATGTCTACTCAGTTGCACACTGGTAAACCATGGGACATGAAGAGGTTCGCATTGTATACTTTTGTACCATATTCCCTTAGATTTCGATCTTTCATCAAAGTATTCTTTAAATATTTTGAAGCATATTTTCTTATAATTAGTAAGCATCTCTGAATAGTCAGGTAAAATATTTAATTCAAGCCCTTCGGATATAGCTTGTTTTGCGAATTTGTCGGCCTCTTCATTTCCCATCAGTCCAATGTGGGATGGAACCCATTGCAGTGCCAAGGTTATGTTCTTTTCACTAGCTAATTTAATTTGTTCTAATATTTTATATGCTATCGATACTCCTCTGATACCAGAGGCGCATCGAGCAATATGAAATAAAGCACTTTTACTGTCCGTTAAAATAAGTATAAATCTGTTTTCCTCTAAATTGACAGCATAGGACAAAGCCTGTGACACCGCAAGTAGTTCCGCCGACATTATAGAAAAATGTTTGTTTAATTTGTATATGCCACGATTCTTGTTGACAGGGTCATAGTATGCCGCACCAACACCTGTAAGTGACTTAGATCCGTCGGTGTAAATAGTATAATATTCAGAGTATTTTGTATGCAACTCCTGCAACACCTCAACTTTTATCAAATGGGTTAAATATTGCGATTTTGCTCCTTTAACAGCATCCAAATTATAATGTAACACATTTTTTAAATTGATATTGGATAACCAGGAGTCCAGCGTAAACATTTCTAGCGGATAAGAGGAGGCTGACACATCTTGTTGGATTTCATTATAACATTTTGCTAATATGGGTTTATTTTTATGTAGCCAGTATCTATTATTGCACAAACTATTCAGTTCTCTTAAGAGATTTGTATTTATATTTCCGGCACAAGACTTCGTTTTTGAGCAGAATTTAAACGATAAGTACAGTCTTCTAATATGGAGAGGAGGTATTCCCAATTCGCTCTCCATAACATGAATAGGAGTAGACTTGAGAAACCCACCAATAACGCGAAGTGCCTGATTTTGGAGTTTGTCTAACTTAGATGTATGACACTTCGCCGCGGCGCCATATAAATAGCTTCCATAGTCTATTCGGCTTCTAATAAGAGCTATATATATCCTACGAATATGCTTGGGATGAGTACCCCACGAAGAGCCTGCCAATACCTTCAGCAAACTTAAAAACTTCATCGCTTTCTCACAGCATTCATTTATGTGCTTTCCCCATCGCAAAGATCTATCCAACCAAACACCCAGATATCTGACACAATCAGTTGCGTCTAGTAATGAACCCTTAACGTCAAGCTGTACCCTCGGCATTCTACGAGTTCTACCAAATATACAATATTTAGATTTAGAAGTTGACAAATCTAATCCAAGCTGTTCTAATAACGTTAATATAGCGTTTAATGCTATTTGCATATTTGATACACTATCTTCTAGATTATTACGTTGAGTATACATAACGAAGTCATCTGCATACTGACAAATGAATACCTGATTTATGTTTCGACAAATCTCTGTAGTAGCAATGTTAAAAAGTAGAGGTGATAAGGGATCACCTTGAGCGATTCCTTTATTTGTCCATCTCGTAATGCTACTATCTTCCTCATCACACTTTATGTGAAGATGTCTTTCTCTCAGGAACTCCCAGAGATAAGTACATATTTTAGATCCAACCTGTAATTGTTCTAAAGTGCCCACCACTTTATTGATGTGGATATTATTGTACGCCCCCTCGATATCTAAAAAGCAAGCTAAAGTAGATTTATTTTGAGATAAACCTATCTGGACAGTTGTAACCAAACGGACCAAGCAGTCCATACAAGATTTTCCTCTTCTAAATCCTACTGTATTTGGTGATATGATCTCATTATTTTCAATAAACCATTCCAGGCGCTTGGTCAGCATTAAATGAAATATTTTACAAACACACGACAATAATGCAATAGGTCGTAGTTTTGATCCAGAATTATTATTATGTTTAGGTATTGGTATGATATGTATGTTCCTCCACTGAGTAGGAACGTATCCAGATCTAAATATGAGATTGTACATCCGAAGCAAAAAGTGTTTTCCTATGTCGGGGAGATTATATATCATGGAATAATATATATCGTCCTGTCCCGGGGAAGTATCTTTGCGTTTAAAACAGTTTTCCATTTCGTGCAACGTAAAGTCAGCGTCAAGATTAACATTGGACGAAGAAAACGTAAGAGGAGGGTCAGACACAAAATCGGGTGTTAACGAACTTAATAGCTCCTGTTTACTGGTATCAGGGGAGTATGTTCTAGTTCTTATACCTTTCATCCATCTCATTCGTCTCCACATTTCTGACAGACTAGTCGATTCATCGATACTATCATAAAAACTATGCCGACTTTGAGATTTTGCTCGTCTTGTCAAACGCTGAGTTTCAGAGATTTTAACTTGTAAACGAACGAAGTTCTGAGGAGTAGGATTTCGTCTGAACTGCTTCAAGGCAAGTCGACGTTGGGCCACTAACCTTGATAGATCTTCATTCCAATAAGCTTTAGGTACGAATTTACTACTAGGATCTGTACAAATTTTCCGGAAAGGTATATTAAGTTCAGCGGCTTTATGTATATGTTTTAAAAAGCAGTCATACATTCCTTGAATATCGGGGAAATCAGAACCACTTTGTAAAAATAATTCTGTTAGTGTTTCTTTATACTCTAACCATTTAGCTAATTTAAAATTTCTTCTGCAAATATATACTAATGTATCTTGAAATTTATAACAAACTCTAATAATCAAATGATCACTACCCAAACTTTCGTTGGTTACATCCCACTCAGCATTCACAGCAATATCTGTAGAACAAAACATAATGTCGGGTGAGGTTTGTTGCAGTATGCCATTTACAAGTTTAACCCTTGTAGGTCTGCCATCGTTGAGTGAGATGTAGCCATTATCTAGGGAACTATCAAAGATCTGGTTGCCTCTTGTGTCCGTCCTGTTCGACCAGTTACTGTGGTGGCCGTTAAAATCGCCTGCAATTATAGTTTTACTTGAAAATAATGAGAATATATTATCCCAATCTGTTTGACAAGTACGAACAGACGACGGACAATAAATGGAGATAATATTGTGTACTAACTTACAGTTAAGAATTTTGATAGCAACTATTTCTATTCCGGAATTGCTTACAACAACAGGAATTCTATATGTTCTTAGAGATTTATGGCACAAAATGGCCACGCCCCCATAACAATCTGACCTGTCTTGTCGATAAATGTTGTATCCTCCTAAGTTTATATATGAATCAGACTTGAGCCAAGTTTCACTGATTATGCCAATATGAATTTTCTCTCTGTTTAAAAAAACTTCAATATCTACTAATTTTGGGATAACACTTTGTGCGTTCCATTGGGCTACGTTTAGTCTAAAATGTTGTGCTTCACCCATTTCCGATGTTACTAAGAAAGGACTTAATTATGCTTCCACGCTTTTCATAAAATATCGATGTCACTTCTTCTATGAAATACTGGACACTTAAACAAATTTTCTCCTCTAAAGGCTTTTTTGATAAAATTAATTCCTTGATTTTGTGGAATATTCTCATAATCCTAGAGCTCTTCTCTTTTATTCCTGTACTCTCTTCTTCCGATGTGTTTTCTTGCTGGTTCTGTATTAATTCTTCTTCCTCTGATTCTTCATTAGCCCCATATACATGTTTTCCTGTTGTTTTGTTTTTCTTTTTTTTGGATATTGATTGACGATGAATCTCTGTTACTTTTACAGTTTCTCCTCCTTTTTAATCTCCTCCACAGTCATCGCGTTCAGGCTATTCTTATTATTACCCATTAAGATATCTTTGTAGGAAATCGAATGACCTGCTTCATGAGTATCTTTTCTCTCTGATATTTCATTTGTAATTTTCTGTTGAGCATGACTTTGATTATATAATGTAATGGCCTTCTTGTAGGTACAATTATTTTGACTCATAATATTTTTTATCCTTTTCTCTTTTATAAATACCGGACATATTTTATCAAGTGCCATATGTGGCCCTTTGCAATTTAAGCACACAAATTGGATTGCCTGACAGTTCTCATGATCCTGACCACATTTGGGACACTTTATTTTCCTAGTAGGGCATACTTTCCTTGCGTGCCCGAACTTCCAGCATCCGGAGCATTGGGTAACAGGAAAAACATATGGTTCCACTTTAAACCGGCACCCGTATGCATATATATACGAGGGTAAAGTAGAACTCTTAAACGCGAAACGGATTGCTGAACTGTCGACCCACTGTTTATCCTCGGCTAAGCGCTGTAGCCTTCTGATAGACACAATCTCATATTCGCATTTAAATTGTTCGATTATCTCTTTTTCATTAATGTCCAGGTCCACGTTCTTAACTATACCATACGAGAGATTCACTTCATCTATACTTTGACATCTATAACCGAGTTCTTGAAATCTTGAACAGTTTAGAAGTTTGTCTGCATCCTCTTTATGTTTTAGTGTGACATTAATCTTGAAGGGGCTTTTATACTTAATCCTTAAAATGTTATTGATATTTTCGGCTTTTAAAAGCTTCGCCAAACCAAATGTTTTTGGAAGTGCTTCCTTAGATGATATATTTATAAACCAACCTTCCGAATTCTCAGAGTCAATATTTGTATCGGAAATTCTCCTCAATAACCGTTTAGCTCGTCTATTAACGGTGATAAAACCAGTGTTATTTTCTTCCTTATCTTCGTCACTATCCTGTCTCGCTCTCTTTTCTGAGCCCTTTCGAGACTCAATTATCAGGTTATCTTCTACACTTTCTATTACACTCTCACCTCGTTGAACATCCATTTCAATTAATTCACGGTCTTGTACAGTATCCGATACACTAGAGGAAACACTTTCAGATCGTCCAAAACTAGCCATTATCACGGTAAATAACTAACATTTGGTTAGTTAACAAACAGAAACTTGTGGGTAGAATGAAAAATATTGTAGATAACGATCGCGGTCTTATAAGACGTGCGCCTCGTATAACCGCTCGCGCGCTACTGGGCAAGTGACGTGGAAAGTTATTAACCCTCGTAGTGCTGTGACACGTTTGTTATGATTGGTATTCAAGAAATATATGAAACCGATAATTTGGTATCAATTCTTTGAGTCAGTTATTTTGAGCTGAAACTGTGTATAGAGACTCCATACCAGATGTTGTCTTTAGTCCTTTTGGATAGATATGGGGTTTCCGTTACACGTTGTATAGTGAGATTGTTTTATTAATTTTGTTATATACTGGGACTGCCTCGTGCCTCTGAATGCATGTCAAGCCGTTGATCCCGTGCCTCGGAAGCCCGCCTTTCCCGTCTGTCATATGGACACCTTTGACAGCAGTTACGGGTAGACAGACGCCAGAAAATCTAACACTAGTACCGAAAATCTAGAGGAAAAAAATATTTATGTTACTTTATTGGGGAAAACAAACGATATTACGTTATATACAACATGTAACAAATTAAGCGCAATACCTCAGACACCCCAATTAGAATATTAAATTAATAAGTCTAAAACAACATCCGTAACTAAATAAATTGAAATCAAACCTAGGCATTTTTTATAAAATACATAAGTATTTTATAAAAAAAAAATTAGGAAGGATAACCTTCCTAAACGCAAAACGTATGTGCATCATACAATATCCTTACGCAGACGCATACTTTCATGCAATGTTAGCGGCCGACGCGACACGCACACAATTTCCTTGAATTAAGCATTGTATTAATTTGTCATGATACTGTGTTTCCATTTTAAGTTCAATGGAAGATTTTTCCATCAAAATTTAACACGTATTTTTATGACGGAAATCGATTCAGAAGCCGATTCTGAAACAACTACTTTCAGGAATTGCGTTTAATACTGTTACACGTTGTATATATACTTAATAGAGTACATTTTAACAAATAAATTATTAAATGTAATAACTACTACATTTTCCACAGATTACTATTTACCTACATTGCTATGCGGTGGACATGACACTAACAATGAAGTCACCCATAATTAACTTAATGCTTAAAGTACTTATTGAAAATGATTATGTCTCAATTTACATTATATTATTAATTTACTACACTAAACGTGTCACATTTTAGTGTAATTTGAATAATTCCCTGTGTTGTATTAGAATTCTCACACAATAGGTAATAAGTGTCTATTTATCCAATAAATAAACTTATTTTTCATATCAAGTAAATTTAAACAAAAATGGAACAGACTAGTACGTTTCCTCTCTACCAGCCTGTCCACGTACCATTTTATGCATCTGCGTCACCTAAAACAGCAACCAATCGCTCAATCACAACGCCAACTGTGCCATTACAATCACTGTCGTAATAAAAACTGCGAGCTGGCGCGTTACGTCTCAGTGTGTGCTGATCTGACCATAAGAAAACAAACAGTATAGTCTGACCTTTACAGTTGTTAAACTTTACACTTTACTTTATTCATTACTGGTTAAAAATATATATGCACTAGCTAACGCCCGCGACTTCGTCCGTGTGGAAAAAAAATCCCCCGATTTTGAAACATTATTCATTAGTGCTCCGCTCCTATTGGTCTTAGCGTGATGATATGTAGCCTATAGCCTTCCTCGATAAATGGGCTATCTAACACTGAAAGAATTTTTCAAATCAGAACCGTAGTTCCTGAGATTAGCGCGTTCAAGCAAACAAACAAACAAACAAACTCTTCAGCTTTATAATATTAGTATAGATTGGTGTGTATCAAAGGCACTAAGTTGGTAGAGTTTGAGGTTGGAATTGAAAATGGAATTCCCTGCCGGAGTCTATGTTTCCCGATAGTTCTATAACCTTGGGGTCTTTAAGTCCAGAGTGAATAGGTTACTTTTAGGTAAGCGTGCTCCATCTTCGATCACATCATCACTTACCATCAGGTGAGATGGTGGTCAAACGCGAGCCTATTGCGCGAGCGTATAGCAAACGCGACTGCTGAGCACGAGGAAGTCTCGGTTTCCATTCCCTGGTCGGGCCAAAGTGCTATTGAGCCCTCGGAAAGCACATTACGTAGTTAGTCCCGGCTGTTATTTAGATGTATATAATAAAACAGCTGAGAAAAATAAATCGTTGCCGATCTCCGAGACTATACTGGGTTATGCACACAAACATGACACATTTGGCCTGACGTTTTAAATAGTTAGAATGTAGTTATGAGGGTACTTGGTTTCTAACTGGCCAGCTATGAGTCTTCTTCTTATCGTGTGGGTATAGTAAGGTCTAACGTTCCCATACACCCTAGTGTCAGAGTTTCTAGACCGCCTCAAGGGCCTCTGACGTGGTCTATTTTGACGACCGCCATTTGGCGACCGGGACCACCGGCTTATACGTGCCTTCACCGCACGGAACCATCTTTTTGTCGGACAATCAGGTGATTCAGGCCTGCAATGTCCTAGCCAAACTGGAAACAACTTTACAAAGTATGCTTCCCGTGTGAATCGAACCCACGACCACCGGGTCGCAAGGCAAACGCCTAACGCAAACTTTAGATAGACCTACCCTTGTAATGTTTGACAATTGTTTTTTCTCTATCTTATGTTTAAACGTAAATTTAATGTACTTTTTTATTTAACTTTAATTTTTTTTTGAACTTTGTTATTGCCTATTTTAGTTAACCTTTTGATTATTTGTCTACTCTAATCACCTATATGAAATATTTGTACGCCGATACTGACAGCTAAACATGATGGTCTCAGACATAATAATATCTTGCATGCTTTTGTATGTATACCATGTTTAAACAAATGATGATATCTCTCTCTCTCTATTATTATTGCATGCTGCGTCATTAGACGCCGATGAAATTATTGTTAAAACATCAAATCTCATACAAGTGAACTGTACAATGTTCTTTTTGAGAAATATAGATTCTTTAAACCTATATCTTTGACAGTCGTTGTGGATAGTCAGAAGCCAGTAAATCAGACATTTGTCTGGTCAAGGGGTATCGTGTTACCCAGTTACTGGGTTGTGGAGGTCAGATAGGCAGTCGCATCCGGTTAGACTGGAAGCTGACCCCAATATAGTTAGTAAAAGGCTAAGCTGATGATGATGTTAGTCAAGTTATGCTTCTGTGAGAGCATTATCTATTAAATGATGTCCCAAAACGATCCTCCCAAGCAAGAACTCGGTAATCGAAAAATCAAAATTTTACAGGAGAAAAGATTTAGTGATTTTATCAAATATGTTTTAACTAGTGGGATTATTGAAGTCATTGGTGTATTAAATAGAAGCAATTTTTTTGCCAAATGTTCACTCCTAAAATTGTATACCTACATAAAATATCATGTGTGTCATGATATCTCTGGTAAATATCATTAGGAAAAATCTAATTGTAATCAAATTGTGTATTCCGGACTATACAACGTGTAATTTAAAGGGTATATACATACCAAGTGCACGGCTTCTTTGGATGATAATAAACGATATGACAAGGGTTTTCTAATCCTATGTATACATGTGTGGAACTTCTTAGAAATTTCAATACATTGATACCAGAGACCGAATTTTTCAAATTAAGAAGAACGAAGTGAATTATCGTTTTATTGGCAAGTGATGTGGAAAGTGATGACCCCAAAGAGTAAAGTGATTGACCCTCATAGTGATGTGACACGTTTGTTATTATCGGTATTCAAGAAACATACGACCTCAACAATTTGGGGTCAATTCTGTGAGTCACTTATTTTGGGCTGAAACTTTGCATAGAGACTCCATACCAAATGTTGTCTTCAGTCCTTTTGGATATGGGGTTTCCGTTACACGTTGTAGATGCCAAATTTGACATAACAACATAAAGCCCATAATAGCACATTACCGAGTTCTTGGTTGGGGGGATCGAACTTAAATGTGATTTTAAACAAAAAATTTAGCAAAATTAATTAAATGGTTTGTTTGTCGACGAGCTGCAAACTATAAAACTGCTAATACAGGCTGAGCCAAAAACAATGGCGCTATCTCAATTCCAAGAATATTTCATTAAACAGTTTTTTCAATGTTTTTTTTCTGAGTTTATTATATTTCATATATCATATAATGAAATGCATATAATCCTCAGTCGTGCATTGGCGTATTGACGATTTGACAGAAAGTTATTTTTTATTTTTTTATTGTGTCGCATCTCGCAAGTAAACCTCTAAGGTTGTTGGCTACTTAACCGGACTTGCCTGTGGTTGCCTTAATCTATACTTATAATAAATCTGTAGAGAGGTCAATTCTGTACATGAAATATATTTACAAAATAACTATCAGGGAGTGATTAGGGATCGATACTGATGCCAAAAATGCAATCAGTAAAATTTTTGTCCGTCTGTCTGTCTGTCTGTCTGTCTGTATAACCGTTATAGAAACAAAAACTACTCGACGGATTTTAACGAAACTTGGTACAATTATTTTTCATACTCCTGAGCTGGTTATAGTATACTTTTCATCACGCTACAATCAATAGGAGCAGAGCAGTGAAGGGAAATGTTGGGAAAACGGGAGAATTTACTCCATTTTTTAAGCTTCCGTCGCGAGTGCAACCTTAATGGTTAAAGCTACACAGAAATCATTTATGACGGAAATGTTCTCCTTAACATTATATATAAAATATCCCACGACAGCATATATCTATCTTTTATGGATGACTCACAATAACACGTGTAACTCCCGATAGCTTAGCAGTTCGAAGCTTTCTGATTATTATTCTGCTCCGAAATTTAAAACCACCACAACTTTGCAATGGAACTCGGCTAAAAGTAACCCAGTTGCAACAAAATATAATCGAGGCTCAAATTTTAACAGGTTGCGGTGCAGGAGAAACCGTCTTTATTCCCAGAATTCCCATAATACGAAATAATTTTCCATTCCAATTTAAAAGAACGCAATTCCCAGTATTAGGTGTGTTATGCAATGACAATTAATAAGGCTCAAGGGCAGACTTTTCGTGTTGCTGGAGTAGATCTCGGTGTCAGTTGTTTTTCGCATGGTCAGTTGTACGTCGCTCTTTCCCGGGTTAGCAGTTCTTTAGATCTTTATGTTCACGTGCCGGACGGGTCAACTTTCAACATAGTTTACCCGGAAGCTTTGCGCTGAAGTATTTTCGTTCTATAGGTACTTAAGCCTCATGTGAACGTGATCTAAACAATATTACCGATACATTAACTTAATAACTTACAAGGAGTTACACGCTGACGGAGTCGCGGGCACAGCTATTAACAATAATATTGTGCGGTTCGGTATTGCGATATTTTTCAACAGTATTATAGATTGACTTCCCTACTAAATTACGAAAGTTAATCTGTCTGTTACATCAAAATCACTGAACCGTGAGGAAGGACATAGGCTACTTTTTTTTACGAAAAACGACTGAAACGTGGACGAAGTCGCGGGCAACAGCTATCTATACTAATAATATAAGGCTGAAGAGTTTGTTTGTTTGTTTGAACGCGATAATCTCAGGAACTACTGGTTCGAATTGAAAAATTATTTTTTAAGTAAATAGTCAATTTATAGAGAAAAGCTATAGGCTATATATCATTACGCTAAGGCCAACAGGAGCGGAGCGCCAATGAAGAATGCTTCAAAATCGGGGTTAAATTTAACGTTAGCCCAAAGTAACTATTCCACGCGGACGAAGTCGCGGGCAAAAGCTAGTTAATAAATAAATTAAAGCCTCCAGCCAGGGCTTACAAGGTTGACGATGATTCATTTTCTCTATATAACAGCCCTCGCGATGCGTCTCCACTTCCTGCGGTCTTCAGCGTCTCGGGAGCTTTGGACTAAGGTCATTTCTGTGTCCGCTTTAATTAAGTCTGTCCAACGCGTAGGTGACGGACTGCGTTACCGCTTGCCTTCCACTTGCCCTTGAACAACAAGTCGTTCCGGAGTATTAATTACGCACAATATGTCCGAAATATTTTCAAACAAAGTTTTTAACAATTAATCTATCAATAGTTTTTAAAAGTCAATTTGTACACAAAGAGAGTCCCATTAAACGCACGCCCGTCATCACTTTCTAGTGTTTCAACCAAGAAGAAATAGCGCAGCAAACCCCTTAACCAAACACCTACCTTCTAAAGTTTTAAGATATCTTTGAAAACTTAAAAAGATCCTGCGCATTATTTTTATCTATAACTGAGATAAAAACTAGATAAAAGTACTTTGTCAAGAAATATATAGTGATAATATCTTCTAGTGTTTTTAACGACATTTTGATTGCCTAGATTATCTTTGTCGTGTTCTTAAAATTGGTCAAAATTATCGAAATAGTTGCTTAGTACGAAGTAATGCCATATCCGGTATATAAAAGCCAATTTACATGTTATCTTCTCCATCAGTTGGAGGAGATCACGCACGATATTCTGATGGTGATGAGAAATAGAAGTCCATTGCATACTTGCTATATATCAAAGCGATAGTATGTCTGTCTGTCTGTTGCAATTTAACGGAAAATCTGCTAAACCAATTTAGTACAAATAAGACGTGAGGATAATCTGTTGAAGACTCCTTTTTTTCGGATGAGACAATCGTTGAATGACTTCTCCCAAGAGACAGACTTCTACTGAGTAAAAACCCACCCTGTTCCGTCAGCTGCCCTTGCGTTTAGAAGCCGTGTTATCTCGTTAGAACATCCCCGCAATCCTGGAAAGATAGTTTAACACCTGGGGTCTGACATAAGCTGCTTTCTGCTCAGTGTTTTCCCAAATACCTCAGGATCAGTTCAAGTATAAACGGATGCAGTGACGGTTATTGTGCGCAGAGCTAAGTTGTGGAACTCTCTGCTAGCTTCTGTGTTCCCTGCCACATACGACCCGTCAGCCTTTAGAGCACCTTCACACTAGCGTTTGTCCAGCGTAGCTTTTCGATGAACGTACGCGCAGTACAGACGCCGCGACTACACAGCGCAGGCGTCAAGTTGTCGCGGCATCAGTGCAAGGGTAAATGAATACGCTGTGCTAGCGCCGCAGGTGCGCGACGCGTGCGCCGCGTTACTGCGTTACTTTTTAAAAGCAAAGCCAAGAATAGAGTTTCCTCGACAGAATCCATTTTGTTAATGATATTTCCGAAACAACAACGCAATTGTGTGACGTCTGCGCCGCGTTGCCGCGGCGTCTGCACTGCGCATATGTTTATCGAACGCCTACGCCTACGCTGGACAAACGCTAGTGTGAAGGCACTCTTAAACCAAGAGTGAACAGGCATTTCCTGGGCTTGTTCGTTCCATCGTAGACCTCATCTGTCGGTTATAAAAAAATACCACACAAATAAAATAATTACTTTAACAGTAACTATAAATAAATAATAACATATATAAATAAATATAAAATGCTATAAATGTCAGCTGGGACTGGCAAAAATCAATACAAGCGCTGTTTTTTTTTTTAATTCTTTGTAGGCTTGCGTTTGACCACTATCTCACCTGATAGCAAGCGATGATGTGGTCAAAAATGAAGTAGAAGTCTAGAAGTAACGTATTCATTCTTGACTTAAAGACACCCAGGTTCGACTACTTAGCCGTACGCACAATGAAAGTATTCCCAAAACGTTTTGTGCGTGTGGGTGGAATACCCACCATGTAACGAACGCATCGTGCTTGTCTTGTATTCCGATGATCGAACGGGCTTGGTTGGATTTCACTGTGCAATTCCATCGGACACTCCCCGAAATGTAACAGATAGACCACTGTATGCGCTGATTAAAATAAATCGATTTTATTTATTTAATCTTCTGTCTTATCAGGTCTTCTGTCATCACAAGGCGATTTCTTACAAACTTTGGATGTTTCTGCATCTTAAACGTGCAATGTTAATTGCCAAAACAAGTCACCCTGTATTAAGTTGACAGTGGGCGGTAACCGTAAACGGTGCTCATAAATTTGACGATTTCTATTTTCTAATTTTCGTTTTATGTTTTAATATTTAGATCTGATAAAATCCTTTTTAGATGTGTCCCTTATAAGGTTGGATTGCCCATTTAAAAAATATTAATATAGATTTTACTAAATTTTTGTGCTGTTAGAAAGCTTAAAGTAAATAATACATAGTTTATCATCTCTAACTAGATGCAGTTGAAAATTAGTGTTTTAAATGGAGCGTCTGCCTATCTGACCTCTACAACCCAGTAACTGGGTAACACGATACCGCTTGGCTACCTATAATAGTGTCAGATTTACTGGCTTCTGAATACTTGTAATAACTGTCAAAGATGTCCAAACTACAGCAAGGCACGGGGGTTTCACACCGCCAACTTACAAACTCCGGGATACTATTGCGAAACAGAAAATCCTATTAGCACTTTTTGTCTGACCTGGGAATCGAACCCGGACCTCGTGTTCAGCAGTCGCGCTTGTGACTAATCAACCAACGAGGCAGTCCTAACTAATACATAGTTATGTTATTATTTACTAGTACTCACGCGGGGCTCCGCTCCCGTGGATTTTATCACGGTAAAAACATAACTCTCCTTTTTTGTAGTCGCGTAAAAGTAGCCTATAACCTTCCTCAAGCTTCAAGCTACTTCCGTACCAAATTTCATCCAAATCCACCCAGTATTTTCTAAGATTAGCGCGTTCAAGCAAACAAACAAACTTTTCCGCTTTATAATATTAGTATAGATTTTACGCTTTAAAAAAGTTATAGAAACCTGTTTTTATCAAAAAACACTGCATTGTGTATCTTTTGTTAATGGTCGCATATTTTTAGACAAAATAAGGTGTATGTATGTGTGTGTGTATGACGCGTTCAATAATATTACTAAAGACGCAAGCTGCTGTTTAATTTTATAAACAAAAACAGCCAACAAGTTTTATTCATTAAATATTCCTTACATAATCAAGCTTTAACGTTTCCGTTGGAACAAAGGCCTCTTCTCTATGAGACGGGATGGGTCGTAATTTTATTATACAACGTGTAACGGAAACCCCATATCTATCCAAAAGGGCTGAAGACAACATCTGGTATGGAGTCTCTATGCACAGTTTCAGCACAAAATAACTGACTCAAAGAATTGATACCAAATTATTGGTTTCATATATTTCTTGAATACCAATCATAACCAACGTGTCACAGCACTACGAGGGTCAACAACTTTCCACGTCACTTGCCAATAACACAATAATTCTTTTCGTTCTTCTTAATTTGAAAAATTCGGACTCTGGTATCAGTGTATTGGAATTTGTAATAAGTTCTACACACGTAGACTTAGGATTACAAAACCCTTGCCATATCGTTTGTTATCATCCAAAGAAGCCATGCACTTGGTATGTATATACCCTTTAAATTACACGTTGTATGATAAAGTAGATAGTAGTGTTCAGTATTTTACTATACATTATAATATGACTGTTGTATTTATAGATCGTCTTAGCTATCTAATGTCTCTCATTAGGGCAAAGGTTCTGCATAAAGATTACGAACGAGCATTGATCAACACGCTTGTCCAACGCGCTCTCACTATAATTATCAATGTTCTAAGAATACTATATTTGATATCGATATTCGAGAATAGTCTAATCAATATCTCGACCAACTCAGTAAAATCTTCTGCGAACTAGTTTTTACGCATTCGTAAAAAGTTTCATTAAATCCGTTCATTAATCTCCAACATTTTAGTAAATGTTTGAAAAATACAATTTGTATTAAAATTATCCAAAAAGTATGTGTTGCTTTCATTACAATAGAATTTTAACTTCCGTATTAAGGATATAGAGTTACTTTTCTTTAATTAGACAGTTAAAATTCTCAATTCAAATAAATTCGTTTATTCAAACAGCTTCTGACTTAACCAACCTTCCTCTATAACAAAAAAGTGCCAAAAAAACAAGTGAAGTGCCAAAACAATGTGCCAACAGTGAATTTATGAACATATTTAGTTCTCTTTTCGAATCTTTGAGCAACGTTTTCAACATGTTGAAAAGAAGGACTTCTAAACGTTTTGTGCTGGGTGAAAGTACGGAACAGCAGAACTTTGATGATGACGACACTATTGAGGTTCTACCAAACTTGGCGCGGAAATTCCAGATGACGTTAAGCATTGATCCAGAAGAGAGGAGACATGAGGACGAGCAGAGGCAGCAAGATGGAAGGCTGCTCAGGACTCCGAGCTCTGGGACTTTGCAGTAAGTATTCCTGGTGGTGGTACTTTGAACGAAAGAATGACCATAGGTATATCACAAGAATTTCCTAGCATAAGGATCAAAACCTTTTGTTAATGCTAAATAATATATTTGCAAAATAGACATCATTATTTAATTATTTCATAAGTTTTATAGGTACTTTTTTATGCCATTTAATTTAATAAATAAAATAATGTTACGCTTGTTCAGAATGGATAGGCAGGATTGTATAGCATAGTAAAACAACAAATATCCCGCGTCGCGAGCGTCGTGATCCGCGCCTCAATGAGTTGTCAGCAGTAATGACTGGACGCGATAGGACCCATACCGCGAATTAACGCAATAAATATAGGTACCACATGTAACATAATTAATGCAACATCCTGAAATTATTCATTAATTATATACTTTAAAATTATCTACTACGACTATTATTACTTTGAAATTAATTTGTTCAGAATCGTTTACTGATTCGATTGCTCAATCTCTATCAAGCCCAGGTTCGGTCGTGTATGGAGTACTGCTCTCATCTTTGGGATGCATCTGCTAAATACCAACTGGACGCGCTTGAGTCTATCGAGTAGCGGGCCAAGAGACTTATTGGCAACGATGCACTGGTCGAGTCAAAGCTCCAGAGCCTTAAACATCGACGACGAGTTGCAAGTCTATCGGATTTCTATCGGTTACATTTTGGGGAGTGTGCGATGGAATTACACAGTCTAATTCCGCCAAGCCCGTTCCATCATCGGACTACGAGACAAACGGCGAAGCGCCATCGTTACATGGTGGACATCCCACCCATACGCACAAAACGTTTTGGGAATACCTTCATTGTGCGTACGGCTAAGGAGTGGAATTCCCTGCCGGAGTCTGTGTTTCCCGATAGCTATAACCTAGGAGTCTTTAAGTCAAGAGTGAATAGGTTACTTTTAGGTAAGCGTGCTCCTTCTTCGACTACATCATCACTTACCATCAGGTGAGATGGTGGTCAAACGCGAGCCTATTTTTAATTAAAATAATAATAATATACCTACTCAGGTAATTTTATATCCCAAAAATAACTAAATGTATGTAAATGACAATATGCAATTTTATACAAATTCCGTCATTCAATACAAATGAAAGAAAAATGAAACTTATTTTCAGGAGGTTAAAGTCTTAAAAAACTGTTTTCACAAGTAACTAAACATGCAAATATATTTTTACACTTGGAAAAACAATATGCAAAACTAAAATACAAACTAGAATATAGCTAAAGCTATAGTTATCACCGCGATATTTCATTTCGGTAATAACTATATTTTCGAGCCGTTTGGGGTCGAAACTCTCGGACCGTGGGGCCCGTGTGCTCACAGCCTTTTTAAAAACATATCGAAAAGGCTCACTGACGCTTCCTGACCCAAGGGCTGGCTATTTTTTTGGCCAAAGGCATTGCCATACAACGAGGCAATGCCGCCAGTATCTTGGGTACGTAGCCAGCCGGCGGCGTTGAGGATGAAATTTTTTATGCTTTATTCTTATATATTTTTTGTAATAACGAAATCTCCTGATTCATGGGTCGAGTATCAAAAAAGAGACATGACTGTGAAGAACATCTTTAACAATGCTCTGCTATACTTCTCAAACTGGGAAATTTTTGATGCACCACTTCTATTTGCCTCCATAAACACAACAGTTGATTCTTAATTTTAATACAAAACATGATTTGAACTTTACAAATCATGAAAAATGGCGCTAATTGAAACCACAGGAATCCAAAGCACCTCCATTTAGCTATCGTTAGATAATAGTTCATTAACACTGATTACTAATTGGTTCTACTAGGAGGTTTTTGAACCAAATGTACGTAAAAATGACCTGGACTTCAGAACGAGATCCTTGTCACATTTTCGCATATTTTTGTTTTAAATATTATAGTTTTTATTGTAATTTAAAGTGATTTTAAAACCATGTTATTACAAAATAACATTAACGCATCGCCATAAAACTATTTATTTGAATTCTTTACAGAACATAGTTTATTTTGACATTTTTTTTTATTGAAATTACGCTTTATTAAATGCGAATAATCGCGATAAAATTGCGCTATAGCACTTAAAAATAGACAACAGTTTTTTTCTTCTAAGTAATGTAATTAATAATCCTGAATATAAAGCATTAAAAGACAAATAAAGTATATGTCTTATACGAGTACTTTCCATATTTTTTTCACCTGAATTTGTAAATATTAGTGATAGATTTTGGAATCTGAAGTTGACTGTTGATTTTTCAGTAAACTAGTTTTGGGAGATTGTTCAGCACAACGCGACACAGATGTTTTCAGTAAATGTTAATTAATAATACCCGTCATTAATGATTGATCTATTTTGGACATATATTTTAAAATTAAAAAGTATGACGTAAGATGGTAAATTAGACGGTTGAAATCTTTGTGAGAAAACGTGTAAGGCTCTTAACGTGAAAATTAAGTAATTTCTTTAATTTAATTTAATTTTAATGAATTTTAAGACCCATCCACAGATCGGCCTCAGCTAGCATTGCTTAACTTTAAAAAGGACCCTTGCAGCTGTTATTATTTAGCTACGAGCTCCTCAATCCTGTAGTCTTTATAATGATGGGTAAAATAATGTGGATTTTGCCATCAATAATATTGTTTTATAAATATTATATGAAAGAATAAGTAATAAGCAGAATTTCCACAATTAGTTTTCATTTGCTTCTTAAGTATATATATGACTGGGTTCAAACCCACGACCTTGCTTGCTACTCGCAAGTTGGACCACTTGGCCACCACTGCGTTGCTTTTTTTTTATTGAAAACTAGCTTCCGCCCACGACTTCGTCCGCGTGGAAAAAAAAACCCCCGATTTTGAAACATTCTTCATTAGTGCTCCGCTCCTATTGGTCTTAGCGTGATGATATATAGCCTATAGCCTTCCTCGATAAATGGGCTATCTAACACTGAAAGAATTAACTTATTATACTTAATAACTTATATAATTAAATTAACAATGAAAGAAACAAACAAACAAACACTTCAGCTTTATAATATTAGTATAGACTAGCTGACCCGCCACGACTTCGTTCGCGTGGTATCCTACCCCTACCCAACCGATACCCTACCCCTATCCTACCCCTACCCTACCCTACCCTACCCCCACCCTACCCCTACCCTACCCCTACCCTACCCCTACCCTACCCCTACCCTACCCCTACCCTGCCCCTACCCTAACCCTACCCTACCCCTACCCCTACCCTACCCCTACCCTACCCTACCCCTACCCTACCCTACCCCTACCCTACCCCTACCCTACCCCTACCCTACCCCTACCCTACCCCTACCCCTACCCTACCCCTACCCCACCCTACCCCTACCCTAACCCTACCCCTACCCTAACCCTACCCTACCCTACCCCTACCCTACCCCTACCTTACCCCAACCCTACCCCTACCCTAACCCTACCCTACCCCTACCATACCCCAACCCTACGCTACCCCTACCCTACCCCTCCCCTACCCTACCACTACCCTACCCGTACCCTACACCTACCCTACCCTACCCCTACCATACCCCAACCCTACCCTACCCCTACCCTACCCTACCCCTACCCTAACCCTACCCTACCCCTACCCTACCACTACCCTACCCCTACCCAAACCCCACCCTACCCCTACCCTACACCTACCCTACCCCTACCCTACCCCTACCCCTACACTACCCCTACCCTACACCAACCCTACCCCTACCCTACTCTCCATTTCTTCTTCGTTCGCGTGGGATATTTTTCCCGCTTAAATCCCGATCCCGTGGGAATTCCGGGAAAAAAAATTAGAAAAAGTTTTTGTTTCCATAACGGTTATACAGACAGACAGACAAAAAATTTACTGATTGCATTTTTGGCATCTGTATCGATCCCTAATCACCCCCTGATAGTTATTTTGGAAATATATTTAATGTACAGAATTGACTTCTCTACAGATTTATTATAAGTATAGAAGATATAGAAGATAGGTTCGCGTTTGACCACCATCTCACCTGATGGTAAGTGATGATGTGTTCGAAGATGGAGCACGTTTACCTAAAAGTAACCTATTCACTCTTGACTTAAAGACACCTAGGTTATAGCTATCGGGAAACACAGACTCCGGCAGGGAATTCCACTCCTTAGCTGTACGCACAATGAAGGTATTCCCAAAACGTTTTGTGCGTATGGGTGGGATGTCCACCATGTAACGATGGCGCATCGCCGTTTTTTTCGTAGTCCGATGACATGCTACATATATTATTATTATTTTGTAATATTAACTTTAGTGTGTCTCGTCCTTCATTTGTTTAGTGTTCATTTTATTTTAGTATCCTTTACTTATTCTTATTATAAAAAAAAATTACATTTTTAAATATTTTTCTACAAAACATTTAAAAATTATTTTAGGTATCGTTAGTGGCCTAAAAGCTGATATTAAGGCTCTTGTACTTTATTGAGGCGAGGACCTAGTGAGTTGTGTTAGGGGCAATATCTGCCTAATTATTTTTGACAGGCCCGTTGGTATAGTGGTCAGTGGTCCTGACTGCTATGCGGAAGGTCGTGGGTTCGATTCCCACCTAGGACAAATGTTTGTGTGATGAGCACGGTCATTTGTTCTTTGTCTGGGTGTAATTTATCTATAATATATATGTATTTAGAAATATATATGTATGTTTATCAGTTGTCTAGTATCCATATCACAAGCTCTGCTTAGTTTGGGACTAGATGGCGTTGTGTGAAAAAGTTGTGGATATTAATTAAAACACCAGCTCTTCACAAATTCAAATATATCTACTTAATACAAAAATTCAGAAAAAAATCAATCATTCAATACTTCTTAGTAATATTATAAATGAGAATGTTTGTGAGGATATAAATGTTTGTTACACTTTCACGTAAAAACTGCTGAATGGATCTGAATGTTTAGTACTTAAGTAAATCGTTGACATCCTGGCATAGGCTAATTTTTATCCCGGAATTCCCACAGGACCGGAATTTACGGTCCAGGACAGGAAAATACTCTCACTTGAATGAAGTCGCGGGCAGTAGCTAGTACTAATATAAAAATTGGTAATATCCGGAATTAATGATCCAATTCCAAATGAAAATCAATGGTAGAAAGGTACATTATTTGTGAGTGCTATATAGATTGTAAATTATTTCGAAATTCATGCGGACGAAAATGTGGGCGAAGGGCACGCATAACTATATAGTCGTATGTGTGTATAATAAGTATGTATTTTATGTTCTTTTTGTATGAAAAATAAAGATCAATATTATCCCCGCCACTTCATCGACGCAATTAATAACAAAAATAACACCTTAATGAATTCGTGACACAATTTTGGTACCTGCGTCTGTTGACAAGCAAGGGTGTCATACCAAAACAGATAAGAACAGGTTCTGAACTATAAATAAATACCAGTTTAATTAATTTTAACTAAAAGACGCAGTGTCCGGATTACTTCGTCAGAAATTAACCTCCAACACTGTCATATAACGCGGGTCTGTGGACGGCAAGCAGGGGTAGCTTACCGTGGGGTAAGGACCAGGCCTGGGTCGTGTTCCACGCGTGCCTTAAAGAGCAGTCAGTGGTTTTGACGGGGCCCGGTAGGCCCATTGCCTGCCGGGGTTGCGAGAATGTTCTAACGAGATACCGCAGCCCCGGAACGCAAGGGCAACTGAAGGAGCACGGTGGGTTTTTAGTCAGTAGAAGTCTGACACTCCCTTCCGCTCCACCCACAGCGGGGGGGCCATTCGATGATTTTCCCACCCAGAAAAAAAAACTGTCACATTGAGTCTCTGTCGGTTAATTTCAATCTGTGTACTAGCTTCTATCGGCATACATGGGCACTTACAAAACGTAGAATACAATATTTGTTTGAGTTTGAATTCTATTAACGCCATGGAGAGCCATCATCTACTTCACAGAATAGATAAAAGAGGTTAGAAAGGAAATATTTCCTGATTTGTATGAGAACGCGTGTCTCCGCTTGTCTCCCACTCTTTAGCTCCACTACAAGCAAGAGGCCCGTTACGTATGCGAATTACGCACACAAATAAATTACACACATTTAAATCGAGAGCTTGCTACTGATTGTAACTCACTGTCGATAAACATGCGCCGTGCATCACGGCCAATCAGGACAAAGGACAAAACGTCAATGGTTGAAGTGTGGCGCATGCAGTACATTGTAAGTGGACTTGGTCATTGCGTTGATTAAGCGAGTACACATCGGGCAATGTATATTTTTTGTAACTTGTTGCAATAATGTTGTTAATGTTCGGAATTTCATAGTGATCAGAATATTTTTATGTTTTTTTACAAATAAAATGTATTTAAATGTTATTTTCGACTTACCGATGGAAAGAAATACCTCCTCGCTCTATACTTGCGGTCTGACTTTTTGTTTTAGAGGTTATAATTGCACAACACGGCATTTTAAAGCAGAGCTCTGTTTTCCGAAGTAATCCGAAGCGCACTAAACGCGGTGAATGAATTAATCGGTCGCGCTATGATTGTCGTATCATAAATGTGGCGCCACGCCACACATTACCATTCCAACCTTATTCATCTATTCCGTGATCTGCTAAGCCTTTTCCCAACTATGTAGGGATCGGCTTATAGTCTAACTAGATATAGCTGAGTACTAGTGTTTAACATGGAGCAAATGCCTATCTGAACTCCACAACCTAGGAGCTTGGTAACGGGCATGCGGACAGCGAGTAAAGGGCAACTCGCTGTTCGACCATGGACCATGCCCGGGTCGACGGCGCGTTGTGTTCCACACGCGCCTCAAAGAGCGTCAGCAACATGACGAGGCCCCCCCTGCAGAGGGCCGAAGCCTGCCGGGGTCGTGGGACTTATCCCATTACCGTGACCCCAGTAGGTAAAGGGTTATTGAAGGAACACCGTGGATTTTAGTCAGTAAAAGTCTGACAGTCCCTCCCACCCTGCCCGGGGTGGGAGTACTTACTTAATAATTTTACCAAGTAAAATAAAAAGAAAGGAGCTTGGTAACACTATACCCCCTAAGACCAGTGTCAAATTTTCTAGATTATATCCTTAACGACTGTCTAAAGGTGTGTCCAAACATTGAGCAGCAAGAGCGTGGCAGCAACACGAGGCATTTCTAGGACACGCGTCTGCCGCGCTCTAGTTAGGACAAAGCCGACTAATGTTTGCGCGGCAGTCGTCTATACACGGGGCGGCGCGGCAGCCGCGCTCGATTGCCGCTCGATGTTTGGACACACAAGCTTGCTAGTAATGTTAATTCTAGCCATACTGCTAGTTCTTATTTTTTGGCTTAAAGTGGATAATTTAAGATTGTCGCTCATCCATAAACCAACCTTCGCTAACGTTGCTTAACCTGAAGATCCCAGAACAACGCGGCTGTTATTATTTAGCCACGAGGTCCTCATTGAAAAAACAACTGCTAAAAACGACTAATACTACATATTTCAGTTATTATAATCATCTTCTTGGAATTAACGGATTATAATTTATCGATACCGAATAACCCAATTCCGTTATCAGTAGTTTATTATTGGGTATTGCATATAGCAAGAATGTCCTTTTGTATTATTACGAACTAGCTTCCGCCCGCGACTTCGTCCCCGTGGAAAAAAAAATCCCCCAATTTTGAAACATTCTTCATTACTGCTCCGCTCCTATTGGTGTTAGCGTGATGATATATAGCCTATAGCCTTCCTCGATAAATGGGCTATCTAAAACTGAAAGAATTTTTCAAATCAGAACGGTAGTTCCTGAGATTAGCGCGTTCAAGCAAACAAACAAACAAACAAACTCTTCAGCTTTATAATATTAGTATAGATGAGCCCGCTCTCGACCTCGATCGCACCTGATGGTAAGATGAGGTCTACGATCGGACGAGCGAGCCTAGAAAATGCCTATTAACTCTTGCTTTAAAGGCTGACGGGTCATATGTGGCAGGGAACACAGAAGCCGGCAGAGAGTTCCACACCTTGGCTGTGCGCACAATAAATGTTGAAGAGAAGCGCTTAGTACGACAAGATGGTATATTGACCAAGTGTGAATGGTATTCTGCAGTACGTCTGGTATACCGGTAGTAGTTAAATCCTTTTTGTTCTACTCATACATTTCTTTCGCCCTGTGGCGGGCGAAGGGATCTGTCAGAGTTTCGCCGGGGGCTCCAGCAACAGTGTCTCTGGCCTTACTTTTCCGCAGGAGGGACTGGCTTGCTGGAATATCTTAGGAACATAAAAAGGAATATTTACCATGTGTATACACTGTTTCATCCGTGATCACGCTTGATGGCGATAGCGCTTGCAACAGTGCCGAAACATCGGAAACTCAAAACATAATACATAATTGTAAATATTCCGTTTTAAGTTCTAAGACACTGTTAGTGACCATTTTAGCTTAAAAAAATATAAATTAGGCATATCTTAACCGCAATATGTTATAGTTTTTAAGTAAGATTAGTAGATACGCTAATTCGCCATTTAACTAATTAATATTGAAGCTAATAAAATAAAAATTGGCCAGGTGGGAGTCAGACTCGCCCATGAAGGGTTCCGTAGTAACTATAATAATATAATATAATATGTATACATATACAACGTGTAACGAAGCCCCATATCTATCCAAAAGGACTGAAGACAACATCTGGTATGTTCATCTATAGATACTACACACGCATAGGTTTCATGAAAAAATAAATTTTCAGTTTTAGTTCTATGTATGGGGGGATATGTATGGGAAAAAATTAAAAATATTTCTAATAAAGGGGGGCTCTCCTTTATTAGAAATATTTTTAATTTTTTTTCTTAAAATCTGAAAGCGGTTTACAGAATACATCTACCTACCAAGTTTCACATGTATAGTCCGAATACTTTCGGAATAAAATGGCTGTGACATACGGACGGACGGACAGACAGACAGACAGACAGACGGACAGACATGACGAAACTATAAGGGTTCCATTTTCTGCCATTCGGCGACGGAACCCTAAAAAGCTCGAGGCTAAATTACAGCCATATTCAAGGTAAACGGGTTACGGGTAATCAGAAGTCAGAAAATCTGACATCAATCTTGCCAAGCGGTATCGTGTTACCCAGTTACTGGGTTGTAGAGGTCAGATAGGCAGACGATCCGTGTAAAACACTAGTAACCGACCTAGACATACTTGGAAAGAGGCTAAGCAGATAATCATGAAAATGGTAGGTTTACTACAACCTTTCAAACTCTAATTATATATATATATATATTTTTAATATTTGATAGGCTTGCGTTTGACTATAATCTCACCTGATCTTAAGCGATGATGTGGTCGAAGATGAAGCACGCTTGCCTAGAAGTAACCTATTGAATGAAACGAATCGTCTCTAATGCAATTCGGCACGCATATACAAGATATCTCAGTGAGCAAGGGTAGCTCACCGTCAGGTAAGGAATCAGGCCCGGGTCGGCGGCGCGTCGTGTTCCACGCGCGCCTCATGGAGCTGTCAGCATTAGTGACGGGGCCTCATAAGGCCATTGCCCGCCGGGGTTGCGGAAATGTACTAAAAAGATACCGCGGCACAGGAACTTACGGGCAGCTGAAGGGACAGGGTGGTATTTTAGTCAGTAAAAGTCTGACACTCCCTTTCGCTGAACCCAGAGCGGGAGAAGTTATTCGATGATTTTCTCACCCAGAAAAAAAAAAGCTCAAAATTTCTATTTAATTACTTTTTAGAAGAACTGTTGTGAGGAAAAGAGAGAAAAATGTAAGTTTTTCATAGAAAGTTTAAATGCATCTAACTACTATATATACAAATCTACCTATTTGGTAGCAGGCTAGCTATAAACAAATCTAGTTCATCCAGATAATTTCGTTTGTGGAGGCCAGGCTGTGCTAATGACTAATCTGCTGGCAATCACAGATAACTTTAAATAAGTCAGAGACTGCAATTTAGAGGGAACCGTCAAATTTTTTTTTAATTGTTCTCGGTAGAAGATCTGTTAAAACTGGCACTTGGGCTTTTGAGAAAAATATCATAGAATGTTGAATTTATACCTCATTAAAAAGGTGTATTCCCGTTGTCCCCGTAGTCCATGTCCCCGTTAAAGGGGACAAAGGGAATTTAATAAAATAATTAAAATTACTTCCCGTTGTCCCCGTTGCCCATATGTACATAACGGGGACAACGGGAAGTAATTTTACAGTAAAGATTTCACGTATCGTTGTCCCCTTTAAATTTTTATTTATTTACTAAATACCTTATTTATTTTGATGTAGTTTTAAATGAAAGGGTGGAATGAAATACAAAGTATTTAAATGTTATACTTACAAAAACATACCACATTAATATACCTATTTAACTATAACGGCACAGAATTAACATAGTATAAAAACAATTTAGATAATAAAAACAAAAATAGGATTGAACTTAAAGCTTAAACAACAGAAAAAAAAAAACAATTAAAATAAAATTGACTACAAACAGTACTTTAATGTTATACTTATTAATAATATCACATTTATTTAGATTACAGAATTGGTAATAATCAGAATTTATATATTATCATTTATTGTATTATTATTTTCAATACATTCGTAATTTATAAACACTTGTGTCGCAATCACATGTTTAGCTATTATTTAGATATTATGTGTTTTTTTAATTTTATATGTAGTCCTTAGTTCTATTTAATTTGTATAGGTACAATATTTTATTAATTTATTTTATTTTTATTTAAAATAGGTTCGCGTTTGACCACCATCTCACCTGATGGTAAGTGATGATGTGGTCGAAGATGGAGCACGCTTACCTAAAAGTAACCTATTCACTCTTGACTTAAAGACTCCTAGGTTATAGCTATCGGGAAACACAGACTCCGGCAGGGAATTCCACTCCTTAGCCGTACGCACAATGAAGGTATTCCCAAAACGTTTGGTGCGTATGGGTGGGATGTCCACCATGTAACGATGGCGCTTCGCCGTTTGTCTCGTAGTCCGATGATGGAACGGGCTTGGTGGAATTAGATTGTGTAATTCCATCGCACACTCCCCGAAATGTAACCGATAGAAAACCGATAGACTTGCAACTCGTCGTCGATGTTCAAGGCTCTGAAGCTTTGACTCGACCAGTGCATCGTTGCCAATGAGTCTCTTGGCCCGCTTCTCGATATTCTCTCTATTAAGGCACTCTCACTTCTAATCTTAACTCAACGGGGACAACAGGCATAATTTGAAAAGCATATATTACAAGAAATTAACGGGGACAGCGTACGGGGACAACAGGAAGTAATTTTAATTATTTTATTAAATTTCCTTTGTCCCCTTTGACGGGGACAACGGGAATACACCATTAAAAAAATCCGGTGTTTTGACCATGGATGTAACTCTGTGACCTCTTGTTTGATTACCTAGTCTTGTACCCCCTCTTTGCAACGCCTGTAAGGGAATGACAAAAATACATTGAAAACTAAATAGTAATTTATTTAGTATCAGTATTCAATCAATCGCTATTTAAGTCCAGGAGGGCCGTCCATACTTCATTAGAATATATTATTAAATATTATATATTGAATATATTAATAAATATTTTATTAAAAATAAATATGAAAGTGTCAACAGATTTTGATGAAATTCGACATACAGACAATTGAAGACCCGGGTTCAAACATAGGTTCATTCTTATCTCGAAACAATTAATAGAAACTATAGGACGCGCGATAGACTTTGCGCTATAAACCGAATTCCATTCGGGCAAAACCGCGAGGAAAGGTTAGTGAGTCTATACTAACGCCGCCGCGCCAGTTGAAATGAAATGAAATATATATTTCTTAATTTTTTAAAGATTACTGGCATTGTGGGTAGAATTCACATTACCAGCATTCTTGTTTATTTCCCTCCAATTAAATTAAATATTTTTTAAAGAATGGAAATGATGAGGAAAATCGATTCGAACAAGAACAAGCAGACTAAATATTTTACAATAATTTTAATTGCTATATTTATACTATGAACTCTGCATGAAAAATATGAATAAAATACTTAGTTTAGAAACCCGTTTTTAGTCAACAACATTGAGAAAAATTCAAGGAAACAACACATCAATATTCTTTAATAGTTTTGCTTTTAATTCTTATGTTATTCAGATCGTGGTTTTTCCATACTATTAATTCTATAATTTTCCAATATGTTGTGATTTTTTTTAAAGTCTTTATTAAATTAATTTGGGGTTTTATCCCAATGGATACGCCAACCCCATCATGCCGTACACATGCTTCGACAAAACAATGTTTTTTTCTTAAATAAATTTAAAGGAGAATCCTAATCAATAAAGTTCATCAACTCGCTAAATCTTTTTGCTACATCTGACTTTGATTAAGCAAAAATTGATTGAATTAAACCTACCTGTAATCTGGGAGCATGGCAGTGCCCCGCCAAGTCGAGCAAAAAAGCGGCACGGCCGTACCATTCTTTTCTCGAAGCAATTCAGGCCATTTTCGGCCCCCTATAACTTCTTTTTGGATAAAACTAGAAGCCTGAATTTTTAGTAACCAAATAGGCATTGTATAAACACGGTATATTTCAAATTTCATTAAATTTGAACCAGTAGTTTAAGAATTATAACGAGTCAAATTTCTTAATTTTGTCACTCACTGACTGACCGATCATCAAAAGTCTATGGCACTTCTAGCAGACATAGAAGCTTCAAATTTAGAATTCAATTAGTGTTTAGTATATTAATCAAGGAAAAATTATAATATTTTTCAATTTCGGTCCAGTTTTCTAGATACATCAACTGCATAAATAACTTTGTAATCCCATATAAATATATAGGATTACAAAGTTACATTTGCAGTTAATTAATCAGTGTACCTGTATAATATAATGAAATAATAGATGTAGATGGGTACTTTTATTTTTCTTGGTGAAAAATATCATCGAATGACTTCTTCCGCTCGGGTGTGTCAGAATTCTACTGACTAAAAACCCACCCTGTTCCTTCGGAAGCCCTAAAGTTCCGGGGCCGCGGTATCTCGATGGAACTTTCCCGCAAACCCCGACAGGCAATGGCCCTATGAGGCTCCGTCACTGGTATTGACAGCTTTTTGAGGCGCGCATGGAACACGACGCGCCGCCGACCCGGGCCTGGTCCTTGCCGGACTGTGAGCGACCCCTACTCGCCATCCGCAGGCCCGCGCCTACGGGGGCCCGAAATCGACTCGCGATCCACGACGCCCGGGGCGTCTCCCCCGGCGGCTGGGGCGCGAGGAAGAGAGTTGCCTCTCCCTCGCACGTTTGGCCTCCTCCTTCGCTAGCATGACTGCTTCGCAGCAGGAAGTGACTGCATCCCATTCCCTCTCGCTTCGCACCATGATCTAAACCAGAGCAGGGCACGAGAAGTCGCCGCCGCCGATCGCCTCTACGAGGATACGACGGTGCTCTACCCATGCAGGGCACACCTCGACCATATGCTCCACCGTATCTTGCAGTGTAGATAGGTACCTAGATATAATAATTATGCTCAAAGGTAACTTGTTAAATGGTCAACGGAATAAAAAAGCAAGAAGTATTAAGAGTATTGGGGAGTATTAAGTAGAGTAAATTGCCCGAAATTGCATAATTACTTACTTATGGATTAACTTTAACCGAGACGTTTGACGAGTGCGGCATTAATTATTACTAACTAATGCAAAAGACGTACGTGCGTATTCATATGTGCGTATCAAAGCCTCCGAAAAAAACCCATAGAGAAAAAACCCTTTGAAAAAAATTTTAGCTGAAGTTCAAGAAGTAGTACTGGAAAATAAAAAAAGGAAGGCTACCTACAAAAATAAGAAAGCTCATAAGACAGAGAGAGGGCTTTAAGAAAATTCGTTGTTGGTAAACATACCAGACCTTTTCAAAACCTTTTGACATTGCAAATACATTTAATAATTCTATTTAATTTAATTGTTCTAGCAAACGACATGATTTCGACCATAAAATCACTTAAAAATACAAGTACTGTAGGATTTGACGATATGTCAACAAAGGTGATAAAATTTGTGAATGGACTTATAGCACCCGTATTAGCGTATATCATGAACCTTAGCATTGTTGACGGAGTTTATCCTGAAGACTTGAAGAAAGTTATTATTAAACCACTACATAAAAAAGATAACAAAACTGATGTGCAGAACTGTAGGCCAATAGCTAAAATTTCTGTATTTTTCAAGATCTTCGAAAAAATTATTTATAAGTCTCTGTATTGTTATCTCAATAAATTTGACTTATTATGCAAGGAACAATATGGGTTTTGTGGTTTAGGAAGAATACCATGACCAACATGGCAATTTTTGATTTTTTACGTAGTACTATGTTGGTAGTAGACCAAAAAGCTCCTGTTTGTGCTATCTACACAGACATGACCAAAGCCTTCGATTACGTAATGCACGACATCTTGTTGGACAAGCTGCGTAACTACGGTATCAGAGGTAACATTTTAAAACTACTCGAATCCTATCTCTCCAACAGAATGCAATGTACAGAGATTACAAGAATATGAGAAAAGACAAAATTTGAAAAGAGTTTTTGTCTCATCCGAGATTAATAAAGTTTGGTGTCCCACAGGGTAGCGTCCTTGGGTCACCTCTTTTCTTGATCTATATAAATGATCTGCCAAAGGTAACTCAACATCAAATGGTGATGTTTGCAGACGACAGTACTGCCATAGTGAAATGTATTGATCGCAATATTTATCAAGATGACATAAATAATACACTATCGGACATAATTAACTGGCTTGATAAAAATAATTTAGTTATTAATTTAAAGAAAACCAAAATAATGCACTTTCACCAAAGAACTGAAGTACTAAAAGTAAATATTAGACATAGTAACTGGGACATTAAAGAAGTTAAAGTAGCAAAATTCTTAGGTTTACTCCTTGATAATCAGCTTAACTGGAAGGCCCACATAGAGGACCTAAGTAAGAAAATAAATAAATCAGCATACGCACTTTTCCAAATTGCAAGAAAAGTTAATATGAATGCGCTACTAGTTGCATATTACGGCCTAGTAGCCGCAATTTTGCGATATGGTATTGTTTTTTGGGGCAATTCTACTGATAAAGATATCGTTTTTAAGGCACAAAAAAGATGCATCAAATCGATGAGTGGTCTGAAAATTGATGATAGCTGTGTACCAATTTTTAAATCGCTGAAAATACTAACCTTACCCTCATTATATATTTTTGAAATTAGTGTTTTCGTCAAAACAAACATGAGGTTCTTGGAAAAAGTGTCAACTTTACGAGATATAGCGATTCGTAGCCAATACGCAAACTCTTTGAGTAATCAGCGTTGTAAGACAGCCTTAGTGAGAAAGAGCGTCTTAGGCATGGCACCGCGCATTTACAATAAATTACAAGATAATATAAAAAAATTGAATGCTACACAATTCAAAACAAAATTAAAGCTGTTGTTAATTGAAAAATATGTTATTATACGATTGATGAAGTTTTGAATGATAAACTAATGTAGACTTATGAATATTGACATATTATACCTATCAAATAATTTGTATTTACCTCTTTATTGTTTATATCACATGCAACCATATATTTGTACGCCTCTTGGCATAACATAGCGACCTATCTTTAATTTAAGAACTGTATTCACTACCTATGTTACACAAATAAAATTGATTTGATTTGATTTGAAGTAGAAGGTACCGGAAAGGAAAAAAGTAGGACTTTCTACAAAAAGTAATGAGATCCCATAAAAAACAATACTTGTCAAAAAACCAAGTCTCGCAACTCAGTTGTTCTACCGTAAAAAGTTGTGAGATCCATGTAATACCAAGTCGGTTATTAATTTATTCAGTTCCTACTTAAGGGACCTTCTGTCTTAAGTTGTTACGTAATTATCTAACCTAACGACATCTTATAGTGACCATATCAATATTAAAAATCTTTAACGTTTTAAATACAATAGATTGACTTGGCAATCGCAATAAACAATTTAATTTATATATGTATTACTTGTGAGATATATTGTGTTTTCATGCGATGGCCGAGTCAATCTATTCACTTAAAACGCTAAAGATTTTTAATATTGATATGGTCACTATAAGATGTCGTTAGGTTAGATAAATACGTAACAATTTAAGACAGAAGGTCCCTTAAGTAGGGACTGAATAAATTAATAACCGACTTGGTATTACATGGATCTCACAACTTTTTGCGGTAGAACAACTGAGTTGCGAGACTTGGTTTTTTGACAAGTATTGTTTTTATGGGATATATTTAAACTAAACTCATTGATTAGCGTTCTCCTTTCCTCTTGGTTCTTGACACACTCCACAAATGACTTACATCCTCTATTTCACTGCATGCGTTGCAGTTGGGAGAACTTACTTTCTTCATGAATGTTGTGATACTTATTAATATCTATTCTTATCTAAACTATGATAATCCATATCATCATCATCCCCATCTTCTTACCCTTTATAGTTGCTTGTGTGTTTTCTTCTTTCATTCTCCCCTGTTACACGTCTCATCATAATTTTTTCCTTTTAAGGGTTCCGTAGCTGAAGGCAAAAATGGTACCCTTAGGTATAGTTTCATCATGTCTGTCTGTCCGTCCGTATTTCACTGCCATTTTATTCCGTAACTATTAAGACTACACATGTGAAACTTGGTAAGTAGATGTATTCTGTAAATTGCTTTTTTAATTTAAGACAAAAATAAAAATAAATATTAAATTAAGGGGGGCTCCCCATACATGGAACTGAAAATAAAAATAGTTTTGTTCATCAAACTTATACGTATGTGATGTTTTTTTTTTTTATTACTGATGGGCCCACTCTTGACCTCGATCTCGCCTGATGGTAAGCGATAGATGAGGTCTACGATGGGACGAGCGAGCCCAGAAGATGCCTATTCACTCGTGCTTTAAAGGCTGAAAGGTCATAAGTGGCAGGGAACACAGAAGCCGGCAGAGAATTCCACAGCTTGGCTGTGCGCACAATAAATGTGGAGAAGAAGCGCTTGGTACGACAAGACGGTATATCAACCAAGTGTAGGTGGTACCCAGTCGTGCGTCTGGTAGACCGGTAGTGAAAGGGAGATGGAGGAATCAGGTCATGGAGCTCCTGCGCACACTCCCCAAAGTACAATCTGTAGAAAACCGACAAACAGACTCGCCCATGAAGGGTTCCGAAGTAACTATAATAATATAATATAATATGTTTACATATTAAAAAACAACCCTACAAATTTCTTAAAACTAGCTTATTTAAATTTTTAACAACTACGCTCAATAACTTTGTTTTTCATAGTGTTTGTATGAATTGCAAAGTTATATTTGCGGTTTTAGAAAATATTCTGTATTTAAAAAATTGCTGACCCGATCTCGTTCAAACTAATTTTGTGAAAGTTTACATTAATATCTACAGCATATATTTTTTTGAAATTTTTCACTCCATTATTATAGAAGTTAGAGGGGGCGGGACACATTTTACCACTTTGAATGCGTATAACCTTTAAACGATTAACTTTATGAAAAAGTAGTTTTAGAAATATTAATTTCATTTTTAAATACCTGTCTATAGATACCACATACGCATAGGTTTCATGAAGAAAACATTTTCAGTTTCAGTTCTATGTATGGGGAGCCCCCCTTTATTTTAAATATTTTTTTTTTCATAAATACGGAAAGCGGTTTACAGAATACATCTACCTACCATGTAATAATATAAATAATAGTTTCGGAATAAAATGGCTGTGACATACGGACGGACATACAGACAGACAGACAGACAGGCAGACGGACAGACATGACGAAACTATAAGGATTCCATTTTTTGCCATTCGGCTACGGAACCCTAAAAAGGTTAAACATTGTTATGCTGTGGTAAACATATATGTGCTTATTCATCATTTAAAAAGTCTTAATTTACTCAGTCATATACAGGGATAATTGTAAAACACCAAAAACCTCTCAGGACTATGTTACTAACATCATAATCAACAACTTTTGTTCTATGACTCTTAAGAATTCCTCATATTTTAGTTCACCAGATTTTCATACAAAAATAAAAATATTTAAATTAAACGCCCTAAACGCATCTAGCGTCAATGCAAAGCAAAAGAAAGCGATAGTATAAATTGCTTTCTTTTGCTTCGCATAGAGTTCGTAACATTTAGGGCGTTTAATTTAAATATTTTTATTTTTGTATGAAAATCTGGTGAACTAAAATATGACGAATTCTTAAAAGTCATAGAACAAAAGTTGTTGATTATGATGTTAGTAACATAGTCCTGAGAGGTTTTCAGTGTTTTACATTTAACCCTGTATAAAAATTGCATCTACCTAGCAGACTACATTTTTGGGCTTAATTAGGAACTCTCGTTATACAATAATCAAAAAAGATTATTCTACCTGTAACAAACTTAAGTCTATATTCAATAATCTAGTAAACAATTACATTCTTTTACAATAAATAGTAACGTAATATTTAATAACAGAAATATATAATATTTTAAGGGGTACCACAACTTAAAAGCGTAAAATAAAAAACCTTTTTCCAAAAAAAAAAATACAACCGACCACAATGTTGAAAAAAAAACACAAAAAAGTACAAAATAACTTTAATTTTGGTAGTCGGTGTTAAATAACGAAGAGATAAAACTATTATAGAAACACCGACTTCCGAAATTAAAGTTATTTTATACTTTTTTAGTGTTTTCTTTAACATTGAAGTCGGTTGTATTTTTTTATAATAAGTTTTCAAAAACAAAACCTTATTTCGGCGAAGTAAGAAAATACTAAGTTTCTATATACTCGTATCTAAATCTAAACCAGTTAAAATGCAATGGTGACAAATAAACTCGTCAGCCGCAACTTTTGAATATGGTAACCCTTTTTTAGTCGTACATTGAAGATGAAACCATTTTGGGCACCGATCACACCCAACGTTTTTTAAGTTGTCATCTTCGACATCGCTAACTAGTACGTCCTTACTAGGGCTTTCAGTCTCGATGCATTACTGAGTCCCGGGAAAAAAAATACGAGACTAGGTGTGGTCCCGAAATTCCCGGGAAAAACTAGACTTTCGAGACTATTTCAAAACTAGGTTTCTTATTTATAAGCTATGCAATTAGAGAGTCAAGTCAAGATATTTTAATCAAGTAGTTACTTTCATAAACAAACGCAAAATAATAAAAAAATATATGTTAGTTTTTTTTTTCATTTTTGTTGTGGCCACGTAAAAAACAAAGGGCATTTAACCCTAATTTTGTTACAAAAGTAACCCGCATTAGAAAAAGCTCTTTCTGCTTGTACGCTAGAGGGATACTACTTAGTACCACTTCGCGCTTTGACAATGAAAGGGGATAGAACCTATCTGGCGTATCGTCGTCACCATTTTGTTTTTTTTAATCGGTGCATGATGAAAGTGTGGTATGCATGGCTAGAGGAACAAAAAATGTCCAGTAACATGGTACCCCAAAGTGTCACGTAAACGTTTGAAGGTAAACATTGACATCAGACTCATTACGCGTCCATACGCTTATTATTATTTAGCTTCTTAGTCTAGCAGTAGGACAAAACCGCTACTATAATTAATTATTTGCCTACTAAATCGCATCACATCGCAATAAAATGCATGTCGAAGAATTCCACACGCGCGTGTTGGCTGTCTTTCATCCCACCGTATTATAAAACGAACAATAAGTGTTTTGATACATGTCTTTCTTTGATGCATGGATTAGGCTCGGCATCAAGAACCCCTATCCGACCTCCTGTTGAATTTATAGATTATGTAGTATAGTAGTATTTATGATACGTGTTAGATATATTATAAATCTTTTAAAATGTCACATCTTAGTATTAATATTCACTTATATTTGATGTCACACTTACAGTTATAAATAAATGTTAACGTAAATAACATACCTTTTGCCTTTTGTTTAACTACTGCTTAAAAACGTTTTCAAGCTGAGTAACATGTTCCATGATCCGCCACGCGATAGTGACATGTCGACTGCGTTTCATTGCGGTGCGATTTAGTGGATAAATAATTATTTCTAATAGTATTCTCGTGCTCCTAGTAGCGTGTAATGTACAGACGCCAGCACATGAAGCTACCCGAAACTGTAAAATTTTCCCAATCAACCTTGAACCTAGTTCCTTTAATAATAAAGTTGAAAATCTATTAAAGAAATTTGACAGATTGTTGTAGCTTGATGTGCTGGCGTCTGTACCTACTCTCTTTCAATAAACATTAGTAATCATAATCAACCTGGGAACGATTATTTAGATACAATCTGATGCTTATAAACACGTAATAAGTCTATTTTTTTTATTCTTATTTTTTAATTATTGTTTACAAGGTATTTTTATAATTTACAACAATGTCCCACAAAACTGAACAGACAGTTTTGTCGTTGTAGTCATATGTCGATGTTTACCTTCAAATATCTCGGTAATGTGACATTTTGGGGTAGCATGTTACTGATATTTTTTGCTACATACATGCCACTTTCAGTATGCGCCACGATTTCTAAAAAAAAAACTAAATGGCGGTGGGTCGAAATGCCAGTATTCATACAAAAAAGTTGGAACCCCTTTTAATTTAATCAGAATAGTTTCATAATTCAATCTTTATTGCAATCATAGTTATGTGTTAACAAGATCTTAATATAAGTTGTAGCTCATATGGACCCTTTTGGGCACAGCAATTTACATTTATAATATGTAGACAAAATCTGTGTTATTTGTCAATAAGGTTATTCAGCCTTCACAGATAATACTAAGCTTTACTCTATGCTAGACCGTGCTGCCATTGCCATTTCCATAATAACAATAATAAAAATTGAGTGTTGGTTTAATAAATTATTTAATACAGTTTTTATGTTACTGAAGTCTCAAAAGTCTCGTTATTCCCGTGACCGAAGATGTTAGTCTCGAGTCTCGAAAATACTAAAAAATCATCGAGACTCTCGAAATTTTCGAGACTGAGATTCCCGGGATGAAAGCCCTATTCCTTACACCCAGCGCAATTAATATGTTTTTTTTATTTCTTTAGTCTTCCTAGTTTTCTTCTGTGTAGCTTGTCTTGTCTTTTGAATGGACAACTTTGCTATCGCTCTGGCTTCCTTTTTAGCCGCCATACTTTTTTCCGGTCCTGGACTTTTTGAATTTTCGCATTTTTAATATTTTCTTTAGTTTATAATATTTTCTCCATTTTGGAGAAGATAAAGCAAGCGGCATGATTTCTCCGCCAGCTCGAGATGAAAATAAATGTTTTGTATAAGACGGAGATACGGTATGCTTTGAGCTAGAGCCCGGCATTTTGGACGCAGTTGGTGTTAACCTGCTGTTAAGAGGGCTAGTGTTTGCTGAATTATTTCTTAATGATAATGGGGTTCGATCAACTTGCGGCAAGGATAATATTGTAGTATCAAAAGTAATATTATTCGGGACCTCCTCTTCTACAACGAAACTTTCCGGCAATGAAAATAACGACTGTGAATCGCAATCCATTTTCTCAATTGTTTCGGATTCAACGTCAATGGCGTCAAAACCCACGTCTGCCTTCTAGAGAAGCAAAGATTTTGATGTCGGTAATATTTTTTTTTGTGATTCAAAGTCAAGTGACTTTGTATTATCTATAATATCACCATGTACTAAAGCAGTAACAATAACTTCCCGTAAACCAGGAGACTCAGATCTCTCGGGCTCGGGAGTATCGTTGAAATAATTTGAAGAAGGTAAAATCTCTTCGTTAAGATTTTCTGCGATATGATTTTCAGGTGCTGCTGGTATAACAATAAGTGGTATATCGGTTTCCTGGCGGTCTATGTTTTCATCGGTGTCCTGAGGTATGGCGAAGGCGTTGGTTTCTTGTTCTGGGTAATTAATCACTAATACCTCTGTAGGGGTGCGACCTAAGTGGTACCTTGTGGGATTCGCTATGCTACTAAGTTAAACACACTGATAACCTTCAAGGGTTTATTGCTAAGTATAATTTAACAAAGTAATGAAAGAGCTAAAATTATAGCTAAACGATGGAAATGAGTGCACACGGTTGCTGTACGAAATACACTAAGCTTGCGGCGCACTTAGTGCGACCGCATTATATCGCTTGCTCAGCAAACGTGGTCGATTCCAAAATATTACATCGAACAACCACTTCACTACGTTCTGATGATGTTACATTGTTTTGATATTTATTAAGCTGAGACGATTGGACAGCTTGCTTTTCGGTCGCTGTACTACTTAACTCATTTAAAGCATCTTTTAATTTTTCAACGTCAAAAACTATTCCCTTTTCTTTCAGTTCGTTACAAAAATACGTTAAAACTGCTACAGTGGTTTCAATGTCTTGATTCGAGGGACTCATTGGTATTTCATTTATTTTTTCCATATTTTCCAAAGTATTGTTCACTGCATGTGGATTAAAGGGGTAAAGACCGCACCTTTCAAACCCATTTTTTATTGTTAGTGACATATCTTTGTCTAAGATCTTCTGCAACAATGGACAAAACGTTACTTTGCTCAAGGGTTTTCCCTGCTCATCCTGCCAGGCTTTAATAGTTTTTCGCCATTCTGACTTAAAAGGCCGAAACACACTTACATCAGCGGGCTGGACGAAGTGCGTAGTAGTATTTGGTGGTAAAGCGTACAGAATTATTTGATTTGCATTACAAAATTCGCTTAACTGATAAGTGAGATGGGATTTATGGCCGTCAACAAATAAAACAACGGGTTTTTTTACTTTTTTTTCTTCGAGCCATACGTTAACACCGTTAGCAATATATTCGTAAAAAAGATCTCCTCTCATCCAGCCACTTTCCGATATTCCCAAGATAATCGTCGGCGGCACACTAAGTGCAACGTTTTTTGGTGGTTTTTTAACATATGGAAAAACTACCATCGGGGCTACAAGTTCGCCAGCAGCTGTGATGACTATCATAATAGTAATAGTTTCCTTTTCACTGCCTCGTTTCACTTCGTAGATGTTTTTCCAGCCTTTTGGTCTTATAACCTTGCCTGTTTTTGGACATATTTGAAAACTAGTCTCATCACCATTCAGAATGCGGTTTGGATCTTCCAGAATGTCCAAGTTATTTGTCTCTGTCAGGAAACCTAAGAAGTCTGAAAACCATTTCCGTATGTATTCTTCGGTTACTATCGCTCTTGCAGTATTTAAGCTCTCCGGTGTTCGTTGACTGAGTTCTGGGTGCCTTTTCATAAACAATTCGTACCATTTTTGACCCGGAGTGTCATTATTAAAAGGATTTTGTCTGTTTTCAGATTTCATGATTTTCTTGACACTATTTATCAAATCTGTTTTCTTTCGTGGAAAACCACACTTGGCAAGTTGTATCAGCCATTGAACTAATACTTCTTCTTCGGATGGGTTTAAAATCGAAGGACGTCCAGTTTTAAATACATCAACATCTATACGACCAGCTAATCTATCTTGTAACGTCGTTCGTGGGACGCCAAACAGTTTAGAGGCTGCACGAATGGGCATCCCATTACCTATTGCCTCAAGAGCTTTTTTTATTTTATTTCGATCGTAACCGCATAATTTTCTTAGCTTTGGCGAAGGCCTTCCATCTACCTGCTCTGACATTGTAGTACCTTAAATTAAAAGCATTAATTGAAAACAAACGTAGTATATAAAGGCAGCTTTTTGTCACATACAGGTTAATGAATCAATGAAAGTAAGTAAACTTCAAAAATTCACGACCAACCATATATATTTTTTAAGCTAATAAACAAGGGTTTCATAAATAGCAAGTTCTAAAGAGCAATTTATATTTATATTCCAAAGGATTTAGCCGGTTAAGCATATGAAAACTGCACTCGCGTCTGATGAAGGATTCTTACCTTATTTTTATAGTTTTTCATCTATAATAAAATAGCCATACACTTAATCTCACACCCCTAACCCCTATAGTAAAGGAATAATGGGGGTGACAGTGACAACCGGCGTCAGCGTAACATATTACGCTGACGCCGTCAGGGAGGTACCCTAACCCTTAACGAAAAATATTTAAAGTACGTAAATTAAAGTACGTAGTTTTATGAAATAATGTGTTATAATTAATTCAATCATACAAAAATATGAACATATACGGATAACGTTATTATACCAGGGCTTGGAACCTGTTGACTCGCTGGTGAACTTCTTATAACTTGACAAAACTCGCATGATAATGAACAGGTCACGTAACAAAGAACATGTAGTGACCTGTTCATTTTCATGCAAGTTTTGTCAAGTGTGTTTCTGTCTTAAGTTGTTATGTAATTATCTAACCTAATAACATCTTATAGTGGCCATATCAATATTAAAAATCTTTAACGTTTTATATAAATATATTGATTCGGCCATCGCATGAAAACACAATATATCTCACAAGTAATACCTACATACATATATAAATTATATTGTTTTTGCGAATGCCAAGTCAATTTATTTATTTAAAACGTTAAAGATTATTAATATTGATATGGTTACTATAAGATGTTGTTAAGTTAGATAATTAGGTAACAACTTAAGGCAGAAGGTCCCTTAAGTAGGGACTGAATAATCGAATAACCGACTTGGTATTACATGGATCTCACAACTTTTTACGGTAGAAGAACTGAGTTGCGAGACTTGGTTTTTTTGACAAGTATTGTTTTTATGGGATCTCATTTCTTTTTATAGATAGTCCTACTTTTTCCTTTGTGCGCCTGTGGTGCCTTCTACTTTTTGTTTACCAATAACAATTTTCTTAAAGCCCTCTCTCTGGCTTTTTTATTCCGTTGACAATTTTACAAGTTACCTTTGAACATAATTATATCTAGATACTGATCTACACATCTTATTCCATTATATTGTACATAATTATATACAGGTATACTGATTAATTAACTGTAAATGTAACTTTGTAATTCCATTTAAATACATGGGATTACAAAGTTATTTACGCAGTTGATGTATCTAGAAAACTGGACCGAAATTGAAAAATATTTTAGTTTTTCCTTGATTCATACACTAAACACTAATTGTATTCTAAATTTGAAGCTTCTATGTCTTCTAGAAGTGCCTTAGACTTTTGATGATCGGTCAGTCAGTGAGTGACAAAATTAAGGAACTTTGACTCGTTATAATTCTTAAACTACTGGTTCAAATTGAATGAAATTTGAAATATACCGTGTTTATACAATGCCTGCTTGGTAACTGAAAATTCAGGCTTCTAGTTTTATCCACAACGAAGTTATACGGGGTCGAAAATGGCCTGAATTGCTTCGAGAAAAGTATGGTACGGCCGTGCCGCTTTTTGCTCGACTTGGCGGGGGCACTGCCGTGCCCCCAGATGTGAGATAAACCAGTGAAAAGTTATAACGTATCATTACAAATGAAGATTTAAATAGATATCAACCTTATTGTAGAAATACTTTACATATTGGATCCGTGTTTTGTCATAAATGTAGACTGATAATATATAGAGTTGCGCAACCGACTACGTTCACTGACTGTGGTGGTAGTGTTGAAAATGACAGTTATGGCAGTGATTTGGATGATCCGGACTTTCAGATGTTTTGTCGCAATAATTCACGTCAAGAAGACTACGTAGAGTTTCAAATATAAGAGTTAAAACAACTCATATTTACTGTACTATATGTGAATCTAAACAAAAACTTACTATTGTGCCTTTAGATGCTCGCCTTCAGGCATTTATTAAACGGAGAATTTTTATTCCAAAAGGAAGCAGATGTTGCCCAAACCGTTTGATAAAAAAAAAACGATTCTTTGACAATGATTTACAGCTATTACGAGTTTATTCTAATCATACCTAGTTTCTTAGAAAAAGGCGAAGTCTCCCAGTTTTTTAATCTTTTAGCTAATAATGTTGGTCTAACACTACACAGTAGAGTTGGTGGATTTTGTGTTTCTGAAGAAGAAGTATTTACATACACAGGTCTTAAATGGCAAAGTATTATTCAATTAGCGGAAATGCTTACTAGCATGAGAGATAGTGATGAACGGTCAGTAATACAAGCATTGGTAGTGTTTTTAGTTAAATTCAGAACTAGTAATTCAAACGACATAATTCAGAAAATATTTGGATTGAAATATCCTCAACAAGTCTCAGATTATTTTCATCAGGTAATGGAAAGTTTGGAAATAATATTTTACCAGCTCATTTTGGAGTAAATGCGAAAACTAGACAAGATCTTTTTAATAATGAAGCAGCTTATCTCGCGAAACATCTACTCGGATTTGGAGAAACTTCTCTTGGATTAATTTTTGACGGAACTTACATTAGGCATGAAAAAAGTAGGAACAATGTTTACCAAAGAAAATCTTACAGTGGACAGAAGAAAACACCACTCTGTAAGCCCTTTATCATTTGTACAACAAATGGCTATGTAGTTGACATAGCAGGTCCCTACAATGGCACGATGAACGACGCATGTATAATGAAAAGTATATTAGAAGAACCTAACGGAATCAAAACGCTTCTACAACCAGGTGACATTTGCATTGTTGATCGCGGTTTCCATGACGTGGTCGATTTTTTAAAAGAGCAAGGTTACCATGTACATATGCCAGCTTTGAAGGGGAAAAGAGCACAATTAACAGTAGAAGAGGCAAATGCATCACGATTTGTAACTAAGGTACGTTGGCCTGTTGAAGCTGTACATGGCGCTATTGGTAAAAATACCATTTATTACATAATGTTCTGGAGCTTTTACCTCTGGCAAAATCATTGTGCAGAATAGCTGGATTTTTAAATAACACTTTTGGTAAAAGATTGAACTCTGATGTCGAACTTGTTGATACTATTATCGCTTTTATGCAACAATTGGTTAAAACGAGAACTAGAATCGGCGTAGAAAACTATTTACGAAATTATCTTCAGATAGTCTAATGGATTTTCCAGAACTGAGTGAAACTGAAATTAAAATATTATTTATATGTTATCTTGCTGAAATAATAACTTACAACGAATTAAACCTTGAATTTTTAAAGGATTGCGAAAATATTATAAAAGTAAGGGTACGATTAAGGCATATTAACAGCAAGACATATAATTGCTTTATCGAGTATGAGCCAAATTCGAAGACCTACAGAGGAATTCGAAGATATGTTTGTGATTGTGCAAATGGGAACAGAACAGTGGGCTGTTGGGCTCATGTAGCCACTGTTATTTACTACTTAGCACATGCTCGTTATAAATCAAAAATTGGCCAAGTGCGAGTCTGACTCGCCCATGAAGGGTTCCGTAGTAACTATAATAAATATAACATACTTAATATATTTGTTAGAAAAAAAAAACAAAAACCTTACAAATTTCTTAAAACTAGCTTATTTACAATTTTTACAACTACGCCAAATAACTTTGTTTTTCATAGTATTTGTATGAATTACAAAGTTATATTTGCGGTTTTTGAAAATATACTGTATTCAGTTCCAGTTCCATGTATGGGGAGCCCCCTTTATTTTAAATATTTTTTAAAATTTTCTCTTAAAATCGGAAAGCGGTTCATAGAATACATCTACCTACCAAGTTTTACATGTATAGTCCTAATAGTTTCGGAATAAAATGGCTGTGACATACGGACGGACGGACAGACAGACAGACGGACAGACATGTCGAAACTATAAGGGTTCCGTTTTTTGCCATTCGGCTACGGAACCCTAAAAATTATAAAACCAGCTGAAATATTGACCTCCATGTTTGATGCGACTGGTATAACGACTACTGTTGAAGAAAACAGTGACGATGATTGAATGTTCAGTATAATAACGTTATTCGTAATTATGTTCATATTTTTGTATGATTGAATTAATTATAATACATTATTTCATAAAACTACATACTTTAATCGATTTTTATTTTTTTAAGCTATGTTCCATCAATTCGACCCTTTTGTAACTTTGAAATGTAATAGCTAACTAACTAATAAATAAGATATATTTTTTGGTAGGTAGGTGTCACTTTAGGGGTTGGTATTAAAAACCACCCCCAAAAAATATAATAATTTAATTAGTTCATTGATAAAATATAATTAGTTTATTGATAGTCATATACGGTTTCAATTTCATGAAGATATTGAATAGGTACTGAGAAAAAAATATTTTTCGTTGAGGGTTGTCACCACATTATACCTTTACTATAGGGGTTAGGGGTGTGAGATTAAGTGGATGGCTATTTTAGATGAAAAACAATAAAAACAAGGTAAGAATCCTTCATCAGACCCGAGTGCAGTTTTCGTATGCTTAACCGGCTAGATCCTTTCTAAACCATAATTAGCTACCATAAATATGTTTTGAATATTGACAATACCTACATTTAAACTAATAATACATATTTAATTATGAGAAAATAAGTTTGATAAATAAATTAAAAATGACTAACTACCCACCCAATCAATGAAAAAATACAAAAGTAATCAGCCTGTATAGTGGCGTCCGGATTTGAGGCTGGTCGACATTACGATCTTTAATATTTCTAATGTCGGCCCCTATTTCGTGTACCTTATTTCTCGTGATTCAACGAATATCACCCCGGCCGGTATTTGGCAATTAAACCTAAAATAGATTTATTTGCTTTATAAGCTTTGCAAATTCTCTTGTTAAACCAATGGTATTGGTACAATTGGAATTATTTTATAAAACAGACTGCATTTACTTTATGGCGGCCACGGCCGAGAATTGGGTTTTAAGTCAAAACTGTCGCTCTATTAGCGGCCTCCTATTTTGCCCTAAAACAATACGCAAAATGTTGAAAAAACTATATCAAAATATAGTATAAATAACGTTTTAGTCATAATAAAGCTCAAAACAAAAAAAAAAAGAAATGTCTTACCGTAGTAATATCAATTCCCGAAGTGGGTATTCACATTAAGTATACTATTTTAAACGAGAACTTGACGCTTCAACGGCGCAGTCGCGACTAACGTTCAGTATGCGAAGAACGAGTGACGTAATCGAATAGTAACGGTTTGTACATAAATAGAGCAACAGGCGGCAATAGGCGGACCGCGGTCCGTTTACGGACCCCGAAAGCACGGTAATATTTTGTATACAATGATATTAAAAAGGAAAGATACGCTACGTTCATACTGAGCGGGGTTCAAATATTGTTCCGTTGTTATTACAAATGTACTTACTTATAGGTGTATAGTAATTTTCAATCACGACTGCGATAGATAATACGGAACGTATAATACAGAAAGGGATAGCTACATGTAGTGTGTTGCGCTTGAAGTACACTAGTGAATCATAGAGTATGCGTATTTGACAACAGAAGAGACATTGAATTCATTACACTGGTTGTGATGTATTTATTAAATAAAACAACAAACAAAATTGTTATCTGTTTATTCACAAATTAATTCTTAATACTAATAAAGGGCTAAATAAGTATTTTTTAACCGACTTCTAAAAAAGGAGGAGGTTCTCAATTCGGATGTTTGTATTTTTTTTTTTTTTTATGTTTGTCCACGCATAACTCCGTCGCTTGCCAACCGATTTGAAAAATTCTTTTTTTGTTGGAAAGGGTATACTTCCCAAATGGTCCCATGAAAATTTTATCTAAATCAGACGAGCCGTTTCTGAAAAATCAAAAAAAGTTGAAAAAAATAATTTACCTTGATGATCTTTTCGTTTACTCTGCATTGCGTTTTTTGTTCGCGCATAACTCCGTCATTTACGAATCGATTTGGAAAATTCACTGACCCACTAAACTAAAAAGCGCGAAAATAAAAACTTTTTTGCAAAAAATAAAACCGACTTCCATATCAAAACACTACAAAGCCAAAAATAATTTTAATTTCGGAAGGCGGTGTGAAAAAAAAGAAAATACAAAACCAATAACACCGACTACCGAAATTAAAATTATTTTTGGCTTTGTAGTGTTTTGATATGGAAGTCGGCTTTATTTTTTGCAAAAAAGTTTTTTTAAAGTTGAGTTTACAGTTGAGATTTTCTATTTTCAACCGACGAAAAAAAAATGGAGGAGGTTTTCAAGTCGACGCGTATATTGGTTTTATGTATGATCACGCTTTACTTTTTACAGAGTAGTCTGATTTTGACAATTCTTCTTTAATTGGAAAGGGTATACTTATATAACAGTAAAAAAAATGCAACCCTAAGGGTAGCAAAACAGGGGATGATTAATTGTTCACCCAATTATTGTAACGTATGACCACGCATAAATTTTTACAGAGTAGTCCGAATTTGATAATGCTTTTTTATTGGATAAGATATACCTCGAAATTGGTTTCTTATAAATTTGGAAAAAAATACAACCCTGAGGATAGAAAAATGATGGTGATTTATTGTTTACTCACAGATTTTATTGCTGAGTTGTGTATTACAATTTAAAAAAATGAATGAGCTTAGTAATTAGTAGATCATAGCCACAAAAAAATATAAAACAAAACTTTAAATACAATTTGGAGCTTTAATAAATAATAATTTTGTTAAAAAGTTTTATTAATTTATGAGTTACTAGCTTGTGCCAGCGGCTTCGCCCGCGTGGGAAGTTTTTCCCGTGTAAATCCCGATCCCGTGGGAATTTCGCAAAATCCTTTCTTAGCGGATGCCTACGTCATAACATCTACTTGCATGCCAAATTTCAGTCCGATCCGTCCAGTGGTTTGGGCTGTGCGTTGATAGATCACTATGTCAGTCAGTCAGTCAGTCAATCAGTCAGTCACCTTTGAATAATATATATTTAGATTTACCCTCAAATAAGTTCAACTTATTTCTTTTTTGTCTTTTTGACATGCTTTTAATGGATGGATTATTTCTGTGCTCATGATGCATACGGACGTTCAGATACTTTTGTATTATAGCTCGAATTAGTTGCAATCTATGATTGAGTACATATAGGGGTTAGATTCATTTAATGTTCAAACAAAGTATCGAATACGTTAGACTGTAAAAAATGTTTTAAAATGCTGTATTGTAATCGCTTACTTGAGAATCGCTAAAATAGGAGCCAATTTCTTTTATGAATTTCTTTAAAATATATTCTGATTTAAGGCAAACTAAAAGAACATCATGTGACGCAAAACAAAAACCACCCATATCTTTAAGACTGACGAGTTTATGAAACCATAACTTTCATTCGTGAATAAGGAGGAACTACACGCTTCACATTTTAAACTTCCTCAAAGTTTCCTAGATACCCAGCCTGAAATATACCCTACTATTTGTTCCAAATTACACGAGTGATGATCGTTATTAAGTAAATCTGTCATAATAGACACATTTTCTTCCGATATCTTATCACTTTCCAACTTACTAATATCATCCATAATCAAATTTTCTTCAAGAACCCGTCCGTCGCACGTGCTATTTATGTTTCTTACTGCTGATGAGCAATTAAGCATCGGAAAATATTCTACCGGAATACAGTTACCTGTAAAGGAAGATCGTAATTCCAAATGATTGAACATTTTTTTATAAATTCCTTTAAATTGGACTGTGTTTGGGTTATTATTATACCCTCCGTGTCGACGTATATCTCCGAACATTATTTCAGTTTGGTCTTGGTTGAACCTGTATGTAGAAATGTAGCTCAGTCTTTTCTCATTTTGAACAAGAGACGTATATAAATATGGCTTTCGATACAAATCAAAAATCCTAAAAACCCGGTTTTAGATTTATACTGCACGAGCTTTTTTTAGTTATTTTCATAAATACACGTCAATACAATATACAATGTCCACGTCGGGTAATTCTGTTTTTATTATAAATGCACAATTCAAGTATATATCTTTTAGCTCTTTCTAGAAAAGCAAATATTTCTTCTGCATTACCTGGACTAACAGGCTTTTTAAAACCAAATTTGTCACAAGCTCTCGAATTGAAAATATCGAACAAGTCATTAAATAATATTATGAAGTCTTTAGTGGGACCCGAATCTTTAAAATTTGATGAACAAAGTATATTTTCACAAAGCTGCAAAGCATTTGCGACACTTCTGCTTTAAAGCTGTGTGGCTAACTTAACTTTCATAATTTCATTGCGAAAATTTAAGTGACGTTGTGTAAGTCGGTTGACGAAATTTAAACCCTGGTCTGTCTGTAGTTTGTTTAGATTTTTTAATAGTTGCGACCTTATCTCTTTATTATCATTATTAAAAATAACTGACTTCGCTTCAAAAGTGTTGCGTACCAATTTAATCATGTGGCATGGATCTAGGAAAACTGCAACTTCTTTACTAGTTTCAGGATGTTTAAATGTAGTTTTTAAATTATCAATAATGTTCAGTTTACAGCCTACAGTGTTGTAGGGTTGTAAGTCTAGTTAGCCGCACAACCATCAAAAGTCAAACTCACTATGTCAACGCCTGCTGCGTAACTATGTCTTAAACAATCCATAATTAAAGTAGCCCTCGTGTGTGACATGTGGTATGATAATCCTTTGACAAACAAGTAAGCTACAGGAATTTTCCAATTTTCACTTAAACATACTAAAATGAAAACATAAGCTTCTGTTGCAATCTCTTTGTTTTCCGAAGGACCAGAACCATAATTAACTAACCCCTCTGTATTTTTGCCTGTCCATTGAGTTTGATGCCTGAGAGCCATTTCATTTACAATCAGGCCACAAATAATTCGCTTTCCAGACAAATTACTTTTTTGTTATAAAATTTCAAAGGCTTGTTTTGTAAAACCTGGCAACATTGAACTATTTTGGTACCATTTATCCAAAACGCGGGGATGAGGCAGGGCAGTATGGAATACTCGCCTAACGTATTTATACGCCGCTGAGGATTAGTAATTTAAAGTTAACGCAAATTTTCGAAGAGCTGCTGGGTATTTCTTCTTAAATTTTTTCTTAGATGTTTTTTTTTCTTTTTTTATTTCACCGGACACGGAAGTTTCGGGAGGTACCTGTGTCTGATGGGGAAGGATGAAACGCCTGGGTGTCACCACTGCGAGGATTGCCCTGAGGACACAGTAGAGCATACGGTGCAAGACTGCCCCGCTTGGGCAGAGCACCGACGTGTCCTCACGGCGACGATAGGCGGAGACCTCTCGCGCCCGGCATTGGTCGAGGCCATGCTGCGGGGCGAGACGGAGTGGGAAGCGGTCGCCTCCTTCTGCGAAGCAGTCATGCTATCGATGGAGGAGGCGGGCCGCGTGAGGGAGAGGATAGCGTCCTCCCTCCAGCCCAGCCGCAGTGGTAGACGCCCACGGCGTCGGACGTCGGCCGACGATCTCCGGCCACCGTAGGCGCGGGCATGCGGACAGCGAGTAAAGGGCAACTCGCTGTCCGACCATAGACCATGCCCGGGTCGACGGCGCGTTGTGTTCCACGCGCGCCTCGAAGAGCGTCAGTAAGATGACGAGGCCCCTCTGTAGACGGCCGAAGCCTGCCGGGGTCGTGGGACTTATCCCATTACCGTGACCCCGGTACGTAAAGGGCTATTGAAAGAATACCGTGGATTTTAGTCAGTACAAGTCTGACAGTCTCTCCTGCCCTGCCCGGGGTGGGAGGACTCATCTGATGATTTTACCAAATTAAAAAAAAAAGATGTTTTTATTTGAAATGTTCTATTAAATAAATTTAATGGTTCTGCTCTTAATTTAAGTTCTGAAAATTGTTGCTCCGTTAGATAATTTTTTTTTAAACCTTTAGAATATTTTTCATACTTGTTATTTTTTTTTCGTAGTCTTTTATTTTGAATTTTAAGGACATTATTTTTTTCTGTAACATTTTTTTTTCAAAAACTAATTTACGGACTCGCGTCTTAAGCGTTGCTTTTCTTGGGGTGTCGAACACAGAATCCATGTCAGAGATATTTACTTGGTCCAGACTGGTAGGTGAGCCAAACTTTGGAACATCATCATTGACCTGAAAAAGAACAAATTCTCTTAATTGTTACGGTAAATTATATAATAATGATAGTTGTAATTAACTAACCAAGATTGAGACTGCACGGTTGGTCTAGTGGTTTAAGTGTCAACGCTGCCCCAAGTGCTGTGGGTTCGATTCCCACATGGGACAAAAATGTTTGTTATCCCTAAATATAATAAAATACTTCATTTCCCCTTCATACACAATATTTGTGATATTGAAATCGTGAAGTTACAGAAGTTATAACCTTCTTTATTTTTTTATAATACTAACCGGGGCTATCACAGGTACTGCAGTTTTTTTAGACGCATGTATCCTTTCAAAGTAGTATATTTATCTTCTTCTTTAAAATGTGCAGAACAAATACTACTTTTTGTAGACATTCAGTCATGTTCACTTCTTTCTGCCTGAACTATGCTGACACATTTACGTTTAGTGAAATCATCACTCGGAAATCTAGAAAATAATAAAACACAACGACAAAAAATATGTTTTATCTAGGTACATTACATTCTAATTTTACTAATAAAATATCTAATAGCCCGTTATTACTAATATCATCCTATAACATCTTAATTATAAAACGTTGAAAGCCACATTGCGCACTGAAGCGGTTAACGAATGCTATGTATTATGCCTACACGATTTCGCTTCTGGTTTATTAATCTATGACGCATGCTATTCGTCCTTGTCGCGCTGCAGTTACTATCGTATTCTCTATCCTTTTTGCACCACCATTATAATATTTCGAAATTTATTTGTAAATGTGAAATAAAATCATGACAAAATACAAATATGATATTATTTTCAACCGACGACAAAAAGAGGAGGTTATCAATTCGACGCGTATAATTTTTTTTTTTTTTTTTTATGTATGATCATCGAGTACTCGAAGACGGCTGAACCGATTTGGAAAATTCTTTTTTGTTCGAATGGGTATACGTCGAAATTGGTACCATTATCACCAAAGTCAGGATCTGATGATGGGATCCTGGAGAAATCGAGGGAACTCTTCAAATATTATAGGCACACCTATGGCGTTTTGGGTATTTCTTATAGTAACTTGTGCAGTTGCTCTCAAAAAGTACCATTTGGGGAAGTAGAACTGATGATGAAGACCACAGATGGCCGCCGAAACTACTCAATAATAAGTATTGAGTGGATTGCGATTCGATTACCTGAATATGGATGTTAAGCACTTTATGCTCGTCACAATGCATATGGTGATGTAGAGCTGATGGTGAAGTACCAGGAGAACTCCTCAACAATTAACGGCCCAGCATTGGGAAAAGCAATATTTTGTAAAAGGTTATAAGTAGTTGACATTTAGGCTCTTGTAACTAGGTAAATTAAAAATCATCCAACTAAAAAGAGTGAAATAAAAACTTTTTACCAAAAAATAAAACCGACTCCCAAAAAACACTGCAAAGTGAAAAATAACTTTAATTTCGGAAGTCGGTGCCAAAAACAAAAAACAAAACTAAAGACACCGACTACCGAAATTAAAGTTATTTTTCACTTTGCAGTGTTTTTTGGGAGTCGGTTTTATTTTTTGGTAAAAAGTTTTATATATAGGTACTTATGGTATGAAATTCCTTCATTCTTATACAACGTGTAACGGAAACCCCATGTCTATCCAAAAGGACTGAAGACAACATCTGGTATGGAGTCTCTTTGCAAAGTTTCAGCTCAAAATAAGTGACTCACAGAATTGACCACAAATTAACGGTTTCATATGTTTCTTGATTACCAATAATAAACAAAGTGTCACATCACTATGAGGGTCATAACTTTCCACGTCACTTGCCAATAAAATGATAATCTCTGGTATCAATGTATTGAAATTTCTAATAAACTCCACACATGTAGACATAGGATTACAAAACCCTTGCTATATCGTTTGTTATCATCCAAAGAAGCCGTGCACTTGGTATGTATATACCCTTTAAATTACACGTTGTATATCTTGGAACCATAGTTTTACACTGAAAAAAAAAAAAAAACTTGGCATTTTTGATATTATTATTGTCACGCTACAGACACCTGACACACTGCTTTACTCGCTGCTGTTAGCCGACTAAATCAAATGACGACAATATTGTCTGAATTTCTGCAACACTGCGCGCGCCAGTGCGATATATGTATACGTCTTTTTGTATATAATATCGTTGTATGTATACAGTATTGTAACTCGGCCGTATTTTAGAAATAAATGCCTACAGCCGCGCGGTATGTAAACATGCGATAGGGCTGCCCGTCTCCAGCATACAAGGTGTTTGTCTTTTTCGTCGTAAAACAAGAATTTATTCATTTTCCGACAATTTAGAATTTAAAAAGGTGAACTCTGAAGAAGACATTGCAAAATTTCTGGCCGAACTTAAAAACGAATTTGCTACAACATTCCAAGACTGCAGAGATGATTAAGCTATCTTCGTTTCTAAAATCGCCATTTGAATTTGATGTAGCGGCAGAATGGACAGATACATTTGTGAAACATCTTTCTCAAAGATGAATTTCCTGAAAAACAGATATCGTTCGAGATTAACGGACGCCCACCTAGAAGACACTTCGAATTTGCTGTTCCTTTCGAGAACCAAACCATAAAAAACTGGCTCAAGACCATCGATGTAGTTTCTCACATTAATTTAATGAATATTAAGCACTTAATTATAAACATTTGTATTTTTCTGGGCCTGTTAAAATTTTCCCACAGTATCCGGACCCCACCTAAAACTACTTGCCGACCCCTGATATAGAGTATGAACTAAGGTTGAAATTCGAGTAGCAAAATTGTCACTTAATTACCTTTTGAATGAACGCAAGCTGAAAACGTACAGACGGCCGAAGATTGGGGAGGGGCCGACATTTAGCGTATTTACCCTAGCTCATTTACTAAAACCGTAAATAGAACTTTGTATTTCACACAAACACTATGAGAAACAAAGTTATTCAGCCTAGTTACTACGGAATCCTTCATGGGCGAGTCTGACTAGCACTTGGCCATTTTTTTTATTTCATATCATTCCTCACACAATCCATTCATCTTTTCTTTGACCTTTCTCTACCTCTCCATTCATCATCATTCAAACCTATCATACCTTCAGTTACATGCGTTTCATCAATCCACATCACATGTCCATACCAAGATAGGCGACTTCCTTTCAACTTCTGTAATAGGGGCCACTTTCAAACTTCCTCTTATATAGGTATCCATTTCATACTCTATCCATTCTTGTCACTCCTCACATCCATCTCATCATTCTCATCTCTGCTATAAGCAATCGTTTTCATCCATCTTTTTCACAGCTCAACAATTATCAGAAATTAATATCATTGAACATCGACGAGTTGCAAGTCTATCGGTTTTCTATCGGTTACATTTCAGGGAGTGTGCGATGGAATTACACAGTCTAATTCCGCCAAGCCCGTCATCATCGGGCTACGAGATAAACGGCGAAGCGCCATCGTTACATGGACATCCCACCCATACGCACAAAACGTTTTGGGAATACCTTCATTGTGCGTACGGCTATGGAGTGGAATTCCCTGCCGGAGTCTGTGTTTCCCGATAGCTATAACCTAGGAGTCTTTAAGTCAAGATTGAATAGGCTACTTTTAGGTAAGCGTGCTCCATCTTTGACCACATTATTACTTACCATCAGGTGAGATGGTGGTCAAACGCGAACCTATTTTTAATAAAAAAAGGTACTGTAATTAAACACCAGCTGTGCTGCGACTTCGCTGTGTCGTGTGGGAGACGTTTTACCGGGTAAATTGTCCTTTGTAAGTTTTTTGATGGTTTAGTATCCATACAATACTAATAATTAATAATCCGTATACGTGTAGTGGAAACTTTATACCTACTTATTTATTTATTTAAACTTTATGCACAATAGTGGTACATGGGCGGACTTAATGCAGCAAGGCATTCTCTACCAGTCAACCTTTGGGTTAAAAAGACCATGCTACCACATTAGGATTATTGCCTGTAATGATAGTCGTGTTTGTGATAAATAAATAAAGAAATAAAATAAATAAAATAAATAAATAAATAAAATAAATAAATAAATAAACAATGTGATAGGTGTACATATTATGTCATAACTTATCCAATTTTTTTTTTAAGAAAATTACGCTAACGGATGCATTTGGGCTAGTGTTTGTATAGATGAGCGCAGAAAGCTAATGTTTTTTATTTAAATTATGTTCGAATTACGACAACTGGGCCACTATATAAATACAAAAGTTATCCAAAAACCTAACGAACTACCAATAAATCTGTAATTTTCATTACTATTTTGTACTGTTTACTGTGTACTGGGACTTTGTCGTAATTTTTATAGATGTAGTATTAAAACTTTCTTTTTGCGTTGTTTATTATGTTTAGGGTTCCGTACCTAAAGGGTAAAAACGGGACCCTATTACTAAGGCTCCGCTGTCTGTCTGTCTGTCACCAGGCTGTATCTCATGAACCGTGATAGCTAGACAGTTGAAATTTTCATAGATGATGTTTTTCTGTTGCCGCTATAACAACAAAATAATACTAATAAAAACAGAATTTAAAAAATATATAAGGGAACCCTTTTTGTGCGCGAGTCCGGCTCGCACTTGGCCGGTTTTTAAATTCGATCGAAATTTTAATTATATTTATGTTGCGACCTATGCCATTTTATTGATCTAAATACTGTACAACGGCCTTTGTAAACAAATTATGGTGTAAATTTATGATAACTTGCTCCACAAACCTATAACGCTTTATCATTATATTCGGTATCAATGAATTTAATGGCCGACAGTCTATTATTCCGTCTTTATTGCGCCTGACATCTTATGTATATAATCTAATTTAAATAGGTTGCTGTTTGATTACAATATAATTTTTTGATATCTTGATGTAATTTAATTTAATATGATAAGATGTAATTTGAATTAATTTATTATGATGTAATTTAATTTAATCTGATGTAACCTAATCAATATTTCTGTATGCTTTTACGGGAGAACATAAATAGTTACTAATGTCATATATTTTACAACCTATTTTACTTGTCTTCATAAAATAAATGATTGATTGCTCGGGTTAAATGATGCGCTAGACACGCTCAGATATTGAAGTTTAACCTTGAATTCTTATAGAATACACAGCGATTATTTGCTTTATGATTTGTAAGTGCGATTAAAGGTATTCGCGTCATCAGAAAATTTTCACACCTACTTGTATAGATTTTTGTGAAAAGGTTTATTTCCGTGTCATTAATTAACATTGCATACATTTTTCCCGCGGATTCGCTCGCGTCAAAAAGGTTCTCTTCTACATTTATAGTGCGCACAGCCAAGGTGTGGAACTCTCTTCCGGCTTCTGTATTCCCTGCCTCATGTGACCCGTCAGCCTTTAAAGCAAGAGTGAATATTTCATTTCATTTCATTTCATTTATTCAAAAACAATTTACATTGTGTGCGAATATAAAAGCTTAACAACTAGGTACACATGCAGTAAAAACTAATAATTGAATTGCTTATAATGGGACTGATAACAATAAAAAATATAAGAAAATAATGGTAATAGTAATGTCAAAAAAAAAAAAAATAGAATTATACAACAAGAATTTAAAATAAAAATACTGAAATCTTGAAAACAAACAATGTCAATACATTTCAAAAAATTAAAATTATTATTAATAGTTTTAATAAATAAGTAATAACAATGTCAACAAATAATAAATAATTTTAATCTAGTATTTTACAAATCCTTTACAGAGTAGGGGCATTTCTCCAACAGGAATCCCTTGAGCCTTGCTTTGAACGAGCTTGTATATAATATGCTTTTTAATTCAAGCGGCAACCTATTAAATATTTTAACTGCCTGGTACAGTGGACTGTGTTTAACAATGTTAAGTGTCGGAATGAGTTTGCTATCTAAATCTTTTCTACGTGTTTTTTCCCTTACCAGTCTTTCTTCATGAGTTTCAAAGTAGTAAATGTATTTCTTCAACGTGGATAAAAGTACCAATATATACAATGCAGGCACTGTGAGGATGCCAAGTTCTTTATAATAGGGTTGACAGCTTTCCCGTTGCGAAGTACGAACAATGGTTCTAATTGCTCTTTTCTGGAGAATGAACGCCCTTTGAGAATTATAATTGTAGCTGTTACCCCAAAACTGTATGCTGTACCGTAATCTAGACTCTATTAGCGCGTAGTAAACTAGTTTTAGAGCTTCTAAACTTACTTCATCCCTGAGAATTCGTAGAGCATAACACGCCGATGATATGGATGAATCAAGTGCTACTAATTCTTTTTTCCAATTTAATAAGTCATCTATATATATTCCTAGAAACTTTACTTCCCTGACAAGCTGAATTTTAACCTTATTTAGTTCAATATCCATACTATCTTTATTACGTGCAGTCGTTTTAAATAACATTATATTCGTTTTTTTCACGTTAATTATAAGTTTATTCGCAGTAAACCAAGAATGAAAAACAGCTAGAGCTGCATTAACTGCATCGCTAAGCGTTTGAATGTCATTTGCTGATACTACTGCATTTGTGTCATCCGCAAAAACTATTAGTTTTATGTCAGGTAATATTTTATTAAAATAATTTATGAGATCGTTGGTAAATATAATAAATAATAAAGGTCCTAAGATCGATCCTTGAGGCACACCAGCTGTAATATTGAGCAAGGATGACTTATAACTTTTTTTACACCTATTAAATTGCGTGTTTTCGACTTCGACAAACATTTTCCTATTTTTCAAATATGAAGAGAAGAGTTGTAAAGCTTTACCTCTTACACCATAGTGCTCAAGTTTAGCGATGAGTAGTTCAAAGTCAATAGTATCGAAAGCAGAGCTTAAATCTAGAAAAATACCAGCTGCCTTCATTTTACGATTAATTTGGTCAACTACATCATTTATTAATGTATAAATAGCATCTCCAGTGCCAACACTCTTCTGGTATCCATACTGTCTATCACTTATCACTTTGTTTAAATTAAGATGTTTACTTAAACGATCCTTTAAGACTTTTTCAAAAATTTTTGATAGCGTGGGTAATAAGGAAATGGGCCTGTAGTTTTTTGCATCCGTTTTTGGACCCTTTTTATGAATAGGAATGATCTTAGCTACTTTTAATTGTTCCGGAAATATACCTTCCACTATGCACTTATTATAAAACGTGGAAAGTGGCCCTGATAAAATTTGCAAATTGTCTTTAATAATTGAAATCGGAATTTCATCGTACCCACAAGATTTCTTATTTTGCATACTGGTAACGATCTTCGAAATTTCAATAGGAGTAGTAAGTTTAATATCCATATCATTATTCACTCTTGCCGTACTTTGCTGAAGAAAAGTTACGGCATCTTGGCTATGGCGTTTAGTCGTTACATATTTGTGATCAAATTGTTTTACCAGAAGGTCAGCCACTTCCTCCGGATTGTCTATGATTTGGTTGTTTACTTTTAGTCTAATTTCCGTTTTCCTAGCTTTAACCCTGTTCGTACTTTTGTTTATTACTTTCCAAATTTCCCTACTTGAATTTCTAGATTTACAAATACTTTCACTTATAACAAGTTTTTTTGCCTTCGAAATAACCCTTCTATAAATTCTAACGTATTTATTTCTATAGTTGAGAACACTAGAATCAATTTTATTTCCACCAGTACATAATAAACGTTTCATTTTACTCGAAGTTTTTACACCTTTTGTAACCCATTTTAGTTGAAAACAGTTTTTTTGATAAATTTTTTGCTCCCGTCTCTTAAAACTACAACTAAAAATCTTATTAAAAGTCTTAAGAAAAGTGTTGATTCCCATATCATCCCAGCCAAGTTCAAGTATTCGTTGCCTAAAAGTTAAACCATTTTTACTATTAAAAACTCTCCTATTTATAGTGATTACATTATTGCTATTAAAATTGTCAATAACATTTTCCATTAAAAACTCACCCAGTTGAGCCCCGTGTCCATCCGCTAAACCATTGTGATCCACCTCACATCGCTCTACACAGTCATCAGGCAAATTTGTTAAAATATTATCTATACAGGAAAAAGAGTTATTACGAACAAAAGTGTAAGTATCAATCAGGTGTCTAAAGTTATAGCAAGCTAACAGGCTAATAAACTCAGTTCGTTTTTTGCTCTCTGTAAGTAGGTCAATGTTAAAGTCTCCACAAATTATACACTTCTTATTAAACAAATGTTCCAAAAGCTTTTCGAAACTGTTTAAAAAAATATCAAAATTCTTATCATTAGGAACTCGGTAACAACAACACAGATAGAGATTAGTACTAAGATCCTTTACACAACAAACTTCAAAGCTATCCACCCTATACAGCTTATTTATTACATCAACATTCTCAACTTTTCTGTCAGTATATCCTAAAATTAAAGTACCACCTCTTTTCTTCTGTTTTCTAGTATTATAGGATACCAGATTATAATTCTCTAGATTAAGTAAAAGTGCAGTTTGATGGTTCAAAAAATGCTCGCTTAAACATATATAATCGACCTTCTTTTTAAGCGTTTGTAAATAAACTTCGAAATCATTTTTCTTATTGGTAATTCCACAGACATTCTGATGGCAAATACACATTTTAGACTGAGAATCTTGATTTACAGCACTACGTAATGGTATTATTTTATCTGAATCACTCACGAAAAAAAATCTGACTGTTGTATGACATCTTCAGTCTGTGTCGCAGAATTTACAATTTTAATTTGCGAGGGGTTACTTTGTTCAGTACATGTGGCAATACAATTTGTTTGGGTGGCAACATGTATATGATACTTAATACTACTAAATTTGTTATATTTGGTCAATTTATTTACGTAATTTTGGTAATTAACTATGTAATTTGTCTGCAAAATTTGTCTATGAATTAGTCTACATGCATGCAATTTACTCAGCCTACCGTAATAATTTGAATCCAGAGAAATAAAAGTTGAATTTTTACAATTATTACATACAAGTTTAAGTGTATTATTCAAGACATCCACGTTTACATAGTCATTATTATAAGTTTTACCTACTATTACGTTTGTTCTCAGTAATTGACACAAGGTATAGTGCAAATATGTTTGTATCATTAAGGGATTTTTGTCATTGGAACCCGCAAGTATAAGTACAAAGTCAGATTTTGTGTAATCACGGCACGTAGATATACACGATTTCAGTACTTCGTCCATTGTTGCGAAAGATTTTATAAATGAAGTTACCAAAAAGGAGTCTCCCAAGTAATCCTGCAGTATTTGTCTGAACCCATATGCTGTTTGGTCTGCAAAAATTGTGACTTTATGCCTCTTCTTGTAAAAAATATTCGAATTGTTTTGTTGCATTTTCGTTATGTTGTCTCTACACCGGGTATGCCCAGGGTGCACATCCACGACATTTACAATATCAGCACTATTTCCAACTTCATTACCCCTTCTAGGACTCAAAGTTGATACATACAAATCTTCATACAATAGGCATGTTTTGGGCTGGCTCGTTCGATTGTAGACCTCATCCTGCCCATGACTTCGTTCGTATGACAGGCTTTTCACGAGTAAATCCCGATCGCGTGGAAATTCCGGATAAAAAGTAGCCTATGTGTTATTTCAGGATGTCAACTACCTTTTTACCAAATTTCATTCACATTCGTTCAGTAGTTTTTGCGTGAAAGAGCAACAAACATACATTCATCCCCAAAACCTTTCGCATTTATGATATTAGTAGGAATAGGAAGTAAGATATGCAAAATTTACCTACCTTACGACATTTTCTGAGATGATTTTCAGTTACTTGCTAGTTTTAGGTATATGTATGTCATGAACGTGTATGACATCATATTTACACATTAAACATGCGCGTTAGCAAATAAAATACATAGTTGTCATCGAAATACTCGATGTATTTTGTATCATCGTCTTCCTGCCCTTATCCCAGTTACTTGAGGTCGGCGCAACACGTTCTCTTCTTCCGTTCCCTCCTGTCAGACGTCGCAGCATCATTTCCTCCTTTTTCTTCTTCTTCTTTGGTCTGGTTCCCCACTTGGTCTCTGCACGAGACCATTGTGCGTGAGCCGTGTCGGCCATCACTCCATCCAGCCAACCTCCGTCCAGAAGCAGATCAGGTCTCGGTCTGTTCAGGAGGTCTGTAAGGGAATTCAATGACCCAAAAGTTTGTTTCCGTACGTCGGTGATTTCCGTCCACTCTAAGAGCACGTGTCCCACCGTTTCCTCCGTCCCCATGCATGCCCTGCACAGGGGACTGTCCATTATACCAATTGTGTGGTAGTGTTTGTTCAGTGAGCAGTGCCCGATGATAGTCCCCGCCACCATCCGCAGGATTCTTCTGTCCATTTGTAGGAGGCGCCTGGTTAGTTTTTTGTCTAGGTTTGGCATCGCCTCCTTGGACTACCTGCAGCCAGGTGCCGAGGACCACCATTTCATGGCTTGATCGTGTGCCCTCCTTTTTCTTTCATATCATTCCTCACACACTCCATCCATTTTTTCTTCGGCTGTCATCTACCACTCTATTCATCGAAATTTGCATTTCGACGCATCGTCGACGTATTTAGTATCTAATTTCGTTTTTCAGGCATAGTTTGAACCAGTGGAGCCTGATAGGGTCATTGCCTGCCGAGTATGCTCTAACGAGATAGATATTATAGAGTAATGTCTTTGGCTTTATCGATTCTAGGATATGCTGGATCCTAGGTATGCTGCGGGAATCCAACAAGATACTGCTGCCGCGGAACGTAGGGGCAGTTGAAGGAACAAGGTGGATTTTTAGTCACTAGAAGTCTGGCATTGCCTTCCGTTCCATGATTTTCCCACAGAAAAAAAGGCATAGTTTGAACCAAGAAACGATTAAAAAGAAATACTTAATCATTGAAAAGGTGATGACAGATCTAAACTGTGTAAAAATGAGATCTTTTTAGGGTTCCGTACCCAAAGCGTAAAAACTGGACTCTATTGCTAAGACTTCGCTGTCTGTCCGTCCGTCTGTCTGTTACCAGGCTGTATCTCAAGAACCGCGATAGCTAGACGGTTGAAATTTTCACAAATTATGTATTTCTGTTGCCGCTATAACAACAAATACTAAAAACAAAATAAAATTAATATTTAAGGGGGGCCATACAACAGACATGATTTCTTGCCGTTTTTATAGAAAATGGTACGGAACCCTTCGTGCGCGAGTCCAACTCGCACTTGGCCGGTTTTTAGTAATTCGTCTTCGGATACTCTTTGACTATACGCACATAATCAACTTAACAGAGTGAAGGGTCAAGTTATAATGATAAAGTCATTTATTTCAGAACTTGTGACATTCCATAATAATTCTTAGTATATTACCTTAAATACCTTAAGTTATAATATCTTAAAACTATGTTAGTCAATTAATGCAACTGACTTAGAAAAAAACATTAGGGGACAATCCTGTTTCCAGGGTTGCGGTAATGTCCTGGGTTGCCGGAATGTTCTAGCGAGATACCGCGGCCCCGGAACTTATAGGCAGCTGAAGGAGCAGGGTGGGTTTTTAGTCAGTAGAAGTCTGACACTCCCTTCCGCTCCACCCAGAGCGGAAGAAGTCATTCGAAGATTAACCCACCCGGAAAAAAAGGGGACAATCCTGTTTGTAAGCAATTACACGTAATGCAATTTTTTTCTTCATAATTATAATAATAAGTTTAAATGGAATAATAAGTTTGTTGACATAAAAATTAGGACGTTACATTTTGTTGTAACAACCTGTGTTACAGGAGTCTGTGTCTTCACCATTTTGCATTATTTGAAACCTAAACATAAAACTAAATAATAAAAAAATATAAAAAATAAGTTGACAGTACCTATCGCATGCTTGCTTTTTAAGAATTGAAAAGTGTGTTAAATTAAATGGAGTTTCTCATCCCAATGTATGCACCAATCCCATTAAGCCACACACATGCTACTACAATCAAGTCTTTCAGGTCGTGAGTTCGAAACTTCGAACCCATTCTGCTCTCAAATAGGTGAGGAAGTCATTGTGAGGAATCCGGCATATCCTACAACAAAAAAAATTGGCAAAGTGTGAGTCAGACTCGCCCATGAAGGGTTCCGTAGTAACTACGCCAAATAACTTTGTTTTTCATAGTTTTTGTATGAATTATTATGTTTGTTTTTCCCCGGACACCGTAGAAAAATACATTTTTGAACTTGAAACTAAAAACAACGATGTTTAATTATGGTTTTTATTTACTGATAAAGTGATAGCATTGTAGAGCTTTAGAAATTTTTTAATAACAGTGTCTTACTTAACATAGACAATGAGATGAAATACCATAGGAAAATAATATTAGAGATCGTGCTTTTTGGTACCCGTAAGACCAATGTGTGTCCGGGTTTTACCTGGTCATTTATTGGGAAAATCCCCCCGGACGCCCCCGGATGCTCCCCAAATCCATTTCATTTCATTTCAAGGTATGCCTAAGTAATAAACAACCTAAGACTTTTGCTATTGCCAAATATAGGATTTACCAGCATACACAAAAAAAAATGATAACGCACAAAAAATAATAGAATTAAAACCAATGATTCAATAAAACACTCGGACTTCGGAAGATTAGATAATAGGTACCTACATACTATGACTGGTAAATGAATAATGTTTAATAATAACTACGTAGAATATTTCCGTCGTAAACAAGCAGTGGTCAAGTGCGAGTCGGACGAGTAAATGATAAATGATCTTTATTTTGCAAATTGGTTATTAAATAATACTTTTACACGTCATTTTTTTCGTAAATTTAAATTAGATGAGGCCGGTGTTTCCCTAAGTGACTACTTTCAGAAGAAACACCGAAACAAACTCAGGGGTCCGTCTCGTAAACAAAGGGCCACGGACCGTAAACGTAAATAAGAGCTAAAGAGCTCTCTTAATCAGAAAAAAATATTATAAAGCACCGTATCTATTAGTTTGTTATTTTAGCATATATGTGTATTTTATTAGTATTATTATATATTAGTATTAAATATATTATCTCATTCAATTTTCTCGTACACCTACCACAATGTGTTTTTTTAACCCAAAGGTTGACTGGTAGAGAATGCCTTATGCCCGGTTTCTGAAGATCCCAGTTATCTTCTCCTAAGTCCGCCCATGTAACACAATTGTACATAAAGTTTAAATAAATAAATAATTACGTTTTTTGAAACAAACGAAAATAAAGTGGCCAAGTGCAAGTCTGACTCGCCCCTGAAGGGTTCCCTAGTAGCAAATGTAGATTAGCGAAAAATAACTTTGCTTTTCATAGTTTTCGTATAAATGTAAGCTCAGACTTGTGATCGAGAGGTCGCGGGTTCGAACCCCACCCATTACACTATTGTTGTCGTGAACCCACTCCAGGCACAAGCATATTTAGCTTAGTCGGAGGGGTTATCAAGATTACTATTACTGTGACTTTTTACCCACATTGCTGTTCCGATTTTTTTTTATTAAAAAATGTTTTTAAATTGATTTAAAGAAATTTAATTATATTACAATTTAATAACTCTGTATTTTTTTTTATAAATATTATGGACTTATTTAACATGTTTGTAATAACATAGTTTCGGAATTAGGTAGGTAAGTGGGTGTGACATACGGATGGACAGATAGACAGACAGACATGACGAATCTATGTGTTCCGCTTTTACCATTCGACTACGGAACCCTAACAAAAAAGTAATTATTATTCGGGTTCCGTACAAACTAAGTACTTTTTTGTTTAGAATAAAAAATTTCACCCGATCGAAGCCGCGAGCAGAAGCTATAATTATAGCTTTTTAATTATAGAAAAATTTATTATGACAATTTTATTTTATTCATTTTATTGTTTTTTATTGACATTTTTATTACATTGAGTTCTTTTTTTGTAATTGTCATTTTCATTTTCATTTTAATTTATTCTTTGAAAATAATATTTGGTGTGTTACGTGTTTCTGATTTTGTTAATCTTATAATATGAGTTAAGTTACTTGAATTAAATGCATTTTATTTTATTATTATTTATTTATAGTCTATAACTACTAATATTATAAAGAGGTAAAGTTTGTTTGTAAGTTTGTATGTAAGGAGTAATCTCTGGAAGAAGAGTGAACTCTGGTAATAAGGTACATTCTAATGTGAAAGCTATTATATGTATAGCCCATAAATTATTTAAAAAACCACGCGGACGAAATCGCGGGCGAGGCACTAGTGCTATATAATAAGAGCTAGAAATTGCGATTACAATGTCGAGTTAGCGTTTTTCCTTCCTGTTCCAACCAGTTGACATTGATAGCGAGAAGTTGGCATAAAGTAATACCTATAGGTTCGCTAGGTAAATATGTACCTAGTTTACTTTTTATTTAAAGACTCTTATCTTCTTCGAATTAAGGGTAAAACGATGGTCATAATTCGTGTGGAAGGATTTTCCCACCCCGTGGGAATGTCGGTATAAAAAGTATTAATTCACTTACCTTTCATTCAGATCCATTCATTAGTTTTTGTGGAAAAGAGTAAGAAACATCCATATGCGAAAGTTGGTGAAGTTGGATGTATCACCTATACATCCAACCTCACGAACTTTCGCATTTATAATATTAGTAAGAAAAAAATAGCCAAGTGCTGAGAGTCAGACTCGCCCATGAAGGGTTCCGTAATAACTACGCCAAATAACTTTGTTTTTCATGGTGTTTGTATGAATTATAAAGTTATATTTGCGGTTTTAGAAAATATACTTTATCTCAAAAACTGCTGACCCGATCTCGTTCAAACCAATTTTGATTGAAAGTTTACATTAAGATCTGCGGCATATATATTTTTAGTTTCACTCCATTATTATAGAAGTTAACGGACACATTTTACCACTTTGGAAGCGTATATCTTTTAAACGATTAGCTTTATGAAAAAGTGGTTTTAGAAACCTCAATGTCATTTTTAAAGACCTGTTTATAGATACCATACACGCATAGGTTTCATGAAAAAATATTTTTTCTGTTTCTGTTCCATGTATGAGGAGCCCCCTATATTTTAAATATTTTTCTTAAAATCGGAAAGCGGTTTACAGAATACATCTACCTACTAAGTTTCACATGTCCTAATAGTTTCAGAATAAAATGGCTGTGACATATGGACGGACGGACAGACAGTCATGACGAAACTATAAGGGTTCCGTTTTTTGCCATTCGGCTACGGAACCCTAAAAAGTAAAATGGGTAGGCAGTGAGTATTAGACTTCTACAGACTAAAACCCCAACTTACCTATTCCTTCAGATGCCCTTGCGTTTCGGGTATCTCGTTAGAAGTTTTCCAATGGTCATACGTCATTTATTTCGGAACAATATACATTATGTAAAAAAAACGAAAAAATTAATGTCAAAAACTATATAGTTCACATTCAATTAAAAATAATTATTCGTAATAAAAAGGAAAAACGAAAATCAGATTAGTGTAAAAAGATCAAAAGAATAATGCAATAAAATCAAATTTAAAAAAAGATTGTGTACATCAGATTAATAATATGTCATCTTATCGTCTGTGAATAATCGTGCCTGTCCTATCGGGCCCCGTCATTACTGCTGACAGCTCTTAGAGGCGCGCGTGGAACACGACACACCGTCAACCTGGGCCTGGTTCTTACCGGACGGCGAGTTTCCCCTGCTTTTTTTTATTGATAATAGGCTCGTGTTTGGCCACCATCTCACCTGATGGTAAGTGATGATGTGGCCGAAGATGGAGTACGCTTACCTAAAAATAACCTATTCACTCTTGACTTAAAGACCCCTAGGTTGTAGCTATCGGGAAACACAGACTCTGGCAGGGAATTCCACTCATTAGCCGTACGCACAATGAAGGTATAGGTGGGATGTCCACCATGTAACGATGGCGCATCGCCGTTTGTCTTGAAGTCCGATGATGGAACGGGCTTGTTGGAATTAGATTGTGTAATTCCATCGCACACTCCCCGAAATGTAACCGATAGAAAACCGATAGACTAGCAACTCGTCGCCGATGTTCAAGGCTCTGGAGCTTTGATTCGATCAGTCTATCGCTGCCAAAGAGTCTTTTGGCCCGTTTCTCAATAGACTCAAAAAGGCGACTGCATACCGTTCCCTCTCGCTTTGCACGATGGTCTGAACCAGGGCCGGGTGCGAGAGGTCGCCGCCACCGATCGCCTCCACGAGGACACGGTAGTGCTTCGCCTAAGCAGAGCAAACCTCCACCATGTAATATACAATTAACCTTGCAATTGTGGTTCGAAAACTGAGAAAAGACGTTTACTTTTAGGCAAGCGTGCTTCATCTTCGACCACATCATCGCTTAACATCAGGTGAGATGGTGGTCAAACGCGAGCTTATCAATAATAAAAAGAAACTATTTGACGATCGTACATAAAATCATAACGTTGTTGACGACGTTTTACATCGGGAGTATCGAAAACATAATTTTTCAGGAGAGACAAAAAACCAGAGAGTATTTAACCAATTTTGGTTTTCAAATCAGTGCAAAAAACCATCTCCTGAATATTTTTGTATGAATCCTTTTTCGGATTTTTGATGTCTATTACAAAGAATAGCATTTGTTATTAATGTATGTAACCAATATCTTAGTGCGCATTTTAGTTCTGTGTCAAATACGACTTACGAGGTTTTCCTACACAATAATCAAGATGTGTGTCAATAGACAAGGTTGACTACCGGAATTATTAATTATTTTAGAGTTTTTAATTGACTGTGTCTCGACGATTTACCGCATAAACGTTAAAACTAAAAGGTAAAGCTGTAGGTATCATTATTTTTAATGGGAAAATCATCGAATAACTTCTTCCGCTCTGGGTTAAGCGGTAGGGTGTGTCAGACTTCTACTGACTAAAAACCCACCCTGTTCCTTCAGCTGCCCTTAAGTTCCGGGGCCGCGGTATCTTGTTAGAACATTTTCGCCACCCCGGCGGGCAATGGCATTATGTGGCACCGTCACTGGTGCAGACAGCTCTTTGAAGCGCGCGTGGAACACGACGCGCCGCGGACCCGGGCTTTGTCCTTACCGGGCGATGAGCTACCCCTACTCGCCGTCCGCAAGCCCGCGCCTACGGTGGCCGTATTTCGGCTCGCGATTCCCGACGCCCGGGGCGTCTCCCGCGTTGGCTGGGGCGTGAAGATGAGAGTTGCCTCTCCCTTGCGCGTTCGGCCTCCTTCTTCGCTAGCATGACTGCTTCGCAGAAGGAGGTGACTGCATTCCTTTCACTCTCGCTTTGCACCATGGCCTGGACCAGGGTCAGGCGCGAGAAGTGGCCGCCGTCGATCGCCTCCCCGAGGACATGGCACCTCCACTGTATGCTCCACCGTGTCCTCCAGATGGTCCTCACAATGAAGACACCCGGGCCTACCCTTCCGCTGTATCGGAAACAGGTACCTCCCGAAACAGCCATGTCAAAGCTGTAGGTACCATGGAGGTTCGATGTATTAGGGCCTTTTTTCTAGCCGCTGGTCCAGTGAAAATTATAGTAACTATGACATTTCTTTGAAAGTATTTTAATAAAAGTAACGATATAGTTAAACCCTATATATTACCTACAATAAATAGGAATTAAATCCCTATTATAAGTGCACAACATGAAATTAAGAATCGTAAAAATATAAGACTACAAATCGTCGTTGACGAGTGAAAACCTCGTAAGTCATCTTGCCGAGTTTAGTCCTTTTACTTACGAGGTTTTCATTGACCGCGATAAATGGCGTTACAATAATCTCATTTGAATATAGGAGAACTATAATGTGCATTGAGAGGTTTTCTTACTTATTACATTGAAAAGTGTTTTTGGTTAAAAAATCGACTTACGAGGATTTCACTCGTCAACGACGATAATGTGCTAACACAACTATTTAATTGACATTGAAATAAGAAAAAACTATGTGTATGAATGTTTGTTTTATGTTTTTTTTTACTGTGCAGGTCTGATACTAATGATGAGCCTTGGTAAATATACTGTATGTAGATGTAAGAACATATTATTTTCGATTTCAGTTTTTAAAGAGAACTAGGAATGTGGGTAAAATTCACATTTCTAGCAATCTTGTTAACCCCTCCAACTAAGCTAAATGTGCTTGTGTCTGGAGTGGGTTCATAGCAATAGTGTAATGGGTGGGGTGCGAACCCGTGACCTCTCGATTCCAAGTCCGTCACCTTAGCCATTACGCTATAGCCGCTTAGTTATAACTTTTAGTATTGCTGCTTGGCCAAAATTTTGATTATTGTTTTTTTGGCTATTCTATGTACAGACGCCAGCACATGAAGCTACCCGAAACTGTCAAATTTTCCCAATCAACCTTGGCTTGAACCTAATTTCTTTAACAATAAAGTTGAAAATCTATTAAAGAAATTTGACAGATTGTTGTAGCTTGATGTGCTGGCGTCTGTACAAGTAGAGCAAAATACAGCTTTAAGAATCCGCCTTACCTCGGCTTACGTAGAATTCAAGCCCTTTTTATGAATGCAAAGCATGTGATGTAATTAGTTCAATGTTTATTTTCATTTTGAGGCTTGAAGCACATTTACGAAATTACGAATGCCTTTTCCTTTAGTCTCGTACTTACATAACCGGTCGACATCGTGGAGGACGAATTTATTTGATGAGAATAATTAGGATTCCGAAGCCGAATGGCAAAAAAAAAACGGAACCCTTCTAGATTCGTCATGTCCGTTTTTTTTTTTCAAACTATTTTTCTCAAAGTCAATCGATTGAGATGTTCCTCCCCTCTAACTTTTAAAATAAAAGAATGAATAAACTAAAAAAAAATATATGCTGTAAATCTCAATGAAAACTTTCAACGAAAATTGGTTTGAAGAACATACCGTCAGCAGTTTTGCGGTTTTTACAAATGTGCTATATTATTATACATTTGTAAAACCGCAAATATAACTTTTCATTAAATACAAACACTATGAAAACCAAAGTTATTTTGCGTAGCGACTACGGAACGCTTCATGGTCGAGTCCGACTCGCACTTGGCCAGTTTTGTATTCATGCAAAGCATGTGATGTAATTAGTTCAATGTTTATTTTCATGTTGAGGCTTGAAGCCAAACTTGAAGCATAATTATTTAAGAATTTCTTTTCCTTTGGTCTTGTATTTACATATCCGGCGGACAGCGTTGAGGACGAATTTGTTTTAATGCTTTGTTTTAGTATGTAGTTTAACATTACTGAGATTAACTAGTTTCATTGTAGTAGACTGTAATCTTCGGAACTAGTGATCCATTTTTAGGGTTCCGTAGCCGAATGGCAAAAAACGGAACCCTTATAGTTTCGACATGTCTGTCCGTCTGTCTGTCTGTCCGTCCGTCCGTATGTCACAGCCATTTTATTCCGAAACTATTAGGACTATACATGTAAAACTTGGTAGATAGATGTATTCTGTGAACCGCTTTCCGATTTTAAAAGAAAATTAAAAAAAAAAATTAAAATAAAGGGGGCTCCCCATACATGGAACTGAAAAAGAATTTTTTTTTTTTTTTCATGAAACCTACACGTGTGTGGTATCTATAGACAGGTCTTTAAAAATTACATTAAGGTTTTTGATGAAATGACTTTTTCATAAAGTTAATCGTTTAAAAGATATACGCTTCCAAAGTGGTAAAATGTGTGTCCCCACCCTCTAACTTCTATAATAATGAAGTGAAAAATCTAAAGAAACCATATGTTGTAGATCTTAATGTAAACTTTCAACCAAAATTGGTTTGAACGAGATCGAGTCGGCAATTTTTGAGATACAGTATATTTTCTAAAACCGCAAATATAACTTTGTAATTCATACAAATACTATGAAAAACAAAGTTATTTGGCGTAGTTGTAAAAATTGTAAATAAGCTAGTTTTAAGAAATTTCTAAGGTATTTTGTTTTTTTTTTTTCAATTAAATATATTAAGTATATTATATTTATTATAGTTACCACGGAACCCTTCATGGGCGAGTCCGACTCGGACTTGGCCAATTTTTTTTTATTACGTATGAGCCCGCTCTTGACCTCGATCTCGCCTGATCATAAGCGATAGATGAGGTCTACGATGTGACGAGCGAGCCCAGAAGATGCCTATTTACTCTTGCTTTAAAGGCTGAATGGTCATTTCTAAAAAATATTTCTTTGGTAGTGAAGTGCATTATTGAAGAGTGCTATCTTTTTAATATTATAAATTGCGTAAGTTTTTTTATATTTAGATATGAGGATAAATGTTTGTCACTCTTTCACGCAAAACTACTGAATGGATCTAAATGTAATTTGGTAAGCAGATAGTTGACATTTTATCATTTTGTAATACAAATGATTGTTATCCCAAAAATAATGAAATACTACACTATCGCTGTAAAAAGAAAACAAGCCAAAATAGAACATAAATCATAGTAATTACCTTTTTAGGGTTTCGTAGGCAACAGCCCTTAAAGTTTCGCCATGTCCGTCTGTCCGCGGCTTAGCACAGAAGCAATTGGTACTAGAACGCTGAAATTTGGCATGGATATACAGGGTTAATTGTAAAACACCGAAAACTTTTCAGGACTATGTTACTAACATCATAATCAACAACTTTTGTTTTATGACTTTTAAAAATTCGTCATATTTTAGTTCACCAGATTTTCATACAAAAATAAAAATATTTAAATTGAACGCCCTAAATGCCGAAGTCAAAGCAAAAGAAAGCGATAGTATAAATCGCTTTCTTTTGCTTCGCATAAACTAATATGTTAATAACGCCAACAAAGTGGTTAATTAAAATCACGAAAAAACATTATTTTTAGGGTACTCCCCTTACACGTAATGAAGGGATGCGTTTTTATCTCGTCTACACCATAGTTTGCGATATCGTTAGATAGGTCGTCCAAAAATAATGGGAGTGTGAGAAGACCAATTTTCGGTTCAATGATGCGTTGGCGAAATATTAAGCTTTAAAGTGCTAATTTTCATTAGACTCAAGCGTGTGTTAATTACGATACATTTTGTTTAAGAAATTTCATCACAATCGGTTAAGTATTTTAGTAAGTTTAACAAACAGATATACCGAGTTATTTTATTATTTATAATCTTAGTAGGGAGACGCATGTCAGTATAACTTACATGCGCTTGAGAGTCGCTTTAAAGTGCAAATATTAACTTGGCACTTGGTCGGCTGTATTTGCAATAACAAGGCCGTGCTGCAGTTAGAATCTGAATTAACTTGAATCTTATGGCTTTCCGACTGTATGATTGATACGCCTAGCTGCCGGAATTATGGGAATGTTCTAATAGTTATATTATCATAATATAGTCCTCCTTTCCGATTCGGAAACGGCGACACTTAGACTTTATTTCTTTTCGTGTGCCCGTATGTGACTGGCTAGACCAAATTTGGTTTTAAATACCCGGTTACAAACATTGCAATAGAGTTGGCCGGCAATGTTATAGGTGTGTTTAGGAGGGCTTAGGTCTATTTTTTCGTATTCGTCTTAGCAGCTCAAGTGTTTTTAAATAAGTGACGTTACAAAAAATCAAACATGGTGGCTGTACGGAGTCATTGTATTATGCCGCTTCGTTTAGCCATGAGTTCTTCAATTCTGCGATCAACGTACGTTCTACTCGTTTACTTATCACTGGGAAATAAAATGTTGCTACATGTAAAATTCTATACTGTACTCAGGTGCACGCTGCTAGCTAAAGATGAATTTTTGAACGGCAGGAGAACAATGCAGTTGCACTGAATCAGAACCATCGTAAGTGCGGGCATGTGGGCAGCAAGCAGGGGTAGTTCACCGTCTGGTAAGGACCAGGCCCGTGTCCGAAGCTTCACAGAGTAGTCAGCAGCATTGACGGTATCCGATAGGGCCATTCATTGCCTGCTGTGGTTGCAGGAAAGTTCTAACGAAATACTGCAGGCTCGGATCACAAGGGCAACTAAAGAACAGGGTGGGGTTTTAGTCAGTAGAAGTCTGACATCTTCTTCCTCTCCACCCAGAGTGAAGGAGTCAATCGATAATTTTCCCACCAAAAAAGGCAAACAATGATGATATAAGGAAGATTACGAATGTTGATGCTATTCATAGACTAGAACAGGTTTTAAAAGGGAACACAAAAAGCAAATGAACAAAAACACAGACCCGGAACAAATATATGATTGCACTGTACAATAGTTGTTCTAAGCATTAATCGTAATTACGTAAAACTTAACCCAATAAGACCAGATTCTTCAAAGAATATTGTGTATTTTTCCCTAACCTTGCTGGGTCACCTTTTAGTCGAACCGGATGTAGCTGGGTATTAGTATTTTACATGTAGCGTCTGCCTATCTGACCTCCACAACCCAGTAACTGGGTAACACGATATCTCTTGACTAGACCAATGTCAGATTTACTGTCTTTTGACTGCCAAAGATGTCCTTAACAGCCGGGACAAATGGCTTAACGTGCTTTGCCAGAAATGGGGGTATCACACCGCCAAAATTGGGGATGCTACTCTATAGTAGGTAGGGTAGGTAATATTGCGTTTCTGTTTATCCTTCGTTCCCGTCAAAACGGATCAGCGGTTCGATGTGTTTTCTGGTGTGAAGATACTTCTCTACTACCACATTAATTTCGCTGAAAAAACTGTTGGTCCCCGTTCTCCACTCGTCTCCGTTTCAGTCACGCAGCCACCTCATAATATTTGATGAAACTTTGCCAGGAATTAGTGCTAATTTGTTACTTTACACTCCTCTTTTCGTGAATTTGTTACAAAAAAAAACTTAGACGCTATGACAAAGAATAGTTGGCCGCTAGAACCGCCACTTGCCGTAGTCATCGCCCGTGATTAGGTGATTACACAGAAACTATGTAACGAAGATAGACGAATGACGCATCAAAAGAAAGGACGTCTTGATCTTGTTCAATTTGTTACAAAAATAAAATACTTCAAAACGTAACTAACAAAAAGTTGTGCAATATTTAGTTTTCAGGTTATGAGTAGGTAGGTATGCCACCATAAATATCAAATTAATGGAGGCTAATGTGTATAGACAATTAGTTACTAATTTGTTATAGCGAATAAACAGAAAAAAATACTAGAAAGTAGGTTCAATAATTTGTTAGAGGTGATTTTAGTTGGCCGCTCGGACGGCAATATGCCTAAAATATGTCTATAATAGATACAATGGCGTTTATCTCGTTATTAAAAGTAGGTTTAAGCTTAGTTAGAATACTAATCGATGGGTAACGTAACCTAGTTTGGATAAATATGGCGAATATAACTTCAGCATTCATATTTTAGAAGATATTTACATAAAAACAGTATTATGAAATAGTATGAGAGTAGGGTGACCATGAATTTTCACAGTGAAGTGAGACCGAATAGTGATTATTGGAATGTTCGATATTCATATCTTATTTTTTTAAGAGCGAGTGCTTATATAAATACATTTTAAGTTAAGGCATCCTGTAGCATACTTTGTAAAAGTCACAAATCGATTAAAATTTCCTTATTCAAAATCAACACAAAGGCAAAAAAGTCAAGTAATAAAAGTCAACAAGATAAATATAAAATCTTTTTAAACCAACATAATATTTAAAAATTAACTGACATGAATATATGATACATAATGTAGAAATATATCCTTAGAGGTACTTATTACTTATTTAAAAAAAAAACAGTCATTTGTAATAAACTAAAAATATGTTCCTATTTCTCTATGAAATGGCCTATTGGTATGTCACCGTGAATTAATTGTAGCTGGTTTGTCATAACAAAGTCATCTCGATCTAAGTCTCCTTGTCGTCTACGTGATTGATCATCACTCGTTATCTTGCTTTCCATTTCCATTAGCACATTTATCAATCACAGTATTAATACACTTTTTCATATTTTTGTTTAATCGAGAGTGCCAACTCTCGACAACACTATTGGTACGATGACTTACGTAAGTACGTTCACTGTATATGCACCATGATGAGCGGTACTCTTTGCTCTTCCACCAAGTCATTTTCATATATGTCAGAAATTTAGTCATTATTGGTCTATTTGGGCTTTCAGCCAGATTATAAGGATGAGCATATTTTGCGTTTCTGGTAACAACGGTATCAATTATATACAGGTGGTATAAATAAATTATTACATACCTAATACGTCATAGTAGGACGAACCGAAACTGGTCTCCCTCGTGGTCCTACTTACCAGGACAAAATAGTAGAACCACAAGAAAACGGCGCTAGACATAGAGCAAATTTTCAACTGTAGATCAGAAATAACAAAAACATTTTTCATAATAAAGACTTCAGTTGCAATGTGGCTTGCATATTTAAAAAATATTTTACAAGTGCTCAATACTTGAAAACCTGTACAAATTGTAATTACATACAATTGAAAAGAGACCATGTACCTATTTATTTTAATTAACTTTGCTATTTTAAAGTTATTTGGAATAACAAGTTTAGAAGAAGAAATTTATTTTGATGAAAAAATTAACACAATGTGTCAAAAATGTGACACACAGTTGTAATGTGAACGTAAATAAGACGAGATTATAACATTTGATTTAAACGGAGCTGTAGACTCATTTTTACTCACTGAACTGCCGATTACTATTAACATTAAGGATAGTTATTATTTTTTAGTTGGTACTATAGAATTTATACCAGGCACAAAAATAGTCTACTATGAATGTAATTTTTTAAATAACAATACATATTTTTGTTATGACGACAATTCTTTTAAAATTGAAACAAGTAGTACCTCTAAGGAAATATGACACATACACTTATATTTATCTTGTTGACTTTTATTACTTGCCTTTTTTGCCTTTGTGTTGATTTTGACTAAAGAAATTTTAATCGATTTGTGACTTTTACAAAGTATGCTACAGGATGCCTTAACTTAAAATGTATTTATATAAGCACTCATCTTAAAAAAATAAGATATGAATATCGAACATTCCAATAATCACTATTCGGTCTCAATTCATTGTGAAAATTCATGGTCAGCCTACTCTCATACGGTTCTCATCTTCTAAAATATGAATGCTGAAGTTATATTCGCCATATTTATCCAGACTAGGTTACGTTACCCGTCGATTAGTACTCTAACTAAGCTTAAACCTACTTTTAATAACGAGATAAACGCCATTGTATTATAGACATATTTTAGGCATATTGCCGTCCGAGCGGCCAACTAAAATCACCTCTAACAAATTATTGAACCTACTTTCTAGTATTTTCTCTGTTTATTCGCTATAACAAATTAGTAACTAATTGTACATACACATTAGCCTCCATTAATTTGATATTTATGGTGGCATACCTACCTACTCATAACCTGAAAACTAATTATTGCATAACTTTTTGTTAGTTACGTTTTGAAGTATTTTATTTTTGTAACAAATTGGACAAGATCAAGACCTTTCTTTTGATGCATCATTCGTCTATCTTCGTTATATAGTTTCTGTGTAATCACGGGCGATGACTACGGCAAGTGGCGGTTCTAGCGGCCAACTATTCTTTGTCATAGCGTCTAAGTTTTTTTTATAACAAATTCACGAAAAGAGGAGTGTAAAGTAACAAATTAGCACTAATTCCTGGCAAAGTTTCATCAATAATTATGAGGTGGCCGCGGGGTTGAAACGGAGACCTCCACTCGTGTAACATGACTTGGGCATGCAATCCGGATACCCGGATAACCGTAAACACCGGATAACCAACGGATTTAAAATCCGGTTTTTAGGATATCGAAATCGATTTTATCCTATGTTTTTTGTTATTTTTCTCCTGTGTTATGGATTTATAATACTTACTTTAATTTTCCCAAACAAAATACCCGAAAAAGAACCGGTTTTTTACCAACGCGGTTTTTGCATGACCTAAACATGACGCGCCATCGACTCAGGAAGTAACCGTTTCCAAAGACATGTTTAACTTTTTTTTTTATTACGTATGAGCCCACTCTTGACCTCGATCTCGCCTGATGGTAAGCGATAGATGAACTGGTACCAAAAATGGTATTAAAGCCCACTTGCTTTTTCATTCCGACTTGTCTTCAGAAAAACATAGTCAATGATTTATTTTTAAAAAACTTGTTTACTATTAAACTCATTCTTTGGACTAGCACCCAGTGGTCAGAGAGTCACGAATAATATAAAGTTTGTTTGAAAATAATAGGTTCGCTAACACGTGGAGCGATGATACAATTCAGTTATGAAACATAAACATTAGTGAAGTGCCTGTGTTTTAAGTTTGAATTGATGTGATTTTTTGTTCTTTTTTGTTTGTTCGCTATCTCAAGAAGAATGAACTATTATGGAATGAAAACCGTTGTTCTGTATCAGTTTTTAGGATCCCGTACCTACCCCAAATTTTATCAATGGAACACAGATCATTACGAAATGAGACTCATCACTCCCATCCATCTAAAGGTTGTCTGTAAAAGATCACTTTTAGCGATAAGACCGCCATTTGTATTATCATTTTTTAGTTGTTAAGTCCTAATTTGTGTTCTGTTATGGTGTACAATAAAGAGTAGGTAGGTCTTTCTATCTTCTAGCCAGTTTTCTTAATGTATTTTGAAACTCTCACACTTGCTGGGAGTCTGACAAACTTACTAAACACTATAGCCTAGGTAACTTCGGTCTATAAAATATGGGCATCTAGGATGGGCAAATATAGCAGGGATGTAACGCAATCACTAAATAAGTAATGTGTATCGATGTGGATGGAGGGAGTGGGAGAGGCAGGCCAAATAAAGATGGATGGATTGTGCGTATAGTTATTAAATAGTACGGAGTCAGTAATAGCTGGTAATAGCATGTTAGTTGCCAGGACAGTAAAAAAAACATGTCGCGCTGACCTCAAGTAATGGGATTAAGTCAAAGAAGATGATGATAAATAATTTAATCGGTAACTACTACTACTTGTGTACCTTCCACGACTTTTAATTCGATTCGGTAAACTGACATATGCTAATGTCACTTTATAAAATAGTGATACCATACGTAACCTAATAGTGATGATTCAAACAATCGAATAATAAATTAACGATATTGATCGAGAGAAATATAAAAAGATTACACTGTAATCATTTTTTTTTATGTAGTGACTAGATTTTATTATAAATAGATCTATTTTTATTAAAAATATTCATATTTAATAAGACATGGTAAAAGTCACCTTTTGCAAATTGTTTCACGTGATGAAAACTTTATAAATTGCGAGGGATTACTATTGAATAGACTGCCCCTATTACTGTGACCTGAACCACATTCAATTAGGTCAGTGGGTCGTATTAGGGGTGGAAGTAGTTTTTCTCCTTCTTTGGCAATTAAGCCGTAGACTATTCTGCGAAAAAAGGTTATTCACATGCCATAATATATATAAAGTAAACTGTTAACATAATCCGTGAATGCAAAATTACTTAACAGTAGGTGTTTATTGACTTGGAAGTTGAAGTAGGAGAACATGACGTTTAATTACTGCTGATTCAAACCTCTATTAATTCAGTAATGTTCTAATTTGATAACATAATTATATTCGATTTTATTTGCACAAGGGTATCTATAGAATTTAGGCTAACAATTATGTAATTTAATTAATTAATTGAAGCTTATATATTTAAACTCCGTCTGTATTATTATTAAACCTTTGTGAATCTACTTAATATGAATGAACAATGTAATACTTGCTATTTCCATGATACATTCGGAAGAGTAATTATAAATGAATTTAATCATGAATATTTTAATTAGTGAGATTGTCACATGCGCGTGATAAGCAGGCAACAAATACATAATAACATAATACACGCAAATATTTTTATCTTATCAAATCGAGTTGACCCTTTCCCAACCCTAACAATGTGATAAACAAGTTTTCTTATGCAACCTCATTGCAATTTCCTTATTATGGCAACTTTAACCAATTAGTGTGCTGTCTCTTTCGCACGTGATTGAATGAATGAACGCGAGCGAGAAAGCACGATCGTATGATCCGTCAGGCCAGTTCATTGCGAATCCTTACGTCAAAATAAGAAAACAAAACTGAAGCGCTGCTCGTATTGAATAAATTCCTAGTTTTAATCGTTATCATAGATGATACATATAAATACTGAGAATCGTTATTATGTATTAATTAATACAGTTATCTGTGCTATTGTGTGAAATAGTGTCTTCAGTGATTTATCATTCATAAAGATGTATCAAGGGATGAATGGATTGTACTCAGATGGGCCTTACAGGTTAGGAAAAAATTGTCCTTTAGTGCTTTATTTTATTCAAAATTTATAGTTTTTACACCCTGTAAAAACTTTTGGATGATTGTTTTAATAAGTTTGGGTGCCGATTTTGATATCGGAGAGTCCAAGAAGTTGAAATTACGTGACGAAATGATAAAAGTATGCCACGGCCCGTGATTTCTCTTTAGTTTACGTTTTCACTACATACCTAATCAAAATTACTGTATACTAACTAAATGGTAATATGAAATCGTCATTTCACACTAGTCTGTCATAAGATAATATTTGGTTAAGTATGTATGATAAGTCCTATGTTATAAAAGTATTTAGTTCCTGTGAAAAAACCTGATTATTTATTTGCATAAGAAATAATTAGCACTGGTGATAATTAAAACGCAAATAATAAATGTTTCTAACTTATAGGATATGCATTTTTTCAGTTATATTTTTTTTGGAGCCCCACTTATGACAAAAATCACTTCATTTGTCATAATGTTTTATCATAATTTATGAATCATGATGAGATTTATCGAAAGCCAACACAGTTATAAATAAATCTTAGATAATAATTATCATTTATTAACAACTAATGTTTTTCAGTGACTATGTCCAAGTAAATTTTTAATAAAAATAATCTTATTTGTACCAGAATTAAACCAAGCTAGTGCAAGTTAGACATCAGACCAATAACAAAAGAAAAATTATAAATTGTTTTTTGTATTGATTTTTATTTATTACAAGCCACTGCCTGTTAATTTGTTTGCATAGGAGGGTTTTCCCGCATTAATCGCAATCCTGCGACAAAAAGTATCCTATGTGTTATTCCAAGATGTTAACAATATACTTACCAAATTTCATTCAGATCCGTTCAGTAGTTTTTGTGTGAAAAAGTAAGAAACATCTATATTATCCATCCTCACAAACTTTTGCATTTATAATATTAGTAAAATCTGTAGTATCACTGTTATAAGAAATAGCGTTGTGTATTTTTTTATTGAATACTATTTTCTTACATAAAATAATCTCCTTAAATAATTGGCACACTCAAGGTTTCAAAGGATTGCTTTGGTATATGTTCTAGGATTACCTTGTACCGTGAATGTCCTCATCTTCCTCCTTCATTTTGATATCCAACTAAGAGCATTCTTGAGATACTGCTTGCCCATAGACGGGTTGCTGATCAAGCCACTAAGGCTTACCAGTTGGGTTCTATGGTCACTGTTTAAGTATTGAATCTTAAAAACTATCCTATCATGCAATTCAAGCTAAATATATTTTGATGAACAAACATACAGATTTTCTCATTTTATAATAATTGTAGGATTAATTTGTTGTTGCTGAGAGAAAATCAAGATTTCAATTGTTTGATAATAATTACTTTAACACTTGTTTTTGGCAATACTTAATCATAATTTAAAATTATACTTAAGTGTTGTTATGGAAGACTGGAGCCACTTAACACAGGCATTATTTACCTAAAAGGTGGCTTCAAATACTAAATTTTAACGAGTCACTGATTGTAACAATTACCAATTTTTTATTATATTATACTTTATTATTTTACTATACTTTATTTTTAATTATATTAATGTTATTTATAATAAACATTCAGACATTAACTTACTGGATCTTCATCTTTCACTAGTATGAACTTTGTGGACTTTAAGAGAGATTGATCTTTGAGTTTGTTATGTTGTTTCTTCTGACAACAATGTATGTATGTATGTCGGGCAGATATCAGCAACTCCATTACAAAGCAGGTATTGTACGTATGGGAAGGATAAATCAATTTGATCCAACACAGTTCCTCCTGGAAGGGGACCAACACCCTAGTTTTGCTTACCATTTCGCAGAGGGTACCTGGGTTGCTAATTAGTGTTGTAAAAATACCGTATAATACCAAAAGGCTATGTATTAAACAGGTATTTTATTATAACTTACGGTATTATTGGTATTTTATGTATTTTATATTTTGATTCACTTTTTAAGATCTTGCAATATTACGAAGAGTTTTAGTTTAATAAATTAAATATATTTTAAGTTTCGATTGTATTCTATATTTTAGAATGACTAATTCTAATTTAATGATTACTTAGTAATTAAACTTCACAGATATTCGTCGCCGTCGACACCACCGCGCTGCGTTAGCGCCGTGTTAATGTCGTCGCATTGACGTGATTTTCTAATTGGCTTCTTTTTCCTTTAATATTTTCATTTTTTCTGTGCTTTTCCACCGTATTCAGTACTTAGGTATTTTAATGATTACTCAGATAATTTACATAAAAAATATAGAAACAATCGATTTATACATAAAATACCATAGCAAATGATATAATACCGTATTATACGGTATTTTTCGTTTAATACATTTCAATACAAATGGTATAATACAGCACTTACATCTCTATTGCTAATCAAAGTACTTGGTACTGTAATTGGAGGGAACAATTTAAGTGCATTTTCAACCAGATTCTTGCAACAATATTTGTAGTGAAAAGGATTATGTTATTACATCATCATTGACTTACGAAGATATTGTTTTTATCTCTACTTTTCTGTGATAACTGGTAAGGTCGAGATGAATTAAAGTTATTTTTTATTAACTGCTACTTACCTATATCTCGTTTTAATTTCTAATGATACTGTTAGTGATCATGTTAGCTTAAAAATTTATATCCACTTTTCTGATTCAATCACTCAAGTACTGCCCGTTACATTGACCTTTATGGGCATTAATACCTTCTAATGAGGCAGAAGGAGATTCAGTTTCAAAAGTGATGAAATAACAGCATAAGTAAAGTATCATCATATTTATTGTTTCTATAATAAATAATTCTGCCGTCAAAAGCATAGTTGCAGTAAGTATGCTCTTGGCGGTTTCGAGAAAATCTTCGATAAATCCTTTGTTTTTAATCAGATCATGATGGTCGATACCTTAAATGAAAGAGGACCTCAGTACGTATCTCACCAAACGTACGTGACGTACGCGACCAAAATTTATACGGTACTGCGTTTTTCTGCATTATCATATCCCGTTTTAATTTCTAATGATGATACTGTTAGTGACCATGTTCACGTTTCTGATTCAATGACTCAATTAATCTTCAAGTACTGCCTGTTGCATTACCCTATAGGTGGTTTAAGGCCATCTAATGAATCAGAAGTTTGAGAGGCTAAGATTTAGTTTCATAAGTAATGAAACAAAAGCATCATAAGTAAAGTATTTGTTAATCATCATTACCTGCTTAGCATTTTTCCAACTATGGTCCGGTTGTACCCGGTTTGACTAGAAACCAGGTACAACTGGAAAGGTTTCTAGCCAAACTGGATACAGCTGAGTACTAGTGTTTTACATCGAGCTACTTCGTATCTGATCTCCACAATCCAGTAGCTGGGTATCACGATATCCTTTATTAGATTTGCTGGTTTCTGAGTACTTGAATCAACTGTCAAAGATGTGCCAATGACAGCCAAGACCTACAGCTTAATATGTGCTTTCCGAGGGACTGAAAATGATTCCTCATCAAACTCAACTCAAAATATTTTTTGTTCTCATATCCTACATGGGCACTTATAAAACATAGAAGCTAGTGCATGGTTTGAAATTGGTTGTTTTCTACGGAGAAGAACCGCCAAGGAACCTCATGGTTAACCTTTTCATCACATTGAAATGTTAGTTGGTTACTTATCCACAGATCAACTTCAACAACTGCTACATTTCGTAGCTGTTATTATACAACATGTAATTTAAAGGGTATTATATATACCGAGTGCACGGCTTCTTTGAATGATAACAAACAATATAGCAAGGGTTTTGTAATCCTATGTCTACATGTGTGGAGCTTATTAGAAATTTCAATACATTGATACCAGAGACCGAATTTTTCAAATTAAGAAGAACGAAGAGAATTATCGTGTTATTGGCTAGTGACGTGGAAAGTGATGACCCTCATAGTGATGTGACACGTTTGTTATTATTGGTATTCAAGAAACATATGAAACCGATAATTTGGGGTCAATTCTGTGAGTCACTTATTTTGAGCTGAAACTTTGCATAGAGACTCCATACCAGATGTCTTCAGTCCTTTTGGATAGATATGGTGTTTCCGTTACATGTTGTATAGCCACAAGCTCCCCTTATTAATTTTATATATTTGACATTATACTTATTCTTTATTAATTTTTTCCAGGCCTTCTATGTCCCAGGGTACCGTGATCCACAGCCAGCGGTTCCAAGAGAAAGACTTCACGGTAGCTACCCCTGAGGAGTTTGTCAGGCGGTTCCAGGGCACCAAGCCTATTAACAAGGTGAGTACTGCAGTTACTAGTATTTTACATTGAGCGTTACATGGTGGACATCCCACCCATACGCACAAAATGTTTTGGGAATACTTTCATTGTGCATACGGCTAAGGAGTTGAATTCCCTGCTGAAGTCTGTGTTTCCTGATAGCTATAGCCTAGGAGTGCTTTTTGGAAGATAGAGCACGCTTACCTAGAAGTAACCTATTCATTCTTGACTTAAAGCCCCCAGGTCTAGGTATGCATAAAGATAGTTATTTCTAAACCGTTTGTGCGTGTAGGTGGGATGTTCACCATGTAACGTAACGATATACTGACATAAAAAAGAGACTTTTTGCGACTAAGCCCCTCTTAGGCGTCGCGAGGGGAGTCTAAACACGTCACTCCCCTGCGTGATGAGACGGCACCAGTCGGGGGTCACGTTGTAGGGTATTCAAATGCGTAAGCAGCTCTAGGCGCAAGTGTGCGACAGAACACGGGCTGGTTTTAGTCAGTTCGAGTCTAATAGACCCATCCGGCCAGTGGATATACAAACAGATATGAACATTGTGAACAAAACTCTGAACACTCCTGAACCTTGAAGCTTTTGATCTTTGTCAGTTTTTATTGATTAGAAAACGCAAAAAATACGTATACTTTTAACGTGAAAATCTAACTCACGTACCTACCAAATAAAGCGAGTCATAATTTTATTCTACTACCCTATCAAAATTATCTCCATTAAGGAATTATGCAGAACCTTTGCCTTCTAATTTCTTTAAATTTTAACTTATTAATTAATTATATTCTTTCGTTTACAGGTCCTGATTGCGAACAACGGTATCGGCGCGGTGAAATGCATGCGTTCAGTCAGAAGATGGTCCTACGAGATGTTCAAAAACGAACGCGCCGTGCGTTTTGTTGTCATGGTGAGTTTCATTCATACTCAAACTCAATATATTTTATTTCACATAGACCTACATATGGGCACTTAAAACGTCAGAAGTTGTGCAGAGTTCGAAATTGATTGTTTCCAATGGAGAAGAACTGGCAAGAAACTCCACAGTTACTCTTTTCAAAATAGCAGGTATGAGAAGACTATATACCTATAAAATGATGTGTTTCTGGTGTCAGGTGACTCCCGAGGATCTGAAGGCTAATGCGGAGTATATCAAGATGGCTGACCACTACGTGCCAGTGCCCGGTGGCTCCAACAACAATAATTATGCCAACGTCGAACTGATTGTGGATATCGCTATCAGGACGCAAGTACAAGTAAGTAATTGTCACCAAAACTCAAACTATCGTATATCTTATGCGTTTTAGACGCATAAATGCTTTTTTATTGATAATAGGCTGGCGTTTGACCACCATCTCATCTGATGGTAAGTGATGATGTGGTCGAAGATGGAGCATGCTTACCTGGAAGTAACCTATTCACTCTGGACTTAAAGACCCCTAGGTTATAGCTATCAGGAAACACAGATTCCGGCAGGAAATTCCACTCCTTAGCCGTACGCACAATGAAAGTATTCCCAAAACATTTTGTGAAATGATCTTTATTTTGGAAATGGTTTAATAAATTAATTTACACATAATTTTTTTCGTTAAAGTAAACTCGATGAGTCCGGTGTTTCCTAACCGACAGCCCTGAGAAGAAACTTAAAAAAACTCAGTGGTCAACGTCTCTTGAAGTCAATACAATCTGTACTTGTTAAATTATATGAGAACGTTATAGATTAATGTCTGACGAAATATGCAGATAGATTTGAGTAGGCCTGTCGAGACAGTGCAAACATTTGTCTGATAACAGATAACATATAGCTCAACTTAGAACTTTAAAAAGCTCAACAATCATATGTAGTGTATGTGCAAGATACCTTAGAGAGTTAATCAGAGTAACTCTTATCGTGTATTTTTTTAAGCAAACAAAAAGCCTCCACTAAATCTACTGCATACATTTCCGTTCTACTAAAATAATAAAAAATCTAAACAGTATTATATTTTTTTATCTAATTAACAACCAAAATCTAGCAAATATAACATAATATAAGATTAAATGCTAAATTATACAGTCTTATAACGTTTCTAAACTTCATATCTAAAGGCATAAGAGAGGGGATTAAATACTACCCAAACTTATCTTAATACTAACATTAACTGAGAGTACAGGCAAAAAACAAGGAAACTGTCTCAAATTTTCATTTTATTTATACTTTGCAAAAAATCAGCAATGTCGCTAAAATCATTTCGGTTTCTGTTTATGGCCAAAACCACAATATAATGTTTTTTTGAAATAATATATTATATTTGGAACTAAAAGTCTAGTGTAATGATATTAATTAAATTAAAATTAATAATTTATTTACATATTAAAGTAACTAAGCGCCAATAGCCTTATGGGGAAAGCGTCGGGACTTGTGATCTTGTCTCTAGTGGTCGGGGTTCGAACCCCACCCATCACATTATTGCCGTGAACCCACTCCAGACACAAGCATATTTAGCTTAGTTGGAGAGGTTAACGAGATTGCTAGTAATGTGAATTCTACACAAACTGCTCTTTAAAAAAATGTATTTATCTCGCGTTTAGGACATTCCGTTTTCCTTGCTTGCACCCTTCATCTATTTTAGACATCGCTCAAAATCTAAACTACCAAAATTTCTTCTCTCTGTCCCCCAGGCGGTTTGGGCAGGTTGGGGTCACGCGTCAGAGAACCCCAAACTTCCCGAGCTCCTGCACCGCGCGGGGGTCGTGTTCATTGGACCCCCGGAGAAGGCTATGTGGGCATTAGGAGACAAGATCGCTTCGTCTATCGTGGCCCAGACTGCAGAGATACCTACATTGCCTTGGAGTGGCAGCGGTAAGTGTTTTGTACACAAATCGATACTAAGCGGAAAAGTTTGTTTGTTTGTATCTTTGAAAGTACTAGGTGGATTTGGATTGAATTTGGTATGGAAGTAGATTGAAGCTCAAGGAAGGTTATTACGAAGTTGTATTGTAAAAGAAAGAGTGTTATGTTTTCGTCGTGACAAAGTCTTGACTGACTGCTAGTTTATTATAAAGAAGAAAGTTTTGATTTTTTGTTTGTTTGTAATGGATAAACTCAAAAATACAGTATGTTAACTAACAGAGGGCGTTCCCGTTAACCCGCGATAGTATAGCATCCATACATGCTAACAAAAATATTACCATTCGAAAACAAAATGTTTTCTTTTTTTTTTAATATTAAAATATTCACTAAAAATGTTGAATTGATACGTAAAATAAACACTGTACACGCGTACGCATTCATAAATAAATTGCGATGTTGCCGTCCTTAAAGTACGCGTGTACAGAGTGTTTTTTTTACGTATCAATTTAACATTTTTAGTCCGATGGGACAGCAATCTGACACAACTGGAGAGATCAGGCGAGAACCAACGGCTCAACGTGCTAAGTGCAAGGCACGGGGGTAACACACTGCCTACTTCCAAACCTGGGACTGCTACAAAAAAAATGTATTAGAAAAAAAAAAGAATATAAACTTAACGGTTTACCCGAGGGCATTCGAGAAGAAAATAATATTTAAAAATTCAAATCTGAATTAAAAAAACTATTTACTTGGCACCCTACCTTAATACACTTCTGGACACATCTATTGGCCCACCTTAGAGTTTAGGTTTCGATGGCCCCTACCGAAATATGATTGCTAGATTTAAGAAATACCTTGTACCTTGTAATCAAGAAATAAATAATAAAATGAGTGTGTCACTCAGGGACTGCCGCGGTAAAGCTATTGCATAGCATTTTTTATCAAATTATGCAATTATAATTATTTATCTATTTTATATATGCAGTATTTCTTTTTTCTTTGATATTAATTCAAGTTACACTTTTTGAGCGTGGTGACCGATAAGAAAACAATTTTTTTTTCTTTTATTGAATAAATGAGAAGTTAACCCCTCAAATTTGAAACGTCACAAAATGTACCGCCTTTGTGGCCACCGGTGGCTTTCCGTGATTTGAGTGGTATTGTTTAAAATATTTTTATTATCTTACAATACATGTAGGTTATTCAGGAATTTTTATCATTAAAACTATAGGTTTATTAGCAGCGAGTCTACACGCATACGTCTAGTCGCACGCACACAAACACCGTGCCGAAGTCTGCCGAACTGAAACGACGCACATACGTCAATATTCCACATTTACGCGGCCAAAATTATTTGTTTACTTATATCACGTCTACATGATATTACATATCTCTTAAGAGTATTTTTTTTTATTTATTTAAGTTTTTTTTGTAAATTAAGGTATAAAATCATTATTTCACATAATTATTTATTGAATCCATAGAAATACACACAAAATAAAACAAAATTTGTACAATATTACAAACAAATTAATACAACAGAAGAATTTTACACAAAAAAAATATTATCACGTAATGTAATCGTAATCTTGCTACTCGCTATCTGAGTCTGGTTCGTCGGGATATTCTGGCATTAGCATGTTTATTGTTTCCGGGCAAAATGTTCTGGGGATTGATCTCTTCTTGGGCCTCAAGCTGCTAGTAAGTGGATCCGAACTCAGTAGTAATCTATGGTACACATCAATATTACAATTTTCCCTAGAAAATTTCCTGGCGAAATTTTCGCGATATACACGGAAGTATTTATTCCGGGTCTCTGCGGCTTCTTTGGATAGCTGACCTATTGGCAGCAAAGCATTTTCTATTATAGTGGCACCATGTGTCAATATTTTATGCATGGTCGGAGTCATAGGGTGCCATCCATAAAGGCTTACATATAATTTTGCAGTATCTTTGGCATAAGAATCGTATTTCTGTGAATCTATCTTATGTCCACTTGAAATTGTCTCCAATATAACTTTTAATCTATAAATCAGTTCATAGTTTATCCCGGTTATATCTGCTGCCAAATGGGGATTTTCAAAAAATCTTTTACTGGTGTTACCATCATTGGTATTTCCGAAATTTGATTTGGGCATGTCTACCAATAATCCAGTTTCAATCCGAAATCTTTCTTGGATGTGCTTTTTTGTTTTTTCTTCTAGTTGTTTTTTTTCTTCAGACCTCCTTTCCCTATATTTTTTTACTGGTAATTTATATGCCAAATGTAAAACACTTTCAAATAATCTAATTCTGGCATGCAATACAGAAAGCCCAAAATTAACACCCGTAAAACTTGATGTTTCCTTTTTATCTTCAATTTTGTTGAAGTCTTTCGATGTTACACCACAAATATAGCACCGACTAATAGACTTTGTGCCGGTTGCAGCATTGCATACTTTTCCATCTACCATAGTCATTTCAAAAAAATGATCAAATGATAATTTTGTTTGGTTCAAATTTATTTCAGTGGGTTTCAGTGCTTTCACAGAACTTTCAACGTATCTTATTTCTTCCTCTATCACGTCAGTAGACTCTTTTACAAACTGAAATCTTATTGGGCGGCAAAATTTCGTTTTTGCATCGAAATTCGGTAAATTTTCATTTTTCATAATCAGTTAAAGATATTTCCGAGTAACAATTTTCACACCTGATGTGCTTGAAGTGTCTAAAACAATGAAAAGCTAAGATTACTTAACTAATAAAAAATTGGTTATATTTTTATACAAAATCTTAATGGTTAAAAAGGTCCCCCGTTTTGTCATCCGCACTCTTCCGCAGCTAGTTTTTATATTTTCTTTTATTATAAGGATTGTACTTTCAAATAAAAAAAGAATGACGATCGTATCTCATCGAGAAATATAACAAATTCACCTTTAAAGTTCAAAATTACTTCAAAATTTGTCTAAAACAACCCGTGTGTTTGAAACCCCCTAATTATTCGAATTGGGCATTTTGGGTAAGTAAACAATAATAACAATAAAGATCCATACCTGTGTTATTAGAATCCATCACTTTCACTTCAAAAACTTACATCTAAAAAAAATAAAAATGTTGTAACTTTTGTTGTGTTTGTAACTTTAAGCAGCAAAAACAAGCGCACGGGTTGACGGTCAAGTACCGACTACCTGAAAGCGGTCGGGGTGTATCACAGGTAGGTGGTGGGGCTCAGTTAGGATTCTTGGAACTGTCTTCTAGCTCTACATGTACCATTTTATGTGTTTATCGTAATTTTTTAAAATTCAATTTTGGCCGCGTAAATGTGGAATATTGACGTATGTGCGACGTTAGACGATGCACGGCTTTCAACGCCGCACCGCTGTGCCGGTCGGAGTGGGGGGTGCTAGGTTTATTTTCGTTACGGAATTTCTTGATTCGGTTGCCGCGATAAAAGCTATGCAATAGCTTAATAATAATAATAAAACCAAATACCACTTTACCCGACCCGGGCATCGAAATCAAGACCTCAGGTCGAAATCAAGACGTGCTTGCGACCACGATGTCAGTATGTTTCTAAAATTATTATAATACTCGTTTGCTTGTATTACAGGTCTGAAAGCCGAATACAACAGTAAGAAGATAAAGATATCTTCAGATCTATTCGCTAAAGGTTGCGTCACTACCCCCGAGCAGGGACTACAAGCAGCGCAGAAAATTGGTGAGTTTTGCAGATCATTTTATTTTATCCTCGCCTTAATTTCTTTTTATTGATAATAGGCTCGAGTTTGACCACCATCTCACCTGATGGTAAGTGATGATGTGGTCGAAGGTTTAGCATGCTTACCTAGAAGTAACCTTTTCACTCTTGACTTAAAGATGCCCAGGTTTTAGCTATCAGGAAAGACAGATTCTGGCAGGGCGTTCCCACTCCTTAGCGCTGTACGCATAATTAAAGTATTTATTTAAACTTTATGTACAATAGGGGGTATATGGGCGGACTTATGCAGCAAGGCATTCTCTACCAGCCAACCTTAAAAAGACCACAATGTGGTTAGTGTACAAGTAAATAAAATGTTATAGATTATCGAAACACTATACAAACAATATATTTAAATAATATAATAAAATTATAAACAAATAAATACAGTGCTTTATAATAATCTTTCTGATTAATTTAATTTATTTATTCCATTCGGACAACATAAATCCATGATGTTAGTAAATATACACGCTTCAAACTAATGTTAGTATGAAAAATAAATTACAAGTACAAATAATAATAATATAATGAAATAATTACTAAGTCGAGTACATCTTGCATGAGGGATGAACAGGCAAGTATTTAATTGTTCATCACCCATACAAAATGTCTCAAAACAGGGGAGTAAAAAATTCTCCGCAACAGTTTTCAGAATGCTGTTTTTACTGACCCGCAACCTGGTCACGAGAGATGCCGTTTTTCAACCGACGACAAAAAGAGGAGGTTATCAATTCGACGCGTATATATATATATATATATTTCTTTTTTAATGTATGATCATCGATTACTCGAAGACGGCTGAACCGATTTGGAAAATTCTTTTTTTGATCGAAATGGTATACTTTGAAATTGGTCCCATTTTTATAAAAGTCAGGATCTGATGATGGGATCCTGGAGAAATCGAGGGAACTCTTCAAATATTATAGGCACACCTATCACGTTTTGGGTATTTATTATAGTAACTTGTGCAGTTGCTCTCAAAAAGTACCATTTGAGGAAGTGGAACTGATGATGAAGACCACAGATGGCCGCCGAAACTACTCAATAATAAGTATTGAGTGGATTGCGATTCGATTACTTGAATATGGATGTTAAGCACTTTATGCTCGTCACAATGCATATGGTGATGTAGAGCTGATGGTGAAGTACCAGCAGAACTCCTCAACAATTAACGGCCCAGCATTGGTAAAAGCAATATTTTGTAAAAGGTTATAAGTAGTTGACATTTAGGCTCTTGTAACTAGGTAAATTAAAAATAGACCAACTAAAAAGAGTGAAATAAAAACTTTTTACCAAAAAATTAAACCGACTCCCAAAAAACACTGCAAAGTGAAAAATAACTTTAATTTCGGAAGTCAGTGCCTAAAACGAAAATACAAAACTAAAGACACCGATTACCGAAATTAAAGTTATTTTCACTTTGCAGTGTTTTTTGGGAGTCGGTTTAATTTTTTGGTAAAAAGTTTTTTTGCGTAAAAGGGCTTGAAACCCATCGGTTTGGTACTGCGCAAACATCTCAGACTCAGATTAAGAGGACTAACAATAATTATGGCGAAGACCAAACTAAGAATGACAGGCTTTTAAATTGTATTTTCTCATTTTATGCTTAAAAGAAAATAAACTTAAGGAAAAATATTCCCGAAGCGTTTTGTGTGTATGGGTGGGATGTCCACCATGTAACGATAGCGCATCGCCGTTTGTCTTGTAGTCCGGTGATGGAACGGGCTTGGTGGAATTAGATTAGTTTCTCTAAATGTTACTTTTACTGTGGTATTACAGGGTTCCCTGTGATGATCAAGGCTTCAGAAGGCGGTGGTGGCAAAGGTATCAGGAAGGTAGATAATCCTGATGACTTCAACAGTGCGTTCAGACAGGTGAGTTATAATTACGTTCTTTGTTTTTTCGGTGAGAAAATTTTCAAATGATTACTCCCGCTCTGGGTGGAGTGGAGGGGAGTGTCAGACTTCTACTGACTAAAAACCCACCATGTTCCTTCAGTTGGCCATACGTTTCCAGTATCTCGTTAGAACATTTACGAAACCCAAACTTGTACGCCTTTTTTTCTGTGGGAATATGATCTAATGACAGGAGTACAGGAGGACAGCTTCAACCGCCCTTACGTTCTGGAACCGCGGTATCTTGTTAGAACATTTCCGCAAACCCAGCAGGCAATGGCCCTGGTCCTCATCGGACGGTGAGTTACCCCTGCTCGCCGTCCGCAAGCCCGTTTACATACTTGTACAGTACTACCCAACTGATATGGCTTACCGATCATGTACGCCTGGTAAATGATTTTTCATCACACTTGCACGTAAACAGTATCTAAACATACAGGTTAACTTGGCCGTAATGCCCCATATAAAACCCTCGAGCTTTCTTTTTGTCATGAAACCCAAGGTCGGTAAGTATTTTTTTTAATTTATAGCACAGCACAGGTCATGCAAGTTCAAGCAAGGAGTTTACACGCAATAGGAATTTCATTGCAATTTCGCTACATGTTACTTATATTCTTAATAATCGATTTTAATAGATTTTTGTATCAAAACGTCGAAATTATTTTTATTTTTTTACACTCCGTCATGGCTGTATACCTACGTAAGTATTTGCCCTTAACGTTTCTGAACGAAACATTTGTATAATCTGTGGTGTGGGCAAAAAGCCCGCCACCCGCTTAAAAAAAAGTTCACTTATTTCGTAAGTTTCGTAATAATAGTTGTGCTGTCTTGTGTATTACCTTTTGTGTTGGAAGACAAGTAAAAAAGTTATAAAAAATTTCGTCGTCGTCGTCCAATGAGTGTGATTTAAATGCAACACCGCCAGATATTATCCATGCAGCAAAACAATTAATGAAAAGTTTTTTCTGCCCTATAATTTTATTTATTTACTCGCAAATGTGATGAAAAAACATTGTATGTTTCACGGGCGGTACGGGAATTACGAACCTAGACTCAGAAAGCCCTCAGTCTCCGACTTCGGGCTTCTACTAGTAGACTCTAGAGCCTCGATCGTAATTCTTTACTTACAGCCCTTAATACACAATGTACTATTTATATGTGTGTATATTCCAGGTGCAAGCTGAAGTTCCCGGCTCCCCAATCTTCGTGATGAAGCTGGCGAGGTCTGCAAGGCACTTGGAAGTCCAGCTCATCGCTGACCAGTATGGTGAGTATTTCATTACCATTATCTGCTTAAACTTTTCTCAACTATGTTGGTTCGGCTTTTAGTCTAACCTTATGCAGCTGACTACTACCAGGCGTCCGTCACTCGCTCAAGGCCACGCGTTATATGCCTACCGCTTCGCGTATCGCCGTCGGTACAACCGACAGTGGGCTGCCGCACGCCTGCTTGAGCCTTTTTAAATAATTTTGACAACGTCATAATGGATCGACCTAAAAACAATTGATTTTCCTCCGCTTTGCTCCTGTTTCCCTTTTGATTATTTATTTGCGCGGAATTTTATTACAATTAAAATTATTTACGCGGATTCGGATATTTTCGACACTAAAATTTAATAATCGGGAATTCAGGGAAGGAAAAAATGCATCTATCATTTTATTAAACTGAAACATATTTGATCAACAAATAAAAAATAATTGATTTTCTATATTCGTTTTATTACCAATACCATCATCATATACACTTCTGGACACATCTATTGGCCCACCTTAGAGTTTAGGTTTCGATGGCCCCTACCGAAATATGATTGCTAGATTGAACAAAAACTGTTGATGCAGTTTTAAACCTGATACATTTTACCATCTTTTTCGATCGTATAGTTTTAAATTTGAATTCAGAATACCATACGACATGGACCTACGCCTAACAAGTCGGATATGCGCCTTGTTAAAGGCAATTAATTTTTGAATAAAAAACATGTTTTATCAAATAAAGGTTTAATTTAATAACGCGTGTTGCCTCCATGGGCATCTACCACAGCTCTCATACGATTAGGCATAGAGTTTATCAACCGCTCTATGAAATTTTGAGGGATCATCTCCCATTCCTCTTCTATGGCAGTTTTCAACTCCTGCATCGTCTGGGCAACTGGCTGACGAGCCCTAACACGCCTTTTTAGCTCGTCCCACATGTGCTCAATGGGGTTCATGTCTGGGCTTCTGGCTGGCCAGTCCATAACTGTGATGTTCACATCCCGAAGATATTCCCTGACGATGCCGGCCGCATGGGCTCTTGCATTATCATGCATAAAAAGGAAATTTGGGCCCACATAGTCCGCGTATGGTATCACGTGAGGTTCTAAGCACTCACGAATGTATCTTTCAGCATTTAATGTTGGCAGCCGTGGTCCTGTAACAACCTCAAGTTGAGTTTTGCCGCTCGCGGATATACCGCCCCAGACAGTCCATGAGCCACCGCCATAAGCAACCCTCTCTTCAAAGCAGCATTGTGCGAAACGCTCTCCCTTACGCCGGTAGACCTTCTTCCTTCCATCATTGCCATGTAACACAATTTTAGACTCATCAGAAAAGAGTACACGGCTCCAATCTTGCTGTGTCCAATTTAAATGACTGCGTGCGAAATGAAGGCGCGCTGTTCGGTGGGCTCGCTTTAGTTTGGGCCCATTAGCTGGCTTGTGTGGTACCATATCGCGTTCTTTTAACCTTCTCCGAACAGTTCGAGCGCTCACAGATACTCCGTGGAAGTCGCGAAGTTGGTTTTGTATCTCAATGGAGGTAAGGTGACGATTTCTCAAGCTGGTCGTCACGATGAATCGATCCTGCCTTTCAGTTGTGACCCGAGATCGTGGCCTTCCTTGGCGACGAACAAAGCCGCCAGTCTCTAGGTACCTCCGATAAACATTTCGGACCGCAGATCGACTTAAATTAAGTTGAGCACTCACGTTTCTTTGGCTGTGTCCGGCCTGAATAAGTGCCACAGCTTGGGCGGCGACTTCAGGTGAAGTATCCATAGATTATTGATAGAACCTCACCTTAATGTTAAGAATAAGTAATGTTTGTTGCAAAAGCAAAGATATCAATCACTTTTTCAAGAATTAAATCCAAGTAAACCAATAAAACCAAGTTTTCTTAGTATTCGATTGTTTGATATCAACAAACAGGCTCCAAATTGTCTTTTGTTTCTTTAAATTCTGTGTTCGAAATTCAAAAAAAGACTATTGAATGAAATTGTGAATGTGCCAGGTTCAAAACTGCATAAAAACTTTTTGCTCGACCTAATATAAAATTTTAGCTAGGACCAAACGAAACTGAAAATACAAGGTGGGCCAATAGATGTGTCCAGAAGTGTACAACCCTAGGATATTCGCTCGATGACGTGGGTCGCGCGGCGGGCAAAACAAACTCTCTGTGTGCGTACTTATGGTACATTTCTTCTCGTTGCAAACAGCTGGTCTTGTTATTAAGATTTTGTAGGCTATTATAGCGTAGGTATTTTAAACGAAAATACCTAATTTTCGTTTTTGTATGAGAGTGATGTATCTGTTACGAAGTAACTATTTAGTAATCTGTGGTACTAGTTTTACATGGAGCGACTGCCTATTTTTTTAGTTTTAAGAGAACTAGCAATGTGGGTAGAATTCACATTACTAGCAATCTTGTTAACCATATAAAATAATATTTCTTTTTTGCTCAATATTTGTAAATAAATATTTTAATTATTTCTTGTTTTGCTCACTCTACCCAACTAATTTATTTTGACAGATAAGGCGTCACAACGTGGCGCTAAGTCGGTCCTATTCTTATACCCCCGGACTTTTAATTTGATGCAGTAAGCTGACATAAGCTAGTGTCAGTTACTATAATAATGATACCCTAATAGTGATGGACTCAATCAATCGAATAATAAATGAACGATTTTTATACGTGGCAATATAAATAAGTGATAAAAGTACTATTATCTTTTATTTTGAAGTAGTTACTAGATTTTATTATAAATGAATCTATTTGTGTTAAAAATATTCATATCTTACCAGATAAAAGTCACTCTTTTGGAAATTCTTTCATGTGATGAATATTTTAATAAATTGCGCAGGATTACTATTACAAAGACTGCCCCCGCACCACTGCGGCCTAAACCCCGTTGAAATGGGTACAGTTACAAAGGCCTATTGCAAAACATAAAAAATTACTGTCATGATCTATTTGTTTTATGTTTCATGCCACTTTATAATCACAATCGCCCCCTTATAATACATTTTGCTATTTTTACACAATATTATAAAAGAAAAGTAGTTTACATCGTTATTCAATTTTATTCCTGAATTAACAAATCGGAAACTGTCAGTCTACTGCATCGAATTAAAAGTCTGAGTATAGTTGAATATCACTGTATTCATATTTTATATTACAGGTAACGCAATCTCCCTGTTTGGTCGTGACTGTTCCATCCAGCGTCGTCATCAAAAGATCATTGAAGAGGCTCCAGCAGCGATAGCTAAGCCTGAAGTTTTCATTGAAATGGAGAAGGTGAGTTACCGTTTTGTCGTACTAAGCGCTTCTCCTCCATATTTATTGTGCGCACAGCTAAGCTATGGAACTATCTGCCAGCTTCTGTGTTCCCTGTCACATATAACCCGTCAGCCTTTAAAGGAAGCGTGAACAGCCATCTTCTGGGATTACCATCAGGCGTGATCGAGGTTAAAAGTAGCTAAGCTAAATATGCTTGTGTCTAGAGTCAATAATATACAACGTTAACCTCTAGAGCCCCAGCGGCACAAAAACGTGCCAGTAAACAAGTATTAGTTGAGCCCGGCTGGCACAAATTTGTGCCACCAAACCCCGACCGATTTAAAAACTGTATTTGTAGTAAAGATAAGTCTTAAAATCGCTTGACACGGAGTCAAATGCGCTTACGATAAGAGCCCGCCCGCGGTGCTTGACGGATGGTTGACGTAAATAATGGCGGTCCTTGAGAGGTTAATAAATTAAACCACATATACCAAACATGCTTACGCTTAGTCCGAAACTATTAAAATTGGTTACGAGAAAAATACGAAAAAGCTTTTTCAATGCACTTAAGTAGCCGAATAATCAAAGTGAAACGTAAACACCCTTTGTAAAAATTTCCACTGACCTGCGTAACTGAACGGTAACGTCGCATTGCGACAAAGCGGAGCGGCCCGTTTGATTTTAACTAAGATAAGAAAAAACTTGATACATATGATACATGATCAATCTTCAGCAGACGCCTTTTCCTATCATGATCTAATTTTTACATCTTATATAATTCGCCCCCTAAGCATAAGTCCAAAACTATTCTGCTTCGCAATTTTGATGGGATGGACATTGATTGTCTTCGAGAGGAGGCCAACAACATTGACTGGTCGCCTTTGGTTGCATTATCATCGGTCGACGAGCAGGTTGATTTTCTGACTTCTGCACTAATTCAGCTGTACGACAGACATGCACCTATTCGAGCTGTGAGGGTTAAGCATCTTCCGGCGCCTTGGCTGACGGATGAAATTAGAAATTAGAAATTATTTATTCATTTGTTAACATAGGTAGAAAGTACAGATCTTATATTTATAAATAGAGCGCTATGTTATGCCAGGAGGCGTACAAATGCGGTGTGCAAATCCTTGCGAGTATCATTATTCCAAATATTTTAAAAATATCATGCATTATTTTAGTATTACATTTTAATAAATTAAACACTAACCAATAATTATGTCGGATCTAAATGAGGAATTATTTATATCTAAGAAAAAAAAAAAATATGTCAAAATAATTAAAGTGCCAATAAATGTCAAATAATCAAAATGTCCAATAATCAAAATGCCAAATAATTAATACGTAAAATAATTAATACGTAAAATAATTGAAAGTCAACGGAATTAACATATCAATTAATCAAAATGTCAATTAATTAAAACGTCAAATAATAAAAATTACAGTATTAATAATTTTGGTACTAAATTAATTCGTCATTTAATTTAATTTAATTAACATTTAATAAGAAATTAAACTTTTAATGCATAAAAAAACAGCGGCGAAATTTAAGTTTAAAGTTGCACCCAGTGACATCAACAGGGAGAAATTCATCTCAATTAGAAATCACTGCAGCAAGGTGTGTAGAAATGCAAAACGCCAACATATCCATAATTCGGTTCAAAATGGTGAGCCAGCTAAGGTCTGGAAATTTCTCAAATCATTAGGTATCGGGAAAAAGTCTCATGAAACAATTCATAACGACATTGACTTAAACTCTCTTAATAGTCATTTGTCTACTTCGCCTCAAATTGATGGGGCTACTAAAGCTGCTACTCTAATTTATCTTTCTAACCTTCCGATACCTGATTATTCTCCTTTTGTCATAAGTTAATTTACTGCTTGTGATGTTAAAATAAGTATTGTGTCGATTACGTCTAACGCTGTGGGTAGTGACTGTGTCAGCCGTAAGATGATCATTCCCATCCTTGATAACATTCTTCCGGTCATATATAGAAATATATCCTTAATTTCTCGATTTCCAGTAGTCTTTCCACAAGCCTGGAAAGACGCCCAAATTATCCCTTTACCTAAAAAAAACTCGTCCTGCATCTTTTTCCGACTACCGACCCATTTCTATTCTCCCATTCCTTTCCAAAGTCCTTGAAAAGCTTGTCCACCAACAACTCAGCTCGTTCCTTTCTAAGTATAATCTCCTGAATCCCTTCCAATCTGGTTTCCGGCCTGGTCACAGCACTACCTCTGCACTCGTTCATATTACGGACGATATAAGGTCTGGCATGGAGATGGGGAAGTTAACTGTACTTGCACTACTAGACTTTAGCAACGCGTTTAACACAGTTGACTTCGACCTTTTGCTCGGCATTCTATGCTCTTTTAACATATCTCCATCGGTAATTGACTGGTTTCGTAGTTACCTGTTTGGTCGCCGGCAGCGTATTTGCACTGAGGATTCTTTCTCTTCTTGGTGTGACACCTCTGCCGGTGTGCCGCAGGGTGGTGTTTTATCTCCTTTACTTTGCGTGCTTTTCAACCGACGACAAAAAGAGGAGGTTATCAATTCGACGCGTATATATATATTTTTTTTTTTTTAATGTATGATCATCGATTACTCGAAGACGGCTGAACCGATTTGGAAAATTCTTTTTTTGATTGAAAGGGTATACTTCGATACTGGTCCCATTTTCATAAACGTCAGGATCTGATGATGGGATCCTGGAGAAATCGAGGGAACTCTTCAAATATTATAGGCACACCTATGTCGTTTTGGGTATTTATTATAGTAACTTGTGCAGTTGCTCTCAAAAAGTACCATTTGAGGAAGTGGAACTGATGATGAAGACCACAGATGGCCGCCGAAACTACTCAATAATAAGTATTGAGTGGATTGCGATTCGATTACTTGAATATGGATGTTACGCACTTTATGCTCGTCACAATGCATATGGTGATGTAGAGCTGATGGTGAAGTACCAGGAGAACTCCTCAACAATTAACGGCCCAGCATTGGGAAAAGCAATATTTTGTAAAAGGTTATATATAAGTAGTTGATAATTAGGCTCTTGTAACTAGGTAAATTAAAAATAGACCAACTATTTTTAGTTGGTCTATTTGAAAGTGAAATAAAAACTTTTTACCAAAAAATTAAACCGACTCCCAAAAAACACTGCAAAGTAAAAAATAACTTTAATTTCGGAAGTCGGTGCCAAAAACGAAAATACAAAACTAAAGACACCGACTACCGAAATTAAAGTTATTTTTTACTTTGCAGTGTTTTTTGGGAGTCGGTTTAATTTTTTGGTAAAAAGTTTTTTTATTAATGCTATCACTCAACGATTATCTTCTTTCTACCACTTGTATGCTGATGATCTTCAAATTTACACCCAAGCTCCACTCGTAGAGTTAGCTGATGCCATTGGAATTATTAATATGGACCTCGCTCGAATTGGTGACTGGAGCGCTGAGTTTGGGCTGCAAATCAATCCTGCTAAGACTCAAGTAATTGTTGTTGGTAGTTCTCGTACCATCTCCAGGATCGATTGGACGTCACTTCCCCAGGTTTCTTTCAATAACACTTTCATACCTTTTAGTCACACTGTGAAGAACCTGGGGATACACATTGATGCTACCCTTTCCTGGACTAAGCAATTACAGGAAGTTAGTCGTAAAGTTTTTGTTTCTGCAGGCTCCTTGAGACGCCTTCGTAATTTTCTTCCCATCTCCACTAAAATTGCAATTGCACAAACTCTCCTTCTCCCTATTCTGGACTATGCTGATGCCAGCTATCTCGACTTGACCCAAAACCAATTGGACAAGCTAGAGCGTCTTCAAAATCTCTGTATCAGGTTTATATTTGGCTTGCGCAAGTATGACCACGTTTCTGATTTCCGTGCTCAGCTCAAATGGCTTCCTATTCGGTTTCGCCGGAATCTTCACTTACTTTCTCTGCTTTATAATGTGCTCTTTAATCCTTTTACTCCTTTTTATCTTAAGGAACGTTAATTCCTCTGTGACACACATTCTAGATCATTGAGATCATCGGAAAATTTAGAGTTAAGTATTCGTATGCATTCCGCTTCTTTCTTTGACAAATCTTTTACTACTCAAGCAGCTCGTTTGTGGAATTCATTACCCATAGAAGCGAGGCGTGCTCAAACGCTACTAGCATTCAAAAGAATGGTGAAGGAGCATTATCTTTCCCTGTAGCTTTTCCCTATCTTTCTCAACTGTGCATGTAATATTTATTAGTATATATAGTATATTTTTTTGTATTTTTGTGTTTCAATGAATATTATTTATGATGTTTGTACACTGACAGCCCTAAATCTGTCTCCTTTAGTTTTGTCCATCCAAAGGTTGTCTGTAAGAGATCGCCCTGAGCGATAAGACCGCCCATTGTACACAAGTTTTATTTTTTGTATCAAATGAAATATTGTAAGGTGTACAATAAAGTATATAATAAATAAATACATCGTAAATGTGGTTTCATTTAGTGCGCTTTTATCAATATTGTATACATATTGTGTACGGGCTGGGGTTCGGGATAGAAATAATTTACACCAATTAAACCAAAATTAACACTTTAATTAAATTAACACAAAATAAAAATTAACACAGCTATTATCGTATATATACTTAAATACTTGTCATTTAACACTTAAATCGCACCGAAATTCACTTGTAAAGCTTCGATTATACCGCCTCGTATCTTGAAATAAGACTGACTTCTGCGTTCCTCTGCGATCTATTTATACCCCGGTCTATGAGTTCTAGAACATTCTTGTAAAATCGACTCACTGCCTATACTGCAAAGAATGTTCCAGAAGCTACTTGATGTCTCAAGTAGCTTCTGGAACATTCTTTGCGAGTAGCAGTACTGAGTATCCTCAGTACTGCTACTCGCCGACAGATGGCGTTAGTGTCTCGAACGTATTAGAAGTCGGTCGAAGTTTCTCGATATACTCAGTACTGCTACTCGCCGCCAGGTGGCGATGTCGGTTGAAGTTTCTCGACGTACTTAGCTAAGCGACTGGCGTAACAATATGTATAACCAAAAAATGCAAAAATTTATCATTGTTAATTTACTTTTTCATCCCCCCATCTCGGAAAGAGTGTTCTTGCTCTTCGATATCCGAGTGCAAAAGCCGTTTTTATCCGCTAGAGGATAAAGTAAGTTGAATTTAGAACATCGTGTGTAGTACCTAAGTTTGTGAATTCAAAACATCATTAAACCTATTTACTTCTACCTCCATGGGGCCGAATTTATCATACAACTGTTTTTAATTTGTTAAAAACTCAGACTCTGGAAGCTTCTTGGTATACTTACTTTTTTTTAATTTGCTTTGCGCGCCATTTTTTTTGCATTTCGTCATTTCCTCGCTGAGGTGGGATGAAAAGTTACGTGTTGCACTCGAGTGCAAAGATTTTTCACCTCGTGCTCTTTTTATTCCCTCGCTAACGCTCAGGATTCTAATGTTTGAATCACTCGCTGCACTCGTGATTCAATTTTAGAATCCTTCGCTTGCTCGGTCATCAAAATTGAGCACGCGGTTAAAAAGCAACTTTGCACTCTTGTATAACAAATAACTATTATATTTCAGGCCGCAGTGCGTCTAGCAAAAATGGTGGGTTACGTCAGCGCGGGTACTGTGGAGTACTTGTATGAGCCGGCGACTGGCGCGTATTACTTCTTGGAGCTGAATCCTCGTCTGCAGGTGGAACATCCTTGTACGGAAATGGTAGCCGATGTCAATCTACCCGCGGCACAGTTGCAGGTGTGTATGCTAATGAGTTATCCTTCTTTAACTTTGTCTGTCTGTGTGTTACGCAATCACGCAAAAACTACTGAACCGATTTTAATGAAATTCGGTACGGACGTAGTGTAGAGCTTGAGAAAGATCATAGGCTGCTTTTTATTGCGAAAAACGGGCTGTAAGGGGTTGAAATAGGGGATGAAAGTTTGTATGGAAATTACGTCATTTTTAAAGCTAGAAGCTTGAAACTTATTTTTTAGATTTTTGATTAGATATTAATAAATACGACATTCAAATTATGTATGAGTTTTATTTTCGAAATAATTAGCCTAAAAAATTAAAAATGCTGCCGAAAGTCACTATTCCGCGCGGCCGAAGTCGCGGGCACAGCTAGTACAACATATTTTAGAGATGTTAGAGACATAAAAATAAGTCTGAGAAAGTACTTCTGTCCTAAAAATGTTAAGTAATCATGTATAGTGATAAGTTATTTCCCATTTGTAAAATTGTACACATAGATAAAAAAGTAGAAGTATTTGGTAGGACTGAAATATTATAATGACGAATATAAAGTTAATGTTAAAAACAAGTACAACACATTTGTTGAGTGGGGTATCGAAATAAAGGGCTTTACGAGGGGATCACAAATAAATATGTGACTTAAATTCAATAGAAATATAAAATACGATTTTAATAAAAGGACTCAAAAATCAAAATGTAAACATGTAGATTCTTTAGGTATTTTACATTACTTTTTTTGTTTTAAGCTTTTTAGTTAAAATATTAACTAACGATTCGTCCATCCCCTTTTTTCCATCAAACAATCATTTTTATCCCCGGATTACGGACATCAAGCATGAATCTTGTTTTATTACTAATCTATTATCTAAACTAAATAACTATCTAACTATCTTCCCCCCACAGATTGCCATGGGTCTGCCCCTGTACCACGTGAAAGACATCCGTCTCTTGTATGGAGAATCGCCGTGGGGCCTCTCTCAGATAGAGTTTGATGAGCCTAAGCAACGTCCCTCGCCCTGGGGACATGTTATCGCAGCTAGGATCACTTCTGAGAACCCTGATGAAGGTAAGAGGAACATAGAAAAATAAAGATTTAATAAATATCTTTTTATTTCAGACTTTGGGTACATTTGGGTTAGTATACAAATCTTAGAAGTTAATGTTAGTACTTACATCTACCAGAAACATAAAATAAAATACAGTCAAAACCAAATATAACGACATCGCTTATAACGACGGATCGGTTATTACGTCTTAATGGCAAGGTCCCGGCCGAAACCCTGTATACAAATTAAACATACCGCCTATAACAACATCGGATATAGCGACGTATGACTTAAAACGACGAAACTATCGAATTATATCGTCTATAGCGATCAACTGTCACTTTAGTTCCAGCAAAACAAATTTTTATTTTATTAGAAACCCAATTCATATGCCTAATACCTATATCCTACATACGAGTATTTGTAAATTAAAGACATATTAAATAACCATACATAGATGTTTGTCTACTTGTGTTTATGTATTGCTTATAACAACTACCGGCTATAGCGTCCGATGTTATATGGTCCCTTCAATGTCGTTATATCCGGTTTCGACTGCACTTAATTCATGCCACATGCTACATTGACATGTAGGCGTACCCAATGTCTCAGTAAAGAACTGTCCCATGTGTATTGTATTGAGGATGATTCCTTCTTGTTCAATCAGGTAAAAAGTAGTCAATTACGTTTGTCAAGCTTCAAACTACTTCCACACCAAATTTATTCCAAATCCACCCAGTGATTTTGAAGATTTTAGTGTGTTTAAACAAAAAAAAAAAAGTTTTTCTCTTTATAATCTATATCTATACATATAATAAAACAGTAAAAAAGTGTGTCTGTACATTTCACATTTTCACAAAAATAATAATAGAGGAAACAGTAATAGAGGAAGAATTAAAACTGTTAACCGTTTGTTTGTACACGCTAATCTACTGGATGGATTTTAATGTAATTTCGTAAGTAGATAGTAGACATCCTGAAATAACACAGGCTACTTTTTATCCGGGAATTCCCACGGGATCGGGATTTATGCGGGAAACCTTCCCACGCGATGTTGAGGGCAGCATTGAGTATTAGTATTGTTACGAGCTGGGGTTCGGGATAGAAATGATTAACGCCAATTAAACCAAAATTAACACTTTAATTAATTAAACACAAAATAAGAATTTAACACAATTATTCGCACCACAACACTTGTCACTTAACACTTAAATCGCACTGAAATTCACTAGTAAAGCTTCGATTAGATCGCGTATTCGCCTCGTAATAAGACTGACTCTCTGCGCCCCTTTGCGATCTATTTATACCCCGGTCTATGAGCTCTTGAACATTCCTGTAAAATCGACTCACTGTTTATACTGCTTAGAATAATCTAGAAAGCTACTCGAGGTAACTTCCTCCGTAAGTACCGCTATTCGACGCTAGATGGCGTTAGTGTCTCGACTAGATATACTCATTCCTGCTACTCGCCGCTAGATGGCGTTAGTGTCTCGAACATTCTAGATTTATGTCGAAGTTTCTCGACGTACTTCACTAAGCGACTGGCGTAACAGTATAGATAGATATCCATGATCATATCCCAGCCTCGTCCTGGGTTATATATTCAACTTGCATTTGATTCTCGTCTCCAGGTTTCAAGCCGTCGTCGGGAACAGTCCAAGAGCTGAACTTCCGATCCTCGAAGAACGTGTGGGGATACTTCAGCGTGGCAGCCTCAGGAGGTCTCCACGAGTTTGCTGACTCGCAGTTCGGGCATTGCTTCTCTTGGGGAGAAACCAGGGAGCAGGCTAGAGAGTGAGTGGCTTCCATTAACCTACACAGTGCGTTTCAACTACTATTAGGAAAAACTTAGCGCCATATTGTGTCGTATTAGCTGTCAAATCGAACCATTTGGGTAGAGTGAACAAAACAAGGATTTATTAAATATTTTATTTACAAATATTGAGCGAAACAAAACTAGTCCCCTTTCCATATTTTGGTGGACAATCGCGAGCCTATTATCAAAAATAACATAAAATAAAGTTTTAATAATTTTGACATGACTTCTGGGCGTTCTCTTTGTGTTCTCTTTACTTTCGAGCGTATTAGTGCCAACAATGAAAATGGGAGAGAGAAGTATGTTATTAAAAAAAAAAAACTATTTAAGACTTTAAATAATTAAATATTATATTTAAATTTGATGTGAGACTCGGTTAAACAAAGTAAAATAAACCGTTATTATTTTACCCATTAAGTTTTTTTTTTGCACACCGTACTTTTTACTGACCGATAAAGATCATTGAAATGTCTATTAGCATTTGAAACGCATAGTCGAATATTTTAATATCAAGTGCTATCCGGCAAAAATGTTGCACGTTAAAGGGCCTCCCCCTTTGGAAGGAAGTGTGACATTTATTTATCTTAATTCTTACAAATATTAAAAATCCGAAAGTTTGTGAGGATGAATGTATAGACGCGGACGAAGTCGCGGGCAGAAGTTAGTAAAGTATGTAATAAACTAGCTTATGGCCGCGACTTCGTTCGCATGGGAGGGTTTTCTCCCGTAAATCCCGATCCCGTGGGACTTCCAGGATACAAAGTAGCCTATGTGTTATTCCAGGATGCCAACTATCTACTTAACAAATTTCATTCAGATCCTTTCAGTAGTTTTTGCGTGAAAGAGTATCAAACATCCATACCTACACACAAACTTTCGCATTTATTTATTTATTATATACTTTATTGTACACCTCACAATATTTCTATGGATACAAAAATTTAAACTAGTGTACAATGGGCGGTCGTATCGCACAGGGCGATCTCTTACAGACAACCTTTGGATGGACAAAAATTAAAGGACACAGATTAAAGGCTGTCAGTGTACAAACAACATAAATAATATTATTAATAATTATTATTATAATATTAGTAAGTAGTAAGATAAGATACAAAACATCACCCATGTAGAACTACGCACTTCACTATCTCTTTCAATTCTGAGTAAGTTAAATTTCGATTTGCTTACTAAACCTACTGTTTTATCTTATCCGTAGAAACCTGGTCATAGCCCTAAAGGAATTAAGTATCCGTGGTGACTTCCGAACCACGGTGGAGTACCTGATCACTCTGCTGGAGACGAGCGCATTCCAGAACAATGATATCGACACTGCGTGGTTGGATGCTCTTATAGCTGAGAGGGTGAGTAGAACAGTAGGCTAAGATGAGACGGTGGTCAAACGAGGTTCGAGTTAAACATAATAAATTGTCTGGCAGTTTGAGTGCTTTTTGCGGCCTACCCAAAGGTCCTTACCTTGGTATTGTTCGTCAAATCGTTAAGCTCCTTGTTCTAAGTTGAGCTATACGTCATTTGACAAATGCTTGTACTGTATGGTCAGGCCCACTCAAATCTGTGAGCATCTTTCTTCAAAAGACCGCCTCAGACTGAAACCTACAAGGTTCCCATATAATTAAACCAGCGTAGATTCTATGGGCTTTAAAAGAGACGGACCCCTGAGTTTGTTTCGGTGTTTCTTCTCAGGGTAGTCAGGAAACACCGGCCTCATCTAGTTAATATTTACGAAAAAATGACGTATAAAAGTGTTATTTAATAACCAATTTGCAAAATAAAGATCATTTATCATTTAAACCCTCACTCACTTATTCACTCACTCACTTATTCGCACACATACATCTTACAAATTACACAAAGTAGATCTTAAGCCAAGTTATTATAAAAGTAACTTTAAATATTAATTTTGGAATGTTATTTTTTTGTTATGGTGGGCGTTAGTAGCCATGATATAGTTTCTAACTAATGTGGCTATTACCGATTCAAATTATTTTGTAATGTGTGTTTTTGTTCCTATAAATAAATAAAAATAAGTATCCTTTAAGGATAACAGCAATCATCATATTCTTTTCAGCCTTTTCCCAAATATGTCACAGCACCATGAAAAAGTATTTTCACGAAAAATTTGTTATGGTATATAAAAGTACTACTATGCATTACAAACATTATATAAAAAGCTAAATTACCACATTTATATTTTTTATTTTGTAACGGTTATATCAATAATTGTTACATGTCCCTCATTCCAAGTCAGCGTACAGGCAGAATTCTTATTTAATCCGTGCGAGCAGAAGTTTTAATAAACTATCTGGTGAACATGATTTGGATATATTCAATACCAGTGCTTCTCGACTTAAGCAATTGTTGGTGAAAAGCTTTTTTATGGAAAAGTAATGATTTGCGTCTAAATGATTTTCTGTTTGTATGTATTTGTCGATCGTGTTCTATTTACTTTCTAATTTATGTTATAGGTATTTTGTAATTACCTTTCTTTTATTATTTTTTTTCTCTTTTTGTTTTTGTTTTTAGTGTTTATCAGTGGAAACTTGTAAATGGCCTTCAATTGTATATTGCTTATTAACATAGTATAAGTTAGCTGTAAGTTTCCCGAATAGAATAAAATAAAATAAAATAAATAAATAATAGTTTATTTTTCCGAAAAGTAAATGTGTGATAGAACATTGCTATATTCAATACTCGATTATTCGAAGATGAAAACAGATATCAAAAAGAATCAAATTGAATTATTATGAAGGAAGTAAAAGCTTTAAGTCATCGCAGCCGATTCTTACCGACCTTATTAAAATTATGGTATAACAATGCTTTGAAACTGGAGAGCTCGCTACTTTGAACAAAGATATCTAGATAGCCTGATCTGTTAGAATTTTCGTAACATCAGAATTCAATTCAGCACATCTAGAACCCTCTGAAAACAATAATATGATGACAGGGACAAAAACCTTGTAAACTAGTGTAATAATAATGATCTGATCCAGCCTGTCCCTAACTGCTCTCCCCCTGCGACGCCCTAAGCCGACGTCCGTACCCCACAGGGTGTGCCCATATCGTGTAGTCGCCTAGTTTGTAAGTTTTTTAATAAGCCTTGGCTGGTGGCTTTAATTATAATTAACTGTCATTTCGCCCACGACTTCGTAGATAATATTTATAGTGCACTCACTATAGTGTATCTTACTAGCAATGAAAAAAATTTTGGATTGGATCATTAGTTTCGGAGATTACCCCCTGCATACGAACTTACAAACAAATTTTACCTCTTTTATAATATTAGTATAAATTAAGGCATCCCATGGACATCCCACCCATACGCACAAAACGTTTTAAGAATACTTTCATTGTGCGCACAGCTAAGGAGTGGAATTCCCTGCCGGAGTCTGTGTTTCCCGATAGCTATAACCTGGGAGTCTTAGTCAAGAGTGAATAGGTTACTTCTAGGTAAGCGTGCTCCATCTTCGTCCACACCATCACTTACCATCGGATGAGACGGTGGTAGCCTATCAACAGTAAAAAACGGCAGTTACAGCCAACTCCGGTTAAGCAACCGAAAACCTCGAGAGGTTGATCTGCGAGATGCCATACACAAGAAAAAGCTTTACTAAACATATTGTGCTTGTTTACAGATGCAATCAGAGAAGCCAGATATAATGTTGGGCGTGCTATGCGGGTCCATCCTAATTGCTGATGCATACATCACTGCCAACTTCCAGGAGTTCAAGAGTGCGCTTGAGAAGTAAGTCCATTACTTTAATTAAATAAAATGTATTGTCTTTTTTCTTAAATTGTAAATAATATTTTCTTCTTTAAAAAGTATGTATATTCACCGGCTTTCGCTTTTTAGTTCAATTATAAAATTGATGTGAACAATATTTGGATAATGTCGTGAGCAACACATACCAGAACTTTTGTAATCACTTATAATTTTAAGCACATTTGTGAAACTGTTTGTTTTTCCATCAAATAAAGAAAGAAAGAAAAAAATATTTACTCGGCACATGCCACAAAGCACACAACACAAAGTATACAAAAGGGCAAGAAACCAAATGAAAAAAAAAAATATAAGAAAAAAACAATTTAAGTACGTATTTGCATTTACACGAACTAATTACGTGTGCCTCGCGACTGCGCCACAAAGGGTCGGTTCAGCTAAATGCCAGACGAATTATTGCCTGACGCTGGTTTTCAACCGGAGCTAATGTTAAATAAATAAATAAAGTCGATATGTAGCATTTCAGTTGGATGACTGTTTAAAAATGGTTCGGCTATTTCTCTTATAAGGGTGGTATATAGTGGTTACCTTTTTTGTTTTATTTTATAAAAAAAACATCAAACGGCTCCTCCCGCGTTCAGTAAAGCAGACGTTAGTGTCAGACGTTTACTGACTAAAAACCGATCTTGTACCTTCAGTTCTTTTTTGTTTTTTAAAGAAATCTGGAAATGCGGGTAGAATTCACATTACTAGCAATCTTGTTAACCCCTCCAACTAAGCTAAATATGCTTGTGTCTGGTTTCTCGGCAATAGTCAGTTTCAATGTGATGTCAAGTTGCTTCCGCTGTCTGTACGCTTAGATCTTATAAACTACGCAACGGATTTTAATACAGTTTTCAGCAATAGATAGAGTGATTCAAAAAGTAGGTTTATAATACATGCCTATTTTTAGTACATTGCACCCGTGCGAAGCTGAGGCGGGTCGCTACGTATAAATAAACTTAAAACAGTACAATACTGTAGTATCTATTATAATAAAACTTGATAATTTTGTATCATTAGAACTTATAACGGGATATTTACAATGTGTATTTTTGTTTTGAGTTTCCGATATTTCGGCACTGTTGCAAGCGCCATGATCACGGATGAACTGAAGTAATTGTGGTTGGATGTTTATGAGCAGACAAGTCGGTCTACCCTCTTTCTCGTTCGTTTTTTGTGATCGCCGCCGCTACCACTGTCACAAGTGTCACTCAAAACTCGATTCTGTTTCCGACACAGAACTTTTTGGGCCACTTTTACGGTTTTTACACAATTGAACCACCATATCCCGCTTTAAGTTTGTATTGATATAGTTAGTGACCATATTAGTTTTAAAACTTTGATCATTTTGTGTTTAGGGGTCAAATCCAAGGATCCAGTGCCCTCTCGAACTGCGTAGAAGTTGAGCTGATCAACTCCGGGTCCAAATACAAGGTGTCAGCCACAAAATCCGGCCCCACCTCCTATTTCCTCGCGATGAATGGCAGCTTTAAGGAGATGGAGGTGCACAAACTTACTGATGGCGGTGAGTAGAACACTTTATACTTTTTGTTTTTCGGTGGGAAAATCTTCCCGCCAAAAAGGCCCGTGGTGCCCTTCATAGTGTTCTACCAAGTTCGGATGCAGCTAGAATGCATGCGATGAATGTATAGGACATTAGTATAAGCTACGATGGGATTGTTATCGTCATTAATATGGACAAAAATCCCTTAAAATCTCTACTGATGGTAAGTGATGATATGGTCGAAGATGAAGCACGCTTACCTAGAAGTAACTTATTCACTCTTGACTTAAAGACCCCCAGGTTATAGCTATCAAGAAACACAGACTCCGGCAGGGAATTTCACTCAGCCGTACGCACAATGAAAGTATTCCCAAAACGTTTTGTGCGTTTGAGTGAGATGTCCACCATGCCACGATGGCGCATCGCCGCTTGTCTTGTAGTCCGATGACGGAACGAGCTTGGTGGAATTAGATTGAGCAATTCCATCGCACACTCCCCGAAATGTAACCGATAGAAAACTGATAGACTTGCAACACTTCGTCGATGTTCAAAGCTCTGGAGCTTTGACTCGACCAGTGCCATCCATATCATCGGCGTGTTATGCTCTACGAATTCTTAGGGATGAAGTAAGTTTAGAAGCTCTAAAACTAGTTTACTACGCACTAATAGAGTCTAGATTACGGTACAGCATACAGTTTTGGGGTAACAGCTACAATTATAATTTTCAAAGGGCGTTCATTCTCCAGAAAAGAGCAATTAGAACCATTGTTCGTACTTCGTAACGGGAAAGCTGTCAACCCTATTTTAAAGAACTTGGCATCCTCACAGTACCTGCATTGTATATATTGGTACTTTTATCCACGTTAAAGAAATACATTTACTACTTTGAAACTCATGAAGACAGACTGGTAAGGGAAAAAACACGTAGAAAAGATTTAGATAGCAAACTCATTCCGACACTTAACATTGTTAAACACAGTCCACTGTACCAGGCAGTTAAAATATTTAATAGGTTGCCGCTTGAATTAAAAATCACATTATATACAAGCTCGTTCAAAGCAAGGCTCAAGGGATTCCTGTTGGAGAAATGCCCCTACTCTGTAAAGGATTTGTAAAATACTAGATTAAAATTATTTATTATTTGTTGATTATTTTTGTATTGTTATTACTTATTTATTAAAACTATTAATAATAATTTTAATATTTTGAAATGTATTGACATTGTTTGTTTTCAAGATTTCAGTATTTTTATTTTTATTTCTTGTTGTATAATTCTATTTTTTTTGACATTACTATTACCATTATTTTGTTATATTTTTTTTATTGTTATCAGTCCCATTATAACCAATTCAATTATTAGTTTTTACTGCATGTGTACCTAGTTGTTAAGCTTTTATATTCGCACACAATGTAAATTGTTTTTGAATAAATGAAATGAAATGAAAAGTGCATCGTTGCCAAAAAGTCTCTTGGCCCGTTTCTCGATAGACTCAAGCGCGTCCAGTTGTCTAGTATGGTCGATCCTATTCTTGTTGAATCGCACTGTTCGCTGTATTGCACAATCACCGACGTTATGATAGGGTTACTTAAATACTGTGACAAATTTATGTTTTTTTTACTTTCTTTTTCAATCTTCCAGGTATGCTCCTATCAATCGATGGTGCCTCCTATACAACTTACCTGCGAGACGAAGTGGACAAATACAGGATCGTAATTGGAAACCAGACGGTGGTGTTCGAAAAGGAGAAGGATCCGTCCAAATTACGCGCCCCATCGGCCGGTAAACTGATCAACACGCTGGTAGAGGATGGCGGGCATGTCGACAAGGGACAGCCCTATGCCGAGATTGAGGTTAGTAATAATAATTTAATCTATACTCTGCATCAATCTTCTTACCAAATATGCAAAAAGGAGATGATGACACCGAATCTCTCCTTGTATCACTTTCCTAGCAACATTTATTACTCTTTCCGCTCCGTTAACATACAATAGTTCAGCTAACGCCCAATCATTCTTCTCATTCACTACTACATACATCACACTCACGCTCAGAACATACATCACACTTCATATGGTTAACAAACACACATATCACACTTCACATATGAATTATAAAGTAGATTAGGTAATATAAAAATAGAAATGGAGACATCATAAGTATTTAAGTAAAATGCAGTCTCTATAATATTGTTCATTGTTGGATTTAGGGACTGGTGGACCTTAATACAGGTTACTATGTAACCTATCTAGGCCACCGGAGCCACTTAAAATTTTTGCTTATTTATTTGTAAATTCAATTATGTAACAGACTAACAACCTTTTTTAAAATAAATACGTTGATTGAAATACATTTTAAAGCAGAAAAATTTGTTTGTTTGTATTTAATAGACTCCTAAACTACTGGACCAATGTTGATGTAATTTGGCATTGAGATAGTTTAAGACCCAGGGAATGACTACGAATAACTTTTATCACGGAATTTTAAAGACTTTCTTCAGTAGCGAGATAAAACGGAATTCCACGTGGGCGAAGCCGCTGGCGGAAAGCTAGTAATATTATAAATGCGAGAGTTTGTCTGTCTGTTATGCTTTCACGGCTAAACAGATTTGGATGAAATTTGGAATGAAAATAGTTGAAGACCCCCGATCAAACATAGGCTACTGATTTTTTCAAAAATCTATCCATAAAGGATTGAAATAGGAGATCAAAGTGTGTTTTCGAAATGTAAACCGCTTAGCCCATTTTAATGAATTTTGTTCTTTTTTATTCAAATTAACGCGGGGGAAACCGCGGGGCAAAGCTACTATTACATACTAGCATTCGAGCGAGGCTTCGCTCCCGTGGATTTATCTACAGTAAAAATATAACCTTTTACAGTCGGGTAAGCCTCTAACCTTCCATGCAAAATTTCATCCAAATCCACCCAGTAATTTCGAAGATTTGTCCGTTCAAACAAACGAACAATCAAGGAAACTTTTCCGCTTTATACCATACTATTCAAATTAATCTATACTAATATTGTAAAGCGGAAAAGTTTGTTTGCTTGTTTTAATTTTTACTCGACTGCAAAAAAGGAGGGTTCGGTTTTTATCGAGATAAGGTCCACGGACGCGAAGGCCCGCGCGACTATTAGTTAATTATTATATCTGAGGACTTGAAATTGGCTTTCTGGCAATTGTGTTTTCCTTTTCTTATATGTTACCCACACTTTGTTGATATACCGTCGTGTCGTACCAAGCGCTTCTCCTCCACATTATCCAGCTTCTGTGTTCCCTGCCACTTATCTACTTTCGACCTTTAACAAAACCTTTGTCAAAATATTGCTTTTCCCAATGCTGGGCCGTTAATTGTTGAGGAGTTCTCCTGGTACTTCACCATCAGCTTCACTTCACCATATGCATTGTGACGAGCATATTGTGCTTAGTAACCATATTCAAGTAATCGAAGCGGAACACATGAAATACTTATTATTCCTACTTATATATTAAGGAGTTCCAGTGGCCATCTGTGGTCTTCATCATCAGGTTCACTTCACAAATGGTGCTTTTCGAATGCAACTACACAAGTTATTATAAAAAATACTCAAATCACTATAGGTGTGCCTATAATATTTGAAGAGTTCCCTCGATTTCTCCAGGAACCCATCATCAGATCCTGACTCGGTGGCAATGGGACCCATTTCGAAGTAAACCCTTTCAAACAAAACAAGAATTTTCCAAATCGGTTCAGCCGTCTTCGAGTAATCGGTGATCATACATAAAAAAAAAACAAAAAACACTCTTGCTAGCACTCTTGCTAGAGTGAACAGGCATCTTCTGGGCTCGCTCGTTCCATCGTAGACCTCTACTATCGCTTACCATCAGGCGAGATCGAGGTCTAGAGTGAAAATGTTTGTATTAGATGCAAGTCCACCATAAAAATGTTATGTATTAAAAGGAGAACCAACAGCTAATCTACATTAATTAACCCATTCCTCCCCACTGTCCTATTTTTAGGACACTATATTCAACATTTTTTTTTAATGTTAGGTCTTTTATTTTAATGTTTTCTGATGAAATTCGTATTTTTACACAATTTTTCTACTTATATGTTTTTTTTTCGCCGTAAAAAATGTTTCCGTAATTTTAATATAATTTTTTCAAATTCATCATTTTTGATGCATCAAGAAGAGCATTATGTTCTGATTCTATATACCGTAAAAGAAAAAAAAATAGCAACTTCAAAGTACATAAAACTGATTCTAAAACCTATACCAGATATATAATAAATAAAAACAAAAACAAAATAGAATTTGGGAACTTATGAGATACATTCAAAATGAGCCGTACTATAAATATGACACCGGGAACACGTCTGTATAAATTGCCACGAAATCGTGTTCGATATTTAAGTCAAGAGTGAATAGGTTACTTCTAGGCAAGCGTGCTTCATCTTCGACCACATCATCGCTTAAGATCAAGTGAGATTATGGTCAAACGCAAGCCTATAAGTCTCATTATTTTTTCTTAACGTATTAAGAACTTAATTTAAAGATTTGATCGAAAAACTTCAATTTTTTTCGATGCTTGGGAAGTAATGGGTTAAGTAACATAAAGGTCCAATTATAGGTTCTCACGTGTAAAAATAGAAAAGTAATAGAAGTTTCTAGATCCGATATGCACTAACAAGCACAACAAAATAGAAACATAAATATAACAAGCACTAAGGCCCCACAAAAAGCCAGCATTCAGCCGATTACGCGCAAAATATGATTTAGTATTGAAAGGGTCAAACGATAACTGTAAGGAGTTTTAATTTTACTCTTTCAATACTAAAGTGTTTAAGTCTGCATTTATTTTAATCAACAGGTAATGAAAATGGTGATGACTCTCGCTGCTCCTGAGTCCGGTAAAGTTACCTGGATCCTACGATCTGGTGCCGTTTTGGATATGGGAGCTATGATTGGCACATTGGGTAAGTATTCACTTTATATACATATACACTCATCAAAATCAATTTTATTTATCAATACTTTCATTGTGCGTACGGCTAAGGAGTGGAATTCCCTGCCGAAGTCTGTGTTTTCCGATAGCTATAATCTGGGGGTCTTTAAGTCAAGAGTGAATAGGTTACTTCTAGGTAAGCGTGTTCCATCTTCGATCACATCATCACTTACCATCAGGTGAGAAGGTGGCAAAACGCGAACCTATTCCGAATAATAATAAAAAAAAACATGCCTACATGGTCTTTCATATAAAAAAGAACAGCTATGAAACTCCACGGTTAGTCTACGAGCAGGTACAGAAGCTAATTAAGCATTTTAACGTGATTTTTTTATTATTGATGCTAGGCTTGCGTTTGACTACAATCTTACCTCTGGTAAGCGATGATGTAGTCGAAGATGAAGCACGCTAACCTAGAATTAACCAATTCACTCTTGACTTAAATACCTTCAGGTATAGCTATCAGGAAACACGTACTCCGGCAGGGAATTCCACTGCTTAGTTGTACGCACAATGAAAGTATTGTGCGTATGGGTTGGAGGTCCGAAGTAACCTATTTAGCCTTGACTTAAAAACCCCAGGTTTTAGTTAAGGAAACACAGACTTGTAATCTTCTTTCCCCTTTCTAGAACTGGATGACCCGTCCCTCGTAACAACGGCCATCCCATACAAGGGACAGTTCCCTATAGAAGAGAACCCGAACCTTTCGGAGAAGCTGAACCAATCTCACATTAAACTGAGGGCTACGCTGGAGAATACGTTACAAGGTAAGATAGAGTATATTACAGATTGAATATACTTTTTATCTTAAGAAAATAACTAGCAAAATGTGGGTAAGTTCACATTACTGGCAATCTTGTTAACCCCTCCAACTAAGCTAAATATGCTTGTGTCTGGAATGACACTTTATTTTACACCAATAATTGAAACACGTCTGTTACACGATATTCGTAACTTTTGGTTACAATGGTGGTCTTATCGCTGATAGCGATATCTTCGAGACAACCTAATATAAGTTAAGGCTCGCTTTGTTAGTCTGGAATGGCCTACAGTGGCCCAATTTGGTCATTGGACCACACCATTTAACCATCACGGGTTCCGGAGTCTATTTAAAAACTGTTAGTTTCTCCATTAAGATAAACTATTCTCATCTGAAATGAAGAGTTTTAGACCATTTTGGACCACTATGGCCCTCTACAACGTTTAATTTAGAGGGTATATACATACCAAGTGCACGGCTTCTTTGGATGATAACAAACGATATGGTATGGGTTTTGTAATAATAATAATGTCTTATTAGAATTTTCAATACATTGTTACCAGAGACCGAATTATTCAAATTAAGAAGAACGAATACAATTATTAACGTGTTATTGGCAAGTGACGTGGAAAGTTATTGACCCTCGTAGTGCTGTGGCACGTTTGTTGTGATTGGTATTCAAGGAACATATGAAATCGATAATTTGGTATCAATTCTTTGAGTCACTTATTTTAAGCTGAACTTGTGCATGCGTGAGACTCCATACCAGATGTTGTCTTCAGCCCATTTGGATAGATATGGGGTTTCCGTTACACGTTGTATATCTTTTCTAATATTTAACATCTCTTATGCAGGTTATTGCCTCCCAGAGCCATATAATACTCCTCGTCTACGGGAAGTGGTTGAGAAGTTCATGCAGAGTCTCCGAGACCCTTCGCTACCACTGTTGGAGTTACAGGAGGTAAGTACTTCAGAACGCAACCCTGAAAGTGGTTAACAGAATATACAGGGTTGTTGGTAAAACACTAACAACCTCTCAAGACTATGTTAGTTACATCATAAACAACAACTTTTGTTCTATGACTTTTAATAACTCATCATATTTTAGTTCATCAGATTTTCATACAAAAATTAAAAATATTTCAATAGAACGCTTTTAATATTACGCAGTCTGCGAAGCAAAAGATAAACTGATAGTAAGCGGAGGGGATCTTGAAGGTTTGTTTTGGTAATTGTATTATGTATTCTAAAAAGTCGTAGAACAAAAGTCAGAAGAAGAAGAAGAAGTCTTGCGAGGTTGTTAGTGTTTTACCAATAACCCTGTATTAATAGTCGATCGCTGACTGTTAAACTGAAGGCGAGAACTCGCTCCACTAGTTCGTTGCAGAGCGACAAGAGCTATCAAAGATAATACTTGCTCAGCGATGCTCACTTGGCGGTCAAAACTCAAGTCTTGAGACCAACCAGAAGATAGCCAAGCGACAAAACTATCGGAACTATACACTCGCTGCTCGCCAACTCGTTTTCAGATTACTCGCTACTCGTTCGTCGCCGGCAGTGGGACAACTGCCTTAAGTGTATTCAATAAATGATAGCACTGGTCGACAATTTTTTTTATCGTCCAAAATAATTATTATTTCATAAATAACTATGCATAGCATGAGTAATCCTCCAAGAAACTATATGCCTAGCAGGTCTAGATTTTGAATAATCTGTGGATAAGTCATAAAATTTCATAGGTTTTGCATATTTCATGTGTTTTTTATATAAATAATTTGAAATTGATTTCTTGTAAAGTATGAATCCTGCTCTCTTCATTGCACTTTTAATCAAGTTTCTATAGTTTTCCTTTCTTGAAATATAGACGTTTGAAATGTTGACCGATTTTTCCATAGATATTACTAAAGGTGTATTGTAGGGAAAAAATATCATAACTCAAAAAATCTATACTTCAGTGATGGGAGATAGTAGAGAATTGACTCAAAAGCAAGGTGGAGAGTAGGACATATACTTTACAGCATATTTATTATTATTTTCTTCAATAAAGTTGTACACTTAGTACAAAGTCATGAAATATGCAAAAAATATGAAATTCTAGGACTTACAACAGATTATTCAAAATCATGATCTGATATACATAATTATAGTTTCTAGAGGATACACGCTGTGCATAGTTCTTTATGAACATAAATTGTTTTAGGCGATGAAAAATAAAAGTTAAATTCTGGTCGACCAGTGTAATTACTCCGTTATGTTATTTTCAGGTCTTATCTTCAACATCCGGCCGCATTCCCATTGCAGTCGAGAAGAAAGTCCGCAAACTGATGGCCCTGTACGAGAGGAATATCACGAGTGTGCTAGCACAGTTCCCGAGTCAACAGATTGCTAGCGTAATAGACCAGTAAGTAAAGTCCTATAATTCCACCAAGGCCGTTCCATCATCGGTCTACAGGAAGAACAGCGATGCGCCATCGTTAAATGGTGGACATCCCACCCATACGCAAAAACGTTTTGGGAATATTTTCATTGTGCATACGGCTAAAGAGTGGAATCGCTTCTCCTCCACATTTATTGTGCGCACAGCCAAACTGTGGAATTCTCTGCCGGCTTCTGTGTTCCCTGCCACTTATGACCTTTCAGCCTTTAAAGCACGAGTAAATAGGCATCTTCTGAGCTCGCTCGTCCCATCGTAGACCTCATCTATCGCTTACCATCAGGCGAGATCGAGATTAAGAGTGGGCCTATCAGTAATAAAAAAAAAAATCCTACCGGAGTCTGTTCTATCCGGGTTTTAAAGTCAAGACTTCAAGAGTGATTAGGTTACTTCTAGGCAAGCGTGCTTCATTTTACATCGTCGTTACCATATATTAGGTGAGATGGTGGCGCGTCGCGAGCCTATCAACACTATGAACAATAAAAAACATCCTTTGTCCCCAAGGTCTAATCTATATCTGTACCAAGTTACATCATAATCGAATAAGTTACTTTCTTTTTCAAAAATCAATCCCTAAAGGGTTGAAAATAAATTTCAACTGTCTAAATAAGGTCAAAATGTTGAACTAAATTTTAGGCCACTGTGGTGCTATGACTTTACCGTTTAGAGCAGTTTTATCAATTAAAATCAGTATTAAAAAAAATACGGTTAGGCCACTCTGGCTCTCATGGCCTCAAATAGGTGACGGAAGTTAGTATGAGATATCTAAACCGCTTAAACGATTTTAATTCATTTTCCTCAAATTAACGCGAGTGAAACCGCGGGGCACAGCTAGCGTCTGTGTTCTGACCTTCTGATGTAAATTTTGATATGTATATTTAGCGTGAAGATTCTGGTACACATAACACAAATTAATTCTTTCTTTAGGTATCAGAATCCAATACTAATACTACTGACTAAGGTTACTATCCTAATGCGTCTTTTTTTCTTGTTCGTAAGTGTTTGTATTGTAAAAAAATTTGGTCCAATAAACAATTTATTTATATTTTATTCTCATAATATTGTCTATACTATAATATTTTTGTTACAGCCATGCAGCCTCATTGGCGAAGAGGGCAGACAGGGATGTATTCTTCATGAGTACGCAGGCTCTCGTCCTGTTAGTGCAAAGATATAGGTGAGTATCTTATACACATTAACAGACAGGAAGGGTTCCAGGACTAGATTTATTTTGTTTGTCAGCTAAGAAAATTCGTATCAAGTAACAGTAGTTAATCTAATAAGTATAGTATAGTTAATAGCTATTTTCAGATATGTATAAAGAACAATGGCGAAAGCTTAGCTGACTTTAATTTGAGCGTCTAAAAGTGACTTATATACGAAAGCAGTTCTATTATTTTTCTACGTTTTTTCAAAGTATCACATTACCTAGTTAAGTCCGGATAAAAAAAAATATTTTAAATGAAAAGTTATTTGATTTTTTCATTGACAATTAGTGATGCCATTTTGTATTTATTCTGCCAAGTGACAGTAAGTGCAATATTATTGTAATAAAATCAGTTTTAGTTTGTTATTGTAACAAAAAGGAGTAAATGAAGTAACAATAATGTTTATTTATAAGTGGAAGTGTTCTTTGTAGGGAGGTAAAAATATTGTAGTGTAAAAATAAATGAATTACTTTCAATATTACTGACTGGCAAAAAGACTATTATCCGAAGTAAAAAAAAATATAACTTGGTTTGACAACTGTTGATTGTTCATGTCACATTACCCTCAAGAAAAATAATTATATGTATAATCTATGGTTAACTGATTACTAGGCAGCATGGTCTAAGACCTTAGCCTGTTCCGTCAGGAACTAATCTACTTTAAAAAAATGTTCATGTCACAGACGCTTGCACATTGTGCCTTGTGTTGCTCTCGATTGTTTTCCGTTTTCTTTAATTTTCACTTGACCTGGACATGACCTACAAAAGTTCATGACTGAATTTCTATTATTCTCGGACTTCTCGAACAAAAATTCTTGCACAAACTAATTCAGAAGTTGACGCCGACTTAAACAAGATATTTTTCATTTAAAGACGCAAAAATTTAATCTCAGCTAATTTAATGTATGGGTGGCTGCCATTGTTCTTTTAGTATTACAAGAGTAAGATTTACTAATTTGTATGATTAATAAATAATTTTGTACTCTTGCTCACATTTTCCATTAAAATATAAAAGATACGGATAAAATTGTTAGTTACGCACTGATATCCTTAGACCCAAAAATTAATTCGGTTAAAAAACTGTTGGAAAGGGGCGTGGCCAACATTATCTATAAATCTGTGTAAATTTATACTAAAAGAGAAGAGAATATTATGGGCTAAGAGCCGCAAAAGCCATGGTTCACGACGTTTGGTAATTAATGTATGAAAGCTTATTTAATTAACATTATTTTTAGGAATGGCATTCGAGGAAGAATGAAGGCGGCTGTCCACGACTTACTGAAGCAGTACTATCAAGTCGAAAGTCACTTCCAATTAGGTGAGTTATCAATGTTTGAAACAACATCAAGAAATTAAACAAATAGCTATCATAATGATCTGCATAATATTTTCCCAACTATCTTGGAACTAGCTTTCAGTGTAACCGGATGCAGTTGAGTACTAATGTTTTACATGGAGCGACTGCCTATCTGACCTCCACAACCCAGTAACTGGGTAACACGATACCGCTTGGCCCGTCCAGTGTCAGTTTTTTTTTTTTTTTTTTACTCGTGTTGAACCAACTCTTGACCTCATTCTCGCCTGATGGTAAGCGATAGATGAGGTCTACGATGTGACGAGCGAGCCCAGAAGATGCCTATTCACTCTTGCTTTAACCTCGTAGATCGTGAACGTAGATCTACGCTTAAAATAAGTTAGTGTTAGTCAGCCGGAGCGTATATCTACGCGTAATTACGTGACATCGAAAAATGAATTTTGTGTGTGTAGCGGAGCGTCTAAATCACTTTAAACGCATTTAATTATTAAAATTATGACCGATTAAACCTAAAATATTGCGCTATATAATAATATAGAATAATAGATAACTACTTTCAAACCACAGTTTCTGTTAGTTTTTATTTTATAACCATGTTTATTCTATATGCAATGTATCATACTACATGTGCTTTAGTAAATAAAAAAATAAATTTGACGTAATTCTTTTGTAACTGTTTATTATTTGATATTTTCTTCATGCCGAAATAAACCCTTCTAAAATAATAACTCATCATTTTTAATTGTAAAATGGTAATTAAATAAAGTTTAAGAATCTATTTATACGTAACATTAACATAAAACTATACTTTATACGTAACATTAACATATAACTTACGTTGTTACTTTAAAATATATTTTCGACATATAATCAAGGAGGGCCGCGCGCGTATCATGTTCCGCGGCACCCAGCGCTTTCGGTGCGCATGGTCACCGCCGTACGAGGGGTTAAAGGATGAAAAGTCATAAGTGGTATCTGGCCTTTGATTACCCGTTACGACTGTCAAAGATGTTCAAATGACAGCCGGGACCTACGGGTTAACCTGCTTTCCGAAGTACGTGGGTATCCCACTACCAACTTGCAAAAGCTGAGAGATTTCTTACAGAAAATCTCAATAGCACATTTTGTCTGAGCCGGGTCTTAAACTCGATACCCACATGCTCAGCCGGCGCGCTTACGACCAACGAGGCAATTGAATAAAATAAATAAAGTAATGAATTTAAATGGTTGATAATCCTACGAATATTATAAATGCGAAAGTGTTTTTGTTTGCCCTCCTTACTCGTGAAAACGGGGCAACGGTTCTGTTATTTTTCGTGTAGATATAATTAAGGGCTGAAATGTCTCCCACATAGGCCACGCGAGTGAAACCGCGGACAGACGGTGGTAAAAATATATCGAAAATCATATTAAAAGATAACAGACCGTTTCAAATATACGCACTAAGTTAAGCCAAAGTCAAAGATGTACAAATTATTTTTTTCCGTTGTTTGTACAGACGACAGCACATGAAGCTACAACAATCTGTCAAATTTCTTTAATAGATATTCAACTTTATTGTTAAAGAAATTAGGTTCAAAGTTGATTGGGAAAATTTGACAGTTTCGGGTAGCTTCATGTGTCTGTACATCTTTGACAGTCGTCAGCAATTAGAAGCCAGAAAATCTGTCTTTGTAATTTTATAAACCAGAAATGTTTGTTTCTTTGAACGCACTAATCTTCGAAAGTACTGCGTGAATTTGGATGAAATTTGGTTGAGAAGTAGCTTGAAGCTTGAGGAAGTTTATAGGCTAGAAGGTTATTACCCGACTGCAGAAAAGAAGGGTTATGTTTTATAGAGATGAAGTCCACGGGAGCGAAGCCCCGCGTGGCTTCTAGTCTAAGATAAGTCTTGCCAAGGGCTATCGCTATCGTTATACCCAGTAACTGAGTTGTAGAGGTCAGATAGGCAGTTGGCCGGTGGGGTCAGCGTTCAGTATTTTATTCAGACGGATAGTGTGGGAAAAGGCTAGATGATATGATACATAGAATATACTTTATTGTACACCAAAATTTAAACACACCTATTTAACAATATTGCTTATTCTATGGTAATGTTACGCCAGTCGCTTAGTGAAGTACGTCGAGAAACTTCGACAGAAATCTATATTGTTCGGGACACTAACGCCATCTAGCGTCGAGTAGCAGTACTGTGTATCTCAAGTAGCTCTGGAATATTCTTGGCAGTATAAACAGTGAGTCGATTTTACAAGAATGTTCTAGAGCTCATAGACCGGGGTATAAATAGATCGCAAAGGGACGCAGAGTCAGTCTTATTTCAAGATACGAGGCGACATAATCGAAGCTTTACAAGTGAATTTCAGTGCGATTTAAGTGTTAAGTGACAATTGTTGTGGTGCGAATAATTATTGTGTTAAATTTTTATTTTGTGTTTAATTAATTAGTGTTGATTTTGGTTTAATTGGCGTTAATTATTTCTATCCCAAACCCAAGCTCGTAACAGTAACAATGGCAGTCGACAACCTTTGGAAGGACTTTAAAAACTTTAATTAAAGTGGAGAGGGCTAAATTAGTGTACTTACTACATACCTCTTAAAAACAGAGAAAGAAATTTACTATAATAACAAAATATTATTATTCTTTACAGGTTCCTACGATAAATGCGTGATGGCTCTCCGCGAACGTTATAAGGATGATATGCAACAAGTGTCCAATATTATCTTCTCACACAACCAAGTCGCTAAAAAGAATCTGTTGGTGAGTATTCATTATTTATTTATTTTATTCGTTTTCTAGCCCAAGATTTAATAAAAAAAAAACTCTGTATTGGGCAACTTGGCATCTTATTTTAACAAATTTATGTTAGTGGAAGCAAATAATTCGTACCCCTTTTTAAGAAGACTGGAAAGTTGGGGGAGTAAGACATTTGGCACAATTAAATTTATATGCAGGGGTGCAGAAAGTTAATACTTTTGGAATAAGAATTTCAAGTTCGGTGTTTAAATTAATTATCGTTGAAGGTGACTTCTAGACTTTAGTAATTACTTAAGTTAAATTAAATGCTGTATATTTTAGCATTATGACGAATATGTTGGAAATTTTACGCAAGCAGACTCCATCATTATCTGCTTAGCGTTTTCCCAGACCCGGGAATCGATTCCGAGACCTCATACTCGGCAGTCGCATTTGCGACCTCTAGACCTACGAGGCAGTCTGGCAGAATAAACATTAAACTAATCTCTAATAATATTATTTTTTCGTACAGGTAACGCTCTTGATCGACCACCTATGGTCGAATGAACCCGGCCTCACAGACGAGCTAGCAACTACCCTCAACGAGCTAACTTCGTTGCACCGAGCCGAACACAGCCGAGTGGCTTTGAGAGCGAGACAGGTAACTAACATGTTTTTTTAGGGTTCCGTACCTCAAAAGGAAAAAACGGAACCCTTATAGGATCACTTTGTTGTCCGTCTGTCTGTTCGTCGGTCTGTCTGTCAATGTAGTTTCGAGAACGGGTGAAGATATCGAGTTAAAATTAAAACCATATACTCAGGTCCCTTAAAGCTAAAAATATATAAATCCAAAGTACAGTTTAATTCAAGGTTAACTAATTATGTTATTATTTACAGCAAGTTCAGTTCAAAAACAGTATAATATTCAACAATAGTTATAATTACGAATAAGTTATAACAAAAACTATAATTACAATCAATCTTAATTGTGACTCAGGTGTGACCCTATTCACTTTTACTATAGATGTTGACGAAGCGTTCTCTCACATTCCCGTGGGATCGGGATTTAGATTATATCGACGCTTACGCCAACGAAATCGCGGGTTGAACGGATATCCATTTACATCAAAGTAAAGTAACTACAGTGAGTTTCAACTAATAACAGGAATGACTAAGCGCCATATTGTGACGTCACAGCTGTCAAATCGAACAAACTAGGTAGGTTGAGGTAAACAATAATCGTTAAAATAAAATTTATTTAAAAGATTTACGAAGTTAAAAAAAATAATCAGACTTCGAGTCTTGAGTTCCTTAAATTTTTCTTTACTTATTTTGGCATGGCTTCTGGGCTATTGCCACTTTGAAAATAAGAGGGAAAAATATTGGCCAAGTGCGAGTCAGACTCGCCCATGAAGGGTTCCGTAGTAACTATAATAATATAATATAATATGTATATTTATTTGACGAATAAAAAAAACCTTAAAAATTTCTTAAAACTAGCTTAGTTACATTTTTTACAACTACGCTAAATAACTTTGTTTATCATAGTGTTTGTATGAATTACAAAGTTATATTTGCGGTTTTAGAAAATATGCTGTATCTCAAAAATTGCTGACCCGATTTCGTTCAAACCAATTTTGGAAGAAAGTTTACATTAAGATCTATAGACGTGTATTTTTTTTAGATTTTTCACTCCATTATTATAGAAGTTAGTGGGCGGGGGCACAAATTTTACCACTTTGGAAGCTTATATCTTTTAAACGATTGACTTTATGAAAAAGTGGTTTTAGAAACCTTTATATCATTTTTAATTCATAAAAAAAAAATCAGTTCTAGTTCCATGTATGGGGACCCCCCTTTATATTAAATATTTTTTAATTTTTGTCTGAAAATCGGAAAGCGGTTCACAGAATACCTACCTACTAAGTTTCACACGTATAGTCTTAATAGTTTCGGAATAAAATGGCTGTGACATACGGACGGAGTGACAGACAGACAGACAGACGAACAGACATATCGAAACTATAAGGGTTCCGTTTTTTACCATTTGGCTACGGATCCCTAAAGAAGTATGGTTTAAAGACTTTAAATTATTAAATATTCTATTCAGCTTATTTTGGTCAGTTAATAACATTTAAATTAGATATAAGACTCGATTAAATAAAGTAAAATAAACAAAATAAGATTTATTTGGAAATAAGATTTCTTTGTTAACCATACTTTTCAAGTGATATTTGACATAAAGGTCATTGACGTTACTATTAGCATTTGAAACGCATAGTAAGTTATTTAAGTCTGACGACTTTCTCATTATTAATCTTTCACCTTCCACACAGGTCCTTATAGCTGCCCACCAGCCCGCCTACGAGCTCCGTCACAACCAAATGGAGTCCATCTTTCTATCAGCTGTGGACATGTATGGACACGACTTCCACCCGGAGAACTTGCAGAAACTCATCTTGTCCGAGACTTCCATCTTCGATATATTGCACGACTTCTTCTATCACACAAATGCTGCGGTAAGTGCTAAGTTTATACTTCTATTGTGCGTAAATGTGCTCGAGTCTATCGAGAAACGGGCCAAGAGACTCATTGGCTACGATGCACTGGTCGAGTTAAAGCTCCAGAGCCTTGAACATCGACGACGAGTTCCTATATCGGTTTTCTATCGGTTACATTTCGGGGAGTGTGCGATGGTATTACACAATCTAATTCCGCCAAGCCCGTTCCATTATGGAACTACAAGACGAACGGCGATGCGCCATCGTTACATGGCGGACATCCCACCCATACGCACAAGACATTTTGGGAATACTTTCATTGTGCGTACAGCTAAACAGTAGAATTCCCTGCCGGAGACTATTTCCCGATACCTATAATCTGAGGTCTTTAAGTCAAGAGTGAATAGGTTACTTCTAGGTACGTCTACTTCATTCTCGATCACATCATCGTCTACATAGCAGATGCTGCATAGCAGACGCTGCATAGCAGACATAGCCTAGTGCCGTGAACCCACTCCAGACGCAAGCATATCTAGGTTAATGGGAGATTTTAACAAGATTTTCCGTACAGTAATGCGGAAAAGGGCGACCTCTATAGCGGGTAGAGTGCGGGACAACGGTAATAGTCTCCTTACCGTCGTTGCCAACAGGTTGGACGGGCCATTTTTGCGGCATTGGCGGGCCCCATGTATAAGTCATGGAGCAGATAGGGTACGAATTAATATGTTCATTGTGTAGTGTGCGTATTATGTGTAATTTGTGTTTGTTTGTATGTCATTTGTATTGTGTTTAATTATGTGTATGTGGATAATTTTTGTCTGAAATAAATGTGTATGAAAATAATAATTACTCTTAAAAAAAAACTAAATAGATTCAAATGAACAAAATATATTTTTAGTAAATAAAATCTCATTGTGCTGTGTGCAGAAAGAACATTACAACATAGATGTAAAAATGCCCGGTATTAAGAGGGTGTCGAGCCTACGAGACGCGCGGAAAATAGGTATTTACTGCAGCGGGCTAGTCGTGTGCGTTGTCACACACACAATGACAAGTTCGCTCGAGGCCCGCTTGCCGTTGCACGACGAAGTTTACTAACTTTGCATTTTTTAATTTTTTGTCGTTATGTTGAATAAACTTGAAAAACGAATATTAATTATTTAGATGGTTTTATTTATCACACTAATATTATAAAGGCGAAAGTTTGTGAATGAATGTGTCTGTTTGCATGTTTGTTACTTCTTTACGCTCAAAAGGCTGGATGGATCTAAATGAAGCAAGTAGGTACGTAAATAAATCACAAAAATAAATTTAATAAATTATACCTATTATATAAAAATTAACGTTTGTTTTTACTGTAGTAATACATTATCCGTTCCCTCACTATTCATCCTATTGCAATAAAACTTTGATTTTATATATTAAACTCCTCAGATTTTTTTTAAAGAATACTAGCAATGTGTACTAGCAATTTCACATTACTAGCAATCTTGTTAACCCCTCCAACTAAGCTAAATATGCTTGTGTCTGGAGTGGGTTCACGTCAATAGTGTAATGGGTGGGGTTCGAACCTGCGACCTCTCGATCACAAGTCCGACACCTTATCCATTAGGCTATTGACGCTTCGAAACTGGGTAAGTAGCAAGTTAGGATAGATGGGTATGCAGTACTTATTTGAATAATAAAACCAGTATGAAATAAAAAAAATATAATTATGTAATGTCATAATAAAACCAGACTGAAATAAGTTTTGTTTATTAAAAATTCATTTAGTGCTCGTTTAAATTCTGATGTACTGTCATATTTTTAATAACATTCGGTACTTTATTATATATACGTGGGGCCATACCAAAAAAACATTTTTTCATTAATGCTGTCTAGCGAACTTACTTCGCAGAAAATATAAGCGTAATTTATTTCATAACAATATATGTATCAAGTGTAACTTAATTTAAAAGAAAAAAAAAATAAAAGAAATCTATAAATCTAATGTTATATTGCTTATTATAACATTTTACAAAAATTGGCCAAGTGCGAGTCAGACTCGCCCATGAAGGGTTCCGTAGTAACTATAATAATATAATATAATATGTATATTTACTTGACAAAAAACTAAAACTTACAAATTTCTTAAAACTAGCTTATTTACATTTTTTGCAACTACGCCAAATAATTTTGTTTTTCATAGTATTTGTATGAATTACAAAGTTATATTTGCGGTTTTAGAAAATATGCTGTATCTCAAAAACTGCTGACTCGATCTCTTTAAAACCAATTTTGATTGAAAGTTTACATTAAGATCTATATATATATATACAACGTGTAATTTAAAGGGTATATACATACCAAGTGCATGGCATCTTTGGATGATAACAAACGATATGGCAAGGGTTTTGTAATCCTAAGTCTACATGTGTAGAACTTATTACAAATTCCAGTACACTGATACCAGAGACCGAATTTTTCAAATTAAGAAGAACGAAAAGAATTATCGTGTTATTGGCAAGTGACGTGGAAAGTTATTGACCCTCGTAGTGCTATGACACGTTTGTTATGATTGGTATTCAAAAAATATGTGAAACCAATAATTTGGTATCAATTCTTTAAGTCAGTTATTTTGTGCTGAAACTGTGCATAGAGACTCCATACCAAATGTTGTCTTCAGCCCTTTTGGTTAGATATGGGGTTTCCGTTACACGTTGTATATATATATTTATATTTTTCACTCCATTATTATAGAAATTAAATATATTTTAATATTTAAATATATATAATATAAATATTTAAAAATAATTTAAATATATTTTAATTTTTTCTTAAAATCGGAAAGCGGTTCACAGAACACATCAATCTACCAAGTTTTATATGTATAGTCCTAATAGTTTCGGATTAAAATGGCTGTAACATACGGACGGACGGATGGACAGACCGACAGACTAGTAGTTGTAGTAGTTATACATATTATATTATTATAGTTACTACGGTACCCTTCATAGGCAAGTCTGACTCGCACTTGGCCAATTTTTCTTTGGCTAATTCCCGTAGTAGACAGACCTTGTTATGGCACTTGGCGTATAATTTGTCGGACATAGAGGAAATGTCAAAGGAAGCTGAAACTTGTTCTAAACCAGAAAACCCGGCTCCTATCGACATAAAACTGGTTACAGAATTATCGTTCAGATTGAGGTCTGTAGGGCTATCTATCTGGTTCTTTACAATTTATTCATTCTATTTTTTTCGACACATTTGGCAACTAAAATAGAATTTCGATAGAAATCCTTTCTTAGTTGCAACTAGAGAATACAATCCCGAGCATGTTTTCAATCCCGGGATTACGTGATTCTTGATGCTGAATCCTGGGACCCTGGGGCTATCCCCGGATTAGACTATGTGGTTTCTAATTGGTCTCAAATGTAAAAAATTGGCCAAGTGCGAGTCAGACTCGCGCATGAAGGGTTCCGTGTGTGACTATAATAATATAATATAATATGTATATTTATTTGACGAAAAAAACCTTACAAATTTCTTAAAACTAGCTTATTTACATTTTTTACAACTACGCTAGATAACTTTGTTTTTCATAGTGTTTGTATGAATTACAAAGTTATATTTGCGGTTTTAGAAAATATGCCGTATCTTAAAAATTGTTAACTCGATATCATTCAAACCAATTTTGGTTGAAAGTTTACATTAAGATCTACAGATACATATTTTTTTAGATTTTTCACTCCACTATTATAGAAGTTAGAGGGAGGGATACACATTTGACCACTTTGGAAGCTTATATCTTTTAAACGATTGACTTTATGAAAAAGTGGTTTCAGAAACCCCCATGTCATTTTTAAAGACCTGTCTATAAATACCACACACGCATAGGTTTCATGAAAAAAAAATATATTTTCAGTTTTAGTTCCATGTATGGGGTAGTAGTATGTTCCTTTATTTTAAATGATTTTTAATTTTTTTCTCAATATCGGAAAGCGTTTCATAGAATACATCTACTTACCAAGTTTCACATGTATAGTCTTAATAGTTTTGGAATAAAATAGCTGTGACATACGGACGGACGGACAGACAGACAGACAGACAGACAGACGGACAGACATGACGAAACTATAAGGGTTCCGTTTTTTGCCATTCGGCAACTGAACTCTAAAAAACGAGTAATTTCTTAATATATATATATTTTTAATTTTGGTACACTACACATATCACAGTATAGTAAGAAAAGAAAAAATGACAAAAAGAGACTATACTTTGTAAGAAATAAAAAGACAATAAAACTTATTTCGAATTTTGAAAATACAATCGTAGAAATATCAATGCATCCAAGGTTTGACTTCCAAGCCTGCTTCGTTTATTACCAACATAAGCAGCAGCTGAAAACGCTCGTTTAGGTTTTACACTGGTTGGAGGAATAGACAATAGATACTTATATGCTGTTTCTAAGTGATATCCACTAATTCCTCCATTTTCAAACAGGCTTATTTCACGTCTAATACTATATTTTGCCAACCCCGATTAATTTTGTATTTGTACTTCACGATCTGGAGATTTCATACTCTTATCAATTTCCAGCTATAACTTTTCCTTTAGTGTCAATTGGGGTTGGGATTGGGAGGTTTGTGGCCTTAACTCATCATCTGTTTGTGATCCTGATCTTCCTTCTTCTTCTTCCGTGTCATCTCGACTTTTAAGTTTTTTAACAATACACTTTATTTGCTTCCAAACTAAAGCCTGTGTAGAAACTGGAAATAAGTCATGCCATTCCAAATCCGATAATAACTGAATTTCATCATCTTTTCATGGATTTTGTAATTAATTCAACACATCAGTCAAATCATCACTTCGTCGTTGCTTCATACGTTCCACTTAGGATGTTTTCATTTTTTGGCAAGTGTCAGCACTTGCCAAAAAATGATTATGCTAGATAGCTGTTTTATAAGAAATTTCAAAGCGGAATCAGCTGTGCATAAATTAGCATCTCGCCGACAGATTGCTTCTACTGTCAATTTAATTGGGGTCAGCACATCAACAATTTTATTTACCAATTCAAAATCAACTTCTTCCAAACGAATTGGAGGATTGAGATCTATAAGAGCTTTTTGAATGAAGGTTTTTAAAAGATAAAATCGCTCCAGCATTGTTAAAAGACTATTCCACCTGGTTTTACAGTCCAAAAGAAGTGACAGCTCTTTTCCATGTTCAATTTTCATTTATTTTTGAAGTACTGTTTCATTTTTCAATGGTGATCTTTTGAAATACACTCTACAACTTTGCGGATTTTCTTTATCAGCTCATTAATGTTTTCATCTTGTGTTAACTCTGGTATGTGTTATAGCGCAAGGTCATTTTGTGACATTAAGATTAAGTCTGATTCTGGACTGTCTAAGTCTTCTAAATGTTCATCATCATGGATGTCGTCCATATGATCAACAGCCACAGGTGGTTCATTTATAGTATCATCTGAGGTAGAGCTGTCTTGCAAATAATTATGTTTTTCATAAAGCCAGTATCCAGGGAAATATCAAATATACTTAGACGCTCTTTCAATATACGACGACAATTTTCAGCCATACTTTCATACTTTCATAAATAGGAACAAGTCCTAAATTCCAAATTTTTTTTATATGAATGAACGTTGACAGCCATGTATGGTTTATTGGATGTTGAAGTCCACTTGTCGAAAGAAAGACTAAATCTTTCACCTGCACTTTTCAAATGTTTCAATTCTGCAGTTACTTGCTTTCTGATTGTTTCACTGTAATTCATGACACGTTTTTGAATGGTGACGGCTGACTTTGGTAAATCCGTGTATTTTGCAAAGACAAATTTTCTCGAATCATCTGAAGTTATGAATATACTGAATGGAAATCCATCTAATGCAATCATTCTTGCCAAAACATCATCGAGGCTATCGTCGGCGCTTTTAGTAAAATAATCATTTAACTTTCGCTTGGCTGGCGGCGGTGCTGTGTTCAGATTATCAGAATCTAGACTTGTTGAAGCTGATATAAGCTTGATGTTATGTTTTGATGACAAATGTGTATGTAATCCCTTAGTCGATCCATCCAAAGTCTTGAGAATGGCTGAGCATCGGTTACATTTGGCACTATTCCTATCCTTCGCAACTAAAAAATAGCTCCACATTGACGTCGTATCACTGTGTTTTTTATGTTTAACAAAGTCTCCCGCCATTTGAAATACTTAATTTCAGATAATTGACTTTTAAATTTAAATGACGTAGGTCGTGGGTTTAAATTTAGAAAATATCTTGTAATGACCAAAGTTTTCAATATAATTAAGCATATCTTAAAACTGGCAACATATCTTACAACTATACAATAATATAGGTTATCCATCAGAATTCAGACAGGCTTTAATGTCCTCTCATATCTAATTAACCTGTATTATAGATACATTGTAAGAATGATATTTTAAAAGAGTAACTGTGGAGTTTCTTGCCGGATCTTCTCCATAGAAAACGACCAATTTCGAACCGTGCCCTGCGCCAAACTGCTGACGTTTTATAAGTGCCCATGTAGGCCTATGTGAAATAAAACATTTTGAGTTTGAATTAATTTTTTTCTTAAAATTCAAAAGCGAGCCAAAAATAAAAAAAAATCACAAGAAACAGTAGTAGGTATCTCTACTACTATTTTTTAAGAGATAACATAGAGCAATCATGCCAGTAGCGTGCAACCAGCGCACCACGCACCATGAGACCATTAGTCTAGTTTAAGCATATACTAACGGGAACCCGTGTGAAATTAGTACTTCCCACAATATGATTATAAATTAAAGCCTGTCTGAATTCTGATGGATAACCTATATTATTATATAGTTGTAAGATATGTTTCCAGTTCTAAGATATGCTTAATTATATTTAAAACTTTAATTCCATTGTGCTGTATTAATTGGTCTATACGACAGTATAGACCAATTAATACAGCACAATGGAATTACAAATAAAAATATCCGATAAGTTGGTCATCATGTATGTCATTGATATACACTATAAAAAGGAAAGGGCCAAGAATTGAACCTTGCGGAGCACTCATCTTGGCTAGGGATCCTGCAGATGTCGCTCCATTAACAATAACTTTTTGTTGCCTGTTTGATAAATATGAAAGAACAAGGTCAGCAGAACACGAATCCACGAACTCCGTAATGGTGTAATTTACAGATCAGTGTTTTGTGGTCAACGCAATCAAAAGCTTTGGAGAGGTCACAAAATATGCCAATTGCATCCTGAGATTTCTCCCAAGATTCCAGAATGTGACGGATGAGCGCTACTCCTGCGTCTGTTGTTGACCTACCTTTCGTGAAACCAAACTGCCGACTATGCAGAATTCCATTTGAGTTAAAATATGATAGCATCTGGTCCAGCATGATTTTTTCGTATATTTTGCTTAATGCTGGAAGCACATATATCGGTCTATAGTTAGAGGGATCACTCTTACAACCCGACTTAAAAATTAGTACTACTTTACTATGTTTCATTAAATCGGGAAAATTACCGCTGTCTATACATTAATTAAATGTGCCTGTTAGGATAGCAGCAATTGAGTCAATAATATTACCAAGAACCCTAACAGATGCACTCCATAAGTCATCAGTGTTTGTTATGTTAAGACTTTGGAATGCTTTTTAATTACATCAATAGAAATGGGCTTAAATGAAAATGTTGGTATATCCTTATTGAAGTTTTCCTTTAAAAAAGATTCTGCTAATAATGGCGAAGAATGTAGAGATTTAGTAACCTCTACTGGAATATTGGTAAAGTAATTTTCCATCTTCTCAGCCTTTTTTAACTTATCTGAGATGACCTGATCATCGATGTTCAAAGTCAAATCATTCTAACCCTGTTGGTTTGTGTTTCCAGTTTCTTTGTTTATCACCTTAAACACAGTTTTTATTTTATTGTTAGAAATGCTAATTTTATTACTTTCTGATTTAGATTTAGCTTAGGGCGCATACTCTTTTAAATATCTTTGAGTAGTTTCTTACATAATTATGGAAGGCTTCATCGGAAGTCAATGATTTTTCATGGTATAAGTAGTATAAATTGTCTCAGCTTATTCTTATTCCAGCAGTGGCCCATTAATTAAATTTAGATTTATTACTCATTTGAAAATTTTTAACTGGACATGCCTTACTAAATTCGTGGCATAGTGAAGAAAATAATATCCTGTAATTTTCATTGGGGTCATGGGAGTCAAAATTGTCCATTGAAAGATTACTTAACATGTTATCATTAAAAACATTAATTTCTTTTTAGTTAGTGGCCTAAACTTAATAGTCTTATTTAATTGCCGCTTTTTAACCAACTCAAAGGATACTAGTTGACCTATATGGTCAGACCTAACTCCACTAATTTGAGACGAGTATTTTATGGCACAATTAGTATAAATATTATCTATGCATTGAGCTGATGTTGCTGTTATTCTTGTTGCTTCCTTGTATGTGCATTTTAAGTTAAATGAACCAAACAATGAAGTAAGCTTGCAGTGTTCAGGTGAATTTACTAACAAATCAATATTTAGGTGACCACAAACGAAAACTAATTTATTATCTCTTATAAGCTTAGGTACTTAAAATTTCTCCCATTATCATTAAGAATGATGACAAGTTTGATGCTGGTGGTCTATAAACACTTAAGAAAGTTTGGCCTTCAACTTCTGTACATGCTACCTCACACAAGCAATCAACAGAGCAAGCGGTGATATATTTTTGTTCCTTATATCTAAGAGAATTACTACGTAATATTAAAGTACCACCTCCTACTGAGGACCTGTTGTATGCACTAGTAACAGAAAAATATTAATTTTAAACAACATTCTATCTGGTTTTAGCCAGGTTTCACAAAAACATAAGATATCTATATCATATTTATCTATTAACATTTCCTCATCTAATATTTTGCCGGAGAAACGATTTATATTCTGATGATATAGTAAAAGTGTGTTATTATAACTCTCCTTTGTCACATCTAAGGGTTTAAACAATTAATTTCAGTATTGTTAGATACCCTAGATAATACTGAATAGCCACATAACCTAGGATCAGTTAAATTGTCAATAACCCAGTGTAAATTGTAAGCTAACAAAGTAGCCAATGAACTTTCGTCGTAAATTCTAAAATGAATGTCAGGATTGCAATCAGTATGCCCAAAAACCTATTACACGATGTTTGATGCAATATTTTGCAATCGACCACGTTTGCTGACCAAGCGATATAATGCGGTCGCACTAAGTTCGCCGCGAGCTTAGTGTATTTCGAACAGCAACCGGGTGCACTCATTTTCATCATTTAGCGATAATTTTAGCCCTTACTTACTAAATTTTATTAGTTACTTTGTTAATTATACTTAGCAATAAACCCTTGAAGGTTATCAGTGTATTTAACTTAGTAGACACACACGATATCCATATTGAATGTTGGAGAAAAAGTTGCATCCACCATTATGGATTTTAAAATGAATGCCAGATTTGCAATCACCACCCCCAAAAACCCATTACACGGTACCCATATCAATTGTTTGAGAAAACGTTGCATCCGCCATCTTGGATTTTAAAATGAATGCCAGATTTGCAATCACCACCCCCAAAAACCCATTACACGATACCCATATCGAATGTTTGAGAAAAAGTTGCATCCGCCATCTTGGATTTTAAAATGAATGCCAGATTTGCAATCACCACCCCCAAAAACCCATTACACGATACCCATATCGAATGTGTGAGAAAAAGTTGCATCCGCCATCTTGGATTTTAAAATGAATGCCAGATTTGCAATCACCACCCCCAAAAACCCATTGCACGGTACCCATATCAAATGTTTGAGAAAAAGTTGCATCCGCCATCTTGGATTTTAAAATGAATGCCAGATTTGCAATCACCACCCCCAAAAACCCATTACACGATACCCATATCGAATGTTTGAGAAAAAGTTGCATCCGCCATCTTGGATTTTAAAATGAATGCCAGATTTGCAATCACCACCCCCAAAAACCCATTACACGATACCTATATCGAATGTTTGAGAAAAAGTTGCATCCGCCATCTTGGATTTTAAAATGAATGCCAGATTTGCAATCACCACCCCCAAAAACCCATTACGCGATACCCATATCGAATGTTTGAGAAAAAGTTGCATCCGCCATCTTGGATTTTAAAATGAATGCCAGATTTGCAATCACCACCCCCAAAAACCCATTACGCGATACCCATATCGAATGTTTGAGAAAAAGTTGCATCGGCCATCTTGGATTTTAAAATGAATGTCAGATTTGCAATCACCACCCCCAAAAACCCATTACACGGTACCCATATTGATTTTGTGAGAAAAAGTTGCATACGCCATCTTGAATTTAAAAATAAATTCCAGATTTGCAATCACCACCCCCAAAAACCCATTACACGATACCCATATCGAATGTTTGAAAAAAGTCTTCGTCATCACTTTCACTTCCTCAAATGGTGCTTTTCGGGAGCAACTGCACAAGGTACTATTAGAAATACCCAAAACGCTATAGGTGTGCCTATAATATTTAAAGAGATCCCTCGCTTTCTCCAGGATCCCATCATCAGATCCTGATTTCATAACAATGGAACCAACTAGAAAGTATACCCTTTCAAACGAAAAAAAAAATCCAAATCGGTCCAGCCGTCTTCGAGTTTGAGGTTACATACATAAAAAAAAGTTTAAGACGAACTGAGAACCTTCTCCTTTTTTTTGAAGTCGGTGAAAAAGCAATAATAACATCACAAAATAGAAATACGTACTTTTTATGAGAATGGCTTTTTTTCGAAAATTTGCGCCAACTTTCTTCTAATAATATTTTTTTTACATTTTCCCATAATAAAACAAATATTGAAAAAAAAAAATGTTAAAGAAATATATATTGAACAATAAAAAGTAATTGTTGGGTATGCATAATAAATCGTACTCAAAAAAACAAAAAATATGACTTATGTTATTCAACGGATTGCTGCAATACGTACGTACACAATAGATCGCGAATTATCGTTACCGGCGAAACGCTCCACGATGAGACGTGACCCCTCTCTGAGCTCCCGTGGACGACTGAATTTTCGACCGGTGTACGTTGCGTATGGTTCAAAATAGCGCGCAAATTAGAAGAAAAAATTAAAATTAAAACAACCAAGCGACATTTTTGAAATGTTAAAGCCGTAAATGATAGTATGATAATTAGAGAATAATATGAATTGAAGTTTATGAAAAAATTCAACAGTTTACTATCAAAATTCAGCGACGCACGAGCATGTTTTGTAAGGATTTTTGTCCAACTTTATGTATTTTTGTTTAATAAACTATAAAATATTTTTAAATTTTGCCAACTATGTTTGCTAACACATTTATTCTAGTGTTCATTACATATTTTTGTATGGTAATTAAAGTACTATTATAGGTTATATTCCTTTAGTTGTGAATACCGTTTTGAGTTATTTTACTCGGCGCAGGCTTAAATGTGTTAATACATTTGCGTATGTGTAAGTAATAATGATTTCTTGAATATATTTCTATGATCTCAAAAGCGTAAACATTGAATACGATGATTGTAGAATCTGAAACAAACAAAATTTTCCTTTTTTAATAGTACATTGTTCATCGAGGGGAGAAAGTGACCCATTACCAACGAGGGTGTAGTTTGAGGCCCGAAGCGCAGCTGAGGGCCTTAATACACACGAGTTGGGAATCGCATTTTCTTCCGAGTGATACATAGTGCTTTATACTATACCTACGAGAAAATTAAGAGAGAATAATAATAATAATAATCTGTCTCTTGACTTTTGGCATTATAAGTACTTAGCTACTGAATTGGTCTAAATTTAAAAAAAAAAACAGCGCGTTAGATATGGATTTTCATACACTTTTCCCTCCCTATCCAGTGTCTCCAGCACGTTAGTAATGAATTCTCATACACTTTACTACAGTAATGACGTCCTTTCTGTCAAACTTTTTAAAAAGTAATAAGGCACTTTCTGAGCAGGTATAGTATAAAGATTATTCTTATAATGAGCCTTTTGTTCACAATCTGAAAAAAAGAATGTAGATTATAGAAAAGAAAAAAGATATTATAGAATAACAGTTGCTTGAACTTACGGACGTAAACAGCTCCATGTCAAAAGCCAGCATGTTGAATGCGGTGATCGCGATAGGCGTCTGCGCACGCGCCACCATGAACAGTATCATGCGTCTGACTCTCTGATCGTCCACTTGCTCCCAGCCACTGCTGTAGAACCGGTTTGCTGTTTCCGCCGACTGACAATCAAAACTATACCTCAAATTGACACTTCGTTAACTGTCACACTAGTTTACTGTGGGTCGATTTACATAAAAAACGAAAAATGCCAAAAGTAGTGCCGACTGACAGTCTATTCAAATGGAGGTATCGAAAAGGTGCTGAGTAAGCCCTTTCTTTCGATGGGATACTCATCAAATCTAATTTAGGAAGCGGTAGGAGCTAATAATAATAATAATATTCCACGACTTTCACACAACGCCATCTAGTCCCAAACTAAGCAGAGCTTGTGCTATGAGTACTAGACAACTGATAAACATACATATATATTTCTAAATACATAAATATTATAGATAAATTACACCCAGACAAAGAACAAATGATCGTGCTCATCACACAAACATTTGTCCTGGGTGGGAATCGAACCCACGACCTTGCGCATAGCAGTCAGGGCTACTGACCACTAGACCAACAGGCCTGTCAAATGGTTAGGTGTCGGCCTTGTGATCGAGAGGTAGTGGGCTCGAACCCCACCCATTACGTCATTGCCATGTACCCACTCCATACACAAGCATATTTAGCTTAGTTGGAACTCCTGTAACTAAACTAGCAAGCTAGTGGGTTAGAAAGGCGTCCCATTTAAAACACTAATACCCAGTTGGAAGCCGACCCACTGAAAAATAAAGTAGCCTACGTCTCGTCTGACTCTGGGTCTTGCAACTATTTTCATTCCAAATGTCATCAGAATCGGTGCTGCGGTTTAGCCGTGAAAGCGTAACAGATAGAAAGACAGACTTTCAGACAAGAAGATAGGCTAACAGCATAGAAAAGGGGTAGAGGGATAGAAAAGAAGTAGAGTACAACCTACAATTAGACGTAGATACACAAAAAGGATCCAACCCACAAAATGTTACTTTTGAGATAATGAAGTTTAAGTTGTATTTGCTCTTTGATATTCTATTTTGTGATTTTGTTGATTTGGGACATAGTTGTAAAAATTGGTGTCCTTTTTATAGAAATATTTTTTATTGGGAATAAATAAATATTTTTAGAGATATTTAAGTAAATATGGGGTCGTTTTTGCGGAATTAAAATTCATACTACCTCTCATAGATGTAGGTTGGTACCCCATACTAATAAAAAGGTCAAATTCACATATTGTGACTAGGGTGTTTTTACTAATGGAAAATATAGACCATAGAGACTAATTTGTCATACTCAGCTCATTTTCGACCATACTGTGGGTTGGATCCTTTTGGCGTATCTACGTCCAATTGTAGGTTAAAGTTTGTATAGAGCTTAAATTGAATAGGTCAGGTGGCAGGGCGAAACGGGAGCACACGGCTAGTGTTAACATATTTCTTACCAGTGCTTTCAATTTGGCCGCATAACGGCACGGCAGGTAAATATGAATGACTGCTCCGGTGACGAATATCATGTAGCGTAAATCGAAGCCGTAGCCCTAAAAATTCAAGATCAAAATATTAGATTATATCTACAATTCTACTCTAATTTTACTAATAATATAAATGCGGAAGTTTATTTATCTAGACGTATAGACATTTAAAACTCTTACACACAAACACTTCTTAACGTATTTAAATGACACTTTACAGTATAGCGTAGACACTTTACAACTTATACATGAGAATAACACATAGGCCAATTTATAAAGATAAGTCGCGTGTGTGAAATCGTTGGGCATAGCTAGTATTATTAACAACACGATTTTTTTTGTAATGTAACCTCAAAGACTACTGAAACGATTTCAAACATTCTTTTTCAAATATAAAGCTACATTATTAGCAAGTAACATATTATGCTACTTTAATTATACTAAACAAAAAATTATCAAGCGAAAAAAGTCGCCAGTACAGTTAGCATACAAAATAACTTTAGGTGTATAAAAAATAAGTTAAAAAGCTATCTTACCTCAGTTATATGATATAAGCAAGTACATATTTGTATCATAGTCGCTATAAAAATTAGACCCAACCAAATGTTGAAAGTATCTTGAATTAAATCTACGTATCTGTAAAAAATAACCAGCATTTGAAAAAACGAGAAGATCTTATCTGAGATAGATTGTGTTTGTCGATCCTCTTGGCTCGCTCGTTCCATCGTAGACCTCATCTATTGCTTACTATCAGGCGAGATCGACGTCAAGATCGAGGGCTCATTCGGAATAAAACAAAAGAGCTGACTGGTTAATAAAAAAAAAATTAAGTGGTCCGTTTGTAGAAGCAAAAAATATTGCACGAGTATTTTTCGCATTATTTAGCCTAGAATTTCAAGAATAGTTGCCTATGAAGTCACTTCTAGTCAAGAAGTGTATCGAGGCTCGTATATGCTTGTGTCTGGAGTTGGTCCACGGCAGTAAGGTAATGAGTGGCGTTCGAACCCACAATCTCTCGATCACAAGTGTAGCCTATTGCATAGTGGTCAGTGGCCCTGACTGCTATGTGCAAGGTCGTGGGTTCGATTCCCACCCAGGACAAATGTTTGTGTGATGAGCACGATCATTTGTTCTTTGTCTGGGTGTAATTTATCTATAATATGTATGTATTTAGAAATATATATGTATGTTTATCAGTTGTCTAGTACTCATACCACAAGCTCTGCTAAGATTGGGACTAGATCGCGTTGTCCTTTATTTTACATATCTCTCAAAAATTACATTTTTAAATATTTTTCTATAAAAAAGTGACAATAAAAAAACATTTAAAAATATAAAAAATGGCAGTCCACTGGTATCGGGAACGGGGTCCAAGCTACCGGTGGTTAGGTCTCCAGAGAAAGAAACCTCCTCACAATACGAGCTGTATAGAGGAGAACTGCCTTCTGTATCAGGCCCTTTATCCAGCTGTGCAAAGCCAGTTTGATAATAGGCTCGCGTTTCACAACCATCTCACCTGATTTGACCTGACCCGATGATGTGGTCGAAGAGTAACAGTATAGGGCAAAAGAATACCAATCACGCGATCGAATTTAAAACGGGATATTTGCCATAACTATTTATTGTTTCCGTTATTTCGACACTGTTGCAAGCGCCATGAGTGCTTTATATGGCCCACCTAAATGTCCTACTAACTTTGGTATTGTTCGTCAAATCGTTGAAGCTCCTTAATATATAAGTTGAGCTACGCGATATTTGACAAATGCTTGCACTGCTCGGACGGGCCTGCTCAAATCTGATTGATTCTGTCCTCTAAAGGGCGCCACAGACATTAACCTACATGGCTCTCATATGATTTGATCACCACAGATTGTCTGGACTTTAAAAGAGACGTTGACCTCTGAGTTTGTTTCAGTGTTTCTTCTCAGAGTAGCAGGCGCGTGCATAGGATTATGACAGGGCATGCGGCGAAGTAAAACACACAAAAACTTCTTCTTTTATAGATTTTTAGCATAGCCACAGCCACGCATCGCCACCATGCTACGATGCGTGGCTGTGGCTATGCTAAAAATCTATAAAAGAAGAAGTTTTTGTGTGTTTTTACTCCGCCGCATGCCCTGTCATAATCCTATGCACGCCCCTGCAGAGTAGTCAGTTAGGAAACACTGGCCTCATCTAGTTTATATTTACGAAAAAAAAATGACGTGTAAAAGTGTTATTTTTAACCCATTTGCAAAATAAACATCATTATTTCATGATCACGGGTGAACTGAAGTCATTGCGGGCGGGCGTTTATGGGAAGACGAATCGTTCTACCCTATTTCTCGTCCAGTTTTTGTGATCGACACCGCTACCACTGTGACATGAATAACTCAAAACTCGATTCTGTTCCACAACACGGGTTAATGTCCGAAGTTAAGTAACGAATGCCAAGGTCGGAACCTAGATGGAGATTTTATGAGAACGATATTCCTCCACCTGCCACCAAAAGCAGGTTAACCCGATGGTCCCGGCAGTCATTTATACATCTCTGACTGACGTTAAGGGTAGTCACAAAATTTAAGAATGGTTTTGCCAAGGGGTATCGTTTTACCCAGCAACTGGGTTATGGTGGATAGATAGGTAGTCGCTCGATATAAAACACTTGTGTGTATGCCAACTTGGTCAAGTTTAATGCAGCTAAGACCCAGGCGTGTCTCTTCTCCGCTAAAAGGAGTCAATTCGAACCAGCTCCTACTTTCCGAGGTGTAACCGTGCGGATAACCGATCTTATTGAGCTTCTTGGGGTGACTTTAACTTCCACACTCAATTTTGGTCCGTTTATCGAGGCTAAGGCTCAGCTAGCAGCAAAAAAGTTGGGAATCCTAGCCAAGGTGAGACGGTACTTCACACCGGAACAGATGCTCAATCTCTATCAAGCCCAGGTTCGGTCGTGTATGGAGTACTGCTCTCATCTTTGGGATGGATCTGCGAAATACCAACTGGACGCGCTTGAGTCTATCGAGAACGGGCTAAGAGACTCATTGGCAACGATTCACTGGACGAATCAAAGCTCCATCAACGACGAGTTGCAAGTCTATCGGTTACATTTCGGGGAGTGTGCGATGGAATTACATAATCTAATTCCGCCAAGCCCGTTCCATCATCGGACTACAAGACAAACGGCGATGCGCTATCGTTACATGGTGGTAATCCCACCCATACGCACGAAACGTTTTGGGAATACTTTAATTGTGCGTACTGCTAAGGAGTGGACTTCCCTGCCGGAATCTGTGTTTCCTGATCGCTATAACCTGGGAGTCTTAAAGTTATAAGTTACTTCTAGACAAGCGTGCTCCATCTTCGACCACATCATCACTTACCATCAGGTGAGATGGTGGTCAAGCGCAAGCCTATTATCAATAAAAAAAAAAACTTGTACTTAGCTGCTTCAGCTTAGACTGGAAGTCGACCTCAAAAGGTTGCTAAAAGGCTAAGCCGATGAAGAAAATTTGATTACGAGTAAATCAATAGTTACCTGAACAAACGGCACTGCTCAACTATGACACCAATGACTCTGCCATAAACTTCCTCGCTGGGAGCTATCATGGCTTCTTCCAATGCCTTGCAGTATATTTCCATCTTGAGGCACGCGTGGTTAATGGACAAGCCGAAGAAACCGTCGTAGCCAATGAAGTTGACTATGTAGAGAATTGAACAGTAGAACGTGTAGAGAAACATGATCTGGAATGTGTGTGAAAACAGGGTTATTGGTAAAACACTAACAACCTCGCAGAATTACAACAACAATAACAACAACATTATTACAACACTTACCATCAGGTGAGATGGTGGTCAAACGCGAGGCTATTATAAAAAAAAAAAAAATACTAGCATCATAAACAACAACTTTTGTTGTACGACATTTTAGAAAAGACCAAAAACAAACCTTCAAGATCCTGTCCGCTGCGTTTTGTACTTTCAGTTTACCTACATTACTAGTGCGTTTGCTTCGCAGACTGCGTAACATTTAGAGCGTTCAATTCAATGTTTTTATTTTTGTGTGGAAATATTCATCATATTTTAGTTGAATTAAAATATGATATTACTTAACTAAAATTGACTAAAATATATATTATATTCTTGTTTATGATGTTACTAATATAGTCCTGAGAAGTAAGAAAGACTTCCAAAAAAAGAAAAAAAAAATTTATCTGATGTGCAGAGCACCACGAAAAATACAAATAAAAAACTTAATTAGGCTAACAGCAATGTATGTGCTTCACGGCTGTGCCAAATAGATCTAGGTCAGTGAATTTCCTGACGCTGGTTTTCAACTGGACCTTATGAAGGGAAGACGCGCTACAGGTGCAAATCAGCTTTATGGTAGTTTTGTATTTGTGGGCGTGCGAATTAGAATATGTTGTAGATAATTACAACCGTATGGGTCGATTTTCAAGGTTAAGGAACACTTGCCAAGGTCGGTTCATGGATGGATTAAGATATAAAGTTTCCTTCGTGCTTCGGAAAACACGTGTTAAGCATTTGGTCACTGCAGTCATTTGTACATCTTTGACAGTCCTTACCGTATCAACGCACATTTAAATAAAGTATGTTAACTAGCAGAGGGCGTTCCCGTTAACCCGCAATAAAAACATCAATTAGATCGCCGCACACACGGCCAGTCATTCATAAATAAATTGTGACGTCCTTCAAGTACGCGTGTACAGTGTTTCTTTTACGTATCAATTTAACATTTTAAGGCCACGCTTTTTGACATTTTCTCCATACAAATATACTTGTAGGATTACTCCATTATTTGATATCGTACTTTCAAAGTTGAGTATAATATCGATTTGTCTTGTCATTATCTATGCCCGTGATGAACAAAAATAGTAAAATAATAAGGAATTTGAAAGTTCTGAGCCTCCAAAGTTCCGTATTTTAACACGAATTTTAACGCAACTTGGGGCCTTAAAAGTATAAAAGTAAAATATAAAATCTCTGAAACAAAATTTTTACTGACATAGTTTAGTTATTGAAGAGTTTAAATAACTTTATTTAGAATTAAAACATCTAGTTGCTTTTTGGTAAAACCATTTCTCCTAAAAGGCTACTCGTCAATTTTGAGGCGCCCGTTTCTTACAAGAATCATTCTGCATTTCACTTGAATGTTTACCCCCGGGCGCGCGGGCGGGGCGGGTGCACGCACACAGTTACACAAGCCGGGAACCAGTGCCTGTGTGCATTTCGCGCAATTTCACCGGTCAGTCTGCTTATCTGCTACAATTACGTAATTTTAGGTCGTGCGTGTTGTGAATGTATGTATACTAGGGATGACTGTGCTATTATCATTTGCACCTTAGTATCGTTATCACTTTAGTTTAACCCCTGACATTGAGCTTTGGATTTTGATACTTTATTGATTATTTGACTTCGCGATTACTTTGAATGATTTAGTTTTTGACTTGCAGTTGAACTTGAGGTAAATTCAATATTTCGTGAGTTTATTATTATACATTGATTATATAATATAGTTTATTGACTTCAGCACTACAAATTAATAATGGATAAGTTGTATTTTATTTTTTGGATATAAATTCCTAAGTACCTATACCTACCCATAGTCTTGCTTGTTATATATTTTTTTAATACGAATGTGCCCTTGACCTCGATCATACACATAAGTGTAAAATGAGGTCTACGATCGGACAAGCGAGCCCAGAAAATGCTAAGACTGACGGATCATAGGTATGTGGCAGGGAACACAGAAGTCGGCAGAGAGTTCCATAACTTGGCTAATAATTAATATTATTAACATTGTAAACTAATAACTGCACAATAACGATAGTTATTACGTACGTTAGGTAGGTAGGTATATTCTTGATATTTGCATTTGAAATATTATGTATCTACTAAGTAAGATAGGTAGTATACTTTTCTATCTCATTTTGATGTCTATAAATAAGAAATAGATAAGGAACTTCGCTTTGTATATTCTTCGTAAAAAAAACTAGCCCGCCGGGGTTGCGGAAATGTACTAACAAGATACCGTGGCCCCGGAACTTACGGGCAGCTGAAGGGACAGGGTGGGTTTTTAGTCAGTAGAAGTCTGACACTCCCTTCCGCTTAACCCAGAGCGGGAGATGTTATTCGATGATTTTCCCACCCATTACTATATTTTTTAATGGCTATGTGTTGTCAATGAAAAGTATGTCGAATATGATATGTAATAGTAGGTATATTTAACATCCTGCGGGTTTTGGGTTTCTAGAATGTTCTAACGAGATACCGCAGCCCCGGATCGGGGTAGAGCGGAAGGGCGTGGCAAACTCTTACTGACTGTTCCATCCGTTATTATTACATAACTTTATTTTGAACAAATATTTATCAACAAAATATTTAGGTACTATAAATGACATATTTTTGAAGTGAAAACTTCTTTAGCGTCGTTGCGATTTGAAAGTTTACCTATGAAACGAAAAAGCGACAGTAAAAAGAGACAGACACATAAATTGCCGAATTTTGGAATTCTGTTGGGGCCAAGTGGTAGAGCTTTTGATGTCCTTTAAAATGAGCCCAAACTCGGCTATCTTGCGACCACGGGAACGAAGTTAGGTCGCGGGGGGGGTGAGGTAGCCCTGAGAGGGGTGCGGGGAGGGGAAGGGGGGTCTCGTGGGGAGTCGAAAAAGCGACAGTAAAAATTTAAGTAGGTACCTACACCTATCTCATTCGCACTAGTTAGAGAATTGCGAAGTAAAGATAGTTGTTTATCATATTGCTAAGTGAGTATAGATTTAGAGTATTTTGGTAATAAGAAGTAAGATTGTTTAAAAGTTAGAGGGACATTAAAATGTCTGATGTGAAATGTTTTTATCGGGTCCCGCTCTGGGTGGATCGGAAAAGAGTGTCAGACTTCTACTGACTAAAAATCCACCTGCCTGTTCCTTCAGCTGCCCTTGCGTTCCCGGGCCTCGGTATCTCTTTAGAACATTCCCGCTAGGCCCGCTACCCGACGCTTTATTTATTGTAACTGCAAAAAATACCTTTAGCTACAGGAATTTGTCTCCTTTTCTAACTAAAAGGTAAATCTGTAGGTACTGTGTGGATTCGAGGTACCTATAAGTGCTGTTTGTCTAGTCGCTCGCGCTGGTTCCGTCAAATCAAAACTATAGCACATAATTATGACATTGCTTCGAAGAATATTTTAATAAAAGTAACGACTTAGATACTATATATTCCTGTACTAAATATGAATTGATTTCCTATTATAGGTACCTACCTACACAAACTTAAGAATCGTAAAAATATAGACGAAAAATACGTCTAGTTAAGTATAGGTATAAAAATCACACACCTGAAGTAAAAAAAGGTGAAACGAATTTACATACCTACATGATAGGAAGTCTCTTACAAAGAAATTGAAATGAAACCAAGGTTAGGTACCTATACTATCAGTGCGTTATGTATCGGAGAGTATAGGTAGGTTCGTCCGCGCGCGCCGCGGACTCCGCGGCGCGGATCCGCGCGCCGAGCGCTGCTTCAGCAAATAAAGTTGTTGAATACCTACTTTTAATTTTACATTTCTCCTAAACTGTGCGTCCAAATTATGTACTGTAAAAGAACCAAGCTTATCTTTATAAAAATGTCTTGATAAAACTACTTTCGAACGTAAGTATCATACACATAACATAATTTGCCTTATTGTTTTTTATTTACAAAGGTTAGATATGTAGGTAGTACCGCGGACTTTTTTAGATCTGCAAAATCCCTACATTTTTGTAGTGCATGAACTTTTGGTATATCTCAGCTGATCTCAGCATTTCGCCAGCGCACGCGATTATAGTAATTTACTTCTCCGACTTAGGTACCTACTTCACTAATGCCCTTATTTTAGGAAAACCGAGAGCATTAGCGTGATTCTTGATATCCGATCTAGCCTTCCCCATGAAACTGCCCATTATAATCAGAAATATTTTTTGAAATCCTTCCAGTTCTTTCGAAGATTAGCGCGTTCAAACAAACAAACTTTCCGCTTTTTAATATTGGTATAAATAATATCAGAATCGTAAGTATGTAGGTATAGTCCTCGTCACCTAAGTTGGCAAGGTTTTGGCGTAGAGGGAGTAAGTTCGCGCATCGTGCACTTAGTGGAAGAAAAAAGTGGTCTCTTTTACTGCTTGCCATTATTCTATGGTTATTGCCATCATTTATTTTTAATCATTTTAACAAGAATTTTAAAGAAAGAAGAGGAATTCATTCGTTAATTCGGCATTATAAATAAAGTAGTTATAATACATAAATACATTCAAAAGTAAAAAAAAGATATTTAAAAAAAAAAACATTAAAAATAAGATGTTCTCGACGTCACAATTAGTTAATAAAACTGCTACCTCCTTTATTCTTTTCTTTTCCCGGTGTCCTAAAGACAGTGACGAATTCGGAATTTCAACCTCCCTTAACTATAGTGTCTAACTGTTCTTTCTGACGTTTTTATAGTCTGCGTAAAACGGTATTAGGTCCTGGCATTGTAATCAACGTAACAAAAACTAAATTTAAAACAACAACTCGTAACATAAACAAAGGGTACAACTTTCGTGTGCGCAAGTGTATTCGGGAGCAAATTGAACGAGAACTACTGACGCACCAATCGCGCGATCGGAGCAGCGCTACGTCATACCCCGCGTCCCGCTGACAACCGCTGACACCTAAAATTCGACTTCTGCGCATTGAACGACTCTTGCCAAGTTATTTGGCGACAACTATATGCGAACAGCAAATATATTATAATACGTCATTGTGAAATAGTCGATTTTTTTCGCGATTTCAGGTTTGGTCTTGGTTCAGAATGATGAGTTCAGTGTCCTATTTTCAGGTTATGAGTTATTTATATATTTCCTAAATGCCTACTCGTAAATTTTTAGACGTTCCGCTTCAAAGTAGAGATGAGTCCGATATCATGTCACAGGTAAAAATCATCAGTATTTTAAAATCATGAAATGACAACGACAAAACCATCAATCATCATCATGCTTTTAAATCATTTCTTGAACGAACGCGAGCTTCGGATAATCGGATCGGGCGGTCTCGGGCCGCCGCCGGCGGCGCCCGGGCCCGGGCGGCGCGGCGCTGCGCTGCGGTGTGAATTGCGACGTTGCGAGACTTGCGAGTAAATCTATAATATCTTCTAAAATACTTATTTGATTTATATAGTGCAAAGGGCAATTTTGATCTATATTACATGGCAAAGCTAACAAACGCATTTATTTAGATAACGATTAATACTGAACAGCAAAAACCAGTCTCGAAAATGACGTAATATTTTTAATTTAAATTTTGAACATAAATGTAGTTATTGCGAGTTGACCATAAGAGATAGAGACATGCTATTCAGGATTTTTCTGTAGTATTTTTGTTGATCTACTATTCTTTCGTACATGAATTTAGCGTAATCCAGTTACGCGGTGCATGCGAGTAAATCTCCCAGTAAGCGAGACATTACTACCGCGCAACCTCTTCAACAGTAATCTTTATATTTCATCCAATTTACATAAAGCCGTTATGTAAATTGTGTGTTTGTAACCTCCTCAAGAATTGCACTACCTTTTAGTAAAAACCGTATAAAAATCCGTTCAGTGCTTTTTTAGAAAATCAATTCACATTCTAATTATTAAAACTTTATTGGTAGGTAATGTTAGTGTAAAACCAATCTGTGATACTTACGTACATTACTTTATTTTGAAGAAATGTTTATCAGTAAAAATATTTACTATACTTTAATAACACGTTTTTTATTTTATGAAGTAGTAAGTAATAAAGTCCATAATATCATACTCGTGGTCGGCAAAGCCACAGTATAAACATAAGTGTATATCTCGGCAGCAAGAAGTCTCCGTAAGGATGTAGGTACATTTCTCTATTATGAAATAAATACAAATTCGAGCGTAGTTACCGTATAAAAAAAATATGAGTAACTCGCGATCGCCCGCATATATCAATGACCTTGCGCGCGTGTGCGGCGCGACGGCACGGTGCCGTGTGTTGTGTACTACACGGGAGTGTTTGTGTGCGTGCAAGAGTTTCGTCCCGCTCATCACTGAGTCTATCTCTTTCTCGCACGATGTTAGGTGAAATAGCATGCGAATTAGCTACGGCACCAACGAGTTCGCGTCTCTAGCTTGTGGGCTCTTAAGTGAATATTGTAATATTAAAAAAAAGCATTTTGTTTTCGAATGGTAATAAATTTTTTTAGCATGCATGGATGCTATACTACTGCGGGTTAACGATTCGGTTAACGGTTGCTGGTTAAAAGCTTCAAGCAAGTAGCTTGAAGCTTGAGCACATAGCATACACCATACCAAATTTCATTCAAATCCACCCAGTACTTTCGAAGATTAGCGCGTTCAAACAAACAAATTTTCCGCTTTATAATATTAGTATAATGAAATATAATGATGTTTATTTTGCAAATGGGTTAAAAGTAACACTTTTACACGTCATTTTTTTTTTCGTAATTGTAAACTAGATGAGGCCAGGGTTTCCTAACTGACTACTCTGAGAAGAAACACTGAAACAAACTCAGAGGTCAACGTCTCTTTTAAAGTCCATACAATGTGTAGTAATCAAATCATATGAGAGCCATGTAGGTTTATGCCTGTGGCGCCCTTTAAAGGACAGAATCATACAGATTTGAGCAGGTCCGTCCAAACAGTGCAAGCATTTGTCAAATATCGAGTAGCTCAACTTATATCTTAAGGAGCTTCAGATATAAGTTGAGCTACGCGATAGATAAAGTATGCAGTATATCTATAAATACCTCAAAATACGGAGACTCAAATCTCGCTTCGCTCTCAGAAAATGGTTTCTCCAAGTCATGAATCATGTATTTCACGGGCTCCGATTTGAATGTGAAGTTATAGATAGTTAAGGTTATCGCCATCACTGGAAATGTCATGACACAAGTGCCTACTGTGATAGCCCAGCCCCTCTCGCTGTAGACTTGACTGTTCTTGATAGCGGCGCGCGCTATGCCCTTGTAGGTTTCAGAGACTTCGTTAAAGCTTTGATGGTCCCGGTCTATTTCGTCCAGGACCTGTTTGGCTTGTATGCGTTTGTGGTACATTAGGATCATCTGGAAAGAACGGTCTTCTTAGCATGTCGATGGCAAAAATATTTTAAATGAGTTTGGCCCAAAACTCAGCTACGCGAACTCCGCTCGCTGACGCTGACATAAGATCATCAAGAGTACACAGGACATACGGATAGGGTAACAGGGTGACAGGGCATACGGAGCAAGATAGAAGTTGGGCAATTGTTTGTAGGGTTACGCCGCATATACATTTGAGATCTGAGCTATTTGATTTTAGTAGATAAGTAGTTCTTTTTCTTTTCGTTGATTTTTACTAGTTGTGGGCCCTGTTTTTCTGAGGTGGAAATCCACATAGATGTTCTCCGCACTAGGGCGGGCAAAGGGGTCTGTCTGACTGTTATTGACTAAAATCACCCCGCACACATGCGTCGATGGCTGCGGGAACACATAAGTATTCTTCAACGCGGTTCCCGACTGATGTCGGCCCGCCTTTGCAGGCCCCATTTGTTTAAGCGAGGGGAGTGAGGTATTTGGCTCTCTCTGTGACTTCTGAAAAAGGCGTGCGTGTTTTTGGGCCCTGACAAAGCCAGAAGGGGACGCGGCAGACCTCGTATAAGATGATGGGACGAGCTGGACCAAACTAACGACCAGTGGTCAGCTTTGACCCTGGACAGAACCATCTGGGAATCATGGGGAGAACCTTTGCCCACCAGTGAGATGATGCAGGCTAACAGTAAGTTTAGCCAGTGTTTTCTGACTGACTACCGAACTGAAAAACCGAAACAAACTCAGAGGTCAACATCTCTTTTGAAGTTCAAACAATCTGTACTGGTGAAAACATGTGAGAACCTTGTAGGTCAATGGTGATCTTTTTTGCTTTTATAATATTTCAAATTATATACATAAAAAAATACATTATTTAATACGAAATCATTAGGTAGATTAATTCCAATAAAAAAAGAACAATACTGTATCAAAAACATAAGTTTAAATGAAAATATAACTTGAGAAACAGTTACGATACATTATACCTGGGGGCATGGAAGTGCCCCCGCCAAATGAAGCATATATGAGATAAAAGCATGGCCGTACTATCCTTTTCTCGAAACCATTCGGGCCATTTTAGACCCACTGTTACTTCGTTGTGAAAAAACTAGAAAGCCCGAATTTTCAACGACCCAGAGGGCGTTACATCCGGGGTTGCGGATGAAACGTTCTAACGATATACCGCAGCCCCGGAACTTAAGGGTGGCTTAAGGAACAGGGTGGGTTTTTAGTCAGTAGAAGTCTGACACACCCTCCCGATTCGCCCAGAGCGGGTGAAGTCATTCGATGATTTTCCCACCCAGAAAAAAGAAGAGGGCATTACATACCGAGATATATGTCCAAATCACATTAAGTTTTTATCTATAAGAAACTCGGAAATATTAAAATACTGTTAATGTATATTCATTTGATATTTAAATAACTTTACGTTTATTTTTTTTATGCAATGGAGAGATGTGATTAAATCTACAAATGCTTTTGAACCAAGTACAAATTTGACTTTGACCACTTACCTTAAAAAATCCGCCAAGGAACGGCCCAATTACAGTGCTATGCCTGATAATATTCACAATATCTCTGGCCATAAAACATTTGTACATATCTATGAAGATCATTCCAGCGAAAGGCATTATCGACGTTATTACAATGGCTGTCGAAAGAGGGTACGTATTATTATACACTTCTCATCAGAAAATCGAAACACCTTGCAAGTTTATGTTTTGTAAGGATTATCAGAAAAATGTGTATATTTAAGAATATAATTATGTCAAATGTCGTTTAATAGTGAATAATATGAGGTTTTCAAATCCTAATGTTAATGTTCTAAATTCAAATTAAATTTTCATAGGTTTCGTATTCTGTTTAACGAGTCATTTTTACCCTGTATGGAGTATGAAGGAAATTGATAAAACAACACGTATATGACAAAAAAAAGCACCCCGAGCTCTTATTACTGCTTCCATACGGTTCTTCATCGATTGGATGAGAGTCACGATCAAATGTTGTGGCATTCAATTCCATTCCTCTTGGATTGCATTTTGCAGCTGGCTAAGTGTTGCTGGGGCTCCTATCGTTACATAATACTGTTACGCCAGTCGTTTAGTGAAGTACGTTGAGAAACTTCGACATAAATCTAGAATGTTCGAGACACTAACGCCATCTAGCGTCGAATAGCGGTACTGTGTACCTCGAGTAGCTTCCTGGAATATTCTGGGTAGTATAAACAGTGAGTCGATTTTATAAGAATGTTCTAGAGCTCATAGACCGGGGTATAAATAGATCGCAAAGGGGCGCAGAGACTCAGTCTTATTACGAGGCGAATACAAGATATAATCGAAGTTTTACCAGTGAATTTCAGTGCGATTTAAGTGTGATCTAAGTGTTAAGTGACAAGTGTTGTGGTACGAATAATTGTGTTAAATTTTTATTTTGTGTTTAATTAATTAAAGTGTTAATTTTGGTTTAATTGGCTTTAATCATTTCTATCCCGAACCCCAGCTCGTAACAATACTATAACTAATATAAGTGAAGTATTTTAATCGCCATGTATTCAATACACAAGGCGACCGTCTTAACACATCGACATTACTTTGTGCCTCGGAGGGCACATTAACCCGTAGGTCCCGGCTGTCATTTGTACATCTTTGACAGTCGTTACGGGTAGTCAGAACTACACTAGTACTCAGCTGTATACAATTAAACTAGAATCCAACCCCGACATTTGATGATGACTATATTCATTTGGTTCAGATTAGAATCCATATTTTTGTTAGTTACAATATACCATGAGTATATAATTATACAGTATGTTAACTAACAGAGGGCGTTCCCGTTAACCCGCAATAGTATAGCATCCATACATGCTACAAAAAATATTACCTTTGGAAAACAAAATGTTTTTCTTTTTTAATATTAATAATTCACTAAAATTGTTAAATTGATACGTAAAAGAAACACTCTGTACACGCGTACTTGAAGGACGGCAACATCGCATGTTATTTATGAATGACGCACCGCGTGTGCGGCGATCTAATTGATGTGCTTATACTATTGCGGGTTAACGGGAACGCCTTCTGTTAGTTAACATACTGTATATATTTATGAGAGTCATTGCCGACGAATTGTTAATAAGCAGATTGAACAGTTTAACTCTACGAATACGTCTTCTTTTTTAATTTTTTAAGGATGGGGAATCATCCAATGACTACCTCCCGATCTGGGCGAAGTGGGAGGGTGGGTGTGTCAGACTACGTTACCGACTAAAACCCATCCGTGTTCTATCATTTGCCGCGGTAACTCTTTCGAACAATTCCGCAATATGAATACGTAATTGACGAGTCCTTACGCATACTAGCCAGCCTCCATTTATCTGTCTTCGGATTGGGATATATCATACCGATGCTCAGCGCGAACGTTATGATTTTGTACGTGTCACTGAAAGGCTTGAATTCTAGGTCTTCCATTTTACCTTGTTTCTGTAAAATATAAAAAGAAAGGTTTTCAGTTTTTTGTTAGCCTGCTCTGTCTCACTCCTGCCAAAGGCCTCCCTCCACTCCTTCCATTTCTCGCGAGCTCGCGCGTCCTCCCGCCAGTTCTGACGGAACCTATCCAGTTCGTCCCGCCATCTCCTTCGTGGATTGCCGCGACCCCGCCTCACTGTCTCAGGGCTCCAATTTTGTGTTATTTTTGCCCACAGTTGATCCTGCACGTGGCAGACATGTCAGTTCCACTTGAGTTGGGCAGCTCTTTGAGCTACATCAGTTATATTTGTCTTGGAACGCAGTATTGATGTTCAGTTATTTAATTGAAAACCTATTCAGATCTAGACACAGAAATGGAAATTTTCTTTTAACTGATGCTTCTGCATCAGTTAAAAGAAGAGTTTTATTTATTTACAGTAATTATTAGCTTGTAAAAGTAGATAATTATTATAATTCTGTTTCGTATTTAAAGCCTGCGCCATTGCGAATTAAATAAAATCTTGTAAAAAATATACTTAAAATATCTTTAGTTAGTAAAAAAGTTTACTTTGGAAACCTGAAAGTCTTATTAACCCAGCCTTAAAAAGTAGATATTTTTAAGTGACGAAATACTGCTGTCACAGCCAGCAACACATTGCATGTTCGTAAAAGAAACTTCACTTTCATTAAGGCGGGTACACCCGCTATGACTCTACATTCGCGCGACCCTAACTTTAGTTTATTCGAACTTATTATTTTTAGTAGGTTTTTCACTCTTTTGTAAGGTGAAGCAAACTGCTTTGGGAACTGTTGTTTAATAAAAATTTGCTTAATTTCCTTTGAGACACAAACACAAGGCCTTACAACAAAATTAAGACTATAACGACTAAAAATGTTCCCCAAGTCTTTTGAATATAGGTAGCAAATAAGCGCGTTGATAGTTTTCTTGAGATTGTAGTTTTTACGTCCGTAATTTCACATACCGATTACACTATGTCACACATTAATACATGAAGTAAAAACTTGTATGTTGTTTTTTTTTTTTACAAATAATACGAGATCGAAGGCGTATTAAATTCGGCACAATTAAAAGTGTATGTATATAGATAAGAAGAAGAGAAAGGTAATATATTTTTAACAATGCATTTGAAATAATTTTATCACGGGATTTTGACAACAGGACGACCATTAATGTAATTTCATATACTGTATATGTCACCGTAAAATTGCAAAAACTGTTAGTTTATAATAATATTATATTACTTATAATAAATAATATTATATTACAATCTCGTGAAATATATTATATTTCGCGAGATTGTAATCTACCGCTTGTTTATTATATACTTTATTGTACACCTTACAATATTTCGTATATCTAACCCTTAATAGTGATTAAGAAATTGCCAGGAAATCGTTTTAATTAAAATAGATGCCTGGAGCGTTGAGCTTTGATTAAATCCAGCAAGTTATTATATGAAACTGCTGATTCAATTATCCTTTTACTTTATGGGTCGCAATGATTTGCTTAATTAGATCACAATTTACTATGAATTAAGTTTTCTTTGATGGGTTTAATACGTTATGATTATAGCTTGTTCCTCGGAATTTCTGGGGTTTGTTAATAATTTAAGCCTTGGGTTTCTCAAAGGAAAAAACCGGTCAAGTGCGAGACGTTTCGTACAAACATATACATGATATATATCTACATATATACCGAAATTATTTATGGTTCTCGCCAAATTTTATGATTCTAGGTCAGCGAGAAGTATCCTAAGTATAGGTTTTTATTCCCTTGTGAAACTGCAAAATATGCGACATATATAGGTCATATTATTGGCTTTTGGGCTCACAAGTTTTGTTTTCTCAGCTCACCGTAGACCCAAGTATTATAGAAATATGAAACTGAAATTACACATCTATCTTACTTCTTCTTACTTCTTACTAATCCTACTATCCTACTAATATTATAAATGCGAAAGTTTGTGAGGATGGATGGATGTTTGTTACTCTTTCACGCAAATACTCCTGAACGGATCTGAATGAAATTTGGTAAGTAGATAGATGACATTATGGAATAACACATAGGCTACTTTTTATCCCGAAATTCCCACGGGATCGGGATTTGCGCGGGAAAACCTTCCTACGCGTACGAAGTCGCGGGTAAAAGCTAGTTTAATATAATTTTATTTAGATTTCTCTACGTATTCTTGAGAAAAGTGTCTTTACAAACAGACATACATTACAGTGATTCTATAGGGGATCTTTTTTTCCATTGGAGGTACGGAACTCAAAGAGATCCTTTCCTTTGATCCAGCTCTGGTATACTCTTGCGGACTTACCTATACAACGTGTAACGGAAACCCCATATCTATCCAAAAGGACTGAAGACAACATCTGGTATGGAGTCTCTATGCAAAGTTTCAGCTCAAAATAAGTGACTCACAGAATTGACCCCAAATTATCGGTTTCATATATTTCTTGAATACCAATAATAACAAACGTGTCACAGCACTACGAGGGTCATAACTTTCCACGTCACTTGCCAATAAAACGATAATTCTCTTCGTTCTTCTTAATTTGAAAGATTCGGTCTCTGGTATCAATCTATTGAAATTCCTAATAAGTTCCACACATGTAGACATAGGATTACAAAACCTTTGCCATATCGTTTGTTATCATCCAAAGAAGCCGTGCACTTGGTATGTATATACCCTTTACATATCTCTTGCTCTGTAAGTACACCCTTACACCCCTGAATGCCGGGGTGTATGACTATCATTACAGCATAGGTTTTGGAATTTGAAAAAAGAACTGTCATACTCATACTGCACGAAGAATATTTTTAAAAAGTTAATTTTTTTTTCTCGGTATCGATTAATTACTCGAATCGGAATCTAGACAATTTATTTTATAAAGATTTTATTTTAAATATGGAACTATTTGTTTCCACATCGTATGTTAGATGGAATCGATTTAAAAATCAAACTGGCCAGCAAGATTTGACGCGCTTGCGTGCGTGAAAAAAAAAGGCAGTCTATTAGTAGGCGCGAAAGCATCGCGAAAATAATTAATTTTCTTGTTTGAGTTCTTTTTCAAAAGTTTTAAACATGTCTAGTGACGAAGACATAGATCTAACGCCCGATTTTATTAAAGAAAGGGCAAAAACAGTTGTCGAAAATATATTACCGCCGAACTCGAAAGAAAGATATGTAAAGGCATACGACGAATTTATGAAATGGCGGTCAGAAAAAAAAGTGAAATCTCTTTCTGAAAGTGTTTTTATATCATATTTTGATGAATTATCTAAGAGGCTACAACCTTCCAGTTTATGGTGCTTTTATTCCATGCTAAAATCTACAATGATGACAAAACATGACGTGAATTTGAAAGATTTTTCTAAACTTACTGCTTTCTTGAAAAGGCAGTCTGACGGCTTTAAAAGCAAGAAATCGAAGGTATTTACTGCAGAAGAAGTACAGAAATTCTTAAATGAAGCTCCGGATGAAATTTATTTAGCAATAAAGGTACCTACGTATTTACTTGCCCTTTTTAATAAGTTACCAAAATATTTCACAGAAATACTATGCGAATTTGGTGCCTTTAATACAACTTATGTCTTTTTTACAGGTTGTTCTAATTTTTGGGATATCGGGAGCCTGCAGAACCGTGGAATTGACAAACTTGACAATAGAAAATGTAGAAAAACATAACAAATTACTACTCATAAAACTGCCTAACACGAAAACTAAAATTGACCGGTCATTTGTTGTGCATGAAGAATTTGCAAATTATGTTGAAAAATATCAAGCTCTTCGGCCTGAAAACGTGGATATAAATCGTTTTTTTCTTAATTACAGTAAAGGAAAATGCCACAGACAAGTAATAGGAAAAAACAAATTTACAGGCATGCCAAAGCAAATAGCCACATATTTAAAACTGAGTAACGTAGAGTTATACACCGGGCATTGCTTTCGCAGAACATCAGCGACTCTATTGGCTGATTCGGGAGCCAACCTCACTCTGTTAAAAAGGCACGGCGGCTGGAAGTCCAGCAAAGTGGCCGAAGGTTATATCGAAGATTCGATGGCAAACAAAAGCAAAATTACTTCTAAAATAACAGAAAATATAAACTTAAAATCACCACGTCAAAGCACATCATCTGAGCCATTTTTTAATGAAGAAAATAGTACCAGTCAACTGCCGCCATTTACGATGCAAGAACCTCAAGTCACTCAAACTCAAGTCTTATCATCACAAACTCATATTCAAACTATAAATATACCTAAAAAGAACGTGACCATATCTCTTACAAATTGTAATAATTTTACTATTAATTTTAATTAAATACACATTTTTTTCTTCTTAATAAATGTTCATTGAAACCTGCTGTCTTGTTGTTTACTTACCTCACAATCGATATGTAAAGCAGAGTATTTATCTCGGGCGTAAGCATCAATTGCATACTCGGGTTAATTAGCGCCTTCGCTTCGCTCAGGCGCCAAAAACCTCGTATGCAATTGATGTCATACAGCCCTTGGTTAATAATCTACTATTACATATCTCTTGCTCTGTAAGTACACCCTTACACCCCTGAATGCCGGGGTGTATGACTATCATTACAGCATAGGTTTTGGAATTTGAAAAAAGAACTGTCATACTCATACTGCACGAAGAATATTTTTAAAAAGTTATTTTTTTTTTTCTCGGTATCGATTAATTACTCGAATCGGAATCTAGACAATTTATTTTATAAAGATTTTATTTTAAATATGGAACTATTTGTTTCCACATCGTATGTTAGATGGAATCGATTTAAAAATCAAACTGGCCAGCAAGATTTGACGCGCTTGCGTGCGTGAAAAAAAAAGGCAGTCTATTAGTAGGCGCGAAAGCATCGCGAAAATAATTAATTTTCTTGTTTGAGTTCTTTTTCAAAAGTTTTAAACATGTCTAGTGACGAAGACATAGATCTAACGCCCGATTTTATTAAAGAAAGGGCAAAAACAGTTGTCGAAAATATATTACCGCCGAACTCGAAAGAAAGATATGTAAAGGCATACGACGAATTTATGAAATGGCGGTCAGAAAAAAAAGTGAAATCTCTTTCTGAAAGTGTTTTTATATCATATTTTGATGAATTATCTAAGAGGCTACAACCTTCCAGTTTATGGTGCTTTTATTCCATGCTAAAATCTACAATGATGACAAAACATGACGTGAATTTGAAAGATTTTTCTAAACTTACTGCTTTCTTGAAAAGGCAGTCTGACGGCTTTAAAAGCAAGAAATCGAAGGTATTTACTGCAGAAGAAGTACAGAAATTCTTAAATGAAGCTCCGGATGAAATTTATTTAGCAATAAAGGTACCTACGTATTTACTTGCCCTTTTTAATAAGTTACCAAAATATTTCACAGAAATACTATGCGAATTTGGTGCCTTTAATACAACTTATGTCTTTTTTACAGGTTGTTCTAATTTTTGGGATATCGGGAGCCTGCAGAACCGTGGAATTGACAAACTTGACAATAGAAAATGTAGAAAAACATAACAAATTACTACTCATAAAACTGCCTAACACGAAAACTAAAATTGACCGGTCATTTGTTGTGCATGAAGAATTTGCAAATTATGTTGAAAAATATCAAGCTCTTCGGCCTGAAAACGTGGATATAAATCGTTTTTTTCTTAATTACAGTAAAGGAAAATGCCACAGACAAGTAATAGGAAAAAACAAATTTACAGGCATGCCAAAGCAAATAGCCACATATTTAAAACTGAGTAACGTAGAGTTATACACCGGGCATTGCTTTCGCAGAACATCAGCGACTCTATTGGCTGATTCGGGAGCCAACCTCACTCTGTTAAAAAGGCACGGCGGCTGGAAGTCCAGCAAAGTGGCCGAAGGTTATATCGAAGATTCGATGGCAAACAAAAGCAAAATTACTTCTAAAATAACAGAAAATATAAACTTAAAATCACCACGTCAAAGCACATCATCTGAGCCATTTTTTAATGAAGAAAATAGTACCAGTCAACTGCCGCCATTTACGATGCAAGAACCTCAAGTCACTCAAACTCAAGTCTTATCATCACAAACTCATATTCAAACTATAAATATACCTAAAAAGAACGTGACCATATCTCTTACAAATTGTAATAATTTTACTATTAATTTTAATTAAATACACATTTTTTTCTTCTTAATAAATGTTCATTGAAACCTGCTGTCTTGTTGTTTACTTACCTCACAATCGATATGTAAAGCAGAGTATTTATCTCGGGCGTAAGCATCAATTGCATACTCGGGTTAATTAGCGCCTTCGCTTCGCTCAGGCGCCAAAAACCTCGTATGCAATTGATGTCATACAGCCCTTGGTTAATAATCACGACTCTACAAAAAAATTTTGGTTCTTTGTCCTAAAGTTTATACTATTATTTTCCAGTTAGTTATGCACAAAAACGAAAAGAAAATACCTTTTTTCGGTATAAAGTTTGCTTTTGTGATAGTTATAATAATAATACTCATTTTTCAATTTTTTCATAAATTTTAATTGATTTTAATATTTTTAAAAAGACCGCGCGGTGAGAGTGGGGTATTAACGTTTACACTGTGCCGCTAGATGGCACCCGAGTGATAAACAACCATCAGGTGTTATTTACAAGCCCAGAATAACTTAAAATGTCGTCACGAAAGTGCAAATACGATGCTGATGCATTTTGTTTTATATGTGGTCAATTTATTAAAGTTTGAGACGTGAAATATGAACTAAAGACATCTCACGTTCTCTGTGAAGCCTATGAAGCATATTTTGACTGTCCTGTACGGAATCAAGATAAGCCATGGGCCAATACAATGAAAACATGATGGGCGACTATATTTGGGGTTTATTGAGAGAAAGTAGCTATGAACATAAAAGAAAAAGTGAAAGTGTGCACTTTTAAGTTATTTTCCACTTTTCTGTAAGCTAATTTGATAGTAAAACTTAATAAAAATAATAAACATTTTTATTTCAATAGTTTTATTTTCAATCAAAAATTAAAATCCGAGATTTTTAAAAATTTCGTTCAATCAGTCTTCTAAGCACAAAAGCAAAGTTTTTCATGCCATATATTTTTTTTCCGTCTTATTACGACCTAAACTACCGAAATTTAATGCTTTGCAATCAAAGTCAAATTTCATGTTGACCCGTGTAATCTACTATTACATCTCTCATATTCGGTAAGTAGGTCCTTATTACCCCCAAATGGAGCTTGTAGGTAACCAATTAGCGCTCTAGGGTAATAATGTAGCTAGAAAAGCCCTAGGACCGTAAGTAATTTAAAAAAAATCTCTTCACTCTTTCAAAAAGTTCGCGTACATCTAACCATCATACTGGCAAATAGACGTCATGCATTCAGCCCAATGACAAAAGAGGTCGCTTCGCTATTCAGCCTTGTCTTCTTATGAGTATAATAGTCATCAATTTTAAATATCGAACGCCGAAGCTCAATTTCGTTCTAGAAAAAAAAAAAAACAAAGATGAAAAAAGGCGGGAATAGAAAACTTTTACTTTAGCTTCATCCCGTCAAATTTTATCCATGACCAACAAATATCACAATCTCAAACTATTAACATACCCAAAAAACGCCTGTCCCTAAAATTTGAAAATTGTTCTCATTTCACTATAAATTTTAACGAATAAAATGTTTTATTCTTGTAATGCCGGTTTTTTTCTACTTACCTCACAATCGAGATGTAAAGCAGAGTAGTTAGCTCAGGTGTAAGCATCAATTGCACCCTCGAACTATAGGCGGGCGCTTAAATATCTCGGGCTGCAATTGATGCCTAAAGCTTTGTTTTCCTAGGATAGCGGTGCCGTCATATAGCGGCCGTAATACAGCGGTGAATGACGTCACTAGAACGTTGTCTATGTAAACAAAATGGCGCGGTTTCCTAGAGAGCGGTAACTGACACCGTAACGTCACAAAGCGGTGCCGCCATTTGCATGACGGCCGTCTTGTCGGTGACAGATGGTTTCGTGAACGTTTCATTGATAGCGTTGAAGCAGACTGTGTTAAAACGGCCGTGGAACTTTCCACATGTCGTCACCGTAAAGACGGCCGCCTTTTTGCGTCCGTAATATTACGGCCGCTATATGACGGCACCGCTTTCCTAGGAAACCAAAGCTTTACAGCCCTTGGCTACTAATCTACTATTAAATTACACGTTTTATAACTCTTGCGGACGTTAAGCTCGGTCACCGCTCGCTGCGACCTATTTCAGGAGTCTAAGCGACTTCAGCAATATGTTTTTGTTGTAGCAAACTGTCATTTGCCGAATTTGTAGAACGTATGTTGGTTGTGGATCGGTAGAAGGCAACTTCAAAGACTTATGTATCTTGCGCCTAAACTCATTTTCATCATTGATGTCAGGCTTGCGTTTGACCACCATCTCACCTGAGAATAAGCGATGATGCGGTCGAAGATGAAGCACGCTTACCTACAAGTAAAATATTCACTCTTGATTTAAAGACCCCCAGGTTGGAGCTATGAGGAAACACAGACTCCGGCAGCGAATTCCTCTCCTTTGCTGTACGCAAAATGAAAGTATTCATAGAACGTTTTGTTTTGATGTTTGTTAACCCATTTATTTCCTTCCACAGGTATGCAACGCAGCCTTAGAAGTATACGTTCGTCGGGCGTACACATCTTACGACATCACTTGCCTCCAACACCTGGCGTTGTCTGGAGAATTAGGCGTCGTTCACTTCCAGTTCATCCTGCCTACCGGACACCCTAATAGGTATTTTACTATGCATACATCTACTTTTACAGGGTTAACCAATGCAAATAGTGAAAAAAAATACAAATCAAAACAAGTTTTTTTTAATATCCTAAAAATATTTTGTCCTATTATTTAGTTGCACAAAGAGTCGTCGTAGTGTTGTTCTTAATCGATGACTATCCGTGTACGAACTGAAATGGTGTGTTAAGTTTGGAACTTGTAGGCGAAAATAACTGAAATACAACAATGCCTAGTTTGGCTTCAGGTGCTTAAACGTTAGTGAACGCAAAAGCTTTTAATAATCATTTTATTATCAAGCAGATGCTGGCCCATAACAATATATGAATACACAAAATAATCTTATCTATACTTATAATAAATCTGTAGAGAGTTCAATTCTGTACATGAAATATATTTCCAAAATAACTATCAGGGGGTGATTAGGGATCGATACTGATGCCAAAAATGCAATCAGTAAAATTTTTGTCTGTCTGTCTGTCTGTATAACCGTTATAGAAACAAAAACTACAGCAAAAACTACAACAAAAAAAACAGCTCATGATGTGATCGCGTAACGTTAGCTCTGTGTTGAATTTTACCCCTAACATCCGTTACCCTAACCATCACCGATCCGTCAACTCTATACTCATAAAGGATAGGAGTATGCGCGCGAGAGAAAGTGATGGTTACGCACTTAGAGACGTTAAATTGCAAGAGGTTCTTCTTGCTCCAGGTGACCACTCGGTCTATATCAGCATGCAGCGACAGTTTGAGGTCATCAGCAAACACTTAGCATGTTCGACTACTTCTGGCAAGTCATTAATTACTACAATGAACTGCAAAGGCACAAGGTTGCTGCTTTGACTCACTCCTGACCTGGTAAAATATGGTTCTGACGTGTGCCCTGCATATTCTACATAGGTACTTAAAGTTGATACTGTGGTGCGATTCCAACCTTTCAACTCTCAGAGTCTAGACTCCACTTTCATTTGTAAATTACTGTACTAGTATCATTAGAACTAAAAACGGGATATTTACTTTTTTAATTTCTTTTTTTGTTCATCCGTGATCATGGCGCTTGCAACAGTGCCGAAATATCGGAACTCGAAACAAAAGATACACATGACCACGTGACCATGTTAGCTTAAAAACTTATAATTACTGTAGTCTTACTTTTGGCGAAAAAAAAAATATTTTTAGAATAACCTTAACATATTAATTTCCATTTCGTTTCCACAGAATCCCCATCAGCCAAGCGGAGATCGAGTTAGCATCCGGCTCGGACGCGGAAGGCATTCCCGCGGAGCTATGCACGGCGGCCATGAGGAAGTGCCACCACCGAACCGGTGCACTGGCTGCCTTCGAGTCTTTCGACCAGTTTGTGCAGTATTCAGACGAGCTTCTCGACTTGGTACATGACTTTGCAAGCTCCGCCACTGTTAGGAGAGAGGTGAGTGCAGAGTTACACTTTAAAACACCCATGTGTGTAATGTACAGAGGTTATGAGGAAGTGCCACCACTGCATAGGGGCGCTGGCTGCCTTCGACTCTTTCGACCAGTTTGTGCAGTATTCAGACGAGCTTCTCGACTTGGTACATGACTTTGCAAGCTCCGCCACTGTTAGGAGAGAGGTGAGTGCAGAGTTACACTTTAAAACACCCATGTGTGTAATGTACAGAGGTTATGAGGAAGTGCCACCACTGCATAGGGGCGCTGGCTGCCTTCGACTCTTTCGACCAGTTTGTGCAGTATTCAGACGAGCTTCTCGACTTGGTACATGACTTTGCAAGCTCCGCCACTGTTAGGAGAGAGGTGAGTGCAGAGTTACACTTTAAAACACCCATGTGTGTAATGTACAGAGGTTATGAGGAAGTGCCACCACTGCATAGGGGCGCTGGCTGCCTTCGACTCTTTCGACCAGTTTGTGCAGTATTCAGACGAGCTTCTCGACTTGGTACATGACTTTGCAAGCTCCGCCACTGTTAGGAGAGAGGTGAGTGCAGAGTTACACTTTAAAACACCCATGTGTGTAATGTACAGAGGTTATGAGGAAGTGCCACCACTGCATAGGGGCGCTGGCTGCCTTCGACTCTTTCGACCAGTTTGTGCAGTATTCAGACGAGCTTCTCGACTTGGTACATGACTTTGCAAGCTCCGCCACTGTTAGGAGAGAGGTGAGTGCAGAGTTACACTTTAAAACACCCATGTGTGTAATGTACAGAGGTTATGAGGAAGTGCCACCACTGCATAGGGGCGCTGGCTGCCTTCGACTCTTTCGACCAGTTTGTGCAGTATTCAGACGAGCTTCTCGACTTGGTACATGACTTTGCAAGCTCCGCCACTGTTAGGAGAGAGGTGAGTGCAGAGTTACACTTTAAAACACCCATGTGTGTAATGTACAGAGGTTATGAGGAAGTGCCACCACTGCATAGGGGCGCTGGCTGCCTTCGACTCTTTCGACCAGTTTGTGCAGTATTCAGACGAGCTTCTCGACTTGGTACATGACTTTGCAAGCTCCGCCACTGTTAGGAGAGAGGTGAGTGCAGAGTTACACTTTAAAACACCCATGTGTGTAATGTACAGAGGTTATGAGGAAGTGCCACCACTGCATAGGGGCGCTGGCTGCCTTCGAGTCTTTCGACCAGTTTGTGCAGTATTCAGACGAGCTTCTCGACTTGGTACATGACTTTGCAAGCTCCGCCACTGTTAGGTTAGATCATGAGTCTAAATTGTAAGCTTTAATAAAAAAAAAATTAATGTGGGTATAATTCACATTACTAGCAATCTTGTTAATCCCTCCCAACTAAGCTAATAGCTTCAACATGTCGAGAGCCAGCATGTTGAAGCTATTCAATTCAATTCAAAACATTTATATTAGACTATGTTATATATGTTAGTAAATTATACACACACACACATGTAAAAACAAGAAACACTTACCATCAGTTGTGATCGAGGTCAAAAGCGGGCTCATTCGTAATAAAAAAAGGCGGTCAGGTCTGTGATGGGACGAGCGAGCCCAGAAGATGCATATTTACTCTTGTTTTAAAGGCTGTAAGGTCATAATTGGCAGGGAACACAGAAGCCGGCAGAGAATTCCACAGCTTGGAAGTGCGCACAATAAATGTGGAGGAGAAGCGCTTGTTACCACAAGACGGTATATCAACCAAGTGTGGGTGGTACTCAGCCGTGCGTCTGGTAGACCGGTAGTGAAAGGGAGATGGAGGAATCAGGTTTCAGGTTTTTAGGAATCACCCTCAGGTAGCTGTTGTCAGCATTAGCGATGCTATTATTTGTATATACAACGTGTAACGGAAACCCCATATCTATCCAAAAGGACTGAAGACAACATCTCGTATGGAGTCTCTATGTAAAGTTTCAGCTCAAAATAAGTGACTCACAGAATTGACCCCAAATTATCGGTTTCATATGTTTCTTGAATACCAATAATAACAAACGTGTCACATCACTATGAGGGTCATAACTTTCCAAGTCACTTGCCAATAAAATGATAATTGCCTTCGTTCTTCTTAATTTGAAAAATTCGGTCACTGGTATCAATGTATTGATATTTCTAATAAGCTCCACACATGTAGACATAGGTTTACAAAACCCTTGCTATTTCGTTTGTTATCATCTAAAGAAGCCGTGCGCTTGGTATGTATATACCCTTTAAATTACACGTTGTATATAAAGGTTTTAACAATAATGTGTTTGTTGCAGGACTTGGCAGCGTTGCAAGAAGGCAGCGAGAGCCGTGGAGATAGTACCAGCATCAACGTTGGCATGGACTTCAAACCCACCGAGGCTGATGTTGAGGTAAATACAAACATTTCTGTGGTTGTTAGTAAAGGAAGCACTATAAGTGGAATGCTTGTTATGAAGGCACAGATCGAATTGTGTGAAATACCACGACTTTTAATTCGATTCAGTAAACTGAGAGGTTGGGTGTTGTAAAATAATGACGACTGCGAAATTGTGATGCAACTAAATTAATCGAGTCGGGAATATAATCGAATAACGATATAAACAATTTATTTAATAATATTGTGTGAAATGATCAAACACTTAAATTCTAATATTATAAAACGGAAAAGTTTGTTTGTTTCAACGCGCTAATATTAGAAAGTACTGGGTGGATTTGGTATGAAAGTATGTAGCTTGTTACCCGACTGCAAAAAGGAGGGTTATGTTTTTATCATAATGAAATCAACGGGAGCGAAGCCCTTTGCAACTCCTAGTTTAAAATAATTAGTAATTGGCTGAGACTCTTTAAATTTCAGAAATCAGACGCTTATCCCCTAAAAGATCCCCCCGTCACTAATTTTAATGTTACCTTATTCTCTATATATTTTTTCTTTCTGAACCTCCAACAACATAGCTATCTGAATCTCTAATTCTTTCTCCTTTTTCTTTCTAAGATTACTAGCTAGCAATGTGGGTAGTATTCACATTACAAGCTATCCCGTTAAGGGCCTATACTACCTCAAATGGCTTAGCATGATCCTCCGTTATGTCGAAAATACTGCAGCAATAATTTTGAAATAAATATAAGGTAAAGTTGAGGATTAATGTTAGGTACTATGTTTGACGAAAACACGATCCCATAAAATTTTCTTGATCGAAAAACATTCCAAAGTTACCTCCAAACCGAACAATGAACCGCTGTATTCAAAAATAACTTCAAATTGGATAATGAAACTTTGCATATTAATTGAACTAATTATAAAGCAGGTCTTATGCTATTTTTTTTAAATTACCATTATTTTCACTGTAAAAAGAAATAAACTAAATTATCGGTGTCTTGGAGTCTTTGCCCTTCCACCCTGTCTCGCGTGCTCGCGTGACCGCGGCCAGTAGTGTGCGAGCGAGATAAAGAGTGAGAAGCGCTGAGGTAGTATAGGCCCTTAACCCCTCCAACTAAGCTAAATATTCTTGTGTTTGGAATGGTTTCAGGGCAATAGTGTAATGGCTGGGGTTAGAACTTGTGACCTCTTGATTACAAGTCCGACACCTTAGCCGTTAGGCTGTTGACGCTTCAAATTAACTGTTATCTCTTGAAACTAACGACAGATCTTGTAAATAGTACTTAATTTTCTTCCAGACGCCATTAGAACCCATCCACATCCTAATGATCGGAGTGCGAGACTCCGGCGAAAGTGACGACAGCGCTGTGTCGCGTCGCTTCGGCAACTTCTGTAGGGCGCACCGCCACGAACTGCACCAGAAGAGAATCAGGAGGATCACTTTCATGCTGCAGATCAAGTGAGTAATGCTACTAGATATGGATGTACAGTATGTTAACTAATACTACTACTACACGATAACTGACAAATGCTTGCACTGTCTGGACAGGTCCGCTCAAATTTGCGTGGTTATTTCCTCAAAAGAATACCACAGACATGAACCTACATGCTTCTCATATAAAAATACAAATTGTCTGGACTTTAAAAGAGACTATGACCTCTGAGTTTGTTTCGGTGTTTCTTCTCAGAGTAGTCAGTTAGGAAATACCGGCCTCATCTAGCTAAACTTAACACGCAAAAAAATATGACGTGTAAAAGTGTTATTCATAACCAATTTAGAAAATAAATATTTCATTTCATTTTATTTCATTTCAATAGAGAGCGTTCCCGTTAACCCGCAATAGTATAGCGTCTATACATGCTAAAAAATATATTACCATTCGAAAACAAAATGTTTTTTATTTTTACAACAAAAGAAATGTTTTATTGACTTTAATAAAAAGATTTAGCTGTATATTGTAACCCTGACTTCTGAGCTAGGCAAAGCCGGTGTTTTAGGAGTCAGTATCTTCTCCCTTTTTAACCGACTTCTAAAAAAGGAGGAGGTTCTCAATTCGGATGTTTGTTTGTTTTTTTTTATGTTTGTTCGGGCATAGCTCCGTCGCTAGCCAACCGAATTGAAAAATTCTTTTTTTGTTGAAAAGTGTATACTTCCAAATGGTCCCATGAAAATTTTATCGAAATCGGACAAGCCGTTTCTGAAAAATCAACAAAAGTCTAAAAAAATATTTACGTTGATGATCTTTTCGTTTACTCTGCATTGCGCTTTTTGTTCGCGCATAACTCCGTCATTTAGGAACCGATTTGGAAAATTCACTGAGCCACTAAAAAGCGCGAAAATAAAAACTTTTTTGCAAAAAATAAAACCGACTTCCATATCAAAACACTACAAAGCCAAAAATAATTTTAATTTCGGAAGGCGGTGTGAAAAAAAAGAAAATACAAAACCAATAACACCGACTACCGAAATTAAAATTATTTTTGGCTTTGTAGTGTTTTGATATGGAAGTCGATTTTATTTTTTGCAAAAAAGTTTTTTTAGTCGCTAATGAACAATAAAAGTTACTTTTTGTATTGTTGTTAGACTTGCGTTTGACCACCATCACATGACATGACAGGCCTGTTGGTCTAGTGGTCAGTAGCCCTGACTGCTATGCGCAAGGTCGTGGGTTCGATTCCCACCCAGGACAAATGTTAGTGTGATGAGCACGATCATTTGTTCTTTGTCTGGGTGTAATTTATCTATAATATGTATGTATTTAGAAATATATATATGTATGTTTATCAGTTGTCTAGTACTCATAGCACAAGCTCTGCTTAGTTTGGGACTAGATGGCGTCGTGTGAAAGTTGTGGAATGTTTTTATTATTATTATCTCACCTGATGTTAAGAGATAATGTGGTCGAAGATGAAGCACTTAAAAAACCTAAAAATTTCAACCAATCTCAACTTTTCAGACGTCAATTCCCCAAGTTCTTCACGTACCGCGCCCGTAACGACTTCACAGAAGACACAATCTACCGTCATCTGGAGCCAGCTTCGGCCTTCCAGCTCGAGCTGTACCGAATGAGGAGTTACGAGCTGGAAGCGCTGCCCACCAGCAACCAGAAGATGCACCTGTACCTGGGCAAGGCTAAGGTAAGAGGGCATGGGAGATAGCTAACTTATACAACGTGTAATGGAAACCGAGTCTCTATGCACAGTTTCAGCTCAAAATAACTGACTCAAAGAATTGATACCAAATTATCGTTTTCATACTATTTTCGTACGTTTTTGACTGGTTTGACGGTAAGGTTTAGGATCCCCATCCTAAACCTTACCGTTTTCAAGATATTTATTACTTTATTGTATACTTACCTCACAAAATTTCATTGGATACAAAAATTAAAACCTTTACAAGACAATACAAGGTATTTGTTTTTTTATAAAAATTGCCAGTTTTTCGGCTATTAGATTGAATATTTTGAACTTTGTGAGACTTTTTTATTTTATACTAGCTGACCCACCACGACTTCGTTTGCGTGGTATCCTACCCCTACCCAACCGATACTACTAGTAGTATCGGTTGGGTAGGGGTAGGATACTACTAGTAGTAGTATCGGTTGGGTCTACTACCCATATCCTACCGATACCCTACCCATACCTTACTCTACCCCTACCCTACCCTACCCCTACCCTACCCCTACCCTACCCCTACCCTACCCCTACCCTACCCCTACCCTACCCCTACCCTACCCCTACCCTACCCCTACCCTACCCCTACCCTACCCCTACCCTACCCCTACCCTACCCCTACCCTACCCTACCCCTACCCTCTAAGAACATTTCAAAACCAAGATAAGACAAATCCGTTCAGCCGTTCTCGAGATTTAGCGCGACTAACGAACAGCAATTCATTTTTATATATTTAGATAGATGTAAAAATCAAATAACCAAAGTTGTACATAAGTTACCTTAATATGTCGTTGCAGAAGATTAAACATTAATAAAAACGTAGAAAAATTATTTCCTTTAAAGGATATATTAAAAAAAAATGGCACCTGTATTGCAGATGGGCCTAAAATATCTACGTTTCATCAGCTATCCAATGAAGTATAACAATCTAGAGTTTTATTTAAAAGCATAGAAAAAAAACTTTGTTGTTAGCCCTTAAGTAGCAGTTTTAACTGTCCTTTGCTTATTGTTCGTAAAGGACTTTAAGAACAATAGGCAAAGGACCACGAGCGAAAAATAATTTATTTATTAAAACTTTATGCAACACAAAATGTACAAAACCAGACTTAATTCCAAATATGTGGTTTAGGGTAGAGTGTTTCATAGTCAAATCATTCAGAAACAATGGAAACTACACGCCCTTAACGAATCTAGGTCGACTTAATCTGTAACCCTGTATATTGTTATTTTTATTCAGAGAATTGTAGGCTGATTTTTAAGTTACCACATTAAACAAGTCCACTAACCATGTTTATTCTTCTCCAACAGGTGAAGAAGGGACAAGAGGTGACAGACTACAGGTTCTTCATTCGCTCCATCATCAGGCATCAGGATCTCATCACTAAAGAGGCTAGCTTCGAGTATCTGCAGAATGAAGGAGAGAGGTGATCATTTACAATCTATACTGATATCCATACTTCCATACTAATATTAAAAATGCGAAAGTAACTCTGTCTGTCTGTTACCTTTTCACATCTAAACCGCTGAACCGATTTAGATGAAATTTGGCATGGGAATAGTTTAGGACCCTGTCTATAGTAATATATAAACTCACATTTTCCGTTCTAACTACACGTTAGCTTTACAGTTAGACTTAAGATTCCTGTGATGTTGGTTTTCTTTATAGATAAAGAATACTAGCAGAATTTAGAATTCACATTAACTAAGCTAAATAAGTGGGTGACCCTTCGATCACAAATCCTAAGTCCGTCCTAATTCGGAAGCGGAGCGACTAGATTTAGACCAACTTAGACCCGCCATTGTACACTAATTTTACTTTTTGTTTCCATAGAAATATTGTAAGGTGTACAATAAAGTATATAATAAACTAGCGACTTCGCACCCCCGGCTTCGCACGGGTGCAATATACTAATAATATGCATGTATTATACACATAACCCTTGCTCTTGAATCACTCTATCTATTGTTGAAAACTGCATCAAAATCCGTTGCATAGCGACTTTGTTTAATACTATACAGCGTGGCGATTAGGTTATCACATTAATTGAAACCACGTACTCTATATTAGGTATTTTATCATATACAATCAAAATATTTTAATAATAAACAATATTGTAGCTGTGGGACCTTATTTCCATTTTAATATTTCACACCATCATGTATTGCATAAACGGAATCAGCTGACCAATCACTCGGCGCGTGTACCGACGGCGCCGGCGCCGCGGTGTTGCCGCTTTTACAGGTAAACTAATATTATAAAGGATTATTTATTTTTTACCAATAATAACACCATTTAATTTGTTTGAAACATGCATTTTCTAATTTTTTGTAAAATTATTTATTTATTATTTTAACGGACTGATAACAACTAATAATACCTGCTGTACAATTTAATGTGATAACCTAATCGCCACCCTGTATAAAGATAATAAATAATACAAGCTCTATCCTAACTACTCGCATACTCACACTCCCCTCCCCCACACATACACACACACTCATTCTAATCTTTGTTATCTCTTAACCTCTCAAGGACCGCCATTATTTATGTCAACCATCCGTCAAGCACCGCGGGCGGGCTCTTATCGTAAGCGTAATCTGACCGCGGTCACAAACGATTTTAAGACTTATCTTTACTATAAATACAGTTTTAAATCGGTCGGGGTTTGGTGGCACAAATTTGTGCCAGCGGGGCTCAACTAATACTTGTTTACTGGCACGTTTTTGTGCCGCTGGGGCTCTAGATGTTAAAATAGGTTTTGTTTTATATAGCTTAACCTTAAGTATCTTTTTCATCCCCCCATCTCGGAATAGTACATTGTTCACCGAGAGGAGAAAGTGACCGATTACACTTTCGCATGAATCGCGGAATCGCACTTTCTCTCGAGTGATACATAGTGCTTTATACTATACCTACGAGGAAAATAAAAAACTAAATCTTTACTAATTGAAATTTATATTGAAATTGTTGCAGTTAGTGAAGCTTAATGTATGATGTTGTTTATGTCGTTTCTTGTCAATATAGTACTTTTCAACATTGAGTACATAGACCATAACATACTTGGTTTGTATTTTTGCGCTTTTTCACTGAAATAAGCTAGCAAAACAGTTTCAGAAAAAGATGCCGCATTTTTTTCACTTTTCCATTGCAAAAAATCGTCATAAGTTTTATTATATTTTTTAATTGATTTCTGTGGTAAAAGGTTATCAATCAGTATTTTTGCTGTTTCCTTCAACTGCGGCGGAGTTAAAAAATCTTCATCATCACTATCACTACTTATCATTTTGATAGTTTTATTTTACTTTCTACGAAAACTGAATCCTCAAACAACCAATGACGTATTATAATAGACGCGTCATATAGACACAAAACACCTCTCAAAAACGGCACGAAACACACACATAGAGAATTACTATCTAATTCGTGTAAAGAAAGGGACAGAAAATAAATGCTATCTTTAGGTACACCTGATGTTAGAAAGAGATGAATATACATCTTTAGTTAACAACCTCCCCTAACGTCACGTGACTGACTTCATTCATACGCTAGCCGCCATTATCCGTGTAGAAAAATTGAAATAAAAAATGTATTTCTGTTGATATTTACCTATGAAATGACACATTTTGACCTCTCACGGAAGCAGTATAATTAGTGCAACGTCTGAAAACACACAAAGGCATGCTTTTTTCCTCATTTTCTTTTAAAACACATTTTTTCTTAAGATGTGTAGTGTAGCGATCGCGACACAGGTTGGTGCGTAACTAAACAGACACGAGGCACTTACCTTGATTTCAACTTGCCATTTTAGAGCGCGGACAACGTATCTATAGTTTATTATATATCTTTGCAAACAACACACAAATTGAAAATGGCGCCAATGGCGTCTGCAATTTTGACATGTTCTTTTTTCAAATAGTTTATCCTGCCGCCGCAGGGTCGCACTGCCAGCCCGACACCATCCAACACACAGCTAGTGGCCAGTGGCATTTTGCGAACTTGGAGATAAAAACTCACTGTAAAAACTTTTTGGCTTTTGATATTTAGGTTACCGGCGCATAGTCTTACCCAAAATTAAAAAAGAAAAACCACGTAAGAAATGGATTTTCATACACTTTTCTCTCCCGCTCAGATGCGTTTTCTCCCCGCATATTTGTTCGATATGCAATGACGTACTTTCTACCGTAAATTAGATAAAGTATCAAGGTACTTTCCAAGCAGGTGTAGTATAAAAGCCTTTTTTATCCGCTAGAGGATAAAGTAAATTGAATTTAGAACATCGTGTGTACTAAGTTTGTGAATTCAAAACATCATTAAACCTATTTACTTTTTTTAATTTGTTAAATATTCTGGAACCTTCTTGGTGTACTTACTTTTTTTATAATTTGCTTTGCGTGCCATTGTTTTTTTTGCATTTAGTCATTTCCTCGCTGAGGTGGGATGAAAAGTTACGTGTTGTACTCGAGTGCAAACATTTTTCACCTCGTGCTCTTTTGATTCCTTCGCTAACGTTCCGGGGGCTTACTCTTCAAACTAATTTTAAATCCAATCTAAGGCCAATACGATTCCAATGTAAATTTTGCAGTCACGTGATTCGCTACTCTTGAAAACAATATTGTCAACATTGGATTAGGATTAGAATCGCATCGTGATTGTTTTGTTTCGCGTGAAGTTGGCAATGTTACGGGCCGCAGTAGTGTTGGTCGACTAATTACAATAAACCGGTAATAGGGTTTTAAAATGCTTTATCTTTTAAATAACAAGGCCAATAAATAAATATTATATAAATAGTTGTTTAATTGATTAATTGTAACGTAGTAAATTCATTTTGGCGTAAGATTATTAAAAAAAATCATAAAGTGAATCATGACTGGCTGCATGCGGTAGGATCGTTGCCTAATTGCCTTCAATACTAAAAAAAATAAGATGTCAAAGTTCTCAAATTTCAATAATAAATATTCATGTGCTTTTAGAAGTAAATAGCTTTATATAATACAATTCGACAAAGTGCAAGTTTGTCTAAAGCATTTAAAGTATACTGTCTTACGATACTGTGCGAGTTTGGTTGTTTGGTTCCTTTTGAGCAATTATTAGTACCTATTTCGTGAAGTTATCTAACTAATATTACAGTTTTATAAAAGTGGTAAGTAAATATACAATCATATTTTATTCATTAAAGTAACGTTTTACTAAAGAGAAGGCTTATGTTTTGTTTATGTAGTTATTTTCGTGGTTTAAGCGGCTATGTTAAATTAGCTTTATGTTTGGTACCCTTTGTAACAACATCAAGTAAATAAATATGTCCATGTGCCCAGCGAGGCCCTCCAGAATTTGGGTTTCAGAACAAATAATATATAGATGTGGATATGGGCTGTGGTGAAAAGTACATATAGTATAAGAAAAACTTCAAATAGACAAAACAAACTTAGCCAAAAATTATTAACAAATAATTGTTGTTTGGCAAGAAACATAATTATGTACCGCATTGGTTCCTCATACAACTTGCTAAATTTGAAAAATAAACCAATTTTAGATCATTCAGCACGGCCCTCTATAGTTGTCTTTATCTTTTTAAATATGACATGTTTGTTTACAAAATTCGACATTCTTTCCAAATAAATTGCGATTCTGCTGTATTAGTACTTTAAAAGATTAATTAGATCAAAAATATCATATTATCGTTTGACTTGTTTTATCTAGTCTTGTGTTTTTTTTCCTGAATAAACTATTTATGGTACAGCAATTTCATAAAATTAATGTGTGTTTTTAGTATTGGGCTGAGAAGAAATGTGCTCTAAAGAAGCAGTATGCACAGCTCGCAGCTTCAATGGACAATGAGGTGCACTGCTGGCGGCACAGCAGACAACTTGCCGGCATTGTCTACCTTAGAAAATATATTGGTGGTGGTGATGGGTGGACTGCAATTTGCAATAGGAGATTCAAGATTGGCTGGCAATCTATTTTCTCAATTGGTACATAATTATATGTATTTTAATTTAATTATACCTATATTTAATTTTATATAATAATAATCATTTCTTTGTTTCAGAGTAGACCTACTGAGTCATTCAGTTTTATAGAGGCAGAGGAGGAGCATTCACACATGTGTACTAGTCCAAGAAGACACAGAAATTCATTCTTTGAATATTCAAGTGTCCCCTTATGCCCAGCACGTCACACAATGATGCAATAACGGCACCACGATTTGATTTGATTTTTGTCATAGTTTTATTACTAAGTAAATAAAAGTACATTTAAGCAGAATGAAACAATTCATTTATTTTATTTATTCATTAACAATTAGGAGTTAAATGCATGCAATGCAAAAAACAAAGGGCTTAATATTTTCATAAATTTCCTCAAACAAATCCTTGCTCACTCTATAATTCGCTTTAAATTCGTCTTCATTAATTGAAAATCCTTTATCCGTATATCGCATTAGCCGACGCTTATTTCGTCTTTGTTTTAATTATTTTTATGCAAATTACGTATAACACTGTATACTACTGCTAATCGTGCCATATTAAACAGTTATTATTCTCTGAAAACCACTTAAAACGCAAAACAATTTCTAAAAAGTTTCACTTTTGCTATTGGAAAAATCACAATCAACAAACAATCCCAATTCAATACGGGTGCAATAGACAGCTGTCAAACTACACTCAAGAGTAGCGTTTACCGCACATCAATCCCGATCTCAATGTGATTCCGATCCCAATTAGTTCCTCATAATAGACAGTCAATTTGGCGCTAGTGTCGAACTCAAGAGTACGAAACGTCACAATTCCAATGTCGATCGGTCGACATTGAATTCAAGAGTAAGCCCCCAGGATTCTAATGTTTGAATCACGAGTGCATCAGAATCCTTCGCTTGCTCGGTCATCAAAATTGAGCACGCGGTTAAAAAGCAACTTTGCAATCTTGTATAACAAATAACTATTGTTTTTTGTTTTTAATCTGAATAAAGTGGTCTGTTTGCGTCTGATGCTTGAAGAACACTGACTCCTAAGATACAGGGACATATACCTAGTTTTAGGAGTCAGGGTCTCTACTGTCGGCTGGTTTATTTCTTATATTTTGTTTAACCATGTAGATAGATAGATAGATAAAACATTTATTTAGTACAACAGGAGACACAAAATACAATTTACATAAAACACGTAAACGTAACGTAAGTGTTGCTGTATAACTTTTTTGAGTAATAAAGATTATTATTTATTTATTTCTTCTCCATCAGAGTTCTTCTCGAAGCCATGGACGAGTTAGAAGTGGCATTCTCACACCCGCTCGCTAAACGGACAGACTGTAACCATATATTCCTGAACTTTGGACCTACTGTCATTATGGACCCAGCTAAGGTAAGAACGAAAGTTTTATTGCAAAAAAAAACCAACCTAATTGAGAATCTCCTCCTTTTTGAAGTCGGTTAAAAAGTACCTGCGTATACCTATGCAGTATATTTAATAGTAATACACTGATGTATAAAAAATGTCCACTAACAACTACTATGGCAAGTTTTTTAGAAAATTGACGCAACACAAACTCAAAATATTTTATTTCACATATCCCTACATGGGCACTTATTAGTTTGTTACTTGGTCGCTTTCTATGGAGAAGAACCGGCAAGAAACTCCACAGATACTCTTTTCTAAACATCATTTATTTTCATAATGTTTCCATAATACAAGTTTAATAGGTATAAGAGGACAGTATAGACCGATTAATAACTAACAATTTATTTATTTATTTTAATTGGCTCCTCGACGATCAGTACACTGTTACACATACAATATCACATTTCAAACTTATATAAAGAAGAGTAGTGCATGCACTATAATGTTTTGCAAACAAACCGCCATAAAAATAAATGAAAAAACATAGTAAAAATAATTAAAATTATAAATACGACTTCTTAAGAATTATTAACGATTGTTACACAGATTTCTTATTTACAGAATAATTTTGTAAGATCCTCTTCAGAGAAGGCAAAGATGTATGAAACAAGTCGATGTCTGCATTGTGATTGTGACAATGTAATTAATATAACAAAGTTAAAAACGAATCTAAGAATCTACAGTCCACTAACCAAGATTTTAGGACAGTTTCTTTATAAAGCCCTATATTCAAGATTGATTGAGCAATAGACACCTTAACAGTATACTCCAATACACAACACCATTACACCAAAATTATTATTTTGTTTGTAGATTGAAGAGTCAGTGCTTGGCATGGTGATGCGCTACGGACCACGTCTCTGGAAGCTCAGGGTTTTACAGGCTGAAATCAGATTTACACTGCGTATTGGTAAGCATTCGTGTCTACACAACAGTACTTTTTGTTTATACGAAACACGAAACATGGGTCTAGTATTTTTATGTCAAGAATCTATGTACAAAATATCAAAACTGTACCATAAAAAATCAGCAAGTTATAAGCTTGTTATGTTACCTGGTTGTCTGTACAAAAACATGCTCGTTTTCATTGATAAGTTTTCCGTATTCCACCGACGGCATTGACCGGTGTCTAGGTTGTAAACTTTTTTTTTTAAGATTTTTGTTGCAAAATATAAAAATGGTGCAAAAATCATTGGAATCGATTCAGTTACCTATTCTGAACAAACTGTATTCAGGTTTCGCATAAACAAAAACTAATGTTGTATAGAATTATCTTCTTAAATATAAAAATCTCGTGTCTAAGTGTCTGTTATCGAACTTCTCCGAAACGGCTTAATCGATATTTATCAAATTTGTTGTGTATATTTGGTAGGTCTAAGAATAGGTTGCCCTAAATGCCAGTTTTCTCACGATATTCTTCTTCTCCGTCTTATATTATACATACATGTAGAGTGGTGTGGATGACCGAAATATTATCCTAACTTCCCGAATACTCCTTTTACTGTTAGTCCATTTATATATTTAGATATTCTAAAAACAAAAAAAAATACGAATAGAAAAAAGAGTGTAGCCTACCGGTATCGGGAACAGGGTCCAAGCTACCGGCGGTCAGGGATATATACCATAGAGAGGAACCTTCTAACAATACGCGCCGTGTCCAGGAGTACTGCTTTCTGGATCAAGTCCTCGATGTTCAATAAATATTCCATTATATTTTACTTCCAGGCCCTGGGGCGCCCACTAAGAACGTGAGACTATGCTTATCCAACGGTTCCGGCTACTCTCTAGATGTCTACACTTATGAAGAGATTTCTGATCCCAAGACTGGTGTGGTGAGTAACTTTATTTAATTTTTCATCCTAATGGCTGAGTTGTCTGGCTTGTGATCGAAAGATCGCGGTTTTTTTTTCTTATTGAAAATAGATTCGCGTTTGACCACTATCTCACCTGATGGTAAGTGATGATGTGATCGAAGATGGAGCACGCTTACCTAGAAATAACCAATTCACTTTTGACCCGGACCACATTTCTTGTTCTATTTTTAAAAACAGAGTAGAAAAAACATCTCACATTAAGTAATGTTTTTCAGAATAGTTTCAATAAATTGCATGATTTAACAGTAAATTTACTCAATGTTTATTTATTTTTCAGATAATGTTCCAATCGTTCGGCCCCAGACAAGGACCTATGCACGGCCTACCGATCTCAACGCCTTACGTCACTAAAGATTATCTGCAACAGAAGAGATTCTTGGTGAGTTTGTGATTTTGAACCTTTTGTTTCTTGTTTTAGAGGTCAGTTTCGTGCGGGTTCTTTTTTTTTTCTTAGTTATCTTTTATTTCTTCCGTGAAGAATTTTGGGGTCAGGCTGTTGCGCCCTCATTCCGGGGAGCCCTCGTCATGGACGCCCTCACATTAACAAAAATGTTATTCCAGCACGCTCTCGGTCGGCTTTTATTATTTTCTGACAGGCCACTTGATAAAGTACTGGTGAAAACAAAATTACTGTTTATTTATGCATTTTATCCATTAGTTATTAGAGATATTTATTTTACGTTATGTAAGTAGGTATATTATGTTTATTTCAACAAATAAAGCATGAAAATTAAAATAATAATAATTATAAAGTTATTGCCGGACTGATGGAAGAATACGAAAAAAATTCAATGTTTTCGTATTTAGAAAAGATAAGGGCAAAAAAAAAAGAAAAGGCCTATTTGTTGTCCATGCAAGTAAAAACTGTTATTTATTTTCATTGTCTTAATTATTAGATGATTATGTATGGTATGACTGATATTTTTTTACTTTGTTAGTACTACTCTTACCTATTACAGTCACACATCCGTGAATTTCGTTGTTGTAATTAAATTAAACAAAAAGTCATAAATATTTTTGTTCTCAATATTACTTACTTACGATGGGGTTGACATATCCTTATTGGACAAAAATCACAAATAAAAAAAAATAAAGATATAAAAAAACATTACTTACTGATATTTTATGAAAACAATAAAAAGGGTGCATACCAGCTGAGGGCGTCCCGGACGAGGGCTCCCCGGAATGAGGGCGCAGCGGCCTGACCCGAATTTTGTTGGTAACAAGTCAATCAATCAATGTATTTATTTCAAAAAGTTTGGTACAGTCTGCTACATAATCTTGTAATCTATACTAATATTATAAAGCGAAAAATTTTGTTTGTTTGTTTAATCGTGTTTAAGCTTCGAAAGCACTGCGTAGTTGCTTCCATGCCAAATGTCATTATGATGACATTTGGCATGGAAGCAGCTTGAAGCTTGAGGAAGGTTATGTATATGCTTTTTACCCGAGTGAAAAAAAGTAGGGTTATGTTTTTCTCTTGATTATGTCCGAAGCCCCGCGTGACTGACTAGTAAATGATAATTAAAGATTAAATGTCGGCCAGCACAAGTCTAACCGTATTCTATATTATATTATTTGTTCAAAATGTTACGTGTCACTAATAACTATTTATATTACACCAGGCCACTTCGCAAGGCACTACTTACGTGTACGACATCCCAGATATGTTCCGTCAGATGACGGAAAGAAGATGGCGGGAATGCATTGAAGATGGTAGCGTTGAAGGTAATATAGCAGTGATTTTTTGTGGCCTCAACCTCTTTGGGTGATTTAAGGGTAGGCCTTAAAACATCCAAAGAGGTTGTCTGCTACTTAAGTAGATTATATAAACGCCATCGTTACATGGTGGACATCCCACCCATACGCACCAAACGTTTTGGGAATACCTTCATTGTGCGTACGGCTAAGGAGTGGAATTCCCTGCCGGAGTCTGTGTTTCCCGATAGCTATAACCTAGGAGTCTTTAAGTCAAGAGTGAATAGGTTACTTTTAGGTAAGCGTGCTCTATCTTCGACCACATCATCACTTACCATCAGGTGAGATGGTGGTCAAACGCGAACCTATTCTAAATAAAAAAAAAAAAAAAATTTTTCTTTATTCATAAGCTCGCGTTTGACCCCCATCTCACCTGATGGTAAGTGATGATGTGGTCGAATCTGAAGCATGCTTGCTTAGAAGTAACCTATTCACTCTTGACTTAAAGACTCGCAGGTTATAGCGATCAGGAAACAAACTCCGGTAAAGAATTCGACTCCTTAGCTGGACGCACAACCATTCACATTGTGTTGAATATACAAATAATTATAAAATAAATACAAATGAAATTGCAATTACAAATATGAAGTTAACATGTGTCATTCAGTATTAAAAATGTCAAAACAGTTACATATACATATAATGTCGAAATTTTAAATGTAGTGACAAAATAAACATAAAATATTCTTAAATAAAAAGGCCTTTAATTTTAGTTTAAACAAGTGGGTAAACTCAGAAGGCAACTTATTTCTACTGCTTGATACTTCCAGCAATGTTTTATTATGATACACGGAGATATTTTTTAACAAAGAAATGCAACTAATGCTTTTATTTGTTAAACAAAATTCTCCTCGTGCCTTCTCTAATCTCACGGTCCTCTTGCAATTCAAATTCATGTAGATATTTAGTATTTTTACTAGGAAACGATGTAACGATAGCGCATCGCCGTTCGTCTTGTAGGCCGATGATGTAATGGGCTTGACATTCAGTCTTGATGTAGTGAATTGACTCAATTAAATGTATTAATTCAAAACTACTGATGCTGATTCCCAAACTAAGCTAAAGCTTGTGAAACAGTGTTACAGTCATTACGAGTGATACAAAATGAATGAGTATCGAATTGAATGTCATTGCGTTATTGTTGATTTTTGGGACACCTTGTATCAATGTAGAGTAAATAATGGATGGAATGTTTCGCTTCAGGTCCAATGCCAGACAACGTGATGAGCGTGGTGGAACTCTTGGTGGAACCGGACGGCGAGAGACGGGTGGTGGAAGTCACCAGGCTACCTGGACACAACAACGTAAGTCGAAGTCGTTACTTCAGGCCGAAGCCTGTCTGTTTCAATGCAAATTTGATACAGTAGTCTAGTGGTGGAAGTCACCAGGCTACCTGGACAGAACAACGTAAGTCGAAGTCTACTTCAGGACGAAGCCTGTCTGTCTCATTGCAAAGTTGATAAAGTAGTCTAGTGGTGGAAGTCACCAGGCTACCTGGACACTACAACATAAGTCGAAGTCGTTATCAGGCCGAAGCCTGTGTGTCTCATTGCAAAGTTGGTACAGTAGTCTAGTGGTGGAAGTCACCAGGCTACCTGGACACTACAACATAAGTCGAAGTCGTTACTTCAGGCCGAAGCCTGTCTGTCTCAATGCAAAGTTGATACAGTAGTCTAGTGGTGGAAGTCACCAGGCTACCTGGACAGAACAACGTAAGTCGAAGTCTACTTCAGGACGAAGCCTGTCTGTCTCATTGCAAAGTTGATACAGTAGTCTAGTGGTGGAAGTCACCAGGCTACCTGGACACTACAACATAAGTCGAAGTCGTTACTTCAGGCCGAAGCCTGTCTGTCTCAATGCAAAATTGATACAGTAGTCTATAATATCAAGCGTCAGTAGCCTAATAGCTAAGGTGTCGGCCTTGTGATCGAAAGGTCTCAGGTTCGAACCCCACTCATTACACTATTGCCGTGAACCCACTCCAGACTCAAGCATATTTAGCTTAGTTAGAGGGGTTATGATGTGTATCCAAACGCCGCCGCACTGATGCGGCCGCCATCTTGTCACTGTGTCAGTAGACGAATAAATGAATTGAAAATCAGACTGTCGTAGGTATTACTGCATTATCGTGCCCTTCAAAGTACCATAATATGGTACTTTGGAGATATATATCATTTACGACGAGGATGGGATTGCTACTAATGTGAAAGTTACCCACATTGCTAATTCTCTTTTTAAGCCTGCGCCGAGTAATATAACTCAAAACGGTCTTCACAACTAAAGGAATATAACCTATAATAGTACTTTAATTACCATACAAAAATATGTAATGAACACTAGAATAAATGTGTTAGCAAACATAGTTGGCAAAGGCAATCGGCAGGCTTGTATGGGAACTTCGTACCGCATACTGTTTTCGTTGTTTTGTGGTGGAATTTATACCACTTATTAAGGCAACTTAGCTATTTATTTTCATGTAAATGTAATATCTCTAAATAGTAGGATTCATTAATAATATCAATAAAAAGATTTTATTAATTAAACGTAGCAAAATCGTAAACTAAACGCTCTTATATGTTTAGAAGTTGCCATATGTAAAATAACACAAATATCGAAATGATAATAAATTATTAAGGTATAGAAATAATATTAAAAATAATTAAACACTAATATATCATACCTAAAAATGCATAATTGTTGCAAACTATCATAATAGTTAACGATTTAATGATAGGAATGATTTTTGTAGTCATACTTTTTTGTTCATATGGCAATTATTATATTGACGTCTAAAGAAAATCTATCTTATCGTTGTCTTGCAATGCTGTTGTTTTGGATCGTGGTTTTTCTCTACATCAGAGCAATTTAGCGGATTATCCTGTTGTTATTACATTGAGTTGAGCATTTACTCTTCCGTACTCTATCTCTTGATACCAGTTTCGCGAAAAAACGCTGTATTGACAGTGCCGTGGGTGTACGTGCTTTGATTAAAATGACGAGTTTGCAATGTATTAATTGCAACGTTCGCTTCTCCCGAATAAGAAGGCTCGCCTTATCCGATGAGAGCAAAGATCTCGTCAATACTATTCGACTGTGGACACATCCTAGAGAGGTAAGTAGTTTACGAGAGACATTCTGCATTTTTTATGAGTAGGCCAGTGACGATCTCTGTGATAAGTTTTACGTGTTGAAAAGTTGTCCTTATCATTTAAAAACTACATCGTACCACACTTAAATATGCATAGCTGCTAAAACTAATGAGATTAGTTTTAGGAGACTTACATATTTTAGTGTACTATTCGAAAAACTAACAAACACGGTTATGTGTAACTATGATAGTATGTATAACATACAAATTGTAATTACATGTATCTTACTTGGTTTGCTTATGTGTATAAGAATAGATATTAATCTGATAGTATGATAACAAGGAAAGAAAAGTATTTAAAATAATGTTGAACGGTACTCCAAATCACATCTTAATTTCCAGATAACACCTGCTGACCATATTTGCCATTAATGCTGGCAGATAGCTTCTCATTCACATTCGTCTGATAATATGCCGAGAAGACGGGTTGGACATACAAGTGTTTGTATTGCATGCAGTTAGTCCATACTGCAAATTAGCCGATGCAGGATTCTGATTGAAGGGGCAAATGATGAAGAACAAAGAGTGGCTGATATAGTTGCTACTTGGATACAACCACAAGAGGTATGAAAATAATCATGTATCTACTATAACTATTATTAATTTTCCTTATTTGATTTAAACTAAGAAATAAAATAATATAAATTATAACCATGCATGTTTGAATTCAAGCTTTTCTTTATTTTCATTTTTTTATTTTAGCTTCATTCTGGAGATGAAGCTTGTGCCAAGCATGTGCCATGTTGGCTAAGAGCAAGAAGAACCAGAATTGCTCTACTAGTTGAAGACGTTCAACCTCATGCACCTGATCATGTGGATGATGATCAGTCTGTTTTAATGTGTGCTGTATGTGGTCAGAATCTATCCACCACAACATCAGAGGAAGAGTGGAACCCCGACAACATTTCCCGTTGGTTGGAGCATCAGCAGGTACATATAATATATATGCGAAAATATATTCATAGCAGCTTAAAATATTTGCCACGCAAAATGTATATTATTATTATATGTTGCTAACTCTGTGACACTCATGCGGTTGGCTCTACTAAGAACAAAAGGATTTTGGTCCTTCCATTGTCATGAGTCATGAGCCCTTCTTCTCTAATTTAATTCAATTTTATTTATTACAAGTTTCTATGACTCAACAGAACTCTAAAAGCATTATTGTAAAAAAAGGCTACTCATATAGAACGTAGATCAGTATGCTCTGAAAAGAGTAATTGAAACTTTTACTGAACAACGAGCAATCCTGTGGGCGAGCATAATACAATGAGCAATAAACTTATTCACTCATAATAGCTATTTGGTAAAGGTTTTGAAGGAAAACAATTATTGTCAAATTCAATCGGGAATTTCGTTTTTCTTTGTGTATATTTTATTTGTTTGAGCATGTTGGGCTCAACTGGTGTCTATTGAACTTTGTTTGATTTATATTTCAACAATACTACTTTGATAATTATAGCTATCTCATAAAATGATTTTTTACAGATGTCATCCATGAATGAAGTTTGTGGAATTTGCTGGGCGCATATTCAAGATTTGAGCTTACGTGTTCCAGACGACAGACAAGAAAGAGCCCAGCATATTGTGTTGCCACATATAATAAGAGCGGCTGAAACAACAAGGCATTGTATTTTCCAAGAATGCATGGAACCCGAGCGAAATGTTGTGCCTGAAGAAACTGGGCAAGAAGTATTAATAAGGTATCAATATTAATGTTAAGTGGCTTTTGTGGAGGAGCCCCCACAATTTTGCCAATGTCACGGGTATAATGATAGACCATCAAACGCAGGAGGTTGTTCGGTAATGTTATACCTATTTTGGAAACACTGGCCTCATCTAGTTTACATTTATGAAAAAAAAAATACTTGTGAAAGTGTTATTTGTAACGTATTTTCCAAATTAAAAATCATTATTTCGTATTTCAATATACATACAATAAAATAAATGTAATTACACAAAAGGAAGTATTCTTTATTTTATCTACACTCAAAACCCCATCTGAACATCAACATTAAAATTAAACTGTTACAGTCCGCTTCTGGAGACGGGTAACGCACCTCACCAAGTAGGTACATTCCTACCGCATCTCAATCTACCTACTTAATAGTAAGGAAAAAACTACCAAGATAACGCCAAGCAATTTACAACATTTACTTTAGGGCAATATTATTTATTTATTTATCAATCAATAAATAAAAACAATGGTGATGTACCTATTATGTAACTAAGGTATTGTAATAATATTCTGACTTGTGTGTGACCATGGACTCTCCTGCCCGTTCTTCTCCATAGAGATATATGCTTTGGAATGGGTAATTAAAGTACCTACTTTAACAGTTTTATGCCTTATCACTAGGACTACGGTACCAAGAGCTAGAATACGGAGAAGGAGATGATCAACTCAACGTAGTACCAGCCCCATAATCCGCTAAATTGCTCAGATGTAGTCAAAAACCACCAATCCAACTTCAACTTTTGTTAAGCAGTCTTTGTGGAGGATCCCCCACATTTTTGCCAATATCACGTGTATAATGATAGACCATCTAATGTAGGAGGTTGTTTGGCAATGTATTTTGGATGGTGAAAACTTAAAAAGTATTAAAGTAAACACCACCGATCCAAAACAACAGCAATGCAAGACAGATTTTTTTTAACTGTCACCTGTCAGTTTTTTTTTTTATTTATTCATAACCATGGATACAAGTCCTTCAGTCGTAGTCATTAAACTAAATAAAAGTCAATAATTAATTGCCATATGAACAAAAGCACGACAAATATTGATGACGAAAATCATTCCTATCATTAAATCCTTTACTATTATGATTGTTTGCAACAATTATGCATTCTTTGGTTTAATATATAAGTATTTAACTATATTTAATATTATTTCTATGTCTAAATAATTTATTAACATTTCGATATTTGTTTTATTTTACAAATGGCAACTTCTAAAAACATAAGAGCGTTTAGTTCACGATTTTGCTACGTTTAATTAATAAAATCTTTTTATTGACATTATTAATGAATCCCACTATTTAAAGATAGCATATTTATATGAAAATAAATAGCTAAGTTGCCTTAATAAATGGTATAAATTGCACCACAAAACAACGAAAAAAATATGCGGTACGAAATCTGCCGTTCGTCTTTAAAAATATTTTATAGTTTATTAAACAAAAATACATAAAGTTGGACAAAAATCCTTACAAAACATGCTCGTGCGTCGCTGAATTTTGATAGTAAACTGTTGAATTTTTTCATGAACTTCAATTCATATTATTCTCTAATTATCATACTATCATTTACAGCTTTAACATTTCAAAAATGTCGCTTGGTTGTTTTAATTTTAATTTTTTCTTCTAATTTGCGCGCTATTTTGAACCATACGCAACGTACACCGGTCGAAAATTCAGTCGTCCACGGGAGCTCAGAGAGGGGTCACGTCTCATCGTGGAGCGTTTCGCCGGTAACGATAATTCGCGATCTATTGTGTACGTATGTATTGCAGCAATCCGTTGAATAACATAAGTCATATTTTTTGTTTTTTTGAGTACGATTTATTATGCATACCCAACAATTACTTTTTATTGTTCAATATATATTTCTTTAACATTTTTTTTTCAATATTTGTTTTATTATGAGAAAATGTAAAAAAAAATATTATTAGAAGAAAGTTGCCGCAAATTTTCGAAAAAAAAGCCATTCTCATAAAAAGTACGTATTTCTATTTTGTGATGTTATTATTGCTTTTTAACCGACTTCAAAAAAAGGAGAAGGTTCTCAGTTCGTCTTAAACTTTTTTTTATGTATGTAACCTCAAACTCGAAGACGGCTGGACCGATTTGGAACTTTTTTTTCGTTTGACAGGGTATACTTTCTAGTTGGTTCCATTGTTATGAAATCAGGATCTGATGATGGGATCCTGGAGAAAGCGAGGGAACTCTTTAAATATTATAGGCACACCTATAGCGTTTTGGGTATTTCTAATAGTACCTTGTGCAGTTGCTCCCGAAAAGCACCATTTGAGAAAGTGAAAGTGATGATGAAGACTTTTTTCAAACATTCGATATGGGTATCGTGTAATGGGTTTTTGGGGGTGGTGATTGCAAATCTGGAATTTATTTTTAAATTCAAGATGGCGTATGCAACTTTTTCTCACAAATTCGATATGGGTACCGTGTAATGGGTTTTTGGGGGTGGTGATTGCAAATCTGACATTCGTTTTAAAATCCAAGATGGCGGATGCAACTTTTTCTCAAACATTCGATATGGGTATCGTGTAATGGGTTTTTGGGGGTGGTGATTGCAAATCTGGCATTCATTTTAAAATCCAAGATGGCGGATGCAACTTTTTCTCAAACATTCGATATAGGTATCGTGTAATGGGTTTTTGGGGGTGGTGATTGCAAATCTGGCATTCATTTTAAAATCCAAGATGGCGGATGCAACTTTTTCTCAAACATTCGATATGGGTATCGTGTAATGGGTTTTTGGGGGTGGTGATTGCAAATCTGGCATTCATTTTAAAATCCAAGATGGCGGATGCAACTTTTTCTCAAACATTTGATATGGGTACCGTGTAATGGGTTTCTGGGGGTGGTGATTGCAAATCTGGCATTCATTTTAAAATCCAAGATGGCGGATGCAACTTTTTCTCACACATTCGATATGGGTATCGTGTAATGGGTTTTTGGGGGTGGTGATTGCAAATCTGGCTTTCATTTTGAAATCCAATTTAAAACACATACGATATCCATATTGAATGTTGGAGAAAAAGTTGCATCCTTGGTGGATGCAACTTTTTCTCCAACATTAAATATGGATATCGTGTGTGTCTACTAAGTTAAATACACTGATAACCTTCAAGGGTTTATTGCTAAGTATAATTAACAAAGTAACGTAAGGGCTAAAATTATCGCTAAATGATGAAAATGAGTGCACCCGGTTGCTGTTCGAAATACACTAAGCTCGTGGCGAACTTAGTGCGACCGCATTATATCGCTTGCTCAGCAAACGTGGTCGATTGCAAAATATTGCATCAAACATCGTGTAATAGGTTTTTGGGCATACCGATTGCAATCCTGACATTCATTTTAGAATTTACGACGAAAGTTCATTGGCTACTTTGTTAGCTTACAATTTACACTGGGTTATTGACAATTTAACTGATCCTAGGTTAAGTGACTATTCAGTATTATCTAGGGTATCTAATAATACTGAAATTAATTGTTTAAACCCTTAGATGTGACAAAGGAGAGTTATAATAACACAATTTTACTATATCATCAGAATATAAATCGTTTCTCCGGCAAAATATTAGATGAGGAAATGTTAATAGATAAATATGATATAGATATCTTGTGTTTTTGTGAAACCTGGCTAAAACCAGATAGAATGTTGTTTAAAATTAATATTTTTCTGTTACTAGTGCATACAACAGGTCCTCAGTAGGAGGTGGTACCTTAATATTACGTAGTAATTCTTTTAGATATAAGGAACAAAAATATATCACCGCTTGCTCTGTTGATTGCTTGTGTGAGGTAGCATGTACAGAAGTTGAAGGCCAAACTTTCTTAAGTGTTTATAGACCACCAGCATCAAACTTGTCATCATTCTTAATGATAATGGGAGAAATTTTAAGTACCTAAGCTTATAAGAGATAATAAATTAGTTTTCGTTTGTGGTCACCTAAATATTGATTTGTTAGTAAATTCACCTGAACACTGCAAGCTTACTTCATTGTTTGGTTCATTTAACTTAAAATGCACATACAAGGAAGCAACAAGAATAACAGCAACATCAGCTCAATGCATAGATAATATTTATACTAATTGTGCCATAAAATACTCGGCTCAAATTAGTGGAGTTAGGTCTGACCATACAGGTCAACTATTATCCTTTGAGTTGGTTAAAAAGCGGCAATTAAATAAGACTATTATTATTATTAGGCCACTAACTAAAAAGAAATTAATGTTTTTAATGATAACATGTTAAGTAATCTTTCAATGGCCAATTTTGACTCCCATGACCTCAATGAAAATTACAGGATATTATTTTCTTCACTATGCCACGAATTTAGTAAGGCATGTCCAATTAAAAAAATTCAAATGAGTAATAAATCTAAATTTAATGAATGGGCCACTGCTGGAATAAGAATAAGCTGAGACAATTTATACAACTTATACCATGAAAAATCATTGACTTCCGATGAAGCCTTCCATAATTATGTAAGAAACTACTCAAAGATATTTAAAAGAGTATGCGCCCTAAGCTAAATCTAAATAAGAAAGTAATAAAATTAGCATTTCTAACAATAAAATAAAAACTGTGTTGAAGGTGATAAACAAAGAAACTGGAAACACAAACCAACAGGGTTAGAATGATTTGACTTTGAACATCGATGATCAGGTCATCTCAGATAAGTCAAAAGTGGCTGAGAAGTTGGAAAATTACTTTACCAATATTCCAGTAGAGGTTACTAAATCTCTACATTCTTCGCCATTATTAGCAGAATCTTTTTTAAAGGAAAACTTCAATAAGGATATACCAACATTTTCATTTAAGCCCATTTCTATTGATGTAATTAAAAAGCATTCCAAAGTATTAACATAACAAACACTGATGACTTACGGAGTGCATCTGTTAGGGTTCTTGGTAATATTATTGACTCAATTGCTGCTATCCTAACAGGCACATTTAATTAATGTATAGACAGCGGTAATTTTCCCGATTTAATAAAACATAGTAAAGTAGTACTAATTTTTAAGTCGGGTTGTAAGAGTGATCCCTCTAACTATAGACCGATATATGTGCTTCCAGCATTAAGCAAAATATACGAAAAAATCATGCTGGACCAGATGCTATCATATTTTAACTCAAATGGAATTTTGCATAGTCGGCAGTTTGGTTTCACGAAAGGTAGGTCAACAACAGACGCAGGAGTAGCGCTCATCCGTCACATTCTGGAATCTTGGGAGAAATCTCAGGATGCAATTGGCATATTTTGTGACCTCTCCAAAGCTTTTGATTGCGTTGACCACAAAACACTGATCTGTAAATTACACCATTACGGAGTTCGTGGATTCGTGTTCTGCTGACCTTGTTCTTTCATATTTATCAAACAGGCAACAAAAAGTTATTGTTAATGGAGCGACATCTGCAGGATCCCTAGCCAAGATGAGTGCTCCGCAAGGTTCAATTCTTGGCCCTTTCCTTTTTATAGTGTATACCAATGACATACATGATGACCAACTTATCGAATATTTTTAATTTGTAATTCCATTGTGCTGTATTAATTGGTCTATACAACAGTATAGATCAAAGTTTTAAATATAATTAAGCATATCTTAGAACTGGAAAAATATCTTACAACTATATAATAATATAGGTTATCCATCAGAATTCAGACAGGCTTTAATTTATAATCATATTGTGGGAAGTACTAATTTCACACGGGTTCCCGTTAGTATATGCTTAAACTAGACTTATGGTCTCATGGTGCGTGGTGCGCTGGTTGCACGCTACTGGCATGATTGCTCTATGTTATCTCTTAAAAAATAGTAGTAGAGATACCTACTACTGTTTCTTGAGATTTTTTTTTATTTTTGGCTCGCGTTTGAATTTTAAGAAAAAAATTAATTCAAACTCAAAATGTTTTATTTCACATAGGCCTACATGGGCACTTATAAAACGTCAGCAGTTTGGCGCAGGGCACGGTTCGAAATTGGTCGTTTTCTATGGAGAAGATCCGGCAAGAAACTCCACAGTTACTCTTTTAATATCTTTTAATATCATTCTTACAATGTATCTATAATACAGGTTAATTAGGTATGAGAGGACATTAAAGCCTGTCTGAATTCTGATGGATAACCTATATTATTGTATAGTTGTAAGATATGTTTCCAGTTTTAAGATATGCTTAATTATATTGAAAACTTTGGTCATTACAAGATATTTTCTAAATTTAAACCCATGACCTACGTCATTTAAATTTAAAAGTCAATTATCTGAAATTAAGTATTTCAAATGGCGGGAGACTTTGTTAAACATAAAAAACACAGTGATACGACGTCAATGTGGAGCTATTTTTTAGTTGCGAAGGATAGGAATAGTGCCAAATGTAACCGATGCTCAGCCATTCTCAAGACTTTGGATGGATCGACTAAGGGATTATATACACATTTGTCATCAAAACATAACATCAAGCTTATATCAGCTTCAACAAGTCTAGATTCTGATAATCTGAACTCAGCACCGCCGCCAGCCAAGCGAAAGTTAAATGATTATTTTACTAAAAGTGCCGACGATAGCCTCGATGATGTTTTGGCAAGAATGATTGCATTAGATGGATTTCCATTCAGTATATTCATAACTTCAGATGATTCGAGAAAATTTGTCTTTGCAAAATACACGGATTTACCAAAGTCAGCCGTCACCATTCAAAAACGTGTCATGAATTACAGTGAAAAAATCAGAAAGCAAATAACTGCATAATTGAAACATTTGAAAAGTGCAGGTGAAAGATTTATTCTTTCTTTCGACAAGTGGACTTCAACATCCAATAAACCATACATGGCTGTCAACGTTCATTCATATAAAACAAATTTGGAATTTAGGACTTGTTCCTATTTATGGAAGTATGAAAGTATGGCTGAAAATTGTCTTCGTATATTGAAAGAGCGTCTAAGTATATTTGATATTTCCCTGGATACTGGCTTTATGAAAAACATAATTATTTGCAAGACAGCTCTACCTCAGATGATACTATAAATGAACCACCTGTGGCTGTTGATCATATGGACGACATCCATGATGATGAACATTTAGAAGACTTAGACAGTCCAGAATCAGACTTAATCTTAATGTCACAAAATGACCTTGCGCTATAACACATACCAGAGTTAACACAAGATGAAAACATTAATGAGCTGATAAAGAAAATCCGCAAAGTTGTAGAATGTATTTCAAAAGATCACCATTGAAAAATGAAACAGTACTTCAAAAATAAATGAAAATTGAACATGGAAAAGAGCTGTCACTTCTTTTGGACTGTAAAACCAGGTGGAATAGTCTTTTAACAATGCTGGAGCGATTTTATCTTTTAAAAACCTTCATTCAAAAAGCTCTTATAGATCTCAATCATCCAATTCGTTTGGAAGAAGTTGATTTTGAATTCGTAAATAAAATTGTTGATGTGCTGACCCCAATTAAATTGACAGTAGAAGCAATCTGTCGGAGAGATGCTAATTTATGCACAGCTGATTCCGCTTTGAAATTTCTTATAAAACAGCTATCTAGCATAATCATTTTTTGGCAAGTGCTGACACTTGCCAAAAAATGAAAACATCCTTAGTGAAACGTATGAAGCATCGACGAAGTGATGATTTGACTGGTGTGTTGAATTAATTACAAAATCCATGAAAAGATGATGAAAATCAGTTATTATCGGATTTGGAATGGCATGACTTATTTCCAGTTTTTACACAGGCTTTACTTTGGAAGCAAATAAAGTGTATTGTTAAAAAACTTAAAAGTCGAGATGACACGGAAGAAGAAGAAGGAAGATCAGGATCACAAACAGATGATGAGTTAGGGCCACAAACCTCCCAATCCCAACCCCAATTGACACTAAAGGAAATGTTATAGCTGGAAATTGATAAGAGTATGAAATCCCCAGATCGTGAAGTACAAATACAAAATTAATCGGGGTTGGCAAAATATAGTATTAGACGTGAAATAAGCCTGTTTGAAAATGGAGGAATTAGTGGATATCACTTAGAAACAGCATATAAGTATCTATTGTCTATTCCTCCAACCAGTGTAAAACCTAAACGAGCGTTTTCAGCTGCTGCTTATGTTGGTAATAAACGAAGCAGGCTTGGAAGTCAAACCTTGGATGCAGTGATATTTCTACGATTGTATTTTCAAAATTCGAAATAAGTTTTATTGTCTTTTTATTTCTTACAAAGTATAGTATCTTTTTGTCATTTTTTCTTTTCTTACTATACTGTGATATGTGTAGTGTACCAAAATTAAAAATATATATTTTAAGAAATTACTCGTTTTTTAGAGTTCAGTTGCCGAATGGCAAAAAACGGAACCCTTATAGTTTCGTCATGTCTGTCCGTCTGTCTGTCTGTCTGTCTGTCTGTCCGTCTGTCCGTCCGTCCGTATGTCACAGCTATTTTATTCCAAAACTATTAAGACTATACATGTGAAACTTGGTAAGTAGATGTATTCTATGAAACGCTTTCCGATATTGAGAAAAAAATTAAAAATCATTTAAAATAAAGGAACATACTACTACCCCATACATGGAACTAAAACTGAAAAAAATTTTTTTTTTTTTCATGAAACCTATGCGTGTGTGGTATTTATAGACAGGTCTTTAAAAATGACATGGGGGTTTCTGAAACCACTTTTTCATAAAGTCAATCGTTTAAAAGATATAAGCTTCCAAAGTGATCAAATGTGTATCCCTCCCTCTAACTTCTATAATAGTGGAGTGAAAAATCTAATAAAATATGTATCTGTAGATCTTAATATAAACTTTCAACCAAAATTGATTTGAATGATATCGAGTTAACAGTTTTTGAGATACGGCATATTTTCTAAAACCGCAAATATAACTTTGTAATTCATACAAACACTATGAAAAACAAAGTTATCTAGCGTAGTTGTAAAAAATGTAAATAAGCTAGTTTTAAGAAATTTGTAAGGTTTTTTCGTCAAATAAATATACATATTATATTATATTATTATAGTTACACACGTAACCCTTCATGCGCGAGTCTGACTCGCACTTGGCCAATTTTTTTACATTTGAGACCAATTAGAAACCACATAGTCTAATCCGGGGATAGCCCCAGGGTCCCAGGATTCAGCATCAAGAATCACGTAATCCCGGGATTGAAAAACATGCTCGGGATTGTATTCTCTAGTTGCAACTAAGAAAGGATTTCTATCGAAATTCTATTTTAGTTGCCAAATGTGTCGAAAAAAATAGAATTAATAAATTGTAAAGAACCAGATAGATAGCCCTACAGACCTCAATCTGAACGATAATTATGTAAGCAGTTTTATGTCGATAGGAGCCGGGTTTTCTGGTTTAGAACAAGTTTCAGCTTCCTTTGACATTCCCTCTATGTCCGACAAATTATACGCCAAGTGCCATAACAAGGTCTGTCTACTACGGGAATTAGCCAAAGAAAAATTGGCCAAGTGCGAGTCAGACTTGCCCATGAAGGGTTCCGTAGTAACTATAATAATATAATATGTATAACTACTACAACTACTAGTCTGTCTGTCTGTCCATCCGTCCGTCCGTATGTTACAGCCATTTTATTCCGAAACTATTAGGACTATACATATAAAACTTGGTAGATTGATGTATTCTGTGAACCGCTTTCCGATTTTAAGAAAAAATTATAATATATTTAAATAAAATTAAAAAATATTTTCAGTTTTAGTTCCATGTATGGGGAGCCCCCCCCCATACATGGAACTAAAACTGAAAATATTTTTTTTTCATGAAACCTATGCATGTGTGGTATCTATATACAGGTCTTTAAAATGAGATTGAGGTTTCTAAAACCACTTTTTCATAAAATTTATCGTTTAAAAGATATACGCTTCCAAAGTGGTAAAATGTGTGCCCCACTCTAATTTCTATAATAATGGAGTGAAAAATATAAATATATATATACAACGTGTAACGGAAACCCCATATCTAACCAAAAGGGCTGAAGACAACATTTGGTATGGAGTCTCTATGCACAGTTTCAGCACAAAATAACTGACTTAAAGAATTGATACCAAATTATTGGTTTCACATATTTTTTGAATACCAATCATAACAAACGTGTCACAGCACTACGAGGGTCATCACTTTCCACGTCACTTGCCAATAACACGATAATTCTTTTCGCTCTTCTTAATTTGAAAAATTCGGTCTCTGGTATCAGTGTACTGGAATTTGTAATAAGTTCTACACATGTAGACTTAGGATTACAAAACCCTTGCCATATCGTTTGTTATCATCCAAAGAAGCCATGCACTTGGTATGTATATACCCTTTAAATTACACGTTGTATATATATATATATATATATATATCTATAGATCTTAATGTAAACTTTCAATCAAAATTAGTTTTAAAGAGATCGAGTCAGCAGTTTTTGAGATACAGCATATTTTCTAAAACCGCAAATATAACTTTGTAATTCATACAAATACTATGAAAAATAAAGTTATTTGGCGTAGTTGCAAAAAATGTAAATAAGCTAGTTTTAAGAAATTTGTAAGTTTTAGTTTTTTGTCAAGTAAATATACATAATTATTATATTATATTATTATAGTTACTACGGAACCCTTCATGGGCGAGTCTGACTCGCACTTGGCCAATTTTTGTAAAATGTTATAATAAGCAATATAACATTAGATTTATAGATTTCTTTCATTTTTTTTTTCTTTTAAATTAAGTTACACTTGATACATATATTGTTATGAAATAAATTACGCTTATATTTTCTGCGAAGTAAGTTCGCTAGACAGCATTAATGAAAAATTGTTTTTGTGGTATGGCCCCACGTATATATAATAAAGTGCCGAATGTTATTCAAATATGATAGTACATCAGAATTTAAACGAGCACTAAATGACATTTTAATAAACAAAACTAATTTCAGTCTGGTTTTATTATGACATTACATAATTATATTTTTTTTTTATTTCATACTGGTTTTATTATTCAAATAAGTACTGCATACCCATCTACCCTAACTTGCTACTTACCCAGTTTCGAAGCGTCAATAGCCTAATGGATAAGGTGTCGGACTTGTGATCGAGAGGTCGCAGGTCCGAACCCCACCCATTACACTATTGACGTGAACCCACTCCAGACACAATCATATTTAGCTTAGTTGGAGGGGTTACCAAGATTGCTAGTAATGTGAAATGTACCCACATTGGTAGTATTCTTTAAAAAAAATCTGAGGAGTTTAATATATAAAATCAAAGTTTTATTGCAATAGGATGAATAGTGAGGGAACGGATAATGTATTACTACAGTAAAAACAAACGTTAATTTTTATATAATGGGTATAATTTATTAAATTTATTTTTGTTATTTATTTACGTACCTACTTGCTTCATTTAGATCCATCCAGCCGTTTGAGCGTGAAGAAGTAACAAACATGCAAACAGACACATTCATTCACAAACGTTCGTCTTTATAATATTAGTGTGATAAATAAAACCATCTAAATAATTAAAATTCGTTTTTCAAGTTTATTCAACATAACGACAAAAAATTAAAAAATGCATAGTTAGAAAACTTCGTCGTGCAACGGCAAGCGGGCCTCGAGCGAACTTGTCATTGTGTGTGTGACAACGCACACGACTAGCCCGCTGCAGTAAATACCTATTTTCCGCGCGTCTCGTAGGCTCGACACCCTCTTAAAAAGAAATATAAAAAAAAGAAGAAAAAAAAATGTCAGGCAATGCAAAATTGACACAGTAGTCTGTTACGCTTTTCAAATAAGAATAGGAACGTCACGTACGTCTATCTGTCAAATTTCATCATCATCATTTGCTCAGCTTTTTACCAAGTATGTTGACGTCGACTTCCGGTGTAAATGTACGCAACTGAGTATGAGTGGAGATGACTATCTGCCCTCCACAAGCCAGTAGCTGGGTAACACGATACTCTTTGGCTAGACCAGTGTTAGATTTACTGACTTCTGATTACCCGTAACGACTGTCAAAGATGTCCACAAATCACAGCCCGGATCAGCGGCGTAACGTGCCGAGGCACGGGCGTATCACACTGCCAACTTCCAAACTTCGGGCTACTACTGAGAAGTTTTTGCCCGACCCGACAAATCCGAGACCTCGTGCTCGCCGTCCAGTGGCGTGCACAGAGATTTGAAACAGGGTAAGCACGTCTACAGTTAAAGCAAAACTTACCAGTTTCCGCTTGTTTCGGTCGGTGGCCCACCGACTACCTACCCTAGCGGAGGCGCGTCGTGTTCCACGCGCGCCTCAAGGAGCTGTCAGCATTAGTGACGGGGCCTCATAAGGCCATTGCCCGCCGGGGTTGCGGAAATGTACTAACAAGATACCGTGGCCCTGGAACTTACGGGCAGCTGAAGGGACAGGGTGCGTTTTTAGTCAGTAGAAGTCTGACACTCCCGCTTAACCCAGAGCGGAAGGAGTTATTTGATGATTTTCAAACACAGAGAAAAAAAAAGCTGACTCTTACCGCACGGCGCTATTGGCTTCGCATTATGTTTGTATGCGACCGCCACGAATTTCTAATTAAGTGATTGCTAGTTACATAGTCATTGTGGTTGGCAGTTCCAGGTTGGCACCTAAGGTAAAATGGACGCAGCTTCCTCAGGTTATTTTCAACGGCACTGCTATTCCATTAAGCGAGAAAGTTAAGAACCTTGCGGTTTGGGTTGACAAACATCTTTCTTGGGGTCCCCAATTACAAGAAGTCAGTCGCAAATTATTTACTTCTGCCCATTCCCTACGAAGGTTGCGTAACTTTCTGCCAACTGCTACTAAAATTGCGCTAGCACAGTCTCTTTTACTCCCCATCCTAGACTACGCTGATGTCAGTTATCTTGATCTTACTGAGGCACAATTTGATAAACTTGAGCGACTCCAAAATGTTTGCATTAGATTTATATTTGGCTTGCGCAAATATGATAACGTATCCGAATTTCGTACGAAACTCAAGTGGCTTCCAATACGTCTTCGCCGGAACTTACACATTTTGTCTCTGCTTTACAGTGTGCTGTTTAATCCTAAAACCCCCACTTATCTTAAAGAACGATTTAAGTTCCTTCATGACACACATGCAAAATCTCTGAGGTCATCAGAAAACTTAAGGCTTGCGGTACCGAGTCACGCCACCAATTACTATGGTAAGCCGTTCGCAGCTCAAGCAGTACGGCTGTGGAATGCTCTACTCGTGTCAGTAAGACAAGCACAAACCCTATCTTCTTTCAAAAACTTAGTAAAAGATCTTTATCTCTCTCCTTAAATTGTTATTATGTATGTCTTTGTTTCTTTCTTTTTCTTTTTTTATTTTTGTATGCATATATATGTTTTGAGAACGTTATTTATTGTTTAGTATTTTATATAGATAATTAGTACACCGTGGACTACCCGCATAATTATTTTCTCCTTCTGTGTCAAATCCATCCAAAGGTTGTCTGTAAAAGATCGCTTTTAGCGATAAGACTGCCCATTGTATAACCCTTTTAATTGTTAAGTCCATAATTTTGTTTTTATTGTTATGGTGTACAATAAAGAATATATCTATCTATCTATAGCAAGTCACTCAAATTATATCCAAAGTGGCTTTGGGAAAAGCCGTGTGAAGTTAATTTTGTTTGATTTGTCTTTGCGAAAATTAATTACAATTCAAAATAAATTACCTACCTTACAAGTTTATCCAGAATGCAAACTGCATCAATCAATCGATTGAAAATGTATTTATTTCTATAAATTTTCGGGTTGTGCCTTTCAATATCTAACTTAAACTGGCTATTCAAACTAATCTCTATTCTACTTTTACCAAAAGTTTGGAACTCCAAGCACGATTCTAGATGTTTTTCTGAATAATCGTGCTTAACAGCCGCATTGTGAAAATTATTTAAATCTGAATTTCCGTTACAACAAACAAAATGCAAGGGAAACTATGCAATGTGTTTGTGTGTACACAACCTGTTAGCCAGTTATAATTTAGTAATCGTTTTTTTTTATCAAAATAACGTGTAGCATTACCTAGATTAGTTAGATTCAACCTTCTCTTTACAATCAATTTTCTCAAAAGATAACGTCGAAATTTATTTAAACATACTTCGCCAGCACAGATTTCACGGGTATAATTTTCAATTTTTTACAATAAACTTACAAAATAATATAAATCTTTTATTTACTAATAAAAAACAATATGAAGAAAAAACTTTCCGACAGTAATAAACTTTACGAACTAATACGACTAAAAGGAATGAATTAATCGGTTGTTTCGAGACCATCCTACTAAAAAAAGTGGCTTTTACCGCTTTTTAATTTGAACGGGTTGCAAAATAAGCAGTGCTTTCAAAACTCGAACATGCGCACACATTTTCACTCTTTCACGGTCACACTTTTGCTATATACTACACGAGAAGTGCTGTATGAAATATAAGCAGGCCGTAGTACTGCTTTCGTTCACAGTACTCTGGAGCGCTGTCTGCGCGATGAATTGGTGATGAAATTCAGATGAATTGGTTCCAAATAAACGTAATAGATGGCGCGTAAATTATTGTTATTTATCATTTAGAGAGGCATGTATGTATGGGGCTACAGGGTATGAAGAGTTTATTTGCATGTATGGAGGGCACGCCACTGTCGCAGTGGCGCTTGGGATCACTCAACCAACGCATATGTTAAAATAAAATAAATAACTTCCAGGTTATAGCTATAGCGAAACACAAATTACGGCGAAGAATGCCACTCCTTAGCTATGCGTATGGGTGGGGTGTCCACGATATAACGATGGTGCTTTGCCGTTCATCTTGTAGTCCGATGACGGACCTGGCTTAGTGGAATTAGTTATCGTTGATAAATACTTATTATATGTCTCTTTTCAGGTCGGCATGGTAGCTTGGCGTCTAACCCTGTTCACACCGGAATGCCCAGACGGTCGCGATATTATACTAATAGCCAACGACCTAACATACTATATGGGGTCGTTCGGACCCAGCGAGGATTGGGTGTTCTTCAAGGCTTCCGTATACGCCAGGGAACTGAAGATACCTAGAGTGAGTTATTAATAAATTATACTTTTATTTTATTGTTGATAAGCTCGCGTTTGATCACCATCTCGTCTGATGGTAAGTGATGATGTGGTCGAAGATGGAGCACGCTTACCTAAAAGTAACCTGTGGGCTTTTTTTTTAACGTGGTATAATTATCAAATAAGTCCTCCCACACCAACTGTCAGACTTTTACTGACTAAAATCCACGGTGTTCCTTCAATAACCCTTTACGTACCGGGGCCATGGTAACGGGATGAGTCCCACGACCCCGGCAGGCTTCGGCCCTCTGCAGAGGGGGCCTCGTCATGTTGCTGACGCTCTTTGAGGCGCGCGTGGAACACGACGCGCCGTCGACCCGGGCATGGTCCATGGTCGGACAGCGAGTTGCCCTTTACTCGCTGTCCGCATGCCCGCGCCTACGGTGGCCGGAGATCGTCGGCCGACGTCCGACGCCGTGGGCGTCTACCACTGCGGCTGGGCTGGAGGGAGGACGCCATCCTCTCCCTCACGCGGCCCGCCTCCTCCTTCGGAAGCATGACTGCTTCGCAGAAGGAGGCGACCGCTTCCCACTCCCTCTCGCCCCGCAGCATGGCCTCGACCAATGCCGGGCGCGAGAGGTCTCCGCCTATCGCCGCCGTGAGGACATGTCGGTGCTCTGCCCAGGCGGGGCAGTCTTGCACCGTGTGCTCTACGGTGTCCTCAGGGCGACCCTCGCAGTGGTAACCTGTGGGCTTAGTATGAGTTTGAAATACTTTTGTCGTTTTCGAAAACTATCGCTTTGTCTCTTTCACATGCACCAAATTTGTATATTAGTGTGAAAGAGACAAAGCGATAGTTTTCGAACATGATAATAGTATCGCAAACTCATACTAAGCCCCCTGTTCACTGTTGACTTAAAGACCCTCAGGTTATAGCTATACTATAAAGTAGCACTTTACAATGTCTGTTTAGCCTTTTTCCAGCTATGTCGACGTCAGCGTCCAGTATAACCGGATGTAGCTAAGTATTTGTATTTTACATGGAGCTACCGTTTATCTGATCTCCAAAACCCAGTTGCGGGGTAACACGATACCCTCGGCCGGACTAGTGTAAACTTTACTGGCTTTTGTCTATCCATAACGATTGTCAATGATGTGCAAATGACAACAGGGATCGACGATTTGACGTGCTTCCAGAGGCACGGCGGTATAACACCGCCAACTTCCGAACTCCGTGCTACTACTGAGAAATGTCTTTTTTTAGTTTATTTACCATTTATACCTACAAAATAATACAGGGTGGTTCATATTAGATAGCAACCAAAAACCACTAAAGTTTAAACTTGTGCTATCATGAGTCTATCTCAATATCAATATTATACAGTGTGATAGGTTAAACGAGGGACTTATTGAGGGAGGGTATTCAGTATTCGCTTCTCGTCCCAAATATGTGAAAAACTTATAACTTAAATTTTTGACGGATTTGTTCAATAAAATACATTTATCCTGTACACTGAGGCGCAAGAGGTGAATGCTGAATGAATGAACTTGTAAACAATACCTAAAGTAATCACGTGGCAAAACACGGCCCGATCCTGCCAAAAAATGAAGCTCGTGTGTAAACTCCGCCCCCGCGGGAGTCCCCCCGAGGACTTTAAGTATGGTTGTCTGTTATTTATCAGTGTTTTTTTTTGTTCATATTTTTATTAGTATCATGATATTATTAGTATCGTGAATACACTATTGTAGGTTTGAATATGTCCCTCGTTTAAACTAACATACTGTATAATTATGCTTTTGTATGTCTAAAAAACCCAAGAGCACTTTATTATATCTCGCAAAATTATTAAAATTATTAAATTATTTTATGCGCGGCCCGGGAATCATACCCCATACTCAGCAGTCGTGCTGTATAAACTTATTCTTTCTTCACAGGTATACGTGAGTGTAAACTCGGGCGCCCGCATAGGAGTTGCCGAAGAAGTGAAGGCAGAATTCAACGTGGCTTGGTTGGACTCAGAGCGACCTGACCGCGGCTTCAAGTACCTATATCTCACGCCGGAATCCTACTCTAAGCTTGGTATGTATTGACATTACTTTCATATAAGTTTTTAAACTTCTTAGCGTGTCGGACTTGCTAGAAACTATGCTTACGTCGGGAGCAGCAAACATTGCGTTACTATTGTTACGAGCTGGGGTTCGGGATAGAAATAATTAACGCCAATTAGACCAAAATTAACACTAATTAAACACAAAACAAACATTTACACAGTTATTCACAGTACAATACTTGTCACTTAACACCTAAATCACACCGCAATTCACTTGTAAAGCTTAGATTATATCGCCTCGTATCTTGAAATAAGACTGACTCTCTGCGTCCTTTTGCGATCTATTTATACCCCGCTCTGCGTTCTAGAACATTCTTGAACAATCAACTCACTGCCTATACTGCCGAGAATATTCCAGAAGCTAAGTCAGTCGAACTTTCTCGATATACTCAGTACTGCTACTCGCCGCTAGATGGCGTTAGTGTCTCGAACGTATTAGAAGTCAGTCGAACTTTCTCGATATACTCAGTACTGCTACTCGCCGCTAGATGGCGTTAGTGTCTCGAACGTATTAGAAGTCAGTCGAACTTTCTCGATATACTCAGTACTGCTACTCACCGCTAGATGGCGTTAGTGTCTCGAACGTATTAGAAGTCAGTCGAACTTTCTCGATATACTCAGTACTGGTACTCGTCGCTAGATGGCGTTAGTGTCTCGAACGTATTAGAAGTCAGTCGAACTTTCTCGATATACTCAGTACTGCTACTCGTCGCTAGATGGCGTTAGTGTCTCGAACGTATTAGAAGTCAGTCGAACTTTCTCGATATACTTAGTACTGCTACCTGCCGCTAGATGGCGTTAGTGTCTCGAACGTATTAGAAGTCAGTCGAACTTTCTCGATATACTCAGTACTGGTACTCGTCGCTAGATGGCGTTAGTGTCTCGAACGTATTAGAAGTCAGTCGAACTTTCTCGATATACTCAGTACTGCTACTCGTCGCTAGATGGCGTTAGTGTCTCGAACGTATTAGAAGTCAGTCGAACTTTCTCGATATACTCAGTACTGGTACTCGTCGCTAGATGGCGTTAGTGTCTCGAACGTATTAGAAGTCAGTCGAACTTTCTCGATATACTCAGTACTGGTACTCGTCGCTAGATGGCGTTAGTGTCTCGAACGTATTAGAAGTCAGTCGAACTTTCTCGATATACTTAGTACTGCTACCTGCCGCTAGATGGCGTTAGTGTCTCGAACGTATTAGAAGTCAGTCGAACTTTCTCGATATACTCAGTACTGGTACTCGTCGCTAGATGGCGTTAGTGTCTCGAACGTATTAGAAGTCAGTCGAACTTTCTCGATATACTCAGTACTGCTACTCGTCGCTAGATGGCGTTAGTGTCTCGAACGTATTAGAAGTCAGTCGAACTTTCTCGATATACTCAGTACTGGTACTCGTCGCTAGATGGCGTTAGTGTCTCGAACGTATTAGAAGTCAGTCGAACTTTCTCGATATACTCAGTACTGGTACTCGTCGCTAGATGGCGTTAGTGTCTCGAACGTATTAGAAGTCAGTCGAACTTTCTCGATATACTCAGTACTGCTACTCGCCGCTAGATGGCGTTAGTGTCTCGAACGTATTAGAAGTCAGTCGAACTTTCTCGATATACTTAGTACTGCTACCTGCCGCTAGATGGCGTTAGTGTCTCGAACGTATTAGAAGTCAGTCGAACTTTCTCGATATACTCAGTACTGGTACTCGTCGCTAGATGGCGTTAGTGTCTCGAACGTATTAGAAGTCAGTCGAACTTTCTCGATATACTCAGTACTGCTACTCGTCGCTAGATGGCGTTAGTGTCTCGAACGTATTAGAAGTCAGTCGAACTTTCTCGATATACTCAGTACTGGTACTCGTCGCTAGATGGCGTTAGTGTCTCGAACGTATTAGATTTCTGTCGAAGTTTCTCGACGTACTTCGCTAAGCGACTGGCGTAACAGTATAGTTTGGGTGACAAATCATAGCTAAAAGCGTGATTCCATCGATGTGTGGACACCTTCGGGTTTTATCTCGATGGGTTTTGGGGAGCGGTCGCGGGTTCTAACCCCACCCGTTATACTATTGTCGTGAACCCACTCCAGACAAGCATAGTTAGCTTAGTTGGAGGGGTTAAATGGATTGCTAGTAATGTTAATTGTAATATAAGTCTAAGTAGTAAAAAGTTTTGCAGTATAAATCAGTAAGAATTTCTGTTTAATCTGGAGAGAATCCTTCGATGTAAATCGAGACTACGTACAAAGCCGGTTTTAAAGGAGGACTCGTTATTGCCATCGTAGTGAAAGGTTTGGCCAGTCAGCATTAGGACTCGTTGCCCAGCGTGCGCCGGACGTATAGTTCTACAGTAGATACCTACGTCGCTCCTTTTCTCTGGACACCAAAGTTTTTTAAACCGACATGGTCAAACTCAAAATGTTTTATTTCACATAGGCCTACAATATGGGCACTTACAAAACGTCAGCAGTTAGTGCACGGTTCGAAATTCGTCGTTTTCTATGGAGAAGAACCGGCAAGAAACTCCACAGTTTCTCTTTTCAAATCAAAATATCATTTTTACAATGTATCCATAATACAGGTTAATTAGGTATGAGAGGACAGTATAGACCAATATTAATACAGCACAATGGAATTACAAATAAAACATTGTAAAACAAATCTAAGTCTAGTGTTATTATATTAAAATAAACTTGAGAAGCGACAACATTAGACTTCAATAATGAAGGATAAATCTACACACATCAAAAGTGTCTAGGGATCAACATATATTTTTGCAATAACTTTTCTCCTGATTGATATTAATTAAAATTTTCTTTAAGGATTCATCAAATAAAGTGTTTTCGTTTGTCACAGTAACGATAAACCAAGTCACCTTTGCATTAATAAAGAAATTTGCCATTTTCCTAATAAAGGGATTTTTGACATTTGAACCACTAACATTAAAGTTCGAAAAAAAGACTGAAATAACAGTTTTCTTTAAAATTTTATTGGGTAACTTTTAACAATTAATAATCCGTGTTTCTACCGCGAACACTAACAACACAAGAACATCGGTTTGGCATACTCAAAATGAGTTCATCCAAATCACGCTGTGGAATGGCCGCCCATGTTCGTTGCAACAACAAAAAAAGGTCTTCTTGCGACTGGATACCCTCCATATTCGGCAGAGCTCTTCTCTGTAGCATATCCCATGCATGCTCAATCGGGTTCAAGTCTGGCGACTGAGCAGGCCAGAGCAGGACATTGATGTTAGCTGCGGCGAGAGTCTGTCTTACAACTCTTGCGGTGTGCGGTCGTGCATTATCATGCATTAACTGAAATAAGGGACCGATTTGCACTTGTAGAGGAACGATGACGTCAGATACAATCGTCTCAGCATAAATTTGAGCGTTGAGGTTGCCTCTGATCCAAATCAACTCAGTTCTTCCGCCGATCCAAATACCCGCCCATACCATGATGGTTCCACCACTATAAGGATGGACTTCCTGGCAGGATTTTAATCGCTGTTGGCGTCCAGGGGTTCTCCAGTGTCGTATACGTCTTGTATCCGGTCTCATACCAAAACGAGACTCATCAGAAAAGCACACGAAACGCCATTGTTCTTCTGCCCAATTTCTGTGTTCAAGAGCCCATTGATATCGAATCCTACGATTGTGCATTGCTATAGGTGGTACCCGTAGCGGTCTTCGGGAATGAAGGTTCACTTCATTCAAGCGGTTTCTGACTGTTTGGTCGCTAATTAAGTTCCCTGAAGAGTGTTGAAGCCTTACGGCTAACATCATGGCGGTTATTGTTGGAGCTCTTCGAGTTAAGATTTGAATGTATCGGTCTTGTCTCCGTGTAGTGCAGCGATACCGTCCTCCATGGCGCTCAGCCACGGTACCAGTGCTTCGGTAACGTGTCCAAAGTCGACTGATAACACTCTGACTTGTATTCAGAGCTAAAGCCACAGTACGTTGCCGGGAACCAGCTTCTATCATTCCCACGGCTCTGAGCATTTCTTCCCTGCTTAAATGACGTCGCCGCTCCATAATAACGTTGGTTTTAATCAGTAGTAGGGAAACAGTAGCACTAATAATGTCTTCAATGCGTTGTATGTTTTTATAGGGAAAATATTGACAGCTGATTTTCATCTTTCACTCGAATTTGATTAATAGTTCCTGTATCAAATTATGAAATGCACCAAAAAGGATCCATATAAATTTATAAAATCATAAATTTATTACAAAGCCACATCTCAATCTCAAGAAATCCGCATAAAAATGCTTGATCCCTAGACACTTTTGATGTGTGTATATATATAAAAGAAAGTCGTGTTAGTTACGCCACTTATAACTCAAGAACGGCAGAACAGATTTGGGTGAAAATTGGTATGGAGGTAGCTTAGAGCCAGGAGACGGACATAGGATAGTTTTTATCCCGGAATTCCCACGGGATAGGGATTTAAGCGGGAAAAACATCCCACGCGAACGAAGAAGAAATGGAGAGTAGGGTAGGGGTAGGGTAGGGGTAGGGTAGGGGTAGGGTAGGGGTAGGGTAGGGGTAGGGTAGGGGTAGGGTAGGCGTAGGGTAGGGGTAGGGTAGGGTTAGGGTAGGGGTAGGGGTAGGGTTGGGGTATGGTAGGGTAGGGGTAGGGTAGGGGTAGGGTGGGGTAGGGTAGGGGTAGGCTAGGGTTAGGGTAGGGGTAGGATAGGGGTAGGGTATCGGTTGGGTAGGGGTAGGATACCACGCGAACGAAGTCGTGGCGGGTCAGCTAGTTAATAATAAAAATGAAACAACAAGAAAATCTGTCAAATCGGATGGATTATCGTAGGGAAAAATAAAAAGACACATTCACGAAAGTGGAGTTGTTAATACACTAGTCGATAACACAATTACAATAAGCCAGGGAAGCACTGCACATGTGTGCAGAATGAAGGAATCATCGCCAAGCAGTCATGTCTTCAACTTAGTCCCGAATCTTATAATACGCTTTTTTGATAAGGACACGTTTGACGTGGGTTTTAAATTGTCCCTCGCTAAGTTCTGTTCTGACTTTGGCAACTTGTTATAAAAACCACTAACATTATCATTAGAACTTAAAACGGGACATGTACCATGTGTATTTATTGTGATCATGGCGCTTGCAACGGTGCGGAATTATCGGAAAAAAATAAATAAACTGCCTATAACGTTCCACTGCTAAAACACAGGCTTCCTATGAGAAGGAATGGGCCGTAATCCAACGCGGGCCCAATAAGAACACCTTATGCGTTAGATATAATTTAAATTATGGTTGAATTTTCATCACGGTGTGATTACTAGTTTTATTTATTTATTTCCAGGTCCATTGGGCTCTGTGAAGACTACGCTTATTGAAGATGAGGGCGAATCGCGATACAAGATCACTGATATTATCGGTAAGTCACACGTTTTTCACGTTTGAGAAAAGGCTAAGCAGAGCATGATGTTGATGTATAACCAATAAAAAATAACCGAGGATTATTTTACGTAAATTCTCCCCTCCCCTCCCCTACAGGTAAAGAGGACGGCTTGGGCGTGGAGTGCCTACGTGACGCAGGTCTGATCGCTGGAGAGACGGCTCAGGCTTACGAGGACATTGTCACTATCTCCATCGTTACCTGCCGAGCCATCGGTATCGGGTCATACGTAGTCAGGTATGTAATTAAATAATGCAATGCCGTTCAAGTATTACGTAAGCACATTTTTTGCAATTTTTAACCCACATCTCCCCCTCGTCAGCAAAAGTAAGCAAAGCTCTTACCCCTCCCCTCCATACTTACGTAAACATTGGTACAATTGATTGATTTATGAGCAGCAGTTATAAATCTAGAAATAAGGAATAGGTTTGGAAAGAGGTCTGTAACGCACATAATATTCATTTAAATAAACTTTACTGACACGGAATTCAACAATTCATTATTTGTAGGAATCCCCGAAAATGCATTTCATTTTGAAGCATAGACAATGTGTGTTGCTATATGTGTAAAAAATTAAATAATTACTGCTGACGTAATCACCATCTAGATCCCCCCACCCCCATGTCATCAAAAATAAGCAAAGCAAAGACTCCGTTCAAGTATTACGTAAGCACTATAGGGGGGCCTATAGTGCTTACGTAATACTTGAACGGTCCCTGATGTTTATTTTGAAAATCCATACTTCCATACTTATACTTTATTTTAATATTATAAATGCGAAAGTAACTCTGTCTGTCTGTCTGTATGTGTGTTACCTTTTCACGCCTAAACCGCTGAACCGAAGTTTAGGACCCTGGGAAGGACAGGATAGTTTTTATCCCGGAATTCCCATGGGATCGGGATTTACGCGTCAAAAACCTCCCACGCGAACGAAGTCGTGGGCAAAAGCTAGTAGGTTATAAATAACACTTTTACATCTCATTTTTTTTTTGTAATTGTAAACTAAATAAGCCCTGTGTTTCCTAAATGACTACTCTGAAAAGAAACACAGAACTCTGGCGCCCTTTAGAGGACAGGATCATACACCAGGCAGGCCCGCCCACACAATGCAAAAATTTGTCAGTTATGGCGTAGCTCAACTTAGAACTTGAAGGAGCTCGAACGATGTGACGAATTATACCAAAGTATAGACATTTGGGTCGGCCGTAAAAACACACACAAACTGCCAGATAGTGCGGTAATCGAGTTACAGAAACATGTTATATGCGTCTAATATCACTTGAGTAGTAAGTACGGCTTGGAAAGAAAACTTATTTGCTAAAATTAATATCGATTTATGTTTGTTTAACTGAGTGTCTCATCAAATTTAAATATAATTATTTATAGTCAAAATAAGTAATTTTTTAAGGAGATGATGATCAACCGGTTTACTATAAATATTTTATTTTTTTATAAAGAGTTCTAGCAATGTGGGTAGAATTCACATTACTAGCAATCTGGTTAACCCCTCCAACTAAGCTAAATATCATTAGAACTTAGAACGGGATATTTACCGTGTATCTTTTGTTTCAAGTTTCCTACATTAACTAACTAATATAAGCTAAAGATTACGCAAAATATGCGCAAGGTCGTGGAGTTGCGGATACCTGTCCGACATACATATGTACATACATACAAGCTAAAGATGCTTGTCTCTGGAGTGGGATCACGGTAATAATGTCATGGGTCGGGTCACAAGTCTTACACCTTAGCCATTAAGCTATTGATCGCGTCAAAAATAATTATCTTTCTTCAAAATATCATTTATCTTTCTTCTACAGGTTAGGACACAGAGTAATCCAAGTGGAATCCTCATACATCATCCTCACAGGCTACGCGGCTCTCAATAAAGTGCTGGGTCGCGCCGTATACGCCAGTAACAACCAGTTAGGTGGGCAACAAGTGATGCACCACAATGGAGTCTCTCACGCCGTCGCTCCGACAGACTTGGAGGCTGTTAGAACAGCGTTGAGGTGGCTGTCTTTTGTACCTAAGGTAAGTTGAGGAGCAAAGAAGCCAATTATGACCTTTGAGCCTTTAAAGCATGTAAATAGGCATCTTCTTGGCTCGCTTGTCCCATCGTAGAACTCATCTATCGCTTACCAACAGGCGACATTGAGGTCAGGAGAGGGCCCCATACCGAATTTAAAAAATAATCATTAAGGTTCACGAACACTTGTTACAGATATAATAAGAACGTACAAGTATTAGTGTCTTAATGTAATTGCACAACCAATTACAGACAAACACTAGGTTAAATATATTCTGTTTGTAATTTTATTTCTGTACACTGACTGTATCTCGTTGGAACTTTGAAATGAAATGAAATATTAATTTGTAAATCCTTATTCGGTTTAAAGAAACTTTATTCCCAATAAAGACATAAGTCACTTACTTGAGAACAATGCTAAAAGTAAAGATTACAATATGTTCGTTATCAGTATTACAATACAGTAGTTACCCATCCAATGCATTCATTTCTCCAGAAGTGATTGATCCGCAATGATGTGCTGGCTAAGTTGAGTTTTGAATGCATTGTAAGAGTGTACATTTCTTATACAGGACGGTAATTTGTTATAAAGCTGTGCTCCTTCAAAAGTTAGCATTTTTTTGCCATAGTTAGTTCTTGTTTTTGGTAAAACTAGCAAGCTTGCTCGCCGTGTACTGCGTTGACTAACTTGTTTATATAGAGTGAGTGTTGTGTTTGAGTGAATGCTTTTGTTAAGAATATTTCTGATGAAAATGCATGTGTTGTAAATATAAAGTTGTTTTATGTTCATTATTTTTGTGTCTTGATAAATTTTGCTGGTAGATGTTAGATATGGGTAGTTGAATATTATTTTTATGATTTTATTTTGGGTAGTTTGAAGTTCTGATAATTTTGTTTTAGCAGCACTGCCCCAAATTTCGATTAAATTATTACTAATATTATAAATGCGAAAGTAACTCTGTCTGTCGGTGTATAACGCAATTTAAATGAAATTTGGTACGGACATAGTCTAGAGCATGAGAAAGGACATAGGCTGCTTTTTAATGCGAAAAAAGGGCTGTAAGGGGCTGAAATAGGGGATGAAAATTTGTATGGAAATTACATCATTTTTAAAGTTAAAAGTTTCAAACTTATTTTTTGTACTTTTGATTCAAAAAAATGTACTTAAATAAGCTATTAGCAGTAAAATATTGTAAATAGCTTATTTATGTATGAGTTTTATTTTCAAAATAATTAGTCAAAAAAATTAAAAATGCTGCCGAATGTCACTATTCTGCGCGGGCGAAGTCGCGGGCACATCTAGTTGGTGTAGCTAGATAGTTTTTGCGTGTTTAGTTTAGCTAGATGAGGCCAGTGTTTCCTAACTGACTACTCTGAGAAGAAACACCGAAACAAACTCAGAGGTCAACATCTCTTTTAAAGTCCATGCAATTTGTGTTGGTCCAACCATATGAAAAACATGTAGGTTCATGTCTGTGGTGCTGTTTCACATCCAGTTTATTTTAAAACTTGGGTAATTAATTTAATGGTTAATCCGATCTAAACCTCTCAAGGACCGCCATTCTTTACGTCAGCCATCCGTCAAGCACCGCGGGCGGGCTCTTATCGTAAGCGTAATCTGACCCCGGTCACAAGCGATTTTAAGACTTATCTTTACTACAAATACAGTTTTAAATCGGTCGGGGTTTGGTGGCACAAATTTGTGCCAGCGGGGCTCAACTAATACTTGTTTACTGGCACGTTTTTGTGCCGCTGGGGCTCTAGAGGTTAACCATACTAATGTCCACCTCTTTCGCCTCCAGGACAAAATGAGCATGGTCCCCATAATGCGAGTGTCGGACCCCATCGACCGTCCCGTGGAGTGGACTCCCCCACGCGCCGCACATGATCCCAGGCTTATGTTAGCGGGAGACGCCGCGAGGGCTGGGTTCTTCGACGTGGGGACCTGGGACGAGATCATGAAGCCCTGGGCTCAGACCGTTATCACTGGTAAGTCACACTCATCACCGTATCTAGATTAAGAATGCTAAAAAAGAAATAAAATTCTTCTATTTCGGACAGAATCCATTTGGTTACTACACAAACGATGACCTGATTCCTCCATCTCCCTTTCACTACCGGTCTACCAGACGTACGGCTGGGTATCACCCACACTTGGTTGATATACCGTCTGATCATATTTCTTGAATACCAATCATAACAAAGGTGTCACAGCACTACGAGGGTCAATAACTTTCCACGTCACTTGCCAATAACACGACAATTCGCACACCCAGTTCAACAAAGACGTAAGTGAGCAATTTCAAAAAACTTTGTACCCCCGGATTTTGCCTTGTCCCTCGACTTTAATCATTTATTTTGTTGAGATGAATGACTTCTAGGAGATTATATTGATATAAGTGAAATAAACATATATTAAAATATACAAATAAACTGTAGTTTTGTCGTTACTTTAATAAATATAAAACTTACGAAGATTTTAAAATACCAAATAACATCGAAATTACCTGTCCCCTTCCCAACTAGCGTCAGACAACCTTTAATTTAAAAAAAAATCCGTGTATTGAGAGTGGTTTATAAATATATTTGAATTCTCAAAAGTTGAATTTATCAGTTAAAAGTATAAATAATATATTTTCTTACATATTTTCTATAAAACATAAGTTTAAATTAAAATCGTAAATCTTGGCCAACCGGAACATTCAGTTTAGTGACCGCTCGTTTTCAAAAAAATTCTTCCTAATCGTGGAAAGTATTTGGCACAATAGCATCACAACATATTGTACTTCATCGAGAGACGCTATTTTGCTTTCATTGTGAAAAGAATTAGCTAGCAGTGCGGACTTATTGTTGAAGTGTTCCGTGTTTCAATTTCTTGACTCGGGTATGTGACCAAGTTTTACTATTATAAATCACTTTTCTATAAACATTGTTATTGTTGACACATTGCAAAAGTTGTATAGTATTTGATCCCGAAAAGTTAATACTGCTAAGTACGATAAGTAATTTTTAAACAATTTAAAACTACCAGAAGGTTGTATTATGTGACCTCCGTTTTGTGACTTATTCTACGGTCACATTTAACGGAACGGCAAGTCACAACAGGTCGGAATGCATAAAACTTAGTTTACATTGCTATCCTTGCTGACCGAGTTCATGTGATATTAAAGTTTTAAATTAAATAAGTTCTTTTTTTAATTTATATTTCAAATTTATAGATCATTGAAGTTTGCTGACGACATTTAAATGTTAGGTAAGCTTTTCTTAACTTTGGTGGATATAGCAATGCCGCTTACTGGCGCGGAGAAAACTAGAAGATACAAAGAAAGATTAAAAAATTAATACCCGGATGCTGCCCAATGCAAAAATAAATTTAGATCGACTGAAATCAAAATGTTCAATTAGGAAAATTTGATAGTTTGAGATAGCTCGATCTGCTGGCGTCTATACAATTTATTATAACAAACCTAATCCAACCGTGTATGACCTCAAACACACTTATTTTATTGTATGTAAGTACACCAGTACCTACATTATAATAATTGGGTTTGAGGTTTCTTTTGTGATTTCACTCATTATAGTAAGGTAAAAATATAAGAATACCTAAAATTATTGTTTTATTTCTTACCTACTCGATTCTTAAAAATTTTCAGTTATTATTGACTTTTACTTAACAGAAATATATATATATCTTTATCTAGTTCCAATATGAAAAGTAGAGTTGATAATGTTTAAATCATCATTTGAAATCAAAATTTGTTAATTTGTTTAATATTCTACTAACTATGTAGGTCCACTGTCCCTTCGAATTGTTGGAGTTAAATCTATGAAATTTGGTGAATTTTCACCTTTTATTTCCATGCAATCACAAATATGTATAGCGTCATTATCTATTGCTTTTAGAAAATGTACGCATATTGAGTAAAGTATTATGTTTTTGGAGTAAAATTAAAAAAATGCCAAGTAAAAAGCGACATAGTCACAAAACAGAATAAAAAACAATATTTTTGTGTTAATCCTTAAAGCTGTGGCTATTTTCTTTGATTTACCAATTAAGTGCATGTATTAGTTGTTTAAATAAATATGAAAATGGCTTATTTATTTCATACTTTCCGTAAAATTTGCTTTTAAATCTAGTCACACAATGGAACCAGTTCCGTCACCAAGTCAGTTTTGTTTCGATATTACAGGATAAATGCCTCGAATTCAGCGTTCCTTTTTGTTTTCCTGCATATTAAACTATATTACCTTTTACATTTTGGTCAAATAAAAAAGAATATTAAAAATATAATCGAATTTTAGAGCAGGATGAGCAATTTCAAAATAAAGTGTACCCTCATTAACTCTTTACTAATTAAATAAGTTCTTTTTTAAATTTATATTTATAAATTTAAAAAAGAACTTATTTAATTTAAAACTTTAAAATCACATTAATTCGGTCAGCAAGGATAGCAATGTAAACTAAGTTTTATGCATTCCGCCCTGTTGTGACTTGCCGTTCCGTTAAATGTGACCGTAGAATAAGTCACAAAACGGAGGTCACATAATACAACCTTCTGGTAGTTTTAAATTGTTTAAAAATTACTCATCGTATTTAGCAGTATTAACTTTTCGGGATCAAATACTATACAACTTTTGCAATGTGTCAATAATAACAATGTTTATAGAAAAGTGATTTATAATAGTAAAACTTGGTCACATACCCGAGTCAAGAAATTGAAACACGGAACACTTCAACAATAAGTCCGCACTGCTAGCTAATTCTTTTTACAATGAAAGCAAAATAGCGTCTCTCGATGAAGTACAATATGTTGTGCTGCTATTGTGCCAAATACTTTCCACGATTAGGAAGAATTTTTTTGAAATCGAGCGGTCACAAGACTGAATGTTCCGGTTGGCCAAAATTTACGATTTTAATTTAAACTTATTTTTTACAGAAAATATGTAAGAAAATATATTATTTATACTTTTAACTGATAAATTCAACTTTTGAGAATTCAATTATATTTATAAACCACTCTCAATACACGGATTTTTTTTTTAATTAAAGGTTGTCTGACGCTAGTTGGGAAGGGGACTGGTAATTTCGATGTTCTTCAGTATTTTAAAATCTTCGTAAGTTTTATATTTATTAAAGTAACGACAAAACTACAGTTTATTTGTATATTTTAACATATGTTTATTTCACTTATATCAATATAATCTCCTAGAAGTCATTCATCTCAACAAAATAAATTATTAAAGTCGAGGGACAAGGCAAAATCCGGGGGTACAAATTTTTTTGAAATTGCTCGGGTACACTTTATTTTGAAATTGCTCAAGTGCTGATACGTGAATATTTTTTTATTGTAGTTTTAAATAGTTTAAGTAAAGATACATGCGCTCAATTTTTTCCATTACATTTCGACTCAAAATGAAGGCTTTATACAAAAAAAAAAATCTTGGCGTCAATTAAGTTCAATATTTTTTCAATTAATGAAGTCGATAAACCAACATAAGCACGTAAAATTTCATTAAAATACAAGTTTTTGTTTCATTAAATAAAGCACAAATGTATAATTGTATCTCGCATTATGCTTTTTAATGCCTAATAATAAAACGATTTTCTTGAAATAATACCGATTACATCCCATCAGATTATAAAATAATGAAACAAAAAAAGCCGTATTTCCGTGTTTACGGGTGCTCTCGCACACAGTTTCGAAATAATCATTCTTACGCCTTCTTTTCATTGACGATTTGATCTGGTTGGCGGAAGTAATCACGAACTCATCACATAAGCAAGTCGAAAGGTCTGGGTACTTACCCTTACAATGCATGCGTGGGTGGGGATTGTTTATTTAGTTTTCATAACTCACGCGCCGCTCAGGGATAACAGCACGTAACTATTTGTATTTCCACGTTAAAAAGACGGTTGAAGAAGAGTTTATAAATATTAAGTCGTAATTATACCCATGGTATGGATGGTATTCACTCAAAATTAGCGGGAGATAATTGTAATAGCTTAACAGATTTTTATAATGATAACTTAAACCATCAATCTTTACAATTACCTAATCCTCCAAACAGTTTACCATCAAACCCTGTGTATACGCCGCGATGAAACCATTTCTATGGCAAATCTAAATGAGACCTACATACCAATAGAACCAGTTGCAATTAACAATGACCTAGCAGAGATTAACAATATTTGTGATGATGATGAACATAGAGTTTATTTAAATTTAACTGTGGCGAATCAAATTGACAACGTAGAAAATAATATTAACCCACAAATATCTAGTACCACAGAAATTAAGCAACCTAGTACTAGTATTGCTTCTGAAATATCCTATTGTAATAATCATAATGCTAATATTACTGCTGGGTCTTCTCGTGTTTTGCTGTCGTCGGAAAGTAATGTTTAATCTAGAAAGAGGGCAAGAAACATAAATGAATGGGCTAAATGTGAAAATAAAAATTAAATAACAATGGTCTTGAATATCATAGTGTTAACACTCACAATGTAGAGAATTAGGTAACTCTTGCGTATGTAAGATGAAATGCTTTGACAAATTTACTCAAGCAGATCGTTCTGAGCTATTTCAATATTGTTGGAATATAGCAGATCATGAAAAACAATAACTTTACATCCTGAACAATACAGAAGTTGAACAGTCTAAAGTTATCAAAGTTCAAAGAAAGCGTGGTAGGTCTCGTACACTAATTTTACAATCTACCATTAAATAAAGATGGTAAACTTACAAAACTTAGAGCATGCAAAATGTTTTTAAATACTTTAGGTATCAAAGAAAAAGATGTTTACTCTGCTATGAATAAATATACAAATAACTTGCAAATAACGGATTTACGGGGCAAACATGCTAACCGTTCCCACAAAACAAGTGATGAAACTGAGCAAAGTGTAATACAGCACATAAAATCATTCCCATGTATCGAATCACACTATTTAAGAAAGCAAAATAGCCGTAAATATCTCGCCTCTGATTTAAACTAGGCTAAAATGCATCGATTATAATGTAGTCCGGATGTCGGAAAACGCAGTAAAAGTAGCAAGTTTATACCAATATAGTAATATTTTCAATTCCCAATTTAATCTTTCATTTTTTAAACCAAAGAAAGATATGTAGTCTTTATGAAAATGCTGATGTTGACCGTAATATTGAACTAAAGGACAATTACGAAAGCCATTTGAAAAATAAATCCCTGATACGCAAAATTAAGAATGACGAAACATCTTCATCAAATCCTGAAACTAAGACTGTCGCAGTGTTTGACTTGGAACAGGTACTAAACTTGCCAAAATCCAATGTGGGTATTTTTCATTAGATTCATTAGATATTAGATAGCCAAAAGAGGGGCTAACGAAATCTCAAGTTAAACAACGTGTAACAGAAACCCCATATCTATCCAAAAGGGCTGAAGACAACATCTGGTATGGAGTCTCTATGCACAGTTTCAGCATAAAATAACTGACTCAAAGAATTGATACCAAATTATTGGTTTCATATATTTCTTGAATACCAATGATAACAAACGTGTCACAGCACTACGAGGGTCAATAACTTTCCTCGTCACTTGCCAATAACACAATAATTCTTTTCATTCTTCTTAATTTGAAAAATCCGGTCTCTAATATCAGTGTATTGGAAATTGTAATAAGTTCTACACACGTAGACTTAGGATTACAAAACCCTTGCCATATCGTTTGTTATCATCCAAAGAAGCCATGCACTTGGTATGTACATACCCTTTAAATTACACGTTGTAGAGACAGCTTGAGATTTCGTTAGCCCCTCTTTTCTTCAAAAAAGAAGCTCTCAATGGTGTCAAATCAGTGTCTTTATATTCTGATAATTGTTCGGGTGAGAATAGAAATCGCTTTATATTTGCGATGTACATGCATGCTTCTCGTACACTAAATTTGGATATAGTTCATAGATTTTTACAAACAGGTCTTACCCAAAATGAAGGGGACTCTATGCATGCCTGCATAGAGAAGAATTTAAAAATAAAGTCTATTATACACCTGACCAGTTATACACACCAATTATACGAAATTATTATGAACGCTAAGGTCCATAAGAAATTTGTTATGATTGAGATGTCCCAGAATTAGTTTTTGATTTTAAATCACTAGCGATTTTGAACAAAAATTGGCTGAAAGATACAAGAGGCGAAAAAATATATTTTTCGAAATTAAAAGAAGTTGAAATTACTTCTGAAACTCCTGATAAATTATTTTACAAATATGATTTTGAGCAACTTTATTACTTTGTGTTAGATACTATAAATTAAAGTTCATCTAGAACGCGTAAATCCAAACCAATTCGATCGGATCCTGAGCTCAAAACTGACCAATGACTATGACCAATTATTACCAGTGTCAAGTGCACTGTACAAAGATTTAAAGTCTTTGGGACTCAAATAATATTCCGTTACATTATCAAGGTTTTTATAGGAATCTAGTGGCTGAAAACGATACCCGTAACTTTTTGCCAAGCGATTATTCAGATGGAGACTAAATTATTATTATAACTGTGTTAGTAATTATAGTTTTAAAACTTTGATTTTTATAGTAGCATGTTGATTGAATATCGATGATTGTATGTGTGTTTTCAAGCACAAAGTTAGAGAATACCAATTTGGCTTTTTACTTTATTGTACGAGTACTTAAACTTCGGTACTAATTATTATCAGTTATTAATTTTTTTTTTTTTAACCCTGGTTCAAAGGTTTAATCTAATAACTATTATTACCAATAATGTAGGTACTCAAGTTTTAACAACGAGTTAATTATTATTAGAGGGATTACTAACCATTTTTACAAAACTTAAAAATTCTTGAAAACAATTCAGTAGAATAAATACTTCATACTTGATTGACTAAAATAAAAAAGTCGTAAAAAATAATCTCATACTAAAAAAAACATTTTAATAACTTTAGTCAGTACCTACCTATAAGAAGTACGTAAATATCAATCATTATGATTAATATAAATGAAGATTAATATTTTTGTTTCAATACTATTATTCTTTTGTATGTTTAGTAATTGGTATAGTAAATAATTTTAAGATTTTTATTGATACCAGCTTTTGAGGTCTTGCTAAGAATTTGTATTTAGTTACCGTTCTGAGTTAAACTTATCAGAAAGGCTATAATTCACTGTTACTTTTATTACCTTTTATCGGGCTCTGTTATGACTATTATTATAATAAAGTGCAATTTTCTAAAAACCTTTTTATTACACCACTGAAATATATATTTTACCTAGAAACTTAATATTACTTACAGTTATGGTTTAATTGAACATACTGTAAAAAAAGCCCGTATTTAGACTTAATACTATATTTGAGTTTTATGTTTTAACAAACAAAACTGTAAAAGCGTCATACAATTCGATATGTAAAATAAAATTAAGCAAAAAAGGCCTTAAACAGTACTTAGCCTCTGTGTTTTATCATAGTATAGAACTTCGTAACAGACGTAAGCTTGAGTAGTTAAAATAAAAAAAATATTTAGAAAGCGATGATTGGAATAAAAATCATTACATTTGAGGATTGGTCTTAATTAAATAAGGAAAACGTCTGTAAAACATTAAAAATTAAATATTAATTACCAAGATAATTTAAGGTGTTTCGAATATAAACAAAAAAAAGGTTGATTTTTTTACTATTTTTTGATGTATAACAAAGGATCATAGAGTCAAAAACAAAATAGATATACCTGGTTAAACAGTTTTTTTGCTGCCCTGTAAAGTTAGTGAATTCCTCTTACGCCTTTATTGGCCTGGGTGTGCGAATTCTCTTCGTTTTTCTTAATTTGAAAAATTCGGTCTCTGGTATCAATGTATTGATATTTCTAATAAGTTACACACATGTAGACATGGGATTACAAAACACTTGCTATATTGTTTGTTATCATCTAAAGAAGCCGTGCACTTGGTATGTATATACCCTTAAAGTCACATGTTGGGTAGCAACGTCAGTAATGTTGTGTCGATGGTTCTTGATTATTGGCTATTCCTGATCAGGTCGCGCCCGTCTTGGAGGTATACCAGTGGGCGTGGTTGCGGTGGAAACCAGAACAGTGGAGCTGACGCTACCCGCCGACCCTGCTAACTTAGACTCCGAGGCTAAGAAATTGCAACAGGCTGGACAGGTCAGTATTTGGCGTAGCGTACATCACGGCACATAAAATACCTAAAAACTACTCTTATTAAAAAGTTGTAAATCAACAACTTCTTGTGTAATTTTTTCACGTTCAAAACGTGCTGATTTTTGAGCCTAGTTTAGTTCATTTATCATAACTATAACGTTTCCAATGCTGGAACAGGTCTTTCTATGAGAGGGAAAGTTCAGTCACATAATTGCTTCATAATATGAGGCAATATTATGAATAGAATATGTTATATTCTTTCACCTTTTTGAGGGACTGTCCTCACCACCAGGTGATGATGAAGAACACAAAGTTATGTGCCTACCTGAGCGCTAACCTAAGATCTACGCTTCGTAAGTCATGCCTCTAACGACCGGGTCACCACTGCTCATTATAATTCCTTTAATTTGTTGTTTAAATAGGTATGGTTCCCCGACTCTTCTTACAAGACTGCCCAGGCCATCAATGACTTCTCCCGCGAAGGTCTACCCATCATTATCTTCGCCAACTGGAGAGGTTTCAGCGGTGGGCAGAAAGGTAAGATGGTATCATATCTTTAATGAGAGTAAACTGTTAAAATGAATTGTTATTTATCGATATTTGCGAACGGTTTAGGTCGGATGGCTCTCGGTTCGAAGGGATGCCTGTGCTCAAAGTCCAAAAGTAAAAAAAATCCAAAAGGATGGTAAAAAAGAAAAGTCAATTCTTTTTTATTCATTTCTTTACTAGCCCTTTGCCCGCGACTTCGTCCGCATGGATTTCGAAATAATTTGTACCCTATAGCACTCACAAATAATGCACCTTACTACCAACGAAACAATTTTGAGAATTGGATCATTACTTCCGTAGATTACCCCCTACATACAAACTTACAAACAAATTTTATCTCTTTCCATATAATATTAGTATACATAAGAGCTCAGTAAATCTTCATATGCACTACATACATTATCACCAATAATTGACACAGATGGCCTTCTTACTGCTTATTATGGTATAGTCGAATCCCATTTACGATACGAGGTTATATTTTGGGGCAACTCTTCTGAAAGAGAAGCGGCGTTTAAATCACAAAAAAGGTGCATTCGCTCAATGTTCAAGTTAAAAACTACTGATAGTTGCAAGCCTTACTTTAAACAGTATAAAATATTAACGCTTCCTAGTATTTACATTTTAGAAATAGCAGTATTTGTTAAGGCGAACTCTAATTATTTTATGCGCCTAAATGACCTATTTCCACGAAATAGACGCGATAATAGTAGATTACGTGTTCTTAGAGCAAATACAGCCCTAATGCGCAAAAGTGTCTGCTGCATGGCACCAGAAATATATAATAAATTGCCTAAAGACTGGAAGAATTTGAATTTGTATTTGTTTAAAAAAACATTACGCAACTTTTTAGCAGACAAAACGTATTATACTGTAAATGAATTTCTGGCGGAAAATTTTTTTGTTAATATATAGTTTTTATTTTAAGTATTAATTTAGATTAAGTAGTAATGTAGTTTAATATTGTAATCCTGCTTTAAAGCTATGTATATTTTTCTTTTATTTTTTGTATTTTTGCATGCCTGATGGTAAAATATGGTTGAGCTTTATTTTCTTTTTGTTTATGTCACCACAATATTATGTTGTAAAACCCATATTTGCAAATAAAACACATCTTTATCTTTATAAGGCACAATAAAACATTGAAATAAATAGTTCTCTGTTGAATAAGTTACTTACATGTATGCCCAACTCTCATAAAAATTTAAAACTTCACACTTCCCTGGACCCGCTGGGTGGCTATTAATTTGGCCAGAGGTTGAGCATATGTGTAATTTACAACCTGGAATCTATATAATATATAAAAATGAATTGCTGTTCGTTAGTCTCGCTAAAACTCGAGAACGGGTGGACCGATTTCATTAATTCTTTTTGTATCGTGTTCCCTATCATACAGGGAAGGTTTAAAAGGTGTGAAAATATAAAAAGAGTAGGGGTAGGGTAGGTTGGTGTAGGGTAGGGGTAGGGTAGGGTATGGGTAGGGTAGGGTAGGGGTAGGGTAGGGTATTGGTAGGGTAGGGTAGGGGTAGAGTAAGGTATGGGTAGGGTATTGGTAGGATAGGGGTAGTGCTATCGGTTGGGTAGGGGTAGGATACCACGCGAACGAAGTCGTGGCGGGTCAGCTAGTAATAATATAATATTAATTTCAGACCAAAGATCCATATTTAATTGTTATACCTATGTTAGTAGAAAAATATTAAATAAATAACAAAAAAAAATATTATCACACTAGTTAGGCACATGAATTCCTGCTCTCACATGTACCCAGTACCCTAGAAAAGGACCATAAATTTTGTCCGACAAATAGGTATCAACACTATACACAAAATATCTAGGCTACTTTCTGTCGCGGGAAATGTGAGGATTTCTACCAAAATGGTGTACTCTCAGTAAATAATAAACGTTTAAAATACGGGATTTCGACGGAAGTTTAGCATCTGTGTATTTCAATGGAGGAGCCCGTGGTTGGTCTGGATGAGTGACCATCTTTAATTATAAAAATTTGTATTTTTTATCGTTTTTCATTGACCTAGTTGCCTGATATAAAGGATATGTTATTATTATTATAATATTTACATATCGAGATACCTCCGTGACAGTCATTATGTGTAGTCAGAGGCCAGAAAAACTGGCACCAGTGTTGCCAATGGGTATCTTCAGAGCTGGATTAACCCTATCAGAGGCCCTAAGGCAATGGCATTCTAGGGGCCCCTTTTCTTACTTTGACTGACCAAATCGTGTGTGAACTGAGGAAACTCACATGGCTGTGGTTTTTAACATATTTGTTTACTTATTCCCAGATTTGTTATAAAACTGTTTTAAATTCTACTACTAAATCTAACGATTTGTATTTTGTAAGATAACAGTGAGGAGTTCACACGCATACTCGTATCAAATTCTCGTTCGAAGAAACATGTTTTCTTGGTGCGTGCACTGGGCCTGGGCCCCTAGTTGATGCGGGGCCCCTAGGCAGTTGCCTACTCCACCTAATGGTTAATCCGGCCCTGGGTATCTTGTTACTCTGCTATTGGGTTTTGGAGTTCAGATAGACAGTCTCATCATGTAAACCCTAGTACTCAGCTTCACCCAAATAGACTGGCAACCGGATCCAAACATTTTTTTTTTAATAAAGAGAACTAGCATTGTGACTAAAATTCACATTACTAGCAATCTTGTTAACCCCTCCAACTAAAATAAATATGCTTGTGTCTGGAGTGAGTTCACGGCAATAGTGTAGAGCGCGACCTCTCGGTCTAAATTCCGACGACACCTTAGCCATTAGGCTATTGACGCTTAAACAACAAAAACAAACAACTTCAACATGGTTATAAAAAGGTAGCGAGATGAATTCCGGCCCTTACCTAACTTACCCTTACACCAAAGCCCATTTCATCCGCAGACATGTACGAACAAATCTTGAAATTCGGTGCCGAGATCGTCCGCGCCCTCCGCGGGGCTACGGCGCCCGTCATCGTGTACATCCCTCCCGGAGGGGAGCTGAGGGGGGGCGCCTGGGCCGTGGTGGACCCCTCCGTCAACAACCTGAGGATGGAGATGTATGCAGACCCTGAGGCCAGGTGAGAAAGTAAATAAGTAGTAAATCGGGAAGTGTACGATGGAATTACACAGTCTAATTCCACCAAGCCCGTTCCATTATCGGACTACGAGACAAACGGCGAAGCGCCATCGTTACATGGTGGACATCCCACCCATACGCACAAAACGTTTTGGGAATACCTTCATTGTGCGTACGGCTAAGGAGTGGAATTCCCTGCCGGAGTCTGTGTTTCCCGATAACTATAACCTAGGAGTCTTTAAGTCAAGAGTGAATAGGTTACTTTTAGGTAAGCTTGCTCCATCTTCGACCACATCATCACTTACAATCAGGTGAGACGGTGGTCAAACGCGAACCTGTTTTTAATAAATAATGGACTACTCGCGTATTTATTTTCTCCTGTTGTGTCGAATCCATCCAAAGGTTGGCTGTAAAAGATCACTTTTAGGCAGTTGTTCCACCGCCGAGAATAGACGAGTAGCGAGTAGAGCTAGCATCTGAAAACGAGTTGGCGAGCAGCGAGCCTGTAGTTTGATAGTTTTGGCGCTGGGCTATAAGCGAGTGGGCGATTGCGACGGGCGATTACTCGCTAGTTGGTCTCTCTGGGTGTGAGTTCTGACCGCCAAGCGAGCACCGCTAAGCGAGTATTATCTTTGACAGCTCTTGTCGCTCAGCGACAGAACTAGTGAAGCGAGTCGTCGCCGGCAGTGTGAACAGTCAGAGAGCAACTATTAATATAAGCATCTCTTTCGTTTACACGGAATGTATATTTCATTGTGCGTTTCTTGAGCAAGTAAATCGCCGATAGTTAGTCGTTTTCTCGTCGGCAGTCTGACAACACGTGTACATAGTTTTAAACATAGTTTAAAAAAAACGTGGTGAGTCGGATTCGCCCATGAAGGTTTCCGTAGCAGCTACGCAAAATAACTTTGTTTTTAATAGTATTCGTGTGAATGGCTAAGTTATATTTGCGGTTTTATCAAATGTGCTACATCTCAAAAACTGCTGACTGTATCTCGTTCAAACTATTTTCGTTGAAAGTGTATTGAGATCTACAGCATTTATTTTTTAGAACCTAGGGGGAATCTTAGCTTAAACCTCTGCAACGACCTATTTACTCCACATACAAATTTGCTTACAAATTTATATATTAAAGTATCACACATTTCAAAATATCTTATAGCTGAAAAACTCGCAATTTTTATAAAAATCACATATCTTGAAGGACCTTAAGGGATCTAGGTCGGCTTAACCTGTAACTTATAAAAATTATGTAAATTCATTTCAATGAAATAAGTAATTGTGCGTACGGCTAAGGAGTGGAATTCCCTGCCAGAGTCTGTGCTAGCTCATAGCTATAACCTGGGGATCTTTAAGTCAAGAGTGAATAGGTTACTTCTAGGTAAGCGTGCTTCATCTTTGACCACATCGTCGCTAATCATCAGGTGAGATTGTGGTCAAACGCGAGCCTATTATCAATAAAAACACGTATGTCATGTATGTAACTGTGCATTTCATGATATAGTTGAGCTACGCGATATTTGACAAATGCTTGCACTGTTTGAACGGGCCTGCTCAAATCTGTTTGATTCTGTCCTCTAAAGAGCGTCACAGACATTAACCTAGATGGCTCTCATATGATTTGATCACTGCAGATTGTCTGGACTTTAAAAGAGACGTTGACCTCTGAGTTTGTTTCAGTGTTTCTTCTCAGAGTAGTCAGTTAGGAAACACTGGCCTCATCTATTTTACATTTACGAAAAAAAAAAAGACGTGTAAAAGTGTTATTTATAACCTATTTGCAAAATAAACATAATTATTTCATTATAAAACTTTTAACAGTTTTAAAACAGATATGTAACCCTACCTATTTATTTCAGGGGTGGTGTGCTAGAAGCGGAGGCTATAGTTGAAGTTAAGTTCAAACAGCGAGATATCTTGAAGACCATGCACCGATTGGACCCTGAACTGCAGAGAACCGGTGCTAGGATAACAGGTACATGAGAGTCTTCATAAAAACTTGTCATAATTAACCTCTCAAGGACCGCCATTATTTACGTCAACTATTAGTTGAGCCTCGCTGGCACACAAAATTTGTGCCAGCGGGGCTCAACTAATACTTGTTTACTGGCACGTTTTTGTGCCGCTGGGACTCTAGAGGTTAAAGCATTCATAAAATACAATAAACTGAAATCGACACACAAATTCATAGTTACATAAGTTGAATTGTAAAGACAAAAAAATATTAAGAAACTCCCGACAAACTTGAAGTACCTGAACAGATCTTGATAAATTGTAGCTAAGAACCATCTCGATCTTGTCAGCTTGCTAACAATAAAACCGTATCATAATCGGTCCGTTCGTTTAGAAGTTACGATACCACATACACACAGACACGTCATTCATATAAAACCCCTTTTTTGTGTCGGGTGTTAAAAATGAAGAAGTATTTATTTATTTATGTACACACATGACACTTATAAAAGAAAAAACATATAAATACATACAAAAGAGTACGTTACGTAGTTCGCGCAAGATAGACATATTGATGCGAAAAGCAGTCCAAGGAATTTGCACCATTACCGCTACCAATTTTGATGAAATTTGGCATGAATATATTTGAAGACATGAAGTCAAACATAACTAAATGTCGTGCCGCAGACCCATGTTGCTACAACATCTATCTATATATATAAATATCAATCTCTGGTCGTTAGTCTCGCTAAAACTCGAGAGATGTACTTAGGAGAGTGTGCGCAGGAGCTCCACGACCTAATACCTTCATCCCCGTTTCACTACCGATCTACCAGACGTACTGCAGGATACCGTCCACACTTGGTCGATATACCGTCTTGTCGTACCAAGCGCTTCTCTTCAACATTCATTGTGCGCACAGCCAAGGTGTGGAACTCTCATCTTACACTTACCATCGGGTGTGATCGAGGTCAAGAGCGGGCTCTATCGTAATAAAAAAAGTCTTACGCTTTTCGATCGGTCACGTGACCCTGACGCGAGTTTAACAGTTTTTACTCATACAAAAAGTGCTCAGCGCCGCTAAAGAAGTTTTCACTTCAAAAAAACTGCGGAACCGATAAGTGTAAAAGGTGATGAAATATGGAAAGAAATAATTTAGTTTTCAAAGTTTTTTTTTTTTTTTGCAATGAATAAACTAGCGTGTTAGGATAAGGTCGTTAACAGTTAAAATTAAATAAAATTGTCATTGTTGCAGAGTTGAAGGAGCAAATCAAGGAAATCTCAAAGGGCTTGGACCGCAGAGGATCTGTGGATGAGAGTCTTATCAGAACCGACGCTGGCCGAGCAGGTAACTATTAGAAGTTTACATTTCTATTCAAGGTGTAACAGATTAAGCGCAATACCTCAGACACCCCAATTAGAATATTTAATTACTAGCTTCCGCCCGCGACTTCGTCCGCGTGGAAAAAATATCCCCCGATTTTGAAACATTCTTCATTAGTGCTCCGCTCCTATTGGTCTTAGCGTGATGATATATAACCTATAGCCTTCCTCGATAAATGGGCCATCTAACACTGAAAGAATTTTACAAATCAGAACCGTAGTTCCTGAGATTAGCGCGTTCAAGCAAATAAACAAACAAACTCTTCAGCTTTATAATATTAGTATAGATAAGTCTAAAACAACATCCGTAACTAAATAAATTCAAGCCAAACCTAGACATTTTTTATAAAATATTTTCCTTACTAAACACAAAACGTATGTGCGTCATACAATATCCTTACGCAGACGCATACACTCATGCACTGTTAGCGGCCGACACGCATTCGAGCGCATTTCCTTGAATTCAGGACTGTTGAATTGAATTTGTCATGATACTGTGTTTCCATTTTAAGCTAAATGAAAGATTTTTCCGTCAAAATTTGACACATTCAGAAGCCGATTTTGAACCAACTACTTTCAGGAATTGTGTTAATTCTGTTACATCCGCCGCCGGAGTCTGTGTTTCCCGATAGCTAAAACCTAGGGGTATTTAAGTCAAGAGTGAGTAGGTTACTTATAGGCAAGCGTGCTCCATCTTCGACCACATCATCACTTACCATCAGGTGAGATGGTGGTCAAACGCGAACCTATTATCAATAAAAAAAGACTGCAAGCTGATTCCGATATAGTTGGGTGTTGTGGATTGATAATAGTCATTATTTTTTCAGCTGAAAACCGTGTCCGTGAACTGGAAACAGAACTATTAGCCGCAGAAAAGACGGCCAAGGTACGCGAAAAGGAACTCAGCCCTATTTACCACCAGGTAAAATCGTAATCATTTATTAGTACTTTCAAAATTTTATTTTAACGTACCCAACAAAACATTGCGCTTTAATCCTCCCATATGTGTACCTCATTCATCATCTAACTATAGGCAAAATAGGTATATTGTGGGCGCAAGCAAAAATTTTAATGAGATATGCAAGCAGTATGATCTGGGCTCCCCCGTTGACGCAGAGTCTCCAGCCTCAGTTCTTGGAGGACGTGGTGAGCGCCCTGTTCCCATCGCGAGGGGAGCACGCTCCCCCGCCCATGGCTCCGTCTCCGACGGAACCTGAAGCTGGCGCAAACGCGGACCACAGCGACGACGACGTCTACGACGCTCCAGAGGTGACCGAGGTAGACTTGAGAGTGGCGGTACAACGGCTCAAGGCCAAAAATACCGCCCCAGGACCCGACGGCTTGCCAGGGAAAGCGTGGGTCCTGGCCTCGGAGACTCTCGGGCCTCGACTAGGGGGGCTCTTTAGCGCATGCCTGGAGAGGGGCCAGTTTCCGCTTCGCTGGAAGACGGGAAAGCTGGTCCTGATCCAGAAAGCCGGGCGCCCTGCGGACTCTCCGTCCGCATTCCGGCCCATCGTGCTGCTCGACGAGGCGGGCAAGCTCTTGGAAAGAGTAATTGCAGACCGCCTCTTCGGGCACCTGAATCGGGTGGGCCCGGATCTTGCGGAGTGCCAGTTTGGCTTCCGCAGGGGGCGCTCGACGGTGGATGCCATCATGCGCGTGAGAGCCCTCACGACGGGGGACGCGGTATCCCGGGGCAGGGTCGTCTTGGCGGTGTCTTTGGACATCACCAACGCCTTTAACACCCTGCCCTGGAGTTGCATCAGGGAGGCACTACGGTATCACCGGGTGCCGACCTACCTCCGTCGCATAGTCGAGGACTACCTGACGGACAGAGCCGTCATCTACCCCGGTCACCGGGGAGAATGGAACCGGCGAGAGATGTCGTGCGGTGTCCCACAGGGATCGGTCTTGGGGCCGCCCCTGTGGAACATCGGATACGACTGGGTGCTGCGCGGCGACCTCCCTGACGGCGTCAGCGTAGTATGTTACGCTGACGACACGCTCGTCCTGGCGCAGGGAGAGTCGCACCAGGCGGCGGCCGACCTGGCGACGCAAGCGGTTGCGACAGTCGTTCATAGGATCCGGCAGTTGGGACTCGACGTGGCGCTGCACAAGACCGAGGCCATGTGCTTTCATGGCGCTCGGAACGCGCCACGGTCCGAGTCCCACATAACGGTGGAGGGGGTTCGCATCGGCGTCGGGAGGACGATGAAGTACCTGGGACTCGTCCTCGACAGCCGGTGGAACTTCAGGGAGCACTTCCTGAGTTTGGCCCCAAAGCTGAACCGGGCAGCAGCCGCCTTCAGGCGACTCCTGCCTAATCTCAGCGGGCCAAATGCCTCCTGCCGAAGGCTGTACGCCGGCGTCGTGCGGTCCATGGCCCTCTACGGGTCCCCAGTGTGGGCCCTGTGCATCCGGACGCGACCACTAAAGTTGGTCGCATGCCAGAGGGTCATGGCTATCCGAATGATCCGGGGATACCGCACGATCGCCGGCGAATCGGCCAACCTCCTTGCCGGATTGCTGCCCTGGGATCTGGAGGCGACTGCCCTCCAGCGCGTCTATGAATGGCGCGTGGAGGCGCAGCGCCGGGGCGTATCCCCGCTGCCTCGAGAAGTCGAGGCGCGGCGGGAAGAGCTCCGGCGCGATCTCAGGGCAGTATGGAGGGAACGACTGTCGCAACCGACGGCCGGGCACGCCGCAATTGCGGCGGTAAGACCCCTCTTTGAGGAGTGGCTAGATCGGCGTCACGGCGTCCTGACCTACCGCATGACGCAGGTCCTCACCGGACACGGAAGTTTCGGGAGGTACCTGTGTCTGATGGGTAAGGAAGAGACGCCTGGGTGTCACCACTGCGAGGGTCGCCCTGAGGACACAGTCGAGCACACAGTGCAGGACTGCCCAGCTTGGGCAGAGCACCGACGTATCCTCACGGCGACAATAGGCGGAGACCTCTCGCGCCCGGCCTTGGTCGAGGCCATGCTGCGGGGCGAGAGGGAGTGGGAAGCGGTCGCCTCCTTCTGCGAAGCAGTCATGCTTTCGAAGGAGGAGGCGGGCCGCGTGAGGGAGAGGATGGCGACCTCCCTGCAGCCCAGCCGCAGTGGTAGACGCCCACGGCGTCGGACGTCGGCCGACGATCTCCGGCCACCGTAGGCGCGGGCATGCGGACAGCGAGTAAAGGGCAACTCGCTGTCCGACCATGGACCATGCCCGGGTCGACGGTGCGTCGTGTTTCACGCGCGCCTCAAAGAGCGTCAGCAACATGACGAGGCCCCCTCTGCAGAGGGCCGAATCCTGCCGGGGTCGTGGGACTCATCCCGTTACCGTGGCCCCGGTATGTAAAGGATTATTGAAGGAACACCGTGGATTTTAGTCAGTAAAAGTCTGACAGTCCCTCCCACCCTGCCCGGAGTGGGAGGACTTATTTGATAATTTTACCACGTTAAAAAAAAAAAAAAAAAAGCAGTATGATCTGGATCCTTTCACAACTAGTGTGAACTCAGCCAGAAGGTGCTTAAGCCTCAACTTTTTCAATGATTAGTGGTTATGTTATGCTGTTGACTCATTGCAAGCAAATCTTTATACAGTGTGTTAGGTTAAACGAGGGACTTATGGAGGGAGGGTATTCAGTATTCGATTCTCATCCCAAATATGTGAAAAATCTATAACCTAAATTTTTGACGTAATTGTCCAATATAATACATTTATCATGTACACTGAGGCGCAAGAGGTGAATGAACTTGTAAACAGTACCTAAAGTAATCACGTGGCTAAACACGGCCCGATCCTGCCAAAAAAAGAAAGCTCGTGTGTAAACTCCGCCCCCGCGGGAGTCCCCCCCGAGGACTTTTGGTATGGTTCTGTCTGTTATTTATCAGTGTTTTTTTTTGTTCATATTTTTATTAGTATCATGTAAGCATACACTATTGTAGGTTTGAATATGTCCCTCGTTTAAACTAACATACTGTATATTATGTATTTCTTACTGTGTAAATTGTAACTTTAATTTATAATTTGCTTTATTATTGCTTGTTTGTATGCTTAACTTTATTTTTGGTATAAGTCTAAACGTGAGGACTTGTTATTGGCTCTCTGGCGACTATGTATTCCTCTTTTTATGTTTTTATTAGCTGTAAGTCCTTCATAAAGTAAATAAATAAAATGTACAATAATGTGATCACTGGACCTTAAACTAGGTAAAAACCTGTACTATAAATAACAGCTAGGCCGCGTTCGGGGCTCAAACCCGCGACCGCTAGATCACAAATTCGACATCTTATCCATTAGGCTATTGACGCTTAAATAACAGTTAAAATACCTCACCAAACGCGCGTATACTAAGTTTTAGCTTTTGCTTGACCTAGCCTATAAAATAAACGGATATCTTTGTTTTTAATAACTTTGTATTAATACAGAAAACCATGTGGTGAAAATTTGGTTTAATTAATACTTACAATAATAATTTATTGTACCAAAATACATGATACAGTTTTTCCACTAGTTTTGGACATACAAACAAAAATACAACATGGTACCAACCATAAGTGGAAATGATCACCTGTGTCCTGTGCTAGTTAAGAAAGAAACTGTGTTACAGTTTAGATGGGAAAGGCGTGAAAAAAATTGATATTATGAAAATATTTATAAATATTTATTGTGCGCACAGCCAAGCTGTGGAATTCTCTGCCGGCTTCTGTGTTCCCTGCCACATGACCTTTCAGCCTTTAAAGCACGAGTAAATAAGCATCTTCTGGGCTCGCTCGTCCCATCGTAGACCTCATCTATCGCTTACCATCAGGCGAGATCGAGGTCAAGAGTGGGCCTATCAGTAATAAAAAAAAAAAAAAATAGCAGACTGCTAATATTTTCATTATAACAAATTTTTTTTAAAGAGCAATTTGTCGCTCTTTTTGTTCGGGCACGCCGCAATTGCGGCGGTAAGACCCCTCTTTGAGGAGTGGCTAGATCGGGGTCACGGCGTCCTGACCTACCGCATGACGCAGGTCCTCACCGGACACGGAAGTTTCGGGAGGTACCTGTGTCTGATGGGAAAGGAGGAAACGCCTGGGTGTCACCACTGCGAGGGTCGCCCTGAGGACACCGTAGAGCACACGGTGCAAGACTGCCCCGCCTGGGCAGAGCACCGACGTGTCCTCACGGCGGCGATAGGCGGAGACCTCTCGCGCCCGGCCTTGGTCGAGGCCATGCTGCGGGGCGAGAGGGAGTGAGAAGCGGTCGCCTCCTTCTGCGAAGCAGTCATGCTTTCGAAGGAGGAGGCGGGCCGCGTGAGGGAGAGGATGGCGTCCTCCCTCCAGCCCAGCCGCAGTGGTAGACGCCCACGGCGTCGGACGTCGGCCGACGATCTCCGGCCACCGTAGGCGCGGGCATGCGGACAGCGAGTAAAGGGCAACTCGCTGTCCGACCATGGACCATGCCCGGGTCGACGGCGCGTCGTGTTCCACACGCGCCTCAAAGAGCGTCAGCAACGTGACGAGGCCCCCTCTGCAGAGGGCCGAAGCCTGCCGGGGTCGTGGGACTCATCCCGTTACCGTGGCCCCGGTATGTAAAGGGTTATTGAAGGAACACCGTGGATTTTAGTCAGTAAAAGTCTGACAGTCCCTCCCACCCTGCCCGGAGTGGGAGGACTTATTTGATAATTTTACCACGTTAAAAAAAAAAAAGAGCAATTTGTTAGAGTTCACATTGCTAGCAATCTTGTTAACCCTTCAAACGAAGCTTAATATGCTTGTATCTGGATTAGATTCACGGTAATAGCGTAAGAGGTGGGGTTCGAACCCACGACCCCTCGATCCCAAGTCTTGGCCTTTAGGCAATTTATGCTTCATTCAAACTTAACACCGTGGGCATTGTATATCGATGCTAATATCAGGCGCGTGCGCTCCTTGAAAGCATAAATGCAGTGCATTACTTGCCATTCACAGGTATTTTAATAAAACGTTCGCACGTTTTAGATGACTTTAATTAATACTAAATAAATGAATAAACAAAATATAATAACTTAAAAACGCCTAATAGTTTATTAATAGCACCTATTTGCAAGCACACAAACATTGTTTGCCAGGCGCTGCAAATTAACGTACCTATTATTCTCAAGTCCTGCCGCCCTCTACGGCAGGATTTTTGTTCGCATGTGTGCAGTACTTTTGCTATTTGTGCGCAATTCGCCTACGCACACACCCATGAATGTCTAAAGCCAAAGTCCTGCGGCATGATACCACAGACTACATAGAGATTCTACGTATGCATGAGACAAACGTTCAGAAATGTTGTTCGTTGCCGTTCCGATTAAAAATAATAGACAGAATAGGCTATTTGAATGGTTTCTAAAAACCGTCTCATATTATTTATTGGCGTATAAGGACCCTACAAATAATATTTATTTTCATATTTTATAAATATTTTGTTTAAAAAATAAAGCATTACAAAATATAGTGATTATATAAGCTGTCAAAACGCTTGTTGGACGAACAATATGACGGAGTGATGTCACACGTTTCACGTTTGTATATAAATATTGGGGAGCAAGTCAAATTGAGAGTTTTATGTAGTTTAATAAAGTTTCTGGCTGTAATTTACTGGAAAAAATGAGTTATAAATGGTGTGCAGTACCATGGTGCACAAATACAACGATAAAGATGCCGGAGAAGCTATTTATAACCGTTCCAAAAAATGTTAAAGTTCGTAATAAGTATTTACAACTTGCACGCAGAAATACTAAAGAAATAAAGGATAGTTCGGTAATTTTCGTCTGTCAGGCTCATTTTGATGTAAGTAAACATGTTATTATTACTAACTTAAAACATTTTTACAATATAGTTATTCTTCTGTTTTAAGGTTAGATAACTGAGATGTTTTTTTTGTATTATACCTGAATAGCCACAAATATTTCAATATTCAATTATATTTATTACCACTAAATACATCAACATTTATGGCTTTAAAATAACATTTAAAAATATTTCAGATTGAAAAAGATATGGCTATCAATATAATATGGGATTAAGCAACTTTAAGCAAGAGCATAATCATGGTGCCTACAAAATTTTATTGCCAGGAAGACCGCAGAAAAAGGATGAGTGATGCTAGTACTTCTAGACATGTATTTGTTTAAAAACAAAGAACCCAACTCATTCAAGAGTGCCAAGACACACTGATGCAGGAAGTGTTAAGTGAACCCAGCCCGTCTAGCACCCAACCGACTACAACACCTGTGCAAGAAGTAGTTTTAATGACAACAGGTATGTAGACATAACTAAGGATAAAAATAGGTAACTGAAAAGTGAACTGTGCGTTTGTTTGTATTTATAATTTTATTTATTTTCAGAATCACAGTCAACACAAAATAAAAGCACATGAACAGATCCTATTGTCACCAGTGAAAAGGGTACCAATTTCATTTAAAAGAAAAAGTTAATTATAGATCAAAGGCGATACGGACAAGAAAAATTTTGACTAAAGAGATTACTGTTTCATTTTCTAAGAATACTTGATAATGTGATTGTTATAGCCTGTGCACTTATTAATTTACAGGACTTGCTTATAAAAATAGAAATTGGACAAAATCTGTTGAGCAGCTTTGTTATAATGATTTCAAACAAATAGTCATACATACATGATATCAATATTTTATAAATAAGTGTTATTATTTTTTGGTAATTTATATTGCATGCCAATAATAAAAGAAAGAAATCAGCCGTCTTGTTTTATTACTGTTTTCTAACTTTTAACGTTTAACTATTAAGGAACTTGGATTAATAAATACAATAATAATAGGAATCACTGATTTATTCTCATAAAAAACACAATTTTAGACATTATTTAATGATGCACTGCGCTTTAATATTGGATATATATATATTTTGCTTCCAAAAGGAAGATACACTTGTTAGTAATGTTGTTAAATGTATATTCATTGTCATTTTGTAGTAGTATGATATCAACTTTTTTGTTTTTTTTTTAAAGTCAGGGGGTACAATACAAAAGTACCCTTTCTTCATATTAGTGACATATATTTTTAGTTGCACTTGAGCTTATACTTTTCAGCAACTACACCACTGAGACGGCATAACCTAAACAACACTGGCAGCAGGGTTGCCAACCGCAAAAGAAAATCCCTCGTACACATGCAGCTAAAAATCTCGTATTTTGAATTTCAAACCTCGTACATTTAGGTATTATGCATGCAAAACGTGCTAAAACCAAAATTAAGGCATATTGAATTTCTGGATTTAGGACTTTTTACTCGAAATAAACTATTGCAAGTTTCCTATTAAATAAAACATCACTTTGTGTTGTATTTCCAAAAAATCTTTATTATTAATCAATCAATAAAAATAAAAATAAAAAAACTAAATGTATTACTACTACTATTACTAAATTATTATGAAAATTTGCAAGGTAACTTAGTTTACATCTCTCCAAATATTAGTCAGGAACACCCTCACTGTCATCGTTTTTTCTGCCGTATATTTTATCTGTTGTCATGCGGCTATACACTCCTTTTGTGGGTTCAAAATTGACACAGTTTCCTTTTGCACTCTCTGCAGCAAGAAGTGTGCCGTTCACTGTTTCCACAGTTAGCCGGTTTCTTATCTCTGTCTTTATTAAAATGACTTTACTATTATAAAATGGTGATGCAAAATGTTCGTATTAGGCTACCTACCACTGACTGAAATTCGGCTATATTAGGCTACTTAAGCTGTGAAAAACGGGCGACATTGACCCCCGCGTTGTTGGCAACACTGGTTTTGTGTTCGCGGGGCCTGCGAGCCATATTGCTTTTTCATGTGATGAGCATTGTTTACTATTTTGTTTACGCCAGTATATTTATAGTTTTCTTAAAAGATTTTTCATTTTAACATTTGAAAGTGTGTACATTTAACAGTTTATTACTGAGTTTCTATAATAATTGTATTGTAGTGATTTGCTTTTACTAGGTAGTGCGTTTGTTGATTTTTTTAAAAATGTTATTTGATTGTGAGGTCTGTGTTGAAAATGTGTGTTTATTAAAAATTAAAAATAACAAGTTCTCACAATTATCATTCAATGAAAAGATTCATATTGTCTCTAAAGGTAGGTGTGTACCCGAGTTACAACAATTAAACCAGCAAAAAGGGAAAGTAACTCGAAAGTTTCATGTTAAAAGTTATGAAACGTATGACTGGCTGTGTGGTTGTATACACACGATTAAATTATATTGTTTTCCTTGCATATTGTTTAGTAATTCTAGTACAGTGTGGACTGATTCGGGATATTCAGATTTAAATAATTTTTATACCGCGGCAAAGAAGCATGACCATACAGAAAAACATATGGAGGCCTGCTTAAAATTAAATACTTTTGGTAAATCTCGTATTGAAATGAGTATCAACAGTCAGTTACGATTAGATATTGAGAGGCATAATGCTAAAGTCGATCGCAATAGAAACATTTTTCAAAGGCTCATCGATGTTGTTTGCTTTCTGGGAAAACAAGAATTAGCTTTTCGCGGTCACGATGAGTCAGTATCGTCGTTGAATAGGGGTAATTATTTAGAAATAGTAGATTTATTAGCCAAGTATGATGGAGTTTTAGAAACCCATTTACAGAGTGCAAGTACCTCATTCACGGGCATGTCGAACCGTACGCAGAATGATTTGATCTCGAGCGTTGCATCTGTGATGATCGATCGCGTTAAAGCCGAAATTAAACAGTCCGATTTCGTCGCCGTCATGGTAGATGAGACCCCTGATGTTAGCGGCCGTGAACAATTAGTATTAGTTTTGAGATATTTTCGTGATTCTGAAGTAGTAGATCGATTTATCAAATATATTGATGTCAGCGCGGATCGGACCGCTGTAACCTTGAGTTCTATAATTTTGGAAATTTTAGAAGAGTTCGATTGTGTATCCAAATTAGTTGCACAAACTTACGATGGGGCAGCAGTTTTATCCTCACAAATTAATGGCGTGCAGGCCTTGGTGAGACAAAAATGTCCACAAGCTATGTACGTTTGGTGTTCAGCACATATATTAAATTTAGTTTTATCGAAATCGTTCGAACGAGTTGCTGAAACAAAACGCTTTTTTAGTATTATAAAATCAATCGCGGCTTTTTTTCACACCAGTACAAAGCGAATGGCCCATTACAACAACTTTGCCGATATGAAAAAGCTGCCTCGTGTCGCGGAAACAAGGTGGACATATCACTCGCGCACGGTTAATGTAATTAATAATGAGTCCACCCACCTCCTAGAATTGTTTGAAAATATGAACGAATATACACAAGACTGGGATGGTGAAACACTGACACAAGTCAGTTCATTTTTATTTATTATGAAAGAATTTGAATTTAATTTTCTTTTAAAATCTTTCGCAGATATTTTTGCAGAAACGGATATTCTGTATGATATTTTGCAAAAAAAAACTAGTGACATCGCGTATTGTGTAACAAAGATAAAAGAGTTAGAGTCATTTTTAGAACGTTTCAGAGAGAAGTTCGAGATCTTTTATGATGCCGCCGTTCACATTACCGGACCACCTAAAAGAAAGCGCAATGTCGATGATGTAAAAATACATTATCGGCGAATTTTTGTTGAAATAATTGATAATGTAGTCAGTGAATTAAGAAATCGCTATAAAAACATTAAAGATTTAAAGTTTATTGAGCTACTTTCTTGTGAGAATTTTAAAAAATATAGTGAACGTTTCCCTGAAAATGAAATCAGAGAGTTCACTAATAATTATCAGGCAAATTTTAATTTCGATAAATTGAAAAATGAATTGCGCTGTATTTATAGATCACCTCAATTTGCAAATAGTTGTGTATTTAGTATTATTCAAAATTTGTATAAGGACAATTTAAATAAAGTTTTTTCTGAAGTGTTACGATTAGCGAAATTCATTGTGACTATCCCAGCAAGCAGCGCATCGGCAGAGCGTTCATTTTCGTGTTTAAAACGTATCCACACATATTTGAGAAACACACAAAATCAACAGAGACTCACAGAGCTTTCCATGATTTCTATAGAAAAGGCATTAATGATAGAATTAAAACGCAATCCAACTTTCTATGACGATATCCTAAAATCATATTTAAAAAAGGATAGGCGCATAGATTTAATTTATAAATGAATGAGTAGTATGTTTTTTTTTTTACTAACCTGTTGTTTTATTATTAAGTTTATTTATATATTTGCGAATCACATGAAAATCGGCCTTTTTAAAGGCCACATCGGATATCTTCCAAGTGACGTGTTCTGTAACTATCACTCACTTGGATAAGATATTTGAGGTGGCCGAAATCTTGCGTTTACATCGGGATATAGTAACCGGAACCTTGAATATGTGAAAATTGAAGCTGACTAGGTGAGTAGTAATATCTTAGCTTATTATTTTACGTATTAGAATTTCTTCCGCCGTGACGATCGATCGCCGTTTTGTCTGCGTTGCCGTAGAAGATGTACATGAATAGTAGTACATCTAAGACTTGTTCTGTTGGCATGGTTTCCGACTTAGAGATACGTCGCGTGGCTGCGGCTATGCTTAAAATCTATAAAAGAAAAAGTTTTTGTGACCGAGTACTCCGCCGCATACCCAGTGCCATAAACCTGTGCACGCCGCTGGCTAATATAATAATTCGTTTATTCCAGATCGCTGTTCAGTTCGCGGAATTACACGACACAGCAGAGAGGATGTTGGAAAAAGGATGCATATTTGTAAGTGTGTTTGATTTCATTGTTATTCACTTGGTGTCACGTAAATAATGTGCTTTTTCAGACTAGATGTGAGACTTGATTTTATGAGACTAGCTTCTGCCCGTGACTTCTTTCGCGTGGGTCAATTTCTTTGCGTAAATCCCGATCCCGCGGGAATTCCAGGATACAAAGTAGCCTATGTGTTATTACAGGATGTCAACTATTTACATACCAAATCTCATTCAGATCCGTTCAGTAGTTTTTGCGTGAAAGAGTAATAAACATCCATATATCTGTACATCCACTCTCACAAATTTCGCATTTATAATATTAGTAAGAAGAGGCGAAAGTATGTCCGTCTGTCTGTTACGTTTTTACGGCTTGAACACAGCACCGATTTTGATGAAATTTGAAATGTAAATAGTTGAACACTCTGGGTCAAACAGGCTACTTTTTTTTTCAAAAATTGACCTCTAAAGGGTTGAAATAGGGACTGAAAGTTTCCATGACAAATTCAAACCACTAACCACTTAACCGACTTTAATGAATATTTGGTTCTTTCCTCAAATTAACGCTGATAAAACCGTAGGCCACAGCTAGTAATAATTATGTAAACCTTGTTCCTTCCCCACAGGACATAATCCCGTGGCGCGACTCCCGTCGCCTACTGTACTGGCGTCTGAAGCGTCTCTTGCGCCAGAACGAGCAAGAGAGGAGAGTGCAAGAGGCTGTGAAGCCTGCAGACAAGATGGAACAGGGCCCTGCCGCCGCCACATTACGTCGGTGGTTCACTGAGGACCGAGGGGAGACACAGGTATGAGGAACAGGAACAAAAATATTAAGGTCTATAGTAGTTATATATAAATAAAAATTGTTTACTGGCACATGTAAGTACAGGGTGGCAGGGACATCGACGCACAAACGCTTACCAAGCATTCAATGATGATTCTGACCCCCTTGCATTGAAATTTTTCTTAATTTAATAAAATTAAGAAAAAGCCGGTGCAAAAAAAGCGTGACCCTGACACTTTTAAATAAGAAATCCTAAAAAATATATTCTGTAGATCTTAATAAAAAACTTACAACGAAAATTGGTTTGAACCAGATACAGCCAGCAGTTTATGAGATATAGCATATTTTCAAAAATCGCAAGTATAAATTTGTCTTTTATACAAACACTATGAAAAAGAAAGTTATTTTTCACTAATCTATACTAATATTATAAAGCGGAAAAGTTTGTTAGTTTGTTTGTTTGTTTGTTTGTTTGCTTGAACGCGCTAATCTTCGAAAGTACTGGGTGGATTTGGATGAAATTTGGTATGGAAGTAGCTTGAAGCTTGAGGAAGGTTATAGGCTACTTTTTACCCGACTGCAAAAAAGGAGAGTTATGTTTTTACCGTGATAGAATCCACGGGAGCGAAGCCCCGCGAGAGTACTAGTATTAATAATAAATCAGAGTAGGCAGTTAGGGAACACTGACCTCATTTAGTTTACATTTACGAAAAAAAATTACGTGTCAAATTATTATTTCATTATCTATCTGTGATGTTAAATCTTTTTTTTAAGGCTGACGCGTCACAGGTCGTAGGAAACACAGAAGCTCATCACATGCCCATTGCAGTCAAAATGGGCGTACCTAAAAAATCCCATAACTAAACACACCATTTCGAACCCACAGTCCCACCAGTGGGAAAACGACAACGAGGCCGTCTGCAAATGGTTCGAGGCACAAGCTGCTGACGACAACTCAGTGTTGGAAAGGAATCTGCGTTCCATCCACCAAGACGCACTCTTGCAAGCCGTCAATAACCTCGTCGTGGTGAGTACACATTTGACTATTACAATGGACCTTGATGCCCATTATAGATCTTCATGATGGGTAGAGGAAGTCCATACAGATTGATACAGCAATCGAAAATGGTACGGAACACTTCGTGCACGAGTCCGACTCGCATTTGGCTGGTTTTATCTATTCATATCTATTCATTTTCCTAACACAAACAATATATTTCTATCTTCAGGAGCTGACGCCGTCACAACGGGCAGAGTTCATCAGAAAACTGTCTGCCCTAGAAATGGAGCATTAATATATATTTAATGTAGTTAATAACTAACTAGGATGAACAAATTACGTAGGGTACATATATTTATTGTTGGGGCTTCATAGATGCGAGGTGGGTCTGTTCTAATTAGTTGGTGATGCTTCGGAAAATCCTTAACTAGATGAATACTGGTGGGAAAATCATTAAATGACTTCTCCCGGTTTGGGTGGAGCGAGAAGGAGTGTCAGACTTGTACTGACTAAAAACCCACCCTGTTCCTTCAGCTGCCCTTAAGTTCCGGGGACGCGGTATCTCGTTACAACATTCCCACGACCCAACTAGATAAATACTGGGAATTCTACGGTAGCTATGTCAGTCGTAATACTCAGCCGATAACAGGCTAGTTTTTAACCTAAGATTTAAAACAAGTACTATTTAGGTTTCTTATATCGGCTTGGCACATACAAAATGTGCGCTTTATTTCAAATTTACGATTTACAGACACTTGAGTTGTTTAGGGTCGCACGTTCAGGTTCCAGAATCGATCTAGTGATCTATTTCATTCTAGATTCCATATATGAATAGATTCTATTCCATTCTAGATTCCATAGATGAATCTCTTCTATTGTTTTCTTGATTCCATAGATGAATCTATTCTATTGTATTCTAGATTCCATAGATGCAGAATAAAGTGCAAGAAACTCCATTGACACTCTTTTAAATCAGTATCTTTACAACATAATGGTTATATTTGAAGTAATTTAAGCATGAAAGAGGTTGATTTGAAAACAAGCGATTACAACGCACTCTTTGAAATCATCAATAAAATATATTTTATTGTTCTCCAAATTAGATATATCGCTAACAGCGATATCTACCAGGACCAACATAAACTGAAATAACAAAAAAAAAAAACTTAAAATAAGGAAGTTGTGAGACTACTCCTCACTCGAGCCAGAAGAAAATAATATTCAATGATCGCACATAACTGCTATCCTAGCTACGAAAACAAGCCTGATATCACTTGCATACAGCATACGAAGTTATCTCTAATTTATCCAATATAACCGCATTTAATTTTTTTTATAAAACAATTTGGATTGTAGCGAACGGATTTTCCAAAGTATCACTTAACTGCAAAATTGTGAAAAATGTTGACCTAGATTATGGTTCGTTTTTGTTTTGCAGTAACGATATAACAGACGTGTGTGTTTAAGTTCAGAATTTAATTCAAATTAAGTTTCACAGCTTGGCGGAAAAAAAATATTATTTATTTTACAAAATGCAATAAATAACACTTTTACGCGACATTTTTGTCGTAAATTCAAACTAGATGAGGCCGGTGTTTCCTAACTGACTACCCTTAGAAAAAATACCGAAACAAACTCAGATGTACGTCTCTTTTAAAGTCCATACAACCCGTAGTGATTAAATCAAATGAAAACCTTGTAGATGTATATTTGTGGTGTTCTTTTGAAGAAAGAAACACACAGATTTGATTGGACTTATCCAATTAGCGAATATTATTTCTCAAAAACTATGAACGAAAACATTGGGTGGAACCGGTTTGTTCTAGAACTAAACATCCGAAGACATGCTTCATCCATCAACCCACACTGTACCCGCGTGGTAGATTAAGGCCCATTCCCTCTCGCAGTGAGAACGTTTTGATACATAGTTGCCACTTCCAATTGGACGTAGTTATGCAAAAAGAATCCATTCCACACTTTTTTCCGAAATTGAGTTAGATTGATATCTTTAATATATCACCCTGAAGATGCGTTTGGTATAAATAACTCAATTTCGGAAAAGATAGATAGATATAATCTTTATTGTACACCAGAATAGAATTAAATAAGGACTTCAAACAACTACATCTATACTTCAACTACAAAGGGTGTTCTTATGGGCGGTAAATGTTTGGATTGGATCCTTTTTGCATAACTACGTCCAATTGATGTCACATTTTAACCGAGCTAGCCTCAAGATTATCTTCATTTCACTTGTAACGACCAGACTTGTTTCCAATTCTTAATTTTGTCGTGCAATAAACACAGCTCAATTTTGCTTTACGAGGCACGTAGGAATCTCGTTATATTGTCGTCGTTGCGACCTCCTTTAGCGTCGCAGGTCGTTGGCCTATCAGGTAGGAAACTAATTCCTATCTGACTATATGCGAAGAGTTTAGTCACCGTACCCTAGTTTTATTTACCCTAATTTATGCCAATAGGGTTCCATCGTAAATTTTCTGCGGATCATTATTGAACTGTGAACACACCAACTATTTTACCTTGTATTCTTCCGCTTGGCTGTGAAACTATCTAACATGACAAATTTTGTATAGAATTTTAATATTTATTTATTTAGATACACCTAGATACCTCTTGGTACGTAAATAATGGACGTTTAGGTCCTTGTTAAATAGATTTTTGACCGTTACACTAAAAAACAACTGGCTAAAATTCCCAGTTTCTGGAACGAAAATGATCCAAAAACAAATTGTCATGTGTGCATTCATTTCTAATAACCGACTTACGGTTAATTTATGAAACGTAGTAGGTTTGGGTACAATCAAATCTTTAAGAAAAAATATTTAATATTTTTTGCTTGGTTATAGGATGCTTAAAGCGCAAAATTTGTGAATACGTATGTAGTAAATTAATATAAGTAGATATTTTAGAATTGACTTACCCTTACTTATTACGTTTAATGTACTAGCAATCAAGCATATTTTATAGTGCAATAAAAAGACAATTTTAGTGGGGTTGATATCTCACGGTTTGCCACACAATACTTGACACTAAATCTATGTACCCTATAGGGTACACGGGTTAAATGTGACTTTAGGGCTCTGGTGCTATGGACTTATATAGTCCGTTATTAATGGAGTTGCCACAACAGACAACCAAAAAACAACACGGGTTTTTTTTATATAGTTTTGATATACTACCTATTTTTCACAGCCGGGTACACAAGCATATCCGGGCGACGAGACATTATTGACTTACTTGATTTTCAATAATCAACAATAAAGATTTGGAAATCTATTATTTATTTCCTTTTTAGAATATATTTCAGCAAAAACAGTGTTTTAATTTGTATTATAATATCTGAAAATAAAATGCTTCATATTGAACCTCATATAAGTAGGTATGAACATTTTTGTATAGGTACCGTTAGCAAGAAAGTATTGTCAAACATGGAGGCTCTCATATAATATGTGTCGTCTAGAATCAAACTCTGCTAAATCCAGAAAGCCAATTTTTTCAATAATCAAAATTTTTCCTCATTACATGTTACGTAGGCAATTTTCTGTTGCTAATTTGGAATGAAATAAGTAGAATCTTAGTTTTTTTTTATTTTAGGAAATATAAATCAATATTATGCCCTGTGATATCAACCCTACGTGTAACGGTCGAAAACCAAAAAAAATCTGTTTTAATTCTCAAATTGTATAAAATATACATAAAATTGTATAAATAGTGTCATGTATCTTGTTGCAAATGTAATGAAATGTGTAAAATATACATTTCAACAGCTAGTTTGAGGAAATGTGTAATTTTTAATTTTCCATACTTTTATGTATCCGTGTGGTTTGGAAAATATACGAATTATTATAAACGATGGGTCGGCCTGCAGTCTAGCCTGATGTAATTATATCTTACGTTCTACCCCTGCTTAACTGACCTCAGAACCCAGTAACTGGGTAATACTCCTTGGCAAGACTGGTAGTCTGACTCCCAGAGATTTTCCAAGCCTCATAGAATCATAGATAAATCAATATTGTGTTCGTTTATCATTGGAAATGTGTGAACAAAATATGTACAAAAAGTACAACTGATACATTCCCGTGTTCAATAATTCGTTTAATAATTTTACCGATATTGGAACGGTAAAATTGATGAACCGCTAATTGGTACAAAAATGAAGTTTAATGTTTTTTTTTCTGTATAATAAACATTTATTTTTCTCGTTTTCTATGCGTAGCCGTAAAGATTAAAAATTGTAGATATTCGTGAAAATAAATGATCTATATATTTTTTATTCAAAATGTATGAGTTACTATTGATTATAATCTGTCGTAAAATAATGCGTTATCGAGAGATTACAATTTCGCGGGATACATTATAACTAGATAGAAAACAAGTAACTTATTTTCTATCAAAGTTAAAACTTCATCGATTTTACCTTTACATTGTCGTATTATATTCTTAGCTAGCTTGCAGTTGGAACTCCTTTCGCTTGCTTTTAAACTTGTTGGCACAGAGTCATAATGCAACGGGTAGAGACGACAACGTCAATAGCTTTTCTGGAGGGGTTAACGAGACTAGTACTAGTAATGTAAATTCTACTCACATTATTAAAAAAATATATTATTTTGTCGTCTCTACTCGTTGCCGTAATTCTGTCTGTGAGACACTTCACTAATTTATCTAAAACATAGCTAAATGGAGTTTCAACAAACGACTCAGTTTTTTTTTTAAGTGTAGCAACACTGTAACGCTAAAAGTCACTGTTTAAATATGTGGTGATATTAATATAATCTGCGCGTCCATTAAGCACGTTATTTATTATTTAATGTTATTTATGTTTAAAATGGGACCAAATAAATACATGGTGTATATTATTATTTCTTTTTGTTTTTTAACCTTTTCTTCACCACACTTTTGGAGTTCCGGATTTTGGTGCTAACGACGCCACGACTTCATTAACACACGACACAAGGATATTTAGCTTAGTTAGAGGCTTGCTAGTAAATAAGTAACTTGAATTCTACCCAAATTGCTAGTTCTCTTAAAAAAAAAAAAACTACTAGCTGTGCGCCTCGGTTTCATCCGCGTTTTTTAGAGGATAAACCAAAATTCATTCAAATCAAGTGGTTGAGAATTCTCATACAAACTTTGGTCCCCAAAGTCAAATATTTAGGGGTCGATTTTTGAAAAATAGAAGCCTGTTTTTGTTCCAGGGTCTTCAACTATTTTCATGACAAATTTCATCCAAATCGCCGTGGTTTAGCCGTGAAAGCGTAACAAACAGATTTTCGCGTTAAAATTATTAGTATGAATGTTGTCTACGGGGCTATTGGTAAAACACTACAACCTCTTAGGAATATGTTAGTAATATCATAAACGACAACTTTTGTTCTGTGACTTTTAATAATTCATCATATTTTAGTTAAACAGATTTTCATACAAAAATAAAGCTATAAATGTTAGTCTGCGAAGCAAAATAAAGCGCTAGTTATGTAGGTAAACTGACAGTACAAAAGGCAGCGGAGGGGATCTTGAAGATTTGTTTTTGGTAAATGTCTCAGACCAAATTTATTTGGTCTGAGGGTAAATGTATTGTTTTCTGAAAAGTCATAGAACAAAAGTTGGTTTTTATGATATTATTAATACAGGCCTGCGAGGTTATAATGTTTTACCAATAACCCTGTTTATACCAAAGAAGCAACTTTGTCCCCTTTTTACGAAAATTACGCAGTCTGAGGATTATGAAAGGACAAACTCAAACTCCATAGATACTTGGGCTTGGCGTTACAGGGCTGGAATTTGGCCATAAATTGGAGCATAGTCTCTTCCAGCAAAGGTCAAATAAAAAACATTGATGTTGCCTACATTTTTGGTTAGGTTAGGTTTTTTTTTTATTGATAAAAGGCTCGCGTTTGACCACCATCTTACCTGATGGTAAGTGACGATGTGGTCGAAGATGGAGCACGCTTGCCTAGAAGTAACCTATTCACTCTAAACGTATAATGATATTGAGACTTTGTTTTCCACGTAAATCTGGATCGTCCATGTGCTGTGGTGCAGCGTGTCACGATGAGGTTTTGCAGTGCCTTGCATTACCCTCTGCGGTCAAGTAAACCAGGGTATTGAGTGTTCTCTAAAAGATATCTTACCTTTTGAATGGGAAAAGAAAAATGAACCCACTCCACACAAGCATACTTAGCTTTAGTAATGTGAATTCTACCCACATTGCTATTTCTCTATAAACAACGTGTAACGGAAACCCCATATCTATTTAACAGATGTTGTCTTCAGCCCTTCTCGATAGTTTGTTTTTTTTTTAATCTTTATTAAATTAATAATTATGAGGTTTTTATCCCAATGGATATTTTCGATAGATATGGGGTTCACCAGACCAGTAGATGAGTTTAAGAGACGAAGCGATAGTTTTCGTAAACGATAAAACTCATAATAAGCCCCAGGTGAAGCGCGGGTCCTGAAACAAAAATGGCGTGATCCTGTGTTTAGTACATTTGCCAGTTACTAGATGGCACTTTACATTTACGTCACGATTCTGAATCGCGGTGCTAAGATTCTCCGCCGTCGAATGACCCTCGCGTGGTACCGTAGTGAATTCATACTTACCTGGCATAGGGGACACCGTGATCAAGAAGGCGGTTCCCCCAGGGCGAGGCCTTTCCATTGCACTGCGGTTAGGTTGACCCCTGCGATTATCCCTAATGTGGATAACTCGGATGCGTAATTTTTGGTAGTGAGGACTGCGTACGCGCTGTCCTCCCAGAATTTACTTTAATGATTGTGATGATTCTAAATTTCATAAGCCTACTTGATTGATAGTTGATGAAAGAGTTTGTAAGAGTAGCCTCTTTTTTGTACTGAGCCGGTTAGACATGGGCGTTTTCGTATTTAGTTGCAAACGGATATGTAACCGATATTCAGTTTTCATATCGATATCGAAAACCGTTTTCAGATATCGATATCAGTAGTACGATTTGCACAAGTAACTGTGAAACGCAAACTAACGACAAACGCAAACTCACACTTTTACCGTTAATACATTGATATAGGTTCTTTCTCATTTTAGTTCCCGGTTCCGTTCAAGTTCCCGGTGGTTGATTTAAATGAAAATTTGTTATTGCAATATTGTTATTGCCCATGAAGGGTCCGTAGTAACTATGATAAATATAATATACTTAATATATTCATTTGAATAAAAAGAAAAAAAAACCTTACAAATTTCTTAAAACTAGCTTATTTACAATTTTTATAACTACGCCAAATAACTTTGTTTTTCATAGTATTTGTATGAATTACAAAGTTATATTTGCGGTTTTAGAAAATAAACTGTATCTCAAAAACTGCTGACTCGATCTCGTTCAAACCAATTTTGATTGAAAATTTACATTAATATCTAAAACATATGGGTTTTTTTTAGATTTTTCACTTCATTATTATAAAAGTTAGAGGGGGGGACACATTTTACCACTTTGGAAGCGTATATCTTTTAAACGATTAACTTTATGAAAAGTCATTTTAGAAACCTTAATGTCATTTTTAAAGATCTGTCTATAGATACCACACACGTATAAGTTTCATGAAAGAAATTATTTTCAGTTTTAGTTCCATGTATGGGGAGCCCCCTTTATTTTGAATATTTGTTAAATTTTCTCTTAAAATCGGAAAGCGGTTCACAGAATATATCTACCTACCAAGTTTTACATGTATAGTCCTAATAGTTTCGGAATAAAATGGCCGTGACATACGGACGGACGGACAAACAGACAGACAGACAGACAGACGGACAGACATGTCGAAACTATAAGGGTTCCGTTTTTTTCCATTCGGCTACGGAACCCTAAAAAGGCAAAGAATTATCGTTAAGTAGGGCACGTGTCACCAAGGTCAAGTGCAACTGGGTCGATTTCAAATTTGGGGCCAAAAGCATATATTTTCATTTATTTCTCATGGCGTAGAATTTATCGTAACTAATATTATTTTAAATCATGTAGTCTTATGAGACGCCCAAACGCCAGTTACAACGAATCTTTTATGATATTAATTAAAAAGATAGATCTAAAAGTAGTACCTATTTCTCATTAGTGTTAATGCTCCAAAGTCTTATTTTTTTCTTCATGTCTTTATAAACCGAAAACGCGTCGAGGAAAATCAAATTTTATCATGGCACTTTTTTGTATATACTTTAAAGATGAATAATTTGATATTAAAACCTATGCTGGATATAAAAAAATAGGTTTTTTTAGCTTTCTCAGACTGTTTGTTTTTAAACTATCATTTGTGTGACCGTATCCAAATGCACTGGTAAACAGAATTTGTCCCTGATATACCCTGCCCTTTACCCCGCGCGCATCCTTTGTGCTCAGTCGTGACCGAACGCGCGTAGTCGTCAGTTGTATGTGTCGTTATTTTAAGAGAAATTCCAAATATCAGGTAAGATTTTGACTTTTGTAACAAATTTATATCATTAGTGTTTTGTCACATATCGTGCTTAGTTAAATATGTATTTTGTTTTTGATTTGGCTGCCTAACAAACCATTCAGAACATATTTCGTTTCTAATGTACGGTATATTCTAGAAAGTTCCATTTACGAAATAAATTCGAATTACTACCAAAAGTCTCATTCGTGTCACTCTCATTAATGTCGATTCACGAGTCACACGAATTATATTGAAAGTCACACTAATGATATTTTTTTTACCTTTTAGATTAAGTATTTACATAATGGCGAAACCAAAAAAACAAAAAAGTGAGGAAGAATTAGAGAGACGTAGAATAGCTAGAAGACAAAAATATTAAACTATTAAAAAATATCCTGAGTTATATGCTGCTGAGCAAAAAAAAAGACAATATTTTTTAAAAGCGAAGGAAAATAAAAAAATTAAAAGTATTAACGAAAAGAGTCCACGCGAGCAAATAATGGGGCGTGCAAGTGAAAGCTAATCGCAGATGGCGCCACCACCGTAAGAACCTTTGTCACTGTCAGTGTTAGTTAGCTGTATCATCTATGGTTATCTGTGGTAATATTTTTTATTTTCATTTCATTGATTTCAATTGATTTCTGTACAATTTTCCGATTAAAGAACATAATACATGTTCTTTAATCGAAAAATTCTCAATAACTGTCTCTAATTTAGGAATTCATTACTGTTCCATAGAGAAACTGCTTTGATTTTGGTAAGTGTGCTACTAGCGCCACTTTGACAGTTGCACGCCCCATTCAAAGACGAAAATGGAAAGAGAGTGCCAAAAAGTTTTACGGACAGAAAGTAAGTCAAAGAATAATAGAAAACGTTGCAGTGACTGAAGAAAGTTGTGATATTAAGAACGTTAACTTGAATACAGATCCCTTAAACATAGAAAAACAAGAAATAAAAACCAAACTAAGTATGCGTGAACTAAAACTAATTTAAAAAATCAAAACAATGAAAATGCAGCACGAAAAAGAGAAACGAAATTATATATTATTATTAGACAGATACAGGTTCAGGGTAAATTATTTAAAAAGAAAAATATCTACACTAACAAGTCAAATAAATAATGAATCAGAAAATACTAAAAATGAAGACAAGAAACAATTATTTGATAGACTTATAAGTGCTGAAATAACACGGAAATTTGCCACAACTGGAAACAGGAAAGACAAACGCGTTATCACTAACTTAATCGATAAAAAGCAGTTTAAAACATTTCAGGTTGCTACTGACCTTCGCAAAGTTCATCTCCGAGAACGATTTAAGAAAAATTCACGAAATAACATCAACGTTCAACAATTAGTAGAAAAGTTTTACGAAGACGACATTAACAGTCGCATCACTCCAGGCAAGAAACAATATAAGAAGAAACATGGAACCGTCAAACAAGTCAGATATCTTTTAGATTCTATGAAAAACTTACACAAGAAATTTTTGGCTGAAAATACTAAGATTAAAATTAGTTACACGACTTTTACAAGACTCAGACCATTTTGGGTCTCTCTTCCATCTGACAACCGTGATACGTGTGCCTGCTTGTTGCACACAAATTTTAACTTATTGATAGTGGCTCTTAACAAGAACAATATTCTTCATGTAAAAGATAGTCAGAATTTGATAAAGAAAATCTGTTGTGATAAATATAGCCTAGATTGTCTTAATCGCAAATGCGCTACATGTAAAGATAAAACAGTACCATATAAAGAATTCCAAAATGATAAAGAAATATAGTACATGGTATGGGAAAGAGATACAAAGAAAATAGATACTAAAGAAATAAAAATAATCAGGAAGAAAGCAAAGAGATCTGATCCACGTAGCCTGATAATTGAACTGAAAAATATGCTGCCAAAACTTTTATCACACACGAGTAACATTGTCAACCAGTACGCTACTATTAAATGTTTGAAAGAAGCTCTAACTATCAATGAAGCCTTGATCCATATGGATTTTTCTGAAAATGATTCTTATAAATATGCGGAAGAAGTACAAAGCATGCACTTTGGTGGCAGCCGTGGTCAAGTATCACTTCATACAGAGGCGGTTTATTTAAAAAAATATTCCAATGCTACTCAAGCCTACTCTATTTGTACAGCCAGTGAATGCACCCGTCACGATGCAGCGGCAGTGTGGGCTCATCTAAATTATTTAGTTAAATTTGTGTTTAACAGATCATCACAAATTAATCGCATTCACATTTTAACAGATAGTCCCTCTAGCCAGTATAGAAATAAATATATATTTTATATTATAACCTAAGGAATGACTTCCCAGAATTAAATCTTGTCACATGGAATTACCAAGAAGCTAGGCATGGCAAGGGTGCTCCTGATGGCATTGGAGCAGTGATCAAAAGGACTGCGGATTATGAATTAAGGTGTCATCAGGATGTCGGAGACTTTGATGCCTTTGTTAACATCATTCGAAGAAATATAAAAAACGTAGAAATGGGTATTATTAAGGAACACGAAATTAAATTAAAGGAATTAATGTTGCCTAAAGATATTGCTACTTTCAAGGGGACTATGAAAGTTCATCAGGTATATTTTGTACAAAACAAATAATAAAAAATACTGATGTTATCCATACAAAATATAATAATAATAGTTATTTTTTTCTTTCAGGTCGTTTGGGCTTCCGATTCAGCTTATCTAGAATTTAGAAAACAGAGCTGTTTCGAATGTTTAAATGTCGCTTGTAAACATGGCAAGCATATGAGATTTTTTAAAATGTATAATACTCCCATTGAATCTACAATGGAAAATGTAAAGGTCATCCCGGAAAACAAAATAATTAAGGTACTTAGTGATGTTACCATTCGCTATGCCAATACTGATCCAATAATATATGACAGCGTGCCATCAACTTCAAGTCTCCGCAGTGTTCGACACTCCTAGACCAACAAATCTTTTATAAATAATCATACAAAAGCGACAGGGCATGAAAAAGAATTCCTTGAATTTTTAAAGAAATGTGAAGATGATGATGATGATTCCTTATCAGAGTGATTAAGTAGATATTTATAATATGGATATTGTTATTGTATTCGCAATGATAAGCGTTAACGAATCTTGAAGACTGAAATCAGAAATGTAAACCATTGATTAGCTTAGTTGACTAAGTTATTGTTTTGGAATTAAGTTTAAAATAATTAATATCTGTAGTACGGTGGCCAGCACAACAACCTACCCCAATCTGTCAAAGTTTCCTAATGGTTTACACTGCTGCAGTAACTTGAAAATCTTTCAAAGAAATTTGACAGTAGGTTGAGGGTAGGTTGATGCGCTGGCCACTGCACCTGCTACTAATAGTGTTAATTAATAATATTTTATGTTTTGTTGATTATTTAGTAACGTAGAAATAAAAATATATACTTTCATTAGTGTAACCAGAGATCTCATTAGTAAATCACAAAATATCATTAGAGAAATTATGTGGCTCATTCGTGTCACTCAAAAAGTTGTAATTTGCCTGTTATTGGAAGAAATTAAAGGTTTGTTTGATTAATATGTGTTTTTTTAACTAATGAACGCACCTAGATATTTGAAGATTTCAATTTTAAATATTTTTTAAATATCATGCAATTCACACTTTTTTGGCCCCAAATTTGAAATCGACCCAACTCAAAACAAAACTGTCCAAAAAAATACAAATCAAAATTCATTCGATACAATTCTTATTCCAACAACATAAATTCAACCTTAAATCTATTGGACGTAGGTTTAGTTTAAAGAATGAATTTCTCCCTGATATCGAGTAGCCGCCGGAAAGTTACTAACTTATGGAATCTTTGTTGCAACTAAATAAATAGAAACTAGACCTTATTGCTAGCGTTTTAAGATATAGATATTACGCACGCACTGTTATTAACCAAATAACCAATTCCTAGCCGAAGTTACGTAATATTCGATTCATCACTTTTACGCCAGTAAAAAATTGAATGGTAAGACAGAGAGAAAGCGATATAAAAACCTTTAATGTCATATCGCTCTTGATGTGAAGTTTGCGTTTTGTTCGTTATTCGTAGCTCGTTTCTCGTTGTTGCGCTTTGGATAAACCATAACTCGATTACTCGATGAAGTTTTTGTGAAAACGGTTATGTATATTTAGATATCGATATGGTATGATAATAAACACATATCCGATATAAGTTACGTTTTGATATATCGAATCCATCTTTAGAGCCGGTACAATGTCCCACTTCAAATGAGGCGAGGCGTACTGAAGCTCGGCGATACATTTGAAGTAACCAGTAGTGTTGGGTAGGACACGACTTGAAAAAGAGTTTGTAAGAGTAGTCTCTTTTTTGTACTGAGCCGGTACAATGTCATAATACGTCATTGGTCCCACTTGACACTTCAAATGAGGCGAGGCGTACTGAAGCTCGGCGATACATTTGAAGTAACTAGTACGAATATGATATTTGATGTTATTGTGTTAGTATTGTCATAATATTACACTCTGTTTTTCTCTCAAACCAATATAAAAATAATAAACCACTCCAAAATAATAACACAAACTAGCTAAACAAGCATAATAAATAGTTATTGAAAGTCATTCATTAAACAGAATAATTACTAAAACTTACATGAATACTTATACATACTTAGATAGAATACTTATTAACTTATTTCGCAATGACAAACAATTAAAAACAATAATTTATCAAAAAATTTGCATTAAAATTTTGAATGCTGATTCAAAATTTTAAATGTAGATCGTACCTGCACGTTTCAATTCACGCCTCATCGTAGTACATTTATTTAGCATTAGAGTGAATAAAATATACCTATCATTACTTCTCGAGTCGCGTCTTATTTCGTCCCTCGGTTCATTGAAAAATGTCGTACTATTGCAGCATGTACCGCGCTTTCTGTCTCTCTCACCCTTACGATGAGTGACGAGCGTGCACCGCGACCGCGACATAAAATTTGAAGTAGTACATTTTATAGAGCCGAGCCGCTCTTACATTATGACGTCATGTACGGGACAAATGTACTGCCTCTTGTAAGTCCTACTCAACACTATTAAAAATATAAATTAATGGACGATGATCTGTCAAAATGTTGAATTTCCTACCATAAAGATATGGACGAAAATACTTTACTGCCCAAACTACTGCCAATAATTCCTTCTCGATTGTTGGGTAGCGCCTTTCTGCACTATTTGAACCTCTACTCGCATATGCAACTGGTTTTTTTTTTATTTCCATTACTTAAAATAGCGCCAATTGAATAACCTGATGCGTCTGTTTGTACTATGAATTGATAAGTTTCTGTAAAATCTGGATATTGCAGAACTGGAGGAGAGACTACACACTGTTTTAAATGTTCAAATGTTTTCTGACAATCTTCGTCACAAATAAAAGTCGCATTTTTCCTACATAATTTGTGTAAAGGATAAGCTTTTTCCACAAAGTTCCGCAGACTTCTTCAACAGATTTTGGACAAGGATAAGTTTTGACGATTTTTATTTTCTCTGGATCGGGCACAACACCTTCACGAGACACTACATGTCCTAAGTATAGCATTTCTTTTTTGAAAAGCACACATTTATCGGGATTAAGCTTTAAATTCACTTTCCTTAACCTTTCAAATACATCTTGTAAATTCTTATTTTTTTCTCCTAAATTACGTCCGAATACTATCAAATTGTCTTGGTAAATAAGACACTTATCATATGAAAGACCTGCCGTAGCCATTGTCATCATCCGGGAAAAGGAAGACGGACTGGTCTTGAGCCCCATTGGCATTCTTGTCACCTGGTACTGACCAGAACAAAAGGCTGTATACTTTCGACTATCTTTGTCAAGTTCTACATTATGAAAACCCTGATATAAGTCTAAATGACTGAAATATATGCATCCTGACAATGAATCCAGTATTTCTGTCGTGTTGGGTAGAGGGAATTTATCATTCTCAATACAATTATTTAACTTCCTATAATCAATGACTAATCTCCATTTTTCCTCTCCGCTAGAATCTATTTTTTTCGGTTCTAGTAACACTGGACTACTCCATTCACACACACTTCTACATTCCTCTATAATTCCTTCTTGTAAGTTGTAATATTTTTCCTATCTGTCCTATTTCTTTTTTCTGAGCGTGAGGTAATCTATATGGTTTTGAAAAAATAGGAGTCGTATTTGTTTGTAAAATTATCGAATGTTTATAAATATCAGCCGTTGTCAAGCTGTCTCCCGATAAACAAAATATATCACTGTATTTTGCGCACAAATTCTCTACTGATGTTTGTTCCTCTCCATTTAAATGTTTTAATTGTAACAATGAAAATAGTTTCTTAACTCGATACGCCTTTGGTTCGCTTTGAGAAAAGGAACATAAATTATAGTCATTAAGGCTATGTATAGTTGGTTTAATTTCTTTAAGTGTAAAATAATTTTCCGTAGTATTTAATATCTTGATAGGTATCCTACATTCCTACCACACACTGGCTTAATCAATGTACTCGCTAAGTAAATACCGTCACGGATATCTGACGCGCAAACTAAACATTCATCCTTAATATCTGTCGAAATATAATGAACAGACGCAAATCTTGGTGGAATCTCTAAATTATTGCTAATTGTATTAATAGGTAAATTAATTTCATTATAGTAAGTTGACAAAGTAATTATGTTATGATTAAAATCCAATACCGCTTTATACTTGGTAAGAAAGTCCTGACCGATGATACTAATCGCCCTAATTGGTAAGAAGTCAAATACATAGAACTTGTGTTTCAATTGATGCCCATTTACGTTGAAATTCAAATAACAATATCCAATTGTTGTTACTTTGCCTCCAATACCATTTATAGGAATGTTTTCTTTGTAATATGCAATGCGCTCTTCTAGAACATGTTTATACTTTAGCGCTGAAATCGATGCACCCGTATCAAGTAACCATTGGAATGCATGATTGTTTATTGGTAGACTAATTGAACCATTGCTATTGCATGATAGAATTTTATTTACGAAAAAGCTTTTTGTTTTTATCATTAGAAGTACCAAGAATCGGCCATTCAAAGTTTGTTTCCGGTTCACGGTATACGGGTATCACGTTAACTTTGTTAAGGTCGTTGTTGCGCACCCTTTGATTTCTATTATAGTTGTAGTAAGACTTACCCCTGTATCCTTGGCGCTGGTGGTCGCGATACCCATTCCATCCACCGCGACTACCGTTGTTGTTGTGGTAGCCTCCACGATAGGGTCTACGATGCGAATATCTTTGGTTGACGTGACCTCCATAACCTTGCACCCTCCATAAGCAGGTTGCAGTAGCTTCATCATCTCCGGTGGACGAGTTGACACGGCAAGTTAAGGAGCTGACTCGTCAAGTGAGCGCACTGACGGCACAGGTGAACCGGCAGTCAAGACCTCGCGATCGTGAGTCACGACCTCGACAACAACAGCAGAGTGCGACACCGCACAGGTCGCAATCCAGTTATCGACGGTTCCCGATCTGCTGGTACCACAACAAACATGGCACCAAGGCTAGGAAATGCATCAAGCCCTGTGACTACAAGGCGGAAAACACCCCGGGCAGTCAGTGATGGCGACGGACGACTACCTTAGTTCTACGGGTCGCCTCTTCGTTACGGATCGCAAGTCAAATATTCAATTACTTATTGACACGGGCAGTGATATTTGTGTTTACCCTGTAACCGCGCTTAGTGATCGCCGCCGTTGTAAAACTTCATATCAATTAAGTGCTGCCAATGGTTCTACTATCGATACGTATGGTTACATTCAATTAAACTTAGACTTAGGGTTACGTCGTAACTATCCGTGGCGTTTCGTCATTGCTGACGTCACAAAACCAATTATAGGGGTAGATTTTCTTGCTCATTACCAACTGATAGTCGATATCAGCAAACAAAAACTTATTGATACTTTAACCAATGTTAGCACTGTAGCCACTATATATAAATTAAATTGTAATGTCCTAAGCGTAATAATTACGACTGTAGGTGATAGCGAGTTTCACACAATTTTGTCCGAATATCCGGAAATAACACGTCCTGCTGGTATTCCGGGTGTCATCAAGCACAACACTGTACACTATATTCGCACCACACCAGGCCCTCCAGTGTCATGCTCACCTCGTCGTCTCGCGCCCGATAAACTTAAGATAGCTAAACAAGAGTTTGAGGCCATGTTAGCCAATGGCATTGCACGCACATCTGACAGTCAGTGGGCGTCACCTCTCCACCTAGTTTCGAAAAACGATAACGGTTGGCGTCCGTGTGGTGACTATAGGTTACTCAACGCTAGAACTATACCCGATCAATACCCTATTCGTCATATACAAGATTTTTCAAACAGTCTGTCCGGTTGTAAATTTTTTTCAGTAATTGATTTAGTGAAAGCTTACCATCACGTCCCTATATTTAAGGAAGATATTCCAAAGACCGCGATCACTACACCTTTCGGTTTATGGGAATTTCCTTTTATGACTTTTGGTCTACGAAATGCAGGCCAAACTTTTCAAAGATTTGCCGATGAAATGACTCGAGGATTAGATTTTTGCTACCCTTATTTAGACGATTTTCTATTTTTTTCTAGAACGATCCACGAGCACCAAGACCATCTGAGGCAGATTTTCACTCGAATGAGAGACTATGGCGTACTTATTAACACCAGCAAATGTGTCTTTGGCGTCTCAGAAATAATATTTCTAGGATATCACATCTCAGAAGAAGGTACCAAACCCCTCGAAAGTAAAGTGAAAGCTATTGCCGACTTCCCTGTCCCCAAAACCGTTAGGGAGCTCAGACGTTTTCTAGGTATGGTCAATTTTTACCGGCGATTCTTGCCCAACGCTGCACAAATACAAGCCCCCTTGAACGCATTGTTAACTGGATCAGTTAAAGCTTCCCACCCTGTCAACATCACAGGAGTTTCCCTGCAAGCTTTCGAGGACTGCAAAAAGAGCCTCTGTAACGCAGCTCTTTTAGCTCACCCCGACACAAACGCTAAGTTAGGACTCGTCACTGACGCCTCTGATACGGCGATAGGTGGAGTACTACAGCAGCGTAAAGACGGTGTTTGGCAGCCTCTTGCATTTTTCTCGCGTAAATTGAGTCCTGCACAGATCAAATATTCCCCATACGATCGAGAACTCCTGGCAATTTACGAGAGCATTCGGTATTTCCGCCATATGCTGGAGGCCACTCTCTTCACCATCTACACAGATCATAAGCCGCTTTGTTATGCTTTCCATGAGAGAAAGAAAAATTGTTCTCCACGTCAGTTCAGACAATTAGACTTCATATCGCAGTTCACAACTGATATTCGCCACATTTCGGGTAAAGACAATATTGTCGCTGATACGCTTTCCCGCGTCAATGAGCTGCAAATACCAGTTGATTTGGAAATCATGGCCAAACTTCAGGCAGCAGACAATGAACTGGCAGAGAACCTCCGAGGCGAAACGTCTCTTCGTCTTAAAATGATGAAGGTCCCTGGTAGTCGTACTGAGCTGTACTGCGATGTAAGTACAACGATTCCAAGGCCTTTCATCCCCGTGCCACTGCGTCAGCAGGTATTTAACTGCTTGCATTCATTTAGCCATCCAGGTGCTAACGCCTCAGCCAAACTTGTTGCGCAGCGCTTTGTCTGGCCCCTTATGCGCAAAAATTGTCGTGAATGGTCTAAGGCATGTTTAGCATGCCAGCGCACGAAGGTAAATAAGCATGTCATGTCACCTTTAGGGACGCTCGATTTGCCATCAGCGCGTTTTAAACATGTCCATTTAGACCTGATCGGCCCATTACCGCCAGCTGGTGATTATCGGTATTGCCTTACATTCGTCGATCGCTTCACGCGATGGCCGGAAGCTGTACCTATTACCGATATCACCGCCGAAACGGTAGCCAAAGCGTTCATATCCTGTTGGGTGTCCCGATACGGCTGTCCTTCCCAAGTTGTTACTGACCGCGGAAAGCAGTTTGAATCGGCGCTGTTTCAACAACTATCTAACTTGATCGGTTTCAATCACCGCAGGACAACAGCATACCACCCACAGTGCAACGGATTGGTTGAGCGATTTCACCGGCAGTTGAAGGCAGCTATCACCTGCCATACTGACGCAAACTGGACTGAGATGTTACCTTTCGTGCTACTCGGCATAAGGAGCGTCTTCAAAGAAGACCTACAATCTTCAGCAGCCGAGCTGGTTTACGGTGAGCCACTACGCCTCCCTGGCGAATTTTTCGGCCACGACGTAAAAGGATTTACCACTGACATAACCGATTTCTCGGCACGATTGAAGTCCTATGCCGAGAAAGTACGACCAGTCCCGACGCAGCACCATTCTACTCACAGAATCTTCGTTTATAAAGATCTTGCCACATGTAGCCATGTATTTCTTAGGGAAGACTTGCTACGTGGTTCACTTCAGCCTGCTTACACAGGGCCACACGAAGTACTGAAGAGGTGTGCCAAATATTTTGTAATTCGTGTGAAGGGTAAAGACTCGACAGTAAGCATAGACCGCTTGAAACCAGCCTATATATTGTCAGATGACCTAAGACCACCACAAATCGTTACACATCCTCCTCCAACTCCTCAACCATCTCAGCCTCAATCACTAGACTCACCAGCCCCACAGACGACACGATCCGGAAGGCGAGTACATTTCTTATTATTGTCCGTAGACACGGCCTCTGGAGGGGAGTGATGTAGGCAACTTATTGTATTTATTAATTTATCCATCTTTATATATTAAAAACCTAACATAAATACATGCTAATAAATATATACATACTTATTTATGTATTGTTTAGCACACAGACATACATCACACATACAAAACGCACTTACATTCATCCACATAATAAAAACGTATAAAATAAATAATTCACAAGCATCGCCGGATGACACTCGGTAGTATGCGGCAGGCCGGCTAGTTTTGAACCAAGTACATACGCATAAATATACATCGCTGCGCTCGCGCCGTACAGCGGCGCCCGATGCGTTCACGGACCTACCTTCAGTTCCTAAATATCACACCGCCGCGAAGCCCGCGTTGATTGTGGATGTGACCTAAAACCTCGTAGACAATAGTGTACTCGTATTTACTGCTATTGTAAAAACCTAATCTGTGCCTGTACTCTAGACTGTATATTTCTCCTGTCCTAAAATAAAATTTGAAAGTGAAAGTGGGTTTGTCTTTCATTACCAAGAGACCACCTACAAACTAGAGTATAATAGATCCTATGTACGTATTACTGGTATAGGCATAGCTCAGGGAGACCCCTTATCCCCTCTACTATTCAATGCCGCCACAAGTAATGTCTGTAGAAGCATAGCTAATGTTTATATTTCACAATATGCTGATGACTTCATTCTGTACGATGTACAGAAGAACTTATCCGATTCTGTATCTCACATACAAAATGCACTTCATATTTTTCAAAATCTGATGACAGAATTAGGTTTAAATGTGTCCCACAAGAAAACAAAGGTGTGCCTGTTTAGTAGGGGGAGAAGAAGGAACAATATCTGTCTAACAGTTAATAACAATTATATTGAACAAGTTAACTGTGTCAAATACCTTGGGATGTGGTTAGACTGTTCCTTGAAGTGGGGTAAGCACATAAACGAGATAAGGGAAAAAAATTGTCGTTTTTTAAATATATTTAAAATATTAGCTATATTAGGGTTAGGGGCACTCAGCTTAAACTCTTCGAGAGCTATCTCACTGGGCGAAAAAAATGTGTACGAGTCGGTAATTACACAAGTGATGACCTTGCTGTCGACTATGGGGTACCACAGGGCAGTATTTTAGGCCCAACTCTATTTCTCGTCTACATTAACGATTTATGTAACCTCGAGCTACCACAAGGCAAGATCATCTCCTACGCAGACGACACTGCTCTCTCCTTCTGCGCCGATAGTTGGAATGAGGTCTTTAGTACTGCTCAAAAGGGTTACGATGTTGTAAGAAAATGGCTTCGTGACAATATTTTGACGTTAAACGCAGATAAGACAAAATACATAGCTTTCAGTATCCGTCAACTCGCTGGAACTAATTACAACAATTACCACATTGTATCACATAACTGTGCTGCCGGTGTGAGTTGCACATGCACATCGCTGGAACGTGTAAATAGTATAAAGTACTTAGGCATCACAATAGACTGCCACCTTAACTTTAAAGATCATGTTAAACTCCTTTGTGCTCGTGTACGTAAACTGATCTACGTTTTTAAAACCCTCAGATATGTTGCTGACTCAATTCTGTTGAAGCAAATCTATCTTTCGATATGCCAGTCTATCATTACGTACTGCATAACGTGCTGGGGAGGTTCTGCGAAAACCACGTTAATGAATCTTGAAATAGCCCAACGCGCAGTTTTGAAGATAATCAATTTCAGGCCTATCCTCTATCCTACTGCAGAGCTTTACCAATTATGTCAAGTCCTTACCGTACGCCAATTGTTTATACAAAGTATTTTACTTAAACAGCACGCAGATCTCACATATGATTTAAACTTCAAAACGCAGAAACCATGCAGTATGTGTCCGTAAACATTTTCCAATGACTACATTTAGCAAAAGGTTTTATGTTTTCATTGCTCCCTACGTGTATAATAAAATAAATAACATTATTAAAATTTATTCTTTAAATAAGTCAAACTGCAAGAGAAAAGTTCAGGAATATTTATTGGGCCTCTCATATGAGGAAACTGAAAATATTTTCAATATTCCGGTTTAGTTTTACACATTACTCACGTTACTTACTACTTTTAAACAAATATCACACACACCCACACACTAACACGCTCACACAAACACAAACGCATACACACGCACCATCACTTTCACACCACCCAGCTGTGCACTATACACATACATTCAATTACCGTACACAATCACACACCAAAAGCACAAAATGGCAAGTAACATTATTATTTACAATTTTTTTAAGGCTTATTGTACTCAATTGTGTATTTATTAAGAGGGAATAAGCTGTATTCCGAGATACAGGTTACCACCTAGTTTGGATGCAGAGGTTCTCAAAAATCATGAAGTACCATTAGGCGCTGTATCTGTATAAAAAGACTGTAAACTACTTTGTGATTGTGTATGAAACATGTTTTAGTGAAATAAATTTATTATTATTATTATTTCCTTTATTTTACATATCTCTCAAAAATTACATTTTTAAATATTTTTCATTATAAAAGTGACAAAAAAAACATTAAAAAATATAAAAAATGGCAGTTCACTGGTATCGGGAACGGGGTCCAAGCTATCGGTGGTTAGGTCTCCAGAGAAAGGAACCTCCTCACAATACGAGCTGTATCGAGGAGTACTGCCTTCTGTATCAGGCCCTTTATCCAGCTGTGTAAGGCCAGCTTCGACAGATGGTCATCGAAGCTTTTAGCTATCAGCCCATTGACTGATATGACAATCGGCACAATGACAGCCGAGTCCACATTCCACATGTCAACAATCTCATGAGCTAAGTCGAGATACTTTATGTGTTTCTCTTTCTCAGCTTTCACGAGATTCTCGTCATGTCGAATGGTAACATCGATTATCATTGCGCGGCGCACTAATCGGTCTATCACCACTATATCAGGCTTATTGGCAACAATAGTCCTATCAGTGATGATAGACCGATCCCAGTACAACGTGACACGGTCATTTTCGAGAACTGGGTCGGGCACATACTTGTAATACCTCAGAATCGACAAGTTTGTATTTCAAAGCAAGTTGCTGATGGATAATTCTGGCTACTTGGTTGTGTCTATGCAAGTACTCGCCGTTAGCCAGACGAGAACAACCGGAGACAATATGTCTGATGGACTCACCCGGACGATGGCATGCCCGACACACGTCAATCGTCCCGTCCTTCATAATATGTCTTCGGTAATTATTCGTCAAGATAACTTCGTCCATAATTGCACAAACAAAACCTTCAGTTTCCCCGAAGAGATCCCCGAAGCGTAGCCAGGCAACGGAAGCTGTCGAATCTACATCGGACCCATAAAGAGCACGATAGCAGCGACCATGAAGCTCCTTGCTTTTCCATACCTCCTTGCGGTCATCTGTGGTAAGTATAACAGGTTTGTGCCAGTTCTCTTTAGCCATGGTCAGTGGAGTGAGTCCCTTGTCCACTGCAACCACATCTCGGTGCATACCCACATCGGCTTTAAGGAAATATTCCCGGAGACTGCAAATCTCGCGGTTGTGGAGAGTTTGGGCATTTAAAAAGCCTCGACCTCCACACTTCCGCGGGATGTACAGTCTCATCACCGATGATCGTGGGTGATGCATCCGATTTGCGGTTAGCAGTGTACGGACCCTCCTATCCAGGGCGTCCAGTTCGGTTTGAGTCCATTTGAGTATGCCGAAAGAATACATCAACACTGGCATGACCCAACCGTTGAAGGCGCGCACCTTATTTCCTCCTGACAAAAGGCTGTTTAATACCTTTTTCAGGCGGCCAAAGAAGCGCTCCCTCAGCAATTGCTTCATGTCAGCAACATTGATGCCCAAAGCTTCCGACATACCCAAATACTTATAAGTTTCGGTCAAGCAGAGAGATCTAAGGTGTATGGAGTCTGAAAGTTGAATTCCCTCAGATTCCATAATCTCTCCTCGTTTTACATGCATGATTGCACATTTGTCCACACCAAATTCCATCTTGATGGCGCTACTGAAAGTTTCAGTTACCTTCAGTAGTTCCATCAATTGCAAGTTGTTGGGGGCAAAGAGTTTCAAATCATCCATGTAAAGGAGGTGGGATATACTTTGACCTCCTCTTCTCAACCAATAGCCCAGGCCTGAGTCCTCCAACATTGTGCTTAGAGGATTCAGGGCCAAGCAAAACCAAAGTGGACTCAAACTGTCGCCCTGAAATATTCCCCGTCTGATCCATATAGGCTCATCATTCCCTCGAATCGGTCGACATCCTGGATAGCGAAGTACCGTCTTCCATTGCCTCATACATGACTCAAGGAAGTTGCGTAGAGTTGGCTCTATTTTGTAAAGCTCTAGCACCTTCATGAGCCAGCTATGAGGAACAGAATCATAGGCTTTTTGTAGTCTATCCAGCATGTTGATAGATCTTTGTGGGATCGACGAACCTGTTGGCTAATGGCCATGTCAATGAGGAGTAGCTCCTTAGTGCCACGGGACCCTTTCCTACATCCATTCTGAGAAGTGGACATAATTGAGTTGCACTCAATGTGCTATACCACTTGAGCCAGAAGTTGTGCAGTCCATCCGGTCCTGGAGACTTCCAATTTGGTAACGGACGAACTGCTTTAGCTACATCAGAAGTATTAATGATTATTTTATCCATTTGTGGTATAGCTTCACATACGCGTTCAACTTCACGCATCCAGTCACTCTCAACATGACAGACGGGCACCGACCAGATGTTGTGCCAAAATGAATTCGTGGCGATATCATCCGGGCGGCACACGTCAGTCACGTTTTGATTGGGTCGCTCCCAAGCTCTGTATACCCACCTCTCATCACTCTGGAACATGCGATTCTGTGAGTACCGTTCAACCCGCCGCTTAAACCGTCGGATACGGCTTGCCCATGCACAAATTTTTTGCTTCAGGAAGTCAAGACGCTCCGTAATGTGGGGTGTGTATTCTCGAGGGCTGATTCCAGTCCCCGAGAAAGCCCGCCGCACAAAACGCATTACACGCGGGCGTGCATTGCCTTCTCTGAAGCAGTATAGTTTGCCGATGAGTGCTCTGGCCTCATCGATACGCCTCTCGATCCTATACTGCCAGGCTGGTACAGCAGGTTTTGGTCGAATAGCTTCGTCGGTATTAGGAAATTTGACGTTAGCTAAGCGACACGCCGCAACAGCCCCGCAATACAGAATTGAGTGCGTATCAACGAGGTTTTCGCTGCTCTCAAAAATGTTCTCAAGCAACGAGTCCAAAGCACACACCAGCGCCCTATTTTTTTGTGCATGGGTAACCGTGGTAAACGGGGTCTAAGTTCAGGCGGAGTCGATCGATACTCACGAAGCGCATCCTCCAGTGCGCTCCTCAGTCGATCGTTGCATTGGCTACTTACCGTGACAACCCTATCATCTAGCTCATTATTAAGACTATTTAGCCGCGACGTCATTACACCACTAGCGGGTGCTTGTACGGCGGCTTGCGTCGGGGTCGAGATGATATGGTTGTTCAGTACCTCTGAGCGCAGCCTATCAAGTGTTACATCATCCAGCCTGTGGCTACGCTGGATGACCCTCACTTGATCCGACAGTCGTTGGGCCGAGACGTTGACAGCTGGTTCTAGGTCCTGAAACAGAGACAGCATCCTGACACGATACGCAGTGATGTTAGTTTTATTATTATTATTATTCATGTTCAGACAAATAAATGATTATGAAATGAAATGAAATATTTATTCTGTAAATTGGTTATAAATAACACTTTTACACGTCATGTTTTTTTGCGTGTTTAGTTTAGCTAGATGAGTCCGGTATTTCCTAACTGACTACTCTGAGAAGAAACACCGAAACAAACTCAGAGGTCAAAGTCTCTTTTAAAGTCCAGACAATTTGTATTTATATATGAGAAGCATGTAGGTTCATGTCTGTGGTATTCTTTTGAGGAAATAACCACGCAAATTTGAGCGGACCTGTCCAGACAGTGCAAGCATTTTTATCGTGTAGCTCAACTTAGAACTTAAGGAGCTCAACAATTTGACGAACAATGCCAAAGTAAGGACCTTTGGGTAGGCCACACTAGTACTCAAACTGCTTGACATCATTAAATAAATTATAGTGAAAGCAAAAACAATGAAGAAAGAATAACCTACATCGTCCTCACATTTACAATAATGAAATAATTATATATATAAAAAAAAAACAACAATATAAAAAAAACAACAAACAAAAACAAAAATTAATATAGGTATATACAATACTTGAGAAAGCAAAATTTTAATTAATCAAAATAAATCATCAATCATAATTTTAAAAAGAAATAAAAAAGGCACACGTATAATATCACTGGAGCATATCATTCCCAAGCCTTCTTGTCCTCAATATAATCTTTAACACTGTAAAAAGCTTTCTGACATAGTTTACGTTTTATCAATAATTTGAATTTATTAATACTTAGTTTTTGAATATGGCTAGGAATTCTATTATAAAAACGTATACATTGGCATCTAAACGAACCACCTATTTTTTTTTAACCTCGTTTTAGGAATGACATATGTGTCTTTGTTCCTTGTATTTACACTATGAATATCACTGTATTTTTTAAACAGATTAATATTTTTGTGTGCATACAAGAGGTTGTCATAAATATACTGAGATGGCACAGTCATAATATTAATCTCCTTAAATTTGTCTCCTAAGGAGTGCTTAGGACTTAATTTATAAATTGCACGAATGGCCCTTTTTTGTAATACAAATATTGTGTGAATGTCGGCGGCATTTCCCCAAAGTAAAATGCCGTATGACATCACACTGTGAAAGTAACTAAAGTAGACTAAACGTGCTGTTTCGATATTAGTTAATCCACGTATTTTTCTAACGGTATATGCTGCAGAACTTAGCTTTTTTGACAATTTATCTATATGGGGGCCCCACTGAAGCTTCGCATCCAAAGTTATGCCCAAGAATACTGTGGTATCTTCGGGTTTCAATATTTCGCCCTTTATTGATACACTGGTATTCACTTGTCTAACATGAGGTAACGTAAATTTTAGGAATTTGGTTTTTTTCTCATTAAGAAGAAGATTATTAACATTGAACCAGCTAACTACAGTTGCAAGGGCTCTGTTAACTTCTTCAGTAACCTGCTGTTGACGTTTGATTTTAAATAAAAGAGAAGTATCGTCAGCAAATAGCACTATGTCATGATTTTTGATCAGGTACGGCAAATCATTTATATAAATAAGAAACAAAAAGGGACCTAAAATTGAGCCTTGGAGGACCCCCATTTTGACCACAGATCCCGGCGATCTTTTGCCGTTCACATCGACTCTCTGAATCCTTTCACTCAAGTAAGAGGACAAAAGATTCAGAGAGGTGTCCCGGAATCCGTAGTAGTGCAGTTTCCTGATTAATGTCTCATGGGGAACACAGTCAAATGCCTTGGACAAATCACAAAAAATGCCCAACGCATCGCACTTATCTTCCCATGCATTATAAATGTGTCCTAAAAGTTCAACACCGGCATCAGTTGTTGAACGACCCTTTGTAAAACCAAATTGTTTATTATGTAGCAATTTGTGTTTATTAAAATATCTTTGCATCTGCATTAAAATAATTTTATCAAAAATTTTACTGAAAGTGGGCAGTACAGAAATAGGTCTATAATTAGTAGGGTCAGATGTACTACCCGATTTAAATAGTGGGATTATTTTACTATATTTCATTAAATCAGGAAACTCACCGCAATCAATACAATTATTAAATATAACAGCTAATGTAGGAGCAATAATCTGTATAATGGACTTAGTAACATCAACAGAATTACCCCACAGGTCTGCAGTCTTTTTAACCTTCAAAGAATTAAAAGTTTTAATGATGTCATTAGAAGTAACATATTGGAATTTAAACTCTGAACTACAAACTGGAACATTTTTTTTAAGTAGTGTTTCTGCAGCAATGGTAGATGATTTTAGCGACTTGATTGTCGATACAGGAATGTCAGTGAAAAAATTTTCAAATTCTGTGGCGACTTGTGAATCTAATGTTATTATATTATCATCAATAGTGAGGGTGTAATCACTATTTCGGTTGCAAGACCTTCACGTTTCGCTTTTTATAATATCCCAAGTCGTTTTAATTACATTACTACTATTTTTAATTTTAGAACTCAAGTAGCGAGACTTGGCAATATAACAGACTTTTTTAAATAATTTAGAATAGTTCTTAACATATAAATGAAATTCTGCCGAGTTAGTGTAAGACCGCTCCTCATAGAGTTCATAAAACCGATTTCTACTTTTATAAATACCAGTGGTGGCCCAGTCACTGAAAGAAGTGTTAGTATTTACTGAAGCAATTTTGGGAATAAATGTGTTATCGAATTGTTGGCAATATATTTTGAAAAAATCATTATAATGTTTATTAGGGTCCTCATTAGTTAACAAACAGGGCATTTTATTTAAGAGTTTAGTTTTGAATGCTTCCAGGTGATATTTAGTTTTTGGATTTACAGTGATATTCTTTTTTAACATTTTATTGACTTTTTTTGGTAAAGTAATTAATTGCCCACAATGATCAGAGTCTATTAAATTAATGATTTTTTTTTGTGAGTCAGTGCAACATCCGTAAAAATATTATCTAAACAAGTGGCACTAGTAGGAGTTATTCTAGTGGGCTCCATAAATATGTTTACAAGATTGTATGATTGGAATAAACTAATAATGTTAGTGCTCAAACCAGAATTTTCTAATAAATTAATATTAAAATCACCACAAACAATGACATATTTACTCGAGTTACAGATTTTATGCAAAACTTCATCCATTACTTTTTCAAAGCAATCGTACAATCCTGAAGGTGGTCTGTACACACTTAATATAATAAACTGCTCCAATTCAATACACGCTATTTCAATAGATCGTTCAACAGAGAGGCTCACAATATCCATTCGGTTCCTGAATTTAAGATTATTACTTATTAAAGTTAAAGAGCCACCATGTATAGCATTCACTCTGCTGAAAGAACTACCAACCTGGTAATTATTATAATTGAAAATAAATTGATGGCTTTGAAGCCAATGTTCAGTTAGGCAAAGAATATCAATATTGTTAAAATTAAGAAAAAACTCTACTTCTAAGTCTTTGTTTAAAAATCCTTGAATATTTTGATGTACCAGGTTAATAGTATTTATTGATTTTAAAACTATATTTGTGTCCTCTTTGCAGTTTAAAAGTTCATTACTGCTAGAGATTCCCTCTGTTGTCAAAATTTCTAATTTAAATTCTCAGTAGTAAAATTATTTGCAACCAAGCTGTCAATGCAATAATTAATTTCAGTATTATTTGATACCCTAAATAATACTGAATATTCACTTAACCTAGGATCAGTAAAATTATCAATAAATGAGTGTATATTGTACGCTAACAAAGTAGCCAATAAATGTCGACTTTTTTTGGGAAGATACATATATTCCCGAATCAAAACAAAATCTCTAACAAAATTGTTAGTATCAAAATACAATAAATGGTCACTATGACGGCATACTAACATATGCATCAAATTATTAAGGCTATAAATATATTCATTTTCTATACATGTCAAATTATTAGAATAAGGCAATGCACATAAAATTAATTTGCCTAATTTTAATTTAAGGAGGGTGCCAATACCATTAACAATGTCCTTTTTTGTCACATTAAGGCTGTTTGTATTATGATTAAATGATTATGATTATGATTAGCTGGTAATAAATGGGGTGTTAATTCCATACATCTGAGAAGGTTATATATAGCTTTGATTCGAAGTAGGATGGATTATGGTTGCTTTTTGTATGGAAATTGTGCAAATAGTCATCTTCTGAAGCTTGACAGAGTGCAAAATCAAACAATGAGAATCATAGGAGGATTTATTAGAAGCACGCCCATTCATGTGATGGAGGCTGAGCTGTGCCTGCAACCTTTATTTGTTCGCAGACTGTTTCTTACATATAAATTTTACTTAAGATCAAAGTCAGATCGTAATAATATTCTTATTAGTACCTTGGGGGAACTGTCTGACCATTGTCAAGGCTTGTATTGGAGAAATAAAAAGTTACCATTATTAGTAAATGCACACAGAGTGTACTCAGAAACACCTTTGTACTCTAGCTCGATATTGGGTATTTATTCCTTGGACACTTGGGTAACTAATGTAGATTTATCTAATGTAATTTGTGATACAATTAATGGTATTAGTTCAGCAAAAAGACTGATTAATGTAATCGATCTCCATAATACATGTGTTAAAATGATAAATGATAAGTTTAGTCAACATTATAAAATATTTACAGACGGGTCCAAGAATGGGTCAAACTTAGGAGCTGCTTTTTATGACCCTCAACTTAATACTAAAGCTAAATTTAAAATTAATGCCCATATTTCTATTATGTATTGTGAACTCATAGCTATTTCGGAGGCCCTAGTATATTTACTGAGTATAAATCAAAATAATTTTGTTATATTTTCGGATTCAAAAAGCAGCCTCCAACATCTGACTCGAATACCCTCGAATCTTCGAGGGTTCCCGATAGCCATGAATATTTTAGACTCAATTCGTAAAATGCAGTCTCTAAATAAAACCATCACCATTCAATGGATTCCCTCACATATTGGAATCATGGGTAACGAAGAAGCAGACATAGCAGCCGAACAAGCATCTTATGAGGGGATTAATTATACATGTATACCATTGTACTCGGATTGGCTTGGTCATGTCAAAGAACTGTGTAGACAAAGTTGGCACGAATACTTTGACGAGAGATCTAAGTTAAAAGGGATATGGTATAAAACCATCCAGTTTGAACTGCTTCGTTGCCCATGGTTTGAAAGAAGGGAGATAGATAGGAAATATGTAGTAGCTTTGTTGAGAATGAGGTCCGGTCACATCCCATCCAATAAATTTAAATATTTAATGGGTAAAAGTGACTCACCAAACTGTGAAGTTTGTGGGGTAATAGAAGATATTTATCACGTGTTAATGGAATGTGACCGGAACATACGGGAAAGACACTATGCGTTTAGTGTAAGTTTTGAAGTGGGCGCTTGTAACAGCATACTAGCTGTCCCTTTGTCGGAGGAGGCTAGAATGTTGTGTCGACTGCTGTTTGTCATTTACGAGGAGTAGGGCCTCACTGATGAGTACCCTACCTACTTATGTCATAATAATGTATGTTATTACTGAAACTAGTTTGTAAGCTACCCGATTGTTAGTTTAGTTTAATGTATTATATTATGGGGGTGACATTATCACTGTGTGATAAAATCCCTTTAAATAAATAAAGATTAAAAAAAAAAGAAACTATAATTTGGTTTTAAGTAAATATAACTGATAAACTGATAGCCACACTGTCGTATAAGCTTAAGTCTATAAAGACAGTGTTAAGGATGCAATGGTTTAATTGATAAATCTGTATCTATACATATAATAAATCTGTAAGTGATCGCTGTCTGTATATGGAAGATATTTAGGAGAAAACTGTAGTTAGAGGTATTTATTAAGCAAGAGAACCCAAAAAAGCGGTTTTTAGAATTTTTTACTTTTTGTCTGTGCGTTTGTGCATGGTTTATCAGATTTGAATGCGATTCACTGATGTATTGTGGTAAGGGTTACTTAAATGGACATTAAAAAAAATAGGAACTTCCAATTTAAATTGAGATTATATTAAATAGGGTTCAGCTTAGGCTGGCAATGTAAACGGGAATTTGATAAACTTATCGAAAGTTTCTCAAATTCCCGCTCAGCCTCGCTATTCACTTTAGATTACACAGCAAAAGTAAGGATATTCAATTACAGGATTTTAGTAATTAAATTAAATGGTACAATTTTGGACTCTACCAAGCTAATCCAATCACCAGGATAACAAATTATAATAAAAAAACGAACAGCCCTACAATTTTATTCTTATCGGATGCAAATAAGTCAAAACTATTTTAATTATTTACGATTTTGGGAATTGTTCTCCCAATTCATCGTAGAAATGTATGCCGAAATATAACCAGAAAGGTTATCCGAATTAGAATATTGTGAACAAGGGCAGCGACCAAAGCAATAGTAGAGTGGGAGCAAGCAATCGTTATTATCTGTAGATAATAACGCTTAAGTCACAGTCTGGCCTATATATTAGCTCATCTGAAGCAGCTTTGCGTATTTTAAGTTTTCCTATACTGAAAGGCAGCCACCAGTTATGCATCTTGACGTACATCTCGAAGGTGGATAAAGGGTGTAAAGGACATGTTGTTGGTAGAGTTTATACTCTGCATTCAAATAACTCGGAATTCTTTTACCTGCGCTTGTTTCTGCACTCTGTTCGAGGTCCTATCTCTTTTGCCGAGCTCCGAAAGGTTGATAACATTGTATACCCTACATACCCAGCGGCTTGCCGAGCACGTCATTTACTAGATGGGGATCGACACTGGGATAACGCTTTGTCTGAAGCATGTATAAGTGAAAGTCCTCATCGATTGCACCATTTGTTTGCGGTCATGCTGGTGTTCTGCAGACTTTCAGATACTGTACAGTTATGGCATAATTAATATCAAGACAAATTGGCCGAGGACATTTTCAGGCACCCACAACCAACTAATGACAACGCTTTTAGTGAGATGTTACAGAAAGTCACTTGAACCGTTGTTTTCTTGCTATTCAAGACATAATTAATTAGTTATATCTATCGAGGGTAATCCTATTACTCGATATGGCCTGCTCGAACCATCATTTGATGGTGTACGTTTTAATAAAGATTACGCGATGGAAATAAACTATGACCCAGTAGAACTAGCATCTGTCCTGCAAAATGATGTCTCGAAACTAACCGAAGAACAGCGTTTAATATAATTATGATCATGTGTGTCGTAGCGTGGATAGTGCTTTGGGAGAAATAATACTATTTGTAGATGTTCCGGATAGAACGGCAAAGACTTTTCTTACCAAGTTGATTTTGGTGAAGGTACGAAGACAAAGTAAGATTGCGCTTGTTGTCGCTTCAGCGGGAATAGCAGCCACATTATTTCCAGGAGCAAAAACTGCCCATACAATGTTTAAAATTCCGATGGACTTAGACTGCACAGAGAGCCCTGTTTGTAATATATATAGAAACAGCGACAAAGCTAAGGTTTTACGTGATTGTCATCTTATAGATTTCAAGCAAAATGACCAACCCATGGGCGGTATAACAGTAGTTTTTTGTGGCGACTTTCGTCATACTCTGCCTTTTATACCACGTGAGACAAGAGCTGATGAAGTTAGAGCCTGTCTAAAGAGTTCTAGACTGTGGGACTATATTATCCATATGCATTTGACATTAAATATCAAATCGCGAATCGGAGGCAACGAAAATGCACAGAAATTCCCTGATCTTTTACTCGCGACTGGTAACGGCGTGTACCCGCAGTGACAACTACATGAAAACCCGCGTTGCAGTCTCATCGATGCAATCATCTATATATGGGAACTCACATACACAGCTCAAATAGCACTGAATATGTTTAAAAAAATTAAAGATTACATGAGAAGTTTTTGCTATATTATGTATTATTTGCTATATATGTATTATTTGAGTTATTTTTAGGATCTACACTATTCTGTAAATGATAAATGATCTTTATTTTGCAAATTGGTTATCAAATAACACTTTTACACGTCATTTTTTTCGTAAATATCAACTAGATGAGGCCGGTGTTTCCTAACTGACTACCCTGAGAAAAAACACCGAAACAAACTCTGGGGTCCGTCTCTTTTAAAGTCCATACAATCTATACTGGTTTAATTATATGGGAACCTTGTAGGTTTTAGTCTGAGGCAATCTTTTGAAGAAAGATGCTCACAGATTTGAGTGGGCCTGTCCATACAGTGCAAGCATTTGTCAAATGACGTATAGCTCAACTTAGAATAAGGAGCTTAACGATTTGACGAACAATACCAAGGTAAGGACGTTTGGGTAGGACGCAAAAGCACTCAAACTGCCAGACAATAATGTTTAACTGGAATAAAATAACCTACATAGTTCACATATTCACAATCGTTTATGAAGATTATGTAGATGTCTAAAAATGGCCTTTTGAGGAAAGAACCACACAGATTTGAGTAGACCCGTCCCGTCAGTGCAAGCCTTTGTCAGTTAGTCTGTAAGCTCAACTTTAGACTACTAAGGAGCTCAACGACCTGACAAACAATGCCAAAGACGGGATTGTAATAAATAGAAAGAAAAAAAATAGTAAATGAAAAAATAAAATAATACAAACATAATCCTCGCATTTAAGTACATAACTAAGTAAATATTAACAAAATAAATACTATACTTTACAAAGTAAATATTCATGTCAAAATAAAATTCTTCTCAAAATAAAATCTTTATCTCTCTCCTTAAATTGTTATTATGTATGTCTTTGTTTCTTTTTTTTTAATATTTGTATGTATATATATGTTTTGAGAAAGTTATTTATTGTTTTGTATTTTATATAGATAATTAGTACACCGTGGACTACCCGCGTATTTATTTTCTCCTTCTGTGTCAAATCCATCCAAAGGTTGTCTGTAAAAGATCGCTTTTAGCGATAAGACCGCCCATTGTATCACCCTTTTTAATTGTTAAGTCCATAATTTTGTTTTTACTGTTATGGTGTACAATAAAGAATATATCTATCTATCTATCTATTAAAAATAAAATATTATACTTTAAAAAGTAAAAAACAATATACAAAAAAAAAAATGACAATTTGTATAAAAATAAAATACAAGAAATTGTGATTGTAAACAACACTAATGCTCCCTGTATATCATTGGAGCAGCTCAATCCCTAGCCTTTTTATCCTCAATAATATTGAGGATAAAAAGGCTAGGGAAGACTATATTATAGTCTTTAACTGTGTAAAAAGCTTTCTGGCAAAGCTTGCGTTTTATGACTAATTTAAATTTGTTGAGGCTCAGTTCTTGCAAATGGCAAGGTAGTTTATTATAAAAACGTATGCACTGGCATTTAAAAGAACCACCTATTTTCTTGAGCCTTGTTTTTGGAATGACAAAGTTGTGTTTGTTTCTAGTATTTACGTTATGGATATCACTGTATTTTTTAAAGAGATTAATATTTTTATGTGCATACGAGAGATTCTCATAAATATACTGAGAGGGCACAGTCATTACATTAATTTCTTTAAATTTATCTCTGAGGGAGTGCGATGGACTTAATTTATAAATAGCACGAATGGCTCTTTTTTGTAACACGAATGTATAGGTAATATATGCAATTTAAAACATTTTGGTTAACAATTCTATAGTATAATGAAAAAAAAAAACAAATACCGCGTGAACGGAGTCGCGGGCACAGCTAGTAAATAATAAATAAAATGTTGAATTTGTAAGAAGTAACGATAGAGAATATTCTCTTTAGTGTTTTTGGGATGCGTAATTTTTGGTACTGGGGACTGCTCACGCGTACAAATTCATTTCAAATATTCCGGGGGAGGGGGGACGCGTCCCCCCGGAATATTTAAAATTAATTTATAGGAATGGGTTGTACACAAGTACCTGTAATGTCATCATTAATTTAAATATAGGTAAACATTGCGGAACTACGCATCTGAGTAGTAAATAGTTCGTTAAATTTTAAAAATAATTAGTGATTAAGATAAATTATTATTAACATGTAGCAAATTATTACTGTAACTCAGGTGCAACTTAGAGGCTAATGAGAATTGGAAGATGTAATAAGAAAGGCTGGAGTCTGCAGTGCTAGGGAGGATTATTCGGCTTCACTAGACGAGATGACGCAGATTTTTTTTTGGATTTAATTTAATTTGTAGGTATGTGAATTTAGAGAATTTACATGAACATTAACATAGTTTTTAAGACCTTTGTTACTAACATTATATGGTCAATTTTTAAGTTTGAAATAAATGTATTCTATTCTATCATAGACCACAATGATTCCAGTATGATTGTGGTGCTCCAGATCAAACCATGCCCCATCTGCTGCAGTGTCCAAAGTGCCCATATACGTGTACCTATTACGAACTTATAAACGCGACTGTAGCCGTGACTAGCGTGGCTACTGAGTTGCCCAACATAATATTAAAATTATGACTACCATCGATTCGAAGAAGAAGGCTTTAATTCTGCGAAATATGTATATTTTTTGTAGACTGGCTCAAGTCTCTAAACAACAACGAAACAGAGCAATTACTTGAAGTTATTATCTGAAACAGGATAAAACACAATTGAGATATGAAATAAACGTGATCAACCATATACACCATACACACACATCCGCATACACACACATCCACATACACACCCTCACACACAAACATAAACACACAACACACACGCATATACACAGAACCTCCTTACTAGTTTTTATTTACTTTTTGTGTTATATAAGATACTAATATAAAATAATAATATAATTTGTGACCTTGTAATACACTGAGCCGGGCTTCTCTTTGTGAATAGTCTAGGGATTTAGGGAATAACGCTAGCACCCAAGATACAGGACATGTCCTAGTTTGGGTGCTAGAAGTTCACTACAAAATTATGCCTATATAATTATGCCATGTATATAGTTTCAATGTATTTTATATTCTCTCTTTTTGTTATTATAAATAATAAATATATAAATTTTATCAGATCATATTGCTTTTAAAACAATAAAGGCTGTGTGTATTGAAAGACTCAGACTATCTGTTCATTGTCTACCTCTCAAATTATTTTATAATCTGAGGTCTATCTGTTGATTGTAAAAGAGAACTCACCGCCTTGATGAGTTCGAAAGCAAATTTTTTTTTGACAAATTCTTTTATTAATATCCCATGAAAAATGTTGTCATGTAAAATTCTTTTTTTTTACTACCGGGCATGTGGGTAGAAACTCTGTTAACCCCTCCTACTAAACTTAAAAAACATATGCTTGTGTCTGGAGTGGGCTAACGGCAATAGTGTAATGAGTGGGGTTCGAACCCGCGACCTCTCGATCACAAGTCCGACTAGTGTTGCCCAAATGCAAGACCAAGACGAGACTTAGCCAGTCTTGGTTTTGGTCTTGCGTCAATACACCTGGTCTTGGTCTTGGTATTGCGCTCCTAGTCTTGGTTTTGGTCTTGTCTTGCGCAAGAGTCTTCCAAGAGTTTTGCAATTAACGATTATCCTATTGCTATTTATTAAACGGTAACAGAGTAGGTACATTTTGAGCTTGAATTGACATAGGCAGTTTACATTTAATAAGCTTACAATTTATGCTAAAACATGGTTAAAACATATAAAAACAAATTAATGACATTAACTTAGTGACGAATATTTAAATACAGTCATTTGAATATTCGTCACTCTTGTCAAATTGTAAACTTATCAGTCCGAGAACAACAGGGATTAGAGTAAAAAACATTTATTACATTAAACTTGAAGCGAAGCTCATTTGGAATTACTAAAACTGAAATAAATACTCCTATTTACAAGCACACACCTAAATACCGATAAAGCCATAGGCGATAGCCATTAGGCTTGAAGTAAAAAAAAGTTGGCGAGACGAGACAAAAAGTCATCAGATCACATGGAGAGTCAAGCTTCTAATTACTCTACAAGCCCTTACTTTACAACCTCGACACCTCAGTCTAATGTAAGCCATACGCGCTACGGTCTACCGGAGAGGTTATCTGTGCAGGTGTGCAAAATATTTGTGGCTTTTATAGGTATATAGGTACTTTTACAGTATCAATATAAATACGTATTTAACCTGTTTGTATGTATACATACATAATAAGGTCAGGCGGGGCAAGAGCGCCATATTTTTTGCATAGATGATTTCGATGCAAAATTTTTTTTTTTAATGCTGATTTATGAGTGAACATTTATTAAATTGTCAATGTTTGGAATGTTGTAGCTGCAAGAAACGTTGATTCAATCAGTTCTATCAATATCTTAAGGGCCTATACTACCTCAAATGGCTTAGCATGATGCACCGTTATGGCGAAAATACTGCAGCAATAATTTTGAAATAAATATATGGTAAAGTTGAGGATTAATGTTAGGTACTATGTTTGACGAAAACAAGATTCCATAAAATTTTCTTGATAGAAAAAAATTCCAAAGTTACCTCCAAACCAAACAATAAACCGCTGGTATTCAAAAATAACTTTAAATTATATAATGAAACTTTGCATATTAATTGAACTAACTATAAAGCAGGTCTTATGTTATTTAATTTTTTTTAATTACCATTATTTTCACCGTAAAAAGAAATAAACTAAATTATCGGTGTCTTGGAGTCTTTTCCCTGCCACCCTGTCTCGCTTGCTCGCGTGACCGCGGCCAGTAGTGTGCGAGCGAGATAAAGAGTGAGAAGCGCTGAGGTAGTATAGGCCCTTAACGAGATTTTCTATTAAATTGGAAAACATGGATATAGGCGCACTTACCCCTGGAAACGGGGCAAGTGCGTCTATCTAAATAATAACGCTAAAATCGTACGTTACCAGAAAAACCGATAATTTACTTAATAGAATATAAACAAATAAACGCATTACTCTTGGATTCTTTTAGTGTACTGATCCTATAGGCTACTACAGCTTCCATAACAAATTTGGGGCAAGTGCGCCAAAGACTAGTAATCAGGGATTCTAAACCTTAAATGCTGTTCTTTTTAAAAAAGGTAAATAACTGCTGTATTTAACCCTAGATAGCTAACGTTCGTCAAAATGACGAGCATCTAATAAATCTCTCCCTCTCCCTTTCTAATGGTTTTACCTACACACTTGCTCATTTGAGCCAACTTAGAGACCGTTAGACTACGTCGCGTGGTGGTCACGTTAAGCCGGTAAGTACTTTTATTTTTGAGATACCTACTGCATACTCGTCATTTTGACGAATGGTTAGCTTATGCGTAACTTCTAAACCTGAACTTTGTATTGATTATTGTTTTGTTGTTTTTTTAGTTACATAGTTAATAGTAAACAATGGCTGCGAGGTTGATCACAGATGATGACATAGTTCGTGAGTTAGATGATGACGATTATGTCAACACAAATGATGTTTTTTTAATAGTGAAATAAAGATGGTTTGTTGGCTGATGACCTGGGAAGCGACTTTCACGATGAACCCTCGGACAAAAGTAAGTTCACGTTTAGATATTGAAGAGGAACAAGAAAGTTCACTTCCGATACTCTTCCTCTCAGATAAAATTCTTCATCGGCTTCCAACCCAAGCCAATATTCGTTTTATGACATGCTCAACATATTGAATATCAACTCTTATGTCCTTTATTGCCATAGTGTCGTGGTATCTGCAGGTAAACCACTGTCACGAAGAAGCTTTATAAAACAATTGCATGAACAACTCGTTGAGCCATGGCTAAAACATTGACTTGAAATACCGACAATGCCCCGAAGAATAAAAGACAAAATAAGACATGTATTGGGTTTGAACCATGAAGAACACCCTGTAGGTCAAGGTCAAATTCTTGGGCAATCTGGATTTGGAAGTCCTCCAATACCTGATAATGCCTAGCATGGAAAAGGAAAAGCTGCAGTTTGTATTCCTATAAGAAAAGGCGCATGACAAAAAATCACTGCAATAGTTGTACAAATGGGAGGTCCCATTTGTGGCGAACACCTACAGTCGACTTTTGCCCAACTTGTGCCAAAAACATCTAAGTAATGTGATACTTATGGTTAATTTAAAGATTTTTGCTTTATTATACCAAAAGAAAAAGAAGAAATTTCTAAAAAATAGTGCCTAATTTAGTCATTGCAAGATTTAGTGCCTTATTGATCTCAAAGAAACATGTATCATTTAAGATTTGTGATTTAGTACCTAAAAGTTACATAAATATTCATTTATGTAATAATTATCTTTAATTTATATTCCATATTACCCATGACTATAATAAACTTGATTAAAATAATATACAATTTTCATAAAATCACGTTTAAAAATGGTCGTCAAAAAGTCGAATGGTTAGCTTATCATAGAAGTTCAAGAACGTTAGCTATCTAGGGTTAAATAAAAATGTTTGGCTAGAATAATAGATATCTTTAATTAATCAAATCAGTCTTATTTTATGCATTATGTAAAATTACAAGAGTAAGTAACAATTTTTCCTTTATGCCTTTCCATCATATGTAGATATTTAGCTAAGTCTATTTCAATTTCGGCTGACAAGACTGGTGGTCTACCTTGTGTGAAAGATTTTTAGCCCCTTCGACCCGTTACATGATCCATGATTGTTTTCCAGATAGGCCTGATCGGACAGCGTCAACTGCCTGACATAAAGTTTCTCTAGACCAAGAAGGTTTATCGGTTTTTCTTTAATAAGTATGAACCATCTGTAAAAGATAATAATTTTAGGACCATTTGTAGTAACTATCCAACTACTTTTTCTTGTTGAGAGATCTTTGGGCAACCTAGTGTCAGAGTTGTTCAGTAAGCCCAAAGGCCTTTGAGATGACTTAAAGACTGATGTTGAATGATAACAGCCGGATCGATAGTTTCAAAAGTAGCTAGTCTTCGATTATCGCTTCCGATTAGGCACACCTAAGCGTGCATGAAATAAGGAACAAAGGAATTGACAAGTACTTGGGTTTTACTGTTAACACTTACGATCAACGACTTATATAATTATAGCGCCCTAAACGCATCTCCCAAGAAAAAATAAATAAAATTACTTATTTAAAAATAGTTTATAGGCTTGATACGAAGCTTTTACTGTGAACCTATAACCCAACACCTCAGCACAAGACAGCACAGAGGCCGTCGGGTAATAAAATAACTGAATCATAAAAGTTGACGACTTCTGGCTCAGGGGAAGTGCGCCATACTACTAAAAACTTAGGCGCACTTGCCTCACTTGATTATTTTGAGGTTACGATTTTAAATTCTATAAAAAATATTAATTTCACTACCTGGGACTAAAATAAAGCCATAGATTTAAAGAAAAACAAATAATTTCTGTACTCACCTCATTGGTTTGCCGCAACACATAAAATATTTGAAGATTTAAGGGGATAAATAACATGTCCTCATCTCTGGTAACAGGTTTAAATGACACTAAAACTAAAATGGTGGATACATCAAGTAATGGTGAACAGAAGCATCTGCGATTGTAAAGTGGGACTGTGTTTGAGTATGTTGCATGGGTGTAAGATGTCGTTAGTTGTATTATATCTGTAGTTTTCGATATTTTTATGGCAGGTGCGCTTACCCCGTCGGCGCGATTGCCCTGCCTGACCTTACATCATTATATTTGGTTATTGTATCTTACAATTTACTAGCTTTTACATAATTATGTATTTCTGGATTTTAACTATCTACTTACCAAATTTCATTCGGATCTGTTAAGTAGTTTTTGCGTGAAAAAGCAACAAACATACATACATCCTCACAAACTTTCGCATTTATAATATTAGTAAGATAAGATTTAATTAGTTTTGCATGTATTTCTGTATGTATAATAGTGTAAGCCGACAAATGGCATATGTGTAACTTTCGTATTTTATATGGGTCACAGACCTGAATTAAATGATTTTAATTTTTAAATATTTTTCAATTTTGTTTCATCTCAACTTCAACTCTCCTGTCGCAGGTCTACTGGAAGAAATGTCTTATGAAATAAGCAGCACCTTTGTACTCTTTTGTCTCTTTTTGTTTTTTTTTTTGTCTTTAGTGTCATGTGTGTACATAAAGAAATAAATAAAAATCTATGGAATAAAAGTTATGAATTTATTTTATAGGTATCTACATCTCATGTGTTATAATTCTTCCTATTCTCGAACCAAACGACAAATGTCCTGATCTGTGTGGGTCGCAAAGTGACGACGAAGTCCACTTCATCAGCAGGTTCCGCTGTCCCTGCATCAGGTATTGGAGGATCGTCATCTTTTGGTAGCGTTCTGTAAATAAATAAAATAAATAAATAAAAACTTAATTACCAAAAAGCCAAATACAGTTTGTCCATCTCAATAAATAGAAAAAAAAACAAAATCGCTATTTTATAAGGAACAACGCTATTATTTGAGACAGAGTGAACGTTTGCTAGTATACACTGTGTAACAGACACAGGCACCTTCCTTTTAATTCCTTTTAATGTTTATTTACAATTTTGTGGCGGTTTTTCTCATCTCCATCAGATTTGACCTTCACAACTTTAGCTGGTTAACACGATACTCTGGTGGGACTGACGCGTAACGACTGTTAAAGATGTATCAATGACAGCCGGGACCGATGGCTTACATACATTCCAAGACCCAGAGGATTCTAGATATTGTTACGCCAGTCGCTTAGCGAAGTACGTCGAGAAACTTCGACAGAAATCTAGAATGTTCGAGACACTAACGCCACCTGGCGGCGAGTAGCAGTAGAGTATATCGAGAAAGTTCGACTGACTTCTAATACGTTCGAGACACTAACGCCATCCAGCGGCGAGTAGCAGTACTGAATATCTCGAGTAGCTTCTGGAATATTCTTGGCAGTATAGACAGTAAGTCGATTTTACAAGAATATTCTAGAACTTATAGACCGGGGTATAAATAGATCACAGAGGAACGCATACAACAGTCTTATTACAAGATACGAGGCGATATAATCTGAGATCTACAAGTGAATTTCAGTGCGATTTAAATGTTTAGTCACAAGTATCGTAGTGTGAATAACTGTTAATTTTTATTTTTGTTTGTATTTAATTCAAGTGTTAATTTTGGTTTAATTGGCGTAATTATTTCTAGCCCGAACCCCAGCTCGTAACAATATGATAAGATGGTCATTCGTCTACGGACTGACCTCAGTAAGTTTTGTTTAATCTTGAAGTGACCTGTGTCCTTTGAAGCTATATTCATCATCTGCCTAGCCTTTTCCTAATTATGTTGGGGTCGGATTCTAGTTCAACCAGTGGGCTTAGTATGAGTTTGAAATACTTTTGTCGTTTTCGAAAACTATCGCTTTGTCTCTTTCACATTTCAGATTAGTGTGAAAGAGACAAAGCGATAGTTTTCGAACACGATAATAGTATCGCAAACTCATACTAAGCCCCCAGATCTTACTGAGTATTCGTGTTTACACTATCTGACCGTCATGGAACTGTTAATGATTCTAGTGGCAACGAAGCCTCAGTAGCCGGGTGACGCCCCGATACCCCTTTCTCATCTTTCTCTTCCTAAATTGTTATCATTATGTTTGTCTTTGTTTCTTTTTTTATATTTATACTAGCTATGCCCGCGACTTCGTCCGCGCGGAATAGTGACTTTCGGCAGCATTTTTAATTTTTCTATGCTAATTATTTTGAAAATAAAACGCATACATAAATAAGCTATTTACAATATTTTACTGCTAATAGCTTATTTAAGTACATTTTTCTAATCAAAAGTAAAAAAAATAAGTTTCATGCGTCTAGCTTTAAAAATGACGTAATTTTCATACAAACTTTCATCCCCTATTTCAACCCCTTACAGCCCTTTTTTCGCATTAAAAAACAGCCTATGTCCTTTCTCAGGCTCTAGACTATGTCCGTACCAAATTTCATTTAAATCGGTTCAGTAAAATTTATTTATATTATACAACGTGTAACGGAAACCCCATATCTATCCAAAAGGACTGAAGACATCATCTGGTATGGAGTCTCTATGCACAGTTTCAGCTCAAAATAAGTGACTCACAGAATTGACCCCAAATTATTGGTTTCATATGTTTCTTGAATACCAGTAATTACAAACGTGTCACAGCACTCTGAGGGTCATCACATTCCACGTCACTTGCCAATAAAACGATAATTCTCTTCGTTCTTCTTAATTTGAAAAATTCGGCCTCTGGTATCAATGTATTGAAATTTCTAATATGCTCCACACATGTAGACATATGATTAGAAAATCCTTGCCATATCGTTTGTTACCATCCAAAGAAGCCGTGCACTCGGTATGTACCTATATACCCTTTAAATTACACGTTGTATACTAGCTGACCCGCCACGACTTCGTTCGCGTGGTATCCTACCCCTACCCAACCGGTACTGTACCCCTACCCTACCCCTACCCTACCCCTACCCTACCCCTACCCTACCCCTACCCTACCCCTACCCTACCCCTACCCTACCCCTACCCTACCCCTACCCTACCCCTACCCTACCCCTACCCTACCCCTACCCTACCCCTACCCTACCCCTACCCTACACCTACCCTACCCCTACCCTTCCCCTACCCTACCCCTACCCTACCCCTACCCTACCCCTACCCTACCCCTACCCTACCCCTACCCTACCCCTACCCTACCCCTACCCTAACCCTACCCTACACCTACCCTACCCCTACCCTACCCCTACCCTACCCCTACCCTACCCCTACCCCTACCCTAACCCTACCCTACCCCTACCCTACCCCTACCCTACCCCTACCCTACCCCTAACCTACCCCTACCCTACCCCTACCCTACCCCTACCCTACCCCTACCCTACCCCTACCCTATCCCTACCCTAACCCTACCCTACACCTACCCTACCCCTACCCTACCCCTACCCTACCCCTACCCTAACCCTACCCTACCCCTACCCTACCCCTACCCTAACCCTACCCTACCCCAACCCCTACCCTACACCTACCCTAACCCTACCCTAACCCTGCCCTAACCCTACCCTACCCCTACCCTAACCCTACCCTACCCCTATCCTACCCCTACACTACTCCTACCCTACCCCTACCCTGCCCCTACCCTACCCCTACCCTACCCCTACCCTACCCTACCCCTACCCTACCCCTACCCTACCCTACCCTAACCCTACCCTAACCCTACCCAACCCCTACCCTACCCCTATCCTACGCCTACCCAACCCCTACCCTACCCCTACCCTACCCCTACCCTACCCTACCCCTACCCTACCCCTACCCTACCCCTACCTTACCCCTACCCTAACCCTACCCTACCCCTACCCTATCCCTACCCTATCCCTACCCTACCCCTACCCTACCCCTACCCTACCCCTACCCTACCCCTACCCTACCCCTACCCTACACCTACCCTACCCCTACCCTTCCCCTACCCTACCCCTACCCTACCCCTACCCTACCCCTACCCTACCCCTACCCTACCCCTACCCTACCCCTACCCTAACCCTACCCTACACCTACCCTACCCCTACCCTACCCCTACCCTACCCCTACCCTACCCCTACCCCTACCCTAACCCTACCCTACCCCTACCCTACCCCTACCCTACCCCTACCCTACCCCTAACCTACCCCTACCCTACCCCTACCCTACCCCTACCCTACCCCTACCCTACCCCTACCCTATCCCTACCCTAACCCTACCCTACACCTACCCTACCCCTACCCTACCCCTACCCTACCCCTACCCTAACCCTACCCTACCCCTACCCTACCCCTACCCTAACCCTACCCTACCCCAACCCCTACCCTACACCTACCCTAACCCTACCCTAACCCTGCCCTAACCCTACCCTACCCCTACCCTAACCCTACCCTACCCCTATCCTACCCCTACACTACTCCTACCCTACCCCTACCCTGCCCCTACCCTACCCCTACCCTACCCCTACCCTACCCTACCCCTACCCTACCCCTACCCTACCCTACCCTAACCCTACCCTAACCCTACCCAACCCCTACCCTACCCCTATCCTACGCCTACCCAACCCCTACCCTACCCCTACCCTACCCCTACCCTACCCTACCCCTACCCTACCCCTACCCTACCCCTACCTTACCCCTACCCTAACCCTACCCTACCCCTACCCTATCCCTACCCTACCCCTACCCTACCCCTACCCTACCCCTACCCCTACACTACCCCTACCCTACACCAACCCTACCCCTACCCTACTCTCCATTTCTTCTTCGTTCGCGTGGGATGTTTTTCCCGCTTAAATCCCTATCCCGTGGGAATTCCGGGATAAAAACTATCCTATGTCCGTCTCCTGGCTCTAAGCTACCTCCATACCAATTTTCACCCAAATCTGTTCTGCCGTTCTTGAGTTATAAGTGGCGTAACTAACACGACTTTCTTTTATATATATAGATATTTATTTATTTATATTATAAATAATAATTCCACAACTTTTTTTTTTTTTTTTTTAATAATAATTCCACAACTTTGTTTTTTTTTTTTTTTTTCTCACACAACGCCGTATAGTCCCAAACTAAGCAGAGCTTGTGGTATGGGTACTAGACAACTGATAAACATACATATATATTTCTAAATACATACATATTATAGATAAATTACACCCAGACAAAGAACAAATGACCGTGCTCATCACACAAACATTTGTCCTAGGTGGGAATCGAACCCACGACCTTGCGCACAGCAGTCAGGGCCACTGACCACTATACCAACGGGCCTGTCAAATTATAAATGCGAAAGTAACTCTGTCTGTCTGTGTGTTACGCAATCACGCCTAAACTAGGTACTGAACCGATTTAAATGAAATTTGGTACGGACATAGTATAGAGCCTGAAGGACATAGGTTTCTTTTTAATGCGGAAAATAAATTTTTAATGCTCCTTTTTTGTTCTTATTTCTAAAATATCGCTGCGTCGTTTGTTCTTCATAGTCGTAATCGTTCTTCTCTCTCATTTTTCTTGCTTTCTTCTTCTTCTTAGTCTTCTCTTCTTCTGAGCTCTTTGGGAGGGCGCGGTATTGGTTTCTTGGGCGGTGTTTGTAGTACATTTCATATATTGATTTTGTTATTCCATCATCCGAGTCGTCTATGATTGGTTCTGGGGATTTAGAAATGGTTTAATTAAGCTTAGGTGAGTAGGTAGTGCCTATGAAGAAGATTTTGAATCATGATGAGTATAGATTTTCAGTGGTTTATTCAAATTCCATTTATGTTTAGTCTTAATAAAGCCCAAACTGTCAAATATAATTATCTGAAATAGCCTCCATTTTTGAAGTAGGTTACTAATTTGGAGGCCTCAACTCATACAATAAGTTGCTAGTTTGATATCTAAAAATCGGGAAGGTGAAAACTTACCTTGTAATACTGGGGGTAAATTGTCTAACCTTTTAACTAAAATAACTGTCGAAGCTGGCTCTTAACCAGTGTTGCCAACTTAGTGGCTTTTCTACTAAAACTGGTGGTTTTAATTCTCCGTGTAGTGGCGAAAAAATGTTATTAAAGGCTGGTGGATTTTTCTAGTGATTTAACAATTTAGTTTTGGTTACTAAAATGCCGATCATTCAGCCACCAAGCCACTTACATGACAATAAATACATATTCGTGTAATTATACTTCTTCGTTCTTCCTTTTTTTTTCCTTTCTTGGTGTAAAAAAGTGCTTCTGACAAGTAGGCTATGTTTAAAGTGCTCTCGATAATTAATTACTTTTTGGTGTATAAAATGGTTTAAAGTGCGGACAGATAATGTGAATAGACAACTTAAGTGGTCGGTGAACTGTGAAAATATTAATTACACCGTTTGTGCTGTGATCTATGGCTTAAATTACCCAAAACAATTGATTGGACTTCATCTCAATTTATTATGGTTACCCTCTCCAAACCAAACAATAAACCGCTGGTATTCAAAAATAACTTTATATTATATAATGAAACTTTGCATATTAATTGAACTAACTATAAAGCAGGTCTTATGTTATTTAATTTTTTTTTAAATTACCATTATTTTCACCGTAAAAAGAAATAAACTAAATTATCGGTGTCTTGGAGTCTTTTCCCTGCCACCCTGTCTCGCTTGCTCGCGTGACCGCGGCCAGTAGTGTGCGAGCGAGTTAAAGAATGAGAAGCGCTGAGGTAGTATAGGCCCTTAACGAGATTTTCTATTAAATTGGAAAACATGGATATGGGCGCACTTACCCCTGGAAACGGGGCAAGTGCGTCTATCTAAATAATAACGCTAAAATCGTACGTTACCAGAAAAACCGATAATTTACTTAATAGAATATAAACAAATAAACGCATTACTCTTGGATTCTTTTAGTGTACTGATCCTAAAGGCTACTACAGCGTCCATAACAAATTTGGGGCAAGTGCGCCAAAGACTTAGTAATCAGGGATTCTAAACCTTAAATGCTGTTCTTCTTAAAAAAGGTAAATAACTGCTGTATTTAAATAAAAATGTTTGGCTAGAATAATAGATATCTTTAATTAATCAAATCAGACTTATTTTATGCATTACGTAAAATTACAAGAGTAAGTAACAATTTTTCCTTTATGCCTTTCCATCATATGTGGATATTTAGCTAAGTCTATTTCAATTTCGGCTGACAAGACTGGTGGTCTACCTTGTGTGAAAGATTTTTAGCCCCTTCGACCCGTTACATGATCCATGATTGTTTTCCAGATAGGCCTGATCGGACAGCGTCAACTGCCTGACATAAAGTTTCTCTAGACCAAGAAGGTTTATCGATTTTTCTTTGATAAGTATGAACCATCTGTAAAAGATAATAATTTTAGGACCATTTGTAGTAACTATCCAACTACTTTTTCTTGTTGAGAGATCTGTGGGCAACCTAGTGTCAGAGTTGTTCAGGAAGCCCAAAGGCCTTTGACATGACTTAAAGACTGATGTTGAATGATAACAGCCGGATCGATAGTTTTCAAAAGTAGCTAGTCTTCGATTATCGCTTCCGATTAGGCACACCTAAGCGTGCATAAAATAAGGAACAAAGGAATTGACAAGTACTCGGGCTTTACTGTTAACACTTACGATCAACGACTTATATAATTATAGCGCCCTAAACGCATCTCCCAAGAAAAAATAAATAAAATTACTTATTTAAAAATAGTTTATAGGCTTGATACGAAGCTTTTACTGTGAACCTATCACCCAACACCTCAGCACAAGACAGCACAGAGGCCGTCGGGTAATAAAATAACTGAATCATAAAAGTTGACGACTTCTGGCTCGGGGGAAGTGCGCCATACTACTAAAAACTTAGGCGCACTTGCCTCACTTGATTATTTTGAGGTTACGATTTTAAATTCTATAAAAAATATTAATTTCACTACCTAGGACTAAAATAAAGCCATAGATTTAAAGAAAAACAAATAATTTCTGTACTCACCTCATTGGTTTGCCGCAACACATACAATATTTGAAGATTTAAGGGGATAAATAACACGTCCTCATCTCTGGTAACAGGTTTAAATCACACTAAAACTGAAATGGTGGATACATCAAGTAATGGTGAACAGAAGCATCTACGATTGTAAAGTGGGACTGTGTTTGAGTATGTTGCATGGGTGTAAGATGTCGTTAGTTGTATTATATCTGTAGTTTTCGATATTTTTATGGTAGGTGCGCTTACCCCGTCGGCGTGATTGCCCCGCCTGAACTTACATAATTATATTTGGTTATTGTATCTTACAATTTACTAGCTTTTACATAATTATGTTATTTCTGGATTTTAACTATCTACTTACCAAATTCATTCAGATCTGTTAAGTAGTTTTTGCGTGAAAGAGCAACAAACATACATACATCCTCACAAACTTTCGCATTTATAATATTAGTAAGATAAGATTTAATTAGTTTTGCATGTATTTCTGTATGTATAATAGTGTAAGCCGACCAATGGCACATGTGTAACTTTCGAATTTTATATGGGTCACAGACCTGAATTAAATGATTTTAATTTTTAAATATTTTTCAATTTTGTTTCATCTCAACTTCAACTCTCCTGTCGCAGGTCTACTGGAAGAAATGTCTTATGAAATAAGCAGCACCTTTGTACTCTTTTGTCTCTTTTTGTTTTTTTTTTCTCTTTAGTGTCATGTGTGTACATAAAGAAATAAATAAAAATCTATGGAATAAAAGTTATGAATTTATTTTATAGGTATCTACATCTCATGTGTTATAATTCTTCCTATTCTCGAACCAAACGACAAATGTCCTGATCTGTGTGGGTCGCAAAGTGACAACGAAGTCCACTTCATCAGCAGGTTCCGCGGTCCCTGCATCAGGTATTGGAGGATCGTCATCTTTTGGTAGCGTTCTGTAAATAAATAAAATAAATAAATAAAAACTTAATTACCAAAAAGCCAAATACAGTTTGTCCATCTCAATAAATAGAAAAAAAACAAAATCGCTATTTTATAAAGAACAACGCTATCATTTGAGACAGAGTGAACGTTTGCTAGTATACACTGTGTAACAGACACAGGCACCTTCCTTTTAATTCCTTTTAATGTTTATTTACAATTTTGTGGCGGTTTTTCTCATCTAGATCAGATTTGACCTTCACAACTTTAGCTGGTTAACACGACACTCTGGTGGGACTGACGCGTAACGACTGTTAAAGATGTATAAATGACAGCCGGGACCGATGGCTTACATACATTCCAAGACCCAGAGGATTCTAGATATTGTTACGTCAGTCGCTTAGCGAAGTACGTCGAGAAACTTCGACAGAAATCTAGAATGTTCGAGACACTAACGCCACCTGGCGGCGAGTAGCAGTAGAGTATATCGAGAAAGTTCGACTGACTTCTAATACGTTCGAGACACTAACGCCATCCAGTGGCGAGTAGCAGTACTGAGTATCTCGAGTAGCTTCTGGAATATTCTTGGCAGTATAGACAGTAAGTCGATTTTACAAGAATATTCTAGAACTTATAGACCGGGGTATAAATAGATCGCAGAGGAACGCAGACGGCAGTCTTATTACAAGATACGAGGTGATATAATCAGAGATCTACAAGTGAATTTCGGTGCGATTTAAATGTTTAGTCACAAGTATCGTAGTGTGAATAACTGTTAATTTTTATTTTTGTTTATATTTAATTAAAGTGTTAATTTTGGTTTAATTGGCGTAATTATTTCTAGCCCGAACCCCAGCTCGTAACAATATGGTAAGGTCATTCGTCCACGGACTGACCTCAGTAAGTTTTGTTTAATCTTGGAGTGACCTGTGTCCTTTGAAGCTATATTCATCATCTGCCTAGCCTTTTCCTAATTATGTTGGGGTCGGATTCTAGTTCAACCAGTGGGCTTAGTATGAGTTTGAAATACTTTTGTCGTTTTCGAAAACTATCGCTTTGTCTCTTTCACATTTCAGATTAGTGTGAAAGAGACAAAGCGATAGTTTTCGAACACGATAATAGTATCGCAAACTCATACTAAGCCCCCAGATCTTACTGAGTATTCGTGTTTACACTATCTGACCGTCATGGAACTGTTAATGATTCTAGTAGCAACGAAGTCTCAGTAGCCGGGTGAACCCCCGATACCCCTTTCTCATCTTTCTCTTCTTAAATAGTTGTTATTATGTTTGTCTTTGTTTCTTTTTTTATATTTATACTAGCTATGCCCGCAACTTCGTCCGCGCGGAATAGTGACTTTCGGCAGCATTTTTAACTTTTCTAGGCTAATTATTTTGAAAATAAAACTCATAGATAAATAAGCTATTTACAATATTTTACTGCTAATAGCTTATTTAAGTACATTTTTCTAATCAAAAGTCAAAAAAATAAGTTTCATGCGTCTAGCTTTAAAAATGACGTAATTTTCATACAAACTTTCATCCCCTATTTCAACCCCTTACAACCCTTTTTTCGCATTAAAAAACAGCCTATGTCCTTTCTCAGGCTCTAGACTATGTCCGTACCAAATTTCATTTAAATCGGTTCAGTAAAATTTATTTATATTATATACCAGCTGACCCGCCACGACTTCGTTCGCGTGATATCCTACCCCTACCCAACCGATACCCTACCCCTACCCTACCCCTACCCTACCCCTACCCTACCCCTACCCTACCCCTACCCTACCCCTACCCTAACCCTACCCTACCCCTAGCCCTACCCTACCCCTACCCTACCCCTACCCTACCCCTGCACTACCCCTACCCTACCCCTACCCTACCCCTACCCTACCCCTACCCTTACCCTACCCCACCCTACCCCTACCCTACCCCTACCCTAACCCTACCATACCCCAACCCTACCCTACCCTACCCTACCCCTACCCTACCATACCCCTACCCTAACCCTACCCTACCCCTACCCTACCCCTACCCTACCCCTACCCTACCTCTACCCTACCACTACCCTACCCTACCCCTACCCTACCCCTACCCTACCCCTACCCTACCCCTACCCTACCCCTATCCCTACACTACCCCTACCCTACACCAACCCTACCCCTACCCTACTCTCCATTTCTTCTTCGTTCCCGTGGGATGTTTTTCCCGCTTAAATCCCTATCCCGTGGGAATTCCGGGATAAAAACTATCCTATGTCCGTCTCCTGGCTCTAAGCTACCTCCATACCAATTTTCACCCAAATCTGTTCTGCCGTTCTTGAGTTATAAGTGGCGTAACTAACACGACTTTCTTTTATATATATAGATATTTATTTATTTATATTATAAATTATAAATGCGAAAGTAACTCTGTCTGTCTGTGTGTTACGCAATCACGCCTAAACTACTGAACCGATTTAAATGAAATTGGGTACGGACATAGTATAGAGCCACATACACATAGACATAGGTTTCTTTTTAATGCGGAAAAAGGGGTTGAAATAGGGGATGAAAGTTTGTATAGAAATTACGTAATTTTTAAAGCTAGAAGCTTGAAATTTATTTTTAGACTTTTGATTAGAAAAATGTACTTAAATAAGCTATTAGCAGTAAAATATTGTAAAATAGCTTATTTATGTATGAGTTTTATTTTCAAAATAATTAGTCTAAAAAATTAAAAATGCTGCCAAAAGTCACTATTCCGCGCGGACAAAGTCGCGGGCACAGCTAGTAAAGAATATAATTATCTATCTATATACCCCTTGACAGGACTGGTGTCTGATATTCTGGTTTCTGATTTCTCGAACGACTGTCAAAGACGTACAAATTACAGCCGAGACCGCGGCTTAGCCAGCATAAGGAGGTTTTTCGTTATGTTAAGATCGCTAGCCATCTACGGACCAACCTTGGCAAGTGTTACTTAACCTTGAAGAAACACACGTGCAATAAATACAGCCGCATTTATTTAACCACCTGATAAAACATTCTAATTTCTATGTTTTATATTTTTAAGTTCTTACTGGTAGATCATTAGATCCTCTCGTGAATATCTTAAACCTACCTCTTTCTCCTATTATTCTCTGGTGTTCTATCAGCGTTCTCCCTCTCCAAATTGTCACTATCTTCCTCTTGAGAGTAATCTTGGGCTTCCATCCCGCTATTGTCGTTTCGTTTCCTCAATCGAGGCACTGTTGATTGTACAGGAATTTCTGAAAGCACGAAAGCATTATAATACGGTAATGATATATAGTAATATAGGCTTGCGTTTGACCACAATCTCACCTGATCTTAAGCGATGATGATATATCTTAACATAATACGCATCCACGCAAATCCTCACCAGCCTGTCCCTAGCTGCCCTCCCCTAGCGACGCTCTAAGCGGAGGTTCGTACCCCACAGGGGATGCCCTTAGAGTGTAGTCGCCTAATTTGTAAGTTAAATACAGGATGGCAGGGACATCGACGCGCAACCGCTTACCATGGATTCAGTACATGATTCTGGACCCCTGCATTCAAACTTTTCGTCGGCATTTTCTTAATTTAATAAAATTAAGAAAAAAATGACTAAAACCTGCCTTTAACTATTATGATTAAGGCCACCACAAGCAAGAGCAGCCGACAATTTCACCAGCGAGATGTCAATAAAAAAGCTTCTACTTCAGATACGAGTACCTCCAAATCAATGCCTTAGAGTGAAAACCTCGTAAGTGAAAAAGGAGTAACTTTTCAGGAGGAAGACGGTTTCTTTTATGTTTTTTTTAAATTAATTTATATGTATATTTAACCCGTTTTTATATCCAGAATACTATACATAATATCGAACAGTTCAGAAATGCATAATCTATGGCCTGATTATGCTAAACTGACGACGCGATGCGAGTGTTTACGAGGTTCTAACTTACTTTCATAGATAGCGTTTCGAGTATCGAATGAATATATTAGTGAGATCAGGATGTGCGTTGCTAGGATTGCTTTCTGAAAACGCAATAAAATAAATTTGGACAAAAATGCACTCCCGAGGTTTTCACTCGAAGGCGACGAAATAGTTTTAATAAGTACCTATCCAGTATAATTTTGTAGCTTTTTTATTATGAATAAGCCCGCTCATGATTGATCACGCCTGATAGTAAGCGATATATGAGGTCTACGATAAAACGAACGAGCAAAGAAGTTGACTGTTCCCTCTTGCTTTACAGGATGACGGGTCGACGGGTCACGATAACACATTTATTCCCAAAATTGCTTCAGTAAATAGTAAAACTTCTTTCAGTGACTGGGCCACCACTGGTATTTATAAAAGTAGAAATCGGCTTTATGAACTTTATGAGGAGCGGATTTACACTAACTCGGTAGAATTTAATTTATATGTTAAGAACTACTCTAAATTATTTAAAAAAGTCTGTTATACTGCCAAGTCTCGCTACTTGAGCTCTAAAATTAAAAATAGTAGTAATGTAATTAAAACGACTTGGGATATTATAAAAAGCGAAACGGGTCTTGCAACCGAAATAGTGATTACACCCTCACTATTGGTGATAATATAATAACATTAGATTCGCAAGTCGCCACAGAATTTGAAAATTTTTTCACTGACATTCCCATATCGACAACCAAGTCGCCAAAATCATCTCCCATTGCTGCAGAAACATTACTTAAAAAAAAATGTTCCAGTTTGTAGTTCAGAGTTTAAATTCCAATATGTTACTTCTAATGACATCATTAAAACTTTTAATTCTTTGAATATTAAAAGGACTGCAGACCTGTGGGGAATTCTGTTGAAGTTACTAAGTCAATTATACACACTATTGCTCCTACATTAGCTGTTATATTTAATAATTGTATTGATTGCGGTGAGTTTCCTGATTTAATGAAATATAGTAAAATAATCCCACTATTTAAATCGGGTAGTACATCTGACCCTACTAATTATAGACATATTTCTCTACTGCCCACTTTCAGTAAAATTTTTGCGAAAATTATTTTAATGCAGATGCAAAGATATTTTAATAAACACAAATTGCTACATAATAAACAATTTGGTTTTACAAAGGGTCGTTCAACAACTGATGCCGGTGTTGAACTTTTAGGACACATTTATAATGCATGGAAAGATAAGTGCGATGCGTTGGGCATTTTTTGCGATTTGTCTAAGCCATTTGACTGTGTTCCCCATGAGACATTAATCAGGATACTGCACCACTACGGATTCCGGGACACCTCTCTGAATCTTTTAACCTCATACTTGAGTGAAAGGATTCAGAGATTCGATGTGAACGGTAAAAGATCGCCGGGATCTGTGGTCAAGATGGGGGTTCCCAAGGCTCAATTTTAGGTCCTTTTTGTTTCTTATTTATATAAATGATTTGCCGTACCTGATCAAAAATCATGACATAGTGTTATTCGCTGACGATACTTCTCTTTTATTCAAAATCAAACGTCAACAGCAGGTTACTGAAGAAGTAAACAGAGCCCTTGCAACTGTAGTTAGCTGGTTTAATGTTAATAATCTTATTCTTAATGAGAAATAAACCAAATGCCTAAAATTTACGTTACCTCATGTTATACAAGTGAATACCAGTGTATCAATAAAGGGCGAAATATTGAAACCCGAAGATACCACAGTATTCTTGGGCATAACTTTGGATGCGAAGCTTCAGTAGGGCCCCCATATAGATAAATTGTCAAAAAAGTTAAGTTCTGCAGCATATGCCGTTAGAAAAATACGTGGATTAACTGATATCGAAACAGCACGTTTAGTCTACTTTAGTTACTTTTACAGTGTGATGTCATACGGCATTTTACTTTGGGGAAATGCCGCCAACATTCACACAATATTTGTATTACAAAAAAGGGCCATTCGTGCAATTTATAAATTAAGTCCTAAGCACTCCTTAAGAGACAAATTTAAAGAGATTAATATTATGACTGTGCCATCTCAGTATATTTATGAGAATCTCTTGTATGCACACCAAAATATTAATCTGTTTAAAAAATACAGTGATATTCATATACCAAGGAACAAAGACACATATGTCATTCCTAAAACAAGGTTAAAAAAATAGATGGTTCGTTTAGATGCCAATGTATACGTTTTTATAATAAAATTCCTAGCCATATTCAAGAACTAACGTAAGCTATGTCAGAAAGCTTTTTACACTGTTAAAGATTATATTGAGGACAATAAGGCTTGGGAATGAGCTGCTCCAGTGATATACGTGAGCCTTTTTTATTTCTTAAATTTTGATAGTTGATTTATTTTTTATTGATTAAAACATTTGTTTTGTTAAATATTGTATATACCTATTTATTTTATTTTTGTTTTTTTTTTATACAATTATTCCATTATTGTTAATGTGAGGACAATTTAGGTTATTCTTTCTTCGTTGTTTTTACTTTCACTATAATTTATTTAATGATGTCAAGCAGTTTGAGTACTTGTGTGGCCTACCCAAATGTCCTTTGGTATTTTTTGTCAAATTGTTGAGCTCCTTAAGTTCTAAGTTAAGCTACACTATAACTGACAAATGCTTGCACTGTCTGGACAGGTCCGCTCAAATTTGCGTAGTTATTTCCTCAATAGAATACCACAGACATGAACCTGCATACTTCTCATATAAAAATACGAATTGTCTGGACTTTAAAAGAGACTATGATGACCTCTGAGTTTGTTTCGGTGTTTCTTCTCAGAGTAGTCAGTTAGGAAATACCGGCCTCATCTAGCTAAACTTAACACGCAAAAAAACATGACGTGTAAAAGTGTTATTTATAACCAATTTACAAATAAATATTTCATTTCATTTCATATTATGTGGTAGGGAACACAAGCCGGTAGAGAGTTTCCCATCTTTATTTTCTTTCTTTTTAGAAATCCAAATATTATATTTTCATAGGACCCAAACCGATAGCTTGTTGACGTTCTAATGCTATATGTGGTTAATTCTTAAATATAGCACCAATCAAAGTAATAACTATACCTTTTTGTTGCTGTCCGTCGTCACCCATCATCTTCTCCCTCTCTCTTCTCCCGCCATCCATTGCCAAATACTCTCTATCCCCCTTATATCTCCTTCCATCAGTAATAAAGAACGGCATATCGGCAGCAAAACCTCTCCGCCTTCCTTTTTTGTTCTTATTTCTAAAATATCGCTGCGTCGTTTGTTCTTCATAGTCGTAATCGTTCTTCTCTCTCATTTTTCTTGCTTTCTTCTTCTTCTTAGTCTTCTCTTCTTCTGAGCTCTTTGGAAGGGCGCGGTATTGTTTTCTTGGGCGGTGTTTGTAGTACATTTCATATATTGATTTTGTTATTCCATCATCCGAGTCGTCTATGATTGGTTCTGGGGATTTAGAAATGGTTTAATTAAGCTTAGGTGAGTAGGTAGTGCCTATGAAGAAGATTTTGAATCATGATGAGTATAGATTTTCAGTGGTTTATTCAAATTACATTTATGTTTAGTCTTAATAAAGCCCAAACTGTCAAATATAATTATCTGAAATAGCCTCCATTTTTGAAGTAGGTTACTAATTTGGAGGCCTCAACTCATACAATAAGTTGCTAGTTTGAATCTAAAAATCGGGAAGGTGAAAACTTACCTTGTAATACTGGGGGTAAATTGTTTAACCTTTTAACTAAAATAACTGTCGAAGTTGGCTCTTAACCAGTGTTGCCAACTTAGTGGTTTTTCTACTAAAACTGGTGGTTTTAATTCTCCATGTAGTGGCGAAAAACTGTTTTTAAAGGCTGGTGGATTTTTCTAGAGATTTAAAAATTTAGTTTTGGTTACTAAAATGCCGATCATTCAGCCACCAAGCCAATTACAAGACAATAAATACATATTCGTGTAATTATACTTCTTCGTACAACTTTTTTTATTAAATGGTATTAACGTTTATTGTTTCAGCGGCATCAAGTTCATTTAATGAAATTTTGTTAGTGGTTTTCTGGTGGTTTTAGAAGTTGAATCTAGTGGAGAGCTAGTTTAACTGTTGGCAACACTGCTCTTAACTCTCTTAAACTTTCTAACGGGATGCAGCTGAGTACTCAAATGTTACATGGAGAGACTGCTTGTCTCGCTAACACCGTCGCTGTATTATCCTTAGATTATATGATAGTATTTATCATGATAGTATTTATATTTATCATTAGTGAAATCAAATCTTGGAATTTTTGAATGCTATTTTAATCTTTTATACACTTGCTTGCTATACGCAAGAATACTCTTAGAACATAGACTCTTAGATTCGTTATTATTTCATTGTATTCAGTTGAATGATTTATAATTTATCCTAAAACACTTGCTAATAATGTATTAAGGAATGCTGTGAAAACCTATTAAGTTTTGAAAAGAGGGACCCTGGAGTATCTTGTCTTGTTTTGAATTGATTTTGACTTTCTCTTTTTTTTAAAGGGAACTTGCAATGTGGGTAGACTTCAGATTACTGGACAGGGATGGACAGGGTTCGAACTGGTGACCTCTCGATCACAATATCCGACACTTTAGCCATTAGGCTATTGTAAATAGGTAGCTAATTATTTTGAACCTTTGGTAAGGCGGTTTGTCTTATTACATTTTAATATTTATCGGTCTGATTGTATTGAGTACGGTACCCTTCAGCAGGTCTTCTTGTTAGAGTTTTTTTTCCGACTATCCATAACGTTACTACTGCCTCTCTACATGTTAGCATGTCGTTCGTCAGTTGACAATAACAACATTTTCTTTTTTTCGTTTTTTTTTACTCACTTTCAGGCTTTGTCCTCTTCAGATTCTTCGCTCCCCTCTTCCTAGGCGATCTCTTCTTTAAATTCGACGAAAAGTCTTCTTCTGATGACACTATTTCTTCTGTCTCAACCCCCCAATCAGGTGTCAATTTACTAGGTTTCATCCTACTCAAAAAGCTCAGTCTGGGAGTTTTTTGAGTGACGGAAAATTTGAAATGCTCAGGGAATGTTGAAGAGTCATTAACACCAAGTCGGGCCGTAAAGCCTAAAGTTGGACTGGATGGTAGCTCTGTAGTATAATTAAATCTATTGTCATCTACTAAGGTGTCATTAATGATGTTTTCCATGACGTTTGCTGTCATATTGACAGGTCGTAAGTTAACAGTTCGTTTTTTTCTCCTTCGTTCGTATTCGGCGTACTTCGGAGTTTTAATTTTCGAGCGACTCTTTTCGGTGAAACGGGGACGTGTGTATTTTTTTCGGGGATAATCCGCTATTTCTTCTGACATATGGGCTGTGGAAATAAGTTATTATTAATCATTTATTTCCTTCCTGCCGGAGTCTGTGTTTCCCGATAGCCATTACCTAGGGGTCTTTATATCAAGAGTGAATAGGTTACTTTTAGGTAAGTGTGCTCCATCTTCGACCACATCATCACTTACCATCAGGTGAGATGGTGGTCAAACGCGAACCTATTACCAATAAAAAAGACCATTAATAAATAATAATTGATGGTGTTATAGTTCTATGTATACACTTCTGTCTGTCTTATTGGGCAGTACACGCGTGATGTTACCTAACTTACCAGAATCTTTATTCTCAGGAGGTATTTTTGGATGTTTATCTTCCGTTTCTTCAACGTCTTCAGGCAGAATACCATCATCAGCACCACTGTATACGTATCTGTGAAAAAAATTATATATTTAATGTATACGTATCACCTGCTTAGATTTTTCCCAACTATGTATGTGTAGTGTTTTGCCTGACGCGTCTGCCTATCTGACCATTGCAACACTTGGCATAACTGGTGTCAGATTTTTGGCAAGTATTCGTAACGACGACTGTCAAATAATGTACCTACAAATGACAATCGGGACAAACGGCATAGGCTCAATTTACTCCGCCGCGGAATGGAATGGAAGCGACTTTTTGCAACTAAAAATTGTACATAGCATAATGAACTTTATGTCAATTGTATAACATACAAACGACAGTAGCTATAGTTCACCCAATAAATCACCCATAAGGAGTTGTAGAGTGCGTGAGTTAGGCCCTAAGTGATTTCTTCAGAAAATTGTTCAGGGTACTTAGGCAATAAACATACTAAAAATCCTGACGTCTAGGGGGTGAGGCGGAGTGGGGGGAGGGGATAAAAGTTCATTTTTTTTAGCTTTTTGCTAATATCTTTAAAACGGTATGTTTTAGAGAAAAGAAGTTTTCTGCGCAATGAAAGCTTATAAAATTTCCTACAACTTTAGTCTTATACACTTTTTCGAATTACTACCCATTTTTTACATATACATTCTGAAATAGTGAAAATTTTCGAAAAAACTACTTTTATGAATCTCTACCTGTTGCCTGCTACTTTGTTTGCGTTATTTCGGGATAAAAGTTGCCTAAAAATCTAAATCTTTAATCATAACGAATTTCATCCAAATCGGTTCAGCCGTTGAGTAATGAAAACATATCTTTGATACATATTATCTTTTATTTTTTAATTCGTTTAGGCTGTGAGGGTCCTGACAATGGTTCTTTTTCCAAGGCTCCCTCATCCTCAGTAGATGGTACTTGCTGAAGAGGCTCTACGTCGTCTTCATCATCGTCAACGTCAACAGACACGCCGTTGAGGCAATTCCCTTGGCAGTGGAGACACGCCGCGGAACAGTTCAACATTGCTTTCCGACATCCACATTTTCTACTACCACAATCCTTCTTGCAGCGGAAAAATATTGTTTTTAGTAGTATCTCTGGTGCTGGCGAATCTTCGGTTGTTATTGGCACCAGGCTGTCCCCTTCATGTTTCCATCCCCACTCTTGAGGAGGCAGCTCATTTCCGAGCCACAGCTGCATTTGGTGGTAAGTGCGCCGCGAATGCTGTTTAGCTGCGTTTTCAGTTGGTGGGAGGGAGCTGAAATCAGGCTTAATATTTGCCAATGATCTCACGAATGACTGGTATCGGTACTCATTGAGGGAGGTCAGTATTGTTGGTGCGCCATACCATTTGAGGAAGCACATCTTCCCAGCCTCTTCAACCTTACTGTGCATGGAGGTGGGCTTGTAAAAGATCGCAGCCGCTTCCTTGATAATATCTGACTTCAAGTACAGTTTTAAGAAACCCACTTTGCTTCTTCTGAAAGTTGCAGATGTTGTGTCACAAGTTCACAACCTGTAAATGAATGAAGGAAAAGGATGTGCTCAAATCCATGTTGCTGCATCTCTTGGGTGGACAATGCAACCTCATAGAACATGCTTCCCTGATACGATACTGAATAGGAAGAGTTTCAACTGAATGTACTATTCATCTTCTGCTCAAAGGCGTTCTGGTTTCTTCTTTTACATTATGTGCGCATAATAAACAATTAGTCATGAAGTCGAATTGGGGAGCTGAAGACCTGAGCTGAGACGGGCCTGCCTCTTCTTGAGATGTAGTTCCAACACTTACATCTTTTTTAATTGTATCGGCTCGAGTGTAGTTTTTACGACAATTAGTGTGAATTAAAACGGATGTCAAGGCGCGGAAAATTTGGTGCTTATCATCGTTCCGATCTTTACTAGCTTTGATAAGGCCGAGTATTCCTTTTTGTTTCACCTCAGAATCATCCTTACTCCCTTTAACGATGTCGTTATCACACACAGGACACTTATTATTATTAGCACTCATGATGGATAATCCAATTGCGTAACTAATGACGATTATAAAGCAAAGGCTGCTCCCCTGCGTTACCGGGTAGGCTACCGTGCCAAAGAGGTTAAAATCATAAACGACAACAATAACATAAGCCCGAAGGCATGGATGATTATGGGAGTTTTAGCCAGTGAGATCTCGTTTTCTACGACAGGAAATATGGAATGAAAAGTGACGACCCGCTTCTGCTCCATTATCACTGGTAGAAAACGAGATCTCAAACTGTTACCGCCTTCACCGCTTGGAGGTACTCCCAGCTTATGTTATCAATAAAATACCTAATTTATATACTAGCTCATATTTAACATTCGGCAATGCTTGTCACATCACACTACATGAACTCCATTTTCACTTTCTTCGGAGCACGATACTCGAACACTGGTAAAAATTTGGAAAAAGTGTATAAGACAAGTGTAGATAAAAGTTTTGATATCCCAACGGCTGTACAGATTTGGATAAAATTTAGTAAATTGATATAGTAGGAGTTGATTTAAGATATAAGATACTTTTTATCCCCAAATAACATGAAGGAAGTAGTATACAAGAGGTAGTGTTCAATTCAAGTAGTTGTTTTTTTCAATTTTCACTTTTCCGGAATGTATAGTTCGAAAATAGGTAGGAATGTGAAAAAGTGTATAAGATAAAAGTTGTACATAATTTTATAAGCTTTCATTGCGTAGAACACTTCTTATCTCCATGACGCACCGTTTAAAAGATATTAGCGAAAAACTGAAAAATGGGAACTTTAACCCCCTCCCCTCACCCCGCCTCACCCCCTAGATGTCAGGACTTTTAGTATGTTAACTCTCTAAGTACCCTGAACAGTTTTCTGAAGTAATTGCTTAGGGCCTTGCTCACGCACTCTACAATCTCTTTGTTGGATGGACTACTAGGGGATTTCTCGAGAATGCGCGAGGATTCCGCGTAAGACTCGCGACCTTTTTTTGACTGCTATTTTTTTTTAATTGATAATAAGCTCGCGTTTGACCCCCATCTCACCTGATGGCAAGTGACGATGTGGTCGAAGATTACGCTTGCCTGGAAGTAACCTATTCACTCTTGACTTAAAGACTCCCAGGTTATAGCGAACAGGAAACACAGACTCCGGCAGGGAATTCCACTCCTTAGCCGTACGCACAATGAAAGTATTCCCAAAACGTTTTGTGTGTATGGGTGGGATGTCCACCATGTAACGATGGCGCATCGCCGTTTGTCTTGTAGTCCGATGATGGAACGGGCTTGGCGGAATTAGATTGTGTAATTCCATCGCACACTCCCCGAAATGTAACCGATAGAAAACCGATAGACTTGCAACTTATCGTCGATGTTCAAGGCTATTTAGTTTGTATGTTATACAATTGACATAAAGTTCATTATGCTATGTACAATTTAGTTGGAAAAAGTCGTTTCCATTCCATTCCGCGGCGGCGTAAATTGAGCCTTAATGTGTTCTCCGAAGAACGGTAGAATCTCGACATGTTAAGTCAAGTTAAGTGTTAAGTCGACCCATCAACGGAACGATTTCTGTTTACCCTTGAAAATCAACCCGTGCAGCTGTTTGTTGTTTTTATTTAGCTCCGAGCTAAAAAGTGCCTCCTCAGCACTTTTGCTCTCTGGTAGTAAAACCACCCGTTTTTTTTTCGGCGGTAAAATCATCAATTAGTCCTTCTGCTCTAGGTGAAGCTGAATGGCGTATCAGGCTCTTACTGACTAAACACACCCAGTTACTTATTTTCCTGTAGTTCCAGGCCCATAATATCTCGGTAGAACATTCTCTGCAAGCAATAGCCCTGTCAGGCCCCGTCAATGTTGCTGACTGCTCTTTGAAGCGCGTGTTGAACACGATGCAACGATGACTAGGTACCAAAAGTAACATTCAGTGGGTAGAATACAAATTACTAGCAATCTTGTTAACTTCTCTAAGCTAAATATTCTTGTGTCTGGAGTGGGTCCACGGCAATTGTGTAATGGGTGGGGTTTTATTATTTCTAGCATAATTATTTTATCTTTGACATTTAATTTTACAATTAGATGACATATTATTACGGAGCTTCTTATAACAATTTGTTTAATTTTTCGCTCTGTTTTATTTATATTTGACATTCTAGTTTTACTATTGATCATTCACAGACATATTATTAATCTGTTTTACACAATTTTTATTTCATTTAATTGTATTGTATTATTCTTGATCGTTTTACACTAATCTGATTTTTGTTTTTCCTTTTTATTTGACTGATTATTTTATTGTAAATACGATTACCTAATTATTGTAAATTGAATGTGAGCAATTATCGTTTTGAATTTGTTATTTTCTTTGAAATGTATTTTTTTATTTGTTTTATTTGCATGGTATTGTTTTATTTTACAAAATTTCTACACAATGTATATTGTTCCGAAATAAATGACTTACGACTCTCGATCAGAAATCCGACTCCTTAGCCATTAGGATATTGATGCTTTAAATAACCCTCGGCTGCTTACCTGGTGCTCCAGTCCATTTGTCTAGCGTCGTCCAGCCACTGATTAGCGGCTAGTGTGGTCTCTCTCACCATTTTGATGTTCATTGCAAGGAATATCTTGCGTAACTCCACTGTGATGTGAGTCGGTTTGGAATTGTAGTCATCTGGGGTGTCGCTCTTGTCAATTCTGTAGCGTTCTGGATTGAATAACGACTAGATTAATTTATTAATAACACAGGCCGACAAAATTTAACAAAAATCCGGACCCAGAGACCAGACCTAACATACCCGAAGGATTTTGACTCTCTGAATCCGAATCCATGGTCACAATTGCTCCTATACGTCTGGTTTTCGAGATATCCTAACCTAAAAGAGCAAAAAACGCGACTTTTTGCAGTTTTTGAGGTTACGTGACAGAAGGAAAAAAATATTATCAATAAAAACTTTTTTGCAAAAAATAAAACCGACTTCCATATCAAAACACTACAAAGCCAAAAATAATTTTAATTTCGGTAGTCGGTGTTATTGGTTTTGTATTTTCTTTTTTTTTACATTTTACATTTTCATTTTTTTACATTGCACGTACCAAGTGCACGGCTTCTTTGGATGATAACAAACGATATAGTAAGGGTTTTGTAATCCTATGTCTACATGTGTGGATTGATACCAGAGACCGAATTTTTCAAATTAAGAAGAACGAAGAGAATTATCGTTTTATTGGCAAGTGATGTGACACGTTTGTTATTAATGGTATTCAAGAAACATATGAAACCGATAATTTGGGGTCAATTCTGTGAGTCACTTATATTGAGCTGAAACTTTGCATAGAGACTCCATACCAGACGTTGTCTTCAGTCCTTTTGGATAGATATGGGGTTTCCGTTACACGTTGTATAAATCATCTAATAAGTAGATAATCTTAAATACCTATGCAAAAAGAATACCAAAACCATTTTAAACAAAAATCAAGTGCAAAGTATAAAAATATTATATCCTAGGTATTTCGATTCCACAACTTAAATAATGACTCATCATTTTCCTTTTTTTATTATTTTTTATTTGTTATTTTATTTTATTATTTATGTACACACAGTAAAATACATTAGGATACAACATAATTATAATATTTGAGTACGAAGGTACTGCTTATTTCTTAAGAAATTTCTTCCAGTAGACCTGCGAAAGGGGAAGTGAAAAAGAAATGTAGACAATAGTGTGTGAGAACAAGAAGAGAAAGTTTTTTTAACAATATAACTAGTAATTTGGGTAGAATTCACAATACTAGCAATCTTGTTAACCCGTCCAACTAAGCTAAATATGCTTGTCTGGAGTGGGTTCACGGTAATAGTGTAATGGGCGTGACCTCTCGATCACAAGTCCTCTCTTTTCTCAACTATGTCGGGTTAACTATGGTCCGGTTCCAGTCTAACCGAATAGTCGCTTAGTGAGAAACGTCGAGAAACTTCGACATAAATCTAGAATGTTCGAGACACTAACGCCATCTAGCGGCGAATAGCGGTACTGTGTATATATAGTCGCGACAGTAACGCCATCTAGCGGCGAATAGCGGTACTGTGTATCTCGAGCAGCTTTCTGGAATATTCTGACGCAGTATAAACAGTGAGTCGATTTTATAAGAATGTACAATGCGGCCGTTCTAACTTGGCGAGTGTGAAGTTAGGTTCTGCGAACTTTAACGCTTGTGCACTCGTACAAAAATAAAGGTTTTAAAAAAATAAATGCAATTAGCAATTGTTATTCCTGTTAACAACTGTTATTGGTTTTTATTTTTTTAAAACCTTTATTTTTGTACGAGTGCACAATCGCTAAAGTTCGCAGAGCCTAACTTTACACTCGCCAAGTTAGAACGGCCGTACTGTACTAGAGCTCATAGACTGGGGTATAAATAGATCACAAAGGGGCGCTGAGAGTCAGTCTTATTAGAAGATCCGAGGCGATACAATCGAAGCTGTACGAGTGAATTTCAGTGCGATTTAAGTGTTAAGTGATAAGTGTTTTGGTACGAATAATTGTTTTAAATTTTTATTTTGTGTTTAATTAATTAATGTGTTAATTTTGGTTTAATTGGCGTTCATTATTTCTATCCCGAACCCCAGCTCGTAACATTATTTTACATGGATCGACTGCCTATCTGACCTCCACAACCCAGTAACTGGGTAACACGATACCCCATGGTAAGACCAGTGTTAAATGCTCAATCATTACGCCTACCGAGTCGTTCAAATGAAATACTTAAGGTGGTACTATACCTCTGATGGGACTCTGCAGGGTATTCTCCAGTCGAAGCAGTACTGTTCCAGCTTTCCACGGCTCCAGGGTCAGAACGCTGATGTGGCGAGGTAGACCATGCACCTTCAGAACTGAAAACTGTGTCGAGATAATTTTTAGTATTGCATTCATTTTATACTAGCTTTTGCCCGCGACTTCTTTCGTGTGGGAGGTTCTTTCCGTGTAATTCCCGATCCCGTGGGAATTCCGGGATGAAAACTACCCTATGTCCTTTCCAGGATCCTAAACTATTCCCATGCGAAATTTCATCTAAATCGGTGTAGCGGTTTAGGCGTGAAAGGTAACATACAGACAGACAGAGTTACTTTCGCATTTATAATATTAGTATGGATTATTACTAGCTTCGCACGGTCGAATTCCTAAATTAAAAAGTATATATTAACACCTTTCTCATGAAATACTCTATCCATTGGTCAGTAGTTTTTAAATTAATCGTGAACATACAAATAGACAGAAGCGGTGGGAGACTTTGCTTTATCATTATGTAATATCTTTCTTACAAATCTTATTAATATTATATCTAAATGCGAAGTTTGTGAGAATGGATGTCTGGATGTTTGTTACGCTTTCATGCGAAACCTGCGGAACGGATTTGAATGAAATTTGGTAAGTAGATAGTTGTCACCTTGGAATAACATATAAACTACTTTTTTATCTCGGATTTTCCCCGGATCGGGATTTACGTGAGAAAAACTTACCACGCGAACGAAGTCGTGGGCAGAAACTAGTTTATTATAATGTCACTCAGCTAAGTACGTCGAGAAACTTCAACCGACATCTAGAATGTTCGAGGCACTAACGCCACCTGGCGGCGAGTAGCAGTACTGAGTATATCGAGAAACTTCGACCAACTTCTAATACGTTCGAGACACTAACGCCATCTGTCGGCGAGCAGCGGTACTGAGTATCTCAAGTAGCTTCTGGAACATTCTTGACAGTATAGGCAGTGAGTCGATTTTACAAGAATGTTCTAGAACTCATAGACCAGGGTATAAATAGGTCGCAGAGGAACGCAGACAGCAGTCTTATTACGACGATACGACGCGATATAATCGAAGCTTTATAAGTGAATTTCAGTCTCAAGTGACATTTTAATCGCACTTATTGTAGTGCAAATAACTGTGTTAATTTTTATTTTGTGTTTATTTAATTAAAGTGTTAATTTTGGTTTAATTGGCGTAAATTATTTCTATCCCGAAGCCCAGCTCGTAACAATAATATAAATCCATGGATCTGCTTCAGACAGGGCAACACTCGCCCTAGAGTGATGCGCTTTGTGAGGCAGGCGTTCGCGGGGACTGATATTAGTCCTCGGGATTATCTGACCTGCGTCACAGAGCGCATCGACTTCCTGAAGCAGAAAGTCTATGCGTGGGCAAATAGAATTCGTAGATATAAGCGGCGGGTGGAGCGATACACTCAGAATCGCGCATTCCAAAGCAATGAAAGGTGGGTTTATAGGGCCTGGGAGCGACCTGACCAAGGTGTGACTGATACGTGCTTACCGGATGATGATGCCATGTGTTCGTTCTGGCGCAGCATCTGGTCGGCTCCTGTCAGTCACACCGAGGGTGACTGGATGAGTGAGATCAAGCGCACGTGCGATCTTATACCAGAAATGGGGGCAATTACGATCAGCCCCCAAGATGTAACCCGTGCAGTCCGTCCGTTATCCAACTGGAAATCTCCAGGACCAGACGGACTGCACAATTTTTGGATAAAATGGTTTCAAAGATCGCACGCCCGCTTGGCATCTCAGTTCCAGTCTGCCTTAGAGTCAGGATCGGTACCTCAATTCCTGACTACAGGAATAACCCACCTGCTCCATAAATCAGGTAGTACAGCGGAACCTAAAAATTATAGACCGATCACGTGCTTACCGACGGTCTATAAAGTTCTTACTTCCATTTTGAGAGCCAAAATTAATAATCATATTGATATAAATTCAATCATGTCTGCTTCTCAGAATGGATGTAGGAACGGGTCCCGCGGTACTAAGGAGCTTCTCCTCATTGATATTGCCATTAACCAACAGGTTCGTCGTTTCCGAAAGAATCTGTCGACATGTTGGATAGATTATAAGAAGGCCTATGATTCTGTTCCACATACATGGCTCAAGAAGGTGTTGGAGTTGTATAAAATAGACCCAATACTACGTAATTTTCTTGAGTCATGTATGGGGCAATGGAAGACGGTCCTTTGCTATCCAGGATGTCGACAGATCCAGGAAAACAGCGAACCGATTAGGATTGAGCGTGGCATATTTCAAGGCGACAGTCTGAGCCCACTGTGGTTTTGTCTGGCTCTCAACCCTCTCAGTACATTGCTGGAGGGTTCGGGGCTAGGCTACCAGTTGAGAAGAGGTGGTCAGGTCATATCACACTTGCTTTACATGGATGATTTGAAAATCTTTGCCACCAACAAACTGCAACTGATGGAGCTACTGAAGGTAACAGAAACTTTCAGTAGCGCCATCGGGATGGAATTTGGGGTGGACAAGTGTGCAGTTATGCATGTAAAGCGAGGGGAGATTATGGAATCCGTGGGAACTCAACTCTCGGATTCCATACACCTAAGATCCCTCGGATCAACTGAAACTTACAAGTATTTGGGTATTTCAGAAGCGCTAGGCATCAATGCTGCTTATGTTAAACAGTCATTGAAGGAACGCTTCTTTGGCCGCCTGAATAAAGTACTGAATAGTCTTCTATCAGGCGGAAACAAGGTGCGTGCCTTCAATGGTTGGGTTATGCCAGTATTGATGTATTCTTTTGGCATACTCAAATGGACTCAGACTGAACTTGACGCCTTGGACAGGCGGGTCCGCACAACGCTGACTGCAAATCGGATGCATCACCCACGTTCATCGGTGATGAGGCTGTATATCCCGCGGAAGTGCGGGGGTCGTGGCTTTTTAAATGCAAAGACCCTGCACAACCGCGAGGTATGCAGCCTTAGGGAATATTTCCTAGAAACCGACGTGGGTATGCATCGGGATGTGGTAGCGGTGGTTAAAGGCCTCACGCCGCTCTCCTTAGGTAACGAGAATTGGCGCAAACCTGTAGTATTAGATACTAATGACCGCAGAGAAGTATGGAAGAGCAAGGAGCTTCACGGACGCTATTACCGAGCCCTTCATGGGTCTGAAGTAGATTTATTGGCGTCCGTAGCCTGGCTACGTTTTGGTGACCTCTTCGGGGAAACCGAAGGTTTTGTCTGTGCGATTATGGACGAAGTTATGATGACGAATAACTATCGGAAATATATTGTGAAGGATGGTACGGTAGACACATGTCGGGCATGTCACAAACCGGGACAATCCATTCGTCACATTATTTCCGGTTGTTCTCGCCTGGCTAACGGAGAATATTTGCATAGACACAACCTCGTAGCCAGGATTATTCACCAGCAACTTGCACTTAAATACAATCTTGTGGAATCAGAAGTACCATACTATAGGTATGTGCCCGACCCAGTTCTCGAAAATGGCAATATTACACTGTACTGGGATCGGTCTATCATCACTGACAGGACTATTGTTGCCAATAAGCCTGACATAGTGGTGATAGACCGATTAGAGCGTCGCACAATGATTGTTGATATAGCAGTCCCCCATGACGAGAACCTCGTGAAAGCTGAGATAGATAAAAAAAATAAGTATCTTGACCTGGCGCGCGAGGTTGTCGACATGTGGGATGTGGAGACAGCAATCATTGTGCCGATAGTCGTCTCAGCCAATGGTATAATAGCCAAGAGCCTCGACCAACATCTAAGGAGGCTCTCGTTGGGCAGCTGGATCAAGGGCTTGATACAGAAAGCAGTACTCCTGGAAACGGCGCGTATTGTGAGGAGGTTCCTCTCTATGGAGCCCTGACCACCGGTAGCTTGGACCCTGTTCCCGGTACCGGTGGGCTACTATTTTTTATATTTTTAAATGTTTTTATTTTTTATATTAATATTTAAAAATGTAATTTATATGTACATAGATCTAATAAATGAAATAATAATATAAATCCATGGTATCCGTTTGTGCATAGATGTCACTTACATCTATACTTAATATTATAAAGCGGAAAAGTTTGTTTGTTTGTTTGCTTGAACGCGCTAATCTTCGAAAGTACTGGGTGGATTTGGATGCAATTTGGTATGGACGTAGCCTGAAGCTTGAAGAAGGTTATAGGCTACTTTTTACGCAACTGCAAAAAAGGAGAGTTATGTTTTTACCGTGATAGAATCCACGGGATCGAAGCCCCGCGTGAGTACTAGTCCTGTATAAAAATATACTTTAGACCGCACTCCGAACATTCATTGCTGATTTTGTTAAATAATTCTAACTGGGATGGGATGGATCTGCCAAATACCAACTGGACGCGCTTGAGTCTATCGAGAAACGGGCCAAGAGATTTATTGGCAACAATGCACTGGTCGAGTCAAAGCTCCAGAACCTTGAACATCGATGACGAGTTGCAAGTCTATCGGTTTTCTATCAGTTAAATTTCAGAGAGTGTGCAGTGGAGCGCAATCTAATTCCACCAATCCCGTATCATTATCGAACTACAAGACAAATGGCGAAGCGCCATCGTTACATGGTGGACATCCCACCCATACGCACGAAACGTTTTAGGAATACTTTCATTGTGCGTACAGCTAAGGAGTGGAATTCCCTGCCGGAGTCTGTGTTTCCTGATAGCTATAACCTGGGGGTCTTAAAGTCAAGGATAAATAGGTTACTTCTAGGTAAGCGTGCTTTATCTTCCTCCACATCATCGCTTACCACCAGGTGAGATGGTGGTCAAACGCGAGCCTATTATCAATATAAAAATCTCCAACACACTCTCTTATTCCTGACATTTGGCCACTTTCTCCTGTTGAGTTTCTCGCCCGAAGTGAGGAAGAGCCAGGGCTCGTACTGCCATCTTCTCGCAGAAAGCGTCACCCTCTCTGAGAAGGTTTGCTCGTCCACTGTAAATATAATATAATCAACAGATCACCTTTACAATAAAAACAAGATTTAACTACAAGCGCTGCAAATGCATGAACTAGTACTAACAGAAAAAGTAAAGCGTCAATACCTTAATGGCTAAGGTGACGGACTTGTGATCGAAAGGTCCCGAGTTCGAACCCGACCCATTAAACTATTGCCGTGAACCCACTCCAGACACAAGCATGTTTACTTAGTTGGAGGTAGAATTATTACAGCATAATTTACGTGCAAGCAGTAAATTATGCTGTAATAATTTATAGTTTAATCTCTGTTTGCGTTTTTGTGTAATTAAATTATGTTTATACCAGTCAAAACTATACTTATTTTATAAACTTTCAAAGGCGAAGTGTAGGCTAATAAAGTGTTTTTGTTATATTGTGTTGGTGTAACTTAGGTAAGTGCATTATTGGTAATATTTATGTTAATAAAGATCTTTGAAATTGAAATTGACTTAATTGGAGGGGTTAACTTAGTAATGAGAATTATACACACATTATTAGTTCTCTTAAAAAAAAAAGAAATTAAGTGTTCAATTAAATATGTTCTATTTATCTATCACAATCTCCCAAAAAAAAAAACAGCAACTTATGTTTGCTAACTCAACTTCACAGTCAAATAATTCTAGGGTGATACCAGCATACCAGCCCCAGGTGTGACCTACGCTAGGTAAGCCATTGAAAATGAGAGAAGAACCAGGAAACTCACCTTCTTGCCTATAATTGCCGAACATGATCCTATGCTTCCCTTTGACCACCAGCCCTACTCCGTAGGCTTCTTCATTGAGTGTTTCTTCAAGCCCAAAGCCGTCATCAGTCAATAGTCTTCTATGCACCTGAAAACATAAATATTTTATGTTTTATTTCTGATAACTTTCTGCCAACTGCCACTAAAATTGCGCTAGCACAGTCACTTTTACATCCCATCCTAGACTACGCCGATGTCAGTTATCTTGATCTCACAGAGGCACAACTTGATAAACTTGAACGACTTTAAAAATTTCTGCATAAGATTTATATTTGGTTTGCGCAAATATGATCACGTATCCGAATTTCGTACGAAACTCAAGTGGCTTCCTATACGTCTTTGCCGGAACTTACACATCTTGTCTCTGCTTTACAGTATTCTGTTCAATCCTAAGACCTCTTATGTTAAAGATCGTTTTAAGTTCCTCCATGACACACATGCCAAATTTCTGAGGTCATCGGAAAACTTGAGGCTAGAGGTACCGAGTCACTCCACCTATTTCTTTGGTAAGTCATTCGCAGCTCAAGCAGTACGACTGTGGAATACTCTTCCCGTGTCAGTAAGACAAGCACAAACCCTTCCTTCTTTCAAAAACATGGTAAAAGATCTCTATCTCTCTCTTTAATTTGTTTCTATATTTTATTTATCTCAGCTTTGTTCTTTTTATGTATATATATGTATATGTGTATTGAGTATGTAGGTTATTACTTATGTATTGTATATAAGTGAATAGTACACCATGGACTACTCTATTTATTTTCTCCTGCTGTGTCAAATCCATCCAAAGGTTATCTGTAAAAGATCGCTTTTAGCGATAAGACCGCCCATTGTAAGTCCCTTTGTAGTTTTTTAAGTCCACATTTAATTTTGTTATGGTTTACAATAAAGAGTATATTTATCTATCTAAAAATACAACGTGTAACGGAAACCCCATATCTATCCAAAAGGACTGAAGACAACATCTGGTATGGAGTCTCTATGCAACGTTTCAGCTCAAAATAAGTGACTCACAGAATTGACCCCAAATTATTGGTTTCATATGTTTCTTGAATACCAGTAATAACAAACGTGTGAGGGTCAACACTTTCCACGTCACTTGCCAATAAAACGATAATTCTCTTCGTTCTTCTTAATTTGAAAAATTCGGTCTCTGGTATCAATGTATTGAAATTTCTAATAAGTTCCACACATGTATAGACATAGGATTAAGCCGGCTCTTCACGTTGGCCAACACAGTGGCGAATGTAGTGGCCAATGCCTATTGGCCAACGTGTAGACGGGGTGTTTGTTCATCTTGGGTGCACAAACACCCCGTCTACACGTTGGCCAATAGGCATTGGCCATGCTACATTCGCCACTGTGTTGGCCAACGTGAAGAGCCGGCTTTACAAAACCCTTGCTATATCGTTTGTTATCATCCAAAGAAGCTGTGCACTTGGTATGTATATACCCTTTAAATTACACGTTGTATAAACATTGAAAATATGATGTTATAAAAAATCTTGATACTTTCTGAGGCACGCGGGAATCTCGATTTGTTAAGAACCATCCATGGACCAACCTTGCCAAGCGCTGCTTAACCTCAAAGATCCCGTGCGCCTGTCATTATTTAGTTACGAGCTTTTTAAGCCATATCACCGTAATGTTGAAATATTTAGACTATTACCATAAGCTCCACCTCCCCATCATTGAAAGAGGTGCCTCCTTGCGTCCTGTCGACCAACACACACATCTCTACGCTGGTGTTGAGGGAGTGGATACAGATGCGGGAGGTCACGGGGTAGTAGCAGGCGGCTACAGGTTTTTTCTGCTGTTGACCTGAAGAAGAAAACCATGAAAATCATAGTCATAGTCATAACTTTCGCGCATCCAAAAACTTACTTCTTCTCACTGTACCGGGTTTCTGTCTAATTCCTACGCTATTTCTTATCGCGAAACTCTAGAACACGTACTTCTTGACATGAAGGAAACCGACCCAATATTTTCTTTTCAGCATAAAATTAGAAACCATTATTTAAAAGCCATTCTTAGTTTGGTCTTTGTCATAATTATTACGAGTTCCCTAAATCAGATAGATTATTTTAAAACACCGTATTTATTCGTTTATAATTTTAGAATATACAGTATGTTAACTAACAGAGGGCGTTCCCGTTAACCAGCAATAGTATAAGCACATCAATTAGACCGCCGTACACGCAGCCCGTCATTCATTTAATAAATTGCGACGTTGCCGTCCTTCAAGTACGCGTGTACAGAGTGTTTCTTTTACGTATCAATTTAAAATTTTCAGTGAATATTTTAATATTAAAAAATATAAACATTTTGTTTTCGAATGGTAATATTTTTTAGCATGTATGAATGCTATACTATTGCTGGTTAACGGGAACGCCCTCTGTTAGTTAACATACTGTATATTAGTGTTAATATATTAAAGCGTCAATAGCCCAATGGCTAAGGTGACGGGCTTGTGATTGAGAGGTTGCGGGTTCGAATCCCAACCATTACACTATTACGCGTAAAACCTCCAGACACAAGCATTTTTAGCTTAGTTGGAGGGGTTAACAACATTGCTAGTAATGTTAATTGTACCCTAATTCTCTTCTTAAAAAGTAAAAGCACAGAATACTTAATAATACAAGTACATAAAATTCTCTCCCCAAAATTAATCAAAGAAATAGGGACTCTTGCTACGTTAGAATAAAGTGCAGTTCAGATCGCACAGCACTTAATGTCCTACTGCTATATTTACCTACAAGTCGTGTCTCTTTCTATCGCGTAGCGCTTACCTTTTCTGACGACGTTAGGGCTGTCTTCCATTAGAAATAATTTCATCCGGATATTTAACTACCAATTAGCTATATACTTCGAATAAACCTAGGCTAGATCTTACTAGCATACTATTTATGTACCTATTCTGTGGTTAGGTTATACGCACTTGTCGTGCGTATCAAATCAGAATGGCCTCATCTAGTTTACATTTACGAAAAAAAAGACGTGTAAAAGTGTTATTTATAACCTATTTGCAAAATAAACATCATTATTTCATTATAATGACATACGACGCGAATAAGATAGTCTAAGAGCCAACACCTAAAAATCATAATGTTAGTTATATTCTCAGTAGAACAAATATAGTAGATTATTGTAGTATAGTGTAGGAGCTAGGCTGGTGATTTTTATGTAACAGTTATTTAATATACTTGGTGCCCGAATTATAAGGTATTAGAAGCGTAAAAAAAGTTAAATTTGGATTGTAATCCGTGTTTAAACAGTTAAACACTGCACAGTATCTTTTTACCTTTTTTTTATAATTCTCCATTTTTAATACAACGATAGTAGGATCGCGATCGCGTAGTAGTGATGACGAACAAAACTCACGCGTGAGTCCCTAATGGACTAGCCCCACCGACGTGGCCGCCGCATGTACGCGCGTTTTCGATACCTACACGCGGAGTGAGAGAGGCCTGGTAAAAGTAAATGTATGTGTGGATTTCAGCTATCTACAAACCAAATTTCATTCAGATAGGTTTGATCCGCGACCTCTTGATCATGAGGCCCACACCTTAGCCATTAGGTTCTTGTCGCTTATACCTAAGCTATTTTTATCCCGAATTTCCCCGGGATCGGGATTTATGCGGGAAAACACTCCCACGCGAACGAAGTTGCGGGCAGAAACTACCATAATGACAACTCACTTGCAGACTCGTTCCAACAAGTTCGCCTCATCATCTGCCGAGAGTTGGAGTCGGTGAAGAATTCGCCGTTACTGGTGACGTTGGTGGAGAACAGGCTCACCACCTCCTTGCCGAGGTCCGTTCTGGTGAAGAAAGGTTGGAATTTTATGAGATAATGCTTTATAGTGCTTTAGTTTGGCTCGAGATAAGGAGGAGATATTATCGCCGTTATGTGGGTTATCCTTAGAATATAATGACATTTATTTGAATTGTACACCTACCACATTGTGGTCTCTTTAATCCAAACCACTATTGTACATAAAGTTTAAATAAATAAATAAATATAAAACTTCCACTTGAATCACTCTGTCTATTGATGAAGAGCATGCCACGCAACCAAACCAAGCATTGCGAGGATCTACATATTACTAGTAAGTAAGACAATAAATTTTTAGAATGTTTTAATTTAAAATTAAATTATAGCAAAATTAATTCATTATTTTAGTTTATTTGAGTACAGGTGTATGTTAGCTTTTTCTTTATTTTTATACATTTATTTGACGGTCCTTACCCAATAGGAATAGGGCCTATAATCCACTCCATCTCCACAAACTCCTCACCGCGATACAGTCGTATGATCTGCGTGATCCAGTCGCTGAACCTCTGGCGGATCTCCTTCACTAGGGTTCCTCGGATTGTGTTATATGCTACTTTGTCTGTTACCTGCAATATTTATTTATTTATCTTATCATGAACGAACACAGTACAGAGTCACATGGAACATTACATAGAGATTAAAATATTAAAATTCTTTATTGCCAAATAGATTATGTACACATTACAGTTGTGATTATCTGGCTCTTGAACTAGTTTTTTTTTTAAGTTTCTAATTATATTAAAAAAATAATTTCACTAACAATAAAATATGTCGAGTAAATGAGTTTTCTTTATTGCACAATACAATTTTTATTGCATACATTACAACGTGTAATTTAAAGGGTTTATACATACCAAGTGCACGGCTTCTTTGGATGATAACAAACGATATGGCAAGGGTTTCGTAATCCTATGTCAACACGTGTGGAACTTATTAGAAATTTCAATACATTGATACCAGAGACCGAAATTTTCAAATTAAGAAGAACGAACAGAATTATCATATTATTGGCAAGTGACGTGAAAGTTATTGACCCTTAGTTGTAGTGCTGTGACACGTTTGTTATTATTGGTATTCAAGAAACATAATATGAAACCGATAATTTGGTATCAATTCTTTGAGTCACTTATTTTTAGCTGAAACTGTGCATAGAGACTCCATACCAGATGTTGTCTTCAGCCCTTTTGGATAGATATGGGGTTTCCGTTACACGTTGTATAAAACAAATGAAAGTCTTCTATTTTTATTGGCAAATCAGGTGATAATGTTTGGAAAGTCTTATTTTGCAAAATTTTAGAAGATTTTATTTGGGGTCTACGATTTTGGGGGTCATGGCCGCTGTGACCCCCTATTCGGACCGCACCTGAATCCACCACGCGGTGTGGGTTGGTGTATGGCACAAGTCATCGAAATTTTTGTTTCTAGGACTTACCTCGAAATATTGAAATTCAGAAACATGTAAACTCTCTTTCATATTCACAAACTAGCTTTTGCCCACGACTTCGACTTCGAGTGGGAGCATTTTTCCGCGTGAATCCAGATCCCGTAAGAATTCCAGGATAAAAAGTAATATCTACTTACCAAATTTCGTTCATATCCGTTCAGTAGTTAAACATACAATTTTTAGTAGTTAAACAAACAAATAACTTTAGTATTTCCACTATAAAGTGAGATAGTATTTTATTTCCTAAACACAGCTTATTCTGTAGCCTATTAAGGAAATCATTTTATTTCTCGACATGGATCTGTCAGACTCTATCAGACTAAAATCATCCCATGTGTTCAGCACCTTGCATAGGGGGCTACGAGGACACTTAAGTATTCAGACCCCCGTCTGTGTCACCTGATCAAGAGGGTGAAATGTTTGACCCCCCGCCCCCTTTATTTTTCTTATAAACTAACTAAATAATACTGTTATAACGTAAGCTACAATGTCTTCTTAAACGTGTAATTAATCTTCTGATTATAGTAGGACTAGGCAGTGCCTGTATTTCGACTATCTATGCCCAACTCCTTTTTAAAATAAAAAACTAACAATTTGTGTAGAATTTCAAATTACTAGCAATCTTGTTAACCCCTCGATATGCTTGTGTCTGGAGTGGGCTAACGGCAATAGTATAATGGGTGGGGTTCGAACTCGCGACCTCTCGATCACAAGTCCGACACCTTAGCCATTAGGGGGCGCCCATAAATTACGTGAGGTGTTTTTTTAAATTTTCTGTCCCTCCCTGGTGAGATGTCGTAAGATTTTATTCAACCCCCTCCCCCATCCCCCAATCTCACATAGATTTTTCAAAATTTGACAGGCCCGTTGGTATAGTGGTCAGTGTCCTGACTACTATGCGCAAGGTCGTGGGTTCGATTCCCACCTAGGACAAATGTTTGTGTGATGAGCACGGTCATTTGTTCTTTGTCTGGGTGTAATTTATCTATAATATGTATGTATTTAGAAATATATATGTATGTTTATCAGTTGTCTAGTATCCATATCACAAGCTCTACTTAGTTTGGGACTAGATGGCGTTGTGTGAAAAGTTGTGGAATATTATTATTATTAAAATGTGGGTTTCTTACGTAAACGCGTTGGATTGTTATTGTAAAGAGAAAAAAAAATTGTTTCGTGCTTTTATTTACTTATTTATATTTATTTTGGTAAGTATAATAAAACAAGTATGGTGGTTTGACAGTCAGTAGATGTATAACGTCGAAGTATGAATGAAATTATTTTCTTTTGAACGAATTAGTGAATGATCTTAATCGTATTACGATATACGCTTAAGATTAAATCTTAAGCATATGTACAATCTGGATTAAATGGACCAAAAAAAGTATAATTTTTTAGTTACAATCAGAAAAAAAATTACGTGGTATTTGCCGAGACCCCCCTCTCTCCAACGTAAGATTAGATGAGATTTGACTCGACCCCCTCCCCCCCTTAAACATCTCACGTAATTTATGGAGGCCCCCTTAGGCTATTGACGCTTAAATATCATCATCACCTGCTTAGCCTTTTTTCCAACTATGTTGCGGACTGGAAGCTTCCAGTCTAACCGGATGGACCTGAATATTAGTGTTTTACCTGTAGGGACTGCCTATCTGACCTTATCTGACCACCGTAACCCAGTTGTTGGGTAACACGATACCCCGTGGCTAGACCAGTGCCCGATTTATTGGCTTTTTTACAGAAAAAACCAATACCACTTTTTACCCGACTCGGGAATCAAAGACTTCGTGCTCAGCAGTCACGCGGCAAACTATTTACGCTAAATTATACTGTAAAATAATTATACAACGTGTAACAGAAACCCCATATCTATCCAAAAGGACTGAAGACAACATCTGGTATGGAGTCTCTATGCAAAGTTTTAGCTCAAAATAAGTGACTCGCAGAATTGACCCCAAATTATTGGTTTCATGTTTCTTGAATACCAATAATAACAAACGTGTCACAGCACTATGAGGGTCATCACTTTCCACGTCACTTGCCAATAAAATGATAATTCTCTTTGTTCTTCTTAATTAGAAAAATTCGGTTTCTGGTATCAATGTAATGAAATTTCTAATAAACTCCACACATGTAGACATAGGATTACTAAACCCTTGCTATATCGTTTGTTATCATCCAAAGAAGCCGTGCACTCGGTATGTATATACCCTTTAAATTACACGTTGTATAATGTTATAAAGCAAATATACAATAAAATCTTAATAACTTACTGGAAGAGGTCTCTGCCTGTCTGGCCTGAAGCTGTATGCTCCTGACTGCAGGGTCTGTTGACCTTGAGCGTAGAAGTAGAAATTCTGCACCACGTCGATCCTGATGCCGTCTACGTGTTGGATGGACTCCAGGAGGCCCGTCGCTTTGTTTACTGATACTTTCAGGTACTGTTGGAAGACATGCATGTAATCATTTATTCATACTACCGCAGAGGTTAAATCAAAACTATTTTTCATCCCCCCATCTCGGAAAGAGTATTTTTGCTCTTCGATATCTGAGTGCAAAAGCCGTTTTTATCCGCTAAAGGATAAAGTAAATTGAATTTAGAACATCGTGCGTACTAAATTTGTGAATTCAAAACATCATTAAACCTATTTACTTCTACCTCCATGGGGCCGAATTTATCATACAACTTTTTTTAATTTGTTTAAAACTCAGACTCTGGAACCTTCTTGGTGTACTTACTTTTTTTAATTTGCTTTGCGTGCCATTTATTTTTTTGCGTTTAGTCATTTCCAGGGGGTGAAACTCCCGAAGAAACTTCTATTCAATTCTATTCTATTTTTGGTTAATGGCAAGTGGAGCCGATGTCGACTATTCTGCCAATGTCTAAAGTAAATTGGAAAAACAAGTGTGTATGATTAATGATTAGAGACAGAATGGATTTAGCTTCAGACACAAAATTTGCCAAAAAAACTAGTGACATCTTATGTCAGGGGTCAACTTAGTTTTGTACGTAATGTGTTTGTTTGGCTAATAGATGGCAGCAGCTACTATATATTTATACATATGATAATCAAAATTAATAAAAAAATATTATTTGTATCGAAAAAATCATAAAACATTATTTAATGTATTTAGGCACCTAATTCACTAAATCACTAAATTAAATGGCATTATAATTTTACTGCATCATAGACTCTATACACCTCGCTTGTTTATGAAAAACAAAGAAAAAAGAAAAATATAAAACTGTCAAAAACAGTTTGACAAATTTCGATTAATTAATAAATTAACAGAAAAACACGTAATGAGTAATAAAATTCCTAAAATGAAGGTTAAATATGCAGCACAAGTGTTCAGCCAGAGGGTGTCTAGCGCTTTACGTTTTTTATCGAGTTAGTATGTTTATAATTTCACATATTTGCATCATTATTGTTACCTAGCAAATTTTGCAAATGTTATTAACCAACATTAATATTTTGTTTCAGAACACAACATTCTGCCCGAAGAGTGCAGAGATTTCATGTTATTATTTGAAAAGCTCTTCGAATCATTTAATGGTCATTCTTACAAGGGGTCATCAAAAATATATAAGCAGTGCTTAAAAAATAACTCGCTCCATTTCCAATTGTGGTATGATTTGTTGCCTATTTTAGACTCAATTAAATTTGAATCAGCAGCAAATATTGATGCTTTATTAACTACAATGAGCAATTATTATAAAAAATAATGTTTCATTGATTTATAATGAATCCAAAAAATCACAAATTTAAAAAATAATTAAATCCTAATAGATTTTATGACGGTGAAGATACCTTGTTTTAATTTTTGCCAGCCTCTAAAATCTAATCTTTAGATTTTGGAAGTATTAGATTGATTGAAATAAATATTCTAAAATCAAAGATTTAATCTTTTGTCGATTAGAATATTTATTTCAATCAATCTAGTACTTCTAAAATATTTAAAATAAGAAAATATTATTAAGTAGACGCCACCTATCGGATTTTTTCGGTATTAAACTACCGTTACGCTACCTGGTGATCAGGGTCAAAAACTCAATTTTCAATACTGAGATAGATGCGCCACTCTGGAGTGGCGCATCTATCTCAGTATTTATATGTATCATCTATGGTCATTTCCTCGCTGAGGTGGGATGAAAAGTTACGTGTTGCACTCGAGTGCAAAGATTTTTCACCTCGTGCTCTTTTGATTCCCTCGCTAACGCTCAGGATTCTAATGTATGAATCACTCGCTGCACTCGTGATTCAATTTTAGAATCCTTCGCTTGCTCGGTCATCAAAATTATTGAGCAAGCGGTTAAAAAGCAACTTTGCAATCTTGTATAACAAATAACTATTATTTCACATCGGCCTACATGGGCGCTCATAAAACGTCAGAAGTTATTGCACGGTTTGCAATTGGTCGTTTCCTATGGAGAAGAACCGGTAAGAAACACCACGGTTACTCTTTTAATAAAAAATTATTGATTTTCACAATCTTTGCAGTAGTAGTGATTTGCCGGTTCTGGCGCACCAATCCCGTGGCTCACCGGTTCTGGCGCACCACCGCTTCTGGCGCAATCGCGGTCCAGGGCGTTTCAAAACTAAAAAAAAAAAAAAAAAAAAAAAAAAAAAAAAAAAAAAAAGGTTTTGGGGTCCGCTGATCACGATTCTGCAATCCGTTTTCGCGTAGGATGCATGGTTCCGGAGATACAGAAATCAATTAACAACAATCTGTTTCATTTCCGGTGACACCCGAACCCTCATTATCGACTTTCATTGTTCGCCTTTTCTTATCTATTGTCCGTGCGTCCGCCCGCGCACCCTCATTAGGATTGCATTGGCGTTTCTATTGTATACTTTTATTGTTCATAAACGGTTGCTTACTTACTATTCGGAATCATCAAAACAGAATCAATAAAACACATTCCTCATTCACAAATAAAGGTTTATATATAAGCGGCTCAAAGATTTTGCCGAAGCAAAGAGTCTAATACCCAATGAGCAGTTCGAATTTAGAACCGAAAACTCATGTATCCAACAAGTCCACCGCATCATAGAACACGTCAGCGCCGGCTTCCAACGGGGCGCAATAACGGGAGCGAAAGCGTTCGACAAAGTCTAGCACAATGGCTTAATCTATAAGCTATACCAACTCTCGTTATCACGCTATTCACTAACGATATCCCCAAGCATAAAAGTACCCAGCAAGCCCTATTTGCCGACGATACAGCTATCTATTATACCGATCTGAAACCCGATGCCATCGCTCGCACTCTCCAAACTTCCGCAAACAGTCTGGCGAAGTGGTTCCGGAAATGGAGAATCGAAGTCAATCCAGACAAAAACCAGGCAATCCTCTTTTCTAAACCGCGGATAAACGTTCGCGCCGCTTTCGCTCTAGGTAGGCTACTTCATTCTTAGCTCCCGCAGCAAATTATCACTCAGGTGTAAGCTGCGTATTCACCTCCAAAACCGATTCCTCAGTAGAGTCACGGGAGCCCCCGTTTTATGTTCGAAATGAGCTCCTCAAGATGCCCACTATCCAGCAGTTCATGAAACGCGTCTCCAAGCGTTTCTTTGAAACTGCAATCCAACATAGGAATCCCCTTATCGTATCGGCCGTTTATTTATACTCCTATGGAATCATACTATCTCACATTCATACATATAAGCACACCGTCACCCGCGCACGCATATACACACACCCACTCACACAAACACATACACACACAAGCCTTCCAGACACTCATAAACACACACACACAACCTTCTTTTGCTGTTGACAACAGAAATATTGTAACCGAAATGTCACGATCGTATTATTTATTGCCAATGCCGAAATATCTCCGACTCCTAAGATACAGGTCTGCGTACCTAGTTTAGATGCCGGAAATCTGACATTAATTTTTAGATTTTCTTTACAACCTACTGTTTTTCTTTTCACTTATGTATTGCGTGTCTTTTCTTATGTACAAATAAATTTTATCTTATCTTATCTTTCTGGATCCTATCATCATTCCAGTCCCACCTTTTGCAATTCCTTTCTAAGAACTCAAGATGGGATCTTGTAGGTGCTCGACCATAAGAATCAAAATATTGATTGATGCCGTTTGTATCGATATGTAATGCTACCCAGTGTGAGCCTGGTTAATCATCCGTATCCAAATTGCATATTATATACGTTGGTACATGAGTATAAATGGGTAGCCTATTAGCGGCAGAAACATTACTTTCTAGACTAGGGTGAATCTTTTTCAGATACCGTTGTACCTCTAGTGTATTCATGGTCTGCTATTAGTAGATTATTACGATACGAATCTATTCAATGGTCAAGGAATGTTCAAGTATAGTGATTTGGAAATATTAAATAACATTCCTTTGCAATGATTTCGTAGGAGTCACAAAGGAGCTGTGCATCACGAAGGAATTTGAGATAAACTTGTTTACTCACAAAGTTACTATCAGTTCCGTAGTACTTAGGAATTTGTTTTAGATAAGAAATACCTTTGTGGGCGCTATATAAGACCAAGCAGTTGCACCACTCAATCCACACTCGTTCGACATCAGCGAACAGTACATTTCCACAGTATCCAATACTACATTTTGTAATTATTCTTCGCATCAATGACAACGGAGGTAAGTGTTTATTCTATTAATAAACTTACTTTTCTTTCTGTCTATTTTAATTACATAAACTTTTCCTTACGTGTGTGAGGGTGTTTGTGATTAAGTGTAAACTTATTGATATTAATATGATAACTGTGTTGTTACAGAAATCATCCAGTCTTGCATACAACGATGAAAATACCCATAAACACTATTTGGGAATACAAACCTCTGAGCAATATAGTACGTCGTTTATCATGACTGCCATTGTAGACGTTCAAGGCTTTAAAACGGAAGCAAATAAATTTGTGCTGAAAGAAATTGCTATATTGTGTAGTGACAAATTACAGATGTTTTTAATCAAGCCACCATTTCCATTTTATGATTTGACAAAACAAGAAAGACGGCAAGTTGCATGGATTGAACGTAACAGGAAGATATGTTGGGGTGAAGGGTTTATACCTTATTCAAATTATCAATATTTAATTTTAGATTTGTTAAGAGATAAATGTATTTATATTAAAGGTCTTGAAAAAGTGTTATGGTTAAAAAATATTTTAAATAATAATAATGTGATTAATTTAGAAGATAAAGGTTGTCCTAGTTTGCCAAGTCTGTATGATCAATATAAATATTCTGAAGATTTGTATAGTTGTATTTATCATAGCTCTATATGTGCTTTAAAAAATGTATTATGTTTAAAAAAATGGTGCTCTGATAATAAACTTTTTATATAATTTAAAATATGTCATTCATTACAGAAATTTAAAGCAGTGCATAGAAATGGGAGTAAAATTAACTAAAGTTCATAGAGTTTTAAAATTTAAACAATGTCCCTGGTTAAAAATGTACATAGATCTCAATACAAAATTTAGAACGTTAACAAAATCAGATTTTGGAAAAGATTTTTTTAAATTAATGAATAATTCAGTCTTTGGTAAGACTATGGAGAATATTGAAAAAAGGGTTAACGTAAAATTAGTTATACACTGGGAGAACCGTGGTAAAGCTTTAGGTGCTCAAGATCTAATCGCTAAACCACAATTTCATAATCTTTAAATATTTTCATTATAAAAGAATTTGTAGGTTTACGGTCTAAAATGTATGCTTTTGATGTAGAGAATAAGATTATAACGAAGGCAAAAGGGGTAAATAAAAGTGTCACTAAAAAGCTGACAACGAATAGTTATAATTCTTTTCTATTTAATAAAAAAGTGCAATATTGCAGTATGCTTAGGGGTCTCCCTTATTTGACCGAAAGGAATTTGTCATATTTTCACTCCCCAAAAACATTTTTCGCGTAATTTCATTTGCCAAATTATTACTTAGCAAAAAATCTATTCACAAAAAATTGTAACGCAAACCTAATGTTTGGGGAATGAACGTTTAAACTATAACTTGTTTACCAACTAGTACTTTTAACATTTTTTGTTTAATCAAATATTTCAGTTGGAATAACAGTTTTAACGCAAAATCAAATCAGTCAAATCTGTTTTCTATTAATGCAAGTCGTTTCTGGCACTCGCCGGCCGCTACCGCGGCACCACTCGCTTCGCTCGCTCGGCTCGTGCGTAAGAGGTCATAGTTTTAACCTAACCTAACCTACCCATTTTGTTTTTGTCAAAATCTTTTCGGCAAAACGGTTGGATTGTTTCCCTTATTTTTTACTTTCTTTATATTTTGTCATAACAAATTATTTGACCAAACGTTTACTGTCTAAAGATTGTTTGCTGTAACAAATCAAATGTTAAAGACCAAATGCCTAAATGACATTATCCTTCATAATATTCTGCCAAGTAACAATTTGACCAAATGAAAATGTGCGTACTAAAATCATTCCAAACATTGCATTGGTATAAAAAAGGTTGCTAAAATTTGTTTGGGTAGTGAAATTTTGGCAAAATCTTTTCGGCAAAAAGGCAGGATCCCGTATGCTTAGATTTAAATCGATTAAACACACAATTTTTACACAAAAACTAAATAAGACTTGTTTATCATACAATTACACAAAAAGACATATTTTAGACAATAATATTGAAACATTGGCTTGGGGTAATTATAAATTACGCTAAGATATGATACTGTACTTTCGTTTTTAAATTTAGTAATTGGTTGGGCGGTAATGCAACGTATGCGACTTAGAAGTTTTCGGTTACACAATTGACGGGAACCGGCGCTGGTTGGAACAAAAGACAAGAGTCCAGCGTCGTATAGGAAAGGCAGCACTAACCTTGATAATCCAGGATATTCAGGACTGCCAGCACTCTGATCACAGTTCACCACCACAGTATAACCGTTCTTCTGCTACGAATTGGTCGCTTAAAACGACGCGACCGTTCAAATGCGATTCGATGCGTGTGTGCTCTAACGCGACTCGACAGCCATTGAAGGTCCGATCCTGTCCATCGCAAGATCCAGACGCGATCGATTATTCTAGAGCGGTATAGTCTCTCTCCCTCACTCTCGAATAGACGAAGGTCTAGTGCAAGGGAGAAAGGATAATATGCGGAAGGGGAATGTCTAACCAATTAGCGATTATGCGTGTTGCCAATAATTAAAAATATAAACGAAAAGAATCGTATATCAGCGCAACCATTCCCCCGGGCTTGAAGGGATGCCTTCAAGAGTGAGGCAAACCACAAGAAAACTAATCTATTCGATAATTACTATCCTATAACTACGAAACTAAATACCTAATAAGTAATATTAACCTAACCTTAAAGACGAATTAAATAAACTACTGGTTAGGCAATGGGCAAAGACGCACCACGGGACGCAAGTAGGATCCGGTGGTTGTCTTAACCCGAACGATACGAGTGACTCCGGTTGAGTCAGGGAAAATTTCCTCCACGACACCCAAAGGCCAGTGTAGTGGGGGCGAGTTGTCGGATATAAGAATCACGACCGTGCCGACAGAGACCGGATCGACCGGCGTGTTCCATTTGCGGCGAGATTGCAAAGTATGGAGATATCCAGTTCTCCAGCGCTTCCAAAACGACTGTACTAACTTATCTAGTAGCTCGTGTCTAGCAGTAAGAGTTCTCTCGTCTATTTCCTCGGCAGGCAAGTATTTCAGAGGCGTGAGATTCAAAAAGTGCGCTGGAGTCAATGCGAGCGGCTCTGAAGGATCACTAGAGAGTGTCCTACAAAGAGGTCTAGTGTTCATTACCGATTCTATTTGAATAAGAACGGTACTTAATTCTTCAAACGACAGAATAGTATCGCCTATGACCCGATATAGGTGTGACTTTAAACTTTTAATATTAGCTTCCCAATTGCCGCCAAAGTGACTAGCCGTCGGGACATTGAGTGACCAATCTATTCGATTTATAGCTAATGTATGACCATATTCCGAATTATGGTACTTCGAACAAAGAAATGCGTGAAGTTCCGAGAGTTTCCGTTTAGCGCCTATGTAATTAGTCCCGTTATCGGAATAAACTCTACTAACCGGGCCACGCCTTGACAGGAACCGTTTAAAGGCGCCCATAAAACTAGCTGTGCTAAGATCCCCAGCGAGCTCTATGTGCACCGCGCGTGTAGTCATGCAGACGAACAGACACACGTAGGCCTTGGTGGAGCGAACACCTCGACCGCGAGACATCGTAACCTTAAACGGACCGGCGTAGTCCGTGCCCGTGTGGACGAATGGCTTAGCGGTTTGAACGATACGACAAGAGCGATGATCGGCCATCTCAGGAAAGCTCTGCTTAGGGCGCAGCCGAAAGCAGGGAAGGCACTTATGGATCCTATTCCTAATTAAATTGCGTGCAGAAAGGATCCAATACTTCTGACGCAAGAGCGACATTAGCAGGTCGGGACCTGCGTGACAGTTCAATTTATGATGATAATCGACTAACAAATTCAAAACGAGGTCCTTGCTTGGAAGCAGAATGGGATGTTTCCCATCATAACTTAAATCCGAGTTTCTTAAACGGCCTCCGACTCTAATGAGTCCGTCTTCGAGAAACGGTTTTAAGTGTCGAAAAGCAGGACTACAATGTTTGCCTTTCCTGAGTTTAACCAACTCAGTGGAGAAATAAAAGCGTTGAAGCTCGCGAAGTATGAGCAATTCAGCGAAGTTGTAATCCGCTGCCGCCATGCGGTAACCAATAGGCAATAGTTTAGCGAAACGACAAATGTAAATTACTACTCGAAGTAATTTACTCCAAGACGAGATACGATCGACCAAAGAAAGAATAGTAGATCTTTCGGTTGGTGTAGCGGAGAGCAACGAATGTTTCTTCTCTTCAGGCACTTCGCATACCGAAGAGGGATTGAAGGGGACGACAGGCCACTCTGAAACGTCTAAGCTGGCCCACGGAGGACCACTGAACCAAAGCGGATGATCAATGATTTGGGAAGGTGTGAGCCCACGTGACAGACAATCTGCGGGATTGTCCGTACCGGACACGTGATACAGGTTTTGTGGCGATAAGTCGTCCTGTATTTTCGAGACTCTGTTGGCCACGAAGGTGTTCCACCGATGGGGCGACGAATGTACCCAACAGAGAGCGACTGTTGAATCCGAAAATGCGAATATGTTTCGAAATATAATGCGGTTTTGACAAGCGACTACGACATTTTTTATGAGTTGAGCTAGCACAAGAATAGCGCACAGCTCCAGACGAGCAAGAGAAACGACCCTTTTAGGGGAGACCTTCGACTTAGCGGTCAACAACCTAACGATATTGCCATCACTATTTTGAACGTGGAAGTAAATAACCCCCCCGTATGCTTTCTCACTGGCGTCCGCGAAAGCCAATATAGTAACCACACTATCGCCGACGATACCAACGTGACGTGGGATCCTTATATTACAGAGCAAGGGAAGCTCTTCTTTGAAGCGAATCCACAGCCTGACTATATCTTCAGGTGGAGTATCATCCCAGTCACAATCAGACAGCCAAAGCTGCTTGATTAGAAGTTTAGCGTACAGGACAACAGGTGCGACAAATCCCATGACGTCCCATATTTTAGCGACACACGACAATATTGTACGCTTAGTACAAATCTGAGCGGGAGTATTAATTTTCATGCCGAAGTTGTCCGACGTAGGTGACCAACACAAGCCCAGTACTTTATGTTGGTCGGACTCATCGAATTCCTTGACAACTGGCAGGCGGTGCGAGGGTGGGATCGAATCTAATACGACTTGGGAATTACTGGTCCACTTAACTAGCTCAAATTGACCAGCCTTCATGAGACCTATCATTTCCGAAGCGGTGGAAATGCCCTCGTCTTCCGTGCGAACGGAATGGACGTAGTCGTCCATATACAACCCCGCAGCGACAATATCTTTGGCCTGAGGGTAGGAGTCACCCTCATCCTCAGCCAACTGCTTAATAGTTCGAAGTGCATGAAAGGGGCTAGACTTAAGCCCAAAAACGACACGATTAAATTCATAAACCTGTAACGGTTCTTGCGGGGAAAAGCGATACAAAATGCGTTGGAAACGCCGATCAGATTCTCGGACTCCAATGCTGAGAAACATCTGACGAATGTCTGCGGAAAGCGCTATCGAAAACAAACGAAAACCAATAATAATATTGAACAAGTTCCCTTGTAGGTTCTGTCCACCATACAAGAGATCATTAAGCGAGATGCGGGTAGTAGTTTTACAACTACCATCGAGAACGACACGAAGTTTGGTTGTGACCTTATCATCTCGGATCACACCATGATGCGGAATAAAATACGAACTTCCCGCCGAATCAGGATTCGTAGATGAAATGTAGCCCTTTTCTAAATATTCCCGGATGACACTGTCATACGCGACCCTTAATTGTGGAGAAGCTTGCATCTTCCTTTCCAAGCAGTAAAACCGCCGTTCACTTGCTTGGCGCGAATTGCCAAGGGATTCGACATCAGCCTTGAAAGGCAAAGCTACTACGTAACGTCCCTCACTATCCCGAGTGGTAGTGCGGGTGTAAAATTCCTCACACAATTGGTCGTCCGGGCTGAATACCGGGGGAACACTCACTTCCTCTAATTCCCAGAATTTCCGGACAGCAGAGTCTAATGTGTCCGCGATACAGCAATGCGATACGGTCGAATTACCGTCAGTACATGCTGGTGCGTCACCTACGATCACATAGCCAAGGACCGTTTCTAATGCGAGCGGCGATAAATTCGAAGTCGATCCTTGAACTCTGTTCGACAAAAGCAGGTGCGGAAAAATCGAAGCGCCGATCAATACGTGAATCGGGCCTGATGAATAATATGTATCGTCTGCCAACGGTAAGTCTTCGAAGTTAGACAGTCGCGAAGTGTCGACTGTCGCGGTTGGCAGACGTTCGGTAATCCTATCTATTACCAACGACTCAATATCATAAGTTATATTATGATCGAAACGAGAATGAATTTTAAATTGTACGGAACCTTGAATGGGTTTACTCGAACCTCCTATACCCCTAACAGTGGAACAAGTAGGTCTATTATTTATGTTTAATCCTAAACGTTACTTTGGTATTGTTCGTCAAATTGTTGAGCTCCTTAAGTTCTAAGTTGAGCTACACGATAACTGACAAATGCTTGCACTGTCTGGACAGGTCCGCTCAAATTTGCGTGGTTATTTCCTCAAAAGAATACCACAGACATGAACCTACATGCTTCTCATATACAAATACAAATTGTCTGGACTTTAAAAGAGACTATGACCTCTGAGTTTGTTTCGGTGTTTCTTCTCAGAGTAGTCAGTTAGGAAATACCGGCCTCATCTAGCTAAACTTAACACGCAAAAAAACATGACGTGTAAAAGTGTTATTTATAACCAATTTACAAAATAAATATTTCATTTCATTTCATTTCATTTCATTTCAAACGTTGACAGCAATCGCGAGTAATAAAGCTACTCTGAGACGCGCTGTCCAACAATGCACGAACGCAATGTTCGTGACCACGAGAATCTAGAATAACGATACGTGCGGTACCCAACAACACAGTTCTAGAGCCTTTATAAGGGCCGACTGCACTTGAGCATAATGCTACATCCGAGTTCGCGGGAATCGAACCCGCGCTCGGCTCTTCGACTGAGCGTGACGGCGACATATTTGACGCAGGCCTATTTCCAAAACATAGCAATGTATGATGTTTGTACCTACATTTTTTACATGTAGACGTCGACTCACACGCAGACACGCGATGACCACTACTTAAGCAATTTATACACAAGTTGTTTGACTTAACGAATTTAAAACGTTGATCGGGGTTATAACTCTTAAAAACCGTACACTTATAAATGTAGTCATGGTTTTCCTTACACAAACTACAAGCGACTGGTTGAGAACTGGACACATATGCGTTACTTGATTTACGATCTAAAGGCCTTTTATTAGTATTGACTCGAGCAACAGGTATCGAAGTTCGTTCTAAAACCTTTATATGATCACTAACGAAATTAACTAAATCGGAAAACAATGGGATTTCGGATGCATTCGACTTTAATTGATAATTGGATTCGAACGTACGAACGGTGTCTGGGTCCAGTTTTTTAAGCGCGACATGCAATAATATAAAATCAGCCAGGTCACTGACTTTTGTATGTTTTAAAGCAACTACCGACGAAGCGAACTTATCAATAAATAATTCTAAACTACTAGGGGTACCTGATGTAATAGATTTAAATTCAAATATTTGAGTTAAGTATGAAGTTGCCGATTGTCGACTATCTTCATATTTTTTACAAAGCAAATCGAAAATGAGTGGGTAATTATCCGCAGACGGGGTAATACCAGCGAAAATTGTACGAGCTTTATGTGTTAATTTACCTAATAAATAATATAATTTCTCACAGTCTGTTAGAGAAACATTATTATGCACGACATTACGATAACTAGCGACGAATAATGGCCAATTCTTAATATCTCCGTTGAATTCGGGTATTTCAATTGGCGGCAATCGAGGTGACCTTTGGACCTCACTATGAGAGTGAGCCGTCAGGTTCTTCTCAGCCCGTAAAATGCGCCCTAAAAGGTCTTCGAACGCAGAAAGCGATTGATAATCTACAACATATTCAGGGTTTAATTTTAGCTCATGAATAACAATTTCATCCAAAGCACTTTCAAAATCCACACGTAGTGATTGTACTAACGAGATGTCGCACAAAAATGATTCCTTAACGCTTTCATCCGAATGAATGTGTTTTATTTTATCTGCAATACTCTGCATGCGAGCAAAGATACGATCTCTCTTTGCTATCAGTCTTTTAAGAGTAATATCGGTCGGTGCCATATTTATGAGCTATGAATATCAAACTAATTATTATAAGAAATATTTAGTAACTACCCACCGTTTTGCGAAATAACGGCCGGGTGCGCGACGCGGTCTCGAGTAACCTTGACTCGACCGATTGGTATTTAATTTACAAGTAACGATAATTAACTACTAGCGGGGTTGCGAAATTCCTTACTAATCGATTATTAGCTAGGAAGACACGAAAACGACGTAATGAATTATGATGTACTTACTTGCCACGCGTTGGCAAATAAGTATCTATGCGGGGTTGACTACGAAATACGAATACGAAACTACGATATACCTAGCGAATTCTAGGGAATGGCTGTGCTGATTATTATCCGACTCGGGAAGGACCATTAAATGGATGGGCGGTAATGCAACGTATGCGACTTAGAAGTTTTCGGTTACACAATTGACGGGAACCGGCGCTGGTTGGAACAAAAGACAAGAGTCCAGCGTCGTATAGGAAAGGCAGCACTAACCTTGATAATCCAGGATATTCAGGACTGCCAGCACTCTGATCACAGTTCACCACCACAGTATAACCGTTCTTCTGCTACGAATTGGTCGCACAAAACGACGCGACCGTTCAAATGCGATTCGATGCGTGTGTGCTCTAACGCGACTCGACAGCCATTGAAGGTCCGATCCTGTCCATCGCAAGATCCAGACGCGATCGATTATTCTAGAGCGGTATAGTCTCTCTCCCTCACTCTCGAATAGACGAAGGTCTAGTGCAAGGGAGAAAGGATAATATGCGGAAGGGGAATGTCTAACCAATTAGCGATTATGCGTGTTGCCAATAATTAAAAATATAAACGAAAAGAATCGTATATCAGCGCAACCAGTAATATTGTTATCGTAAATTAAGTCTTCTTACTTTTTTGTGTAATACAAAATTTGTATTGATTGTAAAATTATGATATTACTATAATGTTTCGTGGAGTTCAAAATTTTGTGTTGATTGTAAATAATATTAGTTATGTAATGTTATACTTGCGAGCATACATTTGAGGTGATTGTAAAATTCTGATAAGTACTAATTGTGTTACAATTAATTTACATGTCATTGCTGTTTTATATATTTTTTACTAATCATATATATATATTAAATTTTTTCAACAACACTGTTATTTTTTATTTCATCCCTTTAAGCAGATTAGACGTGTGTAATGTTTCATTTTATTCATCCGTCTTAGGTATTTTTTGTGTAAAAATCTGATGATTCTTTGACCGTATAACATACATATCACCCCTTAAACTTTCATTATGTTTTAAAACTTTTATACTTTTTAATATTCATGTTTCGTGTTATTGGCTTTGTTACTCCTTTTGCTTTTTTTATTTCTTTTTTCTCAGTTCTTATACAGTATAACTTGGCGTGTAAACCAACAAATTCTGAAATGACTTTTCATCCCATTTCGTGTTTAAAATAGCCGGGTATTTGCATGTTACGTTTAGGCATATAATAAATATTGTTCTCCTCAAAATTACTCGTATCAAAATATTGAATATTTTTTTCATATCCTTATAAAAATCATCAGTTTTTACATAATTTATTTATTTATTTATTTATTTATAACAAAATCCACAGCTCTTAAAACAATGTTTTATAGTAACTTAAATCTAATCTTACAGCCAATTACGGATTTACAATTTATTCACTAGTAACAAACATGTAGGAAATATTTTTTTTATAAGATTAACATTATTATACAGTATTAAGAAGTGTGCATGGGGAGTATTAAGCCTGCGCCGAGTAAAATAACTCAAAACGGTCTTCACAACTAAAGGAATATAACCTATAATAGTACTTTAATTACTATACAAAAATATGTAATGAATACTAGAATAAATGTGTTAGCAAACATAGTTGGCAAAATTTAAAAATATTTTATAGTTTATTAAACAAAAATACATAAAGTTGGACAAAAATCCTTACAAAACATGCTCGTGCGTCGCTGAATTTTGATAGTAAACTGTTGAATTTTTTCATAAACTTCAATTCATATTATTCTCTAATTATCATACTATCATTTACAGCTTTAAAATTTCAAAAATATCGCTTGGTTGTTTTAATTTTAATTTTTTCTTCTAATTTGCGCGCTATTTTGAACCATACGCAACGTACACCGGTCGAAAATTCAGTCGTCCACGGGAGCTCAGAGAGGGGTCACGTCTCATCGTGGAGCGTTTCGCCGGTAACGATAATTCGCGATCTATTGTGTACGTATGTATTGCAGCAATCCGTTGAATAACATAAGTCATATTTTTTGTTTTTTTGAGTACGATTTATTATGCATACCCAACAATTACTTTTTATTGTTCAATATATATTTCTTTAACATTTTTTTTTTTCAATATTTGTCTTATTATGGGAAAATGTAAAAAAAAATATTAATAGAAGAAAAATGGCGCAAATTTTCGAAAAAAAAGCCATTCTCATAAAAAGTACGTATTTCTATTTTGTGATGTTATTATTGCTTTTTAACCGACTTCAAAAAAAAAGGAGAAGGTTCTCAGTTCGTCTTAAACTTTTTATTATGTATGTAACCTCAAACTCGAAGACGGCTGGACCGATTTGGAATTTTTTTTTTCGTTTGAAAGGGTATACTTTCTAGTTGGTTCCATTGTTATGAAATCAGGATCTGATGATGGGATCCTGGAGAAAGCGAGGGAACTCTTTAAATATTATAGGCACACCTATAGCGTTTTGGGTATTTCTAATAGTACCTTGTGCAGTTGCTCCCGAAAAGCACCATTTGAGGAAGTGAAAGTGATGATGAAGACTTTTTTCAAACATTCGATATGGGTATCGTGTAATGGGTTTTTGGGGGTGGTGATTGCAAATCTGGAATTTATTTTTAAATTCAAGATGGCGTATGCAACTTTTTCTCACAAATTCGATATGGGTACCGTGTAATGCTTTTTTGGGGGTGGTGATTGCAAATCTGACATTCATTTTAAAATCCAAGATGGCGGATGCAACTTTTTCTCAAACATTCGATATGGGTATCGTGTAATGGGTTTTTGGGGGTGGTGATTGCAAATCTGGAATTTATTTTTAAATTCAAGATGGCGTATGCAACTTTTTCTCACAAATTCGATATGGGTACCGTGTAATGCGTTTTTGGGGGTGGTGATTGCAAATCTGACATTCATTTTAAAATCCAAGATGGCGGATGCAACTTTTTCTCACAAATTCGATATGGGTACCGTGTAATGCGTTTTTGGGGGTGGTGATTGCAAATCTGGCATTCATTTAGAAATCCAAGATGGCGCATGCAACTTTTTCTCACAAATTCGATATGGGTACCGTGTAATGCGTTTTTGGGGGTGGTGATTGCAAATCTGGCATTCATTTAGAAATCCAAGATGGCGCATGCAACTTTTTCTCAAACATTCGATATGGGTATCGTGTAATGGGTTTTTGGGGGTGGTGATTGCAAATCTGGCATTCATTTTAAAATCCAAGATGGCGGATGCAACTTTTTCTCAAACATTTGATATGGGTACCGTGTAATGGGTTTTTCTGGGTGGTGATTGCAAATCTGGCATTCATTTTAAAATCCAAGATGGCGGATGCAACTTTTTCTCACACATTCGATATGGGTATCGTGTAATGGGTTTTTGGGGGTGGTGATTGCAAATCTGGCTTTCATTTTGAAATTCAATTTAAAACACATACGATATCCATATTGAATGTTGGAGAAAAAGTTGCATCCTTGGTGGATGCAACTTTTTCTCCAACATTCAATATGGATATCGTGTGTCTACTAAGTTAAATACACTGATAACCTTCAAGGGTTTATTGCTAAGTATAATTAACAAAGTAATGTAAGGGCTAAAATTATCGCTAAATGATGAAAATGAGTGCACCCGGTTGCTGTTCGAAATACACTAAGCTCGCGGCGAACTTAGTGCGACCGCATTATATCGCTTGCTCAGCAAACGTGGTCGATTGCAAAATATTGCATCAAGCATCGTGTAATAGGTTTTTGGGCATACCGATTGCAATCCTGACATTCATTTTAGAATTTACGACGAAAGTTCATTGGCTACTTTGTTAGCTTACAATTTACACTGGGTTATTGACAATTTAACTGATCTTAGGTTAAGTGACTATTCAGTATTATCTAGGGTATCTAATAATACTGAAATTAATTGTTTAAACCCTTAGATGTGACAAAGGAGAGTTATAATAACACAATTTTACTATATCATCAGAATATAAATCGTTTCTCCGGCAAAATATTAGATGAGGAAATGTTAATAGATACATATGATATAGATATCTTATGTTTTTGTGAAACCTGGCTAAAACCAGATAGAATGTTGTTTAAAATTAATATTTTTCTGTTACTAGTGCATACAACAGGTCCTCAGTAGGAGGTGGTACTTTAATATTACGTAGTAATTCTCTTAGATATAAGGAACAAAAATATATCACCGCTTGCTCTGTTGATTGCTTGTGTGAGGTAGCATGTACAGAAGTTGAAGGCCAAACTTTCTTAAGTGTTTATAGACCACCAGCATCAAACTTGTCATCATTCTTAATGATAATGGGAGAAATTTTAAGTACCTAAGCTTATAAGAGATAATAAATTAGTTTTCGTTTGTGGTCACCTAAATATTGATTTGTTAGTAAATTCACCTGAACACTGCAAGCTTACTTCATTGTTTGGTTCATTTAACTTAAAATGCACATACAAAAATACAAGAATAACAGCAACATCAGCTCAATGCATAGATAATATTTATACTAATTGTGCCATAAAATACTCGTCTCAAATTAGTGGAGTTAGGTCTGACCATACAGGTCAGCTAGTATCCTTTGGGTTGGTTAAAAAGCGGCAATTAAATAAGACTATTAAGTTTAGGCTACTAACTAAAAATAAATTAATGTTTTTAATGATAACATGTTAAGTAATCTTTCAATGGCCAATTTCGACTCCCATGACCCCAATGAAAATTACAGGATATTATTTTCTTCACTATGCCACGAATTTAGTAAGGCATGTCCAGTTAAAAAATTTCAAATGAGTAATAAATCTAAATTTAATGAATGGGCCACTGCTGGAATAAGAATAAGCTGAGACAATTTATACAACTTATACCATGAAAAATCATTAACTTCCGATGAAGCCTTCCATAATTATGTAAGAAACTACTCAAAGATATTTAAAAGAGTATGCGCCCTAAGCTAAATCTAAATCAGAAAGTAATAAAATTAGCATTTCTAACAATAAAATAAAAACTGTGTTGAAGGTGATAAACAAAGAAACTGGAAACACAAACCAACAGGGTTAGAATGATTTGACTTTGAACATCGATGATCAGGTCATCTCAGATAAGTCAAAAGTGGCTGAGAAGTTGGAAAATTACTTTACCAATATTCCAGTAGAGGTTACTAAATCTCTACATTCTTCGCCATTATTAGCAGAATCTTTTTTAAAGGAAAACTTCAATAAGGATATACCAATATTTTCATTTAAGCCTTTTCTATTGATTTAATTAAAAAGCATTCCAAAGTCTTAACATAACAAACACTGATGACTTATGGAGTGCATCTGTTAGGGTTCTTGGTAATATTATTGACTCAATTGCTGCTATCCTAACAGGCACATTTAATTAATGTATAGACAGCGGTAATTTTCCCGATTTAATGAAACATAGTAAAGTAGTACTAATTTTTAAGTCGGGTTGTAAGACTCTCCCCCTAACTATAGACCGATATATGTGCTTCCAGCATTAAGCAAAATATACGAAAAAATCATGCTGGACCAGATGCTATCATATTTTAACTCAAATGGAATTCTGCATAGTCGGCAGTTTGGTTTCACGAAAGGTAGGTCAACAACAGACGCAGGAGTAGCGCTCATCCGTCACATTCTGGAATCTTGGGAGAAATCTCAGGATGCTATTGGCATATTTTGTGACCTCTCCAAAGCTTTTGATTGCGTTGACCACAAAACACTGATCTGTAAATTACACCATTACGGAGTTCGTGGATTCGTGTTCTGCTGACCTTGTTCTTTCATATTTATCAAACAGGCAACAAAAAGTTATTGTTAATGGAGCGACATCTGCAGGATCCCTAGCCAAGATGAGTGCTCCGCAAGGTTCAATTCTTGGCCCTTTCCTTTTTATAGTGTATATCAATGACATACATGATGACCAACTTATCGGATATTTTTTATTTGTAATTCCATTATGCTGTATTAATTGGTCTATACGACAGTATAGACCAAAGTTTTAAATATAATTAAGCATATCTTAGAACTGGAAACATATCTTACAACTATATAATAATATAGGTTATCCATCAGAATTCAGACAGGCTTTAATTTATAATCATATTGTGGGAAGTACTAATTTCACACGGGTTCCCGTTAGTATATGCTTAAACTAGACTTATGGTCTCATGGTGCGTGGTGCGCTGGTTGCACGCTACTGGCATGATTGCTCTATGTTATCTCTAAAAAAATAGTAGTAGAGATACCTACTACTGTTTCTTGTGATTTTTTTTTATTTTTGGCTCGCGTTTGAATTTTAAGAAAAAAATTAATTCAAACTCAAAATGTTTTATTTCACATAGGCCTACATGGGCACTTATAAAACGTCAGCAGTTTGGCGCAGGGCACGGTTCGAAATTGGTCGTTTTCTATGGAGAAGATCCGGCAAGAAACTCCACAGTTACTCTTTTAAAATATCATTCTTACAATGTATCTATAAAACAGGTTAATTAAGTATGAGAGGACATTAAAGCCTGTCTGAATTCTGATGGATAACCTATATTATTGTATAGTTGTAAGATATGTTTCCAGTTATAAGATATGCTTAATTATATTGAAAACTTTGGTCATTACAAGATATTTTCTAAATTTAAACCCACGACCTACGTCATTTAAATTTAAAAGTCAATTATCTGAAATTAAGTATTTCAAATGGCGGGAGACTTTGTTAAACATAAAAAACACAGTGATACGACGTCAATGTGGAGCTATTTTTTAGTTGCGAAGGATAGGAATAGTGCCAAATGTAACCGATGCTCAGCCATTCTCAAGACTTTGGATGGATCGACTAAGGGATTACATACACATTTGTCATCAAAACATAACATCAAGCTTATATCAGCTTCAACAAGTCTAGATTCTGATAATCTGAACACAGCACCGCCGCCAGCCAAGCGAAAGTTAAATGATTATTTTACTAAAAGTGCCGACGATAGCCTCGATGATGTTTTGGCAAGAATGATTGCATTAGATGGATTTCCATTCAGTATATTCATAACTTCAGATGATACGAGAAAATTTGTCTTTGCAAAATACACGGATTTACCAAAGTCAGCCGTCACCATTCAAAAACGTGTCATGAATTACAGTGAAAAAATCAGAAAGCAAATAACTGCAGAATTGAAACATTTGAAAAGTGCAGGTGAAAGATTTAGTCTTTCTTTCGACAAGTGGACTTCAACATCCAATAAACCATACATGGCTGTCAACGTTCATTCATATAAAAAAAATTTGGAATTTAGGACTTGTTCCTATTTATGGAAGTATGAAAGTATGGCTGAAAATTGTCTTCGTATATTGAAAGAGCGTCTAAGTATATTTGATATTTCCCTGGATACTGGCTTTATGAAAAACATAATTATTTGCAAGACAGCTCTACCTCAGATGATACTATAAATGAACCACCTGTGGCTGTTGATCATATGGACGACATCCATGATGATGAACATTTAGAAGACTTAGACAGTCCAGAATCAGACTTAATCTTAATGTCACAAAATGACCTTGCGCTATAACACATACCAGAGTTAACACAAGATGAAAACATTAATGAGCTGATAAAGAAAATCCGCAAAGTTGTAGAGTGTATTTCAAAAGATCACCATTGAAAAATGAAACAGTACTTCAAAAATAAATGAAAATTGAACATGGAAAAGAGCTGTCACTTCTTTTGGACTGTAAAACCAGGTGGAATAGTCTTTTAACAATGCTGGAGCGATTTTATCTTTTAAAAACCTTCATTCAAAAAGCTCTTATAGATCTCAATCATCCAATTAGTTTGGAAGAAGTTGATTTTGAATTGGTAAATAAAATTGTTGATGTGCTGACCCCAATTAAATTGACAGTAGAAGCAATCTGTCGGCGAGATGCTAATTTATGCACAGCTGATTCCGCTTTGAAATTTCTTATAAAACAGCTATCTAGCATAATAATTTTTTTGCAAGTGCTGACACTTGCCAAAAAATTAAAACATCCTTAGTGGAACGTATGAAGCAACGACGAAGTGATGATTTGATTGGTGTGTTGAATTAATTACAAAATCCATGAAAAGATGATGAAAATCAGTTATTATCGGATTCGGAATGGCATGACTTATTTCCAGTTTCTACACAGGCTTTAGTTTGGAAGCAAATAAAGTGTATTGTTAAAAAACTTAAAAGTTGAGATGACACGGAAGAAGAAGAAGGAAGATCAGGATCACAAACAGATGATGAGTTAAGGCCACAAACCTCCCAATCCCAACCCCAATTGACACTAAAGGAAAAGTTATAGCTGGAAATTGATAAAAGTATGAAATCCCCAGATCGTGAAGTACAAATACAAAATTAATCGGGGTTGGCAAAATATAGTATTAGACGTGAAATAAGCCTGTTTGAAAATGGAGGAATTAGTGGATATCACTTAGAAACAGCATATAAGTATCTATTGTCTATTCCTCCAACCAGTGTAAAACCTAAACGAGCGTTTTCAGCTGCTGCTTATGTTGGTAATAAACGAAGCAGGCTTGGAAGTCAAACCTTGGATGCATTGATATTTCTACGATTGTATTTTCAAAATTCGAAATAAGTTTTATTGTCTTTTTATTTCTTACAAAGTATAGTATCTTTTTGTCATTTTTTCTTTTCTTACTATACTGTGATATGTGTAGTGTACCAAAATTAAAAATATATATTTTAAGAAATTACACGTATTTTAGAGTTCAGTTGCCGAATGGCAAAAAACGGAACCCTTATAGTTTCGTCATGTCTGTCCGCCTGTTTGTCTGTCTGTCTGTCTGTCTGTCCGTCCGTCCGTATGTCACAGCTATTTTATTCCAAAACTATTAAGACTATACATGTGAAACTTGGTAAGTAGATGTATTCTATGAAACGCTTTCCGATATTGAGAAAAAAAATTAAAAATCATTTAAAATAAAGGAACATACTACTACCCCATACATGGAACTAAAACTGAAAATATATTTTTTTTCATGAAACCTATGCATGTGTGGTATCTATATACGTATTTAAAATGAGATTGAGGTTTCTAAAACCACTTTTTCATAAAATTAATCGTTTAAAAGATATACGCTTCCAAAGTGGTAAAATGTGTGCCCCTCTCTAATTTCTATAATAATGGAGTGAAAAATATAAATATATATATATATACAACGTGTAACGGAAACCCCATATCTAACCAAAAGGGCTGAAGACAACATTTGGTATGGAGTCTCTATGCACAGTTTCAGCACAAAATAACTGACTTAAAGAATTGATACCAAATTATTGGTTTCACATATTTTTTGAATACCAATCATAACAAACGTGTCACAGCACTACGAGGGTCAATAACTTTCCACGTCACTTGCCAATAACACGATAATTCTTTTCGTTCTTCTTAATTTGAAAAATTCGGTCTCTGGTATCAGTGTACTGGAATTTGTAATAAGCTCTACACATGTAGACTTAGGATTACAAAACCCTTGCCATATCGTTTGTTATCATCCAAAGAAGCCATGCACTTGGTATGTATATACCCTTTAAATTACACGTTATATATATATATATATATATATACATATATATATATATATAGATCTTAATGTAAACTTTCAATCAAAATTGGTTTTAAAGAGATCGAGTCAACAGTTTTTGAGATACAGCATATTTTCTAAAACCGCAAATATAACTTTGTAATTCATACAGATACTATGAAAAACAAAGTTATTTGGCGTAGTTGCAAAAAATGTAAATAAGCTAGTTTTAAGAAATTTGTAAGTTTTAGTTTTTTGTCAAGTAAATATACATATTATATTATATTATTATAGTTACTACGGAACCCTTCATGGGCGAGTCTGACTCGCACTTGGCCAATTTTTGTAAAATGTTATAATAAGCAATATTACATTCGATTTATAGATTTCTTTTATTTTTTTTTTCTTTTAAATTAAGATACATTTGATACATAAATTGTTATGAAATAAATTACGCTTATATTTTCTGCGAAGTAAGTTCGCTAGACAGCATTAATGAAAAAAAGTTTTTTTGGTATGGCCCCACGTATATATAATAAAGTACCGAATGTTATTAAAAATATGATAGTACATCAGAATTTAAACGAGCACTAAATGAAATTTTAATAAACAAAACTTATTTCAGTCTGGTTTTATTATGACATTACATAATTATATTTTTTTTATTTCATACTGGTTTTATTATTCAATACATTCGATTTATAGATTTCTTTTATTTTTTTTTCTTTTAAATTAAGATACATTTGATACATAAATATTGTTATGAAATAAATTACGCTTATATTTTCTGCGAAGTAAGTTCGCTAGACAGCATTAATGAAAAAATGTTTTTTTGGTATGGCCCCACGTATATATAATAAAGTACCGAATGTTATTAAAAATATGATAGTACATCAGAATTTAAACGAGCACTAAATGAAATTTTAATAAACAAAACTTATTTCAGTCTGGTTTTATTATGACATTACATAATTATATTTTTTTTATTTCATACTGGTTTTATTATTCAAATAAGTACTGCATACCCATCTACCCTAACTTGCTACTTACCCAGTTTCGAAGCGTCAATAGCTTAGATAAAATAAATAACTAGATATGGTCAACAGACGAAATTATATCGGAACCGTGTGTCTCCAGTTAGGCGCTGGGCGGGGCAACAACTACACATGCAGTTTAATAAAATCAATAGATACGCACTCGCACACACACACCCGCATTTCTTGAATCAGAACGTACTATACAATCAATAATAAACCTTATTCCGTCAAACACAGCGTGTATTTACCATGCACCGTAGAACTTACCCACACAAAAACATCGGTCGCTATCGTTGTGCTGTGCAAAAGCAATTTATTTTACATATACGCCAGTGATTGACTAAATCGGAAAGTTATCGATTCTTCCATTTATTATTGTACAATTTTTTTTGGGCACCTGAAAATGAACCAAATAAAAAATGGCATGTCCAGAAAATATTACAATAACAATAAACATATTATTAAGAACATAACATTACATAATTATTATTAAGTACTACCTACTAAGTATTAAGAGCTACCGACTTCAACTTAAATCTTAATATTTAATTATCATAGTGATAGGTCAAATAGAAGTTGATGTTAACTTACATTACGCTCTTGATCGGAACATACCAGCCGTATAGGTTGTATAGAATCCTGAAAAGTGAATGACTGATTTTATGAATACCCTAAATCGTGAGAATAGCTTTCAGTAATAAAATAAAATTCAACCCACTTCTGCAAAAATCAGTTGTACTCTTAATTTTGGAATTTTCCATTCAAAAATCCTACGACTTTTCTTTAGAGACTAGAACATTTCTGCGTTGAAGTGAACCAAGCATATGGTGCTATTTTTTGTAGGGTACCAGTTAGGTGGCATGCCTGTGGCATCAATCCATTCCTTTTTTATGTTACCATCTTTTGGGAAGCTGAAAAGTACGAAAAGCACTTATTTATCATTTACATACATCCTAAGCTACTTCTAAACGTCACCATATAATATCGCAATAATTACGTAACACACTATAAATCAAGATCTGAATGATTTTGACGTATATTGCTAATGCATTGCTTCATATGTTCGAAATATTGGTCTGCTCAACAACGTAAATACCGCAGTGAGTGTTGGTGACTTAGCATAATGAAACCGATTCCTACTGTAAGTGTGTTACGCAATTACCCCGCAGGTAATAGTTTAGTAGGTTATAATAGGTTTTTGTTATAAGAAAAATCCTAGTTAGTAGAGAAATTGTTAAATATGTGAAAACAAACACACATCCATGCATAACAAATAAATAGCATGAATATATTGACTTATTTTAAGCTCAATTCACAAATACATTATCTGAACTATGCCGATTATTATAACGCATTCGAAGCTTCAACGGAAGCAAAATACAAAAACCATAAAAAATAAAGAAACAGCATGAGGATAAGGCATAACATACGATAATTCTAAACCGAAAAACCCCACCGATTATTAACCTAAAATTAAAGTAACTTACTTTACGAATATTGGTTACGCATTTCTCTACTACTTTGTAAAAAAATCAAAATAAGTAAAAAAACATTATTTACATCGATCTTCCAACCAGGCTAAAACGGTTGACAGATTGAAAAATAAACTATTGTAGCGACGGCGACGTCGGAACTCCTTACGCATGCTGCGGGCGTAAAATAAATTGTTTATTTTGTTTTACTTTTTTGTACACTTGACTTTTCAACGTATTTTTATTTCAGCCTCATGTAAAATAAAATTTAAACATATTTTCTTAGAGGTTTCCGTATGTTATAAAAAACTTTTTACCAAAAAATTAAACCAACTCCCAAAAAACACTGCAAAGTGAAAAATAACTTTAATTTCGGTAGTCGGTGTCTTTAGTTTTGTATTTTCGTTTTTGGCACCGACTTCCGAAATTAAAGTTATTTTTCACTTTGCAGTGTTTTTTGGGAGTCGGTTTAATTTTTTGGTAAAAAGTTTTTATTTCACTCTTTTTAGTTGGTCGATTTTTAATTTACCTAGTTACAAGAGCCTAAATGTCAACTACTTATATTCATTTACAAAATATTGCTTTTCCCAATGTTGGGCTGTTATTTGTTGAGGACTTCTCCTGGTAGTTCACCATCAGCTTCACTTCACCATATGCATTGTGACGAGCATATTGTGCTTAATAACCACATTCAAGTAATCGAAGCGGAACACATGAAATACTTATATATTGAGTAGTTCCAGTGGACATCTGTGGTCTTCATCATCAGGTCCACTTCACAAATGGTGCTTTTCGAATGCAACTACATAAGTTACTTTAAAAATACTCAATTCACTATAGGTGTGCCTATAATATTTGAAGAGTTCCCTCGATTTCTCCAGGATCCCATCATCAGATCCTGACTTGGTGACAATGGGACCAATTTCAAAGTATACCCTTTCAAACAAAAAAAGAATTTTCCAAATCGGTTCAGCCGTCTCCGAGTAATCGGTGAACATACATAAAAAAAAATTATAATATACGCGTCGAATTGATAACCTCCTCTTTTTTTTGTCGTCGGTTGAAAAACCCCTAAACTATAATAGCAATATTTCATTCGTCAATCGACATTGCTCTCGATAGCCTACGTTAGTGGATCTGCACAAGCACATCACTAATTCGTCGCAAGAAGTGGCGGCCTCACTACGCGATGAATCCGCGTAATACAGTTTCGTATGTTATGTTTACATTGCTTGTCCAGTTACTTAGTGACGAACTCAGGTAGTGGTTAAGGAGCAATGTATTTATAGTAAAAGGAGTACAGTCGCTCTGATATTTGAAAACAAAAATAACATAGTAAAACCAGGAAATATTTTACGATTTATTGTTTTTCATGATTTTAAAGACAAATATTGTAAAATACTTGTACTTACATATGGTAAGTGATTCCATGATTCACATAGATTTGATTTTGGCTTCGGTTTTTACAAGATACCACAGAACAACTCGGCATTCATATATGTTATCACGATCGCCGTCGAAAGCGCACTAGTTCGCGGAGACGGCCACTTGCCTGTGACATGAGCCCTGTGGCCATGTCGCGCGGACACCGATACGCCCCCTTACCACTTCTCCTATATTTTTGATTTCTGTGGTCAATAGCCTAATGGATAAGGTGTCGGACTTGTGATCGAGAGGTCGCAGGTTCGAACCCCACCCATTACACTATTGACGTGAACCCACTCCAGACACAAGCATATTTAGCTTAGTTGGAGGGGTTAACAAGATTGCTAGTAATGTGAAATGTACCCACATTGCTAGTATTCTTTAAAAAAAAATCTGCGGAGTTTAATATATAAAATCAAAGTTTTATTGCAATAGGATGAATAGTGAGGGAACGGATAATGTATTACTACAGTAAAAACAAACGTTAATTTTTATATAATAGGTATAATTTATTAAATTTATTTTTGTGATTTATTTACGTACCTACTTGCTTCATATAGATCCATCCAGCCGTTTGAGCGTGAAGAAGTAACAAACATGCAAACAGACACATTCATTCACAAACTTTCGCCTTTATAATATTAGTGTGATAAATAAAACCATCTAAATAATTAATATTCGTTTTTCAAGTTTATTCAACACTAGCTTCAGCCCGCGACTTCGTCCCCGTGGAAAAAAAAAATCCCCCGATTTTGAAACATTCTTCATTACTGCTCCGCTCCTATTGGTGTTAGCGTGATGATATATAGCCTATAGCCTTCCTCGATAAATGGGCTATCTAACACTGAAAGAATTTTTCAAATCAGAACGGTAGTTCCTGAGATTAGCGCGTTCAAGCAAACAAACAAACAAACAAACAAACTCTTCAGCTTTATAATATTAGTATAGATAACGACAAAAAATTAAAAAATGCAAAGTTAGCAAACTTCGTCGTGCAACGGCAAGCGGGCCTCGAGCGAACTTGTCATTGTGTGTGTGACAACGCACACGACTAGCCCGCTGCAGTAAATACCTATTTTCCGCGCGTCTCGTAGGCTCGACACCCTCTTAAATGACTGTGTCTTGGTGCGTGCGCGCGTGTGTGTGTGTATGTGTGTGTGTAGGTATATGGTGTATGATGAATGCCTGTAGTGTACCATACTCATACATGTAGTGTACATACTTAATCTCGTACTATTTTACTTCTGTTAGGATCTGATTAGGTAAATCGACATGTACAGAGGATAAAAGTTGCTTCCTAAACATACCTTTTTTGGAGTTAAATATATCCAAATGGGAGAAGTTTTTGTTAAAAGTCCTTAGTATTCTACTAATAACTAAATTCTGAGCGTAGTTTGTACTGGCATGTGGTACATCGAAAAGCTGAGTGTGCCTAGTCCGTCGTGACGGTGTGCTCAATCTCAAAACTAAGTTACTTAGATCAGCGCAGTCTATATTTCCACTACAAATATTATAAAGAAACAGCATGTCCAAAATCGTACGTCTGTCCTGCAAAGGAAGAATGTTATGATGTTTACATGATAGAAGATAATCTTTTTGTTTAAAGCCAGTGCGGTAGTTAATATACTTTACAAATTTAGATTGTATAGATTCAATCTGCTGCATATAAACCAAGTAATGTGGATTCCAGATGCAGCTGCAGTATTCTAAAATACTGCGTATGAATGCAAAATATAGTATTTTAATGCAATCTATATCGGTAAATAATTTACATATTCGCATAATAAATCCCAGACTTTTAAAAGAAAATAAAGAAATAAAGAAGATTATCGGTATCTGTATAACACAGTTTTATATTACCTTCATACATATTTTTCATAACAGAGTAATGGAAACTGTATAAATGAGCTTTAGAAATTTCAAGAATAGAAATCCAGATAAATGAGATACGTGCTCGCTTCCATCTCATTGTTAGATGAAAGATATTTATTATTAGCTTTCGCATATCTTATTGAACATTCAGCAAGTCCCCCACGAATTCCACTTTCCAATATTTGGTACACATCTACATCCGATATTAACTCAAGCTCCACTTTGGTGTATAACAGCATAGCATCCCAACTTAATTATAGAGATGAAACATAAAAGCATGGTTCCAAATTATAATGAATCAAACTCATATCTCGGATTTTTTTCAAAAATATCACATAGTAATAGAACATCACATTTTAAATAAAGATCTAAATGATGAGAATAAAGATTATTTCTATTTGTGATTTGTGATTATGGAAAGATAAGTCGAATACAACAAACAAACTGCATGGAGCAGAAAAATACATAAGTACTCCAAATTTTAAAAACTTGTCAATATTTTCGGAAAATCTAGTAGCCATTCAATTAGATAAGACAAAAATTATTTTAGATCGTCCTATTTATGTTGGATTTTCTATTCTTGAAATTTCTAAAGCTCATTTATACAGTTTCCATTACTCTGTTATGAAAAATATGTATGAAGGTAATATAAAACTGTGTTATACAGATACCGATAATCTTCTTTATTATGTAAAAACTGATGATTTTTATAAGGATATGAAAAAAATATTCAATATTTTGATACGAGTAATTTTGAGGAGAACAATATTTATTATATGCCTAAACGTAACATGCAAATACCCGGCTATTTTAAACACGAAATGGGATGAAAAGTCATTTCAGAATTTGTTGGTTTACACGCCAAGTTATACTGTATAAGAACTGAGAAAAAAGAAATAAAAAAAGCAAAAGGAGTAACAAAGCCAATAACACGAAACATGAATATTAAAAAGTATAAAAGTTTTAAAACATAATGAAAGTTTAAGGGGTGATATGTATGTTATACGGTCAAAGAATCATCAGATTTTTACACAAAAAATACCTAAGACGGATGAATAAAATGAAACATTACACACGTCTAATCTGCTTAAAGGGATGAAATAAAAAATAACAGTGTTGTTGAAAAAATTTAATATATATATATGATTAGTAAAAAATATATAAAACAGCAATGACATGTAAATTAATTGTAACACAATTAGTACTTATCAGAATTTTACAATCACCTCAAATGTATGCTCGCAAGTATAACATTACATAACTAATATTATTTACAATCAACACAAAATTTTGAACTCCACGAAACATTATAGTAATATCATAATTTTACAATCAATACAAATTTTGTATTACACAAAAAAGTAAGAAGACTTAATTTACGATAACAATATTACTAAATTTAAAAACGAAAGTACAGTATCATATCTTAGCGTAATTTATAATTACCCCAAGCCAATGTTTCAATATTATTGTCTAAAATATGTCTTTTTGTGTAATTGTATGATAAACAAGTCTTATTTAGTTTTTGTGTAAAAATTGTGTGTTTAATCGATTTAAATCTAAGCATACGGGATCCTGCCTTTTTGCCGAAAAGATTTTGCCAAAATTTCACTACCCAAACAAATTTTAGCAACCTTTTTTATACCAATGCAATGTTTGGAATGATTTTAGTACGCACATTTTCATTTGGTCAAATTGTTACTTGGCAGAATATTATGAAGGATAATGTCATTTAGGCATTTGGTCTTTAACATTTGATTTGTTACAGCAAACAATCTTTAGACAGTAAACGTTTGGTCAAATAATTTGTTATGACAAAATATAAAGAAAGTAAAAAATAAGGGAAACAATCCAACCGTTTTGCCGAAAAGATTTTGACAAAAACAAAATGGGTAGGTTAGGTTAGGTTAAAACTATGACCTCTTACGCACGAGCCAAGCGAGCGGTACCGCGGCAGCGGCCGGCGAGTGCCAGAAACGACTTGCATTAATAGAAAACAGATTTGACTGATTTGATTTTGCGTTAAAACTGTTATTCCAACTGAAATATTTGATTAAACAAAAAATGTTAAAAGTACTAGTTGGTAAACAAGTTATAGTTTAAACGTTCATTCCCCAAACATTAGGTTTGCGTTACAATTTTTTGTGAATAGATTTTTTGCTAAGTAATAATTTGGCAAATGAAATTACGCGAAAAATGTTTTTGGGGAGTGAAAATATGACAAATTCCTTTCGGTCAAATAAGGGAGACCCCTAAGCATACTGCAATATTGCACTTTTTTATTAAATAGAAAAGAATTATAACTATTCGTTGTCAGCTTTTTAGTGACACTTTTATTTACCCCTTTTGCCTTCGTTATAATCTTATTCTCTACATCAAAAGCATACATTTTAGACCGTAAACCTACAAATTCTTTTATAATGAAAATATTTAAAGATTATGAAATTGTGGTTTAGCGATTAGATCTTGAGCACCTAAAGCTTTACCACGGTTCTCCCAGTGTATAACTAATTTTACGTTAACCCTTTTTTCAATATTCTCCATAGTCTTACCAAAGACTGAATTATTCATTAATTTAAAAAAATCTTTTCCAAAATCTGATTTTGTTAACGTTCTAAATTTTGTATTGAGATCTATGTACATTTTTAACCAGGGACATTGTTTAAATTTTAAAACTCTATGAACTTTAGTTAATTTTACTCCCATTTCTATGCACTGCTTTAAATTTCTGTAATGAATGACATATTTTAAATTATATAAAAAGTTTATTATCAGAGCACCATTTTTTTAAACATAATACATTTTTTAAAGCACATATAGAGCTATGATAAATACAACTATACAAATCTTCAGAATATTTATATTGATCATACAGACTTGGCAAACTAGGACAACCTTTATCTTCTAAATTAATCACATTATTATTATTTAAAATATTTTTTAACCATAACACTTTTTCAAGACCTTTAATATAAATACATTTATCTCTTAACAAATCTAAAATTAAATATTGATAATTTGAATAAGGTATAAACCCTTCACCCCAACATATCTTCCTGTTACGTTCAATCCATGCAACTTGCCGTCTTTCTTGTTTTGTCAAATCATAAAATGGAAATGGTGGCTTGATTAAAAACATCTGTAATTTGTCACTACACAATATAGCAATTTCTTTCAGCACAAATTTATTTGCTTCCGTTTTAAAGCCTTGAACGTCTACAATGGCAGTCATGATAAACGACGTACTATATTGCTCAGAGGTTTGTATTCCCAAATAGTGTTTATGGGTATTTTCATCGTTGTATGCAAGACTGGATGATTTCTGTAACAACACAGTTATCATATTAATATCAATAAGTTTACACTTAATCACAAACACCCTCACACACGTAAGGAAAAGTTTATGTAATTAAAATAGACAGAAAGAAAAGTAAGTTTATTAATAGAATAAACACTTACCTCCGTTGTCATTGATGCGAAGAATAATTACAAAATGTAGTATTGGATACTGTGGAAATGTACTGTTCGCTGATGTCGAACGAGTGTGGATTGAGTGGTGCAACTGCTTGGTCTTATATAGCGCCCACAAAGGTATTTCTTATCTAAAACAAATTCCTAAGTACTACGGAACTGATAGTAACTTTGTGAGTAAACAAGTTTATCTCAAATTCCTTCGTGATGCACAGCTCCTTTGTGACTCCTACGAAATCATTGCAAAGGAATGTTATTTAATATTTCCAAATCACTATACTTGAACATTCCTTGACCATTGAATAGATTCGTATCGTAATAATCTACTAATAGCAGACCATGAATACACTAGAGGTACAACGGTATCTGAAAAAGATTCACCCTAGTCTAGAAAGTAATGTTTCTGCCGCTAATAGGCTACCCATTTATACTCATGTACCAACGTATATAATATGCAATTTGGATACGGATGATTAACCAGGCTCACACTGGGTAGCATTACATATCGATACAAACGGCATCAATCAATATTTTGATTCTTATGGTCGAGCACCTACAAGATCCCATCTTGAGTTCTTAGAAAGGAATTGCAAAAGGTGGGACTGGAATGATGATAGGATCCAGAAAGATAAGATAAGATAAAATTTATTTGTACATAAGAAAAGACACGCAATACATAAGTGAAAAGAAAAACAGTAGGTTGTAAAGAAAATCTAAAAATTAATGTCAGATTTCCGGCATCTAAACTAGGTACGCAGACCTGTATCTTAGGAGTCGGAGATATTTCGGCATTGGCAATAAATAATACGATCGTGACATTTCGGTTACAATATTTCTGTTGTCAACAGCAAAAGAAGGTTGTGTGTGTGTGTTTATGAGTGTCTGGAAGGCTTGTGTGTGTATGTGTTTGTGTGAGTGGGTGTGTGTATATGCGTGCGCGGGTGACGGTGTGCTTATATGTATGAATGTGAGATAGTATGATTCCATAGGAGTATAAATAAACGGCCGATACGATAAGGGGATTCCTATGTTGGATTGCAGTTTCAAAGAAACGCTTGGAGACGCGTTTCATGAACTGCTGGATAGTGGGCATCTTGAGGAGCTCATTTCGAACATAAAACGGGGGCTCCCGTGACTCTACTGAGGAATCGGTTTTGGAGGTGAATACGCAGCTTACACCTGAGTGATAATTTGCTGCGGGAGCTAAGAATGAAGTAGCCTACCTAGAGCGAAAGCGGCGCGAACGTTTATCCGCGGTTTAGAAAAGAGGATTGCCTGGTTTTTGTCTGGATTGACTTCGATTCTCCATTTCCGGAACCACTTCGCCAGACTGTTTGCGGAAGTTTGGAGAGTGCGAGCGATGGCATCGGGTTTCAGATCGGTATAATAGATAGCTGTATCGTCGGCAAATAGGGCTTGCTGGGTACTTTTATGCTTGGGGATATCGTTAGTGAATAGCGTGATAACGAGAGTTGGTATAGCTTATAGATTAAGCCATTGTGCTAGACTTTGTCGAACGCTTTCGCTCCCGTTATTGCGCCCCGTTGGAAGCCGGCGCTGACGTGTTCTATGATGCGGTGGACTTGTTGGATACATGAGTTTTCGGTTCTAAATTCGAACTGCTCATTGGGTATTAGACTCTTTGCTTCGGCAAAATCTTTGAGCCGCTTATATATAAACCTTTATTTGTGAATGAGGAATGTGTTTTATTGATTCTGTTTTGATGATTCCGAATAGTAAGTAAGCAACCGTTTATGAACAATAAAAGTATACAATAGAAACGCCAATGCAATCCTAATGAGGGTGCGCGGGCGGACGCACGGACAATAGATAAGAAAAGGCGAACAATGAAAGTCGATAATGAGGGTTCGGGTGTCACCGGAAATGAAACAGATTGTTGTTAATTGATTTCTGTATCTCCGGAACCATGCATCCTACGCGAAAACGGATTGCAGAATCGTGATCAGCGGACCCCAAAACCTTTTTTTTTTTTTTTTTTTTTTTTTTTTTTTTTTTCAGTTTTGAAACGCCCTGGACCGCGATTGCGCCAGAAGCGGTGGTGCGCCAGAACCGGTGAGCCACGGGATTGGTGCGCCAGAACCGGCAAATCACTACTACTCTTTGCATAATAGATACATTTTTTTTAGGTATAAGAGGACAGTATAGACAAATTGACATAGTATAATGTAATATAACCGATCAACGCCTTAAGAGGAGGCTCCCTAAATTGTATGTAATTTTGTATTAATATTCTGAAACAACCACGCATACAATCAAAATGGAACTTTAGTATATGATTTATTGTTTAGCACACAACGGCAGTTTCGAAACCGAACATGGTGAATGAGCGCACGCGATATTCAGCTTTATTACTGCTGTGTTAACGTTTAGTACACCACGGCCTAACCGGGGTGGATGGGGCGGAGCTTGCGTGAAAATTATTTTGCACTGCCTGGTCTTAACATATGATATGTCTCCGTGCATCGACTTAACGTGCTTTACGTTAAGCCATTTATACATCTTACTTAAGTCATTTGTACATCTTTGATAGTCGTTATGGGTAGTGAGGAACTAGGAAATCTGTCACCAAGGGATATCCTGTTACCCAAATACTGGAATGTGAAGGTCAGATTGGCAGCTGCCTCATGTGAAACACTAGTAGTTCTCAGCTGCATCCGATAAGACTGAAAGCCAACTCCGACATAGTTGGGAAATCGTAGCTTAGTGGTCGAAATTTGACCATAATTCATTTAGATTTTGAACGGAACGGTTCATAATTTATTTATTTTGTTAGTAGTAGTACAAAACGTTTTGGGAATAAGGCCAGGCGGGGCAAGTGCGCCGACGGGGTAAGCGCGCCTACCATAAAAATAACGAAAACTACAGATATAACAACTCAAACACAGTCCCACTTCACAATCGCAGATGCCTCTGTTCACCATTACTTGATGTATCCACCATTTTAGTTTTAGTGTCATTTAAACCTGTTACCAGAGATGAGGACGTGTTATTTATCCCCTTAAATCTTCAAATATTGTATGTGTTGCGGCAAACCAATGAAGCGAGTACAGAAATTAGGTGTTTTTATTTAAATCTATGGCTATATTTTAGTCCTAGGTAGTGAAATTAATATTTTTTTTATAGAAATTAAAAAAGTACCCTCAAAATTTTTTTTAGTAGTATGGCGCACTTCCCCCAAGCCAGAAGTCGTCAACTTTTATGATTCAGTTATTTTATTACCCAACGGCCTCTGTGCTGTCTTGTGCTGAGAAGGTGTTTGGTGATAGGTTTACAGTAAAAGCTTCGTATCAAGTCTATAAACTATTTTTGAATAAGTAATTTTGTTTATTTTTTCTTGGGATTTTTTTGGGGCGCTATTATTATATAAGTAGTTGATCGTAAGTGTTAACAGTAATACCCTAGTACTTGTCAATTTCTTTGTTCCTTAGTTTATGCATGCTTAGGTGTGCCTTATCGGAAGCGATAATCAAAGACGAGCTTCTTTTGAAAATTATCGATCCGGCTGTTATCATTCAACATCAGTCTTTAAGTCATGTCAAAGGCCTTTGGGCTTCCTGAACAACTCTGACACTAGGTTGCCCACAGATCTTTCGACAAGAAAAAGTAGTTGGATAGTTACTACAAATGGTCGTAAAATTATTATCTTTTACAGATGTTTCTTACTTATCAAAGGAAAACCGATAAACCTTCTTGGTCTAGATAAACTTTATGTCAGGCAGTTGACGCTGTCCAATCAGGCCTATCTGGATATGAATCAGCTAAAAGTTATGGTATACCTCGTAAAACAATCATGGATCATGTAACGGGTCGAAGGGGCTAAAAATCTTTCACACAAGGTAGACCACCAGCCTTGTCAGCCGAAATTGAAATAGACTTAGCTAAATATTTACATATGATGGAAAGGCATAAAGGAAATTGTAATTTTACGTAATGCATAAAATATTATTTGAATAATTAAAGATATCTATTATTCTAGCCAAACATTTTAATTTAAATACAGCAGTTATTTACCTTTTTCAAAAAGAACAGCATTTAAGGTTTAGAATCTCTGATTACTAGTCTATTGCGCACTTGCCCCAAATTTGTTATGGAAGCTGTAGTAGCCTATAGGACGAGTACACTAAAAAGAAACCAAGAGTAATGCGTTTATTTTTTTATATTCTATTAAGTAAACCATCGGTTTTTCTGGTAATCGATTTTAGCGTTATTATTTAGACAGGCGGACTTGCCCCGTTTCCAGGGGCAAGTGCCTGTATCCATGTTTTACAATTTAATAGAAAATCTCGTTAAGATATTGATAGAATTGATTGAATCGACGTTTCTTGCAGCTACAACATTCCAAATATTGACAATTTAATAAATGTTCACTCATAAGTCAGCATTCAAAAAAAAATATTATGCATCGAAATCATCTATGCAAAAAGTATGGCGCTCTTGCCCCGCCTGACCTTAGTTTCATTGTGCGTTCAGCTAAGGTGTGGAATTCTCTGCCGGAGTCGGTGTTTCCTGATCGCTATAACCTGGGAGTCTTTAAGTCAAGAGTGAATAGGTTACTTTTAGGCAAGCGTGCTTCATCTTCGACCACATCATTGCTTACCGTCAGGTGAGATGGTGGTTAAATGCAAGACTATCAACAATAAAAAAAGTTAGTTATTTCCGTAAAAATGGGGAAGATTTTTGCTATTCACATCTTTTTTTTTTTTTTTTTTTTTTTTTTTTAACGTGGTAAAATTATCAAATAAGTCCTCCCACTCCGGGCAGGGTGGGAGGGACTGTCAGACTTTTATTGACTAAAATCCACGGTGTTCCTTCAATAATCCTTTACATACCGGGGCCACGGTAACGGGATGAGTCCCACGACCCCGGCAGGATTCGGCCCTCTGCAGAGGGGGCCTCGTCATGTTGCTGACGCTCTTTGAGGCGCGCGTGAAACACGACGCGCCGTCGACCCGGGCATGGTCCATGGTCGGACAGCGAGTTGCCCTTTACTCGCTGTCCGCATGCCCGCGCCTACGGTGGCCGGAGATCGTCGGCCGACGTCCGACGCCGTGGGCGTCTACCACTGCGGCTGGGCTGGAGGGAGGACGCCATCCTCTCCCTCACGCGGCCCGCCTCCTCCTTCGAAAGCATGACTGCTTCGCAGAAGGAGGCGACCGCTTCCCACTCCCTCTCGCCCCGCAGCATGGCCTCGACCAAGGCCGGGCGCGAGAGGTCTCCGCCTATTGTCGCCGTGAGGACACGTCGGTGCTCTGCCCAAGCTGGGCAGTCCTGCACCGTGTGCTCGACTGTGTCCTCAGGGCGACCCTCGCAGTGGTGACACCCAGGCGTCTCTTCCTTACCCATCAGACACAGGTACCTCCCGAAACTTCCGTGTCCGGTGAGGACCTGCGTCATGCGGTAGGTCAGGACGCCGTGACGCCGATCTAGCCACTCCTCAAAGAGGGGTCTTACCGCCGCAATTGCGGCGTGCCCGGCCGTCGGTTGCGACAGTCGCTCCCTCCATACTGCCCTGAGATCGCGCCGGAGCTCTTCCCGCCGCGCCTCGACTTCTCGAGGCAGCGGGGATACGCCCCGGCGCTGCGCCTCCACGCGCCATTCATAGACGCGCTGGAGGGCAGTCGCCTCCAGATCCCAGGGCAGCAATCCGGCAAGGAGGTTGGCCGATTCGCCGGCGATCGTGCGGTATCCCCGGATCATTCGGATAGCCATGACCCTCTGGCATGCGACCAACTTTAGTGGTCGCGTCCGGATGCACAGGGCCCACACTGGGGACCCGTAGAGGGCCATGGACCGCACGACGCCGGCGTACAGCCTTCGGCAGGAGGCGTTTGGCCCGCTGAGATTAGGCAGGAGTCGCCTGAAGGCGGCTGCTGCCCGGTTCAGCTTTGGGGCCAAACTCAGGAAGTGCTCCCTGAAGTTCCACCGGCTGTCGAGGATGAGTCCCAGGTACTTCATCGTCCTCCCGACGCCGATGCGAACCCCCTCCACCGTTATGTGGGACTCGGACCGTGGCGCGTTCCGAGCGCCATGAAAGCACATGGCCTCGGTCTTGTGCAGCGCCACGTCGAGTCCCAACTGCCGGATCCTATGAACGACTGTCGCAACCGCTTGCGTCGCCAGGTCGGCCGCCGCCTGGTGCGACTCTCCCTGCGCCAGGACGAGCGTGTCGTCAGCGTAACATACTACGCTGACGCCGTCAGGGAGGTCGCCGCGCAGCACCCAGTCGTATCCGATGTTCCACAGGGGCGGCCCCAAGACCGATCCCTGTGGGACACCGCACGACATCTCTCGCCGGTTCCATTCTCCCCGGTGACCGGGGTAGATGACGGCTCTGTCCGTCAGGTAGTCCTCGACTATGCGACGGAGGTAGGTCGGCACCCGGTGATACCGTAGTGCCTCCCTGATGCAACTCCAGGGCAGGGTGTTAAAGGCGTTGGTGATGTCCAAAGACACCGCCAAGACGACCCTGCCCCGGGATACCGCGTCCCCCGTCGTGAGGGCTCTCACGCGCATGATGGCATCCACCGTCGAGCGCCCCCTGCGGAAGCCAAACTGGCACTCCGCAAGATCCGGGCCCACCCGATTCAGGTGCCCGAAGAGGCGGTCTGCAATTACTCTTTCCAAGAGCTTGCCCGCCTCGTCGAGCAGCACGATGGGCCGGAATGCGGACGGAGAGTCCGCAGGGCGCCCGGCTTTCTGGATCAGGACCAGCTTTCCCGTCTTCCAGCGAAGCGGAAACTGGCCCCTCTCCAGGCATGCGCTAAAGAGCCCCCCTAGTCGAGGCCCGAGAGTCTCTGAGGCCAGGACCCACGCTTTCCCTGGCAAGCCGTCGGGTCCTGGGGCGGTATTTTTGGCCTTGAGCCGTTGTACCGCCACTCTCAAGTCTACCTCGGTCACCTCTGGAGCGTCGTAGACGTCGTCGTCGCTGTGGTCCGCGTTTGCGCCAGCTTCAGGTTCCGTCGGAGACGGAGCCATGGGCGGGGGAGCGTGCTCCCCTCGCGATGGGAACAGGGCGCTCACCACGTCCTCCAAGAACTGAGGCTGGAGACTCTGCGTCAACGGGGGAGCCCAGGGGCGGAGCTTCTCTCGCACCCACTTGTAGGGGCGGCCCCATGGGTCCCCGTCCAGAGTCACCAGCATTTCCTCCCGGGCCAGTTCCTTGGCCCGCCAGATCTCGTCTCGGAGGACGGCCTTCGCTGCCCTGTAGCCCTCGTACAGCTCCGCCTCTACAGTCGCCGCATCCGAAGGTCGGGTGCGGCGCCTGCGGAACCTGGTGTTGCTATTCACATCTACGAAAAATTACTGCGTAAATTTATTATAACTATTTGCAAATAATTTATAGCCCTCACAAATAGTGCTCCTTATACCTATGTAGAATTGAATCATTAGTTTAGGAGATTACCCCCTACATAAAAACAAAGTTTTAGATTTATTTATTTAGTGCACCGACGACGGGCAAGTATTCAATGATAATTGATCGAAGCTTTGCTTTATGTTATTATGATTAGTTAATCATAATGTAATTCGATTAAATCGCTAGAACTATTAACACTTAAATTTATAAATACAACCGCAGCTTATACTCAGTTTAAAGTGACCAAAAAGATTGACTTATGAAAGTGTTATTTTTAACCTATTTTCCTGAGCAATATTAAAACTTATTTATTTATGTATAATGTTATACAGAGGTAAAATTTGTTTGTAAGTTTGTATCTGATAATATCCGGAACTAATGTGCATTATTGGTAAGTGCTATGCTATAGGCTATAAATAAATAATTTCGAAATCTAGTGCTAGTTTTATAATAATGTCGGCTCCTTATCACCTTATCTCCCAGTCGTACCACCAACATACCTTCTACCAGTCTAGCAGATACCAAAGATACATAATAATATTAAGTAATATTTACTTACCTCATTAGAAATGAAAGGAATGATTTCTTGATCAGCTTCGGCATTTACTGTACTTGATTTTGTAAACTTTTTGCTGAATTCGTTCTCCTCCTATAATTAAAAAAAGAACAATCAACTTAACACGTTCGCTGACAGTACGTCGTTAGGCGGGAAATTAAAATAGTGCGTTATTACAGTACGTCGAAGGACGGGCCACTTATTTTTAAGAATACGTCGTCTGACGATAATTTTTCATATAAGAATTATGAAGAGCAGTATCCATTGTCATATTGTGAGCAATTTCATATTTCTTACTGCCGTACACGAGTATTTTTGTATTTTAGTTTCATATTAATTGCTTGTGCACGAGTACTACGTTGATTTGTTATTTAGTATGGATAATTCTATTGTCGTAATGTGGTGTCAGGGTAAGGGTGCGTTTCCGCCAGAGATGTGCGATGGAAATGTGTCGTGCGAGGATGTGTAGCAGAGCTGTGAAAGGATGCGCAAACCTCGCAACATATCCTTCTCAACACACATTCCTCGCAACACATCTCTCGCACACATCTCTCGCACACATCCCTCGCACACATCCCTCGCTTGTTTTGTATGCGCAAAAATCTAGCTCCGCTGAGCCGTTTCCTCCAGAGCTGTGCTGACCGAGGCGAGGTAAATGAAGCGATTCTATTGGTTCTTTACAAACACATCCCTCGCTACGCATCCTCGCACATCTCTGGTGGAAACGCAGCCTAAGTGCTCACTGTCAGCGAACGTGTTAACATTAATTCGTACAATTTTACTTTAGTCCTTTAACCGATTTCGACCAGGGCGGTCAATCTCATAATCGATTTAGTCAGATGCGCAGGAGATATTATAGTGCACAAGTATGTCCAGGTACAGGAGCACTCTCTGTCCCTTTACTCTCATTGCCCGATGGGACCACAATCCGACACGACCGGAGACAGATCAGGCGCAGGACCAACTGCTTAACGTGTTTTCCGAGGCGCGAAGGCTATCACACCACTAACTTCCAAACTCCGGGCACTCCGGGCTTCCCTTTTGAAATATGGCAAATATTAGTCCATTATTTTATATATGAATATATAAATAGTAATCTATTATTTTCAATTAAACAAATAATTATTTACGAAGTTACAAGATTTCGAAGTCAGCCCTGTGGCTGACTTCGAAATCTTGTAACTTCGTTAATAATTAATATTATTCCAGTAACTGTGGCCACAGGGCCACAGTTACTGGAATAATATCTCCACGCATCACACTTGAGCAAGGTAAGCATTTTTTGGTCCGGCTTCCCTTTTATGAAAATTCACTCTTCGCCACTGGTGTATACATAACATGTAACTAAACAACAGTCTTCAATGTTAAGGGCGGTTTTACTCACCAATTGATCTCTTAATGGGGTTATGTAATATGCGGTGTACCCAAGAGGTGGTATGTTCTCAGCTTCGAAGCACAACTCCTGGATTGCTGTAGAGGATCTTCCGGGGAGATTGATGATGGCAGCCGGCAGAGGCAAGAGTTGATATTCCACCTCTTCATCTGAGGGTAAGACGTAATCGTGGTAACTTAAACACGGGACAAGAGAGCCTCACTCTTGCTTTGACAGACAGGCAGTCGAGTCATTTATGTGTAAGGATACACAGAAGCCGGCAGAGAGTTCCAAACCTCGACTGTGCGCACAATATATGTAGAGGAGAATCACTTAGTACGACCAGACGATATATTGACCTATTGAAGGATGGTACCTTACAGTACGTCTTATAGATCGGTAGTGAAAGGGAGATAGAGCAATCAGGTCGTGCAGCTCTTGCGCACACTCTCCGAAGTACAATCTATAGAACACTGACAGGCAAGCAACGTTTCGCCGATGAGCCAGTTGATATTTTTACACTATTTAGTATTTATTTAGCTATAACCTGTCTATTGTGTGAGGAATGATTTGAAAGAAAACGGAGTAAATGATGCTGTGACGTCTGACAGGGGAGAATGGGAGAAGAGAACGTGTTGCGCCGACCACAAGTAACTGGGATAAGAGCAGGTATAATAAAAATTCATGTTTATTTCGCAAATAGGTTGTAAATAACACTTTTTTTTTGGCAAATGTAAATTATATGAGGCCGGTGTTTCTTGACTACCCTGAGAAGAAACACCAAAACAAACTCAGAGGTCAACGTCTCTTTTGAGACTATGTAAGTTTATGTTTGTGTTGCTCTTTAGAGGACAGAATCACACAGACTTGAGCAGGCTCGTCCAAACAGTGCAAGCATTTGTCAGTTATCGCATAGCACAACTTAGAATTTTTTGTGAATTGCTTATATGTTCAATGTATATTAGTGAATAAATAAAATGAATTGAAATGAAATCCTTACCATTAAAGTCTCTTATAGAGTAATGCAACGCGATGGCTGGAAGTCTCACGTGGTGGTATGTCTTTACGCTCAGTGGATTGTACACTATCAGCAATATAGATTCTTGATTCTCTGTGAACTGAAAATACACCATAAACATAGAACGTTAGGAAATTGTTGCTAATACTTTTATGTACCTTGTCCGAAAGGCTTGTGTTAGAACGCGTATCAGAAGTGCACTTATTGTACTTGTTCTTACTAATATTATAAATGCGAAAGTTTGTGAGGATCTTTCACGCAAAAACGAATGAACGGATTTAATTGAAATTTGATAAGTAGATAGCTGACATCCTCTTTTTTTTTCTGGGTGGGTAATATAATAATAATATTTCACAACTTTCACACAACGCCATCTAGTCCCAAATTAAGCAGAGCTTGTGGTATGAGTACTAGACAACTGATAAACATACATGTTCGGGCCCGCAACCAGCGCAACGAAACTGGATGGCCGAACTGTCCACGATTACGTGGAGCCATAACGTTGCTTTACAAACAATATGCTCTTAGGCCTTATTTCAATATTCATAAGCTTATAGATTAGACTTACCAACGGCTGGTTGATGACAGCGTGCGACCTTTCCTCAAATCACGTCCGTGGTGTGCGTGTGTAAGTGTAATTGAAATGTGTAATTGTGGTGTCTTCACACCTTGTGGTGCCCTGGCCCTCAGGAACATAAGTATGGGTGTCCAATGAATGTAAATACCAACTTGTAATAAAAACTTTACTTTTTTTATTCGCACACAACATGGGTACATAGCAAGCATGGAGCGGAAGAGAGAGTGTTGCCACTTTATCAAATATTACTCCAATATTGTTTCCGGATACACATCAATATCCCCCTCACAAATTTAAACGCTGGGGTGGTTTCCTAATCCTAGTTGAATGTCTTATAACTACTGTCTCATCAGCTACATTCTTATTTTCTACATCGGTTAACACTAACTCTTTACTAACATCACTCTTTACAGGATTTGCCATATCTGACATCGCAGTGTCACAACTCGTAGACTCAATAGGTGGTACATTTTCCTGACTAGGTAAACTTACAGAGTTATCATTTCCCGTTACAATAGGTGGTAAGTATTCCTGAATAGGTGATGACAACGACACATCATTATTTTTAAAGTTACTTTGAATAGAGTTAGGAAACAAGTTATCTGATGCACGAATAATCTGATCTACATGTCTCTTCCAAATTAAATTATCTTCAGTTTTACACAAATAAGTTCTCTTGCCTAATACCTCATCTATTCTAGCTTTAACAAATTTCTTCTTATTAGGATATCTATAATCTCTACAGTACACAATATCTCCTTCTACAAATTCTTCCTTCCTTTTCCCCTCTACTATCATTTTATTGCTATTTTTCTTATTATTATTTAACAAGTCAAATCTAGTTTTTAGTTTTCTTTGAAACATTAATTCAGATGGTGTCATACCTGTGGTTATATGTATTGAATTCCTATAGTGAAAAAGATACCTGTTCATTAATGTTTCAAAAGATACTTTATAATTATTACTATCTTTCAATGACTTTAACAAAGATGACTTAAAATTTCTTACAGCATTTTCAGCAAAACCATTTGTAGCTGGATGAAATGGAGGAGATGTTTCATGGTGAATACCATTCTTACTTAGAAATTCTGAAAATTCTTTACTACAGAAGGTAGCAGCATTATCTGTTACAACAAATCTAGGCAAACCAAACCTACTGAAACATTCCCTAAACTTTTCTACCGTTAATTTAGAATCTAAGTTTTTCATTATGAAAGCTTCTGGCCACTTGGAGTAAGTATCAATAATTAACAAAACCATTTTATTGTCAATAGGCCCTAGAAAATCTGCATGAACACGTTCATATGGAAAATTAGTCTTTGGCCATGAAATAACAGTTGACTTAGGTGGTTCTGGTCTGGCTGACATACAAACATCACAATTCTTTACAAAATTCTCAATATCACTATCTAAACCAGGCCACCAAAAATAAGACCTTGCATTTGCTTTCATTTTGACTACACCCTCATGAGTTAACTGTAACTTTTTAGGTATTACAACTCTGTAACCCCACATAATAACATTTTGATCAATGTACAGTTCACTTTTTCTTTGAAAAAATGCTTTTAAATTATCATTTTGTGGCATGTTAGTAAACCCATACCTAATCATATTATAAACTGAACTAAGCAATGAATCTTTTCTAGTCTCCGACCTTACAGTCTGTAAATCAATAATGTTCTGCTGTTCTACAAAATTTATGTAATCACACTCACTTTTACCTTGATTTTCATAATTTAATGGTAATCTAGACATACAATCTGCTTTTACATTAGTTGAACCTGAAATATATTTAAATGTATAATCAAAATTGGCTAGGTATATAGACCATCTCTGCAACCTACCTGCAGCCATTTGTGGGAGACTTTTGTTCTCACCAAATAATGCCTGTAAGGGTTTATGGTCAGACTCAAGTTCAAACTTCATACCTATTAAATATTGATAAAACTTATTTACTGCCCAATAAATAGCTAAAGCTTCTTTATGAATCATTGAGTACCCCTTTTCAGCCTTTGAATATACTCTTGAAATGAAACTAATAGGTCTATCAGAACCATCTGGCATTATATGGCTGAGCACAGCACCTATACCATTTTGAGATGCATCACATGAAAGTCTTAAGGGTAAGTCTCTATTGAAATGCACCAAAATATTATCAGAAACTATCTCCTTTTTTATTTTTTCAAAGCTACTACGACAATCTTCTGACCATAAAAATTTCTTATCTTTTTGTAGCAAACCATAAATAGGTTTTAATGTCTGAGACAAATGTGGAACAAACTTAGAATAATAATTTACCATACCAATCCAAGACCTAACCTCACTTACATTGATTGGTGGTGGTGCTTTCAAAATAGCCTCTATTTTTACTTTGTCCTTTTTTAATCCCTCCTTGGAAATAACATGACCCAAATACTTAACTTCTTCTTGAAAAAATAAACATTTAGACTTATTTAACCTAATTCCTACCCTTTTAAATCTTTTCAACACTTCTCTCAAATTATCTAGATGCTCTAAGTCATTACTCCCTGTAATTAACACATCATCTATGAAATTAACTACACCCTTAGCACCTAACAATACTTTTTCCATTTTTGCTTGAAAAATCGCACTGGCAGGCTTGGTACCATACGGAAGTCTTTTTAATTTATAAATACCTTTTTGTGTCGACCAGGCTAGTAACTCACCTGTATCACTATCCACTAATAAATGATTAAAAGCATTACGAAGATCTAACTTTGTGAACCTTTCACCCCCTTGTAAAGCTATAAAAATATCTTCAATACGCGGTAATGGATGGTTAATGTCTTCTAAATATTTATTTATAGTTATTTTATAATTAGCACATAACCTGAGACTACCATTTTCCTTGATAACAGGGACCAACGGTGTACCCCATTTGGAAGTTTCTACCTTCTCCAATACACCTTCCCGCTCCAACTTATTTATTTCCTGATCAACTTTTTCCTTGAAAGCATGTGGAACTGGTTTAGGTTTGTGAAATATAGGTTTAGTGTTCTCCTTTAAGTCTAATCTTATTTCTTCCCCTTTTATTACTCCTAAACCACTATTAAAAATTTCTGAGAACTCATGCAACAAATTGTCCAATTCACCCTTCTCCATTGTATTAATGGCTAAAATATTTCTATTACTAAAATTAAATTTCTTTATTAAATCTCTGCCAAGTAACGTTTTGCTCCCATTTCTTACTACAAACAGTTCACCTTTAATTTCTGTGTCTTGATACTGTATACATGCCTTAATTTTACCTACAGGCTTTATGATCTCACCATTGTATGTCCTTAACTCAACATGTGTTTCATTTATCTTAATGTTAGAAAATTTTTGCTTATATATTACTTCTGGAATACAGGAGACCGCTGCCCCTGTGTCCAGCTCCATGTCTATAGGTACATTATTAATGATGCATTTAAAAATTATAGGAGAAATATAGTCTACATTTCCATACTGAGAGAAGTTAAAAATATCTAAATTTTTGTTATTATTACTACTGTTGTGTACATCTACAATATTTGTTGGCTTAGATTTACACACATTAGCTAAATGTCCCACTTTTTTACAGATTTTACACTTATAGGATTTGTATTTGCACTTAGCAAATGAATGATTACCTTTTCCGCAATGAATGCACTTCAACCCTTCTGTCTCCATTTGGCTCTTCTTGTTAGGTCTTTTTGTTGCTTGTTTGTAACCTCCTTGGTTCCTCTGAGTTATTTTGTTTACTTGAGCCCTCTCCTGGAGTACAGATTCCTTGTTCAACGCAATTTCAATTAATTCTTTTAGCTCCTTCTTTACATCTTCTTCACATAATCTTTCGTAAACTGGTCCTTGCTTCATTCCAGTTACAAATTTATCTTTCACGCGTTCTTCTACGTTTTCAAAATTACAATCAGCCGCCGCCTGTCTGACGCGGGCATACCATTTGGTGACGCACTCTCCTTCCTCCTGCCTCATCCTATCAAACACAGTTCTTTTCCTATAATATGATGTCCTAGGCTTGTAACGCATTTTGAGCGCTGTTTCCAGCTCTGCATATTTCTTTTGTTTCGGTAACATAGGATGCACGATGCTCTTCAAAACTTTATAGGTTTTTTTGTCAATCATAGTCAGTAAAGTTGCCACTTGCCTTTCAGCATTTATTGTGTTGGCTGTAAAGTATTGCTCCAAACGCTCCAAAAAACAATCAATGTCTTCGCCTTCCGAAAATGGTTTAAGCACGGCGGCATTCGACGCTATCGCCGCCATGACGAGAAAAAAAAAGTTTTGCACTTTGCTTACTGTGTTTTCGTAATCTCGTCGCCAAAATGTGGTGTCTTCACACCTTGTGGTGCCCTGGCCCTCAGGAACATAAGTATGGGTGTCCAATGAATGTAAATACCAACTTGTAATAAAAACTTTACTTTTTTTATTCGCACACAACATGGGTACATAGCAAGCATGGAGCGGAAGAGAGAGTGTTGCCACTTTATCAAATATTACTCCAATATTGTTTCCGGATACACATCAGTAATGTTGTCAAGTGGTGTGGACGTTCACAAATGACGCCGATCCTCAGATAGCGTGGTCCAGACCGTATTTGTAGCACCGATTATCACAATTACTTTCAACAATGTTCGCGAGTCAGTCAATCTGATCTCAATTCGGCGTTATTGATTAAAATATCCCAGGTTTTTACTCAAATCGGGGTTCTAGATTTCAATTAATCACTAATCACGACCAACTTGTCAATAGCAGCTCAGATTCAACAGGATTTACAATTACAAACAATAAAAATCGATCTCAACAACACGGCGGTTTTGCTAACAAGAAGAAAGGTTATGTCAAGTGTCAAAATCAATGACCATAGATAATTGCCATACCAAAAAGGTGCGTTCAAAAATACACGTATGGGACGGAACATACATTATATTTCTAAATACATACTTATTATAGATAAATTACACCCAGACAAAGAACAAATGATCGTGCTCATCACACAAACATTTGTCCTGGGTGGGAATCGAACCCACGACCTTGTGCATAGTAGTCAGGGCCACTGACCACTGTACCAACAGGCCTGTCATTTTCTGGGTGGGTATATCGTCGAATGACTTCTCACGCTCTGGGTTAAGCGGAAGGGTGTGTCAGACTTGTACTGACTAAAAACCCACCCTGTTCCTTCAGCTGCCCTTAAGTTCCGGGGCCGCGGCATCTTGTTAGAACATTTCCGCAACCCCGGCGGGCAATGTTCTTATGAGGCCGACGCACCGCCGACCCGGGCCTGGTCCTTACCGGACGGTGAGCTACCCCTGCTCCCCGTCCCAAAGCCCGCGCCTACGGTGGCCGGAGATCGGCTCGCGATCCCCGACGCCCGGAGGGTCTCCCGCGGCGGCTGGAGTGTGAGGAAGAAAGTTGCCTCTCCCTTACGCGATCGGCTTCCTCCTTATAGCTGACATCCTGGAGTAACACATTTTTTTATCTCGAAATTCCCACAGAATCGGGATTTAAGTGAGAAAACCCTTCATATATACTGAATTACCTACAGACGTACGAAACAGATAAATTAATACTTATATAAAAGGAAATTCATCATCACCTGCTCAGTCTTTTGTTAACTACTAGTACTCACGCGGGGCTTCGCTCCCGTGGATTCTATCACGGTAATTTCTATCTCTTTTTCTATTTTTGTATTTTCTATTTTTTATTATCACGGTAGTAGTCTTCTACAGTCTCATATAAAAACCAAAGCACCAGTAACCCTACAGAAATATGCAACTTATTTTCCGACTTTTTTCAATCCGTCTATGAACCATCATCTCTTAAAATGGACAATTGGTCTCCTCCCGATAATTATCTAGACAACTCGGATATCATTAGTGACATTCACTTTACTGTTGACAAAGTTTTGAAAGCATTGAAAGCATTAGATAATACAAAAGGTCCCGGACCAGATGGCATACCCGCATATTACCTTAATAAAACCGCGAGTACCATATGTGTGCCATTGTGTATTATTTATAACAAATGTGTCGCAGAGGGTACTTTTCCTGAAATCTGGAAAAGAGCAAATATTACTCCAGTTCATAAAGCAGGTCCCAAAGATGATGTTGAGAATTATAGACCTATCTCTATACTGTCTGCCTTGTCGAAGCTTTTCGAGAGACTTATTCACGATGAGATTAGTCCTATTTTGTACAACATAATAATAAAACAACAGCATGGATTCGTTAAAAAACGATCTACCGCGACCAATTTGGTAGTTTTTACCGATTATTTGTTTAACAATATGGATCAGCGTGTGCAAGTGGATGCAGTGTACACTGACTTTCGGAAAGCTTTCGACAAGGTAGACCACGAGTTACTTTTTACTAAGATAGCATACAATGGCATACGTGGAGATCTTTTGCGGTGGTTCTCATCATACGTGACAAATAGGACCCAAAAAGTTGCTATACGCGGTTATGAGTCCTCTTCAATTAGTGTTACCTCTGGTGTACCCCAAGGCTCAATTCTAGGCCCTCTTCTTTTTATTTTATTCATTAACGATATTCATAGTTGCTTTAAACTTTCAAAATTTTTACTCTACGCTGATGACCTCAAGATTTATAGAAAAATTGAAAATATTAATGATTGCAATTTATTTCAAGAAGACTTACATCGATTTTCATGTTACTGTAACAATAACAAGCTTCAATTAAGTATCTCGAAATGTCTATCTATAACGTTCACAAAAAAAAACAAAGATAATATCACACACTTACTATCTAAATCAGACCCCTCTGCAGAATAAATCTTCAGTTCGAGACCTTGGGGTGCTGCTAGACACTAAACTGCATTTGGACCAGCATATTAATAATATTATAAGCAATGCGTTTCGTATGTACGGATTTGTAATGAGAGCTACAATTGATTTTAAACGCCCACATATATACATACACCTATTTAAAGCTCTTATTAGATCACAGCTAGAGTACGCCGTCACAGTGTGGAATCCTTATTACAAAAATACATTCACAACCTAGAGAGGGTACAGTATAAATTTTTAAGATCAACGCACTACAGATGCTTTCGTAGAACTTTGAGTTACGATAAACTATTAAATTATTACAAATTAAGCAAATTGAAGTCCAGGCGCACTCTTCTTGAGACAATGTTTCTGTATGATCTCTGTAATAACCGTTATGACTGTTCTGACCTAACGAATAATCTATGTTATATTGTACCTAGAACTGTGGTAAGACGAGAGGTGCGCGTGCGTCCACTGTTTGCGGTATTTTCTTGTCGTACTAATGCTGGGAACCGTGCACCTTTGCGTCGCATAGTGAAAACCTATAACTCACATTTTGCAGATATTGATATATTTTCGTTGTCTGCCAACAAATTTCGCAATATTGTTAGTGTTGAAATGAAAAACTCAGAAACATAGGATATAGTGTCACTCGTGCATGTTTTAAAACGACTTAGTTTATAATTATATAAAATGTGGACAACGTAGTGGGTTACACACTTATACATATTGTTGCATGATAATTTTAAGTTCATTTACAGTGTGTAATTGTTTGTTTTCCCGAATCAATAAAATAAAAATAAAATAAATAACTCTCCTTTTTTGCAGTCGCGTAAAAAGTAGCATATAACCTTCCTCAAGCTTTAAGCTACTGCCATACCAAATTTCATCCAAATCCACCCAGTACTTTCGAAGATTAGCGCGTTCAAGCAAACAAACTTTTCCGCTTTATAATATTAGTATAGATGTCGGGAACTCGGGATCGGCTTCTAGTCTAACCAGTCGCATCTGACTACTAGTGATTTACATAGAGCGACTGCTTATGTTACCTCCACAACAGTAGCTGGGTAACACAATAGGTACCTCTTGGCAATACCATTGTCAGATTTTCTGGCTTCCGACTACCCGTAACAACTGTCAAAGATGTCCAAATGACAGCCGAGACCAATGCCTTAATGTGCATTCCGAGGCACGGAAGAATAAAGATTTGTGGCTAATAGTATGTAGCTCTACGAGCTCCTCTGCAAATAAATACTGTTAAGAACTGAAGCTGAAATTATAATCTAGAATAATGTTACGCCAGACGCTTAGCTAAGTACGTCGAGAAACTTCGACAGAAATCTAGAATGTTCGAGATACTAACGCCATCTAGCGGCGAGTAGCAGTACTGAGTATATCGAGAAAGTTCGACTGACTTCTAATACGTTCGATACACTAACGCCATCTAGCGGCGAGTAACAGTACTGAGTATCTCGAGTAGCTTCTGGAATATTCTTGTGGCAGTATATACAGTGAGTTGATTTTACAATAATGTTCTAGAACTCATAGACTACAGACGGCAGTCTTATTATGAGGCGAATACGCGATATAATCGAAGCTCTACAAGTGAATTTCAGTGCGATTTAAGTTAAGTGACAAGTATTGAAGTGAGAATAACTGTGTTCATTTTTATTTTGTGTTTACTTAATTAAAGTGTTAATTTTGGTCTAATTGGCGTTCATTATTTCTATCCCGAAGTCGTAATAATAACTTACCCCTTTTTTCTGGCTGGTAAAATTATCAAATGACTCCTCCCGCTGTGTGTGGAGAGGAAGGGAGTGTCAGACTTCTACTGACTAAAAACCCACCCTGCTTCTTCTCCTCCTTCCTTGCTCTTGCGTTCCGAAACTGCGGTATCTCATCAGAACATTAAAGAATAGCTTACCCTGCATTGGCTCATGTTTAACTGGTGACATATTATAAACTGCTGATTATTCTTCGTTCGTCGGCTGCCACCCCACGTAGGCGTTAAATAACTGAAATGTTGAGATATACGATGACATCAATCAGAAGTGAATAAAATATTTTGCACCATAAGTGTCAGAATACTCTTCGAATTTAATGTTTTATTTATAAATCTATACTAACTAATATTATAAAGCGGAAAAGTTTGTTTGTTTGCTTGCTTGAACGCGCTAATCTTCGAAAGTACTGGGTGGATTTGGATGCAATTTGGTATGGAAGTAGCTTGAAGCTTGAAGAAGGTTATAGGGTACTTTTTACGCGACTGAAAAAAGGAGAGTTATGTTTTTACCGTGATAGAATCCACGGGAGCGAAGCCCCGCGTGAGTACTAGTATAAAATATATGTTGATGTGGTTGTATTTCCTGATAGCTGTAACGTCCCAAAGAGAATGTAATACACTATGTTTTATAACGTCCTTAGGACGTCACTTTTGACTTAAAGCTTCAAGTCAAAAGTGAATAGGTATGTTACTTCTAGGTAAGCGTGCTTCATCTTCGACCACATCATAGATTCGTCATGTCTGTCTGTCGTCAGTCAGTATGTCACAACGATTTTATTCCGTAACTATTAGGACTACAAAATAATTGTAACTTGGTAGGTATTCTGTGTGTGTATTCTTTATGATTTTTGGACGAAAACAAAAAAAATTAAGGGGATCCCCCCATAATGTTTTTCTTTGTCTCCATACGTGGAAATGGAACTAAACCTATTTCGTGATGTTTATAGGCTGGGCTTTAAAATTACATTAAGATTCATAATATTATTTTTTCTTAAAGTCAATCGTTTGAAAGCTAGACAGTGGTATCTATATTGTTTGATTTTTCAAGTAAATACCTGAGTAAACTGGACACTTTCTTGGTGCAGGCGTCAATGCCTTCACTCAATAGCCTGATGAAATCATTTGTGACATGCTGTTGACTCGTCCCTGTAAAAAGTAAGATATCTGGTACATCTTTCAGGGAATACGAAACAGTATTACATCAACAACACAATGAAAAACAAAGTTATTTTGCGTAATAACTACGGAACCCTTCATGGGTAAATCAATCAACAATTTGAGCTATGCTGATGACATGGTGCTGCTGAGTGCGTCGGTCTGTGGTCTGAGGAGATTGCTGAGTATCTGTGAAGAGTATGCGGGTGAGCATGGTCTTAAATATAATGTATCGAAAAGTAAATGCATGGTCTTTGCGGCAGGTGGTGCTAAGTGCCCTGAAACAGTGCCTCCAATCTATCTGTATGGCTTACCTCTGAATAGAGTAGAACAATTTAAGTACCTAGGGCATTTGCTTGTGTCTGATCTCAGGGACCATGCTGACATCGAACGGGAGCGGAGGGCTTTGTCGAGAAGAGCAAACATGCTCGCCCGCAGGTTTGCACGTTGTTCTACCTCAGTTAAGATCACCCTTTTTAAGGCGTACTGCACCTCTTTATACACGTGCAGCCTGTGGGCTCGCTACACACAAGCTAGCTACAATGCCCTCCGCGTCCAGTATAACAATGCGTTCAGAGCAGTGTTGGGGCTGCCTCGTTTCTGCAGCGCCTCGGGCATGTTTGCGGAAGCGCGCACCGACTGTTTCCACGCCACCATGCGCAAGCGGTGCGCGTCCTTGGTGCGCAGGGTGCGAGCCAGCTCCAACGCTGTCCTGGTAATGATTGCGGGTAGAGTTGACTGTCTCTACATAAGGCACTGTTGTGGCCGGCACGTTGCTGTTGTTTGACGTATGTATGACATATAGATTACAATTAATTTGACATTCTGACATTCTGATATTATTAATTTTTATTTTTTATGTTGACATTTAATTTGATAATTTGACATTGTATAACAGGATAAGTTGTTCTCACTCAATCACCTTTGTATTTTTCTTTTAACTCTGTTTACTCGTATAGTTATATTATTTGACATTTGGAATTTATGACTGTAAGCAATAGTAACGTGATTATTTTAATTTAATTTTATATGGGTCATGGACCTGCAATAAATGAATTTAAATTTAATTTAAATCAAAATTGCCTAAGTGCAAGACAGACTTGCTGTCTTGCACTTAGGCAATTTTGATTTACTGTAATGTTTGTGTTAAACTATAAATATGTTACTGTGCTTTTGTGTATCGTGTTTTCTGTTGCCAATAAATGCTTTATCTATCTAACTAACAGCCTATAATGTTACTACTGCATCAGTTCTGATACAGGCCTTCTCTCTCCAATCCAATGAAAAGAACAGGACTTCAACTTTAAAACATATTTACTGGAAATTGTTGGAAATACGATTTATTTTCTACAACGTCATATAAGTATTTGCCATCCTCCTTTCGGGTTACGCCGCAATCGGGTAAAAAATATGAAATTCGAGAAATTCTCGAATTAGTTTACTCAGATAAATACAGGATTATTGGTAAAACACGCAAAAACTTGCAGGACTGAATTACTTACATCATTAACAACAACTTTTGTTCTAAGTATGACTTTTTAGAAAACTTTATACATATACCAAGAAGAAACCTTCAAAATTCCTTCCACTTTCTATTGCTTCACAGACTGCTTAATATTTAAAGCGTTCAATTGTTTTTATTTTTATTTTTAACCGACTTCAAAATAAGGAGGAGGTTCTCAGTTCGTCTTGAACATTTTAATTTTTTTAATTTTTATGTAAGTTACCTCATAACTCGGAGACGGCTGGACCGATTTGGAAAATTCTTTTTACGTTTGAAAGGGTATACTTTCTAGTTGGTTCCATTGTTACGAAATCAGTATCTGATGATGGGATCCTGAAGAAATCGAGGGAACTCTTCAAATATTATAGGCACAACTATAGCGTTTTGGGTATTCCTTATAGCAGTTGCTTTTGAAAAGTACCATTTGCGGAAGTTGAACTGATGATGAAGACCACAGATCGCCACTGGAACTACTCAATACGGTATACGTAATAGTACGGATGTTAAGCACTTTATGCTCGTCACAATGCATATGGTGATGTAGAGCTGATGGTCCAGTACCAGAAGAACTCCTCAAAAATTAACGGCTGTGCAACTAAAAAGCGTGAAAAAAATTTAGTAGTGTTATAGTAGTGTTTTGATATGGAAGTCGGTTCTATTTTTGCCAAAAAAAATTTTTGTATGAAAATTTGATGAAAATTACATGATCAATGATAAAAGTCATAAGAACAAAATTTGTTGTTTATGATGTTATAGTGATAGTACTGAGAGGTTGTTAATATTTTATCTGTGATTTCATCAATAACCCTATATATTGTTTTTAACCGACTTCAAAAAAAGGAGAAGGTTCTCAGTTCGTCTTGAACTTTTTTTTTACAAATTATGCATTGTTATTTCCAAAGTGAGGGGTATTTCGGTATTCGGTATTATGAATCTGAAGTGTCTAATAACGAACTTGTCGTTTAACGGAATCCTTTCCTCAAAGATCTACTGCAGGTACCTGTAATTGCATCGTGATGTAGTACCAGACTAACAGCATGTCTCAAAAGATGCAGTTCATACGAGTCTCCGAGGCGAGCGAGCACCGTCAATTGCTTTACCACCTGCAAATATTACAACATTACAATAACCCATCATCATCAACAATGATACAATTATGTCTTTGACAGTCGTAACGGGAAACAACAAAATCTGACACAAGTCTTCAAGTCAAGTCAAGGGGTTTCGTGTTATTCATTCATTAAAAAAGAATTAAAGGTTTTGAGAAATAACATTGTACCTAATCTTAATATTGATAAACATTGATCTAAGTATCAAGCAGTAGAATTGTTGAATAGGTTGCCTACTCACTTAAGATCATTGATTTACAAAGGTACTCTATTCAAAGCTATACTTTAAGCATTCCTGTTAGAATAATGTTTGTATTCTTTATCTGAATAAATTAGTGCCAGGGGATGGTAGGTAAATGATTTTTACATCACACATTATTATATTATCATTTATACAGTATGTTAACTAACAGAGGGCGTTCCCGTTAACCCGCAATAGTATAAGCACATCAATTAGATTGCCGCACACGCGACCCGTCATTCATAAATAAATTGCGACGTTGCGGTCCTTCAACTACGCGTGTACAGAGTGTTTCTTTTACGTATCAATTTCAAATTTTTAGTGAATATTTTAATATTAAAAAAAAGCATTTTGTTTTCGAACGGTAATATTTTTTTAGCATATATGGATGCTATACTATTGCGGATTAACGCCCTCTGTTAGTTAACATACTGTATAATAATTATTTACAATCGATTGACATCATATTTATCATATTTTTAATGTTTTTTTTTAATTTTTTATTTATAAGTTATTATGTTTAGCTGTAATTAATTGTAATAATATAGCACATAATTTAAACACAATAAGAATGAATAATAATGAAATGAAAAAAAGTGAAAACTGACGAAGTATTTAAAGACTATTTGAAGATCATAGGCTGACCGAAGATGAAAGCGCGTGGTTGAATAATAACAGCCACACGGTTCATTCTTCCAGGATAAGCAACGCTGGCAAGGTAAGTCCGTGGATGAGTGACCGTCTCACATATTGAGATTCTTCCGTGCCTCAGAAAGCACGTTAAGAGCAGGCTCCTTAAATTGTATATAATTTTGTATTAATATTCTAAAACAATCACGCATACAATCAAAATGGAACTTTAGTATATGATTTATTGGATCTTTTTCTTTCCATGTCTAGACCAGTTTCGTAATTGGAACATTTTCGCTTGATTAATTTTTTTTATCGAAAATCATATGTTATTTAAATTTTATTCAAAATTTAATCAAGATTACTCGGCTTTTATGTCTAAAATTAGTATTGACAGTAAGAAAATATAGTTTATTATCCAAATATAGGACATTTTTTTTTCTAGATCAATTATCACTTTAGTTATAAACGAAATAAGAATTGAGACTTACGACATTTAGTTTCAAACCCGAATATGGTAAAAGAGCGCACGCGATATACAACTTTATTACTGCTGCGTTAGCGTTCAGCACACAACGGTAGTTTCGAAACCGAACATGGTGAAAGAGCGCACGCGATATACTACTTTATTACTTCTGCGTTAGCGTTTAGTATACAACGGCCTAACCGGGGTGGATGGGGGCGTGAAAATTATATTAGACTGCCTGGTCTTAAGCTGTTGGTCACAGCTGACATTTGTACATATGTCGCAGTCATTATGGGTAGCCAGAAGCCAGAAAGTCCGATACCAATCTTGCCAAGCGGTATCGTGTTACCCAGTTACTGGGTGGTGGAGGTCAGATAGTCAGACGCTCCATGTGAAACACTAGTACTCAGCTGCATCCGGTTAGACTGGAACCCGACTCCAAAATACTTTGAAAGCTAAGCAGAAGAAAGTCGAATACACATTTTTGTTTCTGTTCGGGAAAATCATTCAAACTATTCCCACTGTGGGTGGAGCGGAAGGAAGTGTCAGTCCTTGAGTTCCGGGGCCGCGGTATCTCCGGTTTGAGATATATACAACGTGTAACGGAAAGGGTATATACATACCAAGGGCACGGCTTCTTTGGGTGATATCAAACGATAGTGGAAGGGTTTTTTAATCCTATCTCTACATGTTCGGAAGTAATGAAGTCACCGCCTGGACGGTAGGCTACTACAGTACTAGGCGCACAGAATTACGGAAGAGATTTATCGTGATATTTGCAAGTAACGTGGAAAGTTATTGACCTACGTAGTGCGGTGACACGATTGTTATGATTTTAATTTAAGAAACTTACGAAACCGAAAATTTGGTATTAATTTTTAGAGTATTTTATTTTGAGTTGAAACCCTTCCAATATCGTTTGATATCATCCAAAGAAGCCGTGCCCTTGGTATGTATATACCCTTTCCGTTACACGTTGTATATTCTGTATCACGTTAGAATATTCCCGCAACCCCGGAAGATCGAGTACACTTACTTGCAAAAACACGTGAGCTCTTCTCGCAAAGTACTTGAGGCTCGGTCTGGAAGTGTAGTATCCAGTCCAATACGTCATCGCATCACTGCCGTAGGGAAGTTGGTCACCCTGAAATAATTCATGATTCTCGATCTAGCGCAATTGTCACTAGCTGCATGCATTGGTTAAAGAGGCCAGGAATGGCGGATCTACTTTCTACACCAATGAACAGAATTTCTACATTAAGTTTTCATTTTCTATATTTATATAAGTATTTATTTATATTTATTATTTATGTGTATTTCTATTTTATAATACTAGGTTTTTTGAGTTGTTTTATTTTTTACTAATTTCACTTTTCACGTACAATAATGCACCTCCAACGCTATCTCTTCACCTCTCATGGTTGTCTGGTAGAGAATGCCTACAGTATTAACATCAGTAATCAGTAGCATGAAGTGTAGATAAATAAATAAATGACTTAGGTCCGTATAGAACGTTCCTCAAGTCCAGTTTGTGCTTAATTCGCCTGATCTCAGTTTAAATATAGAATCTGCACTTGAGCATTGGTCTTATTCCAGAATGGTAGTAAAACTACACTCAGATTCAAATCGAGCCTCAAGCAGAGAATATCTAATTGTCTATGCATCAGTCTGTTTTCGTTTACGTTTTATTTTCTTCGTCTCCGCTGTTCCGATCTACGAATGATCGTAAATAATTCAATTTACTTTAATACCAAATTTTTAAGAATAAAAAATATGTATTGTACGCTTTCACCATAGAAATTAATTTTTAAGAATTTGTAAAAGCAAATTCTTGAAGGTACTGTTACCTTCAAGAATTTGCTTTTACAAATTCAAATTACAAAGGTGTTAAGGCAATATTTTCTAACATATAAAAATATAGCAAAAGTAACTTGTTCGTGGAACGGAGTGGATCCTAAATAATGTCTGTGACAGTGTTGTTTTGAATTGCTCATTAATCATATAATAAGTAATATTCAAATAAATAATGGTTTGGGAACAACGATCAATAAAAATATTAAAAAGAAACAAAGTTATAGTTAAAACAAAACAGAAATGCATATGTTTTACCAAATCTTGGTCAATAGATGGCAGTATTACAAATTGTCAAAAATCTTCACCTTGTAAAAATCTATACCATTTATTAAAATAACTATTAGCAAAATTGCTTAGCAAAATTGTATGGGCCCTTCACATGGAACGCTGAAGTTCTGTTTTTCTGTTCAAATCATCGGTGAAAAATTCATTGTTATAATCTGTTTAAGTTGGACAACACGGGATTCATCTAGTAACTTAAAATGGCAAAAAATTACGTGTATAAGTGTTATTTGTAACCAATTAGCAAAATAAAATGTGATTTCATCATCATTCGCCAAAAATTACCATTTTTATATCAAATAATAAACTGAAAAGCAAATAGTTAACTGACAAGGAAATCTCTGCTCGAGCGTGGTGTCGACCATACTTGGGTGATGAATCTACAACTGAGTAACGATCTAGAATAAAGCCGTACCCGGCTGAACTATGATCGATGAATCTATACTTGAGGAACATTCTAAAATTAAATCTCGACTCAAAACTAGTTTTAAACAGAGATCAGTGCTCGAGTTTCGTTCTGTAATACGGGCCTTAGACCTGTTTTTGACGCCTCACTCAAGTAAGAAAAAATAAGTATCGTTCCATCCCCTCCCCCGAAAATTAATGCAAGTTTGTTTTTGTTTTTCTGGCTTCGTGGGTTTGTTATCTCACGATGTGATGATATAAATTACAAGAAGTTTGTCTGACTGAGTTTCAACCTACGATCAGGCACCTCCTACACATGGACCGAGGTAGCCTGCGAATGGTGGCGAGGACCATCACCGGGCACTGCTCACTGAACAAACACTACCACACAATAGGTATAACGGACAGTTCCCTGTGCAGGGCATGCATGGGGACGGAGGAAACGGTGGGAAACGTGCTCCTAGAGTGCACGGAAAACACCGATATACGGAAACAAACCCTCGGGTCATTGAATTTCCTTACAGATACCCTGAATAGACCGAGAGACCTGATCTGCTTCTGGAGGGAAGTCGGCTGGATGGAGTGACGGCCGACACGGCTCACGCACAATGGTCTCGTGCAGAGACTAAGTGCGGAAACCAGACCAGAGAAGAAGAAGAAACCTACGATCTGACTCGCAAGGCAAGCTCGTTACCATAGAGCCAGCACTGCTCAAAAATATTAGCATATTTAATAAATAAACAATTTCATTACAAAAAATAAACCCGACCCCAAATAATGGGAGCAGAAGAGAAGAAAGAAGAATAAGAATCTACTTCTTCTTAGCGTGTCGATGGCAATAATATTTTATGTAAGTTTGGCCAATAACTCAGTTATGCAAACTTCGTTCGCTGATGCAGACACAAGATCGTCCAGAGACGGGGCGTGCGGAACAAGATAGAAAATGGGCGTCCATACGTCCCGCTTTGGGCGGGATTGTCCCGCTTTCAGGCAGTCTGTCCCGCTGTCCCCAACGAGAACACAAATATCCCGCTTTTACAAACAAACCTTTATATACCTACTTACTTATTTGTCTACATTAAAATATCACTAAAATCGCGCGGAAGACGGTAGCGTAGATGCGGGGTTGGGAGTCAGGACCAAGTGAGAGTGAGCGACTGACGTGCAAGAAATTTACCGAAAACTTACTAATCCTAACTCCTTTCTATATTATAAATCCAAAAGTAACTCGTTATGTTTCACGCCTAAACCATTTAACCGATTTTGCTGTAGTAAAGTAGTTTTTTGTCGCGAAGTTATTTATAAATATTATTTTAGCGTAAGTTGATGTAAGAATTAAAATGCCAGTGAGGGTAAGATACCACAATCATTTAAAGTCACATTTTAAACCATAATTTGTATTTTTTTCTTACATCGACTTATTTTTATTTATATACAAAATTCAATAGGCGTCCCGCTTTGACACAGAAAAAAATGGTCACATTAGTCATGCCGCATATTACATTTGAGATTTGAGCCATCTGGTCTGATTTGCTCTCTGAAGAATCTACTGTTTTTTTTTTTTATAATATTTACCTTTTCAGTATACACAGCTTTATCCCGTCTGCCGTACAGATAGATAGCTTTCAAATAACAAGAAGGCGTGGAGTAGAAAATATTGATATCTGACAAATTGGCTGGATGCGTATTCACGTGGCTGTAACAGAAATACATTTATAATATACTAATATTATAAAACGGAAAAAATAGTTTGTTTTTTAAAACGCGCTAATCTTCAAAAGTACTAGGTGAGTTTGGATGTTTAGTGCTACGATTGAGCACTATTTTGAGAGAATATATTTTAGGCACTGACTTCAGCATTTACTTCAGGATTGATTAAAACAGCAGAGATTAACTTTAGACAGCACTTTGAAGAATTAGTTAGGGAGAACAATGACAAGGCGTGAAGTCGCAGTAATGAATGTGAATATGAATGTTCTTTATTGAAATAGAATTGTTAATATATAGGTACTAGTATTGTTTACATAGGTTTAACAGTGGTTACTGTGAACGCGGCTCTCAGGGCACGCGTATCGTATGTCTGTTTATATTATATTTATTTATTTTATTATTTATGTACACACAGTAAATAACATTAGGATAAGCTTAATTATAATATTTGAGTACAAAGGTACTGCTTATTTCTTAAGAAATTTCTTCCAGCAGACCTGCGAAAGGAGAAGTGAAAAAGAAATGTAGACAATAGTGTGTGAGAACAAGAAGAGAAATAAATATGAATATGTGAAGCCTAAAACTAAAACTAAAATATTAAATATACCTACACATTCTAATAATGCAATAAAAATAACATACTTAAATAAATACATAATGTTAGAATATATAAACATATAATATAAATATATAAATAAATAATTAACACAGTTAAGAGGAAAGGTAATGCTCTTTTAATCGACATTTGAATAGAGATATTGTTTTTAAATCACGAATGCTAGGCGGAAGTGAGTTCCACAATCTTACAGCATGGACAGAGAAGGAATAAGAGTAGTAGCTATTTTTATGAGGATGAGATTTAAGGAGGGATTTAGGTGTGATCTACATGGTACGTCACTAGAACGAGCGTAAGAAAAACACTCACACAGGTAGGAAGGGCAAGACGGGTTGTTTAAAATGTTGAAGAGGAGACACAAAATCCTAGTGTTCCTGCGAAGACGGATTGGGAGCCACTTGAGTTCCTTGCGAAGGTGAGAAACATGGTCATAATTTCGAAGACCGAAAACAAAGCGAATGCACAGATTTTGCAAGCGCTCAAGCTTGTTTAATAGCTCTTCGGTAGCATTCAAATAGCAGGCATCGGCATAATCTATAATTGGCTGAATAAGTGTTTGTGCCAAATTAACTTTAGTCTTCAAGGGCAGAAGACTTTGAAGGCATTTCAGCGAATGAAAGAAGATATTTACCTTTCGGCTTACCTCATTGACCTGAGTACGCCACGAGAGATTGGAGTCAATAACTACACCCAGATCTTTAGCGGTTTCGGTATAGTCAATGCGAACACCATCGAGATATAAAGGCATCAGAGATGCAACAACTGCCGCACTGCGAACGAATCTGCTGCCAATGATTATGGCCTGGGATTTAGTTGGGTTAATTTGCAAACCAAATGATTTAGCCCAAACGCTGATGCAAGCCAGGTCATGATTCATTGCAGCAATTGCAGAACCCACGTCAGCTACAGTAAAATGTCGGTAAAGCTGCAAGTCATCTGCGTAGAGATGAAAACTAGAGGAGATTACTCTGGTAACAAAGTTTATGAAAATTAAAAAAAGAAGAGGAGAGAGAACGCCACCCTGAGGAACACCCTCTGTGAGGCTACACCAATCAGAGAAGGACTCCTCCAGGCGAACACACTGAGAGCGTCCCCGAAGATAAGAACTGAACCAGGCTAAAGTGGAAGTAGAGAAATTGATAGATTTGAGGATACCTATTAAAATGTCGAAATCCACTGAGTTGAATGCGCTACTGAAGTCCAGCAATACAAGAACTATAAGGGACTTATTCTCTATTGCCCAGCGGATGTCATCAGTCACTTTTAAAAGCGCGGTTACAGTACTGTGACCCGAGCGAAAACCGGATTGAAAAGGGGATATTATCGAGTTTGACGCCAAGAAAAATGATAATTGTCTATGAACTATGTGCTCAAAAACTTAAGAGAGAAAAGGAAGGATAGAAATGGGTCTAAAGTGGGTTAATAAAGTAGGATTGTTAGTTTTAGGTAAAGGTATTATGTGAGCCTGTTTCCAAACATACGGAAAGGAGCAAGAGGAAAATGAGTGGTTGAAGATGTGAGTGAGAACAGGAAGTAACGAGAAAAAGATAAGAGTTATCATTCTTGAACACAACTTATCATTCCCGACTGCTGAAGAAGTAATCGCAAGAATAGACTTCTTAGCGTCATCCTCATTATATTTAATTTATAGTATTTATAATAATATTCCTTTGAGCATTGTATGTACGGTTCTAGGTGCGCGTGTCTCAAACGTCTGTTTATGATCAGCAGCTTCTCAAAAGCGAAGGGTAGGTAGGCTACAAATCAAAAGTTTGTATGGAAGAAGCTTGAAGATTGTGGAATAGGCTACTGCAAGAAGAAGGGTTATGTTCTTATCTTGATAAAGTTTACGGTAGCGAAGTCCCGCGCAAGGCCTAGTTTTGATTACACAGGGACTACCATTATCTACTTCCACCAAGCCCGTTTCATCATTCATCATCAGATTGCAAGACGAATAGCGATGCGCTATCGTTACATACATGGTGGACATCCCGCTCACAAGCACAAAACATTTTGGGAATACTTTCATTGTGCATTGGCATTACTTCCATGTAAGGAGTGGAATTCATTGCCGGAGTCTATGTTGTCATCAACGCTTACTATCAGGTGAGACGATGGTCGAACGCTTAAGCAATAAAAAAAATCTTTTGCACTTTTTACACAGACCGTGGGAAACAATATTTTTAAATCTATCAAAAAATTTTTGTTTATACCAGGAAACTTGGCCCATAGAAATAAAATACATGCTACTACAATTAATATTAATAAATTAATTTATATCACGAGTTATCGGCGCGTGTCATTAAAAAAGTGCCTTTGCGATTAAACATAGCAACTATTGACAGAGTACTGTTAGAGCTACTTTCGAAGGAGCCCATCTGAGAAAAACCTGCCACTATAATTGGGTGTGATACGTGAATTCGAAAAGTGAAACACCGAAGAACACGTCCCCGTAAGTTCACAAATACGAAACACTTAACAACGAATGTTCACCTATTCGAATCACTTTACAACGAATGCACATTAACAAGAAAAACTGAACAACGTTGCCATGCGATCTAGATTAACTAAACCTCGAAAATTCTTTATAAATTAATGTCTTTATTAATTTAACAATCAAACATTGCTTTTGCTATTTTAAACGACATTCTTTATTCAAACATATATTTTGAGAAAAATAAAAGATATCATATTGTGTGTCAATCAACCAAATAATTATTTATTTCCTTGTGGGAAATATGATACGGGCAATATGAGTTCTTTTATCGTACCGCTCAAATCACGGAAGGCCGCCGGCGGCCTCAAAGGCGGTACATTTTGTGACGTTTCAATTTGAGGGGTTAAAATGTTTGATTGTTAAATTAACAAAGACATTTTACGAAGACTTTCGAGGTTTAGTTATTCGATATTGCATGGCTACGGTGTTGTTTTTCTTGGTTGTGTGCATTCGTTGTTAAGTGTTTCGAATAGGTGAAATTAGAGATTTAGTTATTCGAGATCCCAAGGCTACGCCGTTAGGTTTTTCGTGGTAGTGTGCATTCGTTGTTAAGTGTTTCGTATTCATGAACTTACGGGGACGTGTTCTTCGGTGTTTCACTTTTTGAAATCACATATCACACTCGCTGTAATCTTATCTATGACTGGCTTCTGCGTGTGGATTCACTCGCGTAAAAATGTTTTAATAAAGGTACTTATGCTTTTGTCGCTTAGTAATAACGTGTTGTGTAAATGTAATTTTGTATTGTATGCTGCTACGGCTGCAATGGGAGACAGTATTGTGTATATAGATTACATTAGTAATGACAAAATTATTGATAAAAAATCATAGATCTTTTCATAAAAACATTTGAATTGGTTTATTTAAGTCTGTAGGTACCATTAACCATTCTGTAGTAATCAGCAGTTACAAGTTACCAACATACACTGTTGCCATTCTTATCAAACAAAGCTGCGACGCAGAGTAGAGTCAATGTTTGTTTAAATTACTTTATTTTCTCAAATTGATTTAACTATTCCGGGTTCACACAACCAACAGCGCGAGCGACTCTCCACAATATGTCTCCACAGAATACCGCTGAGATGAATATCGTAGTATCGTATATGAAGATCGTAGTAGATTTAGGAGCCTGTTGCAACGTTTTCGTCGTAATTCTCAGCACTGAGGGACCGACTTAAGGATCAGGAGATACGAAGTGCACGGCTTCTTTGGATGAAAACAAATTAATGATATGGAAAAGGTTTTGTAATCCTATGTCTACATGTGTGGAACTAATTAGAAATTTCCCTTATTACTTATTAAAAAACCAGAGACCTATTTTTCAAATTAAGAAGAACGAAGAGAATTAGCTATCGTGTAATTGGCAAGTGACGTGGAAAGTTATTGACCTTTGTAGTGCTGTGCCACGTTTGTTATGATTGGTATTCAAGAGACATAATATACGAAAGCGATAATTTGGTATCAATTCTTTGAGTCAGTTATTTTGAGTTGAAACTGTGCATACAGCCTCCATACCAGATGTTGTCTTCGGCCCTTTTAGATAGATATGGGGTTTCTGTTACACGTTGTAAATCTAAATAAAAGTTGTTTAATTTTATTTTTCAGTTGAGAGCGTCTAAACTTGTTTTATTTTTATTGATTATAGGCTCGCGTTTGACCACTCTCTCACCTGATGGTAAGTGATCATAGATCATAGTTTATATGATCTGTGTAAGTGATGATGTGGTCGAACATGGAGCACGCTTACCTAGAAGTAACCTATTCACTCTTGACTTGTAGACGCACTGGTTATAGCTATCGGGAAACAGAGACTGCCGGGAATTCCACTACTTAGCCGTACGCACAATGAAAGTATTCCCAAATCGTTTTATACACATGGATGGGATGTCTACCATGTAACGATGGCGCATCGCCGTTTGTCTTGTTGCCCGATGAAGGAACGGGCTTGGCGGAATCAGATTGTATAATTGTTTTAAAGAATGCGTGACATCTATCAATGGTATGTCTTACTTGATAAGTTTATCCATGTTCATAAACCAGTTGGCCGCACTCTGGTAGGTAAAGTCTCCGCCCATGGTGACCATAATATTGTCATGATCGTAGTACTTCGCTTGCTTCTCTATTTGAGTTATGAAGTCGTTTACCTGTGGACAAAATATAACTAAAAGAGAGAGAGTTGCATAAAATATAACTATGTAACTCTTTCTCTATTTCTTTTTCTCGTCTTTGATGCAGTTGTCGGCATCATCTAATAATTAAACTTGTTACAGCCTATGACATTCCTACTGTTATGTGTCCTAACAAGACCTCCTCTTTTAATTAGCTCTTAATTAAAGCTTGTAAAGTCTTTCCAAAGATTGTCTAGAAAATATCGCTCTCAGTGATAAGACCGCCATTGTAACCAAAATTTAAGCAATATTGTTATTAAGCTATTGCATAGCTATTATCGCGGGCTTTGAGCGCGGCGACCGAATCAAGTAATTCCGTAACGAAAATAAACCTAACACCCCACTCCGACCGGCACAGCGGTGCGGCGTTGAAAGCCGTGCATCGTCAACGTCGTTTCAGTTTGGCAGACTACGGCACGGTGTTTGTGTGCGTGCGACTAGACGTATGCGTGTAGACTGGCTGCTAATAAACCTATAGTTTCAATGATAAAAATTCCTGAATAACCTACATGTATTGTAAGATATTAAAAATATTTTAAACAATATTAACTTCTCATTTATTTATAAAAGAAAAAAAAAATTGTTTTCTTATCGGCCACCACGCTCAAAAAGTGTAACTTGAATTAATATCAAAGAAAAAAAATACTGCATAAATAAAATAAATAAATAACTATAATTGCATAACTTGATAAAAAATGCTAGCTTTACCGCGGCAGTCCCTGAGTGCCACACTCATTTTTTAGGTGTGTTTCAATTTTTGAGGTACGTAGGTACAATAAAGTATATTATTATTCTATCTACATATCTATCTATCTATAACATTTTATCTCTCTTTCTCTCGTCTCTGATGCGGTTGTCGGCATTCATACTAATATTGTAAACGGAAAAGATTGTTTGTGTGTTTGAACGCGCTAATCTTTGAAAGTACTGGGTGGATTTGAATGAAATTTGGTATTAAAGTAGCTTGAAGCTCAATGAAGGTTATATTCTATTTTTACTCGACTGTAAAAAAGAATGGTTATGTTTTTATTGTGATAAAGTCCACGGATGTGAAGCCCGCGTGACTCAGCTAGTTGTTAAAAGAAATAAATTAGTTACAGCCGCTGTTGGGACAAAGGCCTGTACGTCGATTCTGTAAAATTCAACAACTCACATCTCACATAGCTATTCACTGTCACTTTGCTTATGGTTCAAAGTGACCTTGATTTTACATTCTGTAAACAGCGTCGAAGTGACGGAGGAATTACCTTACCGAATGCCACTTCTCACGTCATCTCATACTTTATCTGTCAAAATCTTTAGTTCATCTCGCTGACACGCTCGCAAGAGTAGCGCTACTGTAAATTATTATTTATATTTATATTTAGGATTAACAACCGAGTTTTTAGAATGCCAATCAATAAACTCACAACGGATTCAGATTCGAAGTTTAGAATGAGGTCTTACAGAATAACACAGCTGGGAATGAACCGTATTTGGATTGGTGGATGTCTCAAGTCTCCGGATTCTTCAGTCCTAGGACGTGCCGGTTACATCACAATATTAATATTTAAGATACTTTTATGTTAACTTTCTCTTATTTAAGTGAACTTTGTATATTCTTTTGAGAAATAAATTTCTTTTTACCGAAGACAAGGGCAACAGCAAGTTGTATACAAAACAACTTACCCTTTTATCAGCATTGTAGACCTTATTGTCAGGATCATCGATGATAGGCTCGTCGTTGCAGAGGAAATCGAAGCAGAAGCCATCAGGAGCGTTGTACAAGTTGAAGAGGGTATGCGTCATAATGTCAGACATTTTGCCTATAAAAAATTATTATAATTAATGCTTCATGCATATAATATAATATTCATAGAATAAAGAAAAAAGAACTAGCAACCCCTCCAATTAAGCTAAATATTCTTGTGCCTTTTTTTTTCTGGGTGGGAAAATCATCGAATAACTTCTTCCGCTCTGGGTTAAGCGGAAGGGAGTGTCAGACTTCTACTGACTAAAAACCCACCCTGTCCCTTAAGCTGCCCGTTAGTTCCGGGGCCGCGGTATCTTGTTAGTACATTACCGCAACCCCGGCGGGCAATGGCTTTATGAGGCCCCGTCACTAATGCTGACAGCTCCTAGAGGCGCGCGTGGAACACGGCGCGCCGTCGACCCGGGCCTGTTCCTTACCGGACGGTGAGCTACCCCTGTTCACCGTCCATAAGCCCGCGCCTACGGTGGCCGGAGATCGGACCGCGATCCCCGACGCCCAGGGCGTCTACCACGGCGGCTGGGGCGTGAGGAAGAGAGTTGCCTCTCCCTCGCGCGTTCGGCCTCCTCCTTCGCTAGCATGACTGCTTCGCAGAAGGAGGCGGCTGCATCCCATTCCCTCTCGCTCCGCACCATGGTCTGAACCAAGGCCGGGCGCGTGAGGTCGCCGCCGTCGATAAATATGCTTGTGCCTGGAATACAACATACATTCTATTTGAAGAAGTACAATCAAATGCTTGGCGTGATTTCCGAGTCGTTGTGGATTCTTGATATGTTGATATCGGCCGTTATTTATTCATTATTGACAGTTGGTATAGATAACGTTTTATTTGGAAAATCTATACTAATATTATAAAGCTGAAGAGTTTGTTTGTTTGTTTGTTTGCTTGAACGCGCTAATCTCAGGAACTACGGTTCTGATTTGAAAAATTCTTTCAGTGTTAGATAGCCCATTTATCGAGGAAGGCTATAGGCTATATATCATCACGCTAAGACCAATAGGAGCGGAGCACTAATGAAGAATGTTTCAAAATCGGGGGATTTTTTTTCCACGCGGACGAAGTCGTGGGCGGAAGCTAGTAATAAATAAGTAGAGGCAGAAAACAATATTAAACGATGATAGCTGCAAAAGTTGACAAAACTGTGGCGCAGCAATCAACGCCCGACTCCAGTTGAGAGGGAAATTTATTCCAAGTAAGGAACGTATTTACACAAATTACACAAAGAAAAAAGAGAACAGAGAACGGAAACGGAGAAGACCAGTCTAAAGACTAAGATTTTTAGAAGAGTTGTTATAGATAGTCAGAAGTCTGAAAATTTGACCACCACATGACACCAGTGTTTGCACCAGGATTGTGAAGATCAGATAGGCAGTCGGTCCATTTAAAACACTGGTAGTCAGCTGCATACAGTTAGACTGGCAGTCAAACTCAACATAGTTGAGAAAAGGCTAAACAGGTTATTCAATAGCCACAAGGACTACACGTGCACCATATTCCATAGGCTACTTCACATAGATCTACAATAGCTTTCCAATCAAAGCGTATTGCTTCAACACCAGATATGGGATTAGTACAGTCCCGCTCCTAACTGGACTGTTCAAGGCCAGCTAAAGGAACAGGGTGGGTTTTTAGTCAGTAGAAGTCTGACACTCCCTTCCTCTCCACCCAGAGCGTGAGAAGTCGATGATTTTCCCACGCGGCAAAAAAGCAGATTATGACTCACCAAGAACATCAGACCCTCTCCACATAAACTCCATTCGATCTTCTTCTATCATAGCTTCTCTTTCCTTGTGGTCCACTCTGCCTGTAAAAATTACTTTAGTTTAGTTTCTTGATTAAGTTTTCCCCACACTAGAATTCAGTCCTGTTTCGTGTATGCGTTTAAAATAGTAATAATTCTGCTTTTACCGTTCCAACGGCTGGGACATTTGCTTTCTTTCTACGAGAGGAAATGAGCCGTAATCCACGATGCGGCCACACTTGCGGAATACAGAGATATGCTTTGTCAAGAAATATTTCGTGTTCAGATGTCTCCACGTTTCTTCCACTCAATTCACTAACACAAAAGCAAAAACTATAAGAACGGCGCACGAGCTCATATTTCTCCCGCACACAAAGAATCTTACAGCAACACTAAAAAACTCACTAATAGAACACATGCAAACAGGGGGCGGCTCTTCTATCTGTAGCCGAAGTAACTATTTAACGTAAAGGCGCCTAATAACGACCCCTCAAAATCGGCACCCATTACCGTCCGTTTCATAAAACTATCATTTTAAAGAGTTGCATTAAAGTTAGACAAGTCGTTGCTTTAGAGAAAATATTGATGTATTTGTAATGCAAATATTCATCACTTGCTTGTGCGCGTAAACCAACGATTTAAAGAATAATTGCACAGTTTGTCGTCGGACTCCGGATATAGCGCATATTTAGTAGTGTCCCGCTCCCGATTACGTAAGCACACCTATTTCTTTTTTAGCATAATATATAATTGTAAAGCAATCTAATGAACCTTTTAATTATTTTGATACCTTCTTAATACTTTCATAAACACAAATAATAACTAATTTTAATGAGATACAGCTTTATTTTGCTTCAAATTCAATATTAAAATGTGGCGGTGATAGGAACAATAATCTCAATTTTATTCCTATTACCGACCTAGGTCGTTGTTAGGTTTTTGACGAATATTTTAATTTCTACTTTTTATGTTATAATGCATCAATTAATAAGTTGTCGGCTATACTAATTTGATTAGTTAGTGTGTCAAGTTGTATTTGACCTATTAGCGCCATACATAATAAGAGTATCGATACTGTGAAAATCAACTTTATATGTAAATGTTTTGATGAATGTAGGATGTACAATTCTCTAATATTGTATTTTTATAGTTAAAATACCATTAAAATAAAATTAACATAGCTACTGGCACCTGTATAATCATACAAATATTCTAAAAAACAATACATTTACTCAATACATATTCATTTCATTGGGTCGGTAATAGGTTATACAGAATTTCTTCAATAGAACCTATTACCGATGTACCTGTACTTTTTAACCGACTTCAAAAAGAATGAGGTTCTCAATTCGTCTGTATGTTTTTTTAGTTTTTATGGATGGTGTGTTAGTAATGTGACAGGCCCGTTGGTATAGTGGTCAGTGGCCCTGACTGCTATGCGCAAGGTCGTGGGTTCGATTCCCACCTAGGACAAATGTTTGTGTGATGAACACGGTCATTTGTTCTTTGTCTGGGTGTAATTTATCTATAATATGTATGTATTTAGAAATATATATGTATGTTTATCAGTTGTCTAGTATCCATACCACAAGCTATGCTTAGTTTGGGACTAGATGGCGTTGTGTGAAAAGTTGTGGAATATTATAACAAAAAAAAAAAAAAAATTTTTTTTTGTCTAGTAGGTAAATATAATGTAATTAACATTAATAACAATTTAAAATATTTAGAAAAAATATAAAACTATAATTCATTTTTCATTAAAAACTATTATTAAAAATCACCTATTGACTTCCACTTACTATAATTCTTAACCCACTGCTAAGCAAAGGTTTAGTAGTTTAGTATATTCGACTAGGTAAATTTTGATTCAGAAACATGGAACAATTAAAACGTACGTAATATACAGTTAATCAACTTGACTGCATTGATGGCTATCGATAATGGAGCAAGTATCTATGAAACCTCAAAGAGATTTGGGATTCCTAGAACAACTCTTCGTGACAAGAGAAATCACAAGTACTCTAATGAAAATTGTGGGGTTCAACCTGTCTTCACCAAGCACGAAGAACGCCATTTAATAGACTGGATACACTGTTATAATATATTTCAATAGGTATGTAATTCGTATTATGAAGCATATCTCTTAAGACTGATTAAAGGCTGGTTATAATTATAACATTCTGTATTCTAAAGAATTAAACCCACACGAGCATTTTTATTTGACTGAATTTGTTCTGTTCATTTAGCGGTCGGTAATAGGTGCCACAAAAACGGTAATAGGAACACACCCATGGTTTGAGTCGGTAATAGGAACATAGCCTTTTCATCAATTTATATTTTTTTTAAATATTTATTTCATTTTTTCGAATTGTTTCTATATCTGACTGAGAAGATCGTTTGTTTCAGTACTTGAATAAAAATAAAAAGTGACACCAGTTATTAAGCATGTGCTTATTTTTTGCACATAAATGTGAACTTGGCTTAAACTGGCGGTAATAGGTGCGTTTACGTTAGTAATCTGTGCTGTAGCTACGGACTCGAAAATAAACACACACATGCAAGTTACGCAAATAGTGAAGTTGTACGTGGTTGTAATGTAGAAAAATATCGATGAAATACCTTTAATATCTGCTCTTATTCCTAAAGATTTAATTGACTGTGAAAATAAAACGATACAGAATTTTCTGTCGAACATAGCTACTCTATAGAAGTGAAGTGTGATCATAATTGGAATATTAACTAACTAAAGTTAGTAAAATTTAGTCATACGTATAGTACGTAAACAATATAATTACGATCTAGAGGCTATAAAATATAATACTGCAATATAATATAAAAAATATATGTCTGTGGTTTGTCAAATTTCCAGTAAACTTCAGTAATAGCACTACTCAGTGAAACTTCAATACTGTATTCCACAATAATTTCTACAACTTTCACACAACGCCATCTAGTCTCAAACTAAGTAGAGCTTGTGCTATGAGTACTAGACAACTGATAAACATACATATTATGTATTTCTAAATGCATACATATTGTATATTTTAACAGATATCTGATAAACCGCTGAAACGGACGATATTAGTCTCTAGAATTCTCATTATTTAATATTCAAATTATGATCAAACTTCTTTTGTATGGAGCACGTTTCTGGGGAAACGAAAATTACTCTTAAAGTATGTGTCAGGACATGCTACAAAATCACAATTAATCATCTTACTATCTTACTACTATTATAAATGCGAAAGTTTGAATGGATGGATGGATGTTTGTTACTCAATCACGCCAGAACGGCTGAACGGATCTGGATGAAATTTGGTAAAGATATATGTTATAGTCTGGAATAGCACATAGGTTACTTTTTATTTCAGAAAAATTTACGGTATCCGTAGGGTAATTTTGGATATCCAAGCGGGCAAAGCCGCTGGCAAAAGCTAGTAAGATATACACTGCCAACTAACTTATCTTAACTATCAAGAAACTAGGATATCAACTTCTCGAATCTAGATTAGGAGAACATAAGTAAAACTTAAAGATTTTTATTGATATGGCTTTTATTGACCAGTAAAATGTAAATATTTGTATAAAACTTGCCGCTTTGAGAGTTTAGGTGTTACTTTCTTAGTTAAAAAGTGTAATCTTACATTTATAAACTAGTATAGATTCATTTCCTGTCTCAGTTATCCACTTTTCTTTTATTTTTGGAACCTTCGAATAGCTAAAATGTTGAAATAAAATCAAAGTGTGAATGAGGAAGATGATATATCGATGATGCATGAGTAGTCAACAACAGCCGTAAAATTCCACACAACAAAAAAAGTCTAATTCCTAACCAACAAAAGCCGGCAGTGACCGCTTCTCGAAACTATGGTGTGAGTGAGGATATCAGTAAAACACTTATCCATTGCGCTTGTTGCGTCCCAAATGTAATTTTGAACGCTCTTTTTGGTGTGGCAACATTCTATTGTCTTTGACGTTGCACTTGACATAACCTCTTTGACTTGACAGATTGACTTTGCTTGGAAAAAATGCCGGTCATGGGAACCGCTCTTGTGTTAATATAATTGGTAAAATATTGTTGATTTCGCCTGTTGAGACCGATAATTGGGTCGCGAATTATTTGTTGGTTGAAGTGTATTCCCCATTTGTTGAAATCCCCGGGGTATTGTTGAATCGTACGCCGCCTTGTCGTCGGTTGAGCTGGCACGCGGAATTAATTGAAAATCGAATTGGATCTCACGAGATATGAACAGATTAATTGTGTTCAGTGATTGATTGAACTTTGTAAGCTCGGATTAACAAGAATCCAGTGATATTTCTTGAAACATATCGCCTTATTGCCTACCACGCGTAGCGCGCGTTTGTTGGGAACGAGTCGGGTGTGAGCTGAGTTGGAACCGCGCCATCTGGATATCGGCGCCTTGGGAACGTTCTACAACACTTGACTTACATCACACCTCTCAATTACTCACCCCATTTTACATACATCAACCACACTTAGGGCATGACCTTTGAAGGTCGAACTTGGCGTCCCCAGCAATCAGGTTAGTGGTACATTTTGTTCATTGAATTAAGGCCTAAGAGCCTACCACAACGTAGGGCTCCGCGTAATCGCGGACGGTTCGACATACCAGTTACCGTTGGCTGGGCTTGGGGTCGAACATTCTGGTAGCAGGCGTGGCTCTTATAAGATCCACTGATTCATTCTGGTATAAGCGCGGCTCTTATAATATAAGATCCACTGGTTTAATTGGAAGTTTTGAATATTGTTGAAAACTTAAAACTTGAGTTTAATTACTTAACACAACTTATAACTTGATAAGTTTGAATATATTGCTTTGTCAGCCGGGCTCAAATAGTACTTGTAGTTTGTACTGTAATTTGTAGTGCTAGCCCCTTAGAATTGAATGACAAACAGGATTTATTTGTGAAATTAGGAATTATTGGTATAATTTGGTACATAATTTGGTACATAATTTGGTACATAATTTGGTATTTGTTGAAATTAATAATTGAATGTCATTGATCTGAATTTGAAAGGTTATCTAAATAATAATTACACATAGTCTAACATAATAGGACTTGAATTGTGTGTATTGGTTATTGCATTTATAGTAATTATTGGATTGTTGATAGAGATTCTCCGGCTCAATATTATACTTCAATTGTTGTATTTAATTGTTGGTGTGATCCTGCACAATATATACATTGAATTGTTATTTATTTTGTAACTAGCCATCCTTAGCAAGCTAGATTCATACTTGGAATAAGTACAGGGTTGGATTTGGACTTGAAATAATTGAATTTGAATTTTTATTTTGTTGAATATATTTGGCCGGCTAGCAAGTCATTGCTGTTTGTTTAATATTTGATTGTTGGTTGTTGATTGTTGTTTTGTATTAATATTTGATTGTTGCAATGGCCTCATTAAGGGCAGTCAGGGAGGCTGCTGCGGGATTGACCTCACAGTTGAGATGGTTCACATCGGCAGCTGCAACTGTTGAGCGTGTGGAATTGGAAGAGCTCACCCTTGCTCGGTATGGGCAAGTGATTGAGAGGATCAAGTCAGCTGATGCTGCGCTCACGCGCTTCAACGAGTACATCATGGACGTGGATTTGGGGGTGATGGATCAGTCGGCCCGCGATAGGATTTTGGGTGACTATGACCAGATTATCCACCTGGGGGATGTCATATGTCTACGAGCGCGGGAAATTTTGAAGAGCCGGGTGCCTGATGCGGCCAAGCCGCAGACCCCTGTTGTTGCAGGCCCTGGACTATTGAGTAGGCTGCCCACCCTGGAGATGCCACATTTTGACGGTCGCTTGGACCACTGGCTGGGCTTCCTAGATCTCTTTGAGAGTCTTGTCGATGCACGCTTGGACCTCGGACCTGCCCAGAAGCTGGCCTATTTGTTGTCTGTCCTGGAGGGCGAAGCCAGAGCCTTGGTGCAGCACTTGCCGGTGACGGATTCCTCTTACCCGACCGCTCTGGAGCTTCTCTCCCGACGGTATCAGAACAAGCGCTGCCTGGCTGATGTGCACATCGACCAGATTTTGGGACTACCGGCCATTGTCAGCACGTCGACGTTGCGCACTGACTTGCTGAACCCGTTAGTCTCAGCTACCAACGCTTTGAGACGCTTGGAGTTACCGGTAGAACATTGGTCCTACTTGTTGGTGCACATAGTGCTGCAGTTGCTCCCCGCGGAGTTGACGTCACGTTTTGAGCAGAAGTATGGTGGGGATAGTGCCACCCATCTTCCCCCCTTTGATGACCTCCTCAAATTTTTGGAAGACGAGTGTCGGTTTGCGGATAACACTCGTGGCGCCACGGGGTCACCCCCACTACCTTCTCAGCCCAGAGACCAGGGACGGACTAGGGCCCGGGGGCCTGTTGATGTTCCCCCCGCCCCCCGTTTTGCTGGCGCCCGGAGTCCTCGGGCTAGGGGGCCTGTTGATGATCGCCCCGCCCCTCGTTTTGCTGGCGCCCGGAGTCCTCGGGCTAGGGGGCCTGTTGATGTTCCCCCCGCCCCCCGTTTGGCTGGCGCCCGGAGTCCTCGGGCCAGGGGGCCTGTTGATGATCGCCCCGCTCCCCGTTTGGTTGGTGCCCGCAGTCCTCGGGCTAGGGGGCCTGTTGATGATCGCCCCGCCCCCCGTTTTGCTGGCGCCCGGAGTCCTCGGGCTAGGGGGCCTGTTGATGATCGCCCCGCCCCCCGTTTGGCTGGCGCCCGGAGTCCGCGGGCTAGGGGGCCTGTTGATGATCGCCCCGCCCCCCGTTTGGCTGGCGCCCGGAGTCCTCGGGCCAGGGGGCCTGTTGATGATCGCCCCGCCCCCCGTTTTGCTGGTGCCCGGAGTCCTCATCATTGTGACTTTTGTAAGGCAACGGGACATGTCATGGCGCGTTGCCGGGACTTTTTGAATTTGCACGTAAGTTCCCGCCGCCGCATTGTCAACGCACGCCATTTGTGCTTTTCGTGCTTGGGGGCCCACTTCCATCGGGACTGCCCCGACCCCCGCCCGTGTAGAATTTGTGAAGGGTCCCACCTGGAGATTTTGTGCGCCAACGCGAACCGCTCCAGCAGACCAGCTTCTGAGGGGGGTTCGCGCAAGGGGGGGTACCCCGGAGACGAGCACCGGGCTGAGACCCGCGATTCTGTACGCCGCACTCCACCCCCCGCGCAAGTTGAACGGGAGCCCCACGAGCGCCATTTGGTCTTCCCTCGTCAGGGAGAACGCGCATTGGCTGCTAGGCAGCAGTGGCCGGGTCGGCGCCGCTGCCTTTCCCCTCCGTTGGCGGAACGTCCCCGGCTGGAGTCGCGCCCTCCGCCATTCGGGCATTCGGTGGGATATGCCCCTCCAGTGATGGCGAGCGGCTTGGGACACCGCGCGGACGAATGGTTTGATTGTTGGCCTCGTCGTGAACGAAGGCAGCCTGGAAGCGGCGATCGGTCGCCGCCCAGACATCACTAAGAGATTGACGCCTGCCCCGCTAAAGGAACCCCCCGATCAAGACGGTTTTGTTGCCAACGGCCTCGGTCACGGTCTGGGGACCCTTGGGTGACTCGATTGTGGTCTGTGCCATTTTGGAGACGGGAGTCCGGGGTTGCCTTTTGTCTTCTTGGTTAGCGGGACAGGTTGGCCTGAAGGTGAACGACCTTTCAGGCAAGATTTGGGGAATTGGCGAACCGGCTGACACCACTGTTGAGGGAAGGACCTGGTTTGAGGTCACCCTTGTGAGTTGTCCTTACCCTAAAATTGGTGCTCCTGCCCTTGTTGTAACTGAACTTGGTACAATTGTTGGTGACTGATCGTCACACTAAGAACTCGCATGCCGGTTGCAATGCGCTGTTGGCCATTCTGCAGCGAGAATTTTGGATTTTGTCGGCTGATCGCGTCAATGAGGCGAGGCCCTTTGCTGGCGTCGTAACGGATTTTGTTGGTCCCCCTTTGTTGAAGACGTCCACCCTTCGTAATACCAGGATTGTTGGGGCTTATTTGTGTGTTTGTCTGCCTGTCAACCAAGGCAGTACATTTGGAGCTGGTAACCTCCCTCTCGACAGAGGCCTTTGAGGCGACTTGGGAAAGATTTGTGTCTCGCCGTGGGTTACCTTCGTTGATTAGGTCTGATTGCGGTACGAATTACAAGGGTACAAGTAACTATTTGAAGGAGCTATACGCATTCCTTAATGAGAGCCAGGTTGATATTGGTAATAGTTTGGCCCGCCGAGGGGTCACTTGGTTGTTTGACCCGCCAGCCTGCCCCCCATTGGGGGGGTATTTTTGGGGCCGCGGTGAAAGCGGCAAAGGGACGCTGGCGGAGATTGTTGGGAGACACCGTTCTCACCTTTAATGAACTAGCTACGGTATTTGGCCGCATTGAAGCTGTGTTGAATTTGCAACCTTGTCAAGACTTCCAATTGATTAGCGGACGGGTAGGCCCGTCCGGGGGGGGTAGATGTTGCGTCCCAAATGTAATTTTGAACGCTCTTTTTGGTGTGGCAACATTCTATTGTCTTTGACGTTGCACTTGACATAACCTCTTTGACTTGACAGATTGACTTTGCTTGGAAAAAATGCCGGTCATGGGAACCGCTCTTGTGTTAATATAATTGGTAAAATATTGTTGATTTCGCCTGTTGAGACCGATAATTGGGTCGCGAATTATTTGTTGGTTGAAGTGTATTCCCCATTTGTTGAAATCCCCGGGGTATTGTTGAATCGTACGCCGCCTTGTCGTCGGTTGAGCTGGCACGCGGAATTAATTGAAAATCGAATTGGATCTCACGAGATATGAACAGATTAATTGTGTTCAGTGATTGATTGAACTTTGTAAGCTCGGATTAACAAGAATCCAGTGATATTTCTTGAAACATATCGCCTTATTGCCTACCACGCGTAGCGCGCGTTTGTTGGGAACGAGTCGGGTGTGAGCTGAGTTGGAACCGCGCCATCTGGATATCGGCGCCTTGGGAACGTTCTACAACACTTGACTTACATCACACCTCTCAATTACTCACCCCATTTTACATACATCAACCACACTTAGGGCATGACCTTTGAAGGTCGAACTTGGCGTCCCCAGCAATCAGGTTAGTGGTACATTTTGTTCATTGAATTAAGGCCTAAGAGCCTACCACAACGTAGGGCTCCGCGTAATCGCGGACGGTTCGACATACCAGTTACCGTTGGCTGGGCTTGGGGTCGAACAGCGCTATTACACCTGCCGCTTCATTGATCGATGTGTATAAACAATCAATGGTTTTTGTTCCTAATAAAAATAATTGCTTTTTGTATTTCATCGTGTTTCTGGTATCACGATGTAATGTTTAATGAATTTAATGAGAAATACAATAATATTTTAGTACTTATGTGTTAAACGAGATGTCAAATTATATTTTAATAAATATTTTTGCAAACAATCACTGAACAACGCGGCATTTTGTCAAAAATCTTAAACAGCGAAGACGTCGCAAGTCGACATTCGACTAATGGCCGAAACTGGCATCAAGCCGCTTTGCGGCCAGATGCGTTCGCAAGCGCCACGCCCCCTTGCCATATCTCTTGTGTTTATCTGTGATGCGGGTCCAGTGTGAGTTGGTGTATGTCACAGGCCTTTGAATTTGTGGACCTAGGACATATCATTTTCCTGCCGGGGTGCGAGAATGTTCTAACCACATCCCCCAAATCTAGAACAAAACACGAGCGATTTCGTGTGTCCACTTTATTTTCTTTGTGTGCGTGAGCCGAATGTGTCTACGTTCCTCAAACGCACACAAATATAGCTTTCAGTGATACCATTACCAGACCATTACCACCCACAAAAATGGGAAAACGCACTATTATGTTGCTGGATCAAATCAAGTATTTTATGTTATGAAACTAGATAAGATGATGTTTTTTCATGTAATATGACTTATATGACATATTTTTACGGAAGGTAAATTAAATGAGATATCGTTCATTGCGTTTAGAATGTTTGATGTGTAATGTGTTATAATGATATTATAGAAATGTATTAATTGCTTGAAAAATCTCGTTTGATATCAATTAAAAGTATGTGTTTTATTTATGAAATAGAAAAGTATTATTGAGCACATTACTTAAATGAAAAAAATCTTAATCAATAAAATTGTCATATTTATGATGCCACTCTTCGAACTAACAGTAACTTTTAGTTATACTACACTAGGTAGTAGCTGTAAATAAATATAGTTTAGTTTGACGCATACATAATTGCCACCAAAACTATATTTTTTTAAACAAAAATAAGCACAAAAGAAATCAATATGGGTATTTTTTTCCTCACGGATAGCAACATTGAATTGTGATAAGTTAGGTTATTAGAATTTTTGTTGATGGTCGATTTACGTAGATATAATGTATAAAATGTAAGTATTTACTTGTGAAATGTAATTTGATTACATGTTTTTTGTTTTCCTGAAGGACTATGACATCCCTTTACGCTACAAACGGTCTTTTTTTTTTTTTTTTTTTTTGTTTTTTTCGATAGGGCCACTCGTAGTTTAGCTCGATTAGGCTAATATACTACTTAACCGGGCGATCCTGTGGTGACCTCTAAAATTTAAAGGCCCCCAGCCAGGGCTTACAAACTAGTATTTACATTTAAACAACCGCGCGCTAAGGGCACTCCCTGTGGAGTACGAGCCTCGGCTCAGCGGGGTCGTTGATGGTGGACAGCAAAGGGTCAGGCTGGGTCATATTATTTAAGGGAGTATTTATTGCTACTGGCTCAGCATCGCGGGCTGGCTCGTTTGGCAAAGGTCGGGGAGGGTTGGCGTTACAAGAGCGCGGACGTCGCGATGGGCCTCGACGGCGAGGCCGGAATACGGAACGCGTTTTGTATATGTGTTTTATTAGAGTGCTAGTTTCCCTGCTGCTCTCTTGACGGATAGTGGTGGGATCGTCGGGTTCGTCAAGGACAAGGCGTGGGCGACGAACCCGGGAAATTTTTGAGAGTGTGTACCGGGCGGCCGATACAATCAGGGGGTTTGTGTGTTTTTCAGCAGAGGTGAAGTAACGCGCTGACTTGCTTTATAGTCGGGATTTTGAGGTCTACGTGAAGATCCTCGTTCCTCAAGTACCAGGGCGCGCCCGTGGCATTTCGGAGAAAACGGTTTTGGATAACTTGCATCCTATGGATCTGAGCGGGACTAGTCTACAAACGGTCGTTTTAAATTATTTACTCGCGAGCTCTGTTCGGCAGAATGTGACCTTGAGTACTGACGGCTCGTCGAGCAAAGTTAGCCAAAATAGCTAAGTTTTAGTTGCCTCACTTTTTGCACTCGTACTATCCTTTTATGCATCATTGTTCTAAGGTTCTAACAAGATATCGTTGCTGCGGAATGTCAGGGCAGTTGAAGGAACACAGTGGGTTTTTAGTCAGTAGAAGTCTGACACTCTCTTCCGCTCCACCCAGAGCGGAAGAAGTCATTAGATGATTTTCCTACCAATTTCCTCACGAGGTTTTGCTTCACCGATTTCAAAGTAGTTAAGTATGATGGTATAAAATAGACAAAGTAATGTGCCTGACTGGGTTCGAATTCATAAAATACTAATCGCAAGTCGGGCCCGTAATCACTGGTCACCCTCTGCTCGATGCTTTTACAAACATACCCTTTTTTAATTTTGATTTGGCGCAAACAGAAAGTAATATTCAAATTACGCTAACAAAGGGAATCACGCCATTCGGCCTACTCGTTTATAGAGTTTTGACAGCTGACATAAGACCAAGGATAACGACATATCGCGCCTTTTTAGGGTTCCGTGGCCATAATTTTTTTTTTTTCATCAAACCTGTATTGGTTTGATGTATGTGTGAGATGTCTATATAATAATGAAATATATGAAATAATAATGCTTATTTTGCAAATAGGTTATAAATAACACTTTCTTTTTTTTCGTAAATGTAAACTAGATAAGGCCAGTGTGTCCTAACTGACTACTCTGAGAAGAAACACTGAAATAAACTCAGAGTCAATATTTACTATACCTACTTTGTTTGTTTTGTATATTTTAGTATGTGTTATAATTGTCTCTTTTAATTTTAGTTACTGTCATTGGTTGTAAACATAACCGTTGTAATTAATTAAATAAATACACAGGTCTTTAATAGAGTGAAAAATCTAAAAAAAAATTACATACGTCTACAATTAATGAAAACTTTCAACAGAAATTGGTTTGAACAATCTAGTGTAAGTAGTTTTTGAGATATAGCACATTTTCTAAAACCGCGAACATAACTTTGTGTTTCATATAAATACTATGAACAATAGAAACATTGTTAAATAGGTGTGTTTAAATTTTGGTGTACAAAAAAGTATATTCTATCTATCTAACTATGAAAATAAAGTTATTTTGTGTAGTTACTACGGAACCCATCATGGGCGAGTCAGACTCGCACTATTTTTCTATTTTTCCCACGCATATTGCATTTTGACACCAGCCCGGGGATATTTTTTGACAGTTGATAATGAGGCAAAGGTCAGAGGAAATTGGGCCTATATTTTTTTGGAATGTAAATGGATGATTTAACGGTTGAGCAAATCGAGATATAGAAATTGGATATCGCTTTGTGCGTTGTCAATAAAAAAGAAGTATTTTTGCTCGCAGCTCAAAAGAATTGTTTTTGTTATGGCATACAATAACAATGAGTACGTATCAATTGTCGAGGACATCGGTTACACGGTTGTTATTATGCAATATTTATTAGGATCCTGTTTATAAAATTATTTTATAATTTTTTTTTTAAATAAACTTACTAAATACTCGGAGCGGGACAGAGTACTTTCAAGATAAAGTGTAAATAAAAATAACGTTAACTAACGTTAACTGCTCGGAAAGTGCCTTATTACTTTTTAAAAAGTTTGACAGAAAGGACGTCATTACTGTAGTACAAACGTGTGGGTCGCAAAAGTGTATGAGAATTCATTACTAACGTGCTGGAGATACTGGAGAGGGAGGGAAAAGTGTATGAAAAGCCATTACTAACGCGCTGCTTTTTTTTTAATTTAGACCAATTCAGCCAACTTAAAAGTACTTATAATGCCAAAAGACAAGAGAGAGATTATACTCTCTTATTTTCCTCGTAGTTATAGTATAAAGCACTATACACTATGCACTCGGAAGAAAGTGCGATTCCTAACTCGTGTGTATTAAGTACTCAAACTACACCCTTGTTGCTAATCGGTCACTTTCTCCCCTCGATGAACAATGTACTATTATTTATCATCAAAAAAGTACTGTACTCATAGTCAGTGAACCCTGCTTCTTAAACTAGGTTTATGACTGAAGGGGCAGTATACAATCTTACTAATATTATAAATGTGAAAGTTTGTGAGATTGACGGATGAATGGATGGTTGGATGGTTGTTACTCTTTCACGTAAAAACTACTAAACGGATATGAATGAAATTTGGTAAGTTGATAGTTGACTTCCTGAAATAAACATAGGCAACTTTTTATCCCGGAATTCCCACGGGATTTACGCGGGAAACCCTCCTACGCGAGCGAGGTCGAAGCAGGAGCTAGTGAGATGTATTTATTTTATGAATCTGCAACCTATTCGATCTATTTATATTTAGGTAAAAGGGCCCATCATTGGCCAGGTGGTCCAGCATTAAAGATACATCTACCAGATTTGTTAACCCAAGCTCGACCAAATTGGCGCCGTTTAATTAGGAGAGCCGATCCCACCTACTTAGGAATAGACACAGAAGAAGAAGTGTAGCTTTTGTTCCCTGGTGTAGTAAGTACCAAATCCCAAAGTAAAAAAATATCCAAATATATTTTGCATGCCGAAATATCCAACATAGTGTTACTAAACTTGTCTTATCTAATGTGCTCCGCGTCCAGTATAATAATGCTTTAATGATGCTCTTGCGACTGCCTCTTTACTGTTGTAGTGTATCAGAAATGTTTGCTCAAGCTCGCACGGACACGTTTCACGCGATTATACGCAAAAAATGGCTTCACTTCTATCCTGAGAAAGGTGAGTGAGAGTGTGTCCTCTCCTATTATGAACCCCCCCCGGTTAGACTGAAAGAAAATCATGAGCAAAGCGAGTGAATAGAAGACCTCAACGACAGACTTGTTAATCTGGAGCAACAGTCAAGATCGAACAACATAGAATTGCAATGTGTGCCGGAAAATAAAAATGAAAATGTTGGGCCAACCCATCAAGTAACCGCCCTCGCTCTATAATCGTCCAGTTGGCCTCACCAAGGATGCGCGATCATCTTCGGGCAGCAACAATTAAGTACAATCAAGATAACCCTCAAGAAAAGCTGAATTGTTCACACCTTGGATTCGCTGGACCAAAATATCCAGTCTTTGTTGCTGAACATTTGTCCCCAACAAATAGAGCTCTTCATGCAGCTGCGAGGATAAAAGCCAAAGAGAAGAATTATAAATACGTATGGGTCAGAAACGGCAGAATATTTGTGAGGAAAACTGATGGCGCAGATTACATACAAATTAGGAGCAAGAGTAGTCTTAGTAAGGTTGTGTGATGACTACCTGTTGTTATTGTTTTTACTATTATAATTTAATCCATGCATTAGTTTTAAATTGCATAAAATTCAAAGATATTTCAATTTCTTACCAAAATTGTAGAGGCTTGCGAACTAAAACGAATATTTTTTACTGTAATCTGTGCAATATGAATTATGATGTTGTAGTATTAACAGAAACCTGGCTAAACATTAATGTATTGAGTAGTGAATTGTTTGATGATCGTTATGAAGTTTACAGACGGGACAGAGAAACCACTGGGTTCCAGCACAATAAAAACGGAGGAGGTGTCTTGATAGCAATTAATAAAAAAATCAACTCCGCGCGTATCGAACGTTGGCAAAGTAATTGTGAAGACCTCTGGGTCACGCTTGACATATCGACATCACACAAGTCACGGCAAATTGCTCTTTGTGCCATCTATCTCCCACCACCAGTATGTCTCACAACGTTGGATCATTTTGTGGATGGCTGCAACAGAGTGCTCGACTCAACGGATATCCCCTGTTACATAATTGGTGATTTTAACCTAAGTAAATTGAATTGGGATAAAACCGCTGTAAATGATTCTTTACCTAAGGCTTGTCAAACTTATTGGATTTTATGAATGTAAATCAACTATCACAACATAATCATGTAAAAAACTGTTCTGGCCGAATACTGGATCTGGTTTTATCAACAGAGCCTACTTGTTTGGTGAGTGAGTCTAGCAATTCTCTGGTAGCTATCGATAAGTTGCATCCCCCCTTGAACTAACTATGTCTTTGCTAAAGAATTGTAATTTACCATATAGTACGGACTCAAGACCAAACTTTCATAAGGCTAATTACCCTGAAATTAATAATTACCTAAATAAACTAAACTGGAATGAACTCTTTCTAAATGCTAGTGATGTGAATGACATGGTGTCAATTTTTTACAAATGCCTCCGTGATGCTATTGGCAAATTTGTGCCTGATCGGAAACCAAACAATGGTCGCTATCCGCCATGGTTTGACATTGCATTAATAAAGTTGTTAAAAGAAAAAAATAGGCTGAGGTTGCGTTACAAGAAATACAAAAATCCATTAGATTAGATTGAACTAAAACTGGTTTCCAAGCGGTGTGAAAAACTAGCCAAGAATTTGTATAATGACTATATTGATAGAATTGAAAAGGACATAAAAGATAATCCCAAACTTCTCTGGAGTTACATAAAAGCGAAACGCGGTGGTTCTAGTGGCTACCCTTTGACAATGACTGATGGACAGGTTGTTACATCTAACGGTTCTGAAATCTGTGATCTTTTCGCTAACCATTTCGCAACCGTGTACACGACTGACAAAGATACAGAAATTAACTGTCATACAAAGTACCTCCAAGCACTGCATAATAATAGTCAGGGCCTGAGTATTCCAGTGATTGACCGCGATTGTTTACTAAAAAAAAACTTGAGAGGTGTCAAGGGACACCCGGATGGAACGAAGTTCCTTTCGATTAATTAGTGAAGGAATTGTAAAAAAAACATGTGTACAATTCACACGTGGTAGAAGTGAAACCTTCAAAAATTTACGAAATTTCAAAGGTATACCGTTGCCCTCTCTCTCTCTTTACCTCAACTCCCCACGAGACGCCCCTCAACTCATGCCTCAACTCATCCCGCAACTCGATCCGCAACTCGACCCGCAACTCGAACCGCAACTCGACCTGCAACTCCCCCCTCAACTCCCCTAAAGAAGTTTTCACTTCAAAAGTTCAAGACGAATTGAGAACCTCCTTTCTTTTGAAGTCGGTAAAAAAGTGTCGTTACAACTTTTCGTATGAATTTTTAATAATTAATATTATTAATTAATTATTAATTTTTAATATAAAATTTAATAATGTTTAACATCCATGTTCGTTACTTTCATATATACTTTTTATTGACATATTTTTACGTTCATAATACCGAAATATTAACCATAATGATTTATAAAATAATAGTGCCCTTTAAAATATTTTTGTGTGACAATGGCGGATTGGCGGTGGCTAGCGGCTTCTACAAAGGCATAGATAATACGAATAGAAAAATAAAACGTTTCTTCCGTCGAAATAGGAGTTCATTTTTAGCTGCGAGGTGCCCTTTTCTATGAAAATATGGGACCGAAATAAGACCTTATTTTTATAAAATTAACCGTGTAATTCGATTGTGCATCGGATTCTCAGAATAATTTTAGCAAACTGCGTACTTACATAGTTTTCAACGATTATGGTTAAGTATTATATATAGACCTAATTCGCTTTTCGTATTAGTTTAGCGAGGTGCCCTTTTCTATGAAAATATGGGACCGAAATAAGACCTTATTTTTATAAAATTAACCGTGTAATTCGATTGTGCATGGGATTCTCAGAATAATTTTAGCAAATTGCGTACTTACCTAGTTTTCAACGATTATGGTTAAGTATTATATATAGACCTAATTCGCTTTTCGTATTAGTTTATGTTATATACAAAATTAGTAGGTATACGGTACAGACCCTCTGTACCTTATACCTACTAATTTTGTGTATACCTACTTTAAAAGTTATTGCAATTATATAAGTATGGTATCAACTAAGTTTTGAAAGATAGTGCATTTTTAGGGTTCCGTAGCCGAATGGCGAAAACGGAACCCTTATAGTTTCGTCATGTCTGTCCGTCTGTCTGTCTGTCCGTCCGTATGTCACAGCCATTTTATTCCGAAACTCTTAGGACTATACATGTAAAACTTGGTAGGTAGATGTATTCTGTGAACCGCTTTCCGAATTTAAGAAAAAAATTAAATAAAAAATTAAAATTAAGGGGGCTCCCCATACATGGAACTAAAACTGAAATATTTTTTTTCATGAAACCTATGCGTGTGTGGTATTTATAGACAGGTCTTTAAAAATGACATTGAGGTTTCTAAGACCACTTTCTCATAAAGTTAATCGTTTAAAAGATATACGATTCCAAAGTGGTAAAATGTGCCCCCCCCCCGCCCCCCTCTAACTTCTATAATAATGGAGTGAAAAATCTACAAAAAATATATATCTATAGATCTTAATGTAATCTTTCAACCAAGACTCGGTTTGAACGAGATCGAGTCAGCAGTTTTTGAGGTACAGCATATTTCCTAAAACCGCAAATATAACTTTGTAATTCATAGAAACACTATGAAAAACAAAGTTATTGGGCGTAGTTGTAAAAAAATGTAAATAAGCTAGTTTTAAGAAATTTGTAAGATATTTTTTGTCACATTAATATACATATTATATTATATTATTATAGTTACTGCGGAACCCTTTATGGGCGAGTCTGACTCGCACTTGGCCATTTTTTTTCATTACCTAACAAGTACATAAAATATTAAGTAGGTACTTACAGTTTTATTCTTTGGAATTTCCTCTTGTATGCTATTTTCAAATTACGCTTCTTGCGTCTTTTTTTGTCACCCATTTTAATATTATAATAAGAATTTACGACAAGTAGTAATTATTATTTACAACGTTATACCTAATTACACACTAAAATAACCTAATATTTACACACACTATACATAAAACAAAGAAAAATCTAATTGGTTGGGCTATCGACAATAATTTTGTTTGCGGAGAAAAGTGTCACAGGTCCGTCCAGCACTGCGTCTCGTCCCGCACTGATTTACTGGGCGCCCGGAGGGGTGGATACGCGATTTGCGAGTAGCGATTACGTAAAAAATCCTTATAAATAATTAAGAAAGTTATTGGCAAAAATAAGCACATGGTCCCATCGGCATTACTTAATATAATATATTGGTGGCAATTAAAAGATCCTGTGATTGATAGTTTAGGAGAAAAATGGTAGTAAGTCACAAAAACAGAGGCCACTTTACGTATTTATTTATGATATTTCAAATATATTTTTATTTTTTCTGAAGCCACGAGGACACGCTTTACATTGTGTAGATTAATATATATTATTTTGAAAAAAAATCTTGTAAGGGTTACGGAAAAAAAGGTTCTAATGAAGCCTGATTCACGAATATCCACACCCCTTAAAAAGTGTCGTTACAACTTTTCGTATGAATTTTTTCCGGCTAGCCCCCTTTCGTAACGCGCGATAAGGAACTTCGTTCCAAAAAACTAAAAACAGTAAACATTGGTAAAGGACCTGGCCCGGATGGCATCCCACCTGTCTTTATTTCTAATTGTGCCACAGCTCTAGTATCTCCTTTACTAATAATATACAATGCATCGCTGGCTTCTGGAACTTTTCCGTCAGAATGGAAAAAAGCCAAGGTAGTCCCGGTGCATAAGTCAGATAAAAAAGATACTATAAGTAACTACAGGCCAATTTCAATTTTATCCACATTCGCAAAGATTTTTGAATCTATTATATGTCCACACATTCAGCAACATTTAGGATTGTATCTTAATAACAATCAACACGGTTTTGTGGCATCTAGATCTACAGCCACAAATTTAGTGTCATTCACGGAGTCCCTGATACAGGCTGTAGATGGAGGCAAACAATTTGACGTAGTATATACCGACTTTAGTAAGGCATTTGACAAAATGCCCCATTCTATACTGATATATAAACTAGCAGCTTATGGTATAACAGGGCATTTATTAAGTTGGTTCAAGTCTTATCTTGCTGAACGCGAATTTTTTGTCGTTGTAAACGGTTTTCGATCGGCTGCACACAAAATAACATCAGGCGCCCCTCAAGGAACTCACTTAGCTCCAATACTATTTATCATGTTCATTAATGACCTTCCCGAGTGTTTTCGTTTTTCCGAACCTTTTCTGTATGCTGATGACTTAAAATTTGCACGAGTGATAGAGTCAAAAAGAGACTGCGAACTTCTGCAGCACGATCTTAACCAAGTTATAAAATGGTGCCACAATAATAAAATGCAATTAAATCCGAAGAAATGTTACCATGTTAAATATACGCGAAAAATTAATTGTACTGACACAGAGTACTTCATTGACCAGGAGCAAGTCCAAGAAGTCGAAACAATTAGGGATCTAGGAGTGCACTTTGACAAAAAGGTCACTTTTGTGCCTCATATTGAAAACATTATTAATGTTTAAAACCTCTTTCTTTAGTTCTGTTTCTTTCTTCGGTTTTTTGGATTTTTGATGATTGAAACGCGTGTTCTCAGTTTCGTATCTTTTTAATAGAGAGATCCTGTCACAGACAATTATTTTAATGTTGCCAACATACTCCACCCGAAGCAAGACAATTCGACCATGAACCTAATAAATAAATCTTTGAAGAAATACACAAGTTTTCATTTACCTAACCTTTTCTGTATACATACACAATATTATATAGCTAGAAAGTGGACTGTAGATTATTGAAATTGATATTATGATGCTACAAGTTATCGTCAGTAAGTAAATTTTTAATCAAGTTACAAAACTGTCAGAAAACCACTAGAAAAGTTACATAAACACATTGAGAAATACGACTCAATATGACATGGCTTTGTTTATCTGCAAACGTCAATAAGAACATCATGAACGATAATTATACAATATGAATAACTAGGATATGAATGTTCAAGTCGTTTTAACTGATTGTCCAACAATGGTAAGTAATTTAGATGTTTAAGTAAACTGAACTGAAACAAGACAATAACAGTCATGCTATATCTGTCCATGGCAGTGCCCTATGAAACATGACTTTAAGGTAAGTGGATATTAAGAGAAGGTAGATATTAAACCTGTACATAGGTTAAAATAACTTAAAATTATTAAGCATATGACAAAACAAAACTCTTTTTACTTCTCTTATGCAATTTTAAATCGCTAAAATTAAGCAACAAAAAATTCTTTTTAACGCTTAGTAGTATGAACAGCATGTTGCACCCATACACCTATCAATTAGGCAGGATACTTAGAAATAACAAACTAAAGCTAGACTAATCTATTGGAAGTATACATACTTTAGTAATTGAAGTTTTATGAACATTACCATTGGCTTTTCTTACTTCTAATGCCCTAACAAGACCATCTTGGCCCTTAAATACATTAGTTACCCTGGCCATAGGCCATGTCATAGGCGGAGTATCAAGCTCACGTAAAATTACCAAAGCACCCACTTGTATGTTAGGTGCACTATGTTGCCATTTAGGGCGGTTTTGTAATACATTTAAATACTGTTTGGACCAATATCTCCAAAAGTGTTGTTTTAAGGCAGTACATTTTTGCCAAAAATTCAGTCTGTTACTGGGAACGGTAGTGATATCTAACTCTGGAATACAGTTTAAAGGAGCACCTGTGAGAAAGTGTCCAGGTGTTAGATAAGAAAGATCCTCAATATCTGATGACAATGGGGTTATTGGTCTCGAGTTCAAAATTCCTTCTATTTCAACTAATACAGTATAAAGTTCTTCAAAAGTTAAAACATGAGAGCCTAACACTCTTTTTAAATGATGCTTTACACTTTTAACGGCAGCCTCCCAGAGGCCTGCAAAAACAGGTGAATAACTGGGTATAAAATTGAACTTAATACCTAATTCTGAAGCTACAGTTTGAACTTGTGTTTGGTGATTTTTAGAATTATTTAATTTATACAATTCTGACAACTGCGTGTTCGCAGATTTAAAAGTGCCTGCATTATCACAATAGACATCAGACGGGACATTACGTCTTGCAATAAATCGCTTAAAACTAGCAAGAAATGTTTGAGTATCTAGGCCTGAAACTAACTCAATGTGTATGGCCTTTGTTACAAAGCAGACATAAACACAAATATATCCCTTAGTTGTAATAACACTTCTTATTCTTGATTGTTTAATCATAATTGGACCCGCAAAATCAATGCCTACTTTCATAAAACATCTGTGAACATTTACTCTATCAGCGGGCAATGACCCCATCAGCTGTTTAGCAGTGATACCTTTAAATCTAAAACATGTTACACACTTATAAATAAACCTTTTAACTAATCTCAACCCATTAACCATCCAATAACGTTGCTGAAGGCTACTTAAAACAAGTTTTTGGCCAGCATGAAATAGTTTCAAGTGTTCATTTTGAATAATGAGATGAGTTACAGCAGATTCTTTTGGTAAAATTATTTGGTGCCTTTGGCTATAAGGTAAAGATGCATGCTGCAATCTACCACCTACTCTGAGCAAACCCTTACTATCAACAAAAGGATTAAGCGTCTTTAAGCAGGATGACACCTGTTTACCTACCTGCAACAATGCTAGATCCGCATGAAAATGCTTGGCTTGTTCATTTTTAATTAATAAATGTAGTGCCTCACGTGCTTCTGCGTAAGTTACAAAGTTTTCTTTAATTTTAGTTGAACCTGGTTTTAAATTATTGCAGAATCTTAAAATATAGGCAAGAATGTTGACTATTTTGGTAATAGAAGAATACTTATTAATTAAATGGTTTAATAAAGATTCCTGTTGATCCTGTGATACTGCACACACCAGTTTTTCCTTTTGGGAAGGCTTTACCTCAGGTAAGTTTTTAGGTAAATCATAAATATTAGTTTCAAACTTAAAGTCTGAACTATGTAAACTAGGTGGTCCAAACCACCACAGTTGGTTACATTGCAACTCTGTAGGATGAATACCCCTACTTAGACAGTCAGCTGGATTATCACCAGATTTAATGTAAAACCATTGATATGAATTTGTATCCTTTTTAATCATTCGAACTCTGTTTGCAACATATGCATTTAACAATGCTGGATCTGTACTGAGCCAGGCTAGTACAACTTGTGAGTCAGTGAACAACATTACGTTCTCCACTGTAATTCTTTTATTTAAAGTATTATGTACCCTTCTTATTAATTTTCCAAGGAGCAGAGCAGCATTTAACTCGAGACGTGGCACAGACAATTTGTTGCATTTTGGCGCTATCCTCGATTTGGAACAAAGTAAGGACATAGTTACCTTGCCCTGCTGGTCAATAACTCTCAAGTAAATAGCACAACCATAGGCTGCTATTGATGCATCTGCAAAACCTATTAATTGAATTAATATAATGTTTTCTGGGCAAATATTTCTAGGAATAAGTACAGGTTTCATTTGTTGCAAATCATTGAAAAAATTGAGCCATTCCTTTTGCAGAATATGTGAAGGAGAACAATCCCAGTCTACTTTTGAATGCCATAGTTTCTGCATAATTATCTTAGCTTGGACAAAGACTGGGCCTGCTATACCTAAAGGATCATAAAATTTACTAATATAACTAAGTATTTGTCTTTTAGTTTTAGGTATTTTATTACAGGGGGGACATTGAATTTTAAAAGAATCTGTTTGAATATCAAACTTTAAACCCAATGTTTTTATGTCCTTATTCAACTCCAAATCAAAAGGATGTTGCTGCTGCTCAGGAATGTCTTTCAAGATCATCCTGTCATTAGCTGACCATTTGTGCAATGCAAAACTTCCTTTACTTAATAATTGGATTAATTGTGACTTAGTTTCAATTAGATTATCTAAACTATTGTCAGTGTGAATGATATCGTCAACATATGTTGAATTTAGCAATACTGGACTAGCTAATGGGTATTCATTTTTGAATTTTGTAGCTAGTTCAAACAAACATCTGGTTGCCAGCCAAGATGAGCTTTTGAGACCATAACTTACGGTAGATAGTTGTATGCATTTGAGAGTTTCCTCAGGGCTGTCCCTCCATATTATATTTTGTAAAGATCTTTGTTCTTCTGTAATATTTATGTTGCGAAACATACGTCTTATGTCACAGACGAAAAAATATTTATGGAGTCTAAACAATAATAATATGTCAAACAATTCTTGTTGAACAATAGGCCCATTTAGTAACAAATCATTTAGAGATACTCTATTGCTTGTCTTCATAGAACCATCAAATACAGTTCTTAATTTTGTTGTAACGGCTTCCTGTTTTATGACAGCATGATGAGCAAAGAAATAAACTGGATCCTTTGAAAGATCATACAAAGAAATATCCACAAATGATCCATGACCTAACTCAATAACCTCATGAATGAAGTTTCTATATTCTGTATACAATTGACTATCCTTTTGTAGTCTTTTCTCGAGATTTAAAAATCTACTTAAAGCTAAACTTAGTGATTCTCCTAGCATATTATTTATATCACAAAGTGGTATCTTTAAAGGCATGGAAACCTCGAATTTATTGTTATCCAGCTTGACTGTCTCCTTAAAATATTCCTCACAATACTGTTGCTCTGAAGTATGTTCAACAAAAGTTTCTGGTACTTTTTCATTTTGCCAGAAATTGTTCATACTACTATTTAAATCTCTTTCGCATTCTTGACAAAAAAGAGCTACAGAAGAATCAAAACAAGTTTGTGTTAATTTGCGAGAAATATTACCTGCTACAATGTAACCAAACTGGGTGTGAACTATACTAGGGTGTGCTGTGTCACATGATGGCATATGTTCATCCCACGGCAACAGGCTCTGGAAAAAGACATCAGCACCAAGTAAGATACTTATTTCACTGGTGACATGAAAGGAATCATCTGCTAACTTTAAGTTTTTAGGTAAATTGAGCTTTGAGAAACCAATAGGATGTTGCGGCAAGTTCGAAGTAATTTTGTCCACTACTAAGAGTTTGGCCTTTACTTTATAAGGGTAAACACAAGAAAATATGTCCAACTGCATGGCAAATTGGACCTTCTTTTCTGTATTGGCTATACCTACTATATCAGTATAATTGGGCATAAGCTGTTTACCTACCAATTTCGCAGTACTCAAATTGATAAATGAAGATTGGCTAGCGGAATCTAATAATGCCTTGACTATGATTTCTTGGCCATCCTTTGAAACAAGTTTGACCTTAGCTGTAGGTAACAAAATGTCAGTTTTGCTGCTAGGTGTACTAGTGTTACTAACATTGGAAACAGTTGTACTTTGAGCAGATTCTTGTTCATTTATAGAATGCAACAATGTGTTGTGATTTTGTTTACAACTTTTACATTTAAAATGATATTTACATTTATTTTGATGAGCATTAAGGCAAGTTTTACACAATTTATTTTTATTAACAAAGTCTAATCTTTCACTAATTGAAGCTAACATAAAGGCAGGACAGTTATATAATTTATGGTTCAACTTACCACAGAAGAGGCATTTCACTTCCTTATTGGTGGACACTACATTGACCACTTTAATCGTCCCTGCTTTGGCAGCATTAGCATTACCAAGCTCCTTGCTTCGTCCAGAATTTTCTAAGGCTAAAGCTCGTGATTCTAGAAATTGCATAAGCATATTATAGGTTGGCTTTAATGATTTATTGTTTTGATTGTGGGTGACATGGAAGGCATTAGTTGTGTGGGGATCCAGCTTCTTCACAAGCAGGCAGATAAGGATATTGTCCCATGCTTCAATTGACTCACCCAAATTTTTAAGCGCGGCAATATTTTGTTTTGTATGAGAAATTAAAGAACGCAGTGCTGAGGTGTTAGGTTTGCTCATAGTAGGATAGTCAAGCAAAGCATTTAAATGATCCTGAATTATAGTAAACTCATTATCATAACGATCTGACAGTATATTTAAAGCCTCCTTATAACTAGACCCTAAAATAGGCAAATTCTTAACCAAATCATATGCCTCATCCTTGAGGAACCCCCTTAAATAGAAGAACTTTTGAATGTCATCTAAACCTTTGTCATTATGTATAAAAGCATTAAACAACTCAATAAATGGTTTGTATTCTACATATTTGCCGTCAAATGACGGAATAGACACTTGTGGCAGCTTCAACGTTGACGATGAAGGCGTGGACTTTGTACTCTCGATCTCGGCCTTCTCCTGCTTTGATAGCTCGGCGAGGCGTGCACGCAACTTAGACATGCTTTCATAGAAGCAGTCTTCCGTTTGCGTAGGATCTTCTGCACTATCCATACTTCCCAACTCGTTGTTGATCTTGTCGTACTCACCAAAAGTAGCTATTATTTTCTCCTCGTATAAAATTATTGTATGCATGGGCATACTTGAAATGCCGCTATCAATGCGCTTCTGCATTCTGGTAAGCGTTCCTTTATAAATCCCTCTTGATTGGATCATCTTTTTCACATCTGATTCTGGTTCTGCCATATTCACTTAGTTTTGCAATTTGCACCCAAAAAATATGACGAAGTAGAAAATTTTCGTGAATGGCGTTCAAAATGTGTGTGTTCAGTCGCGTGAGCATAGATAAATCAATCGATGAGATGAACGAATGAAAGCATAAAATTGGCGCGTTATGTTGGCAACCGTGACGTCCTTGCAGGCGATCCGTGCGGCTATTGGCGCACAGATGACAGCTCGTCGCCTGACGCTGTGTTGCGGTGATAGAGGGCAGCACGGTGCAGCACTGCTGTACCGACGCAGCCGGTATGAAGCGGCGTAAAATGGCGATCCGATTGGAATGAAATGCCAAACTATGTAGGCTCCCACTAACCTGACCACAAAATCGACGCGATTTTTTCTCCAAAATCCTTGGCACAAACACGAAGGGTGGCTCGACGGACCATGTTTAAAACCTCTTTCTTTAGTTCTGTTTCTTTCTTCGGTTTTTTGGATTTTTGATGATTGAAACGCGTGTTCTAAAGATGGGCGATTGTGAATGACATTATTCGAATGATTCGACTGTAGAAGTCATTCAAATTATTCGAATAACCTTACAACTCATTCGAATTTGAACAAAAGCGAGAAGTAAATAAGAATGTATTGCGTCGTCTCTTTCCTTCTGATTCAAATTTCATTACTACTAGTTTATATATTCGAATATCCGCAACCTCATCTAAAAGTAAACTCTATGCACTGAGAAAAAATACCCAATTTCGTGTGGCAAATTGATTGAATCATCAAACCATCGAACGACTAGTTTGTATTCGAATATATGTAGTTATTATTGCGCTCGAATAAGAAACTATTTTGGTTGTAACACCTAACTAACTTGTACGAGGTGATACGTATTGACGACTTACGTGAATAAGAAGGTAACGGTAAATTATAATATAAAAATACGAATTTGTACATACAGAAAGTGTATTAAAAATTCTCATTCGTCCGGTCCGGTCCTTGTTTTGGTGTGAACCTGTGACCTGTACACATATCTAAGTAATCTTATTATAACTGTGTGCGTGTGCGATTCGTAGAAAGGGCAACGACAACATTTTCGATACTTTCTGAAGTACCTGCCTACTCGGAAATTAGTCATATCTAATTATTGCTATCAACTAAAAGTAATCTTTATAGTACGAGAAAAACGTAAACTGTATGGCAAACTGAACGAATGAACTAGCGGTTCGCAAATCAGTAACTATTAACTTATTACTACGAATATCAATCAAAAGTAGACTTTATTATAATACTAAACATACCAATTTTGTATGGCAAAGTAAATGAATGAACTAGCGGTTTTATTCGAATTTGCGAACTAGCGATCGATTGTTTTTGTATTCGAATGTTGATATTAGTAGTATCAAACCATTCGATTATTGGAATCAGTAACAATCGCCCATCGCTGGCGTGTTCTCAGTTTCGTATCTTTTTAATAGAGAGATCCTGTCACAGACAATTATTTTAATGTTGCCAACAATTAATAAGTCATCAAAAATGTTAGGGTTCCTACTTCGTAACACCAAAGGCTTTCGTAAAAGTAGCACCAAGATAATGTTATATAACAGTTTCGTACGCAGTGTTGTGGAGTATTGTAGTGTTGTGTGGAGACCTCACTATGCCACTCACATGTTGCGTCTAGAAAGGGTCCAGAAACGTTTTGTGTGGCATTTAGCCTTTAGTGAGGGGAAAGCTAAGCGTCTGCCCTCTTACAAAGTCCGTCTGTGCCATTTCAAGATGCAATCGTTGTCTATGCGTAGAGATATAACCGATGCTTTATTTCTTTACAAACTTTTGCGCAATAAGATCGACTGCCCCGGTTTATTGAAGCTTATTAGGTTCTATGCGCCTTCCAGATATCCCAGGAATAAGATAGTGTCCCTGTGTCCGCCACTTCGAAAGTCTGTGCTTGGTGCGAATTCTCCGATACCTAGATTGTGCAGAATTCTTAATGGCCGCAGCGACTTAGTAGATGTACATCATGATAATATAAATAAATTCCTACGAGCTTTTGTAAATAATCTAATGGCGATTTAATTTTAAATTTTATACCTGTTTTCATTTATATTTTTTCAAAGTTTTCAGTTTTATTTTCTTATCAGTTATGAATATGATCGTTATATTTTTTTCATAATTCAATCGATCAATCGTCATTTAATCAATCATATTTTAATAAGTAATTTTACATCCCAATGTTGTATACAGAATTGAATGATTTGAAAATTTTCTTTATTATTGCTTTTAATTATTATTCTTTGCATGTATAAATTCTAATTTCAATAACTTATCAATATGTTATGTAAGCCGTTTTTTGTGCATGTGGTGTTAACCTATAATTAATTGTTGCACTTGAATATGTTACTCTAGTTATTAAATCAGAAATGTATATAGTGTAAACAATTGTTGGTTAACCTAAATAAATAAAAATAAATAATAGCGATTAGCGACGGATGCATTTCATTTTTTAGAAAAACCGGAGAAATTATTGCTCTCCGGGAGGTCGGGAGGTTAACCATTATTACCGGAGTCTCCCGGGCAATCCGGGAGGGTTGGGAACCCTAGTACTAACACACTAGATAATAAGCTATTAGCCTCCTTTTAATACATCAATGCTATTAGGTAACTTTACTAACATTTTATCAGCTAGTTAGACTGGAATGATGAATAAAATGTCATGTTCATTCCGCTAAAATTAGTAATGGCGGCTCATGCAGAATGTAACAAAATGATACATGCAGCATGCAAAACAAACTGGAATTCTCTGTCAGTCTGTATTTTCTGATAGCTATAATCGGGGTATTTAAGTCAAGGTTACTTCTAGGCAAGTATATTTCATCTTTGACCATATCATCGCTTGCCATCAGGTGAGATAGTGGTCAAACTCCAGTATATCACGAATTAAACAAAAAAGTAATAATTAAGGACTAACTGTGCCTGCGATTGCGTTCACATGGGAGGTCAATTGGCAACACTGGGCAACATAAATAAGCTTTTAATTCTAACTTTATCTTTCAGTGATTTTCCCATTAAAATAAATCGGTATAGTTGTTCCTGAGATTAGGCCAGACGAACAGAAAGACCGACAAAAATTTCAGTATCATGTCAATTAGCACATGTAACTTGAGAAAACATAGTTATTCTGAAATTACAAACACCTTAATGGTTTTATGTGTAATATAAATTAAAGGGTTTTTACAGAAGCTTACCTATGAACAAGCCATCGTAACCCATCTGTGCTAGTAGGGAGATTTGTTCCCTCGTGTGGCCGTATGTGTCTATCTGCCACGCTGCTTTCGGCTTACCGCATGGACCCAGAGTATCGTTAAGTTTTCTGAAATTAAAAGCATCGTCTTAAGCAAGAATATATCTTTTTATTACGAATGAGAACGCTCTGACCATGGAATAGATGAATAAGGTTGGAATGGTAATGTGGGCGTGGCGAGCGCGCCACATTTATGATACCAAAATCATAGCTTGCCCGATTAATTCATTCACCGCGTTTAGTGCGCTTCGGACTACTTTAGAAAACAAAGCTCTGCTTTAAAATGTCGTGTTGTGCAATTATAACCTGTAAAACAAAAAGTCAGATCGCAAGTATAGAGCGAGGATGTATATCTTTCCATCGGTAAGTCGAAAATAACATTTATTTATTTGTAAAAAACATAAAAATATTCTGATCACTATGAAATTCCAAACATTAACAACATGATTGCAACAAGTTATAAAAATATACATTGCCCGATGTGTACTCGCTTAATCAACGGGATGACCAAGTCCGCTTACAATGTACTTGCATGGGTTGCATCCTCAACACTTCAACCATGGACGTGTCGTCCTTTGCCCTGATTGGCCGTGATGCACGGCACATGTTTATCGACAGTGAGTTACAATCAGTAGCAAGCTCTCGATTTAAGTATGTGTAATTTATTTGTGTGCGATTTTCGCAAACGTAACGGGCCTCTTGCTTGTAGTGGAGCTAAAGAGTGGGAGACAAGCGGCGACACGCGTTTTCATACAAATCAGAAACTATTTCCTTTCTAACCTCTTTTATCTGTTCTGTGGCTCTGATTACCCCGTTGATCGAGTGGTCGCAAATGCGACTGCTGAGCACAAGGTCTCAAGATTCTATAGGGCTTTTCTATAAGGAATTTCTCAATAGTACGTAGCCCGGAGTTTGGAAATTGGCGGTGTGATACCCCCGTGCTTCGGAAAACACGTTAAGCCGTTGGACCCGGCTGTTATTTGGACATCTTTGACAGACGTTACGGGCAGTCAGAAGCCAGTAAATCTGGCACTGGTCTAGCCAAGAGGTATCGTGTTACCCAGTTACTGGGTTGTGGAGGTCAGATAGGCAGTCGCTGCATGTAAAACACTAGTACTCAGCTACATCCTAGAAAAAAGTAGTGAAAAGGCTAAGAAGGTGATGTTGAATGATCTCGCTCTGAACCGCGATCACTCCTGATAGTAAAAGTTAGACGAGGTCTACGATAAAACGAGCGAGCCCAGAAGATGCATGTTCACTCTTGCTTTAAAGGCTCATTTATCGTCGCTGTAGAATGAATACCTCCCCAACGAGCACATTAGTGGAAATAGCAGCCTATTTTGTTACTTTGGGCTGTAAAATAGCGCTTTAAGGGTTCAAAAAGCAGTTCAGAGTTGCATATCTGCATCCGTAAACGTCTATAGTTATAAAAGTTACTTAAGGTGCTATAAGCTGAATCAAATACTACCCTAGCCTTCACAGTAGTCCACGGTAGAACTCATTTACCACTTACACCTTTATATGAGAGTTACGAAGGTCATTCTGCCACTCACAGCTGCATAGTAGTTTCCATTGTAACTTGTATAGGTTATAGTTATAGTAACCACTATTATACTACTATAAGTTTCATTATAGAAATAATAGAAACTGTTATGCATACTATAGTTACAAAAAAATCATCAGTGTAACTAAGGCCTTTAGTAGCAATAGTCATTCCTTGCAGGCTCAATCCATTCGCCATTTTACAGCCGCTTTTGTAACTATTATAAAACATTTAATAAAATGGATGCTAAACGAATAAGTACGTAACTAGATCTTATTTATTTATTTATTTATTCATTATATACTTTATTGTACACCTTACAATACACTTAAGGATATAAATAATTAATCTTATAACCTCAAAAAACAGGAAAATAGGAGCTTTTTGTGGCTGTGAGTTGCACTAGGGGAACAAAAATCACTGGAAGCGTTAGAAGGGTGAAAATTAGCGCTATGATTCTCAAAAGGGAGTTATTAGAGCTCAAACTGCAGGTTATGACTACAGTACAATGACGCCATGATTTTTAAAGAAAACTTATAATTCACTTGCAAAATTGAGTTGATATACATTGGTTTTTCAGTTAAATGTGCATTAAATGTACCGGTAAACAATCGGCCACTTGCGAATAGTAAGTTATCGACACGTAAAAATACGGAAATAAAATTTATTCTGTATAACAAATAAAAAATATCACGTATCTTTTGTTAATTTTTTAAATATCATAAAAGCGCGTTAAAATTACTCTAAAATTATCTTATATATCTACAGTAAACTGGACAGCGTTTTAAGTATCTTTATATATCTTGCTAATACAGAATACAAACATTTACTTCTTTATGTTTTATTTTCATGATGGCGACGAAAACACTTTACCAAAATATTACAAACAATGTCAACTGAAGATATACAATAAAGAACTATAATCAATTCATTCGTTCAAAGTAGTTCAAAATCATTCAAAAGTAGCGCTACGAGAGCTTTAGTATAGCCTTAATAAATCGTTATAGCTATTAAGGAACCTTTATGCAACCGTTGTGCAGGTTAAATGGAACTTTAGGTTGCATAAAATGGCGCCCAAATAGCGCTAAAGCGGCTGCTTTAAGTCTGCAGTAGACGCTCTAGCGCTTACGTCTATTACCATAAGTAATAATCGGATACGCTCCAAAGCTCTAATGCAGCCCATTTGTGCTAGTTGGGTCGTATGTCAAAAAATCATGTTTTCCTTTTTTTGTAAAAATCGTATGAAAACCACATATTTTATAATACGGTGAAACTGTGATCCCAATATATGACTACAAGTGCCATTTATGGAGTAAAATCAAAACCTCTTATCTATAGAGACAAACTACGTATACAGGGTTATTGGTAATACGTCCCGATCCTGTTAAGGGCGTGTAGATGAGGTCATTAACTAACAAATCAACCCTAAGTTTCTAGGCCTAAAGTATACCATTATCGAGATTTTTTTTTAAATATTAAAATAAAAATAGGACTTTATCTCTTTTAAAAATTTATAAAAAAAACTAGTAGTGCTCAATTATAATTCTAAAATAATGCCTAAGCAAAAGCACTAAAATAACATTTAAAAATCAAGCTTTTATTGTTTTTGTACTTTATTGGGGACTTTTACACACTACGTATGATAGGCCCATCATATCCTAAATCTAGTTAAATTTACATTATACATTTTGCCAAGAACTTAAACAGACTCTTCACTTCTTCACACAGACTGTTCAAGTTCATGGCTCCAAAGAGATTCTGTAGGACTCAAATCGAACATATTCCATCAATAGGTGATGTAGGTCTTGCACCACTCCACACACCGCACAAAGATGGACAAAAGATGTCCGAGCTGGAGTGGGGCTGATGCCTAAAAAATGGAATGGGGGGTTTCAATAAATAGGTACTATGCATTTCAAATGCTAATAGGAATTCCACCGACATTTATCTGTCAAATGTCACTCAAAAAGTACGGTTTGCAAAGAAAACTTAATAGGTAGAGAAAAATAATAACGGTTTATTTTACTTTGTTTAACCGAGTCTCCCATCAAATTTAAATATAATATTAAATTATTTAGTCATATTTTTTTTACATTCATTTCTCTCTTATTTTCATTGTTGGCACCAATACGTCCAAAAGTTAGGAGAACGTTGGAGCAACGGCCCAGAAGTCGTGAAAATTATTAAAACTTTATTTTATTTTTGATCATAGGCTCGCGTTTGACCACCAAAATATGGAAAGAGGTTTCCATATTTTGGTGGTCAAACTCGAGCCAGTTTTGTTTCGCTCAATATTTGTAAATTTATAATTTAATAACCCAACTAGCAAACAATAATCTTACAAATATCCCAAGACCATATTTTTTTCAGTCTTATATCACACTTATAGACACATATAAGTGTGGATTTGGGCGCACTTTATAAGTATATTCACCCTTACAATTGGCTTGTAATGGTCTCGTGAAGTGTATTTTCAAACTTATAAAACTCTTGCTAATACTTTTATAAGGAAAAACAAACTTACAAGTGACTTACAAGAGCTTGCTTTAAGGGCAAATAACCTTAAAGTCTTCTTACGAATGCTATTTTAAGTGTAATATCACTTGTAGCCCTCTTTGTGATCTCCTTATAAGAGTGTAATCACCAACGGTAATCACAAACCACCGCCGCGCCGTTAAGTAAAGAGAAACTTTGCGAAAATAATTAAAGAACGTAAGTATTATATTTTATTTCATTTTCCTAAGTGTGTAAGCTTAGTTTGTCATGCATTTTAAGCGACTATTAGGTTGCGAAGTAGTTTTTCTCGATTATTTTGAAATTTGAATAACAGTATTTTCACGGGCCTTCTCAAAAATGTGTCCTTTATTATATATAATTATAATTATTTGTGAGATAATATCAAAATGTCGCCATTACGACCAACCACGACTCATAAGTGCTTTATCAGAACAATATAAGTCCAGTATTCTTGTGTAAGGTTTATATCACCCTCGTAAAAGTCAAATTAAACCTAAAACCGTTGTCTACACGGCCATACTGCTCATAATTTAGGGTTCCTTATAAATAAAACCAAACCAAACAACGAAGTCATTATAGGTACAAGTAAATAATGAATCCACTACGTTAATTCAATGTAAATACGCTTATATTATGTTTTAGGACAAATACACACAATGTATGGTTGCAGTTATAGATGTTGACTGTTTCATAAGTAAAAAGAAGCTGCGAATGCTTAAGAATGAAACTTGGCCATGGAACATAACGCACTTTGTATTGTGTGAAAAATGTATAGCCTGTGGATCCTACTTCAAAATTCCTGCCCCAACATTTTACAATGGCCCAAAATGATATCATGACTTTATTGTATTTAGATTTCTTCAGCAGGCTGCCATAAATTTGCAATTTACGACCACTACTCAAGTGATGAATGTGAATTGTGTAACTAATTAACCAATAAACTTCTATTAATTACATAATAATATATAAATAAAATTATAAATATATCGTTGAAATCATAACACACTTTCAAGCTACATATTGAAAAACTTTGGGTAGGTAGACTTTTTAATACTGAGGTCATTATTTTGCACGGAACCATCAAAAATATTTTTTGTGTCAGTTGCACGAGATGCTCGGAGAGATACTCGATATTTCTCGTGTCAAACACAACACGGAATATAAATAACACTTAATAGAGAATTGTTAAGACACTTGTAAGACTTTTAAAAGTGCTTCTACTCTTTAATATGTCTTAGGTGAGATAATCACACTTTTAAAACACTCGTTCAACAGAAGTCTAATAAAACACTTACTATAGTCACTTATAAGATTAAATGTACTTATAAAATGCATTTATAAGTTTTAATTAAGAATCAAAGGCAATTAGACTTATAAAAGGCGCTTATAAGACCAGTGCTCTTGTTAATATCATATAACGTTTTCTTATATACGTCTATAAGAATAATGTTACAAGTATGAATGCTCTTAAAACTTAAATAGACTTATAAGATAACACTATTAGAGTTTCTGGCTTAATCAGAACACATATAAACCTTATATGAAACCATAGCTCTTACAAGCTTTTGTTTGTAAGGGTACTAAGGGTTTCTGGCTTAATCAGAACACGTATAAACCTTATATGAAACCACAGCTCTTACAAGCTTTTGTTTGTAAGGGTATTTTGCTAGTTGGGAAATCCTTGTTTTGTTCACTCTACCCAAATGGTTCGATTTGACAGCTAAGACGTCACAATATAGCGCTAAGTTTTTCCTAATAGCAGTTGAAACGCACTGTATTTATTGAAATTGTGTTTTGGCGCCAGTTTTCAGTAAGATAACATTAAGTTACACTCAAGAGCCGCTGTTCCAAGACTTTGTTCAAGCTAGCACAATGCGGACTAGGTCGCTGTTAACTATAGGTCATTAAGTGTTTTTAATGTTATTTTTTATGAATATGGATCTAAGTTGTCAAAGCTCCAGAGCCTTGAACATCGACGACGAGTTACAAGTCAATCGGTTTTCTATCGGTTACATTTCGGGGAGTGTGAGATGGAATTACACAATCTTATTCCGCTGAGCCCGTTCCATCATCGGACTACGAGACAAACGGCGAAGCGCCATCATTACATGGTGGACATCCCACCCATACGCACCAAACGTTTTGGGAATACCTTCATTGTGCGTACGGCTAAGGAGTGGAATTCCCTGCCGAAGTCTGTGTTTCCCGATAGCTCTATAACGTAGGGGTATTTAAGTCAAGAGTGAATAGGTTACTTTTACGTAAGCGTACTCCATCTTCGACCACATCATCACTTATCATCAGGTGAGATGGTGGTCAAACACGAACCTATTGTCAATTAAAAAAAATTTTTTTTTTTAATTGCTTTTTGGTAAATCAAGTATATAGTTAGGAAGGTAAAACCTTTCAAATCTGTGAGCAATATAATATTACAATATTATAACAGTTTAACGTTTGAAACCAAAACTAAGCTAAGCGTTCCGCACAGTCAAATTCATAATATTATGATACCTACTCGAGTTTCATTTTAAATAAAATTCAGTATTACTCATACTAAGGAGGAATTAATTAATAATAGGCTTCCTAATGGATTTTGGTCACGGCAGCCAACCTCAGCGGAGAAGGGCTAGAGGCACAGGAGATATTACAGTGCACAAGTATCGCGAGCCGATTTCCGGCTACCGTAGGCACGGGCCTGCGGACGGCGATCAGGGGTCGCTCACCGTCCGGTAAGGACCAGCGGCCTTAGTATGAGTTTGCGATACTATTATCGTGTTCAAAAACTATAGCTTTGTCTCTTTCACACTAATCTAGTACGTGTGAAAGAGACAAAGAGATAGTTTTCGAAAACGACAAAAGTATTTATAACTCATACTAAGCACACAGGCCCAGGTTGGCGGCGCGTCGTGTTCCACGCGCGCCTCAAAGAGCTGTCAGTACCAGTGACGGGGCCTCAAAGGGCCATTGCCTGCCGGGGTTTGCGGGAAAGTTCTATCGAGATACCGCGGCGCTGGAACTTTAGGGCAGCCGAAGGAACTGGGTGGTTTTTTAGTCAGTAGAAGTCTGACACACCCTTCCCCAGGGCGGAAGAAGTCATTCGATGATTTTCCTACCCAGAAAAAAAAGGTGCAGGAGCACTCTCTGTTCCTTTACTCTCATAGTCTGATGGGACGACTATCCGACATGACCGGAGAGAGATTAGCCGTAGGTAGTATTCTCGGGTCGGGTAAAAGTACTATTGGATTTTCCTGTAAGGAGTTTAAAAGTTGGCGGTGTGATTCCCCCGTGCGTGGGACAGGACGTTTAGGGCCTATACTACCTCAAATGGCTTAGCATGATCCTCCGTTATGTCGAAAATGCTGCAGCAATAATTTTGAAATAAATATATGGTAAAGTTGAGGATTAACGTTAGGTACTATGTTTGACGAAATCACGATTCCATAAAATTTTCTTGATAGAAAAAAAATCCAAAATTACCTCCAAACCGAACAATAAACCGCTGTTATTCAAAAATAACTTCAAATTAGATACTGAAACTTTGCATATATTGAACTAACTATAAAGCAGGTCTTATTTTATTTACTTTTTTAAATTACCACTGTTTTCACCGTAAAAAGAAATAAACTAAATTATCGGTGTCTTGGAGTGTTTTCCCTGACACCCTGCCTCGCTTGCTCGCATGACCGCGGCCAGTAGTGTGCGAGCGAGATAAAGAGTGAGAAGCGCTGAGGTAGTATAGGCCCTTAAGCCGTTGGCACCGGCTGATGTTTGGGTATCTTTGACAGTCGTCAAGGGTAGTTAGAAGCCAGTTAATCTGACACTGACTACATCTAGCCATTGGGTATCGTATTACCCAGCTAGTGGTAGTAAGACACTAGTACTCTGCACCCGGCCAGACTGGAAGCTGAGCCTAACATTGTTGGGAAAAAATATACGCGACGAATAGAAAACCTCCTCCTTTTAAGAAGTCGGTTAAAATACTACACAAATATTGATAAATGATCTTTATTTTGCAAATTGGTTATTAAATAACACTTTTACACGTCATTTTTTTCGTAAATATTAACTAGATGAGGCCGGTGTTTCCTAACTGACTACCCTGAGAAGAAACACCGAAACAAACTCAGGGGTCCATCTCTTTTAAAGTCCATACAATCTACACTGGATTAATTATATGGGAACCTTGTAGGTTTCAGTCTGAGGCGATCTTTTGAAGAAAGATGCTTACAGATTTGAGAGGGCCTGACCATACATTTGTCAAATGACGTATAGCTCAACTTAGAACAAGGAGCTTAACGATTTGACAAACAATACCAAGGTAAGGACGTTTGGGTATTGATAAGTTATGCAACGAAGATGTGAGGATAGATGTAAAATGTACATTGTACATATTATGCCGTTGAAGACATGACTGCTTCGCGATGTTATATGTAATCGCGTTATCTTTAGTGAGTGTGTCTTTTATTTTTTCCCTATGACAATCCATCCTATAAGACAGATTTTATTTCTATTATAAATCAAAACCAAAATTGTCGTCTTGTCAAGTTTATTTTATTTTGTTCTGTTATAAAGTTGCTTTTTATGTGAATGGAAGAAAACTGTAGACTCTTAGATTCGTTTTTTCCGTACCCAAAGGGTAAAAACGGAACCCTATTACTGATGATTACATTACTATGACTTCGCTGTCTGTTCAGACAGACAGACAGACGGACAGACGCCTGTCTGTCTGTCACCAGGCTGTATCTCAAGAACTGCGATAGCTAGATAGTTGAAAATTTCACAAATTATGTATTTCTATTGACGCTATAGCAACAAATACAAAAAAAAAATAAGGGGATATACATGGGTATAAACGGCAAAAAATCATGCCTGTTGTATGGACAACAGGCATGATTTTTTGCCGTTTTTATAGAAAATGGTACGGAACCCTTCGTGCGCGATTCCGACTCGCACTTGGCCGATTTCTATTTTTGATTTGTAGATGTTCTTTATTATACACCATAACAAAAAACAAATAAGGACTTAACAACTTAAAAAGGGTTAATCGCTAAAAGCGATTTGTAATTACATTGTGCTGTGTTGATTGATCTGTACTCTCCTCTCATACCTATTCAACCTGTATTACATAGTTATTTTACATAGTGAAAATTAAAAATGTTTTAAAAAGAGTAGCGATGGAGTTTTTTTGTAGGTTTTTCTCCATAGAAACATACCAATTCCGTACCGTACACTTCTTACGTTTTATGAAGCCCATGAAGGCCTATGTGATTTTTATTTTTGAATTTATAGGAGATGACTCACCGCAATCCCCAAGTGTACTGGTCAATAATATGGAGGTAATCTGGAGTAGCCTCATCGTTGTGCACCCAGCCACCGCCTGCAAACTCCACGCGACCTTCCTGGACTAAGGATCTGAAGGTGGTCCTGGTAGTGGGGCGCTGTTCCTTCCACCAGCGCCAGAAGTATGCTGTTTCAGAGAAGGTGAACCTTTGGGAGAGAAAGAGATGGTAAAAGGAGAGATATATAACACAGTGTTTATTTATTTATACAAATTATATATACACATAACGTCAATAAAAGTGAGAGGCATTAAATTAAACCAGATATTCTATACGTGCTTTCGGTTATAACGGAACAATTTTTTTTTTATTACATAGCATAGTAATACTGATAATATATTTATTCAAATAACGTATATAGAGGCGAAAATAAAAAGAAATTATAGGGCATCGAAAAATTCGTCAACATCGCCATCAATGGGAAAAGTGCCCAGAACCCTGGCTGCATTGCCACGTTGAATGGCAATGCTGATTCTCTGTCAGGCCAGCCCTCTGGTCACTTGTGGAGTCCACTAATCGTTTGTCGATGTCACGAAAGAGTCGATGCGCATTCGGACCCCATGGGCCTAACGATACTAATAAAAAAAGTTTACGAGAAAAATACGAAAAACTTTTTTCAAAGAATTTATATAACGTGTAACGGAAAGGGTATATGGCAAGGGCCAAGAGCACGGCTTCTTTGGGTGATATCAAAACGATATTGGAAGGGATTTTTTAATCCTATCTCTACATGTTCGGAAGTAATGAGAATTTTTAATACATTGATACCAGATACAGTACTAGGCGCACAGAATTACGGAAGAGATTTATCGTGATATTTGCAAGTAACGTGGAAAGTTATTGACCTACGTGGTGCGGTGACACGATTGTTATGATTTAAATTTAAGAAACTTACGAAACCGAAAATTTGGTATCAATTTTTAAAGTATTTTATTTTGAGTTGAAACCCTTACAGTATCGTTTGATATCATCCAAAGAAGCCGTGCCCTTGGTATGTATATACCCTTTCCGTTACACGTTGTATAGCTGAATAATCAAAGTAAAACGTAAACAGCCTATGCAAAAACATTATATGATGCGGAGCGTCATCGTAGCGTGAATTTCTCGTTTTAAGGTGTACGACCCTAGATACGTAAGTATTTAGTCAGCTGCTCGGGAAGATATCTCGTGTTTTAACTAAGAAAAAACTTCAAAAATTTCCTGTGACTAAACTATTGCTTCTATTGATCTGATTTTTGGTGTGTAGCCTGAAAATGATACATAGTAAATGTGGTTTTATTTAATGCCTCTCGCTTTTAACAATGCTGTATAAGGTTATGAACAAATACTTAAAGATAAGATAAAATAATAATCATAATTTTCAGCCTAATAAGTTCCCAGTATTGGGACACAGGTTTCCACTCTATGAGAAGGAGTGGGCCGTAATTGACCACCACTGCTCTGAAACTTGATTATATAGAAAAATAAATATGCATGACATTAACTGAACAATAAAAATTTGGAAAGTGCGAGTCAGACTCGCCCATGAAGGGTTCCGTAGTAACTACGCCAAATAACTTTGTTTTTCATAGTGTTTGTATCTACTCAGAGTAGTCAGTTAGGAAATACCGGCCTCATCTAGCTAAATTTAACACGCAAAAAAAACATGACGTGTAAAAGTGTTATTTATAACCAATTTACAAAATAAATATTTCATTTCATTTCATTACTACAAAGTTATATTTGCAGTTTTAGAAAATATGCTGTATATCAAAAACTGCTGACCCGATCTCGTTCAAACCAATTTATGGTAAAAATTTACATTAAGATCTACAGCATATATATTTTTTTAATTTTTCACTCTACTATTATAGAAGTTAGACACATATTTTACTACTTTGGAAGCGTATATCTTTTAAACGATTAATTTTATGAAAAAGTGGTTTTATAAACCTCAATGTCATTTTTAAAGACCTGTGCATAGATACGACACACGCATAAGTTTCATGAAAAAAAAAAAACAGTTTTAGTTCCATGTATGAGATACTTTCCAGACCACTGGAAGGTATCGAATGTTATAACGATCCAAAAACCAGGGAAACCTATTCACGAAATTACATCATATAGGCCAATCAGTCTCTTGCCCATAATGTCAAAGCTTTTTGAGAAATCACTGCTGCAGAGAATGATGAAAGTCTTAAAAGAAAAATCAGTAATCCCGGAACACCAGTTTGGTTTTAGAAGAGAACATGCAACTACTGAGCAGGTATACAGAGTGTGCCGAGAAATCAGAGCATCCTTGGAAAGAAAAGAATATTCCCAACAAACAAAAATTGCTCTTGTAGTGGCTTATATTGCCAAAAATAATATTCTTATAAGAGCCGTATTATCGCTAATAAGGGTGCATTTGGGCACAAATTATAAAGACAATAACCTTATACCCCCCTTATAGTTGCTTTTTTGTCCGCTTTTTTTCCTTATACGTGTTATATTATGACAATGAAGATGGCCAATATGCTTGTAGATATCTTATAGAAAGCGTTAATACGGGTGATCAACCTTATACATGTTGTATTATGGTCCGATATAAGGGAGTTAAACTCATTGCGGCAAATAAAAGGCTCTTAAAAAGCCGTAAGCCCTTATAGCCGTCTGCTTATGATTCTGCAATAAGTCTTTTTCTTAGTAATTTACATTTTCGAAATAGTTTGGCGAATAAAGAGAAACGTCAACCATTTTACTGGAAAGTGAACGGTAAGTTATTATTTTATGTAGTTTATCTACCTGATTTATGTGCTCGTTTATAGTGAAAAGTGGATGGGAATTCAAATGCATGATAAAATGTGGTACGCTGAGTGTTGTAGTATCAACCCGCCCTTGAATTTAAGCGGTTTTTGTGCTATAAACTTTACTAATTATATAGTCAAGTTATATACAGTGCTTTTATGAGAGCAAAAGGATTTGCACATCGTCTACAAGGAATCTATGAGAGTGAAGAGTTTTTAATGGCATCATTTGCTGCTTATGCTATCGCCATTTTACACATCGTTAGGGTTCCTTTCTCACGAACAAAATCCTGTACCTAGTCAGTCTTGTTCACATATGTATAAAATTTATGTTTCACTATGGTTGGGTTGGCTGGAAGAGATCTCCTTATAGGGATAAGCTTGCTTTAGTGCACTAGTTTTAAGTTTGGAATATAATTATAAGTACACAATAAAGAATAAAATTATATATATAATATGTTTGTCCGCAGATATTGCAATGGTAGTATACATATTGGCAAGAGTTGACAAATTCCTACAAAGAAGAGACCTTAATTTACATAATATGCGATGGCCATGGAAGTGGACCCATTTTATTTTAAGAAAGGAATGTTTTAATTGTACCTACATATCCGACCCTTCCTAGTTTACCTTTACACTTTGTAAAAACTATATTCTAATTACTACGTTACAACATGCTAAGTTTCTCTACTGTTTTATTATTAAACTAGCTGTTTCCAGAGAACTTGTTCACTTACGTTAATTTCTAAGATATTACTTTTATGTTTAAATTGTTGTTAGAAAGAGTGATGATTGAAGTCCTGTCTTAGGTAAGGTTTAAAAAACGAGTTTTGATAGTAAACCAAGTAGTAGTAGTAGTATACCAAGAGATAGCTTCCAAATCAGGCATCTTACACAGGTTATGTTCAAACAGCAATTTCTGTTATTAACCCACCAACTGTTTCGCAGGCTAACTGAGAGAATATTGAGGTCAGTCCTTAAACCAACAACTACAACATTTTAAATTAGCCTTCCTTTAGATAATGCTCGATTTAAGAGCCACTCTTCTTCTAAATACGGCGGTGATATATTTTTAATTTCTTCTCTAAATACGGCGGCATGATAGCCTATAAAAAAAATGAATTTAATAAAAATACGTGATATTCAAATTGGTTGTTTTATTTTACAAAGTATGGATTAATGGTGTAAAATACAATACCGAATTATTTTCTACATTTAACAATTTACATTTAATGTCAGCGCATGAAAAGTCACATAATTTTTTTGATTTACTATGAGTGTAATCTTCACATTTATAAATATTAATTAATGAAGAATTTAAGGGGTAGTCAAATGCGTCAACTAAATTATCCATGCAGTATCCTTCTAGTTGTATGTCTTCAGTTTCACTTCAGGGCACTTCATAGTTTTGTATGGTTTTTTGTAATTGTGTAAGTAATCCATTATGCAAATAATGTCCAGTACCGATTTCAGTAATGCATATTTCTACTTTATTTGTTTTGAGCAATGTACGCGCATCCAATGGCATTTTGTTTGGCATTACATGGTGTAATATTTTTAATAAGTCACTTAAAGCGATATGGGAAATGTTGAATTTCACTGCCCATTTTCTGATATCACTATGAATATCAATATTTATCAACTCTTCATTTAAAAATATGTCTGTATAACTTTCGCTACAATTATATTCTTCCTCACTGGTTTCCTTTTCATTTTTATTTTCTATAAAATAATCCTCTGCGGAACCACTGGCTGATTCGTTGGTATTGGCTGGGACATTTTATAGCATCATACGAGTAGAGGTAGTGGGTGTAATGCTCACAACCATGTTTTCATAGACTTTTTACTTTATTTCTGTGTGTCCAGTCTTTTGAATCCATTTTTTTTCCGCTCCGTAATAAATTTACAAAATCCCCTGTACTTCAAAATGGCGAATTGAGTTATGTAAAACATTTTAATGTAACCATATAGAGAATAATATCTTTATAATCACTGTACAAGGGAATATGAATTGCTTTCATCCTTGTAAAGATCATATAAAATGTTAGCATTTGTTTGTTGGATAGACGTCTTATCAAATGCTCCTATAAGTTAAAAAACATCATAAGAATAATAAGAATAAGAATAATTTATTGAATCCAAGTACAGATGAAAGTAGAACACAGATCTTAAGCTAGAAACTAAAATGCCATATACAAACTTATTTACTACAATTATTATGCTAAGAGGTGGTATACATCTGTTGACAATATACGAACGCTGCCTCTTAAACTAGGGTATACCTGTATTTTAAGAGACAGTGAACGGCCATAGGGTTTTATATTTTTTTGTCTTGTATGGACTCTGTCGATCTACTCACAATTACACAATTTGTAAAAAGAAAGGTAAGTTAACTTAAACTCAAATAAAACTAAAAATTAATAAGTAAAGAAAGAAGCTGAATAATTCTAATATGAATGGGTGTGTGTGTGTGTGTGTGTGTGTGTGTGTGTGTGTGTATATGAGGGTTGTGTGTGTCTGAAAATATTTGTATTAGTGAATGCCGTAAGTGTGTGTATCTGTGCATATGTTAGGTTACGAATGTTAATAAGGATTCTGTGTGAATATAATCTTGTTGAAGTAGCCACTCTGTAAGTTTACGTTTAAGGTTCCATTTTGTCAGATCGAGTATGTTAAGGTGTTTATGAATTTTCCTGTAAATGAAAGAGCTCAGTATAAAATACTGATGTTTAGCAAAGGTTGTTCTGTGAGGAGTACTAGGAGGGATATAGGTACGCTTTTTTGGGTGGGCGGGGGGTATGGTGGAATGATTTTTAAGGACTGAATAGAGCACAAAGAGCTGACGTACTGTGAGAACTTTGCAGTCGGCGTACAGTTGGGTTGTTGGGTACCTGCAGGGTTTTTTAGTCATCACTTTGAGTATGGCTCTCTGTGCTCTCTCTAGTTTGAGAAGGATAGTTTTGCTCACCCCACCCCACACCATAATGCAATATCCAAGTACAGATTGACACAAGCCAAAGTAAACCATCTTTAGAGTATCAAGGTTGGCTGATTTCCTCAAGGACCTGAAGATGTGTAAGAGGCGGAGGGTTCTGGTGGTAAGAGCATCTATTTGGTTATCCCATTTTAATTCATCATCTATTTGCACACCTAGATATTTCACGCTAACTGTACCATAGTAGTACTGTGTCATAGTTACCTTGTGCATTACTTTTCTAAGAATAATTGGCCATATTAAAAGCCTTTATATGACTTTGAATATTATATGGCTAAAAAGCAATGTAACTAGCCTCTATAAGGAGAACACATTTTGAACCCTTATTGAAGCCGTATTAATTGGATTTATTAACGTATACCCAGCCGAATTATAAGAATAAAGGTAATATTAGCCAAATCTTCTAATAATGTGTCACTATAAGGCACATTGACATAATAAATGCTCTTTTATAACAAGTATAAGAATTTAGAACTTATAGACTTAATTTTATAAGCTTAGTTTGTTTGTTGGGTTGTTCATCAGTTTTTCTGGATATTCAGCAGGCCTTTGACAGAGTATGGCACAAAAGTAAAAGATCCACGTTACCACACACTTTTTTTTACCATACACTTTCTATGACATCCTGAAATCATATTTGTCTGATAGAATTTTCCAAGTTAGAGAGAACGACTTTTGCTCTAGCTTCTATGAAATTAGAGCTGGCGTGCCTCAAGGATCTGTGCTGGGGCCTGTCCTGTACACACTGTATACCTGTGACTTACCGCTAAGACAAGGAGTTACAGTACAGTTACTTTTGCTGATGACACAGCAGTACTAACCTCAACTAATGGTCCAATTAAGGCCACTCAAGTCCTACAAAGCAGTTTGAATGACATTGGAAATTGGCTGGCTAGATGGAGGATTGCTGCTAGTGTATCTAAATCAGTACACATAACTTTCACGCTCAGAAAAGGAGATTGCCCTCCTGTAACTTTAAATGGCATTTAATTACCACATCAAAATACAGTCAAGTATCTGGGCATGCAATTGGACCGTAGACTCACATGGACAAGCATGTTGAAACAAAACGAGACGAAATTAACCTAAAATACAAGAATCTGTATTGGCTGCTTGGGGACCATTCAAGTATTACGTAAGCACTATAGGTGGGCGTGGGGGTCTTTGCTTTGCTTATTTTTGATGACATGGGGGGTGGGGGGATCTAGATGGTGATTACGTCAGCAGTAATTATTTAATTTTTTACACATATAACAACACACATTGTCTATGCTTCAAAATGAAATGCATTTTCAGGGATTTCTACAAATAATGAATTGTTGAATTCCGTGTCAGTAAAGTTTATTTAAATGAATATTATCCGCGTTACAGACTTCTTTCCAAACCTATTCCTTATTTCTAGACTGCTGCTCATGAACCAATCAATTGTACCAATGTTTAAGTAAGCAGGGAGGGGAGGGGTAAGAACTTTGCTTACTTTTGCTGACGAGGAGAAAGGGTGGGTTAATAATTGCAAAAAATGTGCTTACGTAATACTTGAACGGCCCCTTGGACGTAATTCACTACTGTGTATGGATAAAAAGCTGCTCATATATAAAACAATTCTGAAGCCAATTTGGGTGTATGGTATACAGCTGTGGGGGGCTACCAGCACGTCTAACAAAATGATAATTCAGAGAGTACAAAACTACATATTATGGCAAATAACCAATGCACCCTGGTTTATGAAAACACAGGAAATGCATGATATCTTGAACATGCCCATGATTGGGGAGGAAATTAGGACTTATACAGCCAAATATAAACTAAGACTGGCAAGGCACCCGAACCAGCTTGCGGAGCAGCTCACTATCCCTGAAACCATATGTCGGCTTAAAAAGCGGCGAGACATCTTTGATTAATGGAGACCAGGTTCAGTCAAAGATAAAAGGTTCCGATGGGAACAGGGCTCTAAATGATAAAATTTTCGCACCTCATCTGTTTATAGTCTGAATGACTGATTGCAAGATAAGAAACAACAAAAATATTATTTTTTTCTTTAAATCGAAAAGCGGTTCACAGAATCCATCTACCTACTAAGTTTCATGTGTATAGTCCTAATAGTTTCGGAATAAAATGGCTGTAACATACCGACGGACGGACAGACAGACAGACAGACATGACGAAACTCCGTCCCGTTTTTTCCGTTCGGCTACGGAACCATAAAAAGGAACCGTAATCAATCCTACTTCTTAAGAAACATATATAAAAATTACGCAAATGCTGGTGGACACCCCTAGTGTTAATTTTGCAAGCGGTATGCACCACAGATGTTAGCTAGCCTTCTGCATGTGCATATATTTGCTGGCGGGAAGGCCATGCTGCAAACTGCATGCAAGAATGACCCAACCCATGTGCACAAAACGTTTTGGGAATACTTTCATTGTGCGTACAGCTAAAGAGTGGAATTCCCTGCCGGAGTGTCTGTCCTGATAGCTCTTTAGATAGGTCTTTAGTTCAAATTTGAATAGAATATAAAAATTGAATCAGATGAGAGGGTCGGTGAAATGATGACCTATCAATCAATAAAAAATGACATCTTGAAGGTAAAGCAGTAAGTTCGGTTTGCTTACTGACTGATTTGACTTTAGTTTGTTTCGGTGTTTCTTCTCAGTTAGGAAATACCGGCCTCATCCAGCTAAACACGCAAAAACACATGACTTGTAAGAGTGTTATTTATAACCAATTTACAAAATAAATATTTCATTTCATTTCATTTCTTAATGGACTTACTTTCGTCTCTTGTCGTGCAGCAGCTCAGAAAGGACAGAGTGATAGATCAGTTGCACGTTGGCAGTGCTCACTGTGGTTTTAGCTGAAACAATCAAGAATAACATTAGAAGAGCTCGTGGCTAAATAATAACAGCCTACGGATTGGTATTCCAGGTTAAGTAATGCTTGTCGAGGCCAGTCCGTAGATGGGTAATCGTCTCAATATATCGAGATCATTCTGTGCTTCGGAAAGCACAAAGTTGTTAACACGTTCACTGTTCAGCCGCAACATCGAAATTATGTCTCACGTCCAATTTAGTTTTTCGTTCCTATTTACTGAGATAATTGCCTTTATACCACTTCAGGTCCATAAGGGCCATAAAAGTAGAGGGGGGACCCTTTACCCCCAATTTGCAGAGTGAGCCACATGTATGTCATGGACGTTAGAGGTTAAAAAGTTATGAAAAATTACGTTATCTATGGCTAAAGGAAGGATTTATGACTATTTCCTTTGCTTTCAAAAACGAGAAATTAAGTTGATAAAATTAGAAAGGCATTTGAATGGCAGAACCACCGAAAAATGTGCAGTGGATGTTACAAAAAACTGAAAGACGAAGGTCGTTCAGTTTCTGAGGCATGTCTAAAATCAAAAAAAGACAGACACAGAATGCCTTTTCTGCAAGAAACCCCTGTGTCTTGCATGTTTTAATGAAGCTCATTAGAAAAACATCATCCTTCTTTGTTTATTTTTATGTTAATATTTCAGAGCATTGTAAATACTAAATAAATAAAAAAAAATCGAAGGCTCATTGTTATTTTATTATACCTATATCACTGCTCCTACGTTCATATACAATATCGGTGTGTTTCTGTTACATCCACGAAGTTAGAACCCATTATGTATGAAAAGAGCAGTGACCCACATGTGTGGCACGGACGTCTTATTCCAACCCAAAATGACCCACAGATGGGTCATGGACAGTGAACGTGTTAAGCCGGTGGTCCCGGCTGTCATTTGTGCATCGTTGAGTTCTGAAGCTAGAGAATCTGATACCAGTCTAAAGGGTATTGTGATACCCGGTTACACGGTTGTAGAGGTCAGATAGGCAGCTCCATATAAAACGCTAGCAGATATTGATGACGATTAATCCTAGTAGATTCTTATTTGTGAATATTATTTGGTTCTAACAATTGTAATTTAAACACTGACACAATAAAACAGTAAGATCAAGCTGTTACTAACTCATCACTAACAATACTTACATAATTATGGACCATTCAGTCTGATAATAAACTTGATTTTTAAAATCACGTTCCTACTTTGTTGATTATAATTAATCCTAGTGGGTTCTTATTTGTGAGTATTATTTGGTTCTAAAAATTGTAATTTAAACACTGACACACTAAAACAGTAAGATCAAGCTGTTACTAACTCATCACTAACAATACTTACATAATTATGGACCATTCAGTCTGATAATAAACTTGATTTTTAAAATCACGTTCCTACTTTGTTGATTATAATTAATCCTAGTGGGTTCTTATTTGTGAGTATTATTTGGTTCTAACAATTGTAATTTAAACACTAACACACTAAAACAGTAAGATCAAGCTGTTACTAACTCATCACTAACAATATTTACATAATTATGGACCATTCAGTCTGATAATAAACTTGTTTTTTTTAAATCACGTTGCTACTTTGTTGATTATAATTAATCCTAGTGGGTTCTTATTTGTGAGTATTATTTGGTTCTAAAAATTGTAATTTAAACACTGACACACTAAAACAGTAAGATCAAGCTGTTACTAACTCATCACTAACAATACTTACATAATTATGGACCATTCAGTCTAATAATAAACTTGTTTTTAACACGCTTTTATTAGGTCGACCTGTATGTAACTAACTATGTAATGAAATCTAAGGTAATTAATTTAACCATCTTCCAAGGGTCGTAGCGTAATGAAAATTGGCAGCTGTATGTAGTTCTGATGACAATACAATAATATGGTACTGTCGAACTGATCTGATGATAGAGCCGGAAGATATGAACTGGAACTTCATGATGGAAAATCGTATCATAGTTGTTTTGGATTTCTTAGAAAAGTCTTGTAATGAACTTTGACCACGAATAGGTTTCAAGGTCTGATGATGAAGCCGGAAGATAGGCAATGGCATTCCATGATGGAATATCGTATCATAGTCGTGTTTGCACTTGTGAGAAAGGCCACGTAATGGACTTTGAACACGATCAGGTTTCAAGGTTATAACAAACCTAAAGAAAATCCGTTATCGGTTTTCTTAACCTTTTTGAATTACCGCGTAATCCATAGATTAATTATTAGGTCGATCTGTAACGAACTAAATATGCAATAAAATCTATGAATCTGAATTAATCGTAGTTCTAATTGTTGTATCATCATGAAACTTAGCAATTATATGTAGATTAGACGACAATATAATATTATGGTACCATCGAGCTGGTCTGACGATGGAATTGGAAGGTGGCTGATGGAACCTTGGACTGCCTACTAGTAAACATTTCTAAGTTCTGCTTATTACATTAGTCTTAAAAGCGTGTTTTTGGTTTTTTAAACTATTAATTTATTTTAAATCACGTTCCTACTTTAAGAACTAAATTTAAGACCATGTAATTATGTATACCAACAATGTTCTGACAAATAAATGATTATGATTATGATTATTATGATTACTGTTAGGAAACCAGCCTCTTCTCTTTTTTATAAGAGATAATGGGCCGTAATCTACCACGCGGTCACGGTGTGGATGGTAGATGTCACATATCTTCGAATTTTTGATACAAGGACAAGCTGGCTTTCTTACGATATGTTCCTTCACATTTTGAGAGCAGGTGGTTATGATATAGATTACACAAAGTAATGTGCATGACTGGGCTCGAATCCCCGACTTGTGAGTTGCAGGTTAACCCCGGGCCACCACTGCCTGCTTTCAAGTCTTCTCTCAACATGCTGGGAGAACTTTATTTACTGTGTCACGTCAAGTCTAAGCGTTGTGTCGATTTGTGATCGAGTCCCCACCCATTACAGTATTACTATGAACCCACGCCAGACACAAGCATATATTTAGCTTAGTCCCTACGCTAATAAAACACCTCCAGGGTTTGTTCCCACATTGCTATTTAACATTATCCGAACGATTAAAGAAAAAAATAATCATATGTTGTAGTTCCTTTGTAATTGTCATTACGTAACCGTATATGAACTTCAAAATATAATCATATCTTTGGTAGTTATATTTTCCGATTTTTAGTCTAAGCGTTGTGTCAATTTGTGATCGAGTCCCCACCCATTACAGTATTACTATGAACCCACGCCAGACACAAGCATATATTTAGCTTAGTCCCTACGCTAATAAAACACCTCCAGGGTTTGTTCCCACATTGCTATTTAACATTATCCGAACGATTAAAGAAAAAAATAATCATATGTTGTAGTTCCTTTGTAATTGTCATTACGTAACCGTATATGAACTTCAAAATATAATCATATCTTTGGTAGTTATATTTTCCGACCGTTTGGGGTTGAAACTCTGAGGTCTGATGTTTTTTTTTCTATTACTATTGAGCCCGCTTTTGACCTCGATCACGCCTGGTGGTGAGCGATAGATGAGATAGATAGATAGATAGATAGAATATACTTTATTGTACACCAATAATTGAATCACACTTAAATAACAATATTGTAAAAAATTGGTTACAATGGCGGTCTTATCGCTGAGAGCGATATCTTCCAGACAACCTTTGGAAGGACTTTATGAGCTTTAATTAAAATGGGGAGGGCTATATTAGTGTACTACTGTACAAATATTCATTAATAACGGAAAAACAAATTAAAATAAAATAAATAAATATATTATGTGTTCTTTAACATCGTGTGGAGAAAGCAAAGGAATAATCATAAGTTTGAAATAAAATGATTGGCAACCGAGCTTTTAAAAACAGCAAGTGACTGAGCTTGTCTTACTGACACCGGCAATCCATTCCACAACCGAATGGCCTGCACCGTAAATGACTGGTCGTAAAATTTTGTGGAATGCGTAGGCATCAAAAATCTTAAATTCTCTGATGATCTCAAATCTCTAACATGTGTGTCATGAAGGAACTTAAAACGTTCTTTGAGGTAAAAGGGAGTCGTTGGATTGAAAAGAATACTGTAGAGTAATGATAAAATATGTGCATTCCGGCGAAGGCGAATAGGCAGCCACTTGAGTTTAGTGCGAAACTCAGAAACATGATCATATTTGCGCAATCCAAATATGAATCTGATGCAAAAATTAAAAATACGATGAAATGAGCGAGCCCAGAAGGTGACTGTTCACTATTGCTTTAAAGGCACACGGAATATTATTGAATGATCTGTCCATTCAAAATATCATGTCCAGTTGAGAGGGGTGACCTAAAGGCTTGCTTTAACCTTGGAATGAGGTTAAGCATTGCCATACAATTTTACAATGCCGCCAGGCTTTATCAGTGAGCAACGATGCGGAGGAATTATTTGACGCCATATTAAAAATTATTTATAGTTAGTTTTTTTAAGTTTACTTCTATATATAGTTGATAGTTCGTTTAGCATTAAAAAAATAAATTGGTTGTATATATAGTACATTGTAAATTTTTAAATTGCAAGGTTTTCATCTAAAAATAATGTCTTGATGCTGCAGTAAACCAACAGTTTCCAAGTTTCCAGTTCAATTCTATTTATCCCACTAATATTATAAATATGAAAGTTTGTGAGGATGTATGTATGTTTGTTGTTCGTTCACGCAAAAACTATTGAACGGATCTCAATGAAATTTGGTGGGTGGTTTTTCCTGCGTAATTTCCGATCCCGTGGGAATTCCGGGATAAAAACTATCCGATGTCCTTCCCAGGGTCCTAAACTATGTTTTTTTTTCCTTGTAATATTGCGATCTGTCGCCATTATGGGACAATCATTGCAATTTTAGAAGCAATAATTTGCAGGGTAATAAACAGAAGTGCTTTACAGCATATTGCTCGTTGCACCTCTGCATCCAGAGGTGCATCGCTAGCTTAAAAATAAAGTAGATTGCAATGGGTACCATCTCATATCGGGTTAACTAGTAATGATGAGGCTGATAGGTTGACTAAATTAGCAACTGCGGATGGTAATCAATTATAATAGGGTAGTTTCCTAAAATATTTTATTTAGTCCGTCACATAGTTCAACAAAAAATATAGGACACGTATTTTTATCTTTTCACGTAATTGAAAAATGAAGACGTTACAGTGAGTTGAAATTTCGCCTGACGTCACACTCCGGTATAATTCTTAGCACTGTGTGAAGTCAGCAACCCGCACTCCTGTACTTTGAAGCTACCCATCTTTGAATGAAGTGAATTTTTCTTGACTTGAAAAAGCAAAAAATACGTGACCAATATTTTTTTGAAAATCTACTTAATGGACCAAATAAAATAATTATTTTGTAACACAGGAAACTACCCAATTAAAAAATATTTAATACGGAATATCTTAATCTAGCTAAAGAAAAATGTTATAAACATATTCAAAGAATATTTCCATTAGTGAAGAAAAAAAATGGATTTGGTTTAGCACGATACAGTGTCAGCCTTCTCGAATACCATGGTTACAACTTTAAAATAAGTAGAAATATTAAAATTATAGCAAATAGGTTGTGTTTAGGTCACTAATCCTTCTAATAAATTTGCATTTTTTATTAAAAAAGTTGTTTCTCCTGATTGCGATGTATTTAGTGTACATGATGACGTTCGTACTTATTAGTAGGTTGTACTTAGGGATGCCATCCGTCCGGGTTTTCCCGGATATGTCCTAGTTTGGAGAGTGTCCGGGGGCGTCCGGGGGGATTTTCCCGATAAGCGTCCAGGTAAAACCCGGACACACATTGGTCTTACGGGTACTAAAAAGCACGATCTCTATTATTATTTTCCTATGGTATTTCATCTCATTGTTTATGTTACGTTGATTACCTAAATGAAAAGGAAGAGAATGTTATTACAAAGTTGATTTTTGTTTCAAGTTCAAAAATGTATTTCTCTACGGTGTACGGGGAAAAACTGTGATTTTACCCAAATGTCCGGGGTTTATAAGTCTTTGTCTGGGGCCGGCAAATTTGGTGATGGCAGCCCTAGTTGTACTAAATATAAAAGAGACCTGGGAATGACTGATGCGTGAATTTAAACTGAAAATGCTGGATGTTGGGAGTTTCCAAGTAATATTAATGGCAAATCCCATTTCTTTTGCGGCTATCAAACTGTTCAAGATGTTCACGCGTCATTGAGATCTTGTTCTAATATTTTCATTAATTTAGATTTATATTTTTGTGTAGCTGTATTGTTTACTTATTATGACTCAACGGAGCTGACATATTCTTAGAATAGAAGTCCCTAAAATAAAATAATAAAAAAACAACACTAGATATTTCGGTATAGTATTAAACCTTAATGTTGTATTTAGTTCACTTTTGTTGGATATCGATCAGTAGAATTTGACAGGCCCGTTGGTATAGTGGTCAGTGGTCCTGACTGCTATGCGCAAGGTCGTGGGTTCGATTCCCACCTAGGACAAATGTTTGTGTGATGAGCACGGCCATTTGTTCTTTGTCTGGGTGTAATTTATCTATAATATGTATGTATTTAGAAATATATATGTATGTTTATCAGTTGTCTAGTATCCATATCACAAGCTCTGCTTAGTTTGGGACTAGATGGCGTTGTGTGAAAAAGTTGTGGAATATTATATTATTATATATATTATAATTAGTTTCAACTAAATATCGCACGCTTAATCCAATACTGTCACTATCCAAAATTTTGCCAAATCGACTTTTTAATGCCATCTGTTGGGAAACGTAGAACTATGCGTAATCGCGCGTACACTAGTCTAAAAGTAACAGAAATAACCGCTATACGGGCAGTAGTCCGCTTCGTCACTAAACAAAAATGTTCCAATTCTCATTCCATTTTTTGCCTCTCCTGAAAAGTTGACTTTTTGGGATAGTGACAGTATTGGTTTAAGCGTGCGATATGATAATGTTTCAGTGACTTGAACAAGACGCAAAGACTCTTAAGTCATAGATTTCTGCGGGAATGTTGTAACGAGATACCGCGTCCGCGGAACGTAAGAGCAGCTGAAGGAACAAGATGGGTTTTTTGTCAGTAGAAGTCTGACACTGCCTTCCACTCAGAGCGAGTGCGATGCTTGGCGATGATTCCTTTCTTCTGCACATGTGGCTTCCCTGGCTTATTGTAATTGCGTTATCGACTAGTGTATTAACAACTCCACTTTCGTGAGTGTGTCTTTTTATTTATTTTTTTCCCCTACAATAATCCATCTGATTTGACAGATTTTCTTTATGCTTGAAGTCTAATGTTATCCTTCTCAAGTTTATTTTAATATAATATAAAGCTTTTTTTGTGAATGGGAGAACACTATAGACTCTTAGCTTTGTTTAACAATTTTTTATTTGTAATTTCATTGTGCTGTATTAATTGGCCTGTACTGTCCTTCATACCTAATTAACCTGTATTATGGATACATTGTAAGAATGATATTTTAAAAGAGTTACTGTGGAGTTTCTTGCCGGTTCTTCTACATAAAAAACGACCAATTTCGAACCGTGCCCTAACTGCTGACGTTTTGTAAGTTCCCATGTAGGCCTATGTCAAATAAAACAATTTACGTTTGAGTTTGAGTCTGAGAGGAGTCATTAGATAAATAGAATATACTTTATTGTACACCAAAAATTGAAACACACTTAGACAATTTTGCTAAAACTGTGGTTAAAATGGCGGTCTTTAAATCACTAAGAGCGATATTTTCCAGGCAACCTTTGAAAGGACTTTACTAGCTTTAATTAGATGATTTTCCCACGGAAAAAGGTCACAGTTTTCTAACTCTTAGAAATGCCACTTACTTCCATAATAGTAGTCGTCAAAAGTCTTCACCCACCCAGCATCCATGTGCGAATGCGGTATAAGATGAACATTCAGTGCCCCGTCTCTGGTTTGAGGACATTGCTGGAACAAGAATCAATGTCATTAAGTACTCATTATTATATATTAAAATATTCGCTTAAAGAACCAGCTGGATGATTTGCTCTATATTGTTAGCGGCTTGCTGTCCTTGGAAGACGCAGCTCAAGATTCAAAACCTTAGTAATTTCATAGCGGCGGAAATATAATAACCTTGTTGGAGGTTATATTTTCGAGTCGTTTGGGATCGTGGGGTCCGAGTGCTCACAAATTATTTAAAGAACTATCCAGGCGCCTAGTTGACACTTCGCGTGACCCAAAGGCTGGCTTTTACTTTGGAGAGCGGTTAAGCATTGCCATATAGCGTGGCAATGCCGCCAGTATTTTGGGCACATTACCAGTGGACAGCGATGCGCACGAATTTCTGGACGCCATATTTTAGTTTATTTTCAGATGTATACAACATGTATCGTAATTAACGCACACCCTCAAACACCCCAATTAGAAAATTATGTTATTATCATAATACATACTCTGAATTTTAGTTTTACTTGTTTAAACCGTTTTTCTTAAGACTTTAACTTCGTTTAAATGAGTTTAATTTTTCTGTAATGTGTACTGAATTACGGAATTTATATAAATCTACATTTAAAAAGTTACTACTTTAATTTACGGTCCATAGTTAGTTTGTTTTTACTATACAGCGAAAGTGTAATTTGTAATTTACGTAGATTTAATCGCTTTGGGATAAAAATTTAGATTTTTTTTTTATTAATAACGATAAATATCGATTCAGCAAACGATTCTAAACAAACTAATTTCAGGATGTGCATTAATTATGTTACATGTTGTACCTATATGTAGTTTAGGGTTTTTATTTAAGTGTATATTCAATTATTGATTAAATAAAGATTTTTAAAGTTAGAAAAAAAGTAATTTCATTATTAATCTGACATTGACATTCTTTTTTGTGACATTTTTAATCTGACATTGTTTTTATTTATTTTATGACATTTCTCATTTTAATTTATTGACATTTTTGTATATTTATTTTCTATAATTCAATTTAATTTAATTTAAATTTCACAGTTATGTTTTTTTTTTGCATGTATTATGTGTATAGTTGTGTAAGCCGACCAATGGCACATGTTTTAGTTTCCTATTTTATATGGGTCACAGACTTGAAATATGTAAATGAATTTTGAATTTAATTTTTAATTTGTACATCTTAGACATCGTTACGGGTAGCCAGAAGCCACAAGATTTGACACCAGTCTTGGTAAGGGTTATAGTTTTATTAAGCTCTTTAACTGTGGAGCTCAGATAGGCTTGCTCCATGTAAAACACGAGTGTTCATATGCATCAGTTAGACTGGAAACAAAACCCGACAGAGTTGGAAAAGATCCAGATGGTGATTAATTTGTATCCCCAGAAAGCTAATGAGTCAGTTCACAGGCTCAAAGAATAAGGTTTTTTCTTCATCATCAGGAATATGTCAGCAACAGCCCAAAGTCTGGAAGTTGGTGTTTAGACAATCTCGGTTCTTGGAAAGAACGTTTAAAATGACTTGGTCACGGTAATATTATGTATACATATTCCAACTTCATACAAAACGGACGAAGCGCGAGCTATACCTACGCGCCTCGATCTCGGTGTGTGCTCGGTTTACAGACAGTCGCGACGGGCGACTGTGCTGCAGTGACGAACAGACGGTGTGTTGTTTTTTTAACAATAACCGCGCGATTTTTCGCTATAAATAAGTTCAAGTACATATTTAATATGACGAGTAGGATATATTGTGCTGTTTTTGGTTGCATAAATTCGTCAATAACGCATCCAGAGATAACTTTTTTTAGATTACCTGGAAACTCTGAAAGGTACCTAAGACTAAAGTAATTTTACTTACTAGTAAGTATGTACTTAATGTGTTTCTTTTTAATGGATAAGTATTTCCTTTTATGTACCGAAAAAAGAAGATGTCTGGATTAATAAATAAAGTGAATAGAGTAAATGAAAGTGATAAAACAACACGAGTAAAATAGGTAGTTATAGGCGGTTCATGAATCATGATACGGTAGGTACGCTTGTGTTAAAACCTCGGGGCATGTGTGTTTTGTTTTGTTAGTTTGTATAATTCAGAGTAAAGACGTGGTATTTTATTATTAATAATAGTTGTTTATTGTACTGTGTGTATGAATAATACTAGAAAAAATATAAACATTTTTTTTTTTTATTTAATCTGCAAATCTTATTATCTTGCATGCAATGTATCATGTACACCATGTTTAAACAAATAAATAAATCTTATCTTATCTTAAAAAACAACACGCATTTTTATTGAACACTTCCTATTCAATTCACAAAGTATTTTATTTGTTTATATAAAAATTAAATGGAAACGCAAAGTAGGCAAATGTAATTAAAATGCTGGAGGCGGGCAGCCCTATCGCATGTTTACGTACCGCGCGGCTGTAGGCATTTATTTCTAAAGCCGGCTCTACACGTTGGCCAACACAGTGGCGAATGTAGTGGCCAGTGCCTATTCGCCAACGTGTAGAGGGGGTGTTTGTGCATCTTGGGTTGTATTGGAATGATGGCCGACGAGTTGGCGCGAGATCCGTGTGGTGTCGGTTTTTTGCAAAAGATCAAAGGGTTGTTGGCCGAGTATTGGCTACCGCGTCCACACGTTGGCCGCGCGTTTAGTATGCTACGAGCTCCCAGAACGATCGCACGCACCCGATTAAACATTTTAACCGACTTCAAAAAAAAGAAGGAGGTTCTCAGTTCGTCTTGAACTTTTATTTTTATGTATGTTACCTCATAACTCGAAGTCAGCTCGACCGATTTAGAAAATTCTCTTTTCATTTGAAATGGTATACTTTCTAGTTGGTCCCATTGTTATGAAATCAGGATCTGATGATGGGATCCTGGAGTAATCGAGGGAACTCTTCAAATATTATAGGCACATCTATAGCGTTTTGGTTATATCTTATAGTATCTTGTGCAGTTGCTCTCGAAAAGCACCATTTGGGGAAGTGGAACTGATGATGAAGACCACAGATGACCACCGAAACTACTCAATAATAAGTATTTCATGGATTGCGATTCGATTACTTGAATATGGATTTTAAGCACTTTATGTTCGTCATAATTCATATGGTGATGTAGAGCTGATGGTGAAGTACCAGGAGAACTCCTCAAAAATTAACAGCTCTGCATTGGGAAAAGCAATATTTTGTAAAAGGTGATAAGTAGTTGACATTTAAGCTTTTGTAACTGGATAAATTACAAACCGACCCACTAAAAAGCGTGAAAAAAACTTTTTAATAAAAAATAAAACCGACTTCCATATTAAAATACTACAAAGGCAAAAATAACTATAATTTCGGAAGGCGGTGTCAAAAAAAGAAAATACAAAACGAATAACACGGACTACCGAAATTAAAGTTATTTTTTGGCGTTGTAGTGTTTTGATATGGAAGTTGGTTTTATTTTTTGTTAAAAAGTTTAGTTACGCGTCGGTAACAACTAGTGTAAACAAAATGTCAGTAATGACTAATAACGAAGAAACTTTTCGGTTTATAGAGCTCTACCAAGCCGTAAATTGTTTGTGAAACCCAAGAAGCAGCAGTTAGCACCTCAATATCCATTTTAATAAATACGTCCGCACATTGGCCTGAACCGTAGCAAACTGAACGACCTTCCAACGTGTGGACGCTATCACGAACTCTTGACCAATATGCTGGCCACTACATTCGCCACTGTGTTGGCCAACGTGTAGAGCCGGCTTAAGATACGGCCGAGTTACAATACTGTATACATAATTTTACCGTGACTTGGTTTTGGTGCTAGTCGTGGTGTTGGTAAATTAGTAAGTCAAGCGCTCAGGAGATATTTTATGAAAAAGCATGCACTACACTACAAATTTCTCCTGTGTCGTCAGTGCATTTAACCTGCGGATAGTCGCACCTGGGTTGAAAAGACCTTGTACTTCAATTTTTGGGCCATAACTGTTTATTTATTAGTTCATTCTTGTCGTCACGCCAAATACCTTCAAGTAATAAGATAGGCTATCTGTACACTTTATTTCATCTAGTTCCAAGGCGGCATTTTGACAGTATGGAAGTATCAAGTGAGTATGAGTAATTTTGACCCTTCCGCGACGTATTGTGTAAGAATATTTTTCCAATTAAAAATAATATTTTAATTTTATTTCGTTGTAAATATATCGCGAAATTGTTTAGACGACCAAAGAATAGCAAAAGTTTGAGAAGATGAAGATATTCAAGGTGAAATTTCTTCAGATATTGAAAATTGAAACCCGTAATTCCGATTCCTGCCAAAGTGGCGAAGATGAACTTCTTGAAGATGACGTTTTTTGTACAGTTTATGTTTATAGAAAGAGATTACATGTATCAACTGCAAATAAAAACTAAGACGATAGAAAAAAAAAATAAGAGCTTTTTTATATTCGTATTTTATGTATAATTATACAAATAAAATGACTTACAATGTTTGATAGTGTTCCACTATTTAGAAGACTTGATTAGTTGTATAGATAACATAAAAAAGTTACACTGATATCCGTGTTCGGTTGTGATAAAAAGTAAGTTTTAGTTTTCTTTTTTCGCTTAGTAATAAACATTTTTTATTTTTCAGTTTGTTTTACTAACCTATTTATGTTTAATTTAAAAGCCAAAATTCCATTAAGTTATTGAAAACACCGACTTTTTCTTTGGGTCATTTCGACCCTTGCGCGACTCTTCATGTCTTAAAATGTGACGTGAGTACCGGCGGGTTAAATAAACGCTCAGACCCAGAACAATTATTTGCGACACGCAGCTAAGCAGTCAATCACTCAACCACTTTTTTTTCTCGAGGGGGAAATCCTCATGCATGTAGCCCTTGACTTTAACTGACTAAAACCACCCCGTGTTCCCTCGTACACTTGCGCCGGGGCTGCGGGAGTACTTAAATTGGCTTTAATGTAACCTCCTACTTCTGCTGTCTGGTCAAGCAGGGACAGTGAGATGTTTAAGTTCCGTCTGCGTCTAAGGCAGGCCGCAGACGTCCGGTTTCCTGATCAGGTTTCCTGATCAGGAATTCAGATTCGGAATTCCGTGAGACTAGCGCATACGTCCGGTTTTTTAATTCGGAATTTTACGTATAGAGACCAGTGTTACCAACTTAGTTCGACCCCCCTTTTAGTGGCGAAATGATGCTTTTAGTGGCTGGTGGTTTTTTCTAGTGGTCAAGTAGAATTCAGTTTCAATTACTGAAAGTGCTATTACTCAACTACTAAGCCACTAAAACTTTACGAAATATATTATTTTTACTTAATTAATGTACTTAATTTATATTTACTGCGTAGGCACAATAAAAGTGCAGAACTTATGGCAAGAGTTGATGATCTATGGCGTTCACTCTCGAGTTTTTATCGGTATGACATAATGAAAATCTGTATGGATACCGAGAAATCTGTCTGGCAACACTAATCTGAAATGAAATTTCCGTGCGTGTACGGCGGCCGAGCCAAAATGTACGCCAGCGCTGCGTTCGGAATGACGTCATCAGGTTTTTTCCGTTCTTACATTCCGGAACGCATCGAACCGAACGTCAGGTTTTTTTCCGTCCGGAAAATATAAGAATAGTGTGCGCCTTGTTGAACATTTTGTATGTAAGTAGAGCATTCAGGTTTCCGAATCTGAATTCCTGATCAGGAAACCTGATCAGGAAACCGAACGTCTGCGGCCGGCCTAAGGGGGTCGCGCGTGGATCAGATAGTAGGTTACTATCCGAAGTCGGCAAGTCCCCAATTTTTTCACAGACTTCATGTCTGATTTCATTTATAATAAGCGCTAGGTTTGATAACATCGCACGCGCCCCGAAATTGGCGTACGAAGCCTATCAAAACTATGCATTGGCTTGGTACCGACTTCAACTAGATGAGTGGGTACCTAGCACTTATTATAAACGAAATTAGACATCCAATGAAATAGTCTTTAAGTTATTTTTCGCTTTTTAGTGCAGTTTTGCTTATGTTTGTTTTGATGTCGTAACCGACGTACATTTTGTTGTTATGATGTTTTTATACACAATTACATCATGTTACGAATAATGCGTGAATGAATGTTATAAACATGAACTGTAATATGTTTATAACATTCATTCACGCATTCTTCAAACCGCAGAATGATGAAATATACATACCTTATATCCACACTCTATTTTACTTTTCACACTACAAATACATTTCAAACTAAAAAATAAAAATAAGAGAACACTATAAAAATTACTCATCATTATTATTATTAAAACCTATTTTCTAACTATTGGAACGCGAATTCTACATTCGAAAGTGGCATTTCACTATTATTGTCAAATCCATTTTTAGCTGTAAATTCTATTTGGAAAATAATAATTATGATTTTTGAATTAGTTGAAACGTTTTTCAACTGGTATAGATTTGTCAGTTTTAAGTAAAATTGTGCTGTTTCGAAGTGAACTTATATTGAACTGAGGTTATGATGTAGTGCACCTGTAATTGTTGAAATTGGAGCATGTTTACTGTTAGGGTTTGTTCAAATTGAAGCAGTTTTCCAGATTATGGAAGTTTGTGTGCCTGGCTTTGCTTGGGATTACTGGGCACCAAAGGCTAAAATAAACTAACAATTTTATACACGAAAACAGACCGTCCTTCTGTCCTCGCCGCCGAAGCCCGCCATGACGTTCCCGTAATTATCTGCCCTGATCCTTGATAGAGCCAGTCCACCTCGCTGAGCCAGTAGCTTTAAATAATTTGTAATAATATCTAATAATGATCAAATACAGCCTGTCCCTAGCTGCCCTCCCCCTGCGACGCCTTAAGCCGAGCCGGGCCTTAGTGTGTAGTCGCCTAGTTTGTTGGTAAGTCCTGGCTGGAGGCTTTCATTATAATTAATTAAGGCAGCCACAGGCAAGTCCGGTTAAGCAGCTGACAATCTTCAAGGTTTACCTACGAAATGACACACACAAAAACTCTATCACTATAAAACTAACAATATTTATCGCTTTTAGCGATAAGACCGCCCATTATAACACCCTTTGTAGTTTTTAAGGCCTCATTTAATTCTGTTATGGTGTACAATAAAGAGTATCTATCTCTCTAATATTTGGTTCATATAAAATAGGTAGCTTACTAATTTTCTTCACCACAATCTATAACTTCTATACTAATATTATGAAACGAAAAAGTTTGTTTGTTCGTTTGTTTAATCTTCAAAAGTACTGAGAAAAAAAGGAGGGTTTTGTTTTTATCAACCGACAACAAAAAAAGAGGAGGTTATCAATTCGACGCGTATATTTTTTTTTATTTTTTTTTTATGAATTGTCGCCAATGACTCGAATACGGCTGAACCGAATTGGAATATTCTTTTTTGTTCGAAATTGGTCCCATTGTCACCAAAGTTAGGATCTGATGACGGGGTCCTGGAGAAATCGAGGGAACTCTTCAAATATTATAGGCACACCAATAGTGATTTGAGTATTTTTTATAGAAACTTGTGTAGTTGCATTCGAAAAGGACCATTTGTAAAGTGAACCTGATGATGAAGACCACAGATGGCCACTGGAACTACTCAATATATAAGTAGGAATAATAAGTATTTCATGTGTTCCGCTTCGATTACTTGAATGTGGTTATTAACGGCCCTTTTTTCGCTTCTTAAGTCCACGCCCCTCATGAATGCTAGTACAATATAAAGCAGATACAAAAAGCTATCAGAATTTATAATAAAAGTACAGATTAAGTAATAATCCACTAACTTGACCCGAACCAGTATGGAAACAGCCTTCTCGTTTCCAGCCAATAGTATCAGATTAACATAACACGCTCAGTTTAATGCTAACAGTGAAAACAAAACATAGGATTTTCACATGAAACTACAAGTCTACGTAATACAGGGTAGGTAACACTGGCTAAATTCTGAATCGCTGAAGTCGCGGGAAGCGTCAACGAGCCTTTTTGATATGTCTTTAAAAAGGCTGTGAGCACACGGGCCCCATGGTCCGAGAGTATACATATTATAAATAAATTACACCCAGACAAAGAACAAATGATCGTGCTCATCACACAAACATTTGTCCTGGGTGGGAATCGAAACCATGACCTTGTGCATAGCAGTCAGGGCCACTGACCACTAGACCAACAGGCCTGTCAACTATGGGAATAGTGATTAGTATAGTATGGCTTCGATGTCAAACAACACATCCTCGTTTACTTAGCCTTGCAACCATGTCGGGTAGGCTTCCAGTCTAACCTCCACAACCCAGTGGTTGGGTAACACAATACCCCTAGGCTAGACCAGACAATAATAATAAATAAATAATAATACAATGTTTATTCAAATTCATAAGGTAAATATTAAATACAATTTCGCTTAAATGTACATTAAGTTCACACATGTCATGTGCCTGAACTAGGTAATCGTGTGTTTCAGGCGAGAATAGGTATTTCTTTTTTAATAATCACATTTATATAAAATTAACTGTATATGTTCATCTTAGGTAATGTATAAAGGTGTAAGTAATATGAAAATAATCTTAGTCTCTTATTCTTAATTACATTTAAATAAAATACGAACTATCTCTAATTTAGTACCAGTAATAACTTCTCTGTGTCTTCATAGGACATACTTTGAAGAGCTTCCTTGAGAGTCTTCTTGCAATTACAATAAATTAGGGAATCAATGTTTAGAACCCTGCACGAGGCACAGAGGGTTCCCTAAAAACTTATCAATATACAACGTGTAATGGAAACCCCATATCTATCCAAAAGGACTGAAGACAACATCTGGTATGGAGTCTCTATGCAAAGTTTCAGCTGAAAATACGTGACTCACAGAATTGACCCCAAATTATTGGTTTCATATGTTTTTTGAATACCAGTAATAACAAACGTGTCACAGCATTATGAGGGTCATCACTTTCCACGTCACTTGCTAATAAAACGATAATTCTCTTCGTTCTTCTTAATTTGAAAAATTCGGCCTCTGGTATCAAATTGAAATTTCTAATATGCTCCACACAATGTAGACATAGAATTAGAAAACCCTTGCCATATCGTTTGTTATCATCCAAAGAAGCCATGCACTTGGTATGTATATACCTACCCTTTAAATTACACGTTGTATACAAAACCCTTCCGTTACTGACTGACTAACAGATAACGCACAGCCGAAACTACTGGGCGCAGAAAGCTGAAATTTGGCATAGTTTGTTCCTTGGGGTGTGTAGGGGAGCACTAAGAAATGTTTTTTGGAATTTCCCACGGGATTGGAATTTTCACAAGAAAAACCTCCGACGCGAACAAAGTTGCGGGCAACAGCTAGTCTAACTATAATTATGTAAGTTTTATAGATAGATAGAATACTCTTTATAGTACACCAATAATTTAAACACACACTTGATTTACAATACCTACTGCAAAATATACCCGACTAACAAAAAACTTACGATTTTCTAAGTTATTCCTTTACTGCTGTAAGATTTAAGCTTAATTTAACTCCCTCGGTGAGCTATACTCCTGTACCACGGAAAGCACGTCGAGTCGTTGGTCCTGCGCCTGATCTCTCTCCGGTCGTGTCGGATTGCCGTCCCATCAGGCTATTAGAGTAAAGGAACAGACAGTGCTCCTGTACCTGTTCACATACCTGTTGACTATAATATCTCCTGAGCAACTGGCTAAATGGATTATGAGATTGGCCACCTTGATCAAAATCAGTTAGGAGGCCTATAGGTTGGAGCAGGGCCGAGCCGTCCCTGTGTGCGAAGTGTGCGGCGCACACAGGCGCCAAGGCAGAAGCGGTGCCGAATGTAATGCCAGCGTTAATTATTTAAATTATTTTTATAAAACTACAACATGTTCTTTTTAATTGAGTAGGTAAGAAAGTAGGTACAAGTCTTCCGAGACAATACTTACGCCTGTGGTTTAACTTTACACTATTTGAATTTTGACCCCAATTCTTGCGTAAAAAAATATTATAAAATCAAATCAACCGCCCGCCGCCGTCGCTTCCCTGGCCGGCTCCATATCTTTATTACAAACGCCATCTGTGAGTTTTTGCCGCGACGCTATGGGTGAGGCTATAATCGAGGAATCCCCGATTTCCCTGATTTTAACGAAGGAGAGACTCAAGACAATTAAGTACAAACATTTTATTGAAAGTAGGTGCAAGGTGCTCACAGATTTTTTCACTCTCGCGCAACTATACTTAGTTTGTGTGTTACTGATTCTTTTAATGTGTTTTCACGATGTGTGATAGAGATCAGAATTTAAAAACAGACAAATTATAAAAAAAGTTTGTGTTTTATTATTGTGTACATACCCAACCATATGCACTTAAAAAATACAGTTATTTTGAAATCACGCACACCCGTGATAAAAAAAAAAACAGTATGATTGAAGTGTCTATGACATGTTTATGAGAGAATTTGAGACTTTTGATGCCTACACATTCCACAAAATTTTACGACCAGTCGTTTACGGTGCAGGCTATTCGTTTGTGGAATGCATTGCCGGTGTCAATAAGACAAGCTCAGTCACTTGCTGTTTTTAAAAGCTCGGTTGCCAATCATTTTCTTTCAAACTTATGATTATTCCTTTGTTTTTCTCCACGCGATGTTAAAGAACACATCTGGACCTTAGATGCATAAGGTCGTATCTGAAGATCCACCCAAAATCACTTTTTACCAGCACAATGCTACGTTTTTTTTTTCGCTTTCTGGCAAATTAATCCTTATATTTCTATCTTTATTTACTGTGGAGATAATTATATGCATAATGTCTGATCTACCAATTTTCCGAAATATTTGTGTGGCATAAACCCATATTTTAATATGCACCTTTTTTCCATAAATAATTAATATCTTACAGGGTCGCAAATCAATATAATTCTTTATGCATTCAAAGCGTTTTTAACATTCATGCATTTTCTCATTGGATGTATGTACAGATACGTACTTATGCCTCTAAATTTTGCTACTGACTAAATGTACGGATCATAACATACACCATTATGCTTTGAAAATTATGTTTTTAACTTATAATACATAAAGTCGAATACAATCGTAAAACATTCTAGCTGTAATATAATGCTCATAACGTTAATTTAAAAAAATTAAAAATAATATAATTATAATATATTAATATATTAATATTAATTTAAAAAGACTGTATGTTAGTATAAACCATTATGTTACCAACTTTTAATTAATTATCAAGTCGAAGCTTGGTCGGTACTGAAAATAGGTCGGATTTTTCTGTCGTTCGTGCGGACTGTTCGGGAGCGGGCGGGAAGGCGAATTGAATGATTGAATGAATTCTCTATCAGTCAACCATTGGTAGTGAATACTACCGATTACTGTCATGACCTAGGAACTAGATTCACTGCCAAGGAGGTCAAATGTGTTATAAACGCCATGACGGGCGGTAAGTCTCCGGGTCATGATGGTCTGAGTGCTGAGCATCTAAGGTTTGCTGGTGCCCATTTACCAAGAGTGTTGGCAATGTTCCTAAATTTCTGTATTAGTCTTGCATATTTACCTAGTCAGCTAACTAGAACTATTGTGGTTCCTATAGTTAAAAGTAAAACTATTGACCACGCTGACATTACAAACTATAGGCCAATTTCCCTAGCTACAGTAATAGTGAAAGTGCTTGACAGTCTGCTTAACAGACAACTAGCCAATCATATCCAGCTGCATGATAATCAGTTCGGTTTTCGTGCGGGCTTGTCTACGGAGAGTGCTATGTTGGGCCTGAAGTGGGCTGTCAAGTACTATACTGATAGGAAGACACCTACTTATGCGGCCTTCCTTGACCTATCCAAGGCGTTTGACCTGGTCTATTACAGTATTCTTTGGAATAAGCTTAGGAAAGCTCGAGTCCCTTCAGGGCTGATTAGCACTCTTAGGTACTGGTATGGAGACCAGATCAATCAGATTCGATTGGCTGGAGAATTGTCAGAGCCGTAAAGGTTGGAGTGTGGGGTGAGGCAGGGTGGATTGGCCTCACCTTTACTCTTCAATCTATACGTCAATGAGCTAATCGAGGTGCTCAGCAGTGAGCGAGTGGGCTGCTATATTGACGGGGTGTGTTTTAATAATATAAGTTACGCTGATGACATGGCGCTGCTGAGCACCTCGGTCTGCGGTCTCTGGAAGTTGGTTGCCATCTGTGAAGCTTATGCTAAGCATCATGGATTGATATACAACATAGGAAAAAGTGAGGTCATGGTGTTTGAGGCCGGTGGTCGAAGCCCTGAAACTATACCACCAGTCAGGTTGTATGGAGTAGCTCTCAAGCGAGTGTTACAGTTTAAATACCTGGGACATCTCTTGACCGCTGACCTCAAAGACAATGATGACATTGAAAGGGAGCGATGGGCATTGTCGGTTAGAGCTCGCAGGTTTGTACGTTGCTCACCGTATCGAGCTTCTGGGGGTAACACTAACTTTTACCCTCAATTTTAGCCCGTTTATCGAGGCTAAGGCCCAACTAGCATCAACAATTTGGGAATCCTAGCAAAGGTGAGACGGTACTTCACACCCGAACAGTTGCTTAATCTCTATCAAGCCCAGGTTCGGTCGTGTATGAAGTACTGCTCTCATCTTTGGGATGGATCTGCTAAATACCAACTGGACGCGCTTGAGTCTATCGAGAAGCGGGCCAAGAGACTCATTGGCAACGATGCACTGGTCGAGTCAAAGCTCCAGAGCCTTGAACATCGACGAGGAGTTGCAAGTCTATCGGTTTTCTATCAGTTACATTTCGGGGAGTGTGCGATGGAATTACACAGTCTAATTCCACCAAGCCCGTTCCATCATCGGACTACGAAACAAACGGCGAAGCGCCATCGTTACATGGTGGACATCCCACCCATACGCGCAAAACGTTTTGGGAATACCTTCATTGTCCGTACGGCTAAGGAGTGGAATTCCCTGCCGGAGTCTGTGTTTCCCGATAGCTATAGCTATCGGGAAACACAGACTCTTGACTTAAAGACTCCTATGTTATAACCTAGGAGTCTTTAAGTCAAGAGTGAATAGGTTAGTTTTAGGTAAGCGTGCTCCATCTTCGACCATATCATCACTTACCATCAGGTGAGATGGTGGTCAAACGCGAACCTATTTTTAATAAAAATAAAATAACCATAGTCCGTGCATTCTGCTGTTCTTTTTACACCTGCAGCCTGTGGGCTGCATATACTCGTAAATCGTACAGTGCCCTTCACGTTCAGTATAATAACGCGTTCCGGGTGTTGATGGGGCTGCCCCGCTTCTGCAGCGCATCAGGGATGTTTGCTGAAGCTCGCGTTGACTGTTTCTATGCGACGATGCGAAAACGATGCGCTTCCCTGGTGCACCGGGTGCGGGTCAGCCCCAACATAATCCTTCGTTGTGTGGCGAGCAGGCTCGACTGTGTGTTCATGAATCGCTGCTGTAAGCTCTCCACGTCGGTGTTGAGCTCGTAGCTTCGATTCGCGAACCAACCTTGTAATTTAAGTTAAGTACTAACATAGGATTAAGGATTTTTGTTACTAACCAATTGAGTTTTGTTACTTGAAAATAAATGAAATGAAATGAAAATATCATGGCAGGTGCATAAAAAAAAAATTAAGTAGATAATAGGTATATTCAAAGTAAAAGTTTTATTACAAGTGTATGGGTATATACATTTATGTAACTAGAATAAACTTACATACATATTTATCATAACACATACCAAAAATATATTTTATAAATATTAATAAAAAGTCATAAAAAGGGGGTTATGAATACTCTGCTTCCACTATTTGTTAAGAAAATAATCCCGCAACTTTCTCTTACATGTCGTGAAATTATTTATTTGTATTAAACGGACTATCTAGGATTAAACGGACGTCAGACACTGACAATTTTTTTTAAATTATTGATTCTCATTTGATCACCGTCTCCCCTGATGGTAAGTGATGATGTGGTCGAAGATGGAGCACGCTTACCTAAAAGTAACCTATTCACTATTGACTTAAAGATCCCTAGGTTATACATAGCTATCGGGAAACAGACTCCGGCAGGGAATTCCACTCCTTAGCCATACGCACAATGAAGGTATTCCCAAAACGTTAGTGCGTATAGGTGGGACTTTTTCGAGGTTTAAGCTGTATAATGTCGTGTTTCAATATAAAATTACAGTTCAATTAAAAAAAATGCTAGCATACAGACGTATGATATTATAATTGCGAAAAGTATTATTAATGAACGATTTATTTCAGGCATAAAGTCGGATTAGAGCAAAAAATTAAAATAAATGCTATTTACCATAGTATTTCAACATTAAGATTTTTCGAATTGTTACAAAATAAAAGGTGCAATTGTTACCCATAAATATAATTCATAAAATTGTTCCAGTTGAAAATGTTTTCGAATTTTGTTCTTGCTCTACTGAAAACCTCACTTTTTATAGATCCCACCATATGCATCTAAGGTCCAGACATTAATAAATTGTTTGTTATGTCTCAAACAGTAACATTAACAAATATGAATGAACCAGCCCCAGTAAGTAGTTAATAACACTTGTGTCGGGGAATATAGCCCTCCTTATTTTAATTAAAGCTCGTAAATTCCTTCCAAAGGTTGTCGCTCTCAGCGATAAGACCGCCATTGTAACCATTTTCTTTTACAAATATTGTGTGACTCAATTATTGGTGTAAAATAAAGTATATTCTATCTATCTATCTATATGTAGTAGTATGTAGTACTGTGATGACTGTCAATTAGATATAAAAATGACAGCCGGGAACAAGCAATGACCTCACGTCCTTTCTGAGGCACGAAGAAATCTCGTTAAAGTCAAAGTCAAAGATTTATTTGCAAATAAATATGGTTACCGTCAAACCTGCTTACTTTGCCACTTTTTCATGTGTCAAAGAGTTTGATTAGTTTAAAAAAATATAATTATATGAAAACATAATGTATAACCTATTCCTAGGCGTAGTAAATTTTATGGAAATTTATTTTATTACCGAATATCTATTTTATTTTTGTAAATTAAAATATTTTAAGCTTAAAAACAAATAAGGCAAAGTCAGCTGTCACTTCTAGTAAATTTGCAATAAGGAAATAAAAATGAACTTTTTGGAGTTTATGAGGTTAAAAAGTAATACATTTGCACTCTTCCTATATCCCATAAAATAAAAGTGAAAACTTTATATTATTTAGCACTAGTAATATAACTCTCTAAGAAGGTGGCAAATTCACCAACCTTTCCAAAATATTTCATACTAAGAAGAAGCTAGGGTTAGGGTTGTCTAATAAAAATGTTTTCATAGTAGGTATCTATATAAAAATTTAATAAAAGTAAAAAAAAAACAAAATACTTAACTTTTAGTAAGATCAACACGCATTATTAATCGCCGTAAGTATGAATCTTCTAAAATAGGAAAATAAAATATATTTTTGGTCAATATTTTGTTCACAAGGTACTCATAAAATGTTGTTTCCAATGGAAAAGGAAATAAAAATATTGTAACAGAAAGTATTGTGAAATTGCAATGCTATAGGTACAGTATTTGCGCATATAACTAAATAACTTCACATATTTAATTGAATATTCAAACTGACCCAAATTGCCTGCCAAACCTTCATTTAAGCACATGCACTATTTTATATCTGGGTAGCTACTTATAACTTATTTAATTAAAATATTCATAAGAAATTTTGTGGCAGCCCTAACCTCCAACAAAACATGGCAAAGTCACCATCACGGACGTTGCAATTGGGGTTGTTGAATTTACCAACACCAATTGCGAACTATAGTTAGCTTGTAGCACGGTAAATCAGCTTTTATTTAGCTAAGGAACATTTTGCTAACATAATATCAAAAAAGTACTAACATAGACAATGCTATTCCTGTTTATTTTTGTAGAAGTTCCGGAGCACAAAGTTTTACGCCACTAACATTCGAAAAAAGTAACCGCCGAAAATTCCATCTCAAAAACAAGCTGGGCTGCCACGTCTCATTTGACGTTGACCTTTAACTAATAAATTTTACTATAAAAGCATCGATACATGACAATAAACTATTATTAAGACGGTGTGGGAATGGTATAATATAATTATATAATGGTATAGTATAATTTTAAGATGGTTACGGTTAAGCGATGTGGTCGAAGATGAAGCTTACCTAGAAGTAATCTATTTACTCTTGACTTAAAGACTCCCAGGCTGAGGTAACAGGAACCTTTCTGTGTGCTGATACCAGAATGTTTTAGTGAGGTCAAGATTCCACACTACCTCATATTTACCCGAAAGGTCCAGACGCCTTTGAAAGGTTTTTTTTTAATTCTTTTCTTTATTGATAATACGCTCGCGATTTGCCACCAACTCATCTGATGGTAAGTATTGATGTGGTCGAAGATGGAGCACGCTTACCTAGAAGTAACCTATTCACTCTTGACTTAAGTTTAGTTTAGTAAGTTTCCCCCCTATAATAAAAAGGGGTATTTATTTATTTATTCAAAACAGGTTCACCGACAGCTTCTGTGTATAATATATTTTTCATCACACTTGCACGTAAACAGTATCTAAACATACAGGTTAACTTGGCCGTAATGCCTAGAGTTGTAAAAAAACGGTTTTTTTTCTGAGTTGAAAAAAAACATTAAAAAAAAACATGAAAAGAAACAGTTTTTTTTCTGGAGTAGGTTTTTTTTCATGAGTAGGAAAATAAAAATATGGTAAGGCGGTTGTCGTATGTGAGTTGATATTATTATTTTTTTTTGTTCAATAAGAAAATACCATTTGTTTTTTGTTAAATAATACCGTCAACTGTGGCATCTTTACTTTTCGTAGGTATCTTTACCTAAGCATACCCTATACCAGTTCAACTTAATTTTTGTTTTGTCTGTGGAAGTTTATGTTATTTCGCAGATATTGGTGGATTTTGTAATAAATTGTGGTAACCCAAAAATATTTTTAGGCTAGCAACTTCGTAAACGGTCAAAATAGAGTGCATTTTCGTTATGTGCGGTCAATTTTGTGCGCAGCGTCTTCGTGTAAAGATAGCTGTTTCCTACAGTAAATTAAAGTGCTTGTAAATGGCGTATATTAAATAGTATTTGGTATATTGTCATGTAGGTATATCGCAGTGATTTAATTCTAAGAATCTTCTATTTCCTGAGTTATTCGAAAAGGTAATGTTATTTGAGGTTAGGTAAAGTTACCAAACTCAGCATGAAGGCAACTTTACCTGTGACTAGGGTTGTCAAATTTAACTTGCATAACTAATCTGGTTTTATGTGGGAAACCCTTTAAAATTTCGTTTAGCTGTTCAAAGCACTAACTTTATTATTCGTTCATGAAATATTGGGATACATGTGATATAATTAAGTTGATAACAAATTTGGCTGATATCCTATTACAGATGTTATATTCAAGATGCCTCCAAAAGTAAGCGTCAAACAAAGAAATAGAAGACGTCTGGGAGCGCGACCTTACGTAGGTATATTGCTGATTGATTTTGGAGAGAATTTTAAGATTTATTTTAGTTATTTTTTGTTACAGATATTTATACGTTAACAAAAGACTGAGTTACCTACTTTTGTAGATTGTGATTATTTTATGTACAGACGCCACTGAACAACAACCTACCTAAATCTGTAATTTTTTTTCAACCTTATTACATTAAAGGTTAATATTCGATTGGTAAAAGACAGATTCGAATAGGTTGACCTGCTGGCATCTGTACTTACTTAGGTATTTTGATTATTGATGTTGGAGAGAGAATTTTAAGATTTGTGTTAGTTTTTTTTTTGTTACGAATATTTTTACGTTAACAAGAGACTGAATTACTTTTATAGATTGTGATTATAATTATGTACCTACCTAGGTATTTTGATTATTCATTTTGGAGAGACAATTTTACGATTGGGTTTTTTTTGCATACCTATTGTTTAACGAATAGGTACCTAGTTTTGATTATAATTACGCTAAGTACTTAATTTTTTGACGCCAAGTAATGCATAAGTAAAAGTTCATAATTTAAAAAAAATGTGTATTATTTTTCGACAACCCTGATGAAATGCGGCCATTTCTATGATAATTTTGAATTTCTGTTGGCAACTTTACCTATGTATTGGTAGTGGTTACTCAAACGAAGATGATAACTTCAAAATAAAATACATCGCTTTTTACCGCTTGGACCTATGGCAACTTTACATTGCATGCACTTTGGAACACACATTCGATAAAAACAGTACGCTAGGTAAAGTTGCCAAATTTGTGTCAATTTTACCTCGCTCATATTCTTGGTTTTTTTGGCGATTCTATGTGAGATTTAGTAGAATTCATTGCTTCAACCAAAAGAGACACATATTTTTTACAAAATAAATCAATAAAAGTTTAAATATCTAGCTCCATGTTGTGGTAAATAGTAAAAATGTAAAAAAATACGGTAAAGTAGCCACAGTTGACGGTACATGTCTTAACATAATTAGCTACACCAAGTGTAAACTACATTTACGGACGGTGATTTCCCTAATCCTCGTATGGTTTATGTTTTGGTTAATTTGCGTGCAGACTGCAGAAACACTTAGTACGTACAGCGACATTCATACCAAGAAACGTAATAGACTGATAAATGATAGGGCTAGGAAAATAGTGTACATTGTGCAATCAGTACAATCATCAACAATATTAACACAAGCAGAATGTAATAGAGTCCCTGATAGTATAGTCGTTGATTCAGAATCAGATGAAACAAATACAGACACAGAACATTATTCCGAAGCTGATTAAACAAGCGTAGCCGTAGCTACTGATACTGATACTGATGACTGTAACACATTAAGTACTTTTTTAAGTTCATAATAATAGTTACCCATTGATTTAAACATTATTTGACTTGAATAAAAACAAAACAATCAAATTTAGTGTCTTATTCCACTTTAGTTATAGTTTCACTTTTTCTGAAAAAAAAAAAAACCAAATGTAGAAAAAAAACAACGGTGCCAAGATTTTTTTCATGTTTTTTTTTCAAGATTGTGAAAAAAAACATTTTGTTTTTTTTTTTTCAATTTACATCTCTAGTAATGCCCCATATAAAACCCTCGGGCTTTTTTTTTGTCATGAAACCCAAGGTCGACAAGTAATTTTTTTTTTAATTTATAGCACAGCACACAGGTCATGCAAGTTCAAGCAAGGAGTTTACACGCAATTCAAAAATTTTCTTAAAATGTTATCTAAACAGGAATGTCATTGCAATCTCGCTACATGTTACTTAAATACTCAACTATCTAAATGTAATGTTCTGTTCTGTGTAATCGATTTTAATACTTTTTTGTATCAAACCGTCAAAATTATTTTTGTTTTTTTCACTCCGTCATGGCAGTATCCTACGTAAGTATTTGCCCTTAACTTTTCTGAACGGAACATTTGTATAATCTGTGGTGAGGGCATAAAGCCCGCCCGCCATCCGCTTAAAAAAAGTTCACTTATTTCATAAGTTACGTAATAATAGTTGTGCTGACTTGTGTATTAAAGCTATAATTCATAATTATTTACCTTTTGTATTTGAAGACAAGTAAAAAACATTATAAAAAAATGTCGTCGGCGTCGTCCGATGAGTGTGATTTAAATGTAACACCGCCAGATATTATCCATGCAGCAAAAACAATTAATGATGTTCAGTGACTATAAATTTTAATAAATAAGTTTTGTCTGCCCTATAATTTTATTTATTTACTCGCAAATGTGATGAAAAATATTGTATGTTTCACGGGCGGTACGGGAATTACGAACCTCGACTCAGAAAGCCCTCAGTCTCCGACTTCGGGCTTCTACTAGAGCCTCGATCGTAATTCCTTACCGCCCTTAATACACAATCTACTATTAACAATAGGTTACAAATCGTTTTGGGCTTACACAGTTGACAATAACAGGTTAACCAGCATAATATATTCTATTTATAAACAATAACACAAGACATAAAATATAAAATGAAATAAATCAAGAAGCATGTATGTATATTGATGGTATGTTTATATAAACGCCGAGAAAATAACAGGTGGGTCAAAAATCTTACACTCCCTGGTCTTTTCCTCAAAAGTACAGGCCTCCTTTTAAAGAACCCAGACATCCTGATTCACCCCTCCCCCCAAAAAAGGTAAAAAATCCAGTCCAAAACCTCGTTCCCCGCAATTATTTTCAAAGCAAGCCTATGTTTTGCGGTCAAGGCTGCCACGTGTCTAAGTAATGCATAATTAGTTATAACTAGCTGTGCCCGTGACTTCGTGCACGTGTTTTTTATTTTATTTTAAATCTTTATACATTTTAAAGACTTCACTTACTTTCTCTGCTTTATGTGCTCTTTAACCCTTTAACTCGTTTTTGTATTAAGGAACGTTTCTGTGACACACATTCTAGATCCTTGAGATCATCGGAAAATTTAGAGAAGTATCCGAATGTATTCCACCTCATTCTTTGAAAAATCATTTACTATTCAAACGAAAGGTTTGTGAAATGCATAGATAACTCACAGAAGTGAGAAGTGCTTTAATAATTTTTTCCCTCCTTTCTCAATGCTACATTTCATATTTATTAGTATACATTTTTGTATTGTGTTTATTTTATATTATTATATTTAATTAATAATATTTATGATGTTTGTACACCGACAGCAGTAAATCTGTCTCCTTTAAGTTCTCCAAAGGTTGTCTGTAAGAGAACGCTCTGTGCGATAAGAGCACTTATTGTATACTAGTTTTACTTTGTTCCATAAAAATATTATGAGGTGAAAAATAAAGTATATTAACCTCTAGAGCCCCAGCGGCACAAAAACGTGCCAGTAAACAAGTATTAGTTGAGCCCCGCTGGCACAAAATTTGTGTGCCAGCGGGGCTCAACTAATAGTTGACGTATATAATGGCAGTCCTTGAGAGGTTAAAATAAAATAAATAGCATGATTTGATCAGACATGATCTCCATCATAGGCTTCACAATAATAAGTTCCTCTCTATACTTAATTCTAGTCTACGTCTACGCTTAATTGCTAAATTTACTAGTTTTCTAAAGTAATCTAAAGTGTAGGTGAGCATTAAGGTAACCCATTCAAGCTCGTTCCAACAGAACGAGTGTGCCCGGAACGAGTTTAATACGAGCTTACCAGCTTGATACAAGCATGGTACGGATCCTTAATTACATCACACTCAGTGCAATTAGGTGAGTTAGTTTTACCCATCATATGGGCAAATATATTAAGTGGGTTCTTGTGTAGGGCGTCCAATCCCGCAGCCTGAATTCAATCCCGGTATTTGCGGGACTACGAATTTTCAATCCCGCGGGATCTCGGTATTTGCGGGATCCCGCATATTGAAAATATTCACATTTGCAAATAAAACAATGAATTAATCAACTAACTCCAGTACATTTGTTTACGTATTACTATTAGTATGAGATCAATCAAATTACACCGTTTTTTCTTCACAAAAAACAGTATCAAATACTTAATAAAAAAAACTTTACTGATATTTTAGGCTACGTACTTAGGCTACCACTGACTGAAATTCGGCTATATTAGGCTACATAAGCTGTGAAAAACGGGTGACATCGTTGTTTGCAACACTGCCGGCCGCCAGTCACCGAAAGATCGCGCTCGCGAGGGGTCGTATGCAACTATGCATGCTTTTTTTCAGTCCCGCAAATCCCGCGGATCCCGCGCCCGTAATCCCGCATCACGCGGGATTGGAAAATGACGCGGGATCCCGTAATACCGAGATCTCGGTATTCCGGGATTGGACGCCCTATTCTTGTGGGAGAACTGGTCCGCGATAATCCCAATCCCGTGAGAATTCCGGGGTATAAAGCTTATAAATATTGCCTTATATTTTTTTTATTTTATTGCGGTTGAGCCTGCTCTTGACTTTGATCACGCCTGATGGTAAGCTATAGATGAGGTCTATGATGGAACGAGTGAGCCTAGAATATAGCAGGCCAGGCTTTCACGGGGATTCTGACCGCCAGCATGCAGCGGACGCGCATATCTGGTCATCACCCTCAGCCTCTTCAGCAACCTTGGCACAGCATTCTGCGCTTTGGCCAGTCAGCAAGCAGAGACGCACTTCTCTCCTGGTCGACGCAGCAGCCAGCCACTACGCAGCACTGCACCACTCCGATTCACTGGAGATTGTGCATCATCACTCCGACCCACTGGAGTATCATTCCGACTCACTAGGATATCACCCCGACTCAAAGCACTGCAGACAGTTCCAACTCACCGCGAACTATGCGACTTCCGATTCCGACTCACTGGAACCTACCTACCTTCCACTGGCCCGGCAAGCATCACCAGATGTATCGATGACTCGTTCCTGCCACGACCTCCGGTCTCGGAGGGAAGTGATGTAGCGACATCTATCTCGCAACATACAAACTGAACGATTGAAATCCTGTATCGCGCAAGCAAAGTTTACCTAGCCTACATACAAATCACCTGATCACAAACATCGGGCAGTTACCCACTAGACAAAAACACCTGTCTGGTCGGTGGATCCTCCCTTTTCAATGGGGTTGCGGGACTTAAAACCTGTTCCGCATGTCCCTAAAGATGCATGTTCACTCTTGCTTTAAAGGCTGACGGGTCATAATTATGTGGTAGGGAACACAGAACCCGGCAGAAAGTTTAACACCTTCATTTTCTCTTTTCTAGGGAAAGTCCCGTTAAAATTGGGTTAACCGTTTCAGATATTAGCCCGAAAAAATAAAAAATAATATTGTTTTTCTCAGTATCGAGTAATAGACACTCGAAAGAACAAAGTTATTTGGAAACCACAGACAGACAAATTTATGTATAGATTAGATTTATTCATACACCGTTATGTAGATTTTTAATATTTACTTACACTTAGGGGGTCAATCCAAGGTTCCTTTTGACGTCATACATATAAATAATTAGGACTATTTCCTTCATTCAATATTTCGCGACACGTTGTCAAGTTCGTCAAAACACGGACAAATTAAAACGGATACGGAAACACAATATCAAAACATAAACATTAAAAGCATTTCCGAAATTAATCGTTGTAGGTAATTAAACATATTGTGCTGTACAGTTAACTGCATGAATAACTTTTCAATCTGTTCAATTATTTTTCTGGGTGATAAAATCGTCAAATGACTCCTCCCGTTGTAGGTGGCGCGGAGGGGAGTGTCAGACTTCTACTGACGACAAACTCATCCTGCTCCTTGAATTGCCCTTTCGTTCCAGGGCTGCGGTATCTCGTTAGAATATTCCCGCAACCCTGAGGCACTTGGGCAGTGAACTTTCTTAAGCATTTCTTTCAAAGATGGTATCTAGCGGACCGCCCGACGGTTAATGGCATTAATTCCCACTATCCTATTCTAATTAAACTATCCTATCCTACTTCCTTCCTAAGGCAATACATATAATAAACTAACAGGGATTCACTCCCATTCACTTTATTACGTTAAAAACATAACCTACTTCTTTCACAGTCGAGTAAAAAGTATCATATAACGTTCCACAAGCTTGAAGCTACTTTCATAATAAGTTTCATCCAAATCCACCTAATACTTTTGCAGATTAGCGCGTCCAAACAAACAAACAGACTTTTCCGCTTTATAATATTAGTATTATAAACTGCCTCCGTGGTCGAGTGGTTTAGGCGTTTGCCTTGTGACCCGGTGGTCGTGGGTTCGATTCCCGCGGGAAGCATACTCTGTTAAGTTTTTTCCAGTTTGGCTAGGACATTGTAGGCCTGAATCATTTAATTGTCTGATAAAAAGATGGTTCCGTGCTTCGGAAGGCACGTATAAGCCGGTGGTCCCGGTCGCCAATTGGCGGTCGTTAAATTAGACCACATCAGAGGGCCTTGAGGCGGTCTAGAAACTCTGACACTAGGGTGTATAGGGTCGTTAGACCTTACTACCCACACGATAAGAAGAAGATTAGTATAGATAAGTTGTAAGTTTAGATGAGAAAGTTTGTGAGGATGGATGGATGTTTGTAACGTAATCTTTTATGCAAAAACCACTGAAAAATCCGTTCAGACGAAACGAAAACGAATCTTGGTATGCAGATAGCTAATCTTGGAATAAGACAAATGCTACTTTTTATTCCAAAATTTCCTTGGGATCTGGATTTTTTTTTCTGATGGGCCCACTCTTGACCTCGATCTCGCCTGATGGTAAGCGATAGATGAGCTGTGAAGATGGCTATGAAGCTTATCCACCAGCAACTCGTTCCCTATAAGCCTTTTAGCTCTGCGCTCGATCGAGTCCAATGCAGCAAGTTGGTACTTTGCAGAGCCATCCCACAAGTGGCTGAAATACTCTACGCAGGAACGGACCTGTGCTTTATACAGATTTAGAAGCTGTCCAGGCGTGAAGTACCGCCTCATCTTGTGTAGGATGCCCAGCTTTTTTGCTGCAGTCTGAGCTCTGGACTCGATGGTTGAGCCGAAGTTGAGGTATGACGTCAACTCCATGCCCAAAAGCTCCAGGCGATTGGTAACTGGCACAGATGTACTTCGGAAAGTAGGGGTCAATTCAAAGGGATCCTGCCGTTTTGCCGAAAATATTTTGCCAAAATTTCACTACCCAAACAAATATTAGCAACCTTTTTTTTATACCAATGCAATGTTTGGAATTATTTTAGTACGCACATTTTCATTTGGTCAACTTGTTACTTGGCAGAATATTATCAAGTATAATGTCATTTAGACATTTGGTCTTTAATCTCTTTTCTGTTTTGTTTGTAACATTGCATAATTACCCTTAAGGTCACAGTGCACTATAGTAACGCTAGTTAGTATAAGTGTACTAAAGTGATATGTAAGAGCGGAGCCTTCTAATACAGGCATTGTTTGCTTAACTGAAGGCTCCAAACACGTTCAAATGTGATGTATTTTTATTTGTCACAATAAAACTATTTTGTATTTTTTGTATTTGTATTTGTAATCAAATGTTTTGTTACAGCAAACAATCTTTAGACAGTAAACGTTTGGTCAAATAATTTGTTATGGCAAAATATAAAGAAAGAAAAAAATAAGGGAAATAATCCTGCCGTTTTGCCGAAAAGATTTTGACAAAAACAAAATGGGTAGGTTAGGTTAGGTTAAAACTATGACCACTTACGCACGAGCCAAGCGAGCGGTACCGCGGCAGCGGCCGGCGAGTGCCAGAAACGACTTGCATTAATAGAAAAAAGATTTGGCTGATTTGATTTTGCGAAAAAACTGTTATTCCAACTGAAATATTTGACTAAATAAAAAATGTTAAAAGTACTAGTTGGTAAACAAGTTATAGTTTAAATGTTCATTTCCCAGACATTAGGTTTGCGTTATAATTTTTTGTGAATAGATTTTTTGCTAAGTAATAATTTGGCAAATGAAATCACGCGAAAAATTTTTTGGGAAGTGAAATTTTTCAAATTCCTTTCGGTCAAACAAGGGAGACCCCAATTCAAAAGGGCTCCTTTTAGCGCTGAAAAGACAAGCCTGTGTTTTCAGAGCGTTGAATTTGACCAGATTGTCGTCACCCCATTGGGCAACGAGATTTAAGGTCAAATTCATGCGCTCTACCATGGCCTTTCTGAGCAAAGCCCTCCCACGCAAAAAAGTCACGGGCAACAGTTAATAGTAATTAAATAGTAGGTAAACGCCTAGGCAGATATATTGCCACATATTTAAGAATGTGACTGTACATACCTACGTATCGTTAAGGAAGGTTATATCTTGTAAGCGCATGTTCGTTTGACGTCACCAACATGCAATGTTAATAAAAATGTGAGGTCTCAAAATTTTAATCTATGTATGATCTATTTAAATGACATTATCCGATTTAAAACAGGCAAAGTGTGGGTTGGAATCGCGTGGAAAGAGGTCAAATCTCGTCTTAATTCTTAATTTAAGATATGGTAATTTTAAAAATGGGTACTGATAAAGTTTTTCCTCTATTATGAAATCTTTTATAAAAATTATTTCATCTAAACTAAAATTTCTAATTAAAATATAATTCTCAATGCAGCATTGCCATGTTGTATGGCAATGTTTAGGCTATGGCAAAACTACTGAACAGATACGAATGTTTGGTACAGTAGATCGTTGACATCCCAGAAAAACAGATAGGCATATTTTTTATTTTGGAATTCCAATTTCATCGGGATTTATGTGAGAAAAGAAAACCCTCCGATGCTAAGAAATCGCCGGAAGAAGCTATGATATAATTATTCACATTAGTAAATTTTCAAAATACAATAGCACCTGTACCAGAACGGAATTGATAAACGAAAGTCCCAGTCCAACACATTTTTATATTTTATCAACGTAGAATTATTTATATAAAAAGACACAGCGGCAGTACTAGACAAAAAACTAGTTTAAAAAAATACAAAACGTCAGAACTTGTGCATGGTTCGAAATTGGTCCTTTTCTATGGAGAAGAACCGACAAGAATCTCCGCAGTTAGATACTGTTTTAAAAATATAATTTTTACAATGTTTTTTTTTTATTAAAAATAGGTTCGCGTTTGACCACCATCTCACCTGATGGTAAGTGATGATGTGGTCGAAGATGGAGCACGCTTACCTAAAAGTAACTTATTCACTCTTGATTTAAAAACTCCTAGGTTATAGCTATCGGGAAACACAGACTCCGGCAGGGAATTCCACTCCTTAGCCGTACGCACAATGAAGGTATTCCCAAAACGTTTTGTGCGTATGGGTGGGATATCCACCATGTAACGACGGTGCTTCGCCGTTTGTCTCGTAGTCCGATGATGGAACGGGCTTGGCGGAATTAGACTGTGTAATTCCATCGCACACTCTCCGAAATATAACCGATAGAAAACCGTTAGACTTGCAACTCGTCGTCGATGTTCAAGGCTCTGGAGCTTTGACTCGACCAGTGCATCGTTGCCAATGAGTCTCTTGGCCCGCTTAAATTAGATATGAGAGGACAGTATAGACCAATTAATACAGGACAATGGAATTACAAATAAAAAATTGTAAAACAAATCTAAAATTCTACAGTGTTCTCCCATTCACCAAAAAGCTTTAAAATTATTATTATTAGTATTAACATGTGGCGTCAATAGCCTATACATACTGCCTAGTTAAATACCCCTTTTTATTATCACGGGACACCCTTAAAAGGCATCAAGATTGTTAGGGAAAAGACCAGGGAGTGTGGGATGAGTGTGGACCTCGGTGATCACCAATAGCATATAGAAGGGACTTCTATGTATTCTATTCTATTTTTTGTTAATGGCAAGTGGAGCCGATGTCGACTATTCTGCCAATAAAGGAACTAAGGGAAATAAGGGACTTCGTTGCCTCTAAGAAGACATCAGCAGTATGCGACATCTGTTATGGCATCCCCATGTGACGTATCATATTTTTACCCTTTTCTTAGTACTCGTTCACATCACTTGAGGAACTTATGTACAAAATTTAAAATGAATCTGTTGAAAAAATGAAAAGTTTCATACAAACTCGGGCCTTCTTTTTATCCCCCTAGGGCACCCCCTAAAAAGTTTTCTAAAAGACCTATGTTAGTGCTAATTACTTATATTGGCACTAAGTGACTTGAGGAACTTATATATATACAAAGTTTTTTTGGTCATATACATCTATACAAAGTTTTGGGGTCAAAGTACATTTTGACCCACTTTTTATCTTTTTAGGGAGGGAATTTCCAAAAGCCCTTTATTCGTGATGACAACCGTCATTTGAGAAACCTATATACAAAGTTTCAAGTCAATCCGTCGAAGAAATAAAAAGTTTTGTATAAACTTTGACCCCCTTTTTAACACAAACAGGAGGGGAGGGGGGTTTTCCAAAATTCTCTCGTAGTGCTTCCCTACATTCCCCAAAAAACAAACATGCCAAATTTCAGCTTCTTGCGCTCAAAAGTTTCGGTTGTGCGTTGTATGTCAGTAAGTCAGTAACGGAAGCGTTTTATATACAACGTGTAACGGAAACCCCATATCTATCCAAAAGGACTGAAGTCAACATCTGGTATGGAGTCTCTATGCAAAGTTTCAGCTCAAAATAAGTGACTCACAGAATTGACCCCAAATTATTGGTTTCATATGTTTCTTGAATATCAGTAATAACAAACGTGTCACAGCACTATGAGGGTCATCACTTTCCACGTCACTTGCCAATAAAACGATAATTCTCTTCGTTCTTCTTAATTTGAAAAATTCGGCCTCTGGTATCAATGTATTGAAATTTCTAATATGCTCCACACATGTAGACATAGGATTAGAAAACCCTTGCCATATCGTTTGTTATCATCCAAAGAAGCCGTGCACTCGGTATGTATATACCTATTATATTACACGTTGTATATTGATTGGTGATTAATAAAGAATTTATTGATAAAGATTTTACTTTGTTATATCCTCAGATAGTATAACACGTCAGTACACATACATAAACATTTAACTAGCTGAGCCCAAGACATCCTTCGAGTGATTTTTACTGCATAAATCCGAACCCCGTGCATGGGCATTCGGGGATTTAGGGTGTAGAATATATCAAACTGATTGATATATTCTTAAAAAACTCGTGTCACAGTGTATGGTATCGAACTCCTCCGAAACCGCTTGACCGATTCGTATGACATTTTTTGTGTATATTTGGTAGGTGTCGATCCTGGGGTATGACCACTTAACTGCGTGCAGTCGTATCCATCGCCTCAAGATCGGAGAGTCCCATCTATTAGCTAGCTTTCTCGGAATAGTGTAAGTGTAAGACATGTCAGTTTCATCACGATGTTTTAAGTCATCGTTTTGAGAGTAGTGGTGATAATGTCACAAAGTAATATGCCTGAGTGGATTCGAACCCACTGTTGTAGCGTGGACTGTAGTTTTTAAGGTTTGTAAGTCTTTTATAGTGAAACACTGCAAGTAATTACCACAAGAACTATTTATTGTTATAATTTTCACGTAATACAAAGCTTGCACATTGCAATGGGAGACGGAAGTGATTTTAGACCGAATGAACAATTGAGAAAGTATAAAAATGGCAGTATTGCCAGTTAACATTGTAGGATTCCTACATACTCCCGGCCACAAGACAAGAACCTAGAGTTTATATAAAAAAAAAAAGTCTAAAGCTCGAAACATGACAAATAAACACTTACAAATGTTTATAAAAAACAGAAGTTTTAAAACTTTTAAAATAAAAAATAGAGACTAACTAAATGCCTACTTATTGGCAAAGTACAATCAATGGGGAGTAAGCATATTTTATTTGCCCTGCCCTTCTATGTGTTTTTCCATTTGGAGTTCTCAACTCAACAGTTGTAACTCTGTTGTCAGAACCTGGATATACATTTAGAACTCGGGCCATCGGCCAATGAAGTGGTGAAGTGTTATCCTCCTTTAAAATGATTAAAGACCCTACCTTAATATTAAGTGAACTATTTCTCCATTTGGGTCTGCATTGAAGAACATTGAGATAGTGTTTACTCCACACTTTCCAGAAACTCTGAAACATATTACAACAAATATTCCAAAAATTCAACCTATTTACAGGCATGTCTATCATATTTTTATCTGGATACGCGTTCAATGCACAACTAATTAGGAAATGTCCTGGAGTAAGATAAGAGTAGTCACTTATATCGGTAGACATAGGGGTTAAAGGCCTACTATTTAGAATTGACTCTATTTGACATAAAACAGTACATAGTTCCTCAAAAGTTAACAAAGCTTTTTGAGTAACTCTTTTTAAATTAAATTTGGTGCTCTTTACTGCAGCCTTCCATAGACCCCCGAAGACAGGCGAGTAGCTGGGTATGAAGTGGAAATTGATAACTTGCTCAGCTGTTTGTGACTGCACCTGTCGTCGGTGGTCTGCAGAATTCTGCAGTTTGTAGAGCTCATCTAATTGGTTCCTTGCCCGCTTGAAATTAGAGGCATTGTCGCAATAGACATCACTGGGCAGGCCACGACGCGATACAAAACGCTTAAAGCAAGCTAAAAATGCCGCAGTACTTAAATTGGATGCGATATCGAGATGCACTGCCTTCGTCGTAAAACAGACGAAGACACAGATGTATCCCTTTGATACTACGGCACGCCTGATGCGAGACTCTTTGATAGAGATCGGCCCAGCGAAGTCTACGCCTACCCTTTGAAATGGTCTACTTATATTCACTCTATCGGGGGGCAAGGAACCCATCAGCTGATTAGCAACTTGAGCTTTGAGTCTGAAACAGATAATACATGAATGGATGATTTTCTTTATCTCCTTTATGCCATTGATAAGCCAGAATCGCTGATTAAGTGAAGACAAAATAAGTTTTTGACCTGCATGTAATTTTTTTACTTGTTCATTAGTAACGATCAATTGTGTAACTCGTGATTTGTTGGGCAAGATTACAGGGTGTTTTTGTTAGGTATTGTGGCACTATCTAAACGACCACCTACTCTCAATATACCATTGCCATCTATAAAAGGATTAAGTGGTCTTAAGTTGCCTATGACAGGTTTATCTTGTCTTGATAAATTTATTTCGTTTGAGAAGTGATTCTGCTGCTCATACTTGACAATCAATAACAAAGAATCATTTAACTCAGCGCTAGTTAAATAATTAAGTTTAATTTTTATTGACTGTGGGTTCAAATTATTACAAAAACGACGTACATAGGTAAGTACATGTTGCATTTTAGTAATAGTAGAGAATTTGTTTAGAAACTCTAGATTTAAAGAATTATTATTATCCACACTACAAACCATAGCACTCGAGCATGGGAGTCCAGTAGCACCAATCTTTAACTCAGGTAAGTCTTTTATAATTTTATTAATATTTGTTTCAGGTGGAGTATACTTACTGTTATGCAAGTAACTGGGGCCCTGCCACCACAGCACGTTTTGTCCAAGCTCATGAGGCTGCACACCGCGGCTTAGACAATCTGCAGGGTTGTCTCCTGTTTTTACATAATACCATGAAAACCTGTTCGCTACATAGGTATTTAATTTGGTAATATCTATTTTCAGCCACGCCAGTACTATTTGCGAGTCTGAGAAAAGAAGTACATTGTTGAAATGCAGTTTGAGAGATAATAATGAATATACTCTGTGGACAAGTTTAGCTAGTAATAGTACTGCATTTAGCTCTAATCTGGGCCATTCTGGGCGTGGTAAGTTTTTGGCTCATTGGGGCCAGTCTAGATTTTGAACAGAGTAAAGTGATTTTGACATTACCTGTTTGGTCGACTTCACGTAGATATAAGTAAACAGCAGCCATATGCTGTATTGCTGGCATCTGCATACCCTACCAGTTGAGTTATATTAGGGCCTTGTAAGGTGACATTCCTAATAATGTGTATTGGAGACATAATGAGAAGACTATTGTAAAACTCTAGCCAAGTGTTTTTTAGATCGTCATGTAATGAAGAGTTCCAGTTGATGTGGGCTGCCTGCATAGTTTCTGTATAATAATTTTGGCAGACACTGTGACCGGGCCAGCTAGACTTAACGGGTCGTAAAATCGAGCGACATAATTAACAATTTCACGTTTTGTGAGAGGCGTAATTTTCTCTTGACTTGGACTATAAATTTTAAATGTTGCTGTCTTTGTATTGTATGTAACACCTAATGTCTTTATGTAGTAATTTTCTTTTTGTATGTCAAATTCATCAAAGTGTTGTTTTTCTTTAGGTATGTCCTGTAAGATCTCAGCTGTGTGGTGCTGCTCATCTCTCAGGTGTGTGCCTGGAATCCACCCAGTGACAAGAGCCTTATCAATTCATCTTTCATCTGAGATAGAGATTCTAAAGAGTTACTGGAGACTAAAATGCCATCACAGTATGTTTGATTTTGCAGAATGAAAGATGCTGCAGAAAACTCGGTCATGTACCTACTCGCTAGCTCTATGAGACATCTAGTAGCTAGAAATGTTGAATACTTGAATCCATATGTGACTGTATTTAGTTCAATACACCTTAATGTTTCGCTTGGTGACTCCCGCCACAAAATAAGTTGAAGTGGACGGTGTCTCGGACCTAAAAGAACACATCTGAACATATTTTTTAAATCTGTGCTGAAAACATAAGCACCTAATCGAAAAAGTAATAAAATGTCAAATAGTTATTTCTGAACTGTGGGACCGTTCAATAATAAATCATTCAGAGATCTTCGCTGACTTGTTAACATTGATGCATCGAATACTACTCTACACTCACGTCCGGCCGTAATACAGCGTGATGTGGCAAAAAATATATTGGATCACTAGTGAGGTTATATTTATCAATATCATAATATGTGCTATGACCTAAAGCAATATATTCATCAATAAAAGATTTATATTGGTTATCAAGTCAGAATCTTTTTGTAGCCTTTTTTCTAAGCTCTGAAACCTTTTTAAAGCCAGAGGAAGTGAATCACCGAGCATTTCAATAACTTCACTGAGCGGCACTTTTAAGTGCAAACTAACTTGAAACTGATTATTATTAAATTCAACAGTTTCCTGAAATGTTTTTCAGTTTGCTCAAACTCGGGTATTTTCTCTGGGAAGATTTCAGGCACAGATTCAGCTCTCCAAAAACCTTTGATAGTATCATTTATGTCATTGTTACAAGATTGACAAAATAAAGAAATTGATTCTTTTTGTGCTTTTGATTGTGACTTAACATTTAGCTGCCGACCTGGTCTAAACGTAGCACTTACGCCGACGTGACGACTGAGAGACGTCAAACTTTAAGTACTGAAATAAAATGTGTATTCGCATGCTACATTTTTCTATTTTATACATTAAAACGTTTGGTGTTTGAGGTAACAACTTACAGAAATTAAAAAAAATACACGCTATTTTTCAGGTAAAATCAACATTTATTCGAGAGATCACAATTATTTGGCACTAAATTTTAGGACTTACTTCAGTCTCGTTTTTCTCTAAAATTAAGTAATTAACAACAAATGAACTTAAAATATGTTATCTTCTATAAACTATTATAAAAAAAAACATAAATCTTACTTCTTAGTTAAAAAATAAAAATAATGACAGCCCTCGAATATTTGGTACATTCACTACGTACGTTTGCAGTCAATGCATATTTGTAGGCAGCAAGTAAGGCACATTGGTTTCTTGCATTTGCAGCAACAGTACTTCTTTCACCTTTTCAACCGACTGGGATAGATTGCACATGTCTTTCTAACACCTGAAAACAATAGCCCAATTAAAAAAGCCTTTATTTCTGTCTCATACGTTGAGCCTAGTTCAGATCTGCTACTGTCTTTATACTTAGCCCTATAGCCATTTAGTTTCTTGTTTGTATAAGTTACTATCATTTCAATCATGTGATCACTAAACATCAGTTTCCATAATTCCGTGAAAGATTCGAATTCAATCGGTCTTACTTGAGATGGTGCATTGACAATATTGTGCGCGCGTACTCGACTTGTTCGGGATGGTTCCGCCGATGCCCATTTGTACCTATTCTTCCCGTAAAAGTAGCGCGGCAGCTCTCCTGTTAATTCTTCATTTGGCTCCTGGTCTGTTCTAAGATCTTCACTACCCACCAGGGTAAATGACCACATTTCGCGTCTCTACTTCGCTATACTGCTCCTCTCCGATCTCTTCAATTCTAGTCTCTGCTGCGCCATGCTGTTCCTCTCTGACCATTGTCTCTTCTTCGATCTGTTCTGTAATGTCCTGGCTTCCATGAGCTCGTACTTCTCTTTCTTATTCTTCATTGTCGTGATTATGGTTGATTTCTCCGTGGTAAACTTCCTCAACATCATCCTCACCGGATTGTTCGGATTCCGTGTTGTGATTACTCTCTAAAATAAAATCAGGATCACCTACATTGTCGTCAAAATCACTACAGTTGTCGTCACTCTCGTTTATGAGATTTTCACATATCTCTTTATCTTCTAAACGCCTATTCTGTTTTTGAAGTTTCGAAGGCTTCTCGGAAACTGAACCGTCATCATTTGCAGTTTTTTTTCCACTCACTAGACGTGATGTTTCTCCTTTTAGGCATTTTGCAATTAAAAGTATAATTTTAAAGCTGATGTGACGTCAATCAGACACTATAAGCTACCACACATGAATACCGAGGTGACGACCAAGAGACGTACGAAATTTAGTACATAAACACCGTACTTACGTCTGTGAGACGTCGATCGCTACAATACGAAGAAGCGTGCACTCCCCGCGGGCGCAGCGTTGACTGATAGCTTGTGACGTGAAGGGAGGAAGGTAGCGGGAAGGGCGACGCTGAAGGTGGCGTGATTTTAGAAATATTTCAAAATTAAAAGTTATTACATCTGTGAGACGTATAGGTCGGTAGTTAAAGGTTAAATTGGGAATAGTACCTGCAATTACTACACCAAACGTTGTGTTTAAAAGATATGGAGATGCAGACTGGTGCTCAGGATCAACTGGACTACATGGTGCTGATGGCTCGTTCTTGTGTTGTTCAGACTGGGGTAGCAATGCCTGGAAGAATACATCAGCGGCCATGAGGATTTGTATATTGTTGGGTGGGTCAAAGCTGGCATCAACAAGAGCTAATTGAGGGGGTATTTTACTTGCACTCATATCTATTTGGGTCTGTGGAATCTTAGATGTGATTTGCTCAATAACATAGCAATTTATTGACATCTGATAAGAATACACCACTGACTGGACCTCCAAATGTACACTCTCTTTAATTGTGCTTGAAGCATTCCCAATGCCGATCACCCTAGAGCTAGTTGTCTTTGTCTTACGGCCCAGCCGCCTTACCAAGTCAGAACTTACAAAAGAATTTTGAGACCCGCTATCAAGCAGGGCCTTGGCTCGCACCTCAGTTCCATCTGCTGCTAAAAGTTTTACCTGTACAGTAGGCAGCAAGACTTGCATGTTAGAGGCTCCTGATACCATTGAGACAGTGGATTTCACATGCTCATCCTCATGCAAAAGCGTGTTATTATACCATTGCATATAGCACATTTAAAATAAAATCGACATTTCTTGGCATGCTTGTTTAGGCATATATTGCATAGCTAATTAATTGTCCGCTGCAAACTTGTTTCTTTCAGAAGAAGAACATAAATTGAATTTAGAGCAATTATAAAGCTTAGTGAATAATTTAATTAGTAAAACAATGTTGACGATAAAATTGTATGTAATAGTGATATTAATCGAATTTATGAAAATTGTATATGATAATAATAATTTAATTGCATGTAGTAATAATAATCTAATGACATAAATATAAATAATTTGCACGCTTGCTTGCAGGCAGAATACAGTGACTCTTAGGATATAAGATCTTTCCTTATAAACAATGTATTTCTTGCAAATAAACATTTTGATTTGATTTGATTTGATATGTTCACACTTACAGTAGGCGTATGCAGCATGGTGCTTGATAGCTACATTGCTTACACTTGCAGATGCAGAACACTTCTTCGGACCCAATGCTGACTCGATGCGCTGTGTAGTAGAAGCACTGTGACCACCTCGGCTTGCTGACTCCGCATTCTCGAGTGCTAAAGCGCGTTTTTCTAAGAAATTGATCAATTGCTTTATTGTAAGTTCTACATTAAAATTGCGATCTAATTGGTATTTCCTGTTAGAATACAGATCGAGCTTCCTAGTCAAAATACAAACAATAATTTGATCCCACGCATCAACACATTGATCAAGATTTAGTGATAGTGCTACCTCCCTGTAGCATCCCCCCGCGCAACCCCATGGTTATGGTGATATCCATGGTTAAAGTATTTAGGTTAGAAAAAAAAATCGGTAAAATTTAGTATAGTTTGGCAGGAGAAAGGCAGTGGGAATGTAGTGACGGGGAAGGGGGTGCTCTTCTCCTCCACGGCATTACTCCAATGGCCATCCCCTTCTAACCTAACCTGTCCGAGTCGGGTTGCCCCAAGTCCCGAGCTCACTTCCCTCGCTATTACATACTAACTTCTCCTAGTAACAGTTGGAACTAGGTACCATGAATATTATTTATCATTTATTGCGTGCTATTTTCCAATTTGTATGGAAACTTTAAATATTATATCTCATAAGTCATTAATTTCCGCAACTTTAAAATTTGTAATAGATTTCTATGTATTTATGAGTATAGGAACGTCCAAATCAATGTTCACGTTCCGTTCCATAGTGTAAACAAAAATTCGTAATATTTTTGTGTTAAAACGTCAACGTAATTACATAATACAGCACAGCTATAGTGCCCACTAATAACACACCAAATTTAATACGTGAATATAAAAAAATAATAAAAAAAATAAAATCTTTTTATTTCAGACATATTGGGTCCATACATTTTCAAATATGGGAAAATAAAATTAATACAAACATTTTGTTTTCGAATGGTAATATTTTTTTTTAGCATGTATGAATGCTAAATACTACTACTATTGCGGGTTAACGGGAACGCCCTCTGTTAGTTAACATACTGTATTTTGCTATTTTCTCTGTGTATGTGATTGTAAGGTTGTGGGTGTTGCATATGGCAATATCTATTATATACAACGTGTAATTTAAAGGGTATATACATACCAAGTGCACGGCTTCTTTGGATGATAATAAACGATATGGCAAGGGTTTTATAATCATATGTCTACATGTGTGAATTATAATAGAAATTTCAATACATTGATACCAGAGACCGAATTTTTCAAATTAAGAAGAATGAAGAGAATTATCGTTTTATTGGCAAGTGACGTGGAAAGTGATGACCCTCATAGTGATGTGACACGTTTGTTATTATTGGTATTCAAGAAACATACTAAATCAACAATTTGGGGTCAAGTCACTTATTTTGAGCTGAAACTTTGCATAGAGACTCCATACCAGATGTTGTCTTCAGTCCTTTTGGATGGATATGGGGTTTCCGTTACACGTTGTATACTAATTTCTTCTATTTATTAAACATTGTTATATCTGGTATATTATTGTATAATTATGGTTAAGTCAGTAATTATAGTTCTGTCTCAATATAACTTGAAGTTTTCGTTTTCTAGTACTGCCTGAGGCTTGTTTTTATAGTATTGTAAGGGAATTTAAGGCTACTAGCTCTGCGGGCTGGATCTGCTCCATACACTTCCTTTATATAAACAAGCATCCCATTTCGGTCAAAATGATCACGTCTTATTCTCATTGCAAAACCGTAATTATAAGCTGCAGTCATTGAAATTATACTTATCTTTGCAGCTATTAAAAGTAATGGCTGACGTTTAATTTAATTTAAGCATTTGTTATAGTAAAGTTGGCATTGCGGTAGCACTTTATTCTTAATTTTTTGGTGGGAAAACAACGGTACTGTTTGTTGCAAGCGCTCACGGATGAACTGAAGTCATCCGGAAATTCGAAACAATAAAAATAAACATGGTAATTATCCCGTTTTAAGTTCTAATGATACTGTTAGTGACTATGTTAGCTTAAAAACTTATAATTAACTGTATATCAGTTAATTGTTTAATTTGTCTTACTGATGATGATTTTGCGACAGCTTGGTTAGTTTATTTTGCTTATTTTCACAGTATCATGTCTTATGGTATATTACTGGAGATCCGTAGCTGACGTAGATTAAATTTTTATACTGCAAAAGAGGACAATTTAGGCAATATATGAAACTGGTCATGTTTTTAATGAAGAAGACATACTGACTCTGCCTTCACTTTATGTATTAGAAAGCATATTATATGTACGAAAAAACTTAGGACTTTCTAAGATTAAATGCGATCTAATCACACAATAAATACACGCAATAAGCATGAAATTGTTATATCCAAATGGAGATTAGCCAAGGCAATCAAGATATTCCTCATAAATAGCATACACATTTATAATAAGTTGGCAAAGTCTGTTAAAGAACTTAGCGAGGGAATATCTAAAACCCACATCAAACGTGTCCTTATCAAAAAAGTATATTATATGTATAATTCAGAAATACGTGAAAGATATGACTGCTTGGCGATGATTCTTTCTGCACATGTGGCTTCCTTGGCTTATTGTGATTGTGTTATTGACTAATCTATTAACAACTCATCTTTCGTGGGTGAGTCTTTTCATTTTATTTGTTTATATTTTCTCTACGATAATCCATGCGATTTGACAGATTTTCTTTTTTGTTTAATTTTTATTATTCATTTTAGAATGCTTCCTTCATTACTGAAGTCTAATGTTAAATAATTTTTCTCTTAGATTCGATGTAATTTTTTTTTTTTTAATTTCATTTTGCTCACGTTTCCTCTCATACCTATTAAACCTGTATTATGGATGCATTGTAAAAAATAATGATATTTCGAAAAGAGTAGTTGTGGAGTTTCTTGCCTGTTCTTCTCCATAGGAAATGAATGATCGATTTCAAACACAGCACATCAAGCTACAACAATCTGTCAAATTTCTTTAATGAATTTTCAACTTTATTGTTAAAGAAATTAGGTTCAAGGTTGATTGGGAAAATTTGACAGTTTCGGGTAGCTTCATGTGCTGGCATCTGTTCATTAGTATTACACCGTTCACGTTCACATGGGCACTTATAAAAAGTCCAGAAGCACTAGCCTATGTGAAATAAAATATTTTGTGTTTGAGTTTGAAGGGAGTTTCAGACGTTTACTTACTAAAAACCGACCTAATTGCCCTTGTGGTCCGGGGTCGCGGTACCTCGTTGGATCGTTCCCGAAACTCCGGTAGGCAATGGTAATATTGGGCCATTGTTAAAACGTGAGTCATTCCAGCGAGAAAGAGGGATGAAGCTATGCACGCTATATGTATAGCTCCATCCCTCTTTCTCGCTCGAACGACTCACGTTTTAACACGTCATGGTATGGCCCACAGAATAGATGAATAAAGTTGGAATAGTAATGTGGGCGTGGCGAGCGCACCCCATTTATGATACGAAAATCATAGCCCGACCGATTAATTCATTCACCGCGTTTAGTGCGCTTCGGATTACTTCCAAACACAGAGCTCTGCTTTAAAATGCCGTGTTGTGCAATTATAAAGTATAGAGCGAGGAGGTATATCTTTCCATCGGTAAGTCGAAAATAACATTTAATTACAAATTTATTTGTAAAAAACATAAAAATATTCTGATCATTATGAAATTCCGAACATTAACAACGTTGTTGCAACAAGTTACAAAAAATATACATTGCCCAATGTGGACTTGCTTAATCAACGCAATGACTAAGTCCGCTTACAATGTAGTGCACGCATTGCGTCCTCCACACTTCAACCATTGACGTTTCGTCCTTTGCCCTGATTGGCCGTGATGCACGTCGCATGTTTATCGACAGTGAGTTACAATCTCGATTTTAGTGTGTGTAATTTATTTGTGTGTGTAATTCGCATACGTAACGGGCCTCTTGCTTGTAGTGGAGCTAAAGAGTGGGAGACAAGCGTTCTCATACAAATCAGGAACTATTTCCTTTCTAACCCCTTTTCTCTGTTCTGTGGTATGGCCTTTGCCTCTTTGAGGCTCGCGTGGCACACTCGGCTGTGCCTCGCCGAGCCTGGTCCTTACCGGACGTTGAGATACCTCTGCTCACCGCCCGCATTGCGGTATCACTGAGTTTGATAGTTTCTTAGTAGTTCAAAAGACTGGATGTGCCGCGTTTAGTATGTAATCTATCTAGTGAGCTACCCTTTACACATTTTTTTTTAATATTGCGATCTGTCGCCATTATGGGACAATGAGCAATAGGTGGGTCTTGTTTCAATAAGGGCGTGCTCAGGGTAGCGACCTGTGTCGCATTCTGTTCAGTAATTATGTGCGACTACTGTAGCATATCTTGGGGAATTTTTCGTTTGAGCCGACGCTTGCTCTGTTTTTTTTTTAAATAGCTGTGCCCGTGACTTCTTCCGCGTGTAATGTTTTATCCGTGTGAATCCCGTATCTGCAGAAATTACCAGCTAAAGATTAGTGCATTTATTGCCAAAAAATCTAAATAGATGTCAATTATTAGAATAAGTACACCATCGAATTAGTTTACCATGTAAGGATAGTTTTGAAATTATAAAATAAATAACCAAATCGCTTATGCATGAGGTTAGTTTTAAAGTAGATAAATAAATGAATAAAAAAGCTTACAAGTTACACTGAAAGTCTCATTAAAATCGGGTCAGCTGTCCCACAGAAACAGAAACAAAAAGGCCGACAAGACTGAAGATGAAAGGCAAATAAGGGAGAGTACAAGAAGAAAGGATGTTCAGTTGAAGCAAGTGCCTCACCTGAACGTAGTAAAGCAAAGCGCCTACCACAAATCGTTAAAGATTTTTAATAAACTGCCGATAGAACTAAAAGGTCTGATATATACAAGTGAGTTTCGGAATAAGCTTAAACGGTTCTTGTTAGATAAGTGTCTATATTCTATTGATGAACTATGAATATTAATACTATGATCGAATGTTACATAATTTTATTGACTAGAAATGAAAATTTTATAGAATATTATGAATTGATTTATGATTTTTTAAATTGTAATTTAAATAATAATATCGACGCTTTCCGCTACAAAGGGCGTAAAGACCATTTTGGCCAAATTGACTTTTTGATGCAGTCTTACTTAGTTTTTCACGCTCTTTCTATCTGTATATTCAAAATTGCACTACGTTGAAAAAAATGGTTTTTACTACCCAACATTTTCTTAACGCTAAACATCTCTTTTTCGAAAAACCAAGTCGTAAGACACATTTCTTTTCATCACGACAGCAAACTTGCTGTATCTACAAATAAAAATATTTTCTTGAAAAAAAAAACGGGGTAAAACACAGCAACAAAACAAAATGTGAGTTACGCCCTACATATATAGGATATTCGCATACATCAGAAGGACGTCCGTAGAGTGCTGCGTAATCTCGACGTGAACAAACCTAGTGGCCCCGACGGGATACCGGCAATTATTCTTAAGACTTGTGCGCTTGAACTGTCTCCGAAAGCATGGAAGCTGGCTAACGTGCAGCCTGTGCCCAAAAATGGCAGTCGTGCTGACCCGGCCAACTACAGGCCTATCTCAGTTACGTACTTAAAGCAAGCTCCTGGCATACCTAGAAGCCAACGACATCCTCAGTGACCGACAACACGGCTTTCGCAAAAACCGGTCAACTGGGGATCTTCTAGCGTTTGCCATTCACATCTGAAGTGAAGCCATTGAGAAGCACGGGGAAGCACTTGCTGTTTCTCTTGACATCTCCAAGGCCTTTGATAGGGTCTGGCACGATAGCCTTATTGCTAAACTTCCTTCTTTCGGTTTACCCACTCAACTTTGCGTTTGGATTGAAGACTTCCTGAGAGATCGGTCTATTCGAGTGGTTATTGATGGCTGCTCGTCTGGCCAATTGGCAATTAATGCCGGGGTCCCTCAGGGGTCGTTTCTCTCAGCAACTTCATTTTTGCTGCACATTAATGATCTGCTTATGCCCGGTACCTTAGGGTATGCAGACGACAGCACAGTTGCTGAGAGATATGTGTCTAGCGCGCGTGATGGTGAGTCACAGATCCAGTCTCTCCGTGAGGATGGTTGGGCGCTTGAACTTGTCCTTGAAAGCTGTCTCCGAATGGGGGATGCCAACTTGGTCAAGTTTAATGCAGCTAAGACCCAGGCGTTTCTTCTCCGCAAAAAGGAGCCAATTCCAACCGGCTCCTACTTTCCGCGATGTAACCGTGCCGATAACCGATCGTATTGAGCTTCTTGGGGTAACACTAACTTCTACCCTCAATTTTGGTTTCTTTATCGAGGCTAAGGCTCAACTAGCAGCAAAAAAGTTAGGAATCCTAGCAAATGTGAGACGGTACTTTAAACCGGAACAGATGCTTACTCACCCTTACTTACAAAACGTTTTGGGAATACGTTCATTGCGCGTACGGCTAAGGAGTGGAATTCCCTGCCGGAGTCTGTGTTTCCTGATCGCTATAACCTGGGGATCTTTAAGTCAAAAGTGAATAGGTTACTTCTAGGCAAGCGTGCTCCATCTTCGACCACATCATTGCTTACCATCAGGTGAGATGCTGGTCAGACGCGAGCCGATTCTGAATAAAATAATAATTAATAATAATAATTAGTGAATAAAATAATTGTGTTATCCAGTACCCAACTTGCTCACGGCACCTGTAACTTCCAATTTGATTGCAATTGATATTACCAATTAACAATAAATATGTTTAGATCTTTTTAGAACCGTTTATTTCATTTTTACTCAACTTAACTTACTATTTATATTAAAATTACCTACAACCCATCCTTATTAATTCAGTTATATTCATCCTTACTAATAAAAATGCCTACAGATTCATTGCTTTAGTATTAATTTCAGGGTGTATCTACATATTTTGCGAAAAAACATGGTCTTTATAACTACGTAAATTACCCTTGTATGTGCTTAACTGGTTTTTACCGCAGACGTTTGTTATCAAGTCATTTAATTAAGGGGTGTATATACATTTTTTTTTCGTTTCCAGGGGTGTAACTCCATGCTAACTTTGTTAATAACTATCGTACATAACTGTAATTAAATGAGGCAAAAGACAGCCAAAATTTAAGAACTTTCATCCTAGGACTCAATTTTATAAGTATAAAAATGAAAGAGATATTTGAGAAAGTTTTTTTTTTGTTTAGTCTTTTGCTCATAGCCAAAACTATGGGTTTTGGAGTTACGCCCTTTGTAGCGGAAAGCATCGATATGCAATTTGACATAGAGTATATTTATGATTATTTTTTATGCTTATTAATGAATCATGATGTTAGACTTATGTATTGTCCATGATTATTTTTTATTTTAATATAATTTTGATAATAATTGGTAATTTGACACAAAATATTTTTATGGTTATTTTTTATGATTGTTATTTTTTCTGTTTTTAATGTATTTTATATAATTAAAGATGTAAAGTTCAGTAATAGTTTATATAAATGTTTAGTTATAGAAATTCAGACATGATGTAAAAATCGTTATTGAATAAATGAATTGAATTGAATTGACAGACAAATGGAAAGGTAAACAAGGTAAACACGCAAAAAAAAACCAACAACCCTATAGTCTTAAGAGTTTCGGAATAAAGCGGCTGTGACATACGGACAGACACACCTTTTTTTTAAGGATGGAAAGTCATCAAATGACTGCCTCCCGATTTGGGTGAAGGGGGAGGGTGTGTCAGACTTTTACTGACTAAAACCCATCCGTGTTCCATCATATGCCTTTCGTGTTTCGAAGCCGCGGTAACTCTTTCGAACAATTCCGCAACCCTGGCAATTTTGCTGACACTCTTTGAGGCGCGCCTGGAACACGACGCGCCGTCTACACAGGCCTGGTTTCAGTCGGGCGGCGAGCTGGACAGACACACCTGACGAATCTATAAGGATTCTATTTCTAGCCATTCAGCTACGGAACCCTAATTACCAGCTCGACATACAATGAGAATGATGCAACAACCTCTCGATTGTCCTTCAGTAGTAAAGATCTTTGCCCTTAAAAAAGACAATTACAGTCTATTATAATAATAATTCAATATACAAATTATTTATAGAAGATTCGGAATACATAATCTAAAGGCCATTGCCTTTCTATACGTAATCGTAAATACGAGTATACTTATTACTCACCGTGGAAGCGGTTAGCCTCGGACGCAGCTGGTAACTGGCTTTTAGGGTTTAAACTCACCGCGTAATACCCTTCAAATATCTACAACGTGGAATTTAAAGGGTATATACATACCGAGTGCACGGCTTCTTTGGATGATAACAAACGATATGGCAAGGGTTTTCTAATCCTATGTCTACATGTGTGGAGCATATTAGAAATTTCAATGCATTGATACCAGAGGCCGAATTTTTCAAATTAAGAAGAACGAAGACAATTATCGTTTTATTGGCAAGTGACGTGGAAAGTGATGACCCTCATAGTGCTGTGACACGTTTGTTATTATTATTACTGGTATTCAAGAAACATATATGAAACCAATAATTTGGGGTCAATTCTGTGAGTCACTTATTTTGAGCTGAAACTTTGCATAGAGACTCCATACCAGATATGGTCTTCAGTCCTTTTGGATAGATATGGGGTTTCCGTTACACGTTGTATACATAGTAATAGACACTTTTCATGCTTACTCAGTGTAGATAAAGCTAATGTGTCGAACTTGAGATCGATAGGTCACTGGTTCGAACTCCATCCATTCACCACCCACATCAGACACAAGCATATTATAAAGCTTAGCTATAGGGATTAACAAAATTGCTAGTAACGTGAATTCTACATACATTGCTATTTTTTTTTTAAGATAATATTTGCTGTTATTAGTTTTTTTTAATTGATAATAGGCTCGCGTTTGACCACCATCTCATCTGATGGTAAGTGATGATGTGGTCGAAGATGGAGCACGTTTGCCTAGAAGTAATCTATTCACTCTTAACTTAAAGACCCCTAGGTTATAGCTATCAGGAAACACAGACTCCCACAGGGAATTCCACTCCTTAGCCGTACGCACAATGAAGGTATTTATTTAAGGACAACCAACAAAGCATACACCAATAAACATGTTACAAGTTACAATATTATTACAAACAATAGTGTAGCCTTAATTAAAGGTTGCCACGGCATGCATTAAATAAAAATTGGCCAAGTGCGAGTCGGACTCGCCCATGAAGGGTTCCGTAGTAACTATAATAAATATAATATACTTAATATATTTATTTGAAAAATAAAACAAAAAACCTTAGAAATTTCTTAAAACTAGCTTATTTACAATTTTTACAACTACGCCAAAGAACTTTGTTTTTCATAGTATTTGTATGAATTACAAAGTTATATTTGCGGTTTGAGAAAATATACTGTATCTCAAAAACTGCTGACTCGATCTCGTTCAAATCAATTTTGGTTGAAAGTTTACATTAAGATCTACAACATATGGTTTTTTTAGATTTTTCACTTCTTTATTATAGAAGTTAGAGGGGGGGACACACATTTTACCACTTTGGAAGCGTATATCTTTTAAACGATTAACTTTATGAAAAAATAATTGTGAAATGTCATTTATAAAGACCTGTCTATAGATACCGCAAACGTATAGGTTTCATGAAAAAAAATATTTTCAGTTTCAGTTCCATGTATGGGGAGCCGCCTTTATTTTAAATATTTTTTAATTTTTCTCTTAAAATCGGAAAGCGGTTTACAGAATACATCTACCTACCAAGTTTTACATGTATAGTCCTAATAGTTTCGGAGTAAAATGGCTGTGACATACGGACGGACGGACAGACAGACAGACAGACAGACGGTCAAACATGTCGAAACTATAAGGGTTCCGTTTTTTGCCATTCGGCTACGGAACCCTAAAAAGCGTGAAATTAGAAATAAAACAAAACAAAAAAAAAAACTTGAGAGGTGTCAAGGGACACCCGGATGGAACGAAGTTCCTTTCAATTAATTAGTGAAGGAATTGTAAAAAAAACATGTGTGCAATTCACACGTAGTAGAAGTGAAACTTTCAAAAATTTACGAAATTTCAAAGGTATACCGTTGCCTTCTCCCTCTCTCTCTTTACCTCAACTCCCCACGAGACGCCCCTCAACTTATGCCTCAACTCATCCCGCAACTCATCCCGCAACTCGACCCGCAACTCGACCCGCAACTCGACCCGTAACTCGACCCGCAACTCGACCCGCAACTGAACCCGCAACTCGACCCGCAACTCGACCCGCAACTGGACCCGCTACTCGACCCGCAACCGAACCCGCAACTCGACCCACAACTTGACCCGCAACTCGACCCGCAACTCGTCCCGCAACTCGATCCGCAACTCGACCCGCAACTCGACCCGCAACTCGACCCGCAACTCGACCCGCAACTCGACCCGCAACTCCCCCCTCAACTCCCCCCTCAACTCCCCGCTCAACTCCCACCTCAACTCCCCTAAAGAAGTTTTCACTTCAAAAGTTCAAGACGAATTGAGAACCTAAAGGAGGTTTCTTTTGAAGTCGGTATAAAAGTGTCGTTACAACTTTTCGTATGAATTTTTTCCGTCTAGCCCCCTTTCGTAACGCGCGATAAGGAACTTCGTTCCAACAATGAATATATAAATAAAATAATGAATTTACAAACGAAACTTTATAATAACTACAAACAATTCTGAGACGAAATAAATCGGTGAGAAGAGCGACACGTCCATATAGCAACAGGCGTTGGCCGGCACTGTCGGTAGTTCGGTACACAGGCGTTTACGCACACATGCGTACGTATTATATTGCGAAATAAGTATACGCGATTTACTGAAAATATATTGATTGGATTAAAAAAATAAAACAGTATTACGTTAGTATATTTCTTGTTGAATAATTTGTCAAAAAATCAGAAAGATCGTATGTATTTTAATATGGTTTTTATTCGTTAAAAGATTTTTTTAGAGGTTACTTTGTGATTTTCTTCTATCAATTAAAATTTGTTGTGTAAGTTTTCAACACACTACTTAACTAGATTATATCCTGAAGAATATCATATATTTTTCTGATTGTGTTAACTGCAGTGAATCATATACTTTAAAGCATTATAAAACTCGCGTTTAGCTCTTGTAGTCCCCTTAAAAAGTGTCGTTACAACTTTTCGTATGATTTTTTTCCGGCTAGCCCCCTTTCGTAACGCGCGATAAGGAACTTCGTTCCAAAAACTTTCTAACATTTCAATGGTTATCTAGGTATTACTAATTAATCATTCCCAAAAAGTTTAGTGCGTATGGGTGGGATGTCCACCATGTAACGATGGCGCATCGCCGTTTGTCTTGTAGTCCGATGATGGAACGGAGTTGGCGAATTTAGATTGTGTAATTCCATCGCACACTCCCCGAAATGTAACCGACTGTCAACACAGATCAAGTCTTCCTTACATAGGGCATTATTAAAAAAGTGAAAAATGTATTTTGTTTCGTAAGGCCTGTTGGTCTAGTGGTCAGTGGCCCTGACTGCTATGCGTAAGGTCGTGGGTTCGATTCCCACACAGGACAAATGTTAGTGTGATGAGCACGATCATTTGTTCTTTGTCTGGGTGTAATTTATTGGAACGAAGTTCCTTATCGCGCGTTACGAAAGGGGGCTAGCCGGAAAAAATTCATACGAAAAGTTGTAACGACACTTTTTAAGGGGACTACAAGAGCTAAACGCGAGTTTTATAATGCTTTAAAGTATATGATTCACTGCAGTTAACACAATCAGAAAAATATATGATATTCTTCAGGATATAATCTAGTTAAGTAGTGTGTTGAAAACTTACACAACAAATTTTAATTGATAGAAGAAAATCACAAAGTAACCTCTAAAAAAATCTTTTAACGAATAAAAACCATATTAAAATACATACGATCTTTCTGATTTTTTGACAAATTATTCAACAAGAAATATACTAACGTAATACTGTTTTATTTTTTTAATCCAATCAATATATTTTCAGTAAATCGCGTATACTTATTTCGCAATATAATACGTACGCATGTGTGCGTAAACGCCTGTGTACCGAACTACCGACAGTGCCGGCCAACGCCTGTTGCTATATGGACGTGTCGCTCTTCTCACCGATTTATTTCGTCTCAGAATTGTTTGTAGTTATTATAAAGTTTTGTTTGTAAATTCATTATTTTATTTATATATTCATTGTTGGAACGAAGTTCCTTATCGCGCGTTACGAAAGGGGGCTAGACGGAAAAAATTCATACGAAAAGTTGTAACGACACTTTTATACCGACTTCAAAAGAAACCTCCTTTAGGTTCTCAATTCGTCTTGAACTTTTGAAGTGAAAACTTCTTTAGGGGAGTTGAGGTGGAAGTTGAGCGGGGAGTTGAGGGGGGAGTTGAGGGGGGAGTTGCGGGTCGAGTTGCGGGTCGAGTTGCGGGTCGAGTTGCGGGTCGAGTTGCGGATCGAGTTGCGGGTCGAGTTGCGGGTCAAGTTGCGGGTCAAGTTGTGGGTCGAGTTGCGGGTTCAGTTGCGGGTCGAGTAGCGGGTCCAGTTGCGGGTCGAGTTGCGGGTCGAGTTGCGGGTTCAGTTGCGGGTCGAGTTACGGGTCGAGTTGCGGGTCGAGTTGCGGGTCGAGTTGCGGGTCGAGTTGCGGGATGAGTTGCGGGATGAGTTGAGGCATAAGTTGAGGGGCGTCTCGTGGGGAGTTGAGGTAAAGAGAGAGAGGGAGAAGGCAACGGTATACCTTTGAAATTTCGTAAATTTTTGAAAGTTTCACTTCTACTACGTGTGAATTGCACACATGTTTTTTTTACAATTCCTTCACTAATTAATTGAAAGGAACTTCGTTCCATCCGGGTGTCCCTTGACACCTCTTAAGTTTTTTCTAGAACTAGCTTTTGCCCGCGACTTCGTTCGCGTGGGAGGTTTTTCCCGCGTAAATTCCGATCCCGTGGGAATTCCGGGATAAAAATATTCTATGTCCGTCTCCTGGTTCTAAGCTACCTCCCGACCAATTTTAAGCCAAATCGGTTCAACCGTTCTTGAGCTATAAATAGTGTAACTAACACGACTTTCTTTTATATATATATAGATATGTATGTATTTAGAAATATATATGTATGTTTATCAGTTGTCTAGTACTCATAGCACAAGTTCTGCTTAGTTCGGCACTAGATGGCGCTGTGTGAAAGTTGTGGAATATTATTATTATAAATGTATGTTTGTGCTATTGTCTTTGCGAGTAATACCACAAGCGAACCAACGCAATTATCAACTACTTAGTCTTCTAGTCTAATCGGATGAAGCTGAATGCTAGTGTTATACATGTAGTGTCTGCCTATCTGACTTCCACAACCCAGTAACTGGGTAACCCTCTTGGCCTGACTATTGTCAGATTTTCAGGTTTCTGACTACCCGTAATGACTGTCAAAGATGTTTAAATGATAACCAGGATCAACGGTTTCACGTTCTTTCCGAGGCACGGAGGTATCACACCACCAACTTCCAAACTCCGGGCTACTACTGAGAAATTTCTTATAAAAAATCCCAATAGCACTTTTTGTCCGACTCGGGAATCGAACCCAAGACTTCATGCTCAGCAGTCCTGCTTGCAACCATTTGACCAACGAGGTAGTTTTTCAACCGACGACAAAAAGAGGAGGTTATCAATTCGACGCGTATATATATATATTTTTTTTTTAATGTATGGTCATAGATTACTCGAAGACGGCTGAACCGATTTAGAAAATTCTTTTTTTGTTCGAATGGGTATACTTCGAAATTGGTCCCATTATCACCAAAGTCAGGATCTGATGATAGAATCCTGGAGAAATCGAGGGAACTCTTCAAATATTATAGGCACACCTATGGCGTTTTGGGTATTTCTTATAGTAACTTGTGCAGTTGCTCTCAAAAAGTACCATTTGGGGAAGTGGAACTGATGATGAAGACCACAGATGGCCGCCGAAACTACTCAATAATAAGTATTGAGTGGATTGCGATTCGATTACTTGAATATGGATGTTAAGCACTTTATGCTCGTCACAATGCATATGGTGATGTAGAGCTGATGGTGAAGTACCAGGAGAACTCCTCAACAATGAACGGCCCAGAATTGGGAAAAGCAATATTTTGTAAAAGGTTATAAGTAGTTGACATTTAGGCTCTTGTAACTAGGTAAATTAAAAATCATCCAACTAAAAAGAGTGAAATAAAAACTTTTTAACAAAAAATTAAACCGACTCCCAAAAGACACTGCAAAGTGAAAAATAACTTTAATTTCGGAAGTCGGTGCCAAAAACGAAAAAACAAAACTAAAGACACCGACTACCGAAATTAAAGTTATTTTTCACTTTGCAGTGTCTTTTGGGAGTCGGTTTAATTTTTTGTTAAAAAGTTTTTATTAGCAAACCATCGCAATGTTTAGATTTTTAAGATGGGATTGGCGAATCCCGTCAGAAAAAGAAATATCAGTATGTTATATGTATATGTTATATATAGCCTTTGGACTAGTTGTACCCTAAAATCTGTCAATGCACTTCGTGTTCAGTATAAAGGTGAACGCAGACCTAGCCGCACCGCACGCACCGCAGTCTGCATTCGAATTCTTTATATGAAGTTCTATGCAACCTCGCACACCTACCCGCGCCGCAGTCGCTGCAGTCCCTGAAACGACCGAAGTCCCCAAGCCGCAGCTGATGACGTCACCCGCACGCAGCGGACGCTGCGGCTAGCGCAGCGCGGATGACGTCATTCACATCCACGGCGCGCAGTGCTGCCAGAATTATAATTTAGACAGAGAATCTCTGACAACGGTTTATAATAAAATTACTTGTTCTCGTATAAATAATTACTTGCTTATTCCCTTTTATAGCACCTACAGATAAAATTACACAGAAGAGCAAAATACCAATACCAAATACAGATTTTTTAATCCTCGGTACAGATAATGCTTTCAAAAATCTGGCAACACTGCAAGTGCGATGCGTGCGGCGACGGGAACGACTGCGGCGCGGATAGATGTGCGAGGCCATTAACAAAAAGCGATGACTGCGGGGACTGTAGAGACTGCCGTGCGGCTAGGTCTGCGTTCACCTTAACAATGCATTCAGGATGTTGTTTGGGCTGCCACGCTTCTGTAGCGCGTCGGGCATGTTCGCGGACGCGCACACCGACTGTTTCGCTGCGATCAGACGCAAGCGAGCAGCGTCCTTGCTCAGCAGAGTCCGTGCTAGCACTTACCGTCCCCTGTGTGTCATTTCCAGTAAATTAGACTGTCCCATTATTCACTTTTTGAATCAACTACATGTACGTACATGTAATTGACTCAAAATTTTAATTTTAATTTAGTTTTATAAAGTTACTAACATAGTTATAATTAGGTATTAATTGTATTGGTTATGGGAAGAAAATCTTGAAATAAATTACAGTTCTTGGCTTGACACGCTCCCGCGTGTCTAGATTATATTATTATATTACTATTATATGGGGCGCCATATAACATTTAGGTCCGTTCCTGCGTGGAGTATTGCAGCCACTTGTGGGATGGCTCTGCAAAGTACCAACTTGCTGCATTGGACTCGATCGAGCGCCACTAAAAGGCTTATAGGCGACGAGGTGCTGGTGGACAAGCTTCATAGCCTGGCTCATCGGCGAACCGTTGCTTGCCTGTCGGTTTTCTACAGATTGTACTTCGGGGAGTGTGCGCAGGAGCTCCATGACCTGATTCCCTCATCTCCCTTTCACTACCGGTCTACCAGACGCATGGCTGGGTACCACCCACACTTGGTTGATATACCGTCTTGTCGTACCAAGCGCTTCTTTTCAACATTTATTGGGCGCACAGCCAAGCTGTGGAATTCTCTGCCGGCTTCTGTGTTCCCTGCCACTTTCACCTTTCAGCCTTTAAAGCACGGGTAAATAGTCATCTTTTGGGCTCGCTCGTCCCACCTTAGACCTCATCGCTTACCATCAGGGAGATAAAAGAAAAATAATATGACGTCACATATTTTATTCTGATATTTCTTCCCCGAAGCTAATTGGTAAATACAGATTAAAACTCCATACCTATAGGTTTGATGTGCGACAACCTTTACTCAGTGTAAATTATTATTAAAAAACTTTTAAAATCGATCTCGGTAACGTATTGACTTTTTATTGCAATATGTTGTTAATATAAGTTTAAATTATATGCGTGTTCGCTGATTTAGGCCAAATCGTTTATTTGGTTTTTTTTTTGTTGAGGTAATGTGGAGTGCGGTATCTTGATTAATCCTTTCTTCTTTCATCCTTTGGCTCTTTGTTCTCTCTTCACTTGAGGAAAGCCGGAACCTCCCATGCCATGCCGTAATGCAATATCTAATGACTGATTGGAAAAGGAGACAATGTTCAAATAAAAAACCAACCAATAACGTGTCGGGTCACGCGCAATGCTAGCCGAGATCAGGCATGCTCTAACTAAGACAAACTACTCTGTTTTACAGAAATAAGAACTTAATATAAATATTTTTCAATGGAATCTGTCCGAAAGCGAGTAGAATACAGTTGGTCGACTATTACTCGTAAATTTGAGAAGAAAACTTATTCATATGTAGGTACTACTACTGTGACGTTTGAATTCCTAGCTACAATCATTTAGTTAGTGGAGGGAGGAAGACACTTGACTCTTAGATACTTATAATATTAGCAATACTCAATCGAAAATTGGCCTTTCCACACTCCCATTATTTTTGAACGACCTATCAAAAAATACATCCCTTCTTTACGTTTAGGAGGAGTAACCCAAAAAATAATGATTTATATGTATGTATATCTGTGACAAATTTCAGCGTTCTATTACCAATATTTTCTGAGCTAAGCCGTTGACAGACGGACATGGTGAAACTATAAGGGTTCTTTGTCGACTACGGAACCATAAAAAGCACTCTAATTAGTGTTTTGTGAATTAAAGTTTATTAAAATTTAAACATACATAAGTATATAAAACTAGCTGTGCCCGTAACTTCGTTCGCGCCTGCTTTTCGTATTTAGGAAGAAATTCTGATATTAAGTATATACATAAGTACAAAAACTCACTAATGTATGTACTCCACTATAATTATAAAAAAATGCATTTAATTCGAGTAACTTAGACTTATAATATTTACATAATTAGATTAAGACATGACTTACAAAATTACGAAGAAATACATGAAGAAAAAAAATTGTCGTGTAGGTAACACTTAAACAATTTCATTAAGAATTTAAACAACATTACTTGTTTTGTGATATGCATCAGTAAATATAACAGTAATTTTTTGTTACATATATAAAACTAGCAGTTGCTCGCGACTTTGTTCGCGTGGGAAGTTTTTCCCGTGTAAATCCCGATTCCGTGGGAATTTCGCAAAGTACCTTCTTAGAGGATACCTACGTCATAACTTCTATCTGCATGCCAAATTTCAGCCCGGTCCGTCCAGTGGTTTGGGCTGTGCGTTGATAGATCACTATGTCAGTCACCTTTGAGTTATATATATTTAGGTAATCGCTTTTTGATAAGTTTGTATGTAGAAGAAATGCAGAAAGCTAATATTTGTATTACTTCTATGTATGGATGTTTGTTTTATTTTGTTCTTTCACACAAAAACTATTGAACGGATTTAAATAAAATTTAGTACGTAGATAGTTTTAATTAAATTATATTATCTGTAGATATCAAATAATGACACTATTATATTCAATAATAGAATAAAACATTGAATTGAATAAATATTTTTTCATGCATTATTATAGACTACTATAATCATGCATGAAAAAATATTTATACTTTGGGCGAATATCGACCACTGGCCGACAACTAGTAAAAATAAATAGCTGTTCGTTAGTGTCGCTAAAACTACGAACTGGTCACATGAATGATTACCTTAATGTGGCCTAAGATGTGCAGTTTACGGTCAGTGTGCATAATATGTGTGGCTTCATTTTCTTCTTCTTTAGGTAACCCTAAAGAAGAAGAAAGGTTTCCGCACTTAGTCCCTGCACGAGACCATTGTGCGTGTGCCATGTCGGCCGTCACTCCATCCAGCCAACCTCCCTCCAGAAGCAGATCAGGTCTCTCGGTCTATTCAGGATGTCTGTAAGGGAATTCAATGACCCGAAGGTTTTTCCGTATGTCGGTGATTCCCGTGCACTCTAGGAGCACGTGTCCCACCGTTTCCTCCGTCTCAATGCACGCCCTGCACAGGGGACTGTCCGTTATATCTATCGTGTGGTAATGTTTTCTTAGTAATATATGTGGCTATATCAGTTCTTCTGCTGCAATCGTACTAAGCGTTTCTCCTTCACATTTATTGTGCGCACAGCCAAGGTGTGGAACACTACCGGCATCTGTTCCTTACTACATATGACCCATCAGCCTTTATTTATTTATTTACACTTCATGCACATAACTCTATTCTTAAGGAACTAAAGTAAGTTTTTAATATTGTTACATGTCGTTTGTCTGTTGGCAGTAAATACTTTTTCTCTCTTTTTTTTCTTCTCTTCTAATCTACTATACTGATTCTCTACCAATAAACTCAGGGTTGTGAAGGGATATCGTAGTAGGTAGGTGCAATAATTAAATATGAGAAGTGTTAATTTAAAACAAAATTAAAAATAAATAGGATATATGTGTAACTTAAAACATATAAACATAATAAATAATTATATTATAATATAAAAACAAGTTACAGAAAAATATAACAGAAAATTGTGCTTATGCGTTTAGCAAGTACAACTGCATTTTCCTCTTAAATTCATAGCGATTCAATTTGTCCTTAAGCAAGAATGAACAGGCATCTTCTAGGCTCGCTCGTTCCATCGTAGACCTTAGCTGTCACTTGAGGTTAAGAGCCCGCTCATCTGGCAACTTCTAAACATTTTCTAGACACATACGGAAATGTCAAAGTATTATTGCGAAATAAATAGCATTCGTAATAATGTTATACATACTGATTATATCTGTATGTTCCACGTCACCGTCACGGTCAGAACCTACCTCACTGCCACTATTACTATTAATTTACGATAGTAATACCACAGATTACTAAATAGTTAGTAATACGCTATCTTTTTGAAGATGGATGTAGAGATGAGAAGAATGTTACTCTCTTACTCAAAAATGACGTAATGGATTTGAATGAAATTTGGAAGTAGATAGTTGACATACGAGAATAACATATAGGCTCCTTTATATCCCTAAGCAGCTCGTTTGTGGAATGCATTACCCATGGAAGTGAGGCGTGCTCAAACGGTACCAGCGTTCCAAAGAATGGTGAAGGAGCATTACCTCTCCTTATAACTTTCCTTCTTTCTCAATTATACATGTAATATTTATTAGTATATGATTTTGGTATTGTATGTATTTTATAAGGTTGGGGAAAAAGTCTTTTCGCATTATAGTATGTATGAACTTGTAATAAAATATCTTTGGCTATACCATTTGTATCTGGCTGATTTTGGTATCATTGAAAGTTAAAATTTTAAAGAACATAATTCCAAATTCAAATTAGGAAAATGTGTGATTTTCATTTGTTTTTCGTACTGTCAAGATGAGTGAATCTATTGAAGAAATTCGATACATTTTAAAATTTTACTACAAAAAAGGTAAAAATGCAACGCAATACGCGAAAAAAGTTTGCGATATTTATGGACCTAGTGCAGTGTCTGTGAGAGTAGCACAAATTTGGTTTAAGCGTTTTCGATCCGGAAATTTTGATGTCATAGATGCACGTCGCTCTGGTCGCCCTATTACGGATAAAATGGATGCCATTTTTGACAAAGTAGAGCAAGGTCGGCATATCAGTAGTTATGACGTAGCTGAAGAACTGGGAATTGACCACAAAACAGTTCTGGCGCTGAAAACACTGGGTACACAAAAAAGCTCGATATTTGGTTACCTCACGAGCTCACTGAAAGAAACCTAATGAACCGTGTACTCATTTGTGATTCTTTATTACGACGTAATGAAACCAAACCATTTTTGAAGAAGCTGATAACTGGTGATGAAAAGTGGATCATGTACGAAAAGGACGTGCGAAAAAGGTCGTAGTCAAAGGCCGGTCAGGCTTCATAGACTGTGGCGAAACCCGGGTTAACTCGCAACAAGGTGATGCTGTGTGTGTGGTGGGATTGGAAGGGCATTATTCATTATGAGCTGTTACCACCAGGCAGGACCATCGATTTTGAACTCTACTGCGAACAACTGATGAGATTAAAGCAAGAAGTTGGGAGAAGCGGCCGCAATTAAACAACAGAAGGGGTGTGGTTTTTCATCATGATAACGCTAGACCTCACACATCTTTAGCCACTCAGCAAAAATTAAGAGAGTTTGGCTGGGAGGTGTTAATGCATCCGCCGTATAGTCCTGACCTTGCACCTTCAGATTTCCACCAGTTTTGGTCTCTTCAGAATTCTTTAGGCAGTGTGAGGTTAGCATCTCAGGCTCTCGCCCGCGGATGTCCGAGGTGTTCGGACGTGTTTCAATATAACTCTCGTCGCTCGACTTGTTCACCGGAGGTCAAGTTATACTGGACATTAAATCAAACTGTACCAGTCTCTCGAACTCGTCCATTTTAACTTGACCTGAGGTCTAGTTATAACCGACGGACAGTTCGTTAGTTCGCACGAGTCGATCATTGACCAAAACGTTAACACCTCACGGCTGCTAGTAAATAAAACATATTTATTTCAATTTAAAAGCCAAACTATGTCCGTTAGAAGAACTCCGCCGAAGGAACTTAGCGGCTCTGCCCCTAATCTCTCCATCACTCAGCCGAGCGTTGACGATAGCTCTTCGACTAGTAATGTCACACACAGACATGAGAAACGGAAGAGAGGAGACGTGCTGGAAGAGGAATTGAAGTCTTTTATGTCGGAGATGAAAAACTTATTGCGCTCGGCCACAGATGAAGAAAACCGCAAACTTTCGTTGCTGCAATCTACTGTCGAGGAAATAAAAAATCAAAATCACGAAATTACTAAATCAGTTGATTTTTTTTCCGCAAAATACGACGAGATCAAATCTAAATTGGAAGAAAACGAACAAGTAAGAACCAAGGACCTAGAATACATAAATGTCCTAGAGAACAGGATCGAACTACTGGAACGCGTCACTCGAAACACCAGCATAGAAATAAGGAATGCTCCCAAAAATTAGGTAGAAAAGAAAGACGACCTAATTGCAATAGTGAAAAGCATCGGTTCGGCGCTTAATACAACTATTGTTGATAGTGACATCAAGGACGTCTTTCGCTATAACAGCAAAACTTCAACAAAAATGCCTATTGTCGTTGAGTTTAACACCACAGCCTCGAAAAAAGAAGCAATACTTAAATCAGTGAAAAATTTCAGGCAAGTTTCAAGTGCTAAGCTTACTACCACACACGCCAAAATCGATGGTCCCGCTGAACATCTCTACATCTCAGAAAGCTTAACCGCACGAAACAAAAAAATCTTCGCAATGGCTCGTAAGTTTGCTGCTGAAAACAACTACAAGTTCTGCTGGTCTTCGCAAGGATTAGTTTACTTACGCAAAGAAGAAGGAGTAAAAGCTGTACGGCTTCAAAATGAAACGGATCTCAGAAACCTATTTCCCGCAAAGTGACTATACACTCTTTGCAAACTCCTTGGCTGCACCCTATGTAAGAATTTTCCTTTTACCTACTCACTTTTACCATCCGACACATACTCACTCTTTCCCATACACGCGTGCTCATACATCCCACGACTTACTTTTGCTTACTTACATATTCTCAACAACTATACTCATCCATGCGTACACTTCTACGCCGACACTTGTCACTACAGTACATATTATTACATTGCACAACTCTTTTATATCCCACTCATGTCCCGTGGAATAATATTTCTTGTTTTCCGTAAGGATCACTCATACTTACTCATGCACAATCACGATACTGAAAGTTGTACTCATGAGAAATACCTAATGCTATTATTACCTTACAACCTCATATTATTATCATTGTTTCTATTAATCGTACTATTTTTTAACTTATCTCACAAAGATTCATAGTATAACTAATGTTCAACTTGAATTGGACAACATTACAGTTTCCGAGTCCACAACAGTAGACCCTAACGATTGTGTAAATAAGCTCAAGGTAGGTAAAAATAGTTTAAAAATCATATCACACAACATCAGGAGTATATATCGTAATTTTGATCATTTCTTAGCTTTCTTGGAACGTTTAGGCACGGAGTGTGACATAGTAGTGTTCACAGAATGTTGGTTAAATGAGCACAAGCCTCTACCTCAACTTGAGAATTATAAGCTGCATTTCTCCACTGATTGCTATAATCAAAATGATGGTGTCGTGTTATATATCCATAAAGATATATTACACACTGTCATAGAGCCTCCATTCTACGATGCTAACTGTTTATTGTTAAAAATGCCCGATATAGCCATTATATGTATCTACAGGTCGCCATCCTATAATTGTATCAATAACTTTCTTACGTCATTAGATGGCGTATTAAAATCTACTCATGAATCCAACACAATTGCTGTTGTTGGAGATATCAACATAGATATCAAGCCCTCCAACAATGATAGCAGAAGTTGTGAATACCTGAATCTTCTTGCTGAAAATGGACTTCTACCTGCACATGTATTACCTACACGTGAATCCAATTGCTTAGATCACGTTAACCTAAAAACAAACCGGAAAGCTCAAACATTCGTTATAAAAACACATATCACCGATCACTACCCTGTCCTTTTAAATTTAACAATTCCAAGAAACCTTGTCCAAAATATAAACAACTCACTAATTATGATATGGCGATTAACACTCTTCTGGAGACAGACTTCTCTGATATCTTAAATACTGATGACCCCAACTTGCTATTGAATTATTAGTAGGAAAGATAAAACACGCTCTAGAGATAAACACCACCCTGTGTAAAGTACCAAACAGAAAAAAAATCATTAAACCTTGGATAACTCCAGGCTTACTACGATGCATTACTCACCGTGACACACTTCACAAAAATTAAAAGAATCGCCATCTAATGTAATACTCAAGTCCTCATACTGCAGATACCGCAACTTCTGTAACGATCTCTTGACGAAACTTAGAGAAAAATACGAGACTTCACAATTAGATAAATGTACTAACCTTAAAAAAACCTGGAATACTATCCGAACAATAACTAATACGTTGCGCAATAAAAATCCTGCAGAAGACCTTCTGAAAACTGATGCTGAGGACCCAACAATAGCTGTGAACACGGTCAATCATTATTTTGCTGAAATCGGACAATCACTTGTCAGTCGAATTGACCAGGCTTCGAATGATCCAAATTCTACCTGCGACATAAATAGCTCCTCCCATCTAACATCTTTTGTAATGCTTGAAACTGATTCTGATGAAGTGGGTGCATTAATATCTAACCTAAAAAACGACTCTGCTACAGGATGGGACAATATACCAGTTGCTTTCTTAAAACGTATTAAACATATTATCTGCCCAATTTTAACTTATATCTTTAATCTTTGTTTAAATAAAGGTATTTTTCCTGATAACTTTAAACGTTCCATAATACATCCAGTGCATAAAAGTGGGAGTAGGGACTGTGTCGAGAACTATCGCCCAAGCTCTGTGCTTACGGGTTTGTCTAAATTGCTTGAAAAGCTTATTAATAGGCGTCTGATGAAATATTTGCTACAAGAAAACATTCTCTCAGGCTCACAATTTGGTTTCCAGCCCAATAAATCAACAGAAGATGCAGTAGTTCAGCTCACCAACCATCTTTCAAGTAATTTGGATCGCGGATGGAATTGCATAGGTGTATTTTTAGATATGGCAAAGGCTTTCGACACAGTCTCTACGCGTCTGCTTCTAAGGAAGCTGGAAATGATAGGTATACGTGGCCTTCCTCTCAAACTCTTTCAAGATTTCCTTACTAATAGAACTCAAACTACCAAAATTGGTAACCACCTCAGCAGCCCACTTCCAATAACTTGCGGTGTGCCCCAGGGCTCTGTTCTTGGCCCAAGTCTCTTCCTTATTTACGTTAACGAACTCTGCAACTACATCCCATCAAACGGTATAGTTTTCTCTTACGCAGATGATACAGCACTATTATTTCAGGGAGAGACTTGAGCCGAAACGCGCTCTTTCGCTGAAAAGGGCCTCCACCAAATATCAAAATGGCTTAGCTTAAACCTCTTAACTCTTAACGTAACTAAATCCAAATACTTTTCAATAAATCCACACAACCAAATAATAGTTTCTCCCTTAGAGTCCATAAATGTAAAAATAATAATTCAATGACTTGTTCCTGCCCACCTCTTGATAGAACCAATAATATAAGGTACCTTGGTGTCCAACTCGATGATACACTCTCCTGGAATAATCACCTGGACCTTTTATCTGCAAGAGTACGCAAGACGATTTGGATATTTAAAAAACTCCGAAACGTAGTCAAGCTAGACCTGCTCAAAAGTGTCTATTACTCTCTGGTCCAATCGATCATACAGTATTGCATACCGGCGTGGAGTGGGGCGTGCAAGACAAAAATTATACGAGTCGAAAGAGCTCAACGATCGTTGCTTAAGGTAATGTTGCGAAAACCCTATCGACACCCAACACACGCGCTCTATAAAGAGGAATTCTGGCGGTAAGGCAGTTATTTGTCTTACACACTACACTCCGTAAACACAGGCAGGTAAAGTACGATCCAAAGTTCAGTTTCTCCTCACGTAGAAGAAACAGGATCTGTGATTCTGTCGCACATCACACTGCCTTCTTCAGGCGACAATCGTCTTTTCTAGCGCCTTACCTGTACAACAAAATTAACTCCTTTTTAAATATATATCCCAAAACTCTCATGGTATGTAAAATAATGATCAAAACTTACCTATTAAACTTAAATTACATTGACACCGAGTCTCTCATAGCCATAGTTAAGTAAGCAGTTCACATCAACGCTCAGACATCCACTCATACGTGAACATACATGCATACACCCACACACACACGTGTTAATATAAATCACACTCACACACACACACACACACGCACACACACATACATACATACAGGCATACAAAGTCAATCCCCGTCCACCCCTTTGGTCTGAATAGACACGATAAAAATCTGTTCCGTAGGCGAGTGACCTGGAGTCCTGAAATACAGGGTTTCCCTAGTTTAGGCTCCAGTCCACCCTTTGAATACTGTAATATAAGCGAATATTGTAAATTTATAGTAACCAACATAACACTGTGCGGTGGGCAGATTCCTACTCTGATGTATACAGGCTAGAATGTGGAGTAAGGCCCTTGCCTTAGGTTAAACCTCCTTAGGTTTAACCTCGCCCAAGCTATTCAATTTGTATGTGAATAAGCTGATTGAGGAACTCAGCAGCTCTGGAGTTGGATGCATGATGGACGGAGTTTCCTTTAATAACATTAGCTACGCTGATGACATGGTGTTGCTGAGTCCATCAATCAGTGCGCTTAGGAAACTGCTGAACATTTGTGAGTCTTACGCTGGTGGTCATGGACTGAGGTATAATGCTAAGAAAAGTGAGCTGCTCGTTTTCAAAGCACATAATAAGACCTATGAAATAGTACCACAAGTCTCGTTGTGTGGTACGGTGCTTAATAGAGTTAAGCAGTTTAAATACCTCGGTCACTGGGTTACAGAAGATGGCTCGGATACCTGTGACATGGAGAGAGAGCGCAGGGCATTGGACGTAAGATGCAACATGCTGGCCCATAGGTTTGCGAGATGCGACAGTAATGTCAAGATTACTCTGTTTAGGGCATATTGCCAATCTTTTTACACCTGCAGCCTATGGACCAGATACACGCTAAAAACGTACAATGCCTTGCGCGTGCAATATAACAATGCATTTAGGATACTGTTGTCACTACCACGTTTTTGTAGCGCGTCAGGGATGTTCGCAGAAGCACGCACTGACGACTTTTTTGCAATAATGCGTAAAAGGTCTGCATCATTGCTGCGTCGTTTGCGTGACAGTGCCAACAGTCTCCTGAATGTGATTGTGAGTAAGACCGAGGGCAACTTGATGGGACACCTGTGCGCAATGCATGTGCTGCAACCGGGTGTTCCCAGAGGATGGTAGATCCTGGTCTTGTTTGTTTAATAGTTTTAATTTTGTCGAGATTTATTATAAGTATATACTAACATAGTTTAAGTCAATACTAACAAATTTATGGGTAATACCGAAATAAAGAATAAATAAATAATAATAATAATTAGTACCTAATTAATTGTAACAAATTGTTAAATCTCACAATTGTGGTGGAAAATAAACGTTTTTTTTTAATTTGATTTGATTTGAACATCACGAGAGGACTACCAAAACCATTTGTCGTGGTATTTTGATCAGAAGTCCCAAAATTTCTATAGCAATGGGATCATGTCCCTACCTACGAGATGGAAAAAGTTATCGAACAAAATGGTACCTACATACTTTAGTTAAATGTTAATAAACTATATTAAAAAATGTTTTGAATTTTCTTAAAAAATGCGAAGAAACTTTTTCGCCAACCTATTATATTATTATGTTCAATTAACATTATGATGTTTGTACACTGACAGCCCTTAATCTGTCTCTTTTAAGTTTTTCCATCCAAAGGTTGTCTGTAAGAGATCACCCTGTGCGATAAGACCGCCCGTTGTACACTAGTTTAAATTTTTTGTATCCATATTAATATTGTAAGGTGTACAATAAAGTATATAATAAACAAATATCCCGGAATTCCCACGGGATCGGGATTTACACGGGAAAAACCTCTCACGCGAACGAATTCGTGGGCGAGAAGTTCCTTATACATAGAATCATATTTTCTTACAAGATGGCCGTATTGATTTTTAACATTTAACCTGAGATTGTCACTCTAAATCTCAAAGCTTAAAACTCAAAATTAGTGAAGCGAAAACTGTACACTGTAACTGTGGTCGTGGTGGGCGTTTATTAGATACTTAGTATTTTTATTTATACTTGCAAACCTTACTTATTTAATACAATACAATTTTGAATCATTGTCATCATTTGTTGTTTTATTTTGATTTAAAAACAAATTTATTGACGAAAAACAATTTATTAAGAAAAAATTAAAAATAACAAAAGATAGTTCAACAAAATTGAGGTTAACTTTTTGTTTTAAGTGTGAATTACCTATCCCAGGATAGGGCACTACATTAAAATTGGATGATGGTTAGACATTATTATTGAGAGATTGAATACGGAATTAGATGAACCAACGAATTTGTCAGCAGCAAATAGTTCCGGGGTTGCGGGAATGTTCTAACGAGATAACGCGGCCCCGTAATGTAAACGCAGTTGAAGGAACTGAGTTGGTTTTTAGTAAGTAAAATTCACTCCCTTCAGATCCACCCAGAGCGAGAGGAGTCCATAGATGATTTTCCCACCGAAAAAAAGGCTACCTATTGCAAAGGCCGTTCGTTTATAATAGAACGCGCGAGATCATAAACTCTTTCTTCTAAGCACGGATAATTTGAATTTGGATGGATATACAACGTGTAATTTAAAGGGTATACATACCGAGTCAAGGGTTTTCTAATCCTATGTGTACATGTGTGGAACTTATTAGAAATTTCAATACATTGATACCAGAGACCGAATTTTTCAAATTAAGAAGAACGAAGAGAATTATCGTTTTATTGGCAAGTGACGTGGAAAGTGTTGACCCTCATAGTGATGTGACACGTTTGTTATTATTGGTATTCAAGAAACATACGAAATCAACAATTTGGGGTCAATTATGTGAGTCACATATTTTGAACTGCATAGAGATTCCATACCAGATGTTGTCTTCAGTCCTTTTGGATAGATATGGGGTTTCCGTTACACGTTGTATAGTATGTAAAATTATCAGGCCACAATATATTGCTAGTGTATAATCTAACAAAGATTTTAATTACAATCCGACGGGGATAGCAATAAACTTGTCACAAAAATATTCCATTTCTAAAATTGTCGCACAACTACTTAATTTTACGTTTACCTACGCCTACGAAAAATAATATGCGGCCAGTATTTGATCAGACGTAGTAATTACACCCCACGAAATAAAAGGGTTTTTTTTTTAATTTAAGAAAGTAGACATCATATTTTTTACCCGACTGCGGAGAAGCAAGGAGGAGGGTTATGTTTTACCGCGTATGTATGTATGTATGTCCGTTCCTTTGTTCCCTCGTAACTATTAAACCCGTGAACGGATTTTGATAAATGATACATCGTCGGATTTGTCTTGATGGCGCAAGTGTTATAGAATAGATTAAAATAAAAACAAATCACCACAATGACAAACAGGCGCCATATTGTCAAAAAAAAAATTTACAAACTATGACAAATGGGGTATCATTAAATAGATCTTTAAAAATGTTTTGAAGTTTTTTTAACCATTTTTTATTTTTAGCAACCGTTTAGGAAATATAACGTTTTAAAACGGAATTAAATACTAAAAAGCTGAAAATAAAAAAAACACTTATTTAAAAAATCTAAAAAACCCGACTGCTCAACTGAAATGTAAGAAACAAGCACATTTTTATTTTAAAAAGTGAGAAGCAGGCGGGACCCATTCCATTTTTTTAATATTAAAATTATATTAGTTTAATTGGGTCCCGCGTGCTTGTCACTTTTTAAAATAAAAATGTGCTTGTTTCTTCCATTTCAGTTGAGCAGTCGGGTTTTTTAGATTTTTTAAATAAGTTTTTTTTTATTATATTCGAAGCGTCAATCACTAAAGAGAGTCTTGAACCCCTTCCAGACTAACATATTTAGTTTAGTTGGAGAGGTTAACAATATTGCTAGTAATGTGAATTCTACCCATATTGCTAACCTTTACATTTAATAAATAAATCTGCAGTCAAAACCAGAAGTTAAAGTTTTTTTTTTTTAAAAAAGGGCTCGTATTGTCAATGGCAAGCCCTTCTAACCATGGCATTGTCTTTCAAGACATTGAAAGGAAAGACGAGATAAAAACAATATCAATTCACGCAACTTGAAATAAGATAACGAAAACAGATAAAAAAAAATACAAGTAAAATTATACAAGATCGTTTTTGTAAGGTGCGAGTCAGACTCGCACACCGGGTTCCGTACCAGGGGTTTTTTTAATGTTTCGCTATTAATAAGAATTTATGCATTGTAAAAAATAAATAAAATACGTTTTGAAATATGCGCATCAAACATATCAAATAAACTTACTGTTTCCAGAAATTTTTCTTGAACATGTACCTACTTATAAGACGATGTTACTTATATGTTGTACTTATATGTTTAAGTCTTTTGTGACATAAATCGCAGAAGATGTAAACATATGAACATATTTGGTCATAAAAATAGTCTTATCGATCTTATCGGTAGAGATTTAAAATTGAAGCTACTAGTTAAAGTGTAGCGTATTTAATTGATGTTACTTGCCAAATTTCATAGTTCTAAATTAGAGGGAGTACTTTCGGTTGACCTATCAATCCTATCAATTTCATTCCCTTGAGAGTGTCGAAATATGTTTACATAATTATGTTTACGTCTTTTGTGGTTAATGTCGTCGTAAAAAAGTGTCTTATCGATCTTATCTATTCGGGGCTGTAGACCTGAGTATTTGGTTTTAATTTCAACTCGATATCTCCACGCGTACCTGAAATTAAAAGTCTTGATATGGTCTTGATAGACAGATGGACACCAAAGTGATAGTCCTATAAGCGTTCCGTATTCTTCCTTTTGAGGAACCCTAAAAATACAGTTAAAATTATACAAAATCGTTTTTGTGTAATAAAAAAACAATAAACACCTATTTGCTTTAGCCGCTTTTGCTTAATAATTAAACAGTCATATTATAACAAACAATATAGGAAGAAATAAAACTTGTTTTGGAAACAAGAGCAATGTTAAAAAATATTATTTAACAGTACAGTCATCTGACGTCGAAAATGCCACAGAATAGAGAAATGTACAAAAGGTGAGCTCCATACCTTAAGTATTATAAACATACGCACACAAAGACTGAATAGGTTAATTCTAGGCAAACGTGCTTCATCTCCGACCATATCATCGCGTACCACCAGGTGAGATGGTGGAAGGCGGATGTGAGCCTATCAAAAATAAAAAAATACACGCGTTCTGAGCCAATAACAGACGCTCTTATCAACCGTCAAGGATAAACAACGGTAACTGAGGTCAATCGGTGAATTCGTGATCACTACAAGCCGATTCCGGCACGCGATTCGGAAGTCACGTTTAGTAGTTTATACCGATTGTCATATTTGAATGATCTTTGACAGTACTCATAAGGGTCAAAGGCGCCTTTAGAAAATATCCTGTTTATAGATATACCTACTATTTACTTTACACCAAAACAGGATAAAAATAAGGACTTAATTACCAAAAAGGGGAATAAAATGGGCGGTCTTATCGCTAAAATCGGTCTATTACAGACAACCTTTGGATGGATTTGATATAGAAGGAGAAAATAAATAAGAGAGTAGTCCACGGTGTACAATATACAGTATGTTAACTAACAGAGGGCGTTCCCGTTAACCCGCAATAGTATAGCATCCATACATGCTAAAAAAAATACCATTCGAAAACAAAATGTTTTTATATTTTTTAATATCTAGATACGCGGGAGCATGTCAAGCCAAGTTCTGGCGCGCAGCTCACCGTGTGTTACACGAACCATTTGGAGCCACTTTTGAGCCCCTCATAACTCAATAACTATTTCACCTAAACTTGTCAAAGGGAAATGTCCATTTGATAAAGAAGTTTTGGCTAAGTGACGCCCATGAAAGAAACAAATTGCAGGCATAAGAGTTGATATCATAGATAAAGAAACAAACACTATTTTTTACATAGAACTCGGTTGGACTTTTATAAATGATAATATAAAAATTCAATTTTAACAAAAAACATTTTTATAGATTTTAGTAGCTACTGTAACGTTACAGTTTCCCTGGGTAGAGGGAAATGTAATGATCAGGCTTCGTCGATGCAGCAGTCGGATGGTGATGGTGGAGAATTCGGAGGATGTCAGCATGTCTGGAGGACCGGGCCACGGATCGTATAAATCCAGGCCACGGATCGTATATTAGAAGATGACCATCTCACTTCGATGGCTATTAACAGTATTCTTGCTGACTCCAGGTTTGAGCTCCAGGCGTAGAGTCCTGTCCCCAGTCATCTCTCTAGTTAAATCGACTTTTACGCATTTGAATGAGGTTCTAGAATGAAAAGAGAAATAAAAGTAATTTATCACGAGGTACAATATCAGTTACATATGCGACCTAACCTAGCTTCAGCAATGAATTAAGAAGAAAAACGAATCCTGTCACTAATGACTTTACAGAAACGTAAACAAACAAAGTATTGCATAAAAAATAGCTTAATATCAGCATATTATCCCCTTACCGCATATAACGCCATATATGGCTTTAAAAGTTATTTTTTTTTTCAGTTTATTTAAATATTGTTGTTTCGTAACCACCATTGAATCCGTATACATAATTTCCTCGGGTAACGGAACGTATTTTTTGTTGTCTATAGTAACTGCAATCAGTAAAAATATTAGAGCTTGTGTGCAGCGTGGCCGTCCGTTAGAGTGCAATTAATTAGTGCTAATTTTATAAACGGGAAAACAGTAATAAAACGGTGAGTAAAAATCCTTAAAATTTCAAAATACAATGTTTACAAATACTTTAATAAGATATAGTTATCGTTTCGGCATTTTTTGTGTTTTTTGTTTGTTTTTGAGCTTTCTTTTGATATTGCCATATTTGGCTTCGTATGCATTTTTGTCAAAACATTATGAGACATATATGGCTTCGCATGCATTCAGGTGCTTTTTCTTCTCTTCAGCAATGGACCCTCTTCTCGCTTCTACTTCCAAGCATGTAAATCTTATCCGGGCGATGGTTTCTTGAGTGATGACGATCTGGCTTCTGATCCTGACTATGAACCATACTCACTCCGTGCTTGTCGAAGAAAAAATATTATTATACCTGCATATGCGGAGCATATGCGTAAAGCAGGAAAAGTTGTGGGCAAAACACGTGGTCGTCCAGCTAGCAACTTAGGAACATCATCCTCGAGCCGAAACTCCAAATAGCCGAGTCGACATTCCTTTATGTTCGGAGGCTAAAAACGTGATCGTCCTACGCGCATCCAAGTCGGTACCCCAACAAGCCGAGGTGCCACTCCAACCAGCTTGCCGGACTCGCCCGTACTCAATAAAAAGCACTAAAAACTCCAGCCAGGCATGAAGACGTACCACTAGATTCTGTACGTTCAGATAACGAGGAGCGTTTCGCCGAGTGGACGAAATCAAGTCGACTAATTTGGCAGAACTGCTGTGTTATTCTGTAAGACCTCATTCTAAACTTCGAATCTGAATCCGCTGTGAGTTTACTGATTGGCATTCTAAAAACTCGGTTGTTAATTCGAATTTACACTAGCGCTACCCTTGCGAGCGTGTCAGCGAGTTGAACTAAAGATTTTGACAGATAAAGTATGAGATGACGTGAGAAATGGCATTCGGTAAGGTAATTCCTCCGTCACTTCGACGCTGTTTACAGAATGCAAAATCAAGGTCACTTTGAACCTTAAGCGAAGTGACAGTGAATAGCTATGTGAGATGCGAGTTGTTGTTCGAATTTTACAGAATCGACGTACTGTTCGAAATTCCATTCGTTTACCAAATGTGGGAAATGCAAAGTTAACTTATGTTACAATGATAAAAGAAATTGTTTCAAAGATTTCCATAAAACATAATTTCATTTTTTAATTAATGTATACGAAGCCATATATGGATCAGTATAATTTTACTAGAATGCATACGATGCCATATATGGCTTCGTGTAGTAATTTCCAAAATAAGTACACAAATTTTTTTTTTCCGCTACATACTCTTTATGTATAAGAAATAAAAGAGGTTTTCAGTAAAAAAAAAAATTTTCATCAGCTCCTTCATAATTCATGCAATAAGGGGGTTAAGAAATTCTAAACTAATAATGATATTATAACGTAAGTATCAGAGCCCTATAAAATGGAAACATTACACTACGCAATATAAGTTGTTGAGTATGTAACTTGTATGTTTTTATAATTAACTTACTTGCTGTGGTGCAATCCATTGCTGAAATATAGACCGAACTTCCACATTGCTCAAGGTAAATCTCTTAAGTCTTCGTGTATCCACGCCATAATTGACACAGAGATGACTCCGTGGTAAACTGGTAAGTTTGTGTAAATCAGGTTCCATAATTGTGTCAAATTCTTCGTGAAAAACAGGTAAGGTCTGCATTGGCAGGCCGGTGTCGTCGTAGAAGGCGGTTACAGAACCTAATGTAAAGCCAAGGTCATCATCGGGAACGATTACAGGGTCCATAATCGTAATTAAAGTCGTCAGAATATCAAATAGAAAAACGCAGTAGAAAAGAAATCACGGTTCACAAAGAAACAGAACTAAACAAAATGTTAAATGTCAGTCAGTTGTCAATTACGATTTTTTTGACGTAGGGATGACGCTAAGAAATCAATTTATTGAAAAATCTATATTTTTGAGAAACTGGAAACACGGAATCGGTTAAATGGTTCGTATTTAGAAGCTCGATAATGGACAAACCTTTTTTTGTCTCTAAATAAAATAATAAAAGCGAAACAACTACATAATAAAAATAGATTTTTCATAATTAGATTTTTGGAAACCGGTATTAGTGTATCGATTTTTTTCAGTAAAAGTTTCCATCCCTAGTTTGACAGGATTGACCAGCGACCGGAAGCGTAAATAAGGCAATAAACGATTGAGTTTCTTGAATAAATCGGCTTTTAATTCCGGAGTTTTCATTACCAATAAATAATAGCAATATTTTAGTTACTAAATGGGTATTTTTTTGTATTTATCACATTGATGGGCAAAACATGGCCAAGAATAGACGTTTCCCTTTGGCTCATATATTGAGACTGGCGAGATACATATGTGTTCTAAATTTTATGAACATATCTCAAACGGTTATTTAGATATTAACGTCCAAAAATTGTCATTTTTATGACTGACCAAAACTATAACCCAGTTCCAGATGACCTAGAAAGTTTAAATTTGGCATGCAGATAGGTAATTAGGTGAATACAAAGGAAAAAATCAGAAACTGGTCATTTTTATCATTTTATTATAATTTTCACTTAACTTATAAATAGTGCCTGTAAATCTCTATATGTCGATTTTAAGATCTTTACGTGAATATATTTAAAAAAAGGTATTTCCTTTATATTTGGTGTATAATGAGTTGAATACCACCCTTAATTTTTTTTAATCAAAATATTTCCGTTTTTGTACTTATAAATAAGAATATAGTAGATTTTCGTATTTATTACGCGTAACTAACCGTATTCTACAACAATTAGTGCCACCTATTATCTTAGAGGGTCACTATACCATGCCGCCTCCATTGATTTATTTAAAAGTGGCACTAGAGAAAAAACGAGCAAATTAAGTACTCAAAAGAACGAGGATGATTCGTCGCTAACTGCTGGCTTAGAAAATGTCATCACGATAAAAATAGGTGCACGTGTAATGTTGCGAAAAAACGTAGATGTCAGTAAAGGACTGGTAAACGGATCCATTGAAAAAATAGAGAAGGTACATTGGGACGTCGACAACAGCAATAACGCACTTAAAATTACATTACAATTTAAACATAATTTAATTTACGAACTAGAACGAGTCAAGACCAAGTTTCAGATATTAAGTAATGTATATGTTCACAGGGAACAATTCGCTATTTGCTTAGCATATGCTATTACTATCCACAAATCACAAGGCCTTAGCCTTGAAAGTGCTCTTTCCGACATAGGCTCGTCTATATTTAGTAAAGGGCAAGCTTACGTTGGACTCTCTCGAGTTACAACCTTAGATGGAGTACATCTTATCAATTTAAATCCAAGTCAAATCAAAGCACAAGAGAGCTTTATTGTAGAGTACAACCGTCTGCGCACGTTATACCGCCCCGACTTGGACAAATTAACTATAAACAGAAAACGCGTAAAAAGAATTCCGGATACTGAATGGGCAATTCACACGAACATTTCAAAGGTACAAGAAAATATAGAAAATAACACAAAAAGGACAATTATACTCCGTAATCGTAAGAAAATACAGTAGTTTAAGAAAAAACCATTTAGTATTAATTTTGTTATTAATAAGTACCTACTACTAAGTTACGTACAAAGAGTAATGATAAACATAAATGTGAAATGAGAACCAAGTTCAATATTATGATATATGCCTTGGTTGTTGACTTCAACGACAAAAGAAGTCAAATCTAAATGGGTGCCAAGTTCAATGGTCAGTCCTGAAATTTATTTATAACAACATAAAATACCATATTTTCTTATAACTTAGGAGAATATATTGTAGCCTAAGGTCTGACTTGCCTAGTTTTCATATACGAATTATATTATAGCCTTCACAAGTTCTAAACCTGTTACTTGTCGGTTCTTATTTTATTATTCCGAAAATTTGGCTTGCTGGTATAAACTAACCATCGAACATAATAATTTGACGCTTTGTAGTGCAGATGTGATGTGGTTTGTTTTGAAGTCGGTTACATTTTTTGTAAAAAAGTTTTTATTTATTTTTGCGTTTGTTTAAAAATTTTGAAAGAGCGTGACACTTGTGCAGTGCACTCCTGTCTGCCATTGTAAATCACCGTGCATGCACTTCTATGAGTGTATGGGTTTGTTTTTACTCAGTAACGTGTGAATGGGCCTTCTGCGTCTACGCTATTTTGTGGCATAGCCTTGCAAAGCGAGACAAAATGACGCACACCCACCACTATCTAAATTATTATTATTTTAATAATTTTTGACTAATTAGTATTTGCTACGAACTTATAAATGGTTACCCACACATATTTTTTCATATATGATTCGGTTAAACGGAAGAGGAAGTCTTTTAGCAGACAGAGCCCTGCTTCCTCTAAATCGAACTGAAAATCAAATCATGAGATGACGCTTAATAGTGGTATTATAAATTTAAACTTTTTTATTTTTTTATTATCGATCTCGCCTGATGGTAAGCGATAGACGAGGTCTAAGATGGGATGAGTGAGCCCAGAAGATGCCTATTTACTCGTGCTTTAAAGGCTGAAAGGTCATAAGTGGCAGGGAACACAGAAGCCGGCAGAGAATTCCACAGCTTGGCTGTGTGCACAATAAATGTGGAGGAGAAGCGCTTCGTCCGACACTACTTACTACTTATATACAACCTTGTACGTATGTTTAGCTTGTCGTAATCCCGGGAGATGTGTCGGGATGGCAGGGTGGCGGGAATATTCTAACGAGAAACCGCGGCCCCAGAACTTTTTATTTTTTACTAGTTGGAAAAATCTTCGAATGACTTCTCCCGTTCTGGGTTAAGCTGAAGGGTGTGTCTGACTTCTACTGACTAAAAACCCACCCTGTTCCTTCAGCTGCCCTTAACTCCGGGGCCGCGGTATCTCGTTGAAACATTCCCGTAACAACGGAAACATTCCCACAACCGCAGCTGAAGAAACAGGGTGGGTTTTTCACCCGAAAAAAAGCTCCAGGAGATGTGTGTTTAGCTGCTTCGTTGTTCTATTGGTTGCAAGCACGACTGCTGAGCTGAAGGCCTCGGATTTGAGTCAAGGGTCGGACTAAAAGCGCTATTGGGTTTTTCTGTTATGAATTTCTCAGTAGTTTTTTTTTTTTATTGAAAATAGATTCGCGTTTGACCACTATCTCACCTGATGGTAAGTGATGATGTGATCGAAGATGGAGCACGCTTACCTAAAAGTAACCTATTCACTCTGGACTTAAAGACTCCTAGGTTGTAGCTGTCGGGAAACACAGACTCCAGCAGGGAATTCCACTCCTTAGCCGTACGCACAATGAAGGTATTCCCAAAACGTTTTGTGCGTATGGGTGGGATGTTCACCATGTAACGATGGCGCTTCGCCGTCTCGTAGTCCGATGATGGAACGGGCTTGACGGAATTAGATTGTGTAATTCCATCGCACACTCCCCGAAATGTAACCGATAGAAAACTGATAGACTTGCAACTCGTCGTCGGTGTTCAAGGATTTAGCGCTGTCAGTGTACAACATCATACATAATACTAACCAAACATCTTAATATAAAATACATACCACAAGATATAATATATAAATATATACTAATACATATCAAATTCATAAAAGAGAAAGAAGGGGAAAAAATTATAGTGAGAGGTAATGCTCCTTCACCATTCTTTTGAACGTAGTTCCTATGTCACTCTCTAGCCCTTCGACTATCTCCGTATCGAAAAATAAATCTATTCGTTACTGTTTTTTTTTAATTCATTATAGCCTCGCGTTCGACCACCATCTCACCTGATGGTAGGCGATAATGTGATCGAAGAAGAAGCAAGCTTGCATAGAAGTAACTTATTCACTCTTGACTTAAAGACCCCCAGGTTATAGCTATCAGGAAATACAGACTCTGCAGTCTTCAGCTATGACGTGAAAGAATGACAAACAAACAGGCTTTGTCATTTATAATATTACTAGCTTCTGTCTGTGGCTTCTCCCTCGTGTAAAGCTCTTTTTCAGGTTTTCCAGGTTCCGAAATGAATTATAGCCTATATGTTGCCCAGACTTCATAGTTATATACCAAAACAGTTTCATTAGAATCCGTCTAGAAATTACGGAGATTAGAGTGTGCAAACAGATAAACACACAGACATTTTTTAAATTCTTTTTCTATTTACTCTTTATGTATTTACAAAAATATTACTGGAGGGTGTTACTTTAGTAATATTTTTGTAAATAGGTACATATTTTCAATGTACAGAGCCACTTTTTTACTGTTTTATTATACGTAAATATATATTGACTAGCTCCTTCGTCTTAGGCTTCGCTCGCGTTTAAAGTTTTGCATCAGTTGTTCCAGTTTCCGAAATCGATTATAGCCTAGGTATATATTGCCCAGGCTTAATTGCTATATAACAAAAAAGTTTCATTCAGTTCCGTCTAGTCATTCCGGAGATTAGATTGTACAAATAGATAAATATATAGAATTTTTTAAATTCTTTCTCTATTTGCTGTTTCTTAATTAAAACCCTTCAGTAATATTTTTGTGAATATATTCAATGTACAGACCTACTTTTTTACTGTTTTATTATACGTATACATATGTATAACCTGTAACGGAAACCCCATATATATCCAAAAGGACTGAAAACAACATCTGGTATGGAGTCTCTATGCAAAGTTTCAGCTCAAAATAAGTGACTCACAGAATTGACCCCAAATTGTTGGTTTCATATGTTTCTTGAATACCAATAATAACAAACGTGTCACATCACTATGAGAGTCATCACTTTCTACGTCACATGCCAATAAAAAGATAATTCTCTTTGTTCTTCTTAATTTGAAAAAATTCGGTCTCTGGTATCAGTGTATTTAAATTTCTAATAAGCTCCACACATCGCACCCTTAGTAATGTAAGGGCATAATTCGAAATATTGAGTTTTCGAGTTTTTGTGTTAGGTGGGCACAATATCACCTGTTCTATCACTTCGCTTTCACAGAGAGAAAAAACAGATAATATTAAAGCGAATACTGTAATTGTGTCTCTTTTACATTACCCTCTCCCGAACCCGCGTCTTCCCACTAGAGAGGCCCAGCCAGTAAAGTGCCAGTACTTGTCGAAGCCGGACTACTGATGCGCTGTCCAAATTGGAGTTGTGCCTTTTTATTACAAATTATCGGGTAAGTATTCCAATATTCTCAGCCAGTAAAGTGCCAGTACTTGTCGAAGCCGGACTACTGATGCGCTGTCCAAATTGGAGTTGTGCCTTTTTATTACAAATTATCGGGTAAGTATTGCAATATTCTTTAGTACTAAAAAAGTCGACTTAGAGTTAGGCCCTCTTATCACAACAATGTATTAAAATATGTCATCATTATATCAATTAGTTCCTTATTTTACGAAAATATTAAGATTTTTTAATGTTTATTTCGAAATAATTCCTTGTTTCAGAAAACTTTATGAATGAACTGTGTTTGCATTTAAGGTTGGGTCTTTACATGATGTAAAATATTTAATCAAATTACAAGTTACGTCCATAGTTTCAAGCATGGTTAGTATATACATACAATAATTAAGCGCTTTATTGATTGGTTAAGTAGGTTTTAAATATGTTGAAGTACGTAATTAAACAACATAGGTTCTATTATAATTTTTATTTACAGAAGCATGACGTCGCGGTCGCAAAAAGATTTGAACTTAATCGCCCAGAATCTCCAGATCAGAGAACAGCAAAGCGAATTTCCTAAAGAGCAAAAAGTAAGTTGTTTTGCTACGTGTCTTTATTGGTTAAATCTTACTAGATAGGTACTTATATAAGTATAGCATCTCGTTAATTTTAGTTTCAGTATATTACTGGCCTAGACGCATTTTGGAAAAAGAGAATATTCCCAACGCAATTCCCAAGATAAGTGAACATTACACAGGTAACGAAATTGCGTTTGATATTATCATAGAACAGATAAATGAGGTTAGAAAGGAAATAGTTTCTGATTTCTATGAGAACGCGTGTCGCCGCTTGTCTCCCACTATTTAGCTCCACTACAAGCAAGAGGCCCCGTTACGTATGCGAATTACGCACACAAATAAATTACACACACTTAAATCGAGAGCTTGCTACTAATTGTAACTCATTGTCGATAAACATGCGCCATGCATCACGGCCAATAAGGGCAAAGGACAAAACGTCAATGGTTGAATTGTAGAGGACGCAACGCCTGCAGTACATTGTAAGCGGACTTGGTCATTGCGTTGATTAAGCGAGTACACATCGGGCAATACATATTTTTTGTAACTTGTTGCAATAATGTTGTTAATGTTGGGAATTTCATAGTGATTAGAATATTTTTATATTTTTTACAAATAAAACTGTAATTAAATGTTATTTTCGACTTACCGACGGAAAGATATACTCGCTATATCCTTGCTCTATACTTGCGGTCTAACTTTTTGTTTTACAGGTTATAATTGCACAACATGGCATTTTAAAGCAGAGCTCTGTGTTCCGAAGTAATCCGAAGCACACTAAACGCGGTGAATGAATTAATGGGTCGAGCTATGATTTTCGTATCATAAATATGGCGCGCTTGCTACGCCCACATTACCATTCGAACCTTATTCATCTATTCCGTGGATATTATGATTCCAAACCCAGAAACTGCTGAAAATATTCAACCATCAGTCGATACACCCGTGGCCTTGACTGAAACTAATGAACTAATGATTTTATCGCAACAACATCAAAACGTTCATCCAGATCGTCAGTAGTCAAGTAGTTCGAGCTCATCTTCAAGTTCCGATAGTAGTACTTCCACGAGTACAAGTTCTAGCAGCCGCCTATCGTCCCGTAAATGTTCCCCAGAATCTCGAGCACTACCTATTTCTCAAGATGATTTTATACTACCTGATGAATAACCATTAATTTCTCGGCCACAATCTAAGTGGGAGACGTCGATTGTGGCCGAAAAATTTCTGTTTTTTTTTTGACTCTTCAAAATGTTGAATCAATAATAACACGAGTTCCTACTGTGGATTATTGCATTTCACCGATTAATTCTGCAGAAAGTGATGCTGAACTTAGTGACAACGATCCAACCTATAACGGAGAACCAGTAGCTAGACAGCGTTCTTCGAGCACATGGACGTGAGACCTTAAGGAATTAGTTTCGAAGAAACTAATTGATCCTTACTACGCGACCTATTTTGATAGTATGTTATCGTCTTGAGTAGTTAATATTTTTGTTTAAATTTGAAATACGTCTACTAGAGTACATCAGAGATAATTTGAAGCTATTTGTTATTTAAATGGTATGCTATTTAAATAACAAATAGGATCACATGATCATCACTCTTATGTTCTAACTAAAGGTTGATTATAATTATTATATAAGATATGACTGAAATGAAGAAAATATATAAAAGTTTTATTGTTAAATGATTAAAAAAAGTTTTGTTCTAAGACTTGTAATAAAAAAAAATATTGTCGAATTATTATTTTTTTTTATACATTATATTATTTTTTATTATTACTAAAGGATTTATTTTTAAGTTTGTAATGTGAAGTTTAAAAAAAAAATGTTTATTTTAAGTTTATTTAACATTTGAAAATTTCTTTCTTAATTAATTATTTGCCGTTTCGTATGTTTTAATTTCGTTTGTTGCCCGTGGTACTACCGGTTTAAGGAATAATAAAGCTTAATTTTTTATACATTTTGCTTTTTTTATTTCATTCGTGTTTTTCATCAGGGCACTTTTACTAATTTATGGTAGGATATACTGTGTGATAAAGCATTATTTTGTGATAGTCCTTATTATTTTGAATATCATTAGTCTCATAAAGGCTTATTCCAAATATTGCCATCAAAAACAAAAATAAAAATATTACAAAAGAGGCCTAACTCGGAAGAGTTTTAAAAAATATATTTATTATTACTCAAATCATTTTTTTTTTGTAGTTTTTCTGCTATTAATACCGTAGTACATGTAACGCAGACTAGGTACAAAAAAAATCAGAGCTATAGCACTTTAAATTATGATGTTATGAACAATAGACTAAAAACATCGGATTCCCTGAATCTTTAAACACGTTTTCCCAAAAGTTGATATTTTTGAAATATGCCTTTACTTTATTGAGGGTGCGACATGTAGACATAGGATTACAAAACCCTTACTACATCGTTTGTTATCATCCAAAGAAGCCGTGCACTCGGTATGTATAAACCCTTTAAATTACACGTTGTATATTGACTAGTTTCTGCCTGCGGCTTCGCTCGCGTGTAAAGTTCTACATCAGGTGTTCCAGTTTCCGAAGTCAATAATCCTATATTAGCCCATATTTTGCACAGATTTATATAAAAATAAAACCCCAGATTTATATAGTTATATGCCAAAAAACGTTTCATTAAAATCCGTCTAGTAGTTTTGGAGATTAGCGTGTACAAAGACATAAATAGACAAAAAAAATATTCTTGCTCTATACTGTTTCTCAATCATTCTTCACCATCACGTTTTTTGTAAATATATTCAATGTACAGACACACTTTTTTACCGTTTTATTATATGTATGGATTAGTATGGATAATCTATAATTATATTGCGCATGAATTGACGTAGAGAGTTAAATATTCAAACTTGACCTACCAATCCATACAACTTTTTATATATTAATCTAATTAAATAAATTAAAAAAAACTTCGTGCACTCGTAACAGCTAAGCCAGTTTTGATGAGATCCTTAGTTTTTTGTTGGTTTTATGACTCTTTATAAATTAGGTGTCATTCAAACGAATCGTATTGGGTTTTGTATTTGTCTTGTTTGATTACTGTGACAGTAAGATTTGTAAAAACAATGCCTTAGGCAGTTGTTCCGTTCCGATGGCGAGAAAGCGACTAACTATCGGCTATTTTTAAGTCACGATGCAAAAAGAGGGGTGTTATAAGATTGACGTGTTTGTGTGTTTGTATCTGTGTCTGTCTAATGAAAATCATTTCGAAGTCGGTACATCCGTTTGAGAGCTACGATGCCGCTCTCAAACGGATGTACCGACTTCGAAATGATTTTCATTCGAAAGCCAGTTTCATTCCGGTAGTTCTTAGCTATGTTTGGTAAAAATCGGTCTTGTAGTTTGAAGAGTATCAGCTCTTTTCCAAAATGAGGAAAGGCATTTTTGGCAATTTTGGCAAATGATTTTCTCGAAACGAGAAACGAGTCGAGCTAGAAACTAGAAACTCGTGGCAAGCAGCGAGAAGCGAGCGTGTAATTCCGATAGTTTTCTCGCTGGGTTATAAGCGAGTGTGTGAGTGCGATTACTCGCTAGTTGGTCCGCTGGACCGCTAGTTGGTCTCTCGGCGTGAGTCCTGACCGCCAAGCGAGCATCGCTGAGCGAGCATTATCTTTGACAGCTCTTGTCGCTCAGCGGCAGAATTAGTGAAGCGAGTCGTCGGCAATGTGAACAGCTGACTGTTATTTACTGATTGTGATAGTTGTTCTCTGAAGAACAACTATTAATATATGCATCTCTTTCGTTTACACTGAATGTGTATTTTTAACCGACTTCTGAAAAAGGAGGAGGTTCTCAATTCGGATGTTTGTTTGTTTTTTTTTTATGTTTGTTCGGGCATAGCTCTGTCGCTCGCCAACCGATTTGAAAAATTCTTTTTTTGTTGGAAAGGGTATACTTCCCAAATGGTCCCATGAAAATTTTATCGACATCGAACAAGCCGTTTCTGAAAAATCAACAAAAGACTAAAAAAAATATTTACATTGATGATCTTTTCGGTTACTCTATATTGTGTTTTTTGTTCGCGCGTTTTTAGTTTTTTGTAGTTGACATTTTGGCTTTTATGACTAGATTAATTACAAATTGACCCACTAAAAAGCGCGAAAATAAAAACTTTTTTGCAAAAAAATAAAACCGACTTCCATATGAAAACACTGCAAAGCCAAAAATAATTTTAATTTCGGAAGGCGGTGTGAAAAAAAAGAAAATACAAAACCAATAACACCGACTACCGAAATTAAAATTATTTTTGGCTTTGTAGTGTTTTCATATGGAAGTCGGTTTTATATTGTGCGTTTTCGTTAGTCGTTTTCTTGCCGGCAGTCGGACAACTGCCTTAATAGTTTATAGTTCCGGGTAGCAAATTCCGTTCACGCCTATAACTATATAAGAACACTAGTACGCACGCGGGGCTTCGCTCCCGTGGATTCTATCACGGTAAAACCATAACTCTCCTTTTTTGCAGTCGCGTAAAAAGTAGCCTATAACCTTCCTCAAGCTTCAAGCTACTTCCATACCAAATTTCATCCAAATCTACCCAGTACTTTCGAAGATTAGCGCGTTCAAGCAAACAAACAAACAAACTTTTCCGCTTTATAATATTACTAGCTTCCGCCCGCGACTTCGTCCCCGTGGAAAAAAAAATCCCCCGATTTTGAAACATTCTTCATTACTGCTCCGCTCCTATTGGTGTTAGGGTGATGATATATAGCCTATAGCCTTCCTCGATAAATGGGCTATCTAACACTGAAAGAATTTTTCAAATCAGAACGGTAGTTCCTGAGATTAGCGCGTTCAAGCAAACAAACAAACAAACAAACAAACAAACAAACAAACAAACAAACTCTTCAGCTTTATAATATTAGTATAGATAGTATAGATACGTGTAAGTTTTTTATTAGGTCAACACGTGTGGCTCTCTTTTTTTATTGCAGATGGGCCCACTCTTGCCCTCGATATCGCCTGATGGTAAGCCATAGACGAGGTCTACGATGGGACGAGCGAGCCCAGAAGATGCCTGTTTACTCTTGCTTTAAAGGTTGAAAGGTCATAAGTGGCAGGGAACACAGAAGCCGGCAGAGAATTCCACAGCTTAGAAGTGCGCACAATAAATGTGGAGGAGAAGCGCTTGGTACGACAAGACGGTATATCAACCAAGTGTGGGTGGTATCTAGCAGTGCGTCTAGTTAGACAGTTGGCTTTTATTATTTAGCACGATTTTCTTCTTAAAATAAATAAAATTACTTTAAAGAACTCTTCATTAGGCCTATTAGAAGTATTTAACCTTGACCTTGAGCTTCGCCTATGCTACTGCCGGTGAAGTTTTAATTTTACACAAGGTTATTTCCTACTATTCGGCATGTGGGAAACCCTATTATAGAATTGAATGATAAAAGTGAAATATATAATATTTGATAAAGGGAACAAATTTTTTGAGCTGTTATTTAAATATTGTTATTATGATCAGTTGAAAAACATATTGAGCAGTAATCACAGCCGTTAGCTCGTTCCGGAGCGGCTCCGCTGGCGGTCTCGACGGCCTGAGTCCGCAGCACCTGAAGGACCTCATTTGTTCAGGCGCCGGGGTAGCTGGTGAGTCGCTCTTGAGGGAGCTGACGGCTCTAGTTAACCTTATGCTCTCCGGCAAGGTAAACGAATCTGTCATCGATATTCTGTATGGCGCCAATTTATGTGCGCTACGCAAGAAAGATGGCGGCATTCGTCCCATTGCCGTGGGAACCACCTACCGCCGTATGGCAGCCAAGATTTGCTGTAAATTTTCTGGTGAGGCTGTTTCGGAAAAATTTCAGCCCCTGCAACTTGGTTACGGTTCCAAAGGGGGCTGTGAGGCTGCCGTACACGCTTTGTCGACATACCTAAATTCTGGGAAAAGCGAGGCCATTCTGAAGGTTGACATAAAGAACGCCTTCAATTCAGTTAACAGGGACACTTTGTTGGCTGAGACTAAAAAAGAATTACCCCAAATTTATAGTTTCCTTTGGCAATGCTATAGAAATCCATCCAAATTATTGTTTCGAGACAATCTATTAGAATCAGCTGTTGGCTGTCAACAAGGTGACCCTCTCGGGCCAGTGATTTTCAGTTTAGCTATTCACCCAATAATTCGAAAGCTAAATTCTAAATTCAATGTTTGGCATCTTGACGACGGAACCTTGGGAGGTGATGTAGAAAATATTTTAGCAGACCTAAATTTCTTAAAAAATGAACTACATTCTATTGGCCTTGACCTCAACCTTTCAAAATGTGAATTATTTTTAACAGATAACACTGACAGACTACTGACTCTCTCTAAATTTAACGAAATAGCTCCTGGAATTCAAATTATTGAGAAAAGTTCTCTCCGTCTCCTTAGTTCTCCAATCTTTGATACTTCCTTTCCCGACTTTATTGCAGAACAAATTAATAAATTCAATGACGTTTCGGAAAGATTGCTCCAAATCAATATGCACTCGGCCATCACTATAATTCGTTTCTGCTGTTTCGGCCCTAAATTAACATACTCTCTTCGTGCTTCCCATTTGTGGAAGCACCATCAACTTTTAGTTCAAATGGATCAAATTATCAGACGAACTTTGTCCTTAATTCTGAATGTGGCTTTGGATGACCGAGCTTGGGCCCAAGCCTCTCTTCCCATCCGCATGGAAGGGCTCGGAATCCGCAAAATTTCTAGTATTAGTTTACCGGCTTTCATTTCCTCGGTCCACAGCACTGAGAAATTAATCAGGAATATCCTGGTTTCCACACTGATTGATTTCAATGTGCCGTGCTTCACTGAGGCTATTGATGCCTGGAATCTCGCTTGTCCGAATTCTGACCTACCTGTTATACCATCTTCCCAGAGGCGGTGGGACGAGCCGCTCTGCAGAGTAGTTCTGAATAATTTACTAACCACGTCTGCTACTTCTGCTGAGTGTGCTCGTCTGCTGGCTGTGGGAAAGTGGGAATCAGGTCTTTGGTTACATGCTCTACCGTCCTCAAATCTTGGCACTTTGTTCGACGACACCACTTTCCGCATCGCTGTTTCACTACGCCTAGGAGCCCCTTGTTGTTCCCCTCATCGCTGCGGCTGCGGAAAACCTCAAGCGGCGTAAATATAGTCATCTCGGTGATAACTATATTTTCGAGCCGTTTGGGGTCGAAACTCTCGGACCATGGGGCCCGTGTGCTCACAGCCTTTTTAAAGAAATATCGAAAAGGCTCGTTGACGCTTCCCGCGACCCAAGGGCTGGCTATTTCTTTGGTCAACGGCTAAGCATTGCCATACAACGAGGCAATGCCGCCAGTATCTTAGGTATGTTGCCAGCCGACAGCGTTGAGGATGAATTTTTTGATGCTTTATTGTAGTTTGTATTTTAGTACATAATTTTGTATATTTGTTGTAATTAATTGTTTAAATATATCTATGTTACGAAAAAAAAAATTACAGGAGAAAAGATTTAGTGATTTTATCAAATTGAGCAGTTATTTAATTTTATGGCAGTTGATTCATTATTGCGACAGTAAAACATGGACAGTAATAAAAAAATCAATTAGTCGGTTATTTTATCATACAATGTCAATTCTAAAAATAATTGAGCAGTTCAATAACTGAATGATCGGTAAAAATGATGGCCTCATATATACCTGCGTCAGATCCCCTCTATGGTTGGTGAATCATGTGGGTTAGGTTAGGTTAGAACCATCCTGAAGGTGGCCCTGAACAAGTCTGAGGCCATCATGTTCCATGGCCCCCGACGGGCACCACCGCCACCCGGATCGCTGTCGAGTCAACCATGAAGTACCTAGGATTGGTGCTCGACGGCCGTTGGGACTTTGGCCCACATTTTCGGCGGCTGGCGACCAAGTTGATGGGCGCGGCAGGTGCGCTATCAACGCTGCTTCCCAATCTGGGTGGCCCGAGCACCGCCTGCAAGCGGTTGTACATGGGGATCGTGCGGTCCATGGCCCTATATGCGGCCCCAGTGTGGGCAGGTGACCTGACGGCCTGCAGCATCGCAATACTGAGAAAACCACAGAGGGTGATGGCCGTCAGGGTCATCAGAGGGTATCGCACGATCTCCTACGAGGCGGCTTGCGCACTGGCCGGATCCCCGCCGTGGGACCTAGAAGCGAGAGCCCTCGCGTCACTTCATCGGTGGCGTGAGGAGGCGCGGAGTCGGGGCATAGTACTGGTGCAGCAGCAGCTCACGCTGCTCCGGTCACAGCTCCATCAGGTCCTGTTGGCGGAATGGCGGGACAGGCTTATGCGCCCTGCCTCGTTACCATCGAGGCGGTCCGGCCAGTGCTCGATAACTGGCTCGGGAGGAGGCACGGCTCTCTATCTTTTAGGGCGACGCAGGTGCTCTCAGGTCACGGCTGCTTTGGGAAGTACCTGCGCCGCATAGGCAGAGAGCCAGACGCTCGGTGTCATCACTGCGTCCATTGTCGGGAGGACACGGCGCGGCATACGCTGACAGAGTGTGCAGCTTGGGAGGAGCCGCGCCGTGCCCTCGTTTCGTAAGTGGGAAACGACCTGTCGCTGCCGGCTGTGATTCATTCCATGGCCAGCGGCGCAGCGTCTTGGGACGCGGTGATCTCCTTCCGCGAAGTTGTCATGTCGCAGAAGGAGGCTGCGGAAAGGGAGAGGGAGATCTCGAGTGCTCTCCCGGCCCGCAGAAGGCGCACCGGGCGTCGACAGAGGGCAGACAATGCCCTCTGGCGGCCCCCCTGAATGGGTCCAGGGACGGTGGGCTTGGGGATACCCACCGTCCCCTATAACACGAGACCCGAGGTGGTGGCGCGTTTTGTTCCACGCGCGCTTTTCTCAGAAGTTACAGGGGAGCCAATATTTAAAAGATGGGGCCTGCAGAGGCGGGCCGGCACTAGTCGGGGGCCGCGATGTTGAATACCTATGCGTTCCCGCAGCCCCCGGCGCATGTGTACGGAGGAACACGGGGTGGTTTTAGTCAGTTGGAGTCTGACAGACCCCTTCGCCCGCCCCAGGGCGGAGGACATCCATGAGGATTTCCACCTTCAATAATTTTTACCGCCCATTTAATTATTTTCCTGCTCAATTATATATTCACTGATCCATTTCATTATTTTTTATTACTCATATTTGTTTACTTTACTGCTTAGTTTTAACTGCTGAACTAGTTATTAAACGTGCCATTTATAATTTTTAACTTACCAAAACCGCTATTTACAACTGCCTCTTTAAATCAGTGCCTTTGATAAAACGAAGAAAGATAGATAGATAAGATATACTTTATTGTACACCAAAATTTAAAAACACATATTTAACAATATTGCTTATTCTATGGTAACAATGGCGGTCTTATCGCTGAAAGCGATATCTTCCAAACTAAAAGAAAGTTAGATACTTCTTTTTTCAGTGAGAAAATAATCAAATGACTCCTCCCATTTTCGGTGGAGCGGAAAGGAGTGTCAGACTTCTACTGATTAAAAACCCATGTTCTTTCAGTACCCCTTGTGGTTCGGGGCCGCTGTGTCTTATTATAACATTCCCGCAACCCCAGCAGGCAATGGCCTTATCGAGACTAAGTTAGATACTTAAAATGGTAAAATACAAATAAATTCATAAAGTTACATTATACTCTAGTCTATTGAGAAACGGGCCAAAAGACTCATTGGCAACGATACACTGGTCGAATCAAAGCTCCAGAGCCTTGAACATCGACGACGAACTCGATCGATCGAACTAGCAACTGCTAGTCTATCGGTTTTCTATCGGTTACATTTCGGGGAGTGTGCGATGTAATTACACAATCTAATTCCGTCAAGCCCGTTCCATCATCGGACTACAAGACAAACGGCGATGCGCCAACGTTACATGGTGGACATCCCACCCATACGCACTAAACGTTTTGGGAATACCTTCATTGTGCGTACGGCTAAGGATTGGAATTCCCTGCCAGAGTCTGTGTTTCCCGATAGCTATAACCTGTAGGTCTTTAAGTCAAGAGTGAATAGGTTACTTTTCGGTAAGCGCGCTCCATCTTCGACCACATTATCTGTTACCATCAGGTGAGATGGTGGGCAAACGCGAGCCTATTATCAATAAAAAAAATACAACATGTAACATAATGATTGCAATCCTGAAATTATTTAGTTCAGAACCATTTTAATAGATTTTTTCACATTAATTTCTATGCCAAAAATAATTCAAATTACTGTACAGGGGCCATACCATGACGTGTTAAAACGTTTGCCGTTCGAGTGGGAAAGAGAGATGAAGCTATGCACGCTTTATAGCCTGTTGGTATAATGGTCAGTGGCCCTGACTGCTATGCACAAGGTTGTGGGTTCGATGCTCACCCAGGACAAATGTTTGTGTGATGAGCACGATCATTTGTTCTTTGTCTGGGTGTAATTTATCTATAATATGTATGTATTTAGAAATATATATGTATGTTTATCAGTTGTCTAGTACTCATAGCACAAGTTCTGCTTAGTTTGGGACTAGATGGCGTTGTGTGAAAGTTGTGGAATAATTATTATTATCTCTCTTTCTCGCTCGAACGATTCACGTTTTAACACTTCATGGTATGGCCCCAGAGAAAAAAATAAAACCAAAATGGACCGTAAAAACATTTAAAATGCAGTGTTATTCAAATTACAAATTCAAGAAAAGTTTACGTATTTCAAGGAAGTTAAAGTATAAAAAACTGGCTGTCGTTACGGGTAGTCAAAAGCCAGAAAATCTCAAGATGATTGTAAACTTGTAAAATATTTTCTAATATCACAATAATAAAGGTCTAAAAATTAAACATAGTATATACAGGCTAAAATAAAAATAAATTATTGGGCATCGAAAAATTCGTGAACATCGCTATCAATGGGAAATGTGTCCAGAACACTGGCCGCATTGCCACCTTGAATGGCAATGCTGATTATCTGTCCAAGAAAATGCTAGCCTCTGGTCACTTGTGGAGTCGACTAATCGTTTGCCGATGTCACGAAAGAGTCGATGCGCACTCAGACCCCATGGTCCTAACGTTTCAACCCCAAACGGCTAAAACATAAGCTCCCAGTTAGGTTAGGTTAGTATAAAAAGTAAAATAAAATAAAAAAATAGTACTCTTAATTCTTGAGTTGATTTACGAACCTAACCTTTTGGGGAGGTACCTACTTATCCTAATCACAGGCTTTTAACCTTTTCAGCCTAACTAAGAAACCAGAATGACACCTGTTTAAGTGTAGTGCAAACCTGATATAAATGTACCTCTATAATGTTAATTAGGACATAAGTTAAATGAGTTTCCTTGTTGTAATACAACACCTGTTAATAAATAAAGGTTTTAGTTATTTATATTTTTTAGTATCTATTTATTTATCTGTGTCCGAACTAGATATTTGAATTTCTTCATTTCAGATGTCAGCGATCTTCCTTAATTCCTTATACACTTTACTGTTTATAAGACAGTATGACACGGGTTTTCTGTGTTTATTAAAGTCAATAAATACATTGGATTTTCACTTGTCTTCTTCTTCTTAGGCTCAATTTACGCAGTCGCGGAATGGAATGGAAGCGACTTTAATTGTACATAGAATAATGAACTTTATGTCAATTGTATTACATACAAACTAAATAGGAGCCAAAAAAAGATCGCGCGTCTTCCGGGGATTCCTCGAGAAATTTTGGCTCCTATTTAGTTTACTTTACAACTGACATTAAAGTTCATAATGCTATGTACAATTTCGTTGCAAAAAGTCGCTTTCATTCCATTCCGCGGCAATGTAAATTGAGCCTTTAGCGTGTCGTCGGCAAAATGATTGTATACAAGTGAACTGAACCAAAACTCAGCTACGCGAACTCCGCTCGCTGATGCTGAAATAAGATCATCAAGAGTAGGTGACAGGGCATGCGGAGCAAGATAGAAGGTGGACCATTGTCCGTGGGGTCACGCCGCATAATACATTTGATATAATAATTACATAATGTTAATCTCTCCCCAAATAAGATTACAAAAGGAAACCTAAATTTTATGATTATAGATGTAATTTTAGAGACTTGATTAAGACCTTTTTCATCAAACTAGGAGCAACTTGTGTCTTGAAGAACAGTTGCATTAGGTCAGGTTTTTTTTTATTGTTGATAGACTCGCGTCACCATCTCACCTGGTGGTAAGTGATGATGTGGTTGAAGATGGAGCACGCTTACCTAGAAGCAACCTATTCACTCTTGACTACTTGAAAGACCACCAGGTTATAGCTATTGGGAAACAGACTTCAGCAGGGAATTCTACTCCTTAGCTGTCAGCTATTAACATCAACGACGCGACGGCCTTAGCCTTGTACATCGACGACGATTTGCAAGTCTCTCGGTTTTCTATCGGTTACATTTCGGGGAGTGTGAGATGGAATTACACAATCTAATTTCACCAAGTCCGTTCCATCATCGGACTACGAGACAAACGGCGATGTATCATCGTTACATATACGCACAAAACGTTTTGGGAATACCTTCATTGTGCGTACAGCTAAGGAGTGGAATTCCCTGCCGGAGTCTGTGTTTTCCGATAGCTATAACAGTATAACTTGGGCGTCTTTAAGTCAACAGGGAATAGGTTACTTCTAGGTAAGCGTGCTCCATCTTCGACAACATCATCACTTAGGCAACATCAGGTGAGATTGTGGTCAAACGCGAGTCTGTTATTAATGAAAAAAAAGTATTAATGTCTTAGGTTTTTGGGCCGACCAGGCCCGGGTCGAGACCGGGCCCGGGTCGACGGCGCGTCATGTTCCACGCGCGCCTCAGAGAGTCGTCAGCAGTAGTGTAGGGTCATTGCCTTCCGGGGTTGTAGGATTATTTTAACTAGATACCACGGCTCTGTAACGCATGGGCAGCTGAAATAACAGGGTGAATTTTTTGCTAATGGAAGTTTGACACTCCCTTCCGCTCAACCCAGAGCGGAAAAATTCATTCAATGACTTTCCAACACGAAAAAAAGGTTATTAGGGCCAAAAAGAATCTACAACTTTAATTAAACAAAAACGAAACATTTAAAATTAAGTGTCATTTTTATCACAATTCCATTAATTTGTAGATGAAGACCGTTAATATAAGATTTCCCTGACCTGATTACGGATTTTAATGAACTGTAAGTCGTAAAAGGGATATTAAAAATATAATAATACTACTAAAATATGGGCCAATGGTTTTAAATTCATTATGATTCTTCAAAGGTATTAAAAATAAACGTTGTCAGATCGCTTCAATGACAATCTTAAGTATTTTTTTTTCCTAAATTAATTCATATCACATTGCATAATATACATATTACGAAACTGTTATACTCAGTTCGATTACCTAATAAAAAAGCAAATGCTTAATTTAAATACTGATTAGCAGATAAAAAATTAAATTGTCTTTGGATAGATGACTTTAGCCTACATACCTCCACGGTCAAGGCTTTGGCGCCAGGGGGATCAAGTTGTGGTCAAGTCACAAGAAGTTATAATTTAATTTTAATAATAATAGATACAAGAAAATAGTAGGTATTTTATTAATTAATATCAGTAATATACTCAAAAATACCTACCCATATTTAAATAACAAAATCAATTTTTCTGTTACGTCTTCTCCCTAAACGTGTTATCACTTCATCTACTTCAATAAATATGTTTTTATGGACGAGGTCAAGCTATTCCGTTTGGAAACTGTCTATTTTCAGCATCTTCAGAAAAGGAAAGCTTATGTTACCAAGTTAAATGAAGCTCTTAATTCCTTGAATATTGAAAACGATTACCTGGAGACCATTTGGCAGTCCATAACATCTTTTGTCACGGAAATAAGCTCTCAAATCTTGGGCCATAGAAACACTAATTTGGATGACTATAGTTTCATGAGAATTACGATACAATTACAAGTGAACTAAGCGGTCACCTTCAGCTACTTGATATGCAGCACAATAATACTTGCAATGGAAACTTACACAAACGAATCAAGGAAGATTGAGAAGACTGACGAGAAATGCGAAAGATAAGTGGTGGCAAGACAAGGCGAAATTCCTACAGTGGATATAGACACACAACAGCTGAGTGAATTTTATAACGATATTCGTAGAGTCATAGGTACCAGGAAAAATGTAAAAAAAGTATCGTTAAAGTCACTAGATGAAGTTTCTCTCCAACAAGGACGATATCTTGAAACGCTGGGCTCAACATTTTAATGACCTTCTGAATGTTGATCGCTCTGCTGATATAGCAAACTAAACCTAGGCAAGAGTTACTTGTACCTATTGCTTTGGATGAAGACACAACGGCCATCAGGCAACAGCAGAATAAGAAAGCAGTAGGCGTAGAAAATTTCTGCGGCGAATTGCTGAATTGTGGAGGTGAGAAGTTACACCAGATCATGTGGAAACTGTTGTTGCTTATGCAACAACAGTTTTTTTATGTGGGCGGAAGAAGATGTACCAAAGTGCTTTAAATCTCTCTCTCATATTAATATGTCTCTCGCATTTGCTGTCTGTACAAAAACAAAGGAAATCGCTATGACTGTAATTCATACCGAGGCATTTCACTTTCATCGCCTTACAACAATTACACTAGGATGGCGTCCTCCCTCCAGCCCAGCCGCAGTGGCAGACGCCCACGGCGTCGGACGTCGGTCGACGATCTCTGGCCACCGTAGGCGCGGGCATGCGGACAGCGAGTAAAGGGCAACTCGCTGTCCGACCATGGACCATGCCCGGGTCGACGGCGCGTTGTGTTCCGCGCGCGCCTCAAAGAGCGTCAGCAACATGACGAGGCCCACCCTGTAGAGGGCCGAAGCCTGCCGGGGTCGTGGGACTTATCCCATTACCGTGACCCCGGTACGTAAAGGGTTATTGAAGGAACACCGTGGATTTTAGTCAGTAAAAGTCTGACAGTCCCTCCCGCCCTGCCCGGGGTGGGAGGACTTATTTGATAATTTTACCACGCTAAAAAAAAGGCTCAATTTACACCGCCGCGGAATGGAATGGAAGCGGCTTTTTGCATACATAGCATAATGAACTTTATGTCAACTGTATAACATACAAACTAAATAGGAGCCAAAGGAGCTAAAGGTCGCGCGTCTTCCGCGAAATTCTCGCGAATTCTCGAGAATTCCCCTAGCTACTGTCGTTTGTATGTTATACAATTGACATAAAGTTCATTATGCTATGTACAATTTCTTTGCAAAAAGTCGCTTCCATTCCATTACGCGGCGGTGTAAATTGAGCCTAATGGAGAGCTGGGGCTATACCGTGACGTGTTAAAACGTCAGTCGTTCGAGCGAAATAAAGGGATGAAGCTATGCACGCTATATAGCTCCATTCATCTTTGTCGCTCGATCGACCCACGTTTGAACACGTCATGGTATGGCCCCTGATATCGTCAGCATTCAACATTCTGTGCGCAGTGGGGTGCTCGAATCGAATGGATGATGGATTGATGGTTCACGCTCGCTCACTTGCGCAACATCAGGCTACCATTTCTTCAGGGTTTCATGATATGTAAATCCATGTCGGAGACTTACTCCTGGTAAAAATAACGTTGTGACTTGATAGGTTTTCAGATTTATTGAATTACTAAATTTGCGTGAAAGAGTAACAAACATCATCCATCCATCCATCCTCATACATTCGCATTTATAATATTAGTAAGAAGAAGTAAGATAAATATATGTCATCCTGACGGGATGACATATCAAAATTTTCTTACTGATCCCCAACGCTACTGCAATCAGCAACAACAAAGCGAGTTCTCGTGCTCGCTTAGTAGTTACTAGTTGCTGCGTAGTTACTGCCAGTATTTCAGACAAAATCAGCAAGTAGCCATACATTTTAGTAGAGGTTGCGCGGGCTTAACTCCCGTGGATTTGATCACGATAATAACATAATCCACCTCTTTTAAAGTCGGGTAAAAAGTAGTTTTTAACCTTTCTCAATCTTCAAGCTACTTCCATATCGAATTTCATTCAAATCCACCCAGGAATTTCGAAGATTAGCCCATTTAAACAAACAAAAAATCTTTTCCGCTTTATAGAAGAGAATAGAATAGATTTATTCAAGTACAGATACACAACAATTACAATAGAAACTACTAAAAAGAATATAATATTAGTATAAACTATTATATAAAGCTAAATTACCACTCACTGACTGACTCACTGACTCATTGACATAATTGTTCTCCCAGATGGTGGATGGGGAGGTGGGTATATTTTGACAGATTCGTAAACAAGTAACTCTCAAACCTACGGGAAAAGTGCCAAACCTCCCCTTTTCACCCCCCTTCTCCCCCTCCCTATCGTATCTCGGAAACTGCGAGACCCGTATTTTTTTTTTGACGATTCGTATAGAGGAGGCTCGGTAAAGAAAAAACCATTTTTCAAAGTCGCCCCCCTTGCCCCCCTTCTCACCCCCTTTAGGCGGATCTAGGAAATTAAGAGACCTGGAACATTTTTTTTTTCAGATTCATTTAGAGGGGCAATGCTTTAGTCGAAATAATTGTGCAACCCCCCCCCCATCACCCCCCCCCCATTTTTTTATTTCACAAGCACGCGAAGTGCTTGCACCTCGCGCAACACGCAATTACTAGTATTAGTATAAATTCAACTCAATCAAGATAACAACAAAAATATAATATAAGTTTAGATTCAACTCATAAAAACAAGGAAATGAGTAGATTATGTCAACAATGACATATGGTTTGAACAGTTATAATTAAAGTGCTGGCTCACTCTTTGCCCAAAGAATAAGCGTTGCCATTGAATAAGCATTGCCAGACTTCTCAGCACGTTTCCTCACGATAGCGATGTGGAGGAGTGCTTCGACGCCTAAGTCTATTTTATTTTGTATTTGTTTACGTAGTTTTCTTATCGTTTATTATTGAAAACATGCGAATACGTTTATTATTGCAAACATAACTTAAAATTTTACAAAAATACTACTGTTAGCGTGCCAAAAATCGTGCGAAATAATACTTATATAAAAAAATTGTGATAAAATTCACACTCATTTTGAGATGTGCACATTTTGAGAATTGCTCATTTTGAGAAATGCTATTTTGCGAAATGCACATTTTGCGTCAAGTGTATAGTGCTATACAAATCGTTAATTATACAAATCATTAATTCGGTCTCAACTTGAATACGCTGTAGTCATTTGGAATCCTCTTTACCAAAAATACATTGACACATTGGAAGGGATACAACGTTAATTCCTCAAATCCATAAAATATCGGTGCTGCCTCCATTTGGAATCCTCGGATTTACTCCACAGGAATATTGAGTTGTTGAGCTTAAAATCTAGACGCCTGTATCTTGAAACCATGTTTCTCTTATGACTTGTGCAATAATAGATATGATTGCATAGACCTTATTAATAGGCTTAGTTATGTTGTACCAGGGAACGAGAGGTGCGAGCACGTCCAATTTTTGCCGTGACTTCCTGTCGCACTAACGCTGGGTTCGGGCACCTCTTCGTCGTATGGCAAACAATTTTAATATCGTCTTTGGGGGACTTAGACTTGTTTGCTGTGTCTGCAAATAAGTTTAAGATCTCCTTATTTAAATTTTTAGTTGATACATCAGATTTGTGGCACATTTAATTGTAATAATTATCCTACGTTATTGATTATTTATTTTGATTTGTTTAATTGTAATTATTTTTAATTTCAATATGATTTGATATCGTTTGTTTTTCTTTCATATTATTTCAATAAAATATTGACGCTATTTTTTTCTGTTTTTTTTTTTTAATTACTATTGTGTTTTTTTTATTTATTTTTTTATTATTATTTTTGGTTTTTGAGTGTAGTAACCTTATCACGTCGTAAAATGTAATCTGTGGATAACGCAGTGGGTTAGGTACATGTTATTGTTTGCTTAATGATACTAGAGGCTAAGTGCTTTGTGTAACTGTTTGTTTTCCCGAAATAAATAAATAAATAAGTGCATATTTTGCGTAGTGCACAAATTGCGTTAAACCCCACACAAACCATTGAGAGTTTAGCCATGGTATGCAAACGACGGCAACTCAATGCCACGCTGTCATTTAAAGTGACACTTATTATAGAAATAAATACTTTCTATGTAGATTGTAGTACGATCTAAAAACTATTTCTTTAGAACTTTGGAGCAGTTAAATTTTCATGAATATTTACAGGCAAAACATTTAAGAAGGAACATTTGGACAGAAAATCAGCATTGCCATTCAACGTGGCAATGCGGCCAGTGTTCGGGGCACTTTTCCCATTGATAGCGATGTTGATGAATTTTTCGATGCCCTATAATTTATTTTTATTTTCACCTGTATATAATAAATAATAATAATAATAATAAAAATCTTTATTTATCTCCACAAATTACATATCAACGTGAGTATAAATTACAGTCAGACACAGAAAGTTTGGCAAAGTGTGTAATTTGTGGGAGATCTGGAGTCTAAACTAAGCCTAGGCCTGTATTTTAGAACTCCAGGCCCCCCATTAAATTATGTTGTTCAGACTGTTGACGTCGTGAGTAAGCAGATATGTGTGTGGATGAATGAGTATGTGGAATGTGAACGCGTGCGCACATGTGAGCTTGTGTGTGTGAACTGTGGACAGGTATGTGTGTGTGTGTGTGTGTATATGTGTATTTGTAACACTTCTTTCACATCACTGAAGTCCACATTTCTTAGATCCACTTTCTTTGATCTTCTCTGGATGTCCTGTTGCAGCTCTGGCATCTGAATCAATGGTAACTGGAGACTAGCAACTGTAGTGTTTGTGGTAGCGGCAACGATGACTTCGCCTATTTGCGTCTCGCATTGTTGACCAGGAGTCACGATGTATGTCCCAAGGACAGTGTATTTCAGGATTTCTGTATTGCAATTCTCGGTGATGATGAGATTTTCTTCTGAATAGACTAACCAATGGTTGTCGGTTACTTTTTGTATCTTAGTTTTCTCTATTTCAATATGGTTCTGTATGCAGCTTTTGTAGTTGTTCTTCATCAACATTATTTGTTCAATGCAGGTCTCAGTTGGATACTGGGCAAAATTTGTTTCAGAGCAAAGAAATTTGTCGTTTTCAATCTCAGCACATGGGCTTACCACTTACCACGGGCATGTATTTCAATCTATTCACCATTAGGTAAGGGTATTTAGGTATAATAGTAAAGGTATTTGGGGAATGGAATATAGGAATGGGTATAACCTTGTAATAATTATATGTTTCGTCATCTATTATGGGAACTTCTAAAACAAAAACTAACTTGTTGTTGTTTATGTATGATTTGAGTATGATATTACGTTCTAATTTTAATAAATTACGTTTACTTACTGGATATATTGTTCTAGCATGTTTAGCAATGATTTCTAACGTATTATATAATTCTGTATTGTTAATAATGGATTGGTGCAATGTGTTTAATTTGTTAAAGGCTATGGCCGTCTCAATCTCTTGTATGTTTTCGTAACAAGTTCGAAAGTTACTTAAAATTTGATACATAGTATTCAATATTTGGAAAAGATTGTTAAACCTCAACTCATGTTCAACTAATTTTTCCATTTCATTGGTATGTAAACCCAAGTGTTTAATATTTGAATTTATTATTTCAGAGTCATTTACTAATTTATCAAAAGCCTTTTGCATTGATGAACTTTACGTTCGACTACATGCTCTTTATTTTGTATCATTTGAATTTCCCTATCATATTTAATTGCATCATCTTCATCTAAATTTCCAGAAATTGCTTTTACAAATGATCCTAATGGATTGAACAATGCTCGTTTATTTCTATAATGAAAGGTTAAGATTTGAAAAAATCTGTTCTTAGTTAGTTTAACTAGATATTCTATTTGATTTTCTATTCCTACGGTTTCATTATTGACTTTATTTTCCTTAATTTTCGTTTTTAAGTTATTAAAACCCCGAATGTTATTATCTATTTGTAATCCTAGTGATTCTAAATCTATTGTTTTATATATAGTCCAATAACTATTCCTCTTCACTGCTACTCCCTTCTTTATCGCTGCCATCCCCGGATTCTGACCGAGGTTTTGGAGATCCAGCGTGAATGTTGGCACTATTAGTACCAGAAGTACCAGCACGATCTGTGGAGGACGTTTTACATTCTTTAACGCTACTCTTGTTTTCCTTTTCTTTACTTCTACTGGCACTACATTTCTTTCAACTTCACCTATTACTTTCGCTTTTTCGTATCGCGGTTTTTCTTTAGCTTTTCTAATCCTAGTGTCTTTCATATAGATATTATCGTCTGTCTCAAGTACCGGTATCGCTTCACCATCTTTTTTATTTATCACTTTAATTTTATCGGCTTCTAATTTTTCTGTTATGAATTCATAAAGTTTTTTAAGGCGTTTTCTATGATCTAGTAATAGTTTTTGAGTTAAATTCTTTTCTCTATCCACGTTAAATGCGTTATCTGAATAAGCGTGACCGAATACTAATTCAAAAGGCGTAAAATCTGTTCCTGAATGAATGGTATTGTTATACGCCATGATAGCATAAGTCATAACGGATGCTGCATCTATATCGCTCTTATCGTATTTTGCTATACGGTAAATCTCAATAATGGTAGAAAGAAACCTTTCTACTATTGCCATTGAACTGGGATTATTTGGAGTCCCTATGTGAAGTTCAATTTTGTATAAGCATAGCATTTCTTTAATCAGAGCATTATTGAATTCTGTACCGGAATCACAACTAATTTTCCTAGGTACCCCATACATGCTAAAATACTTAATTAATGCCCTAACTATCTCCGGTGTACTCCTATTTGGTACCTCTATGGCTTGTGCTATCTTACTAAATGCATCTACTATAGTCAAATAATATTTTCCTTCTATATATAATAAGTCCATAAAAGCTTCCTGAAAAGGACCATCCTGCGTTTGTGTTAATTGATTGTGAGGTTTGATCGGTTTTCTATCGTATTTCATGCGTTTACATGTTTCACAAGCGTTTATGATTGCCGTAACTGTCTCCTTCATGTTTGCCCACCAGTAGTGTATTTTAAGTTTGATTAAAGTTTCTTTAATACCTCTATGACAAGTTTTCCCGTTGTGATATTTCAAAATAACTTCCTCTTCCTCTTAACAAAAAATCTTCTTCCGATTCTGTCAAGTTTACAACTCTTTCTGTACACTCTAATAACTGAACTGAATCCTTTTTAAATAGTTTAATTACCATGTTTGAAAATGTTTTTCTAAAAGATGGATGTTCAAAGTATATAAAGTGCTTATATTTTGGATCTATATACTCTTTCAAGAAGTCTTTAACTAATGTATCATTATTTGTCGGTAAGTGAACTTCGATAATTCTCTGTTTTTTATTAGAAATATCTTTTACATCTAATTTATTTTTAAACCATGAATGTACTAAAATCTGTTTTGGTTTCGTATCGATAGCTTCGTTTAGAATAGGAATACCTTTGTGTTCCCTATTTGAAACCGAATTGGCTGTGACCCCATCATCAGAATCCGAAAGTTCTATCGTTTCTATTGGATTTCCGAGATCTTGCAATTCATTTTCTATTATTTTTTGTATTTGCTCCTGCCTGTCTCCTACATTTACAAATATTGAATCTAAATCGTCGTCAATCGCATTAATCTTAATCCTAGATAAAGCATCTGCATTCGTGTTTTGAGGACCTTTCTTATACTTAATTTCACAATCGTATTCTTCTAACCTAAGCCGCCATCGCGTGAGCTTACTATTGGGCTCTTTTAATGAGTACAGCCATGCTAATGGTCTATGGTCTGTAAATATGGTAAACTTATTACCATACAAATACGGTCGAAAGTGCTTAACTGCCCATATTATGGCTAATAGTTCCTTTTCGATAGTGCTGTATTTTACTTCTGTATCACTCAAAGTTCTACTGGCATATGCTACAGGCTTATCTGAGCCTATTGTTCCTTGTGATAGTACAGCTACGATTGCAAAATTGGATGCATCGGTGGTTAAGATAAAAGCTTTACTAAAGTCAGGAAATTGTAACAAAGGTGCATTTGTTAAAAGTTTTTTACACGTCTCAAAGCTTTCTTTATATTCTTCGTTAATTATAATTTTACGACCTTTCTTTAAGCAGGCTGTTAATGGTCTAGTTATTTTGGCAAAATCTTTGATGAATTTCCTATAATATCCGATAAGCCCTAAAAATCTTTTAATCTGTGTAACCGTTTCCGGCATGGGATATCTAAGAACAGCATCTATTTTATCATTATTTGGCTTCAAACCCTCACTCGTAATCGTATGCCCTAAGTAATGTACTTCCTTTCTAAGAAAATGTGATTTATCTAGTTGTACTTTCAAATTTGTTTGACGGAACCGGTCAAAAACTGCCCTAAGTTTTTCTACATGTTCAGGCAAACTTTTAGAGAAAATGATGACGTCATCAAGATATACTAGGCAATGTAAGCCTTGAAGGCCTCATAAGACGTTATCCATTGCTCTTTGAAAGGTTGCAGGCGCTGTCTTTAACCCAAATGGCATTCTGTTAAATTCGTAATGTCCTGAAGGTGTACTAAACGCGGTTATAGGTCTATCTTGCTCCTGGACTTCTAATTGATGGTATCCACTAGCTAAATCGAGGGTTGTGAAGTAGGTACTATTACCTAACATGTCAAATAGATCGTTAATATTGGGCAAGGGATATTTATCATCAATCGTAATTTCATTAAGCCGTCTATAGTCGACTACCATCCTCCATTTTTGTTGACCTGATGCGTCTAACTTTTTTGGCACCAAATGTACAGGGGCACTCCAGGGAGAATGCGATTCCTGGATAATGTTATCCCTTAACATTTTCTCTACCTGACTCCTGATTTCTTTTGTTTGAATAGGAGGTAACCTATGTGCTTTAATGTTTATTGGGTCTTCATTTTTTGTTCTTATTCTATGTTTAACCTGATTTTTGAAGGTTAATGGAATATTCTCACAATAAAATATACCTTTGTATTCCCTACAAAGTCCCTCAATAGCTGTACGTTCTTCTGCGTTCATATGATCTAACTGTAATTTTTCTAAATTTTTTGTTAATAATCTGTCCGCTTCGATATTATTATCCATAAAATTAATACTAACAGATGGGTTCTGTATATATGGTTCTACTTGAAAAGGCTCTGTAACTACTAAGTCTCTAGTTTGATTACTATAATTCTGAATAATAGTTGTTGCGTAGCCTTTAACACACGTAACTAATGCGGCGGGCATTCGAATCCCTTCCGTAAACTGTGTAAAATTTAACACGGCTTCTCCGTCCAGTAAGTTAACTGGAAGTCTTACTCTAAGTTCACTACGAGATGGTAGATTATATACCTCTCTCGTAGGCGGTGAATATACAATGGGAATATCAGTATTTTTTAAATGTAATATCTGAGTTTCCATATTAATCTTTGCCTGTAATTGCTTCAGCAAATTGCTACCTATTAACCCGTCATACCTATCGTCAACACTGTAGACATAAAACTTATGGAACTCTTTACTACCAAAGGTAACCGGTAATGGGATAATTGCCGTTTCACTATGAACGCTCGATGCGTGAGTGCTAACAACTTCAGGGGGAAATTCCTGACACTCGTATGACTTACTTGGACTTTGTTCATTATTAGTAGAACTATTTGTGTAATTAACACGTCGCGAACTTGCAGTACGCATGGTGACGTCAGTATTTGTACCCGACGCGACGTAGATGCTTGCGCTGCAAAAGTCGGCGTGCCCGGTGCATGTGCCGCGAACTGTTGGTTCTGTTGTGCAACCGGAAAAAATGACATACTTGACTGTGGTGACGAATTATTGTTGTTTATACGATTAAAACTATCTTGATTATTTTGAATATTATTATGTTGCTTTAAATGCCTGAACTGACGCGAATTGTTCGGTGTAGATATGTTGTTTGTCGCGTTATTCAGTGCATGTGTACTCGATATGCTATGCGTATTATTCTTTTGACTATTAGAATCAGATACATTTTGATGATTAAAGAAATGAGGTCTGTTAATTCTATTAGAATTACGTCTATCGTTGGTTTTAGAATCATAGACCGCCTGGAAGTTTTGTTCTTCCAGAACTACTTTTAACGCATCCTCTAAGGTTGTTACGTCGCGCAAACGAACTAATCTAACTAGAAATGGTGGTAAATTAAACAAGAAAACATTCATCGCTTTGTTACTATAAATTATTTGCTTTGCCTTACGTAGAGATTCATCAATGATAGTTTCTGATATTTTAGCGAATAAAACACTTCTCATCTGCTGTATTCTATGACAAAAATCTAAGTAACTTTCACCCTTATTTATTCTACAAAACTCTAACTCCATTGCTAAACAATCCTCTGTGCGTGGGTCACCGAAGTGTTGGTTTAACAACTTCTTCAGCTCGTCCCACGTATCTATAGAGTCTTTTTCGCCTACCAAACTGGCTACTTCGCCTGACAACCTACTTGTTACGACATGGAATAAATATTAGTTTTGGGCTACAGTTCCTTGGAACTTAGACAGAATATATTCACATTTTTTTATGTATAATGGTAACATTCAGGCGTCGCCACTGAATATTGGTATGATGTTAACCATTTCCTGTGGGACACGGGTTACGTTTTCCATTGTAAAAAGTTATTAAAAGCAAAGAGAGAGAAAAGAAAAAAAAAATCACACCAATGTGCTGCTAAAATAACACTATTCTAAAATATTAATACAACTAAAATCTATGGAAATATTATTACGGCGTTGTCCAATCCCTAATAATACACACACATAGACTTATTACAAGGTTGGGATGTAAATGGAAGAGCTGAGAGGAAGGTGAAAAAGATCTACTCACAATTCCGCAGCTAGCTTCATGCTCCCTGAATTACTGCTGTGGCTGGTCCTCCTCCGTAACTCGAAGTGGCTTCTTAATGAATTTATTTGTTCGGTGATCTCCGCTAAACCGTAGATACGGACGTCGGCTGCTTCTCGTAGAATTGTATACACGGCAGACTGACTACAGAGATCCTACCGGCTGCGCCAATTAAGTGAGCGACAACGGAAGTATTAATAAAAATAACTTTATTTGGATAGAGTTACAGCTAAACAGTAATTAATTTAATCTAAACAAATCTTAATCTTATATACTAACTTAATTGCTAGCGTAGTACATACATTGCGTGATCAGGTATGACGCACGTCCTAGATAATTAAGGATGCTGATCAAGCAATGGAACCTTTTGGAAATAAATGCATGTAATACACTTATTAGCTGACAAAGCTAATACTTGTGGATTGGGGTTCCTTAACTCGTGCATAGCTAGTAATTATATATTTTGAAGATATTTATGTACATAGATATGTATTAACACTCAAATTAATAAATATCCTTTTAAAAAGTTCTCCTAAAGAGACTCAGAATCCCTGTTGCCGACATAATATTGATTTCCGGATCTGTGAAGCGAATCAGGAAGCCATTATAATGTCATTTAATCTAAATAGCGTCTTGACTTTGCTTGACAAAATTGCTGTCTGATTTTTTGCGTCAACAATGATTAATAATTAATTTCGACGGTATTAACTTCTAACCTTGTTCCAGTTAATACAATACTATGTTTTTATTACGGACCATAAATCCATAAAATGTTAGTCTTATACCTAATAGCTTATTATCTAGTGTTAGTACCCATCACCCTCCGCACAAACTGCTTCATAATAGGAGAGGACACTCTCACTCACCGTCCTTATGCTTTAGTTAAGACATGAAATAAACACTTATAAGTGTTTTTCTTCAGTCAGCGACTGTGTATCGTAGCGGTTAAGTAGAGCTTACTGAGGCATGGAAAAGGATGGGTGGGTGCGTGGAATTTGCCTTAATTATATTAGTCATTGTTCAAAAGACTGATTTGATCTGTGAGGTCAGGTTAGCAAAAAATTGTTACGCTAGACGTAGTGTCTAGGTGCACTAAAAATAAATTAAAAATCTGTCAATTATGTCGAGGTTGATTTGTAGTCTATTTTTAATAAGGAAAACGAACAGTATATATTTATTTATAGATTTCCAAGAAATGTAAATGATGAATGATATTTATTTTAAGGATGTGCTTGTGTCTGGAGTGGGTTCACGGCAATATTGTAATGGGTGGGGTTAGAACTCGCGATCTCTCGATTACAAGTACGAAAACATAAAAATAAATCTTAAAATAAAACTTTTCTATAGTGTCTGCGTAAGTACACCCTTACGAAAATGTGGGGCTTAATTTATTCAATGTATGACGTACGTCATTGGTCCCCTTCGTGTGACGCTCATCTTCCATTGTCAATGTCAATATAACCATTAGAACCCTCCAACAATCAGGGGTTACAAACCATTTTGTATTTATTTATTCGTTTATCCTCTGCTATAACGCTGAAAAGATATTATTTTTTTATTGGTTCTAGGCTTGCGTTTGACCACCATCTCACCTGATGGTAAGCGATGATGTGATCGAAGATGAAACACGCTTACCTAGAAGTAACTTATTTACTCTTGACTTAAAGAACCCTAGGTTATAGCTATTAAGTTGTTTGTGTTGTCACCCGGACGTGACCTGCAGTGATCAGTTTGGAAAGCAATCAATCGACTGCAAATCCAAGATTGCTCCATGTAAAATTTAGTGAAATGGGGGATAATGGGGCACAGCGGATCACTCTGCAATGATGCGGCGAACAAACTGGCCAGGAGGGGGTCCCACACGACGGTTTTCGGACCCGAGCCCATCGTGCCGCTCCCCTCCACCCAGCTGCGCACATGGTTAAAAGAACACACACACGATCAAGCCCAGAAATGGTGGTCCTCGGCACCAGGCTGCAGGCAGTCCAAGGAGGCGATGCCAAACCTAGACAAAAAACTAACCAGGCACCTCCTACACATGGACAGAAGAGGCCTGCGAATGGTGGCGGGGACAATCCCCGGGCACTGCTCACTGGACAAACACTACCACACAATAGTTATAACGGACACTAGACAGTCTCCTGTGCAGGGCATGCATGGGGACGGAGGAAACGGTAGGACACGTGCTCCTAGAGTGCACGGAAATCACCGACGTATGGAAACAAACCCTCGGGTCTTTGAATTCACTTACAGACCTCCTGAATAGACCGAGAGACCTGATCTGCTTCTGGAGGGAGGTTGGCTGGATGGAGTAACGGCCGACACGGCTCACACACAATGGTCTCGTGCAGAGACTAAGTGCGGAAACCTGACCAAAGAAGAAGAAGAAGATGGGGGATAGTAGAACAAAATGGCACCTAGTGAGATTGCAGTGCTCCTCATCAAACCATGCACCATCTACTGAATCCAAAGTGCCCAAATACATGCACATTTAATGACCTCATAAACGCATCTGAGGCTGCGACTAGCGTGGCTATCTACTGTGTCCAACGTAATATTTAAATGGCTTACCGTCGACTATTCATATTCATATTTGATTTGCGCAAGTATGATCATGTTTCTGAGTTTCGCATTAAACTCAAGTGGCTGCCTATCCGCCTTCGCCGGAATACACATATTTTATCATTACTCTACAGTATTCTTTTCAATCCAACGACTCCCTTTTATCTCAAAGAACGATTTAAGTTCCTTCGTGACACACATGGTAGAGATTTGAGATCATCGGAAAATTTGAGACTTTTGATGCCTACACATTCCACTAAATTTTACGACCATTCTTTTATGGTGCAGGCTATTCGGTTGTGGAATGCATTGCCGGTGTCAGTAAGACAAGCAGAGTCACTCGCTGCTTTTAAAAGCTCGGTTGACAATCATTTTCTTTCAAATTTATGATTATTTCTTTGTTTTTCTCCACACGATGATAAAGAACACATTACATTTATATATTTTATATAATTATGTATTGTATTTATATATATATATATATATACTTATATATTTCAATTAGTTTTTTTTTCCGTTATGAGTATTTGTAGTACACTAATTTAGCCCTCCCCAATTTCAATTAAAGCTTTTAAAGTCCTTCCAAAGGTTGTCTGGAAGATATCGCTCTCAGCGATAAGACCGCCATTGTAACCAAAGTTATAGAAATAAGGTTATGTAAGTGTGTTTCAATGTGTCAATTTTTGGTGTACAATAAAGTATATTCTATCTATCTATCTATTTTGTAAATAGAACATTTGGGTATAATTCACATTACTAGCAATCTCGTTAACCCCTCCATCCAAGCTAAATATAATTGTGTCTGGAGTGGGTTCACAGCCATAGTGTTATGGGTGGGATTCGTACCCGGAACCTCACGATCACGACTCCGACATCTTACCCATTAGGCTGTTAAAAAAAAAACTTTATTTCAGACTACAAGATCCATAGTTTTGTTAGTAAGTATTACACATGACATATGAATTATGTTAGTAGCTAACGCCTAAACATTTAATTTAATTTATGTTGTTAGTACACGATACTGACGCTTCGAATTTCGAATATGTTCACTGATTTAGATTTATTTGTTAAATCTGTAACTAAATTCCGGAACGGTCTCATACAGATACTTAAAGAGTTTTTTATTTTTCCACATCTTTTTCACACAACGCCATCTAGTCCCAAACTAAGCAGAGCTTGTGGTATGGGTACTAGACAACTGATAAACATACATATATATTTCTAAATACATACATATTGTTCAGGACTACAATTGGCCAGCGCAACGGTAACTGGACGGTCTGAACTGTCCACGGTTCGTGGAGCTATAAACGTTGTTTACAATAATCAAAGTACATAATAGCCTCTGAGGCTTTATAAATACCACTAACCTTCTGTGCTGGGTTCGCCAACTTCGACCTTCCTAGGTCACGCCCAGGTGTGATATGTATGTAATATGAGGTGAGTAATTGAAACGTGTGATGTAAGTTACGTGTTCTAGGACGTTCACAAGGCGTCAATCTCCAAATGGCGCGGTCCAGATCAGCATCACACCCAACTCACACCGGATTGAAGTTAATTATCACTACTTATTTCCACCAAATGCGCGTGCCACGAGGTGGCCACCAACCGGCGATAAGTCCAAAAATATCCCGGGGTTTTTCATCAAATGGGGATTACAACTTCAAACAATTGATAATCGCGACCCAATTATCGGTTGCAACAGGCGATTCCAAACGATATTTTACCACTTATAATTATCTCAACAGGGTCCCATGACCGACATTTTTCAACGGGGAACCAAAGTCTATCTGTCAAGTCAGAGTAATTAATGTTGTCAACCAAAATATACGTTCGGTTCCACATATCGGACGGAACATCTACCCCCCCCCCGGACGGGCCTACCCGTCCGCTAATCAATTGGAAGTCTTGACAAGGTTGCAAATTCAACACAGCTTCAATGCGGCCAAATACCGTAGCTAGTTCCTTAAAGGTGAGAACGGTGTCTCCCAACAATCTCCGCCAGCGTCCCCTTGCCGCTTTCACCGCGGCCCAAAAAATACCCCCCCAATGGGGGCAGGCTGGCGGGTCAAACAACCAAGTGACCCCTCGGCGGGCCAAACTATTACCAATATCAACCTGGCTCTCATTAAGGAAGGCGTATACCTTCTTCAAATAGTTACTTGTACCCTTGTAATTCGTACCGCAATCAGACCTAATCAAAGATAACCCACGGCGAGACACAAATCTTTCAAAGTCGCCTCAAAGGCCTCTGTCGAGAGGGAGGTTACCAGCTCCAAATGTACTGCCTTGGTTGACAGGCAGACAAACACACAAATAAGCCCTAACAATCCTACTATTACGAAGGGTGGACGTCTTCAACAAAGGGGGACCAACAAAATGCGTTACGACGCCAGCAAAGGGCCTCGCTTCCTTAACGCGATCAGCCGACAAAATCCAAAATTCTCGCTGCAGAATGGCCAACAGCGCATGGCAACGGCATGCGAGTTCTTAACGTGACGATCAGTCACCAACAATTGAACCAAGTGGCCCTCCTTGGGCAACAAAAGGGGGTGACGGGCCCCATAAGGAAGGCTAGAGTGCCTCAACCTTCCTCCAACAGGGTTTCCCGAAGTGGCTCGTCCCAACCAAGTTCAGTTATAACAAGGGCAGGAGCACCAATTTTAGGGTACGGACAACTCACAAGGGTGATTTCAAACCAGGTCCTTCCCTCAACAGTGGTGTCAGCCGGTTCGCCAATTCCCCAAATCTTGCCTGAAAGGTCGTTCACCTTCAGGCCAACCTGTCCCGCTAACCAAGACGACAAAGGCAACCCTGGACTCCCGTGTCCAAAATGGCACAGACCACAATCGAGTCACCCAAGGGTCCCCAGACCTTGACCGAGGCCGTTGGCAACAAAACCATCTTGATCGGGGGGTCCTTTAGCGGGGCAGGCGTCAATCTCTTAGTGATGCCTGGGGGGCGACCGATCGCCGCTTCCAGGCTGCCTTCGTTCACGACGAGGCCAACAATCCAAATATTCGTCTGCGCGGTGTCCCGAGCCGCTCGCCATCACTGGAGGGGCATATCCCACCGGATGCCCGAATGGCGGAGGGCGCGACTCCAGCCGGGGACGTTCCACCAACGGAGGGGTAAGGCAGCGGCGCCGACCCGGCCACTGCTGCCTAGCAGCCAATGCGCGTTCTCCCTGACGAGGGAAGACCAAATGGCGCTCGTGGGGCTCCCGTTCAACTTGCGCGGGGGGTGGAGTGCGGCGTACAGAATCGCGGGTCTCAGCCCGGTGCTCGTCTCCGGGGTACCCCCCCCCCTGCGCCAACCCTCCTCAGAAGATGGTCTGCTGGAGCGGTTCGCGTTGGCGCACAAAATCTCCAAGTGGGACCCCTTACAAATTCTACACGGGCGGGGGTCGGGGCAGTCCCGATGAAAGTGGGCCCCCAAGCACGAGAAGCACAAACGGCGTGCGTTGACAATGCGGCGGCGGGCACTTACGTGCAAATTCAAAAAGGCCGGGCAACGCGCCATGGCATGCCCTGTTGCCTTACAAAAGTCACAATGATGAGGACTCCGGGCGCCAGCAAATCGGGGGGCGGGGCGAACATCAACAGGCCCCCTAGCCCGAGGACTCCGGGCGCCAGCAAAACGGGGGGCGGGGCGATCATCAACAGGCCCCCTAGCCCGAGGACTCCGGGCGTCAGCAAAACGGGGGGCGGGGCGATCATCAACAGGCCCCCTAGCCCGAGGACTCCGGGCGCCAGCAAAACGGGGGGCGGGGGGAACATCAACAGGCCCCCGAGCCCTAGTCCGTCCCTGGTCTCTGGGCTGAGAAGGTAGTGGGGGTGACCCCGTGGCGCCACGAGTGTTATCCGAAAACCGACACTCGTCTTCCAAAAATTTGAGGAGGTCGTCAAAGGGAGGAAGATGGGTGGCACTATCCCCACCATACTTCTGCTCAAAACGTGACCTCAACTCCGCGGGGAGCAACTGCAGCACTATGTGCACCAACAAGTAGGACCAATGTTCTACCGGTAACTCCAAGCGTCTTAAGGCGTTGGTCGCTGAGACCAACGGGTTCAGCAAGTCAGTGCGCAACGTCGACGTGCTGACAATGGCCGGTAGCCCCAAAATCTGGTCGATGTGCACATCAGCCAGGCAGCGCTTGTTCTGATACCGTCGGGAGAGAAGTTCCAGAGCGGTCGGGTAAGAGGAATCCGTCACCGGCAAGTGCTGCACCAAGGCTCTGGCTTCGCCCTCCAGGACAGACAATAAATAGGCCAGCTTCTGGGCAGGTCCGAGGTCCGAGCGTGCATCGACAAGACTATCAAACAGATTCAGGAAGCCCAGCCAGTGGTCCAAGCGACCGTCAAAATGTGGCAGCTCCAGGGTGGGAAGCCTACTCAATAGTCCAGGGCCTGCAACAACAGGGGTCTGCGGCTTGGCCGCATCAGGCACCCGGCTCTTCAAAATTTCCCGCGCTCGTAGACATATGACATCCCCCAGGTAGACAATCTGGTCATAGTCACCCAAAATCCTATCGCGGGCTGTCTGATCCATCACCCCCAAATCCACGTCCATGATGTACTCGTTGAAGCGTATGAGCGCAGCATCAGCTGACTTGATCCTCTCAATCACTTGCCCATACCGAGCAAGGGTGAGCTCTTCCAATTCTACACGCTCAACCGTTGCAGCTGCCGATGTGAACCATCTCAACTGTGAGGTCAATCCGGCAGCAGCCTCCCTGACTGCCCTTAATGAGGCCATTGCAACAATCAAATATTAATACAACAGGCTAAAATTAACTAAACAAACAACAATGACTTGTTAGCCGACCAAATAATTTCAACAAAACAAAAACTCAAATTCAATTATTTCAAGTCCAAATCCGACCCTGTACTTATTCCAAGTATGAATCTAGCTTGCTAAGGATGGCTAGTTACAAAATAAATAACAATTGAATGTATAATACAATGCTGGATCAACCTCAAATAAATATCAATAAACACAACAATTGACTGTATAATATTGAGCCGGACAATCTCTAACAACAATCCAATAAACAAATAAATGCAATAAGTCAATCCACACCATTCAAGTCCTATTATGTTAGACTATGTGTAATTATTATTTAGATAACCTTTCAAACTCAGATCAATGACATTCAATTATTAATTGCAACAAATACCAAATTATGTATCAAATTGTACCAATAATTCCTAATTTCACAAATAAATCCTACTTGTCAATTCAACAAAAAGCTACAGTACAAATTACAAATACAACTTCAATTGATTCAACTTCAATTAGATAGCCCGGATGACATGGTAATATATTCAAACTTATTAAGTTATAAGTTGTGTTAAGTAATCAAACCAAAGTTACTTTCAAAACTTCCAATTAAACCAGTGGATCTTATATTATAAGAACCACGCTCTGCTACCACTTGTTCAGGACTACAATTGGCCAGCGCAACGGTAACTGGACGGTCTGAACTGTCCACGGTTCGTGGAGCTATAAACGTTGCTTACAATAATCAAAGTACATAATAGCCTCTGAGGCTTTATAAATACCACTAACCTTCTGTGCTGGGTTCGCCAACTTCGACCTTCCTAGGTCACGCCCAGGTGTGATATGTATGTAATATGAGGTGAGTAATTGAAACGTGTGATGTAAGTTACGTGTTCTAGGACGTTCACAAGGCGTCAATCTCCAAATGGCGCGGTCCAGATCAACATCACACCCAACTCACACCGGATTGAAGTTAATTATCACTACTTATTTCCACCAAATGCGCGTGCCACGAGGTGGCCACCAACCGGCGATAAGTCCAAAAATATCCCGGAGTTTTTCATCAAATGGGGATTACAACTTCAAACAATTGATAATCGCGACCCAATTATCGGTTGCAACAGGCGATTCCAAACGATATTTTACCACTTATAATTATCTCAACAGGGTCCCATGACCGACATTTTTCAACGGGGAACCAAAGTCTATCTGTCAAGTCAGAGTAATTAATGTTGTCTACCAAAATATACGTTCGGTTCCACATATCGGACGGAACACATATTATAGATAAATTACACCCAGACAAAGAACAAATGACCATGCTCATCACACAAACATTTGTCCTAGGTGGGAATCGAACCCACGACCTTGCGCATAGCAGTCAGGGCCACTGACCACTATACCAACGGGCCTGTCAAAAAGAAAAAAAGAAAAGAGAAGAGTTGTAGTTATTTTTTTAAAAGAAAAGAGTTGTAGTTATTTTTAATATTATATAATTACAAATGAGTGAAATAATTATTTTTTAATATTATAATAGAATAGCGATAATTATATCAAAAATATATTTAATTAATATTAACACTAATTTTATTGAAATGTTTTAATTTATTTACTTTTGCTTAACTTTAAATACATTTAAAAATTTATTACATAATGTCACGACCCTATATTATGTGGAGAACGGTGTGGGTGCACATTTACTTAAATTTATTTATTACGAATTTATAGTTTATAAAAAAATGTGTAACTGTTTCGAAGAAGACGAAGAAGCCTAAACGGTGTGGACAAAATATTTTGTAAGGTTGACAATCCCTGTATTATACGCTTAAGATGAAAGTATTCTACTACATCTAAGGGACTCCCTGCAAGAATATTATTCATCAACTTTGCATAACTATTTCTGATCTTTATAAGATTATATTCATATTTTCATAGTCCACTAACGTCTAATATTAAGGTCATTGTAAGGCAGTGTTCATAGTCTATGGGATTTTGGTATATCCACGCCATCTATTTATTTTATTTTTATCCAAGAGGAATAACAAACAGCCACAATATAAAAAATAGAGACAATAAATACACAAAAAGTATAAACAATATTGCAGCCCACAACGCTGTTCATAGATTAATAGATATAATAATTAATAGGTTAGAAATACATTTTATATATGATAATTATTATTTACTAACTTATTAAATTAACATAATTATAATATAATTATCTTTTTTCTATTCCGGATAAGCCCGCTCTTGACCTCGATTACGATGGTAAGCGGTAGATGAGGTCTATGATGGAACGAGCGAGGCTAGGACATACCTGTTTAATCTTATTTTAAATGCTGACGGGTCATATCTGGCAAGGAACCCAAAATCTGATCATTATTCTTCCACTTTGTTAATTCCGGGTGTTTTGTTTTAAAATAATCTTTCTAATATATAAAAATCCCTTGTCGCAGTGTTTGTTATTGAAATCCTTCGAAACAACATGACCGATTTTTATGAGTTTTTATTTATTTATTATATACTTTATTGTACACCTTACAATAATCATATGGATACAGAAAGTAAAACTAGTGTACAATGGTGAGAGATAATGCTCCTTCACTATTCTCTTGAACGCTGGTAACTTTTGAGCACGCCTCACATCTACGGGTAATGCATTCCACATACGAGCTGATTGGATAGTGAAAGATTTATCGAAAAAAGAAGTGGAATGCATACGGACATATATAAGATAGAAAGGAGTAAAAGGATTAAATAGCACATTATAAAGCAGAGAAAGTAAATGAACATTCCGGCAAAACCAAATAACTTTTGTGTGTATATTTGGTAGGTTTGAGAGTAGTAGTAGTAGTAGTAGGTCTTAGGCAATTTTTTATTGACTAGAAATAATTTATAGTTATGGCAAAACAATGTTTGCCTGGTTAGGTTGTTTATCGAGATAAAAATCTTATCACGAAATTGTGTTTAAATAATTCTGATGTGTTTTAAAACTTTAGTGATGAATTATAAAAGCTGAAAAAATATTTTATTTTATAGATATTTGATTTTTTTTTATTACGAATGAGCCCGCTCTTGACCTCGATCACACCTGATGGTAAGTGTAAGATGAGGTCTACGATCGAACGAGCGAGCCCAGAAAATGCCTATTTACTCTTGCTTTAAAGGCTGACGGGTCATATGTGGCAGGGAATACAGAAGCCGGCAGAGAGTTCCACACCTTGGCTGTGCGCACAATGAATGTTGAAGAAAAGCGCTTAGTACGACAAGACGGTACATCGACTAAGTGTGGATGGTATCCTGCGGTACGTCTGGTAGACCGGTAGTAAAAGGGGGATGAAGGGATTAGGTCGTGGAGCTTCTGCGCACACTCTCCGAAGTACAATCTGTAGAAGATAGACAGGCAAGCAACGTTTCGCCGGTGAGCCAGGCTGTGAATCTTGCCTGCCAGAACCTCGTCACCTATGAGCCTTTTAGCTACTTTCTAACTGCATTATAGTTAAGCGTGACTGCTGAACAAGGGGTCTCGGGTTTGCTTCCCGGTTTGAGCAAAAGGCGCTATTGCGTTTTTCTAATAAAAATTTCTCAGTAGTTGCTGTCACATCGCCAACTTCCAAACGCCAGGTTTGGAAGTTGGCGATGTGACACCCTAGTGCCTCGAAAAGCAAGTGAAGCCGTTGGTCGTGCTCCTAATCTCTCTCCGGTCTTCGGATTGCCGTCCTATCGGGTTATGAGAGTAAAGGAACAGAGACTGCTCCTGTACCTTGATTGACCGCCGTAACCGGATGCGGTCTGCAGACTATTATAGTTTCCTACTTTACCTCAATATCAGTTTGTATCTATACTATACTAATATTATAAAGCCGAAGAGTTCGTTTGTTGGTTTGCTTGAACTCGCTAATCTCAGGAACTACGGTTCTGATTTGAAAAATTCTTTCAGTGTTAGATAGCCCATTTATCGAGAAAGGCTATAGGCTATATATAATCACGCTAAGACTAATAGGAGCGGAGCACTAATGAAGAATGTTTCAAAATCGGGGGATATATTTTTCCTATTGAGAGCTTCCGCTGCGTGCGCTATGTAAACGGTTAAAGTTTCGCAAAAATCATGTATGATAGAATTATTCCTCCTTAAAAGTTCTAAAAAAAAGTTCGCGACAGCATATGTCTATCTTTTAAGGTTAGCTCACTATAACCTTTTTTAAGCTAACCAAATTTGTTCTAAAATAATGCATTATTAACGAAGGTGTTTTTATAAACATGATATTAATCCTTATCCAAATAAATACGTTATTCATCACAAGTATTTAATTTAAAACAAAATTGCAATTTACATCATTCGATTTAAATGAATATCTTAGGAGTTATCGCAGTTTTAAAATAACATCACCGGCCGGAAGAAAACAAAACTAAAAATATAGTGTACGCAGAAGTACTTTAAAATAGCATCAGTTTAGTATTTTTGAGAATAACCTACAATCTACATGATATAAGATTATAAGACCCAGTACTTACTCACCCATATAAACGAAGTCGCGGGTTAAAGTTAGCGTTAGCCCAAAGTAATTATTCCACGCGGACGAAGTCGCGGGCGGAAGCTAGTAGATACATATAAATAACAACGAAAAGCCTTTCCGTGATTTTAAATTTCTTGTTTGATCATTCTGATCTCCTGGAACGACTGAATCGATTTTAATAGGACTTTCACAGAAAAATGGCGGAGGTTATAAATGGTACCATATGTAAGTATGTTAAGCTTCTTAAGTTCGAAGTTGAAAAAGGCACCACAGACATGAACCTACATGCTTCTCATTTGATTTGACCAATACGAATTGTATGGAATTTAAAAGAGACGTTGCTCTCTGAGATTGTTTCGGTGTTTCTTCTTCAGTTAGGAAACTCCGGCCTCATCTAGCTTAACGCAAACAATTACGTATAAGAGTTTTATTTATAACCAACTAGCTTTCTCACGCACACACTTGCGTGCCCTGTCGTACCACAACTCCTATTTAGTGAATATAGTTTATATTTATTGATTGTATTAACAAATCCCAGAAGAATTGCAAACGCTATACCTATCAAATACGAAAAGTTGTAAGTACAGATACAAACGTTTTTACATAGAAAATAGTTTAGTATTTAGAACTCCTAATTTTCCTTTTCACTGTATAGTAAATTAAGTAACTAATTACGACTCGCCAGCACACAGATAAGCCCTAAGAGGCTTTCGTGTATGGCAAAACATTTTTTAAATTTATTGTGTAATGTGTATTGGATAAAATAAATAAATAAATAAATAATCAAAAACAAATCGAAGGGTCTATAGTGTTATCGCATTCACAGCCAAACAGAACTTACGCATGTGTGTACTCAGTCTTACCCGAGCCACGTATTTAGAGCAAGAGTAATCAGGCACGTACAGACATCGCCGCTCGAGCGAAACGCGTACTTATGAACAACTTTAAACATTTAATTTAATATTTAATTACATACTATATTTTATGGAGGACCTCGTGGCTAACTAATAACAGCCAAACGGATATATCTTCAAGGATGGTAAGCAATGCTTTTCGAGGTTGAACTGTGGATGGGTGAACAACCTTTATATATTTCGGCGAAATCCAATTTCTCTCTGAGAGTCAAACAGCTAGAGTCTCATCGCGGAACTAATTTTAATTCTTTTGTGGTGAGAGCGCCGGCCGAACATCTGTCGACTTTCTTAAAGGAGGAATTTTGGCAGAGAGGAGTAATGTTCCAGCGTTTTCGAGGCCGGTTACCGGACACTGCGCAACACACGTCACCGATAATTCGTGTAATATAATGTATATAAGTTTTGGTTAAGTGATATATATACAACGTGTAATTTAAAGGGTATATACATACCGAGTGCACGGCTTCTTTGGATGATGACAAACGATAGAGCAAGGGTTTTGTAATCCTATGTCTCCATGTGTGGAGCATATTAGAAATTTCAATACATTGATACCAGAGACCGATTTTTCAAATTAAGAAGAACGAAGAGAATTATCGTCTTATTGGCAAGTGACGCGGAAAGTTATGACCCTCATAGTGCTGTGACTCGTTTGTTATTATTGGTATTTAAGTAACATATGAAACCAATAATTTGGGGTCAATTCTGTGAGTCACTTATTTTGAGCTGAAACTGTGCATAGAGACTCCATACCAGATGTTGTCTTCAGTCCTTTTGGAAGATATGGGGTTTCCGTTACACGTTGTATATATTAGTTTATTTTTAGTTATTTATTGTATTTTATTTGTATGGGCCAAGTTGCCTGAAATTGATTGTTCTTTTTTATATTGAGATTCCTCCATGCCCCTGAAAGTATGCTGAGTCGTTGATCCGGGCTGTCATTTGTATATCTTGGACAGTCGTTACGGGTAGTCCACAGAAATCTTAATAATTATTAAGATTTCTGTGGGGTAGTCAGAGGCCGGAATATTGGACACAAGTCTTGGCAAGGGGTCGGGCACGCCGCAATTGCAGCGGTAAGACCCCTCTTTGAGGAGTGGCTAGATCGGCGTCACGGCGTCCTGACCTACCGCATGACACAGGTCCTCACCGGACACGGAAGTTTCGGGAGGTACCTGTGTCTGATGGGGAAGGAAGAAACGCCTGGGTGTCGCCACTGCGAGGATCGCCCTGATGACACAGTAGAGCATACGGTGCAAGACGTGTCCTCAGGGCGGCGATACGCAGAGACCTCTCGCGCCCGGCACTGGTCGAGGCCATGCTGTGGGGCGAGACGGAATGGGAAGCGGTCGCCTCCTTCTGCGAAGCAGTCATGCTATCGAAGGAGGAGGCGGGCCGCGTGAGGGAGAGGATGGCGTCCTCCCTCCAGCCCAGCCGCAGTGGTAGACGCCCACGGCGTCGGACGTCGGCCAACGATCTCCGGCCACCGTAGGCGCGGGCATGCGGACAGCGAGTAAAGGGCAACTCGCTGTCTGACCATGGACCATGCCCGGGTCGACGGCGCGTTGTGTTCCACGCACGCCTCAAAGAGCGTCAGCAACATGACGAGGACCCCCTGCAGAGGGCCGAAGCCTGCCGGGGTCGTGGGACTTATCCCATTACCGTCACCCCGGAACGTAAAGGGCTATTGAAGGAACACCGTGGATTTTAATCAGTACAAGTCTGACAGTCCCTCCCACCCTGCCCGGGGTGGGAGGACTTATTTGATAATTTTACCACGTTAAAAAAAAGGGGTGTTGTGTTACCCAGGTACTGGGTCGTGGAGGTAAGATAGGCAGTCGTACCATTTTAAATACAAGTACTCAGCTGCATTCGGTTAGATTGGAAGCTGACCACAATGTAGTTACAGATTTATGTATTTACTAGCTTCTGCCCGCGACTTCGTTCGCGTGGGAAGATTTTCCCGCGCAAATCCCGATCCCGTGGGAATTTCGGGATAAAAAGTAGCCTATGTGTTATTCCAGAAAGTCAATTATCTACTGACCAAATTTCATTCAGATCCGTTCAGTAGTTTTTGCGTGAAAGAGTAAGAAACATCCATCCATCCTCACAAACTTTCGCATTTATAATATTAGTAGGAAGTAGGATAGTAGGAAGGATTTATTTACACTTTATGCACTAAAGGTACTAAGGCGAACTTAATGCCATAGGCATTCTCTACCAGTCAACCAATATGCATAACCAACGTGCAATATGTACGTGAAAATTATATTGAAAGAAATAATTATAATAGTGATAACACAAAAAAACTTTATATCATAAAATCGAAGTATCATAAAATAGAAATCTACATGAATAATATATATGAATAAATACTCATATAAATACATATACATACTGTATATACAACGTGTAATTTAAAGGGTATATACATACCGAGTGCACGGCTTCTTTGGATGATTACAAACGATATGGCAAGGGTTTTAGAAATTTCAATACATTGATACCAGAGGCCGAATTTTTCAAATTAAGAAGAACGAAGAGAATTATCATTTTATTGGCAAGTGACGTGGAAAGTGTTGACCCACATAGTGATGTGACACGTTTGTTATTATTGGTATTCAAGAAACATATGAAATCAACAATTTGGGGTCAATTCTGTGAGTCACATATTTTGAGCTGCATAGAGACTCCATACCAGATGTTGTCTTCAGTCCTTTTGGATAGATATGGGGTTTCCGTTACACGTTGTATACTTAAGAAGCAAATGAAAGTTAAATGTGGAAATTCTGCTTATTGGTGTAGAAAGTGGATCCGCAATTTCTTTTTAAATGCGTAGCGATTGTCGGCCATCCTGATCTCGAGAGGAAGCGCATTGCAGAGGAAAATCGACTGGATATGAAAAGAAGAATGAACAAAGTCAGAAATATGAGAAGGACAGAGTAAGAGAAGATTATTAGATGAACGTAGAATCTTATTGTGTGAAGAATGATGGTGTTTTTTTTTTTTTAAATAATAATGACAACAACTGCAACAGGTTGGGTATAATTCACATAAGTAGCAATTTTGTTAACCCCTCCTACTAAGCTAAAATATGCTTGTGTCTAGAATGCGCTCACGACAATAGTGTAATGGGTGGGGTTCCAACCCGCGATCTCTCGATCACAAGTCCCCCACCTTAGCTATTAAGTTATTGCCGCTTTAAATATACCTCTTTGGCAATTTTTATTTTTTGAGCCATTTGGGCCTGAAACTCTCGGATCGTGGGATCCGAGTGCTAATATTAAAGTTCAAAGATCTTTTCAGACGCCTAGTTGACAGTTCTTGTGACTCAAGGGCTGGTTTTTACCTTGAATCGAGGTTAAGCAATCTTTTGGGCACATTTAGTGTGCTGTTTATGGCGTAATTTTTTTAAAATAGTGAAAATGCAATGTCGGTGTAATTCACATTACTAGCAATCTTAACCCCTCCCCTTGAAAAACTATCCGGCGAGGCGGCGAACCTCCTTGCCGGATTGCCGCCATGAGATCTAGAAGCGAAAGCCCAGGCGCTCCTACATGAGGAGCGCGTGGAGGCGCTTCGCCGGGGCGAAACTCTGCTGCCGCGACTTGTTGCGGCACGGCGGACGGAGCTCCGGTGCGAGATCATGGCGGCATGGGGAGAGCGACTATCGCAACCCAGCGCTGGGCACACCACAATAGCGGCGGTAAGTCCCCTCTTTGAGGAGTGGCTAACGAGGCGTCATGGCGTCCTCACCTTCCGCCTGACGCAGGTGCTCACCGGACATGGTTGTTTCGTGAGTTACTTGTGTCGGATTCGGCGGGAGGAAACGCCCGGATGTCACCACTGCGAGGATCGCCCTAAGGACATGATGGAACACACAGTGGAGGTTTGCCCCGCTTGGGCAGAGCTCCGCCGTGTCCTCGTAGGGATGATAGGCGGCGACCTCTCACTCCCTGCCTTGGTTCAATCCATGGTCCGGAGCGAGGAGACATGGGAAGCAGTCACCTCTTTCTGCGAAGCGGTTATGCAAGCGAAGGAGGTGGCGGGACGCGCGAGGGAGAGGCGGGTCTCAAGGCCTCAGCCCTTTCGCCCCAGCCGCCGCAGGAGACGCTCCGGGCGTCGGGAGTCGCAGGGCGACTTCCATCCACCGTAGGCGTGGGCCTGTTAGTAGTTATATTTTTGATCCGTTTGAAGTTGAAACTCGAGTGCTTATACGACGTGTAACTTAAAGGGTATATACATATCAAGTGCACGGCTTCTTTGGATGATAACAAATGATATGGCAAGGGTTTTGTAATCCTATGTCTACATGTGTGAAGCTTATTAGAAACTTCAATACATTGATACAAGAGACCGAATTTTTAAAATTAAGAAGAACGAAAAGAATTATCATGTTATAGGCAAGTGACGTGGAAAGTTATTGACTCTCGTAGTGCTGTGAGACACGTTTGTTACTACTGGTATTCAAGAAACATATGAAACCAATAATTTGGGGTTAATTCTGTGAGTCACTTATTTTGAGCTGAAACTTTGCATAGAAACTCCATACCAGATGTTGTCTTCAGCCCTTTTTGATAGATATGGGGTTTCCGTTACACGTTGTATGTAGTTCAAAGATCTTTCTAGACGCCTAGTTGACAGTTCGTGTAACTCAAGGGCTGGTTTACACCTTGAACCGAGGTTAAACATACCTTTACAATGTACCGCCATTCTTTTGGGCACATTAACAGAGGATAGATTTCAGTAATGAAGGATGGATACTAAAGCATTGTGAACCGAATAATAAAATTTTAAAACTGGCAAAGTGCAAGTCAGACTCGCTCATGAATGATATCGTAGTAACTACGCAAAATAGATTTATTTTTCAAATTGTTTGTATAAAATGATTTATTTGCGTTTTTAGAAAATGTGTTCTATACCTATCAATAACTGCTCGTTCAAACCAATTTTCGTTGAAAGTTTTCATTCAGATTTACAGCATATTTTTTTATTTTTCACTCTACTATTATAAACATTAGAGGGACGGGGCGATACATTTTACTACTTTGGAAGCATATTTCTTTTAAACGCTTGACATTATAAAAAAGTGGTTTTAAAGAATATAATTTTTAAAGACCTGTCTATACCAATGACATACGTATAGGTTTGATAAAAGAATATATTTATAGTTTCATTTCCATGTATGGGAAGCCGAAAAATCGGAAAGCGATTCACAGAATACATTTACCAACCAAATTTCACGTGTGTAGTCCTAATGGTTTCGGAATAAAATGGCTGTGACATACGGACGGACAGACTGAAGATCTACGAGGGTTCCGTTTTTTGCCATTCGACTACGCAACCCTAAAAACATACACAACAAGAGTTTTTATATCAGCTAACGCGGCAACGATGTAGGTTCAAGGTAGGTAGGTAGAATGGTGTTCAATAAAGCGTTCCTATATATTATGTAATTGGAAATAAATTGTTAAATAAACGAAGACGAAGATTAAGTACGTAAGTTATTGTTACATTTTTTACGCAACGTGAATAAGCAGACGGAATCAATCAGAGTATGGCCGAATGAACTAAGACCTTGGCTAATTTCCGTTTAAAAGAACTTGTACTACAAAAAATTTGTTAACTGGTTCTTTTTATATTTTACCGTTAATTTTTAATGTCTTAATTAATTTTATTTGTGTTAAGCGTATTTATCTTTTAGATTATTATTAGTACCTACTTATAAATAGATACTTAAAGTATTAATGTAGTGAGAAGTCTGAACATCTAACTAAAGTCAATCATTCAATCAATTAATCACGTGATTTTGTGAACATAAGTAATATAGATGGTAAAATATATGACATTAGTAACTATCTATGTTCTGCCGTAAAAGCAATTGAATTTTATTTGTACAAGGTGTAACAGTTTAAGCGCAATACCTCAGACATCACAATTAGAATATTAAATTATAAGTAAGTCTAAAACAACATCCGTAACTAAATAAATTGAAACCAAACCCAGATATTTTTTATAAAATATTTATCCTTACTAAACGCTAAACGTATGTGCATACAATATCCTTACGCAGTCACTCATGCAAGTGCAATCTAGTCTCAATGCAAAGTTAGCGGCCGACACGCACACGAGCGCATTTTCTTGAATTAAGGATTATATTAATTTGTCATGATACTGTGTTTCCATTTTAAGTAAAATGAAAGATTTTTCCGTCAAAATTTGACACCTATTTTTTATGACGGAAATAGTTTCAGAAGCCGATTCTGAACCAACTACTTTCAGGAATTGGGTTTATTCTGTTACATGTTGTATAGGTATATCTGCTGGGGTTAAGAGAATGTTCTAACGAGTTACCGCGGCCCCGGAACGTAAAAGCAGCTGAAGGAACAGGGTTAGTTTTTAGTCAGTAGAAGTCTGATACTCCCGTCCGTTCCACCCAGAGCGGGACGTGTCATTTGATGGTTTTCTCACCGGAAAAAAAGTAACCATAGGTACTGTAGAGGAGATCTGCTATGCGAGTGGTCAGCCTAACGAACTGTCTGGCATAGTTTGAAATATTTGAATTTGGATCGCAATGTTGGACATGCGAATTAATGGGGCGTGCAACTGTCAAAGTGGCGCTAGTAGCACACTTACCAATATCAAAGCAGTTTCTCTATGGAACAGTAATGAATTCCTAAATTAGAGACAGTTATTGAGAATTTTTCGATTAAAGAACATGTATTATGTCCTTTAATCGGAAAATTGTACAGAAATCAATTGAAATCAATGAAATTAAAATAAAAAATATTACCACAGATAACCATAGATGATTCAGATAACTATATAATATCTCTCAATCTAACTAACACTGACAGTGACAAAGGTTCTTACGGTGGTGGCGCCATCTGCGATTAGCTTTCACTTGCACGCCCCATTGTTTTAACAAAAGGGAGAATGGCTTGGGACGCCGCCCGCATAAGCAGACTCAATATTATAATAACGTGAAAATGTAATTAGAATAATCTTCCATAAAAATATGAATATATTATTATAGAAAGTGTAAAACCTACCGCCATAGGCGTAGGAAGGGGGGGAGCCGGGTGGGCCGTGCCCACCCCAGAATGGTCTGGTGCCCACCCGAGAATTTTTACTAACAAACAATTATGGCTGAAAAATTTAAAAATCTGGCCAATCGCTTCTACTACTGGGGGCCAGGCCCCCCCTGGGAAAAATCTCTAGATACGCCAATGCCTACCGCGTTTTATATTGAAAATCCCGTGTACACACACGACCCCCTTACAGCACCTACTTACAAGTAGGTACTTTAAATAAATACATTTTTAATTCAAATAACTTGTTTAAAGTAAAGTACAAATAGTCCAGAAAATAAATATATATTATTTAAAGGGTAAATCTAAGTTCTTGAAAAACATTGGTAAAATCAATAGCGGTCAAATATACTGCCTACTGTAATGTAGCGACCTGCCTGATGTTCTTATATGTATTATTGTAGTGAGAAGTCTGAACATGTTGTATTTTTATGTTATGTTATGTTAGAAATAGTGTAAAGAGATAAAACTGGTTTTTGTGTGTAGGGTGTAACGTGTAACTCTCTCTGCAACTAATAATCCAATTAAAATCAATCCAAAAAAAAGAAAATAAATTAAACTTACAAATATGCAGTAACAAAGTGCAGTAAGTAAGTGTAATTTGTTACTAATTATCTAGTCTCGTCATCTATTTACATCTATGGAAAAATTACGTGTAAAAGTGTTAATTAATAACCTATTTGCACAATAAAGATAATTTATCATCATTTGGAGATTTCCAAATAATGATTTCCAACTTGCTTCCACAAACTGTGAAACCTGTCTAGCTCTTGACCGTAATACTATTGATAGGTATTTTATAAGTATACATTTTTAATTTGAGACTTCACTCTGCCTTTAGGTTAAATTCATATTTGCAAATATGAGATGTTACACGTAATCTAGGTTATTGTGCGCACAGCCAAGTTGTGGAATTCTCTGCCGGCTTCTGTGTTCCCTGCCACTTATGACCTTTCAGTCTTTAAAGCAAGAGTAAATAGGCATCTTCTGGGCTCGCTCGTCTCATCTTAGACCTCATCTATCGCTTACCATCAGGCGAGATTGAGGTCAAAAGCGGGTTCATAAGTAATAATAAAAAAAAGACAACTAGGTCTCTCAACTCTCAACACTGCTAACGAGCGAAATGCCTGCCGGAGTTTCAGGAATGTTCTAAAGACATACCGCGACCCCGTAACTCAAGCGAAACTGAAGAAACAGGGTACGATTTTAGTTCCGCTGTATTCAGAGCGGTAGGAGATATTTGTTGATATTCCCTCCGAAATAAAAAATTTGCTAAAGAACGATGGTATGCAGCCTTTTAGATATGTAGCTCAACGAACCAAGAATCAAAGTTATGGGTGATTATGTTTCTTAATTTACAAAATCTAATTCCGCCAAACCCGTTCCATCATCGGACTACAAGACAAACGGCGATGTGCCATAGTTACATGGTGGACATCCCACCCATACGCACAAAACGTTTTGTATTCCACTTTCATTGTGCGTACGGCTAAGGAGTGGAATTCCCTGCCGGAGTCTGTGTTTCCTGATCGCTATAACCTGGGGGTCTTTAAGTGAAGAGTGAATAGGTTTCTTACACATGAAATATAATTGTAATTTTAAAATATTGTACACCTTATGGGTATGTTACAGTGATACTTGTAATAATAATAATTTTAAGAACTGATTTTCTACCTGTGACAAACAATATAATAAATCTGAATCTGAATCTGAATCCATCTTCGACCACATCGCCACTTACCATCAGGTGAGATGGTGGTCAAACGCGAGCCTATTATCAATAAAAAAATAAATAAATAGTAATAATGAACATGAGTAATCAACAGTGATCGGTGTAGGTAGATTGAAATGGGGTCATTGATCCGAAACGTATATATTAATATGGACATTCCTCCGGAATTGGTGGATTATTAAAAAAAACCGGAACTTATGTAGGAATTTTATTCTGCCAGAGTGGAAGGAGTCATTTGATGATTTGCCATCCTCAAAAAAAAGGTAGGAATAAAAAAAAAAAAATTAAAGCTTCGATCGGAATTAGATTGTTTTTATTATTCAACAGATAAATAATGAATTAATTTAGTTTTTATACCTTCCTTTAAATTTTGAATTGAGTAGGAATAATATCACTACCAACATTAACAATGTTTAATTGAATCCGGAAATACCGGAATTACTTTCCGGGAAAATGGCTTATTCATGTTATTCTTTCTGTGTGCATTTATGATACAAGTACCAAAAATCAATCTACCTACTCCGATCACTGGTAATCAATCAATCAATTTATTTAAGTCAAGGAACTTGGCTCATAAAATTAAAATAAATATAAATCTATAGATAAAAATTCTCCAGTCACAGTGTTATACTCCTCGCAAACGGCTTGACCGATTTTTATGAAATTTTATATGTTCAGCACGACGAAGGTAGCTAGATTTTCCTAAGGCGTGATACAGGCGGCTAGCGATAGTGTTGTTTACGCGAAAATATTCGGTATTGAGGAATGAGAATCGGTTGTAATCTATTTTTCCTCAATGAAAAGAATCTATAAAAGAGGTCGAAGCCGCGGGGTAAAAGCTAGTAAGATAATATACAACGTGTAACGGAAACCCCATATCTATCCAAAAGGACTGAAGTCAACATCTAGTATGGAGTCTCTATGCAAAGTTTCAGCTCAAAATAAGTGACTCACAGAATTGACCCCAAATTATTGGTTTCATAATTATGTTTCTTGAATACCAGTAATAACAAACGTGTCACAGCACTATGAGGGTCATCACTTTCCACGTCACATGCCGATAATTCTCTTCGTTCTTCTTAATTTGAAAAATTCGGCCTCTGGTATCAATGTATTGAAATTTCTAATATGCTCCACACATGCAGACATAGGATTAGAAAACCCTCGCCATATCGTTTGTTATCATCCAAAGAAGCCGTGCACTCGGTATGTATATACCCTTTAAATTACACGTTGTATATCACTAATGTGATACAACATGGTTCTCTTATAATTTGACCAGTACGGATTATTAGGAGTTCAAAAGACTGACAACTGAGTCTGCGACGCAACACTGGCCTCATACCTAACCTATAGTTTAAATGAACGAAAAAATATACTTGTAAAAGTGGAATGTATAACTAAACTAGCTCTTGCCCGCGTCTTAGTTCGCGAGGGAAGATTTTCTCGCGATAATCCTCATCCCGTGGGAATTTCAGGATATAAAAAGTGTTTTCTTTTTTATTGAAAATAGGTTCGCATTTGACCACCATCTCACCTGATGGTAAGTGATGGTGTGGTCAAAGATGGAGCACGCTTACCTAAAAGTAACCTATTCACTCTTGACTTAAAGACTCCTAGGTTATAGCTATCGGGAAACACAGACTCCGGCAGGGAATTCCACTCCTTAGCCGTACGCACAATGAAGGTATTAGGTTATTCCAGGATGTCAACTATTTACATACCAAATTTCATTCAGATCCGTTCAATAGTTTTTGCGTGAAAGAGTATCAAATGTCCAACCATTGCATTCTCACAAACTTTCGCATGTATAATATATTAGTAAGAAAAGTAAGATTGAAAGTATAAATATTGTTATGAGCTGGGGTTCGGGATAGAAATAATTAACGCCAATTAAACCAAAATTATCACTTTAATTAATTAAACACAAAATAAAAATTTAACACAAATATTCGCACCACAAATTCACTTGTAAAGCTTCGATTATATCGCGTATTCGCCTCGTAATAAGACTGACTTCTGCGTTCCTCTGCGAGTTATTTAGGCCGTGCGCGCACTGCCTTGCGGTGGCCGCAATTGCGGTAGTTCTACCGCACCGGTAGAATGACCGGGGCCACCGGTGACTCTACCGCACGCGTTTATTCCACCGCAGTGCGTGCACTTCTATGACACTCCATACTTCACAGATTTTGCGTTTCCAAATCGCAACGCAGTGCGCGCACGGCCTGATATCCCGGTCTATGAGTTCTAGAACATTTTTATAAAATCGTCTCACTGTTTATACTGCCTAGAATATTCCAGGAAGCTACTTGAGATACACAGTTCTGCTACTCGCCGCTAGATGGCGTTAGTGTCTCGACTCGATATGCACAGTACTGCTATTCACCGCTAGATGGCGTTAGTGTCTCGAACATTCTAGATTTATGTCGAAGTTTCTCGACGTACTTCACTAAGTGACTGGCGTAACAATACTATTCATCTTAAGAAGAGTTTTTGAAAGCACCCTTAAAATAAATAAGTACCCTTTGTTATTAGCCTGTACTTGACTCGAGTGCTGGATTTCGTCCCACACACTTTCAAATAGAACTAAATCCTCTTTGCTATAAAGAGGAGTGAGTGCAAGTAGGTTGGAGTCACGTCTCGCCGAATCGTTATAATATGGGTACCTAATATAATAGAACTAGAAGTAAGTCTTCACTTCCGTGGACTTTATTAAGATCTTATTAAAGACTTTATTAAAGTGTGGAACTCTCTGCCGGCTTCTGTGTTCCCTGCCACATATAACCCGTCAGCCTTTAAAGCAAGAGTGAATAGGCATTTTCTGGGCTCGCTCGTTCGATCGTAGACCTCATCTTACACTTACCATCAGGTGTGATCGAGGTCAAGAGCGGGCCAATTCATATAAAAATAAAATTAACCCTCCATTTTGCAGTTGGTTAAAAAGTACCCTATTACCTTTGTTTTAACACACTTTTATTAGGTCGACCTGTATGTAACTATGTAATGGAATCTAAGGTAACTAATTTAACCATCTTCCAAGGGTCGTAGCGTAATGAAAATTGGCAGCGGTATGTAGTTCTGGTGACAATACAATAATATGGTACTGTCGAATTGATCTGATGATGGAGCCGGAAGATATGAACTGGAACTTCATGATGGAAAATCGTATCATAGCTGTTTTGGATTTATTAGAAAAGTCTTGTAATGAACTTTGACTACGATTAGGTTTCAAGGTCTGATGATGAAGCCGGAAGATAGGCACTGGCATTCCATGATGGAATATCGTATCATAGTCGTGTTTGCACTTGTGAGAAAGGCCAGGTAATGGACTTTGAACACGAGCAGGTTTCAAGGTTATACCAAACCTAAAGAAAATCCGTTATCAGTTTTCTTAACATTTTTGAATTAGCGTGTAATCCATAGATTTATTTTTTTATAGATGTCACTTTCAAATCCTCTGGGAGTTCGACCGTTTAATTGCTCACTACTCGTGGGAATAATATGGCAAAAACTACAAAAAAGGAAACAGCAACATTTGTTTTTACGTGCATTTATAAAAAGCGTGTTTTTCTAATGTTTTTTAAACTATTAATTTATTTGTTTATTGATAATAGGCTCGTTCTTGACCACCATCTCCCTGATGGTAAGTGATGATATGGTCGAAGATGGAGCACGCTTGCTTAGAAGTAACCTATTCACTCTTGACTTAAAGACTCCTAGGTTATAGCGATCAGGAAACACAGACTCCGGCAGGGAATTCCACTCCTTAGCCGTACGCACAATGAAAGTATTCCCAAAACGTTTTGTGCGTATGGGTGGGATGTCCACCATGTAACGATGGCGCATCGCCGTTTGTCTTGTAGTCCGATGATGGAACGGGCTTGGCGTAATTAGATTGTGTAATTCCATCGCACACTCCCCGAAATGTAACTGATAGAAAACCGATAGACCAAATCACCCAGTACTATGGTAGATTAGTGCGTTTAAACAAATAAACTTTTCCACTTTATAATATTTGTATCGATTTGATTTTATATGTTACTAGCTTTTGAAGTGCTCGTGGCTAAATAATAACATCCGCACGGATAGATTCCAAGGACTCCAAGACTCCAAGGTTAAGCAGCGCTTGATGAGGCTAGTTTCTGGATGGGTAACTATCTTAACTCATCAAGATTTTTCCGTACCTAGAAGAGCACGTTGGCCCCGGCTGTTTTTTGTACATCTTTGATACATAATCGTTATGGGTAGTGAGAAGCCGGAAAATCTTTCTCTGGTCTTGCGAAGGGGTTTCGTGTTACCCAGATACTGGGTTGTAGCTGCATCAGGTTAGACTGGAAGCCGACCACAACATAGTTGGAAAAAGGCTAAGCCGATGATGATGATATACCTACATAGCTCTGCCTTTTTTTCTGTCTCGTGTTCCGGTGGGATAATCATCGTATAACTTCTCCCGCCGGCCTTCCGCTTAACCCAGAGTGGGAGAAGCGATCAGTAGAAGTCAGTAGAAATCTGACTCTCTCTAATCAAACTCTCCCTTGAGTGTCAGACTTCTACTGACTAAAAACCCACCCTGTCCCTTCAGCTGCCCGTAAGTTCCGAGGCTGCGGTATCTTGTTAGTACATTTCTGCAACCCCGGCGGGCAATGGCCTTATGAGGCCCCGTCACTAATGCTGACAGCTCCTTGAGGCGCGCGTGAAACACGGCGCGCCGCCGACCCCCGATCTCCGACGCCCAGGGGGTCTCCCGCGGCGGCTGGGGCGCGAGGAAGAGAGATTCATAGCTCTGCCTGCTACTTCGTTTGCACGTTTTTCCATTTCCATCCATTTCATTCGTTTATCTAATTTTATGTATTCTGAGTATGGACAAGACAGGATGATACGCATGTGACTAAAAGAATGACAGGTTTGAATGTTATTGGATGGAGAAGTAGAAGAAGGCCAAAGAAAAGATGGATGCATTGTGTGAGGAATGGTATGAAAGAAAAACGGATAAATTATGCTGTGACGTCTGACAGGGAAGAATGGAAGAAGGAAACGTATACAACGTGTAACGGAAACCCCATATCTATCCAAAAGGACTAAGGACAACATCTGGTATGGAGTCTCTATGCAAAGTTTCAGCTCAAAATAAGTGACTCACAGAATTGACCCCAAATTATTGGTTTCATATGTTTCTTGAATACCAGTAATAACAAACGTGTCACAGCACTATGAGGGTCATCACTTTCCACGTCACTTGCCATTAAAACGATAATTCTCTTCGTTCTTCTTAATTTGAAAAATTCGGTCTCTGGTATTAATGTATTGAAATTTCTAATATGCTCCACACATGTACACATAGGATTAGAAAACCCTTGCCATATCGTTTATTATCATCCAAAGAAGCCGTGCACTCGGTATGTATATACCCTTTAAATTACACGTTGTATAATATCCAGTCGATTCTCCTCTGAAATGCGCTTCTGCTCGAGATCAGGACGGCTGACAATCGCTACGCATTTAATAAGAAATTGCGGATCTATTTTCTACACCAATAAGCAGAATTTCCACATTTAGTTTTCATTTTCTTCTTAAGTATATATGTATGTATTTATATGAGTATTTTTTAATATATATTATTTATGTAGATTTCTATTTTATGATACTAGGTTTTTTGTAAGATCACTATTATTATTATTATTTTTCTAATTTCAATTTTCACGTACATATTGCACCTGCCACTCTATCTCTTCACCACGCATGGTTGACTGGTAGAGAATGCCTACGGCATTAAGTCTGCCTTTATATCTATGTGCATAAAGTGTAAATAAATAAATAAAACGAACACAATGCACTGAAGGTTAAGAGAGAACCTTTTCTCACTTCATACCTATTTAAAATACTGAGAGGAAAGGTGTATACTTACCTAATGCGAAGTTATACACCTTTTTTGGGAGTTTCGATATATCACATGAGGAGGATTTGATGATATTTTTGTCCTTCTCGCTCTGAGTGTAGCGAACGGGTGTGTTAGACGTCTACTGACTAAAACCCGTCCTGTTTTTTCAGATGCCCGAACGTTCCGAGGCCGCGGAATCTTTTTGGAAAATTTACGCAACCCTGTCAGGATTTGGTTATGCCTGTTGTGATATTGAATAAATAAAATAAATATTTGGTAAAATAAAAACAAAAAGAAAATGAAAAAATTTAGATGTTTTAATACACCTCCAACTGCTGTGGTTGTACATAATTATGTTGTCTTATATTTTTCGCCTTGAAGTGATAGAAAACCCGAGTTATGCCGAACGAATCACGAATCGTTACGACAAATTCATTTTGACAGGAGTTTGACAGATAATCGGATTAACTAATCAATCAAATTAATTAGGTAATTGTAGCCGTTGTGTCACGATTATAGAGCTTTAATTATATAATAAACTTTTGTTTATTTACTAATGAGTATTGATTAGAGTTACTATGAACTAATTAATTATTCTAGTGGTCGCTATGCGGTCAAAATTCGACCAGAAATTATATGGTTTCGAAATCATTATAATAAGTATATAAAATATTGCTTCTGCATCCGGCTTCACTCGCGGTAAAAACTTTTTTCAGAAAAAAAAATGTAACTTATTCCACTCAGTGATTTATTTATTTTATTTGTTAGGAACAAAAACAAAGTTAAAAGAAAACAGATATATTTTGTGCAACAGTTATATTTTCTCCTTTTTAGTAGTCTTTTCTAATAAAAGAGTACTAAGAAGGAGAAAATATAACTTTTTTTAAGAGAACTAGCATTATAGGTAGAATTCCCATTACTAGCAATCTAAAAAAAAACTAGGTGAGACTATTTCTAACACGTCCATTATACAACGTGTAACGAAAATCCCATATCAATCCAAAAGGGCTGAAGATAACATCTGGTATGGAGTCTCTATGCACAGTTTCAACACAAAATAACTGACTCAAAGAATCGATACCAAATTATTGGTTTCATATATTTCTTGAATACCAATCATAACAAACGTGTCACAGCACTACGAGGGTCGTTAACTTTCTACGTCACTTGCCAATAACACGATAATTCCTTTCGTTCTTCTTAATTTGAAAAATTCGGTCTCTGGTATCAGTGTATTGGAATTTGTAACAAGTTCTACACAAAGACTTAGGATTTACAAAACCCTTGCCATATCATTTGTTATCATCCAAAGAAGCCATGCACTTGGTATGTATATACCCTTTAAATTACACGTTGTATAAGGTGTATCTATTCATACACGAAATATTTTAAGGGATATACCTATAGCTGGTAAAGAAACCATTGCAACAAAAAACTACCTAGGTATATTATTTAAAAATTAAATAATTTAATATTTCTTGACACACGTAATAAATACTGGTTCCTTCTTATTTTTTGACATCCAATACGCCAGTTTACGCGGGTAGCGGCGGTATTTGAGACGGTGCGCGGCTTTTATGATGATTAAAGAGAGGGTTTCTTTTATATCATATGAAAATTATAATAATTACGTAATATAAAAAAATTGCGATTCATTTTTTTTTCGTGTTTATTGTTTCTTTACCAGCTTATAGTATATATGTCTCTTAAAATATTTCCTGTATGAATAGATACACCTTATATAGCTCCTTGGGTTTTGCCGTGTTCCTCAGACATCACAAACTTATTTTTAGTAGATTAAGCAAAGAATTACACACAAACAAAGGATACATGCACTCATTATATATTTATCTTTTTTTAATATATATAATAACACAAAACTCTACACAATACTCACACATTATATAAATGCGAAAACAATTTTATATATTTTTATTTTATTTTATTTTATTCTCTAAATTAATTTTATACCCACAATTTCGGGTCTAAGCTACTCGTCATCCGTATGTCACTGCAGGGACCCAGCAGAATATCAGCGCCAGGTATTTACAGCCTATCACTTGCTGAGCTGACCTGCGGACCCATTTGGTACAATCGCGAGACACACACCGCACTTTTTACGTCTTTTTTTTAAATGTATGTATGTAAGTGTTACTTCATGTATTTTCATAATGTTAATCAAACTGCATGTTATATTTTTTCTTTTGTTATTTTTTTTTGTGAGTCATTATTGTTTTTCTTTTTATTATGTGAATTGTATTTTGTATCTTGTGTTGTACCAAATAAAGGTTTTATCTATCTATCAATCTTGCTAATCCCTCCAACTGAGCATTTTCGCAACCACCGGCAGACAATGACTTGTCGGGCCCCTTTCATTCTTTTGACTAAAGAGGGGGGGGGGGGGGGGGCGTGAGCCTATGATCCAGCCTGTCCCTAGCTGCCCTCCCCCTGCGACGCCCTAAGCCGAGGTCCGTACCCCACAGGGGGTGCCCTTAGCGTGTAGTCGCCCAGTTTGTAAGTCTTATAATAAGCCCTGGAGCACACGTCTCTCTATTCCTTTGACTTTAGCTTTACTCACCCCTCTCCCCGCCGCTTGTCAGCAAAAGCAGAACTTGCCCTTACATATTCTTTTTTTCTGGTTGGGAAAATCATCAAATGACTCCTCCCTCTGTGTGTGGAGCAGAAGGGAGTGTCAGACTTCTACTGACTCAAATCCACCCTGCTCCTTCAGTTGCCTTTGCGTTCCGGGGCTGCGGTATCTCGTTAGAACATTCCCGCAACCACGGGCAATATTAGTCTTATTATTAATTAAACTTTTAGAATAAATAAGATAATAATAATTATTATTAATAATAATAATTATTTTAAATCTGTGGCCCGGCTGTCAACAAGCACGTCAAAAATTTTTTCATCCCGATTTTATCAATAATTTTGATATAAAATAGTTATTTTAAAATGTTCGATAAAACGAAAATAGTGAAAAAAAAAAACTACAATTCATGAATCCCACATTAAATAAAACTTCGTGCATTGAATGAAAAAAATGTTGACTAGAAACCGGGCACGATTGCTCAGAGCTACACGCCCAAGATCTTCGGATTCGTCGCTCAGCTCCGCCTCGCAACCGCCGGGACCAGCTCCAGCCGTGAGTGAAGAGACTCCGGCCGCTGCAGTTGCGTCGAGCTCGAGCGACGAATACTTCTCGCCGCCGACGACACCACCACCTGCGCGTCGACGGGGAAGAGGCCGACCTCTGGCCTGCTTGGAACCTCGAGGCCCGCCGGCTTCTGATAGGGTTCCCGCTGCCGGTGGAAGTGTGCAGCGCATGCGATGGACTCAATCCATTAATGAGAACGTCATGCGCTCATACTATGGGGCTACAGAGGGGGGAACTAACCTGACTGCGTACCGTGGTCGGATGCTCTCTCTGTTTCAGGTACTTGAGCCAACTGTCAACGTTTCGGCCCAGCGACTATCGGATCAAGTGCGTGTCATCCAACGTAACCATATGTTGGATGAAGCCGTACTTGATCGCCTCCGTTCGGAAATGAGTAGCTATGTCACTTCACATCCGACGCCGACTGTGGTGGTACCACCACAGCCCAACATCCAAATTGAGGAGAGTAGTGACAGAGTTACAAACGTAAGTACCCAGTATAATGAGGAATTGAGGAGTGCATTGGAGTGTGCTATTCGGGAATATCGCAACATGCCGCCTGAAATAAGACCACGCTTACCTCGTTTGCCCATGCATAACAGGAATAGGGCACTGGTGGCTGCTCTGGATTCGCAGTTGTCAGACTATTTTGATAACTGCGAAGACCTCGCCGATACCCACTCTGTCTTATACTGCGCAGCTGTCGCGGCATGTCGTGTAGCTAATGTTAGAATTTCTAATGACATAGCTACACGACCTAAACCCGCTGTGCCAGCTTGGCAGTGTAGGATCGAGCGCCGAATCGGTGAGACCAGGGCACTCATTGGAAAACTTCTTTGCTTTAGGGGGGGCAACACTCGCCCGAGAGTGATGCGCTTTGTGAGACGGGCGTTTTTGGGAACCAATATTCACCCACAAAATTATATGTCCTGTGTCACGGAGCGCATCGACTTCCTAAAGCAGAAGGTGTATGCATGGGCAAACCGCATTCGGAGGTATGGACGGTGAGTGGAGCGATTCGTCCAGAATCGCACATTCCGAAGTAACGAAAGGTGGGTATATAGGGCTTGGGAGCGACCGGAGCAAGGTGCGACTGATATGTGCCTACCCGATGATGACGCCTTATGTACATTCTGGCGCAACATCTGGTCGGTACCTGTCAGTCACACCGAAGGCGATTGGACTCGGGAGGTCGAGCGAGTCTGCGATCCAATACCAGAAATGGGGGCAATCACTATCAGCCCCCAAGATGTAGCCCATGCAGTCCGTCCGCTGCCTAATTGGAAGTCTCTAGGGCCGGATGGACTGCATAACTTTTGGATCAAGTGGCTAACAAGATCGCACGCCCGCTTGGCGTCTCAGTACCAATCTGCCCTAGAATCTGGCTCGCTACCTGAGTTCTTTACCACTGGAGTTACCCACCTGCTCCACAAATCTGGTAGCACCGCGGAACCCAAAAATTATAGACCAATCACGTGTCTACCAACGGTCTATAAGGTTCTGACATCCATTTTGAGGGTTAAAATTAACAAACACATTGAAAACAATAACATCATGTCTTCCTCTCAAAATGGATGTAAGAATGGATCCCGCGGTACTAAGGAGCTACTCCTCATTGATATGGCCATTAGCCAACAGGTTCGACGTTCCAAAAAAGATCTGTCGACATGTTGGATAGACTACAAGAAGGCCTATGACTCAGTGCCCCATACATGGCTCATGAGGGTGCTAGAATTGTATAAAATTAATGCAACTTTACGCACCTTTCTGACATCATGTATGGGACAATGGAGGACAGTTCTTCGCTATCCAGGATGTCGATATATCCCAAGGTACAGCGAACCGGTAAGGATCGAGCGAGGTATATTTCAGGGCGATAGTTTGAGTCCGCTTTGGTTTTGCTTAGCCTTGAATCCTCTAAGCACACTGCTGGAGAATTCAGGTCTAGGCTATAGGCTGAAAAGAGGTGGTCAGGTTATTTCTCACCTCCTTTACATGGATGATTTAAAACTTTTTGGCGCCACTAGTCTACAACTGACGGAACTACTGAAGGTAACTGAAACTTTCAGTAGTGCCATTAGGATGGAGTTTGGTGTCGACAAATGTGCGATTATGCATGTAAAGCGAGGGGAGATTGTGGAATCCGTGGGATCTCAACCCTCGAATTCCATAAACCTGAGAAGCCTCTCCCCAACCGAAACCTATAAGTATTTGGGTATGTCGGAAGCGTTAGGTATCAATGAAGTTGACATGAAGCAATCGCTGAAGGAGCGCTTCTTTGGACGCCTAAAGAAGGTATTTAAAAGCCTTCTATCGGGCGGAAATAAGGTGCGTGCCTTCAACGGTTGGGTCATGCCAGTGTTGATATACTCTTTCGGCGTACTCAAATGGACTCAAACTGAACTTGACGCCCTGGATAGGAGAGTTCGTACATTGCTGACTGCATATCGAATGCATCACCCACGTTCGTCAGTGATGAGGCTGTATATCCCGCGGAAATGTGGAGGTCGAGGCTTTTTGAATGCTAAAACTCTCCACAACCGCGAGGTATACAGTCTCAGGGAACATTTCCTTGCTTCTGAAGTGGGTATGCATCGAGATGTAGTAGCAGTGGACAAGGGACTCACCCCGCTCTCCTTGGCTAATGAGAACTGGCGCAAACCTGCAGTGCTAGACACTAACGATCGAAGGGGGATATGGCAGAGTAAGGAGCTACACGGACGTTTTTTCCGGGCCCTTCATGGGCCCGATGTAGATCAATTAGCGTCCGTAGCTTGGTTGCGCTTCGGTGACCTCTTTGGGGAAACCGAAGGTTTTGTCTGTGCAATTATGGACGAAGTTATCATGACGAACAACTACCGGAAATTTATTGTGAAGGATGGCACGGTTGACATGTGTCGGGCATGTCACCGTCCAGGTGAATCAATCCGTCATATTGTCTCTGGTTGTTCTCGTCTTGCTAATGGAGAATACTTACATAGGCACAACCTTGCAGCCAAGATTATACATCAGCAACTTGCTCTGAAATATTCTCTTGTGGAATCGGAAGTGCCGTACTATAGGTATGTGCCCGACCCAGTTCTCGATAATGGCCTTATCACATTATACTGGGATCGGTCCATCATCACTGATAGGACTATTGTTGCCAATAAGCCTGATATAGTGGTGGTGGACCGAAACGAGAGGCGTGCCATGATTGTCGATATAACCATCCCGCATGACGAGAACCTCGTGAAAGCCGAGAAAGATAAGCAAATCAAATATCTTGACTTGGCGCATGAGATTGTCGACATGTGGGATGTGAACTCGGCAGTCATTGTACCGATAGTCATCTCAGCCAATGGCTTAATAGCCAAGAGCCTCGACCAACACCTTAGGAGGCTCTCGTTAGGCGGCTGGATCAAGGGCTTGCTTCAGAAAGCGGTACTCCTGGACACGGCGCGTATCGTTAGGAGGTTCCTCTCTCTAGAGCCCTGACCACCGGTAGCTTGGACCCTGTTCCCGATACCGGTGGGCTACTATTTTTTATATTTTTTAATTTTTTTTGTGTTTTATAGAATTATTTAAAAATGTAATTTATATGTGTATAATTAGAAATAAAGGAAATAATAATTATTATTATCTTATTTATTTTAAAAGTTTGTCAGAATGGATATTTGTTACTCTTTTACGCAGAAACTACTAAACGTATCTGAACGTAAGGTAAGTAGATAGCTAACATCCTGGAATAACACACAAGCTACTTTGTATCCCGGAGTTCCCACGGGATCGGGATTTACGCGGGAAAACCCTCCCACGCTAACGTCCTAAGTTTTATTATCTGTAGCAAAATATTTCTTTTGATGACAATACTGTTGTGCTGTAAAGTTGATAACGGTGTGTAATAAAATGTCAGTTGTTCTACGAAAATTAACGTTTAATAGGTTATGGGCATAGGTAACACGTTTCAAATAATATAAGTAATTGCTAACATAACAATTGTTTATATTTTGTAAAACACGTGTTAGAATAAGTACCTAAGAATTTTAGCAAACAAACACACCAAATTTACCTTGGGAATTAAGACACCTCGGTCAGAATACCATAGATTAATTGCAACGCAAAGACCTTAGAGAGAGGCACTCTTTCGAGCATAGTTATATTTAAATAATATGCTTTTAACAAAACAAAGGAACCGACTTCAAAAACTCTACTGCAATAAAAAGCGAAAAATAAACATTTAGAGGTTTAATTTAGGTTAAAAGAAAGAGCAAAAAGTTTTTTTAAGTGGATTAACATTACTAGCGGTCTTGTTAACCCCTCCAACTAAGCTAAATATGCTTGTGTCTGGAGTGGGTTCACGGCAATTGTGTAATGGGTGGGGTTCGAACCCGTGACCTCTCGATCACAAGCCGGACAACTTAGCCATTTGTTTATTGACACTTAAACACCAACACGTAGCCAAAAATAGTACCACTTCCTTTTAGAAGCCGATAATGACCCCAAACCAAATGGAAAAGAGACACCCACGCACACTTCACTACCCATGACCTACTTACCCGTAAAAACTTTACAATTAAACCTAATTATAAGGACATAGTTTTAAGACTAATTTGAAACAAAAACAGACAGAAATAGGTCAGTCTCAGCGTTAAGTTTTGGGTCAGTGGTTAGGGTCAATATAGAGCGCAAAAAATGATGAATCAGACTTGATTAGCTGTGGGAGTTTCACTGTTCGTTTGTTTGTTTGTCAATCGATCACAATACCACAAACTTACAGAATGGAAATAAGCGTTACGTAAATTCCATGACAAATTAATATTTCACACTAACCGCCCGGGTCGGCGGCGGCGGCGACGCGTCGTTTTCCACGCGCACTTCAAAGAGTTGTCAGTAATAGTGACGGGGCTCCATAGGGCCATTGCCTGTTTGCGGGAATGTTCTAACGAGATACCGCGGTCCCGGAACTTAAAGGCAGCTGTAGGAACGGGGTGGGTTTTTAGTCAGTAGAAGTCTGACACTCCTTTTCGCTCCACCTAGAGCAGGAGAAGTCATTCGATGATTTTCCCACCCGGAAAAAAAAACACTTAGAATTCCTGTAATTTATGATGTTGATATAAAACCTTAAAGACATTTTTTTTTTTATTGAAAATAGGTTCGCGTTTGACCACTATCTCACCTGATGGTAAGTGATGATGTGGTCGAAGATGGAGCACGCTTACCTAAACGTAACCTATTCACTCTGGACTTAAAGACTCCTAGGTTGTATGTTACTACTACTTCTCCTACTCGTATGTTTATAATAAAAGTTCGATGTAATAGAGTACGATTAATAAAAAGACAATCTATTTATCCGTCTCAGGAGAGATATGTGTATTTAAATTTCTATGAGACTGCTATTTTAAAGACTTTCTTGCTCAACCCTAAATATAGCAAATTTTGAGATAAGTTCCCTTCAGTTTGAGAGTGCTAGATTACAACAGTAATTAGTGTGATTAAAAACTAGTTGCTCATGCTTAAATGCAGTGAATGTGCAATGCTCTATAAGCGTGAATTATGTGACGTAACATGCAAACGAAACACATTTTTTTTGTTTTTTTTTTATTGTTTAATAGGCTCGCGTTTGACCACCATCTCGCCATGGTAAGCGATGATGTGGTCGAAGATGAAGTACGCTTGCGTAGAAGTAACCTGTTCACTCTTCAAACTCAAACTCAAAATATTTTATTTCACATAGGCCTACATGAGCAGTTACAAAACGTCAGAAGCTAATGCATGGTTCAAAATCGGTTGTTTTCTTTTAAAAATATATTTTTTACAATGTATCCATAATACATGTTAATTAGGTATGGGAAGACAGTATAGACCAATTAATACAGCACAATGGAATTACAAATAAAAAATTGTAAAACAAATCTAAGAGTCTATAGTGTTCTCCCATTCCCAAAAAATCTTAAGAATATATTAAATTAAAGTGGACATTAGACTTCAAAAATGAAGGAAAATTGAATAACAAAAATGAAACAAAAGAAAGTCTGTCAAATCGTATAGTCATCGTGGGGAAAAATAAAAAGACACACTCACGTACGCAAGTGCAGTTGTTAATACACTAGCCGATAACGCAATTACAATAAGCCAGGGAAGCCACATGTGCAGAAAGAAGAAATCATCGCCAAGCAGTCATGTCTTCAACGTAGTCCCGAATCTTATAATACGCTTTTTTGATAAGGACACGCTTGACGTGGTTTTTAAATTGTCCGTCACTAAGTTCTGTAACAGACTTTGGCAACCTGTAAAAGCGTATGCTATTTATGAGGAATGACTTGCTTGTCTTGAATTAAATACCCCCAGGTTTTAGCTATCAGGAACATGTTTAGGAGATGCTGATCCAAATCATTATCTTAAGGGGACTACGAGAGCTAAACGCGAGTTTTATAATGCGTTAAAGTATATGATTCACTGCAGTTAACACAATCAGAAAAATATATGATATTCTTCAGGATATAATCTAGTTAAGTAGTGTGTTGAAAACATAATACAACAAATTTTAATTCATAGAAAAAAATCACAAAGATACCTCTAAAAAAATCTTTTAACGAATAAAAACCATATTAAAATACATACGATCATTCTGATTTTTTGACAAATTATTCAACAAGAAACATACTAACGAAATAGTGTTTTATTTTTTTAATCCAATCAATACATTTTCTGTAAATCGCGTATTATTATTTCGCAATATAATACGTACGCATGTGTGCGTAAACGCCTGTGTACCGACAGTGCCGGCCAACGCCTGTTGCTATATGGACGTGTCGCTTTTCTCGCCGATTTATTTCGACTCGGAATTGTTTGTAGTTATTGTAAAGTTTCGTCTGTAAATTAATTATTATATTTATAAATTCATTTTTTATATCAATTTTCTATAAATAATCTTCTTTCTTGTAAATATAAAATACTTTAGGTTAAAATAGCGTAACTTGATTTCAATTTTATTTTATAAATATGGGAAATAAAGTGAAGCCAGTTAAAAGGACTAAAAAACGTTCATATAAATCAAACGCCGTACATATGAACGATGTTAAAAGGTAAGAATATTTTAGATTACTAAATTATTTCTAAAATATTATTTTATTTTATTTATTTATTGGAACCGTCTCAGTATTGAGCACTTTATTTTACTCGAATACGGTCAGTTATTTCATTACAATTCCTAAGTTCTATTAGCGTGTATAGTAGTGAATCGGATTGGCAACCGCCAGTGTCCTGGATCAAACCTAGGGTCTTATTTTGTCTTTTTGTCACTTTTATTTTATTGAAAGTACTTTTATATTATATTTAGATATTTTTGTAAATATTTTGTTGAATAAAAAAAGAAACGTTTTCATTTTTTTATAGGAGAAAGAAAGTCGAAAATGTCAACGCCGAAGTTATTTTCAATGAGTAAGTATCGACACATTATCTAGGCTATAATAAAGAATAAAACAAAGTAAGAAACATTTTGTTTCAAGACCGCGGTTTATTGATATGGGCAGTAATGTGCATGACAAAATATCTGATTGATCTGAAAATTCAGATGTTGCTTATTGTCATACATAACTAAGTAAGAGAATAGGTATGTACCTAACTATGAATGTTAGTTGCCTAATCTTTTATTTGTAGCTCAACAATTTTACGAAATGAATACAAAAAATTGGCCAAGTGCGAGTCAGACTCGCCCATGAAGGGTTCCGTAGTAACTATAATAATATAATATGTATATTTATTTGACGAATAAAAAAAACTTAAAAATTTCTTAAAACTAGCTTATTTACATTTTTACAACTACGCTAAATAACTTTGTTTTTCATAGTGTTTGTATGAATTACAAAGTTATATTTGCGGTTTTAGAAAATATGCTGTATCTCAAAAACTGCTGAATCGATTTCGTTCAAACCAATTTTGGTTGAAAGTTTACATTAAGATCTACAGACATTTTTTTTTTAATTTTTCACTCCATTATTATAGAAGTTAGAGGGGGGGACACACATTTTACCACTTTGGAAGCTTATATCTTTTAAACGATTGTTTTTATGAAAAAGCGGTCTTAGAAACCCTCATATCATTTTTAAAGACCTGTCCATAGATACCACACACACATAGGTTTCATGAAAAAAAATATTTTCATTTCTAGTTCCATGTATAAATCGGAAAGCGGTTTACAGAATACATCTACCTACTAAGTTTCACATGTATAGTCTTAATAGTTTCGGAATAAAATGGCTGTGACATACGGACGGACGGACAGACGGACAGTGCGCCCGATTGAGCAAGGTCAACGGGATTATAATGCGTCTTAAACTGTTATTATATTTACCCAAATCACCATTCACAGGGCATCTACCATTTTTATTGTATGTGTTTTGCCGTCGTATATATAAGCCATGTTTATTATTAGGTAGAAGGTTAATTTAATAATTAAATTAACAAGAAAACCCAGACGACATTGTAAGATAAGAATAATCTAACGGTCTGTCACCTAGATTGTATGCAAGTCAAATAAAAACTACAGGAAGTATTTTTTGTGAATTATACCACCGGTTGTAAAAATAGTAAATTAGTCTTGTCAAAACAATAGATGGATATCTTTTGTCGTCATCACCTGCAATTTAATTTGTTTTTTAGTTACAAAGGTTTTGTTTTTCAACTAAGCCGTGCAAGGGCCTTCATTTTTTTATTAAAAAAATAAAATTAATCTCGTTTTCTCTTCTTTATGAAACACTAGTACTCACTCGGGGCTTCGCTCCCGTGGATTCTATCACGGTAAAAACATAACTCTCCTTTTTTGCAGTCGCGTAAAAAGTAGCCTATAACCTTCCTCAACTTCAAGCTACTTCCATACCAAATTGCATCCAAATCCACCCAGTACTTTCGAAGATTAGCGCGTTCAAGCAAGCAAACAAACAAACTTTTCCGCTTTATAATATTAGTATAGATTAGTGCCTGTCCGTGACTTTGTTTGCGTGGGAGGGATTTCCCGTCAGGATTTCATCTATCTAAATACCCGAATTCATTCGGATCCGTTCAGTAGTTTTTGCTTGAAAGAGTAATATGTCCATATGTCCATCATCACAAACTTTCGCATTTATAATGTTAATATAAAAGATTAATATAGTATCTTACTAATATTCTATATTAATATTACTCGAAGAACGAACAAATGGTATAGATTTACTTTTTCTTTTTAAATTATTTCGGATTAAAATAGACTGCCCCCAGTTGTTAAGTAAGATTAATTTTAACCTTCCCGACAATTATCCGCGTCACCCTATCAAACTAATACATCCCCCATTCCGCAAAACTGTATCAGGATCCAATTCCCCTATCCCCAGAATTTGCAGGCTTCTTAATAATTGCGATGAAACAATAAACATTTTTTCCACAACACTTAAAAAATCAAGCACCAAGTCCATCAAAAATAATCTACCGTATTGTTTTCTTTTTCTATGTCTACTGTGTAAACTACGAATTAGTTGTTGTTAACGTTATTTCTACACTAGTATTATATTCTACTAGCAGTTGCTCGCGACTCCGTTCGCGTGGGAAGTTTTTCCCGTGTAAATCCTGATCCCGTGGGAATTTCGCATAATCCTTTCTTAGCGGATGCCTATGTCATAACATCTACCTGCATGCCAAATTTCAGCCCGATCCGTTCAGTGGTTTGGGCAGCGCGTTGATAGATCACTATATCAGTCAGTCAGTCACCTTTGAGTTATATATATTTAAATTGATGTTATAATTTTGTTTTTGCATGCTGTGTCTATCGCGTCATATTGTACACTATGTTTCTAACATATTGCATGTAATATAAGGATAAACAGTGTAACAGTTGTAGATAGGCCAATAAATAAATAAATAAATATTATAAATGTTTGTGAGGATGGATGTACATATGTTTGCGTACAGGTGCACTTTTGAAATGAAATGAAATTAAATATTTATTTTGTAAATTGGTTATAAATAACACTTTTACACGTCATATTTTTTTACGTGTTTAGTTTAGTCTAGCTAGATGAGGCCGGTATTTCCTAACTGACTACTCTGAGAAGAAACACCGAAACAAACTCAGAGGTCAAAGTCTCTTTTAAAGTCCAGACAATTTGTATTTTATGAGAAGCATGTAGGTTCATGTCTGTGGTATTCTTTTGAGGAAATAACCACGCAAATTTGAGCGGACCTGTCCAGACAGTGCAAGCATTTGTCAGTTATCGTGTAGCTCAACTTAGAACTTAAGGAGCTCAACAATTTGACGAACAATACCAAAGTAAGGACATTTGGGTAGGCCACACTTTACTCTCATAGTTCAATGGATCGGCTATTCTACACGACCCGAAAAGAGTACAAACCAACAGCTCAACATATATTTTGCGGCACGGGAGTGCCACAGTGTGTAGCGTAAATAAAATTAAGTGCACAGTAAAACACAAACCGCTACTTTACACGTTTAATTTTGATTAAAAGGAAAAAGATAGAAAACAAGTACTTAATTAAAAAATATAAAAAAGTTAAATATTAGTTATTATTGGGAACCTTTCAGTGATGGCGTGGGTTAACTTAGCGGAAAGAAAAAGAATGTTATCGAAAGTATTATGCAAATATTTTTAACTTACCTAACAAAAAAATCGATTGCAATCGGTTATAGCTAGGCGAATACGCAATATTAGTAATTTTAGTTACAAAAACACTAAGAGCATCCAACGCGTCTTGATAGGCCTTAGGTTAGAAAGAGTTTTTGACGTGAGAATTTTTAGATTAGAAATATACAAATTAGGTGCACTATTTAAAATAGAACTCTTGCTGCGAAAACTCGGTAATTCCTGGACGGCTGAACACGACTGTGGGAAGTAACGTAGAAATCACGGAGCCACTGCGCTGCGGAGTCCGCATCTACCTCGTACTCGCTTCAGGCCTTTGAGATGGACGTCTCAGGCACAGGATGTGCTCGGATATCGGGCGAGAGCGCCCCGACCTCCGTCGTCGATAACAGACGTCGCTTGCCCGTAGGGTGGAGCCAAAAATTGGCTTGTAACGGGATCAAATTAACCAGAAAATCACCCACAGACTATCCTTTTGCTAGGACACTTTATATTTTTTATTGGGTTTACACCAACAGAAAAAAAACTTTCACTTCATAATTTCGATATTAATCACAAAAAATAAGGTCGACCATCACTTATCGGGTCCCAAAAATGTTATGACGCCGTCGAAAGGCAAACAACCGACGATTTTTTCACGATTCCTGGTTCAAATGTGAATAACAGCTATAAAGAAAAAATTTTTTATTGAAAAGTTTGCATTAGGATTGGAGGAGGTTTTAACCGTAGCGGTTTTACGCTACAGTACCCCATTCCCAATAAAAAAAAAATGAGAGTAGCAACCCTAAAGGTGAGTGGCAACCCTAAAGGAAAGGTGAGTGACAACCCTAAAAGAAAGGTGGTTGACAACCCTAAAAGAAAGGTGAGAGATCAACCCAAGTGAATGCATCAACCCAGTGAGAGGGTGACAACGCTATAACAGATTGACAACAACAGATTGAAAACACAACAACAGATTGAAAACACAATAACAGACTGACAACACAAAAGGGATAGCATCAACCAAGAGTGAAAACCATAATATACAAATTAAATAAACTAGCCTAACTAACTTTAAACAAAATACATCAAATCAACAACATCGAAGTGCAGCTGATACTGAATAAAATTGAAAGCCGGCCTCCAGTTTAGACGTTAACAGTGCGAGCTTCAGATGTGTCTCCTAAACCTACATTAGAATAGAAAAACAAACGATAGATCTAGAGTAATATTCTTAAATATATATAGGAACAAAGAACAATAATCAACACGAAACAAATAAGAGTTGAGATTAAGAAATAACTTAAAAATACGACGAAAACTCAAAGGAAGTCAAACAAAAACTCGAAGTCGAACACAAAAGCTCGAAGTCAGATAAAAACTCGAAGTGAGACACGACTCAAAGTCCAACACGACTCAAAGTCAAACACAACTCAAAGTCAAACACGACTCAAAGTCGAACACGACTCAAAGTCAAACACGACTCAAAGTCAAACACGACTCAAGACTGAATTTAAGAGCTTAAGTTATAGAGGGATAAGTTAGAAGGTTAAGTTAAAGAGAGAGGGTTAAGTTGAAGAGGGTGGACCTTAAATCAAAATCAAAAATACGACGCCTAATGAGAGGAAATGGTTATGAATAAATATTAACTCCAGGGAGGAATGAGGGTCGAAATAATAAAAGAGGTGTCGTTAATTGAAAACTAATGGCCTAACATAAGTAATGCTGATTAAGTTAAGAATATGGAACAAATTAATTCATTTAAGTATGTCTTTTATATGATATTGTCCAATATGATGAGAATCACAGTCTTGTAGGACATATGTAGTCATGGAGATGACTCTGATCACACGACATTTAATGAAACGAGGAGCAAGCTTTCCTGTAAAGTATTCAGAAGCTGACGATTTTGAAAAATTACGCCTCCATACAATGTCGCCGGCATTAAGTGTAATAGCCGTCCGGTTCGTATTGTAATTTCGCGAATTACGGAGAAAAGCAGAAGAAAGATTGTCCGCTACTTTTGCGTAAATCTCGGCGAGCGAAGTCAGATTACTCGCGTGTTGTTCCCGACTTTCAGCTAAATTAGTGCTTAGAGTCTGGTTATTCGCACGCGATGAATCCATACAGACTTCTCTACCGAATATGAGAAAGTTTGGCGTAAACCCTGTGGCTAAATTAATACATGAATTGAGGTAAAGTTTGACCTTGGGTAACAATTTAGCCCAATTCCTTTGGTTCTCGCCAACCAATATGCTCAAACAAGTAACGACACTTTGGTTATGACGTTCTACCGTGTTTGCTTGTGGAGTGTAATAAGGGGTATATGTAGGGGAGTCAATGCGAAACGATCTAAGAAAGTTTAAAAACTGATTACTACGAAAAACGGTAGCATTATCACAGAGAATAGACCGTGGAACTCCGAAGTTAAAAAATATTTCAGATTCCAAAGCTTTTATAACTGAATTGGCGTCAATCCTTTTAAGGGGCACTAACCAAACATATTTAGAAAAAACATCGACCATAGATAAAATGTATTTGAACCCATAATAAGCGATTGGAAGCGGTCCAATAACGTCGATAGAAATCATTTGTAAAGGTAAAGAAACTTCCTTTGGATAACACATATGACCACGTGGTTGGGAATTCGCGATCTTATAAGCTTTACAAACCTCACATTGCCTTAAAGTCTCAGAAACATCTCGAAACATATTTGGCCAGTAAAAGTTATCCTTGAGCTTAAAATAAGTCTTTGAAACTCCAGGATGTATAGAGAGAGGGTTATTATGAGCTTCCCATATAGCGGATTTAACTTTTTCAACGGGTAAAACTACGCGCCAAGGATCAGAGCACAATGGGTTAGTGATTGGCATGCGTCTTAACAGAACACCGTTCCGAATGGCGTAAGCTGGAAACGTTTGAGGGGAGTCACGAGCCCCTAAATACACCTTTTTATACCATCTATCATTGGTATGGTCAGGTCCTTGATCGAATGTAACCGGACTCGCGTACATTCTAGATAAAGCGTCTGGAACGACGTGTTGCGACCCTTTGCGATGAATGATATCAAACGTGTATTGGGAAATCACAGTAGCCCATCGCGCCAAACGCCCTGAGGGATTACATAGTGTGAGGAGCCATTTCAAGGCCATATGATCGGTTATAACAGAAAACTTCATTCCATCTAAATAACAGCGAAAATGCTTAATGGAATCAAGAACGGATAAAAGTTCACGTTCAGTTGTACTATAATTGCGTTCTGCTTTTGAGAATAAGCGTGAATAATAAGCGATAGGATGTTCAACACCATCGAACTTTTGAGAAAGAACTGAACCAAGACCAACAGCTGACGCATCACATTGCAAAATGAAGGGCTTCGAGAAATCTGGACATGCCATAACGGGAGTATTGATGAGCGCATCCTTTAATTTTAGGAATGCTTGATCGGCGGCATCATCCCAACTTATAGGGTCACGACCCTTCTTTTTTCCTATAAGGGCAGTGAGTGGAGCTATTATAGAAGAAAAACCATCAATAAAACGCCTATAATATGAGCATAACCCAATAAAACCACGTAGTGACTTAGCTGTAGTAGGAGCGGGATAATCCCTAATAGCATCGAGCTTGCTGGGATCAGTTTGTAAACCCTTTTCGTTAATGACCCAAATACTTCAATTCGCTTTTACAGAACTCGCATTTTTTTTAGGTTAATAGTTAAACCGGCCTCCTTGAGACGGTCTAGTACTTTTCTAAGGAGCGAGAGGTGACTATCAAAGTCTTTTGATATTATGATTAGATCATCGACGTAACCGAAAACGCAATTATCACTGGTCGAAGTGAATTCAAAATTGACGATCATATCAGTAAGGCGCTGCATCTCTGAAGCTGCATTCGTGAGACCAAATGGCATTCTGACGAACTCAAATAAACCTCGTTGTGGAACTATGAAAGCGGTTCTTTCACAACTCTCATCATCAGCGAGAGGAATCTGCCAAAATGCACTCCTAAAATCAAGAGAACTTATATACCTTGCACCTCGAAGGTTGTCAAGAATATCGTGAATACGGGGGAGCGGATAAGAATCTCTAGTAGTAACGCTATTCAATTTCCTACTATCAACGCAAAAACGTACAGAACCGTCCTTTTTGGTAACCATCACAACAGGACTGGCCCATGGAGAACGTGAGGGACGAATGACACCCATCTCCAGCATCTTATCGATTTCCTCATTGAGCAACTTTAACTTAACAGGTGAAAGAGGGTAAAAACGTTGTCTAATTGGTGGTCCAGTAGTGTTTATTTTGTGTGATAGCCAAGTAGTCTTACCAAGGCCAACTCTATCGGATGAAATGACATCGAATTCCTCAATGACCCGTTGTAACTTTAGCTCTTGGTCTGGTAATAAAACGTTACGAGGGTAAATGTATCGAACCTCGCTAATGCAATTAATCTGAGGAAGGGATTGTGAGTCAGAGGGAAGGGTATGTGAGTCAGGAGGTAGGGAATTAGAGTCGGGAGGAAGGTACATATTACCTTTGATATTTTTGTTAAAAGCTTGACTAAAAACTGAAGTCAAACCGAACTTATTCCAAAATTCGATACCTAAAATAACTGAAGAAGACATAGAACGTGCTACTAAAAATTCGTGGACAAAAGTCGTACCATTAAACTTAACTGGGAGAAAGATAGTTCCTAAAATATCAATAGGAGAGTTATTAGCGGAAATAACACGTGGGCACTGAACGTTTGATTTTAAAGAAATACCCAGTTGTTGGGTTAAACAATCACTAATAAGGGACATTTGTGCACCAGAGTCAAGTAGGGCTTTAACGACCCGGTTACACAATATGATCTCGATGAAAGGACGGTTATCAGACGAATCGGACGCTATCACCGGTGACACTGTACGGAGTAATGCGTGTCGCCGGTGGGCTAAACATTTTTTTGGATTGCATTTTGGGCAATCACGAGTTATAAAACCAGGTGTGCGGCATTTAAAACACAGCATACCAGGGAAATCAGGGCAAGTACGATAGGGGTGTCCCGTTTTATTGCATTTTGGACAGATTTGTGATTGATTTGTTGCGCTTGAAACTAATTTTGTAGATTTGGGCAAAAAACTTTCAAAATGCGATGCAGTGTCAATGAGCGCATCTAAGTCAGTAAATTTATGTATCGATAAGCATGGAAAATATCTAGGATGCATGTTGTGAGTGATAATTTCTAATAGTTCAGATTTATCGACTGGTTTACGTAATGTATCATTCAATTGAGAAATCTGATGCACAAAATGTAAAACAGGTTGATCTGATTTCTGTTTTGTATTTCTAACTTGTTGACCGGTTTTAAACTCGAAATCAATTTCTCCGAATGTATTGAAGAAATTTTCTTTTAATTCGGGGTAAGTCATATCAGGTCGACGGATTGACCTATAATAATTCAAGGCGCGACCGGATAACACTTCGTGGAAGCGTTTAAGCAGATATCTGTCAGTTATGTCGTCTGAATCCTTCTCTTCTTCGATACTGGTAAAAAAATTTCGAACACTGGTATCTCCAGTATAATTTATGTTCCATTTTCTTAGCGAAAATCGTTTTAGAAGGTAACCGGGACAGTCCTCGGATTTCATAGGAGAAGGTAAGTTAGAACGACTAGTACCCGGAGTGGGCCTAGGTGGAATGGGAGGAGGTCTAGAAATAATAATACTTTCGTGTAAAGGAGTCTCACCGATAGAACCTTCTTCGGACATTTTTAAACACAAAATAGAAATAGATTAAATGAAAGAGAGCGGGACTTAGCAGGAAATCGTTAGATATCGTGCCGTAATATCGATACGGGAAGAAGACAACAAAATGAACGTCAAAGGAATCCGCTGGGCTAAGAATCCAACAAAAACAGATACTAGCAAATAGCAGAAAAGCAAACAGTCGGGCTAAAAAATAAAAAAGGTAGACACTAGCACACGACCATTCAAAAAGCTTACCTTTGGTCACGATGCCTAACCATCCACACATCAAACACACTCTACGGGAAACTAACTACCGCTACCTACTGGGATAAAATAAAACTCGGGATAGATACGTATATTTTGGGAGAAAATAAAAGAATTGGAAATTGGGTATAGTTACAAAGTTAATCTTTAAAATTGAATTTCACAAACATCACACAATTAAGCAAAGAACATAAATTCAGTTAGCAATTCCGTAGTCCAGTCGTATGAATCGGGAAAAACATTCAAGACAGGTAATCCTTTTAACTTCCATACGGGTATCTGACCAATTCTAAAACCTGAAACTCACAACAAGAAAGATGAAAATTAAAGATTGCTCTCAAGAGCAACCACACACGAGATAATAAAAAAAAATAGGTATTTTAGTAATAATTAATATGCAAACTTACTTTAATTCGGGCGCCATATTGTAGCGTAAATAAAATTAAGTGCACAGTAAAACACAAACCGCTACTTTACACGTTTAATTTTGATTAAAAGGAAAAAGATAGAAAACAAGTACTTAATTAAAAAATATAAAAAAGTTAAATATTAGTTATTATTGGGAACCTTTCAGTGATGGCGTGGGTTAACTTAGCGGAAAGAAAAAGAATGTTATCGAAAGTATTATGCAAATATTTTTAACTTACCTAACAAAAAAATCGATTGCAATCGGTTATAGCTAGGCGAATACGCAATATTAGTAATTTTAGTTACAAAAACACTAAGAGCATCCAACGCGTCTTGATAGGCCTTAGGTTAGAAAGAGTTTTTGACGTGAGAATTTTTAGATTAGAAATATACAAATTAGGTGCACTATTTAAAATAGAACTCTTGCTGCGAAAACTCGGTAATTCCTGGACGGCTGAACACGACTGTGGGAAGTAACGTAGAAATCACGGAGCCACTGCGCTGCGGAGTCCGCATCTACCTCGTACTCGCTTCAGGCCTTTGAGATGGACGTCTCAGGCACAGGATGTGCTCGGATATCGGGCGAGAGCGCCCCGACCTCCGTCGTCGATAACAGACGTCGCTTGCCCGTAGGGTGGAGCCAAAAATTGGCTTGTAACGGGATCAAATTAACCAGAAAATCACCCACAGACTATCCTTTTGCTAGGACACTTTATATATTTTATTGGGTTTACACCAACAGAAAAAAAACTTTCACTTAATAATTTCGATATTAATCACAAAAAATAAGGTCGACCATCACTTATCGGGTCCCAAAAATGTTATGACGCCGTCGAAAGGCAAACAACCGACGATTTTTTCACGATTCCTGGTTCAAATGTGAATAACAGCTATAAAGAAAAAATTTTTTATTGAAAAGTTTGCATTAGGATTGGAGGAGGTTTTAACCGTAGCGGTTTTACGCTACAAGTGCCAGCTTCTAAACTACTGAGAAAGTAATAGAAAAACTATTGAGTTTTTCTATTACTTTCTCAGCACTTATTACCCAATCAGGGAATCGAACTCTAGACTTATTGCTTACCAGTCGCGGTTGCAACCGTTTCTGTATACGAATTTACGAGAAACAATTATGACACGCGTATTTCATGTCCATTTTGAAGGACAACAAGGAACGTATTCTTCCGGTCCGATATACATGTCAGATTGTACAAGGTACAAATTAGGTGCACACGCGTTAATGACATCCGTGCAATAAATATTATTAGTTAATTGGTAATCAGTTGAAGGGACAAAAAATATTATAATTAAATCCATACTAATGTTATAAATGCGAAAGTAACTCTGTCTGTTACCTTTTCACGCCTAAACCGATTTAGATGAAATTTAGCATGTAAATAGTTTAAGACCCTGGGAAGGACATAAGATAGTTTTTATCCCGGAATTCCCACGGGATCGGGAATTGCGCGGGAAAAACCTCCCACGCGAAGGCAGTCGCGGTCAAAAGCTAGTATTTAATATATACGATGGTGAAGGTCTTTTTAAAAAGGGACCAGATGATTTGACAGAGAAGACTTTATATAAATTGCTTAACTTTTTTCCAACACGCATAATATTGTGGTCGGATTCGAGCTGTTACGTCTAACTCATGAAAGCTGCTTATCATTTTTTTAATTTTTTTTTTACTACTGATGGGTTCACTCTTGACATCGATCTCGCCTGATGGTAAGCGATAGATGAGGTCTAAGATGGGACGAGCGAGCCCAGAAAATGCCTATTTACTCGTGCTTTAAAGGCTGAAAGATCATAAGCGGCAGGGAACACAGAAGCCGGCCAAGTGTGGGTGGTACCCAGCCGTGCGTCTGGTAGACCGGTAGTGAAAGAGAGATGGAGGAATCAGGTCATGGAGCTTCTGCGCACACTCCCCGAAGTACAATCTGTAGAAAACCGACAGGCAAGCAACGGTTCGCCGATGAGACAGGCTATGGTTTTCACAACTATGTCGGGATTCGCTTCGAGCTTCAACTTACCGGATGCAGCTGAGTAGGTACATGGATCGACTTCCTATCTGACCTTCACAAGCCAGTAGCTGGGTAACATGATACCCCCTGACCAGACTAGGGCTGCCATCACCAAATTTGCCGGCCCCAGACAAAGATTTATAAACCCCGGACATTTGGGTAAAATCACAGTTTTTAAAGACACAGTAGAAAATAGTACATTGTTCACCGAGAGGAGAAAGTGACCGATTACCGTCGAGGGTGTCGTTTGAAGCTCGAGCCGTAGGCGAGGGCTTTAAAACACCCGAGATCGGGAATCGAACTTTCTCTCGAGTGATACATAGTGCTTTATACTACACGTACGAGGAAAATAAATAGTACTTTTCAACATTGAGTACATAGACCATAACGTACTTGGTCTGTATTTTTGCATTTTTTCACTGAAATAAGCTAGCAAAACAGTTTCAGAAAAAGATGCCGCATTTTTTTTCACTTTTCCATTGCAAAAAATCGTCATAAGTTTTATTATATTTTTTAATTGATTTCTGTGGTAAAAGGTTATCAATCAGTATTTTTGCTATTTCCTTCAACAGCGGCGGAGTTAAAAAATCTTCATCATCACTATCACTACTTATCATTTTGATAGTTTTATTTTACTTTCTACGAAAACTGAATCCTCAAACAACACACAAATTGAAAATGGCGCCAATGGCGTCTGCAATTTTCACATGTTCTTTTTTCAAATTGTTTATCCTGCCGCCGCAGGGTCGCACTGCCAGCCCGACACCATCCAACACACAGCTAGTGGCCAGTGTCATTTTGCGAACTTGGAGATAAAAACTCACTGTAAAAACTTTTTGGCTTTTGATATTTAAGTTACCGGCGCATAGTCTTACCCAAAATTAAAAAAGAAAAACCACGTAAGAAATGGATTTTCATACACTTTTCTCTCCCGCTCAGATGCGTTTTCTCCCCGCATATTTGTTCGATATGCAATGACGTACTTTCTACCGTAAATTTGATAAAGTATCAAGGTACTTTCCAAGCAGGTGTAGTATAAATACATTTTTGAACTTGAATATAAAAACAACGATGTTTAGTTATGGTTTTTATTTACTGATATAGTGATAACATTGTAGAGCCTTAGAACTTTTTTAATAACAGTCTCTTCCTTTTCATTTAATCAACGTAGCATACGAAATACCATACCAGATGAAATACCATAGGAAAATAATAATAGAGATCGTGCTTTTTGGTAACCGTAAGACCAATGTGTGTCCGGGTTTTACCTGGACACTTACTTATTGTGAAAATCCCCCCGGATGCCCCCGGACGCTCTCCAAACTAGGACAAATCTGGGAAAACCCGGACGGATGGCAACTCTAGACCAGACCAGTGTCAGATTTACTGGCTTCTAACTACCCCTAAAGACTGTCAATGATGTCCAAGTGACAGCCGGGCCGACGGCTTAACGTGACTTTGACACCACCAACTTCCAAGCTCCGGGCTACTACTGAGAAATTCCTTACAGAAAAATGAGTGTGGCACTCGGGGACTGCCGCGGTAAAGCTAATGCATAGCATTTTTTATCAACTTATGCAATTATAATTAATTATTTATTTTATTTATGCAGTATTTTTTTTTCTTTGATATTAATTCAAGTTACACTTTTTTAAGCGTGGTAACCGATAAGAAAACATTTTTTTTCTTTTATTGAATAAATGAGAAGTTAATATTGTTTAAAATATTTTTAATATTTTAAACAATATTAACTATTAATTTTTTTTTTAATATTTTTTTATTCAGGATTTTTTTTTATCATTGAAACTATAGGTTTATTAGCAGCTAGTCTACACGCATAAGTCTAGTCGCACGCACACAAACACCGTACCGAAGTCTGCCGAACTGAAACGACGTTAGACGATGCACGGCTTTCAACGCCGCACCGCTGTGTCAGTCGGAGTGGGGGGTGTTAGGTTTATTTTTGTTACGGAATTTCTTGATTCGGTCACCGAGCTCAAAGCCCGCGATAAAAGCTATGCAATAGCTTAAAACCCTTAAAAACCCAATAGCACATTTTGCCCGTCCCGGGATTTGAACCCGAGACCTCGTGCTAAGCAGACGTGCTTGCGACGACTCGACCAAGACTACTTAAAAATATCATAAACGTCATTTTTAAGACGAAGCGGTGCGTTAAGGTTTGTCGTGACGTCACGTCTCGGTATATTTTTTACGAATCAGTGGTGCCACCAGTCTCCACTCCTGAACTCAGATGCTCTTTATCTTTGTCAGTTTTTACTGACTTGTAAAGGCAAAATATCTTGTCTTATATTTACTGTCGGATTGAATAGAATTATGTTTGCGGTCTAAAAAAACCTTATTCATCCGGCTGATGAAAGTTAATACAATACAATATCATTTATTTCAGATAGAATCCATACAGTAATAATCAAATAAAATCATCACACACACAGTACAAAAATAGACATAGAAAATAACCAATATGCTAATTCAAATAATTAAACACCATATTAATGTAACGTTTCTATCTTTTGTTTACACAAACAGAATTTTCGAATAAATATTTCATTCAGGACCTGTAGGGTGAATCCCTAGCATAAATGGATGTCAAATGACAATGTAAATGAATGCAAATGTCAGTGAGTGAACAAAGGGATGAGACGAAAATAAAAATGCAAGTAGTCCGACCCAAACCACGTCTAATTGAACACTAATTGTTAAAAGTAACATTATTTAAAAGATGCATAGAATAATGTAAAAGTGTTAATGCACTGTCAAATGTAGGTCGCGTTCAAAGTGCACATGCGCGAGCCTACTAGCTAACTTAAAACAATCCAATATTTTGAAATAAATGCAATATTTTGAAAATTCATGTACGTGCACCGTACATATTGCCACAACTAAGGATAAAACAAACCGTCAACCAAATGTAAACATGTAAATAAAAACAACCTTAAAGTAAGAAAAAATTAACAAACAATGTAAAAGGAATATGTATATCACTAATGTAAGAAACGATTAAAATCAAATCAAAATATATTACGAAAACTGCAACGTAAATTCTATAAATAGAATGTCACCATAATTATATATTATGACAATTATCACTGTGTTTTTCAGTGTCAAATTTCACTTCACTTAACGTAGGGTTGGCACTCGACACTTTATGCACTTTAGCTTCCCGTTTTTCAATCTTGCGATCACCCAGCTCGATGTCGTGTTGTCCTTCTTCTTCTCTTATGCTTCTTGCGTGTTGCAAGCCCTCCCCCTGTCTTAGGGTTAATATCTTTCGCCATAGGTACAACGTTGTTACTAGCAGTGCAAGGCTAATCGCAACGATCACATATATTGCTGTGTAGTGGTGGAAATCATGGGAGGATAACGTTTCTAGGTTCGATTGTTCTTTAAGGGAGCGTAATTGGTTGTTAATCTTCTTGAATGCTTCTTCGTGTGTTTCAAGGTGAAGTGTTGAGTTACGGATCGAGGTGTTGATAATACTGTTGATCGGTGAGATCGTGGGTATGGTCATGGCATAAGGTTCATTGACTATGATATTACTTTTGTATTCCATATATGCATGCAGTGTAAATGAGTCGCCTTGCAAGGTGCATCCTTGTTTGAGCGTAATCAAACCCGAGTGACGTAACGTCTCCGATGACATTTGTGTGCCACACGCTAATTGTAGTTCGCACGTGCCACAACAATAATAAAACCAGGTGTTTTGTTTATGTAATTTAACCCATTTGTCGGCGCATACTTTTATTTCCGTATGACAATAAGTGCTGTGTTCTTCGTTGTCTCGAATCAGCTGTACATCGCAAATAGATTTGTGCCGATTTCCAGTGTTGTATATAGGTTGGTTTATTTTGCACATTAGAGTTTGGTCATGTAATTTTTGGCAAGTTTGAATATCATATTGTTCTAGAGGTATAAATAAATAGTGGTTGGCGTTAAATGCTATTAATGCAGAGTTGGGGATCACGTACATTACCCGATTACTATCAATACGTTGAGGTATGCTTATTAGTTGATTTAGCTCATATAGAGTATCACTTAATATCGGTACTTTTATTTCCATCAATAGGTAATGTTTTGTAATGCGTGCATGTATCCTGAATAGTCTGTAGATATCTCTGACGTCATTTTGGACATCAGGAAGCGTAACATCGCGAGGTAGTAGCCGAGCTACTCTGTCTAATTCACTTTGCATTTGGGTTGGTGATAGTAAATGTACGTCCATATGCCCCTGATACATATTTGTCAGTGTGTTGATGAGAGATTGTTGAATATCTTTTAAATTTTGCGCCATTTTTTCTGCAGCTATGGCCGATGTTATAATGTAAAATGCATTTGTAGTCTCAAGTTTCTCTAGGAGCGTCTTATTTTCCAGTGCAGAGAGGTGATCATTTATCAAGGTTAATTGCTTTACCATTGTCGCTTCGTTGCGTTGTACAATGTTGTTTTCGGTTTCCAGAATACTTGTTTGGTTTTTTAGCAATTGTAATAGATGGTTTTCATTATGATGAATTTTGTCAATATCCTGTTCGTATTGTTCTGCAAAATGCTGATCTAATAGTCCAAATAACGAGTTGGCAACGTATCCTACTCCGTCGATCAATCCTCTTTTGAATCGGTGTTGTATTATCTGTTGAGACTTCAGGAGTTCATTGTAATAATTTAATTCATTTGTGCTTTGTTCTAGTTGGTTAATTATTACATGAAATTGCATTAGCCACTCTTCGCACCGAGCTTGCTTAATGTGAGATACGAATATTTGCAGAGTATCCACATTACGCCAATAGTTTGTCATATTGTAATAAAATACCAATTTCCATTCATCTCTAATTTCCTGTAAGTCTGCAATCTTGTCAAAATAAATTGTTTGATTTTTTGTCAATGGAGTAAGCTTCATATTTTGCTGGACAGTGGGTGTAATCAGTGTCATAACCAACATCAATGTGTAGCATAGCAAGCTGTTCCAGGTCAATCTTTTAGATCTATTTAGTTTATTTTTGTCAGTGTCAATGCAGTTTGGTTTCTCGGCCTCAACTAAGGGTACCAATTTTGTAATAGGACGTTTTGTTTCGCCTTTCGCAGTTTGCAATGTGACGACTCTAGTGTGGCCGTCCTTCCCAGGGTGTAGCTCCACTACGCGACCTAATGCCCATTTTCCTGCAGGAAGCCTTTCATCCTTAATGGATACGATGTCATTTTTCTGTGGATCAGTCTTCTGTCGTTTCCACTTTAATTTTGCTTGTAGTTCTTCAGAAGTTAAATATGTTGTCAAATTCGAGCCAAAGTTCGAACAGCTGTTGCTTATAAAGCGTTTGATCCAGGCTATTACCCTTGTAATATGAGTCAAATCGCTGTGTCTGTCTAATAGTTCAATTACAATCGAAGATGGTTCATATTTCACAACATTCGTTTGCATATATTTTTGTTTTGATTCGCAGGTTGTTGGCGTAATTACAATTTTGTCCGAGTTTTCTTCACTGTAGTTTTTGATCCACTGGGGTCCTTGCCACCATAGTGGATGTTGCATTAACTCGGAACAACTGATACCGCGTGATGCACAGTCCGCAGCATTTTCTTCAGACTTCACGTATCTCCAATGTTGTTTTGGAATGACGTCATGCACTTGCTGGACTCTGTTGCTGACAAATGATTTCCATTTTGTGACGTCTCCATGTAGCCAACCTAGTACAATCATAGAGTCCGTCCAGGCGTATGTATAATTGTGTACTGTGTCCCATTTAAAGGCTTGTAAGACCCTTTTCATGAGCCGTGACAGTAGTAATGCTCCGCAAAGTTCAAGCCGCGGAAGTGTTAGTTTTTTGTTAATCGGCGCTAACCTTGACTTTGCTACAATAAGTCTTGTCACGGGCTCGTTTCTGTCATTTAACGTCACCCGATATATAGCGCAAGCGTAAGCCTTTTCTGATGCATCGCAAAACCCATGGATTTGAAAAGGTTTTGTGGTATCTCCCAGCCACCTCGGTATTTCATATTTGCTGATGTTATGTAAATTGCTAGTAAACTGCTGCCATTCTTCTTGCATACTGTTAGGTAAAATTTCATCCCAATCACACTTTGATAACCAGACGCTTTGGAACAGCAGTTTTGCTTTCACTGTCAATGGTGTCAACCAACCCAGTGGGTCGAATATTTTCGAGATCTCAGATAGCAGCTTCCTCTTTGTTAGTTGATATTTAGTGTCAGATTGTATTTTGTTTGTGAATGTAAATGTGTCAGTTGTAGGATTCCACTGGACTCCCAGAGCTTTTGTAATTCCATCGTTCGTGAAGTGCATTGTCATTTGGTTCCGATCTAGTGAAGATACGTTCTCAATCAATGTAGGGTTGTTGCTTGACCACTTCCTTAATGTAAGACCAGCTCCTCCCAGCATGTTGATAAGTTGATTTTGGATTTCTTGTGCTTGTTCGATGGAGTTATTGCCACTTAATACGTCATCAACGTACATCTCATTAGAGATGACGCCAGCTGCTAAAGGATATTTCTCTTGTTCGTCATTTGCTAGCTGTTTTAATTTTCTAAGAGCCAGAAATGGTGCTGCCTTAGTACCATACGTCACTGTGCATAACTGGTATTCTTTTAACGGATCTTGATTGGATTCTTTCCAGACAATCTTTTGCAGGTGTTGATCTTCTTCATGCACTAAGATCATGCGATACATCTTCTCGCAATCAGCAGTAAACACGTACTTATATAACCGCCATCCCAGAAGTAATGTCAATAGATCTTGATGAAGCTTAGGACCGCACTCCATCAAGTCGTTCAGGCTGTAGCCTGTGTCAGTTTTCTGGGACGCGTTAAAAACTACCCTTAACTTAGTTGTCAATGATTCCTGTTTAAGGACTCCATGGTGAGGTAAATAGCATGCCGGATTATAGCCGGGTATGCTCTCCTTCATGTGTCCCATTTGCAGGTACTCTTGCATGAATTTTGTGTAACTGTCAGATAATTTGTCATCCTTGCCTAATTTTCTTTCTAACTGCATGAACTGTGCTACTGCGCGTGGCTTTGATTTGCCTAGCCGCTGATGGAAATTAGGCTTCATTGGCAAACGAACTGCATATCTGCCATTAGTCAATCGCTTAGTTGTTGCAGTGAAGAACTCCTCACAATATCGCTCCTCTGACGTCATAGTATTGCATGAATCGCCACTGATGTCTTCTACTTCCCAGTATCTTGTCAAATCATTAACTTCATTTACTACGACGTTGCAATTAAATGTTTTAGTCACGTTGCCTGACAATATCCATCCCAAACGTGTTTGTTGTGCCATGGGTTCGTTAACCTCCCCTTTGACCAACCCGTTCATGAGTATTTCCGAAAACACGTGTGCATCCAAAAGTATGTCAATGGGCCTGGATATGTTGTATTCCGGGTCAGCCAATGTGATGCCTGCGACATGAGCCCACGGTTTCCTTGCAAATGTAATATTAGGCAAGTTGTTTACTACTCGGGTCATGATCAAGGCTTCTGTTGTAAACCGGAAGTCGTTTTGTAGGGACTTGCAGGACAGAAGAATTTTTCCTTTGCTCCTATTGGACAGAGTACCTATTCCACTTATGTTCGCGCTCAGTTGTTGACGCTGTATGCCCAGTCTTTGAGCTGCATTCTCCGTGATCAATGTTATTTGTGATCCTTGATCAACTAGGGCTCTTAAAGTGATGTAATCGCCTCTAGCTGTTTCTACTTGTAATAGTGCTGTAGCTAACAAGATTTCATCGTCATTACTTGATGCAAAGTTATTCTGTACGTTTTTATTTGACCTAGTTGAAGTTGACGGCAATGGTTTTGGTGCTGTTTGTGTTACTGAGGGCGTTTGCGCTGATGCCGCTATATCGTTGTGCAACAGTGTGTTGTGTTGTTCGTTGCAATCTTTGCATCTTTTTTGTGACGCACAATAGCCTTTAGTATGCACAAATAGACAATTTTTGCATATGTTATTTTGCTCAATAAATGATATTTTTTCCGAGCTACGCATGTCACTGAATTTAGCACATTGAAATAATGCATGGTTGGTATTGCATACTGGACAAATAATTTTGCTGTATTGCCCAGCATTTGTCGCATGGAAGTTTCGAGAATAATGCAATGAACTTTTACTAGGTTGCGAGTTGGCAGGATTATAATTTTTGTGGAACGGATGGGGTGTCTTTGACAGTGGTTTAGATGTAGGTTTATTCCCGTTTTCTGGTTTTTTCCTATGCAATGGTTCTAATGCCATAAATTTGTTTTCGACAAAGTCCATAAAATGATTAAATGTTGGTATTTCTCGCAGATCCGACCGGGACTGCATGTATTCGGAATACGTCTCGGGGTCTAATTTTTCGCATAAGACGTACACTAGAACCGGATCCCACGAGCTTGTGTCTACGCCCAAGTTATGTATCGCGTTTATAGTTTCATTGCTAGTGTCGTACAACCGCTTGAGGTCGAATGCAGATTGTTTTTGCAAATTAGGTTGACGGATAAATGCCTGGAAGTTCTTGGTAAAGAGGAGGAACTTATTGTTGTATCTATGGTTCAGTATTTCCCAACATGTGTCGTAATTCTCGGGTGCTATGTGTAGATGCTGTACGAGCTTTTCCGCTTCGCCGCGAAGTCTACCCTTGAGATGCTGCATTTTTTGTGTTTTTGTGATAGTTGGGTTCTTATGGATCGCCTCTACGTACAGATCCATAAAAGTGGGCCATAAGGTATAATTACCGTTAAAAATGGGTATGTCAATCTTCGGCAACGTTTGTTGTTGATGCAGGGAAGAGTTTAATTTTGTATTTAACGCCCGTTTCATTTTCACAAATGAGTGTTCATAGCAACCAAATTCTTCATAATACTCATGTGATCTCCCTCTAGTATGCCATCAATTTGTAAATGCACCTTGTCAATTGCTGTCCACCGGAACTCTACCGTCTTCAGCAAATCCTCAATCTCCCATTTTTCTTCCACGTCGTCTAGGCTTCGATCCAATAACCTAGTGAATGCACGGAAGTTAGCTTGTTGCAACTGCTGTAACTCGAGTAGCTTGTCCTCTGCTCCGATGGATGACTCGAACATGGTCTTGTCAAACTCTACGTTTACCTTACTATGGCCGGCGTTGGAGGGCCCGGCAACAGTCTTCTTCTCGAACGCTGCAATCTCCTGACGCGCTCCGTGATACCAACTCCTAATGACCTCGTAAATGTTACCGGTGAAATACTGATGGTCTTTGTTTTCTACTGCGCTCAGCTGGCGATTATTCTCTTCACATTCCGCCCATAGCAAATCTACTCGCTCTAGCCTGTCACGAATGTAATCGGCGGTCTTCCTGCTCGACGAATCCTTCTTAAAATTAGAGTGGATCTTCCTCACCTCTTCAAGGATCTCAGCTTGACGCACGATTAAACCTTCCATCGTAAATCCGTAAGATAAAAAATGAACGATCTTACTTGAAATCAGCGACTCCCTGTACGCAAACGCAGTGCAGTGACGCTCTGGACCCTGGCTCGCTGCTGTCTCCCCGGATGCTCCTGTACGGCAACACACGTGGCACACACGACACAGATCCCGCGCGACGAATATAGACCGATGTATCGGACTGTACGGTACTTGCAATAGTTACGAAAACTATAATCGAAGGACCAAAAAAATTATGTAGGGTGAATCCCTAGCATAAATGGATGTCAAATGACAATGTAAATGAATGCAAATGTCAGTGAGTGAACAAAGGGATGAGACGAAAATAAAAATGCAAGTAGTCCGACCCAAACCACGTCTAATTGAACACTAATTGTTAAAAGTAACATTATTTAAAAGATGCATAGAATAATGTAAAAGTGTTAATGCACTGTCAAATGTAGGTCGCGTTCAAAGTGCACATGCGCGAGCCTACTAGCTAACTTAAAACAATCCAATATTTTGAAATAAATGCAATATTTTGAAATTTCATGTACGTGCACCGTACAGGACCGCTCCTGAATGAAATATTTATTCGAAAATTCTGTTTAAGAGTGGAAATGCTCGGACGTTTTCCGCAAAACGCCCGACCATTTCCACTCTTAAATTATTCAGTTTATTTCTGTCAAGTAGTGGGAAGTTTTTATTCAAATAAAGTATATACAGGCGAAAATAAAAAGAAATTATAGGGCATCGAAAAATTCATCAACATCGCTATCAATGGGAAATGTGCCCAGAACGCATTGCCACGTTGAATGGCAATGCTGATTCTCTGTCCAAAGAAAAGGCCAACCCTCTGGTCACTTGTGGAGTCGACTAATCGTTTGCCGATGTCACGAAAGAGTCGATGCGCACTTGGACCCCATGGTCCTAACGTTTCAACCCCAAACGGCTCAAACATATAGCACCCAATTAGGTTGTTGTATTTACGCCGTTTGAAATTTTCTGCACCTGCAGTTGCCGCCCCAGCACAGCCTGCCGTACTGAGAAGATGGGATGGCGCAAGGGTGTCAACACAAGTAGCATCCCACACCAAAGGCCTACCCAACTTCCAAGGCATTATAGTCATCCCGTCTGGTCTCTTCCCATCGTCGCGTGCCAAGCCATTGGGTTCTAAAACAGATGGTACTCCAGCGGTGACAAGAGCCCGACGGATGATGTCATTTATGCTGGCATGCCGTGCTATCCGACCAGAACTTCTGCTACAGGAAAGGTCATGATGTCCGAGGCGGTCGACTGCCGCACCGCATTGACAGCGATATGGAGCACCGCTGGGAGCACCCAGACGTAGACATATAGCGATCCACGATTTATTGTTTTATTATTTTCTGAATTTAATATATAGGTTCAGTTTTATTTCTGGTTATTTATAAATATTTTTAGTAAAAATAGATTTATTTATAATCAAATCTAGTTACTACTTAAAAAAAATGTATAAATTTTATCAATAATTTATATTTCTCACAATAAAAAATCGCTCATTTATTATTCGATTGATTGAATCCATCAATAACGGTTAAATATGGTTATATAACCTATTAGGTTAAAAATGGTATCATTATTTTAAATAGTGGCATTAGCTTATGTCAGCTTACTGCATCGAATTAAAAGTCCTGATATATACCTACTATAGTTTTTGTTTTTAGTTGACGTCAAATATTTTTCAGTAAGGAGCCATTTATACAACATGTAGGTAACATAATTAATGCACATCCTGAAAATGGGTTGTTTAGAATCGATTCCTGAATTGATTTTTTGGTACTTTTTTGACAGAGTAGTACTGCGAATCTGGTTTAATTGGTACAGTACTGATTGAAAAATTGGCCCTTTCAAAAAATTACATAAACAAGTAAATTTCTTTGTTTTAATTCACGTAAAAGATGACGTCACAACTAAGTTGAGTGCAGGAACTGTATTAAAACAAAATCTATTATAGTTTGACCTCTAACAGTTCGCAATATAATTGTAAGCGGAGGTCATCTTGTGATGGTTGGCTTGAGTGCGTAAAGCCTTCAATGCTTTATTAAGGTTTTGGTGTAGTGGAAGCGATGATATAGTAAAAGATTGCGATTGAACCTCGATTGATTGATTGAGTGATTGATTGCTTTGCGTGATGTGGAGTTGAGGTTTGGTAAGATATTTTTCGTTCTCATCTAGCTAAAATTGACGAAAAAAAAACGTGACCCGAAATAATGCCAATTATAAATAATTTCCGCAACCCCGGCAGGTATAGTATTGCTCTAGGATCTCATGTTTAAAAAAGGACCCTGCGAATTTCTCATGACATGAATTCCTACCATTTTATTAAAATTGAATATAAATATAAGTTATTATATTATGATAGCAATAATTAATTATGCATGTATAAGCCGTACCGTTGCGTATTTGAGATTTTAATGCCAATTTAAATATAATATAACTAGTTTCTGGCTGTGGCTTCGCTCGCGTGTAGAGTTCTGCTTCAGAAGTTCCAGTTTCTGCAATAAAGCCTAAATGCTGCTCGGACTTAATAGCTATATAACAAAAAAGTTTCATTTATATCCGTATAGGAGTTCTAGAGATTAGCTTGTTCAAACAGACTAACATACAGATTTTTTAAATTCCTGCTCTATTACTGTTTCTTAAATTCCTTTTTTTGTAAATATATTTAATAAAATACATAAATATATTTTATTTCAGATCACAAGATCCATAATTTTGTCAGTATTACACATGACTTATTATGTTAGTAACAAACGCTTATACATTTAAATATTGTTAGTAGGTACACGATACTTAATGTACAGACACGTTTTTTAATGATATAAGTGGTTTTTATATGAATGATTAAATGATTAGTGTCGTAATTGCTGTTTGTTTTAGAGCGTAATGAATTTCACAAGTCCTGTATTTATGAGCTTGTCTTTTCTTTGAAAACACACGGTCTGATTTTAACAAAAAGGTGTTGTCCTATAATGTATATTTTTTAATACTACTTAAAATTCTGGGTGCCATTTTTTAAGCAAAGTTGTGTTTTCGTAACTTAGACGTGTATTCTCATAGTAACAGTAGTCATTAAACCACTGGTTTCTCAAGATATTTGTAGAATGAAGATATTTGAAAAATGTTACACATCAATAATTCAAATGCGGGAACATTTAAATAAAAGTTCACCAGTTAAATTTTATTTTCTTCGTACAAATGAAAACACTTTCACCCTTACTCACCCCATCGCAGCTTTATTTTGTAGCATATCTTCCACTACAGCACAACCTCAACCCCGGTATTTAAGCGACAAGGCTAGATACGTTGCCTCAGTCGAAGTAGGCGCGTATCGCGTTTGCCACGATAGGTAATGTTGTAATACAATAGTACCTAGTGAAGTGTTAGTGTTGTGCTCCAGTTTTCCGAATTTCGAACTTCCGACTTTCGAGTTTCGAGTTTCCGACTTCCGAGAATAGGGAGCACTGGTGAGTAAAGTTTTTGAGAGTGGTTTATGTAATTATTAAGGGTATTAACAACCAGGTTTTTTGAGTGAATAGTGATAGTCGTAAAGGGGTTGATGACAATTTTAACAAGAAAAACAATCACTGATTTTTTTATTTATGAACACAGTACTTCAATTCCATTTTCAGGTAATAGGTGATTGCGTAGAACACTGCGTTCCACGAATCTAGGCACGCAATGTCACAAATTAAAATGAAGCTAAGAACTTTAAATAAATATTTATAAATGTCACAAATTAATTTAAAATTAATTTAAAATTAGTTTAAAATTTAAATATACAACGTGTAACGGAAACTCCATATCTATCTATCCAAAGGGGCTGAAGACAACATCTGGTATGGAGTCTCTATGCACAGTTTCAGCTCAAAATAAGTGACTCAAAGAATTGATACCAAATTATCGGTTTCATATGTTTCTTGAATACCAATCATAACAAATGTGTCACAGCACTACGAGGGTCGATAACTTTGTACGTCACTTGCCAATAACACGATAATTCTTTTCGTTCTTCTTAATTTAAAAATTCTGCCTCTGGTATCAATGTATTGAAATTTCTATTATACGTCACACATGTAGACATAGGATTATAAAACCCTTGCCATATCGTTTATCGATCGAGAGCATAATATAAAATAGCCAGTACATAAACAAAACATAAAATATAAGAACACTTTTTTCCGTTAGGTACTGGTATTTCAGTAATGTTCGAACGATCTAAATAAATATGCATTTACGATGACTTAAATATGACTTAAGATGTTCATAAGTAAAATTTTGACATTCTGACGAAAATTAAGCTGTTAACGTTTTGAAGATTGATTCTTTTTTAAAGAGTAACCGTCGATTTTTTTGCCGGTTTTTCTCCATAGGAAACGAGCAATTTCGAACCGTACACTAACTTCTGACGTTTTAGGAGTGCAAATGTAGACTTAAGTAAAATAAAATAATTTTGATTGATTGATTGATTGAACACTGGGCAAAATACAGGCTGCTTAAAAAAAAAAAAACAACCGCTAAAGGGTTGAAAATAGTGGATGAAAAAATAACCGATTTTAATTAATTTTGTTATTTTTCCTCAAATTAACGCGGGTGAAACCACAGGGCACAACTAGTAACAATAAAAAAACACAATTTATTACATATACGTAAATTTTTCAATCCGAATAAGACCAGTAAGTAATTATTTTTATACCTAGGTTAACACCTTTCGTTTTGGTCCTGAATTATTGTTTATAACACGCAGAATTAATAACTGCGAATATTCGTCAATAATAACTAGAATGAGAACGGTGTCAGTTGTTACGGGCCTGACTTACGAATTGTAAGTCGTGGGTTTGAACTCAGTTAGGCACATTACTTTGGGTAATTTATATAATGAAATAATGATGTTTATTTTTCAAATAGGTTTTAAATAACACTTTCACACGTCTTTTTTCGTAAATGTAAACTAGATGAGGCCAGTGTTTCCTAACTGATAACTCTGAGAAGAAACACCGAAACAAACTCAGAGGTCAACGTCTCTCTTAAAGTCCATACAATCTGTAGTGATCAAATCATATCGACGGTTAAAAGGAAATAGGGTATAAGCGACATTTTGGACTGGTATTGTTTTGAAAGCCGACTGTTTCTTATCTTTTATATTTTGTCATATTTCCCGATTGGAAAATTAAAAACTGTTTTAGTTTTCATAATGATTTAATAAAAAAATACATCAGTTTTTCTAAAATTCTAAACTTTGAACTGCTCTCCTGAACATTTCTTTTTTTGTCACTTATATCCTATTTCCTTTTAACCGTCGATATGAGAGCCATGTAGGTTAATTAATGTCTGTGGCGCCCTTTAGAGGACAGAATCACACAGATTTGAGCAGGCCCGTCCAAACCTCGGAATAGATGAATAAGGTTGGAATGGTAATGTGGGCGTAGCGAGCGCGCCACATTTATGATACGAAAATCATAGCTCGACCGATTAATTCATTCACCGCGTTTAGTGCGCTTCGGATGACTTCGGAATACAGAGCTCTGCTTTAAAATGCCGTATTGTGCAATTATAATCTATAAAACAAAAATTCAGGCCGCAAATATAGAGCGAGGAGGTATATTTTTCTATCGCTAAGTCGAAAATAACATTTAATTACAATTCAATTTGTAAAAAACCATTGACGTTTCGTCCTTTACCCTGATTGACCGTGATGCACGGCGCATGTTTATCGACAGTGAATTACAATTAGTTCAAGTTCTCGATTTAAGTGTGTGTTATTTATTTGTGTGCGTAATTCGCATACGTAACGGGCCTCTTGCTTATAGTGGAGCTAAATAGTGGGAGACAAGCGGCGACACGCTTTCTCATACAAATCAGGAACCATTTCCTTTCTAATCTGTTTTATCTGTTCTGTGGTCCAGACAGTGCACGCATTTGTCAGCTATCGCATAGCTCAAATTAGAACCTTAAAGAGCTCGAGTTATATCATCACCACTCTAAACGGTGAAAGAAAATATCTTGACGAAACCGGCATGTCCTAAAATAAAAAGTTTAAATACAAATTATGTGACAGCCACCAACATGCACTGAGCACGCGTGGTGGTTTTTTTAATTTTTTGTTATTTGTACAACATAAATCATTACATTACATAACTCATAATGTACAACCTACCGAAAATGCGCTATAGTTAGGTCCTTTTTTTTTTCGAAAATCATCGAATAACTTCTCCCGCACTGGGTTAAGCGGAAGGGCGTGTCAGACTTCTACTGACTAAAAACCCACCCTGTCCCTTCAGCTGCCCGTAAGTTTCGGGGCCGCAGTATCTTGTTCCTGCTCCAGCTCCTTGAGGCGCGCGTGGAACACGACGCGCCGCTGACCCGGGCCTGTTCCTTACCGGAGGTGAGCTACCCCTGTTCACCGTCCGTAAGCCCGCGCCTACGGTATAGTTAGGTCCCCTGGCTCCCAAACTAGGTTTATACCTGTGCCTTGGGAGACAGTGTTCTTCCATTTAAAAAAGACATCATGTAGGCATGTTGTAGTAACAAAAAGTAGGTAGTAAATTAGGGGCGAGAGAAAAAAACTTAATTACTAAAGTATTTGATTACTAACATCAGAAACATGTGTGTAAATTATGCCAGAGATGTGTGTACACCATAAAATAATCATTACATTACATCTATACTAATATTATAAAGCGGAAAAGTTTGTTAGTTTGTTTGTGTGTTTGTTTGCTTGAACGCGCTAATCTTCGAAAGTACTGGGTGGATTTGGATGAAATTTGGTATGGAAGTAGCTTGAAGCTTGAGGAAGGTTATAGGCTACTTTTTACCCGACTGCAAAAAAGGAGAGTTATGTTTTTACCATGATAGAATCCACGGGAGCGAAGCCCCGCGAGAGTACTAGTAACTCATAATGCAAAACATACCGAAAATGCGCTATAGTTAGGTCCCCTGGCTCCCAAGCTAGGTTTATACCTGTGCCTTGGAAGACAGTGTTCCTCCATTTAAAAGACATAATGTAGGCATGTCGTAGTAACAAAAGGTAGGTAGTAAATTAGGGGCGAGAGAAAAAAAAACTTAATTACTAAAGTATTTGACTACTAACATCAGAAACATGTGTGTAAATTATGCCAGAGATGTGTGAAAAGTGTGTGATAGTGAGTAGTGTGTGATGGTGTGTTGTTAGAAAAGAGTGTAAAAGATGAATGTGAACGAAGTGTATGTGAATGTATGTGTTAGTTTATTTATTGATTAGGAGAGAATAGTAGTTTTTCTATATCGTCGTAAGTTTTTGTCGCTAACCATGTTTTTACCGCGACCTTACAATAGTACAAGTTTAGTTTGTGTATCGCGAGCAATTTGTTGACGCTGTTGTAGAGTTTATGACTGAGATAGGGAAACTGGTGTTTAGCGAAGGTAGTTTTGTGCCTCACAGGTGGAAAAACTATATCAGCTCGGCGTTTATTTGTGTTTGGTGTTGTACATGATGTTTTTTTCAATATACATACATTGAAACACAAATAGTTTCCTTACTGAAAACATTTCGTAGTCCTTGTAAAGCTCCTCTGTTGTATCTGACATCTGGTCTGTTGGATCTGAACAGTGGGAACATTATAAGGCTGATTATAATTACCAGAATGCTTGCAGGGTAGATAAAAGTCGTCAGATGTTGCAAGAATATAAGTTATTGTAGGTACATTTATTCTATACTAGCTTCTGCCCACGACTTCGTTTGTGTGGGAAGGTTTTCCCGCGCAAATCCCGATCCCGTGGGAATAACGGGATAAAAAGTAGCCTATGTGTTATTCCAGAATGTCAACTATCTACTTACCAAATTTCATTCAGATCTGTTCAGTAGTTTTTGCGTTAAAATAATAAACATCCATCCATCCTCACAAACATTCGCATTTATAATATTAAGATTACTAGCAGTTGCTCGCAACTTCGTTCGCGTGGGAAGATTTTCCCGTGTAAATCCCGATCCCGTGGGATTTTCGCAAGATCCCGTCTTAGCGAACATCTACCTACGTACTCAAAGGAACCCCCATGCAAAATTTGACAGCCCTACTACTTGTAGTTTCTGAGATTTCATGATTAATCAGTAAGTGGTATTTCGCTTTTATATGTACCTATATATTGTAGGTATATTTATATTTTATAATTGCCTGCCGGAGTCTGTGTTTTCTGATAGCTATAACCTAGGGGTCTTAAAGTCAAGAGTAAAGGAATTGTCAATATAATAACAACATCTGGTGTTATATAATATAAATATAACTAAAAATGTGCATAGAGACTCCAGACTCTATGCACAGTTTTAGTTCAAAATAAGTGACTCAAAGAATTGATTCCAAATTATCGGTTTCATAGGTTTCTTCTTAATTTGAAGTTCTCTGGTATCAATGTATGGAAATTTCTAAAAAGTTCCACACATGTAGACATAGGATAACAAAACCCTTGCCATATTGTTTGTTAACATCCAAAGAAGCTGTGCACTTGGTATATATGTATATACCCTTTAAATTACACGTTGTATATCAACTACTAAGCGAAAGAAGTTTGAGTACATATAGTAATAAAATATTGAGAAAGAGCACACAAGACATGCATGGCTAGCTCCTACATATTATGTCGGAGGAAATATTTACAAAACCATACAAACGTAATTTTTTATTACTTGAAATCAAGATCTCTGATTAGTCCGATATTGTTACGATTCAATTGTACATTAAAATGGCCTTCACAGATATATTATTATGAAGTCTTTCTTGCACACAGTAATAGGATAGATCTCTGTACTTGTTCATATATTTTGAAGGAGGAAGGCGCCGGTGTCAGTCACACAATTAATACTAGCTCAGACAACGTCGTTTACTCCATCTGTACTTAATATACAACGTATAACGGAAACCCCATATCTATCCAAAAGGACTGAAGACAACATCTGGTATGAAGTCTCTATGCAAAGTTTCAGCTCAAAATAAGTGACTCACAGAATTGACCACAAATTATCGGTTTCATATGTTTCTTGAAAACCAATCATAACAAACGTGTCACAGCACTATGAGGGTCAATAACTTTCCAAGTCACTTGCCAATAAAACGATAATTTTTTCGTTCTTCTTAATTTGAAAAATTCGGCCTCTGGTATCAATGTATTGAAATTTCTAATATGCTCCACACATGTAGACATAGGATTAGAAAACCCTTGCCATATCGTTTGTTATCATCCAAAGAAGCCATGCACTTGGTATGTTATACCCTTTAAATTACACGTTGTATATGTAAAGCAAGAAATTATCTGTGTTTGTCAAAGATAGAAAAAAAATATATGTTCGGTACCACTTTGAAAAAAATAATTGAATTGAAAAAAAAAAGATAGAGGTACTCTTTATAGTACACCATAACAGAATTAAATAAGGACTTAACAGCTACAAAAGGTGTTACAATGGGTGATTTTATTACTGACCCCACCTTTAGTTTGTGTTTGACCACCTTCTCACCTGATGGTAATCGATGAAGTGTTAAAATACCAACTTGTTGCACTGGACTCGATCGAGCGCAAGGCTAAAAGGCTTATAGGCGACGAGGTGCTATCGGGCAAGCTTCATAGTCTGGTTCATCGGCGAACCGTTGCTTGCCTGTCGGTTTTCTATAGATTGTACTTCAGGGAGTGTGCGCAGGAGCTACATGACCTGATTCCTCCATCTCCATTTCACTACCGGTCTACCAGACGCACGGCTGGGTACCATCCACACTTGGTTGATATACCGTCTTGTCGTACCAAGCGCTTCTCCTCCACATTTATTGTGCGAACAGCCAAGTTGTGGAATTCTCTGCCGGCTTCTGTGTTCCCTGCCGCTTATGACCTTTCAGCCTTTAAAGCAAGAGTAAATAGGCATCTTCTGGGCTCGCTCGTTACATCGTAGACCTCATCTATCCCTTACCATCATGCGAGTTCGAGGGCAAGAACAGGCTCATTCTTAATAAAAAAAAAAAAACCAACTCAGTCTTGACTTAAAGATCTACAGTTTATAACTATCAGGAAAGACAGACCCCGGCATAGAATACCACTCTTTAGCTGTACGCACGATGAAAGTAAAGCGATCATTTACTGACAATCTGGATGCATACAAAGATATATAATAAACTATAGATACGTTGTCCGCGCTCTAAAATGGCAAGTTGAAATCAAGGTAAGTGCCTCGTGTCTGTTTAGTTACGCACGAACCTGTGTCGCGATCGCTACACTACACATCATAAGAAAAATTGTGTTTTAATAGAAAATTAGGAAAAAAGCACGCCTTTGTGTGTTTTCAGACGTTGCACTAATTATACTGCTTCCGTGAGAGGTCAAAATGTGTAATTTCATAGGAAAATATCAACAGAAATACATTTTTTTTTTTCTACACGGCTAATGGCGGCTAGCGTATGAATAAAGTCAGTCACGTGACGTTAGGGGAGGTTGTTAACTAAAGATGTATATTCATCTCTCTCTAACATCAGGTGTACCTAAAGATGGCATTTATTATCTGTCCCTTTCTTTACACGTATTAGATAGTAATTCTCTATGTGTGTGTTTCGTGCCGTTTTTGAGAGGTGTTTTGTGGGAATATGACGCGTCTATTATAATACGTCATTGGATGCATACTGTTGAGTGTAATCGTACACAGACCATATTTATTTCTAATCATATTTTAATATCCAAAAGAATAATAAATACGTACAAGGAAATAATAATGCTATAACATTACATATTTCATTTTCCGCATTGTCTTACAAGTAGCCATTAGCATAACAAATAAGTTTTAGACATGCCCCGGGCTTCGACTGAGGTTACGCTGCCAAATTATATAGTGTTTGCCAATTTAAAAATAATTATTTTACGCCGTGTGTTTTCAATATTTGCTTAGCAAATTAGTGAAAAATTTTATAGAATTTTTTCATCGTTACATGGTGGACATCCCACCCATACGCACAAAACATTTTATGAATACTTTCATTATGCGTACAGCTAAAGAGTGGAATTCCCTGCCGGAGTCTGTGTTTCTTGATGGCTATAAACTGGGGGTTTGTAAGTCAAGAGTGAATAGGTTTCTTCTAGGTAAGCGTGCTTCATCTTCAAGCACATCATCGCTTATCTTCAAGCTATATGGAGGCCTAGATTATTTTTGCGACCCCGTATTGACATAGCTTGTTTAATATTTAAAACAGCGTAAATGCGGCATGTACTGTAAAGGAGAGATTTATTTATTTTGACGGTTTCAAACAATTTATCGTCAAAGTGTGACCCACTTTGTAGATAAATTGATTCAAATTTGTCAATTGTACATGGTTTGTTAGTATTCACATTTTATGTTAGGCAATTAGATGTATTTGTTGTTTATTTTTAATTTCACTGTACTATTTTTTCGATTCAGTTATCATACGTCATCATAAAAGGCACAAGTGCACTGCGCTGGTTCAGCTCGAGGTCAAACTGTTACCACTGACGTTTAATCGTCTGTACGTCGAGCGCCAATGAATATTAAAATTATTTTTTTAATGAAAGAGATTGTCAATTTGTCATTATTTAAATTGTTATCTCTACAATGTCATCAAAAATTCGCGCAATGAAATTTTCTTGACCGGTCAAAATATAACCTAGGTTTTAATTAATTCGACTGATAGCAGGTCTGGCGGCGATTTTGTTTTATTTTAGGCTATGAGCAATGACATTTAATGATTGATACACTTTCTCTTTTGTTCGTAAATCTTGAAATTGAAAATAGCTTTATTAATTGCCCGATCCTGTTTTTATCAAGTGCGCGAATTAATTATTTTTTTCCGCCAAAACCACATTTTTGATTCCCCAACTGCTCCTGAAAGAGGTTTTAGTTTTCGTTGAGCTCATTAAGTTCTAAGTTTAGCTACACGTTAACTGACAAAAGCTTGTAATGCCTGGACAGGTTTACTCAAATCTGTTTGCTTCTTTCCCCAAAAGAACACCGCAGACATAAACCTACAGGCTACAAGGTTCTCATATGAATTGATCAGTTCAGATTTTATGGACTTTGACAAAAGAGATTTTGACCTCTGAGTTTGTTTGTTACGGCCTCATCTAACTTAAATTTATTAAACAATGACGTGTAAAAGTATTAGTTAAGAACCAATTTGCAAATAAAGATATTTTAGAGTGCGTTGCAAAGTATTAAAGACATTTTTTCTATTGTATTTTTTGGTCCAGAAATTTACTCACGGGTTTCTGTAAATCCTACCTTCTTTCATCTAAGTTTAATTAGAATCTGATAATTACATTATTTTTTAAAATATTATAATAATATAAAAAAATCTATATCTATCTAGAGATTCGGCCCGGTTTCACACGGTATAATTCTGCTAATTCGCTCACAGCCTTCATAATTTATACACTAAAAAAAGTTCTACATGAATCACTTATACCATTGGTGAAAACCCACATTAAAATCTATACGGGAGTTTTGGGTTTATCACAAACATACAGTCAAATAGACGCGGCGCGGCGGCGGCGAGAGACTGTTTAATAATTATAAATATTATGTGAAGATTGAAGATAATATTCTTGTTTATGGTACCGAAATAACTTATGAGTATTGTTTCAATCAGTTTTATGTTAAAACGCGTTGTTTATGGATAGACAATAATGGAAATATATAATAGATGTTATTATTGCAGAATGCAAGGTTATGGATATATTTGTACGATCTGTTTTATTTCAATACCTATTTTTCTCATGTCGAATTAAAACACTGCATTTTAATTAGTGTCCGACCGAAAGTTCGGTTTCGGTTTCGGTTTCGGCCAAGTTTCGGCCAAAAATCAAGTTTCGGCGGCAGTTTCGGTTTCGGCCAAAATTGGCCGAAACTTTTGCCGAAACCGAAACTGATTTCGGAAGTTGTCGTGCACGCTCGCCTAACTTTGTTTCTCGCGGCAACGCTTTGGCGGACGCTGGCGGCCCTGTTCGGGAATTGTCGTGCACCGTTCGGATAGCTCTCTAGCAACACAACTTAGTCAGTGCGCCCGACGCAAACGTACTTTAGAGGTTATGTTTTGATGGAACTGTTTACATGTAAGTTTTTGTTTCGTTTCTGTACTTGAATGATTTATATAGTTAAATATTGAGTCAGTAACTTTGTTTTGCTGTTATTAACAAATCAAGTCACATGTAAAAAAGGGATTGTAATAAGATTTCAAAATACCAATACTTAGTATTAAATGAAACAGTAACAATTAGTGATTTGATTATTGATAACTGTGTCGCTTAACTTCAAACTCGGATAAATTCACTCTAGCCTCTTAGGAGATATTTACAAAAAAGTGATAATAGTCTTAATTTCATGAATTAAAATGCAGTATTTTGTTATTATGGTAACAGGTATTGAATAAAACGATCCTGTTTAGTAAATTCAGTATTTAACCCATTCATTCTTTCAAAATTGCAATATTTAGATTGGATTTACCTTCATTTGATATAATGGAACGCAATTTATCTGTCTTTGAAAAAACTCAGTGTGGATTTATAGAATTTTGATTTAATAGATCTGGATTTATCTGGATTTGAAAATATACGATCAGAACTAGGGATGTGGTAGTGGCGAAATCATGGTATACCATCGTCGATAGTTAAATTTTGTTAGCTAACTGAATAATACAAACAAAATAAGGACTTGTAGTTTTATTTTACAAAAATAAGAGGTAACCGATTTAAATTATTTTTACAAAATTCTATATTTCTTCTGAGTTAGTTTCTTCAATTTCTTTTTTGTGCATTGGTCGCCCTATCACATTTTCACTGTTAAGCATTTTTTTATAATGTTTTAATTCTACCAACGATACCCAGTCTTGGTCAAAGTGCGTTTGAGTGCGTGTGTGTGCGTGCGTAATTTACGAACTACAATTTGTTTTGCTTCATGAACCTGAATTTGATCAGATTTTGACCCTGTATATCTACACAAATTTGACCGGACAGTTCTAATATGTACCTACTGAATATTATATCCTTACATACTTATTATGTTCAAATTATTCTGTAATAGTACCTACAACAACAAAATAATAATAATCGATAATAGTTAGCACAACACTAGTGCCAGCCCGGGATTCCAAACGACGCTTAGGTATAGGTATTTCAAAACTACCGAATTTTAGCTCTTTCCTCTTTCTTACGGCGATATTTTATATTAGGCCGCTTGCGGGCTTTGCTTGGTGACACAATTTAAATAGAATTATCCATGGGAATTGGCTAAATAACAAAAAGAAACAATAATAATGCAGGAGGGTACCGTGCTACTATCGCAATGTTTACGTCGACTGACGGCCATTTTGAACAAATGCAATTGGCTGATTGGCTTTCATGGACTTAACTACATTTGAAAAAAACTGTCTCATGGATCTATCTGATTTAGATAAAATATTATGATTTTAACTGTTTATATCTCATGAACCATGCGGATTTATGCTCAACTGATATAATTGTTTAAAAACATTTTTTTTTTCCTTTTTTTTGATACCAAAATCTTAAAAAAGTTCAGAATTGGATTTATCCGAGTTTGAAGTTAAGCGACACAACTGATAAACATTTTGCTATGAGAACTTAATTTGAAAAAATAATAAAAATATTATTAATATTTTTTATATTGTATTAAGTAAATAAATGATTACAACAAAATTAATATACTGTGTTTCCATTTCATGTTCTAATTAATGCAGAATAATGGGTAAAATGCACCAAATTTCAGTATTTTAAGGAATTTTATACTTGACCACGTGAGTTTCGGTTTCGGTTTCGGTTTCGGCCGAAACTGAAGCCGCGGCCGAAAGTTCGGTTTCGGTTTCGGTTTCGGCCGGAAAACCAGTTTCGGTCGGACTCTAATTTTAATCTCATAGATAATCAATTTGGTGGCATTGGTTTTAGGATCCATTCAATAGTCATTTGTTTAATCCGAGCAGTCTTTAAACTAAGAGCGAATAAGTTACTTCTTAAAACTTCGTTAAGATAAATGAAAATATAGATATAGGTATATACTCCTTGTACACCATAACAGAATTAAATAAGACCTTAACAACTGAAAATGGTGTTACAATGGGTGGTCTTATCGAAAGCGATCTTTCACAGACAACCTTTGGGTGGATTTGACACACGGTCAAGGTGTGGAACTCACTGCCGGCGTACAATTATACAGTATGTTAACTAACAGAGGGCGTTCCCGTTAACCCGCAATAGTATAACATCCATACATGCTAAAATAAATATTACCATTCGAAAAAAATGTCCTTATTTTTTTTTTAAAATATTAAAATATTCACCAAAAATGTTAACTTGATATGTAAAAGAAACACTCTGTACACGCGTACTTGAAGGACGGTAACGTCACAATTTATTTATTAATGCGTACGCGTGTACAGAGTGTTTCTTTTACGTATCAATTTAACATTTTTAGTGAATATTTTAATATTAAAAACAATAAAAACATTTTGTTTTCGAATGGTAATATTTTTTTTAGCATGTATGGATGCTATACTATTGTGGGTTAACGGGAACGCCCTCTGTTAGTTAACATACTGTATAACAATTATATACGTTTAATATAATAACGTTAACGTGCTTTCCGAGGGTTATCATACCATCAAGTTCCAAAGTCCACGCTACTACTGAGAAATATTTTACAGAAAAACCCAATATGACTTTTTGTCTGTCCTGGGAATCAGTCGCGCATGCGATCACTAGGCTTCCGAGGCAGTATGTAAGAGTTTGAATTACGCTTTTAAAACATTGATCATTAAGCTCGTAAGTTGCGCTTATAGCTACTAGACTAAAAAACCCTTTATTCCCCTTTTACTACCGGTCTACCAGACGCACAGCTGGGTACCATCCACACTTGGTCGATATACCGTCTTGTCGTACGAAGCGCTTCTCCTCTACAGTTATTGTGCGCACAGCCAAGGTGTGGAACTCTCTGCCGGCTTCTGTATTCCCTGTCACATATGTCATAAAGCAAGAGTGAACAAGCATCTTCTGAGCTCGCTCGTTCCATCGTAGACCTCATCAATCGCTTACCATCAGGCGTGACTGAGGCGCAGAGCGGGCAAATCCAAAATAAAAAAGAATATATTTTCCACTAAAGCGTAGATTTATATCGAACAAAGAACAAATACATCGTAATATTTAAATTGACTCAATTTTTCTAAATATAAACCGATTCATTTAAAAGAAACAATTAATGTTAAGTTACGCTTACCAAAAGCCATCAGTGTAAAAGGCATTCAAATCGGATTAGCCGTTTCTGAAATTAGCGTGCACAAACGCACAGACAAACAGACAAAAATTCTAAAAATATCTTTTTGGGTTCTCTTCTTAAAGTTAAAATTAAAGACCCCCTTAAAAATAGTTTTCTCCTAAATATCTTCCATTTAGAGGCAGCGATCACTTACAGATTTATTATAATTATGTATGTTTAGATATAGAATAGATTCATTTCAATAATGGAAGAATAAAATTACACTGTTATAAAATTGTTCCTTAAGCTACCCACAAAAACCGTCAAAAACATTTAATTAATACATATTTTTGTACAGTTAACAGTAAAATACGTACGTACGTGTTTTTACTAAATAAAGCAATTATAAACAACCTTACCTCTCAGTAGCGAGTATTACAAGGATTTGTGATATTGAGTTGGATGTGGCAGTTTTAAATAAAAGTAAAACTTAAAACACAAAACAAGAACACACACAAAAGAAGAACGAGAAAAAGAGTAGACCGATTCGTCTGCTCATAAACGTCCACCCGCAATTACTTCAGTTCATCCGTGATCATGGCGCTTGCAATAGTGCCGAAATATCGGAAACTGGAAACAATAAGTACACATCCATATCCATACTTACTAATATTATAAATGCGAAAGTAACTCTGTTTGTCTGTCTGTTACCTTTTCACGCCTAAACCGCTGAACCGATATAGATGATTTTTAGCATGGGAATACGTTAGGACCCTAGAAAGGACATAAGGTAGTTTTTATCTCGGAATTCCCACGGGATCGGGATTTACGCGGGAAAACCTTCCCACACGAACAAACTCGCGGGCAGAAGCTCGTGGTAAATATATCGTTTTAAGTTCTAATGATACTGTTAGTGACCATGTTAGCTTAAAAACTTATACAACAAAGCTTGTGGCTAAATTATAACAAACGCATAGGTTTTTCTTAATTTTACTTTATTTTTTCTTATTGTTATTATTATTTAGTTTAAAAAAAAAACACTTGACATCAACGTTACAATTTTTGTTTTATTTATGTATTTAATACACTACACATTAATTAATATTAGTTTATTTACCCTCGTCCGTGTGTCACTGCGGGGTGCCAACTGAAAACCAGCGCTGGGTGTCTTTCGCCCAGCAAATGCTGAGTTGGTAACCCTTTCGGTGTAGACATGCTCAGCGAAATTCTTAATGTAATTTTTTATTTTTATTTTTATGTTTGTAATTTTCTGTTGTTGTGTGTGTTTATAACCGAATAAATGGTTTTCAATTTCAATTTCAATTTCAACTTGAACCATTGACATTGTAATGGAAACTATTTATTTTTAATTATTTCGACCTGATTATTATTATGATTAATTCGTGTAAAATGTGTGTGTTAATTAAATTTAAGACACTAACATTAATTCTAAGTGCACCTACTAACAATTTCATTGATATTTTTTGTCTGATAAATAAATAAAATAATATACAACGTGTAACGGAAACCCCATATCTATCCAAAAGGACTGAAGACAACATCTGGTATGGAGTCTCTATGCAAAGTTTCAGCTCAAAATAATTGACTCACAGAATTGACCCCAAATTATTGGTTTCATATGTTTCTTGAATACCAATAATAACAAACGTGTCACAGCACTATGAGGGTCATCACTTTCCACGTCACTTGCCAATAAAACGATAATTCTCTTCGTTCTTCTTAATTTGAAAAATTCGGTCTCTGGTATCAATGTATTGAAATTTCTAATATACTCCACACATGTAGACATAGGATTACAAAAGCCTTGCTATATCGTTTGTTATTATCCAAAGAAGCGATGCACTCGGTATGTATATACCCTTTAAATTACACGTTATATAATAATAATATTATTCATAACTAGCTTTTGCCCGCGACTTCGTCCGCGTGGAATAGTTACTTTGGGCTAACGTTAAATTTAACCCCGATTTTGAAGCATTCTTCATTCGCGCTCCGCTCCTATTGGCCTTAGCGTAATGATATATAGCCTATAGCCTTTTTCTATAAATTGACTATTTAATTAAAAAATAATTTTGCAATTCGAACCAGTAGTTCCTGAGGTTATCGCGTTCCAACAAACAAGCAAACTCTTCAGCCTTATATTATTAGTATAGATAGCTGTTGCCCGCGACTTCGTCCACGTTTCCGTTGCTTTTCGTAAAAAAAGTAGCCTATGTCCTTCCTCACGGTTCAGTGATTTTGATGTAACAGACAGATTAACTTTCGTAATTTAGTAGGGAAATATAATAGGTCAATCTATAATACTGTTGAAAAATATAGCAATACCGAACCGCACAATATTATTGTTAATAGCTGTGCCCGCGACTCCGTCAGCGTGTAACTCCTTGTGTGTTATTAAGTTAATGTATTGGTAATATTGTTTAGATCACGTTCACATGAGGCTTAAGTACCTATAGAACGAAAATACTTCAGCGCAAAGCTTCCGGGTAAACTATGTTGAAAGTTGACCCGTCCGGCACGTGAACGTAAAGATTTCTAGAACTGCTAACCCGGGAAAGAGCGACGTACAACTGACCATGCGAGAAACAACTGACACCGAGATCTACTCCAGCAACACGAAAAGTCTGCCCTTGAGCCTTATTAATTGTCATTGCATAACACACCGATACTGGGAATTGCGTTCTTTTAAATTGGAATGGAAAATTATTTGGTATTATGGGAATTCTGGGAATAAAGACGGTTTCTCCTGCACCGCACCCTGTTAAAATTTGAGCTTCGATTATATTTTGTTCCAACTGGGTTACTTTTAGCCGAGTTCCATTGCAAAGTTGTGGTGGTTTTAAATTTCGGAGCAGAATAATAATCAGAAAGTTTCGAACTGCTAAGCTATCGGGAGTTACACGTGTTATTGTGAGTCAACCATAAAAGATAGATATATGCTGTCGTGGGATATTTTTTATTTAATTTTAAGGAGAACATTTCCGTCATAAATGATTTCTGTGTAGCTTTAACCATTAAGGTTGCACTCGCGACGGAAGGTTAAAAAATGGAGTAACTTCTCCCGTTTTCCCAACATTTCCCTTCACTGCTCTGCTCCTATTGATTGTAGCGTGATGAAAAGTATACTATAACCAACTCAGGAGTATGAAAAATAATTGTACCAAGTTTCGTTAAAATCAGTCGAGTAGTTTTTGTTTCTATAACGGTTATACAGACAGACAGACAGACAGACAGACAGACAAATATTTTACTGATTGCATTTTTGGCATCAGTATCGATCCCTAATCACCCCCTGATAGTTATTTTGTAAATATATTTCATATACAGAATTGACCTCTCTACAGATTTATTATAAGTATAGATAGACTCTCGTTTGACCACCATCTCACCTGATGTTAAGCGATGATGTGGTCGAAGATGAAGCACGCTATTCTAGAAGTAACCTATTCACTCTTGACTTAAAGACTCTCAGGTTAAAGTTTCAAGGTTAATCAATTCTCGCTGAGGTCTGTAAGAGGATGGATGACTATCTTAAGATAATTAAAGAGGTTCTCCGTGCCTTGAAAAGCACGTGAAGTCGTTGATCATGGCTGCCATTTGTCCATCTTTGATAGCCGTTACTGGTAGTGAAGGCAGATAATCTGACACCAGTCCTGCCAAGGGGGCAAACAGTGTTACTCAGCTAGTGGGTTAGGCAGTCGTTCCATGTAAAATACTAAGGCTGGAAACAGTGCTCGAACAACGGTCAGCGCTGACCGTCAGTCGGCGTAGCTATATCTATGCAAGCCTATGAATGCGCACTCAGCTACGCTGACGGTACGCGCGTGATTCGGTCCGCGCGTACAGTCGGTCGAGCCGTCGGTCCAGCTCGTCGGTCGCGCGTACGTCGATCGACCGACGAGCTATGAGATTGTATAGATGCGTCCAATGCTTCGCTGACGGAGCGACCGACCGTACGTCGTTTTGTGAACTGTACACACTCGTCGCAGTTCGCCGTCGGCGTAGCACTGAATGCATTTTCATAACCGACGGTCAGCGCTGTCGGTCAAGACGTACGGTCAGTGCTGACTGTCGGTCGAGCACTGTTTCCAGCCTAAGACTCACTTGCATCTGGTTAGACTGAAAGCTAATCCTAATATAGTTGGGAAAAGGCTAAGTAGATGATTTTGTATCGCAACACAAAAACATGTTTTATTTCCGTACCAAATATTTATTATTTTTAATTTTTTTATGTTTATTATTTGATTATATATATTTTATTAGTTGATAATGACAGATAGAATATACTTTATTGTACACCTAAAATTGAAACACACTTAAATAACAATATTGCGATAACTTTGGTTACAATGGCGGTCTTATCGCTGAGAGAAGGACTTTACATGCTTTTTAATAATTATGCGGTATTTTTAAATTACTTAATACATAATTATAAATTCGTATCAGCTGTAATTTTGCGGAAATCAACCACTTATGTAAATATGGATATTTAAGTGATAATTACAATAAATACTAGTAATTCCAGCTTCAGTGCAAACCTGTTCACAAATAAATGCACATGCGGAGGGTGATGCAACATAAAAAACCGGCAAAGTGCGAGTCGGACTCGCACACAAAGGGTTCTGTATAATTATCTATAAACTTTAAAAAATTACGTTTGTTTTATGGGAGCCCCCTTTAAATACTTATTTTTTAGTATTTTTTATTAAAGCGGCAACAGAAATACATCATCTGTGAAAATTTCAACTGTCTAGCTATAACGGTTCATAAGATACAGCCTGGTGACAGACAGTGGAGCCTTAGTAATAGGGTCCCGTTTTAACCCTTTGGGTACGGTACCATAAAAAAGTGTCAATATCGTAATGGCTAAAGTGTCGGACTTGTGATCGAGAGGTCACAGGTTCCAACCCCACCATCACACCATTGCCGTGAACCCACTCCAGACACAAGCATATTTAGCTTAGTTGGAGGGGTTAACAAGATTGCTAGTAATGTGAATTCTACCCACGTTTATGGTTTTTTTTTAACCTACACTCAATATGAGTTTCGCCCCTCCACTTAGCATCGCCAGGAGTTGGAATCGCTTGCACACTCACATAATTATAACAATAAAGGAACATTATAGGTAATATCAATAAAGTAAATACCTGGGAGTCTTTAAGGCAAGAATGAATAGGTTTCTTCTAGGCAAGCGTGCTTCATCTTCGACCACATCATCGCTTAACATCGAGTGGTCAAACAAGCCTATCAACAATTTAAAAAAAAGATTTTTAAATGCAAGTTTAGCGCTCCTTCTATGGCCTTAAATACAAAACCTAACGTGAAACTTTAATCCAGACGAAAAAAAAATATAACAAAACCAGCCTATAATGTTCCCACTGCTGGGACGCAAGTCCCCCCCCCTTCTCCCCTATGGGAGGGAATGGGCCGTAATCCACCACGTGGGTCCAGTGCGGGGTGGTGGATGTCGCATGTCTTCGACCACATCATCACTTACCATCAGGTGAGATGGTGGTCAAACGCGAAACTATTTTCAATAAAAAAAAATTCATTCTCGAGAAAATAAAACAAATATAGGTAGGTAATAAAAACTAGCAGTCGCGCTAAGCTTCGCTTCTGTGGACCTAATCTCGACAAAAATATAACTTTCTTCTTTTGGAGTCGGGTAAAAAGTAGCCTATAACCTTCCTCAAGCTTCAAGCTACTTCCATACCAAATTGCATTCAAATGCACCCAGTACTTTCGAAGATTAGCGCGTTCAAGCAAACAAACAAACTTTTCCGCTTTATAATATTAGTATAGATAAGTATAGATTAACAAAATAAAGTCGCCCGAGCAACAAGTCATATTAATCTTCCTATTATTCAAACTTTTACTAGCCCATGTTACCCATGATATAGCAATGATTGTAGTGATACCAAATACACCGAAATCGGTCAACAAACTGCACTCCGTTTTGGGCAGTCGTTTAAAAATATAACTAAACACAATACACTCCTTTTTTTAGGCAACTGAGTAAAAATATAAACAAGTCCGTTTTTCTTATAAATCTTGTCCATTGTTTTCTTATTCTCGTTCAAATAATTAATGTACAATTACTTCTTCTTGGTTGTAAGTACCAAAACAGGTCATTGTCGGCGTTTACCAACTTATCAAAAACACTAACAATGCACTCTATCAATCAAAATTCAACCATATTTTTTAAGTTTGTAAAGTCCAACTATAAAATTTACAAACTGCAACCATAACGTTGTTCGTACAATATTAGTTTCAGCAACTAGGAAATTGATTGTGGACTTTAAATCAACGAGAGTAAGGTTGTGTTTTAATTGGTTTCAATAAGGTTATTAAACTTATAATTGGCAAGCACTAAAGTACAGGGTAATAATTAAATTCTGTGCGTATTTTTAAATGAATGAACGGTCATTATGAGACAAAAAACCTGGCTGTCATATTAGGTTTGCCTAAGTTTTGTTATAAAACCTTAAAAAAAACGGCCCAGTGCGAGTCGGACTCGCACACGAAAGGTTCCCTACCATCTATACTAATATTATAAAAAGGTAAAATTTGTAAGTTTGTATGTAGGGGGTAATCTCTGAAACTACCGAACCGATTTTGAAAATTCTTTCGCTTATATGTAGCTGCATTATCCCTGAGTGCTATAGGCTATAAATTATCTTTATATCATGCATATTAGCCGAGCTAATATTTTCTTTGTCAAGCAAGTCGGGGACGGGATCCCGTGGAATATGTTCGACTTCTACGCGGACGAAGTCGCTGGCAGAAGCTAGTTATCTATAAAAACAGCAAAAAAATCACGTTTGTTGTATGGGAGCCCCCCTTAAATATTTTTTTTTGTATTTGTTGTTATAGCGGCAACAGAAATACATCATTTGTGAAAATTTCAACTGTCTAGCTATCGCGGTTCTTGAGATGCAGACAGACAGACAGACAGACGGACAGATAGCGAAGTCTTAGTAATAGGGACCCGTGTTCACGCTTTGGGTACGGAACCCTAAAAACTAACACTTATATGAAATCTTTACCGCCAGTCATTTTGGATACAGTTTTTGCAATAATTATCGGATTATAAAGGTCACAGAGATACCTAAACATATTTAGCAAAAAGACTAAGCTAAAAAGACTGGCTTCTGCTCGCGACTTCGTTCGCGTTGGAGGGTTTTCCCGCATAACACCTGATCCCGTGGGAATTCCGGGATAAAAAAGAGCCTATGTGTTATTCGTTACGATTGCACAATCTGATTCCACCAAGCCCGTTCCATCATCGGACTACAAGACGAACGATGAGCCATCGTTACATGGTGGACATCCCACCCATACGCACAAAATGTTTTGGGAATACTTTAATTGTGCGTATAGCTAAGGAATGGAATTCTTGGTCGGAATCTGTTTCCTGATAGCTATAACCTGGAAGTCTTTAAGTCAGGAGTGAATAGGTTACTTCTAGGTGAGCGTGCTTCATCTTCGACCATATCATCGCCTATGGTTGATTGAGATTGTGGTCAAACGCGAGCCTGTTTTGTCAAAAACAAAAAGATTATCAGTGTTTGTAATTTAAAGTAGTCTATTGTAACCTCTGTGCCTAATCTCATACAGATTCGATTGGTGTGATTAAGTAACAGACATCCATTCATCCAAATCCATTTATAAATCGCCTTAAACATACATATCTGTATATTGTTACCACTGATTTGAAAACCACTTGATTGCACATACATTGCCCCGACGCACGAAAACTATGCGAGTTTTTGCTCCTATATATTGGCTACGATACACGAACCATTTTAGTTGTGACCAAGTATTAGGCCTGTGTGCATGCTAAACAATTACAAATTTTAAATTTTTATATCCAATTTATAACGCATAATAATGCTTTCATGCACGTTGAAGTGGTGTGGAAAACATTCCCAGACATCTAGATACCAAATGGATGACATAACTTTTCATCAGTAATGAAATAATATGAAAATTATTTATCATTTAATCCGATTATAAGCTACCGCAGAGGTCCATTTAAAATGGTGGTTTGGGTGGTCAAGGACAAAATTGTGTCACGCGTTGATGTCTTTTGGAAATGTCTCTTTCTTACATGAAGAAATTCTAATTCTTTTATCCCTGTCTTTTCATTTGTATTTTTATCGTAAAAATCTGTGCTGTTACCTATAACGGCTGGATACGATATCGATAATTATAAAATTAAACTTATTTTTTTGTAATTCAATTCAGATAGTTGTCATAAAATACCTATCTACATTAACCGACTTTAAAAAAAAATGGCCAAGTGCGAGTCAGACTCGCCCATGAAGGGTTCCGTAGTAACTATAATAACATAATATAATAATTATGTATATTTATTTGACGAATAAAAATAAACTTAAAATTTCTTAAAACTAGCTTATTTATTTACATTTTTACAACTACGCTAAAAAACTTTGTTTTTCATAGTGTTTGTATGAATTACAAAGTTATATTTGTGGTTTTAGAAAATATGCTGTATCTCAAAAACTGCTGAGCCGATTTCGTTCAAACCAAATTTGGTTGAAAGTTTACATTAAGATCTACAGATATATATCTTTTTTAGATTTTTCACTCCATTATTATAGAAGTTAGAGGGGGGGGGGGGACACACATTTTACCACTTTGGAAGACTTGACTTTTTGGACTTTATCTTTTAAACGATTGACTTTATGAAAAAGTGGTTCTAGAAACCCTTATATCATTTTTAAAGATCTGGCTATAAATACTAAACACGCATAGGTTTCATGTAAAAAAATATTTTCAGTTCTAGTTCCATGTACGGGGACCCCTTTATTTTAAATATTTTTTATTTTTTTTCTTTAAAATAGAAAAGCGGTTTACAGAATACATCTATCTACCAGGTTTCACATGTATAGTTTTAATAGTTTCGGAATAAAATGGCTGTGACATACGGACGGACGGACAGACATACAGACAGACAGACAGACAGACAGACAGACAGACAGACAGACAGACAGACAGACAGACGGACAGACATATCGAAACTATAAGGGTTCCGTTTTTTGCCATTCGGCTAAGGAACCCTAAAAAGGAGAAAGTTCTGATATTTTTTCTTCTGTGTGACATGCATGTTTTCATTTTAGATTTCCCAAGATTCCATATTAAAAAGAAAAGTGGATGGATAAGGTTACTAGGCAATATTGGTTTCTAGTTTGGTTTTTATTGATATAATGTTGAGAAAAGTCAAAATAATATAAGATACCTATATCGAATCTTTCTAGGCTTCAAATAGTATGACGGAGTCTAATATTAATTAACTTGGACCTTTGCATTACAATATCGCCCTCGTTAGTTACTTTGGTTCCGGGGATGCGGTAATGGTCTCTATGAGATTCCGCGGCCCCGGAACTTAAGGGCAGCTGAAGGAACAGGGTGGGTTTTTAGTCAGTAGAAGTCTAACACTCCCTTCCACTTTACCCAGAGCGGGAGAAGTCATTTGATGATTTTCCCACTCAGAAAAAAGAAACAGGTTCCTTTGTTTCGATGTCGAGTCCACGGGTTAAGTGTATGTAGGAGGGAGGAGTCATTAGATAAATCGTCTAATGGTGGTGAGTACCACCAAAAAATAATTATTACCTAGTGCCTGCTGAAGCTACAGTTGTTGACACATCTGATTTTAATGAAAATATATTTATTATGGAATATAAAATAAATATAAAAAAATAAAATAATATATGGCCGGCTACATTGTCCATGCTCTGATAAAGCAAATAAAATGCCTAACTTGTATTGGAGCGTTGAATGGTGTTACAAATCAAAACGCCTTACAATTTCAAAAATACACTAAAACAAGTTATTGTACGGATCCACCACAGTAATAGAAATTTATCGTCGTCGTGAAATTTATATTAAAAGGGCGATCAACGAGAGTGGTTCGAAAGTGCTGTCTCAGAAATATAATTCCAATTATTTTATGAGATCGGTTTTAAAATCACTGATTGGGTATAATTTATACCCGGATATTAATTTTCATCAATATGACATAGAAACTACCAATCATTTGATTGAATTAGCAAGATGCATAATTCAGAAATATGTAGACGCTCGGTTATCATTTTTTAGCAAAAACAATCAGGACCCTAAAACTTTAATTCGAAAAACATTTACCAAATTAATTCATTTTAAAAATCAAAAATAACAGCATACTTGTTTTTCTTTTTGTAATTGAGACTGATAATGATTAAATATTATTATGTGATTTTATTGAGTAATTTTATAATGTTAAACTTCATTTTATCGATATCGATAACTTTCCCTCAATCAAGTAGAGCAATCCCTAACTCGGCATATCTATGAAGCTTGACTTTGAACTGACCAATTGCAGTAGCGCATTTTTTCCTCGCCTCCCAACCCGTATTGGTGAGTTGTGTTCTTCAAAGAAATCGGCCTATAAGCTCTCTAGGTTAAATACTCTTTGATTGTTACATTTCCTTAAGGCTCCTCCAGACGCGAAAATAGGTTTAAACGCGAGTTTTATAATGCGTTAAAGTATATGATTCACTGCAGTTAACACAACTAGAAAAATATATGATATTCTTCAGGATATAATCTAGTTCAGTAGTGTGTTGAAAACATAATACAACAAATTTTTATTCATAAAAAAAAATCTCAAAGATACCTCTAAAAAAATCTTTTAACGAATAAAAACCATATTAAAATACATACGATCATTCTGATTTTTTGACAAATTATTCAACAAGAAACATACTAACGAAATAGTGTTTTATTTTTTTAATCCAATCAATACATTTTCTGTAAATCGCGTATTATTATTTCGCAATATAATACGTACGCATGTGTGCGTAAACGCCTGTGTACCGACAGTGCCGGCCAACGCCTGTTGCTATATGGACGTGTGGCTTTCAGGGCTGCCAGATTGTATATTTGGATACAAAACGTGTATAATCGGACTGTTCATTGTATCTATTGCGTATAGGTACTCATTCAGTATAATTGGATACAAAAAAAGAACACGGCAATTGGCATATTTATTTCTAAAAGAGACCTCCTTGAAAAGGAACGTTGTGTACTTATTCGCCTTTTACTGTCACGACGAACAGAGACGGAGATATATACAGTATCAGTATGCTTACCAACTTGACAATATGATTTATAGTGGTGTGGTGGTTCTTTTTTAGTCTGTGAAAGTTTGGCTAGTTTGGTGTGGTGTTTGTTCATCTGTGGGACGTGTTTTCCTTTTCCTGTATTTTCCATGTAGAACTGTTGACTGTCGTCTAGACATGCGAAATGTAGCTCACTGAAAAGAAAAGAGAGAGCTATAGCTCTTTTGATCAAAAGAGCTATATCACTCTTTTAGCTCCTTAGCTCACCGAATAACTCTTTTAACTCTTGAGCTCAATTGACTCACTTGCGAGCTACTGATCAAATTGAGCTGTGTTATTATACGCGAGTCAAACGAGACAACTAGCTCAGTAGCTCTATAAAATCTTTGATGTTCTTTAGTTCATTTAACTTAGTTGCGAGCTAAAGATACAATTAGATTCATTAGGTTGTTTTATTACAAATAAATATTAAAATGATGTCTTTTTTCTTTCAACTTAATATTATTTAGCTTATAACACTTATTTAACACTACCTACCTATCACTTACTAATTCTAACTAACTACAAGCAACTAAAACTAAACTGCGCTTAGCAACATGCGACACGATATTCCGCCAAACAAACAAACAAAGAGTACATTTAAAAAAATAGCGGCGTTTGTTTTGTTTACAAAAACACAAAATCACAAAGTATTCCCTAAAGATTTTCATACTTATGTAAAAGTGCTAAAGCATTTTTACTTTTAAGTTAACGATTATAAGATTTATTTTACAATGACTTATTGAGCCGAAGTGTCGGTCAGTCACTGGTGAGCTACATACAATGCGTCAAATCGTTCACCTGTTCGTCGCGAAAGTTCGGCGGCTGTCGGCGCTTCGGTATCGTTCGTTACTCGCATAGATAGAGTATTGAGTCAAAGAGCTAAATGAGCTAGTGAGCTATTCCGTGAGCGACTGAGCAACTGAGAGATACATTGCGATTAAAGAGCTAGCTCAATTTTATCTCTCATTCGCGAGCTACCCATGTCTACTGTCGTGTGTTGTGTGTTTTGGCGCCTGTTTTGGTTACTTTGGTCGGATTGTTCAAGTTTTGCGTTCTGCGTCAAGCAAGTTATTAATCAATTAATGAATAATATCTCATATTATGTGACTTAAAGCTGTGTGACTGAATGACTCATATTGTGTGGCTGAAAGTGAAAAGTTGGATATTTCATGATTTTTATTTTTTTTACATCGAACAACAAAATTTATTTGTTCCATTTGAAAAGCGTCCTAGACCATGAAAGTTTAGGTCTGGATATTAAACTTTCAGCAGCACAATATTGGAAAAAGTTTTTCACTTAGTGATCGACATGGTAACAAAAGCTTTCCAAATTTAAAAGCAGTCATAGCACTGGCTTATATTGCCATTTTCGTATGCATCTGTTGAGCGCACATTTAGTCATTAAAAAAAATACGCAAGATATCTATAGATAGAAATCTGTTTGAAAACTAAAACAATAGCTGCTCTTGTGAGTACAAAAAATGGCAAAGCCAAACACTTTTGAGTCTTCTAACGCTATGCTAAACAAAAAATTAATCTACAAGAAGAAATTGCATGATGGTTGGTTTCTTGTGGTTGCATGAATGGAAATTGGTAAGACCAGAACTAACTATATTAACTAACTATCCTACTATGCTAACCTGTGCTTCTCATTTAACACCTTCTTTTTGTGTGTTGCTTTTGTTTTTGTTTTCGCAAGGCACTTCGCAAATGTCAATTGTAGGTACATAGTAATTGTTGAAAATTAATAGGGGAGTAAAACGATTGATGTCAGTCTAAATCGATGCAATCTTCGTATATATTCATGTGAATGTGATTCATATTATTTAATTTAATTCCATTTTTAAATTTTACCACCAATGTGAATGATAAATATGATTGAGTGTGACCAGTACTAAAAAGGATAGACAGGTACCTGGTTGATTTGATTGATTCGAAGAATGAACAAAAATCATAAAAATTTAATATAACGGAACGGTGGCGACTAAATACAGGCTACTATTTTTTTATAGACAAGTAATAAAAAAATGTGTATAAAAAATAATTATGTATAATGCAGTCAAATTTTGTATAATTGCAGACACTCGACCGTATAAACGAGATTAATGTGCTGGCAGCCCTGGTGGCTTTTCTCGCCGATTTATTTCGACTCGGAATTGTTTGTAGTTATTGTAAAGTTTCGTCTGTAAATTCATTATTTTATTTATAAATTCATTTTTTATATCAATTTTCTATAAATAATCTTCTTTCTTGTAAATATAAAATACTTTAGGTTAAAATAGCGTAACTTGATTTCAATGTTATTTTATAAATATGGGAAATAAAGTGAAGCCAGTTAAAAGGACTAAAAAACGTTCATATAAATCAAACGCCGTACATATGAACGATGTTAAAAGGTAAGAATATTTTAGATTACTAAATTATTTCTAAAATATTATGACACATTATTGGAACCGTCTCAGTATTGAGCACTTTATTTTACTCGAATACGGTCAGTTATTTCATTACATTTCTTAAGTTCTATTAGCGTGTATAGTAGTGAATCGGATTGGCATCCGCCAGTGTCCTGGTTCAAACCTAGGGTCTTATTTTGTCTTTTTGTCACTTCTATTTTATTGAAAGTACTTTTATATTATATTTAGATATTTTTGTAAATATTTTTTTGAATAAAAAAAGAAACGTTTTCATTTTTTTATAGGAGAAAGAAAGTCGAAAATGTCAACGCCGAAGTTATTTTCAATGAGTAAGTATCGACACATTATCTAGGCTATAATAAAGAATAAAACAAAGTAAGAAACATTTTGTTTCAAGACCGCGGTTTATTGATATGGGCAGTAATGTGCATGACAAAATATCTGATTGATCTGAAAATTCAGATGTTGCTTATTGTCATACATTAACTAAGTTAGAGAATAGGTATGTACCTAACTATGAATGTTAGTTGCCTAATCTTTTATTTGTAGCTCAACAATTTTACGAAATGAATACAAAAAATTGGCCAAGTGCGAGTCAGACTCGCCCATGAAGGGTTCCGTAGTAACTATAATCATATAATATAAAATGTATATTTATTTGACGAATAAAAAAAAACTTAAAAATTTCTTAAAACTAGCTTATTTACATTTTTACAACTACGCTAAATAACTTTGTTTTTCATAGTGTTTGTATGAATTACAAAGTTATATTTGCGGTTTTAGAAAATATGCTGTATCTCAAAAACTGCTGAACCGATTTCGTTCAAACCAATTTTGGTTGAAAGTTTACATTAAGATCTACAGACATATTTTTTTTTTTAATTTTTCGCTCCATTATTATATAAGTTAGAGGGGGGACACACATTTTACCACTTTGGAAGCTTATATCTTTTAAACGATTGACTTTATGAAAAAGCGGTCTTAGAAATCCTCATATCATTTTTAAAGACCTGTCCATAGATACCACACACACATAGGTTTCATGAAAAAAAATATTTTAATTTCTAGTTCCATGTATGGGGGACCCCCCTTTATTTTAAATATTTTTTATTTTTTTTCTTAAAATCGGAAAGCGGTTTACAGAATACATCTACCTACTAAGTTTCACATGTATAGTCTTAATAGTTTCGGAATAAAATGGCTGTGACATACGGACGGACGGACAGACAGACAGACAGACAGACAGACGGACAGACATATCGAAACTATAAGGGTTCCGTTTTTTGCCATTCAGCTGCGGAACCCTAAAAAATGAAATCTAAAATGTACCAACTTCTGAACCACAGAACTAGAAAATTTAGAATTGACATTTTCACGCAGTTTTAAAATTGACATGGTCACTAAATCTGTCTTAAAACGGGATATTTACTACTATATTTTGGCACAAGTAATATACAGGGTGGCAGGGACATCGACGCATAAACGCTTACCAGGGATTCGGTACATGATTCTGGACCCCCTGCGTTGGAATTTTTCGTCGTTTTTTTTAATTTTTCAGGATTTTTCAGTATTTTTTTACTGAAAACTGTATAAAATCATTGTTAATTAAAATATAAAATTCACTTGTTTCACTTGAAACAGCAATGTAAATAAAATTCGAAAGAGCTACCTGATCAGCTGTTTTGCTAGGGTTAATTTGCGAGATCAACACTACTAATCAGGTAGCCCTGTCGAGTTTTGTTTACATTACTGTTTGAAATAAGTGAATTTACTGTTTTGTTATTGCGTCGGATTTTTCGTAATTTTATGAAATTAAGAAAAAGCCGACGAAAACTATCAACGCAGGGGGGTCCAGAATCATGTATTGAATCCATGGTAAGCGGTTGCGCGTAGATGTCCCTGCCACCCTGTATTTGTTGTTTATAGTTTCGTCATGTCTGTCTGTCTGTCTGTTTCTGTCTGTCCGTCCGTCCGTCCGTCCGTCTTCCAATAAACCGCTTTCCGAGTTTGAGAAAAAAAAAATTAAAAGTAATTAAAATACATGGAACCTCCCCATACATGGAAGGCTCCCCATATATGGAACTAAAAACTGAAAATATTTCTTTACATGAAACCTATGCGTGTGTGATATCTATAGACAGGTCTTTAAAAAATGAGATTGAAGTTTCTAAAACCACTTTTTCATAAAGTAAATCGTTTCCAAAGTGGTAAAATGTGTCTCTCCCTCCCCCCCCCCCCCTCTAACTTCTATAATAATGGAGTGAAAAATATAAAAAAATATATGTCTGTAGATATACACTTTCAACCAAAATCGGTTTGAACGAGATCGGGTTAGCAGTTTTTGTATTACAGCATATTTTCTAAAACCGCAAATATAACTTTGTGATTCATACAAATACTATGAAAAACAAAGTTATTTGGCGTAGTTGTAAAAGTGTAAATAAGCTAGTTTTAAGAAATTTGTAAGGTCTTTTTTTGTCAAATTAATATACATGTTATATTATATTATTATAGTTACTACGGAACCCTTCATGGGTGAGTCTGACTTGCTCTTGGCCAATTTTTTTCAGTTGTTTCACAATCGAAACTCGAAACAAATAACAAACATGGTAAATAATGTCCCGCTTTAATTTGTAATGAATTTCATTACCACAAACTTTTTGTATTTTTAGATTGGAAACTGTGGCATCACAGAATGATCACGGTCGTGAAGTTATTGATAAAAGTACATATTCATCTGAGCAAGTATTAGAAGAAACCTTTAATACACAGGTAATATTCAAAACTTCAACCGCACGTTACAGTAACATAATTTTGCGAGTTGTGTAGAATTAGTTTTATAAATAAAAATGGTATAATTCAATTTTAGGTGGCCAGTGCTACTGAAGAAAGTCATTGTGATGTCCAACCTGAAAACCAAGAAACTGATGGGTTAAATTATAGTGCAGAAGTAAGTTATTCCGTGAAAACATACTTATTTAAAATTATTTTAAGTTAAAACAATGTTTTATGGTATAAAAAAAATTTATTCATTTATTTTTACAGACGGAAAACTATACTCCTAAAAAGAACATACAAATTTGACGCAGGATTATTAATGTTTCCTATTTTTATTTAAAGTTGTGTGAGATCTCAAATCACGGACCATTAGACTGCGGGCTATCTTCTCTTGAGTTAGTTGGTGAAAAGCTTCACGGCTTATCTTCCAAATTTACTTTTTTATGTAAAATGTGTAAACAACAATTTGTTATCATTAACGACAATGATAATTGTTTATCAATAAATACATGTGCTGTAGCTGGTGCAATTTCTATTGATTGTGGTCATTCTCAGCTACAAGAATTTTCATCAGCCATGAATTTGCCAATGATTTCCCAAAAAACATACCAAAAGAACCACAAATTACTGTCGGAAAACTGGCAGCAACTGGCACAACAATCCATGGATCAAGCAGCTGAGGAAGAGAAAATTATGGCTATAGCAGAAGGCAGGGTCACAAAGAATGGTACGCCTATCATAGATGTGATAGCAGATGGTGTGTACGGTAAAAGGTCGTACAAAAAAAAATATTCAGCTTTATCCGGCGCTGCTGCAATCATAGGTAGAAAAACAGGCAAACTTTTATATTTGGGAGTCCGAAATAAATATTGCTACCATTGTGATCGTGCCGAAAAGAAAAAAACAACAGTGCCTGAACATTTATGTTCGAAAAACTATTCCGGTCCGTCCACAGGAATGGAGAGCGAAATTATAGTGGAAGGTTTTAAGCAGTCATTAGCTACCTACGGTTTGATTTACGGACGACTAATATCTGATGGTGACTCAAGTACTTATTCCAAAATTTTGCAGGCAAGACCTTACCTTGATATTACCGTCGAAAAAGTAGAATGCAGAAATCATTTACTGAGGAATTTTTGTAACAAAATGATGACATTGCAAACTGAAACCAAATATTTAAAAAGTCACAGAAAATTATTGACCATATCGCGAGTTTTGAGCATGAGATCCTGCATAACCAAAGCAATACAAAAAAATAAAAATGATCCCTGCCCAGAAGAGCAAAAATTATTTGAGGACATTTTACAAGCACATCATCACGCTTTTGGAAACCACCTTGAATGCAAAACACATTTCTGCAAAAAACGGGAGATTTGGAGCAAAATGATGTTCCAAGTGACTTTCAGCTAAGTTCTCTGTGGCAGAGAATTAGTATAATGATACAAAGTATTGCTGGCCATGCTCGAAGTTTACTTCATGACGTGGACAGTAACGTTGTAGAACGCTATCATAGCATCATAGCAAATAATGTAGGAGGAAAAAGAGTTAATTTTTCCCTCAAAAACTCATATCAGACGCGATGCATTGCGTCAGCAGTGTCGTTCAATGAAGAAAATGCACTTTCGAAGCTTTATAAAAAAAATTACCAATAAGAGCCCAAGAGGCAAACTGAAACTGTGGGAAGAAAGAAAGAAGAAACAAAAACTCCTTAGTAAAAGATATATAAAAAGAAAAAGAAGGCTTGTTTTCAGTAAAAAACAAGACGATAAGGATTATGGCCAGTCCTGTGAAAAGCCCGATATGCCGGTAGAAATACTGGATAAACTGAAAAACGAGTTTATGAAAAAAATTAAAAAGTCTGATTTGGAACGAGCAACAATTGAAAGAAAAACTGTTTTACAAAGTGATAGTGGAGAATGGCTAGATATGAGAAGATCGTTATTGACTGCATCCAATTTCGGCAGAGTTATAAAAAGGCGTATTAATACACCATGTGCTAATTTAGTCAAAGATATTCTTTATCGGAACAAAATTGACCACGTGGAATCTATTAGACATGGCCAATTGAATGAAAAAATCGCACTTGCACAATTGGCTGTACAAGAGCGCAAAACGATTAGACCCTGTGGTTTATTTATAGACCAAGAACTATGTTTCTTGGGTGCAACGCCTGATGGATTAATTGGAGAAAATACTGTTGTAGAAGTAAAGTGTCTTTTGACAGCCCACAAAATGGGCCTAGCAGCAGCAATTGAAAATAAAAAAGTAAACTTCTGGCAAAAAACAAAAACTAGTGAACTAGCCATCAACAAAAAACATGCTTGGTATTACCAAGTTCAAGGACAGCTACACGTAACCCAAATAAAATATTGTTTGTTTGCCGTATGGGAGAATGAAAAAGAAAAGCTGAAGACGGAAATCATTCAAAGAGATGATACATTTTGGGAAAGAGAAATGAAAGAAAAATTGAAAAAGTTCTATTTAGACTGTATTTTACCTGAGATATATATGAACCATACGTAAAAAATAGAGATGAAAATACAGATAGAGATAAAAGTAACAAAAAAGACAAAAGCGAAATGGAATGAAAGCAAACTGTTCCGGTGCAGCAGTTTGTTTTTTCTCTGCACGATAGGCTTGTGTAGTACATGTACTATGTACTGTTAGGACGCAATTCCGTCATGTGAACTAGAACGAACTATTCTGTTTCTGTCGCTCAAATCGGTCATCTAGTACAGTGAACTAATCACCAATCCTAGCGACATCCAATCGCGAGAGCCAAGTAAGAACGGCTGAACTAATAAGTGATGTACGAACTACGATGACCTGGAGAACGAGAAACTGTGCCCGGTCATTTATGTGCATAATCTATGGCCCGGACGTTCTATGGCTATTTGATAGTAATTGTTTTCGATGTTTTTATTTGTTATTTTAACTTTGTTAAGTGAAGTTACTCAACGTCATTGGTCGCTTATGCTTGGTTTTGTTTCGTGTGGATTGTAAAAAAGAAAATATGTATATAAAAATGAAGATCACTGTAAATATTTGATTTTTAAATACGCCATTTTAATAATTCATTCAATATTATTTATTTAAATGATATTCAAATTATTTAAAATGTATCATAATTAAAATTATAGTCCTAAGCCTGAAAAGTATGAAGGAAAATCAAATATGCAGGTATTCCATCACGTCTGACTGATGTCTTAATTATTGATGAACTAAAATGAACTAATAGTACTAGAAGACCGAACTAGTACATTTGTACAATTGTACTAGTTCGGAGCGTTCCTGTCAGTGACCGAGTATGAACAAGCCTACTGCACGAGCACATACAAGGCAGTATTTGTTTTGGATGCCTAAAAACAAAACTTGTTGTAGTAGAAAACTAAATTTTGAAGATTTGTGACTTGAATAATTTTTTTCCAAAATTTGTGTATTAACATTGCGCTCCGTATGCGTAAATACGTCAAAAAATCACAAAATAAAATTATAATAATTAGCTTGTTTAATTTTATGTATCCTTCCTGTTCGTTCACCTGTCCATTCATCCACCCAGTCCGTATCCCACCCTTTCATTCGTCTCTCCTCGCATCCGTAGGTATGTTCACTTCACACGCTGTATTCTTATAAACCGTATATTGCGAAAATAAAAATGACGAAAATAAACTGCTATTTTATACAAAAAGTTTATTCACTTGGAAAAAAATAATTGAAACAGCTGTTTTTATTGCGATTTCAGAGCTGGTGCCATAGTAAAACTTGTTCATAATTATGAGTACAATAACCTCCTTTGGTATTACTTAAACTCTTTTGTAACACCCTGTATATTATTTTTCTTCAGAATCCACCATCAAACTTTTTGGATGTGTTTTTTTTTTCATTATATTATTCTTGATTCTGAAATAAAATATCTATAGGAATAAAAATTATTGTTTTTAACCGACTTCAAAAAAAAAGGAGGAGGTTCTCAATTCGTCTTGAACTTTTTTTTTTATGTATGTTACCTCATAACTCGGAGACGGCTGGACCGGTTTGAAAAATTCTTTTTGCTTTTGAAAGGGTATACGTTCTAGTTGGTCCCATTGTTACGAAATCATGATCTGATGTTGGGATCCTGGAGAAATCGAGGGAACTCTTCAAATATTATAGGCACACCTATAGCGTTTTGGGTATTTCTTATAGTACCTTAAGCAGTTGCTTTTGAAAATTACCATTTGGGGAAGTTGAACTGATGATGAAGACCACAGATGGCCACTGAAACTACTCAATAATAAGTATTTCGTGGATTGCGATTCGATTACTTGAGTACGGATGTTAAGCACTTTATGCTCATCACAATGCATATGGTGATGTAGAGCTGATGGTGATGTACCAGGAGAACTCCTCAAAAATTAACAGCTCTGCACCAGGAAAAGCAATATTTTGTAAAAGGTGATAAGTAGTTGACATTTTGGCTTTTGTAACTAGATAAATTACAAACAGTCCCAATAACATGCATGAAAAAAAATTTTTAGCAAAAAAATAAAACCGACTTCCATATAAAAACACTACAAAGGCAAAAATAACTTTAATTTCGGAAGGCGGTGTCAAAATTATAAAAGAAACTACAAAACAAATGACACCGACTACCGAAATTAAAGTTATTTTTGCCTTTGTAGTGTTTTATATGGAAATCGGTTCTATTTATTTGCTAAAAATTTTTTTGATAACATAATGAATTAAATAAAAATTAAGAGAACAAAACTATGCACATATTTTAAAATAATAACAACACGAAAATATGTAAATATCTATAAATACATAATATTTAATAAATAAGACAACAAAAAGCTATACCGCGAATGAGATTCGATCATGGTGATCGCCGCGGAAACGCGAACGGTGACACACTAGACCGCTCGAGCTCTGTAAGCCAGCCGCGAAATTACGATTTTAAATGTAATGAAAAACACGCATCGACAAAATTCGCGCGGTGCACTCGTGTCCCACTTCATCTGCTGCACCCCCTCAAATGAGGGGGTGCGCGGGGCATTCTCTGTGATGTGTCTGTGAGTGCGCCCGTTTGAGCAAGGTCAACGGGATTATATTGCGTCTTAATCAAACTAAACGTAAATTACAAAGACAATTTCACCACACAAAGGCGTTTAACAGTAGGTAATAATGGCTTGCCAATACACGGGCGCGGTTGCCTGCAAACCTAGTTAAATATCTCGGCAACCTCAGGACCAAACGTTGCAAAATACATCCTTGAAGGTAATATAGGTAGGCATTCTAGTAGGGTGACTAAGTGCTCGGTCAAAATCGACTAGACTGTTTTTTTTTATTCATGACAGGCTCGCGTTTAACCACCATCTCATCTGATGTTAAGCGATAATGTGGTCGAAGATGAAGCACGCTTGCCTAGAAGTAACATATTCACTCTTGACTTAAAGACCCACAGGTTATAGCTATCAGGGAACTCAGACTCCGGCAGAGAAATCCACTCCTTAGCTGTACGCACAATGAAACTATTCCCAAAACGTTTTCATTCGTTTGCATTCTTAAAGAATTTTTTCTTAAAGAAATTCTTCAATACCTATACAACTATGTATTCGTTTTACGTTTTCCTACGTGCATAAAACTCGAACTGCTTTAGTGTTCTAGTGGTCGTAAGGGACCGTTCAAGTATTACGTAAGCACTATAGGGGGCGTTGGGGTCTTTGCTTTGCTTATTTTTGATGACATGGGGGGTGGGGGGATCTAGATAATGATTACGTCAGCAGTAATTATTTAATTTTTTACACATATACCAACACACATTGTCTATGCTTCAAAATGAAATGCATTTTCGGGGATTCCTACAAATAATGAATTGTTAAATTCCGTGTCAGTAAAGTTTATTTCAATGACTATTATGTACGTTACAGACTTCTTTCCAAACCTATTCCTTATTTCTAGATTTATAACTACTGCTCATGAATCAATCAATTGTACCTATGTATCAATGTTTACGTAAGTATGGAGGGGAGGGGTAAGAGCTTTGCTTACTTTTGCTGACGAGGGGGAGGGGTGGGTTAAAAATTGCAAAAAATGTGCTTACATAATACTTGAACTGCCCTAAGCGCAACTGTTGAGCAAGAAGTCCCGGCTTCGATTCCTGGTTGGGGCAAAAAATTATATTGGGATTTTCTAATAGAACGTTCTCAGTAGTAGCCTAGAGTTTGGAAGTTGGTGATGTGTAACCGCCGTGTCTCGGAAAGCACGAAGTCTTTGGTCCCGGCTGTCATTTGGACATCTTTGACAGTCGTTATGGATAGTCAGAAGCAAGTAATTTTGACACTGGTCTAGCCAAGGAGTGTCGTGTTATGCAGCTCCTGGGTTGTGGAGGTCAGACATGCAGTCGCTTCATGTAAAACACTAGTACTCAGCTGCGTCCAGTTAGCCTGCGTTTCCACCAGAGATGTGCGATGGAAATGTGTCGTGCGAGGATGTCTAGCTGTGCTGTGAAAATGTGTGGGGGTTTCCACCAAAGCTGTGCGATGAAAATGTGCCTACGAGGATGTGTAGCGGGGCTGTGAAAATGCGCATTAATGTGTGGTGCGAGGATGCGCAAACCTCGCAACTCATCCTTCTCAACACACATTCCTCGCAACACATCTCTCACACACATCCCTCGCACACATCCCTCGCTTGTTTTGTATGCGCAAAAATCTAGCTCCACTGAGCCGTTTCCACCAGAGCTGTGCTGACCGAGGCGAGGTAAATGAAGCGATTCTATTGGTTCTTTACAAACACATTCCTCGCTACGCATCCTCGCACATCTCTGGTGGAAACGCAGCCTTAGACTGGAAGCCGACCCCAACATCAGACCGCCGCGGAATGGAATGGAAACGAACGAAATTGTACATAGCATAATGAACTTTATGTCAATTGTATAACATACAAACTAAATAGGAGCCAAAAATGGTCGCTCGTCTTCCGCGGATACCTCGCGCATTCTCGAGAATTGCCCTAGCTACTGTTGTTTGTATGTTATACAATTGACATAAAGTTCATTATGCTATGTACAATTTCGTTGCAAAAAGTCGCTTCCATTCCATTCCGCGGCGGTGTAAATTGAGCCTAACTCCCAAATTAATACACTGTTTTTTTATTGCTTATAAGGCTTGCGTTTGACCACAATCTCACCTGATGGTAAGCGATGATGTGATCAAGGATGATTGCAGTTAGGGTGTGTGTCATTGTAAGGTAAAATATATCGTACATTTCTGACCTACATCTAGGAATAAATATGGCTGCTCTTGAAGCCAACTCACGTCTCTATTTGACCCTGTTCCGTCGCTTGCGATCATTTGTCTCGTAGTCCGATGATGGAACGGGCTTGGCGGAATTAGATTGTGTAATTCCATCGCACACTCCCCGAAACGTAACCGATAGAAAAACCGATAGACTTGCAATTTGTCGTCGATGTTCAAGGCTCTGGAGCTTTGACTCGACCAGCGCATCGTTGCCAATGAGTCTCAAGCATATTTCGCAGATCCATCCCAAAGATGAGAGGGACCGTTCAAGTATTACGTAAGCACTATAGGGGGGCGATTTTGATGACGTGGGGGGTGGGGGGATCTAGATGGTGATTGCGTCAGCAGTAATTATTAATTTTTTTACACATATAGCAACACACATAGTCTATGCTTCAAAACGAAATGCATTTTCGGGCATTCCTACAAATAATGAATTGTTGAATTCCGTGTCAGTGAAGTTTATTTAAATGAATATTATGTGCGTTACAGACTTCTATTCCAAACCTATTCCTTATTTCTAGACTCTGCTCATGAATAAATCAGTTGTACCAATGTTTACGTAAGTATGGGGAGGGGTAAGAGATTTGCTTACTTTTGCTGACGAGGGGGAGGGGTGGGTTAATAATTGCAAAAAATGTGCTTACGTAATACTTGAATGGCCCCAGAGCAGTATTCCATACACGACTGAACCTGGGCTTGTGAACAGGCAAGTCAAGAGTGAATAGGTTACTTCTAGGCAAGCGTGCTTCAGCTTCGACCACATCATCGCTTACTATCATGTGAGATGGTGGGCAAACCCGAGGCATCAATAAAGAAAATAAAAAGCCAGGCAGCTAATGATTAGTAAACAGATTCACATCTGACATCTCGTACCCTATACCTACGATAAATAATCATAAAGCTATATAATAAAAATAAAACAAAACCCACTGTAATATTAAAACCGCAATAATCTTTGGAACAATCAGACAATAGACTAACTAACTTTGTGGTTTATTTTTACCACAAAATTGTATACCCAGGTTTTATATATGTCGCAGTCATCTGGTTGAAGCTGCTATTTGATTGAACGACTAGCACGTTCATTGAATGACGACTGACTGACTGTGACGACGAATGACTAAAGGACAACTTGTCAAGTCGTTGAATGTAACGTTCAACGTCTTGACTGAACGTCATTTAGTGAAGTCGTTGAATGGGATATAGCCGACTTAGATTAGGAATAATAGGTAAATCCATGCTGTCACTCTATTTTATTACAAATAATGCACTTTAAAGTAAATTTAATCAACACAGTGCTATCTGTGCGAGCTGTTTGACGCCATATTTGTTTTGGTGACTACTAGCGCCGCAGTGGTAAAAAAATGAACTAAATTTGAATCAAATTCAAAATTAAATTTCACCTGACTGATTGACTGACCGCTAACTAGTTGGACGTTGAGTGACGCTTGTTCAATCGACGTTCGGCCTAGTCACTCAATCAAATAGCAGATCCAACCAGATAACTGCGACATATATAACAGCTAGACAGTGAATAGAATATCTAAAACGTTTAAGCAATCTATTGTATGTTTTATTTCATACTTTGCATATTTATTGTTATCAGGGAAATTGTTCAAAAAGCGCCTGAAAAGGTGTTTTTACTGTCGATACGCTCGCGTTTGACCACCATCTCCCCTGATAGTAAGCAATGATGCGGTTGAGGATGAAGCACGCTTGTCTAGAAGTAACATATTCACTCTTGACTTAAAGACTCCCAAGCCCTTTGGGTCAAGAAAGGACATCTATCAGGAAACAGATATCGGTTGAGAATTCCACTCTATAGTTGTACGCGCTTTTAGTATTCCCCAAACGTTTTTTCCGTATGGGTGAGATGCCCACCATGTAACGATGGCGCATCGCCGCATTCCGGTGATGTCCGAACGGCGCGCCGTTCGTCTTGTAGTTCGATGATGGAATGCAATGGTGGGGGTAAAACTAGGGAGTGTGTAATTTCTACGTCACTGAAACCACTATCAATGCTAGTAGTCGATCGAACCCTTCCTATGTGACAGTTATCGCGTAGCTCAACTTAGAACTTTAAGGAGCTCAAACGAAGAGACGAGTTGAAGGCCAGACCTCCACCGGCCATACACTAATTGTCGAGTAAACGGTGTGCTAACGTGCCGTACATGCAACATGGTATTCTCAGCGAAATGTGGGTACGCCAGTCACCAACGAGCGCACCGTCGGAGAGCTGAACAACCAAGCTCTAATGTTTGGAATAAAAAAATACTCGATTCTCTATAGGAGTGCCTATAATATTTGAAGAGTTCCCTCGATTTCTCCAGGATCCCATCAATAGGTCCTGACTTGATGACAGTGGGACCACCTCTGAAGTAAACCCTTTCAAACAAAAATAGAATTTTCTAAATCGGTTCAGCCGTCTTCAAGTAATCGCTGAACATACACACATACGTACCTACATACATAAAAAAATATATAGGTACGCGACGAATAGAGAACCTCCTTCTTTTTGGAAGTCGGTTAAATAGCCATGATACAGTCAATGTAGCTGATATCTGTTGGTATGAACATCATCACCATTGTGTAGAATACCTGACATACAGATTACCAGTAATATTATTATTGGCAACTAGTAATCATTCCATTAAAGTTATTACGGTACCTATTAAATTTGAAACACAACAAAAAGTGTCAGTTATAAATGGAGGTATATTAAATGTAATTTATTGCTATACATTAGGTATTTGTTTTGAACCATAAATAGGATGACTAGTATTTTTGTAGTTAATCTATAAGTACTAATATTGTAAAACAGAAAAGTTGTTTAAACGCGCTAAACATCGAAAGTACTGGATAGATTTGGATGAAATCGGGTATGGAAGTGGCTTGAAGCTTGAGGAAGGTTATAGATTGTATTAATTATTTTTAAGCTAACATGGTCACTAACAGTGTCATTAGAACTTAAAACGGGATATTTACCATGTGTATTTTTTGTTTCGAGTTTCCGATATTTCGGCACTGTTGCAAGCGCCATGATCACGGATGAACTGAAGTAATTGCGGGTGGACGTTTTAGAGCAGACGAATCAGTCTACCCTCTTTCTCGTTCGTGTAAAAATCGAAAAAGTTCCTTAAAAAGTTCGCGAGTCGACACGGTGAGTTTTGTGTGTCGGGAACAGAATCGAGTGTTTAGTGATACTAGGGGTGATCCAAAAGTAATGATAATCATAATAAAACACGGTAATTATGATTTAAAAATAATGTATTTTTAAACGTAGTCTCCTAACAAATCAATATACTTAGTCCATCTTTTTTCTAAACCTAGGATTCCCTTAGAAAAAAAATCTTTATCTTGACTCTCCCAAAACGCCTCAACAGCAGGCATCACTTCACTATCGTCTTCAAATTTTTGACCTCGGAGGTATTCCTTGAGCCGAGAAAAGAGGTAGAAGTCACTGGGGACTAGATCTGACGAATAGGGGGGGTGTTCGAGCAATGCCAAACCCGTTTCTTGAATGGCAGCCATCGCAACTGCGGCTTTATGAGAGGGTGCGTTGTCTTGCTGAAACAACACTCCAGCTCGCAATTTGCTGCGTATTTTTTCCTTGATAGCCTCCCGCAATCTTCTTATATGGTCTGCGTAGTAAGAGCCTGTTATAGTGGCTCCCTTTTGCAAGTATTCCACCATAATGATTCCTTCAGCGTCCCAAAAAATGGACGCCATAACCTTCCCCGCCGAACTTGACGCCTTGAATTTCTTCGGCGTCGGTGAGGAGGCTCATTTCACGTCATCGATTGTTGCTTGCTTTCAAGATCAAAATGGTGAATCCAGGTTTCATTCATGGTCACAAAACGTGTCAAAAAATTTTCCTTGTCTGCTTGGAACTATTCAAGATTCGTCCTCGAAATGTCGACTCGTTTCTTCTTTTGCTCTTCGGTTAACATTCTCGGTACCCAACGTTTTTCATTTGCAATTCGTTCGTAAGCATTCTTTGAATGCAGCCATATGAGATTCCTGAAACCTCAGCTATATGCCTGATCGTCACTCTTCGATCTGCCATTACAATATCTTCGACTTTTTTAACGTTCTCTTCAGTGAGAGATGTGGATAGGCGTCCCTCGCGATGTTCATCTTCAGTGGATATTCTGCCCAGGCTAAACTCCTTGGCCCATCGTGCAACTGCAGAATATGGAGGAACAGAGTCCCCCAATGTTTCCACCAAGTCGCTGTGTATGTCTTTAGTAGACATTTTTTTCATACAGAGGTACTTGATCACAGCTCTAATTTCGTTTTTTTCCATTTTGATGTTTCAACTTCGACGGTTTGTATTCAAATGAATGCAACTCCCTGGAATCGTGGTCTATTTATATGATTTTTTCATGGTGACTTAGTGGGTAAACAAGCTACCAAAAAAAATTTTTTTTTGTATTTTTCTGAGAACTGGAAATATCCGATTATCATTACTTTTGGATCACCTCGTACATGTGACAGTGGTAGCGGTGTCGATCACAAAAAACGAAAGAGGGTAGACCGATTCGTCTGCTCATAAACGTCCACCAGCAATTACTTCAGTTCATCCGTGATCATGGCGGTTGCAAGAGTGCCGAAATATCGGATACTCGAAACAAAAACTTTTTTGCAAAAAATAAAACCGACTTCCATATCAAAACACTACAAAGCCAGAAATAATTTTAATATCGGTAGTCGGTGTTATTGGTTTTGTATTTTCTTTTTTTTTTTCACACCGCTCATTTTGTAGTGTTTTGATATGGAAGTCGGTTTTCTTTTTTGCAAAAAAGTTTTTATTTTCGTGCTTTTTAGTGGGTGAGTGAATTTTCCAAATCGGTTCGTAAATGACGGAGTTATGCGCGAACAAAAACCGCAATGCAGAGTAAATGAAAAGATCATCAACGTAAATATTTTTTTAGACTTTTGTTGATTTTTCAGAAACGGCTTGTCCGATTTCGATAAAATTTTCATGGGACCATTTGGGAAGTATACCCTTTCTAACAAGATAAGAATTTTTCAAATCGGTTTGCAAGCGACGGAGCTATGCGCGGACAAACATAAAAAAAAACAAACATCCGAATTGAGAACCTCCTCCTTTTTTAGAAGTCGGTTAAAAAAGATAAACATCGTAAATATTCCGTTTTAAGTTCTAATGATACTGTATTAATTATTGTTGTATATAAACATATCTGTGCTCTATATTGTATTTATAATTTATTAGCTGTGTGTTATTATTATTATCAGTCCTTTAATTTGATTCTGTATCTATTTTATTATAATTAATTATTAATACAGAATCGAAGTAGACGTCACTTTGCGGAAATCCCTGACACTTGAATATTTTAAGATATTTATAGAATTCGTTAATTTATTTCAACATAACAACATTAAACTAATTACTAAGACATTGATTTTTATTTAAATAGATAACATGCGATGATTTTATAAACTAAACTACAAACTAAAATAAAGCCTAAAAAATTCATCCTCTATCGGCTGATAACATATCCAAGAGACTGGCGGCATTGCCACGTTGTATGGCAATGCTTAGTCTTTGGCTAAAGTAGGATTACCTACTTTAGCCAAAGGCTAAGCAAGCCCTTGGGTCACGGGAAGTGTCAGCCAGCCTCTTTGAAATTTATTAATCTTTAAGCTTACTTGGCACACCTTAGTTAAAATGACACACATCCAAACAAATTTTTGTTTTTTGTAAAATCTCTAATGTTGTTTCCCTGACCCATGGCAGAGCCAATGCCAGTGTGGAGCCCCTGTACAAGATATGGCATCTCTTGTCATGCCCATCCTGCATGGCCACCTACGCCTTGCAGGATCTTAACGAGGCCTATACATGAGCTGTTTAGATAGCTGCATACTGGTCCAAAAAGGTTTGAGCATCGACTCGAAAAGAAGATAATCACTGAGTACAGATGAAGTTTTTCCTCCCACTTATAATATTAAAACCTACATGTTTTTTTATGTTTATCAACGTATAGCTTTTTGGGATTTATTTTTCGGGGGAAAGTCATCAGACCACTCCTGCTACTCTAGGTGGAGCGGAAGGGAGTGTCAGACTTCTACTGACTAAAAACCCACCCTGTTCTTTCAGTATCATTCCTGTATGGAGTGTTGCAGTCACTTGTGGGATGGCTCAGCCAAATACCAGCTAGCTGCACATGACTCGATCGAACGCAGAGCTAAAAGGCTCACAGGTGACGAGGTTCTGGCAGGCAAGCTTCACAGCCTGGCTCACCGGCGAAACGTTGCTTGCCTGTCTATCTTCTACAGGTACTTCGGAGAGTGTACGCAGGAGCTCCACGACCTAATCCCTTCATCCCGGTCAAATCGGTTTTAAATACGTTTGGGTCAGGAATGGGACAGTGCTTGTACGAGAGCGGGATGGATTTTCATCAATTGCTATACGTTCTGGGGAAGATCTTAAAAAGATTGTTTTGAATGAGAAAAAGTGTACTGAAAACCCAGATTCATAGCTATGCCTATGTTCGCACAGTTTGTTTACATTATCTAGGTATACTAAGCTTTGTCTTTATTCCTTCTCTATATGTTTATTTGACAGGTTTATAAATTTAGTGAATGGGTATGTCAGTCTCAAATGTTATATTAATATATTTTGGTTGTTATTGCTTAAATTTAAAAATATCTCAAATTTAATTCTAGTTTTTTTATATTTAATACTGTCGAATCTTTTTGTGCCATTTAAACATTTATGTATAATATTGAATAATACTTTGGAGTATAAACACTGCAGCAAACATAAACTCATTTGTAGTTCTGGCTTATCTTTAACTTATTATATAACTGTAGACATCGGGCTTACGTATTATGAGTTGGGTAGTAAGTGTTACGTAATACAGATTTATTATATTACTGTTACTAATGGCTACTAATAACATTACGTTTTACTATCAGAATTGTAGAGGTACTCGTACAAAGTTGCAAACACTCTATATGAACATATTGAGTAACTCTTATGACGTTATCGTTCTGACTGAAACTTGGCTTATTCCTGAAATCCGTGATAATGAATTTATTGACGATCGATATGTTGTTTTTAGACGTGACCGTGACCGTATTGCGACTCACAAAAAAGATGGAGGTGGTGTTCTGATTGCGGTGCTTCGTGTATTGCGAGCTACAATATTGACAACTCAATTGTTTAACTCTGAAATTGAGCACGTATTGGTACAGTTGCCTGCCACCCAGCAGCACACACGTCACATTATTGGTGTCGTGTATATACCTCCAGCGATGAGTGCAGAGGTATATGAACAGTACTTAGACATGCTGCAAGTGTTAGCTAATAATCCCAATTGCAATACATATCATTTCTTTGGTGACTATAATTTACCTGAGATTGATTGGGTGCAACAAGGCAACCATGCCATTGCACGTCACACGGACTCTATAGGACGTATATTACTTAATTTTATAAATATGATAAATGGTATACAGTTTAATTTCACAAAAAATAGTTTAGGTCGTGTGCTAGACTTGATAATCTCTAACGCTGACCCTCAAGCGGTGCCTTGCAATGTGTTGGTAAATCCTGATAGCCTCCACCCTCCATTTTCTATACTAACTCACCTAGATGTGCATAACAAACCAATGAAATGCCACCAGGTTCGCAGATACAACTTCTACAAAGCAAACTATGATTGCATTAAACATGACTTAGGCGATATAGACTGGGAAGAGTCACTCTCTCGCCTTTCTTCTGAGAAGGCTGTTGATTTTTTTTATGAAACTATATATAGAGTTATGAGGTCACATATTCCATTAACTTATACTAAAAACTCAAAATTTCCGATCTGGTTTTCACCCTCTCTAATAAAAATATTTAAAACTAAAGAACACGCATGGATTAAATGGAAGAAATATGGCAATCACTCTGATTATATTCAATTTTCAAATTATCGCAAATTATTTCATAGTGAGGCCGTTGAATGTTATAAGAGGTATATGACATCAGTTGAAGACAGTATTTCTAAATCTAGTAAGTATTTCTGGTCGTATGTCTCCTCCAAAAAAGGCAAAGCTAAGTACCCGGCTAATATGTTTTACAAAAATGTTTCTTCCGATGACCCCAAGGAAATATGCAATTTGTTTTCAACTTTCTTTTGTTCGGTATACGAACCCTCTGCATTTAACCCAGACCAATGGCAACCATCTAATTGCTATGAAGACAATTCCCCATGTATCTCTGATATTTACTTGTCAATAGAATCAATACGTACAGCATTAAAATCACTGGATTCTAATAAAGGAGCTGGACCCGATGGCATACCACCTTCCTTCTTCATAAAAACAGCTGACCACTTATCTTCCGCCTTACATATAATTTTCAATAAGTGTTTGAAAGAAGGGATCTTTCCTACTGTCTGGAAACGAGCCTCTATCACCCCTGTTTACAAGAGTGGTGATAAAAATAATGTTGAAAATTACCGGCCCATTTCCATTCTCTCCACCTTGTCAAAGGTTTTTGAACGACTTGTGCACAGTACGCTATATCCTCATATCCGTCATCTTATTATACCTGAACAACACGGTTTCGTGAAACGGCGCTCTACCACCACTAACCTGATGACTTTTGTGAATTACCTCTTTGAGAATATGGATCGCAGGGTACAAGTTGACGCAGTTTACACGGATTTTCAGAAGGCCTTTGACAAGGTGGATCACACCCTCCTTATGGAAAAAATTGCCTTTAATGGCATTCGCGGCAATTTATTGAGATGGTTTGCTTCATATATTTACAATAGGACTCAAAAGATCGTCATTAATGGGCATGAATCTGACTCTATTGTTGTTCAATCCGGGGTACCTCAGGGATCAGTATTAGGCCCTTTTCTTTTTGTATTGTTCATCAATGACATAAAACAATGTTTTATCAACACAAATTTCTTGATGTATGCAGACGATATGAAAATTTATACTACCTGTAAAAACATTCGTGACTGCCATTATTTACAACACGACCTTGATAGATTTTATGAATACTGCCTCAAAAATAAACTCTTCCTCAGCCTTCCTAAATGTTACACAATATCTTTTACTAAAAATATAAATCAGATAAAATTTAATTACTCAATAAATAATATTAGACTTAAAGAAGTTCAATTTGTCCGCGACTTGGGTGTTACGCTTGACTCTCGACTGCATTTTGATGTTCATATTGACAATATTGTAAAAAAAGCATTTCAGATGTATGGACTAGTGATGAGATCTTCAAGTAACTTTGTACGACCCTCTACATTCTTAACATTATATACAACTCTAATTCGTTCGCAATTAGAATACGCCGTCCAAATTTGGGATCCCCTATATGATAAGTACAAAGATAGGCTAGAAATTGTTCAGAAAAAGTATTTACGTACTATGAATTATAAATGTTATCGTCCTAAAGTCTCCTATGAACTATTATTGAAACGCTATAATATTCTTAGTCTGGAATCTAGAAGATTTCTACTGGGTGTAATGATGCTGCATGGAATATGTACTAACAGATTCGACTGCATTCCATTGTCAAATGGTTTACATTATATAGTACCTAGATCTGTCATGTGTCGTGGGGTGCGTGTGCCTCGATTATTCCATACAAATTCGTGTAAGACTAATGCCGGGGTGCGCGTGCCTCTTCGTCGCCTTGTTGATACATACAACACGTACTTCATGGAGCTTGACATATTTACTCTTTCTAAACATAGTTTTAAGGCAAGAGCAATAGAGATACTAACTTCATAAGTATGTATAACCTTTTTATCCTTCTTTTTAATTATCATTTACCTATGATGCAAACTATATGTCTGTTTTCTTTTAATATTTTTTTGTGATTTCGTGGACAATGGTGTGGGTTACATGTGTAGTAACATAGATATAGAATAGATTAAGTATAATAGTATATCTCATTTTTGTGTTAATTTAAGAATCTATTATTAAGCTTGGCATGTAACTGTTTTTTGTCCCCTAATAAATAAAATAAATAAAATCCCCCTTTTACTACCAGTCTACCACACGTACCGCAGGATACCATCCACACTTGGTCGATATACCGTCTTGTCGTACTAAGCGCTTTTCTTCAACATTCATTGTGCGCACAGCCAAGGTGTGGAACTCTCTGCCGGCTTCTGTGTTCCCTGCCACATATGACCCGTCAGCCTTTAAAGCAAGAGTGAATAGGCATTTTGTGGGTTCGCTCGTTCGATCGTAGACCTCATCTTACACTTACCATCAGGTGTGATCAAAAGCGGGCTCATTCGTAATAAAAAAAAAGTATTTCTTGCGTACAGGGGCCACGTTACCTCGTTAGAAGCATTCTGGCAACCCTGCCAAGATACAGGCTACTCCTAAGCTCCAAACCTTATTAATTACTAGCTTCTGCTCGCGACTTCGTCCGCGTAGAAGTCGAAAATATTCCACGGGATCCCGTCCCCGACTTGCTTGACAAAGATTATAATAGCTCGGCTAATATGCATGATATAAAGATAATTTATAGCCTATAGCACTCAGGGATAATGCAGTTACATGTAAGCGAAAGAATTTTCGAAATCGGTTCGGTAGTTTCAGAGATTACCCCCTACATACAAACTTACAAATTTTACCTCTTTATAATATTAGTATAGATAATTTCAGATCCTTTGGGTAATAGTCTATGACATGATTAGTTATAATTAGCAATTAAATAAATACTTCAACGTATAAAAACTGTAATAGTATTAAATAAAAAATACATAATGTATTTTATAATAACATGACGTACATCAGAACTCGTGTGGTAGTAAATTCAAGGTTGATTTTCTTGCCTGTATAAGGTGCTATGTCACTGTGTCAGTGAGTATTAATTGGGACTGTCAAACGTCCGCATTAATTAAAGCTAATGCGTCATTAACTCTGTAGTAGTTATCTGCTATTAATTAATCAAATGAATTGCGCTATCTAATTCCACTAAACCTGTTCCATCATCGGACTACAAGACGTTCAGCGATGCGCCATCGTTACATGGTGGACATACGCATAAAACGTTTTGAGAATACTTTCATTGTGCGTACAGCTACGGAGTGGAATTCCCTGGCGGAGTCTGTGTTTCCTAATAGCTATAACCTGGGGGTCTTTAAGTCAAGAGTGAATAGGTTACTTGAACATAAGCGTGCTTCATCTTCGACTACATCATCGTTTACCATCAGATGAGATTGTGGTAAACTGCATGATAAAACAATGAAAATCAATATTTCAGGAGGAAACCAAAATATGTGTATTCGTTTTTACATTTTACTACAATTCATGTATACAACAGAAATTAGCTGCATCCCTTTACACTGGAACACAATTCTGACATAGTTTGGGAAAAGGCGTAACACAAGATGATTTTGTTTTAATCCGAAGAAAAAAATTTTAACATACGGTTTTCTTTAAAAATATACCGTCCTAAAGATGTGAGCCTTTTGGTTACCCTAACATTCGATTCGTAGCAAGTGCTCCGATTACAAATTGATTAATTAATTGCAGTATACGTATCGCTAGATACATATCGAAAGCTATAAATTAAAAATAATATGCCACGATTTTATGTTAAATTTTTCAGTACACGAACCAGTTTACGATTAATGAGATTAAAATTAATGATAGTAGACATACAGGTTTGTTCTTTGAGGTTAAGCAACGTATATTGAGTTCGGCCCATGGATGGCTTGCTAATTTAATAAGTCGAGATAAATATTAAATATCATATGATATTTATTTTACAAATTAGTTGTTAATAACACTTCTACACATCACCTTCTTCTTTTTAAATTTGAACTAGGGGACCGTTCAAGTATTACGTAAGCACTATGGGCGGGTGTGGGGATCTTTGCTTTGCTTATTTTTGATGACATGGGGGGTGGGGGGATCTAGATGGCGATTACGTCAGCAATAATTTTTTACACATGTAGCAACACACATTGTCTATGCTTCAAAATGAAATGCATTTTCGGGGATTCCTAGAAATAATGAATTGTTGAATTCCGTGTCAGTAAAGTTTATTTAAATGAATATTATGACTTCTATTCCAAACCTATTCCTTATTTCTAGATTTATAACTGCTGCTCATGAATCAATCAATTGTACCAATGTTTACGTAAGCATGGGGGGAGGGGTAAGAGCTTTGCTTACTTTTGCTGACGAGGGGGAGGGGTGGGTTAAAAATTGCAAAAAAATATGCTTACATAATACTTGAACAGCCCCTAGATGACTGGTGTTTCATAGCCATAGAGGCTCATATAGAAAAAACACCGAAACATACTCAGAGGTCAGTCTCTTTGGTTACGGTTTGGCTGTGTAGTGTATGGATGTTTATACACAAAGTATATCTACGTAAACATACAAGTAGATATAACACTGTCTCATGTATGCTTGGAGCGGGGGTAGCGGTTATCTGCAGTCAAGCGAGTGCCCTGGCGCAGGTTAGACGTATACCCGCCGTATTAAGGTAAAAGCACCTATTACGGAGGTATTTCGCAACATTTGAAAGTAAGAAACAAAAATAAGCATTTGTAAGTATTTTTAAAGGTATCAAACAACTTTATCGTCAAAAGTGGAACTTACAAATTGTATTGCTGTTGAGTATATGTTTCTTTTCATGATATTTCTTATTTTAAAAAAATATTTAAATAGTCGGGTCGATTTTCCCTAATACGGAGGTATGATTTTGGTCAGAGCCTATTACTGCGGTAGACTGCTCCTAATACGGAGGGTCAGAAATTATATTCATTGAAGTTCCGTACAAATAATATTTATTAAATAATATAAATGTGTTAGTAAAGTAAATTGTAAGTTTTTCATTCATTGATCAGTGATTTAATTACATTGATTCACTTTTAATGAAATTACACAATATATATATTACAAATATAGCATAACCGTGCATTCACACACACGTTTTAAAAAGAGTTTTGGGTTATTAAAATGAAATTGATTTTTCTTTTTACGTTCAGTAAAATGAAAAAAATGAGCGAAGCGAAATCGATCTGTATAAAGAGATCTTTCCGTACAGACTGACTTCGCTTCGCTCAATTTTTTACTATTGTATTTTAACATGAGAATCCCCTAGGATTCTCTCATGTTAAAATACAATACTTTTTATTCCTGAATTCTAACAGATTCCGAAGGAATTTAAGAATAAATAGGTAGCACTTAATGTATTGTTACACGCGCGTGTATAGCGTTCTTTTAACATGAAAATCCCCTGGGATTCTCTCATGTACTAATGAAGATAAAGTTTAAAACTCTTTCAAAGCTGAAAGTGTTCTTCGAGCTGCTGCCGGCCGCCGCCACCGCTACCTGAATTGAGCTATACATGATATTTTTTGACACTGCTGGATGTCGTTGCATAAAACCTAAAAACGTTTTTTTTCCTGAAACTCCATCTTTAAACGGATTAGGGCGCTGCAGGTTTTCAACTAACTTAGAGACAGTGTGTAATAATTGATCTTTTGTCACTGGAAAGCCACATTTACCAAGGTAATGGATCCAAACAACGATTTGTCTCTCTTCGTTTAGGTTAAGTACTGGTTGCTTACCACACTGTTCATTCTCGTAAAGCTCATCTCGTTTACTCCGTAACGTAGTCTCTGGTACATTCTATTGTCTCGAGGCTTTGTAAATACTCATACCTTGTCGAATTGATGAAAGTGCTTCAGCCACTTACGCATTAGTATAACACTTGCGTTTATTTCTGTCCATATTGTCTATAAAAACAAATAAAAATTATGCAGATTGCATAAATTTAAATAAAAATATTTACATAAATTTAAAAGTTTTTATCGCTTTTGGTTTTATAAAAAAAAAACATGCATAACAAATAAGAATCCACAAAAAAAAACACAAAACTTTTTATTTATCTACGCAACCCTAAATCTTGTAATTTTATGTTCTATAAATAGAGCCGTAATAGGAGATCATATAACCTAATAGGAATAGGAAAACCACTCGTGTTTTTAATAATCCTAATTCTGACCCATCAAAATTTCGATAAACAAAAGAGTGTAAATGCTTAATCAAACGATAAAAGATTTTTGGATCAGATGTGACAAACTCAAGTCAACTGTTATACAAAATAAATGATTTGTGATAAATTAAAATACACCTTCCTATTTTTACCCCTTCTAAGAAACCAACATTTTGTACTCAACAATTTTCATATTTAACTAGATTTCTAATTAAGAACACATACCGCAGAATATGGTTTCTAGTTTATGAGATTAATAATTATTTCAACTAAACTTGGAACTAATTCAATAAGTTAATAAATTGAAAGTTATAAACAATTAAACATGCACAGTATTTTTCCTATTTCGGAGTTATACCACCGTATTAGGGTTAATCTATAAAATTCGTATCGTATTACGGCGGTATTTTATTTCTTATTTTTTGGCTAAAAATGAGTTACAAATATGAAACAAGCTATTTAAATAGTAGGTGTAATAGTAGGAAAACGCTATAAATAATACACAAACAAACTTGAACGGCTTATTAATACGAAAAACTTAGTTTATAAATATTAGTGTACTTACTTTTGTTGTTCCGCGTTTGTATAGAAACGCCTCTCACGTCGATGCCGTTACACAGACTGATTGATTTTGTTGTGTTGTCTATATGCTATACTTGCAAACATCGGTTAAATCATGAAGTAATAAATTTGGAATAAATATTTTACGTTTTGGTGTACTTAAACTGAATAAAACAGGAATAAAACTCGAAAATAGAAATACCACCGTAATAGGAAGCGATTTTGACTACCGCCGTATTAGGAGCTTTTACCTTACCGAGTGTATTGCTGAGCCTATGATAATACCCGTACGAAGACAGTACAGGCTGGACTTCATCCAGTCAAACCGTATTGGTCAAATCATATGATAACCACGTATTGATGTGACTGTGGGGATCTTTTGAGGAAAGAAGCACATAGCTATGGGTGGACCTGATCAAACAGTGCAAGCATTTGTCAGATATCGCGTAGCTCAACTTAGTACTTTAAGGACCTCGAACGATTTTTTTATTGTTAATATGCTCGCGTTTGACCACCATCTCACCTGATGATGTGGTCGAAAGCGATGATGTGGTCGAAGATGAAGCATAATAGGCTAGAAGTAACCTATTCACTCTTTAAGAATCCCAGGTTATAGCTATCACAAACAGACTCCGGCAGGAAATTCCACTCCTTAGCCGTACGCATAATGAAAGTATTTCCAAAACATTTTGTGCGTATGGGTGCCATGTAACAATGGCGAACATTACCAAAGTAAGGAACATTTTGGAATTATGGAAGTTGCCTCTGTGGTTCATGTAAGTTCAGCAATTTTTCTCGGTTGTCCCGGGTTGTTGGTTCGTAGATGTACCAAGACTCATAGATAGTTAGATATACTTACTCTTTAACGTTCACCAAAACATAATCACACAAGGACTTGACAATGAAAATGGGTGACCCTGTAAGACCCTTTTTTTTATTCAGAAAGAGTTCACTTTTGACCTCGATCTCGCCTGATGGTAAGCGATAGATGAGGTCTACGATGTGACGAGCGAGCACAGAAGATGCCTGTTTACTCTTGCTTTAAAGGTTGAAAGGTCATAAGTGGCAGGGAGCACAGAAGCCGGCAGAGAATTCCACAGCTTAGAAGTGCGCACAATAAATGTGGAGGAGAAGCGCTTGGTACGACAAGACGGTATATCAACCAAGTGTGGATGGTATCCACACTTGTATTCCCTTTTACTTAACACACGGAACACGTAAAGATATCAAACTAAACATTTTATTAGATACTTTAATTTACAGTCTCTTAACGCCGTTAAAATATCAAACCGATAAGTTAACGCCATCAAAAGATATGGCCGTTTATGTCGCTTGTTGTGCTACTTCACATTTTCATAAGGTAAATAAAACCTATAGGGTACTTCCCGTTGACCTAGAATTATGTGGCAAGAAGAAAACTGTAAATTAGTTCGGTACTACTGAACTTATACAGGGTATATACATACCAAGTGCACGGCTTCTTTGGATGATAACAAACGATATAGCAAGAGTTTTGTAATCCTATGTCTACATGTGTGGAGCTTATTAGAAATTTCAATACACTGATACCAGAGACCGAATTTTTCAAATTAAGAAGAACGACGAGAATTATCGTTTTATTGGCAAGTGACGTGGAAAGTGATGACCCTAATAGTGATGTGATACGTTTGTTATTATTGGTATTCAAGAAACATCCGAAATCAACAATTTGGGGTCAATTCTGTGAGTCACTTATTTTAGGCAGAAACTTTGCATAGAGACTCCATACCAAATGTTGTCTTCAGTCCTTTTGGATAGATATGGGGTTTCCGTTACACGTTATATACTTAGATAAGTACATAGCCCTCCTGACCGATTTTGGTCGCGTAGGTCAATCTCAGAGGAGATTAGTCATCTGCGCAGGAGATATTATAGTACACAAGTACAGATGCACTCTGTTCCTTTACTCTCATAGCCCGATGGGACGGCAATATAAAAAGAAGATATGATAAGTATGTAGGTACGCAACCCTCGGTGCGCGAGTCCGACTCTTACTAGGTCGGTTTTTTTAATCATTTTCTCATTATTATCATACTCATGGATGCCCTCTGTCCTGCGGCGAGTAAAGGGTTCGGTCAGACTCTAACTGACTTAAAACCACTCCGTGTTCCCTCGCACACTTGCACTGGGGGCTGCGGAATATTCTTCAACGCGGCTCCCGACCATTGCCGTATGTTAAGTATATACTTGAAGTAGGTATACTGAATTTCCCCTCCCCTCTTTGTTTGATTTTCTTGAAGTCCATCCAAAGGTTGTCTGGAAGATATCGCTATCAGCGATAAGACCGCCATTTGTAACCATATTGAGCAGTATTGTGAATCAGTTGTGTCTAAATTATTGGTGTAAAATAAAGAGTAATCTATCCTCTAACCTCTAAAAGAATCACAGCTAATCCTGCCATGCAAAACGCGACTATGTCAAGTTCATCTTGATTCGATGATTCAACGACAGACTCACGATTAGCCCAAAAGCACTATAAAATCAGCTATTAGTACACAATACTTTAACAACGCTAGGTCAGCCACGACTAATAATCCACAGAATAAGGAATCATTTCGCGCGACATGACAAAGAAATTCAAAAAAATCTGTAGCCTTTACCCAACTATTTTTTTTTTAACGTGATAAAATCATCAGATGAGTCCTCCCACCCCGGGCAGGGCAGGAGGGACTGTCAGACTTGTACTGACTAAAATCCACGGTATTCCTTCAATAACCCTTTACGTACCGGGGTCACGGTAATGGGATAAGTCCCACGACCCCGGCAGGCTTCGGCCCTCTACAGGGGGGCCTCGTCATCTTGCTGACGCTCTTTGAGGCGCGCGTGGAACACAACGCGCCGTCGACCCGGGCATGGTCCATGGTCGGACAGCGAGTTGCCCTTTACTCGCTGTCCGCATGCCCACGCCTACGGTGGCCGGAGATCGTCGGCCGACGTCCCACGCCGTGGGCGTCTACCACTGCGGCTGGGCTGGAGGGAGGACGCTATCCTCTCCCTCACGCGGCCCGCCTCCTCCTTCGATAGCATGACTGCTTCGCAGAAGGAGGCGACCGCTTCCCACTCCGTCTCGCCCCGCAGCATGGCCTCGACCAATGCCGGGCGCGAGAGGTCTCCGCCTATGGCCGCTGTGAGGACACGTCGGTGCTCTGCCCAAGCGGGGCAGTCTTGCACCGTATGCTCTCAGGGCGACCCTCGCAGTGGTGACACCCAGGCGTTTCCTCCTTTCCCATCAGACACAGGTACCTCCCGAAACTTCCGTGTCCGGTGAGGACCTGCGTCATGCGGTAGGTCAGGACGCCGTGACGCCGATCTAGCCACTCCTCAAAGAGGGGTCTTACCGCCGCAATTGCGGCGTGCCGGACCCAACTATGCTAGAGTCGGCTTCCAGTTTAATCAGAAGTAGTTGATATTACATAGACCGACTGCCTAAGTGACGAACAATTCTCAAGCTTAAAATAGGTTCATATTCACGAGCCAAGAGCAAACCTTGCGCTATTAGACTGTTTTTCTTTCTTTCCTTAAGTTTTAATGTCATTTCATCGACAATTGTGAAATATAGGGAAGCTAGAGATATGTTGTGATTGCGATGCGAATGTAATAAAAATGTTCACGAATTAATTTAAACAAAGAATTGCTTTTTTGATAATAAGTAATATGTTATGCCTTGGCAAGACTGGTATTCGATTATTTAGCTTTTTAATTACGTTAGCGACTGCTAGAGACCTTTAAATTATGAGGGAATTTCACAAAATCTTGCCTCAGCGAGCCGTCCCAAAATGCATGAAAATCCAGCCAGCAATTTTTTTCACCAATCTAAAACAAAATTTAGCCCCCTAGTGAGTGAATCAGTGACCTTTCGCTTTTATATATATAAATAGCCGAGACTAACAGCTTTACGTGTGTTCTGAAGCCCGGAGAAATGGTCATTGAATCATTGACTGAAGTCGAAATCGTTGCTTAGCAAGACATTTATATGAAAATATCATGAGGAGAAGGGCACGGTTGAAAAAGGTATATTTACATTCTATGGCGTATAAAGTTTATTATTCATGTATTGTATATAAGTAAATAATACACCATGGTCTAAGAGCGTATTTATGTTCTCCTTTTGTATCCAATCCAACCAGAGGTTGTCTGTAAAAGATAGCTTTTAGTGACAAGACCGCCCATTGTAACACCCTTTGTAATTGCTACGTCCGTGTTTAACTTTGTTACGCTGTACAATAAAGAATAATATATCCATGTTTCTATTAAATTATTCAATTCAATTACTATAAATGTCATTGATATTTTAATACCGTTTCTTACAATGCCCACATCCGTGCTTCGCTGGTCTATGGTCACAGCACAATGAGTGAGCTGGGTGATTGTTTCAATCGTTCACGTAATCGACCAAGGTTCGAGTTTTGTAATCAATGGTCATTCACTGGTAGTACCCGTGACCCTGGGTACTGAGAACTGTTATATAACGTGCGTGATAGATGGTTTGGTTACTAAGGTTATTGAGCTTAGAGGAAACTGCTGGGGCTGTGGGAATGTTGTAACGAGATACCGCGGCCTCCATCGCAAGGACACTTATTTCTTCTAGTTAGCTTCTGCCTGCGACTTCTTTCGTGTGGGAGGGGTTTTCCATCGTAAATCCCGAGCCAGTGGGAATATCGGCCGAACACGGATGGGTTTTAGTCAGTAAAAGTCTGACACACCCTCCCGCTTCGCCCAGATCGGAGGCAGTTTTCCATCCATAATAAAAGTGGGAATATCGGGATAAAAAGTGGCCTGTGTTGTTCCAGGATATCAAATATCTAGTTACCAAATTTCATTCAGCTCCATTCAATGTGTTCCGTTCATAGTTTGTGCGTGAAAGAATAACAAAAACCATACATCTATAGATATATCTATTCTCACCATTGATATACTATTCTCACACTAAACTTAACGCGCAAAAAACATGACGTGTAAAAGTGTTATTTATAACCAATTTACAGAATAAATATTTCATTTCATTTCACAAACTTTTGCCTTTATTATATTGGTAATATGCACGCGATTGAAGTAATGATGTGGTCGAAGATGAAGCACGTTTACCTGCAAGTAACCTATTCACTCTAACTTTAAATACTCAGGTCATATATCAGGACACACAGACTCCGGCAGCGAATTCCACTCCTTAGCTGTACACACAATGAATGTGTTCCCAAAACATTTTATGAATATGGGTGGTACCTATGACCACTGTAGAACGATATGCAACTGATTGAACAGGGTAGGATTTTAGTCAGGAGAAATTTGAAACTCATTTCCGCTCTACCTAGAGTGGAAGGAGGCATTTGATGATGTTTCCATCGAAAAAAAATCGTTTAAGGAAATCTTTAAAGGTTGTTTTCGGAAAACCAAAGTCTGTGACATAATAAGATTTTTAATCTTAATTCTTTCTTTTTCTTTTTTTTTTCTTTTAAATTATTTCTTTCTTTATTTTTTTTTTCTAACCAACAGACCGCTACTAAGTTAACTATTGTGTAATCTAAGCTAGTTACCTAGGCCAGGGTCACGGTGAATGACCAATGATTACAAAACTTAAACCTTGTGGTTACGTGTTTAATGCAAGCACGTACGCTCTTTATTCTTATGGTGGTCAGTAGTTTTTTGAAGCAAAAACTCCATACTAATGTGATTGTTTGTCCTTCATTAATGTCAAAACGGAGCAACGTATCGATGTGATTATTATTGTGAAGTGACGTGGGCTATATTTTTGCTGAAAAAAGCTCGTGAACGAAGCCGCAGGCATAAGCTAGTAAATAATATGTCGGTACGAAGCTCGAATTTATTATCGCCATATTTTTTTGATATATTTTTTTATGAAAACCTTGTCCTGGCAATAAAAAAACACAAAAAAAAAGAAATATTCGAATTGGGTGCAGTCGATCGGAAGTTTCTATTTTATTTTATTTTATGTTTAATTGTGCGTATTGCTAAGGAATGGAACTCCCTGCTGTCTGTATGTCCTGATAGCTATAACCTAGGGGTATTTAAGTCAAGAATAAATAAGTTACTTCTAGGCGATCGTGCTTCATGACAGAAAAAAAACAAACAAAGAAATTGATCTATCAATAAATACTACTCATCTCAAGGAAACTTTTAATAATGGAACGATAAAAATTGAAATATATGTGCCGTCAGCCTCTTTTATATACTTTCGCAGGCGCATGAGCCTCTCACGCATCAAATATTTTCGTGTACCTATAGCTTCTGTTCCACTTACAAAATACACCATATTATTTTCGAGACGGTAAAAAATGTCATCCGGTATATTGGTATCACAGTTCTGTCAACCGTGGTTCATTCATACCATGACCTTACATAATGTTCATATTCTGTCTTATGTAAGTAAATGGTTTTGACACATCAAGGTTGTAAACTCAGTGAATGGTGGATGACGTTTTGTGTGACGTTGTGACAGTCACGTGCGTGGTGTTTGGGGCCAGGAGAAATGGATTACAACTTACTAGCTTATTTGATATAAGATCATCAAGAGTGCAGTTGACAGGGCATGCGGAGCAGGATAGAAGAAGCCCATTTTCTGTGGGGTCACGTCACATATGCACTTGAGATCTGAGCCGTCTGAAAATCCCCATCTGTAGAGATTATCTTATACCAAATTTCGACGAAATAAGTTGTGGTTTAAACGTGAAAGTGTAACAGACAAAGAAACTTACTTTGCATTTTAATATTAGTGGGGATTATAGGTATTTATTTTGTAATTAGGTTAAAATTAATTAAACATTTTCTAAGTATGGATTCATTCGGATCTCGTCATCCTATGTTGCATGGTTTTAATAATTAAAAATTCAGTCTCTTAATTATTAAGAGACGACCGGCATGCTACGACATCTCTGAGGAGACATTTAAGAATACTTATTTAAACAATTGTATTTATAAAACAAATCAATCTAACACTTACTGGTTAGGTACATAATTCCAATGCGCATTTCTCTTAATATTCTGTTCTAATATTATTTTTTCTTTGTTACAGATCAAAATTGCCAACTTAAAGAAAAAAGATTATGCAAAAATCCTAAAAATGGCACCACAAGAAAGAAACTCTTACGCCTCCGAGGACGATACCCAAAACACAACGACAAATAATTTATCAAACATAGATTTAAGCGGTGGTTTCGTAAACAAAGCATACGAAAATGACAGTTCCGATGTTGCCACACCGAAAAATGTTTCACCAGATGGTGTTGCCAAGAAGAAAAATACAGATTTCGATGATTTGTTGCCATATGTTGGAGAATTTGGACTGTACCAGAAGATTTTGTTTTTACTAATGATTCCATTTGCATTTTTTGTTGCATTTGTATATTTTTCACAAATTTTTATGACGCTCGTACCAGAACAACATTGGTGTTGGATACCTGAGCTGGCGAATTTGACTATTGAAGAAAGGTGAGTGTTTTTCTCGTCTTTGAAATTATTGGTATATTTTTATGGTGGTGTATAATTTTTATCTGTGACAACGTTCAGGAAAAAGGTTTTAATCGTAACGATAAAATAAATCTTAGATTTCGCTACATATTATTTTTAAAGTACCAGCAATGTGGACAGAATTCACATTACTAGCAATCTTGTCATACCCTCCAATTAAGCTAAATATGCTTGTGTCTGGATCGCGTTCACGGCAATAGTGTAACAGAAGTTTGAACTCGTAACCTCACGATCACAAGTCCTTAGCCGGCTATTGACGTTTGAACTTTTACAACTTTGAATAAAGATTGAAAAAAGTCACTTAATTCGTAAAAAAATCGGCTTCTATCTAACCGGATGCGGGATAGACCCACTGCGTTATCCACAGATTACATTTTACGACGTGATAAGGTTACAACACTCACAAAACAAAAATAATTATTATAAAAATAAAATTTAAAAAAACACAATATTAATCAAAAAACAGAATACATTAGCGTCAAAACAAAATTGAAATAGTGTGACCATTGATACAGTATATCAATGAGTGTGACAGAAAAACAAACGGTATCAAATCACATTGAAATTAAAAATAATTACAATTAAATAATTACATACGGATAATATATATAACACAAATATATTATTCAGCCCGGGTTAAATATAACCCATAAAAAACAATACTTGAAAAAAAACAAATCTCGCAACTCAGTTGTTCTACCGTAAAAAGTTGTGAGATCCATGTAATACCAAGTCGGTTATTAATTTACTCAGTCCCTACTTAAGGGACCTTCTGTCTTAAGTTGTTACGTAATTATCTAACCTAATGACATCTTATAGTGACCATATCAATATTAAAAATCTTTAGCGTTTTAAGTGAATAGATTGACTCGGCCATCGCAGGATAACACAATATATCTCACAAGTAATACATATATAAATTAAATTGTTTATTGCGATTGCCAAGGCAATCTATTTATTTAAAATGTTAAAGATTTTTAATATTGATATGGTCACTATAAGATGTCGTTAGGTTAGATAATTAGGCCCCATTGCCTGTCGGGGTATGCGGGAAAGTTCCATCGAAATACCGCGGCCCCGGAACTTTATGGCTTTCGAAGGAACAGGGTGGGTTTTTAGTCAGTAGAATTCTGACACACCCGAGCGGAAGAAGTCATTCGATGATATTTTTCACCAAGAAAAATAAAGTACCCATCTACATCTATTATTTCATTATATTATACAGGTACACTGATTCATTAACTGCATAAGTAACTTTGTAATCGTATATATTTATATGGGATTACAAAGTTATTTATGCAGTTGATGTATCTAGAAAACTGGACCGAAATTGAAAAATATTATAGTTTTTCCTTGATTCATATACTAAACACTAATTGTATTCTAAATTTGAAGCTTCTATGTCTGCTAGAAGTGCCATAGACTTTTGATGATCGGTCAGTCAGTGAGTGACAAAATTAAGAAATTTGACTCGTTATAATTCTTAAACTACTGGTTCAAATTGAATGAAATTTGAAATATACCGTGTTTATACAATGCCTATTTGGTTACTGAAAATTCAGGCTTCTAGTTTTATCCACAACGAAGTTATAGGGGGTCGAAAATGGCCTGAATTGCTTCGAGAAAATAATGGTACGGCCGTGCCGCTTTTTTGCTTGACTTGGCGGGGGCACTACCGTGCCCCCAGATAAAAACTACACTTCAAAAGTTAATGACGCATTGACAACATTGAACGCGGCCTAAATATTTTGGCAAACAATAAATTATTTCAATAATTACCTACCGACAAATCAATTCGGCCATGCAACACCGAAACTGGATCATTATAAAACCAAATAATTTTAAGTGTACCAGTTTTTTTTCTGTGTCCAAATATGGGTTGGAGTGATTGCTCCACAGAGTAACGAAATGCCTCGAATGCAAAGGTTAGGGGATCAGTTGATACGGGGTTGCGGGAATTACGGGGTTGCAGGAATGTGCTAATGAGATACCGGGGCCCGGCACGCAAGGATAAATGAAGGAACAGGGTGGGTTTTTAATCAGTAGAAGTCTGAAACTTCCCACATCAGGAGGAGTCTGTCTGTGAGTCTGTATTGGATGGATCTGCCAAATATCAACTGGACGCGCTTGAGTCCATTGAGAAACGAGCCAAGAGATTCATTCGCAACGATGCACTGGTCGAGTCAAAGCTCCAGAGCCTTGAACATCGACGACGAGTTGCGAGTCTATCGGTTTTCTATCGGTTATATTTCGGAGAGTGTGCGATGGAATTACACAATTTAATTCCGCCAAGTCCGTTCCATCATCGGACTACAAGACAAACGGCGATGCGCCATCGTTACATGGTGGACATCCCACCCATACGCATTAAACGTTTTGGGAATTTCATTTCATTGTGCGTACGGCTAAGGAGTGGAATTCCCTGCCGGAGTCTGTGTTTGTCGATAGCTATAACCTAGGGGTCTTTAAGTCAAGAGTGAATAGGTTACTTTTAGGTAAGCGTGCTCCATCTTCGACCACATCATCACTTACCATCAGGTTAGATGGTGGTCAAACGCGAACCCAATATCAATAAAAAAATATAAAAAAGTCATTTGACGATTTCCCCACCCTGCGGCCATTGCATGCTGGGTTTGCGAGATTGTTCTAACAAGTTACCGCGGCTTCGAAAAGCAAAGGCAAGTAAAAGAATACGGTGGGTATTGAGTCAGTGATTTAAGGTTTTTGGCGTCTGTTTAAAATACGACTTCGTAAGATTGAAATGTGTTAAAATACCTTCAGCATTCTGTACTTAGACCACCGCGAAGATAATGTTTGGCAAGTTTATGTTTAACATAGTTATCTTTAACAGGCGAAAATAAAAAGAAATTATAGGGCATTGAAAAATTCGTCAACATCGCTATCAATGAAAAAAGTGCCCAGAATACTGGCCGCATTGCCACGTTGAATGGCAATGCTGATTCTCTGTTCAAAAAAAAGGCCAGTCCTCAGGTCACTTGTGGAGTCGACTAATCGTTTGCCGATGTCACGAAAGAGTCGATGTCTTTAACATACCGCAATATATTAGGTACTACCAAGAAATATGTATATCAAGACATGTTAATAACTGCAGTCAAACAAGAGATTACTCAATTACAAAAACAAATATCAGAAGAGACTCAAAATATCAAGATGAACTTAGTGGTGATGGTGGTCTGCAATCTAATTTATCTAATATCTACAGTATGTTAACTAACAGAGGGCGTTCCCTTTAACCCGCAATAGTATAAGCACATCAATTAGATCGCCGCACACGCGGCCCGTCATTCATAAATAAATTGCAACGTTGCCGTCCTTAAAGTACGCGTGTACAGAGTGTTTCTTTTACGTATCAATTTAACATTTTTATTAAATATTTTAATAATAATAAAAAATAAAAAAAACATTTTGGTTTCGAATGGTAATATTTTTTTTAGCATGTATGGACGCCATACTATTGCGGGTTAACGGCAACGCCCTCTGTTAGTTAACATACTGTATACTACCTTAATATTATAAAGCGGAAAAGTTTCCTTGTTGGTTTGTTTAAATGCGCACATCTTCGAAAACACTGGGTGGATTAGGATGAAATTTGGTATGGAAGTAGCTTGAAGCTCGAGAAAGGTTATAGTAGGTACTTTATCCAACTGCAAAAAGGAGGGTAATGTTTTTATTGTAATAAAGTCCACGGGAGCGAAGTCCCGCGCGAGTACAAGTAATACTCTATGATCATTCCTCGCTTTAGCGTTGCTAAGCGTCCGGATAAAGCCGGACATAGTTAGGCTTAGGCTTTTTGAAGTAAGTATTGTCTGGCTAAAACAAACGGTGTCCTGGCTTGTCGGCATCTGTTAGGTTTTTACATTTGACCAATCATCTCAAGAAGATTTATGGTAAACAAGCAGTTGCTCGCGATTTCGTTCGGGATTTTTTTCCCGTGTAAATCCCGATCCCGTGGGAATTTCGCAAAATCCCGTCTTAGCGAGCATCTACATACTAAAAGCTACTCCCATGCAAAATTTGAGAGCCCTACTACTTGTAGTTTCTGAGATTTTGTGATTAATCCGTGAGTGGTATTTCGCTCTTGTATACAACGTGTAACGGAAACCCCATATCTATCCAAATGGACTGAAGACAACATCTGGTATGGAGTCTCTATGCAAAGTTTCAGCTCAAAATAAGTGACTCACAGAATTGACCCCAAATTATCGGTTTCATATGTTTCTTGAATACCAATAATAACAAACGTGTCACAGCACTACGAGGGTCATAACTTTCCACGTCACTTGCCAATAAAACGATAATTCTCTTCGTTCTTCTTAATTTGAAAAATTCGGTCTCTGGTATCAATCTATTGAAATTTCTAATAAGTTCCACACATGTAGACATAGGATTACAAAACCCTTGCCATATCGCTTGTTATCATCCAAAGAAGCCGTGCACTTGGTATGTATATACCCTTTAAATTACACGTTGTATAGATAACCCAAAAAGCCTGGGTTTACATTTCTTGGTAGTGTTAATACTAAGACACAAAATTCTTAATAATTTAGGGTGTCCGGCCTTTTAATCCAAATGTCCGGCCAAACAGGCTGGTCTGTCCGGCTATCAGGTTTGACGACCTGGTAACCCTACCTCGCTCTACAACGATTCCAAAACTGTCAACTAATCGTCATCATCCAGTTTTGCTTTATTTAGGTCAGAACTTAAACTATTTCAATGATACAAGGTTGTATAATTTACTGTAATTTAAAGTAGCACCAGTCATAATCATAAAAAAATACTTGGTTTTATGATTTTTAATGAGTAACTAACTTTACACGCGACTTCGTTCGCGTTGAAGCCGATATTACCTACACTGTTTTATCACAAAAAAATCTGATCCCGAAGCGATTACGTTGTCTATCTTGCAGGGACGGTTCCATTGAAATGTGCTCAACCGTTCCAAAAATAATCTCGGCTAACTGAAAGGCAGACAAAAATAATATAATAATAATAATTGTTAACTCGGCAATCATTGTTTGTGTGTGCGTACTTGAAGGACGGCAATTGCGACGTTGCTGTCCTTCAAGTATGCGTGTACAGAGGGTTTCTTTTACGTATTAATTTAACATTTTCAGTGAATATTTTAATACAAAAAAAAAACATTTTGATTTCGAATGGTAATATATTTTTTAGAATGTGTGGATGCTATACTATTGCGGGTTAACGGGAACGCCCTCTGTTAGTTAACATATTGTATAAACCGTGTAGGTTATTTTTTGTTAACATTTTACGTAAACATGCAAAAAAAAAACATTCATACAAAAAAAAATTGAAATTGCAAATGATCTAAACATAATAAAATTCAAATCAATATCTAATTATGTACATAATTCACATTTACTGTCAATTAAAACAGTAGAACTGCGTTTTAAATCTTAGAGCATACCTAACCGTGATGAATACGAAACGATAATAGTTAGTAGTTTTTTTATGATCAGAGTAGTGTTACGATGGCTGGAAATACCCGCGTGAATGAAATATTTTTTATCAACAGAGAACTAACAATGTGCGTAGAATTCACATTAACTAGTAGTAATCTTACTTGTTAACTCCTCCAACTAAGCTTGTGTCTGAGTGGGTTCACCGCAATAGTGTAATGGGTGGGGTTCGAACCCGTGACCTCTCGATGACAAGTCCGAAACCTTAGATTATAGTCGCTTACAAATCAATATATATATATATTGTACGAGCTGGGGTTCGGGATAGAAATAAATTACACCAATTAAACCAAAATTAACACTTTAATTAAGTAAACACAGTTATCCACACTACAAAACTTGTCATTTAACACTTAAATCGCACTGAAATTCACTTGTAAAGCTTCGATTATATCGCCTCGTATCTTGAAATAAGACTGACGTCTGCGTTCCTCTGCGGTCTATTTATACCCCGGTCTATGCGTTCTAGAACATTCTTGTAAAATCGACTCACTGCCTATACTGCCAAGAATATTCCAGAAGCTACTCGAGATACTCAGTACTGCTACTCGCCGCTAGATGGCGTTAGTGTCTCGAACGTATTAGAAGTCAGTCGAACTTTCTCAATATACTCAGTACTGCTACTCGCCGCCAGGTGGGGTTAGTGTCTCAAACATTCTAGATTTCTGTCGAAGTTTCTCGACGTACTTCGCTAAGCGACTGGCATAACAATATAAAAGCAAAATAACACTCACTGATTAATCACAAAATCTTAGAAACTACAAGTAGTAGGGCTCTCAAATTTTGCATGGGGTTTCCTTTTAGTACGTAGATGCTTGTTAAGGCGGGATTTTGTGAAATATCCACAGGATCGGGATTTACACAGGAAAAACTTCCCACGCGAACGAAGTCGCGAGCACTTGCTAGTTGATTATAAATAAGACCGTCTGTCCACAATATACCAACGCTGCATCCTGAGCTACTTCGGCCAAATTGTTGGGATGAGAACCTGGAGAGTTTAATCATCTGCGCGAACATTGAGACCAAAATATCAAGAGGGAGGTCCCCGTTACGGTGGTTGGAGCAACTGAAGACAAACAGCTCTCACAGTTTCAAAGAAGTTCTCCGCATGGACACCGATCGCAACAAGTGGAAAAGCCTAACGAACCGAAGAACAACGAACACTTTTACTCATATTTCCTAACTGACTGCCCTGACAAGAAACACCGAAACAAACTCAGAGTTCAAAGTCTCTTTTGAAGTACAAAAGCCGAGCTGGTCAAATCATATAAGAACCGTGGATCTTGCCAGACAGTACAAGCATTCATCAATCATTACGTAACAACCATTAAGAACTTTAAGGCTCAATTTACACCACCGCAGAATGGAATGGAAGCTATTTTTTGCAACGAAATTGTACATAGCATAATGAACTCACTCACTCCTTTCCGCTCCACGCAAGGCGGGAGGAAAATATAGATTATTTTACTACCGAAAAACAGATACGATTTTTTTAGGGTTCTGCAGCCGAATGGCAAAATACGGAACTCTTATAGTTTCGTCATGTCTGTCGGTCCTTCCGTATGTCACAGCCATTTTATTCCGAAACTATTAGGTCTTTACATGTGAAACTTGGTAGGTAGATGTATTCTGTAAACCGCTTTCCGATTTTAAGAAAAGAAAATTTAAAAATATTTAAAATAAAGGGGGGCTCCCCATACATGGAACTGTAACTGAAAATATTTGTTTTCATGAAACCTATGCGTGTGTGGAATTTACAGACAGGTCTTTAAAAATGACATTGAGGTTTCTAAAACCACTTTTTCATAAAGTTAATCGTTTAAAAGGTGTACGCTTCCAAAGTGGTAAAATGTGCCTCCCCTCTCCCTTCTCTAACTTCTATAATAATGGAGAGAAAAATCTAAAAATATATATATCTGTAGATCTTAATGTAAAATTTCAACCAAAGTTAGTTTGAACGAGATCGTGTCAGCAGTTTTTGAGATACAGCATATTTTCTAAAACCGCAAATATAACTTTGTAATTCATACAAAAACTATGAAAACCATGTTATTTGGCGTAGTTGTAAAAAATTTAAATAAGCTAGTTTTAAGAAATTTTTAAGATTTTTTTTGTTAAGTAAATATACATCTTATATTATATTATTATAGTTACTACGGAGCCCTTCATGGGCGAGTCTGACTCGCACTTGGCCAATTTTTTTGGATTGATGTATAAATGCGTTGTAGGTTAAACAACGATGGGTGAGTATTTTAACATGATTTGGGAAGGATGTCGATCCCATGCGGCTTTTATTAAGTCTCAGAACTCCTTGAGAAATATGATATAATTTTACACAGTAACAAAAAATAAACATATTTATTAAAGCATCCATTTAAGTAGGCTCATTATCTTAATTGAATATCTTAAGCAGCGACGAGATAAGTAAATAAGTATTATACAATATACTGCGGAAATCCTTTGGTATAATAATGCACAAAACATATTATTTTTTAATAATTGAGCTGTGCTTAGTCGTACTTGACTGTTAATATTTAATTTGCATTAAAGTTTTTTTCGCAAGCATCGTTTAGATAAGGACTTCATATGCATATTTAAGTTGATATACTCTTCAAGTGTCAACGGTACAGTCAGTTTGATTTGCTTATTGAATGGTAAAATAGATAAACTCATAACGAAGCTAGGAAGGTATAATATCGTCGCCTTAGAATGAAAACCTCGGGAGTACATTTTCGTCCAATTTTTTTTTTTGCATTTCCAGGAAGCAATCCTAGCAACGCACATCCTGATCTCACTAATATGTTCATTCGATACTCGAAACGCTATCTATGAAAGTAGGTGAGAACCTCGTAAACACTCGCATCGCATCGTCAGTTTAGCGTAATCAGGCCATGGATTATGCATTTCTGAACTGTTCGATATTATGTATAATATCTTTCATATTATACATAATATCGAACAGTTCTGGATATAAAAACGGGTTAAATTTACATATAATTTAATTTAAAAAAAAAAACATAAAGGAAACCGTACAAAAATTTTATAGCACGCAGATTTTTCTTCCTCCTGAAAAGTTACTCCTTTTTCACTTACGAGGCTTTCACTCTAAGGCGACGATATATACCATGATAATGGCTATGAATTGCCGATTTCGTACCCAAAATCCTACCCAAAGTACGTGACACTTGGGGTGTTTAAACAAGCGGGCGGCCATAAGTTCGAGTTCCTTAAAGTTCTATGTTGAGCTACGCGATAACTGGCACATGCACTGTTTGGACGGGCCTGCTCAAATCTGAGTGTTCTCAAAAGAGCACCACAAACATAAACCCACATGGTTCTCACAATTATGATTTGATCATCAAAAGAAACGTAGACCTCTAAGTTTGTTTCGATGTTTCTTCTCAGGGTAGTTTTTAAATTGATAATAGGCTCGAATTTGACCACCATCTCAACTGATGGTAAACGATGATGTGGTCGAAAATGAAGCACACTTACCACCCAAGTTAAAGTAATAAAATGTCTTTTATTATCATTGATATAAAATTTAAAATGAAACAAAACGTGATCATAAAAATAAGCATAACCATTGAAATCAATTGTTTATTAAGAAACGATAAACGAATACAGAAATAAGAAATAAAAGTTGTTTGTTTTATTCATGACTGGTTTACCCAAATAGATTCATTGACAATCGTGACTTCATTCTCGTGGGTGGGTTCTCCAGGCTAAATCCCGATCCCATGGGAATTCTGGGACGAGATTATCCTATATCTTGTAATATAATACCCTCCTTTATCTCACAGTGAACTAGAAATTAAAAATAACTAGGAATGTGGTCAGAATTCACATTACTAGCAATCTACTCAAACCCTCCAACTAAGCTAAATATGCTTGTATCATGAGTGGGTTTACGGCAATAGTGTTGGGTTCGAACCGGCGACCCAATGGACCTAATAACCAGACACGTGCTATTAAGCTTAGTTGGAGAGGTTAACAGAGGGGTTGGGGAGCTGTAGTGTCTCAGAAATGTTTGTACAAGCTCGTACGGAGGCGTTTCAAGCGATTATATGAAAAAAGAACCGGTCAAGTGCGTGTCGGGCCACACGCAGTGTAGGGTTCCGTAGTTTTTATAACAGCCAAGTGCGTGTCGTATTCGCTGACTGATCGTTTTGTACCATGCTCTAACTAACAGCCAAACATGACTACCTAACTAATTTGACTTCCTATACAAATCCTCACCTGATCCGACAATTTTGCACGGAAAGTTTTAATTTTTTTTAGAGTTTTGTATAAAACTTGTCATAGCCGGTGTTTTGAATTTAAATACGGACACAGAGCTACACTACTCAATCGTCACAAGAAACTAGCACGATACAACTGGCGCTTAGCGCCATCTATCGACATTTCTATGGAGTTGTTCGAAATTTTCGAGTCAAATACAATTGGTCGACTATTACTCGTAAACTTGTAAAGCCCACTTATGTGTGATAGTTTTCCTTTAAATTTCGTTATATATAGGTACTACTGCCGTGACATTTGAATTTTTAACTACAACCGTTTACTTGATAGAGGGGGGGGGACACTTGACTCTAACGAAAATTGGTACTTTAAAGCTTGATAAGTCACGAACGGTTTACTTAATCAAAAAACGGTCTTAGCAAACCCCAAATATTTTTGAAAGACCTATCCAACGATATCCCACACTATGGCAAGAACGAAAAAAAATTACCCTAAATAATTGTTTTTTTCATAATTTTATTTTACCACTTTTTCGGCGTCTTTAACGTGTATACTCATGCCAAAGTACAACTATCTAGTACCAATAGTTTTTGAGCTAAACCGCGGACAGACGGACAGACAGACGGACATGGCGAAACTATAAGGGTTCCTTGTTGACTACGGAACCCTAAAAAAAGGCTTCACTTCTGAGAAGAATAAGAGACAGTCCTAACAGCATCCTGAGAACGGTGAGGGAGAGTGTGTCCTCTCCTATTCTGCCCTGCACTAACTAAAAGGCCGTTAAGCCACAAAAGGTCATTTTTCACTTTTTAATGTAACCTTAAACTACTTTCGATTTTCTATCTTTTGGTCTAAGAATCATTTTCCTACGATTCATACTTTTTGATATACAGCAATTTTGCTGAGCAATTAAACCACATAATTTTTGTCACTTCCTTAGTTAAAAAGCAACTAAACAACAATACTATATATACAATACTAGAATATAACACAATAAAACAATTAATATTTACAAATAGTCATATATTGTGCACAGAAACTATGACCACAAAAATAATAAACCTGTATCAAATGTCACTCCATAAAGGCAAAATTTTTACGTATATTTTACGTGTTTCAAGGGGAGACTTGGGACGAAGTACGACAAAATGCGGAAAAGGGACTTCACAGGGCTCAACAATGGCTAAGATTTAATTTTAGTGTTGGGCAGTATTATGAAGCAGTTTGTGCGGAGGGTGATGGGTACTAACACTAGTAACCTTACCAGTTCCCTTGAAAAATAATAATTAAATGACAATTTCAATTAAAAATGACATCATTTAAACCACACAGCTTTTATCGTTAAGCGATTATGCATATATACGATTTGGTGTAGAATGCGGATACGTACGAAAATTATAGCAGTTCAATTATTTTTAGGAATCACCTTGAAAAGTCGATTGCTTTCAATAATGTTGACGTAACTTACCCGTATTTATTAGCCCGTCAACCTTTAAAGCAAGTGAACAGGCATCTTCTGGGGTTGCTAGTTTCATCGTAGATCTCATCAATGGTCCAGAGCGGATTAATCCAAAAAAAATAATCTTTTTAATCTATACTAGCACTTTGAAATTGTTCTCATCTCTGATTGAATTGAACTGTTCTCATCTTTGGGATGGATCTGCCAAATGCCAACTGGACGCGCTTGAGTCTATCGAGAAACAGGCCAAGAGACTCATTGGCAACGATGCAATGGTCGAGTCAAAGCTACAGAGCATTGAACATTGACGACGAGTTGCGAGTCTATCGGTTTTCTATCGGTTACATTTCGGGGAGTGTGCGATGGAATTACACAATCTTATTCCGCCCGTTCCATCATCGGACTACGAGACGAACGGCGATGCGCCATCGTTACATGGTGGACATCCCACCCATACGCACTAAACGTTTAAGGAATACTTTCATTGTGCGTACGGCTAAGGAGTGGAATTCCCTACCGGAGTGTGTGTTTCCCGATAGATATAACCTAGGGGTCTTTAAATCAAGAATGAATAGGTTACTTTTAGGCAACCGTGCTCCATCTTCGACCACATCGTCACTTACCATCAGGTGAGATGTTGGTCAAACGCGAATCTATTGTCAATAAAAAAAAACGAAATGATTCACCAATAATGCAACTTAATACCTAAGAAAAATATTCGATTTGGATCATTAGTTCCGGAGATTACCCTCTACATACTAACTTACAAACTAATTTTACCTATTTATAATATTAGTATAATTAAATTAAAATCCATATTCGTATGTTTGTCCTATACCAAAAATTCCAGTTAAGAAAACATTTCTATTAGTTGAAAAATGCAAACAGTTTACTCTATTACTGTACGTGTTGGCATTACAATGCATCGTCTGCTTAGCCATTTCCCAACGAAGTCAGTCTCAGCTTCCAGTCTATCTTCCTCTGAGCACGCCACAATAGCGGCAGTAAGTCCCCTCTTTGAGGATTGGCTAAAGAGGCGTCACAGCGTCCTCACCTTCCGCCTGACGCAGGTACTCACCGGACATGGTTGTTTCGGGAGTTACTTGTGTCGGATTCAGCGGGGGGAAACGCTCGGGTGTAACCACTGCGAGGATCGCTCTGAAGGACACGGTGGAATACAATGGAGATTTGCCCCGCTTGGGCAGAGCTCCGCCGTATCCTCGTAGGGGTGATAGGTGGCGATCTCTCGCTCCCGGCCCTGGTTCAATCCATGGTTCGGAGCGAGGAGGCATGCGAAGCAGTCACCTTTTTCTGCGAAGCAGTTATGCAAGCAAAAGAGGTGGCGGGACGCGCGAGAGAGAGGTGGATCTCAAGGCCCTCACAACCTTCACGCCCCAAGCGCCGCAGGAGACGCTCTGGGCGTCGGGAATCACAGGGTGACTCCCAGCCACCATAGGCGCGGGCCTGCGGGCTGCGAGCAATGGGTAGCTCGCCACCCGACTAAAACCTGGCCCAGTGTAGACGGTGCGTCGTGTTCCACGGGCGCCTTCAAGAGTGTCAGCAAATTGTCGGGGCCTATAAGGGGGCTATTGCCTGCCGGGGTTGCAGAATTGTTCGAAAGAGTTACCGCGGCCTCGGAACACGAACGGCATATGATGAAACACGGATGGATGATTCCAAAGCACGGTTATGTTGAGCTTCCACAGACCGATCTCGTCAAGTGCTGCCAAACTTTGAATATTGACCTATGATTTTTATGATATATTTTTCTTAACAAGATATACTTGATAAGCAAACACGTTAATCATCTACAACCTGTAATTTAAAGGGTCTATACATACCAAGTGCATGGCTTCTTTGGATGATAACAAACGATATGGCAAGGGTTTTGTAATCCTATGTCTACATGTGTGGAGCTTATTAGAAATTTCAATACATTGATACCAGACACCGAATTTTTCAAATTAAGAAGAACGAAGAGAATTAGGTATCATTTTATTGGAAAGTGACGTGGAAAGTGATGACCCTCCTAGTGCTGTGACACGTTTGTTATTACTGGTATTCAAGAAACATATGAAACCAATAATTTGGGGTCAATTCTGTGAGTCACTTATTTTGAGCTGAAACTTCAGTCCTTTTGGATAGATATGGGGTTTCCGTTACACGTTGTTTGCTAATATTATAAAACGAAAAAGTTTGTTATTTTCTTAAACGAGCTTATCTTCGAAAATACTGGGTGGATTTGGATGAGATTTGGCATGGAAGTAGCTTGAAGCTTGAGGATAGTTATAGGCTTTACTCGGTTGCAAAATAAAGAGATTATATTTTATCGTGATAAATTCCACGAGAGCGAAGTCGCGCACGACTGTTAGTTATTTATATAATCGTCTCAAACTGCGCACTCTGCCAATCAATAATTCATGAAATAACAAGTAACAATTTATCTATGATTAGCTAATTTTACAAACATTTATGAAGACATTTTATCATGTTGTTTTTTTTTAATTAATAAGTTGTTCTGTCGTGTAATTGTTGATTAACTTTTTTTCTATAAGTGGTATGCGTCTTACGGCTGCCATGGTTTTTTAACAAGACTTAAGGATAATGCTGTAAATATCTTTGTAATTACAAGAAAACCTACCTTTCTACCTTGATTCTTACGTTGAAATAGAAAATAAAATTATTAAATATATAACCACAATTAATAATGCATTCAACAATATTGAAGTCATTGCTGTGCATACCAGAAAATTTCGAAACTAATAAATGCAAAAAAGATACTTAAATTTCAAGCCTATAGAATAAAATAGACGTCTAATATGCAAATATGGGTAATATATTTTACACAAGTTATAGGCATGAAAACATTGTATATTTAATCACATTATTAGTAATTAGTAGTTATTTTTATAATTATTCCATGCCTATTTAACTATAGTTTTGCTAACATGTTTACTTTCATTGTGCGTACGGCTAAGGAGTGGAATTCTGGACTGCAATAAATATTTGAATACTTGAATATACAGTCACGGTAATATTATGTATACAGTATTCCGACTTCATACAAACGGACGAAGCGCGAGCTATACCTATGCGCCTCGATCTCGGTGAGCGCTCGGTTTGATGACAGTCGCGACCGGCGACTATGCCGCAGTGACGAACGGACGGTGTGTTATTTTTTTAACAATAACCGCGCGATTTTTCGCTATAAATAAGTTCAAGTACATATTTAATATGACGAGTAGGATATATTGTGCTGTGTTTGGTTGCATGAATTCGTCAATAACGCATCCAGAGATAACTTTTTTTAGATTACCTGGAAACTTTGAAAGGTACCTCAGACTAAAATAATTTTACTTACTAGTAGTTACTTTACTAGTAGTACATAATGTGTTTCTTTTTAATGGATAAGTATTTCCTTTTATCTCTCGAAAAAAAAGATGTCTGGATTATTAATAAATAAAGTGAATAGAGTAAAGGAAAGTGATTGACACGAGTGAAATAGGTAGTTATAGGCGGTTCATGAATCATGATACGGTAGGTACGCTTGTGTTAAAACCTCGGGGCATGTATGTTTTGTTTTGTTAGGTTGTATAATTCAAAGTAAAGACGTGGTATTTTATTATTAATATATATAATAGTTGTTTATTGTACTGTGTGTATGAATAATACTAGAAAAAATATAAACATGCTTTTTTACTAATTAAATCTACCAATCAAAAAACAACACGCATGCATTTTTATTGAACACTTCCTATTCAATTCACAAACTATTTTATTTGTTTATATAGAAAAAGTATACTTACAATCACAAAACTAAATGGAAACGCAAAGTAGGCAAATGTAATTAAAATGCTGGAGGCGGGCAGCCCTATCGCATGTTTACGTACCGCGCGGCTGTAGGCATTTATTTCTAAGATACGGCCGAGTTACAATACTGTATGATAATATTACCGTAATACAGTGCTATTCCGCATGCAAACTAATCGTGTATAGATTAGAGTTTCAAATCTACACGCGAGCAGTTGCATACTCGCCATTTTGATGAGTTGACCTCCTAAATTAAAACGATATTTCCCGATAGCCGAATTTTGCTATGCTGTTTTCATGTGGCGCAAGCGTTTTTGCGTTGGCTTTTATCTGCAACAAACGGAAATAATCACATATCATCATCAATCTCAAATCTCATAAGACAATTGACTTATTAAAACGGCAAAGTATAATGACAGCATGTTCAAAACTATTATTTGCAAAAACTGAAAATAATGCAGAAAAAAAGAAAGTATTTACAGAACTTATGTTATATTCATTTACTAATACTATGTCATTTTTTTAGTCAATTGTAACATTAGTAATGCTCGTTAATTTTTCTATTTCTATTTTTTCTTGTTTAGTTTTTAGTTGATTGTAGGTAAAAGTAAACTACACTGTTGATTCTAAATATTAAAGTTTTTAAGTGCAATTAAAATAAGACTCAAAAGCCATTCTTATTTATTTAATGCTACACTTATAATAATACCTATATAATAGAATCTTGTCAGAAGTAAATGACGTAGTAAGTATAGTTTGGAACCCGGAAGCGTCCACGTTACAAATTATGATAATGTATACGATCAGTACGGAAAAAAAATCATGTATGCATTGTAATCACAGATTTAAAAATAGCATTACAATTCGCGAGAAAATTCCTATGGTAGCATTTTAGCCTTATACAACGTGTAATTTAAAGGGTATATACATACCAAGTGCATGGCTTCTTTGGATTATAACAAACAATATGGCAAGGGTTTTGTAATCCTATGTCTACATGTGTGGAGCTTATTAGAAATTTCAATACATTGATACCAGAGACCAAATTTTTCAAATTAAGAAAAACGAAGAGAATTATCATTTTATTGGCCAGTGACGTGGAAAGTGATGACCCTCATAGTGCTGTGATACGATTGTTATTACTGGTATTCAAGAAACTGAAACCAATAATTTGGGGTCAATTCTGTGAGTCACTTATTTTGACCTGAAACTTTGCATAGAGACTCCATACCAGATGTTGTCTTCAGTCCTTTTGGATAGATATGGGGTTTCCGTTACACGTTGTATAAATTGGAAAGATGCACGTGCGCGTTTAAGTTGCAAGTTATACACGAGTAGTACACAATATTCGTGTAAACATTGAAATCAGAAATTTAAAAATTGAATTACAATGTACACGCGAGCAGTTTCCTATGGTTGTGTTTTGGCCATGTACAGAATGGAAATTCGCGACGTCTCTTTGAGGCGCGCGTGGAACGTGAAGCGCCGACCCGGGCCTAGTTCTTACCGGACGGTGTGCTACGCTACCACAGCTCGCATCTACGGTGGCCGGAGATCGACTCGCGATCCCTGACGCCCGGGGCGTCTCCCGTCAGGTTTTGAACCAACCAGAACCAGACAGGAGTACGAATTGTGAGCTGTGGGTCACCAATAACCACAGGGCCACCACTGCTTATTCAGTATCAAAAAATCCAACCGTAAAAGAGATTGATGAAGGAAAAACCATGGCAGCAAAATCATAGTCCAATTCTATTGAATGAGTAAGTTACCCTTTTTATTTATCAAAAGAAATCTTAAAAGTGATGTCAACTGAAGTCATTATTTTAATAAGAAGTTAATTATTAACACGCTTTTATTAGGTCGAGCTGTAACAGACTATGTAATAAAATCTAAGAATCTGAACTACACGCACTTCTAATTGTTATATCATCATGGAACTCGGCAAATATATGTAGATTAGAAAATAATATCATATTATTATGGTATCATCGAGCTGGTCTGGTGATGGAATTGGAGGATGTCTGATGGAACCTTGAACTGCCTACTAGTAAACATATCGAGTTTGGGCTCACTAGATCGCTGTCCATTTCTCCTGATGACGAGGACATTATGATTATTATGGTACCAATGAGCTGGTCTGATGATGGTACTGGAAGATGGCTGATGGAACCTTGGACTGCTTACTAGTAAACATGTCGAGTTTGTGCTCATTTATTCGTATTAAAAGCGTATTTTTAGTTTTTTTAAGTTTTAATTTATTTATTTCTGTCACGATTTTATTCAACTCGTTTTGACGTTAGTAAGATTTATCTATAAGTATAGAAGCTCTGAAAATACTAAGACATTTATATTTCCTACATATTTATTTAAAAACTAGATTGCCTTGAAGTCTGTACGTTTTCTATACTTCATATAAATAAAATTTATGTTTCTGTTCCTGATTACAAAATAACTGTGTTAAAATTAACAAACTTGTTTTTTTGACTGTCTGTCGTTCTGTCTTTCCGCTTGTGCGAGCTTATCTCTGGAACAACGGAACCGATTTTAATAGGAAATACACAGAATGATAGAAGAGGTTACTCCTATTATTTTTTAACGACCTATCCAACGATAACACACATTACGGGGTAGACGAGATAAAAAATCATTCCCTCTTTACGTGTAGTGGAAATATCATGAAAAAAAATATATTTTGGGTACTACCAAAATATTTTTTTTTTCATGATTTTTCCACTTTGTTAGCGTGATTAATATGGACATCCATGCCAATTTTCACCGTTCTAGTACCAATAGTTTCTGAGCTAAGCCACGGACATTCGGAATTTCGGACGGATAGATGGTCATGGATGGCGAAACTATAAGGGTTCCTAAGAGTTGTTAACTACGGAACCCTAAAAAGAACGAAAAATCTTATACCTACTACCTAAACATAAAATGAATATAATTTTTTGAGCTAACATGGTCACTGACAGTATCATTAGAACTTAAAACAGGGTATTTATAACCATCGGCACGAAACTTTAGCGGTGACCGTTATTGCGCAGAAGTAAAAATTAAGGTACCTGAGGGGGGCTAGTGGAATGAAGGGCGGGCGTGCGTAGCGCCGATTGGCTCTCCAGCCACATTATGTTCCCCGCGCCGATACGACGCTCCGCGCACATCCCGTGTACAGTTGCGTCATTAATTGTATTGTAATTGCTGTTAATTTTTGTTGTTGTTTTTTTTTGTAAGGTTGAATTTGTTTGTTAAATTTAGTTTTTAGTTCGTTTGTGACATTAAAGTGAGTATACCTAGAAGAAATACTGTTTTGACAAGACAGGCAAGGAAAATGGTTTATGTCGTGAATTGCTTTTTAAAAAGGGAATCTAACGAATTAATTGATTCTTTGAAACAAATTAAAAGTGAGATTGACGAAGCTACAAATACTTTACTCAGTCATTCGGACAGCATCACTGTAAATTTGAGAATGGTTCTTTGTAGAATCAGATTCACTGTAGATTCTCTGATTCAGATTAGACTTAAATCTAAAATATTTTTTTTTAAATTAACAAATAATTTTTTTATTTTTATACTCCCCACAAAACTTGTTAAAAATTACATCTTAGGTACCTACTATAAATCCTTGGACATTGGCTTTGGAGATAAACTATTTATTAAAGTATAGGTAATATTATTTGCATGCGCGACAGTACTCATGCGTAGCTATCCTCTACATTTCGTTCAGCGCTAGCTAGACCTACTATTTGACATTAAATTAAAATAATGTCATTAACGTTATTTAGCTAAAAATTGTATTGCGTGCGCGACAGTACCCATGCGCAGCAATCCCCTCCACGTATCGTTCAGCGCTAGACTTACGTGCCGCTACTTATACCATGTGTATCTTTTTTTTTGTTTTGAGTTTCCGATATTTCGGCACTGTTGCAAGCGCCATGATCACGGATGAACTGAAATAATTGCGGGTGGACGTATATGAGCAGACGAATCAGTCTACCCTCTTTCTCGTTCGTTTTTTGTGATCGATTCCGCTACCACTGTCACTTATATACACATGTCACAGAACGCCACTATATACCCAGACTGGTAAGTGAAGCGATCGAGATTACCAAATACGACAATTTCAACCGGGAGGATGGGTTTCAACTATAGAGGGCCTGGCATCCAGTGGATCAAATGTGAAAAAACCGAAAAAGTTCCCTAAAAAGTTCGAGAGTCGACACGGTGAGTTTTGTGTGTCGGGGACAGAATCGAGTGTTTAGTGACACATGTGATGATGTGACAGTGGTAGCGATCACGAAAAACGAACGAGAAAAAGGGTAGACCGATTCGTCTGCTCATAAACGTCCACCCGCAATTACTTCAGTTCATCCGTGATCATGGCGCTTGCAACAGTGCCGAAATAACGGAAACTATAAACAAAAAAAGCTACACATTGTAAATATCCCGTTTTAAGTTATAAAAGAAATAATTTTTAAAAAAAGATTAACGGTGTGGTATGTGTCTCTGAGTTACACCAAATGGGAGTCCAGCTCAGTAGCAGGAAGGAAAGATGCAGTCAGCAGAACTGACAGGTCCACATAGGGCCATTGTCTGCCGGGGCTGCGGAAATGTTCTAACGAGATACCGCGGCCCCGGACCACAAGGGCAGCTGAAGGAACAGGGTGGGTTTTTAGTCAGTAGAAGTCTGACACTCCCTTCCGCTCCACCCAGAGCGGGTGATAAAATCATCAAGTGACTCCTCATTTAATGATTTTAATACCCAGAAAAATAAAATAAAAAAAGCTCAGCATGCGACAATAATAAAAATAAAGAATTAAACGTAGATGAAATCTTGGAATATTCCAAAGGGCTCTCGCCGGTTCATGATCTGCGCAAACGCAGCGGCAGTCACCACAACACGATGAGCGAGGAAGTTTTTTTAAAGATTAATTAACCTGATAAAGATTCCTATTACATAGCTATCAAAGTATGACGTCAAATGATATGCAGACGAAACCGCAAATAGAAATACCCATGCTATTGTACAGTGCGTGCCGAAAATAGATGAATAGTTCTTAGTCACGTGAGACAAAACTAAACTAAAAAATTGCTAATGAATGAATACTTCTGACACTTAGTAGGTACCTCTTTGTCAGGGGAGACCCCGTTACCGTCTCCTCAGGGATGTGCAATAATGGGCGATGCACAGACGTGGTTCTGGAGTGGTCTTTTAAGAGGTAACGGGACCCTTTCTATGTGAGGATGTTGATCACGGGGTTGGTTTATTGAGGTAGAAATCCCGTATTCCCTGGTCTTTTCTTTCCCCCAAAAGTCCAGGAGCCTTTTGAAGGTGTCCCCCCTATAACAAAAAAAGGTACCCCTTTGTACGACAATTACGCAGACAGAAGAATATGAAATTTAGTATAATTAAAGTTTATATGGAGAAGGAGAGCGTAAAGTAATTTTTTTGTAAATGCTTTCAAAATTATATAAATTATGACATTGTTATTTACATCCTTTTTTTCCGGGTGGAAAATCATCGAATGACTTCTTCCACTCTGGGTGGAGCGGAAGGGAGTGTCAGACTTCTACTGACTAAAAACTCACCCTGTTCCTTCAGCTACCTTTAAGTTCCGGGGCCGCCTAGAATAACACGTAGGCTACTTTTTACTCCCGGAATTTTCACGTGGATTTACGCGGGAAAACCCAGTTTTCTTGACTGGAACTCGGGAAAATGTGCGAAATGTTTATGCGGATGAAGTCACACGCAATCAGCGAGTTAAGTTATAAAACTTGACGATGACTGTACTTAACCGAGTTTTTATTCAAGCATCTTTTAAGTATAGGTTAACTATAAAGTTCTTAGAAAAATGCGTAGTTATTAAAAGGATTGTAATGGTAACTTTTTATGTAAGTATGTGAATGCCATATTGTTTGGTATGCATCCGGTTTCTTTAGTTCGAAGCAAAAAATTGATAACAATCATTCATAAACGATATTCGTGTGGGAAAACAATGGGCCGAGTATACTTCCCTGGGGTACTCCCGGCAAAGTTCTTATAAAGAAGAGTGTTATGAAGATTTTTTTTTTAATATTTTAAACTAGCTTCTCTTATTCAATGGTTATGGTTCTGTTTCATGACCATGTTATATTTAAATTAAATAAAAATAGTTTAATGATGATAAAAGCAATTCTATCGTTATCGCACGGTCAAGCACGAGAAATTAATCAACTAAAAAATCGGCCAAGGGCGAGTCAGACTCGTCTATGAAGGGTTCCGTAGTAACTACGCCAAACTACTTTGTTTTTCATAGTATTTGTATGAATTACAAAGTTATAATTGTGGTTTTAGAAAATATGCTTTATCTAAAAAAACTCCTTACCCGAACTCGTTCAAACTAATTTTCGTTGAAAGTTTACATTAACATGTACAGCATATATTTTTTTAGATTTTTCCCTCCATTATTATAAAAGTTAAACACACACATTATACCACTTTGGAAGCGTATATCTTTTAAAAGATTGACTTTATGAAAAAGTGGTTTCGTGAACCTCAATGTCATTTTTAAAGACCTTTCTATAGATATTACACACGCTTAGGTTTCATGAAAAAAATATTTTCAGTTTCAGTTCCATGTATGAGGAGCCCCCCTTAATTTTTTTTTTAATCGAAAAGCATGTTACAGAATACATCTACCTATCAAGTTTCACATGTACACTCTTAATAGTTTCGGAATAAAATGACGGACAGACAGACAGACATGACGAAACTATAAGGGTTCCGTTTTTTGCCATTCGGCTACGGAACCCTAAAAAATGGGCTGCAACTTACCACGTGGGCCCTGGACGAGTTGGTGTCGCATATCTGGTAACGTGTCTGATCGAGTTCTTATCCATGACCTTCAATTTGCAAGTCGGGTTCACTGTCATAAGTCTAGCTTTTACTATTTCGGAGCTTTACTATTACTTAAGTTACGACTATAAATAAAATAATGCCCCCTTTCCTATAAAAAAATGACAATGCATCCGTAGTCATGCGGACGTCCGTCCCGCAGAAGGCTGTTAGTGTATTTAAGTTGCACAAGCAGCGGAACGATTACACGCTTGTTAGTTTCGTCTCTATTCGTGGGGAGAGACAAAAAGAGCGGAATTTGTTAATTCATTCGTGTTTGGCGTGTCGGCACGAGCTTGCTATATGACGTTCTGTTTTGCTAAGTCTTTGCATGTAGGGTCAAATAGGTCCTTTTTTAATGAAGGAGCTAGTCTTGTTAAGTACTGCCTTAAGTTACCTAGATCCATGTGTTTTTCGTGAAGTGTACCTACTAATCTTACTAATATTATAAATGTTTATTTATTTATTTAAACTTTATGTACATGGGCGGACTTAATGCAGCAAGGCATTCTATACCAGCCAACCTTTGGGTTAAAAGAAACACATTGTGGTAGGTGTACGAGAAAATGGAATGAAATAACATATTTAATACTAATAAATATACAACGTATAATTTAAAGGGTATATACATACCAAGTGTATGGCTTCTTTGGATGATAACAAACGATATGGCAAGGGTTTTGTAATCCTAAGTCTACGTGTGTAAAACTTATTACAAATACCAATACACTGATACCAGAGACCGAATTTTTCAAATTAAGAAGAGCGAAGAGAATTATCGTGTTATTGGCAAGTGACGTGGAAACCCTCGTAGTGCTGTGACACGTTTGTTATGATTGGTATTCAAGAAATATATAATAATAATAATAATAATAATAAAAAGTTTATTTATCTCCATAGGTAAGTTAGTACAGTGCATTTCTTAAAATCAGTCATGAAGTTGGTACATATTTGGTCATTACACTATTTTGAACCCTGTCTCTTAAACTAGGCTTATACCTGTCTCTTAAGAGGCAGTGTTCGGCATTTATATGAATTTATGTACATATTGAGTGCATATGCGAAACGCGTGAACATCTAATAGTTGATAATTGATCATTAGTGTAGCGAGATGTGCCTGTTGTTTTTGATAGAGTGGTTTGTTAGTGTTTTCCTATATGTGTGTATATGTGTGTGTGTGTGCGTGCGTTTGTTTGTGGATGTTTGAATGTCTTTATGTGTGGGCATGTATGTGTACTTGTATATGGCATATATATATATATATATATTTAGTTAATATTATACTATGTATGTTAGTAATGCTTCTGTGCTGTCGTAGTTTTGGTTCAATAGCCATTCCGTAGTTTTAGTTTTAACATTGTGAGTGTTTAGGTCAAGTATGTTTAGCTGTTTGTGTATTTTTTTGTAAATGTACCTACTTATTACATAATGTTGGTGCTTAGCAAAGGTAGTTTTGTGTGGGACACCTAAAGGGATGTTTGTCCGCTTTTTGGGATTCGACGGTGGTATGCTCAAATGAGATCTGAGGACTGAGCGAAGTATAAACAACTGACGAACCGTCAAGACCCTACAACCGATAATTTGGTATCAATTCTTTGAGTCAGTTATTTTGAGCTGAAACTGAGCATAGAGACTCCATACCAGATGTTGTCTTCAGCCCTTTTGGATAGATATGGGGTTTCCGTTACACATTGTATAATACTCATAAAATACATATATTTGCTTAAATAATAAACGAATAAATACGGTGCTTTATAATAATCTGTCTGAATAAGAGAGCTCATAATAATTATTACAAAGACTAAACTAAGAATAACAGCCCCTTAAATGTGAAAGGTTAGATGGCTATTTGGATATTTTTTTAAACAAATGGATCTGAATGAAATTTCTTAGAAACTGCTCCTCACGATAGAAATTATGTAATTTGTAATAATGTATAATAATTTAGCTTCTGCTCGCGATTTCATTCGTGTAAACCCCGATCGCATGGGTATTCCGAGATAAAAACAGTATAAGGGTGCGTTTCCACCAGAGATGTGCGATGGAAATGTGTCGTGCGAGGATGTCTAGCTGTGCTGTGAAAATGTGTGGGGGTTTCCACCAAAGCTGTGCGATGAAAATGTGGCTAAGAGGATGTGTAGCGGAGCTGGGAAAATGCGCATTAATGTGTGGTGCGAGGATGCGCAAACCTCACAACACATCCTTCTCAACACACATTCCTCGCAACACATCCCTCGCAACACATCTCTCGCACACATCCCTCGCACACATCCCTCGCTTGTTCTGTATGCGCAAAAATCTAGCTCCGCTGAGCCGTTTCCACCAGAGCTGTGCTGACCGAGGCGAGGTAAATGAAGCGATTCTATTGGTTCTTTACAAACACATCCCTCGCTACGCATCCTCGCACATCTCTGGTGGAAACGCAGCCTTATTCCAGGATGTCAACTACTTACCAAATTACATTCAGATCCATAGTAATTTTTTTTTTTTTAAAGAGTAACAAAAATCTATAAATCTATACCTCAATCCTCATAAACTTTTGCATTTATAATATTAGTAAGATAAATTAAGGATAATTTAAGAAAAACAGTAATTACACGTTTTTAAACTAGCATAGTCACTCACAGTATTTCTTTATTGATTTTAGGCTCGTGTTTGACCACCATCTCACCTGATGGTAAGCGATGATGTGGTCGAAGATGGGGCACGCTTGTCTAGAAGTAACCTATTCACTCTTGACTTAAAGACTCCTAGGTTATAGCGATCAGAAAACACAGACTTCGGCAGGGTAAGCGTGCTCCATCTTGACACATGAGATGGTGGTCAAACGCGAACCAATTATCAATAAAATTAAAAAAAAAGCTAATTCCATACCATATTCCATCCAAATCCACCCAAAACTTTCTAAGATTAGCGCGCTCAAACACACAAACAAACTTTTCTGTTTTATAATATTAGTAAAGATTATTATGGGGGCGTGTGAAACAGTGAATCTTAGTACTAGAATGGTTTTTTACTATTATTGTAACAAAAACAAATTTAATGGGCTTAATTTTTCCTCATCCAAAGGGCATCAAGACGTTGGGAAGACCAAGGGCAGACACATCACGAATTAGAATGTACCTAGTATATTTGCTTACCGAAGGTTAGTCGCGCAAATATAAATCATTTAGCGTATAATAGCCGTTCAATTGCTTTAGGCAAGTTATTAATTGAGGGTCGCTAGTTAAGATTAACAATCAGTATATGAGAGCTGTGGCACAGTGGTCATAAGCACGACTTACGAGCAGTAAGTCGCTACTTATTTTAGTAAGTCGCTATTTATTGACACACCAACGATTTATTCACTAGTTATTTAACAAATAAAAAAAGACACGAATGAAATAGTTTGTGGTGAATTCGTCACTTATAAGTGTGCACAGCACTTGTATAAACAGTAAATTAAATTAAATTAAAAATTAAGATAACGTTAAAATCTTGAGCTTGAAGTTGCATTGAAACGAAGCAAAGATAACATTGGAATTCCAGTGAGTCAGAATACAATAAATAATACTAAATTACTACAATATCATTAAGTTTGATTAATATTAATTATAACATTAACAGGAAAAGTAAAAAGAAATTAAAACAAATAAATAAAAGATAGACAGATACGAGTAGTAAGTCGTTTCTTACGAGTAGTAAGTCATGGGTTCAGACTAACATAAGCATATCACTTTGTGTAGGACAGGCAATTACATTAGTACCACTTTTTTCGGTGGGAAAGTCATCTAATGGCTCCTGCCACCGTGTGTGGAGTGAAAGGTAGTGTCAGACATCTACTGACTAAAAACCTACCCTTTTACTTCGATTGCCCTTACGTTTTCGGGCCTCGATATCTCGTTAGAACACTCCTACAAAGCCGACAGGCAATGGCCCTGCTGACGGCACTTTGGGATGCGCGTGGAATACGACACGCCGCGCCGTCGACCTGGGCCTGGTCCTTACCGAACGGTGACGTACATTAATAAAAATAAAAAAAAATATTCACTAAACAGGTGTTGTAGTACAATGGGGAAAATACAATTATCTTATGTCCTAATGATCATTTTAGATTTTCACTACATTTATACAGGTGACATACTGCTTTCCTAGCTAGGCTTGTTAAAAGCCTGTGGTAAGGAAAAGCAGTTGCCACTCCCTAGCAAGTTTCGTAAACCAACTTAATACTATTTTACAAGTGTTCAAGTAGGCTATACAACTTATAAATTTTAGTAGTATGGGAACTATCCGTTGTGTGTGAGTATATGAAGGTGTATGTGTTTATGTACGCTAGTGAATGTGGGTGGGTGTCTGTGTGCGTGATTTATGACATGACTTTATTATAGAGTTATCAAGAAACGTTCGGTTTCCTCATAGGTCTTATCCATTAGGAAATTATGTTTTTTTTTATTTATTTATTAATTAATATATGTAGACATGGCTGTTAATTTTATTATAAAGAAAGTTACATTAGTACCACTGCTTTTAATATAATGAAGGAAAACACCATGAGAAAATCGGCGTATCTTAACATCGAAAATCCGAAGGCAGAGTTATTATGCCGGAGAAATATATATTTTTTCAGAGGACATTGGGTGGAAGAGGTTCCAACAGAAGTGTTGATAAGAGCTGGAAAAATGTAATTACTAAGGAAAGGAAGTATTGATAGAGAAACTATTAGCTTTAAGTCCGATTGGTTAAATAAAAAGCAATTCCAACAATGATTTACTTGACGAAAGCTTAGAAATTCTGAGAGAATTCGAATTCGGCACAGAGATATTTATTATTTTTAGGGAAAACAAACATTAACATATTACACATTACGTAAATATACTGCCTACAATGTTTTTCACAGATTACTATTTAAAAAAAATAGACATAAGTACAATGTGATGAACAATTCATAAACTAAAACAAAATCAACAGTTAATAAAGTGTGATGCACGCCACATTATGTATGTACACATTATATCACAAAGTCAACTACCGATCCTTAATTATTGATATATAAATATAGATAGCTTAAAAGAGCACGTAGGCAAATTTTTATTCCAGAAAAATGTACTTATTTTCCACGTTAACGTGGAAATTAAGTACATTTTTCGAAGTCACAGGAACAGCTAGCAATTGTTATTGTTTTTTCTATGGTGTATACCTAAAATAAAAAGTCCAACTGTTTATGTGAAATTTGAATTGCATGAACTTCAAATCATTCAAAATCAAAATTATTTTATTTCATGGGCACTTATACAACGTGTAACGGAAACCCCATATCTATCCAAAAGGGCTGAAGACAACATCTGGTATGGAGTCTCTATGCAAAGTTTCAGCTCAAAATAAGTGACTCACTGAATTGACCCCAAATTGTTGATTTCGTATGTTTCTTGAATACCAATAATAACAAACGTGTCACATCACTATGAGGGTCATCACTTTCCACGTCACTTGCCAATAAAACGATAATTCTCTTCGTTCTTCTTAATTTGAAAAATTTGGTCTCTGGTATCAATGTATTGAAATTTCTAATAAGTTCCACACATGTAGACATAGGATTACAAACCCCTTGCCATATCGTTTGTTATCATCCAAAGAAGCCGTGCAATTGGTATGTATATACCCTTTAAATTACACGTTGTATAACGTCTGAAACTAGTGCACGGTTTGAAATAGTAAACGACTCTTTAAAAGAAAAGTGATGTTCAGAATCTTTGCATAATAGTTACCTACAGTTTTATAGGTATGACAGTATAGACCAATTAACATAATACAATGTAGTTACTAATCAGAAACAAATCTAAGAGTCTTACTGCTATCGCATTCACATAAAAAATGAGCTTTACAAAACTGACAAGAAACTAAAGCAAAGATAACTAACTAGAATTTCTAAGGTTGCGGTAATGTCCTAAATAACTACCGCATGATAACATTTTTTGTCAGTAATAGTCTGACACTCCTTTCCAGACCGTTTAGATGGAAAGGAGTCATTAAATGATTATGTCAAAGAAAAAAACACAATACACTTAAGTATACAAATAATAAAACTGATGTACAATGGGCGGTCTCATCGCACAGGGCAATCTCTTACAGACAACATTTGGATGGACAGAAATTAAAGGAGATAGAATTAGGGCTGTCAATGTACGACATCATACATAATAGTAACCAAAGATCATAATATAAAATACATACCACAAAATATAATATATAAATATATACTAATACATATCAAATTCATAATAGAGAAAGGAGTGGAAAAAAATTATAGTGAGAGGTAATGCTCCTTCACCATTCTTTTGAACGTAGATAATGTTTGAGCACGCCTCACATCTATGGATAATGCGTTCCACAAGCGGGCCGCTTGTAAAGTGAAAGATTTATCGAAGAAAGAAGTGGAATGCATACGGATACTTAAGTCTAAATTTTCCGATGTTCTCAAGGACCTTGAATGTGTGTCACAGAGAAACCGAAAACGATCTTTGAGATAAAAAGGAGTGAAAGGAGTAAATAGCACATTATAAAGCAGAGAAAGTAAATGAACATTCCGGCGAAACCTAAAAGGAAACCATTTGAGCTTAGTACGAAATTCAGAAACATGGTCATATTTGCGCAAGCCAAATATAAACCTAATACAGAGATTTTGAAGTTTATGGTAAAACAATTAGGACAATCACGTTTATTGCTCCTTAGATCGTCACAACATGACAACAATTTCGCGATGCAAAGATGTCTTAAGTTTCCGTTTAAGAGCGATTAGTTACATAAACAACTGTTTACTGCAGCGTTTCTTTAACACCTAACAGGCCGGTTAAAACATAACCTAAAATTACAATAGACTGACCTCTAAGTTGAGGTCAACTAAATAAAAGCGAAAGGTCATTGTATCAATATCATGGCCGAACCTAATGGTGCGAGTGAATACCGACAAACTATTGGAATCATTTTATTTCCTTAATTAATTGTTCAATTTGTCGGCACACAAACAAATCGTGGTGATGTCGATATCCGGTTTTTTATCAACTTTTAATTATTAAAAATTTGTTCTATGAGTTATTGGTGTTGTAGTTTTTCTAACGGTTTTTCTGATTCACTGGTCAACACATTTTTTTTTCTTCCAAAGCAATGATTATTTCATAAAGAATTATTTCTTCAAGAAACTATATGTCTATCATGTCTAGATTTTGAATAATCCGTTGACAAAATCATATTTTATTTCAGTTTAAGTTTAATTTAATTCCGCGTACTGGAGGGTGGTTATGGTTTATGTATATTTCTTGACTTTGTACAAAGTGACCCATTTTATATGTATAAATAATTTGAATTAAATATGTTGTAAAGTATAATTCCTGCACTCTTCATTGCACTTAATTAAGTTTCAATGGTTTTCCTTTGCTGAAATATAGACGTTTGAAATATTGACAGATTTTTTAGACCTGATAGACATATAGTTTCTTAGAGGATTATACGCGCACAAGTTAAATTTTGTTGACCAGTATTATTTATCACTAGCATTTTTCCCACGGCTTCATCCGCGTGGACTTCAAAATAATTTACAACCGCAAATTAATTTAATTTATAGCACATACAAATAACATACCTTACTTCCAATGGATTTTGTTTTGGAATTGGATCATTTGTTCCGGAGATTACCCCACATTCAAACTTACAAACAAATTTAACTTCTTTATTATATTGGTATAGATATTTTTTTTTAAAGGTAACTAGCAATACGGGTAAAATTCACATTACTAGCAATCTTGTTAACCCCTCCAACTAAGATAAATATGCTTGTATCTGGAGTGACACCTTATCCATTAGGCTATTGACGCTTATACAACGTGTAACGGAAACCCCATATCTATCCAAAAGGACTGAAGCCAACATCTAGTATGGAGTCTCTATGCAAAGTTTCAGCTCAAAATAAGTGACTCACAGAATTGACCCCAAATTATTGGTTGAGCACTATGAGGGTCATCACTTTCCACGTCACTTGCCAATAAAACGATAATTCTCTTCGTTCTTCTTAATTTGAAAAATTCGGCCTCTGGTATCAATGTATTGAAATTTCTAATATGCTCCACACATGTAGACATAGGATTAGAAAACCCTTGCCATATCGTTTATCATCCAAAGAAGCCTTGCACTCGGTATGTATATACCCTTTAAATTAAACGTTGTACATATACATTTGTATACCTTACAGTATTTGTATACTTAATTAATGTTTTTTATATAATTATGTTACACTAGCTTCTGCCCGCGAATTCGTTCGCGTGAGAGGGTTTTTCTGCTTAAATCCCGATCCCGTGGGAATTCTGGGATAAAATGTTATGTCCTTCCCAGGGTCTTAAACTATCCCCATGCTAAATTTCATTTACATCGGTTCAGCGGTTTAGGCGTGAAAAGGTAACAAACAGACAGACAGAGTTACTTTCACATCTATACTAATATTATAAAGCGGAAAAGTTTGTTAGTTTCTTTGTTTGTTTGTTTGCTTGAACGCGCTAATCTTCGAAAGTACTGGGTGGATTTGGATGAAATTTGGTATGGAAGTAGCTTGAAGCTTGAGGAAGGTTATAGGCTACTTTTTACCCGACTGCAAAAAAGGAGAGTTATGTTTTTATCGTGATAGAATCCACGGGAGCGAAGCCCCGCGAGAGTACTAGTTATGGAATTATGGATTATTATTATTTATGATGTTGTACACTGAAAACCCTAAACCCTCCCCTCCTAACCCTCCTTTAAGTTTTTTCTATCCAAAGGTTGCCTGTAAGAGATTGGCCTGTGCGATAAGACCGCCCATTTGTACACTAGTCAATCAAAATCAAATCAAAATGCTTTATTTTTTCATTTACACATTATAACTACATGTTTGTACAGTTGGTGGCGTCTCCTTTTAAGCATATATACATGCCTGTGCCAGGAGGCGCCGCTCTTTTATAAACAAAAATATAACCTTAAAGTTAAAGAATATTTTGAAAAAGTAAATAGGTAAATAAACTAATAATATTATTGTCTTGATTTTATTTTTCATTAGTCTGTTTGTACGTGTATGTATTTATGTGTTTGGGTGTGTTTCCGTGTGTGTGTACGTGTATGTGAGTGTTTTAGTGTACATATGAGTGTACGTGTGTAGAATGTTTTATATGGAAATAGTTTAAGTAAATGGATGGAATGGTTAGAGAAAGATTACCTTACATTTAATAGAAGATCTTCTACTTCATCGTAGCATAACTTGTGTATCCAGTTAAACAGCAAAAAATTGCATTCTCTAAAGGGTTTAGTATATATATCTAATTCTTTATTTATTATACTATATAAAGCTAAATTACCACTCACTGACTGACTGACTCACTCATTGACATAATTGTTCTCCCAGATGGTGGATGGGGAGGTGGGTATATTTTGACAGATTCGTAAACAAGTAACTCTCAAACCTACGGGAAAAGTGCCAAACCTCCCCTTTTCCCCCCCCTTCTCCCCCCTCCCTATCGTATCTCGGAAACTACGAGACCCGTATTTTTTTCTTTTTACGGATTCGTATAGAGGAGGCTCTGTAAAGTAAAAACCATTTTTCAAAGTCCCCCCCCCCGCCCCCCTTCTCCCCCCCTTTAGGCGGATCTCGGAATCTAAGAGACTTGGAACATTTTTTTTTTCAGATTCATTTAGAGGGGCAATGCTTTAGTCAAAATACTTCAGCAACCCCCCCCATCCCCCCCTTTTTTTTTTTTTTTTTTTCACAAGCACGCAAGGTGCTTGCACCTCGCGCAACACGCAAATACTACTCATTTAGAGGGGCAATGCTTTAGTCGAAATAATTGTGAAACCCCCCCATCACACCCCCCATTTTTTTTTTCACAAGCATGCGAGGTGCTTGCACCTCGCGCAACACGCAAATACTAAACCCCCCATCTCCCCCATCACCCCCCCTTCTTTTTTTTTTTCACATGCACGCGGGGTGCTTGCACCTCGCGCAACACGCAAATACTAAACCCCCCCATCACACCCCCCCTTTTTTTTATTTTTTTCACAAGCACGCGAGGTGCTTGCACCTCGCGCAACACGCAAATACTAAACCCCCCCATCTCCCCCCCCATTTTTTTTTCACAAGCACGCGAGCTGCTTGCACCTCGCGCAACACGCAAATACTAAACCCCCCCATCTCCCTCCATCTCCCCCACATTTTTTTTTTTTTTTTTCACAAGCACGCGAGGTGCTTGCACCTCGCGCAACACGCAAATACTAGTTATACTATATAAAGCTAAATTACCACTGACTGACTCACTCACTCATTGACATAATTGTTCTCCCAGATGGTGGATGGGGAGGTGGGTATATTTTGACAGATTCGTAAACAAGTAACTCTCAAACCTACGGGAAAAGTGCCAAACCTCCCCTTTTCCCCCCCCTTCTCCCCCCCCTCTATCGTATCTCGGAAACTACGAGACCCGTATTTTTTGTTTTTTACGGATTCGTATAGAGGAGGCTCGGTAAAGTAAAAACCATTTATCAAAGTCCCCCCCCCCGCCCCCCTTCTCCCCCCCTTCTCCCCCCCCCCCCTATCGTATCTCGGAAACTACGAGACCCGTATTTTTTTCTTTTTACGGATTCGTATAGAGGAGGCTCGGTAAAGTAAAAACCATTTTTCAAAGTCCCCCCCCCCCCCCGCCCCCCTTCTCCCCCCTTTAGGCGGATCTCGGAATGTAAGAGACTTGGAACATTTTTTTTTTCAGATTCATTTAGAGGGGCAATGCTTTAGTCGAAATAATTGTGCAAACCCCCCCCCCCCACTTCCCCCCCCCCTTTTTTTTTTTTTTTTTTTCACAAGCACGCGATGTGCAAGCACCTCGCGCAACACGCAAATACTTGATTTAGAGGGGCAATGCTTTAGTTTTTTTCACAAGCAGCGCAACACGCAAATACTAAACCCCCCCCATCACCGGGCCCCCATTTTTTTTTTCACAAGCACCCGAGGTGCTTGCACCTCGCGCAACACGCAAATACTAGTTTTATTATATAAATAAGATGAGTTCTATTAAATTATTTGTTCCTTGATAAAAGATTTAACAATTGATTAGTTAATTTTTGCATTGATCAGCCTTTCAGAAACCGTGTGGTAGCGTATTATAATTCTCTTTGTAGTAGAATTGCAACTGCAACCGGCTGTCACAACTGTCACAGATGTACAAACGGCAGCGAGAAACGAGCTTCCTAAGGCACAAAGTAATCTCTAAATATACAGAGTTGATACGACCGAGGGGCTTTCCTTTAAACTGCGTATACGAGGTACTATTTTCAAGCTCTGTACCAAAAATCAATTAAATAGGAGAAGTAGTTTAGTCTCAAATGATTTTGATGAGATGCACCTTAAAGCGATAAATCTGTCCAAGACAAGAGATAACACACGCCGCGCGACGTTGCCACTTTGTTACCTAGATATTTAAGGTCAGTCACATTTATTTACAAAGGGTGGTTGCGTTTTACTCTGCATTGTAAGCTATTTAGTGTGTTTAAAAAAATAAAATTTTTGGCGCTTTTTATTTTTTAACTGTATGGAATTAACACTAAACACTTATAGTATACGTAGTGTAATTTAATGCCCCTTTGTCGTATCAATTCTGTACCTACACTAAATGGTCACCTTTCCATGGACCATTTACCAAGCTGTTATTATTAAGCCACGAACTTTTAGAATAATAATTATAAAAAAATGAACCAAAATAGGTGTTTAAAATTTAATATTAAGTTTTTAAGTCATTAAATAACAATGTCAGTAACAAAATAATTAATCGCTAACATTTTTTACTTAACTTCAACTGATCACAATTATGCTTTTTAGTGAGGAAGTCTGTGGATTTGTAATTTGTAACTAGACAGGATATTTTATAACACAAAAAAGATTTACAAAAAAACAGGAACAAAACATCTTTTTCCTGTTAAATAAATGTTTGATATTTTTTTTTTTGTAAAAAAGTCGCATAGTTTTCTTACACATGTACCCTTTAATATTAAAAAAGCATAAAATCTCCTTTCTGTTTGAGTTACCATTTAATTACCCTCTTTTCATCTCTTCTTGTCTAGGGCACACAACTGTTAACACAAAAGTTGTAGAATGAGTATACTCATTGTATTTAACAATTCTGTATAAATTTTTATTATAAAGTATGTTTATAGTATATTGTAAGTATTTTATGTCCTATTATTCTAGGGCGTGGGCTAGTTCTGTGCCCTAGACAAGAAGAGATGAAGAGAGGGTAATTAAATGATAACTCAAACAGCAATTTTTAAACTTATTATTATTATTAATAGAAATAGCTATGTACAGACGCCAGCACATCAAGCTACAACAATCTGTCAAATGACTTTAATAGATTTTCAACTTTATTGTTAAAGAAATTAGGTTCAAGCTTGATTGGGAAAATTTGACAGTTTACAGTACAAGAATTTTATTTAAGACGTTTGGCTCTGATAGCCGAAATACAGGCTCTGCCTGATTCGGCTACAAATTGATACATCATTTAAATTAGCCTGTTTTAAATATTTTGTATTTCTATTCAAAAAAGGACCTTACAATAAAAAGTAATTGTTTTTCCGAACTAATCTTTATCTCTGCAACGGCTAATTTCACTTACTTTTTATCCCAAAATTCGCAAAAACTCGGTATTTACGCGAGATAAACTTTCCAAGCGAACAAAATCACGGAGGACAGCTAGTATACAGAAGATGTTTATGTCTAAGTTCAAATTTGTAAGTCTATCTTTATTAACAACCCCTTTCTTTCTTTATTTCCAGACGAGCTTTAGCCATCCCGCCATCAAATGGCCCCTACTCCCATGACCGATGCAAGATGTACTCAGCAGACTTCAGCCAGGCGTTGGCTGAAGGTAGAACCACTCCCGACGATGAATGGGCGGTGGTACCCTGTCAGAATGGCTGGGAGTACAACAGGAGTGACGTACCTTATAGCACTATTGCTTCAGAGGTGAGTTGTTACAAGTACATTTTATCTTAAGTTGAGCTATACGTCATCTGACAAATGCTTGCACTGTATGGACAGGCCCACTCAAATCTGTGAGCACCTTTCCTCAAAAGATCGCCTCAGACGGTAACCTACAAAGTTCCCATATAATTTAATAAGTAAAGATTGTATGGACTTTAAAAGAGGCGGACTCCTGAGATTGTTTCGGTGTTTCTTCTCAGGGAAGTCAGTTAGGAAACACCGGCCTCATCTAGTTTAAATTTACGAAAAAAAATGACGATCATTTATCATTTATAGAGGATCGATGGTCGAGTGGTCGTAAGCACGACTGCTGATTACGAGGACTCGGGTTCGATGCACGAGTCAGGGAAAAATTGCTATTGGGTTTTTCTGTAAGGAAATTCTCAGTAACAGCCCAGAGTTTGGAAGTTGGTGGTGTGATACTCCCGTGCCTCGGAAGGCACGTAAAGCCGTTGGTCTCGGCTGACATTTGAACATCTTTGACAGTCGTTACTAAACTAAAACTAAACTAAACTAATAAGTAATAATTTATATGGCAAAACAACGTTTTCGGGTCAGCAAGTAATATATATTTTGATTATTTGACTCATTTTTTAAATTATTTATTAATCAAAACATGCAAATACACTTTGTAGTACAAACAAAACATACCACACAAACCATCGAGAGTTTATCCATGGTATGCCAGCCGCGGCCGCTCGAGCCCACACTATCATTTAAAGATCTCTTGTCTCTTTAGATCTTTTGAGCAGTTTCTTTACAGTAATACTATTACAAATGCTTACAGGTAAGTCGTTGACCCTCCCAATTTTAATTAAAACTCATAAAATCCTCCCAAAAATTGTCTGGAAGACATCGCTCTCAGTGATAAGACCGCCATTGTAACCAAATTTTTAGCCAAATTGTTATTTAAGAGGAGGCCCCCTAAATTGTATGTAACTTTGCATTAATATTCTGAAACAATCACGCATGCAATCAAAATGGAACTTTAGTATATGATTTTTTTAATCTTTTTCTTTACATGTCTGGACCAGTTTCGTAATTGGAACATTTTCGCTCGATTAATTTTTTAATCGAAAACCATGTCTTTTTTAAACATTATTCAAAATTTAATCAAGATTACTCGGCTTTTATTTCTATAATTAGTATTGACAGTAAGAAAATATAGTTTATTATCCAAATATAGGACGTGTTTTCTCTAGATCAATTATTACTTTAGTTATAAACGAAATAAGAATTGAGACTTACGTCATTTAGTTTCGAACCAGAATATCGTAAAAGAGCACACGTGATATTCAACTTTATTACTGCTGCATTATCATTTAGCACACAACGGCAGTTTCGAAACCGAACATGGTGAAAGAGCGCACGCGATATTCAACTTTATTACTGCTGCATTAGCGTTTAGTATACAACAGCCTAACCGGGGTGCATGGGGGCGGAGCTTGCATGAACATTATTTTGGACTGCCTGGTCTTAAGTGTGTTACAATTATTGATGTACAATAAAGTATATTATATCTAACTGTCTATCTACACATTTTCTAATTTCTTTTAATTTTTCCTTTTCAGTTGGACTGGGTTTGTGAGAAAGACAACTTAGGAGCGACTGCTCAAGCCATCTTCTTCTGTGGAGCTATTGTCGGTGGTCTGGTCTTCGGCTGGATTGCTGATAAGTACGGAAGAATACCTGCTTTAGTCGGTAAGTAACAAGGTTTATTTTTCACTAACAAAAAGAAACCGAAAGATCACAATTTGAGAAAGGGATTCAAGTTTTTCTCGGTACACTGGAGTGTCACACAACCACTTTTCAAACTCCAGGTTGTTCTTAAATGACTCATGAATAAACCACATATAGTCCTCGTCACGTAAGTTGGCAAGGTTTTGGCGTAGTGGGGGTAAGTTCGCGTATCGTGCACTTAGTGGAAGAAAAAAGTGGTCACTTTTACTGCTTGTCGTTATTCTATGGTCATTGCCATAATTTATTTTTAATCATGTCTGTTCAGAAGAATGTTAAAGAAAGAAGAGGAATTCATTCGTTAATTCGGTATTATAAATAAAATAGATACTTACCTATGATACATAAATACATTTAAAAGTGAAAAAAATGTATTAAAAAAACATTGAAAAATGACAAATATGTTCTCGTCGTCACAATCTATACTATCTATACTAATATTATAAAGTGGAAAAGTTTGTTTGTTTGTTTGTTTGTTTGTTTGCTTGAACGCGCTAATCTTCGAAAGTACAGGGTGGATTTGGATGAAATTTGGTATGGAAGTAGCTTGAAGCTTGAGGAAGGTTATAGGCTACTTTTTACCCGACTGCAAAAAAGGAGAGTTATGTTTTTATCGTGATAGAATCTACGGGAGCGAAGCCCCGCGTGAGTACTAGTTAGTTAATAAAACTACTACCCCTTTTGTTCTTCTTTTTTCCCGGTGTCCTAAAGACAGTGACGAATTCGGAATTTCAACCTTCTATAGTGTCTAACTGTTCTTTCTGACGTTTTAATAGTCTGCGTAAAACGGTATTTGATCCTGGCATTGTAATCAACGTAACAAAAACTAAATTTAAAACAACAACTTGTAACAAAAACAAAGGGTAGAACTTTCGTGTACGCAAGTGTATTCGGGAGCAAATTGAGCGAGAACTACTGACGCACCAATCGCGCGCTCGTAGCGGCGCTATGTCATACCCTGCGTCCCGCTGACAACCGTTGACACCTAAAAATTGACTTCTGCGCATTAAACGACCCTTGCCAAGTTATTTGAATACTACTATACGACATTTTCTTCCAACATAAGAATCAAATCCAGGACATCACACTCGACAGTATTTTCACTGAAAGACCTCTGTTTTCATAAATCACAACTAATACTTTCGTGCTAAATAGGCAGTCAGGTAGATTATTTTGTATAATTTACATCACAAGGAAAACGTCGTCGTGAGGAAACCGGTATGTCACAGGACTGAAAAACCCAAAGGCATATGACATCTATTAAGAGAGAATACCTACCTATACCCTCACCTCTAATAACCTGATCAATTAAAAAGTATTATGCAATAATAATAATAATAATGATTGCTGTATCCACATCCCACATGTCAACAACCTCGTGAGCCAAGTCAAGATACTTAATTTGCTTATCTTTCTCGGCTAAATGAAATAATAAGTTTATTTATCAAAATTAAAATTACAGGAATAAACACAAACAGTTGACAACAATTAGTAACAAGTAGATTAATCGACGACGAGCTGCAAGTCTATCGGTTTTCTATCGGTTACATTTCGGGGAGTGTGCGATGGAATTACACAATCTAATTCCACCAAGCCCGTTCCATCATCGGACTACAAGACAAACGGCGATGCGCCGTCGTTACATGGTGGACATCCCACCCATACGCACAAAATGTTTTGGGAATACTTTCATTGTGCGTACGGCTAAGGAGTGGAATTCCCTGCCGGAGTCTGTGTTTCCTGATCGCTATAACCTGGGAGTCTTTAAGTCAAGAGTGAATAGGTTACTTCTAGGCAAGCGTGCTCCATCTTCGACCACATCGTCACTTACCATCAGGTGAGATGGTGGTCAAACGCGAAACTATTTTCAATAAAAAAAAATGTAAGAAGATTATTGGCATGCCAGAAGTACTGTGAGAGGAAGTTATAAATAATAATAATAATAGGAAGTTTATTTACACAGATCATTTACAATACATTTTAATGCTACCTCTTAAACTAGGAGTTATCCTGTATCTTAAGAGAAGAACAACTCTTCTTATAGAAGTGTTGTCAAAGTTTTCCGACCACTTTTCGACTATTGGTTCTAATTATAGTCTCTTCCTTTCAGGCACCAATCTACTAGGATTCATAGCTGGCGTGGGTACTTCATTCTGCGACAGCTTCTTGACGTTTGCACTCTGCCGGTTCTTCGTGGGCCTGGCTTTCGATAACTGCTTCACCATGATGTACATCCTTGGTAAGTACCTAATTTATATTCGCGCTTACACACTTTAAGTTCAAAAAGATGGCTATTGAATCAGAATAGCCCTTTTATACTCACTATATAAAAATACGCATGAGTAGATACTTCTTACTTTTCTGTAATAACAACGCACGTATTAATTTATCCTTAAACCATTATTCCGCGGACATTGATGTGGGTTACACGTTTACTTACTTATACATTTTTATTTCTACACACTTATATTGTAATGTGTAACTGTTTTATGTCCCAATAAAGTAAAATAAAGTAAAGTAAAGTAAAGTAAAGCAAAGTATCGTTAGTAAATCGCGTACTTTATATGTATTGGACCCAGTAGATATACTAGGGTGGCTATAGCCACCCTAGTCGCGTTTTCAGTGGCGTATATTAGGTCTTCTTATGTTCTATTCTTGGACCATTAAAAGACCTAATTTATTTATTTTATTTTAGAAGTAGGACAGACACAGTGCATAAATCTGACGTGTTAATAATTATACGTTACGAATAAATTTAATATTATGACGTTATAGTTACTTAACGGACGGACGAACGGACGGATTGTCTTTCACACAACGTTCAGTGTCTAATATGCTTCATTATTAACGATTAAGTTTAGCTAATATGGAGAAGTTACTCAATGATATTGTTGTACTTATATTTATACAGCGAATTTTTAAATTCGTTTAAACTGTTCCAAATCAAATCTAAACATGCATTTATTGACTGCATATTCTGGACAATGGATTGTTTTCAGAAATATTATTGTTCCTAGCAGGAATAGTAAGCAAGTCAAAACTAAAACAACTAAACAAGTTCAAGTTCAATGCCTCATACGAAACTTTATTAAAAGCGCGTGCGAGTAAAACGTTGCTAAAATTTCTAGCGTAGGCGCTCTAAAAGGTTTATTCTCAAGTCCAACAACGTCAACGATTTTGGTTGTTAATATAATAGTCTGTAGCAACGTACAAAGTTATTGCTTGTAGAACAGTGTACTTTTCTATTTTATTTTTTCCGGGTGGGAAAATCATCCCCACTCTGGCTGGAGCGGAAGGGTGTGTCAGACTTCTACTGACTAAAAACCCACCCTGTGGCCTGTTCCTTACGTTCCGGGGCCGCGGTATCTCGATAGAACTTGCCCACAACCCCGGCAGTCAATAGCTCTTTTCGTTAGCATGAATCCTTCAGAATAGTGTACTTGAGTTCATAAGTACAGTATTAAGCCTAAGACAAGGTTTGAGTAGCACATAATATGGAAGCTAAGAACAAAATTAGGTATTAATTTCTATAAATCCCTTAATCGTCGCTTAGTGTTTCGAGTTAATAAAGGGTGCGTTCTTTATTTCTAAATATTACAAGTGCTTCATCCTTGACCACTCGCTTCACATCGTTACATCAAGTGAGATAGTGGTCAAACGCAAGCCTAGATATCAAAAACTGAATGAGAAAAAATATTATAACTTTTCTTTATTTTTGAAATTAACTCAAAAATCATATTTTTGTGAGCGTTTTTTTTTGGGGTGGGAAAATCATCGAATGACTTCTTCTGCTCTGGGTCAAGCGGAAGGGTGTGTCAGACTTCTACTGACTAAAAACCCACCCTGTTCCTTCGGCTGCCCTAAATTTCCGGGGCCGCGGTAACTCGGTAGAACTTTCCCGCAAAGTTGAACTTTCCCGCAAAATTTTTGTGAGCTTAGGTACATTGCTAACGCTGGCTAAACCTTACGAGATTCATCAAAACAATGAACTATGGAATTGTTATCTTATAAAAAGATCTACAAATGAGACTGCAGTGGTATATAATATGTATGTCCATCTACTAAGTATCAGCAACCATTTTTATCTATACTAATATTATAAAGAGGTAAAATTTGTAAGTTTGTATGTATGGGGTAATCTCTGAAACTACCGAACCGATTTTGAAAATTCTTTCGCTTATATGTAGCTGCATTATCCCTGAGTGCTATAGGCTATATTTATATTATCTTTATATCATGCATATTAGCCGAGCTATTATAATCTTTGTCAAGCAAGTCGGGGACGGGATCCCTTGGAATATTTTCGACTTCTACGCGGACGAAGTCGCAGGTAGAAGCTAGTACTTTATATATTACAAAAATTAAGATATTTACGAAATAAGTTCCACAATACAGCGTTATTCCTTACGTAACTAAATACGTTGTGCATTTAATGTAGATCATGTTTGCTTATAGAGCATATCATTAAAATAAGTATCATAAATGGTATTAGACATTTAAAATGCGATTTAAAATAAATAAAAATACAATCGAAACCGGATGTAACGACATGAAGAGACCATATAAATTCGTACGCTAAAGTAGTTGTTATAAACAATACATTAAAAAAACACAAATAGAAAAACATGTATGTATGGTTATTTCATATGTTTTTAATTTGCAAATATATGGGACTAGCTTCTGCCCGCGACTTCGTTCGTGTCGGAGGGTTTTGCCGATCCCGTTAGAATCCCGGGATAAAAGTAGTCCTTGTGTTATTCCACGATGTCAACTATCTACTTACTAAATTTAATTCAGCGGATCTAAATGAAATTTAGTAAGTAGATAGTTGACATCGTGGAATAACACAAGGACTATTTTCAGTATTTTTTGCGTGAAAGAGTAAAAAACATATATACAGGGTTAAAGGAAAAGTCGTGCTAGATCCATTAAGGGTATGGATGTTTCATAGTGAAATAAGTCAGAAATGATGGGTATCATTTCTGACTTATTTAAATGATGGGTATCATTTCTGACTTATTTCACTATGAAACACCCTACCCTAAACCCTTTTCGAGATATTCGACTTTTAATTTTTTTATTGAAAATTGCCGATTTTTAGGCTACTAAATTTAATTTTGTTTATTTTGTGTGTCTTATTATTATTATTATTGCATTTTTACATGTGTAATAAGATGCTTTAGGACGTCAATCATTAAAATAGTGCTTATGCACTATTTTAATGATTGACGTGGATATCCCTTAGAGAAAATTAAACTTTCTAATATTTTTTTTTAATTTCTTTTCTTTCACTTGTCTACTACGGCCTATTCAATTAACTTATGCACTATCTACGAAGCGGTAGGTTTACTTAATTGTTTATATAGGATTTCGGCCGGAACCTCGCCATTATGTCGTAATAACCGATCTGTCGTTATAAGCGATGTCGTTATATTTGGTTTCTATTGTATAATAGTACTTAATACGGGCGAAGCCGGGCGGCTCTTTTACTTTAAAAATAACATACAATACCCGTATGCAATGGTACAAACTAACTTATCTCTACCAAAGAAATTAGGTACTAACAATTTTTTCTCCCCTTCCAGTGTTAGAATACGTGGGACCAAAATGGCGGACTTTCGTCGCCAACATGTCTATCGCTCTCTTCTTTACGTTGGCTGCATCTCTACTGCCCTGGATTGCACTGTGGGCTGACGATTGGCGCATGTTCGCGATGGGTACCAGCCTGCCATTCGCCTTGGCTATTCTGACACCGTGGGTGGTTCCTGAGAGTGCTAGGTAAGCAATTATGCTCTGTGTATTTATTATACAAACCATAATATTATCAAGGTATGTCTATACTTATATTATTAAGAGGTATTTTTTTTTAGTTTTGGTATGTAGGTAGTTACCGTCGAAACTTCTCATACGAGTTAAAATATTCTTACACTAGTAGAATGCTTTCTTATCATTGAGAGACATAATACACGTTAAACAAGTGACGTTAAAACAAATGCTGACTTGATGCTGACAGAAGCTTGTGCACTTATAATTTGACTCCGGCCCCCAAAATAAAGATGCTACCGCTTAGCTCGTTGTCCACTATGTAATTTTAAGGAAACTAAAATAGTATTATCCACTTTTTTGTCGGTGGGAAATTCATGTAACTACTCCTCTCGCTGTGGGTGTAGCGGAAGGGAGTGTCAGACTTCTACTGACTAAACACCCACCATGCTCCTTCAGTTGCCTTTGCGATTCAGGACCGCGGTAACTTGTCAGAATATTCTCATAACCCCGTACTTCTTACACTACATTTTTAAAACAATATTTATTATTTATTTATTATATACTTTATTGTACACCTTACAATACACTTAAGGATAAAAATCATAAAACTAGTGTACAATGGGCGGTCTTATCGCACAGGGCAATCTCTTACAGACAACCTTTGGATGGACAGAAATTATAGGAGATAGATTTAGGGCTGTCAGTGTACAACATCATGCATAATACTAACCAAACATCATAATATAAAATACATACCACAAAATATAATATATAAATATATATTAATACATATCAAATTCATAATAGAGAAAGAAGGGGAAAAAATTATAGTGAGAGGTAATGCTCCTTCACCATTCTTTTGAACGTAGATAATGTTTGAGCACGCTTCACATCTATGGGTAATGCATTCCACAAGCGGGCCGCTTGTATAGTGAAAGATTTATCGAAGAAAGAAGTGGAATGCATACGGATACTTAACTCTAAATTTTCCGATGATCTCAAGGACCTTGAATGTGTGTCACAGAGAAACCGAAAACGATCTTTAAGATAAAAAGGAGTGAAAGGATTAAATAGCACATTATAAAGCAGAGAAAGTAAATGAACATACAACAACAATATGCATACAGCTAAGGAATGGAAATCCCTACCGGAGTCTGTGTTTCCTAATAGCTCTAACCTGGGGATCTTTAAGTCAAGAGTGAATAGGTTACTTCTAGGTGAGCTTGCTTCATCTTCGACTATATCATCGCTTACCATCAGGTGGGATGGTAGTCAAAGGCGAGCCTCTCATAAAAAAAAATCGTGTATTGATCTTGACTTTTAATGAGTAAGAAACCTTGTTTTAGTAATATTCATCGTTACATGGTGGACATCCCACCAATACGCTCAAAACGTTTTGAGAATTCATTGTGCGTACGGCTAAGGAGTGGAATTCCCTGCCGGAGTCTGTGTTCCCTGATAGCTATAACCTAGGAGTCTTTAAGTCAAGAGTAAATAGTTTACTTTTAGGTAAGCGTGCTCCATCTTCGACCACATCATCACTTACCATCAGGTGAGATGGTGGTCAAACGCGAACCTATTTCCAATAAAAAAAATAACGTTTAAATTACCATTAATTTCAGATGGTTGGTGTCTCAAGGCAAGATCGACAAAGCGTTGACTATCATGAAGAAGTTTGAGAAGATCAATAAGACAAAAATACCGGATAAAGTACTCAGTGATTTCACCGTAAGTATCTATTCACATTCATCGTCTGCTGAGCCCTTTTGCAACTATGTAAAATAAAAAAAATTAAAAGTAAGACTACATTACAAGGAAAACGATGATAGCTACAAGTTTACAACTGTGTCACAGTTATCAGCGCCCATACAAAAAAAAGAAGATAATTGTTCCAGACTAAAACTACAAGTAATTAAAAATACAAAAATTAAAAATAAAAGAAAAATAATATAAAAAATGACAGTATTTGTCTTTGTGTATGTGTGTGTGTAGATGACCATAAGAGAGTGGAGTGTAAGTGAGTATGTTTGGTCATTGTGTGAAATGTAGGAAATTTATGTGAGAGTTTGGGTGTGTGTGTGAGTGTTTGTGCTATTTAAGTATCCACAATTTTTTCAGTTTCATCATATGACAGTGATTTCAGCCAGTCAGCTTCCTCCTCAAAAGGGTACATGATAAATATTTAGTATTTTATTGATTTTATTGTTGGCGTTCAGTCTAACTGGATGTTATTGGAGTGACTCTCCTATGTAACCCCCACAACTCAATGGCTAGGTAGCCTGATACCACTCCATTAGATTCCCCCACCAGTGACAGACTTTTTGATTGCTGATAATCCGCAACGACTGTCAAAGAAGTGCAACTGACAACTAACATGCTTTTCGTGGCACGGCGGAACTGGCTGAGGTCGGTCCGGAGATCATAACATAATTTATGATCTCCGGAGCGACCTCGTCGAGAATCTTTGTTTAAACTTGAAGAGGACCCCGCACTTCTTATTACTTAGCCACGAACTCCTTTATATGTAGTTGACAATCTGGAATAATATATATTATAGTCTAATTCTTATCCCGGGATAATGTGTGAAGTTTCAACGTGTATGAAGTCGCGGCCATAGGAAAAATAAATAAATAAGATACTTTACAAATATTTATCTTTAAGCTAGCTGTGCCCAAGCTGTGCAATTTGAAATAAAAAAGCAATTACTTACAATCCGTTATGTGGTTAAGATTTCTCATACAAACTTCCATCCCCTATTCCAACCCTCTAAAGGATGAATTTTAAAAAAGGAGCCTATATTTGACCCTGGATCATCTAAATTTAATCCAAATCAGTGTTGTTTAGCCGTGACACACAGACAGACAGACTTTCGCATTTATAATATTAGTATACTATGGACATTACCAACTTTTAACAGCATCAAACGCTAATAATTACCTTAAATTTTCCAGGAATCATCTCTTAAAACCATCAAGGAATCCGAAGCAGAGTGCAGAACCTACTCCGTATTGGACCTCTTCAAGACACCCAGACTCAGACGTAACGCCGTGCTCCTCATAGTCATATGGATGGCCATCTCCCTGGTCTTCGATGGCCACGTCAGGAATGTCGGATCCTTGGGTCTGGATGTCTTCCTAACATTCACCATCGCTTCGGCTACTGAGCTGCCTGCTGATACCTTTTTGACTGCGGTTTTGGACAGGTATGATATTATTTATTTAATTATAATTATTCAGTCTAATAAGTTCCCACTGCTGAAACACAGGCTTCTTCTGTATGAAAGGGATCGGACCGTATTCCACCACGCGTGAGCAGTACGGTTTGGTGGATGTCGCATGTCTTCGAATTTTCGGACATGCAGGTTTCCCCACGATGTTTTGATTAAACAAACAATTTTTACATTGTGTGGAAATACATGATCTTAATATTATTATAAATTAATAAAAATTAAACATTATAGTAAAAAATAAAATTGGCCAAGTGCGAGTCAGACTCGCCCATGAAGGGTTCCGAAGTAACTATCATAATATAATATAATATGTATATTTATTTGACAAAAAAAAAACCTTACAAATTTCGTAAAACTAGCTTATTTACATTTATTTACAACTACGCCAAATAACTTTGTTTTTCATAGTGTTTGTATGAATTACAAAGTTATATTTTCGGTTTTATAAAATATGCTGAATCTCAAAAACTGCTGACCCGATTTCGTTCAAACCAATTTTGGTTGAAAGTTTATATTAAGATCTACAGATACATTTTTATTTTTTAATTTTTCACTCCATTATTATAGAAGTTAGAGGGGGGGACACATTTTACCACTTTCGAAGCTTATATCTTTTAAACGATTGACTTTATGAAAAAGTGGTTTTAGAAACCCTTATATAATTTTTAAAGATCTGTCTTTAGATACCACACACGCATAGGTTTCATGAAAATATTTTTTGATTTTTTTCTTAAAATCGGAAAGCGGTTCACAAAATACATCTACCTACTAAGTTTCACATGTATAGTCTTAATAGTTTCGGAATAAAATGGCTGTGACATACGGACGGACGGACAGACAGACAGACGGACAGACATATCGAAACTATAAGGGTTCCGTTTTTTGCCATTCGGCTACGGAACCCTAAAAAAAAACAAAAATTAATAGGTAAAAGTACAAAAAAAGAGTAAGATAAAATAAGATTTATTTATTTGTTTAAACATGGTGTACATGACACATGCCGCATATTGTGGCGTACAAATTACGAAGAGATGGTGCATAAACCATGCTAATATTCATCAAAGTTACACAATAGATAGATTATGTATGTATTTATTAAATTGTCATTATGCATTAAAGATTAGGTCTTATTACAATTCAATGTCAAAGAAGTTAGTAAAATTTAAATAAATTAGTCAATAATATTATGAATATGTCATCAAAAATGTCAGTTTACAAATTACAATTATTCAAAATAATACCATAATTATTACAACAACATGTCAAAAATACAACATTGTCATCTCAAAAATGAAGAAAATTGTCCTCTTTCATAAACTCTGCTATACTGTAATATAGAGTCAGAAAACTCTTTAATTTTTTTTTAAGAGCCGTAACGTAACTCTGATTAAATGTGTTGTCAATTTCCAGATGGGGTCGTAGATGGTTGGCTTGTGGTTCTATGGTCATCAGTGGCATCTTCAGTTTACTAGCTACGACTGTGCCAATTGGTAAGTGCGTTAAAAAATATTGTCCTCAAAGCTGTCGCCGATAATGTGCCCAAGAGACTGGCGGTGCCGTTGGCCAGCCCTTGGGTCACGGGAAGTGTCGACCTACGTTGTCAAATTTCTTTGACAAGACTGAGCACAAGGGCCCAACGGTTTGAGAGTTCTGATACCAAAAGGCTCAAAAATATATTTATTAGTGATATTGACAACATGATTAAAAGAAGATGGGATTAGAAAAGAGGACTGCCTGACTTCTACTGCCAAAAAAAACTGTTCCTTCAGTTGCGTTCTGGGGCAGCAATAACTCTTTAGAACATTCCTACAACTTTGAAAGGGATCTGGCCAACTTTAACGATAACTGTCTCTTTCCAGGTGGTCCGTCCGCCTCCCTAGCTATCCTCGGCCGCTTCGCCGTGAACATCTCTTACAACATCGGACTTCAGTACGCTGCAGAGTTGCTTCCCACCGTGGTCAGAGCTCAGGGGGTCGCTCTCATCCATATCATGGGCTACGTGGCGTCTATTGTAGCACCGTTCGTTGTTTATTTGGTAAGAGCGGTTTGATTTTTTTGTGAAATTACACGGTGGAAGATAAAGTTATTTTTGGTTTTAAAATGAGAGCGTTTTTTGCATTCTATTAGCGTACCTAATAAAATGGAAACTTTCGAAAACAATTTAGCTATCTATATAAATAGATACAAAAGCAATATATTTCTAAAATCATTTAGCCTAAAATATATAAAAATAATATTTATCTTAATTATAAACAACTTATAAGAAATTTCCATATTATAAATTTAAATCATTACAGGAATTTTGAATAAAACATAGCTGAATCGTTATTCAAATTTCCTATAATCGGTACTTAGACTAAGTAAATGAAAAAGTGGTTTTATAAGTAGAACTGTAAAATATTTAAAAGATTACCTGAAAACCTTTTTACGCAACTCACACTTGGCAAGTTTAATGTTGTGTATGTAATATATATTCCTACCGTTTATCTATTCCCTACTACTTATAATAATAATATTAATGCGACAGTAATTCTGTCCGTCAGTCTGTAACACTTTTAGGTCTAGAGTATTAAGCCTTAGAGAAGGATAAAGGCTACTTTCTTTTTTGCTGCAAAAGAAAATTAATATTACTTAAGACACAAACAGCACAAGCAACCATTAAAAGACAATTCACTATATTTTTCAGGCCAATGTATCCCAAGAACTGCCTCTCCTAATCCTGGGCGTGCTCGGTATACTTGGAGGACTACTCTGCCTCTTCTTACCAGAGACAATGGACACTGAGATGCCTCAGACTCTTCAGGACGGAGAGAACTTCGGGAAGGATCAGAGGTTCTGGGACAATCCTTGTTTCCCCAGGTAAGGAGATTTTATCATCATCATAAGATATATGCTTAGCCTTTTATCCAGTATGTTGGGTTAGGATTTCATCTAACTAGATGCAGCTAAGTACTAGTATTTTACATAAAGTGTCTGCCTATCTAACCTTTACCACCCAGTAGCTGGGTAACAACCCCGTGGGAAGACCAGGGTTGGATTTTCAGGTTCTTACTACCATTAACGACTGTCAAAAATTTACAAATGATTTATTCATTTTAATTTTTAATGTACATAGTTAGATTTAGCAGTGTTTTTTTTTTTTAAATTCAATGTTTTATTTTAAATAAATAAATAAACTTAAAAAAAAATACAGCATGTAACAAAAACCCTGTCCGATCCTATAAAGACGTATTCCTGGTTCAACATACTTACTAGAAAAAAATGTTTTAAAAATGTTACTCATAAAAATCAAAAGTTATTGATTTTTTATTTTTATTTTCCATGCGAAATTTAACACTGAATATGGCAAATTTTCATAAGTTGACAACACTCCACCCGGTCAGGCGGCTTCTTTGACACAAAACTGTTGGTAGTGAACATGTGAACGTCGAGCGATCAGTGTTGCCTTTGATCAGTTTTTATTTTTTATTTAAATTTAATTATATTCACTGGGGAAACTAATAATCTCAAATCCATTAAATGGCTACGTATAGTATATGTGTACGCACTACGCAGTACGATGCCGAATAAAACTCTCAAGGATCGGACAGGGTTTTTGTTACATGCTGTATATAATTATTATTTTTTTAAGTTTATTTATTTATTTAAAATAAAACTTTGAATTTAAAAAAAACACACTGCTAAATCTAACTATGATAAAAAATTAAAATAAAAAACAAGCTTAGGCGTCAAAGTAGTCCTCCACAACGCTGTCGTCCGGAAACGTACCCAGAAGACTCTATATTATTAGTTTAATAATAATAAAAAAACATAAATCTTGATGACTTTAAATAGTCTTATTGAAGTATATTTATTTTTATGCTACTGGCAGTTTGCTCGGGATAGTGGTTTAATACATTATTTTTCCTCTTCAATGCAGATTCTTTTGCTATTTTCTTATTGTGAAATAAAGTTGTACCTTCTATACTAAAGTTTATACTACACTTAAGTTATCATCCATTCCTTTCCTGCTGCTTATCATAAATCTGAATTTACAGGAAAAAACCAGAAGGAGAAGCAGAAGAAGGCGACCAGCCAGGCAGGTACACCAAAAGAGCATCAGTGGCTACCGCCAACGAGCCCCAAAATTTCGTCAGAGCTGTTCCCAGCGCTATTGGCTCCAGAGCTTCTATCAGAGCATCCATCAGAGCCTCTACAAGAGCTTCAGCCAGAAGACGTGAAGTCAGCAAGGACAAGAATGTGGTTTGAGAACAGGATTCAACAAAGAGCATTTAGCCAAAAAAAATTGTACAAAATTTGGGTTCGCATCGACCCTGTGCCAAGACTGGGATAGGTGGTAGGATACGATGGCTTTTTGATAATGATTTCGTATGATCTCAAATTGAATTTTAATACGTCGACAGTTCAACGATATACATTGCGTTTTATAACTGTCGAACAAATGAAGCAATGGTTTAGGAATTTTCAAAATTCATCGCATTTTGTTTATTTGCTGTCGAATTTCCTTTTAACTGTGGTGATTGGTTGTTCAACACAACAAATTCATATTAAGTTACTATAGAATTTGATAGCAGATAAAATTTAACAAGTTTTTACGAGTTGAAGATCTGCGATGGCACTTGACATGCGTTTGACATTTAGAATGAAAGAGAAAGATATCTATATCTCTTAGTCCTCTTAGTTCAAAAATCTGTAAAAAGAATTGTTTAAAATGGCAGGTAATAAAAAATAGGACAAATTTGAAAAGAAATGCAATATGTATTTTTGATTTGCCCTAAGAATGAAAAGGTTCGTAAAGACTTTTGTCTTAGATATGGTACTAAAATTGGCATTTATTAAGATTATTCTTAATAAACTGTTAGGAGAATGGGATCTGTATTTTTCCTTTTGTGTTGCACAATCCATGATATATAATCCATATAAAAATGTTAATTTATTAATGAAAAGTACAAAGAATATTAAAATTTTCTTTAACTTTTAACTGTGTGAAACAAAATTGTTTAAATTGGAAATAGAATTTGGATATGCTTTTATATTTAATTTATGGTTTTTTATAATTATTATTATTTTGTCATGTCAGACAAATAGGATTAAAATTTATTTTGGATTATTTGAAAAGTCTTATGATATTTGGCTGTTATAATCACTATATTTTTTTACTTTTAAAATAATTAATGATTATTTTTCCTGGCACTTATTTATATGTGTTTCCCATGACATCCAAGGGATTTTTTTAGTTAATTTAATTTAATAATTATTTTTGTACATAAATTCTTGCCTAATTAATTTAAATGTGATAGTTACCAATGTTTAATCTATTGTAGGTATATTTGTCGTGTTTTGTGGTACGTTTTAGAGTTTATAGTTAGTCTGCAATAATTATCAACTAGAAATAATTATTGACCCCAGATGAAAAAATTAAATATACAACCTATCTTAAAAAACTTGCCAAAATCCGTAGGGTAAACTCATTTCTTTTTTCGCCATGGCCAGTAATAACAAAAGTAACCGATAATTTTCTCATAAAATATATTAAATTCTATTTATTTATTTATTATTCAGACGAAACGTATAGCTAAGACGCCTCCGTAGGTTCAAACCTATTATGTATAGTAAAAGTAAGTTATTTAACTTAAGTTTTACTATAATTTAAGTGTAAATAATATTAATTTAAGTATAAATATTTAATTATGCCGTTTAAGTTATTTGTTGTTTTTGATTGATTTTCAAGTCACTTTATAAGAACTCAATTTCACAATTCAAATCATAAATAAAAAATGGTGAACAATTAAAAACAAAACCATATTATCAAGAATCTCTAATAGAATCTCAATGATTATTATTTGTTAAAATAATAACCGAAGATAAAATTTATAATTATACATAAATAAAAGTTCCTTTTTATTTATAAATAAATATAAACTATCTTACCAACAAAAGATCATAAGACCCGATCATATAATTTATCCACATTTTTGGGGTCCATCAAATAAATAAATATTATAAAACAACTTGAGTGACATAAAAATTATTAGCAAAATATTCTCGCAATAAAATATTATTTCTGTGTCAATGTGCAGTATTTTGTCATTTTGTATATTGCTGTCATTATTTTTTTTTGGTGCAACAAAAAAAATGTAAAAATAGTAAAAAAATATCTGTGATAAAAATGGACAATATTTCAAAATACAAATAAAAATAAACAATATTAAAGCTAATAACGTGTATTATATTATTTTATCTTCTATCTTCTCCTTTAATATAAAAATCTAACCGGTTGCTGAGTATTAGTGTTTTACTTTTACACGGAGCAACTGTCTATCTGACCTTTACAACAAGTGTCAGATTTACTGACTTCTGACTACCCGTAACGGCTGTCAAAGATGAACAAATGATACCCGGGACCAACCGTTTGACGTGCTTTCCAAGTAGGGCTGCCATCACCTAAATTGGTGGCCCCAGACAACGACTTCATAAACCCCGGATATTTGAATAAAATCGCAATTTTTCCCCGGACACCGTCGAAATATAAATTTCGACGGTTAAAACAAAAACAGAAATGTTCAGGAGAGCCGTTCAAAGTTTAGAATTTTAGAAAAACTGATGTATATTTTTATTAAAACATCGTGAAAACTAAAACATTTTTTAATTTTCCAATCGGGAAATATGACAAATTAAAAGATAATAGAACACAAGAAACAGTCGGCTTTCAAAACAATACCAGTCCAAAATGTCGCTTATGCCCTATTTCCTTTTAACCGTCGATTTTTATTTTAATGTTTTTATGGTTTTAGTTAGTGATAACATTATAGAGCTTTAATTTTTTTAATAATTAATTAGTGTCTGCCTTTATATTTGGTACCTCACTTTTTACCGCAATGAAATGAAATGAAATGAAATATTTATTTTGTAAATTGGTTATAAATAACACTTTTACACGTCATGTTTTTTTGCGTGTTAAGTTTAGCTAGATGAGGCCGGTATTTCCTAACTGACTACTCTGAGAAGAAACACCGAAACAAACTCAGAGGTCATAGTCTCTTTTAAAGTCCAGACAATTTGTATTTTTATATGAGAAGCATGTAGGTTCATGTCTGTGGTATTCTTTTGAGGAAATAACCACGCAAAGGGAATTGTTCAGTTTGTTAGGGGCTTTGGCTTTACGTGAACATTAAATATAATTATAAATGACATTCATTTTGAACATTTTGTACCTAAAAGACATGAATTATAGTAATTAGGTGGCTACAAAGTCTAAAAATGTGCCACAATAAGCATGTGCAATATTGTACTATTTTGGTCGAAAAGAGTGAATTATGGTTGTTTGTATGACTTAAAGTACTATTGGATCACTTTTGATGGGTTAATTACACTCGTTGAGGTAATATAAATGAATATAAAATAAAATAAAAACCTTTCTTTTTTCATATTAATTTATTCAGAATCATAAACAAGTAATATTTCTACTTGTGCTTTGTGCGTTTTCCTGAAGTGATGTAGCATTTAATGCAAACATCCAACAAGAATACCAGACCAAGTTGTGGGCTGCAACCTGCAAACAAAATGATTTTCAATTAAGGACAGTGAACAATTGTTGGTCAGTAGGTATTCCCTGTTTTAGTAAATCATGCATTATGAGGCTCACAGTGAGTAATTAGCGACGGGGATCGCGTTTGTTGCAAATCGGATTGAAATAGAAAATGTGCTTACAAGTTGTGGAGCGGTCCATTGTCGAATTACTGTAAGTACTTCAACGTGCTCCAGACTGAGTCTTCTGCGATGTGTAATATCGGCGCTGCAATTAATGCCTCGAATCGGTTCTTCATTCCCACTCGAAGTCGAAGGAACGTCCAAGTTCATAGCGGGGTTGTCATTTGTAGCCGGTTCAGAGTCCAAAGTAGAGCTGGGGTCATCGTCAGAAGCAGATTCGGTGTCCAAGGGTAATGCCGGGTCTTCATTTCGAGAGGTATCGGAGTCCATTATCAAAGAAAATCGGGTTCACAAAAAAGAAGTCGAGAACGAACATTCACAGTACACAACGGCAAAGCGAATATTTTTTTTCAAGAACTCATTGTTGACAATGTCAGTGGAGTTGCCATGTACAAATAAAGAAAATAAAATCGATATTTTTTTAATCGTATGGGAAACTATTTGCTTGACTAACACTAAGTATTATTGATTGTTTTAGTATGTTTAGAGAGAAATAATAATGTATGGGTAGAATCATTTAATCTTAGTGTGTTCGTAAGAGAATATTTTATTTATGTATATTTTTAAGTCTGACTGCGGGTATCGAATTTGTATGTTTGAATAAATTATCTAATCGCATGTTCAGTAAAATAGCAACACAGAAATCAATGGCTGAACTCCGTCGTTAAACTTCCTCAACAAACATACTATTTATTTAATTTATTTTTATATTTACTTTCTGGCGACCAGACATCAAGGAATATTAATTTTAAATATAATTGTGTTTTTCTGTAGATATACTTTTTACAGAACAACTTGTTCAAGCAAGGCCATAATAGAACAATTCCCTTTGCGCGGACCTGTCCAGACAGTGCAAGCATTTGTCAGTTATCGTGTAGCTCAACTTAGAACTTAAGGAGCTCAACAATTTGACAAAAAATACCAACGTAAGACCAATATGTGTCCGGGTTTGACCCGGACGCTAATAGGGAAAATCCCTCCGGACGCTCTCCAAACTAAAATCCGGGGAAATCCGGACGCATGGCAGCCCTATTTTCAAGGCACGGAGGGATCTCGACATTTTAATATGGTCACACATCCATATCGTGACCTTGGTAAGTGTTGCTTAACCTTGAAAAATGACACGTGCGGTTTTTATTATTTAGCCACGAGGTCCGCTGGTGGCTTGGTATATTACGATTTATTCCCTTTCACAGAGAGGATCCTTTCCCAGCAATTGGACCGTTGTAGAATGACTTATTATACCTACATACATTCAGTCCTAAAAATCATTCCGCCATACCCCCTGCCCACTCAAAAAAGCGCACCTATATCCCTCCTAGTACTCCTCACAGAACAACCTTTGCTAAACATCAGTATTTTATACTGAGCTCATTCATTTAGAGGAAAATTCTACATACAAACAACTCAACATACTCGATCTGACAAAATGGAACCTTAAACGTAAACTTACTGAGTGGCTACTTCAACAAGATTATAATCACACAGAATCCATATTAACATTCGTAACCTAACATATGCACAGACACACGCGCACTTACGGCATTCACTCATAGAAATATTTTCACACACACACACAAAACCCTCATACACACACACACACACAAACACACACCCATTCATACTGGAGTTATTAAGCTTCTTTCTTTACTTATTAATTTTTAACCGACTTAAAAAAAGGAGGTTCTCAATTCATCTTGAACTTTTTTTTTTATGTATGTTACCTCATTACTCAGAGACGGCTGGACCGATTTGGAAAATTCTTTTTGCGTTTGAAAGGGTATACCTTCTAGTTGGTTCCATTGTTACAAAATCAGGATCTGATGATGAGATCCTGGATAAATCGAGGGAACTCTTCAAATATTATAAGCACACCTATAGCGTTTTGGGTATTTCTTATAGTAATAATAATAATACTTTATGCTCGTCACAATGCATACGAGTATGGTGATGTAGAGCTGATGGTCAAGTACCACTCCTCAAAAATTAACGGCTATGCATCGGGAAAAGCAATATTTTGTAAAAGGCTTTTGTAACTAGATAAATTTACAAACCGACCCACTAAAAAGCGTGAAAAAAAAACTTTTAACAAAAAATAGAACCGACTTCCATATCAAAACACTACAAAAATGCCAAAAATAACTTTAATTTCGGAAGTGAAAAAAAGAAAATCCAAAACCAATAACACCGACTACCGAAATTAAAGTTATTTTTGGCTTTTTTGTAGTGTTTTGATATGGAAGTCGGTTCTATTTTTTGTTAAAAGTTTTTTTTTAGTTTTATTTGAGTTTAAGTTAACTTACCTTTCTTTTTACAAATTGTGTAGTTGTGAGTAGATCGACAGAGACCATACAAAACAAAAAAAACTCTATGGCCATCCACTGTCTCTTAAAATACAAGTATACCCAACGAGTTAGGAATGATATAGAAATATAACTCTCTAACGAAGCCCGCTAAAACATGGTTCCAAACTCATACCACTAAACTGAAAATACGAATGCAACACGCGCACAAACAAAACAAAATACTTTGCTAAATTTACTTTCTGCGCATGGATCCGTCAATTCATTCATTTGGGGCGCTATTTTGTTTAGTAAGATAATGTTAGAGTGAAACTGAAATATCGAATCAAGCGAGTGCGAACGAGATGGATTATTTTGTGACATGAGCGGCGAGGATGGTGTTATGCAGTATGCAGTAGGAGTCAGTCATTTACAAGGATCTTCTACCTACTAATTTATTATGAACTCAAATATTATAAATTAATATTAAACCTCTTTACATTATGTTTACAAAAAGTGTAAAGCTTCATAAAAGGGAATGCCCGTCGCCAATATAAAAAAAAATCCTGAAATGAACCAAAGTGGAATATACGCCAAATGTTACTACAAATCGTAGGTAACCCATTACAATTTCAATAATTATCAAAAAAACTAGGTAGAAGTCAGTTACAATTTTTTTTTTAAATATTGGTCGTAATAAGTCTAGGGTTAAGGATGCCAAGTCGTAGTTTAGGCGGGTCCAACCTAAGTCCGTGTTTAAAAATGGGTATCGTGTGCACAACTAAAATCAAAATCTTTGAAAAATTACCATAGTCGTTGCTATACCATAAAAAAGCAATCCGTATGTAACTCAATTCGCAAGCGCTATTGTAGAATCAAGTAAGCAAACAATCTAAAATGCAGTAGTGTCAAACTGTCAGTCTGTCAATAGGTAAGGCAAAGGAGATGTGATTCATACAGCCTACGATACGTTTTCTATTAAAAAATATTTGATTTTAATTAATATTGACATGCATATATTATTTTTTTAGATTTATGGTACACATAGGTCGAATTATATTAAATTAACAATTACTGTGCACTAAATCTGCAAACTAATTCGTTAGAAATTATTTTAACATTCCTGTTTGGCTGAATGCCACTTAGGCCGTGCGCGCACTGCCTTGCGGTGGCCGCAATTCCGGTAGTTCTACCGCACCGGTAGACTGACCGCAGTGCACGCACTTCTATGACACTCCATACTTCACAAATTTTGCGTTTCCAAAACGCAACGCAGTGCGCGCACGGCCTTACTAGTGTCAAATAAACACTGACCTCCAATAAAAATAAGAATGAATTAAACGGATATCAGGTTAAATATTTTAATGATTTCCATATTTTTATATCCTACTTAAACATACTTGAAAATTACTTCATTATACATATTTTATGTTAAAAAGAATTAAGGACTATTCGCAGTTTCTGTCCATTTCAAACATTTGGACAACACCCTTTGGAAACGAATAAGTTATTTTATTACTTACCTGATAACTATTATAAATATTATTTCCTCAGGATCTACCGAATTTCATATTTATTAATTTCTCAAAGTACATAAATAAGGTAAGACCTCAATAACTAACCCCCTATCAGAAGAGCGTTAGGCTTATAAGCTCTGAAACTAGATTTATATATATATATATATATATATATATATATAATGTGTGAGTAGAGTAAATTTAATATCCAAGTTGGTTTTTAAAAAGTACGAGCCAAAATTTAAAGGTACTCGAGGTACTCAAAACAAAACTTTGTTGTTTAGTAAAATTGACATAAATATCTCCTAAATATTGGCTCGCTCTATTTATCAGCTCATATACGGAGTGCCGATTTAATGACCTATATTGTTTCAACGTGGTGTAATACCTATTGATAACATAAAACACATTAGACGTGATTTAAAATTTGTATTCTTAAGCAATCCTTAAATTAAGTTATTAGGATTTACCAGAATTTTTCATGTAATGTTGTGCAACAGTACTAACCATACAAATAGGTACAGCTGATTTTTTAGCATACGATAGCCAGTGCGTGACGAATATATGTCTTCGTTACCAAAATGTATGGAGCAAACCTTACTGCTATTAGTTGGTAACCAGTCATCCCCTCTTTTTTCTAAGCGGACTGCTGCAATCCACTGTAGTCGTCGAATCTCTTTTTTGAGGAAACTAAAATAAGAAACACACAGGCAAACCAATCCATCCAATTTATAAAACTCTGTACTTAATATAAAATATATAACAGTTAGGTATTAAAAACTGGCTGGCTACCTGTTGCATAATACTGACAACTCGTGGTTGTCTATACGAAAATAAAACACGAAATTATTTTACTTACGAGTGATAAGCTATCCCAGTTAGTTTTTTTACTTCCTTCTTTCCGCCTTTTACACCACCTTACTACGCAGGAGGTCATTTTATCCCTCAGAAACGAGCTGTTTTTTGGATTTTTCACTAATCAACACGATTCTGGCGTCTGTCACTGAGCGCACGTCAGACTGAGAGGCGCTTTGGTTGTATTTTTTTTTCCCCGCCTACTTGGTTTTGTTTTGCGTGGAACCATTTTTGAGCGGAGTTCATGTTCTATATCATTCCTAATTCGTTGGGTATACCCTAGTTTAAAAGGCAGCGTACGTATATTATCAACAGATGTATACCATACCACCTCTTAGCATTATAATTGTAGTAAATAAGTTTGTATATGGCATTTTAGTTTCTAGCTTAAGTTCATCTGTACTTGGATTCAATAAATTATTATTATTTATTATTATTATACAGGTAATGTTCCCTTTTAAGTTTTTGGACATAATAGTAATAATTATTTTTTATTAATAATAGGTTCGCGTTTGATCACCATCTCACCTGATGGTAAGTGATGATGTGGTCGAAGATGGAGCACGCTTACCTAAAAGCAACCTATTCACTCTTGACTTAAAGACACCCAGGCTATAGTTAATTAACAATTTTGACACTTAAGGCGCTAGTAAGGCTCAATTTACACCGCTGTGGAATGGAATGGAAGCGACTTTTTGCAACGAAATTGTACAGACGCCAGCACATGAAGCTACCCGAAACTGACAAATTTTCCCAATCGACCTTGAACCTAATTTCTTTAACAATAAGGTTGAAAATCTATTAAAGAAATGTGACATTGTTGTAGCTTGATGTGCTGGCATAGCATAATGGACTTTATGTCAATTGTATAACATACCAGGCGCGTGCATAGGATTATGACAGGGCATGCGGTGGAGTAAAAACACACGAAAACTTCTTCTTTTATAGATTTTTAGCACAGCCACAGCCACGCATCGCCACCATGCTACGATGCGTGGCTGTGGCTATGCTAAAAATCTATAAAAGAAGAAGTTTTTGTGACCGATTACTCACAAAAACTTCTTCTTTTATAGATTTTTAGCATAGCCACAGCCACGCATCGCCACCATGCTACGATGCGTGGCTGTGGCTATGCTAAAAATCTATAAAAGAAGAAGTTTTTGTGTGTTTTTACTCCGCCGCATGCCCTGTCATAATCCTATGCACGCCCCTGTAACATACAAACTAAATAGGAGCCAAAAAAAGGTCGCGCGTCTTCCGGGGAATCCTCGCGCATTCTCGAGAATTTTTGGCTCCTATTTAGTTTGTATGTTATACAATTGACATAAAATCCATTATGCTATGTACAACTTCGTTGCAAAAAGTCGCTTCCATTCCATTCCGCGGCGGTGTAAATTGAGCCTTAGAATCTGCATCGCCAATCGTTAATAAGCACTTAGTGCCCAACCTGGGATCCTAACCCAAGTTCTCATGCTCATTAGTCGCAGTTGGACTTCTAGACCAACGCGGAAGCCATTTCGAGAACAACCGTCTATCCTAATAACAAGTCAAAACAATACCAGTCGGTTGCCATGCCGTTTATCAGTTAAACTAATTACGATTTTTATGGATGATATCATGTTCTCATTGTGATGTACATGCGATGCGCGAATGTTTTTATAACATCCATAAAGTGGATTGTGTGTGTTTGAAGATATTAGTTAGATGAAAACAACACGTTCTATGTGTATCGTAACATAATATGATAGGGTTCGCATACATTATAATGATCAGTGAGTGGTGACAATAGGGTTCTGTACAACAGCCAAGAAATATTTTCTATTGCCTATTATCCTATCCTACTTCCTTCCTACTATAATATTGTAAATTTATAATTTTTTATTGACACACACACAAGTTATTGAAGAAAAAGATACAGATAGAATTTGCACATATAGGTACTGGAAAAAATTAAAATTACTGTGGGCCCCAAACTAGGCACAGCCTGTATCTTGGTAGCCCAGAATTAAAGTTCACTGCGACAACACAACTAGCAACCCAACTAGCAAAAAATAGTCTTACAAATATCCCAAGACCATATTTTTTCCAGTCTTATATCACACTTATAGACGTATATAAGTGTGGATTTGGGCGCACTTAATAAGTATATTCACCCTTATAATTGCCTTGTAATGGTCTCGCGAAGTGTATTTTTTAACTTACAAAACTCTTGCTGATACTTTTATAAGGAATAACAAACTTAGAAGTGACTTACAAGGGCATGCTTTAAGGGCAAATAACATTAAAGTCCTCCTACTAATGCTATTTTAAGTGTAATATCGCTTGCAGTCCTCTTTGTGATCTCCTAATAAGAGTGTAAACACAAACCGCCGTGAGCTAAAGATAAACTTTACGAAAATATTAAAAAGTCGCGTAAAAACTTAAGTATTATATTTTTTTATTTTCCTACAATGTGCTAGTGAATAAGTTTAGTTTGTCACGCACTTTATGCGATTATTAGGTTGCGAAGTAGTTTTTCTCGATTATGTTGAAATTTGAATAACAGTATTTTCACGGGCCTTTTCAACAATGTGTCTTTTATTATATATTATTTTAATTATTTGTGAAATAATATCGAAATGTCGCCATTACAATCAACCACGACTCATAAGTAATGTAATAAGTGCTTTATCAGAACAATATAAGTCCAGTATTCTTGTGTAAGGTTTATATCGCACTCCTAAAAGTCAAATGAAACCTAGAACCATTAAGTCTACACGACCATACTCCTCATAATTTTAGGGTTCCCTTATAAGCAAAAGCAAGCCAAACAAAGAAGTCATTATAGGTACAAGTAAATAATTAATCCACAATGTTAATTAAATGTACCTGATTTTACAATAATTTCTCGTGTCAGACACAACAAGGAAAATAAATAACCCTTAATAGAGAATTGTTTAAGACACTTGTAATAATAATAATCTCTTTAATATGTCTTAGGTGAGATAAATCACACTTAAAACACTAGTTTTACAGAAGTCTAATAAAACACTTAGTGTAGTCACTTCTAAGATTGAATGTACTTATAAAATGTATTTATAAGTATTAATTAAGAATCAAAGGCAACTAGACTTGTAAATGGTGCTTATAATACCACTGCTCTTATTAATGTTATATAACGTTTTCTTATATGCGTCTATAAGAATAATGTTATAAGTATGAATGCTCTTAAAACTTAGATAGACTTATAAAATAACACTATAAGAGTTTCTGGCTTAATCAGAACACGTATAAACCTTTTATGAAACCAGAGCTCTTACAAGCTTTTGTTTGTAAGGGTATTTTGCTAGTTGGTAAGGCAGCAAAAGCAAAAAAGAAATAAGTTATAATAATAGTTTTTATTTATTAAAGTTTTTAAAGTGTTAATAATGATCAATAAATACTTTTTTTTCATATTATTGAAATGTTAACTACAGTCATTGAAGAGCAGTAACAAAAAACAAATTAAATTAGTTGAAAGCGAAAATAAAATTAACCAAAATGTAATAAAAACAAATTAAAATCCACGATAAAATAAACAAACAAATAAACAATTCCAGTCACAATAAGAATACAATAAGAGTAGATTAGTAGCCAAGGGCTGTAAGGCATCAATTGCAGCCCGAGATATTTATTATTATTAGCGAGGGCGCCTATAGTTCGAGGGTGCAATTGATGCTTACACCCGAGGTAACTACTCTGCTTTACATCTCGATTGTGAGGTAAGTAGAAAAAAACCGGCATTACAAGAATAAAACATTTTATTAGGGTAAATACGCTAAACGTCGGCCCCTCCCCCAATCTTCGGCCGTCTGTACGTTTTCAGCTTGCGTTCATTCAAAAGGTAATTAAGTGACAATTTTGCTACCTGAATTACAACCTTAGTTCATACTCTATATGTTAAATCCGTTACTATTCGATTACGTCACTCGCTCTTCGCACACTGAACTAAGTCGCGACTGCACCGTTGAAGCGTCAAGTTTGCGTTAAAAGTAGTTTACCTGATGTGAATACCCATACTTCGGGAATTGATATTACTACGGTAAGACATTTCTTTATTTTTGTTTTGAGCTTAATTATCACTAAAACGTTATTTTTACTATATTTTGAGATAGTTTTTTCAACGTTTTGCGTATTGTTTTAAGGGCAAAATAGGAGGCCGACAATAGAGCGCCAGTTTTCACTTAAAACCCGATTCTCGGCCGTGGCCGACTTAAAGTAAATGCAGTCTGTTTTATAAATTCCAATTCTACCAATTCCTTTGGTTTAACAAGAAAATTTGCAAAGTTTACAGGCAAATAAATCTATTCTACGTTTAATTGCCAAATACCGGCCGGGGTGATATTAGTTGAATCTCGAGAAATAAGGTACACGAAATAGGGGCCGACATTACAAATATTAAAGATCGTAATGTCGACCAGCCTCAAATTCGGACGCCACTATACAGGCTGATTACTTTTGTATTTTTTCATTGATTGGGTGGCAGGTGGTCATTTTCAACCGACGACCAAAAGAGGAGGTTATCAATTCGACGCGTATATTTTTTTTTTTTTTTTTTTTTTTTTTATGTATGATCATCGAGTACTCGAAGACGGCTGAGCTGATTTGGAAAATTCTTTTTTTGTTCGAATGGGTATACTTCGAAATTGGTACCATTATCACCAAAGTCAGGATCTGATGATGGGATCCTGGAGAAATCGAGGGAACTCTTCAAATATTATAGGCACACCTACGGCGTTTTGGGTATTTCTTAAAGTAACTTGTGCAGTTGCTCTCAAAAAGTACCATTTGGGGAAGTGGAACTGATGATGAAGACCACAGATGGCCGCCGAAACTACTCAATAATAAGTATTAAGTGGATTGCGATTCGATTACTTGAATATGGATGTTAAGCACTTTATGCTCGTCACAATGCATATGGTGATGTAGAGCTGATGGTGAAGTACCAGGAGAACTCCTCAACAATTAACGGCCCAGCATTGGGAAAAGCAATATTTTGTAAAAGGTAATAAGTAGTTGACATTTAGGCTCTTGTAACTAGGTAAATTAAAAATCATCCAACTAAAAAGAGTGAAAAAAAAACTTTTTAACAAAAAATTAAACCGACTCCCAAAAAACACTGCAAAGTGAAAAATAACTTTAATTTCGGAAGTCGGTGCCAAAAACGAAAAAACAAAACTAAAGACACCGACTACCGAAATTAAAGTTATTTTTCACTTTGCAGTGTTTTTTGGGAGTCGGTTTAATTTTTTGTTAAAAAGTTTTTTTTAATTTATTTATCAAACTTATTTTCACAAAATTAAATATTTATTATGACAAGTATATTTTATTAATATTATTAAGAAGTTTAGTTTTAATGTAGGTATTGACAATATTGAAAACATATTTACGGTAGCTAATTATGGTTTGGGAATTTGGGATATAAATATAAATTGCTCTTTGGAACTTGCTATCTATGAAATCCTTGTTTATTAGCTTAAAAAATATCTTTGAAGTTTAGTTACTTTCATTGATTCATTAACCTGCACGTGACAAAAAGCTCGTTCGTTTTCACTTAATGTTTTAATTTAAGATACTACAATGACAGAGCAGGTAGATGCAAGGCCTTCGCGAAAGCAAAGAAAATTATGCGTTTACGATCGCAATAAAAATAAAAGAAGCTCTTGGGGCAATAGGTAATGGGATGTCCATTCGTGCATTAAACTATTTGGCGTCCCACGAACAACGTTACAAGTATTTTATTGTGATATTTTACTTTGTTATAATTTTAGTACCTAACATTGTTGAGGGGAAAAATATATTTTAGTAATAAACAAATACAATAACAAATGTATACTTAGTGTGGTATTAGACTCCTGCCAAAATAAATCATATTAGTAATATTTGTCAGTCTTAATTTAAAACACCCTATACCCGGCCGACATTTGGAAAAAACGCGAGCGACCATGGGCCGTGAATGGCCGACTACTATATGAAATACTAATAAAAATGCGAATGTTTGTGAGGTTGGTCGGATGTGTGGATGTTTGTCACTCATCATCATCTGCTTAGCCTTTTTCCAACTATGTCAGTGATCAGCTTCCAGTCTAACCGGATGCAGCTGAGTACTAGTGTTGTACATGGAGTGACTGCCTGTCTGAATTCCACAACCCAGTAGCTGGGTAACACGATACCCCTTCGCAAGACTGGTGACATACTTTCTGGATTCTGACTAACAGAATCGACTGTAATTTTTTTTATTTTCCACTAGCGACCCGCCCCGGCCTGGCAATGGTGCAATGTTTATATTAAATATACTATAGAATGTCTTTATATACATCGTTGACAGCCTTTTTGTTATTCGACATCCATGTTCTCTTTAGTAATTACTCTTGAAAGTGCGACACATAATTTACCATGGGAAAAACATTCAACGCTCAAATCTAAGCAACATAGGCACGCGTGCCGTGCCTCCGCCGGCACCGCGCCGCAACCGCTATGTCCTTGCATTTTAAATCTGTAATATCTTTGAAACTATTTATTTAAATGATATTCTGTATAGGGCAATATTGATTTATTATATTATGCAAAATGTATTTATGGTACTTAATTAGATAAGGATTAATGCTGTATTGCTTAAAATCGCTTCGTAAAATATGCTCGTATTTCTCGTAAAAAGTAAAGGATAAAAAATGGTTGTTGTGGGTTATCTATAAGAGATAGACAGATGCCATCGAGGATTTTTTGTTGAACTTTTTAAGGTGTACAATACTATAGTACATTATTTTGATCTATCTCGTAGGGTTCAGCCAGCGTTTGTAAAGCAAGCGCAAAAAATGTGTTTATTTGTGACATCACATTAGAAACCTCAAAAATTATCAGTGTTCCTCTACTATATTATGCATGTTATATACTTAAAAACTTTCCTATTGAATCACTCTTTCTATTGAAAGAAACTGCATCAAAATCCGTTGCGTAGTTTTAAAGATTTAAGCATACATAGGGACAGACACAGGGAAGCGACTTTGCTTTATACTATGTTAAGATTAAGATTACTGATGAACCCACTCTTGACCTCGATCTCGCCTGATGGTAAGCGATAGATGAGGTCTACGATGTGACGAGCGAGCCCAGAAGATGCCTATTTACTCGTGCTTTAAAGGCTGAAAGGTCATAAGTGGGAACACAGAAGCCGGCACTAGTGTTACCCAAACGAGAGTCTCGCAAGAGTCTTGCAATTCAAGACTCTTGCGAGACTCTCGTTTGGGCAACACTAGCCGGCAGAGAAGTCCACAGCTTGACTGTGCGTACAATAAATGTGGAGGAAAAGCGCTTGGTACGACAAGACGCGGTATATCAACCAGGTGTGGATGGCACCCAGCCGTGCGTCTGGTAGACCGGTAGTGAAAGGAAATGGAGGAATTAGGTCATGGAGCGCACGTTCCCCAAAGTACAATCTGTAGAAAACCGACAAGGCAAGCAACGGTTCGCCAATGAGCCAGGCTAGGAAGCTTGTCCTCCAGCACCTCGTCGCCTATAAGCCTTTTAGCTCTGCGCTCGATCGAGTCCAATGCAGCAAGCTGGTACTTTGCAGAGCCATCCCACAAGTGGCTGCAATACTCCACGCAGGAACGGACCTGTGCTTTATACAGATTTAGGCGTAAAGTACCGCCTCACCTTGTGTAGGATTCCCAGCTTTTTTGCTGCAGTCTGAGCTCTGGATTCGATGGTTGAGCCGAAGTTGAGGTCTGACGTCAACTCTATGCCCAAAAGCTCCAGGAGATTGGTAACTGGCACAGATGTTCTTCGAAAAGTAGGGGTCAATTCATGTCAATGATGAAGAAATGACAACCAGGATCAACAGGTGAGCTTGCTTACCGAGGCACGAAAGAATCTGGATAAGTAAAGATCGTCACTCGTCCACGAACTAATGTCTGCAAGCTTTACTTATCCTTGAAGATCGACGCATGCGGTATTTTACGGTATTCCCATTTTTGTGCGTATGTGTGGGATGTCCACCATGTAGCGATGGCTTCGTCTTGTTGTCCGAAGATAAAACATGTTTGGTGGAATTAAATTGAACAATTCCATCGCACACTCCCCGAAATTTAACCGATAGAAAACCGATAGGCTTGCAACCCGTCGACGTAACTAAACAGGGACTCGATACAGTGAGTTGAAATGTCCTGTGTTGTCACGCTTTTGTATAATTTTGACAAAAATATATTATACATATAATACCTACTCTTTATTGTATACCATAACAGACACATATATAAGGACTTAACAACTTAAAAGGGTGATACAATGATAAGTCACTTCAGCAGACCCAACTCCTGAACATTGAAACTATAATCTTTGTAACTTTTTATTGTTTCAAAAGGCAAAAAATACGTGTACAATATTTTATGATAGTATGTATTGACTGAATAAAATAATCGGTTTTTCACAGAGGAGTCTAGTCCCTTTTTCATATCTACTTTTTCGTCGATTAGACAATCACCTTCGACACGCTGACAGATTGTCACCCGTTTTATCAGAGAGTACGTTTTGACAAGGTCACGGCCTTCATAATTATGATAGAACACCATAGCTACGTCACCAAGACACAAATAACTGACAGAACCATATCAACTAATTTAAATGACATACATTGTTAGCTAAAAATAAACGTTAACTCAAAACCATGTTAATTTTGATTAACATGGTAACTAGCTGTTGCCAGCGACTTCGTTCACGTGGAAACTTCGCACATTTTTCCAGGAAAAAATAGCCTATGTGTAGTTCTGATCTATAAGTTATATTACTTTAAAGTTTCATTTAAATTTGTTCAGGAGTTTTTGGCGTGATAGAGTAATAAAAATTCATCCATTCTCATAAACTCGCATTTATAATAAATTTCTATAATTACTAGCTGTTGCCAGCAACTTCATTTGCGTGGGAGGTATTTCTCGCTCAAATATCAAAAAAAAATTGGCCAAGTGGGAGTGAAACTCGCCCATGAAGGGTTAAAGTTAAAGTATTTTTTTTTAAGTATTTATTGGAGCCATATACACAAGGAACAAAGCAATTTTACAATATTTATATTCGGCTAGGTCGATATAGCCTAAAGACAAAAAACTAAAAATTATAAATTAAAAAAAAGGTTCTGTAGTAACTACGTGAATTAACTTTGTTTTTCATAGTGTTTGTATGAAATACAAAGTTATATTTGCGGTTTTATAAAATGTGCTATATCTCAGAAATCACTGACTCGTATCTCGTTCAAACTAATTGTCGTTAAAAGTTTAAATTAAAATCTACAGCATATTTTTTTTTTTTTCCCTCCATTATTACAGAGGGGGTGGGGGACATTGTACCACCATGAAAACGTATATCTTTTAAACCATTAAACTTTATGAAAAAGTGGTTCTAGAAACCTCAATGTCATTTTTAAAGACCTTTCTATAGATACCACACACGCATAGGTTTCATGAAAAAAAAATTCAGTTTCAGTTCCATATACGAGGAGCCTCCCTTAATTTTAAATATTTTTCTTAAAATTGGAAAGCGGTTCACAGAATACATCTACCTACCAAGTTTCATGTGTATACTCCTAATAGTTTCGGAATAAAATGGCTGTGACATACGGACGGACGGACAGACAGACTGACATGACGAAACTATAAGGGTTCCGTTTTTGCCATTCGGCTACGGAACCCTAAAAAGTAGTCAAAACTGCTCCGTATTTTTTACGAACAAACTAAGGTAATATCATTTCCCACGCAAACGTAGTCAAAATTTTAATTCGTTTAAAACCCCGTGTTGATTTATAGTAATGACGGGGCCTTATAGAACCTAAGCCTCGGCTCGGGAATGTAAGGACAACTAAAGATACAGGGTGAATTTTTAGTCAGTAGGATTCTGACACTCCCTTCCACACTCTACAGCGGGAGACTTATTTGATGATTAGATTATCCCCACCTTTCTTCTTTTTTTCGAGTCGATGCTCAAACCTCTTTGGACCAGGATGATTTTGGTGTACAATAAAGTATATTCTACCTATCTAGGTGGCCATACACGATGGACATGACAAGAGATGGGCAATATTTTATATTTTGGACATGAAAAAGGCCTCCCCGAGTGGCGTTAGGTTAGGTTATACCGTACTACGATTCCAAACGGCCGGCGCATCCTAGATAGCTAGCACTCGGTAACATAGAGTCTTGCTGACTAATCCTTTCACCACGATGTAAAAAACTCAACTATTCCCACCAAAAAAGAAGGAGTTAACGCTATTTATTACTATGTACCAAAACTGCTTTATATCATAGTATTTTACGCTGTTCATGCATTCCTTTGAAGTTTAGCGTTGTTATGTGCCCGTTAATGAGGTATGATTGAAAGTAATACTCCGAGTAGAAACTGGCAAAGATTAGGTGCTAGAGCAGACTGATGCCTGCGTAGGTAGAATACTTAGGTATACTGAAAAATACTAGGCCAATCTATGGATGTGGTAAGCCAAACTTCTCAACTATTTTCGATTCTTTTTTTTTAAGTGACGTCTATCAGTCGACCTATTAACAATTCGATTTTTTTCGTCCGACTGTTCATTTGGTCGAAAACTTGACCGCAGTTATACTTAGCTGAAATAACTTTTGATCGAAGTATTATGTTTCCGAACATTCATTATACCACTGTTTTAATGACCATATTTTATTAGCAACATGCAAGCAGGCGTGCAGCGTGCAAAGAAGCATGCAACATGCAGCAAGCATTGTTTTTGTCACGGGTCCGGCACTGCAGGATTATAAAATAAATCATTTGCAAAATTAAAACAGGTCAAAAGATGCTTCGGCAAATAGTTAAAAAATAATTTGTTAATCGGCTAAATTATAGTTCGGTAAAATAATACGTATGAGACATGATACTTCGACGATATAAAAATATGTCCAATAATGCGTAGGTACAGCAAAAAAGATGTCGGTCGGAATTTTTCGGTAAAATGAAAGACGAACAAAAAAACAGTGATCGGTTCCCAGCCTATAACTTTTTAGCATCTGTAAACGCAGAAAATCTTAGTCTATACATCACGCGAATCATTGGAGCAAACATCATTAATTAAGACACTTGTACACAAGAGTGTAGTTCCTTCGTAACCAAAGCAAATCATTGCAATGGATCATCTTATTTGAGGTTATATAGTAACTATGATGAATAAATTTCATTCTTTCTTTCAAACTTTGTACCATCTGTGAACGCAGCAAACCTTAGTCTATACATCACGCGAATCATTGGAGCAAACATCATTAATTAAGACACTTGTACACAAGACTGTGGTTCCTTCGCAACCATGACTTTGCGTGCAGCAAATCGTTGCAATGGTTCATCTTATTTAAGGTTATGTAGTAACTATTGAGGTCAATGGGGAATCTTAAATCAATATCATTAACTGCTTAGATATGTCTCGGCTGTGTTTAGTTTTGTTTCCAATCTTACCTGAGTATTTTATATGGAGGGATTTTCTATCTGCACATTAATTTTGCTGTTTATATACAGGCTTGGGTAAAACATAACAACCTCTCAGGACTATGTTAGTTACATCATAAACAATAACTTTTGTTCTGTGACTTTTAATAATTCATCATTATTTTAATTCATCAGAATTTTCATTCAATAATAAAAATATTTAAATGTAACGCTCTAAATATTACGTAGCCTGCGAAAAGCAAAAGAAAGTACAAGTAATGTTACCTACATTAATAGTGCTTTATTTTGTTTCGCTGATAGGACGAAAGGCGGCGAAGGAGATCTTGAAGCCAAAAACACTCACGTTCACATACACTACTCAAAAAATAAAAAAATTTTTTTTTTTTAAATAGGCTAAATTTTGAAGTTTGTTTTCGATAATTTGTAATGAAGATTCAAACTCAAACTCAAAACTCAAAATGTTTTATTTCACATAGGCCCACATGGGCACTTACAAAACGTCAGCAGTTAGGGCACGGTTCGAATTTGGTCGTTTTCTATCCAGAAGAATAGGCAAGAAACTCCACAGTTACTCTTTTCAAATCAAAATTAAACAAAATGTTACAATGTATCCATAATACAGGTTAATTAGGTATGAGAGGACAGTATAGACCAAATAATACAGCACAATGGAATTACAAACAAAAAATTGTTAAACAAATCTAAGAGTCTACAGTGTTCACTTCATTCACAAAAAAGCCCTATATTATATTAATATAAACTTGAGAAGTGACAACATTAGACTTCAATAATGAAGGATCTATTTAGATCTATCTAGTTTATATCCATAAACACTATAAAAAAAATAAAAAAATAATGAAGGATGAATTAATAATAAAAATGAAACAAAAACAAAATCTCTCAAATCGGATGGATTATCGTAGAGAAAAATAAAAAAACACACGAAAGTGGAGTTGTTAATACTCTAGTCGATAACGCAATTACAATAAGCCAGGGAAGCCACATATGCAGAAGGAAGGAATTATCGCCAAGCAGTCACGTCTTCAACGTAGTCCCGAATCTTATAATACGCTTCTTTTTATAAGGACACGTTTGACGTGGCTTTTAAATTTTCCCTCGCTAAGTTCTGTAACAGATTGACAAGCTGACTGACGCCAACCAATGGACGAATACGTCCCAGTGTCCCAGAGGCTGAAAAGCCGTTAAAGCTTTCTCGGGTGTGTTAGCCCAGTTAGCCCAGTTAATAGCAATGCGTCCACAACAAGGTGTGATGTTTGGCGGGAACGTGTTAACCCACCTGGCTGATGATGGCTTCATCGAGCCATCTGCGAGTCTACCACCTGGGCACGTGTTGCCGTAGCCGGCTTGGAAATGTCTCAACAGACTGCGTACCCAAGTCGGCCGTAGCAAAGATAATCCCTATAGATCGGGATTTACAGATGGCTCAGATCTGAAAGACCTGGGAGTGCTGACCGTGCGACAGCTCTTCATTTGCGGAATTTGTTACATGCACACTTTACAAGGTAAAGACAGGTTAGCTAATGACAAACAAAAAAGGCGAAAAGACATTGTTTTCAAAACAATACCACATAAAACAGTTTTTGCAAGACGACATGCTCCATACCAATATAACAAAATTGAGCAAATTTACCACTATTCACGTTTTCTAATGAAGAAAAAGCTCAAAATATTTTTAAACGACCTAAATTACCTAGAAACAGAACATCTTCTTAGTGTTCCTGTATAACTTTTTCTGCAACAGTGGTAGGTATATTTTAACCTTTTCGCCGCCAACGTACACAAAACGCAATGCCTCGCCGAGCGCCAAGCTATAAATGTATAACTAAATATACAGTAAACAGTAGTGATGGGGATATCGTCATATCGATGAATAAGATTTGTACGCGTAAAGTTAAGATTTAAAGTTGATTTTACGAATATAAATAAAAACTGATTAAATATTTCCAGATTTGTTTTATTTCACAGTATCCTTAATAAGAAAAAACAGTATAAATTATGAGTATCAAAGAAACTAATACATAACTCAATTAGAACTATAAGGAATAGGGTACATCTCTATTTGTTTCATGATCTCATTCTTTAACTTCATATCAAGTTATTGGCACTGAGGGCACGTTGAATTCGATTCTGATCAGGGATGGGGTCTATGGTCTTTCTTTCTTCTATTTTTGTTTATTCCTGTGTTTTTTTAATAACTTCAGTCAACGTTTTTTACCGTAGGTATCTAAGTGGCAGAATTTTTAATTGTTTTTAAAGTGTTTTTTGAAATGGAAAGTAAGTATATATTTAAATTCTATCACGCTTGTAGCCGTGTACTTATCAAAGCATTGTTTTTTAAGTGTTGTTTCTGTTCTTTTCTTAACTCATGTATCGGTAGCATTCACCCATCTGCGCGCGGGGGACCCCGCGCACATATTGCGTTTCTCTATTTACCCACGATGGAACGGAGCAGGTATATGCGTATAGTAGGGTATAGGGTGAGAGATGTTTGTGTGTGTGTGTTTGTGCAAAGTAATGTTCCCACCTATCTTCTAAACTAATGATCCGATTTTGATGCTGTTTTCAATAACAGGTTTGTGTTTGATGAATTCATGTTCTTAGATAGGTGTCATGGCTGTAACTCACTACGGGGCGCCACAATAAACATTATTATTATTATCCAGTTAGACATACCTCAGAATTATCTTCTGGTTCAATGTTCTCCACAAAATACTCCGAGTCCGATTCCACACCTTGCAAAATTTTAAGAAGTTCGTCCGAATCAAGTTCTTCACTCATTTTTCTATTTGTTATCAAGTGAAAGAAAGAAAGATGCGTGCGCGCGAATCCGATTTTGTGCTGCACTATGCCAAAGTGACCTTGACAGCCACACGCCTATGACGTCACTGACCAACTTCTATAGTAGTTCGTGGCACTCGGTGGCGCACAGGGGCATAGATGACCAATTGTTTTGTAGAGATGGGAAAATAACTATCGACAAGAATTGGTAACAACTTTATAATTACGTATCGGCATCTACCTGAATGTCGAAATTCATCTACTATCCTTTCTAATGAAGTAGATAACTAAGTTCATATTTTATTGACCTCGATTATTGTATTCGATATTCGTAAATTTCTGTATTTATAAATATTTCAATGGTGAAATCAACCTTTCACGGCACGTCACTGGCCAACTTGATATGAAGTGATTGGCGTTCTGAGGAAAGTAACAAAATTCGGAGTTTCTGTTTTTGCCGATTTTAGGACAAACTAGGGCTTATTTTGTGTAGAAAAATAAAAAACAGGGTAGTAGACAGTGCTATCTTAAATAATAAAATGAAACAAAGCTTTTAATCACAGTAAATTTATTTTAATAAGATAGTTAAAATCAACAACTTCTATAGAAGTTGTGGCGCTGGTGGCACGAAAATCCCGAACTTCTATAGAAGTGCTTAGCGGTGAAAAGGTTAACATACGCAACACACACTCATATCACGCAATTACACATATAACACACACAAACAGACACACCTTAATTTACATATTCACCCAACATAACATTTTCACTCATCAACACACCTTAGCGTAATTAATTTTGTTATTGTATTTTATTAATTAATTTTTCATAAATAGTAAGTTTAGTTTTATTTTTTTCCCATTTATTAAGTTAAGGATAGTTTGTAAAAGTTAAGTGGTTCCATTATAGCACAGGTTTTTACCTGTTTAAGTACCAGTGATCACATTATTGTATTTTTTATTGAACTAATAAATGAATATGATTATGATTTTGAAATGTATATGCGGCGTGACCTCACGGACAATGACCCATCTTCTATCTTGTTCTGCATACCCCGTCACCAGCACTCTTAACGACCTTATGTCTGCTTCAGCAAGCGGAGTTCGCATAGCTGAGTTTTGGGCCAGTCTAATATAAAATATACTTGCCATCGAGATTGACACACTAAGAAGAAGAATAAATATTTAGAAAATTATGGGCGGTCCCATGGACATGGGTGACCTTGGCTTCTCTTTATCCCAGTTTTCTCACAGGATCAGGTTTGATGTGGAAAAAGCTCAAACGCGGCCGGGCACACATAGTGCACAAAAAATAAAACCGACTTCCCAAAAAAAAACACTGCAAATGAATAAATAACTTTAATTTCGGTAGTCGGTGTCTTTAGTTTTGTACATATTTTCGTTTTTGACACCGCCTTCCGAAATTAAAGTAATTTTTTCGTGTGCAGTGATTTTTTGTAAAGTCAGTTTTATTTTTTGTTAAAAGTTTATTTTTTTCTCGCTTTTTAGTGGGTCGGTTTGTAATTTACCTAGTTATAAAAGCCTAAATGTCGCCTTCTTATCACCTTTTGCAAAATATTTCTTTTCCCTATGCCGAATTGTAAATTTTTGAGGAGTACTCCTGGTACTTCACCATCAGCTCCTCATATCACCATATGCATAGTGACAAGCATAAAGTGTTTTACAACCATATCCAAGTAATCGAATCGCAACCAATTAAATATTTATTATTGAGTTGTTCTAGTAGCCATCTGTGGTCTTCATCATCAGTTCCACTTCACCAAATTGTACTTTTCAGGAGCAACTGCACAAGTTACTATAAAAAATACCCAAATCGCTATAGGTGTGCCTATGTACCTATAATATTTCAAGAGTTCCCTCGATTTCTCAAGTTTCGGACGGACTTCGATTCAGAAGCTCATTCTGAACCAACTACTTTCAAGAATTGCGTTTCATCTGTTACACGTTGTATAAAAGAGAAATACCACTCACTGATTAATCACGAAATCTCAGAAACTACAAGTAGTAGGGCTCCCAAATCTTGCATAGGGGTTCCTTTTAGTACGTAGATGTTCGCTACGACGAAATTTTGCGAAATTCCCATTGGATCGGCATTTACACGGGAAAAACTTCCCACGCAAACGAAGTCGCGAGCAAGTGCTAGTAAATTTATTTATTTATTTATTAAAACTTTATGCAACACAAAATGTACAAAGGCGGACTTAATGCCATAGGCATTCTGCACCAGCCAACCATTGGTGGTGAAGAGATAACATGGCAGGTGCATAAAAAATAAACTAAGTAGATAATATATTCAAAGTAATACATAAATAACTAAAATACACTTACATACATATTTATCATAATATATACCAAATATATATAATATATTAATAAAAAGTCATAGAAAGGGGGTTATGAAAACTGCTTCCACTATTTGTTTTGAAAATAATCCCGCAACTTTCTCATAAACGCATATTGACTGGTGGCCGTCCTGATATCAAGAGGTAGTGCATTCCACAGAAGAATAGACTATATAAAAGGAAGAATGAATAAAATCAGAAGAATGAGAAGGACAGAGTAAGAGAAGATTATTGGAAGAGCGCAGACTTTTAGCGTGTGAAGAACATAGAAATTGAAATCATAGTTGGGAAAAGGCAACTAGATGCTGAAGCTAATACTAATCTCCGCAACCACTGAACATGATATTCTTTGGTAAGAATGGTGACAGATTCTCTGATTTATGATAACAACCGTGATAAACTTACCCATCCAAAAACTAGCCTCGGTAAGCGCTGCTTAACCTCGAAGATTGACTCCGAACGGCTGTAATCATTTAGCCTCGAACACCAAGGTTTTAAAGAGCTATTAAGGTCAAACTCATCAAGAAAATCTTGAGATGAAACTGCAGCAAGAATTATCTCTGATACAAATCGTTGGCTCGCTAAACTCATAAAGCCCGCGTCTTGATTGATCAATCGGCCGACTTGTGAAGTTGTCATGCAACGTAATATCACGGGTGTTATGACCGATGGGTAAGGCAGAGTTACGGGTACTGATGGGCCTTCTGTGAAGCAGTTCTGCTAGTGAAGGAGGAGGCTGAACGAGTGATGGAGAGACAACTCTTGCTCTAACGCCCCAGTCACCGCGAGAGACGCCCCGAGTGCTGGGGATTGCAAGCCGATCTCCGATCACCGTAAGCGTAGGCTTGCGGGCGGCGAGCAGGGGTAGCTTACCTTTGGTAAGAACTAAGCCCAAGTCGACGGCGCGTCGTGTTCCACGCGCGCCTCAAAGAACCGTCAGCACCATTGACGAGGCACAATAGAGCCATTGCCTGCCGGAATATTCTTACGAGAAACCGCTGCGCCGCACCGAAATGCAAGAGAAGCAGAGTATTTTTTTTTGTCAGTACATTTGACACTCCGTTCCACTCATTCCACAGCGGTAGGAGTTATTTGAGGATTTTCACACAAAAAAGCAGAGGTAGAAACGTATGAGCCAGAGGCACACATGTTTCACTAGATTTTATGTACGCATCACATCAACGACTAAGAATTTTCCCAAATTAAAGTTTCCATAAGGAAGAGGTACAGAAAGCAACCGTCGCTGTTGAAGTAGCATCCCCCGTCCCCCGCGTATACCATAGGAGTGTCACGTACGAATTTGGCAGGCTCTAGTATGGGGCAAAGTATTTTAAATATTAATATAATAAATGTGAGTGAGACTCGTCCATGAAGGGTTCTGTAGTGACTATGCAAAATAACATTGTTTTTAATAGTGTTTATATGAAATACAAAGTTATATTCACGGTTTTAGAAAATAAGCTATATCTCAAAAACTGCTGACTCTATTTCGTTCAAACCAATTTTCTTTGAAAGTTTTCATTAAGATCTCACTTTATTATAAAAGTTAGAGGAGGGAAGCATGTTACCATTTTGGAAGTGTCTATCTTTTAGACGATCGACTTAAAGTAAAAATGGTTTGAAAAACCGCAATACCGTAATATTTTTTTTTTATTTGAGTTTCCGATATTTCGGCACTGTTGCAAGCGCCATGATCACGGATGAACTGAAGTAATTGCGGGGCGAAGTTTATGAGCAGACAAATCGGTCTACCCTCTTTCTCCTTCGGTTTCTGTTAGCGACACCGCTACCACTGTCACATGTATCACTAAACACTCAATTCTGTTCCCAACACACAAAACTCACCGTGTCGACTCGCGAACTTTGCCATGTTATGTGTGTGTATACCATGTTAACATAAAAACTTAAAACCGTAATGTCATTTTTAAAGAACAAACACCACACATATATTGGTTTGATGACAGAATACATCTACTTACAAAGTTTCACATGATGGAGTCCTTATAGTTTCGGAATGAAATGGCTATGACATACGGACGGACAGACAAACAGTCATGACGAATCCATAACGGTTCCATTTTTTTCCATTCGGTTACGGAACGCTAAAAAAGAATCTGTAGAACAGTCTTTTGACAGTATAGCCTGACTGTTTGGCTAGCCAGTGATAGATCCTAAAAGGCAATTAGATTTTTAAAAATGTTCCTACAGTATGTTAAGGTTTTTATTAATTTTGTCAACAAAGTGTGTTTGCCACCTTAATTTGTATATTATTTGGCTATAGTTTATTTGACTACTATCAGCAATAAAATGAATGAAGGCTTATTTTAAAGATATTACTAAAATAATGCAATAAGTGACAAAAATTAATAAACAATTAACACGCTCTTGAAAATCTGAAGTAATTCTTAAACCATTTTCACGTAAAGCATCAATTGTTATATTTGACTTGAAAAGTGAATGCTAGATTTGAACAAAATTTGGCTTGAAAAGTGAATGCTAGATTTGAACAAAATACATCACCGAGTCTTTTCTCCCAGTAATGAGGAATAAAACGGTCAAAATACTGGTTTAGCTTTAGAAAGAAAATTACTAACCAACTCTAAGATTAAATTGAGGATCTCAAATCCATTACTTATTTTAAGAGCAATGTGGATAGAATTCACATTACTAGCAATATTGTTAACCCCTTCAACTAAGCTAAATATGCTTGTGTCTGGAGTGGGTTCACAGCAATAGCATAATCGGTGGGGTTCGAACCCGTGACCTCTCGATCCCGATTCCGACACCACCATAAGGCTGTTGATGCTTCAAATTCACTAAAACATGCTAAGCGAACATAATGTTTAAGTCCTATACTAAAAATGGTTACCCGGAGACAAGCAAATGGAAAAAAAACTCAATAATGATTAACAACCATATGTAGAACTAGTAGATTCCCATATTTACCGAAACAAACCGAGCATCAAGTCTTAAGAAACAATTATTAATAAAACACTAAACGTTTGAAACGGTTTCATTCAGGCTGTAAGAGCGAACGCCTTTGCACGTTCCGAACGTTTAATTTTCGTGTTATATTTTTAATCTGTGGCATAGCGTCTTTGGCGGGAACGACGGAAAAAAGTTGGTGAGTCATTGGAAATGTTTGTTTCCTTTAATCATTAGTTGTTGTAAATCCACGTATTCATTTGATATTTTTATAAGTTTTTTTAACTTATTGTCGTTAATCGATTTGGAAGGAAATTATTGTTGCTGTAAGTAAGTTAAACATCTTTCTATTAAGAAATACAATACTAAAGTTTGTTTACATATTCAGATGTCTAAATATCAATCAAGATTTAATGAGTTCAATGAACCTTGGCACGTGGGTAGACTTTTTTTTCGGTGGGAAAATCACCAAATGGCTTCTCCGACTCTGAGTGAAGCTACTGACTTAAAACCCACCTTGTTCCTTCAGCACCCTTGTGGTCCGGGGCCACGGTATTTCGTTAGAACATTCCCGCAACCCCAGACGTGGGCAGACTCGTTTAGTTTTAAATTCATACGGTCAATCATTTTATGTCATACTCTACGATTTAGAGCGCTTACAATCTGTCAGGCTTTATTCTTATAAATTAAAGAACCGATTTAAAAAGAATTGGACACATAAGCAAGGATTTCCTTTTTTTTCTGGTTGTTTGTTTTTCTGTGGGATAGATAGATAACTCTTTATTGTATACCATAACAGAATTAAATGAGGACTTAAAACCTACAAAGGGTGTTACAATGGGCGGTTTTATCGCTAAAAGCGATCTTTTACAGACAACCTTTGGATGGATTTGACACAGCAGGAGAAAATAAATCCGCGGGTAGTCCATGGTGTACTATTCACTTATTTACAATAAATAAGTAATAACCTACATACTCAATACTCATATACATAAAAAAAATAAAGCTGGGATATATAAAATATAGTAACAAATTAAAGAGAGGGTTAGAGATCTTTTACCATGTTTTTGAAAGAAGGAAGGGTTTGTGCTTGTCTTACTGACACGGGAAGAGTACTGCTTGAGCTCCGAACGACTTATCAAAGAAATTGGTGAAGTGACTCGGTACCTCTAGCCTCAAGTTTACCGTAGGCCTCAGAAATTTGGCATGTGTGTCATGGAGGAACTTGACACGTTCTTTAAGATAAGAGGGGGTTTTAGGATTGAACAGAATACTGTAGAGCAGAGACAAGATGTGTAAGTTCCGGCGAAGACGTATAGGAAGCCACTTGAGTTTCGTACGAAATTCGGATACTTGATCATATTTGCGCAAACCAAATATGAATCTTATGCAAACATTTTGAAGTCGTTCAAGTTTATCAAGTTGTGCCTCTGTGAGATCAAGATAACTGACATCAGCGTAGTCTAGGATGGGATGTAAAAGAGACTGTGCTAGCGCAATTTTGGTGGCAGTTGGCAGAAAGTTACGCAACCGTCTTAGGGAACTGGCTACAGACTTCTGCTGACTAAAATCTCTACTCGGTATCGAGTTAGAATATTCCCCCAACCCCAGGGAGGCAGGTAGGCAATCAGAAACTAACGAGATACTGCAGCCTCGGAATGCAAAGGCAGCAGAATGAGCAGGGTGTTTTTAGTCAGTAGGTACAAGTCTAAAAACTCCTTTCCGCACCGCCCAGAGCGGGGGAGTAATTAAATTAGGTGATTTTCCCACCGACAAAAAAGGCCGCAGTATCTCGTAGATAAAAAAAAATTGCAGACTCTAACTAAAACTCATTGATAACCTTTCACCCGGAATGTTAATATTAGACTAGACGTGTGCTTATTGTATAAGTTAAGTTTGGCGATAACTGTTTGCACTGTTTGGTCCACTAATTAGGTCCACTCAAGTAATAAATAACTCATTTATTCATTTGTTAACATAGGTAGGTACGATTTATATATGTTATGAAAAAAAATACAAGCGCTCTATGTTATACAAAAAAGGTGTACAAATGTCACATTAAAACAAAAAAAAAAACATTACAAAAATAAAAATAAAAACATGTCAAAAGAAAACAATATAAGAATAATGTCAAGAAAATTATTTCAAAAATAATGTCGAACAAATATAACCAAAAAATTAAGGAATACCATTGAGGTAATGGAATACTTAATAATTAGTTCACAAAAAATTAAATATTTATAATTAGTCCAAAAAATGACAACATTCTGTCATAGTGTTTTTAACTGTCAGAAATTCTATAGGTTGTTTGAGAGCTGTGGTGGCCTTGTAGTTACGAACCTGACTTGCGAATTGTAGTTCGTGGGTTCCAAGTTCCAACCCTATCAGGCCCTAATACTTGTCATTTATTTCATAACCACTATTCTCAAATCAGTTAAGGATAATATCGTGAGGAAATATGTGCTAGGACCAAAAAATTGGCTAAGTGCGAGTCAGACTCGCCCATGAAGGGTTCCGTAGTAACTACGCCAAATAACTTTGTTTTTCATAGTGTTTGAATGAATTACAAAGTTATATTTGCGGTTTTAGAAAATATGCTGTATCTCAAAAACTACTAATCCGATCTCATTCAAACTAATTTTCGTTGAAATTTTACATTAAGATCTACAGCATACATTTTTGTTATATTTTTCACTTTATTATTACCTATAGAAGTTAGAGGGGGAGGACACATTTTTTTTTATTACTGGTGGGCCCACTCTTGACCTCGATCTCGCCTGATGGTAAGCGGTAGACGAGGTCTAAGATGGGACGAGCGAGCCCAGAAGATGCCTATTTACTCGTGCTTTAAAGGTTGAAGACAGAAGCCGGCAGAGAATTCCACAGCTTGGCTGTGCGCACAATAAATGTGGAGGAGAAGCGCTTGGTACGACAAGACGGTATTTCAACCAAGTGTGGGTGGTACCCAGCCGTGCGTCTGGTAGACCGCTAGTGAAAGGGAGATGGAGGAATCAGGTCATGGAGCTCCTGCGCACACTCCCCGAAGTACAATCTGTAGAAAACCGACAGGCAAGCAACGGTTCGCCGATGAGCCATGCTATGAAGCTTGTTCACCAGCACCTCGTCGCCTATAAGCCTTTTAGCTCTGCGGTCGATCGGGTCCAATGCAGCAAGTTGGTACTTTGCAGATCCATCCCACAAGTGGCTGCAATACTCCACGCAGGAACGGACCTGTGCTTTGTACAGATTTACCACTTTGAAAGCGTATATCTTTTAAACGATTAACTTTATGAAAAAGTGGTTTTAGAAACTTCAGTTTCATTTTTAAAGACCTGTCTATAGATACCACATACACATAGGTTTCATGAAAAAAAAAATATTTTCAGTTTCAGTTCCATGTAGCCTTCTTTATTTTAAATATTTTTTTTTTTTAAACTCGGAAAGCGGTTCGCAGAATACATCTACTTACCAAGTTTCACATGTATAGTTCTAATAGTTTCGGAATAAAATGTCTGTTACATACGGACGAACGAACAGACAGACAGACATGACGAAACTATAAGGGTTCCGTTTTTTGCCATTCTACGAAACCCTTAAAAACGGAGACCTGCGATATCTACCAAACCGCACTGCTCGGCCCACGTGGTAAGTTACGGACCATTCCCTCTCATAGAGACGAGGCCTGTGTGCCAGCAGTGAGAACGTTATAGACTGAATTATATTATATTATTAGTCTAGGTATAGGTATTGTCTAGTCCAGGGATGGAGAACCAATGGCACACTTGCCACTGATGGCACGCGACATAATATTTTGGGCACGTCACCGATCACGAAATTCATTAAGGCCCCCCGAGACGGTCCAACGGTTTGACTCAAACATGTAAATTTTGGTTTGACTCAAACCATTTTGATCGTTTACAAAGGTAGTTTGAACAGTTTGTCAAACATATACGAGTTTGAAGCACGTTTGATGAAATTTCATATATTTTTTGTGTTTGTCGCGCCGTTTCATCGTGTTCCGACGCGTTTGAACAAACTCGGCTTAGCTTTGCGTTGGATTTTGTAGTGTGAACTTGTGTGTGACGAAAATGTCGGACGAAGATATTGAAATTGAAACCAAACTGCGCAGTGCTGTTTGACAAACCGTTCAAACCAACATCAAACTGTAGCATAAAACACGTAAGGTTTGAATCAAACCGTTGGACCGTCTCGGGGGCCCTTTAGGCTCAATTTACACTGCCGCGGAATGGAATGGAAGCTACATTTTGCAACGAAATTGTACATAGCATACTGAACTTTGTCAGACATATAACATAGGTACAAACTAAATAGGAGCCAAAAAAAGGTCACGCGTCTTCCGGGAAATCCTCGCGCATTCTCGAGAATTCCTCTACTACGCTACTGTTGGCGCCGTCTGTGGAATCCGCGGGAAGTTGTGCGAACGGGGAATCGGTTGGGTCGGTTACAGAAGTGCGGTGCCAAACTGCTAGATGTAGACTGAACGTCCCTCATGGCGCAGTCGCGCGTTATCGCTGGAATGAGCGAGAATACTCGAGCATTCCAGCGAATTTGTACGCCTCTCGCGTCATAAAGCGAAATTGACGCTTCCATTCCATTCCATTCCGTGGTGGTGTAAATTGAGCCTTATTCACTACAAAAAAAAGTAAAAGTATGTATTTTATGACGAGCAACCATGAGTGACCCTACACTACAGAGTTTTCGATGAGAAATATTGTAAAATTTATCTTTTTGTAATAAATAAAGAGTTTTGAGTTGATACTATTATTATTATTATCCAATAACAAAGTTATTTGACGGCACGTTTACGATCTCATTAAAAATTTCTACAAAAAATGGTACATTGATACATAAAGGTTCGCCTACCCTGGTCTAATCTATTCTGATATTAACAATTAATGAGTTTAGTTCAATGGAACATTACTGACACACATATTTGTACGATTGATTACGTCATGAAAAATGCTTATTTGTGTAATATTTGTAACTAGCTTTCTGCACGCGATATCGTTCGCGTGGGAGGGTATTCCCGCGTAAAATCCCGATCCCATGGAAATTTCGGGATAAAAATCAGACTATGTGATATTCCAGGATGTAAACTACCTACTTGACAAATTTGATTCAAATCCGTTCAGTAGTGTTTGCGTGAAAGAGTAACCATTTTTATTAGGGATCCCTATTTTTTTTTTTTTGGAAATGTAATATAGCCTATGTCACTCAGTGAAGATGCAGCTTTCTAATGGTGAAAGAATTTTTGAAATAAATTCAGTAGCTTTTGTGTGAAAACGTTACAAACATACAAAAACACAAATGTTTCCTCTTTGTAATATTAGTTTAGAAGTTTAGATAATTGTTTGCGTGGTAACTGTTCGTAGGTATTCATGTATACGAGATCTTTGAAAGTCACTACGCGAAGTCAGTAGCCGGAAAATCTGACACCAATCTTACCAAGGGGTTTCATGTTACCCAGCTACTGGGTTGTGGAGGTCAGATAGGCAGATACTGCATGTAAAACACCAATATTCAGTTGCATTCGTTTAAACTGGAAGCCTATTAGTTACAATTTTGAATTGCGCATATTTACAAACACCCAGCCCCGAAATAAATATTTATAAGCCACACTGTAGTGTATGTAGATATCAATATATCACACTACAAATCGAAAACAGTATTATAACGTTGCCTCGGGCGCATACGTCGCTAGGTTATAAATACCGGTCCAAGAGAGACGTAAGGAAACCAGCACAGTTTACAAAAAGAAAAATCGACCGTCTTTCCGTCCTAGCCGCCGAGGCCCGCCGCGACGTCCCCGTAATAGTCCGCCCCGACCCTTGCCAGAGCCAGCCCGCGACGCTGAGCCAGTAGCTTTAAATTCCCTTATTAATAATAATAATGATATGATCCAGCCTGTCCCTAGCTGCCCTCCCCCTGCGACGCCCTAAGCCGAGGTCCGTACCCCACAGGGGGTGCCCTTAGCGTGTAGTCGCCTAGTTTGTAAGTTTTTTAATAAGCCCTGGCTGGAGGCTTTAATTAATTTATTAATTAAGGCAACCACAGGCAAGCCCGGTTAAGCAGCCGACAACCTCAGAGGTTGACCTGCGAGATGCCAATCACAAAAACAAATTGGGGGAGGCGGTCGTTGTCGGACTGTCGTCCTGTGCGGTGGTGCGTTGGCGAGTCAACTATGTACTATGGATATGTGTCAACTATGGACAATGGATATAAATAAATCAGCATATTCTACACACACAAACGTTTGTTCTGATGCGGGAATCAAACCCATGACCAGCAGCGTAGCAGTCAAAAGCTCAACCACTACAGCAACTATGTCGTCTAAACTTGGAATAAGCCTAAGCAGTTTTTTTTAAGAGAAATAGCAATATGGGTAGAATTCACATTACTAGCAATCTTGTTAACCCCTCCAACTGAGCTAAATATGCTTGTGTCTGGAGTGGGTTCACGGTAATAGAATAATGGATGGGGTTTGAACCCGCAACCTCGTGATCACAAGTCTCACTCCTTAGTCATTAGGCTATTGCTGCCCTGTACTAACTAAAAGGCCGTTAAGCCATAAAAGGTCATTTTTCACTTTTTAATGTATCCTTAAACTACTTTAGATTCTCTATCTTCTGGTCTAACAATATTTTTCCTACGATGAATACTTTTTGAGATACAGCAATTTTGCTGAGCAGTTAAGCCACATAGTTTTTGTCACTTCCTTAGTTAAAAAGCGACTAAACCACAATACTATACATACAATACTAAAATATAATACAATACTAAAAATTAATTAATATTTACAAAAAACAAACTTAATATATTGTGCACAGAAACTATGGCCACAAAAATAATTTACAACCATCGTCCTAGCTAGCATAGTTTTGTAGAAAACTTGTTTTTACGTTTACTCGAAAAGTACTTTTTTGGGTTAACGGCTTTTTAGTTAGTGTAGGGCAGATTGACTCTCCTTTTGCTGATGAGAGATCAGTTACTGATGAGTTCTTTTCACCGCCAGCGTTCCAGCCGTATTTGACACCATTTCGGCTATTTTGGCTTGGTACGTGACAAAAGACCGGATGGCATGTCATTATTTCCATGGAAGATGGGTAGGTCTTTAGTGTGGGATGCAACTTATGTTGATACTGTTGGACCATCCCATCTTCCTAGTTCATTATGTTATGCTGTCAAAAAAAAGTTAAAAGGTACTAAAAATTAATACATACATACGTATATGCAACTATTACATAATGGATAGATACCGTTCTTAAACTCTTCTTTGAAAAATTGCTAGTGTTTGGCAGTTAAGTGAAAACATAATTACAAAACATGTTTATTTATTTAGGTTTGCTATCACTCACTACAATTATTTAATCCTCGCTAAAATAAATATGCAAGCATTTACGTTCACTTTATTAATCTTATCTTTGCAACAGAATCAACACTATAAAGTTATAACATCGATCAAATAGTAAGCTTAAGAGAATAATAGCAGCAGCTAATGAGTGGAATTCCCTGCCGGAGTCTGTGTTCCATGATAGCTATAACCTGGGTCTTTAAGTCAAGAGAGAATAGGTTAATTCTAGGAAAGCATTCTTTATCTTCGACCACATCATAGCTTACCATCAAGTGAGTTGGTGATCAAGCAAACCTGTAACCAATAAAATACAAACCAGCTGCTTTAGCTTAAGAGAAAGGTACTTTACTCCGGAATATAATTACATACATGACAAAATTTATTTATGAATGCGTACGCGTGTACACAGTGTTTTCTTTTGAAAAAATAAAACAATTTGTTTTCGAATGGTAATTTTTTTTAGCAAGTATGGGTGCTATACTATTGCGGGTTGATGAGAACGCCCTCTGTTAGTTAACATACTGTATATCGACGCCTTAGAGTGAAAACCTCGTATATGAAAAAGGAGTAACTTTTCAGGAGGAAGAAAAATCTGCGCGCTATAAAATTTTTGTACGGTTTCTTTTATGTTTTTTTTTAATAATTTTATGTAAATTTAACCCGTTTTTTTAATGCATAATCCATGGCCCGATTACGCTGCGATGCGGGTGTTTACGAGATTCTCATTTACTTTCATAGATAGCGTTTCGAGTATCGAATGAACATATTAGTGAGATCAGGATGTGTGTTGCTAGGATTGCTTTCTGTAAACGCAATAAAAAAAATTTGGACAAAAATGTACTCCCGAGGTTTTCACTCTAAGGCGACGTTATGTACCAGTTCTAGATTTAGATAAGTGGAGTTTATTGCCGGTTTTCTTCATAAGAAACGACCAATTTCGAACCGTGCACTAGATCTGATGATTTTGAGTAATCTGTTGTCTAAGTCCTACAACTTCATAGCTTTTGCGTATTTCGTGACTTAGTACCAAGTATGGATTTTATTTAATGTACTTCCCTACGCAGAGACTCATGTCAAAATTGGCAGAAAATATAACATTTTCCTAAGCCCAGTAGGCGTTGGCCTTATCGATGCGGGCGCGTGAATCTAGCCCGGCCAGAGACCGTGTGAGGAAGAGATCTACGCTGCGACGTCGGAACAACACTTTAGCACAGCCTTAAAACTTACTCTTCTACATCGGAGAGCGATGATTTACCGTCCAAGTGTTACGTTTTCCCGGCATACAGATAGATACATAGATAGAATACTCTTCGTTGCTCTTTAATATATATTTATTTTAATATTTAATTTTTTTTCCTCTGTTTTCATGAGTAATGTAGTACGTTATAAGTACACTAATTTAGCCCTCCCCACTTTAATTAAAGTTTTTAAAGTCCTTCCAAAGGTTATCTGGAAGATATCGCTTTCAGCGATAAGACCGCCATTGTTACCATAGAATAAGCAATATTGTTATATAAGTAAGTGTGTTTAAATTACTGATGGTTAGATAGATAGATTATCTAACTATCAATAATTTAAACACACCTGATTCACAATATCTTAACTATGGTTATACAAAGAATTTTTTAAATTACGGAGAGTGTGCCATAGAATTGCACAATCGAATTCAACCAAGCTCGTTTCATCATCTGACTACAAGACGAACGGCGATGGCGATCTTTACATAGATCCTACCCATCCGCACAAAACGTTTTGGTAATATTTTCATTGTGCGTACAACCTCTTTTTTTTTCACGGTGGGAAAATTATCAAATGACTCCTGCTGTGTTATTCTGTTTCTAAACTTCGAATCTGAATCCGCTGTGAGTTTATTGATTGGCATTCTAAAAACTCGGTTGTTAATTCGAATTTACACTAGCGCTACCCTTGCGAGCGTGTCAGCGAGTTGAACTAAAGATTTTGACATATAATGTATGAGATGACGTGAGAAGTGGCAATCGGTAAGGTAATTCCTCCGTCACTTCGACGCTGTTTACAGAATGCAAAATCAAGGTCACTTTGAACCATAAGCAAAGTGACAGTGAATAGCTATGTGAGATGCGAGTTGCTGTTCGAATTTTACAGAATCGACGTACTGCTCTGAGTTGAGCGTAGAAGCCAGATAATCCATGTATCTGGCTTCTACTAACATTTGCGTCACTAAATGAACAGTGTGGGTTTTTACATACCCTGTCCCGTCAGTTGCCCTTGTCATGCTAGACTCTGTGTTTCCCGATAGCTATAATCTAGGGGATTTTTAAGCCAAGAGTGACCTGGTTAATTCTAAGGTAACTGAAATTTCAACAATATCCGCTCAGCCATTTTGGATGCCTGTCGGGTTTACGGAATTGTTCGAGAGAGTTACCGCAGCGTCGGAACACGAAAGGCAAATGATGGAACACGGATGCATTTTAGTCAGTCTCCCGCATCACTCAGATTGGGAGGCAGTCATTGGATGATATCCCATCCTTAAAAATAGCCATTTTGGATGCGTAACAAACATCCATCCAATTTCTACATCTAAACCCTCCGTCCCTCAAAAACCCAACATTCATACATGGTCTGTAGGCTAGTTCTACTTAGTAACAGACATCTGTGGTGTGGTTACATGACAAATGATTGACATGAAGGCTTTAATAGGACAATAAGTAAGCTATATTATTGACAATACAAGCACAAACAAATTATCAAATGATAATACGTGCAGTATATATATATTCGACGTGCAAAGGCTTGTGAGAATAGAACGAGCAAATACTAAATGTTATTTGTTTTAGTTTTAACACACTATAATAAGAATGGAATGTCACCGCTTTGCGGTACATACGTTTGTCTGTATTTTTCTGTCAACGCGCGGAGTTTAAGGTTCAATTTACACCGCCGCGGAATGGAACGGAAGCGACTTTTTGCAACGAAATTGTACATAGCATAATGAACTTTGTCAATCGTATAACATAGGTACAAACTGAATAGGAGCCAAAAAAGGTCGCGCGTCTTCCGGGGAATCCTCGCGCATTCTCGAGAATTCTCCTAGGTACTGTCGGCGCCGTCTGTGGAATCCGCAGGAAGCGAAGCGAACGGGGAGTCGGTTGGGTTGGTCACAGCAGTGCGGTGCCAAACTAATAGATGTACACTGAACGTCCTTCATGGCGCAGTCGCGCGAATTCGCTGGAATGCGTGAGAATACTCGAGTATTCCAGCGAATTCGCGCAACTTCTCGCGTCATGAGGCGAAATTGACACTTCCATTCCGCGGCAGGTGTAAATTGAGCCTTATGCGGAAACGGGTATTGATTAAGCGAAACAATCTCACAATGAATATTCCGTAGGTGATAAGTCCTGTCGTGAAACACACAAATGGCGAACTATTCTGTTGACGAAACGTCCATAGGTGAAACGTTCTGTCGAGGAATCATTCAAAAATAAAACGTCCTGTAACAGCTGTTGGTGATTAGTCCACAAGAGAAACGACTGCCGGAGAACGCTTGCAAAATCGATGATTCTGCGATTGACATTCGGTGATTATTTTTTATTGATGGTTCGTGTTATATGTGACCACATCTTACTTGATGGTAAGTGATGATGTGGTCGAAGATGAAGCAAGAAAAAGTAACCTGTTCACTCTTGACTTACAGACCCCCTGGTAATAGCTATCAGAAAACACAGACTTCGGCAGGGAATTCCACTCCTTTGATGTGATTCAAGATTCTTTATTTGTTGAAACATGAGTACACACACAGAGCATGCAAGTTATTAAAATAACATTATATAGATCAGTTATGTTTGGCCTTAGTGGCGTACAAATATTTAAATGTCACTGATATCACTTAGTGGATAATTATAATATTAGATTAAATAAGAATGAAATAGTAAAATGTCAATTTTGAAAACAAATAAATAAATTAAATATATGGTCATAATTATGCAACAATTATTAAATTTCAATTAAAATTATTACACACCATTTTTTTTTTTTACAGAATCTGTCAAAGATCACTTTTTTTCTGATCGAGTTTAAATATTGAAATTGAAAACTATTTAAATATATAGTTTCGCCGCATCCGATTTGAATCTGCAATTTTCCTTCTGCTCATCATAATTACATAATATTATTCTATCACTCCTTCCATCCTTACACACGCGCCGACTAAACTTGGAGACTTCTTGGAAAGTGCTTAGCTTGGAATATTTCAGTTGTTTCATCAACTAACTATTTTCTCAACCTCGTGAATAGATCACGCCCAAAGAATACAATCGATTACGTCCACTAAGGAAAGAACGCACCCAAAAGCTATTGTTGTTACACATTTCACGTCTCTTCCAATTAATTTGACGTAACAAGGTCGACTTTCAGTAGGGTTATCAAATATGTAAAGAAAGGAAATATATAATAATTAATTTTGTAGATAGATAGATGGATAGAATATACTTTATTGTACATCAAAAATTGAAACACACTTACATAACCTTATTTCTATAACTTTGGTTATAATGGCGGTCTTATCGCTGAGAGCGATATCTTCCAGACAACCTGATCAGGACTACAATAGGCCCAGTGCAACGATAACTGGGGTGTCCGGAACCTGTCCACGATTCGTGGAGCTTAACGTTGCTTACAAACAATAATGAACAAAAGGCCTACTTCTACTAGGCTTCGGCCTACAAACCATATGTATAAATAACATAACCACTTACCTTCTGTGTTGGGTTCACCAAGCTTCGACCTTCCTAGGTCACGCCCAAATGTGGCATGTATGTAAATATGAGGTGAGTAAATGAAAGTGTGATGTAAGTCAAGTGTGTGGACGTTCACAAGGCGCCAGTCTCCAGATGGCGCGGTTCCAACAGCAATCACAGCACAAACTCGTTTCCTCAAAAGCGCGTGCCTCGCGATGGCATCAACCCGGCGATACATCCAAAAATATCCCGGGGTTTTCGTCAAATGGGGATTACAACTTCAAACAATTGATAATCGCGACCCAATTATCGGTTGCAACAGGCGATTCCAAACGATATTTCAATTACAATTAACTCAACAGGTCCCAAAGTGCGGACATTTTTCAACAACGGAAGCAAAGTCTATCTGTCAAGTCAGAGTAATGTCAAGATCAAATTTCTTTATGTCGAAGGGGTGCATTCGGAAACGTTTGGTACTAAACACAACCTTTGGAAGGACTTTAAAAGCTTTAATTGAATTGGGGAGTGCTAAATTAGTGTACTACAAATACTCATAACGGAAAAAAAACTAATTAAAATATATAAGTATATATATAAATACAATACATAATTATATAAAATATATAAATATAATGTGTTCTTTAACATCGTGTGGAGAAAAACAAAGAAATAATCATAAATTTGAAAGAAAATGATTGGCAACCAAGCTTTTAAGAGCAGCGAGTGACTGTGCTTGTCTTACTGACACCGGCAATGCATTCCACAACCGAATAGCCTGCACCGTAAAAGAATGGTCGTAAAATTTAGTGGAATGTGTAGGCATCGAAAGTCTCAAATTCTCCGATGATCTCAAATCTCTACCATGTGTGTCACGAAGGAACTTAAATCGTTCTTTGAGATAAAAGGGAGTCGTTGGATTGAAAAGAATACTGTAGAGTAATGATAAAATATGTGTATTCCGGATGAGCACGCTCTTGACTTTGTAAACGCCTGATAATAAGTCTACGATGGAATCAGCGAGTCCTAAAGATGCCTATTCACTCTTGCCTTAAAGCCTGACGTAAATGATTTTTATTTTTTTCCAATACTTTTTTTTACTAATGCAATACGTCAGGCCCACATGGGTGGAGCAGGAGTCTCAGGTGCCGATTGAATAAGAACCCAGTTTTTACAGATGCCTTTGCATTCCGGTGCTGTGGTACCTATCTCGTTAGAACATTCTAAAAAAATCGGATATCGTTGAAACTCTGGAGGACGTTCGTGGCAGGATTTAATTATTCTCAATTTGATTCCTAGCGAGTGACATATTGACATGGCGGTTTGACATATTGCAATACAAAAATGTTCAATTTATAATTTCCTTCCTCGTGAAAATGCTGTTCAAAAATCCGCTCTAAAATCAAAACCAGTGTCAAAACTGGCAGTTGCACGTGGCTTTGCTCCCGTGAACTTTTTCACGATAAAAACGTAAGCCTGCTTCCATTGTAGTCGGGTAAAAAGGAGTCTATAATCTTCCTCAAAGCTTCAAGCTAAGTACTTCCATACCAAATTTAATCCAGGTCCACCAAGAACTTTTGAAGATTAGCGAGTTTAAACAAACAAACGTTTGCACTTTATGATATTAGTATATATACTACATAACTTTGGACACGTCTCGAGTCAGGGTAACGACTCCAGAGAGGGGCTGGTAGTGCAAGAAACGGTGGAGGGTACCAGATCGCGAGGCACGTCACCTATGCGCTGGACCAACCAAATTAAATCCGCATATTCTAGCCTAACGAGCGAAATTTCAAAAAGCTGTACAATCAATGTTAAGAAAAATCTACAGTAGTACTTACTATGTTTTTATGACACATTCACGTCTAAATAAAAATTTATGGGATCCTGGAGGCGTTTAAATCTAAATTACACTACATGGTTGGCACAATGATTCAGCGTTTGGCTGATGTTCTGGTTATCTTGGGTTTGATTGCCGCCTCAAAATAAATGTTTCAATGACCTGGATATATTTTTTCTATGTATTGTATATATGTAGATGACAAATGGATGTATTAGTAGTATGTTTGAGCATGTGAATTTACTTATACAAGACAAAGTTTTAGAGTGGGTCTTTATAAAGAAAGAAAGAAGAAAGAAAATGTTAATTCAGCACATACCACAAAGCACACAACAGTATACAAAAGGAAAACAACAAAATAAAAAAAACAATTTAAGTACATTTTAGTATAAGAGTTTGTTTGGCAACCCTAACGGTAAGGATCATTTGGCATTTTCACAGAGTACGGAAACATTTCCGCGGCCGGTGGTACAGATTTTAATGTCACATAAAAAAAAAACTGGAATGAAGGGTTCCGTCGTAACAAGCAAAAATTATTTATTTTTCATAGTGTTTGTACGAATGACAAAGTTATATTTGGGTTTTTTGAAAATGTACCTACTAAGTATATCTCAAAATCTGCTGACTATATGTCGTTCAAACGAATTTCTTCTGAAAGTTTTTATTTAAAACAGTAAATGTATTTGTCTTATCACTCTCTTATTTTAAAACTCTATCTTTGTAACGATTGACTTTGAGAAAAAATTATTTTACTAAATCTCAATGTAATTTTTAAGACCTACCTATGGACACCGCGCGTATATTGGTTTGATAAAAAATATTGTTTTTAGTTTAATTTCCATGTATAGGGACGTGGAGCTCCCTTTATTTATTTACTAGTACTCACACGGGGCTTCGCTCCCGTGGATTCTATCACGGTAAAAACATAACTCCCCTTTTTTGCAGTCACGTAAAAAGGAGCCTATAACCTTCCTCAAGTTTCAAGCTACTTCCATACCAAATTGCATCCAAATCCACCCAGTACTTTCGAAGATTAGCGCGTTCAAGCAAACAAACAAACTTTTCCGCTTTATAATATTAGTATAGATTTATAAAATTTATAAAGTGGTTCACAGAAAATATTTACCTACCAAGTTTGTAATCTGTAGTCTAGTCAACTCTGTAGTCCTAATAGTTTCGGAATAAAGTGGCTGTGGCATAAGTACGGACGGACAGCCAGACATGAAGAATCTATAAGGGTTCCGTTTCTTGCCATTCGGCTACGGAATCCTAAAAAGACGATACAAACTATACAGTGCATTAAAATGTCTTTTGACGTCTATGTAAAAGTATAATACAACGTGTAACGGAAACCCCATATCTATCCAAAGGGGCTGAAAACAACATCTGGTATGGAGTCTCTATGCACAGTTTCAGCTCAAAATAAGTAACTCAATGAATGGATATCAAATTATCGGTTTCATATGTTTCTTGAATACCAATCATAAAAAACGTGTCACAGCACTACGAGGGTCGATAACTTTCCACGTTACTATCCAATGACACGGTGATTCTCTTCGTTCTTCTTAATTTGAAAATTCTGCCTCTGGTATCAATGTATAGAAATTTCTATTATACTTCACACATGTAGACATAGGATTATGAAACCATTGCCATATCGTTTATTATCATCCAAAGAAACAGTGCACTTGGTATGTATGTATATACCCTTTAAATGACACGTTGTATAACCAAGTTATGATATGCTCACTGTTAATATGATAATGATATGACACCAGCCCCCTCTACATGGGAACAAAAAAAAAATAAGCGCGTACAAAGTCAATCACTTTACCTAAATTCACTTTAGAAATGACATAACAAGCCCCCTCCAAGCTGTTAGCTTGTTACTCACTCAGCGTCACTTTTAGTATCCTTCTGAACTTTTATCATCAATTTACACATCGTCTATTTTTATTGATTTGATAATACAGTAAAAAATACCTATGTCATCATCTGATTCGACTTTTTCAAACTGCGGCTTTCAGGCTATTCGGAAACAGCTGACTACTAGACTTTTACATGGAGCGACTAACCTATCTAGCCTTCACATCTCAGTAGCTAAGTAAAACAAAACCCTTGTCACAATTAACGGCTAACGTACTTTCCGACGCACGCACGAAGAAATCTCGCTATGTCAAGATGGTTACCCATCCATGGACAAACCTCATCTAGCGTTGCTTAACCTTGAGTATCGACTAGTGCGGCTGTTAATACAGAGCGACAACTAGTTTGCTAATATAATTTGACCCAGTTTATTTGCTGATCGATGTATCGATTATATACTCTATGACGAGTCTGTTGCTAACCAGAGTAACAAACATATCATCATTATATAAGTTTTTAAGCTAACATGGTCACTAACAGTATCATTAGAACTTAAAACGGGAACAAAAAAAAACGAAAAAATTCCGTAGAAAATTCGCGAGTCGACACGGTGAGTTTTGTGTGTCGGGAACAGAATCGAGTGTTTAGTGATACATGTGACAATGGTAGCGGTGTCGCTAACAGAAAACGAACGAGAAAGAGGGTAGACCAATTTGTCTGCTCATAAACTTCCACCCGCAATTACTTCAGTTCATCCGTGATCATGGCGCTTGCAACAGTGTCGTATTATCGGAAACTCAAAACAAAAAATACACATGGTAAATATATCATCATTATCTGCTTAACCTTTTCTCAACTTAGTCTGGTCGGCTTCCAGTGTAGTAATACTGACTAATGTTTTACATGGAGCGACCTTAATAACCCAGTAACACGATAGCCCTTGACAAAACTGATGTCAGATTATTCTGGCTACTGACTACCCGTAACGACTATCAAATATGCGCGAATGGTAGCCGGGACCAACGGTTAACGTAGTTTCTGAAGCACGGAGTGCTCTCGATATGTTAAAATGGTTACCCATCCTCAGACCAACCTCACCAAGCATTGCTTAACCTTGAAGATTGACCCATACGTCTGTTATTACCGGGTAACCACTAATTTTGCTATTGAGAATTGACCCAGTTTATTTGCTGACCAACGCATCGATTCTATACTCTGTGACAATTCTGTTGCTAACCAGAGCAACAAACATAGCGTGTTCTAATTTTAAATTCCACGCATGCGTACATGATCGAAGATGTTCTTAAGGCACGTGGAATAAAAATTCAAGGTCATTTATAACAGTTTTTTCTTTTGTTATTTTGTCATTACGCGTGTTATAACGGTTGTTTTAATTTAACAGCATTATTATAAACCAACGTACTTATTAGTTTATTATTTTAGCATATAGGTACTTACTATACATATACTGTATTTTATTAGTACCTATTATATATTTTTCATTTTATTTTCTTGTACACCGACCACAATGTGTTTTTCTTAACCCAAAAGATTGACTAGTAGAGAATGCATTAAGTCCGCCCATGTAACACTATTTTACATAAAGTTTAAATAAATAAATAAACAGCTTGGCAGTAATGGTTAATTGAGTAAGTTTTTCATTATTTCTTTACTCAATTAACCTGAGGGTCTTTAAATGGAGAGTGAATAGGTTACTTCTAGGTAAGCGTGCTTCATCTTCGACTACATCATCTCTTACCATCAGGTGAGATGGTGGTCAAACGCGAGCCTATCTTCTTACTATCTTACTAATTATAAATGCGAATGTTTGTGAGGATGGGTGTATAGATGTATGGATGGCAAAAACTACTGAACGGATTCCCACGAAATCGGGATTTATGCGGGAAAACCCTCCTGCGCAAACAGAAATTAGTTATCAATACCACACGATCCATGGCTGCTGGCATATTCATTGTACCCAGAGTCACGAATTACTATGGTGACAGAACCCTAAAAAAACATTGGCCAAGTGCGAGTCAGACTCGCCCATGAAGGGTTCCGCAGTAACTACACACATCAAAAGTGTCTAGGGATCAAGCATTTTTATGCGGATTTCTTGAGATTGAGATGTGGCTTTGTAATAAATTTATGATTTTATAAATTTATATGGATCCTTTTTGGTGCATTTCATAATTTGAAACAGGAACTGTTAATCAAATTCGAGTAAAAGATGAAAATCAGCTGTCAATATTTTCCCTATAAAAACATACAACGCATTGAAGACATTATTAGTGCTACTGTTTCCCTACTACTGATTAAAACCAACGTTATTATGGAGCGGCGATGTCATTTAAGCAGGGAAGAAATGCTCAGAGCCGTGGGAATGATAGAAGCTGGTTCCCGGCAACGTACTGTGGCTTTAGCTCTGAATACAAGTCAGAGTGTTATCAGTCGACTTTGGACACGTTACCGAAGCACTGGTACCGTGGCTGAGCGCCATGGAGGACGGTATCGCTGCACCACACGGAGACAAGACCGATACATTCAAATCTTAACTCGAAGAGCTCCAACAATAACCGCCATGATGTTAGCCGTGAGGCTTCATCACTCTTCAGGGAACTTAATTAGCGACCAAACAGTCAGAAACCGCTTGCATGAAGTGAACCTTCATTCCCGAAGACCGCTACGGGTACCACCTATAGCAATGCACAATCGTAGGATTCGATATCAATGGGCTCTTGAACACAGAAATTGGGCAGAAGAACAATGGCGTTTCGTGTGCTTTTCTGATGAGTCTCGTTTTGGTATGAGACCGGATACAAGACGTATACGACACTGGAGAACCCCTGGACGCCAACAGCGATTAAAATCCTGCCAGGAAGTCCATCCTTATAGTGGTGGAACCATCATGGTATGGGCGGGTATTTGGATCGGCGGAAGAACTGAGTTGATTTGGATCAGAGGCAACCTCAACGCTCAAATTTATGCTGAGACGATTGTATCCGACGTCATCGTTCCTCTACAAGTGCAAATCGGTCCCTTATTTCAGTTAATGCATGATAATGCGCGACCGCACACCGCAAGAGTTGTAAGACAGACTCTCGCCGCAGCTAACATCAATGTCCTGCTCTGGCCTGCTCAGTCGCCAGACTTGAACCCGATTGAGCATGCATGGGATATGCTACAGAGAAGAGCTCTGCCGAATATGGAGGGTATCCAGTCGCAAGAAGACCTTTTTTTGTTGTTGCAACGAACATGGGCGGCCATTCCACAGCGTGATTTGGATGAACTCATTTTGAGTATGCCAAACCGATGTTCTTGTGTTGTTAGTGTTCGCGGTAGAAACACGGATTATTAATTGTTTAAGTTACCCAATAAAATTTTAAAGAAAACTGTTATTTCAGTCTTTTTTTCGAACTTTAATGTTAGTGGTTCAAATGTCAAAAATCCCTTTATTAGGAATATGGCAAATTTCTTTATTAATGCAAAGGTGACTTGGTTTATCGTTACTGTGACAAACGAAAACAATTTATTTGATGAATCCTTAAAGAAAATTTTAATTAATATCAATCAGGAGAAAAGTTATTGCAAAAATATATGTTGATCCCTAGACACTTTTGATGTGTGTATAATAATATAATAATTATATGTATATTTATTTGACGAAAAAAAACCTTACAAATTTCTTAAGACTAGCTTATTTACATTTTTTACAACTACGCCAAATAACTTTGTTTCTCATAGTGTTTGTATGAATTACAAAGTTATATGCGGTTTTAAAAAATATGCTGTATCACAAAAACTGCTGACCCGATCTCGTTCAAACTAATTTTCCTTGAAAGTTTACATTAAGATCTATAGCATTTTTTTTTAAATTTCACTCCATTATTATAGAAGTTAGAGGGGAGGGGGGGACACATTTTGCCACTTTGGAAGCATCTCATCTTTTAAACGATTGACTTTATAAAAAAGTGGTTTTACAAACCTCAATGTCATTTTTAAAGACCTGTCTATAGATACCACACACGCATATTTTTTTTTATGAAAAAAAAAAAATTCAGTTTCAGTTCCATATATAGCCCCCTTTAATTTTAAATATATTTTACTTTTTTCTTAAAATCGGAAAGCGTTTCAGAGAATACCTATGTATATCTACCTATCAAGTTTCACATGTATTAGGACTATACATGTGAAACTTAAAAATAGTTTCGGAATAAAATGGCTGTAACATACGGACGGACGGATGGACAGACAGACAGACAGACGGACAGACATGACTAGAGATGTAAGTGCTGTATTATACCATTTGTATTGAAATGTATAAAACGAAAAATACCGTATAATACGGTATTATACCATTTGCTACGGTATTTTATGTATAAATCGATTGTTTCTATATTTTTTTGTAAATTATCTGAGTAATCATTAAAATACCTAAGTACTGAATACGGTGGAAAAGCACAGAAAAAATGAAAATATTAAAGGAACAAGAACAAGCCAATTAGAATATCACGTCAATGCGACGACACTAATACGGCGCGAACGCAGCGCGGTGGTGTCGACGGCGACGAATGAATCGTTGAGCCGCAGACGGGCCGATCACTCGGTAAATCGTACCTACTGTGCGGTACATTTAAATATTTAACAAACACAGTAATGAAAAATAGACGGAAATATAATATTGTAATAATATCTGTGAAGTTTAATTACTAAGTAATCATTAAATTAGAATTAGTCATTCTAAAATATAGAATACAATCGAAACCTAAAATATATTTAATTTATTAAACTAAAACTCTTCGTAATATTGCAAGATCTTAAAAAGTGAATCAAAATATAAAATACATAAAATACCAATAATACCGTAAGTTATAATAAAATACCTGTTTAATACATAGCCTTTTGGTATTATACGGTATTTTTACAACACTAGACATGACGAAACTATATGGGTTCCGTTTTATGCCATTCGGCTACGGAACCCTAAAAACGAATACCATATCTTTTAAATGGTCTGCCAGCGGACATAAGGAGTGAAAAGAACAAAAACAAAGGAGATGTTTCATTTTGGGCTACCATTATGTAACCACATAAATAAATAGAATAAACAATAGGTATTGTCATAAAAATACTCAAAAAATTATTTAGAGACGTCTAAAGCTGTGATAAATTATTGTTTAGGAAGATTTTTATTATGATAAACCTCGTCTTAGGGCAGCCATGACAGTCGTATTTGACAGATTTAAGTTTTGTGACGTTTGGCGTCTTTCTGGGAGTTGTAGGGATAGTAAGTGAAAAAAATATATCGATAATTATCGAATCGATGATTTTAATTTATATTAATTATTATCGAGTAAAATATATCGATAAATCGATGTGACGATATATTTTTTAAAGGTACCTAACGCTATTGACTATTTTGGTACGTAGTTTTTCGGCATTACGCGATCTGGTGGCCAAAAAAAACGAATTCCTGACGATTTGGTGATAAACATTATTTTTATTACTAACCAATTGAGTTTTGTTACTTATACTTGTTACTGTCCCGGGATATGACAAGATTAGTTATAAGTAAGACCAATAATACTAAAGTGAATTAAAAAAATATTGTCTTTCGATTTATTGAGATTTAAAATACCGTCGATATTTATCGATTATTTTATGAAAATGTAACGATATTTTGGTATATAGATCCATCAAGCCGACATGTCAAAGTGACATTCGCGTCACTATTCAACAGCAATATGGCTGATCCGCCATATTTGTTGTGTTGCTCTCCTTGACAGGGTTAATTTGAATATCACACCAAAATAAGGTGAAATTAACATAAAAAAAACGGATTCTACCTTTAACAGCTATATTTACATGTGGTGTACATGTGCTAGCCCAGGCTTCATACATTTCTGAAACATCTCCTTTAAAAATAATTTAAAAAATATTACTTAGAAATATGCTAAAGTGCTATCAATAAATAAATTACTCTTCGTTTTGTAAGAAAATTTTTAACAATAAGTTCACCAATAAATAAATAATTATTGTAAATTATTAGTTAGGCTGAAAGGCGACCCCAATACAGTAGGGCAAAGGGTAAGCAGATAGTGGTGTACGTGTCTGAACAAGCCTTCGTGCCGGGGTTGCGGGAATGTTCTACCGCGGCCTCGGAGTTTAAGGATAGCTGAAGGAACAAGGTGGGTTTTTAGTCAGTAGAAGTCTGACACTCCCTTCAGTTTTACCCAGAGCGGGAGAAGTCATTCGATTAATTTCCCACACGGAAAAAAAAATTAAAATTAAATCTATGAAGAAGGTATCACATAAACTGGCAACGTTATGGGAACTATACCGATATACAGTATGTGAACTAACCGAGGGCGTTCCCGTTAACCCGCAATAGTATAGCATCCATACATGCTAAAAAATATTACCATCTTCGACCACATCATCGCTTAAGATCAGGTGAGATTTTGGTCAAGCGCGGGCCTATCAACTATAAAAAAAAACCATTCGAAAACAAAATGTTTTTATTTATTTTTTAATATTACAATATTTACAAAAAATGTTAAAATGATACGTAAAAGAAACACTGTATACGCGTACTTGAAGGACGTCAACGTCGCAATTTATTTATGAATGCGTATGCGTGTACAGAGTGTTTCTTTTACGTATCAGTTTAACATTTTTAGTGGATATTTTAATATTACAAAAATAAAAGCATTTTGTTTTCGAATGGTAATATTTTTTTAGCATGTATGGATGCTATACTATTGCGGGTTAGCGGGAACGCCCCACGGTGGGCTGAAAATCGGCTTTCATAGACTTAGGCATTTTATTTTGCAAGTGCGAGTTTTTTTGCCGGATATCACTTCTATTAGTTATAACAATATACAAAAATGACACCAGAATTGATTCTGCACAGAAACGAAGGAATTATAATTTTTTTACGAAAATTTTGTATGGAGCTAGTATGAAAAATCGAAATATCTCTAAAACGGCAGCGACAACCGTAATATCCTTATAGGGGGTTATAGTACTAATTATTTATGATTTTTTGACATACGTTACATAATGGTTGTAGATGCCTTTTTTTTAAAAAATCGTCAAAATATTTTTATTTATTTTTACATATTTAAACGTTCCTTTTAGTGTTTAAGTTGAAGAATTCAGAGCTTTAACAACTCTTATCATAAAATAGCATCACCCCTATAGACCTGAAGGACTAGACAGAGGTGTGTAGTGTCTTGTTGATCTTGTAAGATTTCCAACAATACCAAATAGTTGAATATCAGTGTCAAAGTGCCCATGCTGTCGCTTCTTTTTGAAAGATAGGGGAATGAAATTGTTAATTGATCATACCCTAAAAGTATGATTACAACATAACCGGACACATAATAATAATAATATCCTTATAGGGGATTATAGTACTAACATTATTTATTTTAACATATGAAACTGTTCAAAACGATCCATGAACTGTGTCAAAGTTAAGAACATCGTTAGGAAGCATGCTTTTTCCCCAAATATTAAGAATATGTGAAAAAAAAAAGACTGTATATAAACTTTTTATTGATAGGTAATTTAAATAAAACAGAAGTAACAAAAATAATATCTGATAAATTCAATTATACAAAATACATATTTGAAACTATAATTTATGAAATTATTAACTAAACATATTGGTACAATAAACTAACATAAATAACAAAAGAACATAAAGAAAAATAATTAAATTTACAAATTTTCTTTACAACTTTCGTTGTCGGACTCCAATTCCGAGTCAGAATCCAGATCGGATATACCTACAAACTCGAACTCAGTTTCCGGAAACTGTATTAGGTCGAGAGTTTCAGCAAAACAGGTTGTCTTCCTTTTAGCATCTAACTTCGGCCTTTGTGCACTTAGAAAAGGATCCGAAGAAACAACAAGCATATTTAGGATATTTTGATTAGAATCTTGCCTGCTTCTTTTCCGCGAATGATGTTCCCGGAACCTCCTAAAATCTTTGTTTCGAGACTCTGAGGCTTCTTCCGAGAGAGTCCCAATCGGGACAATATCATTTTTTTCGATTATGTCAGCTCCGTGTATTAATAGTTTATGTACGGTTGATGACATGTAGTACCAGTCGTATAATTCCACGTACTTTTCTGCTGTTTTGCGAGCAAAATCTTTAAATTTGATGACATCGATCTTCTCACCAGATGTTATTGCTTGCAAAATAACAGCAAATCTTTTTATCAGGTTTTGATCCAACCCAGTAATAGCTGCAGTTTTATTGGGAAACTCGAAAAACTTCCTTGCGGTATTCCCGTCATTGGTAGTTCCCGAGCCTTGTTTTACTATATCAATTAACAGATTGAGCTCCTCTTTAAATTTATTTTGAATGTTTTTTTTTCTGTTTTGTAACATATCTTTATGCTCATTACTTCTTGCTGCCCACTGTTTGAAGTCAAGTCTGTACGCAATGTGTAACAGACATTCCATGCAATTTATACGGGCATGTAGGGATGATAGGCCAAATTCATATATGTCAGAAGTTCAGAACACACAGTTTTTGATGTTACAGCATCTAAGTGGTTCATTTCTGTTGGTTTTGCTAAGCACAGGTAGCATGATGCATTTGATCTAGCTTCAGAAAGGTACGTGCAGACTTTTGCGTCGATCATTGTCATCATTAGTTTATGAGTCACCCTGTTACTATTAATGCACTCTGTGGGGTTAAGGGCCTCAATTTCCTCATCCATTTTTCTTTTGTTATCAATGACAACTGCATGGCTTTCTTTTACAAAAGTGAACTGAACCGGACGACAATAAAAAGTTGAGCATGGTTTCGGGTTTGTCCATATAGTATTATCTCCATCTGTCAGTTTCAGTGGCACCAAGGAGGTCATGAAAATGCTTGAATCATCATGCTCGCCGTCCATTTTCTGCTTGTATCGGCTTTGATTGGAAGCACCATCAAATCCCCACTTCGATATCAGCTTTAACTGCTTATTTTCCACATTATCAGAAAGACTTTGAAGAATCCGCTTCACCGTGATGTCAAGTAAAGCTTGAAGTGTAATTCTAGCTGATGAATCCGTAACTGATACTGATTGATTAGGAGGGTAGCATGCAAGCTTAGTTTGTTGCAGTTTATAGTAGGATGGGTAAATATCCTTAGCACCTTCCCGAATGGCAGTCTCTCGCAACGTAATATATTGCCACTTTGAAAGCTTAAGTGAAAGAAGCAATCCAAGTGCTTTCTCTGGTGTAAATATTACTGTTTTCTTAATGCTTTCCTTGATTTTAACGGCAGCTTCTGGATTTTTGATCATATAATTGATTACAGATGCGATATCTTCATAACCTTCTTCTTTTAAACGTGCTGCAGCTGCATATGCCAATTCACAGGAATCCTCGCCTATGTGCTCACTAGATCTTCTCTTTTTCTGTTTGCTTCCCAGATCTTTGAATGGTTTTCGGGACCTTTTTGTCATTGTTCCAACAGTCGATGATGTCGAAGGTTCTGGAGAGACTGAGCGTGCTCTTGGTATCTCATCAACAGTTGGTTCTTGATTTATTAAAGTTTGCACGCAACTCGGCCAATCAATATTTGCTTGCAACCACTCTCCGTACGTATTTCTAAACTTATCAAAGAATCGTTTAGATTTCTGCCACCTGTTTAAAGCAGCTCGCGTGAATCTCCGGCAAAATTCTTTGAGAGTTACGTGATCTTCGGCAGAAAGGCAATCGCCTATGCGGGACACAATTGCACTAAACAATACTTCATGATTAAATGAAGGACACTCACTTTTTAGAAGAACAAACAAATCTAAGTTGGTGATTAAACTTTCCATTCTAAGATTTTGTAGTCGCAAAGCAAATAGTTTTAGTGTTAGCAGTTACACGGTTGTGAACAATCTAAATTATGGAACAAAATTATAGCCCTTTTATTGTATAAAGTCAATAATTAGTTAACTACCCTCATTAAAGTTATAAAAGATATGATAATAAAAATTTATAATCGTCAAAAACATTTCGTAGAACTCATAGTAGAACTAATCAACATTAGCAAATCACATTAGCTCACTAATTATAAAAAGGTGAATGCAGTTCTTAGTTGGTATTGTTGCGAGATATTTCAAATCATTTAATCACTTAATAGGCTCATTAGAATCAGAAGACTACAACCATCATTCTAATTACTTAATTACTTGTCATCAGACTCATTAGATGACTACACAATATGTTATTTTGTATTTTGAACGTATGCAAGGTTTTAAAATTCCTTTTGTGTCGATATTATTATGTGTCCGGTTATGTTGTAATCATACTTTTAGGGTATGATCAATTAACAATTTCATTCCCCTATCTTTCTAAAAGAAGCGACAGCATGGGCACTTTGACACTGATATTCAACTATTTGGTATTGTTGGAAATCTTACAAGATCAACAAGATACTACACACCTCTGTCTAGTCCTTCAGGTCTATAGGGGTGATGCTATTTTATGTTAAGAGTTGTTAAAGCTCTGAATTCTTCAACTTAAACACTAAAAGGAACGTTTAATATGTAAAAATAAATAAAAATATTTTGACGATTTTAAAAAAAAAAAAGGCATCTACAACCATTATGTAACGTATGTCAAAAAATCATAAATAATTAGTACTAAAACCTCCTATAAGGATATTACGGTTATCGCTGCCGTTTCAGAGATATTTCGATTTTTCATACTAGCTCCATACAAAATTTTCGTAAAAAAATTATAATTCCTTCGTTTTTGTGCAGAATCAATTCTGGTGTCATTTTTGTATATTGTTATAACAAATAGAAGTGATATCCGGCACAAAAACTGGCACTTGCAAAATAAAATGCCTAAGTCTATGAAAGCCGTTTTTCAGCCCACCGTGCGCCCTCTGTTTGTTAACATACTGTATATAGACTTTTAAATTCGATGCAGTAGACTGACCCATTGCCCCTGTACCTGAACCCATTCCAACGGGGTTTAGGCCACAGTGGTGCGGGGGCAGTCTTTTTAATAGTAATCCTGCGCAATTTATTAAAATATTCATCACATGCAAAACTTTACAAAACAGTGGCGTTTTTCAAGTGTGGTTAGATATGAATATTTTGAATAAAAACATATTATTTAAGTAAAATCTATTTTTAATAAAATTTAACTGATGATGTTACTACTTAAAAATAAATCATATTAGTATTATGGTATCATTATTTTAAAAAGCTACATTAGCTTATGTCAGCTCACTGCATCGAATTAAAAGTCCTGGTATAGGAAAAATACAGTTTGATAAAGACATAATTATCAATCGTAGGTGCCTAGTCAAGAGTCTGGGGTTGCGGGAATATTCTAACGAGATACCGCGGCCCCGGAACTTAAGGGCAGCTAAAGGAACAGGGTGGGTTTTTAGTCAGTAGAAGTCTGACACACCCTCTCGCTTTACCCAGAACGGGAGAAGTCATTAGATGATTTTCACACCCAGAAAAAAAAAACAGTTTGATGAAGACATAAATATCAATCGTACCATAGGAAATGATTATTGACAGTGTCTATAAATACCAACAAGCGTGTTCAATTGATTATCAATGAAAACAATTGAATAGGTACCTTATACATCTCGGAACTTGCCTTATGAAAGTACTTCGTGGTCATTAATAGGTCATATTAATTAATAGTGTTGCTCATATTTAATGGTAATATTTTATAAATTTTTTGGAATATAGAAGAAGGAATACGCAGCAGAGACAGCCCCCTAACCACATGGATGAGGACCATACTTAACGACCTTAAAACCCTAGACCTAACTGCAGATATGAAACTAAGAAATGAAACAGAAATGGCGTGAAAGTATCAGGAGAATCGACCCTGAATAGGGAATGAGCCAGGAGATTAATCGATTTCATAAACTTGGGGATCTTTAAGCTGAGAGTGAATAGGTTACTTCTAGGCAAGCGTACTTCATCTTCGACCACATCATCGCTTACCATTAGGTAAGGTGGTAGTCTAATGCGACCCTATATTTCGTAAAAAATCCGCCCATTGTGACACCCTTTGTCGTTGTTAACTTCTTATTTAATTACAATACAAGTAGGTAATCTATTTTGTACCTGATGTAATTAAAGAAAAAAATACTATTTATCTTTTTATCAGATCATCTTTGTGTTAGACTTCTACTGATAAACAACCCACCCTATTTCTTCAGTTGTTCCTGCAACTCCAGCAGGCATTGGCGCTACCGGGTCCAGTCATAGCTGTTCTTTGAGGCGCGCGTGTAACACGACGCGTCTTGGACTCAGGCCTGGTCCGTACCGGACGGTGAGCAACCCCTGCATACCGTCCGCAAGCCCACGCCTACGGTGGCCAGAGATCGACTCGCGATAGTATGTAGATGTATAGTAACGAAACAATTGAAGCGTCAATAGCCTTATAGCTAAGGTCTCGGCCTTGTGATCAAGATGACCTCACCCATTACCCATATTACCGCGAACCCACTGCAGACACAATCATATTTAGCACAGAACAGATAAAAGAGGTTAGAAAGGAAATAGTTCCTGATTTGTATGAGAACGCGTGTCGCCGCTCGTCTCCCATTCTTTAGCTCCACTACAAGCAAGAGACCCGTTACGTATGCGAATTACGCACACAAATAAATTACACACACTTAAATCGAGAGCTTGCTACTGGTTGTAACTCACTGTCGATAAACACGCGCCGTGCATCACGGCCAATCAGGGCAAAGGACGAAACGTCAATGGTTGAAGTGTGGCGCATGCAGTACATTGTTAGCGGACTTGGTCATTGCGTTGATTAAGCGAGTACACATCGGGTAATGTATACTTTTTGTAACTTGTTGCAATAATGTTGTTAATGTTTGGACTTTCATAGTGATCAGAATATTTTTATGTTTTTTACAAATATAATTGTAATTAAATGTTATTTTCGACTTACCGATGGAAAGATATACCTCCTCGCTCTATACTTGCGGTCTGACTTTTTGTTTTACATGTTATAATTGCACAACACGGCATTTTAAAGCAGAGCTCTGTGTTCCGAAGTAATCCGAAGCGCACTAAACGCGGTGAATGAATTAATCGGTCGAGCTATGATTTTCGAATCATAAATGTGGCGCGCTCACCACGCCCGCATTACCATTCCAACCTAATTCATCTATTCCGTGATATTTAGCTTAGTAGGACGGGTTAACAAGATTGCTGGTAATGTGAATTCTACCCTTATTGCTAGATCTCTTTAAAAAAAAGAAGTTGGTATCGTGTGATATTTATTTTTCAAATTGGGTATACATACAACTTTTACGTAATTATACATGTTTCTTTCGATTTCATCTTATACTAGATGAGGCCGATAAAACAAACCTATAAAACAAACTCAGAGTTCAACGTCTCTTTTAAAGTCTATAAAATTCGTACTACTCATATTTGTCTGAGAACAATGTAGGTTTTATGTCTGCGTTACTCTTTTGTTATAATTGAATAGTTAACACGTTCGCTGACAGTAGTTACGTCGTTAGGCGGGAAATTAAAATAGTGCGTTATGACAGTACGTCGAGGGACGGGCCACTTATTTTTAAGAGTACGTCGTCTCACGATAATTTTTCATATAAGTATTATGAAGAGCAGTATCCACTGTCATATTATGAGCAATTTCATATTTCTTACTGCCGTAATACGAGTATTTTGTGGGTAGTTTCATATTGCTTGCTTGTGCACGAGTAGGTACTACGTTGATTTGTCATTTAGTATGGAAAATTCTACTGTCGTAATGTGGTGCCAGGGTAAGTGCTCACTGTCAGCGAACGTGTTAAGAGCGATGGTGCCCAGTGATTACGAGCCGGACCTGCGAGTTGCATATCAGGGGTTCGACACAATCAGTCACATTCACCCACTGCTGGGTATAGGCCCCTCTTTGCTTGTACCAAGCCCCACGTTCCTGTGCCAGTCTCATACAGGGTTAAAGTATAGCCGCGATGGCAACAATGTCCTCTGCCCATCTCGCTGCTGGGCAACAAATACTTGTCTTGTTAGTCCTTGGACGTCACTCGGTCAAAGCTTTACTCCACCTTCCATCACCACGTCTTACTAGGTATCCTACCTAACTGCATTTGAGTTGTCCAGATACATTACTATGTGTCTTACTAATATTATAAATGCGAAAGTTTGTGGAGATGGATGTAGAGGTCTATGGATGTTTGTTACTCTTTCACACAAAATCGAATGAACGAATCTGAAGGAAAGGACTTCGGCAACGGCCCATACTTCATCCGACCCACTTTACAACTCAACAGACAATAATAATATGAATACTAAATTGACTGGTAATAAACACTATTTACTATAAAACATCAATATCAATATTGATCATGGGAATACCGAGATAACAAAAACGTTTTTTAGGTTATGAAAAGTAAAAACATTTAAGTTCATTGAGAAATAAAACCGAAAATGAATAAAAATTAATAAATCATCTAAAAAGCATTCACAGTAAACGCATGAGTCTATACGAGTTCGCGCCTTCGCGGAGTGCACGGCACGTAAACTTAGAACAAAAAATTTCAACCGTATACTCTATGGTTGGAAGAATCGAACATGACAGGTTTCCTCGCCCCCTTCTGTCTTTCTTCACCCTTCTTACGCCAGTTGCCAAAACCATAGACAATTTACAAATGTTTTTTATGTATCATCTTACATCTATGACTTTAATTTTTACGCCGCCCTGACCATTACAGTTTTACATGGATTTTGGAAATCTGTCTGCGTTGATTAATTTCCGTACTGTCTTATCCTCTCAGTGATTAAACTGTAATATTTTGCATTGATACTGCAAGATGTACAACAAGTGTTGTATCGAACATTGTGGTACTAAACGAAAGGACGTTTTAGTGCATTCATTTCCAGTTTGTGAGTTAAGACTCAAAAAGTGGCTTCTGTGCCATATTAGTGACTATTTGCGCAGCTTGAGCCCGCAAGAACTTCGAAAACTATGTGTGTGCCATAAACACTGAAAAAAGGTTCATCAGTGAGAAGTATCGGCTCAATCTTGGTTGTTATCCATCATTGTTTTCGGATGAAATTACTTCTGGAATACCCAAAAAAGTTCACAAAGGTTCGTACGTACCTAATTAATAAATATCTGCTAATCTTGTAAAACCAAAAGTTTTCGTAACCAGCTTGCTTTTTATATTGCCTTCGAACAGGCTGGCCAACTTTATATGAGGTACTATTTGCAAATTAATTAGGCTGACTGCAACCTGCAAAACTAATGCGTTTAAAGCTAAAGTAAAATCCAATCTTTGTTCAAAGGCATACTATTCTCGAAACAATTACTTAAACAATAAGAATAGTTAGTCGCTGTAACTCAAAACAATGTTTATGTTCTTTCTCCAGAATCATCTTACCTACTGACAGGTTACATGAGGTCAAATAATTGTTTATTTTATTTGACTATACATATATGTAAATTTATTTAATTTTAATTTGACTTAATCTACTCATTACAATGTTCTTTTAATGAGTTGTATTGCAATATGTGGATAGCTAGCGACCTCGACAATTTTGTCATATTTGCGCTAGTTTAATATAATAAAATCAAGCAATTTTTGTTTTGATATATACCAGTCATTAATCTCATCATCGTGAATTTTAATATTTCTGATAATTATATTTTTCTATAACTCGAACTTTAACTTATTTCAATATACTTACCATATTATACCAAGTTTAATAAAAGTGTAATTTGTTTCAGCTCAATATGCTGAGGAAGAAGTGTTAGCTCCACCCTTGAAAATACTGCTGAAACAGTTTAATTATTTGACGATCTGTTCGACTCAGTCAATGGTGCAACAACAAGAGGGAAACCTTTACGCGCAGCCTGTACATCAGGATCACCACACCAACGATTTTGGCAAGAAGCCATACAAAAATTAAAAGAAACATGTAGGCAGGGAGACAACTGTGCCTTCATAAAAAAATTGGATTGTAAGTCTTCAAAGTTATTTAAGGCTGTGGCTATTCTTCCAAAAGAAAAATGTGAAAATAATGCGCCCGTGCTATTTTTTGGACTAGGGCGGGCATATAATTTTAGAAATAATAAGCTGAATTGCCACACCTTCGTCAACACCTATAGATTCTTACTAATAACCAGATTTATAAAATTTCACTCGGAAAAGTAAAAGTATTTAATTGTGAAAATGATTCAGCAGACCAACTGGTTAAACTGAAACAGCTATTTATACCTTCCGAAAAAGATGATGTTCAGTATCCGGGTGAAATTAATGTGGGACCCCATATGTCAGGTGTGGTGCTATGATCTACTGCTCAGGAATGCCTCAATGTAACATGCAAAAGCGTATACAGCAGGGTGGGTAACAAGAAAAAAAATTTCAAAAATAATATGTGTCGATTGCATTGCCGATTTGACAATGGGTAAAGTTAGTGCTATACACAATTAGGTGCAAAAAAAAAACAAAACTATGAAGAAAATTAAATTTACCTACCCTTCTGAAAATGCAGTGAGAGCGTTCGGAGTAGTCACAGAGGAAGCAAATGAGTACTTAGAACATTCTCCAGCAAAAAACAACATTTTGAAAATAATAAAAAGCCAAATTATATGTCTAAGTACTCATTTGACTTCCTGTCTTGTGATACACAAAAAAGATATTGAAAAGGCCTTCCTTGACCATGGGTTAAAGTTTAATTGGTGTTGTTTAATAAATAAAATATTGAAAGGCACATAAATGTATCCCGATTAATTGAAAAATCTCTTCCCAGAACGCAACATAAGGCTTATAATATAAAATGAAATTAAGAAATAAAAACTCGAATAAGTATTTGTTGTTTCATTTACATATTTCTCAGTAGTTCCCTGTAATTATTTTTACCGCCGAGTTCTTTCATAGGAGCTCATTGGAATTTTGCTGCAAACAGCAAAAAGAATATTGGAAGTCTGAATACAGTGCAATGGGGTAATTGAGGCTTTATGTGTCTGCCTTTGCTCAAAACTCAACACCTAAATTAAAAAAAAAAGAACTGTCATGTTCGATTCTTCCAACTTTTGACAATCTATAACGACCATTTTCTTTCTATGGGAGTGGGTCGTCTGATCTATGTAGTCTGTGGCGGAGTGAATGACATTGATTGATTTTTTCAGCTCATTTTACGTTTCTTGTGTTTTTATAATTTGGCTTCTAGCATTTTTATCCACTATCGAAATCAACACAAAGCCACAGTTATTATGGACAAAAAACGTTGTAATTAACAAAAATATTTACGTAATGCGTTAACTAATATTAAGAAATTCAGACAGACAGAAGATATTAATATTTAGACTTTCAAAATGCATCTATTTTTAATAATAATATACAAAATAATGAGAAATCATGACCCCTCTACATACAATATTATACTATTTAACCCCCTGGCAACCCTGGAATTAGGAAATGCAGATGTCATGGCTGACAGATAATTTATTTACAATGACTTTCGCTATATCTTCTTTTTATTGTGTTTTTCATTACCCCATGATTAAAAGTCGTATAAAAATTACGATAAATAACTATTAAATAAAAGTTTTTTAAAATATATATTTCATTTGTGTCGGCTATTACACTGCTAGTGGGCCTAATTTCGCCGACCTCCTTTAGTATGTAGATAATTGACATCCTGAAATTACACAAAGACTACTTTTTTAAACAAAAAAAAAACAATGTTCCCACGTACACAGACTACTCACTCATGCATCCAAACTTACAAACGCACATCACATCCAAAAACACACACACACACTTTAAAGAGGCACTGTGATTTTTTCTATTTTTTTTCTCCATAAAACATGTTTATATTCTTTTGTATACACACGCTATGTTTTAAACATTGTCTATACTTGTTTCTGTGGGGTGGGGACCTAGTGATCTGTACTACAGGTTTACACCTAGGTATAACAGACATCAGCTCCAGACAATTTTTATCCCGGAATTCCTACGGGACCGGTGTTTACGCTGGACAACCCTCCCACACGAAAAAAGTTGCTAGCTGAAGCTAGTGATTAATAATATCACCAATGCTCTCAACTCAGTGCAGAAAGACATCAGGAAACTGGTTCTCATAGAGAGGAGGACCCAGCGGTGAGAACGTAATAGAATGAATTACTATTATTATTAAAGAATACCCAGAATTATTAGAATATTTATGGCTATTTGCTGATCTATGTACGTCAACTGGTGATAACTGGTTACGTTACTGATAAGCAAGCGTCTTCAACTGGTATTAAGATATCAACTACGAACTATTATTTGTACAGAGTAAATGCTGCAGTGGCAATTTTTATCTCTTTATTTTATAAGCGACTGGGTTCTGTACAGTTTAATTTAGTTTTGTAAAGTCCATTAATTTATTGACACATAACAAGTACTTGTTTGACTATTATTGTTTAAATCTTTGAAATCTTGGGGCACTTCAGCTTCTAAGATACAGGCTTCTTGACTAGTTTAGGAGCCAGATTATTCGCCTATAGCTGTGATATTGTTGTACAATTTAATTAATTTTAAGACCATACCTTGGTCTTTACTTTAAATTGTGTTTAACATTAGTTTGGTTTTTTTTTGCGTACAAAATAAATAATTTATTATTACTTTAGATTTTGCCAGTCTTTGACCTTCTAGTAAAAATAAGAATAGGCTGGTCCCCTATCCGGGATTGTGGAAAAGTGTCGGAGTAGAATCTTGTATCACGAGCCTGTAAAACCATGCCTTGATTTCCGTCCAACCAATATAAGCCTGCCGGGATTGTGGGAATGAGGACCGCTGCCTCGGAACACAAGAAAAACTGTAGGAACAGTGTAGGTTTTTAGACATTAGAAGTCTGCTACCGCTCCACCCACCCAGCTGGACGAATCGTTTGATGATTTACGCACCGAAAAATAAAAACAGGCTGATCCTCGCCTCGAACGTAAGAATAGTTTAAATAAATAAATAATAATATCTCTTGAATATCAATCATATCTGATAATAAATATATAATAATTATTATCAGTCTAAACAGATATTGATGAACGAAATACATTTTTTTATTGGTTTAGTTTTAGTTTTAGTTTTAGTGGCTCACGTTTGACCACCATCTCACCTGATGGTAACCGATGATGTGGTCGAAGATGAAGCACGCTCGCCTAGAAGCAACCTATTCACTCATGACTTAAAGACCCCCAGGTTATCAGGAAACACAGACTCCGGCAGGTATGAGTAGGTTTGCCGAAAAGCCGAATTACACTACAGACCTTAGAAAAATAGATATACTCTTTATTGTACACCATAACAGAATTAAATGAGGATTTAAAAACTACAAAGGGTGTTACAATGGGCCGTCTTATCACTAAAAGCGATCTTTTACAGACAACCTTTGGATGGATTTGACAAAGCAGAAGAAAATATATATATATATGTATATATATATATTTATATACATACAATATATATCTTGACCGAAACGTGGTTAACGCCTGAAATATCAGATAATGAATTCATAGACCAACGTTATTCAGTCTACCGATGCGATCGTAATCGCTCTGTTACTAACAAAAAAGACGGTGGTGGTGTTTTAATAGCAGTCTCTAAAGAATTGAAGTCATCCTCTGTTTCTCTCACACCCCCTTTAATTTTACCTGAACATACGATAGTCAAGGTTCCCTCTTATGATAATAAATATCTTCTATTTTGCGGCACGTATATACCTCCTAACACCAAAGAAGAAGTTTACATAAACTTCATTAATTCACTGGCTGTTTGTGTTGACAATCCATTCGTAGAACACGTTGTTTTAGCAGGGGATTTTAACCTACCAGAGCTCAACTGGACGCGGTCGACATCTTCCATGGTACCGCAAGAACAACTAAACATTTCTTTGTCTAATGTCAGTCGTCATTTATTAAACTTCTGTTCCCAACTAGATTTGAAGCAATTTAATTACTTAACTAACAGCAATGATCGCATCCTTGACTTATTTCTATGTAACACACACGCAGTTGCATCTGCTGTTAATAATTCGCTCTTATCAACTGACATTCACCACCCAGCTTTTTATGTACAAGTTCCAATAAAAATACCTTCCATGATAAAAAATAATACTAAACGAAACATGTATAATTTTTTTAAATCGAATTATACTGAAATAAATACTGCCATTAGAAATATAGATTGGGAAAACATACTTGAAGATTTATCTCCTGATGATGCAGTTTCTACTTTCTACGAGAAAATGTACGCCATTATTAAATTACATACACCCCCCTACAAACCCAAAAATTATAATTTCCCTATTTGGTTTTCAAGATATCTTTTACAAACATACAAAAAGAAAAATCGTGCTTGGATCAAATGGAAAAAAATATGGAAACATTTCTGATTACGAAATATTCGCCATCAATAGAGCTAAATTCAAAAAAGAGGTACATCAATGCTTTAAGGCGTATATAAATAAGGTAGAAGATAGTGTAGGCACTAATGTCAAGGCGTTTTGGTCGTATGTATCAAGTCGTAAACACACTAATAGTGTCCCATCAAGCGTTTATTACCAACATCAGACGTCAAATGACCCCATTTCAACATGTAATTTATTCTCGATATTTTTCCACTCGGTATATGAAACCTCTACATTCGACCATAACTTATGGGTGCCGCCGCCCCCTAGTCCTGAATTCGATATTAACCTTTGTCATTTACACTTCTCGATGCACAAAATACGGAAGGAACTTAAATCTTTGAACGCGACTAAAGGAGCTGGGCCAGACGGTATCCCGCCCATATTCTTGAAAAACACAAGCGATACTTTGAGCATTCCATTATTTATATTATTTAACTAGCTTTTGCCCGCGACTTCGTCCGCGTGGAATAGTTACTTTGGGCTAACGTTAAATTTAACCCCGATTTTGAAGCATTCTTCATTGGCGCTCCGCTCCTATTGGCCTTAGCGTAATGATACAATATAGCTGTGCCCGCGACTCCGTCAGCGTAAGTTAATGTATTGGTAATATTGTTTAGATCACGTTCACATGAGGCTTAAGTACCTAGAGAACGCTTCGGCCGCGAGACGCGTCGAGCGCGGCGACCGATTCTCAAAAATAATCCTTATAGCATGATTCAGTATTCACGCGCGATGGCTTATTATTATAAGCGTATTTCATGTATAACTTTGGTGTTTCTATACCGGTTTATATGATTCTTTTTACGGTTTCGTAGCCGAATGGCAAAAAACGGAATCTTTATAGTTTCGACATGTCTGTCCGTCTGTCTGTCTGTCCGTCCGTCCATCTGTCACAGCAATTTTATTCCGAAACTATTAGGACTATACATGTGAAACTTGATAGGTAGATGTATTCTGTGAACCGCTTTCCGATTTTGAGAAAAAAATTAAAAAATATTTAAAATAAAGGGGGGCTCCCCATACATGGAACTAAACCTGAAAATATTTTTTTCATGAAATCGATGCATGTGTGGTATCTATAGACAGTTCTTTAAAAACGACATCGGGGTTTCTAAAACCACTTTTCCATAAAGTCAATCGTTTAAAAGATATAAGCTTCCAAAGTGGTAAAATGTGTGTGTGGCGGACACAACCTCTAACTTCTATAATAATGGAGTGAAAAACCTAAAAAAAATATATGTCTGTAGATCTTAATATAAACTTTCAACCAAAATTAGTTTAAACGAAATCAGTTCAGCAGTTTTTTAGATACAGCATATTTTCTAAAACCGCAAATATAATTTTGTAATTCATACAAACACTATGAAAAACAACTTTATTCGGCGCAGTTGTAAAAAATGTAAAAAAGCCAGTTTTAAGAAATTTGTAAGGTTTTTTTTTCAAAACAAATTTATTTGGCGCAGTTGTAAAAAATGTAAATAAGCTAGTTTTAAGAAATTTGTAAGGTTTTTTTTTCGTCAAATAAATTTGCATATTATATTATAGTTACTACGGAACCCTTCATGGGCGAGTCTGACTCGCACTTGGTCAATTTTTTTATGGAATAGTTAATAATGTTAACTTTTTCAATTAGGGGTGACTGAGAGTGTTTTATCAACGTAAGAGTAGACAAATATTATAATCAGAAAGCTTCGAACTGCTAAGCTATCGGGAGTTACACGTGTTATTGTGAGTCAACCATAAAACTTAGACATATGCTGTCGTGGGAAATTTTTTATATAATTTTAAGGAGAATATTTCCGTCATGAAATGATTTGTGTAGCTTTAACCATTAAGGTTGCACACGCGACGGAAGCTTAAAAAATGGAGTAACTTCTCCCGTTTTCCCAACATTTCCCTTCACTGCTCTGCTCCTATTGATTGTAGCGTGATGAAAAGTATACTATAACCCGCTCAGGAGTATGAAAAATAATTGTACCAAGTTTCGTTAAAATCCGTCGAGTAGTTTTTATTTGTATAACGGTTATACAGACAGACAGACAGACAGACAGACAAAAATTTAACTGATTGCATTTTTGGCATGAGTATCGATCCTTAATCACCCCCTGATAGTTATTTTGGAAATATATTTCATGTACAGAATTGACCTCTCTACAGATTTATTATAAGTATAGATAAATGTATAACCATAGGCGTATTCCCAGAAGTGTGGAAACGCGCGAATATCATTCCAATCCATAAATCTGGCGCTAAAAATGACGTGACTACATATCGCCCAATTTCCTTACTGTCTGCACTTTCTAAACTATTTGAGAAACTTGTTCATAACGAAGTCTACCCCATTTTACGCAGTGCTATATTAAAAGAACAACACGGTTTTGTTAAGGATAGATCATGCGTTAGTAATCTCCTTATATTCACGTCACAACTTTTTGAAAGTATCGATAATAGGCAACAAATTGATGTAATATACACTGACTTTCAAAAAGCATTTGATAAAATTGATCACACGCTTTTACTCGATAAAATTGCATATAATGGCATTAGAGGAGACTTGTTGCGTTGGTTCATATCTTATATTACCAATAGAACCCAAAAAGTGGTAATCAATGGCTATGAGTCTAACTCAATCCATGTAACATCAGGCGTGCCACAAGGATCTATATTAGGACCTCTTTTGTTCATTTTGTTTATTAACGATGTCAAAACCTGTTTTAAAAATTCAAAATTTCTACTTCACGCGGATGATTTAAAGATTTATAAAAAAATAACAAATCAAGCAGATTGTATTTCTTTTCAAGAGGACCTAGACCGTTTTGTAGACTACTGCTCATCCAACAAACTCTACCTTAGTTATTCTAAATGTCATAACATCACTTTTACCAAAAAGAAACACATTACTAAATTTAATTATGTTCTGGGCGATACTGTTCTAGATAACATTAGAAGTCTACGAGATCTTGGTGTTCAATTAGACTCTAAGCTACATCTAGATGTTCACGTCGACAAAATAATTAATAAGGCTTACCAAATGTTCGGATTTGTAATGAGAGCAACTAGAGATTTCCACCGTCCCTCTACCTATCTACGCCTATATAAGTCCATAATCCGGCCACAATTAGAATATGCAGTTCCCATCTGGAATCCGTACTACAGAAAGTACATTGACAGCATTGAGGTTATCCAACGGAAATATCTGCGCTCTATGCACTACCGGTGCTTTCGTAAAAAAATATCTTCCCACTCCCTTCATCTAAAATACGACCTGTTGACTCTAGAGTCAAGACGCACTCTGCTGGAAATGATGACGCTATTTAATATATGCCGCAATAAATTCGATTGTACCGATTTAGTGAACAGTTTGTGCTACCTGGTTCCTCGTACTGTTCATAAACGTGAGGTGCGGTCAACTCGCCTATTTGCTACCAATTTTTGTCGAACTAACTCTGGCGCGCGCTCACCACTGTTCCGTTTAGTTGACACATATAATAAGCAATTTGATTCAGTGGACATTATGTTTCTGAGTAAGAATGTTTTCAAAAAGCAAGTATGTGCAATCTTAAAAGATAAGGAAGCTAAAGCTAATTATGCATAATTATAATGTATATATGCTTACTCTATAATGTATGTGAATGTGTTTTTATGTATCTATAAGTTTAGTTTTATTCAGTTTGCCCTAGTTTTTATTTTATTTTTTTGTAAGCCTGATGTCTTGCAACTAGTTATTTCATATAACAATCTGTGGATAATGTTGTGAGCAGTGTATTTGTTACATCTAAATCTTAAGCTTTTTTGTTAATTTTTAAATACTCTGTTGTTTGTTATCCCTAATAAAATAAAATAAAATAAAATAAAATTTATATACAGGACTACCAAAGGATTTAAAAACCTTAATAGCTTCCTATTACTTTACAAAAGTCTTGTAAGAAGCATATTGGAATATTGTTCGGTAATTTGGTCACCGTACTATGCAGTGCACTCTGACAGAATCGAGAGCGTTCAAAGAAAGTGTTTAAAATGGGTCTAGTACCGGTTTGGCTTCGCAAGAACACTACAAACTTATTCGGATCGCCTTAGTAAGTTTAATCTGATGCCTTTGCATGTTCGTCGCAAGCAGCAAGATTTAATAAGCCTTCATAAGATCCTACACTCAACACTGGACTCATCCACCCTGCTGTCCTCTATTAATATTAATACTAGGTATACCTCCAGAATGCCAAGAACTTTTTCACTTCTGGTATATAGAAATAACACCTCTTATTATAACCCTATCGTTAGAATGTGTCGCCTTTATAATGAAATATCGAAAGATACCAGAATTAGTATTGACATCTTCGATGCTCGTACCACAGCTTTTAAAAGACTTGTAAGTGCTCTTACTCTCTGTTAATGTTAATGTTTTAATATATATGCTTAACACTGTTTTACACTAATTTAGTTTTCAAACACTTTTTCTGTAACCTATTGCTAGTAGTTAAATTTATATTTCTTTTTTGTTGTTGTTGTCATGTTGTGCGATTACGCTCTGGGTCACAATCAGCCCAAAACATATTATGTGTATTTGTTATAATAAGTGGATTGTAACCTGTTGTAATTGCCTTGAGAATAAATAAATAAATAAATAAAATAAATACGCGGATAGTCCATGGTGTACTATTCAGTTATATACAATACACTAGCTTCCACCCGCGACTTCGTCCGCGTGGAATAGTTACTTTTGGCTAACGCTAACTTTAACCCGCGACTTCGTTTATATAGGTGAGTAAGTACTGGGTCTTATAATCTTATATCATATAGATTGTAGGTTATTCTCGAAAATACTAAACTAATGTTATTTTAAAGTACCTACGTACCGCGTACACTATATTTTTAGTTTTGTTTTCTTCCGGCCGGTGATGTTATTTTAAAACTGCGATAGCTCCTAAGATATTCATTTAAATCCAATAATGTAAAGGGCAATTTTGTTTTAAATTAAATACTTGTGATGAATAACGTATTTATTTGGATAAGGATTAATATCATGTTTATAAAAACCCCTTCGTAAATAATGCATTATTTTAGAACAAATTTGGTTAGCATAAAAAGGTTATAGTGAGCTAACCTTAAAAGATAGACATATGCTGTTGTAGATTTTTTTTAGAACTTTTAATGAGGAATAATTCTGTCATACATGATTTTTGCGAAACTTTAACCGTTTACGCAGCGCACGCAGCGGAAGCTCTCAATGGGAAAAATATCCACCGATTTTGAAACATTCTTTATTAGTGCTCCGCTCCTATTGGTCTTAGCGTAATGATATCATCACGCTAAGACGCCTTATAGCCTTCCTCGATAAATGGGCTATCTAACACTGAAAGAATTTTTCAAATCAGAACCGTAGTTCCTGAGATTAGCGCGTTCAAGCAAACAAACAAACAAACTCTTCAGCTTTATAATATTAGTATAGACTAGTACTCTCGCGGGGCTTCGCTCCCGTGGATTCTATCACGGTAAAAACATAACTCTCCTTTTTTGCAGTCGGGTAAAAAGTAGCCTATAACCTTCCTCAAGCTTCAAGCTACTTCCATACCAAATTTCATCCAAATCCACCCAGTACTTTCGAAGATTAGCGCGTTCAAGCAAACAAACAAACAAACAAACAAACAAACAAACAAACTAACAAACTTTTCCGCTTTATAATATTAGTATAGATAAGTAATAACCTACATACGCAATACATATATATATATACATAAAAAGAGCTGGGATAACAATAACTGATATTACCTAGGTACTAGCAGTTGCGCGAGATTTCATTCCCGTGGATTTTATCACGATAGAAACATAACCCTCCGACTTTTGCAGTCGGATAAAAAGCCACCTTCCTCAAGCTTTGAGCTACAAGCAAAGCAAGCCAAATTTCATCCAAATCCACCCACACTTTTCCACTTTGTAATACAAAGTGTAACAGATTAAGCACAATACCTCAGACACCCTAACCCTTTCATGGGCGGTGGCGTGTATATACGTTTCAAGACAGCTACGAGTGGTGACAGAACGTACTACCACGTCTATTTTAATTTACTTATTTTAAGCAGACCGTTTAGTCACGTTGACTCGCAATACAAAATTCTACTAGCTACGTCTTTCCGCCACAACGCATGAAAATTTCAAAATTGTTCTGTCACATTACATTATGATTTTTGGTGCTTCAAAAAGAAGACGTCCTGCTCGTGCGCTGGTGGTACGTAGAATATGCACGACGCCATGATACGCCCCCGCGTCCCTACATTCCCGTTGCCTCAGTCACATAGTGTCAATGAGAATGAACTGCTGTACAAGCAACGACTGAGCGTCTATAAACGTTGACGTTAGATAACGATAGTGCCGCTATTGGCCAAATGTATCGAAAAAATACGACTCGACGTCAATAAACGTCTAACCATTTTGTATGAAGAATTGATGTGTCAGATTCAGATTCAGATTCAGATTCATTTATTTGCATAAACATGTGTATACATACAAGAATAAAAAAAACGTGCATGCAAGGTAACATAATAAAATTTAGATTCAATCATGTTTGCCAAATATGGCGTGCAAATATATTATTATGAATTTAAGTTATGCATTAATTATAATATTATGATGTGACAATAGTATACAATGCAAAATAGATAAATTAAAAAAAATAAAAAAAAAATAGTTAAGTTACATTAATTGTCAACTCTAAGTTAAATATAAAATAAATTAAAATAATAATAATGTCAAAATCAATGTAATGTATGTTCTGCCTAGAAGCGTACAAATATGATTTAATTGACATTGTCAACGTAAAGTATCTATGCAGACTTTTATGGTATTAATCTAGTACATGCATATTAATAAATTTTAAGTTAAGTCAATTCAAATAGATTATTTTACATGTCATAATTATAATGTCTAAAATACAAAGTCGTCTAAGGTGATGTACAATTTTAATAGTCAACAAGTCAATATTTTTATAGAAACATGTATAGCAATATAAAAAATTATAATCAATTTTAATAAATGTCAAATAAATGTCATTCTACATATACCACGTAATCGAGTACCGTCCGCGAAAGGGCTAATTAGAATATTAAATTATAAGTTTAATTACATTTCTTGAAACGAACTCCGAGCGAAACTAATTGGTGACCCCTGCTGTATAGGTTTAGATAACAACATCCGTAACTAAATAAATTGAAACCAAATCTAGTCATTTTTTATAAAATAGTTATCCTTACTAAACGCAAAACGTATGTGCGTCATACAATATCCTTACGCAGACGCATACACTCATGCAATGTTAGCGGCCGACACGCACACGAGCGCATTTCCTTGAATTAAGGATTGTACTAATTTGTCACGATACTGTGTTTCCATTTTAAATTAAAGATTTTTCCGTCAAAATTTAACACCTATTTTTATGACGAAAATCGATTTATCAGGAATTGCGTTTATTCAGTTACACGTTGTATTAGTCTATATACCTACGAGTAATATTTATTTATTTTTCCTCACGGAACCCTAAAAAATCTTAAAAGACCCGCTACCTAACAAACGGTGACTAGATACTCCATTAAATGAAAAGTAAATAATATATTTGACACATATATCACTATTGTAATCCTATTTAAGATTTTGTTACAAGATTTTTTTATAAAAGCCTATACATGTAAGAATTCTATATCAGTTAGATTTTAGAGTTTCATTTGATCAGAATACAAAAGTATTTTAAGTGTAAATTTTATTAACGTTTTAGTAAATCAATTTTGTTTATCAAAAATAAGTGTTGAAACAAGTAAGTTTTTATAAATCCTTAAAATATTTTTTTATTTTATACTGCTAGTAGCGCGGGACTTCGCTTCCATGGACTTCATAACTTTAAAACACAACCTTCCTTCATTTTAGGGTTCCGTAGCTGAATGGCAAAAAACGGAACCCTAATAGTTTCGTCATGTCTGTCTGTCTGTCCGTCCATCTGTATGTCACAGCCATTTTATTCCGAATCTATTAGGACTACACACATGAAACTTCGTAGGTAGATTTATTCTGTGAACCGCTTTCCGATTTATAAAAATATTTAAAATTAGCCCCCCGCTCCTCATACATGGAACTGAAACTGAAAATATTTTTTTTTCATGAAACCTATGCGTGTGTGGTATCTATAGAAAGGTCTTTAAAAATGACATTGAGGTTTGTAAAACCACTTTTTTATAAAGTCAATCGTTTAAAAGATGAGATGCTTCCAAAGTGGCAAAATGTGTGTCCCTCCCCTCAACTTCTATAATAATGGAGTGAAAAAAAAATATACGCTGTAGATCTTAATGTAAACTTTAAACGAAAATTGGTTTGAACGAGATCGGGTCAGCAGTTTTAGTAGAGATATAGCATATTTTCTAAAACCGCAAATATAACTTTGTAATTCATACAAATACTATGAAAAACAAAGTTATTTGGCATAGTTACTACGGAATCCTTCATGGGCTAGTCTGACTTGCCCTTGGCCAATTTTGTAGAGCCTTTCTCCAGCTCCAAGCATTCGTTTGTTTGTTTGAACGCGCTAACTCCAAAAGTACTGGTTGGATTTAAATGAAATTTGAAATGGAGTAAAGTAGCTAAAAGCTTGAGGAAGGTTATTAATATTTTTACGACTATAAAAGAAGGAAAGTTATGTTTTTATCGTGATCAAGTCCACGGAAGCGAAGCCTCGCGGTGTTGCTAATGTTATTATATTTATTAACTATTTCCTATCAAGCCTATAAAATTCCCAGTACTGTCACAAAGGCCTCCACTCTTAAATTGGTACGTGTTAACATTCAATTTAATTTATGTCTGTTTTGGATTCAATCCCGCGATCTACATTCGCAAGCCAGGACTGTAACCACACTCGATTTTTTTCAGCTGTATTACGTAGCCACGAGCTTCTTCTAAGTTTAATCAATAAATATTAAGCTATTTAAGTAATTGTGATTCTATTCTCTTGTCTATTGTATTCTCTTGTTTTGTGGCATTTTTTTGAATACAGACGCTAACGTAGTCTTCACACTGATAAGCGCTATCTTTTCACAATAACAGGAACTCTTCTATTCTCGATTAAACTTAAATTACTAAATATCTTCTTATTTCTACGTCGATGCGATTGAGATGTGTTTACAATCAGGCGTTAAGAATTAGAATAAAGTTATTCTTACAAACAATGAAAAGGTACCCAAGTATCTACTTACTATTAGTTCATATATGATCTTAAAAACTATTTCTCTAATGAAACGTAAATATATAAGAAACGTGAATAATCTAGAGAGGGATAGATTTATGATTCGCCGCTGGAGTTTACAGTAAACTTAAATTACGAAAGTAGAGTTGTTAATGGTCTTCTAGGTGATAACGCAATTAGAATAAGCCAGCGATCATCGCAGTAGTCATGTCTTCAACGCAGTTTTGAATCTTATGTTTGACTAGCTTGTGCCAGCGGCTTCGCCCGCGTGGGAAGTTTTTCCCGTGTAAATCCCGATCCCGTGGGAATTTCGCAAAATTCTTTCTTAGCGGATTCTTACGTCCTAACATCTACCTGCATGCCAAATTTCAGCCCGATCCGTCCAGTGGTTTGGGCTGTGCGTTGATTAGATCACTATATCAGTCAGTCAGTCAGTCAGTCAGTCACCTTTGAGTTATATATATTTAGATATACCTATCTCTTTGTCCCCAGACCAGAGCTCTCATCTTGAAGTTTAAGTAAACAGAAATCACGTCAAGAAAAGTGTCTTTTAAGGCAAAGACGTTGTTCGAGAATGGAATCACATGAGAAGAACGTGTTCACGGTGGGGGCTGGATTGGACCCCTCGAGAACTGATATCATGGAAATGAAGACTGGAGGTGAGTTCGAACTGGTCATTTTTATTAAAGGGTTATTGTTTTTATACGGTCTTGTCGTACAAAGCACTTTTCTTTAACATTTATTGTGCGCACAGTCAAGGTGTGCCACATATGACCCGTCAGCCTTTAAAACGAGGATGAATAGGCATTTTCTGGGCTCGCTCGTTCAATCGTAGATCTCATCTTACCCTTACGTCGCCAAATGGCGTTCGTCAAAATAGACCACGTCAGAGGCCCGTGAGGCGGTCTAGAAACTCTAACACTAGGGTTTATGGGGTCGTTAGACCTTACTACCCACACGATAAAAAGATCATCTTGCTCGCTTGACATCTTCTAAAGCCTGCAATACATGTTGGCCGAGCGTTGTTGAGTGTAGGCCAATACCAACATGTAGGCAGTAGATTTGCCTTGTCTTGCTATCGCTCAATGTCACTTGCCTAGTTGGCCGAGTGAAGGCCAGCGCCAACGTGTATAGAGCTCATTTGGTGCAACTTGTCTTCGCTCGCCGTTGCTCGTGATCACTTGCCTCACTTCGGATCGGTGTCGGTTTTTGGTCACAAATCAAAGGCGCTCGCCTGCGCTCGGCCAACGTGTGGCCAGCTCTACAGACCCTCTTCTACATTGGTCGTCTGCATTGGCGTTCGACGAACTTGTCGAACGTGTGGACATTATTTCTTGCCTTGTACCTATTTGTCAACGCTCGCGTTGGCCTACGCTCGGCCAACATGTATTGCAGGCTTAACAGAATAGAATCTAACATTGGTTTATAATTGACATGGATTTTTGGGGCCGGGGCGGATCGTTGGTTCATAATAAAGACCAGACCCAAATAAATAAATTTAGAGGTGCTCGTAGCTAAATACACACGGGTCGATTTTCAAGGTTAAGCAACGTTTGCGGAGATCGGTCCGTAGATGGGTGACCATCTTAAAGCCTGCAATACATGTTGGCCGAGCGTAGGCCAACGCGAGCGTTGGCAAATAGGTACAAGGCAAGAAATAACGTCCACACGTTCGACAAGTTCGTCGAACGCCAATGCAGACGACCAATGTAGAAGAGGGTCTGTAGAGCTGCCCACACGTTGGCCGAGCGCAGGCGAGCGCCTTTGATTTGTGACCAAAAAGCGACACCGATCCGAAGTGAGGCAAGTGATCACGAGCAACGGCGAGCGAAGACAAGTTGCACTAAATAAGCTCTATACACGTTGGCGCTGGCCTCCACTCGGCCAACTAGGCAAGTGACACCGAGCGATAGCAAGACTACCGTCTAATGTTCGTATTGGCCTTCACTCAACAACGCTCGGCCAACATGTATTGCAGGCTTTACATATCGAGATATCTCCGTTGATTCTGGCTGTCATTTGCACATCTTTGACAGTCATTACGGATAATTTGAATAGAATAGAATATTCATTTATTTGCTCAATATGTAAACATTTACAATAAGTTGGTTACAGTAACATAAAGGAGTTAGAATGGAATGGGGTGATCCTAGTGGTGGTGTTAGGATGAAAACACCAGTAAAATTATAGTGGAATGTATTCTAACGTAAACGGTTATAACGAGCAGATAACTATATCAATTAAAGAAACAAGATGGCGAAATGAGAAGAACGGGAGTGGAATTCCCTGCCGGAGTCTGTGTTTTTCGATAGCTATAACCTAGGGGTCTTCAAATCAAGAGTGAATAGGTTACTTCCAGGTAAGCGTGCTCCATCTTCGACCACATCATCACTTACCATCAGATGAGATGGTGGTCAAACGCGAACCTATTATCAATAAAAAAGACGCGCCTTTAGTAAAGCGGAGGATGACGCAGTGGTTGCCAGCGCTCGCTTGTCATAGCTCCGGCCCGCGCGCCCCCAGCTCCGCCGCGGTCGCCTCGAGCGTAGTAATGTTCTCAACAGGAATCCTTGTACATTCTATCATTTTGGCATGCAAACTATTGTTTAGTTTGTTTTACCATTTAGGTACAAAACATTGATACAAAACTAAACATTTATCAGCTAGAAAATCCGATTGAAGGCAGAAACTCTGACATCAGCCTTGCTAAGGAAATACCCCTTAGTAAGTGTTACTTACCTATTGACAAAGCTGAAATTAAATTTCAGGACAGTATTATTACCCTCCTCCATTAAACTCCTCAATTAGCTATACGTCAACTGAAAAATGCTTACACTATCTGGACAGGCCCACTCAAATCTGTATGCATCTTTCCTCTAAAGATCGTCTGAGACTGTAGCCTACAAGATTCCCATATAATTTAACCAGTATAGATTGACTTCAAAAAGACTGACCTCTGAGTTTGTTTTGGTGTTTCTTCAGTTAGGAAAAACCGGCCTCCTCTAGTTTAAATTTACAAAAGAAATATCGTGTAAAAGTTTTATTTAATAAATAATTTATAACATTTATCATTTAATTCATCCACAGCAAACGGCATTGAAGCCGCAGAACCAAAGCACCAACTGAAAGACTTAGATGATCTTCTACCATACGTTGGGGACTTCGGCTGGTACCAACGAATCCTGTTCCTCCTGATGATACCTTACTCCTTCTTCTTCGCTTTCGTCTACTTCGGGCAGATCTTCATGACCGTCGTGCCTGAAGAGCACTGGTGCTATGTGCCAGAGTTGGGGAACCTGAGTGTGGAGGAGAGGTAAGGCAGTATAATTATTTAGCAATTTCCGCTGACTTGATATACATATGCCATTATCTTTCTCTGAACTTTTTATTCAATCATAATAAAATATAGCTTATATCACTCCTGAATAGTGTAACTTTCTGATTTTGAAAACAATTTCATAATCGGTTCAGTATTTCCGGAGATTAGCCCTTACAAGCAAACAATCAAAGTTACAAACTTACTTATAATATTAGTATAGATTTCGTAACTGATTATTTCTTTCCCTCAGACGCCACCTCTCAATACCCTTCATCAACAATAAATACGACAAGTGTTCAGTGTACGATGTGAACTGGACGTCTGTTCTGCTAAATGGTACCTTAGATCCCAACCCTGGCTGGGGAATCAAGAAATGTGTGGAAAGATGGGAGTTCAACTATACCGATGTGCCTTATGAAACCATCGCTTCTCAGGTAACGGTCTACACTTATCTATACATATATCTTCTATATTTATGTTTTTTATTGATAATAGGCTCGCGTTTGACAACCATCACACCTGATGGTAACCGATAATGTGGTCGAAGATGAAGCACGCTTACCTAGAAGTAACCTATTCACTTGTACTTAACGACGCCCAGGTTATAGCTATCAGGAAACACAGACTCCGGCAGTTAATTCCACTCTTTAGCCGAACGCACAATGGACGTGGTGGCATGTCCACCATGTAACGATGGCGCATTGCCGTTCGTCTTGTTCAGAAGGAACGGGCTTGATGGAATTAGATTATGTAATTCCATTGCACACTCCCCGAAATGTTACCGATAGAAAATCTATAGACTTGCAACACTTCGTCGATGTTCAAGGCTCTGGAGCTTTGACTCGACCAGTGCATCTTTGTCAATGTCTCTTAGCCCATTTCTCGATGTGAGTAACGTTTTTCATGTAAACAAGAACGGATAAAATTCACGTATTTTCGTAAACAATCGTGGCGGGTTTTAGTATTTAGCCACGAGCTACTCCAAAAAATCCTATATTTATTAAAAATCAATTACGAAATCTCCGCAAATTATTCCATGTACAATTCAATATCGCATTGTGTCAATATATCCATCTCTCTCTCCTAACAGCAAGGCTGGGTGTGCGAGCGAGACAACTACCCTGCGACAGCGCAGGCTGTCTTCTTCTGTGGTGGTATTGCTGGCGGATTCATATTCGGATGGGTCGCTGATAAATATGGAAGGATTCCCGCTTTGGTTGGTAAGTTATCTTCTTTGCATGATTATCATAAATTAGATAGAGTAAAAGATGGCAGTGCACTTTAGATAGTTTCTTAAAGATTTTGTTTTAAAGAGGCCTTGTCATGTGGGTAGAATCCACATTACTGGCAATCTTGTTAACCCCTCCAACTAAGTTAAATATGCTTGTGTCTGGAGGTGGTCACGTCAATAGCGTAATCGGGAATTGGGGTGAAAAGTCCTACCTCTGAGTTTGTTTCGGTGTTTGTTCTTAGGGTAGTGAGCTAGGAAACACCGGCCTCATCTAATTTAAACTGACCAAAATGGATTGACTTGCAAAATTTTTATTTTTTACCTGCTGTGATATTCTGTAAGACCTATTCTAAACTTCGAATCTGAATCCGCTGTGAGTTTATTGATTGGCATTCTAAAAACTCGGTTGTTAATTCGAATTTACACTAGCGCTACCCTTGCGAGCGTGTCAGCGAGTTGAACTAAAGATTTTGACAGATAAAGTATGAGATGACGTGAGAAGTGGCATTCGGTAAGGTAATTCCTCCGTCACTTCGACGCTGTTTACAGAATGCAAAATCAAGGTCACTTTGAACCATAAGCGAAGTGACAGTGAATAGCTATGTGAGATGCGAGTTGTTGTTCGAATTTTACAGAATCGACGTACTGTTCACAAAAAGTAATATTAAGTAATTTAGTCCTCTCTATACCCATTTTATTCGCTGTGACTGGGTCTACAATTATAATTTTCAAAATATTTACCTTACCACCTAAGCAATTATTGTGGAACGCAATAAAGCATCCACACCAGACACAAGCATAGTTAGCTTAGTTGTAGGGGTTAACAAGATTGCTACAAATCTGAATCGTTGCAAGTTTAATTCATATTGAAATGTTATCGCTTAGTACTTGTAGGCCGTGGGATCGAACCCAGGCAGACAGACTACTTTGTGTAATATTAATCATCACCAAAGCTCTCAAAACGGTGAAAAAAATAATTTCTTTCTCGCGATGTTTTCGTGAAATAAAAATTTTTTTTTTTTTTTCGTTGGGAATATTAATCAAATGACTCTAGGTGAAGTGGAAGGGAGTGTCAGACTTCTACTGACTTAAAACCTACCCTGTTCCTTCAGTTAGAACATTCTCACAATCGAGTAAAATGTTCTAGGACCAAAAAACGTTTTGTGCATATGTGTGGGATGTAACGATGGCGCATCCAACTTTTTGGCAGCCGTTAGATGAATGGACCAAAATTGGGGGTGGATATTAATAGCAAGCATTTTGTTTCAGGAGCCAATCTAGCGGGTTTTGTGGGTGGCATAGGATCAGTGTTCACCAACGCGTTTTGGTCATTCTGCGTGTGTCGATTCATCGTTGGGCTGGCATACGACAACTGTTTTATCATCATGTATATTGTGGGTGAGTAAAAACGGTTTTATATTTAAATTATCTTATAACTAGCGGCCCATTCCGGCTTAGCACGGGTGCAATGTAATGCACAGTGTGGATAGTACATTATTTTGATCTATCTCTTACGGTTTAGCCAGCGTTTGCAATGTACGCACATAAAAAATGTTTGTTACGACATCATATTACAAATCTTTGTATTTTTCGGCTTTTCTCTTCTATAATATGCATGTATTTTACATATAACCCTTCCTATTGAATTTTTTTTTTTTTTGTGAGAACACATTTTCTATGTTGCATCAAAAGTATACATCTATTTTGAATACACATTACAGCTTGTTTTTGTTTTACTTTAAATTTAGAAGAATCTGTGTGGCCTATCGTAAAAACTTCAGTAGATAAATCATGTGGACAAATAAGGAGGTTGCACCCGGATGAACAGTTGACATTTAAAAACAACTGAACCAAAACAACCCTTATTGCATGAATTATGAAGGAGATGACGAAAAAAAATTTTTTTAGAGAAAACATCTTTTATTTCTTATACATAAATAGCCTGAAGCGAAAAAAAAAATTTTGTGTACTTATTTTGGAAATTACTACACGAAGCCATATATGGCATCGTATGCATTCTAGTAGAATTATACTGATCCATATATGGCTTCGTATACATTAATTAAAAAATGAAATTATGTTTTATGGAAATCTTTGAAACAATCTCTTTTATCATTGTAACATAAGTTAACTTTGCATTTCCCACATTTGGTAAACGAATGGAATTTCGAACAGTTCTGTCAAATTTGTCGACTTGATTTCGTCCACTCGGGGAAACGCTCCACGTTATCTGAACGTACAGAATCTAGTGGTACGTCTTCATGCCTGGCTGGAGTTTTTAGTGACTTTTATTGGGTACGGGCGAGTCCGGCAAGCTGGTTGGAGTGGCACCTCGGCTTGTTGGGGTACCGACTTGGATGCGCGTAGGACGACCACGTTTTTAGCCTCCGAACATAAAGGAATGTCGACTCGGCTAGTTGGAGTTTCGGCTCGACTTGAGGATGATGTTCCTGCTGCTGGACGACCACGTGTTTTGCCCACAACTTTTCCTGCTTTACGCATATGCTCCGCATATGCAGGTATAACAATATTTTTTCTTCGACAAGCACGGAGTGAGTATGGTTCATAGTCAGGATCAGAAGCCAGATAATCATCACTCAAGAAACCATCGCCCGGTTAAGATTTACATGCTTGGAAGTACCATAGAAGCGAGAAGAGGGTCCATTGTTGCAAAGAGAAGAAAAAGCACCTGAATGCATGCGAAGCCATATATGTCCCATAATGTTTTGACAAAAATGCATACGAAGCCAAATATGGCAATATCAAAAGAAAGCTCAAAAACAAACAAAAACACAAAAAATGCTGAAACGATAACTATATCTTATTAAAGTACTAGCTTTTGCCTGCGACTTCGTCCGCGTGGAATAGTTACTTTGGGCTAACGTTAAATTTAACCCCGATTTTGAAGCATTCTTCATTGGCGCTCCGCTCCTATTGGCCTTAGCGTAATGATACAATATAGCTGTGCCCGCGACTCCGTCAGCGTAAGTTAATATATTGGTAATATTGTTTAGATCACGTTCACATGAGGCTTAAGTACCTAGAGAACGCTTCGACCGCGAGACGCGTCGAGCGCGGCGACCGATTCTCAAAAATAATCCTTATAGCATCATTCAGTATTCACGCGCGATGGCTTATTATTATAAGCGTATTTCATGTATAACTTTGGTGTTTCTATACCGATTTATATGATTCTTTTTACGGTTTCGTAGCCGAATGGCAAAAAACGGAATCGTTATAGTTTCGACATGTCTGTCCGTCTGTCTGTCTGTCTGTCTGTCTGTCCGTCCGTCTGTCACAGCAATTTTATTCCGAAACTATTAGGACTATACATGTTAAACTTGATAGGTAGATGTATTCTGTGAACCGCTTTCCGATTTTGAGAAAAAAAATAAAAAATATTTAAAATAAAGGGGGGCTCCCCATACATGGAACTAAACCTGAAAATAATTTTTTTCATGAAATCGATGCATGTGTAGTATCTATAGACAGTTCTTTAAAAACGACATCGGGGTTTCTAAAACCACTTTTCCATAAAGTCAATCGTTTAAAAGATATAAGCTTCCAAAGTGGTAAAATGTGTGTGTGGCGGACACAACCTCTAACTTCTATAATAATGGAGTGAAAAATCTAAAAAAAATATATGTCTGTAGATCTTAACATAAACTATCAACCAAAATTAGTTTAAACGAAATCAGTTCAGCAGTTTTTGAGATACAGCATATTTTCTAAAACCGCAAATATAACTTTGTAATTTATACAAACACTATGAAAAACAAATTTATTCGGCGCAGTTGTAAAAAATGTAAAAAAGCCAGTTTTAAGAAATTTGTAAGGTTTTTTTTTTTCAAAACAAATTTATTTGGCGCAGTTGTAAAAAATGTAAATAAGCTAGTTTTAAGCCTGCGCCGAGTAAAATAACTCAAAACGGTCTTCACAACTAAAGGAATATAACTTATAATAGTACTTTAATTACCATACAAAAATATGTAATGAACACTAGAATAAATGTGTTAGCAAACATAGTTGGCATAATTTAAAAATATTTTATAGTTTATTAAACAAAAATACATAAAGTTGGACAAAAATCCTTACAAAACATGCTCGTGCGTCGCTGAATTTTGATAGTAAACTGTTGAATTTTTTCATAAACTTCAATTCATATTATTCTCTAACTATCATACTACAATTTACGTTATTAACATTTCAAAAATGTCGCTTGGTTGTTTTAATTTTAATTTTTTCTTCTAATTTGCGCGCTATTTTGAACCATACGCAACGTACACCGGTCGAAAATTCAGTCGTCCACGGGAGCTCAGAGAGGGGTCACGTCTCATCGTGGAGCGTTTCGCCGGTAACGATAATTCGCGATCTATTGTGTACGTATGTATTGCAGCAATCCGTTGAATAACATAAGTCATATTTTTGTTTTTTTGAGTACGATTTATTATGCATACCCAACAATTACTTTTTATTGTTCAATATATATTTCTTTAACATTTTTTTTTCAATATTTGTTTTATTATGGGAAAATGTAAAAAAAAATATTATTAGAAGAAAGTTGGCGCAAATTTTCGAAAAAAAGCCATTCTCATAAAAAGTACGTATTTCTATTTTGTGATGCTATTATTGCTTTTTAACCGACTTCAAAAAAAAGGAGAAGGTTCTCAGTTCGTCTTTTTTTTATGTATGTAACCTCAAACTCGAAGACGGCTGGACCGATTTGGAATTTTTTTTTCGTTTGAAAGGGTATATACTTTCTAGTTGGTTCCATTGTTATGAAATCAGGATCTGATGATGGGATCCTGGAGAAAGCGAGGGAACTCTTTAAATATTGTAGGCACACCTATAGCGTTTTGGGTATTTCTAATAGTACCTTGTGCAGTTGCTCCCGAAAAGCACCATTTGAGGAAGTGAAAGTGATAATGAAGACTTTTTTCCAACATTCGATATGGGTATCGTGTAATGGGTTTTTGGGGGTGGTGATTGCAAATCTGGAATTTATTTTTAAATTCAAGATGGCGTATGCAACTTTTTCTCACAAATTCGATATGGGTACCGTGTAATGGGTTTTTGGGGGTGGTGATTGCAAATCTGACATTCATTTTAAAATCCAAGATGGCGGATGCAACTTTTTCTCAAACATTCGATATGGGTATCGTGTAATGGGTTTTTGGGGGTGGTGATTGCAAATCTGGCATTCATTTTAAAATCCAAGATGGCGGATGCAACTTTTTCTCAAACATTCGATATAGGTATCGTGTAATGGGTTTTCGGGGGTGGTGATTGCAAATCTGGCATTCATTTTAAAATCCAAGATGGCGGATGCAACTTTTTCTCAAACATTCGATATGGGTATCGTGTAATGGGTTTTTGGGGGTGGTGATTGCAAATCTGGCATTCATTTTAAAATCCAAGATGGCGGATGCAACTTTTTTCATACATTTGATATGGGTATCGTGTAATGGGTTTTTGGGGGTGGTGATTGCAAATCTGGCATTCATTTTAAAATCCAAGATGGCGGATGCAACTTTTTCTCAAACATTCGATATAGGTATCGTGTAATGGGTTTTCGGGGGTGGTGATTGCAAATCTGGCATTCATTTTAAAATTCAAGATGGCGGATGCAACTTTTTCTCACACATTCGATATGGGTATCGTGTAATGGGTTTTTGGGGGTGGTGATTGCAAATCTGGCATTCATTTTAAAATCCAAGATGGCGGATGCAACTTTTTCTCAAACATTCGATATAGGTATCATGTAATAGGTTTTTGGGGGTGGTGATTGCAAATCTGGCATTCATTTTAAAATCCTAGATGGCGGATGCAACTTTTTCTCAAACATTCGATATGGGTATCGTGTAATGGGTTTTTGGGGGTGGTGATTGCAAATCTGGCATTTATTTTTAAATTCAAGATGGCGGATGCAACTTTTTCTCACACATTCGATATGGGTACCGTATAATGGGTTTTTGGGGGTGGTGATTGCAAATCTGGATTCATTATAAAATTCAAGATGGCGGATGCAACTTTTTCTCAAACATTCGATATGGGTATCGTGTAATGAGTTTTTGGGGGTGGTGATTGCAAATCTGGCAATCATTTTAAAATCCAAGATGGCGGATGCAACTTTTTCTCAAACATTCGATATGGGTATCGTGTAATGGGTTTTTGGGGGTGGTGATTGCAAATCTGGCTTTCATTTTGTAATCCAATTTAAAACACACACGATATGCAACTTTTTTCATTCATTATGGATATCGTGTGTGTCTACTAAGTTAAATACACTGATAACCTTCAAGGGTTTATTGCTAAGTATAATTAACAAAGTAACGTAAGGGCTAAAATTATCGCTAAATTATGAAAATGGTTGCTGTTCGAAATACACTAAGCTCACGGCGAACTTAGTGCGACCGCATTATATCGCTTGCTCAGCAAACGTGGTCGATTGCAAAATATTGCATCAAACATCGTGTAATAGGTTTTTGGGCATACCGATTGCAATCCTGACATTTATTTTAGAATTTACGATGAAAGTTAATTGGCTACTTTGTTAGCTTACAATTTACACTGGGTTATTGACAATTTAACTGATCCTAGGTTAAGTGACTATTCAGTATTATCTAGGGTATCTAATAATACTGAAATTAATTGTTTAACCCTTAACTACTCGCACGAAGAAAATCACTTGACTGCTCGCACGGGGTCCGTGGTGACCCCAATTTCTATGGATGAAATTTAATGATTTCTTATTTTTAATGAAACATGCAAATAGCAATTATGAAAGTACTTTATTTAAACTGTAAGACATAAAAACCACAACCTGAAATAAAATTTTCTAAGACATCAAAATAACACAAAATATAAACTTCTACAATAGGGAACATTTTTGGCACAATATGAGATCATGTATTAAAATTTCATGAATTCTTAGGAACTAAGGGAATCGTCGTTATTGCAGGTTAGGCAGTAGACAATGAAGTGCTCATTACATAAAAACTTTTTGCATTTACTGCATTTTGTGGACACTTTTCGGTCACTCCTTCTCGGGCAATTATAGCACCACCCACGTTTAGTGGTAGGTGGAGCAGGTAGGGTGTTTCCAAACCATGTACTTCTAAAAGTCGCCCCCAACATCCTGTTCTTCATCAGGTACCTCCAGTAGTCACTGTGCAATACGCTCGTATCTTTCATCGATCTTTGACAACTGAGGAGTAAAAAAAAACCTATGTAAATAACATTTTTGTAGAAAAAAAAACATTAAAAAAATCTAAACTAGTAAAACGATAGCAAATATCATTCACTATCATATTTCATTCAAAATTATATCAATATCTAAATAAAAACAAATAAAAATAATAGAATATAAAAAGCTTACCTTTCTAAAAAAAGTTACGTAAATACTCGCACGGGGTCACGACTCAAGAGAGCAGCGGAGTGACCTACACCTGCAGCGGTCTAAACGGTACTAGAATATGTTCTTTAGTGCATATTAAGAGGCTAGCGGGCGCGCGGGGGGGTTCCGACCATTGCAAGTGCATTTTTTCGACGCGTGAAAGTGCTATGACCCCATGCGAGCAGTTAAGGGTTAAACCCTTAGATGTGACAAAGGAGAGTTATAATAACACAATTTTACTATATCATCAGAATATAAATCGTTTCTCCGGCAAAATATTAGATGAGGAAATGTTAATAGATAAATATGATATAGATATCTTATGTTTTTGTGAAACCTGGCTAAAACCAGATAGAATGTTGTTTAAAATTAATATTTTTCTGTTACTAGTGCATACAACAGGTCCTCTGTAGGAGGTGGTACTTTAATATTACGTAGTAATTCTCTAGATATAAGGAACAAAAATATATCACCACTTGCTCTGTTGATTGCTTGTGTGAGGTAGCATGTACAGAAGTTGAAGGCCAAACTTTCTTAAGTGTTTATAGACCACCAGCATCAAACTTGTCATCATTCTTAATGATAATGGGAGAAATTTTAAGTACCTAAGCTTATAAGAGATAATAAATTAGTTTTCGTTTGTGGTCACCTAAATATTGATTTGTTAGTAAATTCACCTGAACACTACTAGTACTGAACAGTACTAGTAGTACTTACTTAAATATGTATGTAGTCTAAGTGTAAAATACTGTATAGATATAATAAGCAAATAAATAAAAAAATAAATAAAATAAAAAATAAAAAATAAATAAACACTGCAAGCTTACTTCATTGTTTGGTTCATTTAACTTAAAATGCACATACAAGGAAGCAACAAGAATAACAGCAACATCAGCTCAATGCATAGATAATATTTATACTAATTGTGCCATAAAATACTCGTCTCAAATTAGTGGAGTTAGGTCTGACCATACAGGTCAACTAGTATCCTTTGAGTTGGTTAAAAAGCGGCAATTAAATAAGACTATTAAGTTTAGGCCACTAACTATAAATAAATTAATGTTTTTAATGATAACATGTTAAGTAATCTTTCAATGGCCAATTTTGACTCCCATGACCCCAATGAAAATTACAGGATATTATTTTCTTCACTATGCCACGAATTTAGTAAGGCATGTCCAGTTAAAAAATTTCAAATGAGTAATAAATCTAAATTTAATGAATGGGCCACTGCTGGAATAAGAATAAGCTGAGACAATTTATACAACTTATACCATGAAAAATCATTGACTTCCGATGAAGCCTTCCATAATTATGTAAGAAACTACTCAAAGATATTTAAAAGAGTATGCGCCCTAAGCTAAATCTAAATCAGAAAGTAATAAAATTAGCATTTCTAACAATAAAATAAAAACTGTGTTGAAGGTGATAAACAAAGAAACTGGAAACACAAACCATCAGGGTTAGAATGATTTGACTTTGAACATCGATGATCAGGTCATCTCAGATAAGTCAAAAGTGGCTGAGAAGTTGGAAAATTACTTTACCAATATTCCAGTAGAGGTTACTAAATCTCTACATTTTCGCCATTATTGGCAGAATCTTTTTTAAAGGAAAACTTCAATAAAGATATACCAACATTTTCATTTAAGCCCATTTCTATTGATGTAATTAAAAAGCATTCCAAAGTCTTAACATAATAAACACTGATGACTTATGGAGTGCATCTGTTAGGGTTCTTGGTAATATTATTGACTCAATTGCTGCTATCCTAACAGGCACATTTAATTAATGTATAGACAGCGGTAATTTTCCCGATTTAATGAAACATAGTAAAGTAGTACTAATTTTTAAGTCGGGTTGTAAGAGTGATCCCTCTAACTATAGACCGATATATGTGCTTCCAGCATTAAGCAAAATATACGAAAAAAATCATGCTGGACCAGATGCTATCATATTTTAACTCAAATGGAATTCTGCATAGTCGGCTTTTTGGTTTCACGAAAGGTAGGTCAACAACAGACGCAGGAGTAGCGCTCATCCGTCACATTCTGGAATCTTTGGAGAAATCTCAGGATTCAATTGGCATATTTTGTGACCTCTCCAAAGCTTTTGATTGCGTTGACCACAAAACACTGATCTGTAAATTACACCATTACGGAGTTCGTGGATTCGTGTTCTGCTGACCTTGTTCTTTCATATTTATCAAACAGGCAACAAAAAGTTATTGTTAATGGAGCGACATCTGCAGGATCCCTAGCCAAGATGAGTGCTCCGCAAGGTTCAATTCTTGGCCCTTTCCTTTTTATAGTGTATATCAATGACATACATGATGACCAACTTATCGGATATTTTTTATTTGTAATTCCATTGTGCTGTATTAATTGGTATATACGACAGTATAGACCAAAGTTTTAAATATAATTAAGCATATCTTAGAACTGAAAACATATCTTACAACTATATAATAATATAGGTTATCCATCAGAATTCAGACAGGCTTTAATTTATAATCATATTGTGGGAAGTACTAATTTCACACGGGTTCCCGTTAGTATATGCTTAAACTAGACTTATGGTCTCATGGTGCGTGGTGCGCTGGTTGCACGCTACTGGCATGATTGCTCTATGTTATCTCTTAAAAAATAGTAGTAGAGATACCTACTACTGTTTCTTGTGATTTTTTTTTACATGGGCACTTATAAAACGTCAGCAGTTTGGCGCAGGGCACGGTTCGAAATTGGTCGTTTTCTATAAGATCCGGCAAGAAACTCCACAGTTACTCTTTTAAAATATCATTCTTACAATGTATCTATAATACAGGTTAATTAGGTATGAGAGGACATTAAAGCCTGTCTGAATTCTGATGGATAACCTATATTATTGTATAGTTGTAAGATATGTTTCCAGTTTTAAGATATGCTTAATTATATTGAAAACTTTGGTCATTACAAGATATTTTCTAAATTTAAACCCACGACCTACGTCATTTAAATTTAAAAGTCAATTATCTGAAATTAAGTATTTCAAATGGCGGGAGACTTTGTGAAACATAAAAAACACAGTGATACGACGTCAATGTGAGCTATTTTTTAGTTGCGAAGGATAGGAATAGTGCCAAATGTAACCGATGCTCAGCCATTCTCAAGACTTTGGATGGATCGACTAAGGGATTACATACACATTTGTCATCAAAATATTACGTCAAGCTTATATCAGCTTCAACAAGTCTAGATTCTGATAATCTGAACACAGCACCGCCGCCAGCCAAGCGAAAGTTAAATGATTATTTTACTAAAAGTGCCGACGATAGCCTCGATGATGTTTTGGCAAGAATGATTGCATTAGATGGATTTCCATTCAGTATATTCATAACTTCAGATGATTCGAGAAAATTTGTCTTTGCAAAATACACGGATTTACCAAAGTCAGCCGTCAGCCTTCAAAAACGTATCAAGAATTACAGTGAAAAAATCAAAAAGCAAGTAACTGCAGAATTGAAACATTTGAAAAGTGCAGGTGAAAGATTTAGTCTTTCTTTCGACAAGTGGACTTCAACATCCAATAAACCATACATGGCTGTCAACGTTCAAACGTATAAAAAAAAATTTGGAATTTAGGACTTGTTCCTATTTATGGAAGTATGAAAGTATGGCTGAAAATTGTCTTCGTATATTGAAAGAGCGTCTAAGTATATTTGATATTTCCCTGGATACTGGCTTTATGAAAAACATAATTATTTGCAAGACAGCTCTACCTCAGATGATACTATAAATGAACCACCTGTGGCTGTTGATCATATGGACGACACCCATGATGATGAACATTTAGAAGACTTAGACAGTCCAGAATCAGACTTAATCTTAATGTCACAAAATGACCTTGCGCTATAACACATACCAGAGTTAACACAAGATGAAAACATTAATGAGCTGATAAAGAAAATCCGCAAAGTTGTAGAGTGTATTTCAAAAGATCACCATTGAAAAATGAAACAGTACTTCAAAAATAAATGAAAATTGAACATGTAAAAGAGCTGTCACTTCTTTTGGACTGTAAAACCAGGTGGAATAGTCTTTTAACAATGCTGGAAAGATTTTATCATTTAAAAACCTTCATTCAAAAAGCTCTTATAGATCTCAATCATCCAATTCGTTTGGAAGAAGTTGATTTTGAATTGGTAAATAAAATTGTTGATGTGCTGACCCCAATTAAATTGACAGTAGAAACAATCTGTCGGCGAGATGCTAATTTATGCACAGCTGATTCCGCTTTGAAATTTCTTATAAAACAATCTAGCAGAATCATTTTTTGGCAAGTGCTGACACTTGCCAAAATATGAAAACATCCTTAGTGGAACGTATGAAGCAACGACGAAGTGATGATTTGACTGGTGTGTTGAATTAATTACAAAATCCATGAAAAGATGATGAAAATCAGTTATTATCGGATTTGGAATGGCATGACTTATTTCCAGTTTCTACACAGGCTTTAGTTTGGAAACAAATAAAGTGTATTGTTAAAAAACTTAAAAGTCGAGATGACACGGAAGAAGAAGAAGGAAGATCAGGATCACAAACAGATGATGAGTTAAGGCCACAAACCTCCCAATCCCAACCCCAATTGACACTAAAGGAAAAGTTATAGCTGGAAATTGATAAGAGTATGAAATCCCCAGATCGTGAAGTACAAATACAAAATTAATCGGGGTTGGCAAAATATAGTATTAGACGTGAAATAAGCCTGTTTGAAAATGGAGGAATTAGTGGATATCACTTAGAAACAGCATATAAGTATCTATTGTCTATTCCTCCAACCAGTGTAAAACCTAAACGAGCGTTTTCAGCTGCTGCTTATGTTGGTAATAAACGAAGCAGGCTTGGAAGTCAAACCTTGGATGCATTGATATTTCTACGATTGTATTTTCAAAATTCGAAATAAGTTTTATTGTCTTTTTATTTCTTACAAAGTATAGTATCTTTTTGTCATTTTTTCTTTTCTTACTATACTGTGATATGTGTAGTGTACCAAAATTAAAAATATATATTTTAAAAAATTACTCGTTTTTTAGAGTTCAGTTGCCGAATGGCAAAAAACGGAACCCTTATAGTTTCGTCATGTCTGTCCGTCTGTCTGTCTGTCTGTCCGTCCGTCCGTATGTCACAGCTATTTTATTCCAAAACTATTAAGACTATACATGTGAAACTTGGTAAGTAGATTCTATGTAACGCTTTCCGATATTAAGAAAAAAATTAAAAATCATTTAAAATAAAGGAACATACTACTACCCCATACATGGAACTAAAACTGAAAATATTTTTTTTTCATGGATCCTATGCGTGTGTGGTATTTATAGACAGGTCTTTAAAAATGACATGGGGGTTTCTGAAACCACTTTTTCATAAAGTCAATCGTTTAAAAGATATAAGCTTCCAAAGTGGTCAAATGTGTATCCCTCCCTCTAACTTCTATAATAGTGGAGTGAAAAATCTAAAAAAATATGTATCTGTATATCTTAATGTAAACTTTCAACAAAATTGGTTTGAATGATATCGAGTTAACAGTTTTTGAGATACGGCATATTTTCTAAAACCGCAAATATAACTTTGTAATTCATACAAACACTATGAAAAACAAAGTTATCTAGCATAGTTGTAAAAAATGTAAATAAGCTAGTTTTAAGAAATTTGTAAGGTTTTTTTCGTCAAATAAATATACATATTATATTATATTTTAAAAAGATTATATTACATTTTTGTAAAATGTTATAATAAGCAATATAACATTAGATTTATAGATTTCTTTTTTTTTTTTCTTTTAAATTAAGTTACACTTGATATATATATTGTTATGAAATAAATTACGCTTATATTTTCTGCGAAGTAAGTTCGCTAGACAGCATTAATGAAAAAATGTTTTTTTGGTATGGCCCCACGTATATATAATAAAGTACCGAATGTTATTAAAAATATGACAGTACATCAGAATTTAAACGAGCACTAAATGAAATTTTAATAAACAAAACTTATTTCAGTCTGGTTTTATTATGACATTACATAATTATATTTTTTTATATCATACTGGTTTTATTATTCAAATAAGTACTGCACACCCATCTACCCTAACTTGCTACTTACCCAGTTTCGAAGCGTCAATAGCCTAATGGATAAGGTGTCGGACTTGTGATCGAGAGGTCGCAGGTTCGAACCCCACCCATTACACTATTGACGTGAACCCGCTCCAGACACAAGCATATTTAGCTTAGTTGGAGGGGTTAACAAGATTGCTAGTAATGTGAAATGTACCCACATTGCTAGTATTCTTTAAAATAAATCTGAGGAGTTTAATATATAAAATCAAAGTTTTATTGCAATAGGATGAATAGTGAGGGAACGGATAATGTATTACTACAGTAAAAACAAACGTTAATTTTTATATAATAGGTATAATTTATTAAATTTATTTTTGTGATTTATTTACGTACCTACTTGCTTCATTTAGATCCATCCAGCCGTTTGAGCGTGAAGAAGTAACAAACATGCAAACAGACACATTCATTCACAAACTTTCGCCTTTATAATATTAGTGTGATAAATAAAACCATCTAAATAATTAATATTCGTTTTTCAAGTTTATTCAACATAACGACAAAAAATTAAAAAATGCAAAGTTAGCAAACTTCGTCGTGCAACGGCTAGCGGGCCTCGAGCGAACTTGTCATTGTGTGTGTGACAACGCACACGACTAGCCCGCTGCAGTAAATACCTATTTTCCGCGCGTCTCGTAGGCTCGACACCCTCTTAAGAAATTTGTAAGGTTTTTTTTCGTCAAATAAATTTGCATATTATATTATAGTTACTACGGAACCCTTCATGGGCGAGTCTGACTCGCACTTGGCCAATTTTTTTATGGAATAGTTAATAATGTTAACTTTTTCAATTAGGGGTGACTGAGAGTGTTATAAACGTAAGAGTAGACAAATATTATAATCAGAAAGCTTCGAACTGCTAAGCTATCGAGAGTTACACGTGTTATTGTGAGTCAACCATAAAAGTTAGATATATGCTGTCGTGGGATATTTTTTATATAATTTTAAGGAGAACATTTCCGTCATGAAATGATTTTTGTAGCTTTAACCATTAAGGTTGCACACGCGACGGAAGCTTAAAAAATGGAGTAACTTCTCCCGTTTTCCCAACATTTCCCTTCACTGCTCTGCTCCTATTGATTGTAGCGTGATGAAAAGTATACTTTAACCCGCTCAGGAGTATGAAAAATAATTGTACCAAGTTTCGTTAAAATCCGTCGAGTAGTTTTTGTTTCTATAACGGTTATACAGACAGACAGACAGACAGACAGACAGACAAAAATGTAACTGATTGCATTTTTGGCATGAGTATCGATCCTTAATCACCCCCTGATAGTTATTTTGGAAATATATTTCATGTACAGAATTGACCTCTCTACAGATTTATTATAAGTATAGATTTGTAAACATTGTATTTTGAAATTCTAAGGATTTTTACTCACCGTTTTATTGCTATTTTCCCGTTTATAAAATTAGCACTAATTAATTGCACTAACGGACGGACACGCTGCACATAAGCTCTAATATTTTTACTGATTGCAGTTACTATAGACAACAAAAAATACGTTCCGTTACCCGAGGAAATTATGTATACGGATTCAATGTTGGTTACGAAAAAACAATATTTAAATAAACTGAAAAAAAATAATTAACTTTTAAAGCCATATATGGCGTTATATGCGGTAAGGGGTTAAAAGAAAATTAAAACATTTTGTTTTCGAATGGTAATATTCTTTTAGCATGTATGGATGCTATACTATAACGGGAACGCCCTCTGTTAGTTAACATGCTGTATATTGCTGAAAACTGCATTTAAACACGTTGCTAATTTCAAAGAATTAAGCGTACACACAGCGCGTGTGACTTTGTTTTATACTATGTAAAGATGGTTCATCTTTTAATAACGTTTACACCTTCCATTAGATACAAACTGTCAAGGCCTTAAAATTCAGATCAGAAGCATAGCTAGATTTACATATTCGTTCCTAAAATATTCGCAGAAGACTAACTTATTTTCAGAAATGTGTTTAGTATTATAAGAGTAAGACTAACTAATCTGTATTATTAATAAGTAACGTTGTACTTGTGATCCTATTTTTAATTCGAATATGTAACTTGTGAATAACGTTGTTAGTTACGCACTAATATACCTAGATTATAAGTTAATATTAACCATGTATAGTGTGTAATTGTTGGTTTTCCTCAATAAATAAAATAAAATAAAAATATTTTAAACTTCTACCCTCTCTTTTCAGTTCTTGAATACGTTGGACTAAAATGGCGTACGTTCGTAGCGAACATGTCAATAGCTGTGTACTTCACATTCGCTGCCTGTCTCCTACCCTGGATAGCATTATGGGTGGCTGACTGGAAGATATACACCCTCATCATCAGCGTACCCCTGGCTTTGGCAGTCCTGACTCCTTGTGTGGTACCTGAAAGTGCAAGGTAAGGGTTTCTAAAGAGCAGTCATTGAATATCCGATTTGATTATTAGTATTAGTTAGCCATCTCAATGTTAGTGTTAGTCTTTTTTTGTTTTGTTTTATCTGTACTTCCACGCTTATTGTTTAATGCACGCAGCCTTTAATTAACATTACACTTTTTTTAGGGTTCCGTAGCCGAATGGCAAAAAACAAAATCCTTATAGTTTCGTCATGTCTGTCCGTGTGTCTGTCTGTCTGTCTGTCTGTCCGTCCATGTCACAGCCATTTTTCACATTCCGAAACTATTAGGACTATACATGTGAAACTTGGTAGGTAGGTAGATGTTTTAATAAATAGAACTGAAATTAATTCTTTTTTTTAATGAAACCTATGCGTGTGTGGTATCTATAGACAGCTCTTTAAAAATGTCATTGTGATTTCTAAAACCACGCTTTCATAAAGTTAGTCGTTTAAAAGATATACGCTTCCAAAGTGGTAAAATGTGTGTCGTCCCCCGCCCTCTAACTTCTATAATAATGGAATGAAAAATTAAAAAAATATATATATGTTGATGTCTTAATGTAAACTTTCAACCAAAATTAGTTTGAACGAGATTGGGTCAGCAGTTTTTGAGATACAGCATATTTTCTAAAACCGCATATATAACTTCCTAGTTCATACAAACACTATGAAAAACAATGTAATTTGATGTAGTTGTAAACAATGTAAAAAAGCTAGTTTTAAGAAAATTGTAAGGTTTTTTTTGTCAAATAAATGTCCAGGTTTACAATCGAATACCAATTGAATTAAAAACATTAAATACAAGAATGTTCAAAAATAAATTATACAAATGGCTCTCTGCTAATAGTTTTTACAGTATTAAGGAGTTCCTGGAACATAAAATCGCATGATGACTGATAGTTTCATTATGCATGTATTTGCACGCTTATATCTATTAAGCAAAACATGTTTGTTCACATTATTAATATTACCATCTTTTATACTATGTTTTTAGCAAATAAATGATTATGATTATTATGAAAATAAATACATATTAATATTATTATAGTTACTACGGAACCCTTCATGGGTGAGTCTGACTCGCACTTGGTCAAGTTTTTGTTCTATGCTTTGTTGGTTGTGTTTTTATTAAAAATATAAATAAGTGTTTTCCAAGGATCAACTGACTATCTGACCTCTACAACCCAGTATAGCTGGGTAACAAGATACCCCTTAGCTAGGCCAAAATCAGATTGACTTGATTAGGTACCCGTACTGACTGTCAAAGATCTCCTAATAACAACCGAGACCAACAGCTTTACGAGCTTTCCGACGCATGAGGGTACACACCGACAACTTCCAGGGCTACTACTAAAAATTCCTTACAGAACAACGCAATAACAATTTTAGCCCGACCCGGCAATCGGGGCAAAAACCACTCGACCGACTAATGACAACCTGATGGCAAGGGATGATGTGGTCAAAGATGGAACACACTTGCCTAGAAGTAACCTATTCACTCTTGACTTAAAGACTTCCAGGTTATAGCGATCAGGAAACACAGACTCAGGGAGGGAATTCCACTCCTTAGCTGTACGCACAATGAAGGTATTCCCAAAATGTTTCGTGAGTATGGGTGGGATGTCCACCATGTAACGATGGCGCATCGCCGTTTGTCTTGTAGTCCGATGATGGAACGGGCTTGGCGGAATTAGATTGTGTAATTCCATCGCACACTCCCCGAAATGTAACCGATGATAGACTTGCAACTCGTCGTCGATGTTCAAGGCTCTGGAGCTTTGATTTGACCAGTGAATCGTTGCCAATGAGTCTCTTGGCCCTTTTCTCGATAGGCTCAAGCGTGTCCAGTTGGTATTTGGCAGATTCATCCCAAAGAATCGAAAAGAGCAGTACTCCATACACGACCAAACCTGGGCTTGATAGAGATTGAGCATCTGTTCCGGTGTGAAGTACCGTCTCCCCTTTGCTAGGATTCCCAACTTTTTTGCTGCTAGTTGAGCCTTAGCCTCGATAAATGGACTAAAATTGAGGGTGGAAGTTAGTGATAAAATAGAACTAACCAACATATAAAAAAAATGTCATTGTATTTTTTCAGATGGCTGATATCTCAAGGCCGTATAGACGAAGCGATCAAGATAATGCAAAAATGTGAACGAATCAACAAGAAGAAGATTCCGGATGCTGTTATAGATGAATTTAGGGTAAATATTTTTAAACCACCGTTTTAGTTATCGATCGCTTATTTGGGTTTTTTTGCGTTACTCATGGTTGGAGTTTTTATTCCTATAAGTAACTGTGTAAGATTTTCATTAAAAAAAATAAAAATATTTTAATTGAACGCTTTAAATATTAAGCAGTCTGCGAAACAAAACAGAGCGCTAATAATATAGGTAAACTGTACGTACAAATCCAATCCTTCAAGATCCTTCTACTGAATTTTGCTTCGATCAACCATACCAACTAGATATCGGGTCGGTGCAAAAAATACTTCTCGGTAAATAACAGCGCACTTGAGAAGTGAGCTCTTATTTTGTTTAGTTCGCTTGACAAACAGCCAATGTAAATACGTTTCACAATGCCACAATGTGTATTCAAAAGTTGCAAAAATAATGCCCGAAAAAGCAATTTAACGGCCGGAGTGTCTTACTTTCGGTAAGTACATGTAGAATAAGTTACATTTTAAGCTAGCAAGCAACAAATCATATCAAATTTTGAAGAAATTTACCGACTTTAAACCACCGCTACAAATTTTTGGCCAAGGTTGGCCAATACACGCGCAAACTTTTGAAACGAAACAAAACGATGTAGCTCGCAAGGCAATAACGGGAAAATGTACTTTATCTGTTGCCATTTAAGGTTGATTTCACCCTAAATGATATTTATTTTATGTCTTTTCGTTTCTAAGTAACAGGAGTAATTTATTGCTTTAGTAGCCGTAAAATTACATATTCACGCGAACAGCATTTAGCTTTGTTTTTGTACGTGACCCTTTATCTAGTTGGTATTGTTGATCGAAAAGTAAATGTATTATGTTTTCTGAAAAGTCATAGAACAAAAATTGTTGTTTATGATGTAAGCAATACAGTCCTGAGAGGTTGTTAGTGTTTTACTAATAATTATGTATACAATGTATAACGGAAACCCCATATCTATCAAAAAGAACTGAAGACAACATCTGGTATGGAGTCTCTATGCAGAGTTTCAGCTCAAAATAACTGACTCAAAGAATTGATCCCAAATTATAGGTTGCATATTATGTTTCTTGAATACCAATCATAACAAACGTGTCACAGTGAGGCTTCATAACTTTCCACGTCACTAGCCAATAACACGATAATTCTCTTCGTTCTTCTTAATTTGAAAAATTCGATCTCTGGTATCAATGCATTGAAACTAATAAGTTCCACACATGTAGATATAGGATTACAAAACCCTTGCTATATCGTTTGTTATCATTCAAAGAAGCCGTGCATTTGGTACGTATATACCCTTTAAATTACACGTTGTATATTCTTCTCCAAAAGGTAACTGCTACAGAGATACACCGCGCCGAACAGGAGTTCAAGAACTACAGCGTTTTAGATCTAGTTAGGACTCCTCGTCTCCGGAGACACAGCATACTTCTGGTGGTCATCTGGATGTCCATTGCTATGGTCTTCGATGGACATGTGAGAAACGTGGGGTCTTTGGGCCTGGACATGTTCAAGACTTTCACTGTAGCTACTTTCACGGAATTCCCTGCTGATGTCCTGTTAATCCTCATTTTGGACGTGTGAGTATTATTTTTTCTCTAAAAACTATCACCATCAGCTGCACTACTCACGTTTTTATTGAAGATAGGTTCGCGTTTAACTTCTCTCTCATCTGATGGTAAGTGATGATGTGGTCGAAGATGAAACACGCTTACCCAGAACTAACCTATCCACTTTTGACTTAAAGGCCCCCAGATTATAGCTATCAGGAAACAGACTCCGGCAGGGAGTTCCACTCCTTTGCTGTACGTACAATGAAAGTATTCCCAAAACGTTTGGTGCGTATGGGTGGGATGTCCACCATGTAACGATGGCGCATCGCTGTTTGTCTTGTAGTCCGATGATGGAACAAGTTTGAATTTGAACGGCTTGCTTGCTAATTTCGTCTAAATAACTCAACAAATAAGTCAAAGCTCCAGAGCCTTGAAATTGGCGAGGAGTTGCAAGTTTATCAGTTACATTTCAGGGAGTGTGCGATGAAATTGCACAATCTAATTCCTCCAATTCCCATACTTTGTGTAATTTTCATAATTTATACTCTTAAAACGCTACAGGGAAACATCGTGATGAAGCCAGTATGTCCCTTTTTTTGCTATCGGGTTGAAAAAGACCAGGGAGTATGGGATTTCTACCTCACTAAAACAACCTTGGTAAAAAGACCTAAAAATCCGAAAGCTCGTGTGTCTGTGTTTCTAGGTAGCTATAACCTGGGGATCTTTAAGTCAAGAGTGAATAGGTTACTTGTAGGTAAGCGTGCTCCATCTTCGACCACAACATCGCTGACCATTAGGTGAGATGGTGGTCAAATTTGAGCCTATCAACAATTTAAAAAAATCCATCACCCCGCACTGGATCCGCGTGGTGGATTACTGCTGATTCCCTCTCCATAGAAAGGAGGCCTATGTCCGTGGGAACGTTAGGGCGAGGCCCCATTTGTGCGCTGCGCTGCGTTGCGTCGTCACAACGTCGTCACTGCATCGTTTTTCATATATTTTTTATGACATGCGCCATTAAACCGTTGCGTCGTCGTGCGCGAGGTTTCAACGGATCGACGGACAAGAGACCATAGAGATATAAGAATAGAGTGTAGAAGTGCTACACTAGCCTGTAAGTGGGTACGATAGAAGCGAGGAGAGAGACAGACGCCGACTATTCATCCATCTCTCTCTTGCAGAGCGTTGTGATTGGCCCTACTGAAGATGGTGAAGTGGGAGTTTTCTCACACTCTCCCACTCATTTTTTCACCATTGTTATCGGCACTGAATTCAAATAATACTTATATGATTTTTTAAATATCCTACAAACCAAAGAATCAGTCAAAATTACATACAGCTCCGCGTCTGCTACACTCTCAATATACAAGCGATAGGATTTGCTAGCAAACACTGTTCAATAGCCAATCACAGTACTCTGCAAGAGAGAGACAGATGAATAGTCAGCATCTGTCTCTCTCTTCGCCTCTATCGGTATATTTAACCGTTTCTGCACTCTATTCTTATATCTCTATACAAGAGACGAAACGGGAGGGAGGGTGATGCGCTGCGTTGTCGGAACTTCGCTTCGACGATGGACAGTGATCCACTGCTAGAGAAGGAAGCTAGGAACTGAGACAAAGCTGTGACGGCTTGCATACCATCTTGCGTTGCGTTGACGCAGCGCAGATGTGGCATACAGATACAACGTTTTGTTCCGTTGCGACGACGCGACGCAACGCACTAATGGAGCCTCGCCCTTAATAGGCTGATTACGTTATATTATGATGCTTTGTTTTCAGGCTCGGCCGTCGTTGGCTTGCTTTTGGCACTATGGTCCTCAGTGGAGTATTCAGTCTTTTAGCCACCGCTGCACCGATCGGTAAGCAATTCATGTATTACTATCGATCCAGCCCGCTTTCACTCGATCTTATTCTGCTAATTCACCCAAAACCTTATTAAATTATACAATACTAGCTTCTACGGGCGGCTTCGCTTGCCTGAAAAGATGTTTTCAGCAAGTAACTCTGTTTAAGAAGGTTTTTTTTTCGCCAGCCAAGATAAAAACTGTGATATCGCAGCTAATATGCATGATATAAACATAAAATTTAGCCTATAGCGCTCACAATTAATGAAGCTTACTAACAGTGAATATTTTGTTTAGACTTGGATTATTAGTTCCGGAGATTACCCCCTACATACAAACATACAAAGCTACAAACAAATTTAACCTCATTATAATATTTACACATGAATAACTATCTATTGGTGCAAAATCAAAAACACGACAATCTGTTCATTAGTTTTTGAGTTTATTGCAAACAGACAGACAGACGCGGCGGGTTTCGGGAAAGTTTGTTTGTTAATAGTAGGATATGCTCTTATGCTTAATATCTATTTAAAAAACTTCGGATTATTGCTTTATGGGAATAGCTGTTTAAATTTTTTTTTTTTTTGAATGTAAGATTTTATTGATATTTCTTCTCAGGGTAGTCAGTAATTGTAGTTAGTTGGTTTAGGCCTTATCTAGCTAAACCTAAAACGGTAAAAAATTACGTGTGAAAGTGTTATTTATAACCTATTTAACCAACCTTTCGTCCAGCCTCATCCTCGAACCAATTTAGTAAAATTTTCTCCCATAAATCGCATACTTTTTGTAGCTAACGCCGTTTGAGGCGAAATAGACATCTTTGCTGGGTCTGTAACCTCAATAAAAGCCAAATTACGGGATATAATGTAGAAACATATTTTGTTTATGTATTATTTTTCTCTCCTTTTTATATAAAAAACCATATTTTATTTATTATGTTATGTTTTGTTCTAAATTTTCTACTGTTGCGTAATAATCATTAAGTTTCGGTAATTTGTACGTTGTCTTAAATTGTAAGTGACTTATTATTGTAATGCAAGTGCATGTTAGATTCACATCTAGTAGGTGTCAATCTGGCATATTGTATTGTGTCTTGTGTTTGAATGTGTGATTGTACACCAGTTTTATGAATTACAATAAAAAAAAACACAATTATTTCATTTCATTATAAAACCGTATCTGAAGTGACAATAGTACAATAGCTAGAAGTAGACACAAGCATATTTAGCTTAGTTGGAAAGATAAAAAAGATTGCCAGTAATGTGAATTCTACCTACATTAAAAAAATAATATAATTTAACTGTCTTAAAAAGGGTCCTTTCCTATTCTTTTTCAGGTATTGCTTCAGCCTCATTAGCTATAGTTGGACGATTTGCTGTCAACATATCATACAATATTGGCATGCAGTACGCCGCAGAACTATTGCCAACAGTAGTCAGGGCACAAGGCATTGCCCTGATCCATATTAGTGGATACGTTGCCACTATATTGACACCCTACATCGTTTATATGGTAAGTTGAATCTCTTGGTTTAATAATAAGAGGACGCAAAGTATAACTACTACCGACAGTAGTCAGGGCACAAGGTATTGCCCTGATCCATATTAGTGGATACGTTGCCACTATATTGACACCCTACATCGTTTATATGGTAAGTTGAATCTCTTGGTTTAATAATAAGAGGACGCAAAGTAGAACTACTACCGACAGTAGTCAGGGCACAAGGCATTGCCCTGATCCATATTAGTGGATACGTTGCCACTATATTGACACCCTACATCGTTTATATGGTAAGTTGAATCTCTTGGTTTAATAATAAGAGGACGCAAAGTAGAACTACTACCGACAGTAGTCAGGGCACAAGGCATTGCCCTGATCCATATTAGTGGATACGTTGCCACTATATTGACACCCTACATCGTTTATATGGTAAGTTGAATCTCTTGGTTTAATAATAAGAGGACGCAAAGTAGAACTACTACCGACAGTAGTCAGGGCACAAGGCATTGCCCTGATCCATATTAGTGGATACGTTGCCACTATATTGACACCCTACATCGTTTATGTGGTAAGTTGAATCTCTTGGTTTAATAATAAGAGGACGCAAAGTAGAACTACTACCGACAGTAGTCAGGGCACAAGGCATTGCCCTGATCTATATTAGTGGATACGTTGCCACTATATTGACACCCTACATCGTTTATATGGTAAGTTGAAGCTCTTGGTTTAATAATAAGAGGACGCATAGTAGAACTACTACCGACAGTAGTCAGGGCACAAGGCATTGCCTTGATCCATATTATTGGATACGTTGCCACTATATTGACACCCTACATCGTTTATATGGTAAGGTAAACCTAATGCAAGAAGATATTGATCGGTTATCTGTATGGTGAGAAAACAATAAAATCTCGTTGAATAGTTCGAAATGTAGCCACATAAAATTCACCAGGAAAGTCAATACAGTGAATTCGGCGTATCAAATAAACGGAGTGAACTTATGCGAGGTGGATGTAGTACGGGATCTGGGAGTTATCTTGGACTCTAAACTCACATTCATACCACATATTGAGAACATAATTAGTCGGTCCCAACGTATGCTTGAAATCCAAGCATACGTTGGGACCGACTAATTCATTCGTCATTCGCAATGGAAAGGTATTTCAACACCCAAATACTAAATTAGTTCTCTTCAATGGTCTTGTAAGAAGCATCCTGGAATACTGTAGCGTGGTATGGAGGCCTCACTACGCAACTCACTCGCTGAGAATAGAACGAGTCCAAAAAAGGTTTATCCGATACTTGGGGTACTCAAAGGGAAGGCAATTTAAATATCTCTCCTACCCTGATAAACTGGCCTGCTACAAAATGAATACCCTGGAATCCCGAAGGGAGCTCTTGGATTTGAGATTCGCTTATAAGCTGCTCAATAATAACATTGACTGCCCACAATTGTTATATAAATTCAACTTTAGAGTACCCCGTAGACCACCTCGCAAACCTATAACTCCCTTAGCTCCACCTCTTCGCCGTACAGTGTTTGGTGCTAATTCACCTGTACCCCGCATGTGCAAACTCATAAATGAACGCAGCAACCTGGCTGACGTCCACTCAGATTCAATATCCAAATTTGTCAAATTAATTAGGAGTTAATTAAGATATTTTATTTAGATGTAGGACTTTGCCCTATCTTTTCTGATTTTAAAATTATTTTATAGCCTGTAGCGCTCGCAAACTGTGTAAACTTTCAACCAGTAAAAACATTTTTAGAATGGGATAACTACTTCTAAATAATACTCCCTATATACAAAATTGCAACCAAATTTGTCTGTTTATAATATTAGTATAGATTTAAGTACTTACAATTTTTTTTTTAAATTATATTACCAAGAGCATATTGTTTGTGGTGTTTGCCTGTAATTGGTTGTGCAGTTAGATTTAAGACACTAATACATATATTGTCCTATCTGTGTTATATCTGTAACAACTGTTGGTGAACCTTAATTAAATAAATAAATAAATAAGTTGAATTTCTTGGTTTAATAATAAGAGGACGTAAAGTAGAACTACTACCGACAGTAGTCAGGGCACAAGGCATTGCCCTGATCCATATTAGTGGATACGTTGCCACTATATTGACACCCTACATCATTTATATGTTAAGTTGAAGCTCTTGGTTCAATAATAAGAGGACGCATAGTGGAACTACTACCGACAGTAGTCAGGGCACAAGGCATTGCCTTGATTCATATTATTGGATACGTTGCCACTATATTGACACCCTACATCATTTATATGTAAGTTGAAGTTCATGGCAGGGAACAGCCGCATAGATCAGAATACAACACGTAACTGGTCACAAAAAAACACATGAGTAGGTAGATACCAAATTTTAACACATTAGGTTTAGACATTTTGGAGCAAATTTGCTGTGACAGACGGACTGGCAAACCAGGTTTTAGGGTTCCCGAAGAAAAAAAACGGAACTTTTACCGTTTTTTTTTCAGAACCCTTAAACCCGGTTTCAAACCTTTGAGCACTTTGTGCTCACAGTCTTAAAAGACTGGTTGGCACTTTCCGTGACCGCTGGCTTTTAGTTGGGCATTGACATAAAACGTGGCAATGCGAAGCTTTGGCCAGTTAAAGTCTTTAAATTCAAACCATTTATATAAGTAAAGCTAATAATTCAATATTATTTCGAATAAATCTACAAAATATCTACAAAATTCAGTGTACGTATTATGATTATAAAAAAAATCTAATAGCGGTGTTGAGAGAGTCGTTTATTACGATATTATTTTGTACACATAAAATTTACAGAATTAAGATTAAAAATTACAAAAGTAGGTAATATTTATGGTATTTTTTTTCAGGCCACAATAGCTCGGGAGATTCCTCTGCTAATTCTCGGCACTCTGGGCATCTTCGGAGGTTGTCTCTGCCTGTTCTTACCTGAGTCTATGGGCAAGGAAATGCCCCAAACTATCCAAGATGGCGAACAATATGGACTGGAGCAGAAGTTCTGGGACTTCCCCTGTTGTAATAGGTAATGTTACTATTTTTATGATATTTTAGGAAACTTAGACTAAGGATCAAGAAAGAAAGACAACCATGATTATGACTAAAGGCTTTAATTAATTTAATAATAATAATAGTATTTAATAAAAAGGATTTCTTACTGCCTTAAATAAAAAACGGCATAAAAATATATTTTGCCCGCGACTTCGTTCGCGTGGGAGGTCTTTCCCGCGTAAATCCCGACCCCGTGGGAATTTCGTGATAAAAATATCCTATACATTTCCCAGGGTCCTAAGCTATTGCCATGCCAAATTTCATCTAAATCGGTTCAGCGGTTTAGGCGTGAAAAGGTAACAGACAGACAGAGTCAATGTCTTCTCCCAAACATTTGTTCCAAAATAATAAGCAATATAACGTGATGAATTTACACATAATTTATAATTCATAGACTAGTGACCCACCCCGGCTTCACACGGATGCAATGTTTTAAAATATGCATGTATTATACATATAAACCTTCATTTTGAATCACTATCTATTGCTGGAAACTGCATTAAAATCCGTTGCGTGGTTTAAAAGAAGAAAGCTTAGAAACAGACTGACAGAGGCGGAGGGCGACTTTGTTTTATACTTTGTAGTGATTAGAAACGTAATCGATAATAAAATTATTTTTTTATTACGGATGAGCTCACTCTTGGCCTCGATCTCGCCTGATGGTAAGCGATAGATGAGGTCTACGATGTGACGAGCGAGCCCAGAAGATGCCTGTTTACTCGTGCTTTAAAGGCTGAAAGGTCATAATTGGCCTGGGTGGTAATTGGAGGTGGTATGGTGTATATCCATTTTATCCATTGATGTACCTATCCAACTTTGTTTGGTGGGATACAATAAATTGGAAACAAGGAGGGACATAGCTCTTGCTACCTATATTTTTAAATTATTACGTGGCAAGACTTCAAACCCAAGTATATTAAAAGAAATTAACCTGTGTGTGCCTGACAATTATGTATTCCGAAGGCAACAGCCACGTCTATTGGCGGTGCCCAGTAGTAGGACCAATCTACTGGGTAAAGCCCCTAGAACGCGCACCTTGCGTGTACTTAATGACGTAGCAGACAGCATAGAACTTTTTACTTGTTCTCTGAGTGAGTTCACAAAAACCACGACGTACAGAATATGTTATGGTAAATAATAAAACTGTAATTATGGCCACACTATTGAATTAGGAAATTTCTGCAATGATAGTAATGTTGAGTTAATAAAATATTTAAATAAATAAATAAATTGGCAGGGAACACAGAAGCCGGCAGAGAATTCCACAGCTTGGCTGTGCGCACAATAAATGTGGAGAAGAATGACATGTTGATATTTTTATTTTATTTTTAATATTATATTTTGTTATTGTTCACAGAAAGGACAAAACGCCAAAAGAAGAAATTCGTTTCTGAAGATTTTTTTTAATATACTCTACCTTGAAACCGATAATAGAATATCTCTCTTTTGTAAAGATTGGATCCAATTCTTCAATCAAAAATCTAAAGAAAAAAGAAAACGCTGCACGCCTTTTTTAACATTTTTCTTATTGCCTTTAGACTACTTATATAAAGTTACAATATATCAGTGAATATGACTATCAAAGTGCCAAGAAGCTTGTGTTTGAGCTCCTACCGTAATTTTACTACCAATTAATTCGAAATACCCGCTAGAATAGATAAATGGATAATTGTTGTTAAAATTATTAAAAGAACAGAATATTTGTGAGATATTTTTTATTAATAAAACGTTTAAAATCTTTGTATTGTCTTCTTTATTCATATCCTTTATTTATATTTATATTAATTTGTATTATTATTAATTTATATTATCTTTTTCTCTTTCAATCTATTTTTAATTTGGTATGGAAGTAGCTTAAAGCTTGGGGAAGGCTACAGACTACTTTTACCCACCTGCAAAGTAGGTGGTAATGTTCTATAGTGAAAAAGTTCACAGGAGCGAGGACTCGCGCTAATGTTAGTATATTTCTTTCTTTCTGGAGTGGTGATATTGTGGCTTATTTATAAACAACTAGCTGTTGCCCGCGACTTCGTTCGCGTCGGAGGTTTTTCTCGTGTAAATTCCGATCCCGTGGGAAATTCCAAAAAACCTTTCTTATTGCTCCCCTACACACCCCAAGGAACATACATGCTAAATTTCAGCTTCTTGCGCCCAGTAGTTTCGGCTGTGCGTTGTAGTAACGGAAGCGTTTTATATTGCATTATTTTCTTTAGATTGACATTATTAAATTCCTTATATCTTTTGAATGGAATGTCCGATTTTATTATTTATTTCTTATATACTTTATTGTACACCTCACAATATTTCTATGGATACAAAAACCAGTGTACAATGGGCGGTCTTATCGCACAGGGCGATCTCTTACAGACAACCTTTGGATGGACAAAAATTAAAGGAGACAGATTAAAGGCTATCAGTGTACAAACAACAAAAATAATATTAATTGAACATAATAATATAAAATACATACATACAATACAAAAATCATATACTAATAAATTTTACATGTATCTCCCAACTAGCACAAATGGGCTGCATTAGGGCTTTGGAGCGTATCCGATTATTACTTATGGTAATAGACGTAAGCGCTAGAGCGTCTACTACAGACTTAAAACAGCCGCTTTAGCGCTATTTGGGCGCCATTTTATGCAACCTAAAGTTCCATTTAACCTGCACTGCGGTTGCATAAAGGTTCCTTAATAGCTATAACGATTTATTAACGCTATACTAAAGCTCTAGTAGCGCTACTTTTGAATGATTTTGAACTACTTTGAACGAATGAATTGATTATAGTTCTTTATTGTATATCTTCAGTTGACATTATTTGTAATATTTTGGTAAAGTGTTTTCGTCGCCATCATGAAAATAAAACAAAAAGAAGTAAAAGTTTGTATTCTGTATTAGCAAGATATATAAAGATACTTAAAACGCTGTCCAGTTTACTGTAGATATATAAGATAAGTTTCGAGTAATTTTAACGCGCTTTTATGATATTTAAAAAAATAACAAAAGATTTGTGATATTTTTATTTGTTTTACAGAATAAATTTTATTTCCGTATTTTTACGTGTCGATAACTTACTTTCGCAAGTGGCCGATTGTTTACCGGTACATTTAATGCACATTTAACTGAAAAACTAATGTATATCAACTCAATTTTGCAAGTGAATTATAAGTTTTCTTAAAAAATCATGGCGTCATTGTAATGTAGTCATAACCTGCAGTTTTAGCTCTAATAACTCCCTTTTGAGAATCATAGCGCTAATTTTCACCCTTCTAACGCTTCCAGTGATTTTTGTTCCCCTAGTGCAACTCACAGCCACAAAAAGCTCCAATTTTCCTGTTTTTGAGGTTATAAGTAGTTGAGGTTATATTATCTTATATTCTAGTTACTTACTTATTCGTTTAGCATCCATTTTTATTAAATGTTTTATAATAGTTACAAAAGCGGCTGTAAAATGGCGAATGGATTGAGCCTGCAAGGAATGACTATTGCTACTAAAGGCCTTAGTTACACTGATGATTTTTTTGTAACTTTAGTATGCATAAGAGTTTCTATTATTTCTATAATGAAACTTATAGTAGTATAATAGTGGTTACTATAACTATAACCTATAAAAGTTACAATGGAAACCACTGTGCAGCTGTGAGTGGCAGAATGACCTTCGTAACTCTCATATAAAGGTGTAAGTGGTAAATGAGTTCTACCGTGGACTACTGTGAAGGCTAGGGTAGTATTTGATTCAGCTTATAGCACCTTAAGTAACTTTTATAGCTATAGACGTTTACGGATGCAGATATGCAACTTTGAACTGCTTTTTGAACCCTTAAACCGCTATTTTACAACCCAAAGTAACAAAATAGGCTGCTATTTCCACTAATGTGCTCGTTGGGCTATAATTGAGAAAGAAGGGGAAAACTTATAGGGAGAGGTAATGCTCCTTCACCATTATTTTGAACGCTGGTAGCGTTTGAGCACGCCTCATTGCATTCCACAAACGAGCTGCTTGAATAGTGAATGATTTGTCAAAGAAAGAAGTGGAATGTATACGAATACTTAACTCTAAATTTTCCGATGATCTCAGGGATCTAGAATGTGTGTCACAGAGGAACTGAAAGCGATAATAAGGATAATAATAAAAAGCAATAATAATTAAGACAAAATGAGTAAAAGGATTAAAGAGCACATTATAAAGTAGAGAAAGTAAGTGAAGATTCCGGCGAAACCTAATAGGAAGCCATTTGAGCTGAGCGCGGAAAACTGAAACGTAGTCATACTTGCGCAAGCCAAATATAAACCTGACACAGAGATTTTGAAGTCGCTCTAGCTTGTCTAATTGGTCTTGGGTCAAGTCGAGATAGCTGGCATCAGCATAGTCCAGAATAGGTAGAAGGAGATTTTGTGCGATTGCAATTTTAGTAGAGATGGGAAGAAAATTACGAAGGCGTCTCAAGGAGCCTGCACAAGCAAATACTTTACGACTAACTTCCTGTAACTGTTTAGTCCAAGAAAGGGTGTCGTCAATGTGTATTCCCAGGTTCTTCGCAGTGTGACTAAAAGGTATGAAGGTGTTATTGAAAGAAACCTGGGGAAGTGCCGTCCAATCAATCCTGGAGATAGTACGAGTGCTACCAACAACAATAACCTGAGTCTTAGCAGGATTGATTTTCAGCCCAAACTCAGCGCTCCAGTCATCAATTCTAGCGAGGTCCAAATTAATAGCTTCAATGGCATCAGCTAACTTTACGAGTGTACGAGTGGAGCTTGGGTGTAAATTTGAAGATCATCAGCATACAAGTGATAGAAAGAAGACAGTCGTTGAGTGATAGCATTTATAAAAAGTACGAAAAGTAAAGGAGATAAAACACCACCCTGCGGTACACCGGCAGAGGAATCACACCAAGAAGAAAAAGAGTCCTCAATGGAAATACGCTGCCGGCGACCAAACAGGTAGCTACGAACCCAGTCAACTACCGATGGAGATATGTTAAAAGAGCATAGAATGCCGAGCAAAATGTCGAAGTCAACTGTATTAAACGCATTACTAAAATCTAGTAATGCAAGTACTGTTAACTTCCCCATCTCCATGCCAGACCTTATATCGTCCGTAATATGAACTAGTGCAGAGCTACCTCTGTGACCAGGACGGAAACCAGATTGGAAGGGATTCAGGAGATTAAAAAAAAGTATTTTACAGATCTTGAAACGGTCTTTAATAAAACATTTAGTGGGATAAGGATTTATACAGAGGTATGAATAATATGGTTTGATTATTGTCGGCACTTTTATCAACTTTTAAAATGTAAAAACGTAGTTATAGTGGTAAAACTACAGCAGTTAGACATATAGTATCGCTGACTTTTTTGTAGATATTGATACGTTCTATAATACTGTAGAATGTCTTTTTGTTCTATCATCAATAGTTTCCCCAGCGCACGCGATGACAGATTTTTATGACTAATTTTTTCACACCTTCCCACCTTTCACTACATTATTGCATTTTTACTAAGGCTTCTTATTAAAAAACAATAATAATATAGCCTATGTCACTCAGTGAAGATGCAAATTTCTAATGACGAAAGAATTTTTGAAATCGGTCCAGCAGTTTTTGTGTGAAAGCGTTACAAACATACAAAAACACAAATCTTTCCTCTTTATAATATTAGTTTAGAAAACGACTGTTTACTCAGTTTTAAAACTGATTCGAACTTCAAATCTTGTTAAAGACAATATCGTCATCAACATTTGCTTAACCTGTCCCAACTATGTCCGGTTCTGCTTCCAGTCTAACCAGCTACAGCTGGGTATTAGTATTTTACATGGAGCGACTGCCTATCTGACGCCCAAAACCCAGTAACTGGGTAAAACGATACCCCTTGGTCAGACCAGTGTCAGATTTACTGGCTTCTGTCTACGCGTAACAACTGACAAGGATGTCTAAATGACAGCCAGACTGAACGGAGAGAAAGTCGCATGGAGTGGCATCTCTTTTTCGTTATTCATTCCAAAAGTTAAAAGTTTTCATGGACGTAAGTATATAGTCACTGAATTCATGACCAAAATTACTTATGCGCACCATTTCAATAATTCATAGAAAGATATTTTTGTTTTATTTAATGCCGTATCTGTGAATTCTAAGGTCTGTGGGTTTTACTTGTATTCGTAAGTTGCTCGCCAGTTGGCGCTAGTAATGTTTTACGAAGTATTGTAGAGGTGGGGTGCGGCAAAGGGGGAACGAATGCTCAAGGTTATTTGCTCAGGGTACCGCCTTAATGTGCTTTGCGAGGCACGGGGGTTATTACACCGCCAACTTCCAAACTCCGGGCTACTACTGAGAAATTCCTTACAGAAAAACCAAAAGCACTTGTTGCCTGACCCGGGAAACCGGGACCTCTTTCTCAGCAGTCGCACTTGCAACCACTCAACCAACGAGGCTGTCTTTAAAATCTTATAAAGACACTAGTACTCACGCGGGGCTTCGCTCCCATATACACAACACACACGAAAATAAGGTGACCATGCCACGTGAAACTCGACCAAAGGTCCTCACCACAGTCTGTCTCAAGTTCACGTAGTCGGCGCGGGATTATAGGGGCGCGTGCCATAACGAGCACGCCACCACACGGCGTGCCTCTGTCGCGTCTTAACACGTTCCACTCACCATTTCTGAGTTCAGTATCTTCAACAGAGGTATCCAAAAAGTCTCTGTGGCCACTATTAAATCTTGTTCAGCTATGTGCAGATTGTTTCGCCACATCTGGAGTTTTGATTTAATTCCACGAACATTCTGGTACATACAATTAATATTTGTAGTCCGGGTACTTGCTCTGAAAGCTGCTGTTGGGATGGCTATACGCTGGCTATTAGACTGGGCGGAGGCCGGCTTCCTATAGTTGATCCAAGCCTTGATTCTTGCATTCACTGGCCACACATCTGCGGAATAGCAGCGCTCATAGCATGCAATGGGAACGCCAATTTTATATGACTTGTAGTTTCCTTTAGGAGCGAGCTCATCAATGGTACAAGTATCAGTGCCACATAAAGTGCGAAGGTAGTCGCTAATTTCACCGGCTGTTGACTCCATGTTCCACAAGTGTAAGTACTTACGTGCTTCTACGGCTATTAGTGTTGTTACACTCTGCCAGTTTACATTTGTATTTCGTACGCGATGGACGGCGATGATGATGTTCTTATATTGTGGTGGTATTTGAGACGAAAAAGTAGTAGAAAACGGAGACAACATTGGGTGCATCCTATACTTCGAGATCGATTTTCAACATTTTGAAACATTGATGGGTGAATTAAGGAATGATGAGGCGAAGTTCTTTAACTACTTTCGAATGTCTTTTTCCTCTTTCGACGATCTCTTGGGAAGAATTTCAATGGACATAAAATTACAAGACACAAGATTTAGAGAGTGCATTTGTCCACAACAAAGGCTGTCCATATGTTTAAGGTACGTCCTTTTTTTTCAAATATTGATATAGGAAATGCTCTTCCAAGGTGGCTCGTTGGATTGTAATATAGTTTTAGGAGTTTAATAAAATACAGATATGCAATTATTGAAATATTTTTCTTGGAAACAGTCACATGAGAGCTTTTGTTTTTGTCGTCTTGATTAAGTCATAGTGACTAAATTCCTTCAAAATCATAATCTAATACACTCGATGCTTCAGAAGATGGTTGAGAATGATACGATGACTGAGAGGTTGGTTATGGTGAACGTACGAACGCTGCCGTTTGCTGAAGAGATTGTAATGCACTTGTCGCTGCAGGAGATGGTTGAGAATGATACGATGACTGAAAGGTTGGTGATGGTGAATGTACGAACGCTGCCGGCTGCTGAAGAGGTTGTGTATGGTATCCACGATATTGATCTTGCCATTCAGTTTGATAATCATATCTTTGGAAACCAACACTATTCCTTTGATTTTTTGTATAAGAGCTAAAACTCCTGCTTGAAACTCTAAAGTTTCATCCATCGTGAAAGAATCAACGGCGGGTAGTACACCCTTGAAAAATAATAAATTTGGGTTTTCTTTTTCGTGTGTCATCCTAAAGTCCAGGAATTTAGACATCTTTTCATCGACGTCTATTGTGCTCTTCGTGATTATGGGAATTGAAGGTTTACGAAAGTCAGTTTCATTACTAGGACCACTTTGTACATTTCCTTCATCGTAGTTTTGAATTGACTCTTCGGTTGATCTCGGCTCATAAACCTTCTTTAAAAACATCATCTTTCATCGTGTACTTAACGTCGAGACTTTTTGGCAGCAGATCCAATTTTTTTTCATCTTTCTTATTTTTCATCGATTTTCGCCATGTGTCTCGAATGTTGTTCCATTTATCCGATACAGATTTTCCTGCAAACAAATAATAACGTAAATGCTCTTATTACCGCCAGTTTTAGCTGTCTTAGGATTCACTTTAAAAAAATAGATATAAGCTGTTATGTTAGGAAAGATGTTATAATTTATAATTAATCTCAACGAAGTATTCTTTGTAATTCAGTACTTAAATTCAATATTCAATAACACAATAATTACTAAATAATTATTTAATCCAACAGAGTAGTTGATTCTATTACCGACCCATAAATGCGGCAAGATTCTATGACCGATTTTTCTACTTCTTTTACCGACCGCTACGAAGTTGTCACTTCTTCTATACTATTAAATTAAATAAAAAATAGTTTTTAAGGTATTTATTATATAATAACAATAGTTATAAGATCAATATAGTTACAATATGATCATAATTATTTATTGCAACGCTTAGAACACAGTAGTACAGCAGTTTTTGTTATTTTAATTAATAAAAAATATAATCAGTCTCAGAAAACAGTCTTCAAATAATTATATACTTACTTTATAATTACCTACATACTAATTAAATATTATAAATCAGTAACATAAATATTTTCATTTGTAATACAATCACAAAATACCTTTTTAATAGGTACACACATTTATAATTTATTCAATACAGAAGCCGACCCCAAGATGCTTGGGATTAATAAGGCTAAGAGAAGAGAGAGAGACAGTAATCAACGTTTGTAAGTTCGAATAAAGTAAATTTAAAAAATATTATCAGAATCAGAGTCAGATGGACAAATAATACGTCGTTTATACGAAACAGTTTTTGGTACATGTAACTCATCAATATTAGATGATGATGTATTTGGAAGAACTCTAGCTGATGTTGAAGCATGACCTGAATGTATTGGATTTTTAGTTTTCACCTTGTAATTATTTTGTCGTGGGATTAATACTAAGTCAGATTCAGATTCTGAACTTGACGTCGTATTACGACGTATTTCAAACGCTTTTGATGTATTATGTTTTCTCATACTTGTTGGTTTAGACACAGCTCCCACATTTTTCCTTTCTTTTGCCTTCCCTAAACAAAGAAACAAGCAGATCTTAATCTGCTTGTTTCTTTTCTCTTTCTGTTTTATTTCTTTGTAATTTTTCTTTACGTATTTTTTCTTTTCTTCTTCCTGTGCTTTTTTCTTTTCTGCTTTTTTCTGGTATTTCATGAACTCATGTGATATTGCAACAATTGGTGTAATTATTTTGGAACCCTTTTATTTGATTTAGTGTCAACTTTAGGAAAGAATAGAGCATTTTTAAAAGGAGTTGTAAGATTGAGCTCTTTTGGTTTAAGCCTTGAATGACTAGAATTTTGGATTGACTTACATGGGGTTTCATTATTAACTGTAATGAACAATTACAGGAAACAGTTACAGGAAAACCTGACTTCCTGAGATAAAAAATCCAGTCTACCAGTCTTTTTTCTTCCTCCTTCGTTAAACCAGTTTGATTTCCACAATGTTTATTTATATATTTCTCTTGTCACGCAGAGTTGTCCTCGGTATGTCATAGGTTTTTGAAGCTTCGTATATGCTGGTGCCTTCATTTATAGCTAGAAGCGCAGTTTCTAGTTGAGCAGAGGTGTACTGTTTGCGCTTCTGCGGCTCCATGAAAAGAACACAATAAAATAACACAATCTTTAAAGAGATATAGAATTTAATTCTTCGAAAGAAGCTTTAAAAAGTTACATGGCCCCCATTCCGTCCCGCCATTTTTATTTGATTTGAAAACATATGAAATATAGCCAATGCCATGAAGACATGAATGAAACTGGATAGCAAATATTATTTAACATTAATAATATGCCCTGTGACAAAATCTCTCAAAACGTCACGTATGCAAGAAATAAGCCAATTTGTTCAAAAATATACATTTTCTTTTTGTGTACTTTACTATTACCAAAATCATCGTCACAGCTGTGAGTCGGTAATAGAATTAAGTATGAAGGTTACAATATTCTATTAGCGACCAATAAAATTAATAATAAACAGATAAAATATCCGCTTTATGGAATACTGTTAAATTCGATCTCATTGCTATATTATTTCTTTTAATGTCAGTTAGTCTTTAATTCAGATAATAAAGGATATTTACAGTATAATATCATTATAATAATAGGGATATTATCTAACGTTGAATCGAGTTTTACACAAATACTTTAAGAAATAGCTTTGTCGTTAATAGATCTAACGAAGTAAAATAATTTTAAGAATTGAACAAGAAAAAATAAAAATCAAATGAGGTAGTTTATAATGATATTATTTTGAAATACTAAATGTTCTAAAAATTTTAACAACGCCATGGGCCGTTATTAGAATCAAGTTTTGAAATTTGAATTCTGTTACCGCCTTAAATTAAAACATGATTTTATAACACAAAAACCAATAAAAAGTATTATATTAAGAGTTAGTTTAGAAAACAAATATATACGTTACAATTGTAATGTGATAGCAAGAAGGCAAATCCATTTTTAGTGTGTTATTTTCCTTAAGTAATATTTAGGTGTACTTACGTGGCTGGAGACGCGACACTAAGAAACGTGCGTCTGCTTCGGGCGCGTCCCATTCAATGTCAAATTATTTCTTTCACTGGCTATTTAAACACACAAACTTTACTCTTTTTGTTGTCCAACAAAAATACGTAACTAATTTTTAAGTTATGACTTTTCTGTAACCCTATATTATGTCTAATATGAGTGATTTAAAAATTAGATCGTTAATAGAGTCACATTTTAGGGGGTCGTTAATAGGAGCTTTTACGTTAATAAGATTATAAAATTTTGTTGTTTAAGTGTTTTCATCCATTTTATTTGTTTTCAGATATTTTGCTTCTGGGTGTTTGTTCAAGGAACTCCACTACTCATAATTATAGGGTAGGAATATCGACTATTAGTAAAATAATAAAAGAAACCAGCGTCATTATTTGGAAGAGATTATTCACAGATTTCATGAAGAATGGGAAGCCATTACAAATGAATTTGAAACAAAAGCTAACTTTCCTCATTGTCTTGGAGCTGTACACGGAAAGCACATCAGAATTATAAAACCATGCCATAGTGGTTCTATGTTCTTTAATTATAAAGATTATTTCTCTTTTGTATTACTTGCTGTGGTAGATTCAGAATACCGATTCATCTACATAAGTGTTGGTTCATATGGAAAAGAGTGTGATTCTACCATATTAAAGAACAGTACCTTTTGGTAAAAATTTAATGATGGTTCATTAAATATACCAAACCCCAAGCCTGTACAAGAAACCACACAATCATGAAGAAATGCCGTATGTACTCATTGGTGACGAAGGCTTTAGCTTAACACCGAATCTCTTAAGACCATATCGGGGTACACATTTAGATCATGAAAAAAAAAATCTTCAACTATCGGTTGAGCCGAGCTAGAAGATATGTTGAGTGTGCCTTTGGTATTCTAGCCTACATGGGCGGATAGATCTTCAAATAGAAACGGCGATTAACGTCATAAAAGCTTCTACGGTCTTACATAACTTTGTCCGAGATAAAGACGGTATTAATTTACAACAAAACCCAATAAGTGAAGAAACGGGCCCGTTTCCACATCGTTCACATCCGCGACCGTGTAGAGGTGGTCCTACTGCAAATATAATTCGAAGAGCAAGAGAAGAATACCTTGGTAGGAAGCAGCTATATGAAACTACCTACATAGTATTGAATAAAAAATTAACTTACCAAATTTTTTTCTTTCTTTTTCGTCCAGTATCTCAAACTCAGGATTATTATGCAAATTTCCCGCCACGCTTCTAATCGTCGATTTGTGAATTTGTACTCGTCCAACGTTTTATCCCACAATATGGGTTTATTTTCGACTAGCGATATTAACGCGCAAGCGTCCACGTCCATTTTGCACGAGCCCAAACCACCACACCAAAGAGAATGTAATACACTAGAGACGCCGAATGAGACTAGCGACGCGAGGAAGGGCGGGGCGGAGGGGGTCTCGTCTTCAGTCTAGACGCAACGTTCCGATCCGGGCGTTTTGACTGATCGTCGCAGTGGCAAAACGTCCGTCAAATAACTCCGATCAGTCTTTTTTCCCGGATCAGTCATAATGTGAACAGCTCCATACAAATTGTACTGCCACTGGCACATCCGTCTATTTAGACTGACCGAGAAAAAAGACTGATCGGATAAGTGGGAACGGGCTCTGATACATTTTATGGTGTGCTTGGTTTCGTCCTCGACAGCCGGTGGAACTTCGTAAAGCTCTTCCGACGTTTGGCTCTAAGGCTGGACGAGGCAGAGGCTGCATTGGAGCAGCTCCTGCCCAATCTAGGACGGTCAAACGCTCTACGCGGAGATTGTACGGTCCTTGCCATAGGATCTGGAGGTGGTAGGACTCGCGCGCTTGCACAATTGGCGCAAGGACTAGGCATGCCTCAATCGCGCCGATAAATCACCTCTTTGAGGAGTGCCTGTAGCCGCCGATGAGCTGACGCCATGGCGTCCTCACCTTCCGCCTGATGCAGGTGCTGACCGAAGTCGAGGCTGTTTCGGGAGGTACCTGTATTCGAAACAGCGGGAGGACCCGCCTGGGTGTCGTCATTGTGAAGATAACCCGCAGGAAGCAGAGGATCATACGGTAGAAGTGAGCCCCGCTTGGGCGGAGCACCGCCGTGTCCTTGTGGAGGCGATCAGCAGCGGCGATCTTTCGTTCCTGGTTCAGACCATGGTGCGGGGAGAGCGGGAATGGGATGCAGTTGCTTCCTTCTGCAACGCAGTCATGCTAGCGAAGGAGGAGGCTGAATGCGTGAGGGAGAGACAACTTGCTTCCTCACGCCCCAGCCGCCGCTGGAGATGCCTCGGGCGTTGGCAGCCGATGTTCGGCCACCGTTGGCGTGGGTTTGCGGCTGGCGAGCAGAGGTAGCCCCACCGTTCGGTAAGGATAGGTCTGCTGTCACCTAAATTGCCGGCCTCAGACTTCAAAAACCAACCCCCATCTAAAATTATAGTTTTTTCCCGGACACCCTAGAAAAAATTATTTTCGAAGTTGAAAACAAAACGAGGTTTACTTATGGTTTTATTTTTTTATAACATTATAGAGCTATGATAGAGCTCTATATTTTTTCATATAGTCTCTTTCTTTATATAAATCAACATTATAAAAACAATGTGATAAAATCATCGTGCGTGCATTTAGCACCCGTAAGACATGAACGCTTATAGGGAAAATACCCCCGGACGCTCTCCAAACTAGGACAAATCCGGGGAAAACCGGATGGATGGCAGCCCTTGGTTACCAGGCTCGGAGAGACGGTGCGTCGTGTTGAGCCTTTGCCTGCTGGGAATGTTCTAACGAGACACCACGGGCCCGGCCCACAAGGGCAACTGAATGAACAGGGTCGGTTTTTAGTCAGAAGAAGCCTGACACTCCCTTCCGCTAAAAAAGGAATAAAATAGTGTATTGTGCAATAAAGTCAAATTTAGTCGACTTATTTTATTATAAGTGACCCCTCCAAAATTGCAGGCTGCGACCGCGCCTGAGTAGGTATAATACAACCGAACATGTCAAAACATGCGTTACTCATCTAATACTCGGTCAAATTACGGGCTTTGTACGCATATCTGCGAATATGCCCATAACAAATTAAATACGAATAGGTAGGGGTACGCAGCTACGGAAGGATCCGTCCACTTTTGTATACCAGCCTTATGTTAACACTGCGTCTTTGGCACCGCCACCGCCGCTGGCGTATATCTATACATACCTACCTACTATTATACCTACTATTTTTCACATTGTCTATAAATAAAAAATCTTTTACTTACCCTCTTGAATTGATTAATTAGATTGCTCTGTTACTGCATAAAATCGTCTTCCGTTCACAACACATCTAATGACCTGGATGACAGTTACTAGATAATCTTAAACCACTCATAAATCTGTTTTGTTTTGTTCTGTCGTTTTTCTAGTAAATTTTATCTTGACGCCATTTTTATTGCTTAATTTTGCTTCAAATGATTTTCGTTACATATTTTAACGCTTATTATTATGTTTTTATAATTAAATTATGTCTAATTAAACATTTAACATGTTTTAAATTACTATATTTTAAATAAATGAGTATTTGAAACATTATAATGCAATTTCAAAAATTGCCTTATAGAAATAATTTGGTAAAAAAATATTAAATCTTACATTTACAGCGGGCGCTCTTATTTTAAGAGAGTTTTACATAATAATCGACGATAGAATTTCAATCGCATATAGATTTGCTTGTTTATAACTAGCTAAAACATAAGTATATATGAAATAAGAAATTTGTTACGCCATGATGCAATACAATAATAAGTTTAAATAACTCTTGTAAGTTCTTCGCCATTATGTGTCGTTGTCTATTACAAATCAAAAGTTACTTAAAGTTGTTAGTCTTGAGTTAATTTTGGTTTAAAAACTCGACGAGTAAAGACTTCTTTAAAGGTCTCAACTTTATCTATAAACTATCTACTAGTAAAATTTGTGATCTATAAACAGTTTAGTGAGACACTAGAAAAATCTCTATAGACAATTAGAAAATTTACAACTCTTATCTCTATCTATTCATGTTTTCTTAACTCATTCTTATGCGAGCGGATAAGGTTGTGCCCACTTTTACTAAACTGTGTCTATAAGCGTTCTTGAAGATTACTTGGGGGATATTTTACTCTTAAGGTAGACGATAAAATTAAATTCTATTAGATATCTAATAGTCCGTTTTTAGACGCGATTGTGTTACTTGGGCTAGGGCCAGCAGCTCCTTGGATTGACATTGGGCGACGATTTTTTGATTTCTTTGTTACTCGCGTCCATTCCTGAGAGTATGATGCTTGTGAATTTAAAAAAGAAGTCTGCGAGACAATTTCAGCCAGCGCAGAATTGCAACTGGGTTGACTTGAGCTGGCACGAGAGGGGGCTGGTTCAGAGAGGGACTTAATTGGGATGTCCTGCCTTATACTGCTTGCTGATGCCAGTGGCTTACTGTTCAAGTTCTGTTCCAGAAGATGTATTCTATTGTTTAGTTTCCCATGGATTCTATCACGGTAAAAACATAACTCTCCTTTTTTGCAGTTGCGTAAAAAGTAGCCTATAACCTTCCTCAAGCTTCAAGCTACGTCCATACCAAATTGTATCCAAATCCACCCAGTACTTTCGAAGATTAGCGCGTTCAAGCAAACAAACAAACTTTTCCGCTTTATAATATTAGTATAGATTTGTAGCTAATCGTTGTTAGCGTCAATAGCTTAATGGTTAAGGTGTCGGACTTGTGATCGAGAGGTCGCGGGTTCGAACTCCACCCATTACACTATCGCCATGAACCCACTCCAGACACAAGCTTATTTAGTTTAGTTGGAGTGGTTGACAGGATTGCTAGTAATGTGAATTTTACCCAAATTGCTAGCAACCTAAAACAAAAAATAACAAGAATATGCTTAAAATATCCGTACGTATGTATTTATATCAATTCGCGAAGAAAAAAGTTTGTACTTACCTCTTTTTACAATAATTACACGGACGAATAGGTACGTATTCCGGGCGAAGAATGGAAAAGGACTACAGAAAGCTAATAACTTTGTAGAAGCAGATTGGGTGCTCTGCTGCGTGTTCAGAGTTCAGTTCCCTCACGGGATTAAATGTTTATATGGCTTACAAATAGTTTTTCCGGGACTGTTTCCCAAGATTCCTTCATGGCTAGGAAAGCACGTTGGGTCAAGCCGTTACCGCGTTGGTCCTGGTCAGTGGTGGAGTACGGGCTAAACTCCCCGGGCCTCTGGTCAATTATAAGATGTGAATCAAATAAACATAGGTACATACTCAATGGTACATACGAATGTGAAATTAATAAAAATGTATTTACACTACGGACCTCATTCAACTATGCGCCGCCCCGGGCCTTTGACGGGGTTAGTCCACCACTTGTCCTGATTGACATTTTTATAATCGTTTCGATAAACAGAAGCTAGAAAATCTGTCACCAGTCAAGAGGTCTGTTGGGGTAGCGGAAATGTTCTAAGAAATACCGCGGCCCCGGAAATTAAGGGCAGCTGAAGGAACAGGGTGGGTTTTTAGTCAGTAGAAGGCTGACACTCCCTTCCGCTTAACACAGAGCGGGCGAAGTCATTCAATGATATTCCAAACCTGGAAAAAAAAGTTTTGTTAAAAGGTGTAATAATATGTTAGAGGTTTCTGGTGTTTTGAACCAAACTTTTATTACCTACTTGTTCAGAGTCGTTTATTTGAATCCCATCAAACTTAATAATACAATATCAATAATAATTCTAATTGCGTAACACCTAATTATAAGTTGCTTTCGATGCAAAATTTGTGCGTCTGAGTTTTAATTTATTGCTAAAGGAAATCCATAATAACAGATTACATTACTTTTTTGAGTAGTGATGTAGTGTTGTGTGCACACACACACGACATAATACACACAGACACACATCACCACAACACAACTTAAACATACACGTTAAACATTCTTAATTGTATCCAAGCAGTACCTACAATGTTTAGTTTTAGTTATGGAAAAGCAGAGTTTCCTAATACAGACATTATTTGTCTAAAAGGAGGCTCCAATCACTATGCTATGTTGTACGAAAACTGTTTTTTTCAATAACTATTTTTTATTAATTTATCCTTACTAATATTATAAATGCGAAAGTAACTCTGTCTGTCTGTATGTTACGCAATCACGCCTAAACTACTGAACCGATTTTAATGAAATTTGGTACGGACATAGTCTAAAGCCTGAGAAAGGACATAGGCTACTTTTAAATGCGAAAAAGGCTGTAAGGGGGTGAATAGGGGATGAAAGTTTGTATGGAAATTACGTCATTTTGAATGATAGAAGCTTGAAACTTATTTTTTAGACTTTTGATTAGATATTAATAAATACGACATTCAAATTATGTATAAGTTTTATTTTCAAAATAATTAGCATAAAAAATTTTAAATGCTGCCGAAAGTCACTATTCCGCGCGGACGAAGTCGCGGGCACAGCTTTTTTATTATAAATGGGTATCGTGTTATCCAGATTCTGAGTTTAGGAAGTCAGACAGGCAGACGTTCTACTGAAAACACTAGTTCTCAACTGCGTCCAGTTAGACTGAAAGCCAATCCCAACATGCTTAGGAAGAGACTAAGTAGATAATAATGATGAATTATTGTGAATATATCTATTGTAAATGATACCATGACAAATAAATTGATTTGAATCAAAATCGAAACAATCAACTATAGTAACAATCTTTTATCTTTACAAATAAAGTTAAAACCGTAAAGTGTCGTTCGCACTGACATTGTTTAAAAAGAAATTAATAAAAAAGATATGTGAACTAAAATGGGCATCAGAACTCGATACCACTGTAAACGTAAATATTGTGGTTTTATGAATTAGTGTTGGGATAGAGGTAAGAGAAAATGTATGTCGATAGTTTTGATCATGCGAATGTCGATACTTTAGTAAATCTGAAATTGTTTTACCTACCTAAATATAATAAATACTCATACTTATACGGCATAAATTATTCGACTATCACGTTAGTCTAGTAGCCCTTAGTGCGACTGCTGATCAATGGGTCCGGGATTCCCGGGTCGGGCTAATACTATCTTATTTTTTTTGTGGTTAGTTTTTTCTAACTTAACCTGATAGCCCTTGGTTACTCAGTCAGTACTAAAACTACCTCGTATGTCTAAATATCAGTTAATTCCTGCTAAGGGCTTTAAAATAAATCTGTTTTTTTTTCTCACTATTAACAGAATCCAGGTTCATTATCATCATATATCTGGCAAATATGGCGCTATAGTGAAGATGATTTGCACGTAAGCCTGCTTTCAAACCCCGGTGACAAAATAAACTTTTTGTGGGGACCTCTCGCGTCCAGCCTTTGTTCAGACCATGGTGCGGAACGAGAGGGAATGGAATGCAGCTGCCTACTTCTGCGAAGCAGTCATGCTAGTGAAGGAGGAGACTGAACACGTGAGGGAGAGACAACTCTCTTCCTAGGCGCAAGAAAAAAGAACAATGACAGGTTTCAGCTCACGCAACTTTTAAAAATAAATTCACACGGACACAAAGTTCTTATCTACGATAATTCAAAAATTAAATTGAAATTTAATCAAAAATATTTAGTTCATATCGCGAACTTTTCGAAAAAAGTATCATTTTAAAAAGTACAACAACGTTCTTGTTTTTGTTTTTGTACAACAGCAAAGTCGCAAAAACGGCTCCTAACGGAATCAAAAAGATGATAATTAATGATAATGGCGAATTATAATAAAATCGTTAAACTACTATATTATTATAATGTTTGTTTAATTTAGTCCGTAAAAAAATACTTAACCTCCAATTCAAAAAGTCTTAATAACTTTTTTCTAGAATTAAAAGTGGAAATCACAGAAAAGCTTTTGACATTAAACTACACATATAAATGCTATTTTCACTGTCCATGACAAACTAATATTGAGCCAAAGTTACTATGGACACCTGACATTGTTCTTTGCACACTAATCAAAGGTAAGTTCTAAGAAGAAAACACATCGATAAAACCAAAACCAAACAAGGCGCAACACCTACAAGGCCGGAAATTTACAAACAAAACGACTCGACTTTCACAGTAAACACATAAGTGGAATTCTTATCATTGACCAACCAGTTTCAGCAGAGAAATGTCCTGAATATGTTTACCAAAATAATAGCACTGGTCGTGATAGTTAAGGTCGTTACGGCCAACATATTGGAAGACGAAGTGAACTTTCAGAAGCCCAAACTCGAGCGAAACAACGTTATAAACAAGGGTGTTTGGGTCAAAAACAAATTAAAGGATAATTTGTATGACAAAACAAAGATTGGGGACTTCGTCTTTAGAGAAAACTCTTTGGATGCTGAAAACTTTCAAGAGAATACGTTTGATCCGTTTGGGCTTAACTATATGGATGACTCTCCGAGGGTTTCTAATTACATTAAGAGGGCGAAGAGGTCGATACGACGTAAGTCATTTTTATTTTTTATTTGTCCCTAGTTTTTGCACAAAGTGTTTATAGTCCAATATTAATATCTACGAGTATCAGAAATAAAATAAAATAAAAAATATATCATGAGCCGATCTGCGGCCAATGTAGGCGTGGGCTTGCGGACGGCGAGTAGGAATAGCTCACCGTCTGATAAAGATTAGACCTAGATTGACAGACAGTGTTCTACGCGCGCTTCAAGTAGTATTCTGCACTAGTGACGAAGCCCTATAGGGCAATTACCTGCTTATTGACCAATCATATTTAAACCAATCGTATCTATATCAGTACTTCCTTTCCTTTATAATCTTTCTACGGTGTAATAACTCCGTCTTTAGATTTTTCGATGCTAGGACGTGCCAGTTTCCTCACGATGTTTACCTTATGATTCTTTTAAGAGCAGTGGTACCTACTATTTTAATGAACCTCACCGTCTGGTAAGTATCAGGCCTAGAACGATCGCGCGTGTCGTGTTCTACGCGCGCTTCAAATAGCAGTTAGCACTAGTCTGCCCTACTAAGCGCAAAAGCAGTATCTCAAAAAAATCGTAAATTTGATTTTTATGCCATCGGATAGCTTTAAAAAATACGCATCTAATGAACTAAACCTTTTAGCGTTATCTTGTTCAAAACATATAAAAATACCCCTAAGAAAGATTTCCCTATCTCAGTTTTATCCATAAATCACTAGGGTATCATTAGCGGTATATCAATATTACGTAGGCAAACAGCCGTATATTTAAACACCACCAAATCCCTTTAAATACTATATGGTCTATACTCTTGATACAAAAAATTCATTACACAAAATAAAAGAAAGATAATTTTACAAAACTCCAATTATCTCGAAACTCGCTTTCCTTGAGATACCGCTTTTGCGCTTAGTAGGGCAGAGTGTAAAGGCCCGTTAGGGCCATTACCTGTCGGGGTAGCGGGAATGTTCTAGCGAGATACCGCGGCCCCGGAATGTAAGGGCAATTGATGGAATAGGGCGAGTTATTGGTCAGTAGAAGTCTGACACTCTCTTCAGCCCCACCTAGAGCGAGCGGAGTCATTTAATTTGTTTTAACGACTTTACAATATTTTGTGTATGAAATCTACTGTAGGTAAAAATAATGCATTATTATTTCGAAAAACTTTTCCGATATTGGGCTTTTTAACGGGGCTGTTTTTCTGATTTTAAATTAGAAGCACAAGATGTATTGTGTTCCTATTTGTGGTTTTAAAATTTTTGCACAAGTTTGTTTTAATATGTCGTTGCATATTATTATTTTTTTACTTTATTTTGGGATATAAGACAGTAGTACGATTAAAATGAAGTTTGAGATATCTTTATTCTCATAAAATACAAAAAATGCACTTACTTATTTATTTATTTAAACTTTATGTACAATAGTGGTACATAGGCGGACTTAATGCTACTAAGCATTCTCTACCAGTCAACCTTTGGGTTAAAAAGACCACAATGTGGTAGGTGTACAAGTAAAATAAATGTTATTATCGAAAAAGTATAATATATATACATATATATATATATATATACCTATATATATATATATATACATATACAGGGTTAAATGTAAAACACTGAAAACCTCTCAGGACTATGTTACTAACATCATAATCAACAACTTTTGTTCTATAACTTTTAAGAATTCGTCATATTTTTTCAATATTCATACAAAAATAAAAATATTTAAATTGAACGCCCTAAATGTTACGAAGTCTATGCGAAGCAAAAGAAAGTAATTTATACTATCGCTTTCTTTTGCTTTGCATAGACGCTACATGCGTTTAGGGCGTTTAATTTAAATATTTTTACTTTTATATGAAAATCTGGTGAACTAAAATATGACGAATTTTTAAAAGTCATAGAACAAAAGTTGTTGATCATGATGTTAGTAACATAGTCCTGAGAGGTTTTTGGTGTTTTACAATTAACCCTGTATACATCCTAGAATCTTTTTGGCGTCATGCACGTGGTGCAACCTTACAACGTCCCCCAGTTCCCCTTATATTTTTTAACAAGTCTCGATGAATATTGCTTAGTTTGTCGATTTCCAGCAACGTGGGGTACGTCGTTTTCCGATAATTTTATTTTTCGCGATATTCCTCTCGCAGTCATGCCCAACATTTTTGAACCCCTAATAATGGTAATACATTCTAGGCGTCCTGGATATATTGATTGCGATTTACCTATGGCATTAACTACTTAACGTCCCCGCAGGTATTTGGGAGTGCGAAGTTGCCAGCTTTCGATTTATCTATTCATCTCTTTCTTTTATTATCGCTTGGCAGTAGTCCGCAGTTTGAACATTACACTTATCACAATATTCGTAAGATGTGCTAATAGACGGAAGCCCGATATTGATATCCATGAATATCGCATATTATGCTATTAATATTATTATAAAGTTTGTTGTGTTGTTAGGAGCGTAAATAAAAGGATTGAATAGTAAATGTATGGCTTCTCTATCGTACAAAACTTAACGAACGGATTTTAATAACATTAGGGACTGAAATACCTATGTAGTTAATAATAAGATGAACAATTATTGAGGTTCCAGTGAGATTTTTACATGAGACGTCGCGGGACATATCTAGAATGACATGCTGTTGTAAATATTTCTCTATTTTTTTACAAATTTAAACAATGTGCGCAGTAAATTCATTGGTGAGTCAAGTTAAGATTTAGTATGATACAACTAGCTTAGCTAAGCTTAGTATGTCTATGCAAAACATCACGAAGACGTTGGCATGTCTCTCTTTTCCTCGTGGGGTCTGCTTACAGAGAGAGGGAGAGAGAGAGAGAGAGAGAGAGAGAGAGAGAGAGAGACTGTTAAATACTTCTGGTCATCAGATCCTTATATAATGGGTCACATAGGTGATGAAGGCCTAGTGTCTCCATCGCCGGGTAAAGGCCGGTTTCCAGCAAGTACATGGTGGGATCTTATGAAGTTAGTAAAAACTGGTCAAGTTACAAACTGAGCTTCCCTGAACACGAAAGTGCAACCGAAAGCACTGTGGGCTTTCTCGTTCAAATCTGGTGCCGTCCGATTGGGTATATAGTACATCCATCTTACAGTAGTTTGCAGCCAAATAGCATTCCTGCAATTAAGGTCACCAGGCTATTGAACGTCCATATATAGCTATTGACGTCCGTATATACCTATTGCACGTCCGTAAATATTGTGGTTATTGATGATAGGCTTGATTCTGACTACTATCTCACCTGACGGTAAGCTGCATTTATTGTGTGCACGGCCAAGATGTGGAACTGTCTGCCGGCTCCTGTATAAGTAAGAGTGAACAGACACTTCTGGGCTCGCTCATTCCTTCTTAGATCTCATCTTTATTAATAATATGCTCACATTTGACCACCATCTCACCTGATGGTGAAGCGGTGATGTGGTTGAAGACTAAGCACGTTTACCTAAAAGAAACCTATTGACTCTTAACTTAAAGAGCCCTAGTATAGCTATAATAGATATTTAATACAGTTCCACTCCATAGCTATAAAATGAAATTTCTCAAAACGTTTTGAGCGTATGTGTGGGATGTCCACCATGTAACGATGGCTCTTCGTCGTTCGTCTTATAGTCCGATAATGGAACGGGCTTGATGGAATTAGATTGTGCAAATCCTTGGCACACTCCCTAAAATTTAACCGATAGAATTGCATCGTGTCGCCGATGTTCAAGGCTCTAAAGCTTTAACTCGACCAGCCCCTCGTTGCTAATGAGACGTTTGGTCGTTTCTCGAATGAGTCAAGTGCATCAACATATTCCGGTATGAAATACTGGCTCCTTTGCTAGGATTCCCAATTATTGGCAACCAAGTTGAGTCTTAGCCGCGACGAACAGACTAAAAGTAAGGGTCAACGTTACCCCAAGAAGCTCGCTATGATCGCTTATCGGCTCGTTTTCACCACGGAATGATGGAGCCGGTCGGAAACACCTGGGTCCAAGCGGCATTAAACTTAACCAAGTTAGCATCAACCCATTCGGGACAACCTTTAAGGACATATTAAGCGGCTCATCATGACATCACGTAGACCGAATCTGAAACCCACTAGCATGGGCGCAGGATATATCGCACGCTTAATCCAATACTGTCACTATCCATAATTTTGTGAAATCGACTTTTTAATGCCATCTGTTGGGAAACTTAGAACTACGCGTAATTGCGCTTACACTAGTCTAAAAGAAACAGAAATAACCGCTATACGGGCAGTAGTCCGCTTCGTCACTAAACAAAAATGTTCCCATTCTCATTCCATTTTTTGCCTCTCTTGAAAAGTTGACTTTTTGGGATAGTGACAGTATTGGAATAAGCGTGCGATATATCCTTCAGCAACTGTGCTGACGACTGCATAACCTTAAGTACCGTGCATTAAATAGCTATTGAACGTCCGTATATAGCTACTGAACGTCCATATATAGATATGGAACGTTCGTATACAGCTATTGAACTTCCGTATTTCGGGCACTCTAATAGATATGACATGGTTTTACCAGGCAAGAGTGCCCGAGTGCGAGATTCGCAGTCGAGAGATTGTTTTCCTAGCTCCTAGAGCTGAACGATATTAGGCAGACGCGGAAGCAGTATTAATTCCACAACACTTTTTTTACATGTGGAGGTTCATCTCGGATGGACCAAGTGCAGTGAAAAAAATATATCCCGCACTTGAGTCTACCTAGTATTGTTAAATTTTCGTAAAGAAGATGACGGGAATCGATTTCTTGCTTGTATTTTTCAAGCGCGTATGCGACTTTCCTTCTTATGACACTGTTTTACTGCGGCCGGTTCTTACATTGAAGCTCACGTGGTTGATCATGTATTGAGGTAAAATAAACACAAGAAGCTCAAAGACACAGAGACAATATCCAAACATATACTATGTAGTTCGGCAATACAATACCCATTTGGGAGGTATGGCTCTTGCGCACATGGTGATGGGGCTTTACCGTGGGGAAATTTGAGCCCATAGACATAGCTCTATTCTCGCAAATGGTTGCCTTAAAATGTCCGAAACCTAGGAAGACTTCAGATACGCTATAAATAAGTCTCATTATTGTGGTTGGGAAGTGTGTATTTTTGTATAGGAATGAGCATAGAAAAACATATAAAATGGTAAACGTATGTTTCTCTTTCACACAAAACATATTTTTCTAGTGTCTTTTCTCTCTCTATAGAGTTAATTAGTAGTCAAGTTCTTCTGGTCATCCATCCATCGTTATGAAGGCCTAGTCTCTCCCTCGGAAGAAGGTCGGTGTCTCGGCGAACATGGTGGGAACATGTGAAGATAGTAAAACTGGTCGAATCGCAAACTGGACTTCCCTGAAGACAAATGCGCGTGCACTGTGTGATTTTTCGTTCAAATCTGGCGCAGCCGGACTGGGTACAGTGCTTCCATCTTACAGTAATTTGCAGCCAAATAGTTTACCTTAATAGTATCGTATTCCTGCAATAAAAGCCGCTAGGCTATTGAACGTCCGTATAAAGCTATAAGACGTCCGTATATAGCTATTAATGAAATAAAATAAGGTTTGGATCTTGCGCACGTACCGATTGCGCTTTGTCATGCGAAAATGTGAGATAGATGTACATACCTCTATTCTTTCAAAATTGCATTTATCGACGCGAAAGTAAATGTCCGAAACTTATGAGGATTATAGATGCACTATAGGAAGAAGTCTGATTACTGTGGTTTGGAAAGTGGGGAAGTAAGTCTGAGTAGCACTATGTGTTACTAATAATATCAAAAATTTTAACTACTTTTCAGAGTTTTTTTTCTATCGTTTATTATTTAAAACATGCGAGTACATTTTTGAAGCTGCAATAATGTTTATTTATAATTAAAAGTTGATTTTATGTTCCTTCTTTTAATATTGCAAATTGAAAATGTGTCACACATAAATCCAATACATTAAAATACAAATCAGAAATTCTGTCAAGCATGAGGTGAGCGAGCTGGCAACGTCGCAATTGCGGACGCCAAATATGCAGATTCGCAGTCAGGAAGTCCCCGAGATATACGGCTGTGAATATACGCGCTACAGCAGCGCCTCACCTGCGCTGAGATTTCTTCGGGAACTTTTTGTTATATTTTTGCAGCTATTTATCAAAATTTTTGGCTTCTGTCGAATTTTGTCCTACGGCTAACCAGGACCAATAGGACCTAAGTGCCACCGACCAAAAAAATGCCGGTGGACGCCAGTTTAAATGTACTTTTTTCTTCAGAGGACGGCTAATTGGTTGCAGGATAAATAATAGACTAATAAATATGGTGCTTCATAATAATCTTTCTGACTAAGAGAACTCAAAATAATTATAATTATTACGAAAACCAAACTATGAATGACAGGCTTTTAAGTAGTGGTTTCTCAATTTACGCTTAAAAGAGAATTTAGACTCGGCCTTCTTGATGTCAAGGGGTAGCATGTTCCAGAGTTTAATGGTAGAAATAGCATAGGAATTAGCCATAAACCCGGTTCGGTGAGAAGGAATGTGAAGAAGTAAGTTTTTGGATGCGCGAAGGATAAGGCTATGAGAACTGCCTAGCACTTTAAAATTTTGTTTTAAGTAATCAGGAGCACAAGGATCATTCAAAATAGTGAAGAGCATACAGAGAGATCTGAGGGATCTCCTTTGACGGATAGGCAACCATTTAAGCTGAGAACGGAAGGAAGAAATGTGATCATATTTACGAAGGCCAAAAATGAAACGGATACAGTTGTTAAGAAGTCGATTCAGTTTGTTAAGAAGTTCTTGGGATAGATCAGAGTACACATATGAATTTATTAATCTCACATTACTCATCCGTTTTCTTTTTTTTATTTATGATAGGCTCGCGTTTAACCACCATCTCACCTGATGGTAAGCGATGCTTTCGAAGACGAAGTACGCTTACCTAGAAGTAACCTATTCAGTCTTGACTTAAATACCCCCAGGTTAAAGCTAACAGGGTACACAGACTCCGATAGGGAATTCCACTCCTTAACCGTACGCGCAATTAAAGTAGTAGAGAGTTATTCGAGTTACAGACGTGGCATGTATTGGTGCTAAGTAAGAGAAATCAGCGTGAAAGAGTGTGAATGCAGTCTAAGTGCAAAGCCAAGAACGTTAACTGCTTGAGATTGTAACGAAAAACATTGCTTACGCGTATCGAAATGCAACTATTGCTTTTACATACATTCAACTCAGTTATGTAAAAATAATTTTCATATTTTAGTCATGCAGGACAAAAAGAATTCCTAGTTTGTAATTACTTCAAATAACCCGTGTAATCATTTTTTTTTTAATTCGCAATAGCTCTAGGCTAAAGGCTCGTTGATGCTTCCTGTAACCTGGCTAGCTATTTCTTTGGTCAAAGGCTAAGCATTCAACCATACAACGAGGCAATGCCACCAACTTCTTGGCTACGTTGCTAGCCGACAGCGTTGAGGATGATTTTTTTATGCTTTATTCTAATTTGTATTTTAAGTATTTTAGTTTTGCGTAATGGTAACAAATAAATAAGGTATAATTATAATTATCAAATATTTTTATTTCTGCTAATCGGATCATGGATATATCTTTTACATGATGTAATCACGGATCAAAGCTAATACAAAATAAATATTTTTTTCTAGGCATACGAGAGCAGCGTATTAGAAAGGGTTTAAAGAATTGCATCGGAAAAGATTGTGAAACCTTTATCATAGAAGAACAAAATGAAATACGAAAAGAGCCGGTAAAAAGAGATGGCAAAAGTGGTAAAATTACTCAAGCTTTCAACGACTACCCTTACGAAGTCGCTATCTTACTGAACAATAAAAAAAGAGACACAAACATACCTAACAATGATACAAAATCCTTAGACAATGAAGTCAGTGATAACAACGATACCGTCAATGACGTAAATCAAAAGGTTGAACTGTCTGTAGGAACGAATTTTAAAGACAATAACAACACAGTGCCAAAAAATATAACCAACCCAAGAAGAAGTAAAAAGCATGATTTTGAAAGTGAAGTAATCAAAAAATTTGAGCTCACTGAAGACTTGAATAAAAGTAAGGTTATCAATGAACATAGTGAAAACAAAGTTATTAATAGAAATGTATTTGATAAAGACGGTACAGTTTGGCACCAAAACGCACCAATACCTGATGTAAATGTATACAAAGTTGTTCCCAAAGAACCGCAAAAGAGTAAAGCAGTTACTGAAAGAGGACTCATAAAAGTTATTTCTATGCTCACAAAAACTTTTAAAAAGATCATGAAACAACACACTGAAATAAAAGATATATATGAACGGATAAGTGATATTAATGATCAAATCATCAAAAACTCAGGTTTGGCTATGGAAAAATTCCGAGAATTTGATGTAAAATATTTATTTCTGTTAAAATTCTATGAGAAATTGAAAATATTTGACGCAAAACTTGCCACGAAACAGGAGTATTTTAAAACTAAAGAGAGGGAGATGGCAAACAATTTCAAAGAATTCGAAAATCAGCAGAAAAAATTCTTGCAGCAGCAACGCCAGTTCTACAGTATACAAAAACTGATGCTCGCTCAGAACGAGAAGATTAACATAAAGCAAAACATGATAGCAAAGACGCAAAGCGAGATATCTCACAGACAGAATAACTTTGCTCGAATACTGAAGAAGGCTAAGCAACTCTACTTAGAAAGCAGAAACCCAATAACCAAACTAAGTTCGAGTTTAATGAAACCAATGCCTAATACCAAGCCAATAATACCAATTGCAGAAATAACTACGACTACCCCTAGTACCGAATCTATCAAAATAAACCTTTTCTCAATACCAACATCAAACAAAATTGAAAACCAAGACGATTTGATAATCAAAGAAAAAGATGACCAAAGCATAGACGATTTAGTTTACAAATATTACTTCAATAATACATTCATTGACAGTGTTATGAAAAATAAAATTTTAACCAGTTTGATGGGTATAGCTCATAGTCCTGTGGTGTCACCGAATGTGAAAAGCAAAAGAAATGAGTTAGAGACTACTATTTTGTTACCTGTATATGAAGGCAATGATTCTGAAGAAATTATTGGTAAGAACAGAGAAAGGAGATGGATCTCTCATCATTCAAGGCACAGGAGTAGGAGACACCATCGTGGTAAAAGTGGAATGGCCGTTATACTCAATTCTACAGACGCTAAGTCTTTAAGAAAGAGAGTATCTAACAACATCCCTACATCAGAAGAACAGCTTTCGAAGAAAGTCCAAAATATTCCTCATGCTGAAAAAATTGGCTTAAAGAAACAATTAAGCATCCCCATTACCACACAATTTCCAAAAATAAAAGATGACGGAGGTATAAAAATCAAGAAGGATCCTTTTTTGACTATGGCGCAAAGTTTCTGCAATGAAATTAAACAAAATGCAAATGCGCAAACGTTAAGCTGGTGTGTTGAAAAAGCTTTAAGGAGGTTGCGATTTATAGGTGAGTGCGTTTATATACTTTTCTTTTGAGATACCACAAGAAAATTAGCTGACTGCTAAGCAAATTAAAATATAGTCTATTTAAGTATGGTCTCCAGTTAAATTCCCAGATCAGGCGAAAGTGCTATTGAGTAATTTATCTCTTATACAACGTGTAATTTAAAGGGTATATACATACCAAGTGCACGGCTTCTTTGGATGATAACAAACGATATGTCAAGGGTTTGGTAATCCTATGTCTTCATGTGTGGAACTAATTAGAAATTTCAATACATTGATACCAGAGACTGAATTTTTCAAATTAAGAAGATTGAAAAGAATTATCGTGTTATAGGCAAGTGACGTGAAAAGTTATTAACCCTCGTATTGCTGTGACACGTTATTCAAGAAACATATGAAACCGATAATTTCGTATCAATTCTTTGAGTCACTGATTTTGTGCTGAAACTGTGCACAGAGACTCCATACCAGATGTTGTCTTTAGCCCTTTTGGATTGATATGGGGTTTCCGTTACACATTGTATATTATTATTAGCGAGTAGTAACCAATTGCCGGGTTAGATGAGTGGCTGCAAGCACGACGGTCTCGGGTTTGATTCTCGGGTCGAGCAAAACGTGCTGTTGGATTTTCTTACTTTCTCACTAGTACACGCGTACGCGTTCATAAATAAATGGCGACGTTGCCGTCCTTCAAGTACGCGTGTACAGAGTGTTTCTTTTACGTATCAATTTAACATTTTTAGTGAATATTTTAATATTAAAAAATAAAAACATTTTGTTTTCGAATGGTAATATTTTTTAGCATGTATGGATGCTATACTATTAATATTGCGGGTTAACGGGAACGCCCTCTGTTAGTTAACATACTGTGTAATGTTTAAAAATCACTCACCAAAATTAATATGGTATAAAATTTCAGATATCAAAAATGTGCCAATGGATGTACCAACGCCCATAACTCCATCGAAACCGTCCCACAAAGTACCAACAACTGTACTTCCAGCTAAACCTGTGACGTTAATGAAAGTCAAAGAACATACTAATTTATTAACTAAACCGAATATTGTTCGGAATGGACTGAATACGGAATCGACAACAATTATAACAGAGCCATCTATTGTTAGCACTGTTTCTGTTAAGGAAACTACAGGTAAATCAGAACTTATTTATATAGTTTAATATTAAATAGGCGGCCTGTTTCAACTGCAAATTAAATTAACTATATATTTATGATCTATCTCGCAACATACAAACTAACGATAGAAATCCAGTATCGCGCAAGCAGAGTTTACCGCATAACTAGCCTGCATACAAATCAATCATATCCGATATCACACATTGGGCAGATGCCTACCAGATCCACCCTTCTCAATGGGATTGCGGGACTTTACACCCTGTTCCGCATATCCCCAAAGATAACATAGATCCATATTTGTCACAATAAAATAATGCAAAACAAATACTTAATAAAATATTGTTAACAGAGACCTAGTCCACTGTGTCAGTATAGATATTAACTATACTGGATTCTGCCCGCAACATCGTTCGCCTGGAATTCCGGGATAAAAAGTAGTCTATCTACATACCAAATTTAATTCAGATTCGTTCAGTAGTTCTACGTGAAAGAATAACAAACATTCATACCAATTATACCTACATACATCCTCAGAAACTTTCGCATTTCTAATTTTTGTAAGAAGTAAGATAGGTCAGTCAGGTTTGGTTACTATTCTATGCACGACGCGCGCACTTCCAATTTTGATTCGGTCCTTAATATACCACGTGGATTTAGAGCAGTGCTTAAGTCTAATTAGAAGTGACAGGAATTAAAGGTTACATTAATTCTAAGTCGCTACTTATAATATTGGTGTAGTTTATCTCATTAGCGAATAAAGAAACATCACTAAAAACGTATAAGAGACGATGACTATAGCCACGTCGTTTTAAGTAATGTGCTTTAAATGTTACAAAATTACGTCAATGGTCAACCGTCAGGATAACAAAATCAAATTCTATAGATCTGAAAAAACTATCAAGACACAACATTATTTTTACTACGAATAGTATTATTTTTTTATAAAGAGTACTAGCAATGTGGGTAGAATTCACATTACTAGTAATCTTGTTAACCCCTCCAACTAAGCTAAATATGCTAGTGTCTGGAATACGTGTGCGACATGGTCTTATACACCGTGAAATTTTAATGGTTGTTTTCCCAAATCGAAATCGCTTTGTCTTGGTAATATAATCGTTTATAAACAAATAAAATATTAGAAACAAAAAATGGCGCAGTGTAGTTAATGCATTATCATCATGCGTGAGAGCTTATTTTGTCCTGAACATTTATTAATCACTTTTTCCTTTGTTGGCAGCGGCGTGTGGCATTGCGTGTTTCGTGTAGGTACCTACGTTACGTCTACTGAACTACTAATGATTCTCACGCTTTCGAGTTTATGAATATTTTTTTAATAATTTGAAAATAAAACATTCGTTTTTTTTTTTTCAAGTTTAACTGTATTATTCGATACTATGGGTAACCGTCCTGCCGTGGGAAAACAACCATTTGAAATTCACGCTGTATATGCAACCCTGAAGAAATGGTAGCTTGATGCTTCGTTACTGAGGAAGCGTGACCCACCATCAATCATCCACTCGATTCGGCACCCACTACGTTGTTGGATTCTGACGTAATCAGCTCACCATTAGTATAATTGCTGCAGCCGGGGTTGCGGGAAAGTTCATTGAGATACCGCGGCTCCGGAACGCAAGGGCAGCTGAAGGAACAGGATGAGTTTTTAGTCAGTAGAAGTCTCACACTCCCTTCCGCTACTAGCACAACGGGAGGCGTCATTAGATAATTTTCCAACCCCAAAAAAATTGCTTTTTCAGCAAGGCGTTCCAATCCGAGGATATTTAAATAAAATATTTATAAAATTTTAGGTCGTCTCAGCACACAATTGCCATCATCAACCTCGATGCTACATTCAGCATCGAAAGTGGAAATGACAACAGCAACTGTTGATAATCTTGCGTTCTTCCCAGGTACATTACTTTAAAAGAAAATATTTATTTATTTATTAAAACTATGCAACACAAAATGTACAAAGGCGGACTTAATGCCGTAGGCATTCTCTACCAGTCAACCAAGGGTGGTGAAGAGATAATATGGCAGGTGTTCTTTCATCTTCATATTTAAAGTAAAAGTTTTATTACAAGTATATACTCTAATCATAATACATACCAATATATATAGTATTTATAAATAAAAAGGTTTTTTTTATTGATAATAGGATCGCGTTTGACCACCATCTCACCTGATGGTAAGTGATGATGTGGTCGAAGATGGAGCACGCTTACTTAAAGACCCCTAGTTTATAGCTATCAGGAAACACAGACTCCGGCAGGGAATTCCACTCCTTAGCCGTACGAACAATGAAAGTATTCCCGTTTTGTGAGTATGGGTGGGATGTCCACCATGTAACGATGGCGTATCGCCGTTTGTCTTGTAGTCCCATGATGGAACGGGCTTAGTGGAATTAGATTGTGTAATTCCATCGCACCCTCCCCGAAATGTAACCGATAGACTTGCAACTCGTCGTCGATGTTCAAGGCTCTGGAGCTTTGACTCGACCAGTGCATCAAAGCCAATGAGTACTCTTAGCCTGTTTTTTCGATGTACTCAAGCGCGTCCAGTTGGTAAAAAACAATGTTCTTTAGTATAATCTTTTCTTTTTTCAGACAATGAAGAGCTCGAATCGAATCTAAAAAAAACTGGTAAGTCTTTATTTACGCAAATTCTTCGTGTTAGCCCTTACTACTTTATGGGAGTTTCCTTTTTACGAGGCATGCCTTTTAAGTTCTGTCGTTTCCATATTTCCCGGCAACTTTGAATTTGGATCTGTTCTATATTCGAATGTGTTTAGATTTTGAATCTCAAAATAGTTAAAAGTATTAGGATTAATACTATTGTTTTGTCACAGCGTCGATTGGAATCTGTCAGGTTACGTACGAAAATGAATCTTTGACACGACTTCAGTGTTTTGAAGAGCTAACATCTGTGTTCAGTGATGAAGCCCCATGTCTGTGGACTGTCGAACGCTGGTATTTAGAATTTCAGCATCGACATACTGGTGTTAGTGACAAACCTCGCGAAGGACGCCCAAAATCCGCCTTCACTGAAGATAACATCATTGCTGTAAGACAACAAATTCTCGAAGATCATCATGTGACGTATCGAGAGATAGAAGCTCTATTAGGCTTCTCAGGGACAATCATTCAGAAGATCTTGCATGAAGCGCTTGGTGTGAGAAAACTAGTTTGCCGTTAGATACCACATCTGCTTTCCGACAATCACAAGGCAGCCCGCGTCAGATGGTGTAAGAAAACTCTGCAAAGGTTCAACCGAGGAGAGTCAAATCACGTCTATGACATCGTCAGTGGTGACGAATCTTGAATCTATGCCTACGATCCTGATTCCAAACAACAATCTACAGTCTGGGTCTTTCAAGACGAGCCAAAGCCGACTAAAGTTGTTCGTTCTCGAAGCACTACAAAGAAGATGATGGCCACGTTCGTTGGCAAACCCGGCCATGTTGCGACTATTGCACTTGAAGATCGTAGAACGGTTAACGCAGAGTGGTATACCACAGTTTGTTTACCACAAGTCATCGCCGAAATTCGAAAATCTAACTTAAAGCGACGCATTATCCTGCACCACGACAACGCAAGCTCACACAGCGCTCGTCAAACGATTGAGTATTTGAAGCAGGAAAAGTAGAAATTCTTGACCATCCTCCATACAGTCCTGACCTAAGCCCTAACGATTTCTTTACATTTCCTAAAATTAAGAAAATTCTTCGTGGTCAAAGGTCCGGTGAGGAAGCAGTCGACGCTTTCAAGTCAGCCATTTCGAACACCTCCACTTTAGAGTGGAATAAATGTTATAATCACTGGTTTGAGCGAATGGAAAAGTGTATTAAGCTACGTGGTGAATACTTTGAAAAACAATAAAAAGTACTATAAGGTTCAAGTTGTGTTTTTTTCTTCAAACGACAAAACTTAAAAGGCATGCCTCGTATCAAACGGCTCATTTTGCACTTTAGTAATATTGATATGGTATTCTAAATTCAAAGAATTTTATTCCTTTTTCATAATCTTGTTTCATTTTTTTTTTCATAATATATTTAGCTTACTAAGGTTCACTGCTAGGCCAAAATCCTCCTCTCTATGAGAGAGAATGGTCTGTACTCCACCACACGGGCCAAGTGTAGGTTGGTGGATCACATGTCATGGTCACATGTCTTCAGATTTTTCGTATAAGACATACCGGTTTCCTCACAATGATTTTCTTCACCGTTTTGAAGGCGAAGGCTAAGGCTATGATGAAAATAATAATGTGTACATTACGTATAAGGCACAGTTTCCGTACCTATTTTCAAAACAATAACTCTTCGAATTCAGATGATAGATGTCACTTTACGCATGGATAGACTACAAATTTTTAGACAAAAATCAAGTTTATTAAAAAAAGTATTTTATAATAAAGAACAAAGACAGATCCTGGCCTACACAACTTTTAAATTTAAAAAGGCACGGTCATTTATCTTTAATGTATAAGAATCTATACAAAAAAAAATCTAAACTATAAAGTTATATTTAATTTCTTTCGAGAACTTCCCCAATAGAATTTATTTATTAATAAACAAATAACTGACCGGAAATTGTCAAAAATAAGTTGAGTTCTCAGTATGCTGCAATTAAACTTATTAATCAGTATTTTATTTCACATCTTTTATTGTTTTCTGCATTCTTTTCTATAATAAAAAATTGTAACAATATGTGGTGAACAATAATCGCATTTGATCACATAAAAATCTGAAATAAGATTTTAATTATTGAGAATAAAAACTCTATTTTATTTTTATATATGGCAAGCAAAGGCGATGTCGACTATTCTGCCAAATACAAACTAGAAAAGCTTAAACCAAGGATCTTCTACCTTACAAGTTCCTTGGCTTAAACCAGAAAAAACAAGTGTCAAAAGTGACACAAAGGGAATTGATTGACATTACAAACACAAACAGTTGTTGTTGTCGGTGATTTTGAGAAGTGCATGTGTTTACGTTTCCTTCTCTGTTTTTTGAGACTCATTTGCTTTTCGAAGTGTTGAAGTACATCCATTATTCCATTATTACACCATGAAGACCGGTGTGTAGGCCAGTCGAGCATCGCCAAATTATAGTAACCTCAAAATTCCATATTTGTACTTATCCTAATATTTTTTTGTTAGAAGTTCAATACAATATTTAATGCTAAGAAACAGTTCTTAGTATTGAACTACACACAATAAAATTATTTTCATCGCTGGCCGTTAGAATTTTATATTAAGCCAAAGTTACTATGGACACTTTCATTGCTCTTTACAAAGCTCTAAAAATAAAACAGGTATATACAGGCCAAAATAAAAAGAATCAATGGGAAAAGTGCCCAGAACACTGGCTGCATTGCCACGTTGAATGGCAATGCTGATTCTCTTTGAATAGGATATAATAGGTTGGGGAAAACGTTTCTTCGCATTTTCAAGAAAATTTAAAATATTTTTTGATATAGTTTATTTACATTTAACTAAAGTATACGTAGGTACTATTTTGTTCGATAACTTTTTGCCATCTTGTAGGTAGGGACATGATCCCATTGCTATGGAAATTTTGGGACTTCTGATCAAAATACCGCGACAAGTGGTTTTGGCAGTCCTCTCGTGATGTTAACCTGGCACTGCCTAAAGAATTCTGAAGAGACCGAAACAGGTGGAAATCTGAAGGTGCAAGGTCAGGTCTATACGGCGGATGCATTAACACCTCCCAGCCAAACTCTCTTAATTTTTGCTGAGTGGCTAAAGATGTGTGAGGTCTAGCGTTATGAAAAACCACACCCCTTCTGTTGATTAATTCCGGCCGCTTTCTCTCAACTTCTTGCTTTAATCTCATCAGTTGTTCGCAGTAGAGTTCAGAATCGATGGTCTTGCCTGGTGGTAACAGCTCATAATGAATAATGCCCTTCCAATCCCACCACACACACAACATCACCTTGTTGCGTGTTAACCCGGGTTTCGCCACAGTCTGTGAAGCCTGACCGGCCTTTGACCACGACCTTTTTCACACGTTCTTGTCGTACATGATCCACTTTTCATCACCAGTTATCAGCTTCTTCAAAAATGGTTCGGTTTCATTATATCGTAATTAAGAAACACAAATGAGTACACGGTTCATCAGGTTTCTTTCAGTGAGCTCGTGAGGTACCCAAATATCGAGCTTTTTTGTGTACCCAGTTTTTTCAAATGCGCCAAAACTGTTTTGTGGTCAATTCCCAGTTCTTCAGCTACGTCGTAACTACTGATGATCTTGCTCCACTTTTTCAAAAATGGCATCCATTTTATCCGTAATAGGGCGACCAGAGCGACGTGCATCTTTGACATCAAAATTTCCGGATTGAAAACGCTTAAACCAAATTTGTGATACTCTCACAGACACTGCACTAGGTCCATAAACACCTTTTTGGTAGTAAAATTTTAAAATGTATCGAATTTCTTCATTAGATTCACTCACCTTGACACACAATTGATTCTTAATACATTCAATATTACATTCGATATGATTCCATTTGTATTTAATTATGTTCCTCTTTAATTTAATTTTGTAAATTAACCATAGGCTAAGGAATATTGTCCGAAAGGTGTGTTTTTTTTTCTCTTTATTTTAATTTGGGGACTTTTATACAATTGTATAAAACAAATTTAATTAAACTATGAGCACCTCTGGAGTTAGGTGTCGATAAAATATGATGGAACATCCCAACATCGTACCTATTTGTCTCGAGCTCTTTTAACAATTCTTTTCTTGCAGACTCAAATTTGACACATTCCGTCAATACATGTATTATATCTTCTATTGTGCCACATTCCTCACAATTTGGTGAATTCGTTTTTTTTTTTCATTAAAAATCCAAACTTATTGAGCGGCATGTGTCCAGATCTGAGTTTGTGAGCTGTTGCAACAAACTTTCTGCTTTTGTAGCTGAAAAGAACTAGCTTACTAATGAAACTTTCTTTTTTCAGAGAGTGAAGAGTTTGAAACAAAATTAAAACAATATGGTAAGTTAAATTTCGGTTTAAATACATTTATTTCCTAATAACATGACATTTCACTTACAAATTTAGAAAAGTAAATAATTATTATATAATAAAGTAAGTGACCAGTGACCATACATAACAAAGGTATTAAATTTAAGTGACATATGTTTCAATGTTTCTTACGGACGTGAAACGTCTTCAAGGGCTTTTTAAAAGAATATAAGCTTACATAGTTCCTCACACTGTCAGTAATTCATTATACAGCGTGGCGATTAGGTTATCACATTAATTGAAACCACGTACTCTATAATAGGTATTTTATCATATGCAATTAAAATAATTTAATAATAAACAATATTATAGCCTTGGGAGGGCCCACGGTTAAACGGAATAAACGTCAGCTATTCAATCAGCTAACCAATCACTCGGCGCGTACTCCGCCGGCGCCGGTTCAAACAAACAAACAAACTTTTCCGCTTGTTAATATTAGTATAGATGGTCTAATTTCGACTACTAGTAAATATTATTCCTCATGTAATAATCAACTTTTTCTTTTAGATTTGAAGTCGGATGTCGAAGGAAACGTGTACTTCGATGGAAGTGTACATACAAGCGCTATACGTAAGATTTTTGTATTTATAAGTACATCTCTTCTTAGCGAGTCGGTAGCAAACATATTTTATACAAAATTGGGCGAATATAATTATATGTAGACAATGGTGTGGGTCTACATGTTTATTTAATTAATTTAGTTTAAGTATTTTTTTGTTTTCTACCATGTTACTGTTTTTGACCCCTTTTTTTTTTACGTGGTAAAATTATCAAATAAGTCCTCCCACTCCGGGCAGGGTGGGAGGGACTGTCAGACTTTTACTGACTAAAATCCACGGTGTTCCTTCAATAACCCTTTACATACCGGGGCCACGGTAACGGGATGAGTCCCACGACCCCGGCAGGCTTCGGCCCTCTGCAGAGGGGGCCTCGTCATGTTGCTGACGCTCTTTGAGGCGCGCGTGGAACACGACGCGCCGTCGACCCGGGCATGGTCCATGGTGGGACAGCGAGTTGCCCTTTACTCGCTATCCGCATGCCCGCGCCTACGGTGGCCGGAGATCGTCGGCCGACGTCCGACGCCGTGGGCGTCTACCACTGCGGCTGGGCTGGAGGGAGGACGCCATCCTCTCCCTCACGCGGCCCGCCTCCTCCTTCGGAAGCATGACTGCTTCGCAGAAGGAGGCGACCGCTTCCCACTCCCTCTCGCCCCGCAGCATGGCCTCGACCAATGCCGGGCGCGAGAAGTCTCCGCCTATCGCCGCCGTGAGGACACTTCGGTGCTCTGCCCAAGCGGGGCAGTCTTGCACCGTGTGCTCTACGGTGTCCTTAGGGCGACCTTCGCAGTGGTGACACCCAGGCGTTTCCTCCTTTCCCATCAGACACAGGTACCTCCCGAAACTTCCGTGTCCGGTGAGGACCTGCGTCATGCGGTATGTCAGGACGCCGTGACGCCGATCTAGCCACTCCTCAAAGAGGGGTCTTACCGCCGCAATTGCGGCGTGCCCGACTGTTTTTGTCCCTAATGAATAAAATAAAATAAAATATCGGCTAGGCGAACTCCGCTTGTTGATGCAGACATAGAATCATCAAGAGTGCGGTGACATGCGCAGCAAGATAGAGTAGTTTACATAAGTATATGTTTGTTTGTTAATATTGTATCTAATGTTTGTGACATTAATATGCATATTTTGGAGGTCAGATAAACACCTGTTTTGTATTAAAACTGGTACTTAGTTGCATCTTATTAGACTGGAAGCAGACCACAATATAGTGGAGCAAAGGAACATTACCCCTTAGCCGTGCCCACAGCACAGATAAAAGAGATTAGAAAGGAAATAGTTCCTCATTTGTATGAGAACGCGTGTCGCCGCTTGTTTCCCACTTTTTAGCTCCACTACAAGCAAGAGGCCCGTTACATATGCGAATTACGCACACAAATAAATCACTGTCCATAAACATGCGCCGTGCATCACGGCCAATCAGGGCAAAGGACGAAACGTCAATGGTTGAAGTGTGGAGGACGCAACAATGCAGTACATTGTAAGCGAACTTGGTCATTGCGTTGATTAAGCGAGTACACATCGGGCAATGTATATTTTTTGTAACTTGTTACAATAGTGTTGTTAGTGTTCGGAATTTCATAGTGATCAGAATATTTTTATGTTTTTTTACAAATAGAATTGTAATTAAATGTTATTTTCGACTTACCGATGGAAAGATATATCTCTTCGCTCTATACTTGCGATCTGACTTTTTGTTTTACAGATTATAATTGCACAACACGGCATTTTAAAGCAGAGCTCTGTGTTCCGAAGTAATCCGAAGCGCACTAAACGCGGTGAATGAATTAATCGGTCGAGCTATGATTTTCGTATCATAAATGTGGCGCGCTCGCCACGCCCACATTACCATTCCAACCTTATTCATCTATTCCGTGGCCGTGCCTTATAACACTAAGGCCGAGGCCTATTAGATGCCGCGTCTTAGGTAGTAAGAAAGAAAACATGATTATTTGGCAGTTTTATTTAACAAAAATAACTAGACTTCATCTCCTTAGCCTTTCCTCAGCTATGTTGGGCCGGCTTTCAGTCTAACCAGATGCAGCTTTGTAGACTTGTGATCGAGAGATCTCGGGTTCGAACCCTACCCGTTACACTATTGCCGTGAACCCACTCCAGACAAGTATATTTAGCTTATTTGGAGGGGTTAACAAGATCGCTGGTAATGTGAATTGTATCCACATTGCTAGTCCTGCTTAAAAGAAAAAGATACCTCACTCATTAGTATTTAAGTACTCTCACAGACCCCATACGAGCGAGGGAACACGGGGTGGTTTTAGTCAGAGTCTGACAGACCCCTTCGGCCGGGCAAAGGACATCTATGAGGATTCGCACATAGAAAAAAAGGCAGATTATTGTGTGACTAGCTGTTATGTTTCCTAACCATCTTACCTGACTAAAACCACCCCAGTGATCACTGTAGTAACCTACTTATGCCAGATTCTTATTACTTGCGAACCGTTGTGACTAATCATAGTTTGTTTATTAACTGTAGAAATCGAAACTAATTATTACTTCTTGGTTGAATGGTAACTGAACGACGCAAATTATAATCAGTATTAGCATTTGTTTTCTCTAGCCGCGGTTGTATGTTTTATAAAACATACAACTACGCGATTGGTTAGCTAGTTAGATCGAGCAAATTAATGAAATTTTCTTTCTTACAAACTTACCCTGACCATAACGAACACAATAAAAAAATATCCAATTTCGTGCCGTCGTTCGACAGTTATGCGCGTAAATACATTTTGGCAATTCATTTTTATTTTTATATGTAGTTATGTAGCGTTTCGTACGTAGCTTCCATAGTAATTATCATCTAGGTACTACTGTCACAATATACAGGGCAAAAAAACTGGCTTTCCTTAACCTCTCAAGGACCGCCATATTTACGTCAACCATCCGTCAAGCACCGCGGGCGGGCTCCTATCGTATGCCAGCGGGGTACAACTAATACTTGTTTACTGGCACGTTTTTGTGCCGCTGGGGCTCTAGAGGTTAATGTAAAACTTGATAGCACTTTTGGCCCTACATGGGAATCCAAGTGAGGTCTCACGCTCAACAACCGAACTGCCTACTACTGATTACCATACAGATGTTTTGTGTTTCGTTAGGTGATCTTACGTACCAGCTGAAATACAGTCAAAACACTATTAATAAGTTTTATACAAATCACTTTTCAAACTGTCTAACGCAGTTGGCTGATACAAAGTCATGTAATATACAGAAACGTGATGAAATTGTCTTGACATTGTTTTTGTCAAATAGTTTCTTAGACGATTAAAGTACAGGCTATACTTAGTTCTTTATAAAATCAGCATTATTTCAGCTGCAATAAAACAAACACTTTACTTTTTTTATTGATAATAGGCTCACGTTTGAGCACCATCTCACCTGATGGTAAGTAATGATGTGGTCGAAGATGGAGCACGCTTACCTAGAAGTAACCTATTCACTCTTGACTTGAAGAGCCCTAGGTTATAGCTATTGGGAAACATAGGCTCTGGCAGGGAATTCCACTTCTTAGCCGTATGGCTACGGTACGGCACAATGAAAGTATTCCCAAAACAATTTGTGCGTATGTGTGGGATGTCCACCATGTAACGATGCCGCATCGCCGTTTGTCTTGTAGTCCGATGATATATATGGAATGGCTTATTAAATACATAAACATACTAATTTAGTGACTACACCGTACCTTAATAAAAATATTTATTTCAGATCCGTGACCTCAAATAAAAAAAAAACACATTCAAACACTTACATACTAAATTAAAAAAAAAATATGTCAAAATTACATATACTTATATAAAGTCAAACGAAATACATAAGCTAAGGGAACCCACTCGGCTTAGGGCGTCGCTGGAGGTAGGGTAGCTAGGGACGGGCTGGATAGGACAAGAACCGAGTGTAGATAAAACGATTCGCAAGTAATATAAAAATAGGGTATCAACTTCTCAAAAAAACACGCAGAACTTTAATTAATTTCCGCAGTTGGCAGTGACAGTCAAGGTATGGACGATATCATGCCTGGCCTCGAAAGTAACTCCCGAATAGAAATGGATCCACTAGCGTTCGATCTTCAATCCCAAAGAAGGGCTATTGTAAGAAAGTAAGTACATCCTTAAGTATCGATTCAATTGGTAGAGTTCGGACAGTCCCAACGTATACAACACGGTTTTTTTGATGGTACACGATCACTTCCGAACATTGCCGATCGTGTAATGAGTTTGCTATAGTCTTAAACTTGCCCATTTGTGATGTCATATAAACGTGCAGTCTGCCCTGTATCTGTACTAATATTATAAAGGGCTAATATTTATGAGTGAGGTTTGTATGTAGTCTCATCTGATCTATAAAATCTTTCACGTCCTAATGAATATTACGTTGTAAATGAGTGACATCACGTAGGCTACATTTTTGCTGAAAAAGATTTTCATAATTAATAATTCTTTGTGTGTTTTTTGTTTTTTTTTTTTTGTAATAACTTGTTCGGTGTTGAGTACAAGATAGCATGGAAAAAAAAATACGTGGACAATAAGCAGCACTAAGGTGTGAGGTTCGTTTTGACAGGTATGAAAACAGCCATATTTTCTGTCATAAACTAAAATGGCGTTAACATCATGTGTTTTTCTGTGAGCGGCCTCTCGTAAGATCAAAGTATGACGTTCTCGGAAACTTGGCCGGATTTGCCTGTGGTGGCCTTAATTATAATAATCAATAAAGCGTCTAGCCAATGTGCATAGTTAACTTAAAAACTAGACGACTACACGCTACGGGCGCCCCCTATGGGGTACGCACCTAGGCTTAGGGAGTCGCTGGGGAGCGCAGCTAGGGACGGGTTGGATCGGACAAGGAACGTCATGTGTGCGTGATTAACTCCATTTACAGATGATGACGTGATAATCCCCATTTATTTGTTTTTGTATTACTTCTTTTAGTAACCAACTAATTAAATACATGCTTGGACGTAAAGTTGCACAACAGTAGCTTTTTATATACTTTACTGTACTCCTAACAATATTGACAAGGGTAAAAATATTAAAACTATTGTACAGTGCAATCTTAACGCAAAGGGTAATCTTACAGACAACCTTTAGATGGACACAACTTAGGAGGAGATATAATATATTGGTGAAATTATATTATAAATGAATTGTCTCATAAAAATATGGAGGGTTAATCTGAAAAACCCCGAAAGTAATAGAAAATTTCTTGTTGCAGATTGAACGAGAAAATCAAAATGTCACTTGGTTAGAAAACCAACTCTGAAAAGAAGAAAAGCGATCAGAAGACTCTAGTTACTCTAAAACTATTTTTGGTTTTTATACCAAACACAACATATTAATTTAAAACTAGTGGTCGCCCACTAGTCAAAATTTGACCATACCTTAAATGATTTGGAAGCATTATTGTATCAAAATATTAGCTTCTTGTACTCCTTCTCCATGTAAACTTTAACTGTGCAAAATTTCATACTCCTCCGACCGCGTAATTTTCAATAAAAGGTGTACAATGATTTTGATTCACTTATAAATATACAACGTTGATAAAAGCGAGAGGCATAAAATGAATCACATTTTAAATGTATCATTTTCAGGCTACATATCAAAAATCAATACAATAGAAGCAATAGTTTAGTCACAGGAAATTTACTTTATCCTATATTTTTTTAGAATTTTAGTTATCTAGGGTCGTACACCTTCAAACGACAAAAGTCACGCTACGATGCCGCTAAAACGCTGTTTACGTTTTACTTTGATTATTCAGCTATTAAGTTCTTTGGAAAAGTTTTTTCGTATTTATTTCGTAAACTTCTTTTATAGTTTCGGGTTAACCGTAAGGACGTATATTATATGTAGTTTAATTTAACGTCTCTGGCTTTTATCAACGTTGTATAGTTAAACCATTTACATTTACTTTGGAACTATCAAAATGATCAATGAACAACCTAACGCTATTTCACATTCCAAAAAATAGATCTGTTTGAAGAAGAGCGTACAAGAAACTCCACGGATACTCTTTTAAATCAATATCGTTTCAAAATAATGGTTACGTTTTGAAATTATTTAAACATAAAACTATATAATACTAAAGAGATTGATTTTAAAACAAGTAGGTAAGTAGGTTTTAATACACTTAGAACTAGAGCTGCCATCAACTAAATTGCCGGCACCAGACAGATTTCAAAAACTCCAGATATTTGGGTATAATCGTAATTTTTCCCGGACACCCTTGTAAAATATTTTTGAAGTTGAAAACAAAAGCAACGATGTTTAGTTATGGTTTTTATTTACTGATAACATTATAGAGTTCTAGAATTTTTTTAAATAATACTTAATCTCTTTCTCTACATTTAATCAACATAACAAAAACAATGAGATGAAATACCATCACTCACGGCCCACCCGGCTCCCCCCCTTCCTACGCCTATGTGTACACCACGATTTTTAAACGCACCGTCGACGCGCGTTTTATCCTACTTGCGTGCGTATCGCGTCTGTATCGCTACGAACGCGCGTCAACCCGACAGGCCCGTTGGTATAGTGGTCAGTGGCCCTGACTGCTATGCGCAAGGTCGTGGGTTCGATTCCCACCTAGGACAAATGTTTGTGTGATGAGCACAATCATTTGTTCTTTGTCTGGGTGTAATTTATCTATAATATGTATGTATTTAGAAATATATATGTATCTTTACCAGTTGTCTAGTACTCATACCACAGGCTCTGCTTAGTTTGGGACTAGACGGCATTGTGTAAAAAAAAAAAAGGTGCGTTTCAAAATCGTGGTGTGCATAGGCCCATAGAAGTAACTGGAGAAACCCATATTGTGTATGTTTTACATGCAGCGACTGCCTATCTGACCTCTACAACCCAGTAACTGGGTAACACGATACCGCTTGGTAAGACTAGAGTCAGATTTACTGGCTTCTGACTCCCTGTAACGGCTGTCAAAGATGTCCAAATGACAGCCGGGACCAACGGTTACGTAGTAACTATTAAGCAATCTGTGCCAACGGCTTTACGTGCTTACACCGCTGACTTCCAAACTCCAGGCTACTACTGAGGGGCCTGCGGACGGCGAGCAGGGGTCGCTCACCGTCTGGTAAGGACCAGGCCCGGGTCGGCTCAAAGAGCTGTCAACACCTGAAACAGGGTGGGTTTTTAGTCAATAGAATTCTGACACTCCCTTCCGCTCCACGCAGAGCGGGAGAAGTCATTCGATGATTTTCCGACCCAGAGGAAAAAAAAAGGCTACTACTGAGAAATTCCTAACAGAAAAACCAAATAGTACTTTTTACCCGACCTGGGAATCGAACCCTCGTGCTCAACAGTCACGCTTACGACTACGCGACCAACGAGGCAGCAGAAAGAAATAAAAAGTATTCTAGTATTTAGAAATAAGTTTTGCAATAAAAGGTCTTATGTCCCTAGCTGAGTATAACAGCTCGGGACATGACAACCAGATTTACGCATGTAATGTAGTATTTAAAAATAGCAATGTAAGTAACTGCAATATGTAATAAGAAAAATTGTATATTATATTCTATAATTTTTTTTTTCACTATTTTATGCTCTGACATACAGTATGTTAACTAACCGAGGGCGTTCCCGTTAACCCGCAATAGTATAGCATCCATACATGCTAAGAAAAATATTAACATTCGAAAACAAAATGTTTTTTTTTTATATACGTAAAATAAACACTCTGTACACGCGTACTTGAAGGACGGCAACGTCGCAATTTATTTATGAGTGACGGGCCGCGTGTGCGGTGATCTAATTGATGTGCTTATACTATTGCGGGTTAACGGGAACGCCCTCTGTTAGTTAACATACTGTATATATATGTGTGTCATGGACTTACAATTATTAGTAAAAATATACAAAGACTAGTGACCCGTCCCGGCTTCGCACTGCTTCAATGTACTAACAATATGCATGTATTATACATATAAACCTTCCTCTCACTCTATCTATTGCTGAAAACTGCATTAAAATCGGATGCGAAGTTTAAAAGATCTAAGCGTACAAACAGGTGGAGTGACTTTGTTTTATACCATGTTAAGATATATTTATAACCTAAATAAAAAAGCAATATGTAAGAGATAACGCTACTTTATTTACTGATATTGTTTTAGTGAACAAAACTATACAGTATATTCCTTTGTAAATAACATAATATTTGATAAAATAAATATCTTGCATAATATGGTATTTCATTAGTTTTTCATACCCAATTATATTTTAATTTATATATGAGATAGTTTTTATTTTTCGGAACAATAAACTTTATGTTATACCTATTCGACGAAGTTCAATTTCCATTGCAACGTATGTAACCACTTGCTGTAAGAATACTTATTAATACAGGATCCCCTATCTATTTTATTTTACAATGTATGGAAAACTTACAGCTAGACAGAGAAAATAGTCATGATAAATACAATATAGCCAATTACAAGTTTTCACAAGTTACTAAGTATACAATATATTGCAATATTAACAATATATGCAGACATTTTATTCTCTCTGTATATTTCAGCTGGGTAGCTGAAGAGAATAAAAAAATACTACCTATGTAAACAAATAATATTGATAAAATCTATGTTAAATGTTGTCAAAAAATTGGCTAAACAGTCTTCTTCAACTTAGACACGCTTGTACTAACGCTAACCATGTACGAGTTTTGTCTATAATTAATAATTGTTTTGTCGTTGGTGTTTGCAATAAACAAGATGTAGGTATAACACTGGATCCGTTCGCAATTTTAGTTAGAAAGGCCTCGTCGGAAATCGTTTTAAGTTCGTATAAAGTAAAAGGTATGGTGTGATACTACAAATAGAGAAATAATCTTAAATATTGTTTTCCGTTAAAAATAAGGGCTAGGTTAGTCACATGGCTGAAGTCGGTGTCAAGATAATGAATAGGTTTCTGTTGAAAGGTGTTCCTCAGGTGTGCCCCAGAATGCGGCTTTCTGTGCCTATCAAAACTATAACTAAACTATATAAACTATAATATTTTTGTACGGTTTTACGGGAGAACATAGATAGTTACTAATGTCATATAATATGTTACCACCTATTTTACTTATGTTCATAAAAATAAATGATTGATTGATTGATTGATTTGGTTTAACTTTTCCCAACTAAGTCGGGGTCGGATTCTAGTGTCACCGAATGCAGTTGAGTACTAGTGTTTTAAATTTAGCGTCTGCCTATCTGACCTCCATAACCCAGTAACTGGGTAACACGATACCTCTTAGAAAAACCAGTGTCAGACTGTCTGGGTTCTCAATACCCGTAACGACTATCTCACTATATATATTGTACTCTTTGGACTATCTACGATGTACAAATGACAGCTGAGACTAGTGTTGCCAGTTGTCCCGATTTTCGTGGGACGTCCCGATTTAAGGGACGCGACTCGATTTGCCGCTGATCGGGACACGAAATGTCCCGATTTGCAAACCGAGTTGACACTTTAAAAGATTCTTATCAGTTGCGCGAAGCTGAATTTGCTCCCGTCTTGCGTCATGTTAGAGCAAGATGGTTGCACTTCTTTCTACCGAAGAAGTCGTAGAAAGTGCAACCAAATTTTTCGATATACTGAAAGATTAGGTATTACATTATTTTTTAATTTTTATTTATTTGTATTATTATTATATTATTAATTGGGAGAAGATGAATGTTCAAGTGCGCTGTGGCAATTCTTAAATTCTGTTGAAACGGAGCCATACTTAGCATTTTAACAAGCTGCACTAAGATTTTATAGGATGTAGTAATTAATACCTATGTCTTGAAAACGAAACATTGCTATATTTTGAAGGTCACGAAATAAAGGTAAAATTAAGTAAGCAACTGAGGCAAAGGATTGAAGATGAGTTTGTGGCATTCACGTGCAGCAGCGTGCAGTTCTTCATTACATACAAACCAAATGTGAACTCAACGATAGCAATTTAGATTTATTCTAACCATTTTCTCTAAAGCTTTGGTTTCCTAGGATAGCGGTGCCGTCAAATAGCGGCCGTAATACAGCGGTGAATGACGTCACTAGAACGTTGTCTATGTAAACAAAATGGCGCGGTTTCCTAGAGAGCGGTAACTGACACCGTAACGTCAAAAAGCGGTGCCGCCATTTGCATGACGGCCGTCTTGTCGGTGTCAGTTGGTTTCGTGAACGTTTCCAAAGAGAATGTAATACACTAGATAGCGATGAAGCAGACAGTGTGATAAAACGGCCGTGGAACTTTCCACATGTCGTCGCCGTAAAGACGGCCGTCTTTTTGCGTCCGTAATATTACGGCCGCTATATGACGGCACCGCTTTCCTAGGAAAACAAAGCTTAACCACTCGTTACTTACGTGTCATTTATTGAAAATTTAATAATTAGTGTGTTCTTCGATATGGATCAACTTTATGAAGAAGTGTGTTCAGTCAAAAACTTGGTGAAGCAGCCGTGCAGAACAAAGATCTTACGCCGCGCCGCTACAAAACATGACTTCACGAAACTTCTGAAGTTATTTTCTTTTATGGCGTCAAATACCGGTGTCAAACGCGGCAAATGCGGCAACAGAAAGAGTATTTTCACAAATCAACTTAATTTGGTCCGAGATGCGAAACCATTTGACACTGGAGCATGTCAAAGCTGAAATTTAAAAAAAAAGCTAACTTTAGGATGACTTGCGGTGAATTTCACAACTACGTAATAAAAAACATGGGCCTTGTACACGAGTAATCTATGGACCAAGTACTCCAAAAGATCGCACGATGCCCTGCATGTGCAATATAATTTCAGGATGTTGTTGACTACCTCGCTATTGCAGCACATCAGAGATGTTCGCGCAAGCCCGCACCGATAGCTTCTATGCGATTCTGCGTAAAAGGCAGCATCTTTGCTAAGGTGAATGAGAGAGCGAGTCCCAACAGCATGCTGCAAACGATGGCGGGGAGTTTTAACTCGCCAATGTTTATTTTTTTTATTAGATTGTAAGTTATTGTTACTAACCCTCTATGGATGTAAGTCTGAAATAAATGTCTAATTATTATTAGAGGCAGTCAAAAGTAATGAAAAATATAAATTAAATAAAAAATTAATTACCTTTAAAGTACTTTCATACTTAATTTTGTTGATTTGCACTAACATTTCGATAATTTTCAGTTATCAGATTATTTCATTCTATGACCTATAAGTCATTTTATGGAAGTGGGTTGTGTTTTTTATTTATAAAGGCATATTCAAATGAAGCGGTATCCTGGCAGATACCGAGTTGAGTGACGGTAATACTAGGAGTATAACTATTACCCAAAGCGATGCCAGGATACTACTCCATTTAGCTCTATTTTTGTTGAATTTGGCTGGACACGCTACCACGTCTAGTCTAGCAAGCAAGTATGACTGTCATATTTTTTAGAATAAAGATTGATCGTTTTATATAGTAATATTAGTTTCGAAAATACGAAAACGAATAAATTAAACCTTACTTTTCAAAAACTTGTTAATTTTTTTTGTTAGTCCCGATCTACAACCCTAAACCCCGATTTTATTTACCTTCTGCCCCGATTTGCGAGGCTCGGTGTCATCATACCGCCGACTTCCAAACTCCGGGCCTATTATAACTAATGAGACATTTCTAATAGAAAAACTTGCGCCATCCCATTTTCCTAGCTCGTCTCGCTGTGCTGGCACTGCCGCTACAGAGAACCTCAAGTGGCGGAAATATAATAACCTCGTTGGTAGGTATATTTTTGGGGTTTGGGGTTAAAACCCTAGGATCGTATGGTCCGGGTGCTCACAAATTATTTCAAGACCTTTCCAGATGCCTACGCGTGACCCAAGGGCTGGCTTTTACCTTGGACAGAGTTTAAGCATTGCCATACAACGTGGCAATGCCGCCAGTCTTTTGGGCACATTACCAATGGACAGCGATGCTCGCGAATTTCTGGATGCTATATTTTAGATAGTACTCACGCGGTGCTTCGCTCCCGTGGATTCTATCACGGTAAAAACATAACTCTCCTTTTTTTGCAGTCGCGTAAAAAGTAGCCTATAACCTTCCTCAAGCTTCAAGCTACTTCCATAGCAAATTACATCCAAATCCACCCAGTACTTTCGAAGATTAGCGGGTTCAAGTAAACAAACAAACAAACAAAGCTTTCCGCTTTATAATATTCATATAAATAATTTTTAGATATATATAGTTTAGGATTTCAGAATGAAATTTGGTAAGTAACTAGTTGACGTCCTGGAATAACACATAACCTACTATTTATCCCGAAATTCCCATGGAATCGGGATTTACGCAGGAAAACCCTCCCACACCAACGAAGTCGTGGGCACAAGCTAGTATTAATGATGAGGTTAGAGTCAGGCTACTCTTGAAATACTTTAACCATGGAGGATTCTTGATATTGCATGAAGCATATGTAGAACATTTAATGACTTTATTAACACATTTAACACACTGTCTCTTAGAATACAAGCTAGCCTAGTTTAAGAGGCAGGGTTATTATATTTCAGTACAGAAATTTTGTAACATACTGTAATGCCTTAATTAATCTACTTGTTGTCAACTGTTTGTGTTTATTTCTGTAATTATAATTTTGATAAAAAACTTATTATTATTATTTTTCGGCAAGAGGATTCTTTCCGTAGTATCCTTACAAAAGATGAACCAAACTATGTTGTGATTGGCAAAATTCTGAAGTGGTCTTGTACGCCACGACACTTGATCCATTCATTCAAACCAATGCTGCAAATAATCAACTCCGTCAAAACATAGCTATCGCTAGAAATTCTTCTTTCTACAGAAAAAAGAAATAAAAGAAGAACGAAGTGCGATAAGAACGTTGTTTACCAAAAGGTTTCCACTTCGAACGAAATCATCAGCCATCGCGCACGCTAACAAAAGTAAGTCTTTATTTAGTCAATATTTCCGCTGTAATGCTTCCACGAGTAATAATGCTGTCAGTCTTTTAGAAAAATTTTCCATGAAAACTGAAGACCCTTTTGGCAAATTCTCCCATAGAAATGGAAGAAAATATACCCACACGAAAATATATACTTCGTAGTTGTTGAAATGAAATGAAATATTTAATTTGTAAATTTGTTATAAATAACACTTTTACCCGTCATTTTATTTATATTTGGTATTTATTGACAGAGAAAGAGATTATGAGAGTCACCTTTATCTTACAAAACAGTCGAATTTATTGATAATACACGCGACATTACCTGTGTGCGTGTCCGTTCACATTATTAGTGTGTGTGCATTAGGTAAGGAAGCTAAAAGTAATCAGAAAATATTATTAGGGCAAAATTAAACATATATATTACTTTTAAACCTATGTTACTATAAAACCTATGCACGTTAGGTTTTATACAATACTCGTCCAATTACCCCTAAACATCGCTGTCGTCCGGACATGTTGTATATATGGCAATGCTTAATCTTTGTGCAAAGAACGAGCCAGCCCTCTGGCAACACAAGGTATCTATCAGCCGGCGAAACATTTCCTTGGAAAGGAGATGCGAACTCGGGCCCCATGACCCACGCGTTTTGACCCGAAACGGCTAAAAACTATAATTACCACTAAGGTATTGGCGACTTTTGTCGTTTGGCCGTATCATCTCCATTAATTATTTTGCCTGAGCTGACATTTTTTTTTTAATTTACTGGCAATGTGGGTAGATTTCACATTACTAGCAATCTTGTTCAAATTCAAATTCATTTATTGTTTGTTACATGTCAAAAACATTTTATAATTATCATGTTTGTATCAATGTAACATAACTATAAGGTGTACAATATTCATAAATGTGATTAGAATTTAATATTACAGAAATATACTTATTTGATTTAGTCACTCTTATACATTAGGTAGTCAAATTATACATTCAATGTTATTAAATTATGAGTCAAAATAAAAATGTAAAAGTAATAATCATTGTATTATTACAATGATTATTACTTTTACATTTTTAAAAAATTAATATTCTAAAATAATTTAACCTTTATAGGTTAAATTATTTTAGAATATTAATATAAATTAAATAGTAATTCAATGTCAATTAAAAACAACACCTTACACCAAGTTTTTGTCATTTAAAAAATCGTTTATTGAGTAATAAGCTTTATCTATCAGGAGTTCTTTGAGCTTAAGTTTAAAAATATTGAGATCTGAAATACTTTTAACAAAATTTGGTAGTTTATTATAAATTTTCACTCCTATTCCAAATATACTAGATTTAAATTTAACTGTTCTGCACCTGATTCCCGACAGTTCATTTTTATGTCGTGCACTTTTTAGTGTTTCATATTTACTTAAATCGCCTTTTATCAATGCTGTCATAAATGTATAATGAAGGCAGAGTTAAAATTTTAAGTCTCTTAAACACTTCTTTGCATGAGTCAGTCTGTTTAAGTCCGCTCATACTTCTCACACATTTTTTTGTGCTCTAAAAGCATTTTCTCTATTAGAGGAATTACCCCAGAACAAAACACCATATTTTATCGTGGAACCCACATATGCATGGTAAGCGCTTAGTAACGCAGTTTCATTTACAACTTTTCTTAACATATAAAGGGCATAGGACTGTTGGTTTAATTTGTTACAAACTTGATCAACCTGGATTTTCCAGTCCAGTCCGTGGTCAATATACATACCTAAGAACTTTGTGCTATTAACTTATTTTATTGTTTCTCCTTTATAGCTTAATTGCAGATTTTTAGGTTTTTAGTTTTTACTTGTAAATGTCATGTAATTTGTTTTGTCCAGATTGATTTTAAGATTATTTTGTGTTAGCCAATTAATAATAGCTCAAGTGATTTATTTATATTCGTCTCATATTCGTCTTTGTCATCGTCAGTAAAAATGGCAGTGCTATCATCTGCAAATAGTATCATTTTCTGGTTTATGACATTTGGGAGATCATTTATATAAACTATGAACAAAAGAGGTCCAAGGATGCTTCCTTGGGGCACTCCATAATGAACTACTTTTGGATCTGATTTATAAGTCTGTTCAAACCTTGTATCACTTGCTATTCGTGTTATTTGTGTTATCACAAGCTCTGCTTAGTTTGGGACTAAATGGCGTTGTGTGAAAAAGTTGTGGAATATTATTATTATTATTTGAAATCTGTTTGTTAGGTACGATTTTATAAGATTAAGTGCATTTCCTCTTACTCCATATTTTTATAGCTTAGTTATTAGTATCTGATGATCCACATGATCAAATGCTTTTGACATATCTATAAAAATTGTGGTAATTTGTTTTTTGCTATCTAGTCCAGTCATTATTTTCTTTAAAAAATTAAACAGTGCATCACATGTTGATCTGCCTCTTCGGAACCCAAATTGTTCGTTAGCAAATATGTTGTTGGTTTCGAAGTAGTTATATAAATGATTATAAATAACCCTTTCAAAAATTTTGGCAATAACTGGTATTAAAGCAATAGGTCGATAATGTCTCATCTCATCTTTATTTCCTTTTTTAAATAGGGGATTTATAACAGTCGTTTTTAGTTTTGAGGGGAACACTCCCTGTTCAAGGCAAAGATTTATAATATGGCTAAGTATTAAGTAGTAAGCGTTGATACATACCAAAGTGACATTAATAATTCGTTAAAATTGATTATAAAATGGTTAGAGGAAAATAACTTAAGAATAAATTTAAATAAAACAAAAATAATCCAATTTAACCATCGCATGACAGATATGGACAATCTCAAGGTGCAATATAACGCTAATAAAATTAAGGAGGTAGATAGTACTAAATTTCTTGGGCTAGAAATAGATAAAAAACTTAGCTGGAAACAACACATTGAGTTACTTTGCAAGAAACTAAGCTCATCTGCATATGCTCTATATACCTTAGCGGCAATTGTAAATCTAGACGCATGCCTTACTGCGTACTATGGTATAGTTGAATGCCATCTGCGATACGGAGTTATCTTTTGGGGTAACTCAACAGAAAAAGAAACTGCATTTAAGGCACAAAAAAGATGCATAAGGTCTATTTTTAAATTGAAAAGTACTGATAGCTGCGTGCCATATTTTAAACAATATAAATTATTAACCCTACCATGTTTGTACATTTTAGAAATGGCAGTGTTCGTAAAATTAAACCCGGATCGCTTCGCACGAATGGCTGACGTATTTCCACGGAATAGGCGTGACAATAGTAGTCTATGTATCCCTAGAGCTAGAACAACTCTGATGCGCAAGAGCGTCTGCTGCATGGCACCGGTAATATACAACAAAATACCAAGTTGTTGGAAGGACTATAATTTGACATTATTCAAAAAAAGACTTAGGAACTTTTTAGTGGACAAAGTTTATTATAGGGTTGAAGATTTTTTATTGGAGAAAGAAATTGTTTGACTATTTTATATAATGTATTTAAATAACTATTAGAAATTGTGACATTAGTTATATTATTGAGTGATGAATCAGTATTATTTTATGTTTTGAATGAATCGAATAGTTGAATATTGATAGTTATTATTGAATGATGAATTAGAATTATATAATGTAATGGAATAGTATAATATTTTAAATGTAAACTCTGTACTTTTGCATGCCTTGTAATTGGCAAAATATGGCTGTTTCTGTATTTATATTATGTACCACCATGACTTGTACCCGTATTTGCAAAATAAAATATCTTTATCTTATCTTTATCTTTATCTTATGGGTGCAATGAGATGAGACACCTTTTTAATTATCTTTGTGTTTATCATACTTTATCATGTACCTTTATTTGGTTAATATTCTCTTTTGGTGTTTCGGTCTTATAATGATTTATAACTTTCCATATCGCTTTGGCTTTATTAGAAGCTGAGCTTATAAAGTAATTATTTTGTGATTTTTGGGTTTTCTTAATAATTGTTCTTTGTTTTTGTTAACCCCTCCAACTATGCTAATTAATATGCTTGTGTCTCGAGTATCCACTCGAAACACAAGCATATTTAGCGTCACATCAATAGTGTAATGGGTGGGGTTCAAACCCGTGACCTCTCGATCACAAGTCCAACCACCTTAGCCATTAGGCTACTGACGCTTATACAATAGCCTCTCAGGTCAATTTGAATTTACTAGAATGCCTTTCGGTCTGAAAAATGCTCCCTCTACATTCCAAAGAATGATGAATATAGTTCTCTCAGGATTACAAGGTCTCCATTGTTACATATATTTAGATGATTGCATTATTTACTCTCATGACCTTGAATCTCACATGCATAAGTTCCAATCTGTATTTTCTAAACTTAGAGAGGCAAATCTAAAATTACAGCCCGATAAATGTGAATTTTTGCGACAAGAAGTTGCTTATCTAGGGCATATTTTCACAGACAACGGTGTTTCGCCTAACCCCGACAAGGAGAAGGCCATTTCACAATTTCCCACACCGAAAACCCCCACGGAGCGCCATCCTAACAATTTGTATTATTTGTACCCATTTGTAGTACTACTAGTTACTTTTATGTAGTACTAACTATAAAATAAATCATCCGAAATTAAAAAAAAATATTTGAAAAAGATACTTTTAATATTATTTTATTGAATATAATTATTATTCCAAATTTTTTGACATTTAATTGTGACTATATGTAATTTCACACTGGTATCTTTAACCACATTTATTTTAGTATTTTTTTAGTTTGATATTTATATTTTTAATCTGGATAATTTGAGATTGTTTTAATTCCTGATTTTGTATTAGTTGAGCAATTTGTGATTTTTTATTAATAATTTAGAAACACTATTAACCTGTGTAAGCCCAATGGGTAGACTTTTGAGCACTTTCATATTTTTATCTGACATTCTGCATTTAACCAAAAGTCACACGAATAAATGATTTATGATTAAAAATAACTATGGAGTTACTTGAGATCTTTGCTAATGAACGCTAGACTTGCTCTATTATCTATACTACTATAATATTATAAAGAGGTAAAATTTGTTTGTAAGTTTATATATAATAAACGAATGACGTAACAAAAACTTCATTTCAAAAGGTGCACTGTGCATGTGCAACACACATGCGGGCGAATTCGCAGGCGAAATGCCAGTACGAAATAAACTACCCCGTTCATTTTACGGTGTCAATCACAGCTGGTAATGTAGGGTTGTGGGTTCAATTCCCAGATTGGGATGGAAAAACACAATAGGTACCACATCGATTGAGTTTTTCCATTACATTACATTGAATTTTTCACCTGAAACTTAATGGTATGATACCCCAATAGCACTGAAAACATTTAAAGTCGGTCTTGCGCCTAATCTCTTCGTGTTGAATTGTCAACCCAGCGGACTATGAGAGTTAAGGAACAGAGAGAGCAACTGTACCTGTACATACTTGTGCACTATAATAGCGCCTGCGGACTCTATATTGAGATTGGCTACCGTGAAATCAGTTTGATTGACAGATTTTTTATTGATGATAGTCCCGCGTTGGACCACCATCATTGCTTACCATCGTAAGCAATGATGTGGTCGAAGATGAGGCACGCTTCCCTAGAAGTAACCTATTCACTCACACACTGTAATCAGGAAACACAGACTTCGGCAGATTTATTTATTTGAATGGCTTTGTGAAAAATGATTAATGTCAGAACATACAGTTGAAGTATTTTTTTTTATTTATTTATTTGTCTCAGACCATTGATCCAAAGAGTGTTAGTAAAAAACTTAACCTATTGGTAGTACAATAAATTAAAACACAACATCAATTTAATTGGCGACATGCACGCCTATGCAGCCCAGTGCCTGACAAACGGCCCATGGATTTTGTCCGCCAGTGTAATTAGAATGTTGTTGGGGCTATCCCTGAATCGCCGCAGCGCAGATGCACATCGCTTGCGCATAACAGCATAAAAGTCATCTACTCTCACTTCAGCAAACATGCCTGACGCGCTGCAAAACCGAGGTAGCCCTAACAAAACCCTCAGCGTATTATTATATTGAATGCGCAGAGCGCTGTAGGCCTTTTGCGTATACCTGATCCACAGGCTGCACGAGTAAAACGATTGATAAGTAGATTGATAGGCTCGGAATAGAGTCAGTTTTACCTCTTTAGTACACCGTGCAAACCTGCGGGCAAGCATATTGCATCTGGCCGCCAACGCTCTGCGCTCCCTATCTATGTCTTGGTCGTCTACGAGGCAATCCGTGACCACATGACCGAGGTATTTTATATGAGTGACGAGCTCCAACGGAGTTCCTCGTAACGTCAGTAAAAATAGAGCCTAAGTCCAAAGAAGTAAAACTTACTGTAAAAAAACAGTTAATATAAATAATAATAATATTCCACAACTTTCACACAACGCCATCTAATCCCAAACTAAGCAGAGCTTGTGGTCTGAGTACTAGATAACTGATAAACATACATATATATTTCTAAATACATACATTTTTTTTTATCATGGTAAAATTATCAAATAAGTCCTCCCACCCCGGGCAGGGCGGGAGGGACTCTCAGACTTTTACTGACTAAAATCCACGGTGTTCCTTCAATAACCCTTTACGTTCCGGGGTCACGGTAATGGGATGAGTCCCATGACCCCAGCAGGCTTCGGCCCTCTACAGGGGGGGCCTCGTCATGTTGCTGACGCTCTTTGAGGCGCGCGTGGAACACAACGCGCTGTCGACCCGGGCATGGTCCATGGTCGGACAGCGAGTTGCCCAAAATACATACATATTATACATAAATTACACCCAGACAAAGAACAAATGATCGTGCTCATCACACAATCATTTGTCCTGGGTGGGAATCGAACCCACGACCTTGAGCATAGCAGTCAGGACCACTGACTACTATACCAATAGGCCTGTCAAAAAGTTGAGTTATAACAGTAGATTTTACTGTGCATCTGCAACTGTTTTCTGGTCAGCTATTCTTACTGTTTGTAAGACAGTAAATCAACACGGAAATACTTAAAAAAACTGCTTGTTGTAGTTAACGTATTAACGTTCAAACAATTAAAATAACTGTTTAGCTCTTTACTGTATGCTACAATAACTGTTCAGAAACAGTAAAAATAACTGCTATGATATCAGTAAAGCTCTGAAAACGGCAATACTTAAAAGGAACTGTTTGTTTCAGTAAACTTAAATGTTCATCCAATTGAAATAACTCTTTAGCTCTTTACTGTTTGTGCCCATTTTAGTGCACTGTCAGTAATCAATTATCTATACTTATAATAAATCTGTAGAGAGGTCAATTCTGTACATGAAATATATTTCCAAAATAACTATCAGGGGGTGATTAAGGATCGATACTCATGCCAAAAATGCAATCAGTTAAATTTTTGTCTGTCTGTCTGTCTGTCTGTCTGTCTGTCTGTCTGTCTGTATAACCGTTATAGAAACAAAAACTACTCGACGGATTTTAGCGAAACTTGGTACAATTATTTTTCATACTCCTGAGCGGGTTATAGTATACTTTTCATCACGCTACAATCAATAGGAGCAGAGCAGTGAAGGGAAATGTTGGGAAAACGGGAGAAGTTACTCCATTTTTTAAGCTTCCGTCGCGTGTGCAACCTTAATGGTTAAAGCTACACAAATCATTTCATGACGGAAATGTTCTCCTTAAAATTATATAAAAAATATCCCACGACAGCATATGTCTAACTTTTATGGTTGACTCACAATAACACGTGTAACTCCCGATAGCTTAGCAGTTCGAAGCTTTCTGATTATAATATTTGTCTACTCTTACGTTTATAACAGTCTCAGTCACCCCTAATTGAAAAAGTTAACATTATTAACTATTACATAAAAAAATTGGCCAAGTGCGAGTCAGACTCGCCCATGAAGGGTTCCGTAGTAACTATAATATAATATGCAAATTTATTTGACGAAAAAAAAACCTTACAAATTTCTTAAAACTAGCTTATTTACATTTTTTACAACTGCGCCAAATAAATTTGTTTTGAAAAAAAAAACCTTACAAATTTCTTAAAACTGGTTTTTTTACATTTTTTACAACTGCGCCGAATAAATTTGTTTTTCATAGGGTTTGTATGAATTACAAAGTTATATTTGCGGTTTTAGAAAATATGCTGTATCTCAAAAACTGCTGAACTGATTTCGTTTAAACTAATTTTGGTTGAAAGTTTATATTAAGATCTACACACATATATTTTTTTTAGATTTTTCACTCCATTATTATAGAAGTTAGAGGTTGTGTCCGCCACACACACATTTTACCACTTTCGAAGCTTATATCTTTTAAACGATTGACTTTATGGAAAAGTGGTTTTAGAAACCCCGATGTCGTTTTTAAAGAACTGTCTATAGATACCACACATGCATCGATTTCATGAAAAAAAATATTTTCAGGTTTAGTTCCATGTATGGGGAGCCCCCCTTTATTTTAAATATTTTTTAATTTTTTTCTCAAAATCGGAAAGCGGTTCACAGAATACATCTACCTATCAAGTTTCACATGTATAGTCCTAATAGTTTCGGAATAAAATTGCTGTGACAGACGGACGGACGGACAGACAGACAGACAGACAGACGGACAGACATGTCGAAAATATAAAGATTCCGTTTTTTGCTATTCGGCTACGAAACCGTAAAAAGAATCATATAAATCGGTATAGAAACACCAAAGTTATACATGAAATACGCTTATAATAATAAGCCATCGCGCGTGAATACTGAATCATGCTATAAGGATTATTTTTGAGAATCGGTCGCCGCGCTCGACGCGTCTCGCGGTCGAAGCGTTCTCTAGGTACTTAAGCCTCATGTGAACGTGATCTAAACAATATTACCAATACATTAACTTACGCTGACGGAGTCGCGGGCACAGCTATATTGTATCATTACGCTAAGGCCAATAGGAGCGGAGCGCCAATGAAGAATGCTTCAAAATCGGGGTTAAATTTAACGTTAGCCCAAAGTAACTATTCCACGCGGACGAAGTCGCGGGCAAAAGCTAGTTTTAACATAAAATAAGTTTTCTGAACCGTTTTTTTTTTACTCTATAACAACAGTAAAAGTCTCGTTTTATTTTTTTCAGTGTAGGCAATAGAAGTAACCTATTCACCCTTCATTTTAAGGATATCGATAAAGACAGACACTAGGAGGGAAAAAAAACAATACTTGAATTGAGTATCACTTTTTATTAATCTTGTGTTTATTCTTTAAACTTTTTTGCCTATAGTAAGTATAGGCAAAAAAGATTTATAGGCGAAAGTTTGTGTGGATGAATAAAACTTTATACATAGATAGGCTACATTTTATCCCGGAATTCCCAGGAGATCTGAATTTACGCGGGAAAACATCCCACGCGTACGAAGTCGCGTATTCAGCTAGTTTAAATGTAAGTCTACATAAAAGTCTCCTATATTTTCCAGATCTTCAAAAGAACAACACCCTCTATGACACGATGCGACTACGACGTGGTGTTCTACAGGGTGTTTTGCATCACTCTGTTGGCGATAGCTTTCACATTTACTATCATACTGACCAACGTATTTGTCGACATCGATGGGATACTCACGAGCAAAAAAGGTAAACTATAAAACCGTAATCCTGTAAGGCTTGTGTCCCACTACAGGGACACAGGCTTCGGACCTGGGGACGGCGAGCAGGGATAGCTCACCGTCCGATAAGGACCATCCGACCCAAGGCGACGGTGGCGCGCCGTTTTCCGCGCGCGCTATAGTCAGCAGCGTTGACGGGACGCGATAGGGCCATTCCCTAATGGGGTGGCGGGAATGTTCTAACAAGATACTGCAGCCCGGAACTTAAGGGCAGCTGAAGGTACAGGGTGGGTTTTTAGTTTAGTCAGTAGAAGCCTTCTCCCAGCAGCGGGAGGAGCTATTTGATAATTTTCCCAGCCAGAAAAAAATGGACATAAACCTCCTATCTATGAGAGCGAATGAATCAGTCCACCATGCGAGCCTAGAGTGCGTTTGTGGACATTGTAGACTTTTCGTCAAAATGATTTTTTTTTTTTCACCGCTTTGGGAACAGTGATTACATTTCGGGGAGTGTGCAATGAAATTGCACAGTCTAATTTCACCAAGCCCGGTCCGTCATGGGACTACAAGACAAACGGCGATGCGCCATCGTTACATGGTGGACATCCCACACATACGAAGAAAACTTCTGGAAATATTTTTATTGTACGTACAGCTAAGGCGAGGAATTACCTGCCGGAGTCTGATAGCTATAACCTGGGAGTCTTTAAGTCAAGAGTGAATAGGTTACTTCTAGGTAAGTGTGCTTAATCTTCGACCACATCAACGCTTTACATCAGGTGAGATGGTGGACAAACGCAACAATAAAAAATTGGCCAAGTGCGAGTCGGACTCGCCCATGAAGGGTTCCGTAGTAACTATAATAAATATAATATACTTAATATATTTGAAAAAAAAAAAAACAAAAAACCTTACAAATTTCTTAAGACTAGCTTATTTACAATTTTTACAACTACGCCAAATAACTTTGTTTTTCATAGTATTTGTATGAATTACAAAGTTATATTTGCGGTTTTATAAAATATACTGTATCTCAAAAACTCCTGACTCGATCTCATTCAAACTAATTTTGGTTGAAAGTTTACATTAAGATTTACAACATATGGTTTTTTTAGATTTTTCACTTCATTATTATAGAAGTTAGAGGGGGAGGGACACACATTTTACCACTTTGGAAGCGTATATCTTTTAAACGATTAACTTTATGAAAAAGTCATTTTTGAAACCTTAATGTCATTTTTAAAGACCTGTCTATAGATACACGTATAGGTTTCATGAAAAAAAAATATTTTCAGTTTCAGTTCCATGTATGGGGAGCCGTCTTTATTTTAAATATTTTTTAAATTTTCTCTTAAAATCGGAAAGCGGTTCACAGAATACATCCACCTACCAAGTTTTACATGTATAGTCCTAATAGTTTCGGAATAAAATGGCTGTGACATACGGACGGACGGACAGACAGACAGACGGACAGACATGTCGAAACTATAAGGGTTCCGTTTTTTGCCATTCGGCTACGGAACCCTAAAAAGTGGTGATGATGAAAATTACACAAATTAATGTTCCTGTCTGGATCATGGCAGTTGTACGACTGCCGTCGAGAAAACGACTAACTATCAGCTAAAAAAACGCACAATAAAATATACATTCAATGTAAACGAAAGAGATGCATATCATATGCAATATAAATAGTTGCTCTTTGACTGTTCAAGTCTTCACACTGCCGGCGACGACTCGCTTCACTAGTTCTGTCGCTGAGCAACAAGAGCTGTCAAAGATAATACTCGCTCAGCGATGCTCGCCTGGCGGTCAGAACTCACGTCCAGAGACCTACTAACGGCCATTTCTAATCTCTTTCCACGCTACGTCTTTTTCATGTAATTATTTATATGAATTCAGTTTTGTGTCTTTGGGACACAATACTGAATTCACATAAATAGGGATATTGTCGGACACATTCAACAAAAAATCCTCCATAGGTACTAAAAACAAACGTTGAGAACATGCGTATCGCGCGTGCAGGTACGCGGGACTTTAGATGCCACGAGCGAGTAGCGCGAGTAATCGCCCGTCGTACTCGGACACTCGCTTCTCGAAGATTCGTCATGTCGTTCTGTCTGTTCGTCCGTTTACTTATAGGCAGACGTATTTTGTGAACCACTTTACGATATTTAACCAAAAATAAAAAGAATAAAAGGGCTTTAGCTTACATACATGGACCTGAAACTAAAAAAAAAAGATTTATCATCAAATCTATACGGTGTCAATAGACAGGTCTTTAAAAATAATCGATTGGATAAAACCTTGTTCCCAAATTCAATCGTTTGGAAAATCATAACCAAACACTTCCAAAGGGCCCCACTGCCCACTCTAACTTTTATAATAATAGAAAAATCTGAAAAATCTAAAATAAATATACTCTTTTTGCGACAAAGCACATTTTCAAAAACGTCAAATATAACTTTGTTTTTATACAAACACCATGAAAAACGAAACCCATCTTGGACGAGCCCGCCTCACACTTGGTCAGTTTTTTCAAACATTTTGGGGCTTTTTCTAGGTAGGAAAATCATCAAATGATCCCTACAGCTCCAGATGAAGCGGAGGCGAATGTTACGCTTATTTAATTATTACATTTATTTATTAAAACTTTATGCAATACAAATTAACAAAGCCCGAAAGCCTTAGGCCTTCTCTACCAGTCAGCCATGCGTGGTCAAGAGATAAAATAGCAAGTGCATAAAAAAATAAACTAAGGAATTAAGTAGTTTTTAAAATAAAACGTTTATTACAAGTATATACACGTTGGATGGTGTGGATGACTGAAATAATAATCTTAATCTCCCGAATATTCCTTTATGTTATTTACTTCTTACAATTATTTAACGTCTTTGCGTCTTAACTCTCTTGGCTCGGTCCTGTATTCTGTCATACACTTATCGCTACGTTCATACGCAATTAGTCTTTTAATTTTATTACATATACAACGTGTAACTTAAAGGGCATAGCCATACCAAGTGCATGGCTTCTTTGGATGATAACAAAAAATATGGCAAGGGTTATGTAATCCTTTGTCTACATATTGTGTGGAACTTATTAGAAATTTCAATACACTCATACCAGAAACCGATTTTTTTAAATTAAGAAGAACGAAGAGAATTATCGTGTTATGTGCAAGTGACGTGGAAAATTATTGACCCTCGTAGTGCTGTGACACGTTTGTTATGATTGGTATTCAAGAAACATAATTAAGTATGAAACCGATAATTTGGTATCAATTCTTTGAGTCACTAATTTTGAGCTGAAACTGTGCATAGAGACTCCATACCAGATGTTATCTTAGCCCTTTTGGATAGATATGGCGTTTCCGTTACACGTTGTAACACTAAAATAAACTTTCATTGTTCATTTTATTTGCAGACAAGCACAATAATGATATTATACGAAATGAATTCACAACTGAAGCTACAGACAATGATGATATGTACAACGGTGAAGTGGACGATTCTTACAGAACGAAACGATCTATAGGTAAGATGATTGAAATTGAGCTTGAAAAACATTTATTCGGAGATAGACACACGCAACAACATACAATAGAAAATTATCTACTTTAAAAAAAATAACAGTAAAATTTTCGCTGAGCATGTCCACACCGAAAGGTCCACAACTCAGCATAACATAACCAAAACATAGTATTTATATTTTATTACATATTACAGCAGTACAATCTTATTAAGGAAATGCACCCATGATGAATGTATTCATTGTTTTTTGTTAAACCAATCCAAGAACCAAGAATACTTCAGTTTCACCAATTGAACCAAGAATTTTTATTATATGTGCATACTCTATCTGTACCTCGTTTTTCTTCAATAACTTGTCTGTATGTCAATAAAATAAACTATAATTTCCGTAATAAAAATTATTGGATTCAAATACACACACTCATAACCTACCTAAACTCATATACCTACATCATAATATCCCACAAGAACCATAGTATAGTGTCCTGTTTTTATTTGACTCTTTTGAAATGTTACTCAAACATAACAAAAGAAATATATTTGTAATATAAATGAATGATATTGAATTAGAATATAAGAATAGGGATTTTCTTTTTGATATACAGGCTATGCTTAATTCAGAAAACAGAGCTCAAAATTTTGTGATTTTTTTTATTGTTAAATAAGATTTGATTGTCTTTCTGTCATTTTAAACTATTTCTCTATGAGAGCGTTTAATACAAAAAGCATTAACGAAATTGGTTCAGCCGTTGTCGAGTTTTAGTGAGACAAACGAACAGCTGTTTAATTTTATATCTAAGAAGATTCCTTCTGATTTGACTTTTCAACCATGCTCTACTTATACTGCAGTGTGATTTGTTTTTATTTATATAATTTTTTTCAACACACTTGCTCGTAAAGTGAGCCTTATTATATCGTTCTTAGGGCCATAAACCGAACTATAACATACACGTGCATAATAATATTACACACTAGTGCATAATAGAATGATCCCTACAAAGTTAAGTTAGTACCTAACTGCAAATTATATGCGAGTAAACAGAGCATTTTCAATTTAACCGGGTAATACAGTTTTTTTTTTTTTTTTGTAACAACAAAGAGGTTTTATGCCACCGAAAATCTATTTACATTTTTGAAATAAATAAATGTGTCCCTAATTAAGACGAAAAAACATTTATTATTATCAAATTATTTATAATTCACAATAATTTCTTATAAAATATTTGCATTTTATCACAAAAATTATCATTTTGAAGTAGGCTGTATGGCTGTAATCAATCAACTTACATTTGGCGCGTGCAAAAAAAAAAATTGCGCGCCATTTCCCAATTTTCCCCTAATTTTCATATTTTGTTTGTATCGCATTTGTTGCTGTGTGGTAAATAATTATAAAAATGTCAGGTTTTAGTACAGAAGATGAACAATTGATTGATTTAACCCCGCCAGAAATACTAAATGCAGCACAAAATGCAAACGAAAGCCTAATACCTGCAAAATCTAGAGAAAAGTATTTAGCTGCTTACGATAGTTTCCTGCAATGGAAGAGCAACAAAAAAACCCAGTCATTTTCTGAAAATGTGTTTTTGGCGTATTTCTCTGAACTCGCCAATACATACAAACCTAGCTCCCTGTGGTGCATCTATTCCATGTTAAGAAGCATGGTTAAGCTCAAACATGGTGTTGATATCAAAACGTACTGTAACCTGATGGCATTTTTGAAGAGACGCTCGGATGGATATATTGGTCGGAAATCTAAAGTTTTGTCACCAGCCGACGTTGAAAAGTTTTTGAATGAGGCTCCGGATAGTCAGTATCTAGCAACAAAGGTACGTTTCATATTTTTAATCGAAACGAATCTACAATATACAAGTGTGTAACTTTAGCATAATTTCTTAGAACTAATTAATTGATTTCTTTGCAGGTTGCCTTAATATTCGGTGTTACTGGTGCTTGTAGACGACAAGAGCTGTACAATATTACAACAAAAGATGTAGAAATCCACGGAGATATGCTCTTGTCAAATAACCCAGACTAAAACCAAGATTCCACGATCTTTTACAATCCAAGGAACGTTTCGTGAAATAGTGAAAAAATACCAAGATCTCCGTTCAACAAAAACAAAGAATGACCGCTTTTTCCAAAACTTTCAGAAAGGAAAATGTACTGCACAAACAATCGGTATTAACAAATTTGGTAATATGCCAAGAGAAATAGCGAAGTATTTAGGTTTGCCTGAGGCCGATTTTTACACTGGACACAGTTTTAGAAGAACGTCGGCTACAATGTTGGCTGATTCGGGGGCTGATATACTAACTTTGAAGCGACATGGTGGATGGCGTTCTGACGCAATCGCTGAATCGTACATAGAAGACTCAATTCATAACAAAGCAAAAATCAATGACAAAATAACGCAAGCCATTAATTTGGAGCCAAAGGCAAAAAAGTTTTGCCCCGAACCACAACCATGTACATCTACTAGCGTGAGTTATTTGGTGCCCTCTCCTTCCAGTAATTTGTATGATTTACCTTTGTCGCCGACATTTACACAAGAAGTAAATGAAGGTACTAAAGAAGTGGCAAGTACCAATGTAACACAAACTGTGAAATTGCCATCAAAAACAATCCAATATCGTTTTGAAAATTGTACATTCACCAATTGTTTTAATAATTAAACGATTTATGCAATACATATTTGTTTTTTCCTCGCAAGTGTGTTGAAAAACGTCGTATGATACACGTGTGTATTGATGATTACCGTCCTCGGCTCTCTTAAGACCCTCACCTGACGGCTCGGGTCTCAATGGCGCCTCAGCGGTAATCACCAACATTACACACTTGTACCATAATGTACTATTATTTCATTTCTTCAGGATAACAAAAATAATTGCATAATAATGCTTAATTCTACTACAGATAACAAACAAACTTACACATTTTACAATATATTGTAAGACACCATAGAAAAATAAATTGAACCAATTGCCTTTTTACAGAAACTCAAAGCTTCTTATTCCACATAAAAAATCCAAAAGTCAAAGACATACTAGCCAATCGTTTATCAACATTGCTAGAAGAGTTAGAGGCAGAAGAAACTGCAGACACAAAACTAACACAGAAGAATAGTATCGAAGTCATTCCTAAAGAGGTCGAAAAATCTAAACCCGTTCATGAAGACGAAAAAGAAAAATTGCTCCATTTAAACATGCATAACACACTGCTGCAAGGAATCGAAAAACATATGGACTTGAATGATGTTTTTAAGAGAATGTTTTCCTTACTAACTAATTTCAACCAGATTAACAATAAAAAAGGTAAAATAATCATATCATTCAAGACCTTTCCAGACGCCTAGTCGAAAACTTCGCGTGACCCAAGGGCTGGCTTTATCTTGGACAGAGGTTAAGCATTGCCATACAACGTGGCAATGCAGCCAGTCTTTTGGACACATTATCAGTGGACAGCGATGCTCACGAATTTCTAGACGCTATATTTTGGATTATTTTTAGATATTCATCATATACAAATATCTTCTCAGAGTTTCTCAGGCGACTGACCGCCACAATCCAGTAACTGGATGACATTTTAATGCGTCGACTAGATTCCATTATACCATTTAACAATGCTATTACAGACGGATTAAGAACGAAATCAAATCAAGTTGGTAAGGATGGAGGTGATCCCAAGTTACCGAAACCTGTAGAAGACAAGATCTTTGATGAAATCCTAAATTGTAATCAGCTGCAGGACCAAATGATGAAAACCACTACTGTGAAACCTGCTAGAGGTATTTTGGGAACTATTTTTTATTTTAATATCTTGGACTTAAGTATACAAACCCATGTTATAAATGTTAATGCAAAAGTTAAGATATACGGATATATTAAATACATATATATATATATATGTATTTTATATATATATATATATATATATGCGATTCAATTACTCCAAAATAGCTGTACGGATCTGGATGAAATTTGTCACAAAGATGTATTATAGTCTAGACTAGATTTTTTTAAAGAGAACTAGCAGGTTGGGTATAATTCACATAACTAGAAATCTTGATGACCCTTTCAACTAAGCTAAATATGCTTGTCTCAAATGGGTTCACGGCGATAGTGTAATGGTTGTGGTTTGAACCCTCGACCTTATCGATCACAAGTCCAACACTTTAGCCATCAGGCTATTGATGCTTTTGATTATGTCTGGAATATCTTTTTTCTTGATTTTTCTCCAAATTACCACGTGAATGAATTGGCAATAGCTATAACCAATGTATGTACAGACGCCAGCACATCAAGCTACAACAATCTGTCAAATTTCTTTAATAGATTTTCAACTTAATTGTTAAAAAAATTAGGTTCAAGGTTGATTAATGGAAAATTTGACAGTTTCGGGTAGCTTCATGTGCTGGTGTCTGTACAATGAATTTGAAAACTCAAAATTATCTGTTTATTTCAGCCCCTGTCAACATCGTGGTCAAAACTATAATAGATATCACATCAATTGATAATGATAAAGTTAAAGAAAATGATACCAAGTAAGTACATGCGACTCTTTCATCACACATTTTTAAAACAGTACAACCACAATATAACAAGGCTATATTTGCTTGAGCAAATTATAAGAAAATGTTCGTTACTCTATTAAGTAGCGACCCAGTCCTACTTCATTCGGTAGCATTCTACTATTTCACACAAAAGTTGATTAAATTATACACTAAAACTTTCTTTATGGATCACTCTATCCATTGGTTTCAGCAGCACAAAAGTCTGTTCAGTAGTTTTTGAGTTTTATTGCAAACATACAGACAGACGCTGTGGGAGACCTTGTTTTATAATATGTGATTAAATGTCACAGGGCACCTAATGTTTTAACTTTCCATTCACATTCTGTTATTATTTAAAACCTATACTATAAAGTCTAATAATAACTTTCAAGGGTAAGCAACGCTTATCGAGGTTGGCGTGTGGATGGGTGACCCGTTAATATGTCAAGATTCTTCCTTGCTTCAAAAACACGTGTTTTTGAAGCAAGGAAGAATCTTCTTTAATTCTTCTTCAATCCGGGAGCAATCTCCCGGCTGTCAGTTGGACAGCTTTGACTGTCGTTACAGGCTTCTGACTAAGAAGCCAGAAAATCAGACAACAGGTTCTTTCCAAGGAGTATCTTGTTACCCAATGTTACTGATTTGATAGGCAGTCACTCCTTGCATCCATAGACTGGAAGCCGACCTCAAAATAGTTGGAAAAAGGCTGAGCAGATGAAGATGGTTTTAGTTCATTGTGTGTATAGAAAGACAGCGTATTGTATTGATGCTTATATATGTTTAAATGAATATACTTAAAACTCTTTTTAACATTACGTAACACAGAAATGAAGTTAATTCCTTTTTCGTTTCAGGATCTCAAATGAAAACATTCAGAGCAATGTAGAACTGGTTTACAATGGAAAAGTTATCAAATTTATTAATTCAGATGCCGAAACGGCATCAGTCCCAAAAAAAGTACCCAAAGCTTATAAACCGAAAAGAGAAAACATCGAAACGACTACAACGTATGACTACAATGCAATACCAAAGTCATACATGAACAAATTTGTCGAAGAGTATTTCAAACATTTTCCACATGATACAAAAGACAATAACGAAATCAACGGACATTTTCAAACCAAACGCTTGAAAAGACATGTCAGAATTAAATACGAAAATTCTGGAGAAGCAGAGAAACCCTCTAAAAAGAACACTGAAGAAGATGAACTTTATGTTGAAATCGAAACGCATTTTGATAGTAAAGGCGTGAAAGGTGAAAAGAAAAAGAAACTCATTAAAAATTTGATAGAGAAAATACAAAATGCAATACACTCAGATATTGTTAAAGGGAAAACAGATACCACAAGCAGAAACAGTACTAAGCAATATAAAAGTATTCAATTCAGAAAACGTTTACAAAGTCCTTTAGCACATAACATAAGTCATGTTCTGATAAATAAATACAGTCTTCCTATTACTAAAATGCTGCACCGTCAACAAGCTCCTATTAGTAAGACCGTTCCCATGAAAGAATCCAGCTCACCTGATATTGATGAAGAGCAATGGAAGAAACCAAACCCTGGCCCTGGATTCTTAGCCGATGGAAAAGCAATAAACTCAGCTGAACTGAATCAAGTAAACGTCGACTATAGCAAAATATTGGAAGTCAATGGTATACCTCAAAGATTGCAGCAACCCTTAAATACTGAATTAAGTGAAGAAACAATTAAAACAAATTCGTATTACGATATGGGAAAAATGAAATTCGTTATCAAAGATATAGATGGATCTGGATTTTCAGTAGGTTTCAATCAGTATGTTGATGAACCTCCAGATCCTGAATCTATGCGACTATTTGCTGGACTAGAAAATGTGATCAAGTCTTACCACCAGACTTACGATCAAGCTCCCGTTTTCATATCTACTACAGAAGCTAATCTGCTTGAAGATGAAATACCTGTAGAATCACCTAACATAGAACATAATATAGAACGCCGATCTATTAACAAGCCAAATGACTACCACTCAAATGAATACAAAGTCATTTTTAACAAAGATTTTTTACCTTACAAAGACTATCGCGATATTTACAAAGGTAAAAAATCAAAGACCCACAAGCAAGTTATTAAAAGAACAGATGACAAACCACCTTTAGTTTTGGATGAAAACATATTTGAGAAAAAGTTGAAACCTGCTGAAATACTTAGCTTAGCAAACCTTTTTCACCGCAAGAAAAGATCGATAAACGTTAAAAAGTTGAGCAATTTAAAAACCAGACTTAAATATAACAAATTCCTAAATACAAATGCTATGTCAAAAACAATATACTTGAACACGAAGAGAAATAAGAGACAGATTAACAAAATAAGAATAATTGCATCCGACTTATCTCATATGTCGAAACAATCAGGTGAAAATGTTTACGTCGTATCCGATGAAAATGTGTTTGCAGACAGAGCTTTACTCAAAGATGTTGAAACATCAGACGATCATGAAAAGCAGGAAGAATCAGAAATATTTCCTTATCAGAACGATGAACCGGGACCGTATATCACAAAAATATTTGACGGTAGATCTAGACGTAATCCATTAATGTCCAAATACCCTCACATATTTATGGAAGAGGTATCTCGTTCACGGGAGCAATACATACCGAACAACGCTTTGCTGCTTGGAAAATTGGGATTTGGTAAAACAAACTCTGAGCCTGAAATTGAAAATACTGATGACAAAATAGACATTGACCAGTTCATGACCTCAACATTCAATGATACGGAGTCACGAAAACAATTTCAAGAAGCGGATTATATAAGCTCTTTAATAGGTTTACCATCTAATAAATCAAACTACAAAGTGACAGTTAAAATTGTTCCAAAAAATCAAACAGACATAAACTCAGGGTTCAAAGAAATACATACAAGTATTAACAAAAGTTTTAATAAGAACGGACTTTTGTACTCTTCATTAGTTAACGTTTCTGAAATCTCAAAAGTTGTTAAATTGAATAGGTCCAGAGATGAAGTAATTGATGAAAAAGGATATTCAAAACAAGAAGAAGCAGTGTTGACAAGGAGAATTCACGACCAACAAGAAAAAATGCAATTTTTACTAAAGCAACATGCGAAACATATAAACGAACAGTTAAACCGTTTGAACGAAGAAAAAATGAATCTGGAATCACTGTTAAACGGTGATAATCATACTGATATAAACAATAATGCTTTGCATATGACAATAAGACGTTTAGAATTGGTGAAAAGTGTCAATGAAGCTAGCAACACAGCAACTACAATCGCCCCTAACGTACATACAGAAAACATAAATAATCAACATCACGACAAAATAGTTCAAATGACAACACCAGCGCCCTCCTCACATCTCCTAAGCTTCACAGATAGGGTGAAAAATAACAATATAATAAACACAATCGAAAGAAACGGAAACCTAACGGATCAGATTCTTAAAAAGATTGACAGAAACACAGAAATATTGCAGATGTTTTTGAGGAAATTGACGGAGAGGATCGAAACACCACCTACTGCTGTAACAAAGTTAGAAAGGGTAACGAAAGATGACAACACGTATGCACCAGATTGGAGGAACCAAGCGATGCCCTTCACCCAAAATATGGTGATTAGAAAGAACGATTCGCACATATCTATACCGTTTACTTACGCATATCAACCGCCAACATCTCATCCGCTTCAAACCAAGACTGAAGTTGCAAGCGTGGTGTACCAAGGTCATATTAGGAATGCAGTGCTCCGAAGAGATATGATGCATGGAACAGACAAAGCAAACCAGAATCAAAAGATCCCTGAAGCTCTTAACCAATCTAGATTTTTTATAGATGACCTAGAAAATGAGTATAAGGTTATACAAGTCGGTGGACTTAAGAAAAATCCGGAATATACAAATAATATGATAAATAGGAATGACACTATGAATTAGGTCAAGTTAGTGTTAAGTTTAATTAATCTATTTATTTGTATGTTTTTCATTAAATAAAAGATTCTTTCATTTATAGATATTGGTTGTTGCTGTTTACAATATTTGGAATATTTACAGCATTATTTACTGCTTCGTTGGTGTAATGGTCGCAAGCGCAATTACTAAGCATAAGGTCTCGGGTTCATTTCTCGGATCGGACAATAAGTGTTATTGGTTTTCTTATAAGAAATTTCTCAGAAGTAGCTCAGAATTTGAAAGTTGGCGGTGTGATAGCCCAATGCCTCGAAAAAGACGTCGGTGCCAGCCGTCATTTGGAGATTGACTGTCGCTTAGGGTAATCAGAAGTCATAAAATCTGACACTTTCTGGCAAAGAGGTATCGGGATACCCAGTTACTGGGTTGTTGAGGTCAGGAAGGCAATCCCTCCATCCGATTGTACTGGAAACCAACCGCAACATAGTAGGGAAAAAGCTAAGTAGACGATGATGATGGACTATTTAGTTATAATCATTCATTTGTCAGAACATGTTGGTATGCCAACCATTGTGGTATTGTTGGTGTGTTCCTTGGTCTTAAATTTACATATACGTATATTATTATCTCATCATATTCTACCACTGTCAAGTTGATTACATAGACACTAAATTATACATATTTTTTAATAAGTAATGGTTCGAATTTTAATAAGGAATGTCAGAAATAAAACAATATAAAAAGTAATTGAATTAAATTAATGTGTCATTTAAGTAGTCATTCAAACTACAGTAGGTAGCATTTCTTGCATAGAAGTTCTTTAAATTGCTTCTTAAAACCAGCGAAATCTAACTTCCTAATTGTTTTTTTATATTTTATTATAAACTTGCGGGGCTCTGCAGAATATGCCTTTCCGCATGAGAGCTGTCTTGGCTATGCGTCCGCGTAACATGTCCTTTCACCTGTTACGTTGTACAGTACCAGATAGGTGAGAGAACAAATTTGCATTTATTCTCACGAATAAGGCAGTTTCATAAATATGCAAAGCAGGAAGTGTGAGAATTTTATGATTTCTGAAATAAGGCACGCAACGGTCCATCACCTGAAGCAAAAACATAGATCCATATTTGATAAAAGCCATTTACATTTTTGCAGTTTGTCTTTACCTAGTTAGGGAAAAACCTAAGTAGATAATGATGATGCTGACGGCTAAAATGTAATATTGTGAATAACGTTGGGTACGTTATTCACAATATTACATTTTAGCCTCTGACCAAAATATGATTAGATTACGTTTATTTGAAATTTAAAACATTAATTTTAAAAACACTGCCAAACCTAACTATGTACATTAAAAAAAACTTAGGCGTCGAAGTACTCCTCTATACATTGCCGTCGTATGGAAACTTGCCCAGAAGACTGGCAGCATTGCCACGTTATATGGCAATGCTTATTCTTTGGGCAAAAAATGAGCCAGCCGTCAGGTCACGCAAGAAATCGATTTGATTCGACTCGGGCCCCATGACCCAAGCGTTTCGACCCCAAACGGCACAAAACTATAATTACTAGAAAGGTTACAGCATTTGCCCCGTTTGAGGGCCTCTGCAGTTGCGGCGGATTTTGTAACAGCATATTGATCTAAATAAAAATTAAAAAAAGACTACTATTCTGTGTTCTTTACCACATTTGACCTGTCAGCCTTTAAAACAATAGTGAACAGTGATCTTCTGGGCTCGTTTGTTTCATCGTAGACCTCATATATCGCTTATCATCAGGCGTTATCATGGTTGACCAAGAGCGAACTCATCCGAAACATAAAAAAATACCTAAATAGTAATTAATATTCGCATGATAGTTTTTAAGAATCATTAGATAACACGAAGTTTAATATGACTCGTTTAGTAACTAAGTCATTATTGATTTAATCACTTTGATAATTAATAGATGAAAAGAACTGTTACAATACTATTAATAGTGTATGAGGCTAAAAATATTAAATTACATAAAATACCTTGCGTTTGTAAACAGTACTTGAAAACCAAGTTAACAAGATGGTGACATTTCGGGAAATTTTCGATGGAATTGCACAATCGAATCCCACCAAGTCCGTTCCATCATTGGACTACAAGACGAACGGCGATGCGCCATCGGTACATGGTAAACATCTCACCCATATGCACAAAACGTTTTGGGAATACTTTCATTGTGCGTACAGCTAAGAAGTGGCATTCCCTGCCGGAGTTTATGACTCCTGATTATCCTGGGGGCTTTTAAGTGAAGATGAATAGGTTTTTTTTTAAGTAAGCCTGTTTCATCTTCAGCCAGATCATCGCTTACCTTTTAGTGAGATGGTTGTCAAACGCGAGCCTTTCATCAATAAGAAAAAAAACTTACGATATACCAAGACAAGCTTAACCATAATTTAGTAATTACAAACCAATTTATACTATGTAAATCTCTTTTAAAAACTTAATAAAATTCATCAGCAACGATAACTCATCTTGGCCTCGCCTTTTCCCAACAATGCAAGGGGCAGCTACCAGTCTATCCGGATGCAGCTTAAGAGGAGGCTCCCTAAATTGTATGTAATTTTGTATTAATATTCTGAAACAATCATGCATACAATCAAAATGGAACTTTAGTAAATGATTTATTGGATCTTTTTCTTTCCATGTCTAGACCAGTTTGGTAATTGGAACATTATCGCTCGATTCATTTTTTAATCGAAAATGATGTCTTTTTTAAAGATTATTCAAAATTTTATCAAGGTTACTCGGCTTTTATGTCTAAAATTAGTATTGACAGTAAGAAAATATAGTTTATTATCCAAATATAGGACATTTTTTCTCTAGATCAATTATCACTTTAGTTATAAACGAAATTAGAATTGGGACTTACGACATTTAGTTTCGAACCCGAATATGGTGAAAGAGCGCACGCGATATTCAACTTTATTACTGCTGCGTTAGCGTTTAGACCACAACGGCAGTTTCGAAACCGAACATGGTGAAAGAGCGCACGTCACATTCAACTTTATTACTGCTGCGTTAGCGTTTAGTATACAACGGCCTAACCGGGGTGGATGAAGGCGGAGCTTGCGTGAAAATTATTTTGTAGTGCCTGGTCTTAACTCTAAAACCCAATAACATGATATCCCATGGCCGCAAGAGCAGCTGAAGGAATAGAGTGGGTTTTTAGTCAGTAGAAGTCTGACACTCCCTTCCGCTCCACCCACGTTGGGAGAAGATATTCGATGATTATCTCACCCGAGAAAAGCTCTGGGTGGTCAAAGTGACACTATTGTACATAAAGTTTAAATAAATCATCTAATGACTCCTCCCGCTGTGGGAGGAGAGGAAGGGAGTGTCAGACTTCTACTGACTAAAAACCCACCCTGCTCCTTCAGCTGCCTTTGTGTTCCGAGACTGCGGTATCTCGTTAAAGCATTCTCGCAACCCCGCAAGATATACATAGATCTAAATAGATCTCATTAAAACATTCCTGCAACCCACTACTAAGGCAATAGCCCTATCGGGCCCCGTCAATACCACTACTCCTCTACTCTACTCTTACTCTCTACTACTCCAGTACTCTACTACTCTTACTACTAGTACTCTTTGAGTACTAGTAGTAGAGTACTCTTTGAGACGCGCGCGGAATCGCCTCTAGCCTGATCCTTACGGGAAGGTGAACTACCCCTGGTCGCAGTCCTCAGGCCCGCATCTACGTCAGCCGGAGATTGGCAACTTTCTATACTTAGGTTTAGATTATATCAGATAAGCAACATTCTCGATATATGGATATCAAGAGTAAGAGTAGAGAGTTAATAATTAATATACAACGTGTAACGGAAAACCCATATCAATCCAAAAGGGCTGAAGACAACATCTGATATGGAGTCTCTATGCCCAGTTTCAGCACAAAACAAGTGACTCAAAGAATTGATACGAAATTATCGGTTTCATATGTTTGTTGAATATCAATCATAACAAACGTGTCACAGCACTACGAGGGTCAATAACTTTCCATGTCACTTGTCTATAACACGATACTTCTCTTCAATCTTCTTAATTTGAAAAATTCAGTCTCTGGTATTAATGTATTGAAATTTCTAATTATTTATTCCACACATGAAAACATAGGATTACCAAACCCTTGTCATATCGTTTGTTATCATCCAAAGAAGCCGTGCACTTGGTATGTATATAGGTACCCTTTAAATTACACGTTGTACAGAATTTATAACGAATGAATTGAAACTTTATATATCTCTCACCCTCACTCTCATACCAAAGATTTTATTACTATCTTAAAAACCTCAATATCGTCACTGACTCACTGATGATCATTAAAATTCTTTAGGTTAATTAAAATATGTGGCTTGACCATTTCGTTATTAGAACAACTATTGTATAACAGCAAAGTTATTAACAGTGAATAATTTTTTCACCTTACGCCTATGTTATGGTAGCGAAACGTTCAAGCCACTTTTTTTGGCTAGGTGTATTCATCGTGAAGTTAGGGCTTGTAAATTTAGGGTGTTAAGAATTATAAGCTTAGCTCTACAAGAGATCTGATAACGATTTGATAGTTCAAGGCATATGGACACGTCTTGGTAACATTTTACATGTTTTTAGGGTTCCGTACCTCATAAGGAAAAAACAGAACTCTTATAAGATCACTTTTTTGTCCGTCTGTCCATTTTTTTCTCTGGAACACGAGGAGTTATCAAGCTGAAATTTATACCAAATACTCAAATCTACTGTCCCTAAAAACTGTGAAAAAATCAAACTTGTAAGCCAACGCAATCAAAAGATACAGCCGTTTATGCCGCATTTCGACACTCGCAAGGGAATCAAAACCTACAGGGTACTTCCCGTGAACTCAGAATCTTGAAATTTGGTACAAATCAACGTCTTATAGTACAGATAAAGGAAAAATTACGAAAAGCATAAATTTTTGGTTACATCATATAATAAAAATATATTTTTTAAATTTACCCACAAATTTGAACGGAACCCTCGGTGCGCGAGTCAGACTAGCACTTGAACGGTTTTCTTTTATGGGATTTACTTTTATTTATTTTTAGCGGTAGTGATGCAGTGTATACTGGCCTGACTGTCGAGTCGTGAGTTTGAACAAATTCCAGGCACATTGCTTTGGGTATCTCATCACCATTGCTCTCAAAACAGTAAAGAAAAACATCGTAAAGAAGATGTTGTGGAGATTTGAGTGTGTGAATAACGACGCTGATTTTAAAATACTGGTTTAGTACAAAATTACGTATAGTAAAGGTATGAACGGAGCGCGACGCGTACAATGTTCAGAGCTGATCGAGTGGGGCGCTTCAGCACAGATTACTAAATAGTTACTTCGTAACAGATACATCACTCTCATACAAAAGCGAAAATAGCTACGCTATAATAGCCTACAAAATCTTAATAATAATGCCAGCTGTTTGCAGCGAGGAGAAATGTACCATAAGTATGCACACAGAGATTTGAGATTGTTTTGCCCGCCGCGCGAACCACGTTATCGAGCGAATGTCCTAGGGTTGTATATGATGATATTGGTAATAAAACGAATATAGAAAAACAATTATTTTTTATTTGTTGATCAAATATGTTTCAGTTTAATAATATAATAATAATATAAGCTGGCAACACTAGCCGTCAAATCAAGTTTTGTTTTCTGCTCGTACAAAATAAATCCGCAATAAATAGTGATAAGTTTCCCCATCCAAATTTTTCCATATATACGAAAAGAGGACACACTGATGCAAGAAACATAACATAAAGAACAAAGGCGAAAAAATTGTTAATAGAATATTTGAGCGTCTATAAATGTCATGTTTGCAAATGTTAATAAAATAATTTCTTAGTTTTTTCCAAGATATGCTTATGAACTGACCCACTCTAATAAAAAAAATATTTTTTTTGGAAATACAATTGACTAATATGATCACAAGGGATTAGATTATTTTTTTCCTTTACAATTTGACTTCATGTCTTTTAGCCAATACTCTCTCAGTTGAAAGTTCTCTGCTGGTTCCTCTGCCATGTATTAGTAAATCTACTCCAATTTATTTAAAGTGCTTTGTCCTTATTGCATAAGTATACTTTACAAGCGTATTGATAAACCATAATAAATATAATTGCAGATTTTTGTTAAGAATTCTGCTGAATAAATAAATACTAAAATAAAGTCATACTGCAAGCAAAGTATGGCAACAATACGACATGACATTGACATCTGCGTAAGGTGTATTGACAACACCTGCTATCTCGTGTAATGTCGGTTGTGTTTCCGTACTTTTGAAATTATTAACTGCTTCTGTGTATAAACTCAGTTTTTCCTTGCGACTAGTGCTTGCCTAAGGATTCCGATCAGCTGCTATTTACGCCGTCGACGTTTTGCTTTGACTTTTTTGGACTACGATACTTTGGACTTTGTTGTTTGTGCATCCATTTGTATATCACAATGGGAAGTCGTGTAATGCCTACTCGCATAATGTGTGTTAACTGCCGCATAAGTGGAAGTGGTCAATGGATAATTTAAAAGGGATTTTAAATTACTGAGGCAAGAATATTTCCATAGATAACTTCCCAACATGATGCAAAACTTCCAGATAGCAGCAGCTTTACTAAATAAGTTTGGTGCTCGCCTGCAAGACAGTGAATATGCCAAAGAAATATTAAACAGAATTAGGCAAAATATGAATTTAGAAAATAATCTGGCTAGTATGGTTGAGGCTGTCAATATGAATAGAAGAACTTCTAATTTCCAAAACATATCAGCAAACAGAAACAATGTTTACTTTCCTGTCATAGAATATAGAGACCTCATTCTATTCGCCCTGGGAACGTACCAAATACGACAAGCACGTTCATATTATGGTGAACATGTACGTTTCCACGGCGGATACAGGATTGAGGTATGCAGTGAGTGAGTAAATTCATCTGAATACAATCTTAGAGGCAGTAGTGATACAACCCTTATTAGAGGCAAAATTAAATCACGCCATGTCTCTAGAAGGCAATACGTATAATTATATTAATAGAAAATAATGTGCCCGGCCGTGCAGGAATAATAGATTACTGTTGCAGTTGCTTAGTGGGAAGACGAACTGTCGGATGTTGCGTGCATACGATGACGGTAGTTTGGTATCTCGGATGGGCCAGACATCAGACAACTATTACTACACCAGCAGGTTTTTTGGACGATATTATCATAAGAGAAGATGAAGAATAAATACATACATATATAAAACAAATTGTATCATTTTTATAAGTACCTATTACCTACTTTTATAGTATTTATTTATTTAATTCGAGTAAGATCCATATTTGAGGATGGCAAACAGATGTTCCGACTGATGGAAAGTGATCGCCGCGGCCTATATGGATCTGTATTACAAAAGGCATTGTATATGCGTTGCCATCCTAGAGACAGAGCCGCAATTAACTTGTAATACTTAATGCCTGTAATTATAGCTTTCATAACGCATAGTTACTTGTTTAAAACAGATTTTCGATATAATCAACTTCTATTTATTTATTTATTTTATTTATTTATTTTATTATTTATGTACACACAGTAAAATAAAATAGGACAACATAATTATAATATTTGAGTACAAAGGTACTGCTTATTTCTTTAGAAATTTCTTCCAGCAGACCTGCGAAAGGAGAAGTGAAAAAGAAATGTAGACAATAGTGTGTGAGAACAAGAAGAGAAATGAAAATTAATATGTGAAGTCTAAAACTAAAATATTAAATATACCTACACATACTTATAATGCAATAAAATAACATATACTTAAATAAATACATAATGTTAGAATATACATACATACATAATGTTAGAATATACGTACATATAAATATATACATAAATAATTAACACAGTTAAGAGGAAAGGTAATGCTCTTTTAATCGACATTTGAATAAAGATATAGTTTTTAAATCACGAATGCTAGGCGGAAGTGAGTTCCACAATCTTACAGCATGGACAGAGAAGGAATAAGAGTAGTAGCTAGTTTTATGAGGATGAGATTTAAGGAGGGATCTAAGGTGTGATCTACACGGTACGTCGCTAGAACGAGCGTAAGAAAAACGCTCACGCAGGTAAGAAGGGTAAGACGGGTTGTGTAAGATGTTGAAGAGGAGACACAAAATCCTAGTGTTCCTGCGAAGACGGATTGGGAGCCACTTGAGTTCCTTGCGAAGGTGAGAAACATGGTCATACTTACGAAGACCGAAAACAAAGCGAATGCACAGATTTTGCAAGCGCTCAAGCTTGTTTAATAGCTCCTCGGTAGCATCCAAATAGCAGGCATCGGCATAATCTATAATCGGCTGAATAAGTGTTTGTGCCAAAGAAACTTTAGTCTTCAACGGCAGAAGACTTTGAAGGCATTTCAGCGAATGAAAGGAGAAATTTACCTTTCGGCTGACCTCATTGACCTGAGCACGCCACGAGAGATTGGAGTCAATAACCACACCCAGATCTTTAGCGGTTTCGGTATAGTCAATGCGAACACCGTCGAGATATAAAGGCATCAGAGATGCAACAACAGCCGCACTGCGAACGAATCTGCTGCCAATAATCATGGCCTGGGATTTAGTCGGGTTAATTTGCAAACCAAATGACTTAGCCCAAACGCTGATGCAAGCCAGGTCATGATTCATTGCAGCAATTGCAGAACCCGCGTCAACTACAGTAAAATGACGGTAAAGCTGCAAGTCATCTGCGTAGAGATGAAAACTAGAGGAGATTACTCTGGTAACAAAGTTTATGAAAATTGAAAAAAGAAGAGGAGAGAGAACGCTACCCTGAGGAACACCCTCAGTAAGGCTACACCAATCAGAGAAAGACTCCTCCAGGCGAACACACTGAGAGCGTCCCCGAAGATAAGATCCGAACCAGGCTAAAGTGGAAGGAGAGAAATTGATAGATTTGAGGATACCAAGTAAAATGTCGAAATCCACTGAGTTGAATGCGCTACTGAAGTCCAGCAATACCAGAACAGTAAGGGACTTATTCTCCATTGCCCAGCGGATGTCATCAGTCACTTTTAAAAGCGCGGTTACAGTACTGTGACCCGAGCGAAAACCGGATTGAAAAGGGGATATTATCGAGTTTGACGCCAAGAAAAATGATAATTGTCTATGAACTATGTGCTCAAAAACTTTAGAGAGAAAAGGGAGGATAGAAATAGGTCTAAAGTGCGTTAATAAAGTAGGATTGTTAGTTTTAGGTAAAGGTATTATGTGAGCCTGTTTCCAAACATACGGAAAGGAGCAAGAGGAAAATGAGTGGTTGAAGATGTGAGTGAGAACAGGAAGTAAAGAGGAAAGGATAAGAGTTATCATTCTTGAACACAACTTATCATTACCGACTGCTGAAGAAGTAATCGCAAGAATAGACTTCTTAGCGTCATCCTCAGTAACATCGCTAAACTTAAAGAGAGGACAAAGTGGTAACGGCAACCTAGAAAGACTCTCTAGTGTCGCAGCTTTAACAGACGGATCAAGAGAAAAGGGAAGGAAAGAGAAATGCTTATTTAGATCATTCAGGTTGACATCCTTACACTGGTTGGTAGGTGACTTACCTATGCCTACAGATTTGAGAAATTTCCATACATCGGAAGAACTGCGATTATTGAGTTGGTCGTGAAAATAGCGTCTCTTAGCATCTTGACACAGATGACTGCAGCGATTACGTAACGATTTGTAATAAGAGAGATTCAGTTCTGAAGGTCTGCGCTTAAATCTGCTCTTAGCTTTATCCCTGCGAGCCATAATCTCTTTAATTTGTTGCGTTATCCATGGTGCAGGGTTATGTCTAACTTTGACACGTCTGATAGGGGCATGCTGATCATATAAGTCAAGAATGGTTGCGTTAAAACAATTCACCTTATCGTTGATGTCAACGTTCTCAACCAGAGGGGTCCAGTCAAGATCGCCGGCATCACGCCGCAAAGCCTCCAGATCTATGCCCTTGTAGTTGCGGAGATATAAAAGCTGGGGCTTACGCTTGGGAACACGAATACGATACGAAAGATAAATGAGATCGTGGTAAGAAAAAGTAGCCGTAAGTTGGCCATGGTAAGAAACATTACTAGGTGAGGAGACAATCATAAGATCTAGAAAAGAGGGTGTACAATTAGGAAAATAATGAGTTGCAGAAAGAGGCAAAACTTGCAGATTGAAAGAAGACAAGAGTGAAAGGAGTTTAAGGGAGCGAGAATCATTTTTAATTAAGCAAGTATTAAAATCACCCATTAAAATGACATGCTCATACATGGGGCAAAGATCACTGAGAGTGGAGTCGAGAGAATTGAAGTAGTCTATGTGAAGATTAGGACTGTAGAGCACTGCAAGTAAAACCTTTGTGTGATGAACAGTAATTTCAAGAAACAAATATTCAGCCGACTCAGAATATTGTGATGGAGATGAACTGACCACCCTGTAGGGTAAATCAGCACGCAGGTATATAGCAACACCTCCTCCACCTTTGTCAGTCCTATCATTGCGGATCAAGACGAAGCCGGGGAGTGAGTACTGAGTAGAGAGGAGAGATGGTTTCAAAAATGATTCCGATATCAAGAGTGCATCCAAGTGAGCACTGCTAAAGGATGCCAGAAGGTCAGAATAGTGACCAGGAACACTCTGAGCATTTATGTGAGCTATATGCAGATTCTTAGGGTCATTGGCGAAAAGAGAAGAGATTTTATCATGCAAAGTAAGTGGTAAGGAAGAGTCACTGTCCGCACTAACAAAACTAGTAGAAGAAGAGCACGAGAAGAAGCTGTCGTTAAGATCAGCTACATCATCCATGAATATAAATAATATATATATATTATAATAATATAAATATTTAAAATATAAGAATAAATATTAAAACACTATTAAATTAAAGATTTAAGATTTTCCTCTGAGAAAACCTCCCCCACTCGCTGATATATTGGCAGAAATTTTACAGTATTATCTAGCAAAGTTATACAAGTAAAACAACAATATAGGAGAAATGGAAAAAACAAAAATAAAAACAAAACTAAAACATCGAACTGTACGTAGAATGGAACGCAACGCAATGACGGATGGATAGGAGCAGTGACACTGTCAGCTGTCTACAACTCTACAGCTGTCACGTTGTCAATAAATCTAACCTATAATTTGTAACATTATTTTATCTATACCGGCTATTAAAGAATAAAAAGTAAAATGAAATGCGGTGTTACAAATAAAAATTATTAAAGAACTACCGGCCCAGAATGATTGTGATCATGCAAAGCGGCTAAGTTGAAAAGTAGTGTAGTAAACGGACTGGCAAAACAAAAACAACGAATGAGCTACTTGCGCACACGCGTCTTCCTTGTTCTCTTAGCGGAAGTAGCCACAGTTGCGGCTCTAGGAGATCCAGGTTCTTCAGATTGCGCAGAATCCTCGGTGTCGACTGAACAAGACGGGAATTTGGCTATTAGATCGTGAAGTTCGCCTGCCGTTTCGATCTTCCGCCGGGATTTATCTGGGCAAATGACAACAATCTTGCCCTCCATGGACCAGCAATTCGGTATACCAAAATGCTTACGAGAAGCTGCAAACACACGATGCCGAGCTTGTGTCAAGAACTCGGAGATGGTGATCCCGGTACCCTTGAGAGCTTTCTTGCTATCCCATACAAGTTGCCGGTGCTCCATTTTGAAGAATCGTACCAGTATGGGTCGGGCCTTCTGCTGTGAGAATCCGAGCCGATGACAAACATTGATAATGTTCCGGTCCTTACATACCTCCGACAATTTAATTTGGTTGGATATGATGTTGTGGACCACATCCAGTAACTTTTCATTGTCCTTTTCTGGAACACCATGGAACAGCAAGACCTTTCTTCGCATGGTGGTTTCATGCCTATCGAACCCAGCAGCTAGCAACTCAACTTGTGATTTTAACTGGGAGAGTGCTTGAAGGACAAACAGCTTAAACTCTGAGAACTCACGTGCAATGGATGCAATGTCTGGTGAAGCTGATGCGGTACTAGTGGCAGCCTGCTGCAGTTTCGCTTCATATTCCTGCATTCGGGAGCCAAACAGCTGCTCGAGGCCCTCCAAGCTGGCAGCAAGTTTAGTGTCCATATTCAGTGACTTCAGTGTGTAGTGAAAGTGAACCAGGAATAAGTTCTATAGACTTGATAACAATAGATAGCAGGTGTGGGGGGGGCTACTATAAAATAAACTGATTTATTTCATTAATAAATATATATAACTATTTTAAAAATTTATTTTATTAAGAGCACACAAAAACGTAAGTTAATGCTATGCCTACCCACAAAGGAAAAAAGTAGTCTTCTATTACCTTGGAAGTGGCAGGGGACCCATTTTTTCCTGGGTGGGGGGTATATAATCGAATGACTTCTCCCGCTCTGGGTAAAACGGAATCCCTTCCGCTTTACCCAGAGCGGTACTTATCAGACTACTACTGACTAAAAACCCACCCTGTTCCTTCAGCTGCCCTTAAGTTCCGGGGCCGTGGTATCTCGTTAGAACATTACTGGAGTTGTACCCCGGCAGGCAATGACCTTATGGGGCCTCGTCACTGGTGCTGACAGCTCTTTGAGGCGCGCGTGGAACACGATGCGCCGTTGACCCGGGCCTGGTCTTTACCGGACGGTGAGCTACCCCTGCTCGCCGTCCGCAAGCCCGCGCCTACGGTGGCCGGAGATCGGCTCACGATCCCCGACGCACGGGGCGTCTTCCGCGGCGGCTGGGGCGTGAGGAAGAGAGTTGCCACTCCTTCCCGCGTTCGGCCTTCTCTTTCGCTAGCATTACTGCTTCGCAAAAGGAGGCGACTGCATTCTATTCCCACTCGCTCAGCTCCAGGGCCGAGCGCGAGAGGTCACCGCTGCCGATAGCCTCAACGAGGAAATGGTGAAGCTCTGCCCAAGCGGGACTCACCTCCACCGTATGCTCTACCGTGTTATCCGGGTGATCCACGCAATGTCGACACCCGAGTGTGTCCTCCCGCTGAATCCGAAATAGGTACCTCTCAAAACACCAGTGTCCAGTAAGCACCTGCGTCAGGTGGAAGGAGAGGACGCCGTGGTGTCTCTACAGTCACTTCTCAAAGACGGGACGTATCGCCGCGATTGCGGCGTGCCCAGCCTTCGGTTGCGACAGCCACTTTTTCCATGCTGCCGTGAGATCGTGGGCGGGAGACCCTTGGCCAACTGACAATGGCTCACTACTAGGTCTATGTTTTCCGCACTAGCGTTGACCATGGATATAATCAAGTCTGCGGTACCAGTCTGCTTCCAATAAATCGGTTTACGTAATAATGGCCAGACATAACCTCTAAAACTTCTTAAACGAATATCTTTTTTTCAAGAGTTCCTTTAATAGTGCATCTTAAGGCAAAAATGATCATGAATTGAAACTCTATACTCTTGTATATTTTCCATTAATAGACGCTACAAAAATATGCCAACAAAAATTTGTTAGAGGATTCGCCATTGTTCTTTAAAAACAACTAATATTATACCGAAAATGAAGTTAAACAATCCATCGGCAACTGTCAAGTCTGTCATGTTTGTGTTTGTCTACAATCATAAAAAAATGCGAGAAATAATTATGTAAAGAAACAAAACTTGGACGATGCTTACTAGAGCAGCTTCGCGACGTGCACGCCCACTACCCCCGGACCCGTCGCTCAGCTCCGCCTCGCCGCCGCCGGACTTAGGATCACCAGTGTCACCGGCGGCTGCAGCCGCGTCGAGCTCGAGCGACGAGTATTTCTCTCCGCCGACGTCGCCAACACCTGTGCGTCGGCAGGGGAGAGGCCGGCCACCGACGAGCTTGGGACTTAGGAGCCAACCGGCTCCAAGTCGGGTCCCCGCTGCCGGTGGTGTGCAGCGCATGAGATGGACTCAGTCCATAAACGAAAACGTCATGCGCGTGTTAGATTTACTATATATAATTGATACCTAGATATTTGTGTGTACCTAGATATATATATGTGGTGTGGGGTAATAGGAGATTTATTATAAAAACAAGAAACAAATCTGACAAGTATTTATTTTACTTTAATCCATTTCAATAATAAGTTTACTAAACCCAACTCAAAATATTTTACTTCTCATAAAACTTCAGTACTTGTCAGAAGTTTTGCTCGGTTCGAAATAGGGTCGTTTTCTGTGGAGAAGAACCGGCAAGAAACTCCACAGTTACTCTTTTCAAAATATCATGTTTACATTGTATCCATAAGGTTATTTACATTGTATCCAAGGATACATTGTATCACACTAATACATCACAATTGATTTTACTATATTCGGGAAGTAAATTAAATTGAACCAATTAAATATTTAGATAACCATATCAAAAATATCGTTAGAATTACTACTTAGATTTATCATCATTACTTTAAAGAAAATATTACTTCAAACAACATTATTAGGGATGACACAACATAGATATAACACATATTCATTTATGTCATAGTGTTACATCCATAAACACAGTATACACATAATATCACACAATATACATAGTTTAGACACATTTTAAATAATAGTTAAGGTACTTAGCTGAGGATCTGCTCGGCCCGACTGCTCGACTTAGAATGATTTACAAGAGGTTCGTTTCTCCTTTTATAGACAGTGACAGACAAGTACAGTCGTTAAATTGTTGTTATAAAAAATAGCCGTTGATGCGTAATGGCCGGGTTCTCAGAATTCGTCGCAAGACTTCCACGAAAATCAATTAAGTCGTTCTTACCGAGGTGAGTACAAAAAATAACAGTTGAAGATTCCGAGATGCTTAATTAGTTTTCTTAGAATTCTGCACAAGATTCTACGAAAACCAATTAAGTAAGTCTTACAAAAACTGAGGCGAGTCACTAAGCCGTTTTACTTGGAAAAAGACATGTGTTTGGAATTATGAGTGGCGCCACCAAACTGTTGCTAACGAGCTTTACAATGTTGCTTAACTAGACTGTTTTTAATGTATCAATATTATGCATTTAAATATTGCTATATACATAGTATAACAGTGGTTTTAACAATGATTTTATGATAAGAATCACAACCGAATCAACTTCTGGGATCAAAGAGTTTTAATATTATTTAAACAATTCAAAATATTGTGCTAAAAATTTAAAAGATATAACACGGCCATTCTGATATGTACTTCGTTCTCGAAGTGCATTTTCACAAAATATAACATAGATATAACATGGTTATTCTGCTATGTACTTGGTACTCCAGTACCTAAACACATTGTACTTTATACATTTGTCATATAGCATATAATTTAACAACTAATTATCTTTCTGTAGACTTATGTGAGAATGAGTGTTGTGTATGATTATGTCTGTATGTGTGAGAGGGTGTGTGTATGTGTGTATGATGAGGTGTGTATGTGTGTGATGATGTGTGTATGTGTATATTTGTGTGATGATGTGTGTATGTGTGTGATGATGTGTATGATAATGAATTGGTCACAGTCACAGGCACAGGCATCGCCACAGCCACAGACACGGCATTTGTGTAATGATGTGTGAAATGATGAATTGGCCACAGTCACAGGCATCGCCACAGCCACAGACACAGGCACAACGTGTTTCGCACAGCCACAGGTAACCCACAGGCACAGCATTTAGTCATAAGTCACAACTCATAAGTCATAAGTCATTTATTCATTTGTGTGATGATGTGTATAATGATGTATTGGCCACAGTCACAGGCACAGGCATCGCCACAGCCACAGACACAGGCACGTGTTTCGCACAGCCACAGGCAACCCACAGGCACAGCATGTATGTGTGTAATTATGAATTGGCCACAGTCACAGGCACAGGCATCGCCACAGCCACAGACACAGGCACAACGTGTTTTGCACAGCCACAGGCAACCCACAGGCACAGCATTTATGTGTGTAATTATGAATTGGCCACAGTCACAGGCACAGGCATCGCCACAGCCACAGGCACAACGTGTGTTGCACAGCCACAGGCAGAGCCACAGGCACAGCGTGTTAATTCGTGTTATTTTTTTTTATTTTTTTCTTTATTTCAAAATAAAAAATTCAATATGACTAAGTAATAGTAGCAACTAACACATTTTAGAGACTTAAATAGCATGCCCAACAATAGCGTCATCAACCATTTCATTTGCCCAAGAATTTAGCTTGTCTTTAGAAACAATGAGATTCTTTTGACCTCTGTCACGCAACCCATAACGATCATTATTCAAAATCTCGTAAATATCGTACGGTCCCCTAAATTTTGGTTTTAGCTTTTCGTGACGTCTATGGTCATAAAAAATATCCCTAAATAAATACTGACGACGTTAAGTACATTTTCGTGACGCTAAAAAAACTGACGACGTACTTAATCGAAACGTTCTTTAAATTTTGAGCGACTACCCTAAAACTATTGTTAGCGAGTTCTCGATCTGCTTGAATGTCAGTCTTGGTTTGCGGCGTGATCACCATAAATTTTGTTTAAGTGAGCCTGAACACAAGGTATATTTGCATAGTATATAGCATAGTATATGTGTGGTGCTACAGACATGAACCTACATGTCTTTCATATGATTGGACCAACACAAATTGTATGGACTTTAAAAGAGATGTTGACCTCTGAGTTTGTTTCGGTGTTATTTTTTTCTCAGAGTAGTCAGTTAGGAAACACCGGCCTCATCTAGCTAAACTAAACTTAACACGTAAAAAAAAACATGGCGGGTAAATGTGTTTAATTTATAACCAATTTTCAAAATAAAATACTTCATTTCATTTCATTTCATTGTTACCAATTAGTAGACGTATTTGGGAAAACTGTAGATTTTTAAAGGACTGTTGAATTTTTCATAGTTCGTTCGGTCAATCTGACACGTTAGTAAACCTAGTAGCCAACATATTGATTACAATTGAGGTGTGTATCTTTAGAATTTACCGTTACCTATATCGCGTATGGTAAAAATTTAAAATTTAGGCTTTTGTCAATAAATTCCGTTATAGTGCTACAACTTTTTCCGTATCCACAAAACAATTGTAGGCTTAAAATTCGAATTTCTCAATCATATATTATTATGAATTTTTTTAAGGTACTAATTTAAACTTATCATTAATTATTAGATCGAATGTAGTGTATTTAGGGTTAAGACAAAACTATTATTATTGTTTACTAACATAGGATAAGTGCTACTAACTTATTTATTTTGAATTTGTTTATGTTATAACGGCTTACAAAAACCAATTACAATAACATAATACAAAAACACTGTACAAGAACAAAAACAGAAATTACAATTAGAATAAAATATACATAAACAAAACTCGACTCAACAAAACAACATTTAAATTTAAAAAAATAAAGAATAGTAATGATTAAAATATTTGGCTTTCGAATATTTTAAGGCTAACTAATGAGTCATGAGTAACATGGAGTAAAAAATATTTGAATATTGATGAATTTCAATTGAATTATTTATGTATCTATAGGTATCGTATGTATTTGTGAAAATTATTTTGTAAACGATTTATCATCTTAAAATTTGTAATCGATTTATCATCTTAAAAGTCAACACACGAGAATGAGCAATTTCTTATTTAAACTATTCGAAGGTATTTAGAATTTCCACAACCTTCTCGAGATTAATTGGTCTGTAGTTGACCAGTTTGTTAACAGAAGTGAAAAAAACTATTTCGAAAATGGTTTAGATTTGATTATCAGTGAGGCAAGCATTTTAAATTTATTTATGACCATACAACAACAATATGCAGCCTAGGAATAGTTATTTAACAACCCTATTTTTTATTTCGTGATGGGATTGCATATTTTGGCATTCAAAACGTTTCAATTCTAATAACATAATGGAAAATAACTTAATGGATTTCCATAACATTCGTTGTTTCCAATATCGAGGGTACAAATCTTACTAATATTATAATGCGAAAGTTTGAAAGGCTGGAAGGATATTTGTATGAATATAATAAAGTTCCAGTAGAAATAAGAGAAACAAAAAGTATGTCAACTTTAAAAAAACATTGAAATAGTCACGTTAAAAAGTCAGATTAATATAAATAAAATGCAAATGTAACACAATAAAAGTACATTGCCATATTTACCACATCTAGTAAGAATCACTTTTTAGATCTTTGTTCAAATAATCGCCATTGCCATATTTACCACATCTAGTAAGAGTAACTTTTTAGATCTCTGTTCAAATAATCGCCATTGCCATATTTACCACATCTAGTAAGAGTAACTTTTTAGATCTCTGTTCAAATAACCGCTTACCCACTTCTTTATTTTACGAATCTGTCATTTGTATCAAAGTAGTTTCAACCATTATCTCTGTATGCTTACCTACACTTGAACATTATAAAAATGTTTTTCATAAGTGAATTATTGTAATTCTTTATGAGGAATAAATAAAGTTCTTAAACCATAAAACTCTATTTGTATTCTAGAAAATTTGATAATTTGGATTCAAGAAATCGCTTCAATTTATTAAAGAATATATTTATTTAGTTTATAATTATTGTATGGACACAATCAAGTTTATGTAATAGCTCATAAGATATTGACTCGAGTACCTAGCCATTGATTTTTCTAAGGATTTAATTACCGTTTGTTCAAATTTACAGGATTAAACAAAACTTTCGCATCATGTTTTGTTATAATACCCACATTTTTTTATCTAAAGTGAATAAGTTAGTTCGCTAGTGTTGGTATTGGTTTGAAACATTTACCTGGCCTAGGCAAATTGTCAAGCGATCGATAAATTAATTAATTATTTATTATTAATATAGGTTACGTTAAAATCTTATAAATAAGCCAATGTCTCACAACGATCTTATGGTCGCTTTTTAGTTTTCACGTAAGCAGAGACGTAAGCTATTAATTCTGACGTTGTTTTGACACTATTGTTGAAGGATGCAATTTTCACATTATTTTCTACACATTTAGTATTTCTTAATAACATAATTTTCTACCTTGCGTACTCGCAATATTTTTGTATAACCTTTCATAAAAAAAAAATATTTTTCGGACACTGTAATTATTACGACACAGAAATGTTCCCATGATTGACCTTCCAGGCCAGACCCTTCAGGCTGCCAGGTCTTGTACCATACTAAAGCAAAGCCTTTAAAGGCCTTACCTGCCTTAGCGACTAGCCAAGTCGCTCGAACCAAATTATACTCCAAGCTTGTTAATATCTGCACACCACGCCACTGGTCTACGCCGCTGTCGCTGGTCGATGGATCGAATATCGGGAGAGCCACGTCATCCCGACGATTTTTGCTGGATAACGCGCCGGCAGTAAGCAGCCCTTGGAGAATTTCTAGATCCATTTCGGTGGTAAAAAATACCTGGAAATATAGTGTGATTAGTATGGTACTTGGGATCCCACTTCTGATGTTAGATTTACTATATATAATTGATACCTAGATATTTGTGTGTACCTAGATATATATATGTGGTGTGGGGTAATAGGAGATTTATTATAAAAACAAGAAACAAATCTGACAAGTATTTATTTTACTTTAATCCATTTCAATAATAAGTTTACTAAACCCAACTCAAAATATTTTACTTCTCATAAAACTTCAGTACTTGTCAGAAGTTTTGCTCGGTTCGAAATAGGGTCGTTTTCTGTGGAGAAGAACCGGCAAGAAACTCCACAGTTACTCTTTTCAAAATATCATGTTTACATTGTATCCATAAGGTTATTTACATTGTATCCAAGGATACATTGTATCACACTAATACATCACAATTGATTTTACTATATTCGGGAAGTAAATTACATTGAACCAATTAAATATTTAGATAACCATATCAAAAATATCGTTAGAATTACTACTTAGATTTATCATCATTACTTTAAAGAAAATATTACTTCAAACAACATTATTAGGGATGACACAACATAGATATAACACATATTCATTTATGTCATAGTGTTACATCCATAAACACAGTATACACATAATATCACACAATATACATAGTTTAGACACATTTTAAATAATAGTTAAGGTACTTAGCTGAGGATCTGCTCGGCCCGACTGCTCGACTTAGAATGATTTACAAGAGGTTCGTTTCTCCTTTTATAGACAGTGACAGACAAGTAGGTACAGTCGTTAAATTGTTGTTATAAAAAATAGCCGTTGATGCGTAATGGCCGGGTTCTCAGAATTCGTCGCAAGACTTCCACGAAAATCAATTAAGTCGTTCTTACCGAGGTGAGTACAAAAAATAACAGTTGAAGATTCCGAGATGCTTAATTAGTTTTCTTAGAATTCTGCACAAGATTCTACGAAAACCAATTAAGTAAGTCTTACAAAAACTGAGGCGAGTCACTAAGCCGTTTTACTTGGAAAAAGACATGTGTTTGGAATTATGAGTGGCGCCACCAAACTGTTGCTAACGAGCTTTACAATGTTGCTTAACTAGACTGTTTTTAATGTATCAATATTATGCATTTAAATATTGCTATATACATAGTATAACAGTGGTTTTAACAATGATTTTATTATAAGAATCACAACCGAATCAACTTCTGGGATCAAAGAGTTTTAATATTATTTAAACAATTCAAAATATTGTGCTAAAAATTTAAAAGATATAACACGCGCATATTATGGGTCTACAGAGGGGGGAACTAACCTCACTGCATATCGTGTCAGGATGCTGTCTCTGTTTCAGGACCTAGAACCAGCTGTCAACGTCTCGGCCCAACGACTGTCGGATCAAGTGAGGGTCATCCAGCGTAGCCACAGGCTGGATGATGTAACACTTGATAGGCTGCGCTCAGAGGTACTGAACAACCATATCATCTCGACCCCGACGCAAGCCGCCGTACAATCACCCGCTAGTGGTGTAATGACGTCGCGGCTAAATAGTCATAATAATGAGCTAGATGATAGGGTTGTCACGGTAAGTAGCCAATGCAACGATCGACTGAGGAGCGCACTGGAGGATGCGCTTCGTGAGTATCGATCGACTCCGCCTGAACTTAGACCCCGTTTACCACGGTTACCCATGCACAAAAAAAATAGGGCGCTGGTGTGTGCTTTGGACTCGTTGCTTGAGAACATTTTTGAGAGCAGCGAAAACCTCGTTGATACGCACTCAATTCTGTATTGCGGGGCTGTTGCGGCGTGTCGCTTAGCTAACGTCAAATTTCCTAATACCGATGAAGCTATTCGACCAAAACCTGCTGTTCCAGCCTGGCAGTATAGGATCGAGAGGCGTATCGATGAGGCCAGAGCACTCATCGGCAAACTATACTGCTTCAGGGAAGGAAATGCACGCCCGCGTGTAATGCGTTTTGTGCGGCGGGCTTTCTCGGGGACTGGAATCAGCCCTCGAGAATACACACCCCACATTACGGAGCGTATTGACTTCCTGAAGCAAAAAATTTGTGCATGGGCAAACCGTATCCGACGATTTAAGCGGCGGGTTGAACGGTACTCACAGAATCGCATGTTCCAGAGTGATGAGAGGTGGGTATACAGAGCTTGGGAGCGACCCAATCAAAACGTGACTGACGTGTGCCGCCCGGATGATACCGCCACGAATTCATTTTGGCGCAACATCTGGTCGGTGCCCGTCTGTCATGTTGAGGGTGACTGGATGCGTGAAGTTGAACGCGTATGTGAAGCTATACCACAAATGGATAAAATAATCATAAATACTTCTGATGTAGCCAAAGCAGTTCGTCCGTTACCAAACTGGAATTCTCCAGGACCGGATGGACTGCACAACTTCTGGCTCAAGTGGTATAGCAGCTCGCATGCGCTTTTAGCTTCTAATTTAGTTTTTGACAACTGGCTGTACCCACCTGCTTCATAAGAGTGGTAGTCCCACGGAACCCAAAAACTATAGACCGATTACTTGTTTGTCTACGGTCTATAAGGTTCTTACGTCCATTCTGAGAGTGAAAATAAATATGCACATTGAGTGCAACTCAATTATGTCCACTTCTCAGAATGGATGTAGGAAAGGGTCCCGTGGCACTAAGGAGCTACTCCTCATTGACATGGCCATTAGCCAACAGGTTCGTCGATCCCACAAAGATCTATCAACATGCTAGATAGACTACAAAAAAGCCTATGATTCTGTTCCTCATAGCTGGCTCATGAAGGTGCTAGAGCTTTACAAAATAGAGCCAACTCTACGCACCTTCCTTGAGTCATGTATGAGGCAATGGAAGACGGTACTTCGCTATCCAGAATGTCGACCAATTCGAGGGAATGATGAGCCTATATGGATCAGACGGGGAATATTTCAGGGTGACAGTTTGAGTCCACTTTGGTTTTGCTTGGCCCTGAATCCTCTAAGCACAATGTTAGAGGACTCAGGCCTGGGCTATCGGTTGAGAAGAGGAGGTCAAAGTATATCCCACCTCCTTTACATGGATGATTTGAAACTCTTTGCCCCCAACAACTTGCAATTGATGGAACTACTGAAGGTAACTGAAACTTTCATTAGCGCCATCAAGATGGAATTTGGTGTGGACAAATGTGCAATCATGCATGTAAAACGAGGAGAGATTATGGAATCTGAGGGAATTCAACTTTCAGACTCCATACACCTTAGATCTCTCTGCTTGACCGAAACTTATAAGTATTTGGGTATGTCGGAAGCTTTGGGCATCAATGTTGCTGACATGAAGCAATTGCTGAGGGAGCGCTTCTTTGGCCGCCTGAAAAAGGTATTAAACAGCCTTTTGTCAGGAGGAAATAAGGTGCGCGCCTTCAACGGTTGGGTCATGCCAGTGTTGATGTATTCTTTCGGCATACTCAAATGGACTCAAACCGAACTGGACGCCCTGGATAGGAGAGTCCGTACACTGCTAACCGCAAATCGGATGCATCACCCACGATCACCGGTGATGAGACTGTACATCCCGCGGAAGTGTGGAGGTCGTGGCTTTTTAAATGCCAAAACTCTACACAACCGCGAGATTTGCAGTCTCCGGGAATATTTCCTTAAAGCCGATGTGGGTATGCACCGAGATGTGGTTGCAGTAGACAAGGGACTCACTCCGCTGACCATGGCTAAAGACAACTGGCACAAACCTGTTATACTTACCACAGATGACCGCAAGGAGGTATGGAAAAGCTAGGAGCTTCATGGTCGCTACTATCGTGCTCTTTATGGGTCCGATGTAGATTCGACAGCTTCCGTTGCCTGGCTACGCTTCGGGGATCTCTTCGGGGAAACTGAAGGTTTTGTTTGTGCAATTATGGACGAAGTTATCTTGACGAATAATTACCGAAGACATATTATGAAGGACGGGACGATTGACGTGTGTCGGGCATGCCATTGTCCTGGTGAGTCCATCAGACATATTGTCTCTGGTTGTTCTCGTCTGGCTAACGGCGAGTACTTGCATAGACACAACCAAGTAGCCAGAATTATCCATCAGCAACTTGCTTTGAAATACAAACTTGTCGATTCTGAGGTACCGTATTACAAGTTTGTGCCCGACCCAGTTCTCGAAAATGACCATGTTACGTTGTACTGGGATCGGTCTATCATCACTGATAGGACTATTGTTGCCAATAAGCCTGATATAGTGGTGATAGACCGATTAGTGCGCCGCGCAATGATAATCGATGTTACCATCCCACATGACGAGAATCTCGTGAAAGCTGAGAAAGAAAAACACATAAAGTATCTCGACTTAGCTCATGAGATTGTTGACATGTGGAATGTGAACTCGGCTGTCATTGTGCCGATTGTCATATCAGTCAATGGGCTGATAGCTAAAAGCTTCGATGACCATCTGTCGAAGCTGGCGTTACACAGCTGGATAAAGGGCCTGATACAGAAGGCAGTACTCCTCGATACAGCTCGTATTGTGAGGAGGTTCCTTTCTCTGGAGACCTAACCACCGGTAGCTTGGACCCCGTTCCCGATACCAGTGAACAGCCATTTTTTATACTTTTAAATGTTTTTTTTTTATTGTCACTTTTATAATGAAAAATATTTAAAAATGTAATTTTTGAGAGATATGTAAAATTAAGGAAATAATAATAATAATATTCCACAACTTTTTCACACAACGCCATCTAGTCCCAAACTAAGCAGAGCTTGTGGTATGGGTACTAGACAACTGATAAACATACATATATATTTCTAAATACATACATATTATAGATAAATTACACCCAGACAAAGAACAAATGACCGTGCTCATCACACAAACATTTGTCCTAGGTGGGAATCGAACCCACGACCTTGCGCATAGCAGTCAGGGCCACTGACCACTATACCAACGAGCCTGTCAAAGTTAATAAAATGATAGATGCATTTTTTCCTTCCCTGAATTCCCGATTATTAAATTTTAGTGTATAAACTATCCGAAACCACGTAAATAATTTTAATTTTATTAAAATTCCGCGCAAATAAATAATCAAAAGGGAAACAGGAGCAAAGCGGAGGAAAATCAATTGTTTGTAGGTCAATCCATTATGACGTCAAAATTATTTAAAAAGGCTCAGGCAGGCGTGCGGCAGCCCACTGTCGGATGTACCGACGGAGATACGCGAAGTGGTAGGCATATAACGCGTGGCCTTGAGTGAGTGACGGACGCCTGGCTTCAGACTGCGGTTGTGTCTTATATAGGTGGCGGATTACGACTTATTCGGACCAATAAAAGGTCAGAAGCTAGTACATGATGGTCAGCCATCCGCAAATCGACCTTGGCAAGCATTGCTTAACCTTGAAGAATGACCCGTGTGGCTATTATTATTTAACCACGAGCCACGTGAACATAGGTAGTTAATTCAAAGAGACGCTCAAAGAAACAGTTACAATCTATTACCATACCTACATAGTTGTTATAACTGTTTTCTAAACCTCAAAACATGGGAAATTAGAGATAAGATAAAATAACTATTAATTGTCAACTATATAAAAGACTGACTTTGATTTAATGATGTCATTACGGTGTTGTGTGGGGCCAACATGAAGTATTTATTGGTAAGCCTATTTTTCTTTTATTTTTAAGTTAACTTCAGATGTGTGAAAACGTTAAACTTTGCGGGAATGTTCTGGCGATATGTCACGGTCCTGAAACGCATGTTTAACTGAACACGGCGGGTAATTAGTCAGTAGAAATCTCTCGCTCTCCGCTCTACCCAGAGTGGGAGAAGTCATTTGATAATTTTCTCCCTGAAAATAAGAATTAGTTAACCTTTATCAACTTTTGAGCAGTGGTTCAGCGATTAGCTGCTGCGCTGCGTGTCATGGTTTCAATTCCCGCGCGGAGCAAATTTTTATAATGACCTACAGAGTTTAATTGTGCGTACAGCTAAGGAGTGGAATTTCCTACCGGAGTCTGTTTCCTGATTTTGTTTTGTTTTTGTTTATTTTCAAATTAGATTTTTTTGTTGTTAGATTGGCACAACTGTTTTCCATTTTAGCACGAAGTTTGAGTTGCATCCGTTATTTAGATGAAATACAGTGTGGTTTTTAGTTAGATCATATCTAGTGTATATTGCGAATTGAGTATCTACTTATATTACTTAATTTCTTGGTAGGTTGAACATTTTAAATTTTACATTGTCCAACATTTACGTGCGTGTGTTTGTGCTTGAGTGTGTGTGCGTACGATTAGTTCTATGGCCGGCAGTACAGCTTTGTGGGATACAGTGATCTTCTTCTGCGAAACTGTTATGTCACAGAAGGGGACTACTGAAAGAGAGTGGAAGATTTCGAATGCTCTCCCTGCCCGTAGAAGGCACCCAGGGCGTCAGCCGAGGGCAGATGATGCTCTCTGGTAGCCCCCCTAAATGGGTCCAGAAATGGTCGACTCGGAAATTCCACCGCCCCTGTTTTTAAACCCTCACAAGATACAAGCACTGTTGGCGCAGTGGCTGAGCGATTGGTTGCAGCGCTGCGTGTCGCTGGTTCGATCTAAGCGTGGACAAATGTTTTTTATGGCCTATAAATAGTTGTTCCGAGTCTCGGTGCTTGTAAATATAACCCACTATCTATGTATATGTATGTATCTTATTTGTTTGTTTCGAAAGTTCCAAACTCATGGATGAAATTTGGTATCCAAGTTTCCTTTATTATTATAATTAATACTTCTTTCGGGAAGTTTGTGGGTCAATATACGTAGAGGGCTTACAATACTGTTCGGATCCAATTCAATAATAGCTTCAGCGATAGCTACTTTGTATTTATTAGTTTATTATTTTAACATATGTATGCATATATGTATTTTATTAGTAGGTATTGTATATATTATTTCATTCCATTTTCTTGTACACCTACCACAATGTGTTTTTTTTTTCACCCAAAGTTGACTGGTAGAGGATGCCTTGCTCCATTAAGTCCGCTCATGTAACACTATTGTACATAATTTGTTTTTTTTTTAATATGTGTAGAATCTACATTACTAGCAATCTTGTTCCCTCCAACTAAGCGAAATATGCTTGTGTCTGGAGTGGGTTCACGGCAATACTGTAATGTAGTAATGGGTGGCGTAAAAATAAATAAATAAATTTTGCGACTTCCACGCTTCTGTAGCGCGGCTGGTATGTTTGCTGATACGCAAACATATGGTTTTGCACCTCTCTGGCGCAAAAAGACCGCATCACTGCTTAGTCAGTTGCGTGGGAGTACGCACAGCGTTCTGCATTGTATAGCAGCTAAACCTGACTGTCCTATAGTTACCAAAAATAAAATAACCCTATTTAAGGCTTATTGTCAGGGCCTGTACACGGGTGGTCTGTGGATCGGCTACACCAAAAGATCTCTAGATGCCCTACGTGTCCAGTACTACAATATTTTTAAAATGCTGTTTCAAGCCCTCTTACGCAAAAAAACGGCATCTCTCGTGACCAGGTTGCGGGTCAGTAATAGCAGCATTCTGAAAACTGTTGCGGAGAATTTTTACTCCCCTCTTTTGAGACATTTTGTATGGGTGATGAACAATTAAATACTTGACTGTTCATCCCTCATGCAAGATGTACTCAACTCATTACTTATTTCGTTCAATTATTATTATTTTTTTTTGTACTTTTAATTTATATTTTTGTTTTTCATACTAACATTAGTTTTAAGCGTGTATATTTACTAACATCATGGATTTATGTTGTCCGAATGGAATAAATAAATTAAATTAATATACTGACACAGCGGACTAGATCGCCGTAACTATAGTTTATTAAGTGTTTGTATTGTATTATTGTAATGTGTTGTATATAGATCTATGTATGTTGTATTTTTATTAATTTAATTTAATTTATTTTTCATAAGCATGTATTTCTTTTACAGTTAAGTATATCTGTACTTTGGCTGGTGGTACAATGGTGTTCCGGACACTCTCTATCAAAAATAGAAGTAAGTAAATTATTATTCTTACATGTAGATGTATAAGTACGTTAAGACAAAACTTAAGTTGCAAAAATACTATAGACTACTTTAATTAAAAATTTCTGTCTGTCTATTCGTACATCTGTCCGAGATAATCTCTTGAACGTCATAACTGATTGTAATGGAACCTTGTGTGTCCATTGTGTGTGTCGCATAAATGTCATATCTCAGTTAATTGGGAAATTGATTCCCCAAATACGTGCGATTATAAATATCATACAATAAAAAGGTGGCCAAATGCGACTCGGACTAGCCCATGAAGGGTTCCATATTGGCAGGCATAGATTAGCGAAAAATTACTTTGCTTGATGAACAAAAAGATTTACAAACAAATCGACGGACAAAGATAACAGTTTCTTTTTTTAATTTGTGTGTGTGTGTGTAAATAACTCTTATTACTTTCAAAATCAGTTATTTCGAAACCACAGACATTCATTTTATATATTTTATGTATAAGTATATAAATATGTAATATGTATATGTAAATATGTATCAAAATAGTAAAAATCTTACATTATTCCTCCAAAGTATTTTTTTTTCTTTTTCACGGAATTTTATGACAGCTTACAAAACAAAACTAAAATTTACAGTCTCTGGTATCAATCTTTCCATACACCAACTCTTGGAGAACCCTACCCTATAAACACCCTACATTTCCAAGATTGATGAACCCTAAATAAACAAAATCCAATTCTTCTATTTCCAGCTAAAATCTCCATCAGACCTGGAGTACAAAGTAACAGAAGATAAAAATACTCTGACGATTTCTACCCCAAACTTAAAGAAATCGTTAAGAGAGATAATTTATTACCATATTATCGAAAAGCCTTTTGGAACAGGAGAAGGCGCTAGTGAAAACTCAAGCGATGACGTAAGTTCCGCATATTTATAGATTTTATTAAAACTTAATCTCCTGGGCATCTGAAAGAACACGCTGGGTTTTTAGTCAGTAAAAGTCTGACACTACCTTCCACTCCATCCTACCACCGGAAAGAGTCCTTTGACGATTTACTCTCCCGAAAAAATACCCTTAAAATTAGAAATTAACTTAACGTTTTCATTATATTTGGTATACAACGTGTAACGGAAACCCCATATCTATCCAAAAGGACTGAAGACAACATCTGGTATGGAGTATCTATGCAAAGTGTTAGCTCAAAATAAGTGACTCACAGAATTGACCCCGAATGATTGGTTTCATATGTTTCTTGAATACCAGTAATAACAAACGTGTCACAGCACTATGAGGGTCATCACTTTCCACTTCACTTGCCAATAAAACGATAATTCTCTTCGTTCTTCTTAATTTGAAAAATTCGGCCTCTGGTATATATGTATTGAAATTTCTAATATGCTCCACACATGTAGACATAGGATTAGAAAACCCTTGCCATATCGTTTGTTATCATCCAAAGAAGCCGTGCACTCGGTATGTATATACCCTTTAAATTACACGTTGTATATACGCAAGATTCTTTGTTTATTTTTCTGGGTGGGAAAATCATCACATGACTTCTCCCGCTGTGGGTAGAGCGGAAGGGAGTGTCAGACTTCTACTGACTAAAAACCCACCCTGCTCCTTTGTTGCCCTTGCGGCCCGGGGTCGCGGTATCTCGTTAGAGCAACCTCGCAACCCCGGAAGATACATAGATCTAAATAGTTAGTTGAACTTTTTCGAAACAACGTTTAGAGAGATAGAAATAATGATTTTAATTTTTCTACAGAAAGTGCGACATTACTCTGTTTCTCTTATATTAATTTATTTTTAATGAAAAACTACCATTGTCTAAAGAGTGTGTATGATTTTAATTAAAATAAATTAAGTCATAGTTACTTCGATGGATCCAGCCGAACTCGTTCTGTTAGGACTAGAACATACACAATATGAAAATACATTCCCCTATATTAAGGAAATATCTGAAGATTTCCCCCCATAAATATAACAAAGTACCTATCTAAAGTGCATTTCAACTAACAATAGGACCGACTAAGCGCCATATTGTGACGTCATATCTGTCAAATCGAACAAATTATGTAAGGTGAGCAAAAGTATAAAATACTTATCATTTATTTACATATATTTTGCAGTACAAAATTAGTTCCCTTTCCTTATTGTACACCATAACAGAATTAAATGAGGACTTGAAAACTAAAGGGTGTGACAATGGGCGGTCTTATCACTAATTAAAGATAAAACTTTCATAATTTTGATATGGTTTCTGGGCCGTTGCACTATGCGTTCTCTTTACTTTCAGGCAAACTGGTGCCAACAATGAAAATAAGAGAGAAAATTATGTTTAAAAATGAATTATGACTTTAAATCATTAAATATTCCATTTAAATTAGATTAAAATTTGAGACTCGGTTAAACAAAGTAAAATATACCGTAATTAATTTTCACTATTTAGCTTTCTTTGCAAACCGTACTTTTCGAGTGACAGTTGACAGATAGAGATCACTGAAGTTCCTATTGTTATTTGCAACGCATACTACTGAGCTTATCCCAGTGTAATATGCGTCGGTTTAAGAAAACCTTCATAGTGAAACATAAATGTTTTAAGGAATCTTTGGTTTACGAGGGTCCTGATTCTGATGAACCTCGCCGTAACTTCACCAACGGACAGGGCTACCAATTTCTACCAGGAGATGATGAAAATGTAAGAATCTTCATTGCTCACCTTCATTTTCATTCATCCCCTTCTCTGGTGTAGGCATTAAAATCTCAGTTCATCATAAATGGGGTTCATTATAAGGCTCCGTTATCATCATCATGTTATTCACCTTTCCCACGGATGATAGATGGTTGATGATAGGTTGGAATAGTAATGTGGGCGTGGCGAGCGTGCCACAACTATGTTTCGAAAATCATACCTCGACCGATTAATTAATTCACCGCGTTTAGTGCGCTTCGGACTACTTCGGATTACAGAGCTCTGCTTTAGAGTGCCGTGTTGTACAATTATAACCTGTTAAACAAAAAGTCGGACCGCAAGTATAGAGCGAGGAGGTATATCTTTCTATCAGTAAATTGAAAACAACCTTTAATTACAATCATATTTGTAAAAAACATAAAAATATTCTGATCACTAAGTAATTCCAAACATCTACTACATTATTGCAACAAGTTACAAAAAATATACTTTGCCCGATACCTACTCGCTTAATCAACGCAATGACCAAGTCCGCTTACAATGTACTGCATGCTTCGTGTCCTCAACACTTCAACCATTGACGTGTGGTCCTTTGCCCTGATTGACCGTGATGCACGTTTATCTACAGTGAGTTACAATCAGTAGCAAGCTCTCGATTTAAGTGTGTGTATTTTATTTGTGTGCGTAATTCGCATACGTAACGGGCCTCTTGCTTGTAGTTGAGCTAAAGAGTGGGAGACAAGTTGTGGCGACACGCGTTCTCATACAAATCAGGAACTATTTCCTTTCTAACCCCTTTTATCTGTTCTGTGACCTCTCCCAACTATATTGCGTTCGGCACTCCGTTTAACCGAATGCGTCTGAGTCCTAATGTTTTACATGGAGCGACTGACTTTCTCACCTCCATAACCCAGTACCTAGGCAACATGATACCCCTTAGAAAACTGGAGTTAGAATGTCTGGCTTCTGGCCCGTAACGACTGGCAACTGTACAAATGACAGCCGAGTCCAAAAGGGCTTTTCAAATTCAAATTCAAATTCTTTATTTCAGATAATTAAAAATCCATAGATGTGTTAGTATACTGCTTACGCTAGGGTTAGTACATAATATTAACAAATAAAATTATAACTAGCTTTATGGGAAGAACCATCAATTTATGGGAAACGTGCCCCGGTTGATAGTCATTCCCATAAAGTGACTCATGAAAGGAGAGTTTAATCTCTCCGCCACAGTCGACAGAATGCTGTTGTTACTCGCCCGCACTCTGCTGACCAGCGAACAGAGTTTTTTGCGCATGATGGCGTGGAACCCATCTGTATGCGTCTTCGCAAACATCTCTGACGCACTACAGAAGCGGGGAAGTCTCAACAGCATTCTGAAGATATTATTGTATTGGATGCGCAAGACATCCAGCGCCTTCTTGGTATGCTTGACCCAGAGACTGCTCGTGTAGAAAGTCTGGCAATAGGCCTTAAACAACGTAATTTTGACTTCATCACTACAACGAGCAAATCTCCGGGCCAGCATGTTTCCTCGAACCGCCAGCGCCCTGCGCTCCCTATCAATGTCAACATTGTCTTTAAGTTTTTCCCCGGCGCGTAGGAAATGTAGGAATCTCTATATTTTATTATATTTGCTTAGATTGTGAGCGTCGTCTTCGCTTCGCTTCATCGATATTTTAACTATTTAGTTTCTCGTCCTGCAATTTTTATTTTGCGATTAAAGATGTTCAATTTATTGATATAGTGTAAAAAGCAATTTTGATTTACTTTAATTGCTCAACGTACCTAACGTATTTAATTGGTTAAGAAATAATACTGTACTGTTAAAAATTGCTTCGTAAATAACCTATCATTTCATTGTAATTTGTAAAAGAAAAATATGTTTATTGTGGGTTATCCTAAGAAAAACAATCCTACCATACATTCTTTTGATATAACTCAAAAGGTTTTGGTAGCGTTTTCGATTAAAGCTCCCGATCGGCTTAATTTTTACCGACTTGTTGAACTAATATCGTCGTATTTCATCCAATTTACACAAAACCTTAACTTGTTATACACTAAAACCTTCCTCAGGAATCACGCTATCCGCATCAAAATCCGTTGCGCAGTTTTAAAGATCTAAGCATACATAGGGACAGACAGAGAGCAGGAAGTGACTTTGTATTATACTATGTAGTGAAGTCGACAAACCCCTCAGCAAGCTTGAGACCCGCATGTGAGAACTGCATAGTTGTTCTTATATAATCACGAGTTCCTGTCGCTGCTTTTTACATAAACACAACTGTCAAAATTGATCCGAACCATTGAACCGACAATCTGTAAGCTAGATATAGTTAATACCTCGGAGTCTTTAAGGCAAGAGTCAATAGATTACTTCTAGGCAAGCGTGCTTCGTCTTCAACCACATCATCGCTTACCATCAGGTGTGATGGTGGTCAAACGCAAGCCTATCAGCAATAGAAAAAAAATTTAGCTATGTCCTAAAACATTTAATAAAACTGTAAAAAAGTGTGTCTGTAATATTCAATTTACAGACACACTTTTTTACAGTTTTATATCATTTACAAAAAAAAATATTTATGGAGGCTTAGGATCAATTTACGGAAGCGACTTTTTGCAACGAAATTGTACATAGCATAATGAACTTTATGTCAATTATCAATACAAACGACAGTAGCTAGGGGAATTCTCGAGAATACGCGAGGATTCCGCGGAAGACGCGCGACCTTTTTAGGCTCCTATTTAGTTTGTATGTTAACAAATGACATAAAGTTCATTATGCTATGTACAATTTCGTTGCAAACAGTAGCTTCCATTCCATTCCGCGGCGGTGTAAATTGAGCCTTAGAAACAGTAATAGAGCAAGAATTTAAGCATTTGCCCTGCAGGTGGACAGCACTGGCTCATAATAATAACATCGCCATTCATCATCACATCAAAACAACCCCGTCCTATGTGCCAAATACATCCGGGGTTGTGTGTGATGTTCTAACGAGATACCGCGGCCCCAGAACTTAAGGGCAGCTGAAGGAACAGGGTGGGTTTTTAGTCAGTAGAAGTCTGACACTCCCGTCGGCTTAACCCAGAGTGGGAGAAGTCATTCGACGATTTTCCCACCCACAAAAATAGAAATACATATGTGCCAAATACATAATCATAGCGTATAACATTACCGTATCATATTAGCGTATAACCTCTTCTCTATGAGATGGAATGGGCTGTAATCTACCACAATGGAACCCAGTCCGGGTTGGTGCTTTACAAAAACCGGCAAGCCCTGGAACTTAAAATATCCGACGAAATTTTTCAGCTCCAGGACATGCAGGACAATGTTATCCTACATCGTTTCGAGACCAGTGGTGATAATGAATTACACAGTAATTTGCTTGTCTGGGTTCGATCCCACGACATATTTTTCAATCATACCTATAAACACTGGGCCACGACTGCACTATTGTCAAAGTAAAAACAACTACTCTATAAAAATAAAAAAAAATTACCAAAAAATTAAACCGACTCCCAAAAAACACTGCAAAGTGAAAAATAACTTTAATTTCGGTAGTCGGTGTCTTTAGTTTTTTATTTTCGTTTTTGGCACTGACTTCCGAAATTAAATTTATTTTTCACTTTGCAGTGTTTTTGGGAGTCGGTTTAATTTTTTGGTAAAAAGTTCTCTCTTTTTAGTTGGTTGATTTTTAATTTACCTAGTTACAAGAGCCTAAATGTCAACTACTTATAACATTTTACAAAATATTGTTTTTCCCAATGCTGGGCCGTTAATTTTTGAGGAGTTCTCCTGGTACTTCACTATCAGCTATACATCACCATACATTGTGACGAGCATAAAGTGCTTAACATCCATATTCAAGTAATCGAATTGCAATCCACGAAATACTTATTATTGAGTAGTTTCGGCGGCCATCTGTGGTCTTCATCATCAGTTCCACTTCCCCAAATCATACTTTTTGAAAGCAACTGCACAAGTTACTATAAGAAATACCCAAAACGCTATAGGTGTGCCTATAATATTTGAAGAGTTCCCTCGATTTCTCCAGGATCCCATCATCAGATCCTGACTTGGTGACAAATGGTACCAATTTCGAAGTATACCCTATCAAACAAAAAAATAATTTTCCAAATCGGTTCAGCCGTCTTCGAGTAATCGGTGATCATGCATTAAAAAAATATATATATACGCGTCGAATTGATAACCTCCTCCTTTTTTTGTCGTCGGTTGATAAACAGCCGTTCGTTAGTCTCGCTAAAACTAGAGAAGGACTGGGCTGATTTTATTGTTTTTGTATTATGTTCCCTCTCGTACAGGGAAGATTCTAAAAGTCAGGAAAACAACAATTGTCGGATCAGCTAGTTTAAAATAACCTGGGGGTCGTCAAGGCAAGGGTGACTAGGTTAACTACTACTTCTAGGCAAACATGCTTCATCTGCCACCATCTTAAATGATGGTAAGTGATGATGTGCGCTTACTATCAGGTGTGATGGTGGTCAAACCAGAGTTAACAAAAATAAAAAAAATATTGATCTGTTGGACAAGACATTATTATAATTTATCATTGTTTTTAGCAGCCTGAAGAGGAATTAGACGATGGCGCAAAACTTGATGTCCACAAAGACACTGAAAATAATGGAGACACGGTTCCTGAACAGGTAAGTCAATAAGTATAACCTGCATCTTTCGAGTTAAGCATGATTGTCTGGCAGTTTGAGTGTTCGTTGCAGCCTACCCAAAAGTCCTCACCTTGGTATTGTTCGTCAAATCGTTAAGCTCCTTGTTCTTAGTAGATCTATACGTCATCTTACATATGCTTGCACTGTATGGACAGTCCCACTCAAATCTGTGAGAATCTTTCCTCAAAAGATCGCCTCAGACGGTAACCTACAAGGTTTCCATGTAATTTAACCAGTATTGATTGAATAGACTTTAAAAGAGACGGACCCCTGAGTTTGTTTCGGCGTTTCTTCTCAGGGTAGTCAGTTAGGAAACACCGGCCTTATCTAGTTTAAATTTACGAAAAAAATGACGTTAAAAGTGTTATCTAATAACCTATTTGCAAAATAAATATCATTTAATTTTTGCAAAACATACACTAACTTCTGCCCATGGTTTTAGCCTCTGATCATACGATTTTCGCCATGACACTGTCATAATATAATAAAGTTCCCACTGTTGGGACTTTTCAGCCTTTTTAAAGACATATATAAAGACAGTCTCCGCGTATATGATGAAAAAAAAATTAAACTATCGAATTATCTATAATATCTTTTTGTAATAATTTTTCCAGGAATCAGAAAACGCGCCTCAAACAAGAAGGAAAAGAGAAGTAAGAAATAATGTAAGTAGTCTTTCAAGAATTTATAATAGTTTATTTTGTATCTTTCGCCGTTTAAAACTTCTTACATTGTGTCATCAATATCAACTAAGTATATGCAGAATTCGTTTACTATGCGTGCAAGCAGAAGCTTTAATAGCCGGTGTAAGCAGCACGATTTTGATCCGTTTAAGACAAGTGTGATTGCAGCCAGAAGACGCCTAAGCCTTGATTTTTCTTGATTAATATCTGTAGTTAATGTATCTGCTGTCTATTTAGTCATTTTGAATACTGTATGATATGGTTATATTAAGATTATACAACGTGTAATTTAAAGGGTATATGCATAGGTACCAAGTGCACGACTTCTTTGGATGATAATAAACGATATGGCAAGGGTTTTCTAATCCTATGTGGAGCATATTAGAAATTTCAATACATTGATACCAGAGACCGAATTTTTCAAATTAAGAAGAACGAAGAGAATCACCGTGTTATTGGCAAGTGACGTGGAAAGTTATCGACCCTCGTAGTGCTGTGACACGTTTGTTATGATTGGTATTCAAGAAACATATGAAACCGATAATTTGGTATCAATTCCTTGAGTCACTTATTTTGAGCTGAAACTGTGCACAGAGACTCCATACCAGATATTGTCTTCAGCCCCTTTGGATAGATATGGGGTTTCCGTTACACGTTGTACTATAATATATTTTCTGTATTTAATAGCTGTTAGTCCTCCATACTTCTTAAATAAATAAATAAATATCGTCTGCTTAGCCACTTCTTAACTATGTAAAGGTCGGCTAGCAGTGTAAACGGCTGCAGCTGAGTTTTAGTGTTTTACATAGATCGACAGCCACAGCTCAGTAGCAAGCTAACAGTATACCCCTTGTCAAGACTAATGACAGATTTCTGACTACCCCAACGTACGTTAAGCCTTTGGTTCCAGCTGTTATTTACGCATTGTAATGTTGACGATGCGTAAATAACAGCTGATCAGATTATCAGGATTAACAACCAGCCAGTAACAACTGTCAAAGATGGCCAAAAGACAGCTGGGAACATAAGCTTAACGTGGCACAGGGGTATCACGCCGATAACTTCCAAACTTCAGGCTACTACTAAGAAATTTCTTAGCCGAGCGTTGTCGAGTGAAGGCCAATACCAACATGTAGACAGTATATTTGCCTTGTCTTGCTATCGCTCGGTGTCACTTGCCTAGTTGGCCGAGTGGAGGCCAGCGCCAACGTGTATAGAGCTCATTTGGTGCAACTTGTCTTAGCTCGCCGTTGCTCGTGATCACTTGCCTTACTTCGGATCGGTGTCGGTTTTTGGTCACAAATCAAAAGCGCTCGCCTGCGCTCGGCCAACGTGTGGCAGCTCTACAGACCCTCTTCTACATTGGTCGTCTGCATTGGCGTTCGACGAACTTGTCGAACGTGTGGACATTATTTCTTGCCTTGTACCTATTTGCCAACGCTCGCGTTGGCCTACGCTCGGCCAACATGTATTGCAGGCTTTATAATAAAATCTAATAGTACTTATTGCCCGACGCAGCTTTAACCGCACCACACACATTGCACCTCAAGCTTAGCTGTTGCGCTTGCGACCACTAGACCAATGGGGCAGGCAGATTATATCTATCTATCTACGATCTAATAAATTCATGTTTTATTTTCACAGACACCTCTAAATTGGCGTCGTAACGTGGCACCAATCTCTCCGCCACATACCAGGGTAAATGATCTTAATATATTACTACATTGTAAGCAAAAGGCTTAAAGCCTTCTAAAGTACAATAAATCTGTGTGGTTCTTTCCTCAAAAGAGCACCACAGACTTAACCTACATGGTTTTCATATGATTTGACCACTACGAATTGTATGGACTTAGAGACGTTGACCTCTGAGTTTGTTTCGGTGTTTCTTCTCAGGGTAGTCAGTTAGAAAACACCAGACACATCTATTTTAACTTTAAGCGGAAAAAATATGTGTGAAAGTCTTATTTATGATTTGTTTGTTTTGTTTCTTTGTTAAAGATACCTAGCAATGTGGGTAGAATTCACATTAATAGCAATCTTGTTAACCTCTGCAACTAAGCTAAATATGCTTGTGTCTGGAGTGGGTCGAATTAATTTGCAAAATAAAATTTCATTTCATTCTATATACATATATTATATAAGCTGAGATCTTTGCTTGCGTAATCAAATCAAACACGGAAACGTCCGAAATAGCTCGAAGAATCGCTAAAAACATTAGTCATTATGTTTATTGCTTTTTTTTAAAGTAGCATTCGATTCCGCCTCTGATCAATCTAAAGGATTACGTCCATATTTTGCAGATGCACAGAACAGGGATTCTAAGACAAGCACGTCGGAAAAACAAAAGTCTAACGAAATATGGAACACCGAAGCCAGATACTGAAACTACCACTATAGTAAGTATTTTTAATATGTACTTATAGCATTACTAATTACAAAGTGGCCAAAAAGGCAGTCAGTCACTCGCCCTTAAAAAGATCCGTAGTAGCATAATTATATAGATTAGAGGAAAATAACTTAATTTTTTATACTGTATAAATGACAAAATTATGTTTGCAATTTTTGAATATCTCAAAAACTGCTGACTGTATTTCCTTCTTTTCTTTTCTTTCTTTTAGAAGAAAAGAAAGTTTTCGTTCAATCCAATTTTCGTTGAAAGTGTTCATTAAGATAGATCTTATTGAACACTTTCAACGAAAATTGGCATAATTAATTTTTAGATTTTTCATAAAAAAATACCTATATTTTATTATCATCTGTTAGCCTTATCCCAACTACATAATACATATGTTGGGGTCAGCCTTCAAACTAATCGGATAGTGTAGTGTTTTACATGGAGACTGCGTATCTGACCTCCATACACACATGACAGTTTGAGTGCTTTATACGGCCCACCCAAATGTCCTTACTTTGGTATTGTTCATCAAATCGTTCGAGATCTTTAAGGTTCTAAGTTGAGCTAGTACGCGATATTTGATAAATGCTGGCACTGTTTGGACAGGCCTGCTCAAATCTGTGTGATTCTGTCCTCTAAAGGGCGCCACAGACATTAACCTACATGGCTCTCATATGATTTAATCACTACAGATTGTATGGACTCTAAAAGAGACGTTAACCTCCGAGTTTGTTTCAGTGTTTCTTCTCAGAGTAGTCAGGAAACAAACACGGGCCTCATCTAGTTTACATTTACGACAAAAAAAGTCGTGTGAAAGTGTTATTTATAACCTATTTGCAAAATAAACATCATTATTTCACAACCCAAGCAAAGACTGGGCAAGACTGGTGCCAGATTTTCTGGCGTCTGACTATCCGTAACGATTGTCAAAGATATGCGAATAATAACCGGGAACAACGGTCGAGGCACGGAGGTTCTTGATAATTATGTTAAAATGGTAACTCATCCATGTATTGCACTCGACAAGCGTTGCCGATAGATAGACCTACCTTGAAGATAGACTCGTTGTTTTTTTTTTCTTATCACATTTGTTAGAAATTTGAGATCATCGGAGAATTTGAGACTTTCAATGCCTGCGCATTCCATTAAATTCTATGGCTCATTGTTTACGGTGCAAGCTGTTCGTTTGTGGAATGCATTGCCGGTGTCAGTAAGACAAGCTCAGTCACTCGCTACTTTTAAGAGCTCGGTTGCTAATCATTTTCTTTCTGATTATTCTTATGTTTCCTCTCCACATGATGTTAAAGAACACATTATATTAATATAGTATTACTTATGTATTGTATTGTATTTATATATTTGTATGTATATGTATATATTTTTTAATCAGTTTTATGAGTACACTAATTTAGCCCTCCCCACTTTAGTTAAAGTTTTGAAAGTCCTGCCAAAGGTTGTCAGGAATATATCGATTTTAGCGATAAGACCGCCATTGTAACAATAGAATTAAGAAATAATGTTAAATAGGTGTGTATAAATTTTGGTGTACAATAAAGTATATTCTGTCTATCTATCTATTTCAGCTGCATTCTGTTAGTCTGGAAGCCGACCTCATATGCCAAAATATTTTCCATCAAACGATATTTCTTCCACCAAATAATTTAAATGGAATTTTTATCTTACAGGCTCCCGACGATATCAAAATGACTTCTTTTAAGGATAAAGTACCAGATGACGAATCATACGGCATGGAACTTGGCGGTAATCGTGGCATCGTTTGGAATGTAAATATTTTTCTTAAGAGAACTATTAATATGGGTAGAATTCACATTACTAGTAATCTTGTTGACTCCTCCAACTAAGCTAAGTATGCTTGTGTCTGGAGTGGATTACCGGTAACAGGTGGTTCAAACACGCGACTTTTCGATCACTAGTCAGACACCTTAGATCCTCAATATATGTTACTAGTATATGTCGTGGTATGATACAGAATATTTAAACATATCGCTTGCACCTTGTCAGTTGGGGCATTCTATTAAACACACATGTTAAACGGTGGACGTCCCACACATACTCACAAACCGTTTTCACTGTGCGTACAGCTAAAGAGTGTCTGCCTCTGTGTTTCCTGATAGCTATAACCTGAGGGTCTTTAAGTCAAGAGTGAATAGGTACATCCAGGTAAGCGTGCTGCATCTTCGACCACATCATCGCTTACCATCAGCTGAGATAGTGGTGAAATGCAAGCCTATAACCAATAAATAATAAATATAATATAATAAAAAAATAGGTTTGGAGGCCCCTTGTAAATAGGTCCATGGACGGCGGACTTGGAGACTTCACCGCCCCAGATAAGTCGAGGTGGCGACGGGTGTTGTTCCACGCGTACCCCTTCTGTTCTGGGGCCGTCTGTCCGTCTTTCTGATTGTCTGAGCTAATTTCAGAAACCATTCGAACTAAAAACGGTATATTTACCATTTGTTTTGTTTCCGATATTTCGGCACTATTGCAAGCTCCATGACCACAATACACTTGGTAAATATTCTGTTTTAAATTCTAACGATACTGTTAGTAACCATGTCAGTTTAGAAACTTATAGTCTCTGGAAATGCTGAACTAATGATTAATGGGACTTTTACGTGAAGATAGGTACAGGAGGTAATGGGACAACATGATTTCTTTTTATACTGAAATCACCACGACATCGGGATTTAAGCGAGAAAAATCGCGTAGCTATCGTGTGTCACACAAATAAAGTCCCGGTCTACAGTTAGTCTCTACTTATACTATAAAGAGGAAAAAATTGTTTTGTATGTCGGGCGTACTCTCCAGAATTAATTTTCCAATAAAAAAAAATCATAGGTGCATGCAATCAAATGCATTATTTGTGAGTGCTTCACACAACATCCACGCGAATGAAGTCGATATGCTAGTACAAAATCTTTTAAAAAGAACAAAACCTTTCTAATTTTTGTTTTCAGAACTTATACAATCCCCACGTTTCCTACCATGTCGGTTATAGCAATGAGGACAATAGCGAAGTAAGTAAAGCCTGATTTAATAAAAAAGAAAACTATGAGACAGTAACGCAGTTGTTACTGATTTTGCCTGAATAAATAAATAAACATATTCATGTTTTCAGTCTGACGATGTAAGTGACCAAGATTCATCAGCAAGCAGTAGCCAATCATCATCTGAATCCAATCAGTCGGAAAATAGCTCAAACGAATCTAATTCTGCCACAAATGAGTCAGTCGAAGAATCACCTGAAACCACTGCCAGTGTTGAAGGAAGTCAGATCGAATCTGGTGAAACAGATGTCAGTAGCAATTCAAATGAGAATAGTCAAGACTATGATGAAAATGTTGGCACTTCCAATCCAGAAGATAGTGGTGATGTTAGTGGTTCAGCAGCAGACGTTAATAGTGAGTCTGCGGAGGAAAATATAGGTTCCGGAGAAAAAGATTATAATTCTGAAGAAGACCATAGTATTTCCGGAGAAGACAGTGATGGAACAGGAGATAGTGAGCAAGGCTTCGTAGAAAGTGAAAGTGAATCTGGCCAAAGCAGCGGTTCTGAAGAAAGTAACAGCAGTTCTGCAGAAAGTAACAGCGGTTCTGCAGAAAACGGTTCTCAGGAAAATAATGGTGATAACAAAGATAAGGATAAAAACACCGGAAATAGTAATGTTGTAGCTAACAATATCATTAATAAATTCAGTCAAATATTAACTGATCTACACGATATATTTGTGAAAGGCAATGCTACAATTATTGTACCAAAGCCAGAAAAAGACAAAGGTAATAATTTTGATGTACCTGGTATGATAGACCAAATATTGAGTGATGTCACGAAGGAAAGTGAAATTCTTCGTCCTGGCGTTGAAGTAAACGGAGATCCGAACAATCCTAACATGGTGAATGTCTTAGATGGTTTATTCACAAATATAATTAAAAACAAAATTGTTATTAACAACAATGCGCCAGCACCGACCCAAAAGCCAGAACATTCTAATGAATCTGGTGACCACACACATGATACTCAAACAGAGAAGCCTAAAGAGTCAGAAGAAACTAATATCCATGAACCAGCCATTGATAAACCAAAGGGGTCTGATGAAACACATGGCAGTGGAGAAATCAGTAAATTACCAGTAGAGACTAGTTCTGAAAAAGGAAAAGTAGATCACTCTAATGAATCCAATGAAAATAAGCCTATTAAAGTGATTATGGATAAACCCAATGTCTCTGATGACCACGGTAATAGTTCCGAAAAAGAAAAGCCAGGTCATTCTAATGAATCTGGTGTCCACACTCATGATACTGAAACAGAAAAGCCTAAGGACTCTGAAGAAACTAATATCCATGAACCAACCACTGATAAACCAAAAGGGTCTGATGAAACACACGGCAGTGGAGAAATCAGTAAGTTACCAGTAGAAACTAGTTCTGAAAAAGGAAATTCAGATCCTAAGGAGTCTCAAGAAACTAATATCCATGAATCAGCCATTGATGAACCAAATGGGCCTGATGAAACACATGGCAGTGGAGAAATCAATAAGTTACCAATAGAAACTACTTCTGAAAAAGAAAAGTCAAATCCTAAGCAGTCTCAAGAAACTAATATCCATGAACCAACTACTGATGAACCAAAAGGGTCTGATGAAACACATGGTAGTGGAGAAATCAGTAAGTTACCAGTAGAAACTAGTTCTGAAAAAGGAAAGTCAGATCCTAAGAAGTCTCAAGAAACTAATATCCATGAACCAACTACTGATGAACCAAAGGGATCTGTTGAAACACTTGGCAGTGGAGAAATCAGTAAGTTACCAGTAGATGATTATACAGTAGCACCAGAGAAAGAAGAAGTTACAAAGGCACCAATAGAAGAACCCAAAGAGCAGAAATATTCTGTTCAAAATAAGGTAAAACACTGATCCTTCCTGACCCATTTTAACCTTTGAATCAATTAGTTTTTTAATGGAATTGACAATGACTTCTTTAAGAATGTAGCCTATTCTTTAAAAATTTATTTTTTATTTAATAAGTCAAGAGTGAATAGGCTACTTCTAGGCAAGCGTGTCCATCTTCGACCTCATCATCACTTACCATCAGGTGAGATGGTGGTCAAACGCGAGCATATCAATAAAAAAGTCAGTTCACACACGCACGCCGCTATTGCGGCGGTAAGACCCGTCTTTGAGGAGTGGCTAGATCGGCGTCACGGCGTCCTGACCTACCGCATGACACAGGTCCTCACCGGACACGGAAGTTTCGGGAGGTACCTGTGTCTGATGGGGAAGGAAGAAACGCCTGGGTGTCACCACTGCGAGGATCGCCCTGAGGACACAGTAGAGCATACGGTGCAAGACTGCCCCGCCTGGGCAGAGCACCGACGTGTCCTCACGGCGGCGATAGGCGGAGAACTCTCGCGCCCGGCATTGGTCGAGGCCATGCTGCGGGGCGAGAGGGAGTGGGAAGCGGTCGCCTCCTTCTGCGAAGCAGTCATGCTTCCGAAGGAGGAGGCGGGCCGTGTGAGGGAGAGGATGGCGTCCTCCCTCCAGCCCAGCCGCAGTGGTAGACGCCCACGGCGTATATAATATGACGAGGCCCCCCCTGTAGAGGGCCGAAGCCTGCCGGGGTCGTGGGACTTATCCCATTACCGTGACCCCGGAACGTAAAGGGTTATTGAAGGAACACCGTGGATTTTAGTCAGTAAAAGTCTGACAGTCCCTTCCGCCCTGCCCGGGGTGGGAGGACTTACTTACAACGTTAAAAAAAAATAAAAAAAAGAGGCAGTATTTTAAATACAAACACACTTTTCGTTATATTCTGTCTTGTTTTTTACATTGTATTGACCTTGTCTTTTTTTAGGGCAACTCCGAACCCGAAAAAAACACTAAGATGGATTATGTGCTAGACTTAATTAATAACGTAAGTATTGTTTTATATGAATCAACTATATTTCGCTCACCAATTATAGAAACATAATCGTTATGAAACAAAATGTGTTTTATTTTACAGGAGAAGTTCTGGGCGTTTATGGGAGACTTAGGTGCCAAATACATAGCATCGCTTTCTGAGGTATGAACGATTTAAAATTTTTCAATAATAAAACAAAGCTGTCACCTCATTGTTTTTCTCTTACTTCTTCTTAAAGCTTGCTTAAAGCAAGGGATAAGATGAGGTTGCTACTAAAAGGAACAATAAACGAAGAAGGTTTGTACATGTAAATTGCATCCTTCCGAAGGCAGACGTGTCTTTCATTGTATAGTCCCCGGCGCGTAAGTTGGCAAGGATTTGGCGTAGTGGGGGTAAGTTCGCGCATCGTGCCCTTAGTGGAAGAAAAAATTGGTCACTTTTATTGCAAATAATTCTATGGTATATTGCTATCAATTCTTTTTAATCATGTTTGTTTTGAAGAAAATTATAAAAGGAGATAAATTTGTGATTTTATTAGGTGTTATAAGTAAAATATATACATTTAAAAGCTGTTCCTAAATTACCCTAGGCCGCTAAAACTTTATTTTATGGGCCGTCGAATTTTGTGTCGGGTAGGGAAGGCAGAGGTGGGAAGAGTAGTCCCACACCCCTTGTACCATCCCCACCCTGTTGAACCCCGTGCATATGGAGAAACAGTAAATAGATTTATATATAAGGTAATTGTGGACACATGTTCTTATCACCGACTAGTCAAAAATGTCGATCTCTGTGATCGACTTTGTTTTATTCCTCTTTTTTCCTGGTTCGCAGAAAAGGCAGAAAAGGCAGAAATTCCAAATTCCTCACTGTCTTTACGACAGTGAGGAATTTGGAATTTCTACCTTCCTTAACTATACGTCTATCTGTCCTTTCTGACGTTTCAGTAGCTTCATGAAGTCCGTTTTACGGTCTTTTTTTAATTTTGAACTTCTTCTTCCATGAAACAGTACACATCGTATACCATTTTTCTGGCATGCCTGCGTAAAACGGTATCTGCGTTAAACGGCTTAACAAAAACTAAATTTAACACAATAAAAATAACTCGTAACAAAAACACAACAAAAAAGGTAAAAATTTCGTGCACGCAGTGTATTCGGGAGCGAATGGGATGTAAACACAGTGCGAAAGTCTACTAAAGCACTAATCGCGCGCTCGGGTTGAGGCTACATAACACCCCGCGTCCCGCTAACAACCGCCGACACCCAAAAATCGACTTCTGCACATCTAATGACTCTTGCCAAGTTACATGCCGGGCACTATATATATGCGTAAAGCGAGAGAGACTATTTATTTTTTTGATAAGTTTTACCATAGTGTGACAAATTACAACCATGTAGATGAAACGCAGTACCGAATTTTTATTATTTTTATTACAGCGCACCACCAAATTCATAAAAGACGAAGTTGCAGCACAAGTCAACAAATACTTCGAGGATCATCCGCTGCCTATTAAGCAACCAGAAGGAGTACCTGAACCAGATGGTCATGAACCTGAAAGTGGTAATAAAATTGTTACAAATAGTAAAAGTAACGAAAATATTGATAAAGAACCTAGTAGTCCCGAAATAGATGCAAATGAACCTATTATTCAAAAGAACGGCTTAAATGAACCCGACAGCCATGAAAACGAAGGTGATAAACCTACAAATGAAGAAAACAAACCTACTGACCAAACTATTGAACCAAAACATTCCAATGAAAAGCCCAAGAAAGAACCATCCGTACATGTCAAAGCTAATACAGTCTTCGGCAACACTATTGGCAACGACAAAGTAACAAACGTCTACATATTCTACGCTAGCACGAACATGGAAGAAATCATGAAAAATATCAAAAACCTTGTCAATGGTAATAATAATACTAACATCTTTACATTCGGACCTTACAGACCAAACCCTGGTAGAAATAAAACCAAAGAAATAAAACCAGGACAAAATGAAAAGTCTACAGAATCGCCTAAACTCACTGAATGGGCCACTGAACCAAATATCAATGATTTCACTGATGAAACGAATACTGTACCTGGTAACCATGATATTGAAAGTTTCACAGAGTCAAATGAGCATGGGAATGACAAAGTACCTCCTACGGAAGAGCATGAAACAAATAACAACAGAGAAAGCTCTAGTGAAGGATATAGTACGGAAACAAACAAAGAAGGCAATTCTACTGATGAACCTAACGATGCAACAGAAAGTAACATATTTTCGACGCCTAAAGACGAAGATCAAACAGAACCTAGTAACGTTGTTACTGATCCCAATATATCAGCTGCAAATGAATCTAATTCTGTAGAGTCCAAAGATAACTCAACAGACAATTCCGGGGAGAAAGTAGCCTCTGGTGAGCAGAACACCTCGGGAGAGAAATTAGCCCCTGGAGAGACAATCACCTCAGGCAGGCCATTTGCCTCTGGGGAAAATATAGCATCGGGAAAGATATTAGGTTCTGGAGAAAAAGAAGCATCGGGAGAAAAAAAAGCATCTGGTGAGAAAGAAGCTTCTGAGGAGGAAGCAGCATCTGGGGGAAAAAAAGCGTCAGGAGAAAAAGACGCCTCTGGAGAGAAACAAGCATCGGAAGAGAAAACAGTCTCTGGGGAGGCAGCAACACCGGGGGAAAAAGCACCCTCTGGGAAGATATTAAACTCCGGGGAGAAAGATGCTTCGGGAGAGAAAAAAGTTTCCGGGGAGAAATTTGCCTCTGGAGAGAAAGCAGTCTCTAGTGAGAAAGATGCCTCGGGAGAAAAAGCATCCTCTGGTGAGAAAGACGAATCGGGTGAAAAACCAACCTCTGGTGAGAAACACGCTTCAGGGGAGAAATTAGCCTCTGGAGAGCAAGAAACATCGGGAGAGAAATTAGGCTCCGGAGAGAAAGCAGTGTCTAGAGGAAAAGAAGCATCTGGAGAAAAAGCAACCACTGGTGAAAAAGACGCTTCGGGAGAGAAATTAGCCTCTGGAGAGAAAGAAGCATCGGGAGAAAAGTTAGCCTCTGGAGAGAAAAAAGCATCAGGAGAGAAATTAACCTCTGGTGAGAAAGACGCATCGGGAGAGAAAAAAGCCTCTAGGGAGAAAGAAGCTTCCGGGGAGAAAGCAGCGTCTGTGGAAAAAGACGCGTCAGGAGAAAAAGACGCCTCTGAAGACAAAGAAGCATCGGGAGAGAAAGCAGTATCTGGAGAAAAAGAAAGATCTCAAGAAAAAGCAGCTTCTGGTGAAAAAGACGCTTCAGGAGAGAAATTAGCCTCTGAAGAGAACGAAGCATCGGAAGAAAAAGCAAAGTCTGGAGAAAAAGACGCTTCAGGAGAGAAATTAGCCTCTGGAGAGAAAGAAACATCGGGTGAAAAGTTAGCCTCTGGAGAGAAAGAAGCATCGGGAGAGAAATTAGCCTCTGGTGAGAAAGACGCATCGGGAGAAAAAAAAGCCTCTGGTGAGAAAGAAGCTTCCGAGGAGAAATCAGCAACTGGGGAGAAAGACGCGTCAGGAGAAAAAGACGCCTCTAGAGAGAACCAAGCATCGGGAGAGAAAGCAGTGCCTGGAGAAAAAGAAGGATCGGAAGAAAAAGCAGCTTCTGGTGGAATAGACGCTTCAGGAGAGAAATTAACCTCTGGAGAGAATGAAGAATCGGGAGAGAATCTAGCCTCTGGAGAGAAACAAGCATCGGAAGAGAAAACAGTCTCTGGGGAGGCAGCAACACCGGGAAAAAAAGCACCCTCTGGGAAGATATTAAACTCCGGGGAGAAAGATGCTTCGGGAGAGAAAAAAGTTTCCGGGGAGAAATTAGCCTCTGGAGAGAAAGCAATCTCTAGTGAGAAAGATGCCTCGGGAGAAAAAACATCCTCTGGTGAGAAAGACGCATCGGGTGAAAAACCAACCTCTGGTGAGAAACACGCTTCAGGGGAGAAATTAGCCTCTGGAGAGCAAGAAACATCTGGAGAGAAATTAGGCTCCGGAGAGAAAGCAGTGTCTGGAGGAAAAGAAGCATCTGGAGAAAAAGCAACCACTGGTGAAAAAGACGCTTCGGGAGAGAAATTAGCCTCTGGAGAGAAAGAAGCATCGGGAGAAAAGTTAGCCTCTGGAGAGAAAAAAGCATCAGGAGAGAAATTAGCCTCTGGTGAGAAAGACGCATCGGGAGAAAAAAAAGCCTCTAGGGAGAAAGAAGCTTCCGGGGAGAAGGCAACGTCTGTGGAAAAAGACGCGTCAGGAGAAAAAGACGCCTCTGAAGAGAAAGAAGCATCGGGAGAGAAAGCAGTATCTGGAAAAATAGAAGGATCGCAAGAAAAAGCAGCTTCTGGTGAAAAAGACGCTTCAGGAGAGAAATTAGCCTCTGAAGAGAACGAAGCATCGGAAGAAAAAGCAAAATCTGGAGAAAAAGACGCTTCAGGAGAGAAATTAGCCTCTGGAGAGAAAGAAACATCGGGTGAAAAGTTAGCCTCTGGACAGAAAGAAGCATCGGGAAAGAAATTAGCCTCTGGTGAGAAAGACGCATCGGGAGAAAAAAAAGCCTCTGGTGAGAAAGAAGCTTCCGAGGAGAAATCAGCAACTGGGGAAAAGGACGCGTCAGGGGAAAAAGACGCCTCTAGAGAGAACCAAGCATCGGGAGAGAAAGCAGTGTCTGGAGAAAAAGAAGGATCGGAAGAAAAAGCAGCTTCTGGTGGAAAAGACGCTTCAGGAGAGAAATTAACCTCTGGAGAGAATGAAGAATCGGGAGAGAATCTAGCCTCTGGAGAGAATGAAGCATCGGGAAAGAAATTAGCCTCTGGTGAGAAAGATGCATCGGGAGAAAAACCAACCTCTGGAGAGACAAGTGGCTCGGGAGAGAAAACAGTCTCTGTGGAGACATCAGCATCGGGAGAAAAAGGACCCTCTGCAAAGAAATTAACCTCGGGGGAGAAATATGCTTCGGAAGAGAAAAAAGCCTCTGGAGAGAAGGATAAATCGGGTGAAAAATCAGCCTCTGGAGAAAAAGACGCTTCGGGAGAAATGTCAGCCTCTAGTAAAAAAGACGCTTCGGGAGAGAAATTAGTCACTGGGGAGAAAGAATTCTCTGGGGAGAAAACAGCGTCTGGGGAAAAAGAAATATCTGGAGAAAAAGCAGCCTCTGGTGAATATGACGCTTCGGGAGAGAAATTAGCTTCTGGGGAGGAAGCAACCTCCGGAGAGAAAGCAGCGTCTGGAGAAAAAGCAAGCTCTGGTGAGAAAGTAAACTCCGGTGAAACAGCAGCCTCTGGAGAAAAAGACGCTTCAGGAGAAAGACCAGCTTCTAGTGAGAAAGACGCTTCGGGAGAGAAATTAGCCTCTGGGGAGATAGAAACCTCCGGGGAGAAAGTAGCGTCTGGGGAAAAAGACGCATCGGGAGAAATAGCAACCTCTGGTAAGAAAGACAACTCGGCTGAAAAAGCAGCCTCTGGAGAAAAAGATGCTTCGGGAGAAAGACCAGCTTCTAGTGAGAAAGACCCTTCGGAAGAGAAATTAGCCTCTGAGGAGAAAGAAACCTCTGGGGAGAAAACAGCGTCTGGGGAAAAAGATGCATCGGGAGAAATAGCAGCCTCTGGTGAGAAACACGCCTCAGGTGATTTAGTATCGTCACATGAAAAACCTGATTCTAGTGAACAGCCGGACTCTTCTGGTGAAAAGAAAACCACCTCTAGTGAGAAAGTTAGCTCTGTTAAAGGAGACACGTCGGGTGAACCTAAAGATAATTCGGTAGACAAAAAAGAATCATCGGCTGAGAAACCCACTGAGAAAGACGCTTCAGGTGAAACTAATGACAAATCTGTAGAGGCCGGAGACAAGGAAAAGAAAGCATCAGGTGAATCATCTCATGAGTAATAAGACATCTCCGGAGATGACTCTGTCTTAAAGAATTATATTCAACACAAACAATTAATAATAATAAATAATAATCATTTCTTTGTTGGTATAAAATTAATTACAGTCTTAGTGAAGCCCTGACTCTGGAGCTAGTATAGCTAGCTCCAGAGTCAGGCCAATACCTGTATTTCAGTAGTCAGGTTGTTTTGGTTCATTACTGGGACACTACCCAGAGGCCTAATCAGCGAGCCTATGTCATATAAGAGAGTATTGTAACTAAATAAATGCATCAAAAGTTGCCACAACACAACACAACCCAACATTTAACGGTTTATTTTAAAAAATGTTACCATCTTCGTTTGAATATTGATAAGCACTAAGCAGCTTCTTTTTTCAAACCTTCTATAATTTTATATATAATTAGTTTTGAAACAAGGTTTTATATAATGTCTGTGCTAATTAATTAACGGGAGCTCTTTAAATAAAGAATGGATTTTAGACGGACGCTCCTCTCATTTTGAAGCATAATTAATCGAGAAACCTGCCGTCATTAGCTCTAATGTTAAAATAGATAAACTTCTCAACCCATTATTAGAAAATAATTTTGTAAATAGTTGTCATTAAGTTTGTATTTAATTAAGAAAAGTGAAATAAAAATGTTATATGCATTTTATTATCTTTTATTTGTACACCTTTTTTTCGCGAGAAAATCAACATGACTCCTTCCACTCTGGGTAGAGTGGGAGTGAGTAAGTCTCAAACTTTTATTGACTATAAACCCAACCTGTTCCTTACGTTCCAGGGCAACGGTATCTCTTTCCTCGTCATCTGGTTGGTAAACGGTCTTTGGGTCTTTCCCACTGTAAGCTCAATGTTAATCAACTTTTGTCTGTCGTATCCGCGTCTGTTTAATCCCTATACGCTCTTTAAACTAAACATTATTAGAAACGGATTACGTCACAATAGCGTTTGCATGCAAGACCCCATTAGCCTAATTTGCCACGGGTATTAACGGTATAATTATGCCATTGGTAACGCTGACTGAATACGTGACTTGCCTGAAGTCTTTCCTTTTTTTGAACGTCAATTTCAATAGCATAAAAGCAAAGGCTAAGGTGTCGGCAGGGGCGTGCATAGGATTATGACAGGGCATGCGGCGGAGTAAAAACACACAAAAACTTCTTCTTTTATAGAGTTTTAGCATAGCCACAGCCACGCATCGTAGCATGGTGGCGATGCGTGGCTGTGGCTATGCTAAAAATCTATAAAAGAAGAAGTTTTTGTGTGTTTTTCTCCGCCGCATGCCCTGTCATAATCCTATGCACGCGCCTGGGTGTCGGCCTGATGGTGGAGAGACCGCGGGTTCGAAACCCACTCCATTGCACTATTACTACAACAGACACAAGCATATTTAGCTTAGAGGGATGAACAAGATTCCTAGTAATGTGCATACTACCCACATAGCAAAACTCCCCAGCAAGATTTGTTTGATAAGTACTTGAATGTATACAATGGTATGCATAATAATTAATATAACAAGACACAGGACAGTTCAATAAAATAGTATAAAAGTGAGTGAGTGGAGTTTGTTTCCTGATAGCTATAACATATTTAAGTCAAGAGCGAATAGGTTACTAAGTATGCGTGCTTCATCTTCGACCACAGCATCAGATGGTGGTCAAACGCAATCCTATCATCATTTTTTTTTAATCATAACATTGATCTATTTACCTCATAAATAAATTTTTCAGCACATTCTATTTTAATCCTTATCGAAATAGCAATATGGTGTAGGCTCCTAGGAAACCAGTATTTTAACAATACCTTGCGCAAAATAAGTGCCGATGAAATTGGTCTTATGCTGAGTAATACGATTTAAAGACAATTGAGAAATCCATAGGACACAGGTAGTATAAAAAAAAACAACAAAATATTTTAAAACATTATTTTTATTATTACTAAATAACAAGGTTATGATCTTATGGCACAAAAGAGATGGAAATATATTGTTTCAGACTTATTTTAAGACTAAAATCGTTTAAACGCTATATCAGACATTTGTAACTTTCTTAACCAATTACCATTTTTAAATAGTGATCAAAACTTCCAACTTCATGATTGATGATAATTTGTATCATAAGAACGAGAATTTGGTCATAAAAAGAGTTATTTTAATGGAAAATTAATGTATCTTTTTTTTGGACCGTCAATTATTTAAAAAATCTAGTGGCCCAGGTAAATATGCGAATGAAATCGCCGCAACCAATCAGTACTGACACAGCGTTCACATTTAAATCCATAGATGGCAGTAAAGGATATACAAAATAAAAACTTAATTTATAACTATCATAAAATAAAATCATAATCTACAATATTATGCTTCTGACAAACCATATAAAAATATATCATTATTTTTAAATTAATCCACTTTATTTAATTATTTTTTTTTTTTAATAATATTGAAACAAATTCATTTTAATGAATTTGTAGAGCCATAGCCGTTTCTTTTTTTTTTAAATGGTAAGTCGAAAACATAATTTGACAAGTAAATATTATTATTATAACCAGTATGGTTTGTAAAAAAATACATAATGGAACTTAAATTAAAAATAAATATAAACTATTTCGTTTAAGCGTGAAATTGGGAATCGATTTATGAAAGTTATTTTTAATCTATTGACATGTCGTATGTTGAGTTGTTATTAGACTATTTCAAATATCCATAGATGACGTAACTAAAAGTGGGTTTGAATGTTGATGTATGGAGGGGTAGAGGAATGCCAAAGAAAAGATGGATGGATTATATGAAGAATGATATGAAAGATAAACTTATAGGTGGAGTAGTAACAACTAGAGTATAAATCTGGAAATATTATAATCTAAGGAGTTATTTTCATTTCGGTTGACATGAGATTTGACAGTAGGTTAGGTTTTTAAATATCGGGTATAAATAATTTAATATTGCTTGTAAGTTACCACACTTTTTATAAGTAAAATTTGTAGAAAAATAAATATTATTTTTTAATCAATATCATATTTCATATTTAATAAAATTATAAGTTAACAAATACAAGTTGATTTTTATAAACCCTCTATTTTATTTCAGGCAAAAGATATAAATTCTACGATTATATGACGACTCACACAATTTATATAAACCGAGTTCTTAATAATAAAATCAAGCTGTATATGAATATTCATTTCTTTTTATTACTTATGTATAGTTAACATTTTTATTATGAAAAAAAAAAACAAAACAAAACATAAAATCCATTGTATTGCGACTGAACCGTAAACTCGCTAGAAAATATAAAATTTATGTAATTACAAAATTTATAATTAAATACCTTTATATTTATAAATATTTCCGTTAATAGAAATACTATTTTTAAAATAGAGTGAGTATGAAAACTATTTCAGGCATGAAATTGGTATAGACATATTTATTAATTGTTATACATTTTTTGTTTGAAATTCAAGACTGGTAAAATTAAATAAAAAGCAAATATAAAAATGAAAACAAGAAAATATTATACTTTAGAAAAACCTGTTTCTCTAATAAATAGATTTTTTAATACAATATTATCTTGAGTGGTTCTAAGATTAATTAAAAATAAAACTTACTGTCTTATAAATAACAGGAACTTATGAAAGGGAAGAACAGAATATTTTTATAGTTCCATTTTTAATAAATACATGTTATATTGTTTTGCAACACTTTTATGAAATAACATATTTCAAATATTAATGTTTTGAACTTTAGACGCACAAATAAAAATGATTTTTCATACAATTTACCCATCCCAATAAATAAAATTTTATAGAAAGAAAATATTTCAAAATACAACGATGTAGAAATAGCCAAGTTTGTATTACATTACATGGCAAAAGTTCAAAGATTCCGATTTCGAGGTTTATCCATCTATCCATTAGTTTCCGATATTTCGGCACTGTTGCAAAAGTAGCGGGTACAGTGAATCCGTGATCATGGCGCATGCAACAGTGCCGAAATATCGGAAATTCGAAACAACAAATACACATTATAAATATCTCGTTTTAAGTTGTAACGATACTTTTAGTGTCCATGTTAGCTTAAAAACTTTTACCACCTAATTTAATTTCACCTTGTATAATATAATAGGTATAAACTCCATTCTTATAAATAATGTCATTTGACCCGTAGAAACACTGATCGTCTTAAAGTTATATATTGCTTAAAATATAATATAATAGAGTGTTGGTGAGACTAGAAAAAGGGCATTAATTTAGTTATTATACATATATTAAAAATTGGGGCTTGGAATATAATTTACACTAAGATAATATAGAAATTTTAAACTAAAAATTCTTTTTAATCGAGAAATATGAAGTAAATACAAATTTTAAGCATCAATAGCCTCACAGCTAATGTGTGGGCCGTCGTGGGTGATCGAGAGATCGCGGCTTTAAACTCAACTCATCATTGAAATTAATAGAAATGAAATATTTATTTTGTAAATTGGTTATAAATAACACTTTTACACGTCATGTTTTTTTTGCGTGTTAAGTTTAGTTTAGCTAGATGAGGCCGGTATTTCCTAACTGACTACTCTGAGAAGAAACACCGAAACAAACTCAGAGGTCAAAGTCTCTTTTAAAGTCCAGACAATTTGTATTTGTAAATGACAAGCATGTAGGTTCATGTCTGTGGTATTCTTTTGAGGAAATAACCACGCAAATTTGAGCGGACCTGTCCAGACACTGCAAGCATTTGTCAGTTATCGCGTAGCTCAACTTAGAACTTAAGAAGCTCAACAATTTGACAAACAAAACCAAAGTAACGACATTTGGGTAGGCCATATTATTAAGGCTACGCAGATGTCAATAACATTTTGACGTTAACATGACGTTTAATTAATTTGACAGATGGTCTCGCTATGATGCTACCATCTAATGAACGGTATTTTGGAAAGCTCTCATTATCCCGCTTTTTTACTTAGCTTGACATTTTGACGTTAACATGACGTGTACTTAATTTGACAGATGGTCTCGCTATGATGCTACCATCTAATGAACGGTATTTTGGAAAGCTCTCATTATCCCGCTTTTTTACTTAGCTTGACATTTTGACGTTAACATGACGTGTACTTAATTTGACAGATGGTCTCGCTATGATGCTACCATCTAATGAACGGTATTTTGGAAAGCTCTCATTATCCCGCTTTTTTACTTAGCTTGACATTTTGACGTTAACATGACGTGTACTTAATTTGACAGATGGTCTCGCTATGATGCTACCATCTAATGAACGGTATTTTGGAAAGCTCTCATTATCCCGCTTTTTTACTTAGCTTGACATTTTGACGTTAACATGACGTGTACTTAATTTGACAGATGGTCTCGCTATGATGCTACCATCTAATGAACGGTATTTTGGAAAGCTGTCATTATCCCGCTTTTTTACTTAGCTTGACATTTTGACGTTAACATGACGTGTACTTAATTTGACAGATGGTCTCGCTATGATGCTACCATCTAATGAACGGTATTTTGGAAAGCTCTCATTATCCCGCTTTTTTACTTAGCTTGACATTTTAACGTTAACATGACGTGTACTTAATTTGACAGATGGTCTCGCTATGATGCTACCATCTAATGAACGGTATTTTGGAAAGCTCTCATTATCCCGCTTTTTTACTTTTACTTAGCTTGACATTTTGACGTTAACATGACGTGTACTTAATTTGACAGATGGTCTAGCTATAGTGCTGCCATCTGTTGAACGTTATTTCGGAAAGCCCTTAATGGCTGTTTTTTACGTAGCTTGACATTTTACCGTTTACTTAATTTGACAGATTGTTTGGTTATTTTTAATTTAAACTAGCAATGTGTGTAGAATTCACAATCTTGTTAATCCCTCCTAACTAAGCTGTAATGGGTGGGGTTCAAGACTGCAACCTCACAAGTCAAGTTAGTGAACGGTTTTCTGGAAAGCCCTCATAAGCTTCCTTGCGTAACGATTGCCCTTTTAAAAGCCTAGCCCCACCAACAATCCTATAACTAAGAAGTACAAAACATACTTATTTATCACTGATCCTAAGCTCGGCGAGTTCCTGTTCCTCATCCACTTCGTCCTCATCATCAGAACCGTGGACTGATGCGGCCGGGGTTGTACCTCCTAGAATATGATAAAGTAAGTAAGTTAGAATGGAATAGTTTTTGCGAACATATTGAAATAAATGTGTAAAAAACGGATGAATTAGTGTTTGATGTTAGGTTATAGCTATCTTTAAGTGAAGGGTGAATAGGTTAAAAATGTTATACAGCTCTATAATGTTATCAACTTCAACAATACATATCTGCTCAGTTGGTAGCACTTGAATGTGTGCAAAGAAATTAATATAACAAGACACCGGATATTTATATAATTAGATATGCTATATTCCCAATTAGATATTATGCTATATTGCCAGTGTCTTTTCCTGATAGCTACAACCTGGGGGTCTTAAGTCAAGAGTGAATAGGTTACTTCTAGGTGAGCGTGCTCCATCTTCAACCACATTATCGCTTACCATCAGGTGAGATGGTGTTCAAACGCGAGCCTATTATCAGCAAATAAAAGAAAATTGAGTTTTTAAAATTTTATAATTAATAATATGTCAGTATTTGGTAAAATTAAGACATAACCTAAATAAAAGGACAATTGACTTTAAGTCTGTGTTTCCCGATAGCTATAACCTGGGGGTCTTTAAGTCAAGAGTGAATATGTTACTTCTAGGCAAGCGTGCTCCATCTTCGACCACATCATCGCTTACCATCAGGTGGGATGGTGGTCAAACGCGAGCCTATTATCAATAAAAAAAGAAAAACAAAGAATAAAATTGCTTCTAAACAAAACAAAAAACAAAGAATAACATGGGTCGTCTAAGTTTACATTTTCATTTGTGTAGTAGCCGATTTATATTTCATTTATTTCTTAAGTATGTTAGATATAATAAATATATATTTTATTGCACCAAACAATATCAATGAATACGGTGCTTTAACACAGTGCTTACAAACTGTGCAATATTTCCCAAAAAACCTAGTGAAAAAGAATCAAGTGCCGAACTGTCTAGCATTGCTAACAACAAAAAAAACATGTGCCGCAAACTCAGTTGCCAATACGAAAAAAAACTATGACTACCACAAAAACGTCTTTGTGATTAAAAACCTTTCTAAAGTCCCGCCGAATTTTGACCAAAAACCAGATCGTGATAAACCAAGATTCAGGGCCGCCATAGTTTCCATTTTCCCCGGATTCATCGTAGTTATATTTAGTCTGGCAACCACCACGACGCCATCTGTCAACACCGTTTATACTATTTTAGGCGTTATGACTTTGAAATAAAGTCGACTATTGACTGTTCTATTTCAAAGGGATAACGCCTTATAGTTATTGACAGATGACGTTTAGGGTTGAGAGTGCAAAAATATATATCGTAAACAAAAGAGGTTTTTTGAAGAATCCACAAATTATTTGTTTTTCTAGTATGTACCAGTCAGGTTTTTTAAATAAAGCATAATTTTATAACAGAGAAATGCTATCTGGTCTATAGTATGTATGTAAAATGGATTAGATTCCACGCTTACATATTTATAGGACATTGGCAAATGACTCCTCCCACTAAGTGTAGAGAGGAAGGGAGTGTCAGACTTCTACTGATTAAAAACTGACTCTGCTTCTTCAGTTACCCTTGCATTCGGGGGCCGCAGTATATCGTTAGAACATTCCCTCAACCCCGGAATCGCAGACACTCGAGGCTAAATAATGGAATAGATGGCCCATTAAATAAGATAAATTCCATCAAATAAATGACTAACTTGTCTACGGCAACCCTGTAAGTCGAAAAGCTCCTAAACCATTCCTGTAACTCTACAGAACCTAACTTTGTGATCAGTGGATCCATTTATTCAGGCCTAGGCCTAGGTGAATAGGTTACTTATAGATAAGCTAGGTCAGATGGTACTCAAACGCGAACCCATCATAATAAATATTTAATAGGAACCCATATAGAGTATAAACACTCCGCCAAGATTTTTACGCAAATATTTCTACTTTGCGGCTTTAAATTTGAAAGAAAAAATACCAGACACCATTCAAATTACTCTAAATCAAACCAAAACTCATCAAATCTACCCCTAAAACCGAACCGAACCTAATTTTCAGCTCCATTGGCACAATCTTGCAACTTCGCAATCAATTGGTCTATCTGTTCAGCCACAGCTTCGTTCAAAGGCTCCAGAAAGTTCTCATTCGGCGTTCGGTAATGTTCGTGTTCGGATTCGGCAAAGTTCGGCTTCTCGAAGCTGACTTCGAGACTCGGGTCGTCGCCATCGTCAGTAATATCGAGTATTTCCAAAGACTTTTGTAAGTTGGTTAAATTTTTCTTTTGAACGTCGACTTTTTCGTCTGAGGTTTGTGTTTGGTCGTCTCTGGTTTCTCTCTCGGAGGAGGTTCGTTCGCGGCGTACTGTTTTTAATATAGATAGATAGATATACTCTATATTGTACACCGTAATAGAAAACAAATAAGGACGAAACAACAAAAAGAGATAATTTCTGTGTACTTATATATATATTGTGCGCGCCAATTTGTTCGCTTGGGAAAAATTTTCACGCATAAATCCCAATCCTATGGGAAATCCGGAATCAAAAGTAGCTTACAGATATGTTGCTCTACAACCTACTCTGTAATATATATAATTACTTTGTATTTCATAGTTTGTATAAATGAAAAACAAAAATTATGGTTTTTTAAATTGTGCTATACCTCAAAAACTGCTGACCATATAGTGTTTTAGCCAGGTGTTGATTAAGGTATACAGAATATTTTATTTTTAGAGGTGTCACTGTCATTTTCAAAGTTACTGTAACTTCTTAGGTTCAAAAGTCTGTCAGTCTGTCTATTTTCCCAATCGTATATCACAGTCATTTTATTCTGAGAGTATTAAGACTACGCAGTTGAAACTTGATGGGCAGATATATTCTGTGTACCGGTTTACGGTTTTTATACAAAACATAAAAAAGTTAGAGGTCTCCCTATACATGTAACTGAAACTAAAAAAAAAGTTTTCATCAAACTTATACATGCGGGGTGTCTAAAAATAGGAAGTGTATAGCTTTCAAACGATTGATGATTAAGAAAAAATGGCTTTTAGGAACCTCAATACCATTTTTAAAGACCTATCATAGACACACATATAGGTTCAATGATTATTTTTTATAGCACATAGGTTTAGAAAACAGTACTTTAGAACAACATATTTAGAGGCTAATTTTAATCCCAGAATTCCCATGGGATCAGGATTTACGCTAGTAACACTGCGTAGGTAATATTGGATCCCTCGCGAACGAATTCAGGGGCACATTTTATTATTATTATATTTTCGGGATGGGAAAATCATCGAATGACTTCTCCCGCTGTGAGTGTAGTGGAAGGGAGTGTCAGACTTCTACTGACTAAAAATCCAACCTATTCTAGCTCCCTTTGCGTTCCGAGGCCGTAGTGTCTCGTCAGAACATTCCCATAACCTTGGCAGACGGTTGTGGAATTGTTCGAAAGAGTTACCGCGGCCCCGGAACGCGGATGGATTTTAGTCAGTAAAAGTCTGACACACCCTCCCGCTTCGCCCAGATCGGGAGGCATTCATTGGATGATTTTCCACCCTCAAAAAAAACCCCGGCAGACGGGCAGATTTAGTTTAAAATAAGATACAAAAAAAAACCCCGGCAGACGGGCAGATTTAGTTTAAAATAAGATACAAAAAAAAACCCCGGCAGACGGGCAGATTTAGTTTAAAATAAGATACAAAAAAAAACCCCGGCAGACGGGCAGATTTAGTTTAAAATAAGATACAAAAAAAACCCCCGGCAGACGGGCAGATTTAGTTTAAAATAAGATACAAAAAAAAACCCCGGCAGACGGTCAGATTTAGTTTAAAATAAGATACAAAAAAAAACCCCGGCAGACGGGCAGATTTAGTTTAAAATAAGATACAAAAAAAAACCCCGGCAGACGGTCAGATTTAGTTTAAAATAAGATACAAAAAAAAACCCCGGCAGACGGTCAGATTTAGTTTAAAATAAGATACAAAAAAAAACCCCGGCAGACGGTCAGATTTAGTTTAAAATAAGATACAAAAAAAAACCCCGGCAGACGGTCAGATTTAGTTTAAAATAAGATACAAAAAAAAACCCCGGCAGACGGGCAGATTTAGTTTAAAATAAGATACAAAAAAAAACCCCGGCAGACGGGCAGATTTAGTTTAAAATAAGATATACTTACTAGAGTGTGTAGGGCTTGGTGGTTCAGAGATCGGTCGTGGGTAGTTAAATCTCTTGCCCAGTTCCTGATCCATATGATCCACGTAATCTGGGTACACTATCTTGAGGGCTTCGGCTCGGGCTTGGCGGTAGTACTGTTGGGAGACATTAGAATCAGTTATTATATAAATCACAATTTTAATAATACTACTATACTATCTTTTTATTTTCGGGCTATAAATCCATAAAATGTTAGTAACTCATACCTAATAGCTTATTAGAGTGTTAGTACCCATCACCCTCCGCACAAACTGCTTCATAATGGGAGAGGACACACTCTCAATCACCGTTCTCAGGATGCTGTTACGACTGTCCCGTTAAGGGCCTATACTACCTCAAATGGCTTAGCATGATCCTCCGTTATGTCGAAAATACTGCAGCAATAATTTTGAAATAAATATATGGGTAAAGTTGAGAATTAATGTTAGGTACTATGTTTGACGAAAACACGATTCCATAAAATTTTCTCGATAGAAAAAAAAATCCAAAGTTACCTCCAAACCGAACAATAAACCGCTGGTATTCAAAAATAACTTCAAATTAGATAATGAAACTTTGCATATTAATTGAACTAACTATAAAGCAGGTCTTATGTTGTTTACTTTTTTAAATTACCATTATTTTCACCGTAAAAAGAAATAAACTAAATTATCGGTGTCTTGGAGTGTTTTCCCTGCCACCCTGTCTCGCTTGCTCGCGTGACCGCGGCCAGTAGTGTGCGAGCGAGATAAAGAGTGAGAAGCGCTGAAGTAGTATAGGCCCTTAATAATAGTACTCCTAACCGAATTCGGCTACGGTGATCAGTCTCAGCGGAGATTAGCTATCTGCGCAGGAGATATTATAGTGCACAAGTATGTGCAGGTACAGGAGCACTCTCTGTTCCTTTACTGTCGTCTTATGGAACGGTAAGCCAACAAGACCGGAGAGAGATCAAGCGCTGGACCAGGCTTATAGGCGACGAGGTATTGGTGGACAAGCTTCATAGCCTGGCTCATCGGCGAACCGTTGCTTGCCTGTCGGTTTTCTACAGATTGTACTTCGGGGAATGTGCGCAGAAGCTCCATAACCTGATTCCTCCATCTCCCTTTCACTACCGGTCTACCAGACGCACGGCTGGGTACCATCCACACTTGGTTGATATACCGTCTTGTCGTACCAAGCGCTTCTCCTCCACATTTATTGTGCTCACAGCCAAGCTGTGGAGTTCTCTGCCGGCTTTTGTGTTCCCTGCCACTTATGACCTTTCAGCCTTTAAAGCACGAGTAAATAGGCACCTTCTGGGCTCGTCCCATCTTAGACCTCATCTATCGCTTACCATGAGGCGAGATCGAGGTCAAGAGTTGGCCCATGAGTAATAAAAAAATCACAATATCAACTTCCAAATTCCGGGCTACTACTGAGAAATTTCTGACAGAAAAAAACCAATAGCCCTTTTGCCCGAGCCGGGAATCGAACCCGAGATCTCTTGCTCAGCAGTCGCGCTAGTTAGTTCCCTTTCAAACAAAAATAATAATTTTCCAAATCGGTTCAGCCGTCTTCGAGTAATCGGTGATCATACATAAAAAAAAATATACGCGTCGAATTGATAACCTCCTCCTTTTTTGTCGTCGGTTGAAAAAAAAGGCAAAAAGATACTTTGCAGTGTTTAACTATTTAAACACGGATTGCAATCCAAATTTAACTTTTTTACGCTCTTAGACTATCTTGTTTGCGTCGTATGTCATTCTGATTTGATACGCACTTATCTACCTACATAAACACCTAAACAAGATATTTAGTCTCATAAACAAGTTAGGTACACACTAACGTACGCCGTGTGGATAAAAATAAAATAGTTTTCTGTTCTACCTACATACTACCACAGAATAGGTAAATACATAGTATTAAAATGTAGTATATCATAATACTATTAATAATTAAAAATTTATATAGGTAACTAATTAGTAGTTAAATATTCGGGTTACATTTTTTTAATTGAAGACAACCCTAACGTCGTCAGAAAAGGTAAGCGATACGCGATAGAAAGAGACGCGACTTGTAGGTGAATATAGAAGTATGTTAAGCGCTGTGCGATCTGAATTGCACTTTATTCTAACGTAGAAAGAGTCCCTATTTCTTTGATTGATTTTGGGGAGTGAATTTTCTGTACTTGTACTATTAAGTATTCTGTGCCCATACGCACAAAACGTTTTTGGAATACTCTCATTGTACGTAAGGTTAAGGAGTGGAATACTCAGCCGGAGTCTGTTTCCTGATAGCTTTAGTCTTTAAGTCAAGAGCGAATAGGTTAAATTACTTTTAGGTAAGTGTGCTTCATCTCCGACCACATCATCGCTTACCAACAGGTGAGATAGTGGTTAAACGCGAGACTAACATGAATAAAAAAGCCATAGTATAGGATCTATACTTACAATGCCTAAGTTCCTCCAATCCAAGAGATCTGACAATCTTTCAGTTCTGTTCCTCTGAATGATACGCTGCCGCCGTGTGAGTCTGTAAAACAAGAAAATAAGATTTTATGTACAACCTTATACAACGTGTAACGTGTTGGTTAAGAATCGGCTTCTGAATCTCTCAAAATATTGCATAAAACAGGCTCTCTCAAAATCACCCGGATCTATGTCATTGAAAATCGTACCACTAGGATCCGTGCCACTGTGAGAAACCGAGGCGGGCATTTCAATGAGGTCAATTTTACGCATAATGTGGCCTACATTAAGTTTCAAATAAGGCCCCGGATCGCGAGGGCCACTAAAAGAGCAGGGTGGGGTTTTAGTCAGTAGAAGTCTGACACTCCCTTCCTCTCCTCCCACAGCGGGAGGAGTCATTTGATTATTTTCCCACATAATAATATATAATAATAATATTCCACAACTTTCACACAACGCCATCTAGTCTCAAACTAAGCAGAGCTTGTGCTATGAGTACTAGACAACTGATAAACATACATATATATTTTTAAATACGTACATGTTATAGAAAAAAGGCCACGCCGGTTTCTTCACGATGTTTTCTTTCACCGATATAGCAGTTGTACGTCACACCGGAACAGATAATAATAATAATATTCCACAACTTTTCACGATAATCAATTTATAATCAATCTATATCAAGCCCAGGTTCAGTCGTGTATGGAGTACTGCTCTCATCTTTGGGATGGATATGCTAAATACCAGCTGGACGCGTTTGAGTCTATCGAGAAGCGGGCCAAGAGATTCATTGGCAACGATTCACTGGTCGAGTCAAAGCTCCAGAGCCTTAAACACCGACGACGAGTTGCAAGTCTATCGGTTTTCTATCGGTTACATTTCGGGGAGTGTGCGATTGAATTACACAATCTAATTCCGCCAAGCCCGTTCCATCATCGGAGACAAACGGCGATGCGCCATCGGTACATGGTGGACATCCCACCCATACGCACTAAACGTTTTGGGAATACTTTCATTGTGCGTACGGCTAAGGAGTGGAATTCCCTGCCGGAGTCTGTTTCCTGATCGCTATAACCTAGGAGTCTTTAAGTCAAGAGTAAATAAGTTACTTCTAGGCAAGCGTGATCCATCTTCGACCACATCATCACTTACCATCAGGTGAGATGGTGGTCAAACGCAGGCCTATTCTCAATAAAAAAAAAGTCGTGATACATAAATTACACAAATAAATGTGCATTTCTAGGTTCGAGCCCACGACCAATGAGTCATCAATGGATGACAAATGGTATCAATGGATAACAGGCTCTACTTGCGAGTAGCAGTCGTAAGTCGGCCCATTACCTCTAGGCCACTACCACACTGATATGATACTTACTTGGTAAAATCAAACATGTACTGCGCCAGTTGCTGCACGGAACCCTCGAGCGAGATGTACCGGCGGTCCACCACGTAGATACCGTACGACATGGGGTCAGCTATGTGCTCCTGCATAAAGCACCCAAACCCTGGAACGAATAATTAATTATAACAATAACTAATATTATAAAAAGAAAACGATAATTGTTGAGTAAGTTTGTACGTAGGTGGTAATCTTCGGAACAAATGATCCATTTCTAACGTTGTTTTCATTAGTAGTAAGGCGCATTTTTTGTGAGTGCTATAGGCTAAAAATTATTTCAAATTCCAAGCGGACAAAATCGCGGGTAAAGAGCTAGTACAAAATAATTCGACAGTCACGATAAATTAATGATGATTGATTAATGTAAGACTTCATAACTTTAAATATGAATGATTGGTTTAAATGAAAATTAATTACTCGTAGATACCTACACTCATCGAAAGTCTAGTGTTAGTATTAATACTAATCTTGGATCACATATTATATACAGAATATACCACATATCCATACTAATATTATAAATGCGAAAGTAACTCTGTCTGTTACCTTTTCACGCCTAAACCGCTGAACCGATTAAATGAAGAAGTAGTTTAGAAGCCTGGGAAGGACATAGGATAGTTTTTATCTCGATATAAGGTTCCCGTGGAATAGTTTTCGAATTGCACGCTAAAATATAAACCAAGAGTCAGATCTCAGAAGATTGTATTTATTTAGTAACTAGCTTCTTTCCATTTTAATATTTCACAACACATGTATTGCATAAACGTAATCAGCTGACCGATCACTAGGCGCGTGCTCCGCCGGCGCTGGCACCGCAGCGTTGCCGCTTTTACAAGTCAGTAAACTAATATTATAAAGGATTATTTATTTTTTACCAATAACGCCGTTTATTTTGTTCGAAAATTACATTTTCTTAATTTTATTATTTTAACGGACTGATAATACCTGCTGTACAATTTAATGTGATAACCTAATCGCCATCCTGTATAACAAAAAAGTTGCGTACAAATCCGTCTTATAGTTCCGAAGACTGGCGAGTACAAACAAACAGATATTTTATTTTAAATTCTTGCTCTATCACAGTTTCTATACCCCCTGAATTATTTTTTGTAAATATATTCAACCAACAGTCGCGCGGGGCTTAACGCCCGAGTACTTTATCACGATAAAAACATAACCCTTATTCTTTTCCAGTCGGGTAAAAAGTAGCATAGCTACATACATACTAAATTTCGAACCAGCACTTAGCACTTTCGAAGATTTGCGCGTTTAAACAAACAAACAAACACTGTGACACGAAATTTATATATTTATACTAGCAGTTGCTCGCGATTTCGTTCACGTGGAAGTTTTTCCCGTGTAAATCCCGATCCCGTGTAAATTTCGCAAAATCCCGTCTCAGCGACCATCTACGTACTAAAAGAAACCCCCACGCAAAATTTGAGAGCCCTTTTACTTCTAGTTTGTGAGATTTCGTGATTAATCAGTGAGTGGTATTATATTATTATATACAATATTTTAACTAACAGAGGGTGTTCCCGTTAACCCGCAATAGTATAGCATCCATACATGCTAAAAAAATATTACCATTCGAAAACAAAATGTTTTTATTTATTTTTAATATTAAAATATTCACTAAAAATGTTAAATTGATACGTAAAAGAAACACTCTGTACACGCGTACACATTCATAAATAAATTGCGACGTTGCCGTCCTTCAAGTACGCGTGTAGAAAGTGTTTCTTTTACGTATAAATTATAAAAATTGTGAATATTTTAATATTAAAAAAATAAAAACATTTTGTTTTCGAATGGTAATATTCTTTTAGCATGTATGCATGCTATACTATTGCGGGTTAACGGGAACGTCCTCTGTTACTTAACATACTGTATATATAGATTAGATTATCTCACCTGAGAGGTTGGTAGTGATGCTAGGTATGCCCATAACGGTGCATTCAGCGGGGGTGTACCCCCACGGCTCGTAGTACGAGGGGAACACCCCCAAGTGACAGCCGCGAACGAATTCTTCGTAGTCTAGACCGAAGAGAGGGTTGGTCGAAGTGAGGAATTCAGGGTGGAATATTACCTGGAAAATAAATTGCATAAATTAAAATCCTTAGGAGATTTAGTCACAGAGGACGTATGCGCATCAGTTATAAGTTATTTAACTAAACGAATATTACAAACATGTATCAGTTTATCACACACACACATACAAAAATACAGGCAAATAACAGGGAAAAACAAAAAAGACGGCTGCGCCAAAAAGGTTCCATTGTTCAAAAACGATATTACATATTTCTTTGAGGTGTTAATAGTATCTACAAATATGTTGGTAAATGATAAATGACCTTTATTTTGCAAATTGGTTATTAAATAACACTTTTACACGTTATTTTTTTTTTCGTAAATTTTAACTAGATGAGCCGGTGTTTCCTAACTGACTACCCTGAGAAGAAACACCGAAACAAACTCAGGGGTCCGTCTCTTTAAAGTCCATACAATCTACACTGGTTTAATTATACGGGAACCTTGTAGGTTACCGTCTGAAGCGATCTTTTGAGGAAAGATGCTCACAGATTTGAGTGGGCCTGTCCGTACAGTGCAAACTTTTGTAGGTAGTGCCCTTGAACGCCGCTTGGCTCGTCTTAAAATAAACTGACGCAAACTGAGGACTTACCTTAACTTTGTCACTAACTGTGTTGAAAAGTTCACATCTTCTGATGGAATTCAATACGGGATCGCTCCAGTCATCCACCTGAAAATTAGGAAAACAAATTATTAGACATCCAATAATAATTTATATCGTCTGCCTACCCTTAAGCCTGCAATACATGTTGGCCGAGCGGTGTCAAGTGAAGGCCAATACCAACATGTAGACGGTATATTTGGCTTGTCTTGCTATCGCTCGGTGTCACTTGCCTAGTTGGCCGAGTATAAGCCAGCGCCAACGTGTATAGAGCTCATTTGGTACAACTTGTCTTCGCTCGCCGTTGCTCGTGATCACTTGCCTCACTTCGGATCGGTGTCGGTTTTTGGTCACAAATCAAAGGCGCTCGCCTGCGCTCGGCCAACGTGTGGCCAGCTCTACAGACCCTCTTCTACATTGGTCGTCTGCATTGGCGTTCGACGAACTTGTCCAACGTGTGGACATTATTACTTGCTTTGTACCTATTTGCCAACGCTCACGTTGGCCTACGCTCGACCAACATGTATAGGGGGCTTTAAGATGGACACATATCAACTCGGAAAGGGATCGTCACCGTATCAACTCGAGCCGTTCAGTGTAATTATTTGTATGAAACTCCCTACTGCAACGCACACTAATCGGAATTGTAACGTAATCGCCTCGCCTCGGGACAAGCTCACGAACCGCGGTGCGGTGCTTAGCTTACGGTTCTCCGTACCCTAGCTTACGGTTCTCCGTACCCTAGCTTACGGTTCTCCGTACCCTAGCTTACGGCTTTCCGTATCCTAGCTTCCGTATCCACGCCCCTCCCGGGGTCTGCGTTGCCGAACGTGCTTTCATTGGCTGTCATTCACAAGGTTCGATTTTAACAAAAAATTACGATAAATAGGGAGAAACTCATAGAAGAAGAAAATATCCATGTTTATATGATTTAAGTGACTCTAACCAGCGGTAGGCGAGCCGTAAGCTCGGTGTCTTCTAGCTGTAGCCGAGTCGACGTGATGACCCTTAGGAGGTTGTAGTTCGCCATTGGATTCGACGTAGATGTACAACACTTTAATTGAAATGATTACTTAGGTAATGCATGTACAATCAACGAATTTGAATCATGACTTATCAAAAACTCACTTTGGCGATAAGTCGTTGAAAACATTTCCCTTCTTTACAGTGCATGCCGCACTTAGGACGTTTTAAATATTAACAGATAATTAAATAGCAGATAACAATGTCGTTACCATGGAAACGTATGTTTACACGAATGTCGACCTTTGTATTTGAATGTCTGTAAGACAATAAGCTTGGTGGGTGGGTCATTATACAATTTTTCGATTGTACAATAACGTTTAATTGTACATTTGTACAATATCGTCGCCGACAGGATGAATAGTCACTGGATGACGACTCACAGAGCGTCATTCACATACATTAAATAATTACTTTTTTAAGTGTATTTAGTCTTATTATTATTGTATTTTATATTTATTTTGAATTTATGTGTTAATTTTTATTTATGTGTAAATGTATGGACTTTGATCTGAATATAAAGTATTTTATCATATAATTATTATAATAAACAAAAAATCGAAATTGAATATTAATTTGGCTTAGATTGAGTAAATGATGTTGTCCGATCCAGCACATAATGATAAAGGCCGCCACAGACAAGTCCGGTTAAGCAGCGAAACGCCATTCACAAAATAACGGTTTACTTACAACATTGTGCGTGGTTATAGGAGGTAGCCCATCTCTTTGAAGACCGTAAATACACCTCTTCAGACGAACCGTGTCTTCTTTGTGCATGAGATCGCCTGCGTCGGGGAGGTGACCACTAGAAAAATACAATCCGTTTAGATAACGTCCTTATGTAATTCAAGAATATAAGTAATAAAAATGATTGAAGATCCAGGAAACGGAAAGGATATAATATACAACGTGTAATTTAAAGGATATATACATACCGAGTGCACGGCTTCTTTGGATGATAACAAACGATATGGCAAGGGTTTTGTAATCCTATGTCTACATGTGTGGAGCATATTAGAAATATCAATACATTGATACCAGAGGCCGAATTTTTCATTCATTTCATTAAGAAGAACGAAGAGAATTATCGTTTTATTGGCAAGTGACGTGAAAAGTGATGACCCTCATAGTGATGTGACACGTTTGTTATTATTAGTATTCAAGAAACATATGAAATCGATAATTTGGGGTCAATTCTGTGAGTCACTTATTTTGAGCTGAAACTTTGCATAGAGACTCCATACCAGATGTTGTCTTCAGTCTTTTTGGATAGATATGGGGTTTCCGTTACACGTTGTATATGTTTTTTTTTTTAACTGAATCAGCTCAGAGTTGTAATATTATTAAGTGTTCACCCTAAGATTGTCCTGCCTCTAAACGTGAGGCCTTTTAATTGCCGCCATGTTAACGCGCAACGTGTGACGCGTAAGTGAGACGGAACTAACAGCTGCAGTGTATTATGAACCTTATAGTAGTGATCTAAGGTTGATTGTACGTTAAGCATTCTTTAGTTCTTCTTGGTCTTCGGGGCTATACTTTCTTTTTTGCGCGAACGAAGATTCACGACGCGCCTTATCAGTTGGGTACCACTGCACCAAATTACTTCTTAACTCACCTCAAACAGATGTCGTACATCCTCCTTCCAATCTTCTGCTGGATATCATTAATAGTGTCTCTCAAGGCCTTGGTGACTGCGTGGCCTCGAAGACTTTCCACGTTAAAGTTATTGGTTTTGGCGGGGAATATCATGAAGGCTACCACTGTCATATCGGATCCTGACGCCTGGAAAACACATACATTTATAATTTTATAGAGCCTGATAAATATTTTTCAGGAAAAAGTATAGACAGATAGATATACTCTTTAGTAGACACCATAACAGAAAAAAGAACCTATGGTTAAACTAGCTTGTGCCAGCGGCTTCGCCTGCGTGGGAAGTTTTTCCCGTGTAAATCCCGATCCCGTGGAAATTTCGCAAAATCCTTTATTAGCGGATGTCTACGTCATAACATCTACCTGCATGCCAAATTTCAGCCCGATCCGTCCAGTGGTTTGGGCTGTGCGTTAATAGATCACTATGTCAGTCAGTCAGTCAGTCACCTTTGAGTTATATATATTTAGATGCGATACATTACTGTGCGGGACAGTGATATATAGTGAACAGTGATATGTAGTAAACAGATACATCATGAACAGATATAGTGAATAGACAGTGATAGACACTTAACGGAATGATTATAGACTTTGTGTTTAATAGTTTTAGTTCTATTTAATAGTTTTAAATGCGAAAAATAATAGTTTTATGCGATTACTATAAGGATTATCTAGTTTCGTTGCACCTACTCTTTTACTTTTTACTCTACGTTGCTCCTATGTACTAATGTTTACCTCTACTTCTATGTACTAACACATAGAACTAGAGGTAAACATTAGTACATAGGAGTTATATGTTTAAATGTTATGTTTTTTGTAGATTTTATATTTTTCCTAGATAGATCTTGTGATTTAGAATCGAAATATATATAGTTTTACCCATAAAAATAGCGTAAAAATAGTAAAAATGGCCAAAAATATGCAACGGCTCTCGTTACGGTAAAGTTTCGCAGCAGCTAAGCAAAGTGCGCCTTCTCCTGATTGGTTAAAAATACTTTGTTCTGATTGGCTGACCAATCACAGCGCTTAGATTTTTAGTTTTGGTATATAATAAGTACATAACGTAAGTAAATAAGAGATAGCTGTTCTTGATTCTGATTGGATAAAATTCCTGTATTCTTATTGGTCAACCAATCATAGAGCCTACATTTTCTTAGCGAAATTTGTATAAATTAGGAACATTTAGCCTGGTTCGACACAGTTTGCGGGCAAAATTGTAACAAGAAGAAACACTCAAGAAAATAAAGGAAGAAAACTTCAAGAATCTTCTAGTGTGGTTTTAATTCTTCACCAACCCAGCACACAAATGCGCCTGTATGGCACATTTAATGGTCCTTCGAGCGCCGGATTTACTGTGAAGAATTAATAGAAGAGTATTATTGGAAGATTTTATTGAAGATTTATTTTGAAGAATTATTCGAAGATTATTGTCGGAAGATTTTACTGAAGATTTATTTGAAGAATTATTTTCGTCGTATATAGAGAAGAATTTTTGAAAAATTGAAGAGTTTCAAGATAGTCGAATAATATCAGCTGAAAACATGCCAGTTACACGCTCCGAGGGGAGGGGCCGCAAACCTTCAGGCGAACAGAAGCCGTCATCGACCGAAAGTACCTCGGCGACCAGCACCAGTGCGGAAGCCAGCACGGAATCGACAGTAACAGGGACGACCGCCACGGACACTTCAGAACAAACACATAGCTCCGCGGCAACTGATCCAACCACCATGACTTCCGCCACCGCTGCATCCACTTCGTCCGCCGCCGCTTCCGCCTCATCTGAAACTGCCCCGCCCGCCTTGCACTCCGCCAGCGTCGCCGCACCGTCTGTGACTCCTTCGAACACGACGACGTTAACTACGGGTGCGAAGGCGAAACAGCTGATGAAGCCGCCCGCAGCTGTCAATACAGAAACTTCTACAGTGAAGAAAGTCAAGAAGACTGTTGCCGGTCCATCGATGGACCACAGGTCCTCGCACCCCCTAGCAAGAGGGGGGGAAAGGGGGGTCCATCCACAGCAGAACTAAAGAAAAGAAGATAGCGAAGGCAAAAGACGAGTTATTAAGCCTTCAAGTACAGTTAGCCGCAGCACGCCTAGCCGCTTTAGAAGCAGAAGATTCCGAAGAAGAAGAGGAAGAAGAAGATGTCTCCCTCTATTCAGAAACAAATGCAAGAGTGGACACCTGGTTGGACAATCAAGTGAACCGCCCAGTGTTAGCGATCGCCAACGAACCTCACCGCGCTCCAGAAGAACCGACGGCCACCCATGCTGAAGAACCGATGCCAAGAAGACAGGAAGAGACACATCGGTCACCGGCGGGAGGTCAATCTGACTTAGCCATTCTAGCTGAAGCAATTACCAAGGCTATCAGCACCGCCCAGAGACCCAAGATTCACAAAAACAAGATTCACAACTGCCGACCTAAGCCTTGTGGTATAAACAACTGCAAGTACTCTCATCACAAGATGTTACATTATGACAAGAAGACAGAAAAGGCAGAAAATGGAGAAAATAAAGAAGCAGCTGAAGTCATCAATTCGACTTGGACAATTAAGAAACAATCTTATCTGAAGATCATACCGATTCAGGTGGTAGGACCAAAAGGAGCTGTCAACACCTTCGCATTGATGGACGACGGATCAACAGTCACGCTTGTCGATGACAGCATAGTGAAAAATATTGGAGCAACAGGACCCATAGATCCATTGAAAATAGAAACCATCAATGATATGAAGACATCAGAATCGGCATCAAGAAGAGTCAACATCAAGCTAAAGGGACTCAACGATCATGAAGAGCAAATACAAGCGCGCACAGTGAAGAACCTGCAAGTCTCATCTCAACGGGTGCCACAAGAACTTTTAGAAGGGTGCCAACACTTAGTTGACATTCGAAATCATCTCACATATGCAGAGGCGAAACCACGAATACTGATCGGTCAAGATAACTGGCATCTTCTGCTGACATCAGAAGTAATCTTGAAAATTTCAAAAGTTGTGAATCTTGTTTCTATAACGAAGGCATCTGAAGCAGAGGCGTTTGGACTTTGCTACGTCCCATCTTGCATTTTCATCCAATTTCTTGAATTGTTCACATTCTGTTGCGTTGGTGTGCCCCGTATCTTCGCATACGAAGCACCTCGGTGTGTATTTCTTCTCAGTTACGTTGTTAATCCTCTGCATCCTCTTCTGTGGAGCCACTGTAGTAGGTGCGGCCATCTGTTCAGGCATTGCATAAGGTCCGCACAATTCTGCTTCCCTTTTGAAGAACTTCTCTATTTTGAGTAAGCAGGGATCTTCACGCGATTGTGTAGCCGAGAAGTCGTAGTATCTGTATCGCAGCGTCGGCGTCAGCTTGTCTACAATAGTCTTCGCGAGTTCAGGGTTGTACATATAATTGAAACAACCCAAAGTCTTCAATGTTGCCACTACGGTGGAGACCTTAGTGGCGAATATGCAGATGTCCCTCGGTGACTCGGAGAGGCGCGGTAGACCTCGAAGCGTTTCCATTTCCAACATTGCTATTGATTCTGGTCTTCCAAATCTTGACTCCAGAGTCTTTATCACTTCGGCAGGGTGCGCGTTGGTTATCAGTAAACCTTCAACCGCTTCTTTGGCCTTCCCTTTCAAATTTCTTCTAAGTCGATTTGTATTTTCAACGGCGCTGAACATCATTTCAGTCTCGTAGTATGCGGCGCGGAAGGGTAGCCATTCCTGATGAGACCCACTGAAGAAAGGTAACTCGACAAACTTGGGTCTCTGGGCGGTGCTGATAGCCTTGGTAATTGCTTCAGCTAGAATGGCTAAGTCAGATTGACCTCCCGCCGGTGACCGATGTGTCTCTTCCTGTCTTCTTGGCATCGGTTCTTCAGCATGGGTGGCCGTCGGTTCTTCTGGAGCGCGGTGAGGTTCGTTGGCGATCGCTAACACTGGGCGGTTCACTTGATTGTCCAACCAGGTGTCCACTCTTGCATTTGTTTCTGAATAGAGGGAGACATCTTCTTCTTCCTCTTCTTCTTCGGAATCTTCTGCTTCTAAAGCGGCTAGGCGTGCTGCGGCTAACTGTACTTGAAGGCTTAATAACTCGTCTTTTGCCTTCGCTATCTTCTTTTCTTTAGTTCTGCTGTGGATGGACCCCCCTTTCCCCCCCTCTTGCTAGGGGGTGCGAGGACCTGTGGTCCATCGATGGACCGGCAACAGTCTTCTTGACTTTCTTCACTGTAGAAGTTTCTGTATTGACAGCTGCGGGCGGCTTCATCAGCTGTTTCGCCTTCGCACCCGTAGTTAACGTCGTCGTGTTCGAAGGAGTCACAGACGGTGCGGCGACGCTGGCGGAGTGCGAGGCGGGCGGGGCAGTTGCAGATGAGGCGGAGGCGGCGGCGGTCGAAGTGGATGCGGCGGTGGCGGAAGTCACGGTGGTTGGAAAAAAAGCCAAACGTCGGAAGTGTTCGACGAAGTTCCACCAGCTGTCGAGGACAAGTCCCAGGTACTTCATCGTCGTGTCGACGCCGATGCGAACCCCTCCCACCGTTATCTGGAAACCCGAAGGTGGCGCGTTCCGACGGCCATGAAAACACATGGCCTCGAACTTGAGCAGAACCACCTCGAGTCCCAGTTGTCAGATCCTCTCTACGACCGTCGGAACCCCTCGCATCGCCACTTCGGCCGCCGCCTGGTGCGACCTCCCATGCGCCAGGACCAGCGTGTCGTCAGCGTAGCAAAACTACGCTTATGATATCTATTACTATCAAAAGTAATGCGTCAAATTGCAAGCAGTAAGGTATGGATCAAAAATTTTCGATACATTACAATCTCGATTTTAATTTATATTTTTGATCTCATTTCAGTGTTTAGTTTTGAAACAACTGTTTGTTCTTTTTATTTCGTAAATTGTATATTGTTTTTATTTTTGGTTGAAAAACACTCTATTATATAAAATGTAATGTGCAGAAGCTGTCGGCAACCTATTTGTAAAAAATAAATAAAACAAATCTCGTGAGATGGATTTACAATCAATCGGGTTATGCAATTTTACGGTTACATATTTATATTTACCTTCAAGTAATGATTAAGTCTCGCCAACGCTTCAATGAAGATGTCTGCTCCTTTGTTCCCGAACTCATATCGACCGGCGATGAAGAAATACAGCGTCTTGTCCAGATCAAAGTTGAAGTGGCTAAGGAGAAAAATAAGTAATTGAAGTGAAAGATTATAACATAAATATTTATTGGATAGCACTGGGCCCTTCCCCTACCGGAGTCTGTGTTTTCTGATAGCTATAACCTGGGAGTCTTTAAGTCAAGAGTGACTAGGTTACTTCTAGGCAAGCGTGCTTCATCTTCCACCACACCATCGCTTAACATCAGGTGAGATTATGGTCAAAAACAAACCATTAAAAAAAATAGAGAGACGGTCTGTGTGTGTAAACCTGAAAAAATACCTATCGAAAGCTTGTTCCATAACGAGTAGAGGTTTACAATTTTAGATGGTTTTCAGAACAAATAAAAAGTACTCTGAGCAATAGTCATGATGGTGAATTGAATCATGAAAGGCAGGAAAAAGAAAGTTTTGGCAAATATGAAGAGTCGATCAGGGAGAAAGAGAAAGATAGAGTGAGGGAGAGAGAGAGAGAGAGGTAAAGAAGGAGAGGGAACAATTGGATAAACGGGCGAGGACAAGGGAGAGCGAGATGGAGGTAGAGTGAGGGAGAGATAGAGTGAGAAAATGGCGAAGAAGGACGGAGAAAGAGTGAGAGGGAGACAGGGGGAGAGATAGAGAGGAGGCGAAAGAGAAAATGTTCAAAACTGAATCTTAAATTAATCTTACCCATAAAAGTGTCCTCTAGCGAACTCATTGATCTTGTCTTTGGCTAACGCGTGCAGGTTCTGAAACTCGTGCAGAGCTGAGAACTTCTTCACGTTCAGACCGTTCGGTGTTATTATGTCTGCTTTGCGCTTCAGAAGATGCTCGGCTTCGTATCCTGTTGAATATAGAGAAAATTATGGTATTTAATATTGGAAGATAGACATTTTTATTTGATGCTTTAATACAGTATGTTAACTAACAGAGGGCGTTCCCGTTAGCCCGCAATAGTATAGCATCCATACATGCTAAAAAAAATATTACCATTCGAAAACAAATAGTTTCTTTTTTATTAAAATATTCACTAAAAATGTTAAATTGATACGTAAAGGAAACACTCTGTACACACATACGCATTCATAAATAAATTGCGACGTTGCCGTCCTTCAAGTACGCGTGTACAGAGTGTTTCTTTTTTGTGCATAATTAATGCACATCCTGAAGATCTGCATTAATTATATTACATGTTGTATATCTATACTAATATTATAAAGCGGAAAAGTTTGTTTGTTTGTTTGCTTGAACGCGCTAATCTTCGAAAGTACTGGGTGGATTTGGATGAAATTTGGTATGGAAGTAGCTTGAAGCTTGAGGAAGGTTATAGGTTACTTTTTACGCGACTGCAAAAAAGGAGAGTTATGTTTTTACCGTGATAGAATCCACGGGAGCGAAGCCCCGCGTGAGTACTAGTGGATAGATATAAGTTATTTAACTTATACAATGTGATAGGGGTGGGACTTCTAACCCGTTAAGGCTGAGTACTACATCTAATTTTATCGACAACAAAAATAATATGGGGGGTTGAACCCCCTCCCCCTAAAAATTATGGCTATTTTAATAATTTTTTTTAATGTACTACGGTACGCTTGATACTTTATGTGATATCAACGGTTGTATGCGTTGTAGAAACAAAAAAAAAACGACAAACGGTAGCTAATAACCTTGGCTAACTAATTCATTACTTTTTTCATATGTTTGATAATGTTTTGGTGAGAAAAAAAAATCATTTCTGAATTATTTTGACTTAAAAAATCGCTATTTTTCAATATTTTCACGAATTACTCAAAACTATGTCCCATAAAATTATTAATAATTTGCGCTCATTTAAAAGTATTTGAGTTATTCTTTCTAACGATACCAAAAACATCACCATAACATCATCAATTCTAAGTAGTTTCCCCTGTGTAAGCTCAGTACTCATACTTGACATTATTTGTAAATGAAACCAGTAATACTCATATGTACTTTACATTTATTTAAAATCAAACCTACTGAAAAATACAATCAAACAAAACATTTTAATGCTTAAAATTAATTGTTTAACTGTTCGAAGTAGTCTCCTCTGTTTTGTAAACAGGCGGTTGCTCTTATAGCCATTTGTCGCGTGGTTCGTCTTAATACCGCGGGATCAGATCGAAGTTCGTCGGCGGCGATCCTAATTCTTTCCCGGAGCTCTTCTCTCGTGTTTACCTCGACGAAATAAACTTTTTGCTTCAACCATCCCCAAAGATGATAGTCACAAGGCGTCAAATCGGGTGAACGTGGAGGCCAAGCAACTGTTCCGCCGCGTCCAATCCATCTCGGGAAGACTTCGTTTAGATATTGGCGAACACTCAAGGCAAAATGAGCAGGAGCACCGTCTAATTGTAGCCACATATGGCGCCGATAGCTTAGTGGCAAACTCATGAGTTCTTCGTTAAATTCATTTTGCAGAAAATGCAGAAATCTAGGCCCCTTTTAATCTCTCTGGCAATTCAATGGGCCCTATTAAAATATCGTCAATCATGGCAGCCCATACATTTATTGAAAACTCGTGTTGGAATGTCGATGTTCGTACAGCATGAGGATTTTCAGCCATCCATAAATGTTGGTTTCTAAAATTTGTAATTCCTCGCCTTGTGAATTTTGCTTCGTCTGTCCACATAATCTTAGCAAGGAAATCGGGATTGCGACGCACTCTGCGATTTATCCAAGAGGAAAAAACACACCACGCGTAATTATCTTGGCCTGTTATTTCCTGTGCTCTCCGGAAGTGGAAAGGATGTAATCCTTCTCGGTGTAATATTTTTGAAATAGTCCAGTACCCCAGGCCCGTCATCCTTGAAAGGCGTCTCAAACTTAATCTAGGATCTCTGTGTATGAGATCTAACACGTCCTCTTCCGCTGCCACTGGTAGATCGCGAACACGTTCTGGAGCTGGTCTTCTTATACCATAATTTTCCAATCTTGCGTGAATATCAATAAACGTATGATAACTCGGTGTGGGTCGGTTTGGAAACCTTCTACGGTACTCGCGCACTGCTGCACTGGCATTGCCATTGCAAAAACCATATACGAAATGAATATCCGCAACATATTCGTCATAATTACGACGATTAGCCATAGCGAAACTTGTCCACGAAAAGCGCGAGAAGAAATTTAACAAGGTGTGTTAGCAGTCACAGATTTGTAACGACTAATAATACCCGACAATGGTGACAAGAACCGCTTTACCGCACGTGGTGTATTTATCTTTTTTCCTTGTCTGTTACATTACATTGTACGTTTTTTTACCCTCTCGCACACCTCACAGCATGTGGTGTCATCTTCTATCCTTGTCTGTTACATTACGTTGTAAGTTTTCTTACCCGCTCGCATACCTCGTTTTGTTACCTGCTTTTGTTATGATATGGTTAATGGTTAATGGTTCTTAATACTTGAATTTGTAATGTTATAGTGATGTTTTTGGTATCGTTAGAAAGAATAACTCAAATACTTTTAAGTGAGCGCAAATTATTAATAATTTTATGGGACATAGTTTTGAGTAATTCGTGAAAATATTGAAAAATAGCGATTTTTTCGGTCAAAATAATTCAGAAATAATTTTTTTTTCTCACCAAAACATTATCAAACATATGAAAAAAGTAATGAATTAGTTAGCCAAGGTTATTAGCTACCGTTTGTCTTTTTTTTTTGTTTCTACGACGCATACAACCTTTGATATCACATAAAGTATCAAGCGCGCCGTAGTACATTAAAAAAAATATTAAAATAGCCATAATTTTTAGGGGGAGGGGGTTCAACCCCCCATATTATTTTTTTTTGTCGATAAAATTAGATGTAGTACTCAGCCTTAACGGGTTAGAAGTCTCACCCCTATCACATTGTATATCAAAAATTACTATTAAATATTTTTCTATAAAAAGTGACATTAAAAAACATTTAAAAATATAAAAAATGGCAGTTTACTGGTATCGGGAACAGGGTCCAAGCTACCGGTGGTCAAGTCTCCTGAGAAAGGAACCTCCTCACAATACGAGCTGTATCGAGGAGAACTGCTTTCTGTATCAGGCCCTTTATCCAGCTGTGCAACGCCAGCTTCGACAGATGGTCGTCGAAACTTTTGGCTATCAGCCCATTGACTGATATGACAATCGGCACAATGACAGCCGAGTCCACATTTCACATGTCAACAACCTCATGAGCTAAGTCGAGATAATGTGTTTCTCTTTCTCAGCTTTCACGAGATTCACGTCATGTGGAATGGTAACATCGATTATCATTGCGCGGCGCACTAATCGGTCTATCACCACTATATCAGGCTTATTGGCTACAATAGTCCTGTCAGTGATGATAGACCAATCCCAGTACAACGTGACATGGTCATTTTCGAGAACTGGGTCGGGCACATACTTGTAATGCGGTACCTCAGAATCGACAAGTTTGTATTTCAAAGCAAGTTGCTGGTGGATAATTATATTCTGGCTACTTGGTTGTGTCTATGCAAGTACTCGCCATTAGCTAGACGAGAACAACCGGAGACAATATGTCTGATGGACTCACCAGGATGATGGCATGCCCGACACACGTTATTTTTTTATTATATTCGACCACTACACGTAATAATATTTCATAACCGCAAAGACCTAACATAAAATTAATACTCCGTCCTAAAATACAGATAGGTTTTGTGCCTAGATCATGAAAGGGACCATGCTCCGAATATCATGGACGGCTTTCCGCACAGATTTGTAATAAATACTACAGGACCTAAGTATCAAAGATCGCTTGTCTACAGTATGCTGACACAGAATGTAAATAATAAATATAACACTAGAGCAATGACCTTGGGTAAATATGTTGTGCCTAAAATAACCAGGACATTAAAAAAACGCTTCCGTTATACACTTAACGGTTTACCAGAAGGCATTAGAGAAAAATATAAAAAAATTCAAAGTTAAATTTAAAAAAACTATGTACTTGGCACCCTACCTTAATGTTATTATTGTATTTTTAAGTTTATTAATTATACACAAAACTTAAAAATAGATTATAAATTCATCCCACAGTCATATTGTCTGTTCAGTTTTGTGGGACATCGTTGTACATTATAAAAAAATACCTTGTAAGGTACAGTCGGCCAAGAAAGTGGTGTACCACCCTAAGGTTGAATATCGCTTGCAGATTCATAGGTGATAAAGATTAGTTTCGCTTGCAGATCGATCTGACAACTTCTATTGCTGTCTTTATCTGATTATTGATAACGACTATTACTGTTTGTAACGTGACAGCTGTTCTTAGTTTGAACTTGATGGAACCAATGACGTCGTAAAATCAACGGCGGGGGGCTGTAGATTTTGATGACAAAATTGTATCTACAAATTCAGAATTGTAATCAACAAGTTACATAAAATTGTAAAGGCACAAGGCGAGTCCACAAACCTACAATTTCTGTAAACTTGTAATTACAATATCAATAAAAAACAAGCTAAAAATAGATTTATCCTTTTATTAAATTTCTACAATCAATTTTAAAATACTTATAACAAACAAAAACATAGCATATATAGTAATATTTAGAAGATATTGAAAATTTTTAAAAATTAGAAACGGGTGTAACCGCCGTTGGCCTCTATAACCTCTAAAAGACGAGACCTCATTGAACCAACAAGCCGTGAGCAAATATCGGTTCCCCGCATTTCCTCCCAGATATAATTACAGTGACTAATAAGAGCTTGTTTGGTTCTTTCATTTTGATGCGACCATCGTTGGACCATAAGGCCCCAAAGATTTTCTATCGGGTTGAGGTCCGGCGATCTTGAGGGCCACTGAATTACCCTTACGTCAGTGTGTGAACGAAACCAGGCTCTTACGATCCTCGCATTATGAATTGAACAATTATCTTGAACAAAATCAAATTGTGGCACTTCGTTCTCCGGGTAAACATTACGGACTGTCGGTAGCATTGCATTCTGAAGCACGTCGATATAATTTACAGCCGTCGCTCGAGGAGGTAGAGAACACAATTCTCCTACACCATCCGTACTCATCCAGCCCCAAATATTTACGGAAATTCGACCTGATTCTCTATTTGGGATTACATGATCATCTTTATACCGTGTTGAATTATATCGCCAAAGGTGAAGACGTCCATGCTGACTGGATTTAAACGTTTCTTCATCACAAAACACTGTATTAGACCAATCAAACTCTAAGTGCTCTCTGGCGAAGTTCAGACGAGCAAGTCTGTGAGCATCCGTCAAATATATTTTCTTGGCGTAATGCCTGTGGTGCAACCCCATGTAATGTAGATGATTCCTTATTGTTTGGGCACTCACATCGAACATCTCCGCAAAATGTTTTGTGGGCTTAAAACCATTGATTTCATATTCCCGTCTCATGAATTCTCTATCGTTATTGGAGAGTGCAGGCCGGCGACCACTTCTTCTGTGATCCAACAAACTTCCCTCCTCTCCTTCACGACGAATCCAAAAGCGGACAGAACGCCTCGATATATTCAAATTCCGGGATATCGCACTGATACTGCTTCCCTCATTAAATTGGGCAATTATTTGTGCTCTTTCGGCAATGGTCAAGTTGGCAGGCATTGAGATGATTTTATATGCAGTTGATTGAAAAATAACACGGAAAATATATCGATTTTTTGCATATATTTGACAAAATGTCAATTGTCAGTTTTCTTTTTCAAATGGAATTCGGTTGTCTAAATAGTTTTTATTACTTTTGTTTGGAAACATTTCAATTGCTTTGTAGAAACTTATGTCCTTTTCATTTATACTAAAGGTTAAAATGTCATGTACTTATATGTGACATATGACGTATGAATACTAAATACATAGGTTTACGTCATGATAATGTTGTCTCTTTCAGTAATATCTTTTTATAACGAACCTTGTTGTAATTTTCGATGACCGGGAAACTAAATCAAAACTGGTACACCACTTTCTTGGCCGACCGTACAAGGTATGTTTTAATAAATAAATAATAATCCTCAATTAATTCGGTCACATTACCCGCTGCCAAGATGAAAACTTGGAAAAGAGGAAGACGCCCATTGCGATAGTCCGACCAACTGAAGCAAAGCAGCTCCCAAAGGTTCGAGGAAGTGGTCTGATTAGCTACTAACCGCAAAGAATAGTAAAGGACTGACAGACCGCTGGGTGAAGATTGGTTATCGCGATCTTCAGTCATGAAGGGTCGACCACAGAGAGAGAGATGAAAGGGAGTCGTATGGCCGTTTGCGGATATGCGGAACACTCTGTAAAGTCCCGCAAAAACATTGAAAAGGGAGGATACTCTGACTCGACAAGTTTTTTGTCTGGTGGGCAACTGCCCGATGTTTGTGGTCGGGTGATTTGTATGTAGGCTAGTTGTGCGGTAAACTCTGCTTGCGCGATACAGGATTTCTATCGTTTAGTTTGTATGTTGCGAGATAGATGTCGCTACAGCCGACTTTATTGTTGTACTGTACCCCTAAGACCACTAAGCGATTCGCTTTATTTATTTATTTACACTTTATGCACACAGGTACAAAGGCGGACTTAATGCCGTAGGCATTCTTTACTAGTCAACCAGGCTACTGCAACTTCAAGGCGAAAAAAATTGTATGGACTTTGAGGGGAAATAATGGTACATTTTGCTGTCTCACCTGTTCCGTGCGCTTTCTCTTTCTTTCATGACAGTCAGCCACTTTTTAATCTATGGTCGGCCATATATGTTTACTTGTCCTGTCTTCTTGTATATTTTAAGTTTGTGCTTATTATTTTCTGGCAGTAATTAAATTAATTTACGGTTCATTTTACATCGTAATTTGTAAAAAAATATCGGTTATTGTTCAGTGATTGTACCATAATGCTACCTAAAAACCGATTTATAACTTGGGAAATATGTGGAGATCGTGCAAGTCGTATAGGTAATGAAAAAAGGAAGTTTATGGCAAAATTTCCATTAGATGAGGCTCGGTAAGTATTAAATTAGATATTTGATTATATATTTTAATTAAAACATAGTACTAAAAGCCTTAATCGATCTTTTAATTTTCAATTTTATTTTGTTGTTTAGTGATGTGCTATAACGCAACGGCTCTTATCAATTATCGATAAATGGTGTGTCTGTTTTTAATTGTTTATAAACAACGTTGATTAAAGCGAGAGGCATTAAATGAAACCGCGTTTACTTTATGTATAATTTTCAGGCTCCACACCAAAAATCAGACCACTTTTTTTCTGGTTGGGAAAATCATCAAATGACCCCTCCTGCTGTGGGTAGAGCAGAAGGGAGTGTCAGACTTCTACTGACTAAAAACCCACCCTGTTCCTTCACTGCCCTTACGTTTCGGGGCCGCGGTATCTCGTTAGAACATTCCCGTAACCCCGGCAGGCAGTGGCCTTGTGGGGCTCCGTTAATGGTGCTGTCATCATCTGCTGTCAGCCCTGCAGCGCTGGATCCGTGACAGAAACCATGCTTGCTACATTTTATGCTGCATGCTTGCTTGATCTCTAAATGTCATTGTATAAATTTTACAAGAAATAAATCTGTCATCGGTACTGAGTACAGGTTGGATGGTATAGTATTGAATAACACCTCAATCGTACGGGATCTTGGTGTAATCTTTGATAATAAAATTTCTCTTAATCAACATGTTGAAAAAATTGTCAATAACTCATTCAAAATGTATGGTTTTGTAATGAGAGCATCCACCGAGTTCAAACGTATTTCCACCTACCTGTATTTATATAAAACGTTAATACGTTCACAGGTTGAATACGCGGTGCCAATTTGGAATCCTTTCTATCAAAAATATGTAGATGAGATCGAGAAAGTCCAGCGGAAGTTCCTTCGTGCCATGCACTATAGATGCCACAAAGCATATTTGTCATACCCTCAACTGTTAAATAAGTACAAAATGGTGTCATTAGAATCTAGACGTAAGCTACTAGAGGCCAATACTCTCTACAGTATCATTCATAATAACTTTGACTCAATCGAACTCACAAGTAAATTATGTTATAGTGTCCCTCGCACAGTTAACAAACGCAGCGTCTGTGCCGGGACATTGTTTGCTGTAAATTCTTGTCGCACCAACTCTGGTTTGCGTTGTCCTACTCGTCGTATGGTCGAGACCTACAATAACTATTTTATAGATATTGATATTTTTATGTTTTCTAAATCTAAATTTAAATCTCACGTACTAACTGTTTTAGCTGCGCAATGTATCACTTGATATTGTAATGATGTTTGGTACGGTCGGCCAAGAAAGTGGTGTACCAGTTTTGATTTAGTTTCCCGGTCATCGAAAATTACAACAAGGTTCGTTATAAAAAGATATTACTGAAAGAGACAACATTATCATGACGTAAACCTATGTATTTAGTATTCATACGTCATATGTCACATATAAGTACATGACATTTTAACCTTTAGTATAAATGAAAAGGACATTAGTTTCTACAAAGCAATTGAAATGTTTCCAAACAAAAGTAATAAAAACTATTTAGACAACCGAATTCCATTTGAAAAAGAAAACTGACAATTGACATTTTGTCAAATATATGCAAAAAATCGATATATTTTCCGTGTTATTTTTCAATCAACTGCATATAAAATCATCTCAATGCCTGCCAACTTGACCATTGCCGAAAGAGCACAAATAATTGCCCAATTTAATGAGGGAAGCAGTATCAGTGCGATATCCCGGAATTTGAATATATCGAGGCGTTCTGTCCGCTTTTGAATTCGTCGTGAAGGAGAGGAGGGAAGTTTGTTGGATCACAGAAGAAGTGGTCGCCGGCCTGCACTCTCCAATAACGATAGAGAATTCATGAGACGGGAATATGAAATCAATGGTTTTAAGCCCACAAAACATTTTGCGGAGATGTTCGATGTGAGTGCCCAAACAATAAGGAATCATCTACATTACATGGGGTTGCACCACAGGCATTACGCCAAGAAAATATATTTGACGGATGCTCACAGACTTGCTCGTCTGAACTTCGCCAGAGAGCACTTAGAGTTTGATTGGTCTAATACAGTGTTTTGTGATGAAAAAACGTTTAAATCCAGTCAGCATGGACGTCTTCACCTTTGGCGATATAATTCAACACGGTATAAAGATGATCATGTAATCCCAAATAGAGAATCAGGTCGAATTTCCGTAAATATTTGGGGCTGGATGAGTACGGATGGTGTAGGAGAATTGTGTTCTCTACCTCCTCGAGCGACGGCTGTAAATTATATCGACGTGCTTCAGAATGCAATGCTACCGACAGTCCGTAATGTTTACCCGGAGAACGAAGTGCCACAATTTGATTTTGTTCAAGATAATTGTTCAATTCATAATGCGAGGATCGTAAGAGCCTGGTTTCGTTCACACACTGACTTAAGGGTAATTCAGTGGCCCTCAAGATCGCCGGACCTCAACCCGATAGAAAATCTTTGGGGCCTTATGGTCCAACGATGGTCGCATCAAAATGAAAGAACCAAACAAGCTCTTATTAGTCAATGTAATTATATCTGGGAGGAAATGCGGGGAACCGATATTTGCTCACGGCTTGTTGGTTCAATGAGGTCTCGTCTTTTAGAGGTTATAGAGGCCAACGGCGGTTACACCCGTTTCTAATTTTTAAAAATTTTCAATATCTTCTAAATATTACAATATATGCTATGTTTTTGTTTGTTATAAGTATTTTAAAATTGATTGTAGAAATTTAATAAAAGGATAAATCTATTTTTAGCTTGTTTTTTATTGATATTGTAATTACAAGTTTACAGAAATTGTAGGTTTGACTCGCCTTGTGCCTTTACAATTTTATGTAACTTGTTGATTACAATTCTGAATTTGTAGATACAATTTTGTCATCAAAATCTACAGCCCCCCGCCGTTGATTTTACGACGTCATTGGTTCCATCAAGTTCAAACTAAGAACAGCTGTCACGTTACAAACAGTAATAGTCGTTATCAATAATCAGATAAAGACAGCAATAGAAGTTGTTAGATCGATCTGCAAGCGAAACTAATCTTTATCACCTATGAATCTGCAAGCGATATTCAACCTTAGGGTGGTACACCACTTTCTTGGCCGACTGTACATATTATTGTAAGTTCATATATTAATCCTATCTGAGTTATGAATGTGTAATATTGATAATAATTTGAGTCCTCTTTTTAAACTTAGATTATTTTGTTATCAATTTTCATTCTATTTTTGTTTTAATGATTTATTTTGTATTCTACCTTTCGTTTTTAATAATTTTAATTTATAATGGTTGAATTTTAATGTTATAATATTAATGAATATTTGAATTGCTTATCTAGCGGCATATATTGTTTTATATTATATTGATAATACGCGCATAATGCAGTGGGCTGCAATATTGTTTACACACTGAATGATTTATTCCTATGATTTTACTTTATATTGTAGCTGTTTATTGTCCCTTAAATAAATAAATTAAATAAATCTATACTTATAATAAATCTGTAGAGAGGTCAATTCTGTACATGAAATATATTTCCAAAATAACTATCAGGGGGTGATTAAGGATCGATACTCATGCCAAAAATGCAATCAGTTAAATTTTTGTCTGTCTGTCTGTCTGTCTGTCTGTCTGTCTGTCTGTCTGTCTGTCTGTCTGTATAACCGTTATAGAAACAAAAACTACTCGACGGATTTTAACGAAACTTGGTACAATTATTTTTCATACTCCTGAGCGGGTTATAGTATACTTTTCATCACGCTACAATCAATAGGAGCAGAGCAGTGAAGGGAAATGTTGGGAAAACGGGAGAAGTGACTCCATTTTTTAAGCTTCCGTCGCGTGTGCAACCTTAATGGTTAAAGCTACACAAATAATTTCATGACGGAAATGTTCTCCTTAAAATTATATAAAAAATATCCCACGACAGCATATGTCTAACTTTTATGGTTGACTCACAATAACACGTGTAACTCCCGATAGCGTAGCAGTTCGAAGCTTTCTGATTATAATATTTGTCTACTCTTACGTTTATAACACTCTCAGTCACCCCTAATTGAAAAAGTTAACATTATTAACTACTCCATAAAAAAATTGGCCAAGTGCGAGTCAGACTCGCCCATGAAGGGTTCCGTAGTAACTATAATATAATATGCAAATTTATTTGACGAAAAAAAAAACCTTACAAATTTCTTAAAACTAGCTTATTTACATTTTTTACAACTGCGCCAAATAAATTTGTTTTGAAAAAAAAACCTTACAAATTTCTTAAAACTGGCTTTTTTACATTTTTTACAACTGCGCCGAATAAATTTGTTTTTCATAGTGTTTGTATGAATTACAAAGTTATATTTGCGGTTTTAGAAAATATGCTGTATCCCAAAAACTGCTGAACTGATTTCGTTCAAACTAATTTTGGTTGAAAGTTTATATTAAGATCTACAGACATATATTTTTTTTAGATTTTTCACTCCATTATTATAGAAGTTAGAGGTTGTGTCCGCCACACACACATTTTACCACTTTGGAAGCTTATATCTTTTAAACGATTGACTTTATGGAAAAGTGGTTTTAGAAACCCCGATGTCGTTTTTAAAGAACTGTCTATAGATACCACACATGCATCGATTTCATGAAAAAAAATATTTTCAGGTTTAGTTCCATGTATGGGGAGCCCCCCTTTATTTTAAATATTTTTTAATTTTTTTCTCAAAATCGGAAAGCGGTTCACAGAATACATCTACCTATCAAGTTTCACATGTATAGTCCTAATAGTTTCGGAATAAAATTGCTGTGACAGACGGACGGACGGACAGACAGACAGACAGACAGACAGACAGACGGACAGACATGTCGAAACTATAAAGATTCCGTTTTTTGCCATTCGGCTACGAAACCGTAAAAAGAATCATATAAATCGGTATAGAAACACCAAAGTTATACATGAAATACGCTTATAATAATAAGCCATCGCGCGTGAATACTGAATCATGCTATAAGGATTATTTTTGAGAATCGGTCGCCGCGCTCGACGCGTCTCGCGGTCGAAGCGTTCTCTAGTGTGAACGTGATCTAAACAATATTACCAATACATTAACTTACGCTGACGGAGTCGCGGGCACAGCTATATTGTATCATTACGCTAAGGCCAATAGGAGCGGAGCGCCAATGAAGAATGCTTCAAAATCGGGGTTAAATTTAACGTTAGCCCAAAGTAACTATTCCACGCGGACGAAGTCGCGGGCAAAAGCTAGTAAATAAATAAATATTAAACTAGTACTCACGCGGGGCTTCGCTCCCGTGGATTCTATCACGGTAAAAACATAACTCTCCTCTTTTGCAGTCGCGTAAAAAGTAGCCTATAACCTTCCTCAAGCTTCAAGCTACTTCCATACCAAGTTGCATCCAAATCCACCCAGAACATTCGAAGATTAGCGCGTTCAAACAAACAAACAAACAAACTTTTCCGCTTTATGATATTAGTATAGATTAATAATTACTTTGCACTAAATCTGCAAACTAATTCATTTGGAATTATTTTACGATTCCTGTTTGGCTGAATGCCACTTACTAGTGTCAAATAAATACTGACCTCCAATAAAAATAAGAATGAATTAAACGGATATCAGGTTAAATATTTTAATTATTTCCATATTTTTATATCCTACTTAAACAAACTTGAAAATTATTTCATTATACATATTTTATTTTAAAAAGAATTAAGGACTATTCGCAGTTTCTGTCCATTTCAAGCATTTGGACAACACCCTTTGGAAACGAAACAGTTATTTTATTACTTACCTAATACCTATTTTAAATGGAAATCATTATTTCCTCAGGATCTATCGAATTTCATATTTATTAATTTCTTAAAATACATAAATAAGGTAAGAATTCATCAGCTAAACCCCCATCAGAAGAGCGTTAGGCTTATAAGCTGTGAAACTAGATTTATATATAAATACTAGCTTCCGCCCGCGACTTCGTCCCCGTGGAAAAAAAAAACCCCCGATTTTGAAACATTCTTCATTACTGCTCCGCTCCTATTGGTATTAGCGTGATGATATATAGCCTATAGCCTTCCTCGATAAATGGGCTATCTAACACTGAAAGAATTTTTCAAATCAGAACGGTAGTTCCTGAGATTAGCGCGTTCAAGCAAACAAACAAACAAACTCTTCAGCTTTATAATATTAGTTTAGATATAATGTGTGAGTAGAGTAAATTTAATATACAAGGTGGGTTTTAAAAAGTACGAGCCAAAATTTAAGGGTACTCGATGTATTCAAAACAAAACTTTGTTGTTTAGTAAAATGGATAGAAACATCTCCTAAATATTGGCTCGCTCTATTTATCAGCTCATATACGGAGTGCCGATTTAATTACCTGCAATGTTTCAACGTGGTGTAATACCTACTGATAACATAAAACACATTAGACGTGATTTAAAATTTGTATTCTTAAGAAATCCTTAAATTAAGTTATTAGGATTTACCCGAATTTTTCACGAAATGCTGTGCAACAGTACTAACCGTACAAATAGGTACAGCTGATTTTTTTAGCATACGATAGCCAGTGCGTGACGAATATATGTCTTCGTTACCAAAATGTATGGAGCAAACCCTACTGGCATTAGTTGGTAACCAGTCATCCTCTCTTTTTTCTAAGCGGACTGCTGCTATGTCTGGAGGATCCACTGTAGTCGTCGAATCTCTTTTTTGGGGAAACTAAAATAAGAAACACACAGGCAAACCAATCCATCCAATTTATAAAACTCTGTTCTTAATATAAAATATATAATAGTTAGGTATTAAAAGCTGGCTGGCTACTTGTTGCATTATACTGACAACTCGTGGTTGTCTATACGAAAATAAAACACGTAATTATTTTACTTACGAGTGATAAGCTATCCCAGTTAGTATATTACTTCCTTCTTTCCGTCTTTTACACTACCTTACTACGCAGGAGGTCATTTTTATCCCTCAGAAACGAGCTTTTTCTTGGATTTTTCACTAATCAACACGATTCTGGCGTCTGTCACTGAGCGCACATCAGACTGAGAGGCGCTTTGATTGTATTTTTTTCACCCCGCCTACTTGATTGTATTTTGCGTGGAACCATTTTTGAGCGGAATTCGTGTTCTATATCATTCCTAATTCGTTGTGTGAAAGTGTTATTTATAACCTATTTGCAAAATAAACATCAATATTTCATGAAATAATGATGTGCTGTATGTATGGTGTGTGCTTGTTTGCATGACTGCTGGATGCATGGTGTATGCTTGTTTGCATGTTTTTTACAGGGAACTAAAAACCACATAATATGTTCACAGTAGTAGTTCACAGTTCGCCCGAAGTAAGCACATAGATGTCCGATATCATTACATCAGAGTAGGTTGCAGTCAATAAAATACTTATCAAATACAAGAATACAGAAGACACGGTCACTGACGTTCTGACGATGGGGCTCCATCGAATGAAATATGAAATGTTTATGACAGCTATGGGTTTGCAATTGAGTCATGAAATTGTTATATAATATCTAGTCTTTTCAATAATATGACAAGAAATTAAAGAAGTTAGGTGGCTTTAGACAACCTTTCCCAAGTAGTAGCTTTCGTGCACAAAGCCTGTTTAAGCCAATTCACACTGACATTAATCTTTCAGGTATTCAAAATTACCACGCCTGAAGTAAGCACATAGATGTCCGATATCATTACATCAGAGAAGGTTGCAGTCAATGAAATACTTATCAAATACAAGAATACAGAAGACCCGGTCACTGACGTTCTGACGACGGGACTCCATCGAATGAAACATGAAATGTTTATGACTGCTATGGGTTTGCGTCCAGAAGAACGTTGGGAATAAATTAACGCAATCCTTGACATATATTATTAAGTCTAATAATCTGTACTAGTTTTAATAATTAACAATATACTACTTTTTTCTTAAAAACTACAATCCTTGCTTTATTTCAACACAAATCCGCACTTAAATAAAAAAAAAGTTAAAAGTAAGCCCGTTTTTCGACCTGTATACTTTATCGATATCGATAAAGAGGCTGCTGCCATCGCTCAGCACTATTTAGTCTGATAGGTTGGTAGTACTGTTGTATGACGTCTTGTTCCCCGTGTATGTTCGTTCAGTTGGTATTGAAGTGAACTTCTACCTGTTTTTATTTTTTTTGTACTAAGTCCCGTCTCTTAAAACATAGTGTATTACATACTCTTTGCAGTTAACCATGAGTGGTGAAAAGATAGAGTGGAAGGTGCAATATGTACGTGAAAATTATATTGGAAAATAATAATAGTGATAACATAAAAATCAGTATCATAAAATAGAAATCTACATAAATAATATACATATATGAATACATATACATACATATACAGGGTTAGTTGTAAAACACCGTTAACCTCTCAGGACTATGTTACTAACATCATAATCAACAAACTTTTGTTCTATGACTTTTAAAAATTCGTCATATTTTAGGTCACCAGATTTTCATACAAAAATAATGCATGCTTGATGCTATGCGAAGCAAAAGAAAGCGATAGTATAAATCGCTTTCTTTTGCTTCGCATAGACTTTTTAACATTTAGGGCGTTCAATTTAAATATTTATATTTTTGTATAAAATCTGGTGACCTAAAATATGACGAATTTTTAAAAGTCATGGAACAAAATTTGTTGATTATGATGCATGATGTTAGTAACATAGTCCTGAGAGGTTAACGGTGTTTTACAATTAATCCTGTATACTTAAGAAGCAAATGAAAATTAAATGTGGATTATTCTTATTGGTGTAGAAAGAAAATCCAAACTCACCAGTAATATCCGACACGGTGGTGAATATATGCGTCATATGAGCCGCGGCCCGCTCCATACAGTAGCGGTGGTAGATCTGTCGCTTGCCTGCCTCCTCGTCCACTGAGAACTGTAATAACACATTGTTTTGGTTGTACTTTCATTTGCGTATAGCTAAGGAATGAAATTCCCTGCCGGAGTCTGGTAGCTATAACCTTGGGGTTTTAAATCGCACTAAGATACAGGACATATCTTAGTTTGGGTGCTAAAAGTTCACAATACTTAGCCATGTGTATAGTTCAAATATATTTTCTTGTATTTTATATTCTCTACTTTTGTAATTAAGCTTAAGAAATAAAAATAAAAAAAATATACTATTGTGCCGATAGTCTTCTCAGCCAATGGCATAATAGCCAAGAGCCTCGATCAACATCTGAGGAGGCTCTCTCGTTGGGCAGCTGGATCAAGGGCTTGATCCAGAAAACAGTACTTCTGGACACGGCGCGAATTGTTAGGAGGTTCCTCTCTCAAGAGCCCTACCAAAGGTAGAATTAAACCCAGGGTGGGTTTCAGTTTCGGCGCCGCGGTATCTCGTAGGAATATTCCCGACACCCCTGACCACCGATACCGGTGGTGGACTACAGTTTTTTATATTTTTTAATGTTTTTTAAAGGAATATTAATAGGAATATTTAAAATGTAAATAATATGTATAAACAATATAATAAACGGAATAATAATAAAAATAAAAGAGACAGAATCAAGCAGACATACCTTATCCAAATTATTGTAGAAGTCAGTGTTACCGGCACACAGGTATCTACCGAGTAGGGTTGCGTGGGTTGTGAACACTGTAGCCACGTCAATGTGACGGGTTCTGTAAACCACAATAATGGAATTAATAACGGTTATAATTCACTTATTCAGTTAAAATCAAAAACTATAGGCACTTATAGACCGTCAGACGCTAATGCAATCAATGTTCAAATTCAAAGATTCAAAGTCTTTATTGCGAACCAAGTGTACAAAATTGTTTGAGGATGTATGTATATATATATATAGTCTATATGTTTTGCATATAGTCTATACGTTTATTATACAACATGTTACAGAATAAACTCAATTCCTGAAAGTAGTTGGTTCAGAATCGGCTTCTGAATCGATTTCCGTCACAAAAAATAGGTGTTAAATTTTGACGGAAAAATCTTTCATTTAACTTAAAATGGCAACACAGTATCATGACAAATTAATACAATCCTTAATTCAAGGAAATGCGCTCGTGTGCGTGTCGGCCGCTAACATTGCATGAGTGTATGCGTCTGCGTAAGGATATTGTATGACGCACATACGTTTTGCGTTTAGTAAGGAAAACTATTTTATAAAAAATGTCTAGGTTTGGTTTCAATTTATTTAGTTACGGATGTTGTTTTAGACTTATAATTGAATATTCTAATTTGGGTGTCTGAGGTATTGCGCTTAATCTGTTACACCTTGTATAGTCTTTATTATAGTTTTCAAACAGCTTACATTTTATTCATTACAAATTATCATTATTTTTATATTACATAACAGTATTCTTATAGTTTACTAAGAGTCGCGAGGAACTTCGCTCCAGTGAACGTTATCACGATTAAAACATCCCCTCCTTGTTTTGCATTCGGGTAAAAAGTAAGCTATAACCTTCATCAAGCTTAAAGCTACTTCCATATCAATTTCATCCAAATGCTACCAGCACTTTCGAAGCTTTTTCGTTTACTCAAACAAAAAACCTGAATGTCTAATTCCGTTTAAAATACGGGCAGATACCTACTCACACGAGGTCGGTGCTAAGAGAAATGAATAGGTTTATCACCTCGGGTGTATTAGCATGCGTACTTAGCCTATAAAAACCATTTATTGGCTGGGCACCAACTTCAGCCATGTGAGTTGCCCTTATTTTAAACGGAATTAGACATCCAATGAAACAATATATTTTCACTTTGTAGTGCAATAGAGTTTTGTGTGTTTTGAAGTCGGTAAACATTTTTGGTAAAGTTTTTTTTTTGTATTTTTAGTCCAGAGAGAAAGGGTTATGTTTTTATCATGATAAAACCCACAGGAGCGAACTCCCACGCGACTGCTAGTAATAAGTAATAAAAAATCTTTTAACAAAAAAATACACCGACTTCCAAAATCCGCTGCAAAGTGAAAAATAACTTTAATTTCGGAAGTCGGTGTATTTTAGTTTTTGGCACCGACTTCCGAAATTAAAGTATTTCTTCACTTTGCACTCCTCCTTTTTTTGAAGTCAGTTGAAAATATAGCTTACCTTAGCATTATAAGACCGATACCGGCCTGCCATTCGTGGAAGTGAGCGACGACGCGCGGCGGCGTATCGCTGTAGCTCTCAGCTGCTTTACGGAACTGGAAAAACATATCACAATAAAGCGTTATTATGAAAGATTTAGCTAATTTCTGTACATCAGAATCGAGAAAAGAAAACATTGGAGACGAAAAATTTTTTAATTATTTTTTTTCGTCGTAATTATCTGAATGCTCTATGACAGATTGATACAGCAGTAAAGTGAAGGACATAACCATAGACAGACTAGAGTAATAAAAAAAATCTTGGGTGCGTTTACAAATATTCCTCCATCTCCCTTTCACTACCGGTCTACCAGACGCACGGCTGGGTACCACCCACACTTGGTTGATATACCGTCTTGTCGTACCAAGCGCTTCTCCTCCACATTTATAGTGCGCACAGCCAAGCTGTGGAATTCTCTGCCGGCTTCTGTGTTCCCTGCCACTTATGACCTTTCAGCCTTTAAAGCACGAGTAAATAGGCATCTTCTGGGCTCGGTCGTCCCATCTTAGACCTCATCTATCGCTTATTATCAGGCGGGATCGAGGTCTAGAGTGGGGCCATCAGTAATAAAACATAAAACAAACCCGGAACAAGCTACGAGGGTCTTGATAACTCAGAAATAACCGGAATCGGACATAGTATCCCAGTACTGAATTTGCTCCAAATATGTTCTACTCTAACCTCAGGAACCAGAAACCAGGAAAGTATCGAATTTCCAATCACCCTGTATATTTATTTATTTAAATAGAACAGCGGAAGCCATTTACCCTATTTAATATAATAATTTATTTAACACAGTCATTCGTTCTTCTAAAAAAAATCAAACAGTCTGACAGTATTGTATTCAATGCATCCGCAAATAAATACAGATCTGTGTTTGACTTCAGGAGAACGTTAATAGCGGCTAACGTCCGAGGAGCCCGTTCCATCATCGGACTACAAGACAAACGGCGATGCGCCATCGTTACATGGTGGACATCCCACCCATACGCACTAAACGTTTTGGGAATACTTTCATTGTGCGTACGGCTAAGGAGTGGAATTCCCTGCCGGAGTCTGTGTTTCCTGATAGTTATAACCTGGGAGTCTTTAAGTCAAGAGTGAATAGGTTACTTCTAGGCAAGCGTGCTTCATCTTCGACCACATCATCGCTTAATATCAGGTGAGATTATGGTCAAACGCAAGCCTATCAACCATAAAAAAAGAGAGAAACAGGCGACTATATAGTGCTCCAATCGCGACGGCGGCAGCCAATCTCACATTAGCCATCTGCGCAGATGATCTTATAGTGCAAGAACAGGAGCACTCTCTGTTCCTTTACTCTCATAGTCCGATGGAACGGCAAACCGACACGACCGGAGAGAGATCAAACACAGGATCAATGGCTTAAGGGCCTATACTACCTCAAATGGCTTGGCATGATCCTCCGTTATGCCAAAAATACTGCAGCAATAATTTTGAAATAAATATATGGTAAAGTTGAGAATTAATGTTAGGTACTATGTTTGACGAAAACACGATTCCATAAAATTTTGTTGATAGAAAAGAAATCCAAAGTTACCTCCAAACCGAACAATAAACCGCTGGTATTAAAAAATAACTTCAAATTAGATAATGAAACTTTGCATATTAATTGAACTAACTATAAAGCAGGTCTAATGTTATTTACTTTTTTTTAATAACAATTATTTTCACCGTAAAAAGAAATAAAACTAAATTGTCGGTGTCTTGGAGTGTTTTCCCTGCCACCCTGTCTCGCTTGCTCGCGTGACCGCGGCCAGTAGTGTGCGAGCGAGATAAAGAGTGAGAAGCGCTGAGGTAGTATAGGCCCTTAACGTGGTTTGTGCACGGCACGGGGGTATCACACCGCCAATTTCCAAACTCCGGACTACTGAGAAATTCCTTACAGAAAAACCCAATAGCTTTATGCTCAACAGTCGTGCTTGCGACCATTAGACAACCAAATTTTTTACTACGAATGAGCTCGCTCTTGACCTCAATCACACCTGATGGTAAGTGTAAGATGAGCTCTACGATCGAACGAGCGAGCCCAGAAAATGCCTATTCACTCTTGCTTTAAAGGCTGACGGGTCATATGTGGCAGGGAACACAGAAGCCGGCAGAGAGTTCCACACCTTGGCTGTGCGCACAATAAATGTTGAGGAGAAGCGCTTAGTACGACAAGACGGTATATCGACCAAGTGTGGACGGTATCCTGCAGTACGTCTGGTAGACCGGTAGTAAAAGGGGGATGAAGGGATTAGGTCGTGGAGCTCCTGCGCACACTCTCCGAAGTACAATATAGCAAATACTGACCTCGCCAATAAACTGGGTCACCATAAACCCAAGTATGACGGCATCATTAGCCTCCACGTCGAGGTGCGGTATGCCTATGCCGAAGGTGTTCCACAGCTCCTGCTTGTAGGCCGATGTCGAAGAGGATGATCTGAGTATTGCCGTCTACTAGGTTTATAGAAGAAAGATAAAAAATACTGACCTCTCCAATAAACTGCGCCACCATAAACCCAAGTATAACGGCATTATTAGCCTCCACGTCGAACTGCGGTATACCTACGCCGCAGGCGTTCCACAGCTCCTGCTTGTACGCGTCCAGCTGCCAGGCCCCGGAGCCGATGTCGAAGAGAATGATCTGACCGTCTACTAGGTTTATAGGAGAAAGATAAAAGATACTGACCTCTCCAATAAACTGCGCCACCATAAACCCAAGTATAACGGCATCATTAGCCTCCACGTCGAGGTGCGGTATACCGATGCCGCAGGTGTTCCACAGCTCTTGCTTGTAGGCGTCCAGCTGCCAGGCCCCGGAGCCGATGTCGAACAGGATGATCTGAGGGTTGCCGTCTACTAGCCAGGTGCCGGTGTGGACCTGGTAAATGGAGGAAGATAGATATAGAAAGGTTATATAGATAGATATACAGTATCTGAACTAACAGAGGGCGTTCCCGTTAACCCGCAATAGTATAGCATCCATGTATGCTAAAAAAAATATTACCATTCGAAAAAAAAATGTTTTTATTTTTTTGTTAATATTAAAATATTCACTAAAACTGTTAAATTGATACGTAAAAAAAACACTCTGTACACGCGTACGCATTCATAAATAAATTGCGACGTTGCCGTCCTTCAAGTACGCGTGTACAGAGTGTTTCTTTTACGTATAAAAGTGTACGTAAGTTTTACGGTGTATGCGTCTGCGTAAGAATATTGTATGACGCACAAACGTTTTGCGTTTAGTAAGGATAACTATTTTATAAAAAAACATAATCCTCCTTCTGGTGCAGTCGGGTAAAAAATGTCTAGGTTTGGTTTCGATTTATTTAGTTACGGATGTTGTTTTAGACTTATAATTTAATATTCTAATTGGGATGTCTGAGGTATTGCGCTTAATCTGTTACACTTTGTAGATGGCTTCCATGCCATCATGCGCATGCGATGCCCTTCAATCATGCGCAGGGTACGTGTCAGCCCCAACAGCATCCTGAACACTATAGCGGACAGGTGGATCGTGAGACAGCCCCATACTGGGACATTGGATTTGTGTACATGCCACTGTGGCGTTCAATAATAAGTTGTTTGTTTCTTAGGTAGTCTAAGTAGTAAGTAAAATTAAGTGTATATGTTGTTTGTACACTAACCAAATGGATTCTGACCGAAATAAAATTTACTTTTTATGAATTGGTTTTGAAATAACACTTTTACACCTCATTTTTTTACACCGTTACAACTTGATGATGTATTTAATGAAAAATTAAATTACTTATCATTTTTTTATTTCTAGCACTGTGGATAGAATTCACATTACTTTCAATCTTATTACTCTTCCAACTAAGCTAAATATCAGGGATGGGCCGAAATTCGGTTCACATTCGGTTCAACCGAATTTCGGCAGCTTGAACCGAACTTCGGCATTCGGCCGAAATTCGGTTCAGATGCCGAACATTCGGCACAAGAAAAATAATACTTGCACTATTTTGACTAAAATTTTATAGAATTAGAATAGCGTTACTGTTATAAAATTATGTCTTTTACTCACTCATGGTCATTTATTTTAGTTACGAACATGGTAAATGTAAATCTTAAATTAAATCGGTTCTTCTTATTAGTCTTGATAATCTCTGCCTAATTAATTTGACATAATAATTAGACATACTATTACAAAAAATAAATAAACTTATTATTCTTCTAACAAACATCTGGATTATAATTCGTAAATTGAATTAAAAAATCATGTTTTTGATTCACAAACTAAACATTCATTAACTAAAGGGTACTTATTTTTCAAATTAACAAACTTTTCTCATCTATCTACTCACTCATATTTAAAATTTACTAGAGGCAGGCTATGGTGCAAAAACACCAAAAACTCTGCCTTATCTGGCAGAAGTTTGTTACGTTTTTTTTTCGTATACGTTTCCTGCCTCCGATAAAAGTTGCTCAGAATATACAGAGCTTCCAGGAGACGATAAATATATTCGAGATTGAAGTAAATGCGTAAACAAGTCACGACGTGTCGCTCTCGAGAAAGCGCGCGAAATTGAACCGAAATTCGGCCGAACTTTTCATTTTAACCGAATGTTCGGCCGAAGTTCGGATTCGGTTCAAACCACATTCGGCTCATCTCTACTAAATATGCTTGTGTCTGGAGTGGGTTCACGGCAATAATGTGTTAGATGTGTTCGAATCCATGACATCTCGATCACAAGGCCGACACTTTAACTATTAGGGTATCACCCCTTATTATACAAAGCATTACATACCTTATACCCCTGACTTCTCATGGCATTTACAGCTGTTGTGAGTGGAGAGTTCTGAGGGAAGTCGGCTTCCTCAACCTCAGTACGAGCGCATTGTTCCTTGAAGGGACCTGGTGACGAGAAATTAATAAATATGAAAAGCAAAAAGAGCAGTTGTAGCCCAGTGGTTACGGGTTCGACTTGTGATTGGTACGTCGTGGGTTCTAATCCCGTCAGGCACATTACTTTGTGTAATTAATATCATTACCACTGCTCTTAAATTAATACAGAAAAAAATTGTAAGGAAGCATGCTGAGTTGGTAACCCTTTCGACCGGACATGCTCAGTAATCTTTGTTGTTATCTTGTTGTTGGAAGTTTCTATTGTAGTTGTTGTGTGTCTGTACTTGAATAAATCTATTTCTATTGTATTCTAAATGAAGCTCTTACCTAGCAAGCAGTAGTTCTCTCCCATTTCCTCTGTGGAGACATAGGCTTTTGATCTGATGACAGTGTAGATCCCACCGACTGAAAATGAGAAAAATAAAATTTAACAACTTATATAGTTATTCTTTTTTAATAGGCTCGCGTTTGACCACCATCTCACTTGATGGCAAATGATGATGAGGTCGAAGATGAAGCACGCTTACCTAGCAGTAACCTATTCACTCTTGACCTAAAGACCCCCAAGTAATAGCTATCAGGAAGCACAGACTCTGGCACAGAATTCCACTCCTTAACCTTACGCACAATGAAAGTATTCCTAAAACGTTTTGTTTGTATGGGTGGGATGTCCACCACGTAACGATGACCCATCATGATAGATGGATGTTTTATGGACTATTGGGGCAACATTGGTAATGAGCCCCACTTAAGAGTTGATAGTCGTGGGTTCGAACTCAAACATATACATTACACTTAGACTAATCTATACTAATATTATAAAGAGGAAACCTTTGTATTTTTGTATGTTTGTATTGAATAGGCTCAAAAACTACTGGACCGATTTCAAAATTTCTTTTACCATTACTTAAAGGGATTCTTCCGAACCCGTATAGGCTATATTTTATCCCGGAAAATAGATAGGATTTTTCGTGGTAGTGAAAATTGTGGAGTAAGGCGTCGAAAAAACTGCCGTACGTTAACGATTCTCGCGAACGCTGCCTATATTTAATATAAACATTGCACCCGTGCGAAGCCGGGGCGGGTCGCTAGTTTATTATAATTTTATAAAATTTTCTCTACCGGTCTCCGGAACCCCAGCAATACTGTTTGTTCGGTGAGCAATACCCTATTATGATTCGCAAAACCATTTACTTCTGCTTCTCCGGTCGCAGAAATCGCCTTCAGAGATGTCATAATCTTTGTTCAATAAAGCTGAGCTATACGTTATCTGACAAATACTTGCACTGTCTGGACAGGCCCACTCAAATCTGTGTGCATTTTTCCTCTAAGATGTACAAGGTTCCCATATAATTTGACCATTACAGATTGTATGCACTTTAAGTCTTTAACCGAAACAAACTCCCTCTGAGTTTGTTTCGGTTAAAGACTCTTCTCAGAGTAGTCAGGTAGGAAACTCCAGCCTCATCCGGTTTAAATTTACGAAAAAAATGACGTGTAAAAGTGTTATTTAATCACCAATTTGTAGAATAAAGATACCTATCATTTATTGTGCGCAGTCAAGCTGTGGAATTCTCTGCCGGCTTCTGTGTTCCCTGCCACTTGTGACCTTTCAGCCCTTAAAGCAAGAGTAAATAGGCATCTTCTGGGCTCGCTCGTCCTATCGTAGACCTCATCAATCGCTTACCATCAGGCAAGATCGAGGTCAAAAGTGAGGTCATACGTAATAAAAAAATAAAAATTATTGTTGCTTTTTCCCCAAGCCCTGCATTCGAAGAAATACACAAAACATTTCCAGTTCCTACTTGATAGCCGTGCCCCACTTTAACTTGAGCTCATCTTAGAAATTGTAAGACAACGAGTAATACAAGTATTGTGCAAGGACTTAGGACATCACAGACGCTGAGCATAGACAATAGACGGTCGAGTTACAGGTAATGGCGCCGTTTGTCTCAAAATGTTAGAGGATTTCGAATGAGAGGACTTAAGTGTTTAAAGATTCTTAATTTTAAAAGAACATTCTTTGTTCATTTAGAGAATAAATACATAATTTTACGGTAGGTTTAGTCCAGTAGCTAACAGATTTTTTACTTAGAGTAGGTAGGTATAATATCGACATATTATTGTGCGTAAGATTAAGTTATTTAAAACCTCAATAGCCTAAAGGCTAAGGGTGTCGGACTTGCGATCGAGAGGTCGCGGGTTCGAACCCTACCCATTACACCATTGCCGTGAACCCACTTCAGACACACGCATATTTAGCTTAGTTGGGGGGGTTAATAAGATTGCTAGTTATGTGAATTCTAACCACATCGCTAGTAATCTTAAAAAAAATATCTTTATAGTTTAGTGTTGTTAATGACGTACTGTTGGAGTTTTATTTTAAATATATTAAAAGAAGATGTGCAAGATCAGAAAAAATCTGTATTTGGTATTGGTATTTTGCTCTTTTGTGTAATTTTATCTGTAGGTGCTATAATAGGGAATAAGCAAGTAATTATTTATACGAGAATAAGTAATTTTATTATAAACCGTTGACAGAGATTCTCTGTCTACTTTATAACTCTGGCAACACTGCGCGCCGTGGATGCGAATGACGTCATCCGCGCTGCGTGCGGGTGACGTCATCAGCTGCGGCTAGGGGAGTTCGGTCGTTTCAGGGACTGCGGCGACTGCAGCGCGGGTAGGTGTGCGAGGTTGCATAGAACTTCATATAAAGAATTCGAATGCAAAGACTGCGGCGCGTGCGGTGCGGCTAGGTCTGCGTTCACCATAAGTTCACACGCACTTCAAATTCTCGTTCGACCCCTAGGCAGTTGCTTACTCCGCCTAATGGTTAATTCGGCCCTACTCCTGATATCTGCCAGTAACGTGCGCCACAAAGAGCGGTCAGCAGTAATGACGGTATCCGATAAGGCTGTTGCCTAGGAAAATCGGAAGAGTTCTAACGAGACACCGTGGCCCCGAAACAGAAGGAAAATTGAAGGAACAAGGTGGGTCTTTAGTCAATAGCAATCTGACACTCACTTTCGCTTTGATTTGATGATTGCCCCCAAAAAAGGGTTTATGGCGGCTAGTCAAACATAATGATTGACATTAGAGATGTCTCTTTTATGGGCACACTTTAAAAATGTATATTCTTGAATTACGGTTTGAGACATTTATTTCTCAAAAAGAATACAATTCACTTATTATAAGAATTACAAGTTAATCTTAATACTAAATACAATAATACTGTTATAAAAACTGTGTTATAAAAAATGAAATATCGAAAGATACCAGAATTAGTATTGACATCTTCGATGCTCGTACCACAGCTTTTAAAAGACTTGTAAGTGCTCTTACTCTCTGTTAATGTTAATGTTTTAATATATATGCTTAACACTGTTTTACACTAATTTAGTTTTTAAACAGTTTCTGTAACCTAATGCTTGTAGTTAAATTTATATTTCTTTTTTGTTGTTGTTGTCATGTTGTGCGATTACGCTCTGGGTCACAATCAGCCCAAAACATATTATGTGTATTTGTTATAATAAGTGGATTGTAACCTGTTGTAATTGCCTTGAGAATAAATAAATAAACAATAGGTACCTAGGTAGGTACTCTATAATTTGCTTGTCGCATTTAAAATATACTGTCTATAGCAGGTAGCTAGTGAAACTAATAAGTAAGTGAACAATTACATGTCGTTTCTTGATAGGAACTGTATAGCAATTAGTTAAGAAAACAACACCTTAAGTAATCCTTGATAGATTTTAAGAGTGGATATAAGTACATACATCCACTTATATCCTTAAGCATAAATTTTGGGGCCAGAAGAAAAACATCATCAGGAGACTGACAAGTTCCGCCCGGGTCGTCTTCCGCGGCGGCTGGGGCGTGAGGAAGAGATTTGTCTCTCCCTCGCGCGTTCGGCCTCCTCCTTCGCTAGCATGACTGCTTCGCAGAAGGAAGACTAAAATTCGAAGACATGTGACATGAACATCCACCAAACCCCACTGCGCCCGCGTGGTGAATTACGGCTTATTCCTTATAGAGAGGAGGCCTGTGACCTAATAGCACAGATTACTAAATAGGTACCTACTTCGTAACAGATACATCACTCTCATACAAAAAACTTTTTACCAAAAAATTAAACCGACTCCCAGAAAACACTGCAAAGTGAAAAATAACTTTAATTTCGGTAGTCGGTGTCTTTAGTTTTGTATTTTCGTTTTTGGCACCGACTTCCGAAATTAAAGTTATTTTTCACTTTGCAGTGTTTTCTGGGAGTCGGTTTAATTTTTTGGTAAAAAGTTTTTATTTCACTCTTTTTAGTTGGTCTATTTTTAATTTACCTAGTTACAAGAGCCTAATTATCAACTACTTATAACCTTTTACAAAATATTGCTTTTCCCAATGCTGGGCCGTTAATTGTTGAGGAGTTCTCCTGGTACTTCACCATCAGCTCTACATCACCATATGCATTGTGACGAGCATAAAGTGCGTAACATCCACATTCAAGTAATCGAATCGCAATCCACTCAATACTTATTATTGAGTAGTTTCGGCGGCCATCTGTGGTCTTCATCATCAGTTCCACTTCCTCAAATGGTACTTTTTGAGAGCAACTGCACAAGTTACTATAATAAATACCCAAAACGACTTAGGTGTGCCTATAATATTTGAAGAGTTCCCTCGATTTCTCCAGGATCCCATCATCAGATCCTGACGTTTATGAAAATGGGACCAGTATCGAAGTATACCCTTTCAATCAAAAAAAGAATTTTCCAAATCGGTTCAGCCGTCTTCGAGTAATCGATGATCATATATTAAAAAAAAAAAAAAAAAAAAAATATACGCTTCGAATTGATAACCTCCTCTTTTTGTCGTCGGTTGAAAAGCGAAAATATCTACGCTATAATAGCCTACAAAATCTTAATAATAATACCAGCTGTTTGCAGCGAGAAGAAATGTACCATAAGTATGCACACAGAGAGTTGAGTTTGTTATGCTCGCCGCGCGACCCACGTGCGAGCGCGTCATTAAGTGAATGTCCTAGGGTTGTACCTATGATGATATTGGTAATAAAACCAGAGTTTGGCAAAATTTATTCGAATGACGAATAACGAATGAATAAATTATTTCTATAGTTATTCGCGAATAATAAATAATTTAATTTATTCAAAGGAAAATTATTCGAATGACGAATATTTTTTTTTATTCGTTAGTCGATTAATGAATAAAAATAAAACAAAGAATAAATAGCAGGGGTAGCTCATCGTCCGGTAAGGACCAGGCCCGGGTCGGCGGCGTGTCGTGTTCCACGCGCGCCTCAAAGAATCGCTTGCCGGGGTTGCGGGAATATTCTAACGAGATACCGCGGCCCCGGAACTTAAAAGCAGCTAAAGGAACATGGTGGGTTTTTAGGCAGTAGAAGTCTGACACTCCCTTCCACTCCACCCAGAGTGGGACAAGTCATACGATGATTTTCCCACACGTAACTTTGTTATGATTTGTATTCAAGAAACATACGAAACCGATAATTTGATATCAATTCTTTGAGTTGCTTATTATGAGCTGAAACTGTGCATAGAAACTCCATACCAGATGTTGACTTCACTCTTCAGCCCGATTAGATAGATTAAGGTTTCCGTTACACGTTGCATACATATATTTATATTCTTTTTATAACTTATTAATAACAATATTTTTCTTGTTTGCCGCTACCCGCTACCTTTCATCAAATTCCAGGAATCAGGTAGATTATACTAATTGTACCAAATCGCCTTATCCCCTTTTCTTTCACATATTTGAGATCCGCAAAACAAGAGTCTCCAAACATTGGTAATGTGATATAAATAAGCTGTAAAAGTTATTTAAAATAACGAATAAAATCACGAATAAATTATTCGTAACTAATTTAATTACAAATAAATTATTCATGAATGAATTATTCGCGAATAATTTTAACGCGAATAATTTTTTTTCGAATAATTATTCAGATAAAAATTTATTCGAATAATGCCCAACTCTGAATAAAACGAATATAGAAAAAAAAAATTATTTGTTGATCAAAAAAGTTTCAGTTTAATAAAATGATAAATGCATTTTACCTTCCCTTAATTCCCGATTATTAAATTTTAGTGTCGAAAATATCCGAAACCGCGTAAATAATTTTAATTTTAATTAAATTCCGCGCAAGTAAATAATCAAAAGGGAAACAGGAGCAAAGCAGAGGAAAATCAATTGTTTTTAGGTCTATCCATTATGACGTTGTCAAAATTATTTAAAAAGCCTCAGGCACGCGTGCGGCAGCCCACTGTCGGATGTACCGACGGCGATACGCGAAGCGGTAGGCATATAACGCGTGGCCTTGAGCGAGTGACGGACGCCTGCTAATAGTGGGAACGTTATAGGCTAATTATATTTACAGTCAGTATCTTACCTTTATTAGCGACCTCCCAAGCAGTCTCAAAGGTCCATCGGTTCTCATCGCTGGCTGCCTGCCCCTTATCCATGTAAGATAGCAGGTCATGTGTAGACTCGGCTCTGTAGAATCGCTTCGATGATCTGTCGCGCGACATTGTGGCCTGTGGAGATGAGGACAGAGTTTAGTTTGGCTTGATAAATGCGTAGTGTAGGTGTTTCGGTGGACTAGAGACTGCAGAGTCTTGAGTTCGCTTCGGTCGGGCAAAAAGTGCGATGGGTTTATCTAATAGACTTTTCTAAGTAGCGCGGAGGTTGGAAGCTGGCGGTGTGATACCCTGAGCTTGTTAAGCTGTTGGTCCTTCACCTAATCTCTCTGTCGGATTTCCGTCCCATCAGGCTATGAGAGTAAAGCAACAGAGAGTGCTCCTGTACCTGCACATACTTGTGCACTACAACGTGTAATTTAAAGGGTATATACATACCAAGTGCATGGCTTCTTTGGATGATATCAAACGATATGGCAAGGGTTTTGTAATCCTATGTCTACATGTGTAGAGCATATTAGAAATTTCAATACATAGATACCAGAGGCCGAATTTTTCAAATTAAGAAGAACGAAGAGATTTATCGTTTTATTGGCAAGTGACGTGGAAAGTGATGACCCTCATAGTGCTGTGACACGTTTGTTATTACTGGTACCTATTCAAGAAACATATGAAACCAATAATTCGGAGTCAATTCTGTGAGTCTCTTATTTTGAGCTGAAACTTTGCATAGAGACTCCATACCAGATGTTGTCTTTGTTGATTGGCTGCTGTGGCCGAAATCGGTTAGGACGACTCTTTTTATTCTGGACTAGCTTTTGCCCGCGACTTCGTCCGCGTGGAATAGTTACTTTGGGCTAACGTTAAATTTAACCCCGATTTTGAAGCATTCTTCATTGGCGCTCCGCTCCTATTGGCCTTAGCGTAATGATACAATATAGCTGTGCCCGCGACTCCGTCAGCGTAAGTTAATGTATTGGTAATATTGTTTAGATCACGTTCACATGAGGCTTAAGTACCTAGAGAATGCTTCGACCGCGAGACGCGTCGAGCGCGGCGACCGATTCTCAAAAATAATCCTTATAGCATGATTCAGTATTCACGCGCGATGGCTTATTATTATAAGCGTATTTCATGTATAACTTTGGTGTTTCTATACCGATTTATATGATTCTTTTTACGGTTTCGTAGCCGAATGGCAAAAAACGGAATCTTTATAGTTTCGACATGTCTGTCCGTCTGTCTGTCTGTCTGTCTGTCCGTCCGTCCGTCTGTCACAGCAATTTTATTCCGAAACTATTAGGACTATACATGTGAAACTTGATAGGTAGATGTATTCTGTGAACCGCTTTCCGATTTTGAGAAAAAAATAAAAAAATATTTAAAATAAAGGGGGGCTCCCCATACATGGAACTAAACCTGAAAATATTTTTTTTCATGAAATCGATGCATGTGTGGTATCTATAGACAGTTCTTTAAAAACGACATCGGGGTTTCTAAAACCACTTTTCCATAAAGTCAATCGTTTAAAAGATATAAGCTTCCAAAGTGGTAAAATGTGTGTGTGGCGGACACAACCTCTAACTTCTGTAATAATGGAGTGAAAAATCTAAAAAAAAATATATGTCTGTAGATCTTAATATAAACTTTCAACCAAAATTAGTTTGAACGAAATCAGTTCAGCAGTTTTTGAGATACAGCATATTTTCTAAAACCGCAAATATAACTTTGTAATTCATACAAACACTATGAAAAACAAATTTATTCGGCGCAGTTGTAAAAAATGTAAAAAAACCAGTTTTAAGAAATTTGTAAGGTTTTTTTTTTCAAAACAAATTTATTTGGCGCAGTTGTAAAAAATATAAATAAGCTAGTTTTAAGAAATTTGTAAGGTTTTTTTTTTCGTCAAATAAATTTGCATATTATATTATAGTTATACGTGTTATTGTGAGTCAACCATAAAAGTTAGACATATGCTGTCGTGGGATATTTGTTATATAATTTTAAGGAGAACATTTCCGTCATGAAATGATTTGTGTAGCTTTAACCATTAAGGTTGCACACGCGACGGAAGCTTAAAAAATGGAGTAACTTCTCCCGTTTTCCGAACATTTCCCTTCACTGCTCTGCTCCTATTAATTGTAGCGTGATGAAAAGTATACTATAACCCGCTCAGGAGTATGAAAAATAATTGTACCAAGTTTCGTTAAAATCCGTCGAGTAGTTTTTGTTTCTATAACGGTTATACAGACAGACAGACAGACAGACAGACAGACAGACAAAAATTTAACTGATTGCATTTTTGGCATGAGTATCGATCCTTAATCAACCCCTGATAGTTATTTTGGAAATATATTTCATGTACAGAATTGACCTCTCTACAGATTTATTATAAGTATAGATAAGACGTACGTATGTAAATATTGTAAATTGTCAAATTGGTATCACTAAAGCGTCTATTAGAGTGGCCTCTTGCAGGGTAACCTAGGTCATTCGGCTACTCAAGCTGCTTACATGCCTGTGGAGACATTAACTCCACACCGTGTTAAATGATCTTTATTTTGCAAATTGGTTATTAAATAACACTTTTACACGTCATTTTTTTCGTAAATATTAACTAGATGAGGCCGGTGTTTCCTGACTACCCTGAGAAGAAACACCGAAACAAACTCAGGGGTCCGTCTCTTTTAAAGTCCATACAATCTACACTGGTTTAATTATATGGGAACCTTGTAGGTTTCAGTCTGAGGTGGTCTTTTGAAAATGCTCACAGATTTGAGTGGGCCTGTCCATACAGAGCAAGCATTTGTCAAATGACGTATAGCTCAACTTAGAACAAGGAGCTTAACGATTTGACAAACAATACCAAGGTAAGGACGTTTGGGTAGGCCGCAAAAAGCACTCCAACTGCCAGACAATCATGTTTAACTCGAATAAAATAACCTACATAGTTCACATATTCACAATCGTTTATGAGAATTATGTAGATTAGTCTGAAATTGCCTTTTGAGGAAAGAACAACACAGATTTGAGTAGGCCCGTCCTGTCAGTGCAAGCCTTTAGTCTGTAAGCTCAACTTTGGACTACTAAGGAGCTCGACGACCTGACGAACAATGCCAAAGACGGCAGGTGTTGTAATGTTTATTTCTGGATTTACTAACACTGGCTTTTAAGTTATTGATACTAACACGACTCTGTCTGAAATAATGTTTATTGATTGATTCATTCATTATTTATAGTAACTAGCAGTTCGCGGGGCTTCGCTTTCGTTGCCTTTATCAATATAAAAACATAGCCAGGAGGGCTATGTTTTTATATTGATAATATTTGCTTTCACGGTCTGGTAGAAAGCTATTTCAATTCTTTTACAATCTGGTAGCCTATAATCTTCTTCAAGCTTCAAGCTACTTCGATAAGTACCCAATTTTATTTAAATCCATCCAGTACATTCAAAGATTAGCGCGTTTAAACAAACAAACTTTTCCATTTTATTATATTAGTACATTCAATTCAATTCATTTATTCTCAAGTATCATAAGACTCATACAAATCCTTACTAATAATATTATAAATGCGAAAGTAACTCTGTCTGTCTGTGTGTTACGCTATCACGCCTTTAGCAACCAAATTTCAAAAATTTCATTAAAATCAAACCGATTTTAATGAAATTTGGTACGGACGTATTCTAGAGCCTGAGAAAGGACATAGGCTGCTTTTTAATGCGAAAAAGGGCTGTAAGGGGTTGAAATAGGGGATGAAAGTTTGTATGGAAATTACGTCATTTTTAAAGCTAGAAACTTGAAACTTATTTTTTAGACTTTTGATTAGATATTAATAAATACGACATTCAAATTATGTATGAGTTTTATTTTCAAAATAATTAGCCTAAAAAATTAAAAATGCTGCCGATAGTCACTATTCCGCGCGGACGAAGTCGCGGGCACAGCTAGTTATCAATAACATGTCAGTCACAATTAAAATACAATAATGTTAAACAATTATTATTAAGATTTGACTATATGCTAAGGGCACCCCCTGTGGGACCTCGGCTTAGGGCTTCGCTTGCGGAGGACATCTAGGGACAGGCTAGTGAGGACAAGTGTATCACTACATCATTTTAACTATCTGTATATTGTAATACTAATTCCGCTCGCTACGTCTGTCTGTATGACTGCAATGATAGACACAAAAACTACCGAACTAATTTTCATACGGTTTCCAGAACGCTATCTTCATATCGATTAAAATGTATCTATACTAAGTAATAATATGAGGTAGAAATGTTTGTTTTTTTTTTTCTACAACTTTCACACAACGCCATCTAGTCCCAAACTAAGCAGAGCTTGTGGTATGAGTACTAGACAACTGATAAACATACATATATATTTCTAAATACATACATGTTATAGATAAATTACACCCAGACAAAGAACAAATGATCGTGCTCATCACACAAACATTTGTCCTAGGTGGGAATCGAACCCACGACCTAATCCTAATCTTCGAAAGTACTGGGTAGATTTGGGTGAAATTTGGTAAGGCTTTTATAAGCAAGCATATCGTGATACAAGTCCACGGAGCGCCCGACGCCGCGCGCGTTGTTAGTAATAATAAATTAAATATAGTTACGCATTATCAGTCGCACGATATTGAATTCTTGAAATATCCAATTTATCTTTCGCGACACACTGACCGTTTTCATAATATCGGTTTATCACGAAAAGGTATGAAATCATTACTAACAAACCTCTGCGTGTTGCATCTCTGTGCCCAAAGATAAAAAAAGAGCGAGTCGGACTCGCCGATGAAGGATTCCGTAGTAGCTACGGAAAATAACTTTGCTTTTAACCGACTTCAAAATCAGGAGAAGGTTCTCAGTTCGTCTTGAACTTTTTTTTTTATGTATGTTACCTCATAACTCGGAGACGGCTGGACCAATTTGGAAGATTCTTTTTGCGTTTGAGAGGGTATACTTTCTAGTTGGTCCCATTGTTATGAAATCAGGATCTGATGATGGGATCCTGGAGAAATCGAGGGAACTCTTCAAATATTATAGGCACACCTATAGCGTTTTGGGTATTTCTTATAGTACCTTGAGCAGTTGCTTTTGAAAAGTACCATTTGGGGAAGTTGAACTGATGATGAAGACCACAGATGGCCACTGAAACTACTCAATAATAAGTATTTCGTGGATTGCGATTCGATTACTTGAGTACTGATGTTAAGCACTTTATGCTCGTCACAATGCATATGGTGATGTAGAGCTGATGGTGAAGTATCAGAACTCCTCAAAAATTAACGGCTATGCATCGGGAAAAGCAATATTTTGTAAAAGGTGATAAGTTGTTGACATTATGGCTTTTGTAACTAGATAAATTACAAACCGACCCAATAAAAACAGTAAAAAAAATTTTTTAGCAAAAAATAGAACCGACTTCCATATCAAAACACTACAAAGCCAAAAATAACTTTAATTTCGGAAGGCGGTGTGAAAAAAAAAGAAAATACAAAACCAATAACACCGACTTTAATGTGCCCTGTGTGCGCGTGTTTTTACATTTTTTTCTCTATTATTTTAAAAGTTAGAGGAACTTTAAGAAAAATGGTTTTAGGAACCTCAATGTCATTTTGAAGACCTAGCTATAGACACCCCGCACGTACAGGTTTGAAGAAAAAAAAGAAAATTTTCCTTTTATTATTGTATAAAAATCGTGAAGCTGTTTACAGAATACATCTAGCTACTAAGTTCCGACTGTATAGTTTACTTTTGGAATAAAATGGCTGTGACATCCGTATAGACAGACAGACAGACATGACGAATCTATAAGAGTTACGGTTTTTGCTATTCGGCTACGAAACCCTAAAAACTGAAATCTCTCATTTCATACTTTCGGAGTGCAATTTTAGTTCACTTTTTTAAACCCAATTTAGACAACAGGCGCGTTCTTATTTTTAATTACATCTGTGTCGATTACACACGCAAACATTCTCGTCCCGTGCGAATATCTATAAAAAAATGTACGTGCGTCAATGTGTAGTAAGAATCCTCTATCCGTCATAAAACACAATTAGACAACAATGTAACACACACAATGTTCAAGTCATTAAAATTCTAATTTACGTAGGTATGTAAAGACGTGTTTACGCTCACATTCAATAACGTTGCAAATGAATGCCCAAAATACTTCTTTGACTTAAAGAACCGATATTTTAAAAACATTGTTTGATAAAATGGATAGTTCATTTGTTAGAAAAACGAATATTATGCGTAGGTTCGTTACATGGCGGACATCCAACCCATAAGCCGAAAACATTTTAGAAATATGTACTTTCATGTGCGTGCATATGTACTCAATGTGCGTACAGCTAAGGAATGGAATTCCCAGCCAGAGACTATGTTTCCAGATAGCTGTAACCTGGGGATCTGTTTACTTCTAGGTAAGCGTGATTCATCTTCGATGAAATCATCACTTACCATCAGGTGAGATGGTGGCCAAACGCGAGGGTATCATCTTTTTGCACATGCACAACGAAAGTGCTCCCAAAATGTTTTGCGCGTATGGATGGGATGTCCGCCGTGTAACGATGGCGCATCACCGTTTCTGTCTTGTAGTCCGATGGTGGAACGGTAAATACACATATTATGGTAGATACTTTTTAGTTTTATTTATATTTTAAGGCTCAATTTACACCGCCGCTGAATGGAATGGAAGCGACTTTTTGCAACCAAATTGTACATAGCGTAATAAACTTTATGTCAATTGTAACTACATACAAACTAAATAGGAGCCAAAAAAAGGTCGCGCGTCTTCCGGGGAATCATCGCGCATCCTCGAGAATTCCCCTAGCTACCGTCGGCGCCATCTGTGAGATCCGCGAGAAGTGGCGCGTACGGGGAGTCGGTTGGGTCGGTCACAGTAGTGCGATGCCAAGCAAGCAAGGCGCAGTCAAGCAAATTCGCTGGAATGCGCGAGAATACTCGAGCATTCCAGCGAATTCGCGCGACTTCTCGCGTCATGAAGCAAAATTGACGCTTCCACTCCATTCCATTCCGCAGCCGTGTAAATTGAGCCTAAGAGTAAAGATAGTTCTAGCTCAGCTATATCTAGGTAAGCTGAAAATCATACTTCAAAACTCTGGAAGCCAGTCAATATTACCAGTCCTTGATGAAAAATCTCTTGTTTATTTGTGTCGGGAAAACAAAACGCTACAACTAACATTGATATTGGCAGAGAATTCGGCGAATGACGTGGACGGACGTGCCCCCGAGCATATTAAAAGTATTCGTGCAGAAGTACTACTGTATGAGCAAAAAAAAAAACAATATTTTTTTAGGACACTACACGTAAAGAGGGTATTATCTGTTATGACACTTTTTTTAATTATTAGTTAGAGGCTTACGTTTGTCCACCATCTAATCTGATTTTAAGCTATGATGTAAGCGAATATGAAGCACGTTTGAAGTAATTTTTCACTCTAGACTTAAAAACTCCCAGGTTACAGGTATCAGAGAACACGAGGTTAGATTGAAAACCAGCGTCAGACACAAGTCTAGCATTTTGTTCAACTGACGCAGCCGAGAGGCACACGACATTGGATTTGGATTTATGTTGTCGGATATAAACAAATAAAAAAAAATTGTCTTTTTTATGTTTAGAACATAGTTCTTTTTTATATTTTTTGTGTGTTAGTAACATGTGCCAAATAAACAATTTTTTTTTTTCTTTTCTTTAAATACAACTGGAACTTCTGATTAATCTGCCGCTCACAACACCTACGTACATAATTCTACGGCAGTCACGAGTGGCAACAAATGAAGTCCGTTCAAAGACAGCTGGCTTACATCCAAACACGTGCTTCGTGCACTTGCATAAGTGTCATGTAATGTTTTGTGATAAATCCTACTAATATTACAAATGGGAAAGTTTGTGAGGATGTATGCAAGTTTTAAGTCTTTCACGCAAAAACTACTGAACGGATCTCAATGGGATTTCGTAAGTAGATAGTTGACACCCTGGAATAACACATGGGCTACTTTTTATCGAGATTTACGCGGGAAATCCCACGCGAACGAAATCGCCGGTAAAAGCTAGTAAAACATAATGTAGGGATCGTCAAATCGTTCGAGCTCCTTGAGGGCCTATACTACCTCAAATGGCTTAGCATGATCCTCCGTTATGTCGAAAATACTGCAGCAATAATTTTGAAATAAATATAAGGTAAAGTTGAGGATTAATGTTAGGTACATGTTTGACGAAAAACAATTCCATAAAATTTTCTTGATAGAAAAAAAATCCAAAGTTACCTCCAAACCGAACAATAAACCGCTGGTATTCAAAAATACCTTAAAATTAGATAATGAAACTTTGCATATTAATTGAACTAACTATAAAGCAGGTCTTATGTTATTTACTTTTTTTTAAATTACCATTATTTTCACCGTAAAAAGAAATAAACTAAATTATCGGTGTCTTGGAGTCTTTTCCCTGCCACCCTGTCTCGCTTGCTTGCGTGACCGCGGCCAGTAGTGTGCGAGCGAGATAAAGACTGAGAAGCGCTGAGGTTGTTCAGGCCCTTAAAGTTCTTAACTGACAAATGCTAGCACTGTTTGGACGGGCCTGCTCAAATCTGTGTGAACAGTGCAATAGGGTTCAACACCGAGACCTCTCGATCACAACTCCGATACCTTCATTAGGCTATTGATGATAATGTACTTGCGTTACGTCCTGGCTTTGCTCGGGTTATAAAGAATGGAATAAGTCGTTATTTTGAGAAAATTCATACTAAACTAATACTTCACGAAAAGTAGTGTAAAGTACTGTTAAATATCTACTGTAAATTCCGTCAATATCTAGATGATTCGAACTCCTTAAAGTTCTAAGTTGAGCTACACGATAATTGACCAATGCTTGCACTGTTTGTACGGTCCTGCACCTGCCACAGATAAAAAACAACATGGTTCCCTTATTTTCAACCGACGACAAAAAGAGGAGGTTATCAATTCGACGCGTATATTTTTTTTTTTTTTTTTTTTTAATGTATGATCATCGATTACTCGAAGACGGCTGAACCGATTTGAAAAATTCTTTTTTTGATTGAAAGGGTATACTTCGATACTGGTCCCATTTTCATAAACGTCAGGATCTGATGATGAGATCCTGGAGAAATCGAGGGCACTCTTCAAATATTATAGGCACACCTATGTCGGTTTGGGTATTTATTATAGTAACTTGTGCAGTTGCTCTCAAAAAGTACCATTTGAGGAAGTGGAACTGATGATGAAGACCACAGATGGCCGCCGAAACTACTCAATAATAAGTATTGAGTGGATTGCGATTCGATTACTTGAATATGGATGTTACGCACTTTATGCTCGTCACAATGCATATGGTGATGTAGAGCTGATAGTGAAGTACCAGGAGAACTCCTCAACAATTAACGGCCCAGCATTGGGAAAAGCAATATTTTGTAAAAGGTTATAAGTAGTTGATAATTAGGCTCTTGTAACTAGGTAAATTAAAAATAGACCAACTAAAAAGAGTGAAATAAAAACTTTTTACCAAAAAATTAAACCGACTCCCAAAAAACACTGCAAAGTGAAAAATAACTTTAATTTCGGAAGTCGGTGCCAAAAACGAAAATACAAAACTAAAGACACCGACTACCGAAATTAAAGTTATTTTTCACTTTGCAGTGTTTTTTGGGAGTCGGTTTAATTTTTTGGTAAAAAGTTTTTATATTTGATCACTACGTATTCTATGGACTTTAAAAGAGACGTTGACCTCTGAGTTTGTTTCGGTGTTTCTTCTCAGGGTAGTCAGTTAAGAAACACCGGCCTGATCTAGATTACAATTAGGAAAAAAATACGAGTAAAAGTGTTATTTATAATCCATTTGCAAAATAAATATCACTATTTCATTACTGGTGTGGGAAAAGCCAATCTCGACACGCTGCAGACATATCGACGCTCCCAAACAATAACTCGGTAATCGAAAAATCAAAATTTTACATGAGAAAAGATTTACTGATTTTATCAAATATGTTTTCAACGAGCGAAACTATAGAAGAAGATGTATTAAACGAAGGCGATTAATTTCGCGAAATTTAACTGCGTCATTGATACGAAGTCCTTTTAATAAAAACCTAGTAGTTTAAGAAAACAAAATACCTAAAATTCTATACATAAAATATCATGTGTGTCGTGATATCTTTGTACTTAAATATCATTAGGAAAAATCTAAAAAAAAAATGTCTAAGGTGTATTCTAGTCCGAATTTGACATAACAGTATAAATCCCATAATAGCACATTACCGAGTTCTTGGTTGGAAGGATCTATATCATCTTCTTAGCCTTTTCTCGACTATCTCGGGGTCCGTTTCGAGTCTAAACATCAGACTGACGGATGAAGCTGTGTACTAATATTTACGTACCACATGTATGTTTACCATTCCATCATCAGACTATAAGACGGCGATGCGCCATCGTTACGTGGTGGACATCCCACCCGGACGCACAAAACGTTTTGGGAATACTTTCATTGTGCGTACAGCTAAGGAGTAGAATTCCCTACCAGAGTCTGTGTTTCCTGATCGCTATAAGACCTTAAGTCAAGGGAGAATAGGTTACTTCTAGGCAAGCGTGCTTTATCTTTGAACACATCATCGCTCACCATCACGTGAGATAGTGGTAAAACTCGAGCTTATCTAGAACTTAAAAAAAACTAGTGTTTTACACGGAGCGACTGCCTGACATCCACAGCCCACTAACAGGGTAACACAGGGTATCCCTTGATATACTGATACCCGGCAGGAAATGGCACTGCCTGTCAAGAATGCGGGAATATTCTAACGAGATATTGCGTCCCCGGCAAGAACAGAAGGAACAGGGTGGGTTTTTAGTCAGACAGGGTATCCGTTGATATACTGATACCCGGCAGGAAATGGCACTGCCTGTCAATAATGCGGGAATATTCTAACGAGATATTGCGTCCCCGGCAAGAACAGAAGGAACAGGGTGGGTTTTTAGTCAGACAGGGTATCCCTTGATATACTGATACCCGGCAGGAAATGGCACTGCCTGTCAAGAATGCGGGAATATTCTAACGAGATATTGCGTCCCCGGCAAGAACAGAAGGAACAGGGTGGGTTTTTAGTCAGTAGGAGTCTGAGGCTCCCTTCCGCTTTACCCAGAGTGGGAGGAGTCATTAGATGATTTTCCCCCCAAAAAAGGTTAATTAATTAGGGTGCCTTTTGGAGAGCAAATTATATAACTAGTACTTAGAAAATTAAAGTTTTCGGAAATGGGTTATGAGCTACCTCGAAAGAAAGGGCTCATGAAGCTTTTCAAGAAAACAGTAAATATAGAAAAGAGTAAGTAAAGTAAAGAGGAAGTAAGAATTTTAGTGTAAAAGTAACATGTCGTCGTTGCGCTTGCAAAAGTCGCTATGTGGTAAATAGTCATTTTCGTTCTTTTATGAAGTTTCAATCGTTATTTTAATACACACATGCTGTAAAAACAGCTATCTGATAAACGCAATATTGAAAGGTAACTCTTTAAATATTTCGTTTATTAGATAGCTGTTTTACAGCATGTGTGTAATAACGATTGAAACCATTGAGGTAATATGTACTACGATTGAAACTGCATAAAAGAACGAAAATGAGTATTTACCACATAGCGTTATTTGCAAGCGCAACGACGATGTTTAAAATATCACTTGGCCGGAACTTAGTTCTTGTCAAGAATTCCAGTTTCCTTCGTCATTTTAAAAAACATAAGCCTATATTCCCACAACTGGGACACAGGCCTCTTCTCTATGAGAGGGAATGGGCCGAAATCCAACACGCGGGCCCAGTGCGGGGTGGTGGACGTCGCATGTCCTCGAAGTTTCGGTCCTAGGACATACCGTTTTGAGGTCAGTGGTGATGATGGAAATTAAACGATCTAAAACTCGTAAGTCGGGCATGGACAACACAGGGAAACCACTGCTCTTCAAAATAGACAGAATAATTTCTAAAACTGAACCAGATATTTTCAATTTGAGTGTATTGCAACAAGATAAATTTAATACATAATAGGTACAATAATGTGAAATAACTATAGTAAAATGAGTCTCAATTAACAAGTAACTACTGATAAGCGTACATTAGGTAGTATTGATAACATGTGGAAATAAAAAGACATAACCAATTATTAATCGAATATTCACGTGAACATAGGGCTGGCATTTTCTTCGGTTTAAGAATCAGCATTGCCATACAACGTGGCAATGCAATGCCGCCAGTCGCCAGCGGTTCCTAAATTATTTTTATTTTCATTCGAATATTTTTTGAAGTGTAAACTTCTTTAGCGGCGTTGTGCACTTTTTTTGTAATGGGTAAAAAATGTTAAACTCGCGTCAGGACACGTGACCTGATCGAAAATTCGTAAGACGGACGGAGAGTAGACAGCCGGCGAGACGTAGGAGAGGAAGTATCCCCCTCTCTTTCTACGGCGCGGTGAAAATGTATGCCTGCGCAAACTTTTTAATGTAATATAAATTGTCATGTTTGTGTAAGATAGCGCAATAAATAAATATTGTATTCTACCACATAAATGATAGTACTTTTATACTGATAATTAAAGCAATTCGTGCAAAATTATTCCCTAACCATTCCAAAATATCAAAAATGCACAACGTTAATATTCAAGTTTTCACTTCTGCCGGCACTCCTGGAGTGCAACCAGTCTTTTTTTTTTCAATATAATCAAAATCAAACAGACATTTGAGAACAATTTATTTAAATGTTTTTTTTTTCTTAGCGATGTGGATAGTGTTCACATTACTAGCAATCTTGTCAACGCCTACAACTAAGCTAAATATGCTTGTGTCTGGAGTGGGTTCACGGCAATAGAGTAATGGGTGGAGTTCGAACCCGCGACCTCTCGTCGATCACAAGTACGACACCTTGGCCATTAGGCTTTTATTTGTTGTTTATTTGTCTGTAAATGGGTAGCTCAAAACATTTTGTGTTTTATTAAAAATGATATTAGTAAATGATATATCGAAATATCGTCGTTGTGCTTGCAAAAATCGCTATGTGGTAAATAGTCATTTTCGTTCTTTTATGAAGTTTCAATCGTTATTTTAATACACACATGCTGTAAAAACAGCTATCTGATAAACGCAATATTGAAAGGTAACTCTTTAAATATTTCGTTTGTTAGATAGCTGTTTTACAGCATGTGTGTATTAAAATAACGATTGAAACTGCATAAAAGAACGAAAATGACTATTTACCACATTGGGCCTTTTGCAAGCGCAACAACGATATGCATGTTCCTCCCATTCGTCTTACACACGTTGTCGTCTCTCTCACTCCTTTACGTGTGACAATATAAAGGAAAAATAGAGAGAGAATTAAAGAACAATTAAACAATTCCAGCATAGCCTTTATCTAAACTTAGAGGGACACTGAAGTGCCTCCGGGCTGCAGGGGTAGCTCACCGTCCGGTAAGGAGGCCCGGCAATCGGCGAAAGGCCGCGACCGTGTTCCGCGCGCGCCTCAAAGAGCAGTCAGCAGCATTGACGGGGCCCGATAGCCCCCTGCCGGGGTTGCGGGAATGTTCTAACGAGATACCGCGGCCCCGGAACGCAAGGGCAGCTGAAGGAGCAGGGTGGGTTTTTAGTCAGTAGAAGTCTGACACTCCCTTCCGCTACACCCACAGCAGAATGATCATTTGATGATTTTACCATACAGAAAAAAGAAAAAAAGTGCCAAGTGCGAGTCGGACTCGCGCACGAAGGGTTCCATACCATTATCTATAAAAAACGGCAAAAAAAAATCACGTTTGATGTATAAGAGCCCCATAAAATATTTTTTATTCTTTTTTTAATATTTGCTGCTATAGCAGCAACAGAAATATATCATCTGTGAAAATATCAACTGTCTAGCTATCACGGTTCATGAGATACAGCCTGGTAACATACAGACAGCGGAGCCTTAGTATAATTATAGGGTCTCGTTTTTAACCTTTGGGTACGGAACCCTTAAAAGGGACACTGAACAAGATACGAGAATTTCAAAGTTTAGTTCAATTATATCTTTACATATGTATTTCGGTAAAACCGCATTTGATTGTATAAACAACTAGCTTCCGCCCGCGACTTCGTCCGCGTGGAAAAAACATCCCCCGATTTTGAAACATTCTTCATTAGTGCTCCGCTCCTATTGGTCTTAGCGTGATGATATATAGCCTATAGCCTTCCTCGATAAATGGGCTATCTAACAGTGAAAGAATTTTTCAAATCAGAACCGTAGTTCCTGAGATTAGCGCGTTCAAGCAAACAAACAAACAAACTCATCAGCTTTATAATATTAGTATAGATATTCTAGTAATTCTAGTAATAAAACATGCGATAAAATCGTATTGTCGTAATAAGGTGTAAACTTGACGTGTACAAGTGTTATTTAACAACCAATTTGCAAAATAAATATCACTTATCGCTCATAAATGTAAATCTTATCTTATGTACGAATAGAATTCGAAATTGGTCTGACTGGGGGGTAGGTATCAGTGGCGAAGGGTGAATTTTCATAAAAGGGAAGCCGGACCAAAAAATGCTTACCTTGCTCAAGTGTGATGCGTGAATTCCAGTAACTGTGGCCCTGTGGCTGACTTCGAAATCTTGTAACTTCGTAAATAATTATTTTTTTAATTGAAAATAATAGATTACCATTTATACAAGGTGTAACAGATTAATCGCAAAACCTCAGACACCCCAATTAGAATATTAAATTATAAGTCTAAAACAACATCCGTAATTAAATAAATTGAAACCAAACCTAGACATTTTTTATAAAATAGTTATCCTCACTAAACGCAAAACGTATGTGCGTCATATAATATCCTTATGCAGACGCATGTACACTGATGCAATGTTAGCGGCCGACAGGCACACGAGCGCATTTCCTTGAATTAAGGATTATATTAATTTGTAAAGATAATGTGTTTCCATTTTAAGATAAATGAAAGATTTTTCCCTCAAAATTCAACACCTATTTTTTTTATGAATATCGATTTAGAAGCTGATTCTGAACCAACTACTTTCAGGAATTGCGTTTATTCTGTTACACGTTGTATATTCATACATAAAATAATAGACTAATATTTGCCATATTTCAAAAGGGAAGCCGGTAGGAATCGAGTTGTATGGAGCCTTCGCCTCTGGTAGGTATACATTCTTGGTAGTCTTCTAGGGTCTCATCATCATTTGCTTAACCTATTCCCTACCATTTTGGGTTCGGCTCCCAGTCTAACAGGATGGAGCTGAATCCTAGAGTTGTATATGGAACGACTGCCCAACCGACCTCCACAACCCAGTAACTGTGTAACAGGAAACTCCTTCGCAAGTGTCAGATTTTCTGGCTTCTGACTACCCTTAACAACTATCAAAGATGTACAGTCGGCCAAGAAAGTGGTGTACCACCCTAAGGTTGAATATCGCTTGCAGATTCATAGGTGATAAAGATTAGTTTCGCTTGCAGATCGATCTGACAACTTCTATTGCTGTCTTTATCTGATTATTGATAACGACTATTACTGTTTGTAACGTGACAGCTGTTCTTAGTTTGAACTTGATGGAACCAATGACGTCGTAAAATCAACGGCGGGGGGCTGTAGATTTTGATGACAAAATTGTATCTACAAATTCAGAATTGTAATCAACAAGTTACATAAAATTGTAAAGGCACAAGGCGAGTCCACAAACCTACAATTTCTGTAAACTTGTAATTACAATATCAATAAAAAACAAGCTAAAAATAGATTTATCCTTTTATTAAATTTCTACAATCAATTTTAAAATACTTATAACAAACAAAAACATAGCATATATAGTAATATTTAGAAGATATTGAAAATTTTTAAAAATTAGAAACGGGTGTAACCGCCGTTGGCCTCTATAACCTCTAAAAGACGAGACCTCATTGAACCAACAAGCCGTGAGCAAATATCGGTTCCCCGCATTTCCTCCCAGATATAATTACAGTGACTAATAAGAGCTTGTTTGGTTCTTTCATTTTGATGCGACCATCGTTGGACCATAAGGCCCCAAAGATTTTCTATCGGGTTGAGGTCCGGCGATCTTGAGGGCCACTGAATTACCCTTACGTCAGTGTGTGAACGAAACCAGGCTCTTACGATCCTCGCATTATGAATTGAACAATTATCTTGAACAAAATCAAATTGTGGCACTTCGTTCTCCGGGTAAACATTACGGACTGTCGGTAGCATTGCATTCTGAAGCACGTCGATATAATTTACAGCCGTCGCTCGAGGAGGTAGAGAACACAATTCTCCTACACCATCCGTACTCATCCAGCCCCAAATATTTACGGAAATTCGACCTGATTCTCTATTTGGGATTACATGATCATCTTTATACCGTGTTGAATTATATCGCCAAAGGTGAAGACGTCCATGCTGACTGGATTTAAACGTTTTTTCATCACAAAACACTGTATTAGACCAATCAAACTCTAAGTGCTCTCTGGCGAAGTTCAGACGAGCAAGTCTGTGAGCATCCGTCAAATATATTTTCTTGGCGTAATGCCTGTGGTGCAACCCCATGTAATGTAGATGATTCCTTATTGTTTGGGCACTCACATCGAACATAATGTTTTGTGGGCTTAAAACCATTGATTTCATATTCCCGTCTCATGAATTCTCTATCGTTATTGGAGAGTGCAGGCCGGCGACCACTTCTTCTGTGATCCAACAAACTTCCCTCCTCTCCTTCACGACGAATCCAAAAGCGGACAGAACGCCTCGATATATTCAAATTCTGGGATATCGCACTGATACTGCTTCCCTCATTAAATTGGGCAATTATTTGTGCTCTTTCGGCAATGGTCAAGTTGGCAGGCATTGAGATGATTTTACATGCAGTTGATTGAAAAATAACACGGAAAATATATCGATTTTTTGCATATATTTGACAAAATGTCAATTGTCAGTTTTCTTTTTCAAATGGAATTCGGTTGTCTAAATAGTTTTTATTACTTTTGTTTGGAAACATTTCAATTGCTTTGTAGAAACTAATGTCCTTTTCATTTATACTAAAGGTTAAAATGTCATGTACTTATATGTGACATATGACGTATGAATACTAAATACATAGGTTTACGTCATGATAATGTTGTCTCTTTCAGTAATATCTTTTTATAACGAACCTTGTTGTAATTTTCGATGACCGGGAAACTAAATCAAAACTGGTACACCACTTTCTTGGCCGACCGTACAGACGCCAGCACATGAAGCTACCCGAAACTGTCAAATTTTCCCAATCAACCTTGAACCTAATCTCTTTAACTATAAAGTTGAAAATCTATTAAAGAAATTTGACAGATTGACTGCCGGAACCAACGGCTTAGCCTGCTCTCCGAGGCATGGAGGAAATTGGATATTTTGTTAAGATGATCACCTATCCACGGAATAGATGAATAAGATTGGAATGGTAATGTGGGCGTGGCGAGCGCGCCACATTTATGATACGAAAATCATAGCTCAACCGATTAATTCATTCACCGCGTTTAGTGCGCTTCGGACTACTTCGGAACACAGAGCTCTGCTTTAAAATGCCGTGTTGTGCAATTATAACATGTAAAACAAAAAGTCAGACCGCAAGTATAGAGCGAGGAGGTATATCTTTCCATCGGTAAATTGAAAATAACATTTAATTACAATTTTATTTGTAAAAAACATAAAATTATCGCTTAATCAACGCAATGACCAAGTCCGCTTACAATTTACTGCATGTGTCACGTCCTCAACACTTCAACCATTGACGAGTCGTCCTTTGCCCAGATTGGCCGTGATGCACGGCGCATGTTTATCGACAGTGAGTTCTGTAGCAAGCTCTCGATTTAAGTGTGTGTAATTTATTTGTGTTCGTCATTCGCATACGTAACGGGTCTCTTGCTTGTAGTAGAGCTAAAGAGTGGGAGACAAGCGGTGACACGCGTTCTCATACAAATCAGGAACTATTTCCTTTCTAACCTCTTTTATCTGTTCTGTGCACCCATCAACGGACTGACCTCGGCAAGCGTTGCTCAACCTTCAACATCAACATGTGTGGCTGCTATTATATAGCCACGAGCTCCTCCATCTTGTGTGTCTTCTGAGATGTCATAGGGCTAGCCGTAACCGCGCCTTCGTTCCTGTGGCGATATTACCCGCGATTTTTCCCGCATAACCATTCTAGAGACCGTTCTCTTTCTTAATTTGCTGTACCCGACAGATTCCACAATGATATAAAACAATGTACATTTTGTATGTACCTACCACCTAAGTTCACATTGTGGAATGCAAATAAATGTATTGAGTATTGAGAGATTAGCCCGGACAAACAGAAAGACAAACAGACAAAAACATTTAAAATTTATGTTTGTGTTTTAGTATCGTGTAAATAAGTATCAGCATTTGAGAAAACAGTTTTTTTTTTTAAGAAAAGAAGCAATGGTCGTAGAATTCATATTACTAGGAATCTTGTTAACCCCTCCAACTAAGCTAAATATGCTTGTGTCTGGAGTGGGTTCACGGCAATAGTGTAGTAGGGTGGGGTTCGAACCCGCGACCTCTCAATCAAGGCCGACTATTGACGTGTATTTAGAAATCACAAACAGACAGTTCAATTTCATTTATATGTAGGTACAGATATCTTATCTCGGAAACAGCTCAACTGATTTTAATTGGATTTTCTATTCCATAATGCCCCCTTTTTTTTTAATTTTAATCATCGAATGACTTCTTCCGCTCTGGGTCAAGCGGAAGGGTGTGTCAGATTTCTATTGGAAAAACTGAAGTCAAGGGCACAGATTTTCATATTATAATTCAGACCCTATCTTAACAGTAGGAACAGCCTACTTCGTACATGTAATTACACTAAAAACAACAGTTATTATTAATAACAGACAATTTGTAATCTTATCATCGTACTAACATAGCACAAATACCACAAGTTCAAGATTACTAGAGCAACTATTTTACTGACCAAAATAATACACACACACACAGCCACAGTGTGATTTATCTTCCTTAAAACATTATTATTTTTATCATGCAGATTATATACAGGTGACATCATTATATAAATTAATTTTTATCTTATTTTATTTATAACTTTTTATAATTTGTTTGAATTTATGATGTGAAACCTAACATTTCCGAAAAAATTTCAGGATGGATGGATGGATGGATCGATGTTTGCTACTCTTTCACGCAAAATTACTGAATCCAGGAATAACACATAGGCTACTTTTTATTCCGAAATTCCCACGGGATCGGGAATCCTCCCACGCGAACGAAGTCGCGATCAGAAGCTAGTTATTGTATTTATAATCATAAAAAATAAGAGCCAAGTAATAAAGATTTAAATCGGGGCCTGGCATCTTTAACACTAGTTTATTTATTTATTATATACTTTATTGTACACCTCACAATATTTCTATGGATATAAAAATTTAAACTAGTGTACAATGGGCGGTCTTATCGCACAGGGCGATCTCTTACAGACAACCTTACAAAAGTGCTTTTCTTTTTTTTTTTTAGCGTGGTGAAATTATCAAATAAGTCCTCCCACCCCGGGCAGGGTGGGAGGGACTGTCAGACTTTTACTGACTAAAATCCACGGTGTTCCTTCAATAACCCTTTACGTACCGGGGTCACGGTGATGGGATAAGTCCCACGACCCCGGCAGGCTTCGGCCCTCTGCAGAGGGGGCCTCGTCATGTTGCTGACGCTCTTTGAGGCGCGCGTGGGACACGACGCGCCGTCGACCCGGGCATGGTCCATGGTCGGACAGCGAGTTGCCCTTTACTCGCTGTCCGCATGCCCGCGCCTACGGTGGCTGGAGATCGTCGGCCGACGTCCGACGCCGTGGGCGTCTACCACTGCGGCTGGGCAGTGACAATATCGAACCGTGACCAACTTAACAAACCGAGATTCCTGCGTGCTTCAGAAAGCACGTTAAACCGTTGGTCCCGGCTGTCATTTGTACATCTTTGATAGTCGTTACGGGTAGTCAGAAGCCAGAAGATCTGACACTGGTCTTGCCAAGGAGTATCGTGTTACGCAGCTACGGAGTTGTGTAGGTCAGATAGGCAGTTGTTCTATGTAAAACATTAATACTGTTACGCCAGTCGCTTAGCGAAGTACGTCGAGAAACTTCGACAGGAATCTAGAATGTTCGAGACACTAACGCCATCTAGCGGCGAGTAGCAGTACTGAGTTCGACTGACTTCTAATACGTTCGAGACACTAACGCCATCTAGCGGCGAGTAGCAGTACTCAGTATCTCCAGTAGCTTCTGGAATATTCTTGGCAGTATAGGCAGTAAGTCGATTGTACAAGAATGTTCTAGAACTCACAGACTGAGGTATAAATAGATCGCAGAGGAACGTAGACGGCAGTCTTATTGCAGAGACGAATACACGATATAATCGAAGCTCTACAAGTGAATTTCAGTGCGATTTAAGTGACAAGTATTGAAGTGGGAATAATTGTGTTAATTTTTATTTTGTGTTTACTTAATTAAAGTGTTAATTTTGGTCTAATTGGCGTTAATCATTTCTATCCCGAACCCCAGCTCGTAACAATACTCAGCTGCAAAAAGTTAGACTGGAAGCCGACCCTAATATGCAAAAAGGCTAAGCAGATGACAATAACATTATAAAAAGAATATGTGTGGTTCTTTCTTCAAAAGGCCACGTCAGACCAATCTACATAATCCTCATAAACTGTTGTGAATATGTGAACTATGTACCTAGGTTGTTTCATTCCAGTTAAACACGATTGTCTGGAAGTTTGAGTACTTTTTGCGGTCTACCCAAACGTTCTTACCTTGGTATTGTTCGTCAAATCGTTAAGCTCCTTGTTTTAAGTTGAGCTATACGTCATCTGACAAATGCTTGCACTGTATGGACAGGCTCACTCAAATCTGTGAGCATCTTTCCTCAAAAGATCGCCTCAGACGGTAACCTACAAGGTTTCCATATATTTTTAACCAGTATAGATTGTATGGACTTTAAAAGAGACGGACTCCTGAGTTTGTTTCGGTGTTTGTTCTCAGGATAGTCAGGAAACACCGGCCTCATCTAGTTTAAATGTACAAAAAAAAAACCGTGTAAAAGTGTTATTTAATAACCAATTTGCAAAATAAAGATCATTTATCAATATGATTTTATAATTAGTTTGTAATGGATGTAATCCAGAACCGATTTCTAGAATTATTTACACCAATATAAAGCTAGCTAGCGAGTAACATGGAAATTTCGCTAAAATATACGCTTTCGAGCGAGCGAAGCCGCGGGCGGAAGCTAATGAAAAACAATTTACCTAATCAAATATACCATTACTCGATCACGACGTGAGTAAACTAGATAAGGATCTTACACGCGTTTGAGCACGCACACACGGATAAACATACACGTTTCTGTATGTAAACATGACTGTGTAGAATACTATCTGGTTATCGTAGTGTGTGTAGGTAAATGAAACTAACACATGGTTTTAGAACAGAGAGCAGAAAATACCTCTGCTTTACGGCCCAGTGTATTCGCAGTATAGCGTCTTCAGGCTTTCGTCTTTATCCACTGCCTTTGCCCAACTGATATAATTATCAAACAATGAAATCCTTTTTTTTTCGAATGAGCTCGCTCTCGACTTCGATCTCGCCTGATGGCAAGCGCTAGATGAGGTCTACGATGGAACAAACGAGCCTAGAAGATTTTTGTTTTCCTCTCGTGTATGTTCACACTTGCTTTAAAGGCTGACGGGTCATATGTGGTAGGAATTCCGAAAGAGACGAGTGATTGCCTACAATACCTCCTTGCTTTTGCGTTTTATTGTCAAAATCCTAGAATTTCATCGTTTTGGAATATTTCATGACTCTGTACTAAACTACTAAGTGAACCATTTTATTGAAAAAGTGTTGTAAAGTGTGTGTCCTGCTACTTTACTGCATTTTGAATCAACTCTCTAAGATATTCCCATAACTGCAATATTTATGTTTAGAATTTTGATACTGTTTTCCATACATAGAGCTTTAGGAATTTATATGTAATATGCAAAGAGGTTACAAACGGTTCACTTTCTGCAAATTCATGAAATATGCAATATGAATGAAATTTTCTGATAGACGTAGGTATATAGTTTCTTAGAGGATTATACACGTTATGTTATAGTTCTTTAAGACATTAACATTGTTTTGTAAAAATTGTGTAGGCCAGTGTTACTAACGCGATTTAACACGAGTGTTTTTGTGAAAACTATGCTCACACAAACGTCTTGTTTGTTTTGTACAGGTTTATCGAATCATAGGTTCGTGTCAACTTAGACACAGTATAAAAATAATAGACAGACTTAGACGTGTCTTTGTCAGAGTTAATCAACTTGGTTTACCAAAAGGTGGAACGCTACAGGCAAAATATAATCTAGTCAAATCGGAATACCTGGAGACGATTGCAGACGCAATGCTAAATGGAGCCCTTTTATAAAATATGGCTCATCTCTTGTCATGTACGTACAAGGTCAATGCAAGAGCTGTGCAGGTAGCTGCATATTGGTCCAAAGATTTCTGAGCAAAAAGAAGAAGAAGCTTGCCAAAGAGAGAAGTGGATTCTATGTTTTTCTTACTTCTCGAATCTTCTGCTTAGCCCGTTACCAACCATTGGGGTCGGCTTCCAGTCTAACAAGATGGATTCTGACTACCTGTAACGACTGTCAAAGACGTCCAAACCAACCAGCCCAGCAAAAGGACCAACAGCTTAACGTGCTTTCCGAAGCACGGTAGTATCACACCGCCAACTTCAAAACTGCGGGGAAAAACCTAATAGCACTTTTTGCCAGACCAACGAAGCAGTGCAGAGGCAGTTGTTCTTCTCTAATTAAGTACAAGGCAGTCAAATGGCCAATCCCAGGTCTATCATTATTTGTTTTCTAGATTTACGTAAACACACAAACTCCGTCGTTAAACTGTTAAACATTATTTATCTACGATTAAAAATAGATTTGCTTACGTCAAAATGTTCGCCATCTCTGATACAACACACACAAGCATGCTTTACAAACGACAAATTGTCAAAGAGATTTCTTTTCTAGATTTACGTAAACACACAAACTCCGTCGTTAAACTCTTAAACATTATTTATCTACGATTAAAAATAGCTTTGCTTACGTCAAAATGTTCGCCATCTCTGATACAACACACACAAGCATACTTTACAAACGACAAACTGTCAAAGAGATATTCGTACGTGTTTGTTATTGTTAGTGGTATCTTCAAGGCCATGCAGCAACGGGGTTACCAGAGTAAGAGATATGAGTGATTAGAATACGGATGGTAACAGCCATCTATTACAAGGGCCTACAAAAATTTACTTATGTTTTGGCTATAACCTGGGTGTCTTTAAATCAAGAGTAAAGAGGTTACTTCTAGGTACGTGTGCTCCATCTTAGACCATATCATTGCTTACCATCAGGTGAGATGGTGGTGAAACGCGAGCCTATTATCAATAACAAAAACTTTGTTTAACGCGCCTATCTTCAAAAGTACTGGATAGATTTAGCTGTAATTTGGTATAGAAGTAGCTTGAAGCTTGAGGAAGGTTATAGGCCCCGACTGCAAAAGAAGAAGGGTTATATTTTTATCGTAATAAAGTCCACGGGAGCGAAGCCAGTAATTATAAGCGGCCCCGTGTTCCACGCGCGCCTCAAGGAGCTGTCAGCATTAGTGACGGGGGCTCATAAGGCCATTGCCCGCCGGCGTGGCGGAACTGTACTAACAAGATACCGCGGCCCCGGAACTTACAGGCAGCTGAAGGGACAGGGTGGGTTTTTAGTCAGTGAGAAGTCTGACAGTGACACTCCCTTCCGCTTAACCCAGAGCGGGAGAAGTTATTCGATGATTTTCCCACCCAGAAAAAAGTGGGGGTATCATGTTGCCCAGCTACTGGGTTGTGGTGGTAAGATGATAGGCAGTCGCACCATGTTAAGTACTGGTAGTTCAGCTACATCCGGTCAGACTCCAGCAGCATAGTTGAGCAGACGATGAAAGCACAAGTACCAGGCGTTCATAATGTAAGAGGATGTATGTATGGTATGAATAATGAATTACCTCGACAATGTCCATTAATACACTGATAAGCGGTCATTATGCAACAGTTATCGCTATAAACTTGAATGTTGGGTTCAATGAAATCTTTGATCACGATCATTATCATTCTAGCTCTAGCCCACGACTTCGCAAGCGTGGTAATTTCGCACGGGATAAGGAGTAGCTTTATTTATTCGTTCCATAGTTTACACACATTTTTTTAATTTAAGTTAGTGCCAAAATAAACTCGAGTTGTGCCGTGCACCAAAATCATCGAAGACAATATAATTTAACCAGCTTAGGAAGTTACTTATGCATTATAACATCTTCTGCCCACCGAGGCCAAAATTCTGACGGAAGCTTCAATCAACAACAATTGCTGATCGAAGGACGGAAGGATTTTTTATTATTATTATATTCTTGCTACATCAAACTTAACTCAAACTGAAAAATATTTTTACTTTCATTTTCGTGAGTACAGCTAAGGAGTGGAATTCCTGGAGTTTGTTTCCTTATATCTATAACCTGAGGATCTTTAAGTCAAGATTAAATAGGCTACTTTTAGGTAGAGTGTGCGATGGAATTACACAATCTAATTCCGCCAAGCCCGTTCCATCATCGGACTACGAGACAAACGGCGATGCGTCATCGTTACATGGTGGACATCCCACCCATACGCAAAAAACGTTTTGAGAATATCTTCATTGTGCGTACGGCTAAGGAGTGGAATTCCCTGCCGGAGTCTGTTTCCCGATAGCTATAGCCTAGGAGTCTTTAAGTCAAGAGTGAATAGGTTACTTCTAGGCAAGCGTGCTCCATCTTCGACCACATCATCACTTACTATCAGGTGAGATAGTGGTCAAATGCGAACCTATTTTCAATAAAAAAAGCGTGCTTCATCTTCAACCAAATCATCGTTTACCATCAGGTGAGATGGTGGACAAACGCGAACTTACAATCAATAAATAAAGGGCTTTATTTCACATAGGCCTACATGGGCACTTATATAACGTCAGAAGCAAGTGCACGGTTCGAATTGGTCGATTCCTATGGAGAAGAACAATAAATTAGAAGGAGTGATGGCCCTATTTACCGGCACGACTTGAAATGAAATAAAAAAAAATATATTAAAAGCATGTTAATTCCCTGCCGGAGTCTGTGTTTCCCGATAGCTATAACCTAGGAGTCTTTAACTCAAGAATGAATAGGTTACTTATAGGTAAGCGTGCTCCATCTTCGACCACATCATCACTTACCATCAGGTGAGATGGTGGTCAAATGCGAACCTATTTTTAATTTTAAAAAAATGTAGTTTCATATCTGTGGTGCTCTTTTGAGGAAATAACCACACAAATTTGAGCGGACCTGTTCAGACAGTGCAAGCATTTGTAATTTTTCGTGTAGTTCAACTTATAACTTAAGGAGCTCAATTTTCACAACGAGGGTCGAGCGAGTGTCAAACCTAGAAAGGCACATTACATTGATTTAATTTTATCATCACCACTACTCTTGAAACAGTGATAGAAAACATCGTCAGATAGCGGCATATTCTAGGATCGAAAATTCGAAGACATACAACATCCACCAACCCACACTAAGCCACTTTTTTTTAAATTATGAATGAGCTCGCTTTTGACCTCGAGCACACCTGATGGTAAGTGTAAGATGAGGTCTACGATCGAACGAGCGAGCACAGAAGATGCCTGTTCACTTTTGCTTTAAAGGCTGACAGGTCATATGTGGCAGGAACAGAAACCGGCGCGGCGTGGTGGATTATGACCCATTTTTTACCCGACTACGGCAAAGCCAAAGGAGGGTTATGATTTTGACAGGCTATGTATGTATGTATGTATGTGTGTATGTTCATCTGTTCCCTCATAGCTCCAAAGCTGCTTATCGGAATTCGACAAATGAGGTATCGTTAGAACCGTCTTGACCGTCCGCTGAACATAGGCTACGTGACGTGTCACAAAACCCAATGTGGCGCCCTCTAGGGCCCAAAAAGTGTTGTGTTAAAAAATAAAAATAAGATAAACACATCGTGTTTGATATCATTTGAAAGGGCGTCACATGCACATTTCCAAAACATTGCTTAAATTTAAAGTGGCGCCCTCTAGTGGACAAAAAATCATGTGTAAAAAATAAAAATAAGATAGATACACCGTGTTTGGTATCATTTGAAAGGGCTTCACTTGTACTTATCAAAAATATTGCTTAAATTTAACGTGGCGTCCTCTAGCGGACAAAAAGTCATGTGTAAAAATAAAAATAAGATAGATACACCGTGTTTGGTATCATTTGAAGGGGCTTCACTTGTACTTATCAAAAATATTGCTTAAATTTAACGTGGCGTCCTCTAGCGGACAAAAAGTCATGTGTAAAAATAAAAATAAGATAGATACACCGTGTTTGGTATCATTTGAAAGGGCTTCACTTGTACTTATCAAAAATATTGCTTAAATTTAACGTGGCACCCTCTAGCGGTCAAAAAGTCATGTGAAAGTAAGATAGATATACCGTGTTTGGTATAATTTGAAAGGGCTTCACTTGAACTTATAAACAATAAAGTAAATAGTATAGAAGCACAGTGATTTAACACCAAAATAGTTTAAATAATAAAAAGTAAAAAAACTAAAAGCCGACTACGACAAAAAAATCGATGCTAAAAAGGATGAAACAAGATTTTCAGGATGCTGAAATAAACAAGGTTACTGGAAAAACAAGAACAGAACAAAAATAAAAGCCGTAGTCACACGTTATATAGGATATCAACAGTAACAAAACAATTAATAACGTGACGTGTGACTACGGCTTTTGTGACATGTGAAACTTGGTAGATAGACGTATTCTGTGAACCGCTTTCCGATTTTCGGAAAAAAAAAATATTTAAAATAAAGGGGGGTCCCCATACATGGAACTAGAACTGAAAATATTTTTTTTTTTCATGAAACCTATGCGTGTGTGGTATCTATAGACAGGTCTTTAAAAATGATATAAGGGTTTCTAAAACCACTTTTTCATTAAGTCAATCGTTTAAAAGATATAAGCTTCCAAAGTGGTAAAATGTGTCCCCCCCCTCTAACTTCTATAATAATGGAGTGAAAAATCTAAAAAAAGTACATGTCTGTAGATCTTAATGTAAACTTTCAACCAAAATTGGTTTGAACGAAATCGGGTCAGTAGTTTTTGAGATACAGCATATTTTCTAAAACCGCAAGTATAACTTTGTAATTCATACAAACACTATGAAAGACAAAGTTATTTAGCGTAGTTGTAAAAATGTAAATAAGCTAGTTTTAAGAAATTTTTAAGGTTTTTTTTTATTCGTCAAATAAATATACATATTATATTATTATAGTTACTATGGAACCCTTCATGGGCGAGTCTGACTCGCACATGGCCAATTTTTATGTTAGGGTCGGCATCCAGTCTAACTGGATGCAGCTGAGTATTAGTGTTTTACATGGATCGACTGTCTATCTGACTTGCACAACCCAGTAACTGGGTAACACGATACCTCTTGGCTAGACCAAAATGTTCATGTCTAAGTTATTGAAAATAAATACATATCGACAGTTAAAAGGAAATAGGGTATAAGTGACATTTTGGACTGGTATTGTTCTGAAAGCCGACTGTTTCTTGTGTTCTATTATCTTTTATACAACCACTGTGAAAAGTACCTTATCCTTTTTTTACTATAACACTTATTCAACTGTCTGATGTTTTAATAAAAAAACACATCAGTTTTTCTATAATTCTAAACTTTGAACGGCTCTCCTAAACATTCATTCTTTTGTCGCTTATACCCTATTTCCTTTTAACCGTCGATATTAACAAATAATAATGAAACTTATTTTAAACATAAGCAAGGTACCCAAGATTTTAGTAGAAAGAAAGATGGTATAATCAAATATTCTATAAAAAGTTGCTAATCACACTACATTATTACCTAATTGGTATATTTAATTCCAATAATAAGGTCACATTAGGGTCAGTGGGTCGTCTTAGGAATTAGGCACTCTTATTTATTTAAAGTTTATGTACAATAGTGGTACATGGTCAGAGTTAATGCAACAAGGCATTCTATGCCAATCAACTTAAAAAAAAAAAAAATTCTTTAAAGAGACCATAGATCTTCGTCAATAGCTCAGCTTGCTGTACTGCATTTTTAACCCTTTGACGACCACGGGGACACCCGTGTCCCAAACAAAAAAAATCAAATTGATGTGTATCCGGAAACAATATTGGAGTAATATTTGATAAAGTGGCAACACTTTCTCTTCCGCTCCATGCTTGCTATGTACCCATGTTGTGTGCGAATAAAAAAGTAAAGTTTTTATTACAAGTTGGTATTTACATTCATTGGACACCCATACTTATGTTCCTGAGGGCCAGGACACCACAAGGTGTGAAGACACCACATTTTGGCGACGAGATTACGAAAACACAGTAAGCAAAGTGCAAAACTTTTTTTTTCTTCTCGTCATGGCGGCGAAAGCGTCGCGTGCTTAAACCATTTTCGGAAGGCGAAGACATTGATTGTTTTTTGGAGCGTTTGGAGCAATACTTTACAGCCAACACAATAAATGCTGAAAGGCAAGTGGCAACTTTACTGACTATGATTGACGAAAAAACCTATAAAGTTTTGAAGAGCATCGTGCATCCTATGTTACCGAAACAAAAGAAATATGCAGAGCTGGAAACAGCGCTCAAAATGCGTTACAAGCCTAGGACATCATATTATAGGAAAAGAACTGCGTTTGATAGGATGAGGCAGGAGGAAGGAGAGTGCGTCACCAAATGGTATGCCCGCGTCAGACAGGCGGCGGCTGATTGTAATTTTGAAAACGTAGAAGAACGCGTGAAAGATAAATTTGTAACTGGAATGAAGCAAGGACCAGTTTACGAAAGATTATGTGAAGAAGATGTAAAGAAGGAGCTAAAAGAATTAATTGAAATTGCGTTGAACAAGGAATCTGTACTCCAGGAGAGGGCTCAAGTAAACAAAATAACTCTGAGGAACCAAGGAGGTTACAAACAAGCAACAAAAAGACCTAACAAGGAGAAGAGCCAAATGGAGACAGAAGGGTTGAAGTGCATTCATTGCGGAAAAGGTAATCATTCATTTGCTAAGTGCAAATACAAATCCTATAAGTGTAAAATCTGTAAAAAAGTGGGACATTTAGCTAATGTGTGTAAATCTAAGCCAACAAATATTGTAGATGTACACAACAGTAGTAATAATAACGAAAATTTAGATATTTTTAACTTCTCTCAGTATGGAAATGTAGACTATATTTCTCCTATAATTTTTAAATGCATCATTAATAATGTACCTATAGACATGGAGCTGGACACAGGGGCAGCGGTCTCCTGTATTCCAGAAGTAATATATAAGCAAAAATTTTCTAACATTAAGATAAATGAAACACATGTTGAGTTAAGGACATACAATGGTGAGATCATAAAGCCTGTAGGTAAAATTAAGGCATGTATACAGTATCAAGACACAGAAATTAAAGGTGAACTGTTTGTAGTAAGAAATGGGAGCAAAACGTTACTTGACAGAGATTTAATAAAGAAATTTAATTTTAGTAATAGAAATATTTTAGCCATTAATACAATGGAGAAGGGTGAATTGGACAATTTGTTGCATGAGTTCTCAGAAATTTTTAATAGTGGTTTAGGAGTAATAAAAGGGGAAGAAATAAGATTAGACTTAAAGGAGAACACTAAACCTATATTTCACAAACCTAAACCAGTTCCACATGCTTTCAAGGAAAAAGTTGATCAGGAAATAAATAAGTTGGAGCGGGAAGGTGTATTGGAGAAGGTAGAAACTTCCAAATGGGGTACACCGTTGGTCCCTGTTATCAAGGAAAATGGTAGTCTCAGGTTATGTGCTAATTATAAAATAACTATAAATAAATATTTAGAAGACATTAACCATCCATTACCGCGTATTGAAGATATTTTTATAGCTTTACAAGGGGGTGAAAGGTTCACAAAGTTAGATCTTCGTAATGCTTTTAATCATTTATTAGTGGATAGTGATACAGGTGAGTTACTAGCCTGGTCGACACCAAAAGGTATTTATAAATTAAAAAGACTTCCGTATGGTACCAAGCCTGCCAGTGCGATTTTTCAAGCAAAAATGGAAAAAGTATTGTTAGGTGCTAAGGGTGTAGTTAATTTCATAGATGATGTGTTAATTACAGGGAGTAATGACTTAGAGCATCTAGATAATTTGAGAGAAGTGTTGAAAAGATTTAAAAGGGTAGGAATTAGGTTAAATAAGTCTAAATGTTTATTTTTTCAAGAAGAAGTTAAGTATTTGGGTCATGTTATTTCCAAGGAGGGATTAAAAAAGGACAAAGTAAAAATAGAGGCTATTTTGAAAGCACCACCACCAATCAATGTAAGTGAGGTTAGGTCTTGGATTGGTATGGTAAACTATTATTCTAAGTTTGTTCCACATTTGTCTCAGACATTAAAACCTATTTATGGTTTGCTACAAAAAGATAAGAAATTTTTATGGTCAGAAGATTGTAGTAGTAGCTTTGAAAAAATAAAAAAGGAGATAGTTTCTGATAATATTTTGGTGCATTTCAATAGAGACTTACCCTTAAGACTTTCATGTGATGCATCTCAAAATGGTATAGGTGCTGTGCTCAGCCATATAATGCCAGATGGTTCTGATAGACCTATTAGTTTCATTTCAAGAGTATATTCAAAGGCTGAAAAGGGGTACTCAATGATTCATAAAGAAGCTTTAGCTATTTATTGGGCAGTAAATAAGTTTTATCAATATTTAATAGGTATGAAGTTTGAACTTGAGTCTGACCATAAACCCTTACAGGCATTATTTGGTGAGAACAAAAGTCTCCCACAAATGGCTGCAGGTAGGTTGCAGAGATGGTCTATATACCTAGCCAATTTTGATTATACATTTAAATATATTTCAGGTTCAACTAATGTAAAAGCAGATTGTATGTCTAGATTACCATTAAATTATGAAAATCAAGGTAAAAGTGAGTGTGATTACATAAATTTTGTAGAACAGCAGAACATTATTGATTTACAGACTGTAAGGTCGGAGACTAGAAAAGATTCATTGCTTAGTTCAGTTTATAATATGATTAGGTATGGGTTTACTAACATGCCACAAAATGATAATTTAAAAGCATTTTTTCAAAGAAAAAGTGAACTGTACATTGATCAAAATGTTATTATGTGGGGTTACAGAGTTGTAATACCTAAAAAGTTACAGTTAAATTTATTATAAGAATTACATTCAACTCATGAGGGTGTAGTCAAAATGAAAGCAAATGCAAGGTCTTATTTTTGGTGGCCTGGTTTAGATAGTGATATTGAGAATTTTGTAAAGAATTGTGATGTTTGTATGTCAGCCAGACCAGAACCACCTAAGTCAACTGTTATTTCATGGCCAAAGACTAATTTTCCATATGAACGTGTTCATGCAGATTTTCTAGGGCCTATTGACAATAAAATGGTTTTGTTAATTATTGATACTTACTCCAAGTGGCCAGAAGCTTTCATAATGAAAAACTTAGATTCTAAATTAACGGTAGAAAAGTTTAGGGAATGTTTCAGTAGGTTTGGTTTGCCTAGATTTGTTGTGACAGATAATGCTGCTACCTTCTGTAGTAAAGAATTTTCAGAATTTCTAAGTAAGAATGGTATTCACCATGAAACATCTCCTCCATTTCATCCAGCTACAAATGGTTTTGCTGAAAATGCTGTAAGAAATTTTAAGTCATCTTTGTTAAAGTCATTGAAAGATAGTAATAATTATAAAGTATCTTTTGAAACATTAATGAACAGGTATCTTTTTCACTATAGGAATTCAATACATATAACCACAGGTATGACACCATCTGAATTAATGTTTCAAAGAAAACTAAAAACTAGATTTGACTTGTTAAATAATAATAAGAAAAATAGCAATAAAATGATAGTAGAGGGGAAAAGGAAGGAAGAATTTGTAGAAGGAGATATTGTGTACTGTAGAGATTATAGATATCCTAATAAGAAGAAATTTGTTAAAGCTAGAATAGATGAGGTATTAGGCAAGAGAACTTATTTGTGTAAAACTGAAGATAATTTAATTTGGAAGAGACATGTAGATCAGATTATTCGTGCATCAGATAACTTGTTTCCTAACTCTATTCAAAGTAACTTTAAAAATAATGATGTGTCGTTGTCATCACCTATTCAGGAATACTTACCACCTATTGTAACGGGAAATGATAACTCTGTAAGTTTACCTAGTCAGGAAAATGTACCACCTATTGAGTCTACGAGTTGTGACACTGCGATGTCAGATATGGCAAATCCTGTAAAGAGTGATGTTAGTAAAGAGTTAGTGTTAACCGATGTAGAAAATAAGAATGTAGCTGATGCGACAGTAGTTATAAGACATTCAACTAGGATTAGGAAACCACCCCAGCGTTTAAATTTGTGAGGGGGATATTGATGTGTATCCGGAAACAATATTGGAGTAATATTTGATAAAGTGGCAACACTTTCTCTTCCGCTCCATGCTTGCTATGTACCCATGTTGTGTGCGAATAAAAAAGTAAAGTTTTTATTACAAGTTGGTATTTACATTCATTGGACACCCATACTTATGTTCCTGAGGGCCAGGACACCACAAGGTGTGAAGACACCACACAAATAATTCAATAACTGTGAAAGTGGTAGGTGTGACTTTAGCTTTAACTACTTTTTGAACATACTTTTTCATTCTATTATCATAGCAATAAAATATTCCAACTGTCAGTCCTTGCTTATGATAATTGGAAATTAATAGTTTGTTTCGCGCGGATTTCATATATTTTGAAAAAGTATTTTTAAGTACAAAATTTGTTCTAAAAATATTGTATTGTGAAATATTTACTGGCTGGTAAGTACTCTTTTATTTTGTACACTAATAAAACGTAAATTCATATTGTACGCTTTGATCTGTGATTATAAACATAGAGGGACACCGGTGTCCCTATGGCCCATGAGAGTAATTATCTGTTTCAATATTGCGGTTGTGATTTTTTTTACTATTGCCCTCATCTTTTATTTTTATGTGTGCAGATAATATTTTGTAGAAGATTTACGGTTTTCGAACTCAGGGAAATTGAAATCCAACAGATTTTGATGAATTATAACAGTGACTCTGTAGAAAATTTATTGCTCAACGAAGATGTAAGGCTATTCACACAGGATGATGACCATGTATTTGATGTTTAGATTGAAGTTACAAAACTTTAACTTTATGAATCCAGGAGATCATCACTCGAGCCTTCAACTTCTGCGGTAGAACATGTCAACGAACCACTTAGCGACCATCAACCAGTTTTCAAGTAGACCCAGGGAACATACGCTCTGAATGTATTTGGAAATGTTGAATATGAATTCGGAAAGGTGCAAATCTGTCAAGATTTGGATAACAATAAGTTGACTCCTTTTGAGATATTCCTAAAATTTGACATTTTAGTGCAATTCAAAGTATCAGAATTAGTGCGATACGCTTACCAGAACGGATGAGAATACCATGTTGAAATGCAAGAATTTCTTAGTGTAAACTTAGTAATGGGTTATCATATTTTGCCATCGTTGAGAGACTGGGCAACGGAACCTGACATAGCTACCTTTCATAATAAATGTTATGCCATGAGCTTGTTTTGAAGAAATATGCAGGAATCTACAAATTTTGCAACAACGTAGAAGTACGAGACCCTATTAGACCTAATTTTGACCGAGCCCATAAAATTAGACCTGTCATTGAAAATCTGAATACATGATTCCAAAGTGCCCTCAACAACACTAAAGAACAATCAAGAGACGAACATATTAGAAGAATAATAATACTTGTGGTTCATGTAAAGTTCACTTCTGATACACCAAAGACTGAATTTTTTTCGCTGATTACCATAGTCACTAAAATATAACTTGTGAATTAAAATATTATATTAATAATTAAATACGTATAGTAATAAATAATAAATATGTTTGGTTTTTGTAAAAATAGTAAATTATGATAAATGTAAAACACGTAAAGATAAGCTGAATAAGCAAAAAGTCAGCCCTTGACGTCCAGAGGGACAAATATGTCCCAAAAAAAATCAGAAAAACCACTAACATTGTTTTTATTTTTATTTAAAAGTATGTTTATTAGATGCCCAATAAATCATCCTAAATAGTCAGAATGATTATTTTACCTATAATCTTATGGTCCTGAAAGGGTTAAAAAAGGTTGAGTACATTTTCAACCTACTTATTTCAATTCATACAGTATTTTACAAAATTCGTAAAGCTATTAATTAGGATTGTTTCAAAGATAATTTAAAAATTGTCATAATGTTATCAACACCAGTTCATAAATGAAATTACAAGTGTGTGTCAGCTGTGTTCACTGCTTTCGTAAAAAGTAAACATTTTTTTTATTCTTGAAATCGGGGACCAATGTCGCGATTGCGCCATGGAGCCTTATCTACGTACGTCGAAAATGATCTCTCACATCGAGTTCCAATTCCGTATTCAAGTTTAGGTACTACGTAAAATCTCATCTTAATTAATAACGCCGGTTTTAAAATTTAATGTCTAATTCATTAATATCTGCGTGTTTACGACAAAGGCTGACTTAAAAAGAAACTATTTTTAACCACGCCGATCGCCTGTATGAATTGACGTGTCTAAGAAAATACAAAAGGAATAAATACTTACGGATTTAAAAAAAATTAGTCGGATACGCCGGAAGCTGGTTTAACCACTTTTATCACTTAAAATCACACCAACAACTTGTTTTTATGATACTTTTTCACAATTTCTTGATTGACGAAGTTATTTACGACAATATTACCGCATAGTGCATATCTGCGCGGGTAGGGAATTCAAATGAAAATATTTTTTGTAGGTTACAAAACGTCAAACTTGCTTGCTATGAAGGTCACCTTGAACTGACAGCTGGTGTTGTCGCGTAATAAATTCTATCAGATGAGTTACTCGATTATTATGGTAGATCGGGTTTATTATTATATCGATGCTTCCGGCAACAAATGTCGTAAACGCCATTTTGGCGAAAATGAGTTAAGAATGCAGCCCTACTTAATTTTTGGCGCAGCGTCGATCTAAAAATGTGAAAAAAATATTCGCCTAAAAAAAATACTTTTACACCCAATATTTTTACTAGTATAATCAAGATTTTATAGAAAAGAGGGTATGTATAACTCATATTGCTTAGAACCGAATAACCGTGCAGGTCGTATAATACAACGTACAAACAGCTGTCGGTCGTAAAAACATGAATACATAATTAATTGTAATTACACCCCACAATCATTTTTAAAACGTAAGCTCTGCTGAGAAACAATTGTCGTAATGTCACTTGGTCTTGGAGAATTGGTTTGAAAATTTAATTATGTAGGTCGTACTCCTAATTTTGTTAATATTTTCATACTAAAAAGGGGTCGTAACCAACGGTCGTAACACAAAAAGTATAAATATGTCGCAATTACACCCCGTTAAGAAATTCAAATGTTTAATTTTTCTGAGAAATAAATGGCGCTACTCACTGGATTTCAAGTAATTGTGTTTTACGTTCGTATCTAATAATTCAGAAAAAGCATCCATAGATAATTATTACGGCCTGCTTTGGTCATGACTATTATTGAGGTACAAAAACCATCCGATGATGTAAAGCACATTTCTAGTAAATATCTGTGGTGTAAATCTTTGATAGTATTGCTGCACTTGTCTTTCGCCGAGTATAATTATACAGAGTAATCCTTTGTGTGTGTTGCCGTTTCCGCACCGCATCGCTCACCCATTCCTGACCAACCAAACTTGAGACCTGTAAGAGGGGGACAACAATACTTTCTAGGGTGAAAGCAGGTATGCGGGGCGTCTCATATTAATTTTGTCGATGTTATTGGCCGCACGCACGTGTCTATGTTTTGATTTAGTTTAAAAGAAAACTCTTCGTGAAGGTTACGGTCGATTGTAGCAGAAACCATTGAAGTGTGTTGAGTGGAACTTTTGTTTGTTATTAATGTGAGTGCAAAAATGAGAGTATGGCAGAAACTGAAAAGAGAACAAGACATTACGCATCAAAATATTCGGAAGCAGAAAAAAATTATGTAAGAGAATTTATAAATAAGTTGCCAGTAACGCCATCGCATTACGCTCGAAAAGATAGTAGTCGTGTCTATTTATCTCAAGATGTAAAAAATATTTCAAACCTATACCAAATCTATTTATTTGACTGCACAAAGGAAGAAAAAGAAAAAGTAAGTGAAGGGGTTTTTAGGAATATATTTTGTCAGGATTATAGTCACGTAGGCTTCCACATTCCTAAAAAGGACAAATGCATCGTGTGTGTTAAAGCAGAAAATCAAAAAGATATAACTGAAGAGGAACAAGAAAAGTTAAAAGATCACATCTTAGAAAAGAAAGCAAGCTATAGAAGGTTTGCTGCTCATCAAAAACTACATACTCTTAACAATGATACTGTCACTTCTAGTTTCAACTTGCAAAAAGTCTTAAACACCCCTCATGGGGAAAGTATGTTACTCTATTATTCACGAAAATATGCAGTCTATAATTTTACTATTTACGAAAGTAGTACTCAAGATGGATATTGCTTCACATGGGGAGAAAGTGATGGAAAAAAGGGCAGCGATGAAATCGCAACTTGTTTGTATCAATATTTAAAAATTGCTGATGAAAAAGGCATTCGGAATTTACTGTTCTATTGCGACTCGTGTGGGGGACAAAACAAAAATAAAACCGTTCTAGCCACATTAAATTATTATTTAATGTTTTCTAAAAACTTACAAGTTATCCAAATAAACTTTTTACTGCCGGGACATACTTATATGCCAGCAGATTCAATGCACGCTACAATAGAGAGGGAAGTTAAAAGAATCATAGTTTGGAGTCCATCTCAGTGGCCTTCATTTTTTCAATCAGCTAGAAAGCGGCCAAGGCCTTATATAGTCAATGTGATGGACTACTCAGATTTTTTGAACTGGAGTGAAATAGCATCAAACACTTTTACAAAAGAAACCTTAAAGAATATTAATTGGAGAAACATTAGAGTAGCAACTTTCAGAAAGACCAATTTAAACCAAATAGAACTCAAGTATTCAATGAAAGAAGATGCAATTACACATCGAATCCAGTTGTTCGAAGATGTCAAGCGTAAAAGAAAGAAAAGGGAAGAATAAATCAAAAGAAAATACAGAAGAAATGTTAGAATTACAATATAATCGAGTAAAGCAGTTGACTCCAAAACAGCTATATACGGATAAACTACCAATTACCGCAGCTAAATACAAAGATCTGCAACGATTGTGTGATCAGGGGACAATACACAAACGGTTTCATGCCGAATACAAACAGCTTCCTTGTCAGTCTCATAATGTCATTGATACTCTTCCTGAGACTGACGAGGAAGATGAAATTTCTGATTAATTAAGTATCTTCTATCAGAAAATCAGGTCTTCAAATTTCTGGTTAATAATCTTCTATCCAATGACAGAAGATTATTAATCAGAAATTTGAAGACCTGATTTTCTATAACTCGTCGTCGTATTATGTTTTGCATCTACTTTTTTATTATCTTGTTGATAACACTTTCCCATTTTCACCAACGACACTAAAAGTTAGGTAGACCATAGTACAGAAGCTTTCCGAACAAACAAGATCTAGAAACATGAACTACCTAAATTTTTAAGGGCGTTGGTGAAAATGGGCATTGTTTATTAAAATTATTAGAGCAGTAAGCTTGGTAGAATGTTTACTTATATTTTTTTTGTAATTCATTATCAATACGTTTTAAAAAAATGTCGTGATTATAAAATCTTCTTGAAATCAATGAAACAAAATGATTACTTAACATTTTGAATTATGTCTGGCTGGTTAGGTACGCCGTTGGAGGTAGAACACTATAGGCATCTTGTAACAAACGCTTGATTAAATTATACGGGACGATGCCTATAATATACTTACTTAAGTGTATTTTTATACCTTTAGGACCTGCCAGGTCCTAAAGGTATAAAAATTTCGAGCCACGACACAAACAATGATGATGAATGATGATTGATGTACAAGATCCTCTAATGGAAATTTAAGTGATTGGTTTAGACATTTTTTTACTTTGAATTTGTATTAGTGCCTTGCTTAACCATTATTTTGATTAAACGATGACGGTCAATGAATAAAAAACCTTTTTTAATTATGTCAATTTGTGTTTTATTTTATTGTTTTTATTACAAGTAATGAAAACTCAACTTACAGTCTTAAATTCATTGATTTGCTTCAGATATTTCCATGTTTGTTACATACCATCGCATCACATCGTGGTGTTTACACTCATTTTTATTTCAGTATATGGTTTTTAAAACCAAACCCAGAACTATTGTATTTAAAAACTGGTGCATACTTCTAACTTCCGTTAGACAAATCGTTCTTCATTGATTTGTTAGTGGTCTTAAATGCCAACTTCTTGAATTTTCTGGGGTGTATGTCCAAGCTAACTTTTAAAATAAGGCTTTGACATAAATAGTAATAATATATTATGAAACACCATCGTATTTTACGTATTTCTTGTATAGAACACAATTTTACAACTTTTAAAGTTAAAAAGATATAAGCCAAAAACGAAATTATTTTTTGTTTTTCGTTGATTACCAAAAGTGCTATTTTGGTGTTTACGACCTTTGTTGTCGGAAGCATCGATATGCCAATTACGATTTCGTCGCAAACGGTATTTTTTCGATAAGATTAAAGACACCAAAAAATCTGATGAATCCTAAAATTGTTTTCCTATTTATAGTAAATTCATGAAATCCTGGATATTAATTAGTTGATAAGTAACTGCCCATAGCGATTAACGAATTAAAATTAAATCTGGCGTATTTAATTATACGTGATATGTAAAATAAAATATTCCTAATTTAATTATTATGCTAGCACGGCAGATAATATAAGGATCATCAGTCAAAGTAAGAAAGGGGGCCCATGAATTCCATTGCCTAAGGGCCCCTGATAGGGTTAATTCGTCTCTGACAATGCTCTAAGCTCTGACAGGGTGGTGGATATCCTGTGTTTTTAGATTAATAGGTCCTAGAAATGCCGGTTGCCACCACCGTTTTGAAAGCAGTGGTGAAAATGAAAATTTATCACACTAACAAGCATATATTTTAATTAAATCGGTGTATAGGTAAATTAATAACATAATTTTGGCAGTCGCGTCGGTCTTCTAGTCCTAGTTCTTAATTTGTCTTGGTGACAGTGACATGTCTTGAACTGCTTAAATACAGAGTATTCCTGGGATCTAGACTATTTCATCAGTCATGTCGTAAGAAGCTGGTTTAACCACTTTTATCACTTAAAATCACACCAACAACTTGTTTTTATGATACTTTTTCACAATTTCTTGATTGACGAAGTTATTTACGACAATATTACCGCATAGTGCATATCTGCGCGGGTAGGGAATTCAAATGAAAATATTTTTTGTAGGTTACAAAACGTCAAACTTGCTTGCTATGAAGGTCACCTTGAACTGACAGCTGGTGTTGTCGCGTAATAAATTCTATCAGATGAGTTACTCGATTATTATGGTAGATCGGGTTTATTATTATATCGATGCTTCCGGCAACAAATGTCGTAAACGCCATTTTGGCGAAAATGAGTTAAGAATGCAGCCCTACTTAATTTTTGGCGCAGCGTCGATCTAAAAATGTGAAAAAAATATTCGCCTAAAAAAAATACTTTTACACCCAATATTTTTACTAGTATAATCAAGATTTTATAGAAAAGAGGGTATGTATAACTCATATTGCTTAGAACCGAATAACCGTGCAGGTCGTATAATACAACGTACAAACAGCTGTCGGTCGTAAAAACATGAATACATAATTAATTGTAATTACACCCCACAATCATTTTTAAAACGTAAGCTCTGCTGAGAAACAATTGTCGTAATGTCACTTGGTCTTGGAGAATTGGTTTGAAAATTTAATTATGTAGGTCGTACTCCTAATTTTGTTAATATTTTCATACTAAAAAGGGGTCGTAACCAACGGTCGTAACACAAAAAGTATAAATATGTCGCATTACACCCCGTTAAGAAATTCAAATGTTTAATTTTTCTGAGAAATAAATGGCGCTACTCACTGGATTTCAAGTAATTGTGTTTTACGTTCGTATCTAATAATTCAGAAAAAGCATCCATAGATAATTATTACGGCCTGCTTTGGTCATGACTATTATTGAGGTACAAAAACCATCCGATGATGTAAAGCACATTTCTAGTAAATATCTGTGGTGTAAATCTTTGATAGTATTGCTGCACTTGTCTTTCGCCGAGTATAATTATACAGAGTAATCCTTTGTGTGTGTTGCCGTTTCCGCACCGCATCGCTCACCCATTCCTGACCAACCAAACTTGAGACCTGTAAGAGGGGGACAACAATACTTTCTAGGGTGAAAGCAGGTATGCGGGGCGTCTCATATTAATTTTGTCGATGTTATTGGCCGCACGCACGTGTCTATGTTTTGATTTAGTTTAAAAGAAAACTCTTCGTGAAGGTTACGGTCGATTGTAGCAGAAACCATTGAAGTGTGTTGAGTGGAACTTTTGTTTGTTATTAATGTGAGTGCAAAAATGAGAGTATGGCAGAAACTGAAAAGAGAACAAGACATTACGCATCAAAATATTCGGAAGCAGAAAAAAATTATGTAAGAGAATTTATAAATAAGTTGCCAGTAACGCCATCGCATTACGCTCGAAAAGATAGTAGTCGTGTCTATTTATCTCAAGATGTAAAAAATATTTCAAACCTATACCAAATCTATTTATTTGACTGCACAAAGGAAGAAAAAGAAAAAGTAAGTGAAGGGGTTTTTAGGAATATATTTTGTCAGGATTATAGTCACGTAGGCTTCCACATTCCTAAAAAGGACAAATGCATCGTGTGTGTTAAAGCAGAAAATCAAAAAGATATAACTGAAGAGGAACAAGAAAAGTTAAAAGATCACATCTTAGAAAAGAAAGCAAGCTATAGAAGGTTTGCTGCTCATCAAAAACTACATACTCTTAACAATGATACTGTCACTTCTAGTTTCAACTTGCAAAAAGTCTTAAACACCCCTCATGGGGAAAGTATGTTACTCTATTATTCACGAAAATATGCAGTCTATAATTTTACTATTTACGAAAGTAGTACTCAAGATGGATATTGCTTCACATGGGGAGAAAGTGATGGAAAAAAGGGCAGCGATGAAATCGCAACTTGTTTGTATCAATATTTAAAAATTGCTGATGAAAAAGGCATTCGGAATTTACTGTTCTATTGCGACTCGTGTGGGGGACAAAACAAAAATAAAACCGTTCTAGCCACATTAAATTATTATTTAATGTTTTCTAAAAACTTACAAGTTATCCAAATAAACTTTTTACTGCCGGGACATACTTATATGCCAGCAGATTCAATGCACGCTACAATAGAGAGGGAAGTTAAAAGAATCATAGTTTGGAGTCCATCTCAGTGGCCTTCATTTTTTCAATCAGCTAGAAAGCGGCCAAGGCCTTATATAGTCAATGTGATGGACTACTCAGATTTTTTGAACTGGAGTGAAATAGCATCAAACACTTTTACAAAAGAAACCTTAAAGAATATTAATTGGAGAAACATTAGAGTAGCAACTTTCAGAAAGACCAATTTAAACCAAATAGAACTCAAGTATTCAATGAAAGAAGATGCAATTACACATCGAATCCAGTTGTTCGAAGATGTCAAGCGTAAAAGAAAGAAAAGGGAAGAATAAATCAAAAGAAAATACAGAAGAAATGTTAGAATTACAATATAATCGAGTAAAGCAGTTGACTCCAAAACAGCTATATACGGATAAACTACCAATTACCGCAGCTAAATACAAAGATCTGCAACGATTGTGTGATCAGGGGACAATACACAAACGGTTTCATGCCGAATACAAACAGCTTCCTTGTCAGTCTCATAATGTCATTGATACTCTTCCTGAGACTGACGAGGAAGATGAAATTTCTGATTAATTAAGTATCTTCTATCAGAAAATCAGGTCTTCAAATTTCTGGTTAATAATCTTCTATCCAATGACAGAAGATTATTAATCAGAAATTTGAAGACCTGATTTTCTATAACTCGTCGTCGTATTATGTTTTGCATCTACTTTTTTATTATCTTGTTGATAACACTTTCCCATTTTCACCAACGACACTAAAAGTTAGGTAGACCATAGTACAGAAGCTTTCCGAACAAACAAGATCTAGAAACATGAACTACCTAAATTTTTAAGGGCGTTGGTGAAAATGGGCATTGTTTATTAAAATTATTAGAGCAGTAAGCTTGGTAGAATGTTTACTTATATTTTTTTTGTAATTCATTATCAATACGTTTTAAAAAAATGTCGTGATTATAAAATCTTCTTGAAATCAATGAAACAAAATGATTACTTAACATTTTGAATTATGTCTGGCTGGTTAGGTACGCCGTTGGAGGTAGAACACTATAGGCATCTTGTAACAAACGCTTGATTAAATTATACGGGACGATGCCTATAATATACTTACTTAAGTGTATTTTTATACCTTTAGGACCTGCCAGGTCCTAAAGGTATAAAAATTTCGAGCCACGACACAAACAATGATGATGAATGATGATTGATGTACAAGATCCTCTAATGGAAATTTAAGTGATTGGTTTAGACATTTTTTTACTTTGAATTTGTATTAGTGCCTTGCTTAACCATTATTTTGATTAAACGATGACGGTCAATGAATAAAAAACCTTTTTTAATTATGTCAATTTGTGTTTTATTTTATTGTTTTTATTACAAGTAATGAAAACTCAACTTACAGTCTTAAATTCATTGATTTGCTTCAGATATTTCCATGTTTGTTACATACCATCGCATCACATCGTGGTGTTTACACTCATTTTTATTTCAGTATATGGTTTTTAAAACCAAACCCAGAACTATTGTATTTAAAAACTGGTGCATACTTCTAACTTCCGTTAGACAAATCGTTCTTCATTGATTTGTTAGTGGTCTTAAATGCCAACTTCTTGAATTTTCTGGGGTGTATGTCCAAGCTAACTTTTAAAATAAGGCTTTGACATAAATAGTAATAATATATTATGAAACACCATCGTATTTTACGTATTTCTTGTATAGAACACAATTTTACAACTTTTAAAGTTAAAAAGATATAAGCCAAAAACGAAATTATTTTTTGTTTTTCGTTGATTACCAAAAGTGCTATTTTGGTGTTTACGACCTTTGTTGTCGGAAGCATCGATATGCCAATTACGATTTCGTCGCAAACGGTATTTTTTCGATAAGATTAAAGACACCAAAAAATCTGATGAATCCTAAAATTGTTTTCCTATTTATAGTAAATTCATGAAATCCTGGATATTAATTAGTTGATAAGTAACTGCCCATAGCGATTAACGAATTAAAATTAAATCTGGCGTATTTAATTATACGTGATATGTAAAATAAAATATTCCTAATTTAATTATTATGCTAGCACGGCAGATAATATAAGGATCATCAGTCAAAGTAAGAAAGGGGGCCCATGAATTCCATTGCCTAAGGGCCCCTGATAGGGTTAATTCGTCTCTGACAATGCTCTAAGCTCTGACAGGGTGGTGGATATCCTGTGTTTTTAGATTAATAGGTCCTAGAAATGCCGGTTGCCACCACCGTTTTGAAAGCAGTGGTGAAAATGAAAATTTATCACACTAACAAGCATATATTTTAATTAAATCGGTGTATAGGTAAATTAATAACATAATTTTGGCAGTCGCGTCGGTCTTCTAGTCCTAGTTCTTAATTTGTCTTGGTGACAGTGACATGTCTTGAACTGCTTAAATACAGAGTATTCCTGGGATCTAGACTATTTCATCAGTCATGTCGTAAGAAGCTGGTTTAACCACTTTTATCACTTAAAATCACACCAACAACTTGTTTTTATGATACTTTTTCACAATTTCTTGATTGACGAAGTTATTTACGACAATATTACCGCATAGTGCATATCTGCGCGGGTAGGGAATTCAAATGAAAATATTTTTTGTAGGTTACAAAACGTCAAACTTGCTTGCTATGAAGGTCACCTTGAACTGACAGCTGGTGTTGTCGCGTAATAAATTCTATCAGATGAGTTACTCGATTATTATGGTAGATCGGGTTTATTATTATATCGATGCTTCCGGCAACAAATGTCGTAAACGCCATTTTGGCGAAAATGAGTTAAGAATGCAGCCCTACTTAATTTTTGGCGCAGCGTCGATCTAAAAATGTGAAAAAAATATTCGCCTAAAAAAAATACTTTTACACCCAATATTTTTACTAGTATAATCAAGATTTTATAGAAAAGAGGGTATGTATAACTCATATTGCTTAGAACCGAATAACCGTGCAGGTCGTATAATACAACGTACAAACAGCTGTCGGTCGTAAAAACATGAATACATAATTAATTGTAATTACACCCCACAATCATTTTTAAAACGTAAGCTCTGCTGAGAAACAATTGTCGTAATGTCACTTGGTCTTGGAGAATTGGTTTGAAAATTTAATTATGTAGGTCGTACTCCTAATTTTGTTAATATTTTCATACTAAAAAGGGGTCGTAACCAACGGTCGTAACACAAAAAGTATAAATATGTCGCATTACACCCCGTTAAGAAATTCAAATGTTTAATTTTTCTGAGAAATAAATGGCGCTACTCACTGGATTTCAAGTAATTGTGTTTTACGTTCGTATCTAATAATTCAGAAAAAGCATCCATAGATAATTATTACGGCCTGCTTTGGTCATGACTATTATTGAGGTACAAAAACCATCCGATGATGTAAAGCACATTTCTAGTAAATATCTGTGGTGTAAATCTTTGATAGTATTGCTGCACTTGTCTTTCGCCGAGTATAATTATACAGAGTAATCCTTTGTGTGTGTTGCCGTTTCCGCACCGCATCGCTCACCCATTCCTGACCAACCAAACTTGAGACCTGTAAGAGGGGGACAACAATACTTTCTAGGGTGAAAGCAGGTATGCGGGGCGTCTCATATTAATTTTGTCGATGTTATTGGCCGCACGCACGTGTCTATGTTTTGATTTAGTTTAAAAGAAAACTCTTCGTGAAGGTTACGGTCGATTGTAGCAGAAACCATTGAAGTGTGTTGAGTGGAACTTTTGTTTGTTATTAATGTGAGTGCAAAAATGAGAGTATGGCAGAAACTGAAAAGAGAACAAGACATTACGCATCAAAATATTCGGAAGCAGAAAAAAATTATGTAAGAGAATTTATAAATAAGTTGCCAGTAACGCCATCGCATTACGCTCGAAAAGATAGTAGTCGTGTCTATTTATCTCAAGATGTAAAAAATATTTCAAACCTATACCAAATCTATTTATTTGACTGCACAAAGGAAGAAAAAGAAAAAGTAAGTGAAGGGGTTTTTAGGAATATATTTTGTCAGGATTATAGTCACGTAGGCTTCCACATTCCTAAAAAGGACAAATGCATCGTGTGTGTTAAAGCAGAAAATCAAAAAGATATAACTGAAGAGGAACAAGAAAAGTTAAAAGATCACATCTTAGAAAAGAAAGCAAGCTATAGAAGGTTTGCTGCTCATCAAAAACTACATACTCTTAACAATGATACTGTCACTTCTAGTTTCAACTTGCAAAAAGTCTTAAACACCCCTCATGGGGAAAGTATGTTACTCTATTATTCACGAAAATATGCAGTCTATAATTTTACTATTTACGAAAGTAGTACTCAAGATGGATATTGCTTCACATGGGGAGAAAGTGATGGAAAAAAGGGCAGCGATGAAATCGCAACTTGTTTGTATCAATATTTAAAAATTGCTGATGAAAAAGGCATTCGGAATTTACTGTTCTATTGCGACTCGTGTGGGGGACAAAACAAAAATAAAACCGTTCTAGCCACATTAAATTATTATTTAATGTTTTCTAAAAACTTACAAGTTATCCAAATAAACTTTTTACTGCCGGGACATACTTATATGCCAGCAGATTCAATGCACGCTACAATAGAGAGGGAAGTTAAAAGAATCATAGTTTGGAGTCCATCTCAGTGGCCTTCATTTTTTCAATCAGCTAGAAAGCGGCCAAGGCCTTATATAGTCAATGTGATGGACTACTCAGATTTTTTGAACTGGAGTGAAATAGCATCAAACACTTTTACAAAAGAAACCTTAAAGAATATTAATTGGAGAAACATTAGAGTAGCAACTTTCAGAAAGACCAATTTAAACCAAATAGAACTCAAGTATTCAATGAAAGAAGATGCAATTACACATCGAATCCAGTTGTTCGAAGATGTCAAGCGTAAAAGAAAGAAAAGGGAAGAATAAATCAAAAGAAAATACAGAAGAAATGTTAGAATTACAATATAATCGAGTAAAGCAGTTGACTCCAAAACAGCTATATACGGATAAACTACCAATTACCGCAGCTAAATACAAAGATCTGCAACGATTGTGTGATCAGGGGACAATACACAAACGGTTTCATGCCGAATACAAACAGCTTCCTTGTCAGTCTCATAATGTCATTGATACTCTTCCTGAGACTGACGAGGAAGATGAAATTTCTGATTAATTAAGTATCTTCTATCAGAAAATCAGGTCTTCAAATTTCTGGTTAATAATCTTCTATCCAATGACAGAAGATTATTAATCAGAAATTTGAAGACCTGATTTTCTATAACTCGTCGTCGTATTATGTTTTGCATCTACTTTTTTATTATCTTGTTGATAACACTTTCCCATTTTCACCAACGACACTAAAAGTTAGGTAGACCATAGTACAGAAGCTTTCCGAACAAACAAGATCTAGAAACATGAACTACCTAAATTTTTAAGGGCGTTGGTGAAAATGGGCATTGTTTATTAAAATTATTAGAGCAGTAAGCTTGGTAGAATGTTTACTTATATTTTTTTTGTAATTCATTATCAATACGTTTTAAAAAAATGTCGTGATTATAAAATCTTCTTGAAATCAATGAAACAAAATGATTACTTAACATTTTGAATTATGTCTGGCTGGTTAGGTACGCCGTTGGAGGTAGAACACTATAGGCATCTTGTAACAAACGCTTGATTAAATTATACGGGACGATGCCTATAATATACTTACTTAAGTGTATTTTTATACCTTTAGGACCTGCCAGGTCCTAAAGGTATAAAAATTTCGAGCCACGACACAAACAATGATGATGAATGATGATTGATGTACAAGATCCTCTAATGGAAATTTAAGTGATTGGTTTAGACATTTTTTTACTTTGAATTTGTATTAGTGCCTTGCTTAACCATTATTTTGATTAAACGATGACGGTCAATGAATAAAAAACCTTTTTTAATTATGTCAATTTGTGTTTTATTTTATTGTTTTTATTACAAGTAATGAAAACTCAACTTACAGTCTTAAATTCATTGATTTGCTTCAGATATTTCCATGTTTGTTACATACCATCGCATCACATCGTGGTGTTTACACTCATTTTTATTTCAGTATATGGTTTTTAAAACCAAACCCAGAACTATTGTATTTAAAAACTGGTGCATACTTCTAACTTCCGTTAGACAAATCGTTCTTCATTGATTTGTTAGTGGTCTTAAATGCCAACTTCTTGAATTTTCTGGGGTGTATGTCCAAGCTAACTTTTAAAATAAGGCTTTGACATAAATAGTAATAATATATTATGAAACACCATCGTATTTTACGTATTTCTTGTATAGAACACAATTTTACAACTTTTAAAGTTAAAAAGATATAAGCCAAAAACGAAATTATTTTTTGTTTTTCGTTGATTACCAAAAGTGCTATTTTGGTGTTTACGACCTTTGTTGTCGGAAGCATCGATATGCCAATTACGATTTCGTCGCAAACGGTATTTTTTCGATAAGATTAAAGACACCAAAAAATCTGATGAATCCTAAAATTGTTTTCCTATTTATAGTAAATTCATGAAATCCTGGATATTAATTAGTTGATAAGTAACTGCCCATAGCGATTAACGAATTAAAATTAAATCTGGCGTATTTAATTATACGTGATATGTAAAATAAAATATTCCTAATTTAATTATTATGCTAGCACGGCAGATAATATAAGGATCATCAGTCAAAGTAAGAAAGGGGGCCCATGAATTCCATTGCCTAAGGGCCCCTGATAGGGTTAATTCGTCTCTGACAATGCTCTAAGCTCTGACAGGGTGGTGGATATCCTGTGTTTTTAGATTAATAGGTCCTAGAAATGCCGGTTGCCACCACCGTTTTGAAAGCAGTGGTGAAAATGAAAATTTATCACACTAACAAGCATATATTTTAATTAAATCGGTGTATAGGTAAATTAATAACATAATTTTGGCAGTCGCGTCGGTCTTCTAGTCCTAGTTCTTAATTTGTCTTGGTGACAGTGACATGTCTTGAACTGCTTAAATACAGAGTATTCCTGGGATCTAGACTATTTCATCAGTCATGTCGTAAGAAGCTGGTTTAACCACTTTTATCACTTAAAATCACACCAACAACTTGTTTTTATGATACTTTTTCACAATTTCTTGATTGACGAAGTTATTTACGACAATATTACCGCATAGTGCATATCTGCGCGGGTAGGGAATTCAAATGAAAATATTTTTTGTAGGTTACAAAACGTCAAACTTGCTTGCTATGAAGGTCACCTTGAACTGACAGCTGGTGTTGTCGCGTAATAAATTCTATCAGATGAGTTACTCGATTATTATGGTAGATCGGGTTTATTATTATATCGATGCTTCCGGCAACAAATGTCGTAAACGCCATTTTGGCGAAAATGAGTTAAGAATGCAGCCCTACTTAATTTTTGGCGCAGCGTCGATCTAAAAATGTGAAAAAAATATTCGCCTAAAAAAAATACTTTTACACCCAATATTTTTACTAGTATAATCAAGATTTTATAGAAAAGAGGGTATGTATAACTCATATTGCTTAGAACCGAATAACCGTGCAGGTCGTATAATACAACGTACAAACAGCTGTCGGTCGTAAAAACATGAATACATAATTAATTGTAATTACACCCCACAATCATTTTTAAAACGTAAGCTCTGCTGAGAAACAATTGTCGTAATGTCACTTGGTCTTGGAGAATTGGTTTGAAAATTTAATTATGTAGGTCGTACTCCTAATTTTGTTAATATTTTCATACTAAAAAGGGGTCGTAACCAACGGTCGTAACACAAAAAGTATAAATATGTCGCATTACACCCCGTTAAGAAATTCAAATGTTTAATTTTTCTGAGAAATAAATGGCGCTACTCACTGGATTTCAAGTAATTGTGTTTTACGTTCGTATCTAATAATTCAGAAAAAGCATCCATAGATAATTATTACGGCCTGCTTTGGTCATGACTATTATTGAGGTACAAAAACCATCCGATGATGTAAAGCACATTTCTAGTAAATATCTGTGGTGTAAATCTTTGATAGTATTGCTGCACTTGTCTTTCGCCGAGTATAATTATACAGAGTAATCCTTTGTGTGTGTTGCCGTTTCCGCACCGCATCGCTCACCCATTCCTGACCAACCAAACTTGAGACCTGTAAGAGGGGGACAACAATACTTTCTAGGGTGAAAGCAGGTATGCGGGGCGTCTCATATTAATTTTGTCGATGTTATTGGCCGCACGCACGTGTCTATGTTTTGATTTAGTTTAAAAGAAAACTCTTCGTGAAGGTTACGGTCGATTGTAGCAGAAACCATTGAAGTGTGTTGAGTGGAACTTTTGTTTGTTATTAATGTGAGTGCAAAAATGAGAGTATGGCAGAAACTGAAAAGAGAACAAGACATTACGCATCAAAATATTCGGAAGCAGAAAAAAATTATGTAAGAGAATTTATAAATAAGTTGCCAGTAACGCCATCGCATTACGCTCGAAAAGATAGTAGTCGTGTCTATTTATCTCAAGATGTAAAAAATATTTCAAACCTATACCAAATCTATTTATTTGACTGCACAAAGGAAGAAAAAGAAAAAGTAAGTGAAGGGGTTTTTAGGAATATATTTTGTCAGGATTATAGTCACGTAGGCTTCCACATTCCTAAAAAGGACAAATGCATCGTGTGTGTTAAAGCAGAAAATCAAAAAGATATAACTGAAGAGGAACAAGAAAAGTTAAAAGATCACATCTTAGAAAAGAAAGCAAGCTATAGAAGGTTTGCTGCTCATCAAAAACTACATACTCTTAACAATGATACTGTCACTTCTAGTTTCAACTTGCAAAAAGTCTTAAACACCCCTCATGGGGAAAGTATGTTACTCTATTATTCACGAAAATATGCAGTCTATAATTTTACTATTTACGAAAGTAGTACTCAAGATGGATATTGCTTCACATGGGGAGAAAGTGATGGAAAAAAGGGCAGCGATGAAATCGCAACTTGTTTGTATCAATATTTAAAAATTGCTGATGAAAAAGGCATTCGGAATTTACTGTTCTATTGCGACTCGTGTGGGGGACAAAACAAAAATAAAACCGTTCTAGCCACATTAAATTATTATTTAATGTTTTCTAAAAACTTACAAGTTATCCAAATAAACTTTTTACTGCCGGGACATACTTATATGCCAGCAGATTCAATGCACGCTACAATAGAGAGGGAAGTTAAAAGAATCATAGTTTGGAGTCCATCTCAGTGGCCTTCATTTTTTCAATCAGCTAGAAAGCGGCCAAGGCCTTATATAGTCAATGTGATGGACTACTCAGATTTTTTGAACTGGAGTGAAATAGCATCAAACACTTTTACAAAAGAAACCTTAAAGAATATTAATTGGAGAAACATTAGAGTAGCAACTTTCAGAAAGACCAATTTAAACCAAATAGAACTCAAGTATTCAATGAAAGAAGATGCAATTACACATCGAATCCAGTTGTTCGAAGATGTCAAGCGTAAAAGAAAGAAAAGGGAAGAATAAATCAAAAGAAAATACAGAAGAAATGTTAGAATTACAATATAATCGAGTAAAGCAGTTGACTCCAAAACAGCTATATACGGATAAACTACCAATTACCGCAGCTAAATACAAAGATCTGCAACGATTGTGTGATCAGGGGACAATACACAAACGGTTTCATGCCGAATACAAACAGCTTCCTTGTCAGTCTCATAATGTCATTGATACTCTTCCTGAGACTGACGAGGAAGATGAAATTTCTGATTAATTAAGTATCTTCTATCAGAAAATCAGGTCTTCAAATTTCTGGTTAATAATCTTCTATCCAATGACAGAAGATTATTAATCAGAAATTTGAAGACCTGATTTTCTATAACTCGTCGTCGTATTATGTTTTGCATCTACTTTTTTATTATCTTGTTGATAACACTTTCCCATTTTCACCAACGACACTAAAAGTTAGGTAGACCATAGTACAGAAGCTTTCCGAACAAACAAGATCTAGAAACATGAACTACCTAAATTTTTAAGGGCGTTGGTGAAAATGGGCATTGTTTATTAAAATTATTAGAGCAGTAAGCTTGGTAGAATGTTTACTTATATTTTTTTTGTAATTCATTATCAATACGTTTTAAAAAAATGTCGTGATTATAAAATCTTCTTGAAATCAATGAAACAAAATGATTACTTAACATTTTGAATTATGTCTGGCTGGTTAGGTACGCCGTTGGAGGTAGAACACTATAGGCATCTTGTAACAAACGCTTGATTAAATTATACGGGACGATGCCTATAATATACTTACTTAAGTGTATTTTTATACCTTTAGGACCTGCCAGGTCCTAAAGGTATAAAAATTTCGAGCCACGACACAAACAATGATGATGAATGATGATTGATGTACAAGATCCTCTAATGGAAATTTAAGTGATTGGTTTAGACATTTTTTTACTTTGAATTTGTATTAGTGCCTTGCTTAACCATTATTTTGATTAAACGATGACGGTCAATGAATAAAAAACCTTTTTTAATTATGTCAATTTGTGTTTTATTTTATTGTTTTTATTACAAGTAATGAAAACTCAACTTACAGTCTTAAATTCATTGATTTGCTTCAGATATTTCCATGTTTGTTACATACCATCGCATCACATCGTGGTGTTTACACTCATTTTTATTTCAGTATATGGTTTTTAAAACCAAACCCAGAACTATTGTATTTAAAAACTGGTGCATACTTCTAACTTCCGTTAGACAAATCGTTCTTCATTGATTTGTTAGTGGTCTTAAATGCCAACTTCTTGAATTTTCTGGGGTGTATGTCCAAGCTAACTTTTAAAATAAGGCTTTGACATAAATAGTAATAATATATTATGAAACACCATCGTATTTTACGTATTTCTTGTATAGAACACAATTTTACAACTTTTAAAGTTAAAAAGATATAAGCCAAAAACGAAATTATTTTTTGTTTTTCGTTGATTACCAAAAGTGCTATTTTGGTGTTTACGACCTTTGTTGTCGGAAGCATCGATATGCCAATTACGATTTCGTCGCAAACGGTATTTTTTCGATAAGATTAAAGACACCAAAAAATCTGATGAATCCTAAAATTGTTTTCCTATTTATAGTAAATTCATGAAATCCTGGATATTAGTTGATAAGTAACGCCCCATAGCGATTAACGAATTAAAATTAAGTCTGGCGTATTTAATTATACGTGATATGTAAAATAAAATATTCCTTATTTAATTATTATGCTAGCAAGGCAGATAATATAATGATCATCAGTCAAAGTAAGAAAGGGGGCCCATGAATTCCATTGCCTAAGGGCCCCTGATAGGGTTAATTCGTCTCTGACAATGCTCTAAGCTCTGACAGGGTGGTGGATATCCTGTGTTTTTAGATTAATAGGTCCTAGAAATGCCGGTTGCCACCACCGTTTTGAAAGCAGTGGTGAAAATGAAAATTTTACACACTAACAAGCATACATTTTAATTAAATCGGTGTATAGGTAAATCAATAACATAATTTTGGCAGTCGCGTCGGTCTTCTAGTCCTAGTTCTTAATTTGTCTTGGTGACAGTGACATGTCTTGAACTGCTTAAATACAGAGTATTCCTGGGATCTAGACTATTTCATCAGTCATGTCGTAAGAATCTGAGATTATTATTAGAAGCTTGCAAAATTGCACAATCTACACCAAGCCCGATTCATCATCGGACTAGGTACAAGACGAACGGCGATGCGCCATCGTTACACGGTGGACATCCCACCCCACCCCCACCCATACACATAAAACTTTTTGGGAATACTCTTATTGTTAAACAGTGGAATTCACTGCCGGAGTCTGTTTCCTGATAGCTATAACCTCTGCGCGCGCTGTGCCTTTGTGGTCTTTACGTCAAGAGTAAATAGTAAGCGTGCTTCATCTACGATCAGATCATCGCTTACCATCAAGTGAAATGGTGGTAAAACGTAAAAAAGCGTAATCCATGTAATTTTTTATAAAATATGTAATGGTAAAGAGTGTGATAAGTGGACAAGTATAACACCTGTCCCTCTTTGGTGATGTTGTAGGTGCGATATATGTAAGCGAAGCTCAGGGGAAACATTTTCAGTCTCCCCAGGTATATGTGCTAGGGCACATTAGGACAGGAGTTGCTCATTGAACTCCGGAGCAGTCTACGAAGAGGATTCGAAGCTTCCGACAAATTTATTGATGAATCCTGCGCATTTAATAGTGCGTATAATTTGAATCTCATTTTTTTTATCGGTTGATAAATATTTTTTTTTAGTTTTTGGGCTTTATTGTTCTATTTTATGTATTCTAAGGTTCCATTATTAAAAATTTACTTCAAATAAGTAGTTTTTTTTTTCGTTTTAGAACAATTAAAAGAAATCTATGCTATAGGCCTATATATACTCCGTTCACCTATATTCTTTTTTATTTAGCCGTTGATGTCCTATTGTTGGGCAAAGGCCTCCCCCAAATCCTTCCAGGTTCTCTTTTCGAGCGCCACTTCGGACCAACCAAGGCAATGTGAGGTCATCTTTTCCTAGGCCGGCCTCGGCGGCGCGGCGGCGTACATTCTCAAGCACCCATATATTATAAATCAGAAAAATTTGTTTAATCTTCGAGCTGGAAGCTTGAAGGTCTCGGGCTACTTTTTATATCACTGCAAAAGAAGGAGGCTTGTTTTTATCGTGTTAAAGTCCACGAGACCGAAGCGCCGCGCGATTGCTAGTTATTATAAATGCGAAAGTGACTCTGCCTGACTGTCATACAATTGAAAAAATAATATTACGAATTAAAAAATATCTGGATAAAAATATTTATTCATTAAATAATGGTGCTTTTAATATATAATTTTTATTTTTGTAAGGCTATATATATAAGTATTTAGGACAAATAATTTTCCCTATCAGAAAATCCAACCATGATAGCTGTTCAAAAACAAAAATATTTTAAGCCCATTTCATAAAATCATGTCCTTTGGTACATAGATAAATTAGGTCTAAGAGGACATTGGCAAGCGGCGGGCAGAAGCTAGGGTTCCATAAGGGTAAATAATCGTTAAAATTCAAAGAAATATCCAGGTTTAACGAGTACCTGGACAAATACAGAAAAACACATACATTATAGTACAAAAAGGTTTTATTCAACATTTTTTACACAATCATGTACAATCACAATAATTAACAATAATGGCACTTTCTTGTAATATCACAATTGAAGGGAGTTATTGTTTAACAATAATATTTAACAAGAATATTAAGCGGTTAAAACAAAGTTGTATGAAAATGCAAGTTTTTGTGATTATTTTATACTTATAGTACAAAGCCTAAAAATATTTTCTTACTTAAAATATTTTATAAGAATCGAAAAAAAGAAACTTTACAACTGGAGCCTTTCGGTTGAAGTGATTTTTCTTAACAACTATGCAACGCAATCATATAAACTGAACAAAATAATCAAAAAATTACTTAAAGTATTTTTACAAACAATAAAAAGATAATTATTATTCATGACTCGTTTTCTTCTCCCGCTCTGGGTAGAGCGGAAGGGAGCGTCAGACTTCTACTGACTAAAAACCCACCCTGTTCCTTTATAAAGCAAGGGCAGCTTTCTGGGGCCACGGTGTCTCGTAAGAACATTCCTGCAACCTCGGCAGGCAATGGTCCTAGAGGTCCCCGTCACTAGTGACACAACGCGCCATAGGTTTCCTTCAACACCCGGTTTCTGAGAATGTACTCAACTGTATACGTTTTCAAAACGTATGTCATCTTGACGTAAGATATGACTGCAGATGTGCTCAAAACTTGGGTTGCGGGAATGTTATAACGATATATTACGGCCCCGAATCGCAGACAATTGAAATAACAGAGAGAGTTTTAGTCAGTAGAAGTCTGACACTCGTTTCCCCTCCACCCAGAGCGACAGACGTCATTTGAAGATGTTCTTCAGAAAAAAAAAACAGTGGTTAGTGTTATAATATACAGTTTAAGTTTTAACAGAATAGAAAGGCGCGGGTAATTTCTTATATTTATACTAGCAGGTTTTGTGTCTACGAGACCTAAATATTGTAAATATTTTTCATTTAAGTCACTTAACAATCTGCCATGAAACGGCATAAATAACTGAAAACCGAATAACATAGATACATTTAATACATTAAATAACGATTTCTAATCTAAACTCAAAGGCGGACTACCATCAAACTCTTCGGCGAAATGATCAAAATTACTATCATTATTATCTTTCACATCAAAATTAATTTTCACAGGATTGACATATTTCACAAAAGTCTTATTCATAAGTATAGGACTGCATATTATATCGGAATTTTGACATTTATCGGGTGTTTCTTTTACGCTGGCAACATTTACCGAACTGTCGGATTTTGACAAGTCGTTTCCGCGTCTTGATTTTTCGGATAACATTTTAGAACTTGAATTTAGAGGACTTTTATAGGAACTCGAAGCATTTTTAGATTTATTTATTATATGTATAGTTGACAAAGGAGGAGGTTCTCCATACATTTTCAATTTGGCAATTTTTTCGTTGACTTTTCTCTTCCTTTGTAACACTTCTTCAGACATATTCTGAGTGTCTGTTTGCTTGAAAGTGGACTCAAAATCTAAGCCTGTAAGGTTGAAATTGTCATCTTTTCTATTTGGTTTTGCTAAAGGTGAATCTATAAACATTTTATTCTTAGATATATTAAAGTCGTTATTGTTGAATCTATAAGGAGAAATATTTTCACTATTAAGTTTTATAACAGCGTAATTATTTTTCAATACAACACAATCCTCAGAGAATTTTCTCCTATCTAGACATAGGAATTTCTTACTCAAATCGTCGACTAAAATCCTCGCATTTTCATTCTTAGGCATTTTCGTAAAATACGAAAACTCGGTCACTCTATACTGTGGTATACTCTTTCTAGTGTTGCCAGCACGTTTCTGCAAATTCGCACAATAAACTATCTCGCCAGTGTCGAGGACATTTTCATAACCAAACTTTTTTAATCCTCCCCAGAAGTTTATACAAATCATATTTTTATCAGCATCGGCCAAGAAGACATTTTGAAATGGCTGTTTTGTTGAATCGAATTCTTTAATCGATGGTTCGATTACGAATATGAACCCTACCGTATCGATTTCGTTGTAATCGGTGGCCATCAATGGGTTGTGAGATAGATCTTTGATAGTGTAACATATGCGTTTAAGGAGATTTGTGTACGTTTTGATGTTTTCTGGTTCTTTGGATTTTGAAGCACTAAACACGGATTGTCTTCCGGCTGATATCTGTATTTCTGAGTACCTGAAAGGATTGATTGGAGAAAGACATTAGTAATTTAAAAGATAAATCTTGCAATTATTTTTACTTGCTTAGCAAACCTAATTTATCGGATGTTTTAAGTCAATTAAGTACAGCACATCCCTGCCTGTCGGGGTTGCGGGAATGTTCCAACGAGATACCACAGCCCCGGAACGTACGGGTAGTAAAAATAACAGGGTGTTTTTTTTATTACGGATGGGCCCACTCTTGACCTCGATCTCGCCTGATGGTAAGCGATAGATGAGGTCTACGATGGGATGAGTGAGCCCAGAAGATGCCTATTTACTCGTGCTTTAAAGGCTGAAAGGTCATAAGTGGCAGGGAACACAGAAGCCGGCAGAGAATTGCAGAACTTGGCTGTGCGCACAATAAATATATATATATATATATTCCACAACTTTTTCACACAACGCCATCTAGTCCCAAACTAAGCAGAGCTTGTGATATGGATACTAGACAACTGATAAACATACATATATATTTCTAAATACACCAAAATAAAAAAAAATAAATATTATAGATAAATTACACCCAGACAAAGAACAAATGACCGTGCTCATCACACAAACATTTGTCCTAGGTGGGAATCGAACCCACGACCTTGCGCATAGCAGTCAGGACCACTGACCACTATACCAACGGGCCTGTGATGAATGTGGAGGAGAAGCGCTTGGTACGACAAGACGGTATATCAAACAAGTGTGGGTGGTACCCTGCAGTACGTCTGGTAGAGCGATAGTGAAAGGGAGATGGAGGATACAGGTTATGGAGCTCCTGCGCACATTCCCCGAAGTACAATCTGTAGAAAACCGACAGGCAAGCAACGGTTCGCTGATGAGCCAGGCTATGAAGCTTGTCTACTAGCGGCTCGTCACCTATAACCCTTTTAGCTCTGCGCTCGATCGAGTCCAATTTTAGTCAGTAGGAGTCATTAGATCAATTTTCCCACCTTTTCTTTCAGAAAAGTACATCACATCTATTATACGTCTCTCTAGCTTTTAGGGTTCCGTAGTCAACAAGGAAATCTTATAGTTTCACCATGTCCGTCTGTCTGTCTGTCCGCGGTTTAGCTCAAAAACTATTGGTACTAGAAAGTTGTAATTTGGCATGAGTATACACGTTAATGACGCCGAAAAAGAGGTAAAATAAAATTTTGAAAAATAAAAACAATTATTTAGGGTACCTCCCATACATGTAAAGTGGGATGATAATTTTCTTTTCGTTCTTCCCATAGTGTGGGATATCGTTGGATAGGTCTTTCAAAAATATTAGGGGTTTGGGAAGACCGTTTTTTGATTAAGTAAACCGTTCGTGACTTATCAAGCTTTAAAGTAACAATTTTCGTTAGAGTCAAGTGTCCTCCCCCTCTATCAACTAAACGGTTGTAGTTAGAAATTCAAATGTCACGGCAGTAGTACCTATATATAACGAAGTTTAAAGGAAAACTACTATCACACATAAGTGGGCTTTACAAGTTTACGAGAGTCGACCAATTGTATTTGACTCGAAAATTTCGAACAACTCCATAGAAATGTCGATAGATGGCGCTAAGCGTCAGTTGTATCGTGCTAGTTTCTTGTGACGATTGAGTAGTGTAGCTCTGTGTCCTGTATTTAAATTCAAAACACAGGCTATGACAAGTTTTATACAAATCTCTAAAAAAAAATAAAACTTTCCGTGCAAAATTGTCGGATCAGGTGAGGATTTGTATAGGAAGTCAAATTAGTTAGGTAGTCATGTTTGGCTTTTAGTTAGAGCATGGTACGAAACGATCAGTCAGCGAATACGACACGCACTTGGCTGTTATAAAAACTACGGAACCCTACACTGCGCGTGGCCCGACACGCACTTGACCGGTTTTTAAAAGAAATTTTATTAAATTTTCCCTAAAAATAAAATAAAAGAAACTGTTACATATATGTACCTGATAGCGGTAGGAACTACGTTCATAATATCAATCCAAGCACCTTCCTTTATAATTTCTAACACTGCTTCTGGAGGCTTCCATATAGACATCATTCCTGAAAAAACATATAAATTTAATTAAGAAAATATTGTGGTTTTCTTTACTAATAATATTATATCTTTATTAATAAAGAGGTAAAATTTGTTTGTAAGTTTGTATGTAGGGGGTAATCTTCGAAACTAATGGTCCAATTCTAAAAATTCTTTCTTTGGTAGTAAGGTGCATTATTGGTGAGTGCAACTGACGAGTGAGGCTGAGTGAAATACACGCAAACGAAGACGCGGCCGAAATGCTAGTGTTTTATAAAAACCTTGCCCTACCCTAGGAATATTTAAGGTGGGCGCATATTTACAAACTCAATATATTTTATTTCACACTAGCTTCTGCCCGCGAGTTCGTTCGCGTGAGAAGATTTCCCGAGTAAATCCCGTTCCCGTGGGAATTCCGGGATAAAAATATAGCCCATGTGTTATTCCAGGATGTCAGCTATCTATTTACCAAATATAATTAAAATCCATCCAATAGGTCCGGAGATTAGCGTGTACAAACAGACAGACTTATTTATTTTGCCGTGTTACTGTTTCTTAACCCACCTCCATTTTAAGAAACAGTAACACGGCAAAACCCACCTCCATCGGGCACGCCGCAATTGCGGCGGTAAGACCCCTCTTTGAGGAGTGGCTAGATCGGCGTCACGGCGTCCTGACCTACCGCATGACGCAGGTCCTCACCGGACACGGAAGTTTCGGGAGGTACCTGTGTCTGATGGGAAAGGAGGAAACGCCTGGGTGTCACCACTGCGAGGGTCGCCCTGAGGACACAGTCGAGCACACGGTGCAGGACTGCCCAGCTTGGGCAGAGCACCGACGTGTCCTCACGGCGACAATAGGCGGAGACCTCTCGCGCCCGGCCTTGGTCGAGGCCATGCTGCGGGGCGAGAGGGAGTGGGAAGCGGTCGCCTCCTTCTGCGAAGCAGTCATGCTTCCGAAGGAGGAGGCGGGCCGCGCGAGGGAGAGGATGGCGTCCTCCCTCCAGCCCAGCCGCAGTGGTAGACGCCCACGGCGTCGGACGTCGGCCGACGATCTCCGGCCACCGTAGGCGCGGGCATGCGGACAGCGAGTAAAGGGCAACTCGCTGTCCGACCATGGACCATGCCCGGGTCGACGGCGCGTCGTGTTCCACGCGCGCCTCAAAGAGCGTCAGCAACATGACGAGGCCCCCTCTGCAGAGGGCCGAAGCCTGCCGGGGTCGTGGGACTCATCCCGTTACCGTGGCCCCGGTACGTAAAGGGCTATTGAAGGAACACCGTGGATTTTAGTCAGTAAAAGTCTGACAGTCCCTCCCACCCTGCCCGGAGTGGGAGGACTTATTTGATAATTTTACCACGTTAAAAAAAAAAAAAAAAAAAAAAAAAACCCACCTCCATTATTATTTTTGTATAAAATGTAAATGTACAGACACAATTTTTTTACTGTTTTATTGTATGTATAGATATACAAGGTGTAACAGATTAAGCGCAATACCTCACCCCAGTTAGAATATTTAATTATAAGTCTAAAACAACATCCGTAACTAAATAAATTGAAACCAAACCTAGACATTTTTTATAAAATAGTTTTCCTTACTAAACGCAAAACGTATGTGTGTCATACAATATCCCAGGCGCATACACTCATGCAATGTTAGTGGCCGACACGCACACGAGCGCATTTCCTTGAATTAAGAATTATATTAATAGGGTATTTGCCTATTTTTCAAAAATAGTTTAGATTTAATTATTGATCAATTTTAAGCTACGAAAAAAATGATTTTCGTGAAAAATAACTGGGTAACATTGGTAAAACTTTAAAATAAAATTAAAATTAAATATTTTACCGCCCAAAAACCCATCGCTGTCACGAAGTCGCATGACGTCATATTTCTCAAACAACTAAGTGTTTTTGAGGTTAGGATTTCTATTATCTTACGTTGTTTGACAAGTCGATACGTTTGACAGCTTTGAGAAAAATGACGTCACACTACTCACACTTCGTGATTAGCGTTTGCGGTCACGTGACACACAGATTAAAAAATACAATTTTTATTTTATGAAAATATAAAAAATGTGGAATTATTTTTAGAAATAAAAATGATGTTTATATTTCCTGGCATCTGAACTAACTATATGCGAAACATCGTTTTTTTTTACTACTACAGGCAAATACCCTATTTCTCATGGTCAGGGCCTGATTAACCATTAGGCGGAGTAGACAACTGCCTAGGGGCCCCGCATCAACTAGGGGCCCAGGCCCAGTGCACGCACCAAGAAAATATGTTTCTTCGAACGAGAATTTGATGTGCGTGTGAACGTAGAGACCTCAGTGTTATCTCACAAAATACAAATCTTTAGATTTAGTAGTAGAAGTAAAACTATTTTAGAACAAATTTGGGAATAAGTAAACAAATATATTAAAAACCACAGCCCTTAATGTGCGTTTCCTCAGTTCACACACGATTTGGTCAGTAAAAGTAAGAAAAGGGGCCCCGAGAATGCCATTGCCTTAGGGCCTCTGACAGGGTTAATCCGGCTCTACTCATGGTACTGTGTTTCCATTTTAAGTTAAATGAAAGATTTTTCCGTCAAAATTTAACACCTATTTTTTATGACGGAAATCGATTCAGAAGCCGATTCTGAACCAACTACTTTCAGGAATTGCGTTTATTCTGTTACGCGTTGTATAGATATGCCTACATGTGCACGTACAAAACGTCACAAGTTAGTGCACGGTTCCAAATTTGTTGTTTCCTATGGAGAAGCACCGGCAAGAAACTCCATGCATTGGTCAAGGAGTCAGTACATAAATTGTAAATAACATAATAATTTTGAAGTAGACGGCTTTGCCTGTGTGTGTGAGATCGTGCGTGCATTTGCGTGCAGAATTGGCTGCCAAAAAGCTGGGAATCCTAGCAAAGGTGAGACGATACTTCACACCGGAACAGCTGCTCAACCTTTATCAAGAGCAAGTTCGGTCGTGTACGGAGTACTGCTCTTATCTAGGGGACGGATCTGCCAAATACCAGCTTCATGCACTTGAGTCTATGTGTATACAACGTATAATTTAAAGGGTATATACATACCAAGTGCACAGCTTCTTTGGATGATAATAAACGATATGGCAAGGGTTTTCTAATCCTATGTCTACATGTGTGGAACTTATTAGAAATTTCAATACATTGATACCAGAGACCGAATTTTTCAAATTAAGAAGATTGAAGAGAATTATCGTTTTATTGGCTAGTGACGTGGAAAGTGACGTGGAAAGTGATGACCCTCATAGTGATGTGATACGTTTGTTATTATTGGTATTCAAGAAACATATGAAACCAATAATTTGGGGTAAATTCTGTGAGTCACTTATTTTGAGCTGAAACTTTGCATAGAGACTCCATACCAGATGTTGTCTTCAGTCCTTTTGGATAGATATGGGGTTTCCATTACACGTTGTATATACATATAGTCTATGAGGGAATACTTACATCGTGCGTACAGCTAAGGAGTGGAATTCCCTGCCGGAGTCTGTGTTTCCTGGTAGCTATAACCTGGGAGTCTTTAAGTCAAGAGTGAATAGGTTACTTCTAGGCAAGCGTGCTTCATCTTCAACCACATCCTCGCTTAACTTCAGGTGAGATGGTGGTCAAACTTTAGCCTATCAATAATAATAAAAAAATAAAAAATAAAAATCCTTACTAGATTTTGAAATGACAACCGCACTGACCGGTGGTAAAATTGTTATGCGTAGGCCCTTACGGGGTTGCGGGAATATTCTAACGAGACTGAAACTGAAGGAACAGGGTGGGTTTATAGTCAGTAGAAGTCTGACACTCCCTTCCGCTCCAGCCACAGCGGGAGAAGTCATTCGATGATTTTCCCACGCAGAAAAAAATTGGCCGAGTGCGAGTCAGACTCGCCTATGAAGGGTTCCGTAGTAACTACGCTAAATAACTTTGCTTTTCATAGTGTTTGTATGAATTACAAAGTTATATTTGCGGTTTTAGAAAATATGCTCTATCTCAAAAACTGCTGTTCCGATCTCGTTCAAACCAATTTTTGTTGAAAGTTTACATTAATTCATTTTTTTTTTAAATTTTTACTTCTGTAATAATATAGAAGTTAGAGGGGGGGACACACATTTTACCAGTTTGGAAGCGTATATCTTTTAAACGATTAACTTTATCAAAAAGTGGTTTTAGAAACCTCCAATAGTCCTAATAGTTTCGGAATAAAATGGCTGTGACATACGGACGGACGGACAGACAGACATGACGAAACTATAAGGGTTCCGTTTCTTGCCATTCGGCGACGGAACCCTAAAAGGCCTTAGTGTTTTAATTTTATTTACCTTTAGTGACCTCCCCACTTCCTTTAACGCCAGCGACTCTTATCTTGAGAAGAGTGACAACACTTCTGTTCACACAAACTCCTGCGTTCTCAATCTTCTGTCTTATTTTCTGTTGTATGTTCTGTAGAAGATGTTCACGGTGTTTCACTGTGTGGGATTCTAGAAGACGATTTTGTGATGATGTTAAGCAGGCCTGGAAATTATCATAAGATTTTCATTTAGCGAGTCAATTGGGGGTTTATATTGAGCGTGGTATGATTAATATTTAACAAGTATGAAGGACTAACAATTATTATACACAGGAAATATGTAGTATAGTAGACAGTGAGCCAATTAAAAGTTCTCACGTTTAAAGGCAGAACAATCTTAGGGTGAACACTTAATATATAATTTTAATATGAACATTAATATGATCCTACAATATTAAACGTGGCTAAATAGACACATAGCAGTACAGATATATTATTAATAATTTTTGAAACAATCAAGGCTTAAGCGTCTTGTGGCTAGACATGCGAAATGTAGCTCACTGAAATGAAAAGAGAGATGCTATATCACTCTTTTAGCTCTTTAGCTCACCGAATAACTCTTTTAACTCTTGAGCTCAATTGACTTACTTGCGAGCTACTGATCAAATTGAGCCGCACTAGCTCAGTGGCTCTAAAAAATCTTTGAAGTTCTTTAGTTCATTTAACTTAGTTGCAAGCTATAGATAAATATTAGATTCATTAGTTTGTGTTATTACAAATAAATATTAAAATTATGTCTTTTTATTTGAACTTAATATTATTTAGCTTATAACCCTTATTTAACACTACCTATTACTTACTAATTCTAACTAACTACTACTAATAATTAAACTTATAATTAAGCAACTAACTAAACTGCGCTTAGCAAAATGCGACACGATATTCTGCTGAAGCAATTAGAGTACATTAAAAAATAACGTTTGTTTTTAAAAACACAAAATCACAAACTATTATTCCCTAAAGATTTTAATACTTATGTAAAAGTACTAAAGCATTTTTACTTTTAAGACAACGACTATAAGATTTATTTTACAATGACGTATTGAGTCGAAGAGTCGGTCAGTGAGCTACATGCGAAATCGTTCACCTGTTCGTCGGGGAAGTTCGGGCATTGGTGGCCGCTGTCGGCGCTTCGGTATCGTTCGTTATAGGTAACGCCAAATAACTTGGCAAGAGTCGTTCAATGCGCAGAAGTCGATTTCTAGGTGTCAGCGGTTGTCAGCGGGACGCGGGGTATGACGTAGCGCCGCTCCGAGCGCGCGTGCGGTGCGTCAGTAGTTCTCGTTCTATTTGCTCCCGAATACACTTGCGTAAACGAAAGTTGTACCCTTTGTTTTTGTTACGAGTTGTTGTTTTAAATTTATTTTTTGTTACCTTGATTACAATGCCAGGACCGAATACCGTTTTACGCAGACTATTAAAACGTCAGAAAGAACAGTTAGACACTATAGTTAAGGAAGGTTGAAATTCCGAATTCGTCACAGTCTTTCGGACACCCGGGAAAAAAGAAGAATAAAAGGGTAGCAGTTTTATTAACTAATTGTGCCGACGAGAACATATTATTATTAATGTTTTTTAAATACATTTTTTTTCACTTTTAAATGTATTTATTTATTATATCCATTTTATTTATAATACCGAATTAACGAATGAATTCCTCTTCTTTCTTTAACATTCTTCTGAACAGATATGATTAAAAATAAATGATGGCAATAACCATAGAATAATGGCAAGCGGTAAAAGTGACCACATTTTTCTTCCACTAAGTGCACGATTCGCGAACTTACCCCCACTAGGCCAGAACCTTGCCAAGTTATTTGGCGTCAGCTATACTCACCACGGAATAGATGAATAAGGTTGGAATGGTAATGTGGGCGTGGCGAGTGCGCCACATTTATGATACGAAAATCATAGCTCGACCGATTAATTCATTCACCGCGTTTAGTGCGCTTCGGATCACTTCGGAACACAGAGTTCTGCTTTAAAATGCCGTGTTGTGAAATTATAACTATACTATACTGTAAAACAAAAAGTCAGACCGCAAGTATAGAGCGAGGAGGGATATCCATCGGTAAGTCGAAAATAACATTTAATTACAATTTTATTTGTAAAAATCATAAAAATATTCTGATCACTATGAAATTCCGAACATTAACGAACATTATTGCAACAAGTTACAAAAAGTATACATTGCCAGTTGTGTACTCGCTTTATCAACGCAATAACCAAGTCCGCTTACAAATGTACTACATGCGCCACACTTCAACCATTGACGTTTTGTCCTTTGCCCTGATTGGCCGTGATGCACGGCGCAAAGTGAGTTACAATCAGTAGCAAGCTCTCGATTTTAGTGTGTGTAATTTATTTGTGTGCGTAATTTGCATACGTAACAGGCCTCTTGCTTGTAGTAGAACTAAAGAGTGGGGAGACAAGTGGCGACACGTGTTCTCATACTAATCAGGAACTATTTCCTTTCTAACCTCTTTTATCTGTTCTGTGATACTCACGTATAGAGTCAATGAGCTAAATGAGCTAGAGAGCTATTCCGTGAACGACTGAGCGACTGAGAACTACATTGTGATTAAAGAGCTAGCTCAATTTTATCTCTCATTCACGAGCTACGCATGTCTTCTTGTGGCTGCAATCACATTGGTTGTAAAAGTGTCAAAATCATGCTACTTACACCGGTTATTAAAGCTTCTGCTTGACCGCACAATAAATGAGTTCCGTCTATACTGGTGGAATGTACCGAGTATCTAAAAATCTTTAATATATATAAATAAAATTAAAATGTCAGTTCGTGCTTTTTCAAGTGCCAATAACTTTAAACGTGCCGATAACCGATCATATTTAGCTTCTTATGGTAACGTTGACATCCACCCTTAATTTTGGTCCGTTCATCGAGTCTAAGGCTGGCTGTCAGAAAGTTGGGAATCCTAGCAAAGGTGAGACAATACTTTACACCGAAACAGCTGCTCGACCTTTATCAAGCGCAAGTTCGGTCGTGTATGGAGTACTGCTCTCATCCCTGAGACGGATCTGCCAAATACCAGCTTGATGCACTTGAGTCTATCGAGAAACGGGCCAAAAGACTCATTGGAAATGAGGGACTGGTCGAGTCAAAGTTCCAGAGCCTTGAACATCGGCTACGTTTTGCTAGCCTATCAGTTTTCTATCGGTTACATTTCAGGGATTATGAAATCTAAAGCCCATTCCATCATCGGACTACAAGACAAACGGCGATGCACCATAGTTACATGGTGGACATCCCACCCATACGCACTAAACATACATTTAAGGAGTGGAATTCCCTTTCCTGATAACTATAACCTAGGAGTCTTTAGGTCAAATGTGAATAGGTTACTTCTAGGTAGACATGCTTCTTCTTCGACCACATCACCGCTTACCATCCATAACAAAAAAAACATACATTTATTTCCCCGTCTGAATCGCGGGAATGGCTACACCGATTATAATGGGACACTGAAAGATCCTCTATCTTTTTGTTATCTTTTTGTTATCTCTGGGCCACCATTGCTCTTACACGTAGCTCAATCTAAGAAGTCGGATTTGACGTTTCTCATTTGATATGCCGCGATAACTTTGTATGAACGTCTATGTAAGAAATTGAAAAATCAAATTCATAATCCTATTTAATTACTATGTTACCCATACAATCACAACGCGTATCATTCGTAAGCATCAAGTTTAACTTTATATTGAAAAATACACTTAAAAAACACGAATTAATCGTAGATTAATATTCCGACAGGACGTTACTACAATGTCATGTCTTTGGGTTGGTTGCCGTTAGTGTTATGACCGTTAAAAGCCGTGTTTTGACCGAATAAAATCGATATTCTGAAAAATCGTTTACAAACATTACATTTAAAAAAGGAGATAAATGTGTAATTTCTGTATTATTAAATATTGAAACGTTTATACGTTTCAATATTTAATCTGACCACATATATTTTTAGCTTTATTTTGATATTTAATACGAATATTTTGATATTATACGAAATGATTTGGTTAAAAAGTCCGGAGTCCAACCCATGATATTGAAAAAAAAAATTATCCTTTATTTTCTACCTCAAACGTTATTGATCCGTCAATTTTCCGCGTATTCTCACGCTCTCTTTGATGATTTCAGAAGAGACATGATACATTTTGATAGAATAATTGAAAATTAATTTATTATAAGAGTAACCGACGAAGACAGTTCAAGTGATGATAATTATGTTTTCTGGATCAAGTGACGAAAGTGAATAAAAATGTTAAAAATTTAGTTAATTCATTTATTTACCTGACACTTATTTATTATAATTTTATTCTTGACTAGCGACCAATCCGCCCAGGCTTCACACGGGTACATGATATCAGTGGCTTGCCCCAATCTTGCGTCTAGGTACGCCACTGATGCATAACATACAATGTATTATTTATTTGATATACATAAATCTTCCGGAAGAAATCAGTATGTCGGGTTTTAGTTTATGTCTTGGTTTGGCTTTGAATCTCGCCCAAATTTAAACTTCGTTGGAATTTATGTAATAACTGTTAAATGTTACAAACCCATGCGTGTGTGAGATTAAGTATATAAAATAGATGTATATATATAGTATATGTATAATGTTGTTATTTTTAAAAGTAATTAATTATCAATATCAATGTATTATGTATTTACCGATTAATTATCAATTAATCGATATTACCATGATTGTCAGGTATATTATAGAAATAATTTAGCAATTTGTATAGCAATATCAATTTATTCATTTACCACACGGTTCGGAAAGGTTGTTTTCTGTGGAGAAGAACCGGCAAGAAACTCCACAGTTACTCTTTTCAAAACATAATTCATTTTCACATAAACATCAATTCACTATATGTACTTTACAATATTACCACAATGTGATTACTATCGTTATAACTTATAGCTTTATTTACTTGTGTATCTACTATTTCACTACTCCATTACATATTATATAAGTAATGTTATTTATACAATTAATACCAAATGGTCATTAAATTATCACACAATTATCAATTAATAACACTGTCACATTAAAGTAACAAATACAAAATAATTAATTTATATTCAAATACAATAGCAATACGATAGGATTTTTATACCAATTCTACACATAAAAATATTAATAAAAGTTAGAAACAACACAAGTTCACTTAACTTAGGTCCGTTCGGTGTGACTGCTCCAGAGCGACTGTGACTGTCTGTGTCTAGAACGACTGAGCGGCGGCTTTTATACACAGTGGTAAACAAGTGACGTCACATCGTACGATTTTAAAACAGATTTGATAACTTTGTATTTTAACATTAAGCTATGATTAAATCATATAAAAATACAGTAGATATGTTGAAATTAATTAGTTCAATTACTTATTAGTTTTACGATGACATAATTAGTAAACAAGCAACGTTATTTTTTAAATAACGTTTAAATATTCTGTTATACAAGACAACAATGAAAGAACAGTTTAAACTCTTATCTTATAAATAGGTTTCGTAATAGTGTTTACAATGTTTTGATAATAAATAGTTAAATTTTGTGTATCACATGTTAAAAAGGTTATAATTATTATAGTGATATTTTAATTTGTGTTCAATTAAAGAAACAAACTTGAGTTAATGTAATAAACCAACTGAAATTATTTGAATAATCCATCACGTGTAATAAAGCTGTCGATTACAAACTCTAATTATTTTAAATCGATATGTTTCAAGAATCGGTTTTTAAAGCATCCGATTTTTTTCCCCTCACTACACAAAGTATTTTTATAGCTGTCAAATCCGACTTCTTAGATTGCGACGATTTTAATTTATATAAAGCGAGAAATTATATTTTAATTAAAATAAATATTACTTCTGAAATTATTTTTCTCAAATAAAACTCACTCTAAATTCAGCAGGGTCCTTGCTTTTCTTCAAATGTTTAGCTATTTGGGAGCCGCTGTCTAAACACGTCCTCTTACCGATCGACGCTGTTAGACCTTCAGAATCCTGCGATTCCTGAAACATAGCACAATTAGGGTTAGCTCAAAACCGGCCAATTTCGAATAGAACTCCTGCGAAAAAGGCTTCCTACAAATCTTTTGTTTTCAACCGACGACAAAAAAAGGAAGAGGTTATCAATCCGACGCGTATATTTTTTTTTTATGTATGATCACCATAGATCGGAATAGGTAGAGCTGTTTTATGTACTTGCCATAGGTTAGAATAATATGGATATTCCTAGAGTCCCGGGATTTAGTTTTTAAGTAGTAAAATCATAAAAAAACTATTCTCGCCTTCGGGACTAATGAAAGATTACACTTCCTTTCTGACGGGTAAATATAAAAGGACGGGATTAAGGATAGTATAATAAATAGATAAACTTGATTCATTAAACCACATATATTTTTTCAAGTAACAATTTCTTATTCAAGAATCAACAATCATTTAAACATTTTTATTCTGAAGTTGTACAAAAACAATACAAACTATTTGTTCCTCAGAAAATCAAAAAGTTATCAAATAGAACAATTTGTATTTACAATAAAATCTTAATTAAAACGCTTCAACAATAATTCACTTATTTAAACAAAAAATGTCATTGGTCTGGTTCGTCTTCAGCTTCACTAGAAGACTGAGTATGACTAGAGTTAAAATAAATCACCATTATTTTTTCTAAATTATCTAATTTTAATCATTTTTTTTTACATCTAACACCCATTTATAGTGGAAAACGAGCGTTCGACATCTGCTGATGATAGTGAAGCGAATTTATATGACAAAATTTCGTCATTCACATCATTTTTCGATCAATTTCGTTTATATTCTCTGATGTCAATGTCAGGATTCCTATCCATAACTTTTTGTTTTTTATTCTATTAGAATTACATTCATATAAAGCGGCTTTGACTTGATCAAAAGCCAAAAACGAGTCACTTAATGCTAAATTTTGTTTCTGCAACTCTTTTAATGAAATAAAATATTCGTATAATGATTTTCTATATATACTAATTGATTCCGTGGATTTTCCTTTTCCAGAATATTTTTCGCATTACGTATTGCCATTGAATCAGAGCTGTTTAATCTAGAAATAACATTTATTATTTCTTCATAATATTTTGCATAATACGATGCAGCTTCGAGCCAAGTGCCCCATCTAGTTATCACTGGTTGTGGGGAAGAGGTAAGAGGATACGTATCTTTCAATACTTTTATTCTGCGAGGGGCTTTTAAAATATTTTTTTCACATTGGATATTAGCATATCTACATCATGGTACTCTAACCGTATCTGTTCTAATACACGATGAAGAGCGTGTGCCAAACAGGTGGCATGTTTTAATTGAAATAAAAAAAAAAATCGGCCCGCAGACATCATGTATGCAACATTATCATTACATAATATTAACACATTATCAACTTTTCTTGCAAATTCAAAGTTGTCTTGTTAAATATTTTCCAAACACTATTACAAAATTTGAAATAGTTTGGCCATTAACCACCTCGAGCATTTTACAGGCAATTAAATAAGGTCGACCAGAAAAGTTTTCATTTAATGGTTTTACTAAGAAATGCACAATATAACGACCTAAAAAGTCAGTTGTCTCATCTAACGATATCCAAAGTTTCTCATCTTTAACGTTTTCATAGATGGAGGCAATTTTATTTTTATAAAATTTGTCCAAATACACCTTTCATAATAGCGACTCGTCAGGCACTTTTTTGTTATTGCAATTATAACAACAAACACCACACATGTATTTTTGAAAAACATCTTTTATGACATTATTTTTTATTTGCGACCAGGGGATGTTATAAAGAATTAATAACTGAATAAGGTCAAAATAAAATTCTACTTGAGGCTGTTTGTATGTTCCTCGATGTTGAGCACCTTCAATATGTCGATTAACATTATATTTATTTACTGATAAATGGCTTTCACACTTGGTGCAGTAAATAGTACAGCTAACAGCGTCAAAAATCAGCTCAGGATAGTCACGTATCCTCTTCTGAACTGTTTCAGGCTTGACAGAACTTGACGCCATGTTGAAGTACTTCACCTGAATCAAAATGTCGTTAAATTAGAAATGCTGAGTAGAGTTACATCGACACTTAGTATTCGAAAAACAAAATAGTAAAATATATATATTCTCGGTGCAAGTTTGATAATGCAAAGTCAATCAAAAGTTTTTAATTTACACTAAGAGAGGGTAAGGTTAGTCTATGACTCCTGCACTTTACCGTATAGCTAATTAATAAATTCTATTAATAAGTTTCTAAGTTAATTTTGAAACCTGCGTGACATACTTTAAAGTCAAGAAAATACTAGATTGGAATACATTAGTATTAATAAAGTTTAGCTAACAAGAAAAGGTTTTGCGTTTTATGCGAATAACACTGTACTTTTTTTGTATTTAAAATGTTTTTTATTGGTTCTTAGTTACTTAGGACAAGCTTTTCGCTAAGCCCAAACAATTATTTTTGTAATATATTTTTTTAAATAAGTCTTATTCAATATTTTACTTAAAAATAGAACTTACCAAATCAGTAAATAAAATAACACCATACGTCCAATCCAATAAGGTCAAATCAGAGTCCGTAAATGCTAGCCAAAGTCGTAGTAGCAAGAAGGTTCCAGAATCCAGTAAATAAGCCAGGGTCAGAAGATATTCACCACACAACAAGAAGCAACCAAGCGCACTCTAAGAACCGAAGTCATCGAGTGAGACAACAAGTTACTGTTGGTAAAGAATTGAATTCTAGTGGCACAGAAAGAGAGAAAAACAGGTGCGTCACTCTAGCGACAGAAACACCCCGCTATTGTTTTCTTTTGTTTCCATAATGCGGCGACATTACGCGTCTCAACAAAGCGCCAACGTCGCGCGCTTAGCAAAAAGTTTTATAGCGTGCTGTTGACATAAAATTTACAACGTCACTCATGCGCTTATTGGCTTGCATAAACCATTTTCATACATATTGACAAAAATAATGAAATTCAATAAAATCCCGTAGTATCAGTCGGAATCCCGGGGAATATCCATATTAACATCAACGTTTGCTGTCAATGAACCTAAATAGCTCTACTTTTTCAGCTCAGTGCCCGTTCGGAGCGGACGTGTTTTTGGCCTGTGAATATAGTCAGTTTAAATTTAAATTTTATTTTTAATTAATATTTGTGCCGAAACTCGGACCCTCCTATTTCTTCTTGGGGAAGTTCCCATAAAGCCCAGCGGCCATATTGGGTGTTTGTCGGAAATCTCGTTTACTCCTCCACAAGCAACTGCGGTTGGTGAGTCAAGACTTCTAAATTTAAATAAATCTAGTAAAGTCAATCTACACGCTGAGATTCGAACCACCGACGCGGTGCGCCGCTGCTCCGCACCGCGCCGTTGCGAGCTGCGCCACAGAGACACTGACGTCATCGTAGTTAATTTGCGACTTGCTTCTAGTGCCTGGTACCGTACCTCTCAATACGTCACGCTACGCGCCTGCTACGAGTGCTACGCGCGCGCTACGAATTTCTTATCGGTAACGCGTTGAATAGTTAGTTGGCTGGCCTGCAATTACGCCATTATACTTTGCGGTGTCGCAGAAAGGACATATTAAAATACTCTGATAGTATTCTGCTCTTTAGATTATGCCTAACTTAAACAGAACGCCACCACCTTCTTCTATAGAAGTACGACGGGCTTCATCAAACCCCGACATAGCATCTCCACCGAGTGACGTTGACTTCATTAATGTACAGCAAAGAGCAAAGCGCTCGCGCTTAGAGTTTAGTCCCACGAGCGAACTTGATGACTTTAAAGAGGACATTAGAGCGATGCTTACTAAATGGAATACAAATCAGGAAACTATTTTGAAAAAATTTATGTCCAAAATGACGCTTGAGTTGGCCGAATTAAAATCACAAAACGAAAAGCTGCAGAATATCAAGTTGGAGGTTGAGGACTCAGCAAATTTAATGAACGCCAAATACGAGGAAATTAGAACTAGTATGGAAAAATTGGAAAAAGAACGCTCAGACCAAATAAAATATATGAGGGGTATAAAAGCAAAAACGCCTCTGTCCACGTTATTTGGTATGGAGAAAAACGCACTTTAACATCTAGGCATTATGGACCCTTTATTTTTTCTATAACTTAGTTTGAAAACGTTCATTGATCCTTTGCAGTGAAAAAGAAAGAAAGAATTGGTAAATAAATGCTGAAATCACCTTTATATTTATAAAAGTTTGACGGACAGGGGCGCATTTGCTTCTCAACAATGGATTGTGTCGTATTTGCACCTCAATGGTAAGGACTATGTCAAGTTTGCACCTCACGAGTCAGCCATTTTGTTGGATTGGCAGTAGGGTGTACCTAATATGGGCAATCAAAATAAATAGTTTTTATGACATTTATTAAAAAAATATAATGAACAACATTATCTATAGGTACACTTATTGATACCAACGGGATGGTAAAATAAGTAAGAAAAACATTTCGGAACAAAGATAACCAACGGAGCGTTTTATTTTAAAGGTGGCCCTAAAAATCATAACATTAGTATAATTTTATACACATAATCCTATTTCAGGTGGATTTGGCTCTCAAATTTCTTCATCATCTTCTGCATCACCTTCTTGAGACCCCGAGCCAGCTAGTACTTCTTTAAAATATTGCAGTTCATTTCTTGTTTGCCATTCTGAGCCGAAATGTTTTTTTAACAACGTTTCAACGTCAGCAAGTTTAGCACTCTGTATTTTTATTTTGTTTTTCGTGATAGGATCAGATACGACATTTTTGAATGATTGTCCCCTTCTCAAAACTGATTTGTAGATTTGTGTTTCAGAACGATAGTGTAATTCACCTTTAATCGTTATTTTGTTATTGTGACTCCTTTTTATAAAGAATCGCTTGCTTGCCGCGAATGGGAAGTGCCAGTTTCCGGGGGGCTTTATGACAGAATTTAATGCAGACTTCCAATCCAGGTTCATGTAAAAATTTATCGCCCTTCCGTAACGGTCAAATATCTCCACATACTCAGAGGGGCTTATAATGACCTCTCTTTTTTTCAGCTCTCGCTCAATATTCCCAAAAACCCTATCAGCGGGAAGAAATGAATGTCCTGACAGTGGGAAAACTAATTCGATAGAATTAACTTGTGCTGGAGCATTGGACAGCCATGTTGAACACATCCCCATCATTATAGAGTTTTTATTTTGTGCTCCACACCCATCCGCTACAAGACGTATCTATTTCAGTTAAATCCAAACTATTAAGTCTATGGTAGACAGCAGAACATATTTCGTTGGCTCCTTTTTTGAATTGATTTTCTGTCCAATAATACAATAAAACTGTGTCTCTGTTTAGTTTTTTGTTTGGTGCAGATTTGACAACAGCAAAATTGTAAATATAGAGTTGTCTACTGTAGTAGGCTATTTGATCAGGTACTTTTGGCAGAACCTGATTTTTTTGGCAGTCAAACGATATTGTTATCATGCCCTGTCTTTCTTCTCGTAGTAATTGATAAAATGCTTTCGCTTTGAGCATGTGCACGCGTTTCTCTATTATTAATGTATTCTTTAAATTAGCATCTTTTTCGCATTTAATTTTTTCTAGTAACTCTGTACACCTCGAACATACGTCTGTACGTGGACTGCCAAATCCAATATTATAGTGTCTATTGAAAACGTCACGAAAATAGCTTTCTTTTACGTGCAAATCATCAGCTGGTCCATATTTGTCACAGTACATTTTCCACATTTTTCTTATGTTTAAGTTAGAGTCTAAATATTTTCGTTACACTGATGACCTGCAATAATGAGATTCCAGGCATTTGAAAGATTCTATAAAAAAATTTACCGCCGACCTCTTTAAGTCTTTACTGAATATTTGTGTGAAGTATGGTCACCTCCTCTCATATCTTTCACCAAACTTCCTGTTGTTTTAAAAACCTTTGCGACACGGCGTACACGATGCACGGAGATTTGTAAAATTTTTAAAAAGCTTTTCTGTCATACAGGTATAAGTTTTAATGTATGATTCTGTTTTACGTATAGCTTCGTATTGTATTTATTTGGAGTATGAAGACCAACCCGTGCTCGTCGGCGTACTGTATCAGTAACCTTACAGTATTTTAAGAGGAAGGCATCCTGGTGTTGTTTACTTTTAACTGCATAAAATGATTGAAAAAAAAATCGAATGTCTGTCATCGTTAGTTTACGACATTGGTATGCTCCTTTCTCATGGTTACATGTTGGATATTGAGGTAGATTTTTAGCTGAGTACCTAAAAATAAAAGATAAATATGTTAGTAAATAAAATTGTCGTCTCGAACTCCAACATCGTAATCAGTTGATCAGTTTAGGCACAACAAGTCAATTTACCAGTGGTGTCAATTCCATTATGGGTTCTCCGGTGTGGTTACCCTAAAACGACGTGTAGGTAGTAATATTGAATGACTTACCGGTTTGCTTTTTCTTTTGCTCGCTTCCACTTTTCTGGATTATGACTACGTTTCCTAGTGATCCCGGAAGTCACTGGTTGCACATTCTCTTCCATTATATCACTAAAACTAGCTACAAACACTTAAAATGTTGAACTAATTGGGGAACACTGTTGCTTTACAAACACAGAAAATGCCATCTTGAAATCCCAGAAATGCTGTGCTGTGATTAGTCTAAATGGACAATGTCATGTTTGCTTCTGAATCAAAGAGTATGTAATACACTATGTTTAAGAGACGGGACTTAGTACTAAAAAAATAAAAACAGGTAAAAGTTCACTTCAATACCAACTGAACGAACATACACGGGGAACAAGACGTCATACAACAGTACTACCAACCTATCAGTCTAAATAGTGCTGAGCAATGGTAGAACTTCTTTATCGATATCGATAAAGTATACAGGTCGGTAACGGGCTTTCTTTTAACTTTTCAAATATACGAAAGGATTTGTGTTGAAATAAAGCAAGGATTGTAGTTTTTAAGAAATCCAGTATATTCTTAATTATAAAACTACTACAGATTATTAGACTAAATAATATAATTATGTCAATGATTGCAGTAATTTAATCCCGATCTTCTTCTGTACGCAAACACATAGCGGTCATAAACATTTCATATTTCATTCGATGGAGCTCCGTCGTCAGAACGTCAGTGACCATGTCCTCTTTATTCTTGTATTTGATAATCATTAACTGCAACGTTATTGAAATGAAAATATACCAAATAACTTTATATGATATGAGACGCACCCTCTACAGTCAGGTGCTCGGGAAGATACTTTGTGTTTTAACTAAGAAAAAACTTCAAAAATGTCCTGTGACTAAACTAGTGATCTGATTTTTGATGTGTTGCCTGAAAATTATACATAACGCAAATGCGGTTTCATTTAATGCCTCTCGCAAAAGTAATTGTTTATAAACAATGTTAATAAAAATTAACATTGTTTATAAACAATTACAAAGGCACAACATTTATCGATAATTGATAAGAACCATTTGCGTTACAGCACATCACTATCACAAAATAAAATTGAAAATTAAATGATCGATAATTAAGATTAAGTACCATGTTTTAAATAAAATATAGAATCAAATATCTAATTCAAAACTTACCGAGCCTCATCTAATGGAAATTTTGCTATAAACTTCCTTTTTTCATTACCTTTACGACTTCACAAGTACGATACTTCACAAGTTATAAATCGGCTATTAGGTGGCAATTATGTTTACTGAACAAGATCACACTTGTAACATAAAAAATTAACCGTAACTAACTGCCAGAAAATAATAAGCACAAACTTACAAAATACTACAAGACACACGAAAAGTAAACATATAATATGGCCAAGGAACTGTTAGTAGGTAGAAGATCCTTGAATATGGCTGACTGTCATGAAAGAAAGAGAAAGCGCACGGAACAGGTGAGACAGCAAAATCTACCATTATTTACCCCTCAAAAACCATACAATTTTTTTCGCCTTGAAGTTGCAGTAGCCTGTTCTGAATGTTTATGGAGAATGGCGTGTTTGCATCGCAACATGTTTTTTTGATGCGATTTACTAGGCAATGGTACGCTTTTGCATCTAAATTAAGATAGGGGTGTCTAACTTTTAACGTCACGCAAAATATGACATCCATAGATTAAAAAAAAACAAAATTTGGACAGAGGCGTTTTTGCTTCTATACCCCTCATATAGACATGCTTGATAAAAAAATTAAAGACATTCAAGAAAATCATAGGTCTGCCATCATTGAGTTGCGTAATATCTCCCCAAAGGAAAAAGAAAATGACAACGACTTAACGAAACTAGTCGTGGATGTGTGTAGATCCCTGGAAGTTCAGGTAAAACCGGAAGAAATTCGGGACATATATCGAGTTCAGAGTAGCCAGGGTCCTTCAAAGCAGATTATTGCGGAATTCCAATCGGTCACGCTGAAAAACACCGTGCTCCGTGCTGTACGTCTATTTAACAAAGGAAAATCTCCCACCGAAAAATTGAATAGTGAGCATCTTGGCATGACTGGTGAACGCACCCCCGTATATATTGCAGATCACTTACCAGCCACAGTCAGAAAACTTTTTTATGAAGCACGAAAGTTGGCTAAAAACAATGGCTGGCAGTACTGTTGGACCTCTAATGGCAAAATTTTTATTCGAAAGAAAGACGGTGAAAAACCTGTACTCATACTTTCAGATTCCAGCTTTCAAACTTTACTACATGATAAGTAATAATTTAAATTGTATAGTAACCTTCGTTCCTGTTGTATGTAAGCTTAAACCTATTATATTTCATTTTTTCTCTTGCATGTTTCATGAGGAGTCACTTCCGTACACTTACAAGATTATTCTAAACAATACAACTCAAAAATACAATACACAAAAATACAAGTCACGCACGTTCATACGAAACACTGACATATCACAAAGTCTGTTAATATATTCTGGTATTGGTCTTAATTTAACGTTACTAAGTGTAGTTAGAAAGCCAAATTCTAAATTCTGTAAGATTCAAGTCAATCAGCGGGGTAATTATATTGATTTTTCAAATCCCCTTATGGTATATATACATCCAAATAATATGAAAAGGGGATAGCCCACCCATCATAGTGCGTTGGGCCCAGAATGGACAGCGAATAATGGAACACCAGTTGTGTATTTTAGAATCTTATGTGTATCGGAAATATAAAAAATATACCGAAAATGTGGCCATTGTTTAAAAACAAAAATGGATTGCTTTGATATTCCTCAATATAAAAAAGTGTTTTAACGACGCTAAATCAAAGATTTATTATTGTTTGTGTGCTTGATGTTATTAATATATTTTATTATATTTATCTTAATTATAAAATAAAATAAAGCAAGTTTTTTAGTGTGTAATGCACACATCTATATTTTCATCATTTTCATATATGACTAATATATTATCCAAAAATGGCGCAGGAGGGAAAATAATTGTTTCATATCTCGCCCATCCTACATACCAGAGCACTCACGTCGTTCTGTATTTGCAGCTCGGATATAATTGGGTAGAAATATATCCATTTCATTAGTGGCATCTGAAGAAGGGGTGCAGATTCTTGTACAAAATGTACAGCTGCCCGATCAGCTCTCTCCCAGCATGGATGACAGATGTGGCTTGAGATTGATATCTAAAAAAAAGAAAACAAGTATCCTATCAGGTGGATATACAATAGATTCAGCATAGATACACATTTACAAAACACATATTAACAACATGATAACTTAGAATACCATACTTTGCATTTGTTTATTATTTGAAATAAAACCCACTTTCGCGGTTGAATCCATTCTATGATAACATTTCTAATATGATTCTCCCGTTCAGTATTTGTCTGTAACAAATTACTTCTGTTTTTTCTGATTGAGCGGCCACAATAAATAAATACAACTATTTGTATGGCTAACACCTTCTGTTTCTTGTTGTGGAGTAACAAGACTGGTCCTCCCAGCAGTTGTGGCAAACAAGATCGTTGGATACCTAAAACAATATTACAATCTCTAAGTTATGTTATGACACAATAATGTAGGTAACACATGTATGTATGTTTTTAAACAATTATTATTTACCAGTTATGGCGCAATCCATTGCTGTACTTGCTCGGGCTCCAAAATGTGACTTTGAATTCCCGTCAGGGTATGGCCACAGTTAACACAATGTTCGTTGACCATTGTTAGTTATTCAGTGTATCTTCGTCCGAATAAATGTTTTTCAATTTCAATTATTAGTCGAAATCCAAAACGAATGCGGCAGAGATCCTGATACTAAAGCAAAAGTCGTCGTTGAGGGTGAGAACCAAGTCCGTATAACAAAGCCAAAGTTGTCGTTGAAAGATCAATAATTCGTCCATGTTTTATAAGCCGGGTCGTAATAACAGAAATCGAGTATCAAGAAAAAACACATCAACACTAAGCGAAAACAAAATGTGACATGACGTGAATAGAATATCTTTTTATTTTTGACAAACGAAGAAAGTGTTGTCATTATGAAATAAAAATATACAAAACACTATATCGAATAATCGATTTATTCTACGTTACATTATAATTCATACAAGTAAAACGTTGGTTTAATGCTCATCAATCTTTTTTTATAACTACTGTTTGTGCAAAGTCCAAGATGTATTACATTTAATTATATTGTATTATTTATTTATTACTATAAAATTAATATCCGTGGAAAAATCGATAAAGCGTGTTTTAAGTAGTGGCAACATTTATCTACAAGAACGTTTTAGATTTTTATAAAAGTACTTTTTTATACATAATATTATTCATTACAATGGCGCTCATTAGAATGTATGTAAAATTCATGATATGATATTAAAAAAATAATGGTAATTGTAATTTCTTTCAAAAGAAGTGTCCATACTGAGCCCAGGATGGGCAATGCACTTTTAGGTGAACAACAAAAAATTACATAAAAATGAATAACATAAATGAAATTATTAATAGCTTGGATTTATATGGATCTCACGAATCACATGCTTGTTCCCCTGATAGATGCCTTCAAATTTTAGGAAAAACTACTGAAACAATAACTTTTTTGCATCTAAATATACGTAGTATAAATAAGAATTTTGACAGCATTATAGTACTGTTATCATCTTTAAAATTCAAGTGTGATGTGATAGTATTATCAGAATGTTGGCTAAACGATAATGTTAATATTCCATTACTTCAGGGTTACTCAGCCTATTTTTCAAAAAAAAGCCTCAATAAAAACGATGGACTAGTAATTTACGTTAATTCTGACTTGCAACATACTGTTACAGAGCCGGAGTTTATAGATGCAAATTGCCTTATCTGCAAACTCACTGATATCATAATTATTGCAGTCTACAGGTCTCCTTCATTTCGCCAAATAGATAACTTTTTAAATAGTCTTGATACTGTGTTGGCTTCGATATCCTCCTTTAAAAATATATTCCTAGTAGGAGACATGAACATAAACATTAGCCCTACTAATAATGATCCAAATTATAATGGTTACATGAATTTGACTGCAACACACGGCCTCTTGCCGGCCTTTACTACCCCCACTAGAGAAAAAAATTGTTTAGATCATGTCATGATTAAAGTAGTAAAATCAGTATCATCTTTTGTTCTAGATAGCCATATTACCGACCACAAGCCTGTACTCGTTTGTATAAAAAATATAAAAAAGCCGCATACAACAAAATTTTTCTCGAAAGTGGATCTGAATAAAGTAATTTCAGAAATTGCAGTTACCGATTTCAGTTCCATCTTATTATCTTCGGATCCTAACTGGGCTACTGAATTTCTGATTAATACTATCATATCTATTATAAACAAGTACACTTCAATTAATTCCATTTCATCTAAGCTAAGAATAAACAAACCCTGGATCACTCCAGGGTTACTAAGATGCATAAGAAATAGGGATAACATGCATAGAAAACATAAAATGACACCAGATAATTATATACTAAAAGTAACTTATATACGTTATAGAAATTTTTGCAATAAACTCCTACACAGGTTAAAATGTAATTATCAAAAGCTTGAGCTGCAAAAAGCCAAAAACGACCCTAAAATGACCTGGAACGTAATAAACACCATAATAAACAAACAAAAAGATAAATCCACCCCGATAGAGTTACTGTCTATGTCCAACCCTGATTGCAAGTCTTCTTTGAATTTAGTAAACAATTATTTTGCTAATGTTGGCAAGGAGCTCGCAGCTAAGCTAACAAACACTAGTACAAAATATGAATCATATGTTAGGGATGACGCACAGGTGAATTCAATTGTCCTTCTTTCTCCCGATTGTGCTGAAATTGAGAATATTGTAATGAGTCTTCGATCTGATTCTGCTCCGGGATGGGATGGAATTGGTTCGAGGCTTATTAAAATGAGTAGGCAAACTCTTGTACCGCTCATCACACACATATGTGGTCTGTGTATCTCTGAAGGAGTATTTCCGAGAGTTTTGAAGAAAGCAGTTGTTCATCCTATCCATAAGGGTGGAGACAGAGACAGTGTCAATAATTATAGACCTATCTCGGTCCTGCCAGCATTATCAAAGGTTCTAGAAAGGGTACTGAACAATCGTCTTATATCTTTCTTGGAAAAGCATAAAATTCTTTCTAAAAATCAATTTGGTTTTCGTAGAGGAAAGTCATGTGAAGATGCGTTTTCGGCCCTTATTGATGATGTTGTAAGGACACTTGATGAAAAATCTAAGAGCCTAGGCATATTTTTAGACCTATCTAAGGCATTTGACACTGTCTCTGTCCCTATCCTACTTATGAAATTAGAAAGGATTGGAGTAAGGGGACCCGCCCTTGCGATCTTCAAAAGCTACTTATCTGAACGAACCCAGTGTGTTAAAGTCGCTTCATATGTCAGTGATGAGTGTGTTGTAACCACTGGGGTGCCTCAAGGCTCCATTTTGGGACCTACAATGTTCTTGGTTTATGTGAACAGCTTATGTGATCTAGCACTTCCGAATTGTTCCATTTATACGTATGCGGATGATACGGCTCTACTTGTACGAGCTCAAAATTGGGACGAAGCCCGAGAGAGAGCAGAGTTAGTTCTTGGCATTGTGATGTCTTGGTTAACAGCGAATAGCTTGACTCTAAATGTGGAGAAAACCAAATATATCACATTTTCACTTAAATCGTCTTCTCAACCTGACGATACATTTTTAGTCAAAGCTCACAATTGTAGTGCTAGCCCAATATCGTGTTCCTGCTTTACCCTGACAAGAACAACTATTGTGAGATATCTTGGAATTTTAATAGATAATCTTTTGTCATGGAAAGCCCAAATAAGTTCACTCACCGCAAGGGTTAGAAAGTTGATAACCGTATTTAAAAATCTGCGCTATAGTGCTGATGTTGAAACCTTGCGTATGGTTTATTTATCTCTTTGCCAGTCTGTGCTATCTTTTGGCATCACGGTCTGGGGCGGTGCTGTGAAGACAAGTATGATGCAACTGGAGAGGGCACAGAGAGCTGTCCTCAAGGTTATGACCTTTAAACATTTTCGGTTCAGTACCATAAAATTGTACAAAGAATGCCAGGTCATGACCGTGCGACAGCTGTTTGTGCTAAATTGTACGTTGCGCAAACATTCTTCTTTAAAGCTGGACCTCAATCTTCTGACAAAGCGTAGGACAACAAATGTATGTCCTATAGAGAGACATAAAACAAAACTTGCAAAACGACATTTTAGGATTCTTGGCAGTCGTATTTACAACACTGTTAATAAGCAATGTAACATCTACCAGCTTAGTAAATTTAAATGTAAAAGGGAGGTCAGTAAATGGATTATTAGTCTTAACTATGAGGAGGTAGAACAAATACTGTATCCGTAGGACGTACAAGTTACAACCAATACTTTATCAGTTACATAAACAATTCAACACCCACCAGCATGTACACACATATCACACACATTCACCCACATTCACACACGATCATACTTACTCATCCCAACACACACATACATAACACTGCACAGAAAGTTTTATTAATATTATTATTTTCTGTAATTTGCTTTATTATTTTAAATTTTTGCTTGTATGGTATCTTTATTACTGTTTATATTGCCTAAATTGTGTACACAACTTAACTCCGAACATTTAATTAGTGTTAATAATGCCAATTTTGAGAGCCCTGACACCCATAACACAAGTTTAATCTTAGCTTGGGTGTCAGTGATCTATAACTCAGTGTAAAGCTACAATTTATGAGATGAAATGTTTTGTTATTAGTGAGTAATGACTAACCACATGTAAATTGTAAACTGGAAATAAAGATTTATTATTATTATTATTATTATTACCTATTCCGATCACTGATGATCACCGATTACTCGAAGAAAGCTGAACCGATTTGGAAAATTCTTTTTTGTTTAAAAGGGTATACTTTGAAATTGATCCCATTGCCACCAAGTCAGGATCTGATGATGGGATCCTGGAGATCGGGAAATCGAGGGAACTCTTCAAATATTATAGGCACACCTATAGTGATTTGAGTATTTTTTGTAGTAACTTGTGTAGTTGCATTCGAAAAGCACCATTTGTGAAGTGGACCTGATGATGAAGACCACAGATGGCCACTGGAACTACTCAATATATAAGTAGGAATAATAAGTATTTCATGGGTTCCGCTTCGATTACTTAAATATGGTTTGTTTGACTTGACAATCGCAAAAACAATCTAATCTATATAATTATGTAAGTATTACTTGTGAGATATATTGTGTTTTCATGCGATGGCCGAGTCAATTTATTTATTTAAAACGTTAAAGATTTTTAATATTGATATGGTCACTATAAGATGTTGTTAGGTTAGATAATTACGTAACAATTTAAGACAGAAGGTCTCTTAAGTTGGGACTGAATAATCGAATAACCGACTTGGTATTACATAGATCTCACAACTTTTTACGGTAGAAGAACTGAGTTGCGAGACTTGGTTTTTTGACAAGTATTGTTTTTATGGGATTAAGTATTTTTCTTTAAATCTTTTATTCAAACAATAAATTATAATTATGTTATGTTTTAGTTTTAAGTTCTAGTATCTATTTTATATTATTGCTGTGCCCTAACAGGGTCCATAATTGTTCCTTTTATCTTTAAGACTAAACATGTACTGTATATACATTGTGGAAAGCAAATAAATAATAATATAATAATAAATAAAAAATAAAAAAATAAAAAATAATAAAAATATTTATTTCATAATTATAAATGAATATGAATATAGTAAAAAAAAATGGAAATATAAAGTGGAAACTCACTTCATCAGAGAACTCTTTCTCCACGTCTTCGTAGATCTTCTCCATGATGGCTTGTCTCTCAGTCTCACTCTTCATCTGATGTAGGTGTTCCAGACGCTCTGATCGTGTCACTGAAAAGAGACGTTTATGTGGTTAACTTAGAGTTCAGAATGGCCGGGGCCTGTCAGTCTTTTATTTTATACTATTGCTTAAACGAAGTGTATCCAACGGAACTAAATTAATTTGCCCCCGCTGTCGGTATGTTAGTTGTAATTCTTACAGCGTATATAAATATCTATTGCTGGTAAGAGAGAATAGGAATTATAAAAGCGGCAACAGCCTAATGGCTAAGTTGTCGGATTTGTGATCCGAGGACGCGGTTTGGAAAACCACACACTTTGATTATATACTATCTAGATGGAGCATCAAATGCGCGCAAACGTGTCAAAAAATATCAGCCAACTGTTGGCTTATAAGTTCTTACCCGCCGATTAGTGCCGATCGTGCCGCTATGGTGTCACTACGTATACGCGCGATATATAAACAAATAACAGCAGTAAAATGACGGTATGTGCTATTAAACAGTACCGGTATTATAAAGGAAGGGTAATAAATACCAAACACATTTTTTTTGTTTTTATGAACAACAAATTACGCCATATTTTATCAGTTTCTTTTTTCATTCTCCCAACTTAACGTAATTTTTTGTGGGTATATTAGTTTATGGTTACGTTTATATTAATAAGTTGGTGTACTTTTATTAATCGATTTAAAAAAAGGTGAGTTTTTCAATTCGTCTGTACTTTTTTATAATAATATAATGTCCGCATATCTTTTTTGTTTATGAGCCCATTTTAATAATTATTTTTGCTTTGTAGGTGGAGTCAGTTATTTTGCAGTAGAAACGCTGTGTTGTTTGTGTGTTTGTGGTGTTTGAGGTGTTCTTCATCAAGGAAATTTAATGACGCTGGTAGTGGAAAATTATTTTGCGATAAGATACTACCACAAATTAAAATTAGACAATGTGAATACTAACGTAGCTTCTAAGCAAAAACTTTTCGAAAAACAAATACAAAGAGCTGGTCGCTGACCTTGGTTTTGTTTTATTTTACACTAACGATCGCCCATGTCTTTGTTAAATGTGTTTATTTGTAATTAAAATTCATTCCTAATATCTGTGATTTTTCATTTCCAATTTCTAAATACAAACTGCCTAAAAAGTTAAATATTGCAATACTAATTTAAACTCTAGAGCCCCAGCGGCACAAAAACGTGCCAGTAAACCAGTGTTAGTTGAACCCCGCTTTCTTACGATAAGAGCCCGCCCGTGGTGCTTGACGGATGGTTGACGTAATAATGGCGGTCCTTGAGAGGTTAACTTAGCTGATTTAATACAACATTCACACATACTTACTCTAATTAAATTTAAATTGTGTTTTTGATTCATTTAAGTAAGTAACTACTTATTAAAATGACACTACTAAAACTGAATAATACATACACCTCAAACTTACCTTATTTAATTAGTCTATATTCTTAATGTCATTTAAGGGAGAATTGTAGTAGCACACATGCTTGAAATTGTTGCCTCGTTTTCTTTGTTTTCATTGTAAGGCGACGCTACATCTAGACATTGTATAACCAAAGCCCACCCATTATACTATTGCCTAGCACCCACTCCAGTCACAAGCATATTTAACTTACTTGGAGAGGTTAACAAGATTTCTAGTTATGTGAATTCTACCAGTTCTAAAAAGATTTTTTACATACAGAATTGATACGACAGAGGGGCATTAAATTACACTACGTATACTTTACTTGTTTAGTGTTAATTTGAGACAGTTAAAAAATAAAAAGAGCCAAAAATATTTTTTTTTTTTCAAACAAACTAAATAGCTTACAAGTCAGAGTAAAACGCAACCACCCTTTATAAATAAATGTGACAGACCTTAAATACCTAGGTAACAAAGTGGCAACGTAGCGCGGCGTGTGTTATCTCTTGTCTTGGTCAGATTTATCGCTTTAAGGTGCATCTCACCAAAATCATTTGCGACTAAACTACTTCTCCTATTTAATTGATTTTTGGTACAAAGCTTGAAAATGGTACCTAGTATACGCAGTTTAAAGGAAAGCCCCTCGGTCGTATCAACTAGTGTTGCCCAAATGAGAGTCTCGCAAGAGTCTTCAAGAGTCTCAATTAAATTGATTCATTTGGTTGGCCTTTGTCAATTCAAGCTCAAAATGTACCTACTCTGTTACATTGTTCTGAGATCTCAACTACCGTTTAATAAATAGCAATAGAATAATCTCTCGAGACTCTCGTTTGGGCAACACTAGTATCAACTCTGTATATTATTTCAGGGCTTACCTGTACTTCCATCTTCAAACTTCTCAACATACAGCGCAGGATACACTCTCGTTACAAAAACTCTCAGCTTCGACACTTTCCCGCCTTCTAGTTTGACAGATGACAGCTCAGACAAGATGGCGCCGGCGTGATAGCCTAGCCTTGCGTCCCAGCGTGCGCGGCGAGTAGAGTTGCCGGAGATTTTCAAGCGTACTGCCGAAGTATCCTGAAAAGAGTATTTTTGTAATTTTAATACATTTTCACATAAATTATTAATTTGCAAATAATAATACCTTATTATCGCGTACCTTAATTTGGATCGCGTGAGAATTCTAGGATAAAAAGTAGTATTAGCCTATATGTTGCGCTATAAACGGACCGGGTGTAGGACTTGTGATCGAGAGGCCGCGGGTTCGAACCTCACCCATATTACACTATTGCCGTGAACCCACCCCAGACACAAGCATAGGTATTTAGCTTAGTTAACAAGATTGCTAGTAATGTGAATTCTCTTTCCAAAAAAAACCTCCTCAATTTTCCAGTGAAAGTCGCATTAGAATCAGTTCAACCATTCTAGAGTTTAGCCCAGACAAACAGAAAGAAAGACAGTCCGACATGTTGGGGTTTTTGCAACTTATTTGAGGGCTATCAATCGAAAACAGGGCGTATACAACGCTAAGAAGTGTCGCGAGAAGAAATTACTTCTCAAAAGGACTACAATTTATTCAAGTTCTTTAAAATCAACCTAATGGACACAATATGGACAATATGGCTGCAAGACCTGGACACTAACGGAGAAACAAAGAGGAAAATCTTTCTAAAACAGAAAGAGCAATGGAAAAAGGCATTTTGGGAATCAGGCTTAGTGACAGAATCAGAAATATAGAAATAAGAAGGAAAACAAAAGTAGCGGATATAATAACTCGTATAGACCATATAAAATGGAGTTGGACAGGACATATGCTACATTGCAAAATAAATAAAAAGAGCAAACAAGTGACCTTATGGTATCCAAAACCCGTCTTCTGATGTCCCCTCTTGGATACCACAAGGTCAGCCGAAAACAAGATGGAGTAACGATATCCGTCTAACCCTCGGACCATACTGGACCAGAGTTGCAGAAGCTCAAGTTCAATGGAGAGACCTGGAGGAAGCCTAGGCACACCGAATTGCGACATATAAGTATTATAAGAAAATAAAATTTTATTCATAATTTCAAAACGTTAAATTGCAAGCAATTCGTAAATAAAAGGGGCTTTATTATTATAATGGACACAATATGGACCTTAATTTTATACATATAAGGTTCACTTTCACTTTACTCAAACTTAAAATAATGTACGCAATTAAACTTAACATAAATAACCACTCACATCACATATACGAAAATAACAGGGCACGAAATGGTACTTTTTGCTGATGATAGCACGGTTATTATAAAATGCAATAATCCTAGTAATTACGAACTTGACATTAATGACACTCTCTCGAAAATAATTAATTGGCTTAAGGATCTTGTAATAAATCTAAATAAAACCAAAATTATGCATTTCCACCAACGGCTTGTAAATACTCCAGTTAATGTCACCTATAATCAGTCTAGAATTGAAGAGGCTAGCATTGCAAAATTCTTGGGTATCTCTATAGACTGCAAACTAACCTGGAAACCACATTTGGAAGAAGTTTGCAAACGATTAAGCAGATCAGCATATCTTCTGTTTCAACTGTCAAAAAAAGTTAGCTCTGAAACACTCTTAACGGCTTATCATGGATTGGTAGCTTCGATTTTGCGTTACGGTGTTGTTTTTTGGGGACAGTCAACAAACCGAGAACTAATTTTTAAAATTCAAAAGAGATGCATACGGTCGATGTTTGGTTTAAGAAGGACTGACAGTTGCATCCCGTATTTAAAAAAATATAATATTTTAACTTTTCCTGCTTTGTACATCTTGGAAACTTGTTTGTTTGTAAAAAATAATCCCCACTTATTTAAAAAAATGGCCACAGTCAAGAAATTACCCATACGTGCTCAATATATGAACACATTATGCCATGTTAAATGTAAAACTGCACTGATGAAGAAAAGTTTCTTTGGTATTGCTCCCCAAGTTTTTAATAAAGTTCCCGATGCAATTAAATGTATGCCATTACAAAAATTCAGAAACACTCTACAGAAGCTGCTACTTGAAAAATCCTATTACACATTAGACCAGTTTCTGAATGATAAATTTAATTAATCATAATTTTGGAATTATTATTTTCTTATTATTTAATTTTATTTTATTATAATGCAATTGTAAGTTTTGACAATTCTAATCTCTGCTGACATTGTATTTTTTTATGACATTTAGACTATTTTAATTTAATTAATTTTGACGACTATAATATTGTTGACATTGCTTTATCTTTTTGTACTGTTTTATTTAACTTTTGTCAATTTTATTTGCTGACATTGTTTTTTTATTTTTATTTTATTTAATTTTGATCCTAGCATCACTATTTTGTATGCCTGTCGGCGGAACATAGGTTGGACCAAACACTATACACATATACATAAGATCATTGTACCCTGTGTTCACAAAATAAATGAATTTTGAATTTTGACAGATACAGTCCACATTCCCTTTCAAGCACACCCACACAAAAGTTGATTTTTCATTTATTTCTTTTGCCAAAATGGGGATAGATATTGTACATGTTTTGTTTATGTTCTCCATGCTCTGCCGTCACATGGGCATGCAAAATTTTACACATAAATAAATAAAATAATTTACCATTTATTTTTATCGTTACTGTTACTTTTTCTTAAATAAATAATGTATAGTGGCCCTTTGAAGCAAAGAGACTAGACCCCACGACACATGGAATCCTAGTGTTGGGTCTCAGCTTTAAATAAGCTTTAAAAAAAATGTTTTTGGCACAATAAAGATTATTATTACAATGTACTAACTTCCCAAGGCGAGATTCCTTGCTCACAATTCACCAGTTCAGCACCATTGGTCACAATCTTGGAGCCAACAACAATTTTGCCTTGGCACACAAGTTGGGCCAACATTTTGTCTACGGTCGCTTTTATGCAGTACCAGCCGTCTGTTAGGAGTAGTTCTAGATTGTTTGTAGTTGTTGCACTGGAAAAATACGAAAAGGAAATTTTATTTTATTTAACCGATAATATCAGTCTTGGCGGATTTTGGGCACGGCAGCCAACTTCAGCAAAGATTAGCTATCTGCGCAGGAGATATTATAGTGCATAAGTATGTGCGGAGGTACAGGTGTATAGATGACGCCAAATAACTTGGCAAGGTTTTGGCGTAGTGGGGGTAAGTTCGCGCATCGTGCACTTAGTGGAAGAAAAAAGGGGTCACTTTTACTGCTTGGCATTATTCTATGGTTATTGCCATCATTTATTTTTAATCATATCTGTTCAGAAGAATGTTAAAGAAAGAAGATAAATTCATTCGTTAATTCGGTATTATAAATAAAATAGATATAATACATAAATACATTTAAAAGTGAAAAAAAATGTATTTAAAACAAACATTAAAAATAATATGTTCTCGTCGTCACAATTAGTTAATAAAACTGCTACCCCTTTTATTCTTCTTTTTTCCCGGTGTCCTAAAAACAGTGACGAATTCGGAATTTCAACCTTCCTTAACTATTGTGTCTAACTGTTCATTCTGACGTTTTAATAGTCTGCGTAAAACGGTATTTAAAACAACAACTCGTAACAAAAACAAAGGGTACAACTTTCGTGTACGCAAGTGTATTCGGGAGCAAATTGAACGAGAACTACTGACGCACCAATCGCGTGCTCGGAGCGGCGCTACGTCATACCCCGCGTCCCGCTGACACCTAAAAATCGACTTCTGCGCATTGAACGACTCTTGCCAAGTTATTTGGCGTTACCTATACTCTCTGTTCCTTTACTCTCACAGCCCGATGGGACGGCAAGCCGACCGGGCATAGATCAGACTCAGGACCAACGGCTTAACGTGCTTCCCGGACTATAGTATTACACCGCAACTTCCTAGATCCGGGCTACTACTCAGAAATTTCTAATAGAAAATCCCCATTAGCATTTTTTGCCCAACCCGGAAATCAAACCCGAGACATCTTGCTCAGCAGACGTGCTTGCGACCATTACACTAAAGAGGCAGTCGATAATAAACTTTAGCAGAAGCTCAGATACATGCTGGCCAACACTTTTTTTTTCTCTGGGTGGGAACATCATCGAATAACTTCTTCCGCTCTGGGTCATCTGCCCGTAAGTGCCGGAGCCGCGGTATCTTGCTAATACATTTCCGCAACCCCGGCGGGACTTCTTTATTCTTAGACATACTGTATGTATATAGTCGAACACGTTCGACATACACACCGTATACCCTCGATTCCCGAGAGCGTCATGATACGCAAACAGGCGAGCAAACCCTGGGACACCGTTGTTGTCCCCCCCCTCCCCCCCCCCTCACCTGTAACAACCTGTATAATAATTAAAAGATTGGCTTTCAGTCTAAGTGAATGCAGCAGAGCCTCATTATATAACATGTAGGGTCTGCCGATCTGGTCTCTACAATTATTCACGACACCCTTAGCAAGACTGATGACAAATGTTCTGGCTTTTGACTAGCCGTAACAAAGATGTATAAATGATAACCTGGACCAATCGTTTAGTGTGCTTCACGAAACACAGAGAAGTGCCAGTATGAAATGTATTTACAGCCATCCACAGACCTCAGCAAGCATTGCTTAACTGAGAAGACTACTGCTTATAATTACTAGATACAAAAATATAAATAGACTGCACATACCTGACGACATTCACACCATCAACATATATCCCAGCAACACAAAGAACTAAAGTCTTTGAAGCTACATCATCTTTCTCTAAAATCTTCCTCAAGGCTGGTCTTTGGGCATTATACAACTCCTTGTCGTATCTGTATTTTAGCTGATCTATGACATTTTTGACAGTAGCTGTCAAAATTTTAAATTTTACCTCGTAACTTATTAATTTCCATAATATTAATTTCAAATGATTGTCTAACCAACCAGTAGGTATCAATTTATTGTTAACAGAATTCAAAAATAGCTGTTTCAGTGACTGAACTGTCAAATTGTCGTTTAACAGTTCATTTCTCTTATGATTAAATTCGAATTTCAGTAAATTGTCGAATGTGAAATTTAAAATGTATGGATCGAATTTTATAGTGTTACTTTTCGTCAATTCAGCCAAATCTTTGAGTGTATATTTCTTATTTTTCTTGTAATCTTCTGTGAACGGAATTTTGTTTGTGTCGTTTGTAGTTTGTAGCACTTCTTTTTTCTTTACTTTTGTAGGTAGTTTTTGTGAATACGGTGTTTCGAACTTCTTTCTTCTTTTAGCTCTGGGACATGACAAAATTGGACTGCCCGATCTTTTAGATTTTATCGGCGTATCATGAAAATCTTCTGTATGTAAGCTCACTTCAAAATTATTTAGGACTTGTGTATCAACGATGTTAGATATACTATGTTCAGTCGCTTTGTCCTTCTTGTTACTTTTTATATTTTCATTAGAGTTATCTATTTGTGAATGTCGCCTCTTGGATCTAGCTAATGCTTCTTCAGAAACAAGTACTTCACGATTGGAACCCGTTTTGAATCCAAACTTAACAGAATTCTTTTTTTCATTATTAATAAGTAAATGTTCATCTTTATCTAAGTTTTGAAATACCTTTCTTGATTTTGCTAAAGCTTCATCCGATATTGCGACTTTTTTATCGCTTGCCGTCTGAAACCCTTGAAAACTACTCCTCTTGATAACATCTTCAAACAATTTCTTAGTATCTGCCAAAGTTTTCTGTGAATGTTCCACCTCTTCATCATTTCCTGTTTTAAATCCATGAAATTCTGGTTCAGGATCGTCTTTGATAGTTTCTATATCCTCAAACAGTTTTCTACTTCTAGCTAGTGCTTCTCCAGATACTTTTACAGGTTTCTTATTAGCCGTTTGAAATCCTTTGAAGACTGGACTTGCTTTACCGTTTCCGGATAAATCATCATCATTTTTATCTTCAATGTGGTTATTAATTATTTTATAGTCATGTAGATAATCTTTATCGGCCTCTAAAATATTATTAGTTTTAATTTCTTTACGTTCAATATTCAAATTTTGACTCACATCAATATCTTCAAACAATTTTTTACTCTTAACTAAAGCCTCTGCTGAAACTTTTACAGTTTTATTACTTGCTGTTTGAAAACCTTGAAACTTTGGTACTGCAGTTTCTAAATTATCAAGATCTTCGTCACTGTTTATTTTAGACTTCAGGTCATCTTTTTCAATATCTGGATAATCCTTTTTCTTTTGTTTTTTTGATTGAAATACAATGGAACCCAAATCCTGTAGTAGATTTTTAGACCTAGCCAAAGCGATTTCAGAAATGTTTATAACTTTATTATTGGCTGTTTTAAAACCAGATTCGGTTTTAAATGTTTTAGCTTCAGAATTATTAAGATCCGGATATGGAGATTTTCTTTCTTTTGCTCCATTTATATTCTCTTTTTCTGACTTACTTTTAAATGTAAAATCACTGGCGTCTATATTATTGAAAAATTTCTTAGATTTAGCTAAATATTCTTCGGATATATTGATCTTTTTATTATTTGCCGTTTTGAAGCTAACATAACTAGATTTACTAGTTGATGGCTGATTTAAATCTATAATTTCGTACCGAAAAGTACTCACGCTATCTTTTTTGGTAATATTCTCAGCAGTCTGTATATCCTTGATAGGATTTTCTGTTAACACAAATTCAGTTTTATCAATATCTTTGAAAATATTTTTAGTCTTAGCTGAAGATTCTTTTGATATTGCAATTTTTCTATTGCTCGCTGTTTTGAAACCTATAAAGTTTGCTTTGCTTGTAGAAGGTGGGTTAAAGTTTTCAGTTTCAATATTTTTGTTTTGGTTACTGGTTTTAACACTTTCTTCTACTGGTTTAATTATTTTCAATCCGCTATCAACTTTATCAGGTAAATTAAAATCAGTAGCATCAATATCTTTGAAAATGTTTTTAGTTGTGGCCGGAGCTTCTTTTGAAATATTTATATTCTTGTTGTTTGCCGTTTTGAAACCAGCAAAAGATGTTGTACTGGTCGAAGGCATATTCAAATGTATCATTTCAGCTACATGGCTAATCAAATCATTATCTTCTATTCTTTCACGGCTATTTTTGTTAAGTTTTTCAGGATACATGTAGTTATCTGAATCTAAATCTCTAAAAATGTCTTTAGTTTTAGCTAAAGCCTTCTCGGATATTTTGATTTCTTTATTATTTGCCGTTTGAAAGCCTTTAAAACTTGGTTGAGCTGGTGCAGTCACTGCAGTGGCATCTGGTCTTACATCATCAATAATCTTTTCATCATCAATATTCTTGTCTTTTTCGGGGAACGTAACATCAACTGAATCAATATCTTTGAAAATGTATTTAGTTTTAGCCAGAGCCGCTTCCGATATTTTAACATTTTTATTGCTTGCAGTCTTAAAACCTACAAAACTAACTTTGCTTGTGGAAGGTTGATTAAAATTTTCATCACTTTCAGATATTTCAGGGTATATTTTTAATTTAGGTGAATCTGTATTCCTTTTCATAGGTAGTTTGAAGTCTGAAGAGTCAATCCCTTCAAACATGTTCTTAGTTTTTGCTAAAGCATCTTTAGAAATTTTAATATCCTTATTATTTGCAGTTTTAAAACCGACAAAACTTAACTTTTCTTCATTCATATATGTTTGTTTCTCTTTTATGTTTTCTTTTGGAAGTCCAGTATTATCAATATCTTTGAAAATATTGGTAACTTTAGCTGAAGCCTGTTCTGAAATCTTGATGTTTTTATTGTTAGCAGTTTTGAAGCCAACAAACTCTGCTCGGCTCGTAGAAGGCTGTTGAATATCTATACAATTAGAATAATTTTTATCAAATGCTTTATCGGTTTTATTAGGACATTCTGTTGTGCATATATCTTGAAATATGGTTTTAGTTTTAACTAATGCTTCTTTTGAAATTATTATATTCTTATTACTGGCTGTTTTAAATCCTCCTAAGTGTATATCAATGTAGTTTGGACCTTCAATTATTAATGGCAGAGTATTTTCTTTCATTTTAGTTTCTTCAATATTAACCTCAATCAGATCTTCATCAAAATCAATATCCTTAATTACATCATTAATTTTCCCAGTTTCAGATATATGTGTGTTTTTATTACTTGAAGCTATAAACTCGTTATTACCTATATGTTTGTCAGGTTCCTTATTCTCTGGTAAAGACATTTCAATGTTTTCAAATTCTTGTATTATTTCATCATCTATGTTCTGTATTTCGTCATCAACAAGATTTTTATTTACTTCTACATGTTGTGTCTTAGAGACTACTGGAATTTCTACTTGTCGTTCTATATTCTTGTCTTCAATTTGTGTATCAAAATTGTCACTTAAGTCAATGTCTTGAAATACCTTCTTAGTTCTAGCTAAAGCTTTTTGAGATAGCTTTATTTCTTTATTATTAGCTGTCCTGAAACCTTCAAAACTTCTTGTCTTAGCTTCTATATTATGAGTCATTTCATTTGTATTACATTCTAATGGTAACATAGAATCTTTTTGAGCCAAACTAAACTCTGTTTCTTCATTACCGAAATATTTTTTAGCTTGAGTTTCGTCTACCTCCGTTTTGTTCTTCACACTGCTGTCACAATTATTAACCAAGTCAGTAACCGTTATCGCATCACTTAATATACTCTTAGCGTGAGCAAAAGACTCGGTAAATATCTGAATAGATTTATTACTTGCGGTTTGAAAACCTACAAACATAGTTTTGTCTAGAACATCAGATTGCTCGTAAAATGAGGTTTCTAAGGCACATGTGAAAGGTAAATCTTGATAGCTTTTATGTATTTTATAATTATCTTCTTCATCACTACTGAATAATATTTCGTCTTTTAATATTTCACTTTCTGCTTTTCTTTTTGAATTGCTTTTAGAACCATCATTCATTATTTTATTTATCAAGTCATCAGATGTAGCTTTGTCTAGTTCAATAAATTCTAAATCTGTATCCAGATTAGGGTCTTTGACTATGTGTGTTTTCAATTCTTGAGTTTCTCTTTTGCTTTGTAACACGGGACTTAATATTTCTCTATGGTTTAGTTGTACATCTTCATCAATCTGAAAACACAGTTCCTTATCCAGAATCTGAGAATCGATAACTTGTTTAGCAGTTTTCAAATCATTGCTTTCTATGATTGGTATCGCAATCTTTTCAAACTGCTCAAACCTTTCCAAGTTAAATATTAATGGGGATGGTGTCTTAGAATTCGTTTTCATGTTTTTGTGCATGAAGATTGGACTAACAGGTCTTTCTATTGACTTATCTATATCATTATCATCTTCAATTTCTACACAATCATGAATTACTTGAATATTTTCTTCTATTTGTGTGTTCTCATCAGTGTTACTGGCTTCACAATTAAAACTATTTCCTGTTTCAATAATATTGTTACCGCACATTATAGGAGAAATAAGACTTATAGAATTTTCCGCTTCTATGTTTAATTCTATTCTATTGACTGTTATTGATTTTTTCTTATATTCTATGTATTCTTTATTATTTTGTGTTTCTTCATTTTTAATAACTTTTTCACTAAATACAGCAGGTTCATGTTTCTTCTCAGTGCCTTCTTTACCTACATTTTCAGATGATTGTTCATCATCTTCCAAACTATGTTTCTCAGTATGGTGAACAAAGGTTGTTTCGAATTCTTGTGTCATGCCTCTGTGAACATCAATGATTTCGGCATCTTCTATTATGTTCATAAGCTGTGTGTCTGAGACACATTGTGTATCGAATTTTGTTGTTATTTTGGGTACCTTAGAAAGAAGAAACAACATTAATGATATACCTACATAACAAGACATACACCTATTAAAAATTATGATAATAGTAAATGAAATACCTACATAATAAGTAATTGTTAGTCCATGTTTTTAATAAAGCATAACTTGAACTTGATGGTCATTTTTATTTAAATTACATTAGTGTTTCTAAACTTTTAGATAGTGGTATATGTAGCAACAGTAAGATAAGGTAATAATAATGAAGATGTAACGTAATGGCGCCGGTTTCCGACCAGCCTCCTCTGTCCGTCCATTTTAGGTTTTTTTCGCTAAAACGTTCAAAATATCGCGCGAAAGTCGTGAAACCGACGCATTCTATTCAATAACTCATTGTATGTCATCTGTCAAAACTTGTGGTTCAAATGTTAACGGACATTTTGTAATTTTAATCAAACCTACGCAAGGGTGCAGTTTGCTATGGATTGAATGCGAAAAAAACATACATTGGTGAAAACAAACATCTTGATTTTTACAAAGAAAAATGTGGTAAGTTTGGCATTTTTTTTACTTTATACGTTTGATTAGTTCATTAAGACCTTAAAATTCCGATATGCAAACAAAAATTGCGTATTGGCATAGATTTATTGGGAAATTAAATATGGACGGAATGAGGAGCCTTACAAAATAAGAACATCCCGAATACCAACCAATTGGTTGGTAAAAGGAATTTCGCATGTAGTTAATGAAACTAATTTTCTATTATGCATGTTGCTTTTTGATTGTTTTGTGTTCAGTTACATATTCTAAAAGATATCCTTAGATAATACACCTGTATGCGACCTATGCTAACTTTAATGGATTTTTTGTAATATACGTTTCAACTTGTACTCTTTTTCTGTTTTTACATAATTATTTCCAAAAAACACTGTGGTTTTAAAACCTTATAATTTATGTTTATTACACAAAATTAAATAATTACGTTATTTTTAGATCATATATAAGTGTGTGTGAAGTAGTAACGCGCTAAACATCGATTATAAATTTCGGTTTCGAGGCTTTTTTACGCAAATATAGAATTGGTCGGAAACTGGATACGATTTCTTTCTCATGTCCCTGTTTCCGTCCAACTCAGGCGCTTTTGGTTTCGGTGTGCTTGTTTGAAATTGCATGCGTTTATTCCAGGTACATCATCAAGAATGGTAAAAAGAGGTTAAAGTATTCGCAGGAGAATGTGGAGAATAATAATATAATATAATAATAATAATTATTTATTGAAAAAAACAGTTTTCGTACAACATAGCATAGTGATTGGAGCCTCCTTTTAGACAAACAATGTCTGTATTAGGAGACTCCGCTCTTCCATAACTAATAGATACAATTAAGAATAATACTATTAAACACTGTAAAAGGAACTTAAAAGCAATTAAAAAAAAAAATGAAAATTTGTGAACGTGTGTGTTTAAGTTGTGATGTGTGTCTGTGTGTTTTTGAGTAGTGATGTAGCATTGTGTGTATATGTCGTGTGTGTGTGTGTGCATGTTTGTATGTGTGAGAGAGGGGAGGTGAAAGGGTGTATGTGTATACATGCAATTGGTAGTGTTAGTGTGAATGTTGGAGAAGTTTCTCAGTCTCACTGTAGGTAAGAGTTTTCACCCATTCTGTTAACATTTTTTTACCATCGTAATTATTTCTTGGGTATATATAAATGTGTTTGTTGATTATATTATATAGGTGAGCTGACCTTTTACGGAGTTGCATACTGGCAAACATGGTCCTTGTTTGTGGTATTTTCAGGATTATATCTTTACGCCTTTTTAATTGTATACTTGGATCATAAGTCAGTGATTTATGTTGTCTTAATACTATTTGAATAATATATAGCTTTCTGACCGACAGCAAGTCACTTATTTGGTATAGCTTCTCAGTACAATACCTTTTCGGTTTAAAGTACATGCACTTGATAGGGGCGCGTTGAGCACGCTCCACCACCAACATCTTTGTTTTTGTTGCACCCCCCCAGACTGAGATGCAATAAATTATCACTGACTGGGCAAGCGCAACATATGTTAGGTTAAGGAGATTTTTACAGCGGCCAGCAGGACTAAAAACTTTCTTAGGGATCGCATGTCTGAGGGTCCGAAACATCCAAGATAATTTCCTAATTCTATTTGCGATTTGGTCAAGGTGAGGATGCCAAGATAGTCTCTGATCAACTATAACACCTAAGTATTTAGTGTGGGGTACTTTATTTATAGTTAAGCAGCTGCAGTCCGAGCCATCGTCAACGTTACACAAATGGACCTTCAAATTAAAGTCAACACTAGGCTGAGCGCGGTTGCTCACGCTGAAGCATATGTAGTTGGTTTTTGAAATGTTCAGCGTAAGCAAGTTTTGTCTCAACCAAGTTGAAACCTGAGTTAAACCGGATTCCGCATTTAATTTAACATCATACCAAGAGTCACCAGTGAAGACGGTAGCCGTGTCATCGGCGTAGGAAAAGATGTGTGAATTAGGAATATGCATGTTGCACAATTCATTTATGTAAATGAGAAACATAGTCGGCCCTAAGACACTTCCCTGAGGGACACCGTATGACATATCAGCGTCTCCACTGACGTATTGATCAACTCTCACCCTTTGCTTTCTGTTAGTCAAATAGTCTTTAAACAGGTCGAGAGGTAATCCACGTAGACCAATAGTCTCCAATTTACCTATAAGGACGGGGACAGAAACAGTATCAAAGGCTTTTTTTAGGTATAAGAATGCAGTCACGCATTTTTTGCCACTATCAAGTTGTTCTGTTATTAGTGTACTTAGTCTAGTAACCGCATCCTCAGTAGAAATACCTTGCCGGAAACCAAATTGTGAGTCCGAAAGTATATTAAAATCATTAAGAAATTTTATTAGTCTTTTATTTATTAATTTTTCTATTATTTTTGAGATTGAAGGTAGAACGGATATAGGCCTGTAATTACCGACATCCTTTCTGTCCCCTGACTTGTATATTGGAGTAATAATCGATTTTTTTAAAGCAACCGGGAAAATGCCTTGCTTAAAACAAGTGTTGGCAAGATGTGTTATCACTGGAACGATATCCTTACTTATATGTTTCAGATAACCAGTGGGAATATTATCCCAACCGGAAGCACTATCTGACTTTAAGCTCATAAGGATATGTTTCACTTCAGCTTCATCTGTGTCTAACAGCACGAAAGAATTAGATTGTGATGTAGAAAAACAATTGCGGTTGTGTTCTATATTTAATGGCGGCTGGATTTGCTGTGCAAGGTTTTTACCAATATTCGCAAAATAGTCATTTATAAAATTTACTGATTCTAATGGGGATGATTTAATACTTAACAATTCGGTACTGTGATTATTAGAATTATTTCCGTAGCTAATTAATTTTATGTTTTTCCAAAGCAATTTATTATTGGTGACTGAATTAGTAATCAATTCTCTTTCATGTTTTCTTTTTAATTTTTTTAAGAGATTATTGCAATAATTCCTATATCTTGTATACGTTATTCTTAATATATCATTGTGGGGATCCATTTTACTATTTTTTTGTAACTTATTGCGGTTTTTAATGCAACGTAATAAACCTGGCGTTATCCAAGGTTTTATAATACGTTTACTATTTGGAATTTTTATAAAAATAGTGTTTTTATTTACGGATTCTGATAGTTTGTAAACGTGAAGATTTGTAAGTGTTTCAGCATCATCACAGAGAAGTAAGTCTGCTAAATTGTTATTAAGTAAAAACTGATGTGCTTGTTCGAAATCTATAATAGATCTAGTTTTGTTAGGCCTTACGATTTGTTTTGATTTAGCGCGAGAAAGCGCTACAAGACATAAAAGAGAAGAAAATAAGCATAAATCAGGCTGCTAAATTATAGAGCAAGAATAGCGACGAATTCATGGAACATCAACGACTAGTTGAGACAGAAAAGCTAGCTAAAGAAAAAGATAAATTAAAGCACAAAAAAGGAAAGAACAGAGTCAACAAACTAAGTCAAAAGACAGATAGATAGATAGATATATTCTTTATTGTACACCATAACAGTAAAATAAAATTATGGACTTAACAATTAAAAAGGGTGATACAATGGGCGGTCTTATAGCTAAAAGCGATCTTTTACAGACAACCTTTTTTAAAGACTTAGTTTGTTGACTCTTTTCTTTCCTTCTTTGAGCTATTTACAGAAGCAAAAGAAAAAATGGAATACCCAGAAGGTGCCTTTGTTGTTGTGCAATATGAAGGTGAATATTTCCTGGGGTACTTAGTCATGGAAATGTAGATAACAAAAGTTTGAAAGTAAAGACAACGACGATGGGTGGAAACTAACCCTTCATTAAGTACCTACATAATATATGGACGATAGCAAATAAGAGCATGTATTTTTTTTTTTACTTAAAACTAATTTACTTTCCTGTTTTACATTATGTGAGTGTAATATAGGTATATACGAGTTAATTTTTGTTATTTCTGTGCTGAATCCCTAATAAATTATAAGTATTATTTAAAATGTTTTTTTTTTACGAATTTCGGCTCTATTCCTGACTCATAGCGTCGATTTTACTAGGTAACATTTGGCTGGTCGGAATTTAGAGACATAGTGGTCGGATACACGGATATTTGTAGGTAGCCGGTCAGAAAACGGTGCTTTCTGTTTATTTTCAGCCGTAACAGTATTCATTCAAATATAGTTATAAAAAAGTCGTAAGAGGACACAATTATGTACATATTTACAAATTAAAGTTAGTAATCTTTCAGAAAATCATTTTTTCATATGAGGTCTAGAGTATTTTTTTTATCTTTTGAAGGATTCATTTAGGCATATCAATCAGTGGTCGGAATTCGGCGCCATTGCGTTATATTGTATGGTAAGAAGAACCCGATTTTATTTATGTCTAAGCCACCCAGACACTGTGCTGACAAATTCCATATGATTGACAATAAAATGCTGTAATTAACCCAGAAATTGAACCTAGGACTGCAATTTCAGTAGCAGCATTTGCAACCATGCGCCAGCAAAGAAATAATATAATCAATTCATCATCATCATTTCAACCGAAAGTCATTCAATGCTTGTATTTTTATGGCTGGAACACTATCAAAGTCGTTTTTGGTTAGACTTGATTGACTAATAATAGATCATCACTAAAACCCAAAAATAACATTAACTTACCTCATCATACACCGGCAAGTTATTTACACTTATAAAATTGGGTTTTTTATACTTTTGCAGGTCTTTACAAACATTTTTATTCATTCCCACTGAATCGGCGACTTGAATTGCATTTAGTTGCTTAGACACGCTTAATATCACATCTTGTGGCTTGTAAATAAGCTTGTTCTGTTGCTTATTATCACTGTAAAGACCTAAAGGACGCTTTTTGCTATTTTTCTTTAAAATAAGCTCAAAGTTTTGGATTGGATCAGACATAGTCTTTTGTGTGCAAAACAACGATGTTACTGAAAATTCTTCCGTATTTATATGTATTTTAAATACTGTTAAGTCTTTGAATATAAGCACAAGCAAGTAATATTAGTCACACTGAGTTTTCAAAATTATTTTAAGCGCGAAATTAGATAAAAACATTTCTATTTACGTCTACCTATTGTAATCTGACAGAAATTGACACTATTAGGGATGGTACGTATTTACGCGACCAGGTATTTACACCAGGTATTTACTTCCAAGTACGTACACCAGGTACCGATCCGAAATACTTGCAAGACTTCAAAGTATTTTATACGGCTACTCGGAGTTGGACTCGCTCCGGTGGGGGCTTGACGATCGCCCGACTATGCGATTATGCTCCTTATCTGTAAGAGACTACGTAACAATTTCGTATGCAAGTCTATTCTAGTATATGGATTGTCTTTGCAAGTATTTATATGTAAACGCGATTGTGCTTCTTATTTATAAGAAGTCACGGGTCAATTTCCTATGCAAGTATTTTTTCATTCAACAGGGCTTGGATTGAGTAAAAGTAGAAACGTTCGTCTCTATGCAGGTATTTATTTGTAAACGCGATTGTGCTCCTTATTCTTAGGAAGTCACGGTTCAATTTCCTATACAGATAGAAAATACTTTCAATTTCGTATGCAAGTCTATTCTAGTATACGGTTTGTCTTTGCAAGTATTTATATGTAAACGCGATTGTGCTTCTTATTTATAAGAACTCACGGGTCAATTTCCTATGCAAGTATTTTTTCATTCAACAGGGCTTGGATTGAGTAAAAGTAGAAACGTTCGTCTCTATGCAGGTATTTATTTGTAAACGCGATTGTGCTCCTTATTCTTAGGAAGTCACGGTTCAATTTCCTATACAGATAGAAAATACTTTCAATTTCGTATGCAAGTCTATTCTAGTATACGGTTTGTCTTTGCAAGTATTTATATGTAAACGCGATTGTGCTTCTTATTTATAAGAACTCACGGGTCAATTTCCTATGCAAGTATTTTTTCTTCCAACAGGGCTTGGATTGATGTGAAAATACTTGCATAGGAAATTGATTCGTTTTGCTTCAGCAAAAAGGAGCATAATCGTATCAGAAAAAAAAAATACTTGCAAGGTTCAAAGTATTTTTCATTTGCAAATGCGATTGTGTAGTATTTCTCTAAATATTCCAAAGTTGTCTGAGTACATAAACCGAAATCTGTGTAGGTGTGTGCATCAGGGAACTTTTTCTTTTCTTTTGAGTAGTTTGCGGCGCCATTCACCCTAATGACTATTAATAAAAGACACATTATTGCGTGAACGAAAGTATTTTAGAAAATATTTTGTTATGTTTACGTTTTTTTATTTTTCTTTCGTCAGTTGTCGATTGAGTGAGTGCATAGATGATACATATAAATACTGAGAAGTGAGTGCGAGCTTGTTATGCAATTTACCAACTGACCGTGACTTTCTTATTTCGCGAGTTTATTGAATTTAAACTATTAACAGTTAGTGTGTAAATAAACAAAACTGCTTTTTTATGTGTACGTGACTTTGTTTATTAGTTAGGAATGTAAATATTTAAATAGGTAAAAGACGATTTTTGAACGTAGTTGAATGTAGTTAAGTGTTTTCTTTTAAAATTGATAAGACTTACTAGTTGTAAATAAAAATACAGTTACAAACCATGGCTCCTAAGAAAAGTTTGGCTAAAATAAAGCTGAATGTAAAATGTGCAAAGCATTAATATCATACAAATGTCAAACCTTATGCCTTATGCTTGCATGTGCAAAGAAAACATATTTCCGTGAATTTTAAGTGAGTGAATTATTAATTTCTGTAAATTAAGTAGGAAGGAAAGATTTCATCTACAAAAGCCGTACTAGATTGTGGCATGGTACGACCGGACTAGTAGACTGAAATCCGAAGTGGCTCAAAATACTTTCTAGTATTTTAATACCTGGTTTCCAACCCTGGTATTTTTACAGACTCGTACTTGCAAGCCCAGGTATTGATATTTGCAAGTATATCTCATCTCTAGACACTATTGACAGATATAATAGAAACTTACCTAATCTTACGTCCCGTTACATGATAAAGTACACAACTGAAATAATTTTTCATATCTTTTTGTTTGAAACATTTTATATAAATATTAATTGCTTTATTAATAAAAAACAAGTCATTCACCTTGTAAAGTTGAATCATATTTTAACATATTAATTGAAGTCACAGGAATTGAACGAAACGCACAATGCGTACAATGAATTTCAATGGGGAAACGTTCGGAAACATGATTATTTAAATTATGAAAACTTTGACTCAAATTAACACAAAAAGCAATACATAATAAATAATTACACATAAAACTATATTTTATATTTCTTCGAGTACTTTCTTTGCTGCAGGTGTAAAATAAAATTTGTAAATTAAATGTGAAAACGGGAATAAACAAAATTATTATTGCGCCGGCGTTCTTTTAATTTCATTTATAATCTGTGGGTGAGCCACCACGATTTTAGAACGCACGTCAAGCTCCGCTACGGCGTTTGTAGTTTTCTGGAAAAATAGTGATAAAACGTATATAACGATTTACGTTGTGTAATTACATACGCAAAATTCCAGGGCTTGTATTTTCTCCACCAAAAATGGTAAGTATTGTTATATTTCGGCTTTATTTTGTTAGTGAAAATGGCGGGTAAATCTAGGTTACTTTTTCCAGTCTCACACAATTTTGTTGGTGCAACCGGGTCCCAGGCCAGAGACGAGGACGTACTCTGACTATGAGAGCGTCAACGACTGCATGGAAGGAGTCTGTAAAATATACGAGGAACATCTAAAGAGACGGAATCCAAACACACCGACTATCACATACGATATATCTCAATTATTCGATTTTATCGATCAGGTAAGCTATTAACTTGATGCATTTATAGATAATAACCATGAGAAGGTCATTACTATAATTAGAATCTATACCAACGGCGAAATGTCGATTTTCTTACCAAATATAGATGGTAAACTGAGTTCCTTAGGAAAGCTCCTCGGTGTGGACAGTGTGTTCCGTTTTCTATAAAATAGTGTTTCTAACTTGATTTATGATTACAAGAACTGTAATTAGAACCTTATCCTGCTTATTAGAATAGCCAGAATCAGCAGCAAGTCTTTACTTAGACCCAAAATTTTGATAGATTCCTATTATTGTTTCCTTTCAATGAAATAAATTTACAGTCAAAACTCCGCCCCTAAGACGACCCACTGACCCAACACCCTACAGTCACACATTGACTAGCCTTTCAATAACATTAATTTACTGAGCTTACTTAATTTCATGTTGTTATAAATCTGTTTGTTCTTTTTTTTTCTACATTCAATACTAATTATAAATATATTCTACTCTAAATATATGTAACTCAAAGGTGACTGACTGACTGACTGACATAGTGATCTATCAATGCACAGCCCCAACCACTGGATGGATCGGGCTGAAATTTGGCATGCAGGTAGATGTTATGACGTAGGCATCTGCTAAGAAAGGATTTTGCGAAATTCCCACGGGATCGGGATTTACATGGGAAAAACTTCCCACGCTGGCGAAGCCGCTGGCACAAGCTAGTTTATTTATATTTCTTTTCTACAATCTATTATAGAAATTAAATACGTGAATTCTATTTTTTAGAATTCACATTACTAGCAAAATTGTTAACCCATCCAATTAAGCTAAATGCTTGTGTCTGGAGTGGGCTCACGGCAATAGTGTGATGGGTGGGGTTCGAAACCACAAGCTCTCAATCGCAAGGCCGACATCTTAGCCATTGAGCTATTGCCGCTTCTTAAACTGTCATGGAACTAACTGTATCATTAAAATTCAAGATTTATTTTAAGAAGTTACAATAATGTCTAAAATAATAATGTTTTAATGTTTTATTGATACTTATTTAGATAATCCCCAGATACCCCAGATTTCCATACCCCGGAAATCCAGGGAAACCTGGACAGATGACTGCCCTAAATATGATTATAACCCTAAATTCGCAAAAGAAAGCCTGATTGCCCCAAACATTTGTGTGTGCTTAAGTGGACAAAATGTCCTGAAGCAGATTTTTCGGGATTTCGGTTTGTCCCATGAAAAAAACAAATTATCTATCAATACTAATATTGCAGAGGTAAAATTTGTTTTTAAGTTAGTATGTAGGGCGCAATCTCCGAAACTAATGATCTAAGGTAGTAAGGTACACTATCTGTGAGTGCTAGTAGGCTATAAATTATTTAGAAATCCGCGTTGATGAAGTGGCCAGTGTTTTCATTTCTTGCACTAGTCTTGGGTAGTTCGTGAACGATGAACGAATAGGAACCATATCTTCGTACTGTGGTAGAAGAAACGTTTCCGAAGGCTGACTTGTAATCGGTCTAATAGGTCAAATAGCTCTTTTCGAACTCGTACATTCTAAACCGCGGGAACGTAATGTGCGAACGAGAAATAAAATACTAGACATGCGAAATGTAGCTCACTGAAAAGAAAGAGAGATATAGCTCTTTTGATCAAAAGAGCTATATCACTCTTTTAGCTCACCGAATAACTCTTTTTAACCGACTTCTAAAAAAGGAGGAGGTTCTCAATTCGGAAGTTTGTATTTTTTTTTTTTTTATGTTTGTCCGCGCCTAACTCCGTCGCTTGCCAACCGTTTTGAAAAATTCTTATCTTGTTAGAAAGGGTATACTTCTCAAATGGTTCCATGAAAATATTATCGAAATCGGACAAGCCGTTTCTGAAAAATCAACAAAAGTCTAAAAAAATATTTACGTTGATGATTTTTAGTTTACTCTGCATTGCGTTTTTTGTTCGCGCATAACTCCGTCATTTACGAACCGATTTGGAAAATTCACTGACCCACTAAAAAGCACGAAAATAAAAACTTTTTTGCAAAAAATAAAACCGACTTCCATATCAAAACACTACAAAGCCAAAAATAATTTGAATTTCGGAAGGCGGTGTGAAAAAAAAAGAAAATACAAAACCAATAACACCGACTACCGAAATTAAAATTATTTTTGGCTTTGTAGTGTTTTGATATGGAAGTCGGTTTTATTTTTTGCAATAAAGTTTTTTAACTCTTGAGCTCAATTGACTCACTTGCGAGCTACTGATCAAATTTAGCCGCGCTATTTTACGCGAGTCAAACGCGACAACTAGCTCAGTGGCTCTATAAAATCTTTGAAGTTCTTTAGTTCATTTAACTTAGTTGTGAGCTAAAGATAAAATTAGATTCATTAGGTTATTTTATTGTTTTATTTACAAAAACACAAAATCACAAACTATTATTCCCTAAGGATTTTCATACTTATGTAATAGTGCTAAAGCATTTTTACTTTCAAGGCAACGGCTATAAGATTTATTTTACAATGAAGTATTGAGCGGAAGAGTCGGTCAGTGAGCTACATACAATGCGTCAAATCATTCGTCGGGGAAGTTCGGGCATTGTCGGCCGCTGTCGGCGCTTCGGTATCGTTCGTAACTCGCATAGATAGAGTATTGAGTCAAAGAGCTAAATGAGCTAGTGAGCTATTCTGTGAGCAACTGAGAGATACATTGCGATTAAAGAGCTAGCTCAATTTTATCTCTCATTCGTGAGCTACCCATGTCTATGAAATACAGTTACTGATTGTTTGACAGAAACGTTACACGAATTCATTAGATGTCTGTGAATGAATGAGAACGGGAGAGAATAGCCGACGAATGACTATTCTACCCGAACCCGACCGACTGAATTCGCATGAATGAGATGAGATGCGTGTTATTTCAATGGCATAATGTCTAATTTAGCTTATCACCCGAACACGCGAGACATGTCTAGTGACCGCTGACTGCTGAGAGAGAAGACCGAATAGAGCTATTAGAACTAATAGAATGAACTAGTTCACTGTTCGAAATGAACTAGTACGGAGCGATCTCAAAAATGCCCGAGCAGGCACAAGACTATGTTGCGACAGTACAGAGGGCTGACATCATCAACTCATTCCCAGAGAATAATATTATTTAATTTGCTGAGCACGCAAACTTACATACAAGCAAACTTGATTGTATGCAAAATATGCATTTGGACAAGTTGTTTTTGATACTGACTCATATCCATTACAACTCATGTCAGTCAGACTCAACTTACATAACCTGTGCAATTTGTGCAACCTTGAAGCGTCAATAGCCTAACGGCTAAGGTGTCGGACTTACGATCGAGAGGTCGCAGGTTCGAACCCCACCCATTACACTATTGCTGTGAAACCACTCCAGACATAAGCATATTTAGCTTACTTGCCACAATAGCGGCGGTAAGTCCCCTCTTTGAGGCGTGACTGAATAGGCGTCATGGCGTCCTCACCTACCGCCTGACACAGGTGCTTACCGGACATGATTGTTTCGGGAGTTACTTGTGTCGGACTCGGCGGGAGGAAACGCCCGGCTGTCACCACTGCGAGGATCGCCCTGAAGACACGGTGGAACACACAGTGGAGATTTGCCCCGCTTGGGCATAGCTCTGCCGTGTCCTCGTAGGGGCAATAGGCGGCGACCTCTCGCTCCCGGCCCTGGTTCAATCCATGGTCCGGAGCGAGGAGGCATGGGAAGCAGTCACCTCTTTCTGCGAAGCAGTTATGCAAGCGAAGGAGGTGGCGGGACGCGCGAGGGAGAGGCAGGTCTCACAGCCCTCGCGCCCCACCCGCCGCAGGAGACGCTCCGGGTGTCGGGAGCCACAGGGTGACTTCCAGTCACCGTAAGCGCGGGCCGCGGGCTGCGAGCAATGGGTAGCTCGCCGCCCGACTGAAACCAGGCCCGTATAGACGGCGCGTCGTGTTCTACGCGCGCCTCAAAGAGTCAGCAAATTGTCGGGGCCCGTTGCCTGCCGGGGTTGCGGAATTATTAAAAAGAGTTACCGCGGCCTCGGAACATGAAGGGCATATGATGGAACACGGGTGGGTTTTAGTCAGTAGAAGTCTGACACATATTTAACGCATATTTAGCTTAGTCTCTCTTTGACTCTGTTCTCTGTTCTTAATCTTGTTGACCCCTCCAGGGTCAACAAGATTGCTAGTAATCTCTATTCTACCCACATTGATCTCTCTTTAAAATAAAAACTTTTTACCAAAAAATTAAACCGACTCCCAAAAAACACTGTAAAGTGAAAAATAACTTTAATTTCGGTAGTCGGTGTCTTTAGTTTTGTATTTTCGTTTTTGGCACCGACTTCCGAAATTAAAGTTATTTTTCACTTTACAGTGTTTTTTGGGAGTCGGTTTAATTTTTTGGTAAAAAGTTTTTATTTCACTCTTTTTAGTTGGTCTATTTTTAATTTACCTAGTTACAAGAGCCTAATTATCAACTACTTATAACCTTTTACAAAATATTGCTTTTCCCAATGCTGGGCCGTTAATTGTTGAGGAGTTCTCCTGGTACTTCACCATCAGCTCTACATCACCATATGCATTGTAACGAGCATAAAGTGCGTAACATCCATATTCAAGTAATCGAATCGTAATCCACTCAATACTTATTATTGAGTAGTTTCGGCGGCCATCTGTGGTCTTCATCATCAGTTCCACTTCCTCAAATGGTACTTTTTGAGAGCAACTGCACAAGTTACTATAATAAATACCCAAAACGACATAGATGTGCCTATAATATTTGAAGAGTTCCCTCGATTTCTCCAGGATCCCATCATCAGATCCTGACGTTTATGAAACTGGGACCAATATCGAAGTATACCCTTTCAATCAAAAAAAGAATTTTCCAAATCGGTTCAGCCGTCTTCGAGTAATCGATGATCATACATTAAAAATATATATATATATATACGCGTCGAATTGATAACCTCCCCTTTTTGTCGTCGGTTGAAAATAAAATAATCTAATAATAATCGGTTTGATATAATTATGAAACACAGGCAACTGCCTACCAGCCGTCTTTTCTTCATTTTGTTAACCAATTAAATGTAAAATTACATCTTACCCTCACTTAACATTAAGTTCAAAAGTAGTCTCAGTCTACTTTAGAACTTAATGTTATGTAATCACTCATTCCCCATAAAAAGGATTATAATATCTAACAACCTACCCCTTCGCAGTCTTATCAGTAACGATCAGATGTATAATTTACCACAAGAAAAACAGTCATGAAACCATTGATATACAAAAAAGCCCAGGATGCACAGTTTCGAATATAAGTAACGCTTGAAAATGTCGCCAATTATACCTTCGTAATAATAGTTATACTATAAGCATGTTTTTGCAAATTCCACCATATGAGAATTGTTTAAAGTTGATTTTACAAAGCAGTGTGCGAAAAACAATAAAATTTTACGCCCGACGTTGGTCGGTAGGACAAGGTGTTGAGTGGAGACGAATATACATACTTACTTATTACTTATTTTTTTAATAAGACATTTTTGTTAGTATTATAAAAGTTTGTATGTATAATTACGTGTTTAGAAACCCGTAATTATACTCTTATCTGAGCGTAAATATGTTTTTGGGTAGACCATGACTGTGTATATCAATGAAACAAATATTAACTGCAGTTTTATAACTTTTGCAGTGACATACGTATCTTCGTCCAAAAAAAATGCCCCGAACAAACGTCGCTTGAATTATTCGGCTTAAAAAAATCTCTCGCCTGTGTTGGCCGACGATTGATGTCCATTCTCCGCTCGTATTGGGTCACGAGGAAAACTAAAATATAAAATTAAGAAAATTTTAATGAGATTGGTGTTGCGCCAAAGCAATACTCACAGACAATTTTATCATTACCATGCCGCGTGCCATGATCTCATGAGTTATCCTATAATGAATATTATGATAATACATAAAATATTTATGATCATTAAAAAATCCGAAAAATTTACGACCTCTTCTTCTTTATTATATAACGTATACTTGCCAAAAACTAAATACAATAAAGGTCGAAACTACATGAACTTATTATTAAAAAATAAAAAAACGACTCCATTAATAAAAAATACCCTGTTCTGTGTGTGAACAGGATAATTTTTATAATGCGACTAAAATAGAAAAGAAGTAATACATTGTTCCGACACTGAAAAAGCGGCCATTGAAATTTATACTTTGACCGTTGAGTGAAATTTTAAGACAAATTAAATCCAAATCACATATTTATTCCTATAATCAGTAATAAAAACTACAAAAACTAATCAATAAACCCAAACCGAAAATACAATATCTGGGGGCACGGCAGTGAACTATATTAATAAGGCAATCGCAGTAAAGATCCTTAGACTTGGCTTCGCTTTGCTTAGAGATTTCATTACTTTTTATAGAGAAACAAGCAGCTTAGGCGAGGCTTGGCTAATTTTTTACAGGATGTTTTGGTGGGATCCTTTTCTAGCCTTCTTGACGTAATATTTTTACAATATGTCAAAGAACACCTTGGCATTTTTGACGTGTGTACCTAGACGCGAGTGACGCGATACTATTTGATATGAGCGCATAATTTAGAATATTGCGCTCATTTTATGCGGACGGTTTTGAGACGTTGACTGTGCATCTTGGATTTTTATTAATCACATACAATATTTGAAATCACAGACAAACACTTCAATTTTTTTTATATCTTTCTTCACTAATATTATAAAACGGAAATATTTGTTTGTTTATTTAAACCAGATATTCTTTGAAAGTACTGGATGGAGTTGGAAGAAATTTGGTATGGAAGTTTAAAGCTTGAGGAAGGTTATTAGTCAGTTTGTACCTGACTGCAAAAGAAGAAAGGTTATGTTTTTATCGTGCCATGTATCGCGACTGCTAGTGTATAGATGGTTAAAATAAATATCATTTATCTTTCCAGCTGGCTGACCTAAGTTGTCTAGTGTACCAGAAATCAACAAACACATATGCGCCTTACAACAAGGATTGGATCAAAGAGAAGATTTATGTTCTATTACGCCAAGCAGCGGGTCAAGGGGATTGAGTCAAGGAATAAGTACGCAGAGTAGTGAACGCATGGAGATATTTAAATAGGTAATTTAGTTGAATAATATGTAAAAGGTACTACTTGGACGATGGCATTTCGCCTCTCTTACCGCACGGTATGTTTGGTAGAAATGATAAACTTCATGTGCTTACTACTCTAAACTTAATTAGGATGGTGATACTTGAAGACAATTTCATTAGATTATGAATGTATGTTTTTGTCATAACTATAATGTGTTTTTAATGTAACTTTAATTTTTTTTTAAGTCGATGGCTACTTTCAAATCCTCCTGGATTTGTGGGAAAAAACGAAAACTGCAAATATATCTTTGTATTTCATACAAACACTTAAAAATAAAGTTATTTTGTGTTGTTACTACGAAACAGTTCATGGGCGAGTCTGACTCGCACTTGGTCAATTTTTTTTCTTATATGTTTATCCCACACTCACTTGAAAATTGATTGATCTTTTCTTAACGTTGGTCATTAAAATGAACTGAAATATTGTTTAATCATCTTGCCCATTTGGGTTGAAAATAAATTTTGTATTTTCATCCTATAAAATTATTTGTCTTCAAGTATCACTACTTTGTAAAATATAATTATCTAAAACTATGTTTTCTTTTAAGGTTTTGTTGGAATTTAACAAGACTATCTCAATGTTTATTTGTCAAATATTGAATAACTTTAATTAGACAGACAGTCAGACATTTTTAAGAAATGATCAGTTTTTCACGCTTGGTGTTCACTAAATTTGTCAGACTGACCATCTGTCAAATGTTCACCAACCAGTCTTCTGTCAAATGTTCATTACATTTGACAGATGGGCAGTCTGTCAAACAATCTGATTGGTTTGTTTATGTGCAAATAAATGTAAGAAATTAAGTCGTCCACTCACATACATTATATTGTATTTGTCAATTGTAAAATAATATTGTTTGTTTATAGAATTGTGCATTTACATAAATATTGCTCTGTTAAGGTCTTATAAAACTTTCAAAGCTATTGTTAAGTGTTTGACAGGCGATCAGATATTATATAAAGGGTTGAGACAGACTAAACAGCCGTCTTGTACAATATTGTCGATTAGAAGTTGCAAGAGAGCGGTGCTCGCGAAAGGTATCACCTAAGCTTACTTACACTACAAACCATTTAAGAGCATTTTTCAGATAGGACTTTTCCCGAAAAAGAGTACCTATAGAGGAAAAGAGATTTTTTCATTTCCTATAAATTACTCGAAATTATTCAAACTGTAACTGGAAAAGTTCTCAATTAAACTTAGACCTAAGCAATAGATTATGAATATGAATTATTCTTGTTTTAAAGACTTATCGGGATAACAGTAAAAAAGCTAAAAGGAAGTAAAAGAACATGCCTTAAATTCTTTCAAGTGATTTGCAGTGTAAATGGGCTAGATATACGTTGAATATTCCACTCTGCACAAGTGATTAGTGCGATATATACATATATCTAGCATAATTTGTTGTTAACTGTTAAAATAGTAATAGCGAATAATCTTCATAATTTTCTTTTCCTAGTGGGTAATTTTGCTTAGAACTTTAAAAGGGTCCACGCACCGAGGTCAATGACATGTTCACAGATCCTTGTATAAAAATGCGATTTTTTTGCGATCTTCGGAGGGAATTTAAAGCTACTATGAAGTCGTTAAATGTCATATTTGCTTGAAGTTGAAACCAAAAAATGCGGTCGAGCATATACTCACGCTTTCATGCAAATATGGCATTTAATTCTTTCATATTCGCTTCAATTTCCTTTAACACAGCTAAAGGCGCTCGGTAGGTGTAAATCGTACTCGAGTATGTCTTAACCCTTAACTGATCAGAAAACTACGAGGGATCAGTAATATTTGACAAGACTAGTGATCATTACTATTTTGTTTTTGACAAATTAAAAAGTTTATATATCATAGTGTGATTATACTCACGCTTTCATGCAAATATGTCATTTAATTCTTTCATATTCGCTTCAATCTCCTTTAACACATAGCTAAGCGCTCGATTGGTATAAATCGTACTCGAGTATGTCTTAACCCTTAACTGATCAGATAAAAAAAGTTTAAGACGAACTGACTACCTCCTACTTTTTTGAAGTCGTTTAAAAACTACGAGCGATCAGTAATATTTGACAAGACTAGTGATCATTAGTATTTTGTTTTTGACAAATGTAAAAGTTTATATATCATAGTGTGATAAAATATTAATTTTGTTTTAATCGTATGTGTACGTAATGTGTGCAAGTGATTTTCTACTTTCCGATTCTGTTGCTCTAGAAGTCTAGATTGTTTAAGATACTAATTAAGTACCTTTAAGAGTAAAATACCAATTTGGCAATAACATTTTTGTTGTTTTATTTTACGTACGTCAAGCTCTGCTTGGACAGATATGTTTCGCCCCTCGTGTATTTTTAACCCAAAGGTTGACTAGTAGAGAATGCCTTGCTGCATTAACCCTTAAATGCATACGGTATCAAAAATGATACCTAAAGTTTGAATTAGGTTATGGTCTCAAATTTAATGTAAAGCTAGTTGGCTTTTAAAATATTTTTGTATATTGATTCATTTCTAAACGAAAAAAAGTGTAAAAACTTGGATTCATATAGTGTAGTCTGTGTAGTCTATGGTTTTCTGCCATTTTCAAAAGTTAGTGAACGTTTGTAGTACAGGTATTCCCGCGTGATTTTGTTTCTGTTGTGGCTTTCTGTTTTAGAGACTTTTCGTCCAACAAAAATTGTTCTGACCATCGTAAGTATGCAATTCATATTATCGAGTACGCGTATATACTTTATTTGTCGGCTTTCATACTCTAATTTGCTATTTTTGTGAGGTATCAAAACTGATACTTCATACATTGGCGCCAAAAAAAATTTAAGAATTACTTTCCTGAATGTCGTATTATATTTGTTTTTGGCTTCTAATTGCATAAAATATCGCATATTCTTGGTTTCGGGTGATTGCTACAACTGCTTGATGCTTTTATTTACAGATTATGGCTAAGCGATTAGCAGAACGTGACATCGAGGGATATTTGCGGCAACTGGAAAGTGGAGAACTGTCTGATGACAATTTTGAGGAAGATGAAGACGAAATTGGATATTATGCTGATCGTAATGATATTTTAGCTGATTTAGAAAGCAGCTCAGATCATGTAGATGGTGATCCTGATCATGTAGATGGTGATCCGCCAATATTATTTGACGATGAAAATGGCAGTTTAGTTTCAAATGAGGAGGTTGAACCGCCACCGCTCCCATCGACTTCTTTAGTAAGTGTTACTGGAAATATAACCACTCGTAACCTAGTTTGGAAACGGAAAAATTTAAACCTTGTTGAAGAAGCATTAGCATTCCAAGGAAATATAACTTACCCACAGAATATTATGGATCTTTCCACCCCATACCAATTTTTTTCTTATTTCTTTGAAGATGATTTGCTCTAACAAATAGTAAATGAATCCAACAAGTATGCAATACAGATAAATGCTAACTTCACCGATACTGTTACCGTCTTGGAGCTTCGTCAATTTTTAGGCATACTTATCTATTCTTCTGTCTACCATTTCCCAAGTGTGCGATCGTATTGGTCAGCAAAAGCTAGATTTGCACCTATCGCAGATATTATGATTGTAAATCGCTTTGAAAAAATTCGCCAAATTTTCCATATGAATGATAACGTACATCACCTTCCCGTTAGTCATCCTAATCATGACAGATTGCACAAGATCAGACCTGTAATCGATTCGAACAAAAGATTTGTGAGTGTTCCTTTTGAGCATATACTATTTCTTGATGAACAGATGTGTGCAACCAAGATTTCACACTTTATGAAGCAATACTTACCAAACAAACCCCATAAGTGGGGTTTCAAATTGTTTGTCTTATGTTGCTTGATGGGATATGCGTACAGGTTCGAGATCTATTCAGGGGCACAAACTATTGGAAGATTACAAATTGAACCTGATTTAGGTGCCGTGTCCAACACAGTCATCCGTTTGTTGCGATCTGTTCCTCGAAAAGTAAATCATATCGTGTATTTCGATAATTTTTGTACAAATTGTGCTCTACTCTATTATCTTTGGGGAGAAGGAATCTACTGCTTGGGTACTGTGCAAAGAAATAGACTAGGAAAGACCTGCAAGTTGCCAGAAAAAAAAAGACGTAATGAAAGCTGCTGATGTTGCCAGAGGGTCATACTGTGAAAATGTTACTCATTATAATGGATTAGACCTGGCAGCTACTAGTTGGAAAGACAACAAGCAGGTCTTATTGCTTTCGACGTATGTAGGAGCAGAACCAGTAGAAACTATCAAACGGTTTGACAAAAAGCAAAAAGCTACTATTGAAATTCCTTGCCCGAGAGTCGTGAAAGAGTACAATGCTCATATGGGCGGCATCGACCTAATGGACAGCTACTTAGGTCGGTACCGCATCAGAATGAAGTCTCGCAAATGGACGAAACGAATGTTTTATCATCTGTTAGACATGACGGTCATCAACGCGTGGGTGCTCTATAAAAAAGTACTGACCAAAAAAGGAGAGAATCCGAAACAAATAATGAATTTAGCTGACTTTAGAACAGATCTAGCAGAATCTCTATGTAAGTACCAAAGTTATAATCATGATAACAAACGTGGTCGGCCAAGTTCTAGTCGCTTAGAAGAAGTAACCGTCAAGAAAGCAAGAACATCTCGAGCGCATGAACAAGCAATGCCAACAAGAGACGTCCGTTTTGACCATGTAGGGCATGAAAGAGAATATTGTAATAAGAGAAATAAGTGTAAATATAATAACTGTCGGAAGTTGACACCTGTAATGTGTTCAAAATGTAAGGTGTCTTTGTGTGACAACAGAAACAATAATTGTTTCTATTTATTTCATAAAAATTAAAACCAACATTTTTTTTTTGAGCTAAATACATGGAGTATCAAAAATGATACTTGAAGTTTTATTAGAAATAAATATATTAAAAGTTGGAAAATATTTTTTTAATTATTTTTCCCGAGTTTTGTACCCCTAATTCTATTATATATATTTTTTCAGAATATTTAAAAATTTCATGCATTTAAGGGTTAAGTCCGCCCATGTAACACTATTGTACATAAAGTTTAAATAAATGTCTCTTGCCTGGCCGACAACCTGTGAATATACCGGAAACGAAGAAATGAGCATAGGTCGAGTCAAAGCTCCAGAACCTTGAACAGAGGCGATAAGTTATCGGTTTTCTATCTGTTACATTTCGGTGAGTATGCGATGGAATTGCACAAGATAATTCCATCAAGCCCGCTTCATCATAGGACTACAAAATATACGGTGATGCACTATCGTTACATGTTTGTACGTATGGGTGGCACCTATACGTAAAAAAAAAAACATGTGTGCAATTCAAACGTGGTAGAAGTGAAACCTTCAATAAAAAACCTTCAAAAAAATTGTGCTTTCATTGTGTGTAGTTGTGTACAGCTGAGTGGAATTCCCTTCCGGAGTCTGCCCTGATAGTCCAACAGGCAGCTTCTTGCCTGCCAGAACCTCATCGCCTATGAACCTTTTAACTCTGCGTTCGATCGAGTCAAGTGCAGCTAGCTGGTATTTGCCGAGTCATCCCACAAGTAACTGCAATAATTTTGCCTGCAATCTGAACTTTTAACTCGATGGAAAAAGCCAGGCCAGAAGCCTGCTCACTCGTGCTTTAATGGGGTTTCCTTAACTTTCATGTTGCATGACAATATAATAAGAAGCAATAAAACTATTTCTTATTACGAGTATTAAGTTGCAACGAATATTTGGATACTACTCAGTATCCGGCCACTATTTTAAGTATCCGTATATATTGTTCTTTTGTTATCTTTATTGTTTGAAAACAAAAACTCGCTTGTATCGACATAGTTATATTTATTTAATAAAACTATTTACATATATCTTATTATGTACAGTAAACCAGATGAAAATTAACAGCTATCAACAAAAACAATTATAATTAACATTTAACTGAAAAAGGGATTTTGGGTAAGATAATCTATGATTGGTAAATACCAAGCATTTGCCTGGATCCTAATAGTTAACTAATCGACAACCTGTTAATATTATCACTGGCTGCCCAGTTGATAGTTAAACCTCTGCTTACGCCTTCATTACATGTATACGTAACCGTATAATTGCAAAAACTGTTAGATATCTCTCGAGATTATTGATAAATTGTGATCGATACAATACGATTCACAATTTAACGCATTATTTTTCGTTCTTCTTCGTTGAATATGTCAAACTGAAACCGTATGATTATAATATGTCACTCGTTAAATTGACAACTGTTCAAAGCCTGTCCCTGATTGGTTGGTTTTGCTATAGGACGTTCTGTGTTCATGATGTGACGCACGGATCAAATGACGTTCAACCAATCAGCGCGCGAGTTACGTTCCGTTGTATGCCATTTCACAACTGTAAGGTTTCACTTCGATAGATTGTAATCTATCACAAAATAATGCGTTAAATTGCAAGCAATATGGTACGGAACACAATGTACCAATAGATTACAATCTCCCGCGACATGTTATTATCTAACGTTTTTTGCCATTTTACGGTGACATTATACAGACATCATTATACGTATTTTTTTTATTACAGATTGAACTTGTATCCACATTTAGCTTATATCTCGAACAAGACTCAATTACGCAACAATATGTTGAGATCGGCGGAATAGGTTTATTAAGGTTTCACATTGCCGACTATTATTAACAACCAAAATACTATAGTCTGTTTTTTTTAACAAACGAGTACTGAAAATTTTGAATGCGTTTCTATTGGTCCCCGTAATCAACATAAAATCCGTTTCACACAAACGCTATAGTTACATGTAAATTCAGTTGAGTGATCGACTACCTACCTGCGCGCCGCACGAGAAAATATGTTAAAGTAGTTTATTATTGTCGTATTTGCAGAAAGTTCATCAGAACGAAGTGATGACGATAGTTGTTAAGATGACAAGAATTGTACAATAATTACATAATTGATTTATATGTTCTAGTACATAATATATGTATACTATTACAATATTATTTTATTGTTTTTAGTTATGAAGATATCATATAACGCGAACAGATAATTTTGTTACGAATATACTAAGTGTGCAAATTTAAATCATAAAATAATGTAATTTTCTAAACAGTAAATTTTATAAGTATTCAATATGAACGGGCCTTAACAATTTCAAAACAAGAACAAAGGCGTTGGCCTCGCCGCGACCAATGACCCATCATCTCACTCTGTCAATATCGGAAATGTGCGAGAGACATACTCAGTACCTACTCGTTTGTTAAAAACAAACAGACTATAGAGCATTTAATTTTAAAAGATTGGCCCTACAAATAGACTATCATACAAACCTTTTTCAATATATTGTTAACGATTACTTCTCCAAATAGTAATATCTATAGAATCTACAAATAGTACAAATCTCTTATAAAATATCAATAAAAATACCTTTACAAGAAGCGAAACATTTCTAAAATTAGTAACACAAAGGCATTTCGAACCGTATTATTAAAATTATAGGTACTGTTATCCCATACACACCTATTCTACAGGGTTATTGGTACAACATGTAACAACCTCGTAGGACTGTATTACTAACACCATAAACCAGAACTTTTATTCTATGACTTTTTAGAAAACTTAAACTAATAAACCTGAACATAAATTAATTGTTTTAGTTAACTTGTGTAGTCGAATAGAACACATCAGTCTATTTTGTATTAGGCTAGTTCAGTTTGAACATAGTTTTTTTTTTTACATAACTTTATTTATCTGTGAGGGCTTGTAATTAGCAACTTAGTTTTTAAATATTATTGTTATAATGTTATTAGTCTGTAAGCCTTCCGAAAATAAAATAAATAAATAAACTTAATACAATTACCAAAAACAAACCTTCAAGATCCCCTCCGCCGCCATTTGTACTATCAATTTACCTACATTACTAGCGCTTACGCAGAATGCGTAACATATAGAGGGTTCAATTGAAATATTTTCATTTAAGTATGAAAATCTGATAAACGAAAATATGATGAGTCATAGAACAAAAGTTGTTGTTTATGATGTAACTAACATAGTCCTGAGAGGTTGTTAGTGTTTTACCAGTAACCCTGTATATGGTAATATTATTTCCCACTCAACAGCGATTATTGAGACAGGGTTATAGAAGAAAATAGGCATGTCTGGTTTACATTTTGCATTGCTTAAGTTTTTTTCCTTAGAGGAAACAGTTATCAAACATAATCCACCAGCGGATGTTATACAATGTGTTTTTTTTTTGTATCCCATAACTGTTATATTCTACAAGTAAAAATAAAACGAATAGTCCAAGAATAGGTGGTCCAAAAATGCACAGTTTCGAAGATATTATCAATCATAATTAATCGAGGTCAAAAATTGTCAGCCGTAAGTTTCATTGATAAATACGAGTAGTTCGATAATTCATTTTCATTCAAACCAATTTATTTATTAAAACTTTATGCAACACAAAATGTACAAAGGCGGACTTAATGCCATAGGCATTCTGCACCAGTCAACCAATCATTCATATTTAAAGTTAGGAAAATGCGACGTTGTCATATATCACGTAACGATGTTTTACATTAATAATTTTGTATGAAAAAAAAAAAGATAATTGAAAAATAATTCTTAAGCCAGTCGATTCTTTGATATGGCTTCATTCATAATCTAGAGTTATGGGATATAAAAAATACCTTGTATAGTGATAGTGTTCTCAAACAACCCAGCTATGAGAAATTAGCCAAAATTAGTTCTTGGTTTGCTACCATTTCTGGCTAAATTATTAGCTACACTAAATACATCGAGAAAAAAAGATGTGTTTCATAAAAAAATACTATCAAAATAAAAACAAAAATACTCGAGTTATACTTACATACTGCCAATTCCAAATTGTAAATTTTCTAAAATTGTTGATAGCAATTACCTATTTATTCAATAATAATAATTTAGTTAAAAATCAGTGACTTTAGTTTTAAAGCACACAACATTTTTCTACACCTTATTTTGTGATAAATTATTCACCTATTTTCTAAATATAAGTAACTTTGATAAAGACTTGTGAAAAGGGGGTCTCTCTGAATATTCGACATCGAACCGGACCGAATATCCAGCAATAAATTGGTTTTTAATAAAAGCTAATTCTAATGTCTATGGTATAGCTATTACACGTTTGTGTAAATAATATATTTGTATCACAAATGTACATAGTAAGGGAAAATCTCCATAGGGCAAAGATACACATTACTTTATAATTAGTGTATTCATGAACTAATAAAAAAAAGATGCTTTATTTTTTTTTATTGAAAATGGGTTCGCGTTAGACCACCACCTCACCTGATGGTAAGTGACGATGTGTTCGAAGATGGAGCACGCTATTCGAAACTATACATGGTTAAAAGTGAAATTTCTTATCAGTTTATTTATTATAAATAATCTATTTACACCGTTTCATCGATACTAAATATCCGACCATAAATTTCACAATACTATTGTAAATAACAATATTTATATAGAGACGTTTTACAGGAAGCTTTTCATAAAATATTAAAACCAACTTGGTTAATAAAAACAAGCTGTATTTATAATTAAATCGAAATAAGTCCATTGAAAATAGATATTTAGCTTTCGATATCTGACTGAATCTACACTACTCTCGTCAATGGAAAAATATAGTAATATACTAACAACAGAACACAAAACGGTATTAATACAGAATTAAGTGGTCGAGGCTAAGTATTCGGACCAACATTATGTTCCGAATATAGCTTTAACCGTCGGTTTAAAGACAATTATTTACTCAAAAAAAACATTACAGTTCACTTACAGATTGAGAAAAGTAAATAATTAATATATAAGAAAAGTAAGTGAAAAGTGACCAAAAAAGTATAACAAAATTATTAAATATATAAATATGTGACATATTGTCTTACGTATGTGGTTATCAAAAGCTTTTTTAAAAGTATATAAGCTTACACAGTAATTCACGCTGTCAGGTATTTCATTATATAGTTTTGCTCCCTCATACATTATATTTTTCATACCATAGTTAGTTCTAGGTGATTTTAAATCTAAATTAAAATTAAGGGTAAAGAAATAATAGGTTTATTTTTTTATTTTTATCTTTTAAAGGATCGCGTCATAGGCGGATACTAGATCTCAAGTAACATTTTGTCATCAGCGATGTACGTCCTAACACATTATATTTTTCTCACCATAGTTAGTTCTAGGTGATCTTAAATCTAAAATAAAATTAAGGGTAAAGAAATACTTTTTTTTTTTACTTTTATTTTTTAAAAGATCGCGTCATAGGCGGATACTAGATCTCAAGTAACATTTTGTCATCAGCGATGTACGTCCTAACACCCAGATTCTGTGTTTCCTGATAGTTGTAACCTGGGGGTATTTATTTAAGTCAAGAGTGAATAGGTTACTTCTAGGTAGGCGTGCTTCATCTTCGACCACATTATCGCTTACGATCAGGTGAGATGGTGGTCAACGTGAGCTTATCTACTAAAAAAAAAAAGCTGCGATTGTGATCGTTACAAAAACTGTGCCTCGGCAGAACAAAATACTCTATTTTGACATCTAACATCTATATACAGAGTTGATACGACAGAGGGGCATTAAATTACACTACGTATACTATACGTGTTTAGTGTTAATTTGATACAGTAAAAAAATAAAAAGAGCCAAAAAAATTTTTTTTTTCAAACAAACTAAATAGCTTACAAATCAGACTAAAACGCAACCAGCCTTTGTAAATAAATGTGACTGACCTTAAATACCTAGGTAACAAAGTGGCAACGTAGCGCGGCGTGTGTTATCTCTTGTCTTGGTCAGATTTATCGCTTTAAGGTGCATCTCATCAAAATCATTTGCGACTAAACTACTTCTCCTATTTAATTGATTTTTGGTACAAAGCTTGAAAATGGTACCTAGTATACGCAGTTTAAAGGAAAGCCCCTCGGTCGTATCAACTCTGTATTTTATTTACACTAACCGATTTCGTATCTTAATACCTAAACAGTGATTCAAAACTTATATTTACAGATTTATAACAAGTTTTTTATTCACTGTTGTTGTTTTGTCTGTTCGCTAAAAGATGGGTTGTATGACACGTCTTATTTCTTCCTAATATTATAAATGCGAAAGTTTTTGAGGATGAATATATGTGTGTATGTTTGTTGCTCTTTCCCGAAAATACTACTAAACGATCTGAATGATATTTTGTAAGTAGATAATTAACATCCTGGAATAAGACATAGGCTATTTTATATTCCGGAATTCCCATGCGATCGGGATATCCACGGGCAGACGCTAGTACTATATAAATTATTAAGCCTTATAAAATCGGCCTATAATGTTCAGACCTCTTCTCTTTCCAAACAGCGTGAAAAGTTTGGAAAGATAAATCTGCTTACAAAGTTCTTAATGAAATAAATTAACATTGTTTTAGCTGTATCAAAACAAAGTCAAATTTAGAAAGGGTTATTGCGATTGATTTTTATCGTACTACCTTCTGCCCGTTACTTCATTTGCATGGGGGGGATTTCTCGCGTAAATCCCGATCCCGTGGGAATTCCGCGATAAAGAGTAGCCTATGTGTTACTCCAGGATGTCAACTATCTACTTACCAAATTTCATTCAGATCCATTCAATTGTTTCTGCTTGAAAGAGTAACAAACATACATCCACACAAACTTTAGCATTTATAATATAAGTATGATAGTAAGAATAAGATATCACACAACCCATTATAAAACGAACAGACTATAGTAACACATAATCTTATTTAACATTACAAATTAATACTAAGAGATATCTTTTTACGAATAATTTTTAAATAATAATTGTCTTTTTTACCAAGAAATTGGTTAATTCGATTCAGTTTGTAAATCATTGAGAACATACGTTAATCCTGAATCTTTGTAAAAATATAATACTTGCTAGTCTATGAAATAGGCCAAAATTAACGAGGTCGATGTATAGATGCTTAGTTCCTCCAACCTTTACATCTTCGTACTACAAGACGAACGGCGATGCGCCATCGTTACATGGTGGACATCCCACCCATACGCACAAAACGTTTTGGGAATACTTTCATTGTGCGTATGACTAAGGAGTGGAATTCTCTGCCGGAGTCTGTTTCATGATAGCTATAACTTGGGCGTCTTTAAGTCAAGAGTGAATAGGTTAGTTCTAGGCAAGCGTGCTTCATCTTTGACCACATCATCGCTTACGATCAGGTGAGAAGGCGGTCAAATGCGAGCTTACAAAAACAGTTTCCACTTTTCCAACCACTGAATCTCCCCTACCGGGTTGCGGGAATGTTTTAACGAGATATCACGGCCACGGAATGCTGAGGGGGCTACTGAAGAAACATGGTGGGTGTTTAGTCAGTAGAAGTCTGACACTCCCTTCCGCTCCCAGAGTGAATGAGATCATTCGATGATTTTTCCCCCGAAAATAAAAGCCATTGAAACGCCTATAAGCTGAAATTAAAATTATAGACCGCTATCAATTTTTTTTGTGTGTATGTGTATAGGCGCCTAATAATTTCGACTTATATTTTTACCCGGCAGTGCAGTGTTAACAGAGCACCGTGGCCGTGTGGTAGCTCAGTGGTACAGTAGTACCCAACTGATAAGGCGCGTCGTGAATCTTCATTCGCGCAGAAAAGAAAGTATGGCCAGGCCTCCGTCACTCGCTCAAGGTCGCGCGATAAGTACCTACCGGCTAGCCGTGTGTTCGAACGCACGAGTGGCAGAGGGGTGCCGCACGCCCGCCTGGGTAGTTACGCGCGTAGACCATTTACCCATGCAAAATGCTCTCACGTATATTTCTGGGTATTTACTATTTAAATGCAACAAAAAACATAATTGTCCAACTCTCGCAGACGAATTAAAAAAAAAACTAAATGTGAATAACTCTGGAATGTTCACACATTTCAAAGCATATAACAAGAGCACTTCCTGTTATGGTGGTTTGAAAGTACTACCGGAGACGTTCAATGACTATGTTAGAAGATTAGAAATTGAACTTTTCATTGAACTTGATAGGACGGCCTGGGAGCAAATTGTATGATGTATTAAAATCAATATCACTTGTCTTTCTGTCCATGCTTCCCACATGATTTTTTGATCAAACTTTTTATTAGATTCAGAATTTTTGCCGTTATCAAATTTACAAATGCAACGTTAAGAGAAGGTAAAAAAAAGTAATTAAAAAAATTAAAAAACCCGACTGCAACCTTATACTAAAACTAACTGAAAAGCTAATAAAAACAAGCCCATTTTAAATTAAATAAAAGTTGAAAGCAGGCGGGACCCATACCATTATTATAGTTTCAAACTCAAATGGGTCCCGCCTGCTTCCAACTTTTATTTAATTTAAAATGGGCTTGTTTTTATTAGCTTTTCAGTTAGTTTTATTTAGTTTTATTTAGCTTTATTTTTGATACCCCACTCGATAGGTTTTGAGAAAAAAAAAAACTTTTTTGAAGGCATAATATGGCGCCAAAAATCCGCCATTTTGTTTTTTTTATTTTGATATACCCAGTGTCACTTTCACAGTCAATATGAATCTAACGATACCTCTCAAGCTAAAATCTGTCGAGCCGTTCAGGCCACAGAGCGTGCCAAACAATTATACATACATACATACTCTCGAAAAACATAATCCTCCTTCTGGCGCAGTCGGGTAAAAAGCAAATTGACCATTTTATAAAATTAAATCATTTATAAAACATTTTTGTATTTTATTTCATTGGGTTAACCCTAAGGTATTTTCATACCGTCCGACGTCATCGCCCGCTGTACACTTGAAACGCGCCGTTGAGTCAAAGCAGTTAAGCTCATATTTCCTCGTGTCGCTTGACAGCTAGAATGTTTAGTTACTTATAGCGTAGGTATTTGTCGTTTTGCAGGGAAGTGATGTATCTGTTACGTTAGTAACTTATTAGTAATCTGTGGTATGGCCGCGAAGATTAACGAAAGAACGCTTAACTTACAATCAACCTTAGATCACTACCATAAGGTTCATAATACACTGCAGCTGTTAGTTCCGTCTCACTCACGCGTCACGCGGTAACATGGCGGCAGTTGCCGACCAATGGAGAAACGCGGAGCGTGCCGATTGGTCAATAGCATTTCCCGCGCTTTGAAAATTCGTTGTCTGCACATGTACTATCGGCCAAAGATACGCATGCTCACTTAAGAAAATATTTCTGTGGAAGCGCAGGTAGTGACAAACCACATCCCTTCCTGGTTTCGCCCAATTAGAGACAACATGCATTTTGTGAGTACAGGGCGTGTAACATTATATTAATACTTACTATTACGAACACTACTAAAATACGCTTCGTGCATCCTATTGATCAGTATAATTGCATTAGGCGATCGAGTTGTGAACCGTGCTATGCGATTAGAGCCTTAAAGGTGAGCATGCGGAAGATTGGTCGATCGTACATCGGTAAGCCATATCAGTTGGGTACTACTGTAACGGGCCCGACTTTCAAGTTGCTGGGTTCGAACCCACCCAGTGAGGCACATTACTTTGTCTGCTGTCAGAACGGTGAAGAAAAACGTCGTGAGGAAACCGACATACACTAGGACCAAAAGTCAGAAGACATTTGACATCTACTATCCTACATTGGACCCGCGAGGTGGATTAAGGCCCGGCGAGAGGGATCTCATAGAGAAGACGCCTGTGTCCCAACTGTGAGAATGTTATAGGCTGAATTACTTAAAGGGTGTTCGATTCAAAGCATCTATACAAAGACATCATTACCGTAATCTCCCTTCTTCTGATATGGTAGAAAACACAACTCTGTTTGCAATCAACTTTGTACCTTATTCCCTCAAAAATAAGGCTTATTCCGAATCGCTTTCTTTCGCCCTTTTCTTCCTTTTGCCTTTCGGATGCATTTTGTAGACGTGTTTTTGTAGATCTTTCAGTTTCAAATATCTGTGAACAAAATTATAGAAATTAATACTTTTGTTACGTTTCTCACAAAAGATGCGATCTACAGGTTGATTTGACAATAACCGCTCAATCGTTCGTGCTGTCGCCTGGGCGTGCTGTTTTAGCGACCAAGACGCGTTATTTAATAAAGAAACATCTAGCGGAACACTCGTGAACCTCTTAAACGTTGTCACAGAGATAAAAACACGTTTAAAGTGGGTGATCATCTGGGCTGCTATAGTCGTCCTAACGTTTAACGCCAAAAAATTTTGGGCGACCATAGTTGCCCGGACGTTTCACCGGCTAAATTCCTTTTCCTGCCTAGTTACCAGTTGTTTACCTCCCAACCATTTGCCTAAGGCTTCAATTTTTATTAAGCGTCAACTAACTTAATGGCTAAAGTGTCGGATTTGTGATCGACAGGATGTGGGTTCGAACGCCACTCCAGACACTAGCATATTTATCTTAGTTAGAGGGGTTAAAAAGATTGCTAGTAATGTGAAATCCACCCACATTACTAGTTTTCTTAAAAAAATATATAGAGTATTATAGATTCAATACATGATACTGATCTCACCTCATATCGACAATTTTTGCTTGATGTTACTACATAATATATTGAAATTGATTTAAAATGAAATGAAATCAAATAAAACTTTCCGACCTGTGAATTCAAACTAGCGCGAGTTGGATTTACGCACGAAGGGTTCCGTACAAATCCAAGTAAGTAAGTTTAATAAAACTGAACTAACTTATTTACGGTTTTCAGACTTGTCCTTTACATGTGCTAGAAGACGTTACCCTATTATAGGTTTCGATTCCCTTGTGAAATCGCAAAATATGCGACATTAAACAGTCATTTTCTTTTAATCGCGTCGACTTAACAGGTTTGTTTTATTTTACAGCTAAAAAGTCTGTAAGCCCGAGCATCTATACTAACATTATAAAGATGTAAAATTTGTTTTGTAAGTTTGTACGTAGGGGACTAATGAAACCATTCTAAAAATTCTTGCTATGGTAGAAGGAGCATTAATGGGTAGTGCTTGGGATTTAACTATAAATTATTTCAAAATTCATACAGTTGAGGGCATAGTGCTAGCATGATATAAATATCAGTTTCATATCGTTACGCGTTCGTGAGTAAAATAGTACCATCCACACTCGGTTGATATACCGTCTTGTTGCACCAAGCTCTTTTTTTCCACATTTATTGTACGCACAGCCAAGCTGTGGAACTTTCGGCCGGCTTCTGTGTTCCCAGCCACTTATGACCTTTCAGTCTTCAAAGCAAGAGTGAATAGGCATCTTCTGGGCTCACTCGTTCCATCGTAGACCTCATCTATCGCTTACCATCAGGCGAGATTGTGGGCTAATCCGGAATAAAAAGAAAGTTATACAGAGTTGATACGAACAAGGGGCTTTCCTTTAAGCTGCGTATACTGGGTACCATTTTCAAGCTCTGTACCAAAAATCAATGAAATAGGAGTAGTAGTATAGTCACAAATGCTTTTTAAGTTTTTGCCCCGTTTGAACACGATGTATCTTAAAACGATAAATCTGAGTATAGTCTACGATACGTTGTTGCCGCTCTGACTCTACCTAACATGAAAGCCAGCGCGACACGAGATAACGCACGCCACGCAACGTTGCCACTTTGTTACCTAAGTATCTAAGGTCCCGGGGTTGCGGGAATATTCTAACGAAATACCGCGGCCGAATATTTTTTCCACCCAAAAAAAAAATAAGGTATCTAAGGTCAGTCACTTGTGGTTGCGTTTTACCCTCGATTTGCAAGCTATTTAGTTTGTTTGAAAAAAGAACTCTTTTTGGCGCTTTTTTATTTTTATACCATATCGAATTAATACTGAACACGTATAGTAACGTAGTGTAATTTAATGCCTCTCTGTCGTATCAACTCTGTTATAGTTATTACTTACTTGCAAGAACACTGCTTGCAGGGAAACTTGAAGTCCTCAGGGTTTCCATGAAGTCTCAGCTCGTGTCTATCCCTTATAGATTCCGTTGAGAAGTTGCGTCGGCATACACTACACTGATGTGGCTTATCTGTGTTATGGGACTGTTAAAGAAGAAATGGTTTTTAATAATACCTAACGTTTTGGGAATACTTTCATTGTGTGTACAGCTAAGGAGTGAAATTCTCTGCCGGAGTCTGCGTTTCCTGATAGCAATAACCTGGGGATCTTTAAGTCAAGTGGTAACGTCTAGGCAAGCGTGATTCGTCTTTGACCACATCATCGCTTACCATCAGGTGAGATGGTGTTCAAACGCTAGCGTATCAACAGTAAAAAATAAATAATGAAAAATTAGTGATAGAAACGGTGTAGCCAAGAAAAATACAAAAAAAAATGTTTTATTTTTGTTTTTTAAAAGTACGGACAAAGAAAACGCTAAACAGAACAGAGTGAGTAGAGATATGATCTGTATTATTTGCGAAAGTCTTTTAATATACATGATATTTAAGCTCATTCAAATAAATACGTTATTCATTATTTTGGAAATACCTTCTTTGTGCGTACGGCTAAGGAATTGAAATTGAATTCCCTGCCGGAATCTGTGTTTCCCGATAGCTATAACCTAGGAGTCTTTAAGACAAGAGTGAATAGGTTACTTTTAGGTAAGCGTGTTCCATCTTCGAGCACATCATCACTTACCATCAGGTGAGGTGGTGGTCAAACGCGAAGCTATTTCCAATTAATTAATTAATTTAGTATTTAATTTTGAACTAAATTAAATTGCTCGTAATTAATACTTTAGAAGAATATCTTTTTTTTTTTTTACTTAGTTCTATTGTTAATTCCGCCCAAAAACTAGATGATCTATGAGGAACTTAGGGCAACTGAAGTAACAGGTGAGTATTTAGTCAGTATAAGTCTGACACACTCTTCCACTCCACCCAGAGCGGGAGAAGTCATTAGATGATTTTACCAACCATAAAAAAACTAAATATTTAAAACTTACCACTTTGATGTGACGTTTGAGACTAGAATTCGTTCCGAAGCTGGTGTTACAGATGTCACATTTGAAAGGTCTCTCATTGCGGTGAGTTCGCTCGTGTACCTGGAATTAATAATAGTAATAATGTTTTATATTCATTTAAATGTAATATTATAATGCGGTATTTAAAATGTAGTATTTTTTAAAACATTGTAATGTTTCTGTAGAAAAATATATAAAAATGTATTTTTGAGAGATAACGAAAATAAAGAAATACATAATAATGTAATCGATCTATCATCACTGACAGAACTATTGTTACCAATAAGCTTGACGTAGTGGTGATAGACCGATTAGAGCATCCCACAATGAATGTTTTTTTTAAATCTGTATTGAGTTGATTTGAGGTTTTTATCTCAATGGATACGCCAACCCCATCATGCCGAACACAAGCTTAAAAAAAAATTCTTAATTAAATTTAAAGGAGAATACTAATCAATATAGTACACCAACTCGCTAAATCTTTTTGCTACATCTGACTTCGGTTGAGCTAAAATTGATTGCATTAAACCTACCTGTAATATATTTAAACTAAACTTATTGACAGGGGCGTGCGCTCCTTGAATGCAGAAATGCAGTGCTTTACTTGACATTCACAGATATTTTAATAAAACGTTCGTACGTTTTAGATGACTTTAATTAATAGTAAATAAATGAATAAACAAAATATATTACACATTGTACGAGCAAACCCGTACATTTTGTATTGTTTAGTAATAATGCTGACGCTTGCACTCACGATGCGGTGCATCGCGTTCCATTTGTAAATTAATTACTTTAGTACCAATAAATCCGTGTAACAGTAAACATCGTTTTACTTAATCAAATTCCCTAACCTGGGTCGCGGCGCGGTACTCATAACATTTTAACATTAACAAACAAGGTGTAAGGTAACCACCGTACATCTTTATGGTCCTTCGAGATCGAGAGAGAATCATTAACGCGAGCAATCAGTGGCAATTTGTGTCAGTTCGTGTGAGTGGTTCCGTAGCAGCAACAGCGGTGGAGTTGCAGTTCAGGGAGTAAACAGCAGTCTTGAGCGCACTCAACATACCCACCAGACAGCAGAATCAAAGTAAGATCTTTCCTTTTTTTTGCTTGACCTAACAATATGAGTCACACAATGGAGGATCTGCTGGCCAACCAGAACCAAATCATGGTGGCCATGAACCAACTATTATCAAACTTTAAGAAGGATGGTCAGGAACGCAAAACTCCTGACTACATCAAACGTAGATTGGAAACTTTAGACTCCTACTGGCAGGAGTTTCAATCTAATCATGATAAGTTGAACCCCTTTAGCAACAAATCGATTGAGTATTTTGCATTGAATCACTATCAACAAACTCATGCTTTCTATCTTTCGACGCGTGAAACTATTAAAAGTGCAGGACCTCCGTCTATTTTAAGACCCGCAACACCGTTAACCGGCACATCCAGGGCTGACGTGGACGGGACCCTTAAGAACAGGAATCCTGAGGAGAGCGAAGCTACGACCTTTCTTGAAACGCCGAAATTCAAGTCTCAGGGCACCAACAGCAAGTTAGATGAATTACTGAAGAAGCAGACTATCAACTTTAAGGCTTTCCATCGAACGGTGGCGAACATCAAAGTCGATGCTATAACTGAGAAATGGGAGTTTCAAGATACGTTAAAAACATTGGAAACAAGGTGGTCGGCCATTGACATGCTTCACTGGGAGTTAGAAGGGGAACTCGACGGGCAAGATGATTCGTATGAGGACAAGTTTACCTCGTATGAAATTACGTACAACAATATGAAGAAGTCTCTGAACAGCAAATTGTGGTCTGTATCACACCGAGAACATTCTACACCAAAGATGGAAGTGCCTACGTTTAATGGCCATTATCAATACTGGGTATCCTTTAAAGACTTATTCACGGAGGCCATCCACAACAATCCGTCGCTCTCTCCAGCTCAAAAGATGCAGTTCCTTAAAGCTAAACTGAAAGGAGAAGCCGAGGGTTTAATACATCATCTTCCAATTAGCTCTGAAAACTATTCAACATGTTGGGAAATCCTTAATCATAGGTACAATAACAAACTACTTATATTCACCTCACACATGAATACTCTAACCAATCTTCCGGTCATGCAACAACCTTCAGTCCACTATGTAAAACGCATCCACGATACAACCATCGAATGTGTGAACGCTATAAAGAACATGGGAGCAGACGTAAGCACATGGGACCCCGTAATTTGCTATTTGATGTCGAACAAATTAGATGCTAACACACATTCCGAATACATCGCGTCTCTTAAGCAACCTCGTGAACTGCCCATTTTATCGGATTTTTTGAACTTTTTGGAAGCCAAGTTTACGAGTATGGAGTCATCGCGGCGTAAACAAGATCAGAAATCTCCAAATTCGAATGCAAAATCATCTAAGGATAACAATCTTAATAACAAAAATATCAATCGTAATTGGAAACAATCTTATTCGAGCAACAAAAACGTATCGAAATCGAACGGAAAATTTCCTAACAAACGAACTTGCCCATTATGCAAAAATGGTCATGGATTATTCCATTGTGAACAATATATTGGATTGTCCCCAATCGACAAAAAACAATTTGTCGTTGACAACAAGCTATGCGAAAATTGTCTTTTTAGCCATAAAGGCAAGGAATGCATTTCAACAAAACGGTGCCATGAGTGCGACGGAAGTCATAATACGATACTTCACGATGCGTTTGCGCAATCCGCAAACACATCACCTAACCAAGCAATACCTAAAGCAGAAAATGCCCGTACTTCGCCTGAGCAAAATCAGCAACTTAGGACTCACGTGGCTCAACAACGTGATGTACCGGAAACATTATTGTCCACAGCCGTGATTAAGGTCCAAAAATATGATGGATCTTATCTTAACATGCGAGCTTTGATTGATCAGGGCTCCCAAACTTCACTCATCACCGAAAATGCGGCGCAACTATTGAGACTTCCTCGTCAACGATGCAAGGGCGTAATAACCGGTATAGGAGCCAGGGATAATGCCTGCAAAGGAGTTATCAACATAAACTGCTCATCAAGAAGAGAGTCTTATTCCTTTAATACTGACGTTTTCATCATGAATAGCTTAACAAAAAATCTGCCAACTTATACCTTTGCAAAGCCCACTTGGTCGTACTTAGAGAACATAGAACTTGCAGATCCCGACTTTTACGTCAGTCGTCCGGTAGATATTTTATTTGGCGCGGACATATATTCCAACATTATTATGGAGGGAATCTGCAGACTTGAACAAACAACACCCATTGCTCAACAGACTCGGCTTGGGTGGATCCTGTGCGGCAACGTAAACACACTGCAATGCAATGTCGTACAGTTTGATATTGACCAGTTACAAACATTTTGGGAAACGGAGGAAATTGCAGAGTCCACTGCGCTTTCATCAGATGATCAAGAGTGTATGCAATTTTACAGCTCAACAACAAACCGATTGCTAGATGGAAGATATGTAGTAAGGCTCCCTCTGAAAACAAATTTACAAGAACAATTGGGCTACTCGAAATCAAAGGCCATAGCACAATTTAGTCATTTGGAACGTAAACTAATTAAAAATGAAAACATCGCAAAAGAATATAAAACATTCATACACGAGTACCTGGCGTTAGGACATATGAAACCAGCTATTTGTAACTCGAAACTCGAGTGTTTCTTGCCCCATCATTGTATACTACGTGACGATTCGACAACTACTTCACTTCGAGTCGTTTTTAACGCCTCATCGAAAACATCAAGTGGCCAAAGTTTAAATGATCTGATGCACAAGGGCCCAAATCTGCAACAGGACCTTCAGTCATTGATACTTAAGTGGAGGCAGTATCAATTTGCCTTCACTGCAGACATCGAAAAGATGTTCCGTCAAATTTTGGTCCATAATGAAGATCAGAGTCTGCAAAAAATCGTATGGAGAGATAGTCCCAGAGATAAACTACAAGAATATCAGCTGACCACTGTCACATACGGGACTAAAGCGGCTCCTTTCCTCGCAATGAAGACGCTGAAACAGCTGGCGGATGACGAACGCTCCGAATATCAAGAAGCATCTAAAGTCCTTGAGGAGTCATTCTACATGGATGACCTTCTCCATGGTACTCACAGCGTATCAGCGGCACGCCAACTTCAACAAGAATTAATTGAACTCCTGAAACGCGGGGGATTCAATCTAAGAAAGTGGGCTTCTAATGATCCGCATTTATTGCACGATGAAGTCCCATGCCAACAACAAAGCAAAAGCTTTCGACAGCCGGAGTCTACCAAAACATTAGGACTTCGCTGGAACCCTGTCAAGGATAATTTTACGTTCGAGTCAAAAATTAACTCAACTGTCAACAAAGCTACAAAACGATCCGTGTTATCCGATATCTCCAAGTTCTTTGACCCCTTGGGGTGGCTCACACCTACAACAACAAAACTCAAAATTATATTTCAACGAATTTGGACTTCACAAATTCAGTGGGATGAGCAGATACCTGAAGATATTTTGGAAGAATGGAATAAACTTAAGGCGGACATCGATCAAATAAGTCAGGTTCAAATACCAAGATGGTTGGGCACAAAACCCAACCAAAGAGTCGAGTTACATGGTTTCTGCGACTCGTCAACAAAGGCATACGCCTGCGTTATTTACTGTAAAGTTTATAACGAACAAACAAGCATCATATTGGTGGCCGGAAAATCAAGAATAATCCCGGCTAACAAAAGCATGTCGTTGCCACGATTGGAGCTTTGCGGCGCTCATTTATTAGCTAAACTCATGGCTAAGGTCAAGGCTTCTTTAACTGACTACAAGATTAATATTTACGGCTGGATTGACTCCACAGCAGTACTGGGGTGGCTGCAAGGAGATCCAGGCCGTTGGCAAACTTTTGTTGCCAACAGAACCCGATTCATAACGGAAATCATGCCTTCTGCCTGCTGGCGATATGTCAAGTCTGCCGAAAATCCAACAGACTGCGCAAGTAGAGGCTTATCGATGTCGCAATTGATTCAACATCCATTGTGGTGGCAAGGGCCAACTTGGCTACAAACAATTAAAGCCGATGAAGGAAGTAAAGAAATAAATTACACAACGACATTGGAAACCAAGGCCCAGAAGCAAGTTAACACTGTCATGAAACAAACCGAAGACGACAGTATAATCATGAACTTGTTGAAAAATCACAGTTGTTTTACCAAAGTTGTACACATTTTAGCATGGGTGTATAGATTTTTAACAAGCAAGCAAAACAATGAGCAGACTTCCTATCTTACGCTAGAAGAGATAAGAAAAGCCAAAATGAAGATCATAAAGCAGGTACAGCAGCAAGAGTTTGCAGAAGAAATTAAAAGCTTAAGAGAGAAAGGAAAGCTTAGCAATAAAAGCAGAATACTAAATCTAAATCCATTTTTGGATGACTTTGGGCTTCTTCGTGTCGGGGGAAGATTAAGACATGCTCATATTCATGCAGACATGCAACATCCTTTAATTATTCCACAACGAGGACGTTTAACAGAGCTTCTTATAGAACATGCACACAAGCTTACTTTCCATGGCGGAGCTCGCTTGACATCGGGATTCATCCGACAAAGGTATTGGATTGTAGGCGGAAATGAAGCAACGAAAAAGCAAATACGTCTATGCTTTAAATGTAAAAAGCTAAGTCCTAACAAGCATAACCAAATCATGGGTGACTTACCTGCAGCGAGGAGCAATCCCTCTCGTCCGTTTGAACAAACTGGAATAGATTTTACTGGGCACCTACTCCTTAAAGCCAACAAGGGCCGTGGCATAAAAACCACTAAAGGATATGTGGCTGTTTTCGTCTGCATGGCTACAAAAGCAGTACATCTAGAGCTAGTTTCCGATCTAAGCACCTCGTCGTTCATCGCAGCTTTAAGGAGAATGGCAGCACGTAGAGGTACTCCGAGTCACATTTATAGTGACAATGGACGAAACTTCGTCGGAGCCAACAAACAAATCCAACAAGAATACCAGGAACTGTTACAAATATTTAACAACGAACTTTTGGCTGAACTGACAGATATGGAAATCAAGTGGCATTTTAATGCTCCTATCTGGCCTTCCGCAGGCGGTCTTTGGGAATCCGCAGTCAAAAGTTTTAAACATCACTTTAAAAGAGTTGTCGGAGACCAAAGGTTGACTTTCGAAGAATTGTCAACAGTCCTCACGCAAATCGAAGCATGCCTCAATTCTAGGCCTTTATGTCCTCTCACCGAAGATCCGGAGGACTTAGACTACTTAACTCCATCTCACTTTTTGACTAGCGGTTCAGCACTTACTCTAGTTGAAACAGAAAGAGACTTGAGGACTAGGTGGCAGTTAACTCAGAGAATTTTCGCTGACATCTGGAAAAGGTGGCGCTCTGAGTATCTAACACAACTAACAACAAGAAGCAAATGGCGACAGCCTCGTGAAAACATAAACCTAAACGACGTCGTCCTATTGCACGATGACAATTTACCTCCTGGAACATGGTCTATGGGGAGGGTCGTCGAACTACATCCTGGAGCAGATGGATTCGTTCGCGTTGTCAGCTTAAAAACCAAGAACGGAATTTTTAAAAGACCAATTACCAAAATATCAATATTACCTGTAAACCAAAATCAATCAGACTCGTCTGAAAACGTCCAGAAAGACTTGAAAACAAACAGCGAAGAAACAAAACCTCAAAGGAAATCGAAGAGAGTTAGCGTTACTACATTGTTTACGTCTTTATTATTTTTTATGACAATCCTAACAGGAGGACACTGCGATTTCCAATCAACAAGATTTAGACCTAATCAGAGCCTTTATTTTGATAAATTATCTAACATGCAAATTATACGGGACGAGTGGAAGCTTATCATCTACTACGATATGCAACCATATTGGGAAGGCATAACAGCTCTCAACAAATACACGAAGTCCCTAGAACAATCATGTAAAACAATACGTAATATTATGAACTGTGATATCATATTATTACAGCTGGTTCAAGGCTTCGGTGAACTTGAGTACTATAACCAGATGTTGCTCGGTCAGCACTCGAACGAGCAGCGCGCTAGACAGCGGCGCGGTCTTATCGACGGTGTCGGATATCTTGCGAATAGCCTCTTCGGGGTATTAGATGCGAGATTCGCCGAACAATATCGCAAGGACATAACGTTACTACGCGACAACCAACGTCATATTGCCTCTTACTGGAAAAACCAAACATCGATCATAGAGGTTGAATATAATCTTCTCAAACGAACAGAGCAAACCATGAACAGACAACATAAAATGGTTTCCCAACATATATTTAGCATCGAAAAGGCGTTAAACCAACTTCAATCTGAAAAACAAAACATGTCTATTGTAAACGAGCTGACTGTCGGAGCCATTATAGGGAGTAACATGCTACATAACTTGAAATCATTACAAAGGAACTTGCTGGACACTATCACTGATATCTATCACGGTCAGTTTAATCCACACCTTTTGACTCCTGTTCAATTGCAAGATCAACTGAGTACCATCTCTAGTCAGCTCCCAAAGGACGAGACATTGCCTGTAGACAATGTGCAAATGGATTTAAGGAAAATATATAAGCTTCTTAAAGTAAAGGCCAGGATGCTGGAAGAATACCTCATCTTTGAAATCAGACTTCCTCTTATCAGTAGAGACACTTTTGAGATATACAAAATATTTTCCATACCTCAAGTTAAAGGAACTGACATGGTTAGCATATACTATAAAAAACTTGAAAAAGGATACCTACTTAACTATGACAGAGAAAACATTAACATCATGTCTTATATCCAGTGGCGGTACCTTCATATAAGCCCAAAAGCCCGGCATGCCTTACTAAAAAATGCTCGATAGAGAATCAATGTCAAACCCGAACTATTTAAAAGTTCGCGCGCTTAATTCTTATCAAAATAACACAATGAATCTACTAAACTACTACGCATCGCGATTGTTCGCGCGCAGAGTTTCGCATTTGTAGCATCTAATGATCTAAATATTGCTATCTCGCTTACACGCACCGGCTTTTACCGGGCTTTCAAATACTATATCTGTCACTTTCGCACTTATAGCAATGTGCCGTATAACGAGTTAGGCCTTAGGCATAGAACAAATCAATCACTATGGCAGATATAAGCAGGGCATTCGTATGAAGTTGCATGCGTATGCGTGACCTTGTCAGCTTGCCTACTCTGCAGTGTTGCCGTTTTAGCCACACGTTGAAAGATCTTGGAGATTTTTAACGTGTTTGGAAACTTTTTTAACATTTATCAACAATAAAAACTAGCGACTTTTAAAATAACGAAATTAAATACAGTCAAAACCGTTTACAACAACATCATTTAGAACAACATACCGGTTATATAGACCAAAATCATAGGTACAAAATACTTTGTACCTTGAAAACATCACCGGTTATTACGACTATCGGTTTTTACAACCAAATATGAGTGGTCCCTTGGATGTTGTTATAACAGATTTTGACTGTATTCAAGCAATATCTTAAAAATAAAAAAAAATTTGCTAGATTTTTCATATACCTGGCGACTTTTTTTGCCTAAATGACAACACTTGAGTAGTTCACGACATTCTAGAGTGCAACTAACTTCAGTTTCATTTGCTTGACTCGAGAAAAGGTTATCAATTTCAATTTCAATTTATTTTATTTTACAAGTTATGTTGTTAAAGTTTTTTGTTTGTTTTCTAAGATTTTCTCAGTGATACAATTGTTTTGGTGATTTACCTACAACAATGGAGGTAATTGTACCTTGTGAGGATTTAAAATGCGTTCAAGTTTTGATTGGCGAAGATAAGGTAAAATCTTTAAACTTTGCTCAGAAAAAACAGTTAATTTCTTCATTAAAACCGACGCCTAATCTGTGTATTTCTCAGACTAGTAAATCGCATAAACGAAAATTTAATAGATCAGTCAATCATTTCATTCATGAGAATAACCTCGAAGATGCCTTTCCCGAGCTGTTAAAGTTAGCGTATCTTGTTGTAACTATTCCGGCTACAAGTTCTTCCGCGGAACGTGCTTTTTCGTCTCTTAAACGTATCCATACCTATCTGAGAAATACACAAGGTCAAGAGCGTCTTTCCGAATTATCAATGATAGCTATTGAAAAACAGTTGTTGGTAGAATTAAAACGATCACCAACATTTTACTCTGATGTAATTAAATCATTTCTTAAGAAAGATAGACGATTCCAATTAGAATATAAATAATTTATTTAAATTCCTTATTACATTCTATCTAGCTATTTTCAACTTTCGTTTTGTAACTTTTTGTTTTGTTTTTTTTTTTTGTCTGTAACCTGGGTTCTGTTACGAAGGAAGCAACTACTTACCATAACTTTGTTCCCTCAAGCAATGAAGCAAACCAAACCAAACGGCTTTTTTCAAAGCCACCGGAGGTATGCAATTGCTGATATGTTTATTATATTCAATCTAGCACTAGCATGCCTTCAGTGTGCTTTGGTTACCTCATTCACCGCGCACGACAAGCAAGAGTGAAATTGAAGAAAGAAGAGGAAAGAAGAAGATGGATGAATTAACTTTTAATTTATTGTACCTAACCAGTAGTTTATGAGAAAATTGCGATGATACATACGGTAGGTACCTACATACTCAGTCGAAAACTGAACTTTCTTTTTTTGAAATCGGTTAAAATTTTATTGGGCTTGCGTTATTTTGAAACCCTAGGCACGCCATTGCTTATATCAGATGCATATCTGTGTCATATTCAGAGACCTATTTATCATCTAAATGGAGATAAAGATTTCTGTCAGACTGAAGAGTTTGAGTGTGAGACAAGGATCTCTCCCTGCAAAAACAGCTGGTTTGAAAGTAACTCAATTAACAACTACATTTATTTTTGTTGCGATCAATGCTCTTTACGTATAATGTGCGAGGATCAAGTTGCCAGTCATCAGCTGACCGGAGCGGGTCTTGTTGCTATAGACAATGGGTGTATTATTAAAACGGAAGCATTTACTTTGATTGCACATAGACAACAGTCTAGCCAACTGAACATTAAACCTGATGTTTACACTCCACTGATATCGCCGATAAATCATATTATCAACATTACGATCCCGCATCTGATATCCATGAATGATTCAGAAACTGACCAGAATCAAATGGATTTAGCAGAACTTGGCCAGCAAATTAAGATCTTGAAAGATAATGCTGCTATAGCTGAAGGAATTTCTGTTCATGATATACACCACTACACGCTGATATACATGTTCGTCGGCATCGTGGGAATAGCGGGACTGGTGTACGTGTGGCGTCGCGTGCGCGCCTGGAGCGTGCCGGCCGCGCCCACATCAGCGCAAGCACGGGTTGCGCCCGCGCCTCCTTGCAATAACAATGACAACCCGTGCGTGATTCTCGGTGACCGAGTGTTTTACCATAGTGTTAGTGAGTTAAATGACAACAATCAGAGCAGTGTTTCTAATCTCAATAGTGCGCGAGTGAATAAAGCTACGTCACCTATTTGCGTTCGTTAAGTTTAATGATGTGTTCAGAGACAATACTTACTTTATCATTAATTAAGTCGTTTTAGCATTATATTGAGCATTATATTCTATCAACATTATTTTTGTATAACATTTATTACTTTTTCTATTTTTCTTGAAACTTTGTTTTCAAATATTTTGATCTTGGATCTGATAACATTTATTTTGTATCTTGTTAATTTCTCCTGTGGGGAGTATGTACGAGCAAACCCGTACATTTTGTATTGTTTAGTAATAATGCTGACGCTTGCACTCACGATGCGGTGCATCGCGTTCCATTTGTAAATTAATTACTTTAGTACCAATAAATCCGTGTAACAGTAAACATCGTTTTACTTAATCAAATTCCCTAACCTGGGTCGCGGCGCGGTACTCATAACATTTTAACATTAACAAATAAGGTGTAAGGTAACCACCGTACACACATCAAACATTCTAAACGCAATGAATGATATCTCATTTCATTTACCTTCTGTAAATATATGTCATATTACATGAAAAAACATCATCTTATCTAGTTTCATAACATAAAATACTTGATGATCCAGCAACATAATAGTGCGTTTTCCCATTTTAGTGGGTAATGGTCTAGTAGTGGTATCACTGAAAGCTATATTTGTGTGCGTTTAAAGAACGTAGACACATTCGGCTCACGCACACAAAGAAGACACACGAAATCGCTCGTGTTTTGTTCTAGACTTGGGGGATGTGGTTGTGATTAAGTAATCGTTAGTCGCCGTTTGACAATAAAAAAAATTAAATCGTTAATTTGAATTATGTTTAAATTTTTAATCGTTAGTTATAATTATGATTAATTTTTTAACCGTTAATTTTAATCATAAATCAGATTAACTTTATGCCAACACCGTTTCTCACCTGTAAACTGTAAGACTCAAAGAAGCCTTTCCCGCAGTAAGTACACCTGTAAGTGGCACCTCGCAAGACACGCTCGTGAGTCTTCATATGCATTTTCAGGAGAGCTTGTGAACCAAACTTCTTAGGGCATTCTGTGCATGCGTGAACTTTTTCCTGTTGAAAAATATACATGGAATTCTTTAAGTGTGTATTTCCTAATAGCTATAAATTAAGGTCTTTAAGTCAAGAGTGAATAGGTTAGTTCTAGGCAAGCATGCTTGATCTTCGACCACATTGTAGCTTACCATCAGGTAACACGGTATATAATATGACTACCTACCAAGTTTCAACTCTGTAGTCCTAATAGTTTCGGAATTAAAAGGCTCTGACATACGGTCGGACTGACATAACGAATCTATAATGGTTCCGTTTTTGGCCATTCGGTTACAGAACCCTAAAAAGGCGACACTCCCTTTCGCTCCACTCAGAGCGTTCACTGTTAACGATAAAGGGGTCTCTGCTTTAGAAGTACTTACCAAATGAGTATCGGAATGCTTAGCCAGTGAGTGTGCATACTTGAATCTTTTAGGACACTCGCTACATTGAAAGCCAAGCCCCGAATCCGCTGTATGAGTCGCCAGATGAGCTCGGTGAGCCATCCAACTGGTAATAACTTTGTGGCAGATTTTACATTCACGTATAAGAGTCGGATGTGACCTTAAAGCAAATACAAAAAGAACATAAGGTTATTTATCAACTTTACAACTATCCTTACAGGGTAACCTAATACGATAGTGTACTTATTCTAACATCAATTTCGATTTTTGTAACAAATTACAAACAAAGCACTCCTAATGAATTCACCCAATGAACAACAGAATACGTCCAAATCAGGTTGAGAGTGCGGAGCGCACGCGTCAGTGGGCCTCATTCACAAGTTAAATCTTTTCTTGGGTACTAGAGTACATTCAAACATTTCAATGAATATTTCGTTAATTAGTCTTAGTTTTATGTTTAGCTATACCTAATTGTAACTTTTGTAAATGTAAATGTTTGCCTGTGCATGCTGTTTAAGTCCAAATAAACATATTATTATGAAATAGTTATTATTCTATTATCCTCTACTTTCGAGTTGTAGATAGTGAGTTCGAACGCATTCAAGCACATTACATTTATTTATTTATTTAGGTTAGCCAACAAAACAACACAACAACAACAAGGTTTTTTACTAGCAATGTGGGTAGAATTCACATTACAAACAATCTTGTTAACCCCTCCAACTAAGCTAAATATGCTTGTGTCTGGAGTGGGTTCACAGCAATAGTGTAATGGGTGGGGTTCAAACCGACCTCTCGATCACAAGTCAGACACCTAATCCATTAGGCTATTGACACTTCAAAGTCTCGCAATGCAATCGATGATCAACTTTCTAAATGTTCTCACCTTTGTCGATGATTCTTCAAGCTTCCTTTAGCACTGAACACCTTATCACAATCTTTACATGGAAACACCTTACCATCAACCTTTGTGTCCGTGACCTCTTTTGAGTTCATTCTCTCTATAATCTTTGCCTCTTTCCTTTCAAACCTCCTTTGTTCTCTGACTTTTGCTATCTCCATACGTTTAATATATGTTAGGCCAAATGTATGCCATTTATTGTGTATTAAAAATCTTTTTGGGTTTTTAAAGAGGAGAGCACAATGTGGACATTCAAATACTCCGTCTGGTTTTATATCTGGAATTATCAGTAATTGGTTGATTATACATATATTAATAACACAGGATAGGCATACAGTACATTTTTAACCGACGAGAAAAATGGAAAACTGATGATGATGAAACAAACTGATTATGAAACGAAAATACAACACCAAAGACACTAACTACTAAAATGAAAGTCCTTTTTTTCCTTTGCAGTGTTTTTTGGAAGTTGGTTTAATAATTTTTTTATAGTTCTTTTTTTTAAATAATCTAGGAGCTGCTAAAAAGTCAAAAATATTTTATTTCCCATATTTATAAATGCACATGTAGGCCATATTTATAAAATATTAGAAGCTAGTGCATGGTATGAAATTGGTTGTTTTTCCTATGGACAAAAACTGGCAAGAAACTCTATTGATTTACTGTTTCATAGCTTTACTGATTTTAACAATGTTTTGATAAAGTTTTTTTAAATATGAGAGAACAGTAGAGACCAATTAACATAGTACAAAGTAATTACAAATGAAAAAGAAACTTTTCTAATTTAAATTAAATAGATGTTAAACCAGATATGCACAAAAATTTCATAATTACCGTTTTTGTATGCAGAAACCGCTTCAGCAACACTACTTTCACCTTCAATAATCCTATAATTCATATTATGTTCATCCCTATGAAAGCCATGACAATCTTTCAGAAATGGAGTAAAGCAATCCGAGTCTGCCCAGCTTGCTTTCTCAACCTTTATAACAATACTATTGTCTGTTGTTGCTACAGCATCCTCCATAATAAAGTGTTGCGTTATTCCTACAGGTTTTACATCTTCATCTTCCGAAACATTATTCTCTTCTTTTTTTTCGTCATTATGATCATTCTCTGTTGGATTCGGTATATCGTTGTTGTTTTTAGGTTTGTCTGCCATTACGTTTGTTGGAGGTGGTGTTAATAGGTCAAGATTAGACTCAAAGACTTTTTTCGATGCTTTTGTTTGTTTTTCAATTGTCATGTCCGAAGGTATGTCAGCTTTATTGCTAATTGGTGTCATTTGAGGTACTTCTCTGGGTTTATTGGATGAGTGAATTAGAATATTTTCAATTAACTTCACTGTGTTTTCAATGTTTTTCCGTCTTGTACTGTTAATTTGGAGTTTTTCTTGAGTTTTTATGCTTAAATCTAGATTATCGTGAGTTTCTTGAAACATACTATTTTCTAAGAAGTCGTTGTTGCCGCCAACCTGTTTGCTGTAGTTCTTATTTGGTATCTGAGGTATATTTAAAGGCATTTTTACCATATTTTGTTCTTTAAAGTTTTCCTGCCTCACAGTCTCCATTATTTTTTTATCGTAAGCATAGTTCATTATATTAGCGTTATGCTCGTTCTGTATATTTAAATTCATAGGATACATACCGTTTGAATATTGTATATCGTCCATATTATTTGGGTTTTGGTTCATGTAAGAATGTTGAAAGCCCAGATGTTGATAGTTGGGAAATTGACCCATTTGCGGCGACATACCAATAGAAGGGTGGTTGTAATGCGCATAGTCTGGCAGGGTATAGGGCCCACTAGGTGCTGGAACACCTTGATGGGCTATTTTGCTCAAATTATTTATGTTATTAGTGATATTCATATGACCACTCATTGGTGTCATGTTAACGGGCGCTCCCATGTTCACGGGCGCTTCGTTCGGACCATAAGGCCCTGTGTTGTGCAGCATAGTTGCCTTAGTAGCAAATCTCGTACACTTTTCACGTTTCACCGTTACATTTTAATGTCGAAAACACTAAACAAATAAAGCTAAAGTAAGCCATTTTGTCTTTTTGACATAACAATGTCCACCCTAAAACCGATAAATCGAAAAATCTGCACAGATAATACATAGTACCGGAACTGAAAACCGTAACTGCCCCATTGTCCCTAGGCAATAAACTTGAAAACTAATTTTTCTTTTAGGATATTATAAAAGCCCTTAACTTTCTGGAATGGCGGTGTCAGGATAATTTATTAAAATCTCAAATCACTTGTTTTGTTTATATTTTCATTAAAAGTTTTGTTGATGAATGCAAGGATCTTGAAAATCTTAAGTCACCATAATTTGGCATTACAATTGTTTTCAAGTTATTCAATTTTGCACTTTTTTCTTCACTTGTTAAGGAAGGTTGAAATTCCGAATTCGTATATTCGTCATATCTATTTTATTTACAATACCGAATTAACGAATGAATTCCTGTTCTTTCTTTAACATTCTTCTGAACAGTACAGAACAGAATGATTAAAAATAAATTATGGCAATAACCATAGAATAATGGCAAGCACTCAGAACAATGAGTTATTGTTCTGAGGGCAAACAGTAAAAGTGACCACTTTTTTCTTCCACTAAGTGCACGATGCGCGAACTTACCCCCACTACGCCAAAACCTTGCCAACTTACGTGACGAGGACTATACTATTGAGAAATTTTGACCAGAGATGTGATAAACGACTTAAAACTTTTAACGACCTTATTCGTTTATCTTTTATCAAAAGACACTTACGTTAACTGCTTAATTACTTGTCTGCTTATTTACTTGTTTACATTAAAAATAATGAAATTATGTTGTTTTCTTTTTTAGTTGGTTTTTAAACGACAACAATGAACTTTACTTCGTACTCGGCAGATCAGTGTTATTAGCTCACCAATTTGTTTTTATCAAAAAAGTAGTCAAAATTAACACAATTACTTATAACATAAACTATTTATACTATTATTACCATAATTAACTACACCTAAAAACGATATTATATACAAGTCCAAAAGTCACAAAATTATTTCCTTGGTAAGAAACAATTCACCACATGAAAAAATGTTTTACACTATTTATGTTTACGTAAACAAGTCCAAGTCACAACTTCAAAAACAAATTCACAAAACATAACGCTTTTGACCGGGCGGAGGAAACGCTACTAAACATAAAAAGCAAAATAAGCAATAAGCAGTAAATGAAAACCCGTTTTAATTAAATTGTCGTTTTTAAAAGTGAACAACGGAATACAATATTAATACGTTTAAAGCATATTTAATTTGGTAGGTTTACCAATTTAGAAAGCCCGATTTACACTTCAACAAGTACAGTAGCCAGTTAAGAACTCAGACAGTTAAGTAATAAATAGTAAATTGTAAGTAGCGTCCAAACGTAGGCGAGTGAGTAGTCATAAGTTGCCCGAGAAGAAAAAAAGAAAATAACACGGGTTTGCGGCCGCAACCTACAAATTTATGGACAGTACTAAACTCGCCCGTCTACATGCCCGCCAGTTAAGTTGGAGGGGTGCGGGAGACGCGAGAGAGGGGACTACTTCGCACTGGACTCGCCGAAAAATAGGATCGCGATCTATTTAACTCAACTTAATCAACAACTTACTACTTTACTCGTTTTTGCCGTTCAAACTACAATAACAACTTAACTCGCCGATGACGCAAGTTAACTCGCTACTGTACTTATTGAAGTGTAAATCGGGCTTTAGTCAATGCGATTCAGCACATTAACAAAAGATGTAAATATTTTAAACCTTAAGACGATTTAATTAAGGTCGATTTTCGAATAATTACTGTTTATATAAGTTTTTAAGCTAACATGGTCACTAACAGTATCATTAGAACTTAAAACGGGATATTTATCATGTGTATTTATTGTTTTGAGTTTTCGATATTTCGGCACTGTTGCAAGCGCCATGATCACGGATGAACGGAATTAATTGCGGGTGGAAGTTTATGAGTAGACAAATCGGTCTACCCTCTTTTTCGTTGTTCAAAAATCGGCAATAGCACAACATCTTTTAAGCGCAGGATCGAACCATTGGATTGAGTTACATAACCCTAAGTCATCTCGACAGAACGCCACTATATACCAAGACTGGTAAGGGAAGCGATTGAGATTATCAAATACGATATTTCAACCGGGAGGATGGGTTTCAACTGTCGAAGGCCTGGAATCCAGTGGTTCAAATGTGTAAAAACCAAAAAAGTTCCGTAGAAAGTTCGCGAGTCAACACGGTGAGTTTTGTGTGTCGGGAACAGAATCGAGTGTTTAGTGACACATGTGACAGTGGACAGAAAACAAACGAGAAAGAAGGTAGACCGATTTGACTGCTCATAAACTTCCACCCGCAATTACTTCAGTTCATCCGTGATCATGGCGCTTGCAACAGTGCCGTAATATCGGAAACTCAAAACAATAAATACACATGGTAATTATCCCGTTTTAAGTTCTAATGATAATAATTGTTTAGCTATCGATTAAAATTGAATCAGGGTCCATCTAACAGTTGTTACGTAATTCATTTGAGCACGTTCTTACTTACGTGGTTATGAAATGAACTAATCAAAACGCGGTTGCGTTTTAATTGTAACAAAACGCAGAATAAGCAGATAACCTTAAATGCTTTTATAAACTATGCTTTTCGTTTAAACGCCCACCTCTGATTTTGACAGCCAAGTCATAACTCGTAATCTGACGTAACATTATATTTATGTTATGTGTGTCTCGCTCTCATTCGAGCGCAAAGAGTATAATAATAGTAGGTATAAGATCCTTGATAATAATCTATAAGGTTCGAGCGTGAGCCAGCGTCTCGCTCCCTCCAAGATTTCTCGGGTTCGTCGCCCGCGTATCATCCTAGACGAGCCTGACGACCCCACCACCATCCGACAAGAGAGCAGTAGGGAAACCAGCACTCTTAGAAAACACATATACAGAACGCGTTCCTTATTCCGGCCTCGCCGACGAGGCCCATCGCGACGTCCGCGTACCTGTAATGAAAATCCTCCCCGACCTTTGCCAAACGAGCCAGCCCGCGATGCTGAGCCAGTAGCAATAAATACTCCCGTAAATAATATGACCCAGCCTGTCCCTTTGCTGTCCTCCCAAAATGACCCCGCTATGCCGAGGCCCGTACTCCACAGGGAGTGCCCTTAGCGTGCGGTCATTAGTTTTTAAGTATATTTTAGTTTGTAAGCCCTGGCTGGGGGCCTTTAATTTATTAGAGGTCACCACAGGAAAGTCCGGTTAAGTAGACTCACAGCCTTAGTGTGCTGATCTACAAGTGGCCCTACCTAAAAAAAAAAAAAAAAAAAAAAAAAAAAAAAAAAAAACAGCGTCTCGCTCTTTCATTCATTATTTGTTTTCCGACGGCAATAGTTGTGTTGTATCTCGGTAAAAATTAAAAATAGCATAATTCGATCAGTTTTGGTGTAATTTTTAATATAAAATCAGTGAACATGGCGCTGGGAGCCTACGCTGAAGAATATTTTCGCTCCATGAATCCCATAGCTGCGAAAATTCACGAGGATATCGTTGATGCAAGAATGTCTTATGAAAATATATGGGAAACGCTTACGGAAAAAGAAAAGGTATAAAAACGCTTCCTTGACACCTAACTAACTACTTAATAACCATTTTTGTTAAGTAATATGTGAGGAAAATCGACAAATACAGCGCTCATACTTGCATATTAATTTTCGGTTAACAGTATATTGGTATGATTCATGCGTTGTTTATGCGGTGGACACCGTAATTACCCTCTTATCTCTAATTATGTTCTCTTTTGTTCATTAATTAATTTATTAATTACTAAAAGAATCGATTAGGATTCAGAAAAAAAATCCCAACATGATGATTCAAGAACAAAAATGTTTTGGAATTAATTTTCAAATGCTGTTACTTGCAGTAATTATTTAAAGCATTATAAAAAACTATAAATATTTTTTACAACAAATATACAAAATTATGTACTAAAATACAAACTACAATAAAGCATCATCATCATCATCATTTTAGTACATAATTTTGTATATTTGTTGTAATTAATTGTTTAAATATATTGAATTGTGATTGTGTATTATGAATGAAAAAGTTGCCCTAAATATTTTTTTATTACCAGATTTAAATATATCCAATTCGGAAAAAAATATTCAGTACTTACTCATTACCTGCAACTTTGTTCATATAGTAATTTCTAATATTTTCCTGGAATAAAAAGTAGCCGATGTGCTATTACAGACTATAATCTATAGCTGTGCCAAGTTCCATCCAGATCTGTACAGTACATTTTTGTGTTATAGAAACACAAGCATACAAACTTTCTTGTTTATATTATTATTGGGTACTGGTGGATATAAGTCAGCCATATAAATCAATCAAAGATTATTTACAATTTTATTACTTTTATTCGCATTTCTAAAGACTGCTCTTGCTATTTCACATCCTATGCTGTTTTAGTCCAGATATTTTGCTAAACATGGAGCTTGTCGAAAATTGGTTTGAACGATATACAATCAGCAGATTTTGATATAAATTAGTATATTATATTGTGTATTTTATATGAATAAGTTTAATCAAATATTATTTATGGTGATACACTGACAGCTCTCAATCTATCTCCTTTAAGTTCTGTCCATCCAAAGGTTTTCTGTTAGAAATTGCCCTGTGAGTTAAGACAACCCATAATAAGGTGTACAATCAAGTATGTAATAAACTAATAACTAATAATAGTATGAAAATGAATGTTTGGTTTTTGCAAATCTAGTTATGCTTGCTACTATGCAGCCCTTCATGGCCAACTCGCACTTTGCCACTTTTTTAACTTGTATAACATCTTTCTCCTTTTTCTACATAATGCCATCTGGCATTTAATGACACCCATTTGGTGATAGTATATGTCTAACTATACATTAAACATAGTGTATTACATACTCTTTGCTATACATAGTGGGCCCAACTCTGATAAAAACTACAATTTTTTTTCCTTGTATCTGCAATTAGTCGCCAGACTATAATAAGATTTGTTTGGTGATTTTTGGATTGTGTAAGATCAGGAAGCCAGCGCCTCACTGTCCATTCAGAGCACGTGATTTCTTTTGAGTCCCTTAACCATGATTTCTTTAACTAATCTGGATGCAAGTGGATTGGGATGTTGTGTCAGACGTTCAGTGTGCTGGATCTTGAAGTGCTCTATATCCGAAGCCACTGTTGCAATGTTTAGGTAATTGTGGACTTCATCATTTTTCGTAAACCATGGAGCATTGTAACCCTATATTTATAGTACATTTTTTATTTAGAAAAATATATGTATTATATTCCAATGAATAATTCAATACAAACAGGAAACTGATAAGCACTAAGAAAAGCATAACATAAAAGTTTACATTACAAAACACTATTTATTGTTTTCAGACTGAAATAATAAACGAATCTCTAATAAAACCAGATATTTCATTGAAATATGCTTTATTAGACACACTGGACTTCGACATAAACGACCCACCGGTCCGCAAAGATGACCTCATGTCATTCTTTGGAAGAGACCATGGTCAAAAAGTTATTCAGGATGAAAACTCTTCATATCGAGATGAACACAGCAGTCCGTTCCTTTATCAGACAAAAAGCCAGCTAAACCTGTGCATATTAAGTGATTGCAGAGCACCGAAGGAAGTAAAACCTACATCCCCACCTCCAATAATGTCAGAATTAGCATTATCACACTCAAAAGTTGTGTCAGAACTGAAAAATGCTTTAAAGTCTCACGAGGTCTTACGTAACACATACAAAGAGGGTCCAGACAGAGAAGTTACATCTCCAGGATTTATCAGCAAGTTTATAGGGAATTTTAAGAGTAAAGATGAGGAACGTGAATGCCTGGTGTCTCTCACTCCACAAACACAGATAGTGGCTTCCTCGGAAAACTTCTTTAGGACTAACTTTAAGAGTCCGCAGGCGGAGAATAAGTATGAGAAGGACTACAGAAGCAGTGTTGTGAAGTCAAGTAGTGGTGAGTTGCATTTATAAATTAATTATAAATTTTATATTATTAATTTTATTATATTATTAATTTATATTATTAATTAATTTATTTATTTATTATTTATATTATTATTATTATTATTTTTTTTTTTATTTATTCTGTTGCCGGTGGCTCTTCAAGGGTAAGCAACTTGCCGAGGTCCGTTATTAGATGGGTGACTATTTTAACATATCGATAAACCTCCGCCCCTCGAAAAGCACGCTAAGCCGTTGATCCCGGCTCTCATTTTTACATCTTTGAAAGTCGTTACGGGTCAGAAACCATAAAATCTGACTCCTGCCAAGGGGTGTTGTGTTACCCAGTTACTGGGTTGTGGAGATCAAATAGGCAGACGCTCCATGTTAAATACTAGTACTTTAGATTACGGCCCCATTGTCTCATAGAGATGAGGGAATGGGCCAAGGGCGGATCCAGGGGGGGGGGGGGGGTGTTATGATCTCATTGTTACTAGATAATACTCCAGTTTCTGTCGTTGTAAACGAATATCGGCAGTGGATGGCCAAGTGGCAGCGGAGTCAGGAAATACAAATTATAACTTCTTGTGACTTGACCACGATTATGCGACCCCACCCTGGCACCAAAGCTGGATCCGCCCTTGGAATGGGCCGTAATCAACCACGCGTGCTCAGTGCTGGTTGGTGGATTTACTAACACGATAATTTATAAACCACATAGACTTAATCAATTCCACGTTCTCGCAAGCGTTTCCTTTATTAATATTAAATACTATGTGCTAAGAATTGATTATATTAGTTATAGCTAGCTGATGCCGGAGGGTCTGGTTGCACGATTTTTTATACAAATTGTCGTCTCCTATTTCAGCTTCTTAAGAGTAAAATCGACACGCCCTATCAACAATGTCGGATCTGAAAATATGCAATTTTCCAGCAGAACAGTTTAAAGTTTAAAAGCATGATAAAAATGTTATTTTATGGATTATGATTATATATATGGATATTGGATGACACTCATTCCAAAATTCAAAACCGTAATCCATAAAATCATTTTTATCATGCTTTTAAACTTTAAACTGCTCTGCTGGAAAGTTTCATATTTTCAGATCCGACATTGTTGATAGGGCGTGTCGAAATTACTCATGTTTAATCCTAGATCTTTAACTATCTCCATGTCATTCAAATTTAATCAGCGATCAAAAATCTGTTCAGCGGTTTAGCCGTGAAGCGTAACAGACCCACATACCTATATTTCCTGATAGCTATAACCTAGGGGTCTCGTAAGTCAAGAGTGAATAGGTTACTTCTAGCCTTCTAGGTAAGCGTGCTTCATCTTCAACCACATGATCACTTAACATCAGGTGAGATGGTGGTGAATCGCGAACCTAGTATCAATAAAACAAAATACACACGGACAGACAAACAGACTTTCACATTTGTAATATTAGTATGGATGGATGCAGTACACCAGAGAGTTACACAATAAATACATATCTTAAGTAGGTGCTTAAGGTTATAGACGTGTCTTGTAAAATGTGCACATAATCTGTTTTAAACACATTTACACGGATCTGTGTTGATACTCGTTGAATGCAAGAATAGAAGTTGTTTTACTCAAGTCAAGAGCAGCAATTCGAACCCAGATAAGGTAACATAATTTTGTGTAATTTACGACATTACCACTGCTCTCTAACGCTTCAAAGTGGAACCAGGTACGGTCGCAGCCTGGAATTTGGGGGGGGGGGGGGGTCACTAACAATAAAAAATGCCGAGTAAATGAGTTTTCTTTATTGCACAATACAAATTTTATCGCACACATTATAATGTAAAACAAATAGAAGTCTTTTATTTTTATTGACAAATCGGGTGATAATATTTGGAACGTCTTATTTTATTTATTCACAAGGCAACAATCCACTTATAATAACAAATACTCATAATTTATGTTTTGGGCTGATTGTGACCCAGAGCGTAATCGCATAACATGACAACAACAAATATAAATTTAACTACAAGCAATAGGTTACAGAAAGTGTTTAAAAAGTAAATTAGTGTAAAACAGTACGAGCATCGAAGATGTCAATACTAATACGGGTATCCTTCGATATTTCATTATAAAGGCGACACATTCTGACGATAGTGGTTTATTTGGGGGGGGGGGGGGTCATGTCCTCTGTGACCCCCCCCAACCTCGGACCGCGCCTGAGTGGAACACTGCCGTTTTCTTTGTTCCCTACGGCAACCACATATAACTCGTCAGTCTATAAAGCAAGACTGAATAGGCGTCTGCTGGGCTCGCTCGTTGTATCGTAGACCTCGTCAACCGCGTACCATAAGGCATCATCAAGGCCAAGGCGTCTGCTGGGCTCGCTCGTTGTATCGTAGACCTCGTCAACCGCGTACCATAAGGCATCATCAAGGCCAAGGCGTCTGCTGGGCTCGCTCGTTGTATCGTAGACCTCGTCAACCGCGTACCATAAGGCATCATCAAGGCCAAAAGTGGGCTCATCCGTAACTAAATAAATAAATAAGGAGCTTTATCCGTTATACCTAACGTGACCAGACGTCCCGTTTTGAACGGGACTGTCCCTTTTTATTGTTACAAGTCCCGGTGTCCCCGAAATGAACTCTGGAACGCAAAATTGTCCCGTTTTCTGAAACCGTGCGAAAATTTTAGTAGTCGAGCCGGCCGGACGAATATTTATATAATATAGACCGGTCAAATTAGACTAAAAAATAGGAGTGAAGTTACAAAAATTCTCACCCAGCTGAAAAGTGGTAGAATTGTCCAAAACACCATTATAAAAAGGTATGGGAGATGAAAGTGGGGGTGAATAATTGGATGTTATCAAATATACTCAAGTGGAGTATCAAATGAAAAAACACGATGTGTATATTACAATCAGACATGTTTTATCAAAAGAGGTTCAGCTATTTACTAGATATAGGGAGTGAAATTGGGAATGAATCATTGAATGCTGACTGAATTTTCTGAATAAATAACCTTTTAAGTCTTTTTTTTTGCACCAACTAGTTGTCCGTCCCGTTTTGAGTCATAGAATTAATGGTCACGTTAGTTATACCTATTGTATGCTAGTGTTTGTTCAGCTATTTATGAATACACTAGTGCTTCGCCCACGACTTCGTTTGCGTGGATTTTGAAATAATATAATATTTATAACCTATAGCACTCCCCAATAATGCACCTTACTACCATAGAAAGAATTTTTAAAATTGGTCCATTAGTTCTGAAGATTACCCCCTAAATACGCACAAAACTTTTTGGGAATACTTTCATTGTGCGTACGGCTAAGGAGTGGAATTCCCTGCCGGAATCTATTTCCTGATCGCTATAACCTGGGAGTCTTTAAGTCAAGAGTAAATAGGTTACTTCTAGGCAAGTGTGCTCGATCTTCAACCACATCAAAACTTACCATCACGTGAGATGGTGTTCAAACGCGAGCCTACTATCAATAAAAAAAAATACAAACTTACTAAAAATATTTTACCTTTTTATAATAGACTGATCTATGTATCAACGGCATTCTAGAACAGTGACACATACAATGAATAGTAATATAAACATTTAAACTACTAAGTTCCACAAATTCGCAGCCTATCTCAAACAAATAGTTATGAGTCAATACGGTTTCCATTCTGTTTTGTAAACATAACTGCACTACAATGGCATGAATGGATATGTCTAGTCCATTCCTAACATGTTGGCGTCGGTTTTCAGTCTAACCGGCTGACCTCCAAAACCCGGTAACTCAAAACCGCTTGGCAAAACCTGTGTTCCCTGCCACCTTTTTTTTATTGATAATAGGTTCGCGTTTGACCACCATCTCGCCTGATGGTAAGTGATGATGTGGTCGAAGATGGAGCACGCTTACCTAGAAGTAACCCATTCACTCTTGATTTGAAGATCCCTAGGTTATAGCTATCGGGAAACACAAATTCTACTCCTTAGCCGTACGCACAAAGAAAGTATTCCCAAAACGTATTGTGCGTATGTGTGGAATGTCCACCATGTAACGATGACGCATCGCCGTTTTACCTATGACCTTTCAGACTTTAAAGCTCGAGTAAATAGGCATCTTCTGGGCTCGCTCGTTCCATCGTAGACCTCATTTATCGCTTACCATCAGGCGAGATTAAGACCTAGAGTGGGCTCAACCCGAATTTAAAAAAAAAGTGCCAGATTTTCTGGTTTCTGACTACCCGTAACGTCTTGAATATTTACCTGTGTGACTGTTATTAACACGTTGAACGCCAACGCGGTCAGTGCTGACCGACAGTGAGCTTTCCCTTTAGGCCAAGCAAAAATCACAGTTCTATCCAAATTTAGACCAAATGTTTTATTAATTGTTGATTTGAAGGGAAGCCAAACTCAAAAAAAAAAAATAGATACTTATATCTAATGTCCAAATTTATCTTCAACTTTAGTCATTAATTAATTATGGAGATATTAAACGCCGGACAGCACTGACCGACGCGGCCCGAACGGCAAGTCTAGTTGTCGGCCAGCACTGACCGACGCGGCCCGAACGGCAAGTCTAGTTGTCGGCCATCACTGACCGACGCGGCCTGAACGGAAAGATGCATTTTTTTTTTCTTGGCGTTCAACGTGTTAATAATTGTTCCTTTTATCTTTAAGACTAAACATCTACTGTATAATATGAATATTATTTGGCCACGAACTCAGCCCCTAAAAATTATTACTAACTGGCCTTTGGTATTATTCACCAAATATGTAGTTTGAGCTTCTATTAGTTCTAAGTTGAGCATACTGACAAAAGCTTGCACTGTCTGTACAGGTCCACTAAAATATGAGTGTTTCTTTCTTCAGAAGAGCACTACAGACATACACCTACAAGTTTCTCATATGATTTGATATTTACGGATGATCTGGACTTCAAAAGAGAGTTGAGTTTGTTTCGGTGTTTCTTCTCAGCGTAGTCAGCTAGGAAATACCAGCTTCATCTATATTTTTTCCACCTCATCTGGTGGTAAACGATGATGTGGTCGAAGATGAAGCAGCTTGCCTAGAAGTAACCTATTCACTCTTGACTTAAAGACCCTCAGGTTATAGCTATCAGAAAACACAGATATTCCGGCAGGGAATTCCAAATTCCACTCCTTAACTGTACGCATAATGAAAGTATTCCCAAACCGTTTTGTGCGTATTTACTGGAAGGAACTGCTTAAAGAGAAGCTTATGTTTTTATCGTGGTAAAGTCCACGGTAGCGTAACCCCGCGCTTCTGCTAGTATATTTATATAGGTAAACCTGTAGTGTCCCACAGCAGAGCAAAAGCCTCCCTCCATTTCTTCCAACGGTCCTCTCCGGTCGGTCCTTCCCATGTTAAAAAGTTTGAAAGATAAAGATCTACATAACTTTTTACAACATTCCCGGGTCGGGTAAAAGTGCTATTCGGTTTATTTAATAAAAAAATTCTCAGTAGTAACCCGTAAAATAGTTTGGAAGTTGGCGTTCGCGTAAATTTAATATGTAAGGATATATCATATTTTGACCTTTTACGGGATGGTTTTTGTTGACGGGGTCTTTAACTATTTTCATTCCAAATTTCATCCAAATCTATGCTGTCGTTTATCCGTGAAAGCATTACAGACAGACAGACGAGGCAGACGTTCGCATTTATAATATGAGTATGGATACGCGAAGTTTTGACCTTACACTTTTGGGGAAATGCGGAACAGAAAAGTCCCGCAAGCTTGATTGAAAAATGAGGATCCTCCGACGAGACAGCTGATGTTTGCTATCGGTTGATTAGTATGCAGGCTATTTGTGCAGTAAACTCTGCTTGCGCGATACAGGATTTCTATCGTTAACTCGTATGTTTCGAGATAGATGTCGCTCTAAACTCAATAAAAACTTTTCTAAACATTTCAGATATCTCAGAAGAGAACCGTGGCCTCCTTTCCTCAAGTCAAGCGTCTTCGGGCACCGACTTCCAATCGACGGAGACTTTAACCGACTCCGTGCCGAAGACTGGATACGACTTTCTTGATAACTGGTAATTTTAGTATCTAGTATAAATAATTGTGTTACGGCTTAATATTAGGTATGTTTCAACGGGTTATGTAATGATCGTCTGATGTCTTTTATATTTAAGTCCATAGACTGATATTAGGATACTGGATATTACTCAAATATTAGTTAAGCCAATACTAAATATGCTTTTCAATACTCATTCACATTTAACGTTCGCTTATATACACGTATCGGTACCGCGTGTGATGTATGTTACTATTCTATATACTAATAACTATACAGGGTGGTAGGGACATCAACACGCAACCGCTTAACATAGATTCAGCACATGATTCTGGAACCCCCTATGTTGAAATTTTTCGTCGGATTTTCCTTAATTTTATACAATTAAGTAAAACCCGACGCAAAAAAAAAACAGTAAATTCACTTGTTTCACTTAAAACAGCAATGTAAATAAAACTCGAAAAGGCTACCTGATCAGCTGTGTTGACCTCGCAAATGAACTCTAGCAAAACAACTAATCCATGAATCCATGGTAAGCGCTGGTGCGTCGATGTTCCTGCCAGCCTGTATAATATTCTATTTACTAAATATTATTTTATATACTAATATTATAAACAGGTATTTTTTTTTTTGTATTATTGTAATCTCCTGAAACCTCATCTAATCATCCCACTCTGAGTGTGAAATTATCAGACTTCCGTTCAACAAATATATTATTATTTTTGTCATACCAAGCGCTTCACTTCCACATTTATTGTGCGCACAGCCAAGCTGTGGAATTCTCTGCAGGCTTCTGTGTTCCCTGCCACTTATGGCCTTTAAAGCTCGAGTAAATAGGCATCTTCTGGGCTCGCTCGTTCCATCTTAGACCTCATCTATCGCTCACCATCAGTCGAAATCGTGGTCAAAATTGGGCTCATACTGAATAAAAAAAACATTGATCCTTGCACTTTCCAATGTTGTGCGTAATTTGCTCTCAGCCGTATCATTTAACCAATGCTACACTCATAGCTCCCTTTGCTTTCTTAGAAATTCTTAAAATCATTGTACTTATATGTATTCCCCACCATGGTCTGTAAGGATGCGTATATCATGTTGAAATTTATTGTATATCAAAATTAAATTATATTTCTTGAAACATGCTAGTACTTCATTTTTATACTTTAGGAAATAAAATGACTCAATAACTTGTAGCGCCATCCTTAAGCCTGCGCCGAGTAAAATAACTCAAAACGGTCTTCACAACTAAAGGAATATAACCTATAATAGTACTTTAATTACCATACAAAAATATGTAATGAACACTAGAATAAATGTGTTAGCAAACATAGTTGGCAAAATTTAAAAATATTTTATAGTTTATTAAACAAAAATAAATAAAGTTGGACAAAAATCCTTACAAAACATGCTCGTGCGTCGCTGAATTTTGATAGTAAACTGTTGAATTTTTTCATAAACTTCAATTCATATTATTCTCTAATTATCATACTATCATCTACAGCTTTAACATTTCAAAAATGTCGCTTGGTTATTTTAATTTTAATTTTTTCTCTAATTTGCGCGCTATTTTGAACCATACGCAACGTACACCGGTCGAAAATTCAGTCGTCCACGGGAGCTCAGAGAGGGGTCACGTCTCATCGTGGAGCGTTTCGCCGGTAACGATAATTCGCGATCTATTGTGTACGTATGTATTGCAGCAATCCGTTGAATAACATAAGTCATATTTTTTGTTTTTTTGAGTACGATTTATTATGCATACCCAACAATTACTTTTTATTGTTCAATATATATTTCTTTAACATTTTTTTTTTAATATTTGTTTAATTATGGGAAAATGTAAAAAAAAAATATTATTAGAAGAAAGTTGGCGCAAATTTTCGAAAAAAAAGCCATTCTCATAAAAAGTACGTATTTCTATTTTGTGATGTTATTATTGCTTTTAACCGACTTCAAAAAAAAAGGAGAAGGTTCTCAGTTCGTCTTAAACTTTTTTTTATGTATGTAACCTCAAACTCGAAGACAGCTGGACCAATTTGGAATTTTTTTTCGTTTGAAAGGGTATACTTTCTAGTTGGTTCCATTGTTATGAAATCAGGATCTGATGATGGGATCCTGGAGAAAGCGAGGGAACTCTTTAAATATTATAGGCACACCTATAGCGTTTTGGGTATTTCTAATAGTACCTTGTGCAGTTGCTCCCGAAAAGCACCATTTAAGGAAGTGAAAGTGATGATGAAGACTTTTTTCAAACATTCGATATGGGTATCGTGTAATGGGTTTTTGGGGTTGGTGATTGCAAATCTGGAATTTATTTTTAAATTCAAGATGGCGTATGCAACTTTTTCTCACATATTCGATATGGGTACCGTGTAATGGGTTTTTGGGGGTGGTGATTGCAAATCTGACATTCATTTTAAAATCCAAGATGGCGGATGCAACTTTTTCTCAAACATTCGATATGGGTATCGTGTAATGGGTTTTTGGGGATGGTGATTGCAAATCTGGCATTCATTTTAAAATCCAAGATGGCGGATGCAACTTTTTCTCAAACATTCGATATAGGTATCGTGTAATGGGTTTTTGGGGGTGGTGATTGCAAATCTGGCATTCATTTTAAAATCCAAGATGGCGGATGCAACTTTTTCTCAAACATTCGATATGGGTATCGTGTAATGGGTTTTTGGGGGTGGTGATTGCAAATCTGGCATTCATTTTAAAATCCAAGATGGCGGATGCAACTTTTTCTCAAACATTCGATATGGGTATCGTGTAATGGGTTTTTGGGGGTGGTGATTGCAAATCTGGCATTCAGTTTAAAATCCAAGATGGCGGATGCAACTTTTTCTCAAACATTCGATATAGGTATCGTGTAATGGGTTTTTGGGGGTGGTGATTGCAAATCTGGCATTCATTTTAAAATCCAAGATGGCGGATGAAACTTTTTCTCAAACATTCGATATGGGTATCGTGTAATGGGTTTTTGGGGGTGGTGATTGCAAATCTGGCATTCATTTTAAAATCCAAGATGGCGGATGCAACTTTTTCTCAAACATTCGATATGGGTATCGTGTAATGGATTTTTGGGGGTGGTGATTGCAAATCTGGCATTCATTTTAAAATCCAAGATGGCGGATGCAACTTTTCTCAAACATTTGATATGGGTACCGTGTAATGGGTTTTTGGGGGTGGTGATTGCAAATCTGGCATTCATTTTAAAATCCAAGATGGCGGATGCAACTTTTTCTCACACCTTCGATATGGGTATCGTGTAATGGGTTTTTGGGGCTGGTGATTGCAAATCTGGCTTTCATTTTGAAATCCAATTTAAAACAAATACGATATCCATATTGAATGTTGGAGAAAAAGTTGCATCCTTGGTGGATGCAACTTTTTCTCCAACATTCAATATGGATATCGTGTGTGTCTACTAAGTTAAATACACTGATAACCTTCAAGGGTTTAATGCTAAGTATAATTAACAAAGTAACGTAAGGGCTAAAATTATCGTTAAATGATGAAAATGAGTGCACCCGGTTGCTGTTCGAAATACACTAAGCTCGCGGCGAACTTAGTGCGACCGCATTATATCGCTTGCTCAGCAAACGTGGTCGATTGCAAAATATTGCATCACACATCGTGTAATAGGTTTTTGGGCATACCGATTGCAATCCTGACATTCATTTTAGAATTTACGACGAAAGTTCATTGGCTACTTTGTTAGCTTACAATTTACACTGGGTTATTGACAATTTAATTGATCCTAGGTTAAGTGACTATTCAGTATTATCTAGGGTATCTAATAATACTGAAATTAATTGTTTAAACCCTTAGATGTGACAAAGGAGAGGTATAATAACACAATTTTACTATATCATCAGAATATAAATCGTTTCTCCGGCAAAATATTAGATGAGGAAATGTTAATAGATAAATATGATATAGATATCTTATGTTTTTGTGAAACCTGGCTAAAACCAGATAGAATGTTGTTTAAAATTAATATTTTTCTGTTACTAGTGCATACAACAGGTCCTCAGTAGGAGGTGGTACTTTAATATTACGTAGTAATTCTCTTAGATATAAGGAACAAAAATATATCACCGCTTGCTCTGTTGATTGCTTGTGTGAGGTAGCATGTACAGAAGTTGAAGGCCAAACTTTCTTAAGTGTTTATAGACCACCAGCATCAAACTTGTCATCATTCTTAATGATAATGGGAGAAATTTTAAGTACCTAAGCTTATAAGAGATAATAAATTAGTTTTCGTTTGTGGTCACCTAAATATTGATTTGTTAGTAAATTCACCTGAACACTGCAAGCTTACTTCATTGTTTGGTTCATTTAACTTAAAATGCACATACAAGGAAGCAACAAGAATAACAGCAACATCAGCTCAATGCATAGATAATATTTATACTAATTGTGCCATAAAATACTCGTCTCAAATTAGTGGAGTTAGGTCTGACCATACAGGTCAACTAGTATCCTTTGAGTTGGTTAAAAAGCGGCAATTATATAAGACTATTAAATTTAGGCCGCTAACTAAAAAGAAATTAATGTTTTTAATGATAACATGTTAAGTAATCTTTCAATGGCCAATTTTGACTCCCATGACCCCAATGAAAATTACAGGATATTATTTTCTTCACTATGCCACGAATTTAGTAAGACATGTCCAGTTAAAAAAAATCAAATGAGTAATAAATCTAAATTTAATGAATGGGCCACTGCTGGAATAAGAATAAGCTGAGACAATGTATACAACTTATACCATGAAAAATTATTGACTTCCGATGAAGCCTTCCATAATTATGTAAGAAACTACTCAAAGATATTTAAAAGAGTATGCGCCCTAAGCTAAATCCAAATCAGAAAGTAATAAAATTAGCATTTCTAACAATAAAATAAAAACTGTGTTGAAGGTGATAAACAAAGAAACTGGAAACACAAACCAATAGGGTTAGAATGATTTGACTTTGAACATCGATGATCAGGTCATCTCAGATAAGTCAAAAGTGGCTGAGAAGTTAGAAAATTACTTTACCAATATTCCAGTAGAGGTTACTAAATCTCTAAATTCTTCGCCATTATTAGCAGAATCTTTTTTAAAGGAAAACTTCAATAAGGATATACCAACATTTTCATTTAAGCCCATTTCTATTGATGTAATTAAAAAACATTCCAAAGTCTTAACATAACAAACACTGATGACTTATGGAGTGCATCTGTTAGGGTTCTTGGTAATATTATTGACTCAATTGCTGCTATCCTAAAAGGCACATTTAATTAATGTATAGACAGCGGTAATTTTCCCGATTTACTGAAACATAGTAAAGTAGTACTAATTTTTAAGTCGGGTTGTAAGAGTGATCCCTCTAACTATAGACCGATATATGTGCTTCCAGCATTAAGCAAAATATACGAAAAAATCATGCTGGACCAGATGCTATCATATTTTAACTCAAATGGAATTCTGCATAGTCGGCAGTTTGGTTTCACGAAAGGTAGGTCAACAACAGACGCAGGAGTAGCGCTCATCCGTCACATTCTGGAATCTTGGGAGAAATCTCAGGATGCAATTGGCATATTTTGTGACCTCTCCAAAGTTTTTGATTGCGTTGACCACAAAACACTGATCTGTAAATTACACCATTACGGAGTTCGTGGATTCGTGTTCTGCTGACCTTGTTCTTTCATATTTATCAAACAGGCAACAAAAAGTTATTGTTAATGGAGCGACATCTGCAGGATCCCTAGCCAAGATGAGTGCTCCGCAAGGTTCAATTCTTGGCCCTTTTCCTTTTTATAGTGTATATCAATGACATACATGATGACCAACTTATCGGATATTTTTTATTTGTAATTCCATTGTGCTGTATTAATTGGTCTATACGACAGTATAGACCAAAGTTTTAAATATAATTAAGCATATCTTAGAACTGGAAACATATCTTATAACTATATAATAATATAGGTTATCCATCAGAATTCAGACAGGCTTTAATTTATAATCATATTGTGGGAAGTACTAATTTCACACGGGTTCCCGTTAGTATATGCTTAAACTAGACTTATGGTCTTATGGTGCGTGGTGCGCTGGTTGCACGCTACTGGCATGATTGCTCTATGTTATCTCTTAAAAAATAGTAGTAGAGATACCTACTACTGTTTCTTGTGATTTTTTTTTAATTTTTGGCTCGCGTTTGAATTTTAAGAAAAAAATTAATTCAAACTCAAAATGTTTTATTTCACATAGGCCTACATGGGCACTTATAAAACGTCAGCAGTTTGGCGCAGGGCACGGTTCGAAATTGGTCGTTTTCTATGGAGAAGATCCGGCAAGAAACTCCACAGTTACTCTTTTAAAATATCATTCTTACAATGTATCTATAATACAGGTTAATTAGGTATGAGAGGACATTAAAGCCTGTCTGAATTCTGATGGATAACCTATATTATTGTATAGTTGTAAGATATGTTTCCAGTTTTAAGATATGCTTAATTATATTGAAAAGTTTGGTCATTACAAGATATTTTCTAAATTTAAACCCACGACCTACGTCATTTAAATTTAAAAGTCAATTATCTGAAATTAAGTATTTCAAATGGCGGGAGGCTTTGTTAAACATAAAAAACACAGTGATACGACGTCAATGTGGAGCTATTTTTTAGTTGCGAAGGATAGGAATAGTGCCAAATGTTACCGATGCTCAGCCATTCTCAAGACTTTGGATGGATCGACCAAGGGATTACATACACATTTGTCATCAAAACATAACATCAAGCTTATATCAGCTTCAACAAGTCTAGATTCTGATAATCTGAACACAGCACCGCCGCCAGCCAAGCGAAAGTTAAATGATTATTTTACTAAAAGTGCCGACGATAGCCTCGATGATGTTTTGGCAAGAATGATTGCATTAGATGGATTTCCATTCAGTATATTCATAACTTCAGATGATTCGAGAAAATTTGTCTTTGCAAAATACACGGATTTACCAAAGTCAGCCGTCACCATTCAATTACAGTGAAAAAATCAGAAAGCAAGTAACTGCAGAATTGAAACATTTGAAAAGTGCAGGTGAAAGATTTAGTCTTTCTTTCGACAAGTGGACTTCAACATCCAATAAACCATACATGGCTGTCAACGTTCATTCATATAAAAAAAAATTGGAATTTAGGACTTGTTCCTATTTATGGAAGTATGAAAGTATGGCTGAAAATTGTCTTCGTATATTGAAAGAGCGTCTAAGTATATTTGATATTTCCCTGGATACTGGCTTTATGAAAAACATAATTATTTGCAAGACAGCTCTACCTCAGATGATACTATAAATGAACCACCTGTGGCTGTTGATCATATGGACGACATCCATGATGATGAACATTTAGAAGACTTAGACAGTCCAGAATCAGACTTAATGTCACAAAATGACCTTGCGCTATAACACATACCAGAGTTAACACAAGATGAAAACATTAATGAGCTGATAAAGAAAATCCGCAAAGTTGTAGAGTGTATTTCAAAAGATCACCATTGAAAAATGAAACAGTACTTCAAAAATAAATGAAAATTGAACATGGAAAAGAGCTGTCACTTCTTTTGGACTGTAAAACCAGGTGGAATAGTCTTTTAACAATGCTGGAGCGATTTTATCTTTTAAAAACCTTCATTCAAAAAGCTCTTATAGATCTCAATCATCCAATTCGTTTGGAAGAAGTTGATTTTGAATTGGTAAATAAAATTGTTGATGTGCTGACCCCAATTAAATTGACAGTAGAAGCAATGTGTCGGCGAGATGCTAATTTATGCACAGCTGATTCCGCTTTGAAATTTCTTATAAAACAGCTATCTAGCATAATCATTTTTTGGCAAGTGCTGACACTTGCCAAAAAATGAAAACATCCTTAGTGAAACGTATGAAGCAACGACGAAGTGATGATTTGACTGGTGTGTTGAATTAATTACAAAATCCATGAAAAGATGACGAAAATCAGTTATTATCGGATTTGGAATGGCATGACTTATTTTCAGTTTCTACACAGGCTTTAGTTTGGAAGCAAATAAAGGGTATTGTTAAAAAACTTAAAAGTCGAGATGACACGGAAGAAGAAGAAGGAAGATCAGAATCACAAACAGATGATGAGTTAAGGCCATAAACCTCCCAATCCCAACCCCAATTGACACTAAATGAAAAGTTATAGCTGGAAATTGATAAGAGTTTGAAATCCCCAGATCGTGAAGTACAAATACAAAATTAATCGGGGTTGGCAAAATATAGTATTAGACGTGAAATAAGCCTGTTTGAAAATAGAGGAATTAGTGGATATCACTTAGAAACAGCATATAAGTATCTATTGTCTATTCCTCCAACCAGTGTAAAACCTAAACGAGCGTTTTCAGCTGCTGCTTATGTTGGTAATAAACGAAGCAGGCTTGGAAGTCAAACCTTGGATGCATTGATATTTCTACGATTGTATTTTCAAAATTCGAAATAAGTTTTATTGTCCTTTTATTTCTTACAAAGTATAGTATCTTTTTGTCATTTTTTCTTTTCTTACTATACTGTGACATGTGTAGTGTACCAAAATTAAAAATATATATTTTAAGAAATTACTCGTTTTTCAGAGTTCAGTTGCCGAATGGCAAAAAACGGAACCCTTATAGTTTCTTCATGTCTGTCCGTCTGTCTGTCTGTCTGTCTGTCCGTCCGTCCGTATGTCACAGCTATTTTATTCCAAAACTATTAAGACTATGCATGTGAAACTTGGTAAGTAGATGTATTCTATGAAACGCTTTCCGATATTGAGAAAAAAATTAAAAATCATTTAAAATAAAGGAACATACTACTACCCCATACATGGAACTAAAACTGAAAATATATTTTTTTTTCTTGAAACCTATGTGTGTGTGGTATTTATAGACAGGTCTTTAAAAATGACATGGGGTTTTCTGAAACCACTTTTTCATAAAGTCAATCGTTTAAAAGATATAAGCTTCCAAATTGGTCAAATGTGTATCCCTCCCTCTAACTTCTATAACAGTGGAGTGAAAAATCTAAAAAAAATATGTATCTGTAGATCTTAATGTAAACTTTCAACCAAAATTGGTTCGAATGATATCGAGTTAACAGTTTTTAAGATACGTCATATTTTCTAAAACCGCAAATATAACTTTGTAATTCATACAAACACTATGAAAAACAAAGTTATCTAGCGTAGTTGTAAAAAATGTAAATAAGCTAGTTTTAAGAAATTTGTAAGGTTTTTTTCGTCAAATAAATATAAAAATTATATTATATTATTATAGTTACACACGGAACCCTTCATGCGCGTGTCTGACTCGCACTTGGCCAATTTTTTACATTTGAGACCAATTAGAAACCACATAGTCTAATCCGGGGATTGCCCCAGGGTCCCAGGATTCAGCATCAAGAATCACGTAATCCCGGAATTGAAAAAAATTGCTCGGGATTGTATTCTCTAGTTGCAACTAAGAAAGGATTTCTATCGAAATTCTATTTTAGTTGCCAAATGTGTCGAAAAAAAAATAGAATTAATAAATTGTAAAGAATCAGATAGATAGCTCTACAGACCTCAATCTGAACGATAATTCTGTAAGCAGTTTTATGTCGATAGGAGCCGGGTTTTCTGGTTTAGAACAAGTTTCAGCTTCCTTTGACATTCCCTCTATGTCCGACAAATTATACGCCAAGTGCCATAACAAGGTCTGTCTACTACGGGAATTAGCCAAAGAATAATTGGCCAAGTGCGAGTCAGACTTGCCCATGAAGGGTTCCGTAGTAACTATAATAATATAATATGTATAACTACTACAACTACTAGTCTGTCTGTCTGTCCATCCGTCCATCCGTATGTTACAGCCATTTTATTCCGAAACTATTAGGACTATACATATAAAACTTGGTAGATTGATGTATTCTGTGAACCGCTTTCCGATTTTAAGAAAAAATTAAAATATATTTAAATTAAATTAAAAATATTTTCAGTTTTAGTTCCATGTATGGGGAGCCCCCCCATACATGGAACTAAAACTGAAAATATTTTTTTTTTCATGAAACCTATGCATGTGTGGTATCTATATACAGGTCTTTAATATGAGATTGAGGTTTCTAAAACCACTTTTTCATAAAATTAATCGTTTAAAAGATATACGCTTCCAAAGTGGTAAAATGTGTGCCCCCCTCTAATTTCTATAATAATGGAGTGAAAAATATAAATATATATATACAACGTGTAACGGAAACCCCATATCTAACCAAAAGGGCTGAAGACAACATTTGGTATGGAGTCTCTATGCACAGTTTCAGCACAAAATAACTGACTTAAAGAATTGATACCAAACTATTGGTTTCACATATTTTTTGAATACCAATCATAACAAACGTGTCACAGCAATACGAGGGTCAATAACTTTCCACGTCACTTGCCAATAACACGATAATTCTTTTCGTTCTTCTTAATTTGAAAAATTCGGTCTCTGGTATCAGTGTACTGGAATTTGTAATAAGTTCTACACATGTAGACTTAGGATTACAAAACCCTTGCCATATCGTTTGTTATCATCCAAAGAAGCCATGCACTTGGTATGTATATACCCTTTAAATTACACGTTGTATATATATATATATATATATATCTATAGATCTTAATGTAAACTTTCAATAAAAATTGGTTTTAAAGAGATTGAGTCAGCAGTTTTTGAGATACAGCATATTTTCTAAAACCGCAAATATAACTTTGTAATTCATACAAATACTATGAAAAACAAAGTTATTTGGCGTAGTTGCAAAAAATGTAAATAAGCTAGTTTTAAGAAATTTGTAAGTTTTAGTTTTTTGTCAAGTAAATATACATATTATATTATATTATTATAGTTACTACGGAACCCTTCATGGGCGAGTCTGACTCGCACTTGGCCAATTTTTGTAAAATGTTATAATAAGCAATATAACATTAGATTTATAGATTTCTTTTATTATTTTTTTTCTTTTAAATTAAGTTACACTTGATACATATATTGTTATGAAATAAATTACGCTTATATTTTCTGCGAAGTAAGTTCGCTAGACAGCATTAATGAAAAAATGTTTTTTTGGTATGGCCCCACGTATATATAATAAAGTACCGAATGTTATTAAAAATATGACAGTACATCAGAATTTAAACGAGCACTAAATGAAATTTTAATGAACAAAACTTATTTCAGTCTGGTTTTATTATGATATTACATAATTATATTTTTTTTATTTCATACTGGTTTTATTATTCAAATAAGTACTGCATACCCATCTACCCTAACTTGCTACTAACCCAGTTTCGAAGCGTCAATAGCCTAATGGATAAGGTGTGGGACTTGTGATCGAGAGGTCGCAGGTCCGAACCCCACCCATTACACTATTGACGTGAACCCACTCCAGACACAAGCATATTTAGCTTAGTTGGAGCGGTTAACAAGATTGCTAGTAATGTGAAATGTACCCACATTGCTAGTATTCTTTAAAAAAAAATCTGAGGAGTTTAATATATAAAATCAAAGTTTTATTGCAATAGGATGAATAGTGAGGGAACGGATAATGTATTACTACAGTAAAAACAAACGTTAATTTTTATATAATAGGTATAATTAATTAAATTTATTTTTGTGATTTATTTACGTACCTACTTGCTTCATTTAGATCCATCCAGCCGTTTGAGCGTGAAGAAGTAACAAACATGCAAACAGACACATTCATTCACAAACTTTCGCCTTTATAATATTAGTGTGATAAATAAAACCATCTAAATAATTAATATTCGTTTTTCAAGTTTATTCAACATAACGACAAAAAATTAAAAAATGCAAAGTTAGCAAACTTCGTCGTGCAACGGCAAGCGGGCCTCGAGCGAACTTGTCATTGTGTGTGTGACAACGCACACGACTAGCCCGCTGCAGTAAATACCTATTTTCCGCGCGTCTCGTAGGCTCGACGCCCTCTTAAACAGAACAAAATAATAACGTTTTCCAGACGAATGGTACTTCGATACCCATCGAAGAGCCATTCGTGAAGTCACAGAAGTCTAACTTAAGCCAGGTCCGCTGCGCCAATTTTCTAACAAAACATGTTATCAAAACATGTTAGTAAAACCGCCCGTCCGCAGCGCCAATTGTTGTAATGTTTTTGTTTAGTTTTAGATGTTCAGAAAGTGATTATCAAGAGCTGTTATTGATTATCAAGAGCTATTATCATTAATTTTACCAGATATAGAGAAGAAAACAAAGTATTAAAAAACAAAGTATTTTCTTTATTCCACTCCATCACAAACCAAAAAGAATTGTCATAGACAATCAACACACTCTTCGAACGATTCCGTCTTCCTATAGTGAACGCGAACACAAAATGCGTCACTTTCCCTCCCCGCAGGCGAACGCGGGGGATGTTATCCATTCGTATCGGCAAACATGTTATTGTGTTTTTGATAACAGAACTGTTAGGCCACGCCTATATTCTGTTAGCAAACAATGTTATACTGTTTGCAAACACGAAAACACGTCGCAGCGGACCTGGCTTTAGACACTTTTGTCATAAAAGTCACATTAATCAATAAAAATTAAAATACATTACTATCTAGAGTCCCTTTTTTCCGGGTGGGAAAATCATCGAATGACTTCTCCCGCTCTGGGTGGAGGGGAGGGGAGTGTCAGACTTCTACTGAATAAACACCGACCTTGTTCCTTTAGCTGCCCTTAAGTTCCGGGGCCGCGGTTTCTCGTTAGAACATTCCCGCAACCCCGGCAGGCAATGGCCCTACGGGGCCCCGTCATTGGGGGCCCGCCGTTTTTGGTCCTAGGACATTTCCTCCTGTCCTACCTAGGACGTTTGCTCACGATGTTTTCCTTCATCGAAAAAATAATTACACAAAGTGATGTGCCTGACGGGGTTCGAACCCAGGTATTTCACGTTTTTTCGTATAATATAAATAAATAAATAGTTTAGATTTAATTATTGATCAATTTTAAGCTACAAAAAATGTTTTTCGTAAAAAATAACTGGGTAACATTGTAGAAACTACGAAATAAAATTCAAATTAAATATTTTCCCGCCCAAAAACCCATCGCTGTCACGAAGTCGCATTACGTCATATTTCTCAAACAACAAAGTGTTTTTGAGGTTAGGATTTTTGTCGTCTGTTTTCATTATGAGTTTAAAATTATATTACCAATATTGTGTAGTGCCTTTTTGTGAAAATAACACAAACGGAACACCTACTAATTTTTATTTTTTGAAATATAAAAAATGTGCAATTATTTTTAGAAATAAAAATGTTGTTTAAATTTCCTGTCATCTAAACTAACTATATGCAAAACATCGTTTTCTTTTTACTACTACAGGCAAATACCCTATTTGCAAGTCGGGCTCAAGTTACCGCTGAACCACAACTTTTCCCTTCAATTAGACATGGACAAAATGTATCACTACAAAGAAAAGATTGAAATGTATCTTTCGATCACAGGGATATAGTATCACTCTTTCATATCTTTGTAATGGATGTATCAGTAGCTCACACTCGCGCACGCGACACGCTGCTCAACGTGGCTTGCTTGGCTCAACTCGATCCAATGAATCATGAATAAAAAAAACATTGATCCTTGCACTTTCCAATATTGTGCGTAATTTGCTCTCAGCCCTATCCCTATCATTTAGCCAGCGTAGCTTGCTTCGCTCACCCGATCCAATGAATCATTATGAGCGATAGATAAGTATATCTGTTTGCACTGTGCTTGTTCGTTACATTAGGTATCTTTCTAATTTATTGGGCTGCTGTTTCTTTCTAGGTATCTGTTTTGATTGATTAAATCGGTATTTGAAAAATTAACTGTAAAGTTTATTTAAAACTAGTACTGACGCGGGTCTTCGCTCCCGTGGATTCTATCACGGTAAAAACATAACTCTCGTTTTTTGCAGTCGCGTAAAAAGTAGCCTATAACCTTCCTCAAGCTTCAAGCTACTTCCATACCAAATTGCATCCAAATCCACCCAGTACTTTTGAAGATTAGCGCGTTCAAGCAAACAAACAAACAAACTTTTCCGCTTTATAATATTAGTATAGATAATTAAATTATTGATTACCGAATATAACATTGGTACTTAGGGTAGGTATTGTTTTTTCTTATTTGTAGAAAAAATATATTCTATAGTCTACCGATTTCCCTTTATACTTTTCTAGGCTTAGGACTGGCAACCTATTTACATGCAGTTATTTTAAGATATTTCAGATAAAGCGTAAAATATTAGTTATACGTAGTTGAATTGAATTTATTAAATAAAAATATGATATTACGATTTTTAGGTTGGCGTATTTAGAAATCAGTGGCTGTTTACAATGTTTTTTTGATTATTATTTACAGCATCAGTTACATATGTGCATATCGTTTTTTACACTTAAAGATCTTATATTCAAATGTCAGAGTTGCAACTTATGAATAGGAGTTGCGACACTTTTTTGTCGTCAATCGTCTTCTACGTTCATTCAGAGTATATCCCGCTTTCGAAAATATTCTTTCGCAAGGAACAGGACGTAGCTACCAGATTTACATGCAGTTATTTTAAGATATTTCAGATAAAGCGTAAAATATTAGTTATACGTAGTTGAATTGAATTTATTAAATAAAAATATGATATTACGATTTTTAGGTTGGCGTATTTAGAAATCAGTGGCTGTTTACAATGTTTTTTTGATTATTATTTACAGCATCAGTTACATATGTGCATATCGTTTTTTACACTTAAAGATCTTATATTCAAATGTCAGAGTTGCAACTTATGAATAGGAGTTGCGACACTTTTTTGTCGTCAATCGTCTTCTACGTTCATTCAGAGTATATCCCGCTTTCGAAAATATTCTTTCGCAAGGAACAGGACGTAGCTACCAGATTGTGCCTTTTCATAACGTAACAGAGGATATATGTTCTTCCGAGCGTGCCACCATTTTAAGAGGTCTTCTGTACGCTTTAAAAGCGGCTACTGAAGGTATTTATCGAGTTCTACGATTCCCGTCGCCGCACACTGGGGCAAGGTTCTGAAAATGTGTCGTTAATTCATAATGATATTTTAGAGTGGACATTTTAATATGACGAGATAGGTTTAGCAAAAAAAAGATAGGTATATATATCTTATCAACTTCATTTACACAATAATTATAAACAATATGATATTTTTAATTCTATTACAGTTTATATTATAACTACCCTAATCAATTTCATTGTTATAATCACTATCCTCATCATACTCAGAATTAATTTGAGTATGATCATCCGTACATTCTTCACTTGGCTGTATTGATGGAGGTATCAGAATATTTACAACTTCTGGGGGAAGTGAAGTTAACTTTTTTTTGGCAGTTTCCTTTTGCTTGTTATCACAGGGTCTGATGACAACAGCAAGAGGTTGAAAATATCGGTGTTAGATTTCTCACGACTGCATTTTCAAGAATGATGTTCCCTGACATTTTTGAAGTCCTTGTTCCGAGCTTCTTGGGCCTCTTCCGTTAATTGGCCTATCGGCAAAAGCGCATTCTTTATTATTTCTGGCCCGTGAATAAAAAACTTGTGAACTGTGGGCGGCATATCAAACCACGGGTACTTTTGCACAAAGTATTTGGCAGTGTCAGTTGCATACGTGCGGAATTTTTCCACATCAATCTCATAGCCAGATGACATGGTAATTAATATATTGTGCATTTTCTGTATTAATTGTAAAACCAGGTTTGTGATTTCCGCAGACACAGCGGCATTTTTGAAAAAGCGTCTCGCTGTGTTGCCGTCATTCGAATTTCCAAATCCTGGTTTGGGCTCGTCCACTATCAAGCCCAACCTTTCTCTGAACTGAGTCTGAATTTTTCTATTGGTTTCTTCAACCGTTTCTTTATCTGAAACCCCTGCTACATTCTTCTTGTTTTTCCGAGCCTGTTTTTTTTCTATAGGAGGGCTGTATGCTAGATGCAAGAGACATTCAAAGAAACGTATCCATCCATGTAAGACTGAAATGCCGAATTCCAAAGTTTCTGTTTTGATAGGTCTAGAAAGAAGTTTGGCTATATCATTGAAGTCTTTGGTTGTAGCTCCACATATGTAGCACTTCTGTGTTGAAGTTGTGTTAGTAACCGCATTGCAGACTTTCCCATCAATCATTGCAATAATCAAGTTATGTTTATCTTTCTTATTGTGTCCATCTAATAGTACGATACTGGGTTCAAGATTTTTTATTTGATCGTCTACCCTTTTTTTTTCTTCTACTGAAACTGCGATGCTTTCTTAGATAAATTCTATTTTTAAAGGTATGCAATACCTCGTCGAACTTGGTCTAGTGTTTTGCCAAATAACCTTCGACCCAGATGTCAAACGTAGGGGTACATAACACGATATAAAAACAGCTGCATCACTGGCTTCGGAACCATAAAAAGCTTGTTTATGCTATGGCCGCTACTGCCATCAAATCCCCATTTTGAAAATAAACACATATTTTCTAATTCTTCACTATTCAGTGTATGCAACACTTCTCTCTGTACCAAGGCTAAATGTTTCGTGGTAAGGTCAAGCATTATCTGTAAATCAACGTGTACAGAAGTTTCGCTAACACTGATTTTATTAGGCTCCGGGTAACATAGTTCTTTTGCAGCCTGTACGATTTTATAAGACGGGTAGATTTTTGGAGATTTTGATCTCAATATATTGTATTGATGACGAGATAAATTTGCTTCCATTAAGAGTGCTACAGCATCCTCTCCTGACATCGTCGTAACTGTCTCATGTGACTGTTGATAGGCTTTAGAATATTCATTAGGTTTTAATGGATCAGACAAAATATCTTTGATTATTTTGGAAGCTGTGCCCTGTCCCGAACCTCTCAATTTCATTTGTGTGGCATAAAGGAGCTCAGGTAGTGGCGTAGATTTTCTCAAATCTCTCAAGATTTGAGAGCGACAAAGGACTCATCCTTTGTCGCTTCATTCTCTCTGTGCTCTCTTCAAAAAGTCTTGTTGGACGACCGGGAATGCTTTGTTTTATTTTACGTGTAGAAAAGGCAAGTGATGAATCTAACCACGTGTTATTTTTGTCGCAAAATCGACTTTCCATGCGGTGCACTGCTTCGCATCGTGACTTATAGTCTAATTTAAAACGATTTATCGTTTGCGAAATAGTTATCCGAAAGTCACCGACACATCCCGTCTTTTTTTCAATTTCCTTTTGAAGCGAATCTCTCTCGATCTTGAAGTTTCTTATGTCCAGAGTTCTTCATTATCATAAGCAACTCACGTCTTGTCATAAATAAGGTATCAGAGACCGTACCTCTGTAAAAAAGTAATAATAAGTATTTAATAATAAGAACGATTTATTTCTGGTATAGCGACCTAACTCGTATAAATTGATATTTACTTAAATTCGGGCAAACATGTGCAATAATTTGAAATACAATCATAACTACATAATCATAATTACATCTTTGCCCCGGCATTCGAACGGTCAACATACGTACTTTTTTACTCCGTGTTTTAATATCAGTTTTACAATACAAAGCGCGGACTATTAGCAAATAATAGTGACACAGTGACTCGATGCTATTGCCAATGTGTGATTAACTTAAAAAATCTAAAGTAAAGTGTGTAATTAGAACATTATTAAGTGCAAACAGTTACCAGTTTTAAAAGTTAACGAATCAGCCGGTGAGTGAATGACAAGACACTTTACGCGCAGTGCACGGAATTCACACGGTTCGGCAGAGCGCAGAACAGTCAATATTGCTCGCAGCGGCGTCCGATGACTCAAGCGACGGCTCGCGTCAAAGATAAGTCAACACAGACGGGACAGCACTTGATGCCTATTATTGACTGCCTCTAGGAAGACGACATACACGCATTTTTCTTTTTTTTATTATTTCTTATTGCTGTCGTGCTAACTATAATAATAAATAATAATTGTTATGGCTGACAAAAATTCACAATGGGGTTGTTGCACCAATGAAAGTGAAACAGGTTCAGATGCTAAATCCATAAAGTGCCCAACTTGTGCAAAGTTTTATCATTATGCTTGTATATCCCTTACTAAAACTCCTAATAAAAAGGCTACCTGGAAGTGCCCGTCATGTTTGAGCAAAACGCCAAAGTTGGGCAGGGACGACTCTACTCCAGTTCGTAACGTGTCTACGACCAGAGGCCCGAAAAGACAAGCCACTGAACCTCTTTCGCCTCCTTCCACGTCCAATGATAACGACGAACTGCGTTCCATTATAAGTGAAATAATAAAACATGAATTAAGTGAGATGTCGGCGAAGTTTAATAACACTATTATTACCACGATTACCAAAGAACTGGCACCAATTAAGAAGGAAATGGCAGATATTGTTGAGTCTATGTCTTTCATGAATAAGAAATTTGAAGACATAATGAAGGCACATGAGTTGTCTAAAGAAATTATCACAAAATTAGAATTGGAAAACACAGATCTTAAAGCCACCGTAGAAGACCTCAACGACAGACTTGCTAATCTGGAGCAACAGTCAAGATCGAACAACATAGAATTGCAATGTGTGCCGGAAAATAAAAATGAAAATGTTTACAACATAGTAACTCAACTAGCGCGTGTGGTTAATTGCGAAATCAGTGAAAGAGATGTATTACATTGCACTCGTATTGCTAAGGCCAACCCATCAAGTAACCGCCCTCGCTCTATAATCGTCCAGTTGGCCTCACCAAGGATGCGCGATCATCTTCGGGCAGCAACAATTAAGTACAATCAAGATAACCCTCAAGAAAAGCTGAATTGTTCACACCTTGGATTCGCTGGACCAAAATATCCAGTTTTTGTTGCTGAACATTTGTCCCCGACAAATAGAGCTCTTCATGCAGCTGCGAGGATAAAAGCCAAAGAGAAGAATTATAAATACGTATGGGTCAGAAACGGCAGAATATTTGTGAGGAAAACTGATGGCGCAGATTACATACAAATTAGGAGCAAGAGTAGTCTTAGTAAGGTTGTGTGATGACTACCTGTTGTTATTGTTTTTACTATTATAATTTAATCCATGCATTAGTTTTAAATTGCATAAAATTCAAAGATATTTCAATTTATTACCAAAATTGTAGAGGCTTGCGAACTAAAACGAATATTTTTTACTGTAATCTGTGCAATATGAATTATGATGTTGTAGTATTAACAGAAACCTGGCTAAACATTAATGTATTGAGTAGTGAATTGTTTGATGATCGTTATGAAGTTTACAGACGGGACAGAGAAACCACTGGGTTCCAGCACAATAAAAACGGAGGAGGTGTCTTGATAGCAATTAATAAAAAAATCAACTCCGCGCGTATCGAACGTTGGCAAAGTAATTGTGAAGACCTCTGGGTCACGCTTGACATATCGACATCACACAAGTCACGCCAAGTTGCTCTTTGTGCCATCTATCTCCCACCACCAGTATGTCTCACAACGTTGGATCATTTTGTGGATGGCTGCAACAGAGTGCTCGACTCAACGGACATCCCCTGTTACATAATTTGGTGATTTTAACCTAAGTAAATTGAATTGGGATAAAACCACTGTAAATGATTCTTTACCTAAGGCTTGTCAAAACTTATTGGATTTTATGAATGTAAATCAACTATCACAATATAATCATGTAAAAAACTGTTCTGGCCGAATACTGGATCTGGTTTTATCAACAGAGCCTACTTGTTTGGTGAGTGAGTCTAGCAATTCTCTGGTAGCTATCGATAAGTTGCATCCCCCCCTTGAACTAACTATGTCTTTGCTAAAGAATTGTAATTTACCATATAGTACGGACTCAAGACCAAACTTTCATAAGGCTAATTACCCTGAAATTAATAATTACCTAAATAAACTAAACTGGAATGAACTCTTTCTAAATGCTAGTGATGTGAATGACATGGTGTCAATTTTTTACAAATGCCTCCGTGATGCTATTGGCAAATTTGTGCCTGATCGGAAACCAAACAATGGTCGCTATCCGCCATGGTTTGACATAGCATTAATAAAATTGTTAAAAGAAAAAAATAGGCTGAGGTTGCGTTACAAGAAATACAAAAATCCATTAGATAAGATTGAACTAAAACTGGTTTCCAAGCGGTGTGAAAAACTAGCCAAGAATTTGTATAATGACTATATTGATGGAATTGAAAAGGACATAAAAGATAATCCCAAACTTCTCTGGAGTTACATAAAAGCGAAACGCGGTGGTTCTAGTGGCTACCCTTTGACAATGACTGATGGACAGGTTGTTACATCTAACGGTTCTGAAATCTGTGATCTTTTCGCTAACCATTTCGCAACCGTGTACACGACTGACATAGATACAGAAATTAACTGTCATACAAAGTACCTCCAAGCACTGCATAATAATAGTCAGGGCCTGAGTATTCCAGTGATTGACCGCGATTGTTTACTAAAAAAACTAAAAACAGTAAACATTGGTAAAGGACCTGGCCCGGATGGCATCCCACCTGTCTTCATTTCTAATTGTGCCACAGCTCTAGTATCTCCTTTACTAATAATATACAATGCATCGCTGGCTTCTGGAACTTTTCCGTCAGAATGGAAAAAAGCCAAGGTAGTCCCGGTGCATAAGTCAGATAAAAAAGATACCATAAGTAACTACAGGCCAATTTCAATTTTATCCACATTCGCAAAGATTTTTGAATCTATTATATGTCCACACATTCAGCAACATTTAGGATTGTATCTTAATAACAATCAACACGGTTTTGTGGCATCTAGATCTACAGCCACAAATTTAGTGTCATTCACGGAGTCCCTGATACAGGCTGTAGATGGAGGCAAACAATTTGACGTAGTATATACCGACTTTAGTAAAGCATTTGACAAAATGCCCCATTCTATACTGATATATAAACTAGCAGCTTATGGTATAACAGGGCATTTATTAAGTTGGTTCAAGTCTTATCTTACTGAACGCGAATTTTTTGTCGTTGTAAACGGTTTTCGATCAGCTGCACACAAAATAACATCAGGCGCCCCTCAAGGAACTCACTTAGCTCCAATACTATTTATCATGTTCATTAATGACCTTCCCGAGTGTTTTCGTTTTTCCGAACCTTTTCTGTATGCTGATGACTTAAAATTTGCACGAGTGATAGAGTCAAAAAGAGACTGCGAACTTCTGCAGCACGATCTTAACCAAGTTATAAAATGGTGCCACAATAATAAAATGCAATTAAATCCGAAGAAATGTTACCATGTTAAATATACGCGAAAAATTAATTGTACTGACACAGAGTACTTCATTGACCAGGAGCAAGTCCAAGAAGTCGAAACAATTAGGGATCTAGGAGTGCACTTTGACAAAAAGGTCACTTTTGTGCCTCATATTGAAAACATTATTAATAAGTCATCAAAAATGTTAGGGTTCCTACTTCGTAACACCAAAGGCTTTCGTAAAAGTAGCACCAAGATAATGTTATATAACAGTTTCGTACGCAGTGTTGTGGAGTATTGTAGTGTTGTGTGGAGACCTCACTATGCCACTCACATGTTGCGTCTAGAAAGGGTCCAGAAACGTTTTGTGTGGCATTTAGCCTTTAGTGAGGGGAAAGCTAAGCGTCTGCCCTCTTACAAAGTCCGTCTGTGCCATTTCAAGATGCAATCGTTGTCTATGCGTAGAGATATAACCGATGCTTTATTTCTTTACAAACTTTTGCGCAATAAGATCGACTGCCCCGGTTTATTGAAGCTTATTAGGTTCTATGCGCCTTCCAGATATCCCAGGAATAAGATAACACCCCTGTGTCCGCCACTTCGAAAGTCTGTACTTGGTGCGAATTCTCCGATACCTAGATTGTGCAGAATTCTTAATGGCCGCAGCGACTTAGTAGATGTACATCATGATAATATAAATAAATTCCTACGAGCTTTTGTAAATAATCTAATTTCGATTTAATTTTAAATTTTATACCTGTTTTCATTTCAATTTTTTCAAACTTTTCAGTTTTATTTTCTTATCAGTTATGATCGTTATATTTTTTTCATAATTCAATCGATCAATCGTCATTTAATCAATCATATTTTAATAAGTAATTTTACATCCCAATGTTGTATACAGAATTGAATGATTTGAAAATTTTCTTTATTATTGCTTTTAATTATTATTCTTTGCATGTATAAATTCTAATTTCAATAAGTTATAAATATGTTATGTAAGCCGTTTTTTGTGCATGTGGTGTTAACCTATAATTAATTGTTGCACTTGAATATGTTACTCTAGTTATTAAATCAGAAATGTATATAGTGTAAACAATTGTTGGTTAACCTAAATAAATAAATAAAATAAATAACTAGTAACTAGTGCAAAAAAAAAACCGATTGTAATCCCGGACAGCCACGGAACATAACTAATTCTCTAGTAGTTTTATCATGTTTTTAATTCTAACTTCCTTTTTCACGCAATCATTTACTCATCGTTTTATCCATCCAAACAAATATTAATATATATATATATATATATATATAGTTTCCAACTGTAGGTTAAGTACCTAAACTTAACGGTTCCATATTCTTTTTTTGAGTTTATAACACTTGTATTTAAAAAAAAAACTAGGTACACTTCAAAGTTGCGCTGACGCACGATTAATTCCACGAGAAATCAGATCAGACTGAGTGGTATGGTACGGAGTGGGGATTGGGCGGGTCGCGCCTGTTTACCTGCGGTGTTGTACTACAGCTATAGGATTATGTTATAGCACACAAAGCTACCTGCTGGCGTAATTTTTTAAATTTAATTTAATGTATAGATTTAAGTCATCTTGCCCCAGTGTGCGCCGGGTTGGGTTGGGTTGTCCGGTGTTTGCCTAACCACTTCTTGGTCAAACTCAAACCAAATTGAGTGACTAGGGTCAGGTTCTGGTTGCACTGCCTCTACAGCTGGCGTTGTTGTTGTCCTTGAGGAACCTTCGTCCAATTTTAAGTTTTAAGTCTTTCAGAGTCCTATCGTACAATCTCGAGTCCTGGAATCCCTTATTTTTAAAACGTGGATCCAGAATTGTAGATTCCGCGTTTAATATATTTGATTCAATGTGACCGAATCTATGATTCAGCTCCTTGTGTAAATGCTCTACGAGATTTTTTATTTCAGGAATATTATTATTAGCTTCCGTGTTGGTGATACATTTTTTTCGCCGCTCACTTCGACTGTTACGTCATAAAACATTTTTAACACAGGTTGAACCGATTGAATTACTACCCAGTCGTAATCAGTCATTGAAAGGTCAGGTCTGATAAGGGCTATAGTGGCTATAATAGCATCTTTCGTCGATCTAAACCGATGAAGCATGTCGTAGGTAGAGTTCCACCTGGTGGCGACATCTTTTAATTTAAGAGTTGGAAGACTTAGTTGTTTTTGCATTGTGACTAATTTTTGATTTGCTTGGGAACTGCGCTTAAAAAAACTCGACGACGTTTTTCACTTTACATAAAACTGGGGTCAAATGCTGCAACGCGGACTGGACGCAGAGGTTCAATGTGTGGGCAAAGCATGGAATTTGCAGCCAATCACCCTTGTACCTGATAAGGGTATGCATAGGTTTTCGCTGCCGTTGAATCTTCTTCGGGCTCTACCCGATCTTGTTGCATGGGGATGTTTGTCATCTCAGCAGGCTCAAACAAATAATCTGGAAATATGTTTGGATCAACAGGCCAGGGACCTGTTTTTTGAAACCCATTGACGGCAGTTTGAACCATTGCTGCTTTGCCATAAGCTTTGTTGAGTATTGCACCTATTAGAAAATGAGTAACAACTCTGCCTGGATGGCTCTTTAACCAAGTGCTCACTTCTTGGTTAAAAAATGTCATCAGTGGCCCATAGAAAGATACGTCTAATGGTTGCATGCGGTGCGTGCAGTGAGGTGGCAAGCACACCATAATGATTCCATGCTCTTTTGCGAATTTTAAGCTTTCAATACCTTTATGACTGATATGTCCATCAACTACCAAAAGCACTTTGTCATCAAGACTCGCTTTTACATGCAACTGAAAGTGCACCAACCATTTATAAAATACAGCTGTTGTCATCCAACCTGATTTCTGGGCAATACCCATAGTACCGGTTGGAGCTTCATCTATCAACTCCTGTTTCATGATTTTTCTAGGATAAATTAAACACGGCGCACATACGGCCTTTTTAATGATTTACGAAGACAAAAATATTTTTGGTATCGAATAAGTTCAAAGGCATTTTTAATTCTTCCAATTATCGTAAAATGGCTATGTTTCATGCGTTCGTTAAGTTAATCTGCAGTATGTGCGGTCAAGACAAGGATGGGTCAGTACCTTTAGTAGTATACATTTCTGGACTATGTTGCTCCACTTAAACCTTGGATCTAATATATTGTTGTGGTTTTTTAAAAGAAATTCAGGAAGCATTAGAATTACAGGTGAAGTGATGTAAAATATGTAAGACATATGTTATTATGACATTTTTAAAGCATGAAACAACATATTAAATGTCGATTAAAGTATAATCAGTATTTTTTACAAAATCATAAACAAAACAATAAATATAGGTGTAAATAATCTAAAAATTATTCTGTCGCTGAATCATCTAGCTCATCATCGCATTCATCATCATTTTCGTCCATATTTTCTTTAAGAGGCTCTTTAAAAAAAAAGAACAATAGCTTTGTTAAATGGTATTGACTTTTTTTTAGGTTTCTCTCTAAAGTTGACAATGATGGGATCTGTAGTAACTACCATAGTATTGAATATATCTGTGTTAGTGTTTATTCTTGAACTTTTGCGGGTGTGAAATAGTCTATAATTTTTAAAATCCTTCTGACGAGACTCCCGTATGTCCTCCGTCGATGTACCAACCGGTAAAGCTAAGTTATACTGTACTACTATAACTGATAATGTCTGGTCCGTATATACAATAATATATAAAATACGTATATAAAATACACTCATTGTATGGGTATGGACTGTATTTATTTATTCAATTCGACATACGTCGATATCTCTTGAAATAAAACTCAATCTTCAAACACTGATTTATTTTATATCTTCACAATTTTCACTTATGTCTATTTACACTGTCTATACTAATTTAAAGTTCTTTATAGAGTCTTAATTCCTAATACTTATACACTTTAAACTATTTATTTCACTGTTTACTTTCACTACTTTGAACTACTTATTTCACTGTTTACTTTCACAACTATACTTGATATTCTTCAGACTTATTTCACTTCAGGTGTTTCTTCTTGTCCGGTTGGTTGGATACTACGATTATTCGACAAATCCTGCCGTCTTATATCCTTTGGCACGAGGGTCGAACTCGTGTGGGGGTCACGATATGTTTTTGGAAATCTACTAATAGCAAACGAGAATCGCTTGTCGTGACCTTGAAGTTGTTTACGCACAAAACTTTCTCTTTTCCGACAGGTTCCGACCTGTCGGCCTTGGTACATCGAAACTTCTCGAAGTTACTCTAACAATATACAATACGTATAACAAGCTATTATGAATTTAACATATTCATTCCTTATTTATTTACATGTTAATCCCTACTTCCTACTTTCATATTGACCTAACTTATTATGCTTTTAACTATCAAACTTATTCTAATTATATCTAGCTCGGAGTCCATTACACTCATATTGTACCAGTTATACAATAAAACATATTTTTTCGCTGTATCTAAACAATATTTTTTAAATTCTTTTATTTTTATTGTGTAACCACTGGCTAGTGCCCAAGATTGTAGCAAATCTGTAAATTAATTCTTCATCGAGGCCTGTTATTTCAGCAACTTTTTGGAGATAACTAAAAAATCGCCTGGCCGTATTCCCGTCATTGCTATTTCCCCGTCATTGCTATTTCCCCCTCCTTGTTTGGGTACATCGACAACAAAGCCCATATATTTATAAATTTTTTGAGATAACATTGTTTTTCTTTCTGCCACAGATTTTTTCTCTAGTTCTCCGCGAGCTTGCCATTTTTTTAAGTGTAGTGTAGGTGTATGGAATTGTTGCTACATATAAGTTATAACTTATATGTAGCAACAATTCCATGGTCCTAATGTAACCGTGAACCGTATTGAAATGAGCTTATATCACAAGATTTATTCGAAATTTTATCACTATTGTTTATTTCACAAGCTCTAGCTTTACAGACAAAGCAGCTTTGAGTTGATTTGTTATTTGTCAGTATATTTATAATTTTTCCATCGAACATGGTGGGCATAAGGACGTAATGAAATAGAACCTGTTTCCCGTTTATAATCATTTCTTTCGGCAATAAGCTTTGAATTTGTGATTGGACAGTGTTGTACATCTCTAAAACGTTTTCTTTTGTTTCATGTAATATTTTAAACATGAATGGACTGCAAAATCGAGTCGATGAAGGGCTAGCGGCTTTCCAAAAAATTAACCTGTTTGTTGATTCATTATTTACTATCTCTAATGGTACTACACTGCACAAAATTATGTTCGAATCCCCATACAATGTATTTGTATTGCTAAAGTTTTGTTTGTAGACGCTATGACCCCCACTCTCATTAAAGCCCCATTTACACAACACTTTCACTTGATCAATGCCTATTTCTTCTATTCTTGTAAAAACATCTTTTTGCACTAAAAATAACCTTTCCATGGTAAAATCTATCAAAATTTGTAAGCTAACTTCTACTCCATTCTCTGATATATTTATGTGGCAAGGTTCCGGGTAACATTGCAATTTAGCTTTTTGAATCATTTTGTATGATGAGTAAAAGTTACAACCTCGACGCTTAGCTCCTTGTTGCATTCGTGTATAGTCGTCCTTTGTCATGTCATTATCGACCATCAATGCCAGAGCTTCATCCGGTGAATAAGTGGTGTGTTCATTTTGATGTTCACTAAATAGGCCCGTTGTCTTCATACGTTGTTATTTCTAGGTGTTGCTGATGATGCTATCTCTATTACTTTGGATGCATTTCTTTTGCCTGACAAGCGTAATGACTGTTGTGAGGCAAACAGCAATTTGCTTGGTTCTTCTTAATTGACAAGAGCAGAGACAGCTCTGCTTTTGGTTTTACTGGAGCTGCACTGAAAACGTTTCCTAGGTCTTCCTTGTTTCGGTGTTGGTTCAACCAAACGACGCACATAGGGGTATTTTACTTAAAGAACCGGCCATAAGTCCAAATTACAAAATGTATGATAAGCGTTAGCTTTTTTATTATAAGACAATAGGACTCTCCCACCCAAACGATAACGGACTAACTACGCTTCTACCGCACGCTACGCGCTGTCCATCTCAGTCGGAATTTATCTGTTGTACCAGTTACTCGTTATTTTCTCGGCGCATACAATTTTATCATCGCTGTTATGTGCACTGCCAAACTGTTGTGCTTAGTGCGAAACAAAAAAACTACTATGGATTCTTCTGATGAAGGTATGTAATTTAGTTTGAATACATTACTGACTAAAATATCGTTTATTTTCACTTAAAAAAAATATTTCAAAGACGTGGTAATTTTTCTGACAATTTTGTATTTATTTTTTAGTTTACGATGTTAATTTAAGTATGAGTTAAACAGAGTTAAGCTTAAATTCTTATGTGGACATATTCTATGAACCTTCTACATGAATTATTTAAAAAAAAATGTTCCGCAAGTTTCCGCCCGTTCTGTAAAAAGCCTTAAGACATGACGAGGTAGTAAAGAAAAAATATTATGTGTTTTTGAACGTTTTGATATAGATGACTAGATTTTGTTTGTTCACAGGTTGTAATGTTTAATCGTCAATTAATATCTCAAGAGAAGATATGTTTAACATAATTAAGCAGTGTGACTTCGACTTTATTAAGGGGCTTAAAGTAATTCTGGAAGTGCTGGCAAGTGGGTTTGAAATTGACACAGAATAGAATAGAATTTTTATTTTGCAAATATGGGTAATACATAATAGTTCTTAAGATTACATTAAGCTCAGCCACATTTTACCAATCGGCATGCAAACATTTGAAATTATTTATATCATTATTATTTAAATCCATTTATAATTACTATTATAAAATTTTAAATCATCAACTTAATTAAAAATATATGTTTGTATTAAAAGGAAAATATAAATAGTGTCATTAGATTATAAATATCATGTCATGAAAGTCAGAAAAGTTGTCATCGTTTCTGCAATCCACAGCAGAACTATACGTCAGTTTGTATAGCTGGTACCCAATGACGCCCACTCTTCATAAAAGTTTGACACATGGCGCTTTAGTTATTAAACATGCTCTACTCCCAATCGGACAGTTATCAGAGGAAGCAGCAGAGGCGCGCAACAAACATTTTCGCCTATACCGGCAAAATTTTGCGCGAAAATTTTCGAGAAGAAAGTGCAATGAAGACGTGATGAATCGATTGCTCTTGACATCTGATGTCTATTTAAGTTGTAGTCGAATGAAAATTGGCAAGAATCAAAAACGTTTTTCTACTGAAGCCTTGGAGTTTTTAAAACAGGACGAGGGAGTTTCCACGATTTCACGTGAATATGATGATGAAGTTGATGGAGATGACGACGAGGATAGCGAATAAGATTTTTAACAATATATTTTTTTATAAATTGCCTATTTGTATTATTTTAACAACATATTAAATTAGTTAATTAAGAATGTTTGGCTGAAGTAATTTAAAAGTCCTAATATCTTCACCTAAAAAACTTCTAAGTAATTTGTAGTATGTTCTGAAGAGTTGAAATTACATTTAGACACTAGATAGTCATTAAAACACCAATAAATAATTTTGGCCGGCTTTTTAAGTGAAATACCCGTATGTGCGACGTAGTGTTTCCTTAAAAGGCGTAGAGAACGGTTGTTCTATCCATTGTTTGTGTTCAAGTAGCAACTTGTTCGCAAATCTATTGCATCGACAATATTTCACAAATAAATTATTTACAAAAATTTTTAGTTTAATTATAAGTATTTTTTTTCAAAATTAAATATTCGTTTCCACCAAACTTGTTGAAAATATAATCACATAAACGTTCAACGCATTCAGATTGTGTTAAATTTAAGTATTTATTTGTTTGAAGATACACAAACAACTCCTTCCTAGAAACGATTATCTCATTATTCACATTGCCGCTCGATGACCAGTTGCTACCTGCAAACAAGAAATGGTTTTTACAAGTTGTGGGGCAGTTTTCAGCAGTTAAATTCTATTTAAATGTAATGTTAACATGTTGTTCTAATATTTAAAAACAAGTTTGCTTTCAACCAACGTCAACCATTTACTTTTATGAACATTGAACTTAAAATATTACTAATTAATCACATGTCCCTCTTAATAACGCTATAAAAAAATGTACAATAGAAAATTGAGAATAATACATAAGAAATTAAAATACATACCACTGGCTTCCATTCTCGTACAAAGCAATAACTCAAAGAGGCACTAATGACGAAAAATATCACTTCAGTTACTTACTTGTAAAGACACGTGTGCAAAGCTTGCGTCTCAAAGAGCGACTAACCCAACGGTTTCTACCTGCCACTGGTAAGTGAGCCCTCAGTGCAATAGATCCAATTGTTTTTGAGTTCTATAGATAAGTTGTCAAACTACTATTTTCATTAGTTAACACGAGTGATATAGACAATTACTTTTCTTGTTTTTGTCTTTTTACTGTAGAACAAAAGGCCGTATGTGCGGCGGGATAAAATGGCCATGTGCACTCATGCAACAAACAACTGTCACATGAGACCCCTTTTCAGCACTAGTCAAAGCCCCAACCTGCTTACGCCCAGTAGTAGCTAAGACCTTTTGGAGTCTCTGGACTGTTGATAAAGCTGACTCATCGACATTGTAGAGCCTATGAGGAGAAATGTTGTTGCTCTGAATAATGCCTTGGTAAGTGTTGAAAAACAGTGCTACTTGCGGCTTGTTAAAGGCTTGGGCTCTTGCTTGAAGTCGCTTCAGGTTTCCTCAAGGAGATGTCCGGGTGTCTGCGTCAAAATCCAGCCAACCATTCTTTGCCTGCCATCTTTTTTTCATTGTTGAAGTTATGAGGAAAATTATTAACGTCTGCAAACTGGTAGGCCTATTCCAAAACTTCCTTCCTTGTGAATCCAAACAATCTCGTTTCTAGTAATTTAATATGTTCTACCAGTTCTCGTTCCATTTCATATGTGAAGACACTCCTGTACCAACCCATACCTAAAACAATAAGGTGAGTACGTGATTAAATCCGCTTTAATCATGCTAACAAAACGCGAAAGTTAAAAAATACTAAGTAGGTACCTTTTGTAGTTGGAGCTAAGAATTTATTTTGTTTCAGTGCATGTCTTCTAAGAGTCGACTGTGGGACGTTAAATACTTTAGAAGCTAATATTCAGCCCATTTCATTATTATTTACAGCTTCAATAGCCTTTTCCATGGAGGTTTCATCCCAATCCTGTCGGTCTGTTTTTCTAGAATAGTTACGAGGCATGATGTTCAATTATCTGGAAAAAAGAAAAAAAGGTTGGTCAAATGACATGGTATGCTATTTTACCCGAACAAGGTGTATGCCATTTTGTCCACTTCATAACCTTCAACATTAGAAAACAACTAAAAAAATAACTAGTATTTTGATATTTCAAAACATTTTCGAAGTTATTTAGTAAAATTACAATAAATTAATGCTAAATAAAAACAAATAAATTAACGTAAAAAATACTTACTTTTACGAGAAACAAAATCCGCCTGAGTAAAACTCGTGACTGCAAAAACTAAACAAACATGTGTCCGCACCACACGGCCCAACGGACGCGACTGGCGCCGCTACAGGTTGCGACCTGTTGTCCAAGTGATCCTTTACAAGCCATTTTGAGAACTATTATGTCTATGGTTTTGGATAAAAGTAGGTGTGCCATTTTACCCACCTATGTGATTTTGTACGCCTTTCCCCTAGAGACAACGTAGTGAGCCGTAACAGCTGAATAGCTGTCATTGTTGTCCGACGTCCAGCCGTCAGTCGTGAGGCACACTGCTTTGGCATTTTCCATCTTGTGCCTCACTTTCTCTTCCGGTTTCTTGCAAATTTTGGGAATTAGCGACTGTGACAGTGTTTTCCTTATTGGGAGTGTGTACCCTGGACACAGCATATGTACAAATTTTTTGAATTCTTCGTCCTCCACCATACTAAATGGATAATACCCATTTGCAATCATGCGCACAAGCTGCTCATCAATAAGTTCCGCACGCCGAGGCGGTATGGATTTTGTGCTGTGCGCATAGTCCTTGATGGAAGGCTGATGAGGAGCTAACCTATCGGAGGAAGGGCCAGAGGCAATGGACGTGGCAGGATCTGTCGCAGTTGATGTTGGCGCAAGTGTCTTCTGCGGGGCTTCTTGGAAACATGCCTGCTGCATTGGCTGCCTTTCAGCAACGAGGGGTACTGTGGGGTGTTTAGTTTTTAAATGTCTACCCAGGTTACCACAATTTCCAGCGGGCACATTTAAAATGTTAGCACAATAAAGGCATTTTGCTTTTTTTGGTTCTACTTACTCAAAATGGTTCCACACTGCACTTCGTTTTCGTGAACCCATTGACATTTTTTTTTTGTTTTAAGTAATGATGATGATGACATATTTTCTCTGGCGACTATGTATTCCTTTTTTTATGTTTTTATTAGCTGTAAGTCCTCCATAAAGTAAATAAATAAAGTAAGACACTGACTGAACAAAATTGTTTACACTTAAAATAAATGAAACTGTCACTAACTGTACAATACAAAAACTACCTACTCTAAATTTACCAACCAACATTATAACGTCGGCGTCAGTGCAGGACCTTCTAAATGCCAAAAAGTATTTTTTACAGGAGACAATAAAAACTTTCTTAAAAGCATTGCGAACAATTTATTACAACTTTTTTTACATTATTGGTTTATTTATTTTATATAGATAATATTGACAAGGATTTTAGTTGCAAAATTAAATTATAGAATTCATTAATTCACTTAAAAGAAAATGCACTAAGTTAATAAAATTTTGATAGATGCAAGGTAATGTGTTGCTACTCATAGCAATTAAACTAAATTTTAATCGAAGTAATTTTATTATTAGTAAACAAAAGAAGTTTTATTACTTATTATTATTTTGTCACTTAATTACGATGTGGTAGAGACTCGTAATATGGCCAACAGTCCCTGGGGATTACATTTTTAATCTTTAAACTTCCTTTCAGTAATTGACAAAGGAGCAGAATGTAATTTGGGGAATTCAACCTGAGCCAGGTTTATATTCTTCGGTCTGTGTGGTAACAGTCGATATTCTTCATCGAATTGCAGTTTGTAAGATATGCCCTCACAGGTGTATTTTATAGCTTTAAGCTGAACTACCACGGGATCTCCAACACTTCGACCAGGGCGTATCGATGTATGCTTTAACAGAGGTTTGTATCCATAATCATGAAAGAAATCAAAAGTAGTCACGAAAACATCACACGGATTTCGTTTTCTTGCTTCCTGAGAAATACGGTGATAATCACTTGGCAAATAAATGTCACGATTTTTTAAGGCACTTTCAATAGTACTGTGGTCGAAGTCGCACTCCATTTGACTGTGACCTTTGGTTAGGTACTTTTGAATTATTTTAACATTATATTTTTCGGCAAGACTTAATAGTGCATTGGACATTATAGCATTTTGGTTCTGAGCTGTACAACCATCAGAGTATATTATAATAGGACGATTATCAACTTTTTCCAGAAAATTAGATTTCAAGTAATGAACCATAAAAGAAGCAAAAGTTGATGCTGAGCCGTCACTAACAGTTTCGTCGAACCAGTTGCACGAACAAGTCGAACAAGATTATAAATTGTAAAATTATGGTTACATAGCTTAGTCCGATAGTAAAGTGCATTGGCTTTCGTCATTGGAGACAATTTAACAGGTTGGGACATCCATTGTTAAGACATGGCATTCACCCTCCAAAGCCCTGATTTTATCTTTACTTTTTTCGTCTCTTGCTTTCTTTTTTTCAGCTTGATGAACCTCATACTCATTTTCTGGTAAATACCTGTTAGTGTAGGCCAGACATACGATACACTGGTCCTTACGAGGCTTAAACAAAGAAACATTCATTTCTGAAAGAACATCTTTCATTTTGTTAATTGTTAGTGCATCTATACCTTCATTTTCACAACTAGACTTATATACATTGTACAGCAACGAGTGTAAGTAGTAAACGTTTGTTCCAAGTACAATTTGTTTGTAGTTGCGACAATAATGGCTGGGTAATTTATTGAGAAGGGTAACGAATTTTTTAAGAAACTCATGCCGTTCGATGTTCTTGTTTTCTCTAGGGGCTCTGGAGGCCATAGTTGTCGAATTTTGTTCTATAACACCATGCTTGCTTTTTGCCGACCAATCTGCAATTGACCACTGACCTAGTCCAGTCGTGTTTAAATACATGGTTAATTAACAGAGGGTAATTCGATATTGATGGGTACTTGTTTTTCTTCTAAAGCTATTTCTTCTGGTTGTGTATGATTACTTGATGGAATTAGTGCTAATATTGGAAATCTATCGTTTATAGTATCTGGTAAAATTATAGGTTCTTCAGTTTGTTTAGTGTCATTATTTAATATTTCCTGACTTGTAGATGTACCGTTCATTAATGTTACGTTATCATTGCTATTATTTACTGTAGATACACAGCATTCCATAATTACTGTTTGTTCAAATTTTGGTATCTCAACAAGAACCAAATTATTCTCTATTGAGACTTCTTGATTTTCTTCTGGTACATTTCCTAATTCGGTGAAATCGTCAGTAGATATCTCTTTTAATGTTTTTTATTTCTTTTATTTTTTGAAGTTAACATTGTGACTGTGGACAAAAGAAAATATGTACTATTAACGTAGTCATTGTATTAACATAGTATTAAAATAACTAAGATTTTTCCAAGGAATGAATAACACAAAAACTAAAAACTAAAACCAAAGGTTTAGTTTGTGTTATTCATTCCGAGGAAAAATAATACACAAATAATGACAACCGAAAAACATAAAAGTAAGAATAAGTTGAACTTATCTTTCGTCAAACTCCACTACATGATAACTATATTATATACAAATTAATTAGGTTAGGTTTGGTTAATCGCAAAATCAAACTAAAATTAACTTAACAGCAATTTTCCTAAATAATATGTGTTTCAAACAGTTACGATGTAATTTAAGTGAACAATATGAATTATTTTGTAAATATAATACTCACATGTACTTTTTGATGCTAGAAATAGAATAAAAACAATCACTTCACACTCTTTTCACTAACGAATTGTTTTAAACTGCAGGACACAAATAATTTGCTAATAAATGAGAAAGATGCCTAGTATCTATTTAGATACAAATATTTTATTCCTTGATTATACGTAAAATATTATAATTTTGTAGTGAAATAATACTTACTTATAATAATAAGATGTCTTGCAAATAAAATGATATTAAAATATTTACAGTTTACCGCCTGTTACTGTTATTTAACAAAATTTTAAATACCGTCCACCATTACTCAGGGTCACCGCTAACCGACTAAATTCTTGCTGTGATTGGAGAGAAAGAGATAGTTCTCGTGGTATGACTTATTGCATTCTCGTTCTATTGTAATAAAATCATAATTTAAAAATTTTACGTGAAAAGGTTGTTTAGTTCTAGCTTCTTTAGAAATTCCTGAGGGCAAATATATTTTCTTGTTTTTTATTTTGCATTCTATTGCACTGTGGTTCTAGAGTCATACTCCATTTGAGTGTGAGCTTTTTCTAGGAAATTCTAAGTTATTACGACTTTGAATTACATAGCTATGTCCAATGGAGCATTAGATAGTATATCATTTCTATTTTGTGCCGTACAGCCATCAGAAAATAAGATAAATGGTAAAAGATTTTCTTGGAGAGTTATCTTCAGACAATCAATGATACACGACACAAATACCGAAGCCACCAAACCTGCATTGTGTTCATCAAACCAGTAGCAATAAACGTCCTTTGTAGCCAGATTAAACATAGTAAAATTTAGTTATTTAATTAAGTTTTGTAATATAGTGCGCTAGTATATAACTTAGGACACAACTTTACAGACTGGAGATCATGGGTAAACAGATGTACTTCTCCTGCCAGGGCTTGTGTCTTGTCTTTGGTTTTCTCATCTCTAGCTAATTCCTTAAGTGAAATGTGGTTCCGATAGGTATCCCCATTTAAGTTTCCTGCTTTAAAAGCGCAAGAACTGGTCTTTTTTCGGTTGAAATAAACTTAGATTTTGTTCTGTAAATATTTTATCAAACGACCAGCGACTAACAGGTTGCTTATTATTTTCAGTAGTTTTTGCAATATAGGTTGTAAAGATGATTTTTGTTTTCTATAATGGGCTCTAAATATTGCCTGGTTGTAGTATCTCGACAGTAATGGGAAGGCATTTTAGGCAAACTAATGAAAAAATCCTTTAGGAAAGAAATATCGTCTTTCTTTGAATGTCCTTCTAAAACTTTGTCAGTAAGCTGTGGCATTTTTGCCATCCCATAATCCGAAGTTGATAACCAATATCTCACTGTCCACTCCTTGATGCCAAAGGTATTATTTAGTTAATAAAGCAACATAAAATATGTACTATGTTTATAAACTTTCTCTCAACAATGCCCAGTAAGAAACATGAATCCTTCACTAATGTTGGCTGATATCCAGAACTAGTGACAATAAAATCCAATAAATAAACTTTTGACTTTAACTTTCTTTCCAATAAAACAGTGCCATAGGTTTTAATTTTTGATCTGTTAAATGCCTGTAATGTGAATTTTGATTTACCAAGTTTAATATTGTTAAGTTTATTTCTTGAAATTTTGTTTTTATATCCTCTAGCAACGAGATAGGTTAACATAAGAACCAGTATCTAGTTTGAAGTTACAACTTATGACATTTTCAATAATTAAGTTTTGCTCCTAACAATTAGCATTATTTACTTGATCTAGGTAATTCACAAAAAAATCTTCTGTGCCATTGTTCTCCTCCGATACAACTTGCACTTTTTTGGTACGGCACACTTGCAAAGTGGTTATATTTTCCACACTTTGTACATTTTGCTCCCCTCGCAGGGCATTTGTTGATATCCCGCTCATGTTGGCCACCACACCATTTGCATTGTATTGTGGAACTTTTCACCTGCACCTTGTGTACATCCGCAACTTCTGCTGAGTAACCATTGCACTTCTTTGATTTGCGACTTTGTCACCTCTGAGAGACGTGGCCTTTTTACAGTTTTATCTAATTTCACATCTCCCATGCTCAATAAATTTTCCTGTTCGGATTTATTGGTTGTACCAAAAATAATCCTATCGCGGATGGCTTCATCTTCGTTTGTGAACTCACAGTTTCTAGCTACATATCGAATGGCTCCCCCGGGAGCTGAGAGCGCTTATAGAATAGAAATCTTGAAAACAGTACATTCTTCTTGGGTTCACAATATTGATCGAACGATTTCAATACGTCATCAAATTTGAAAACAGTCAACGCAATTTCAATTGCGACATGTCCACGTCAAATGATAAAGAGGCTTGCCTTCGGCTACAGCTGCCTACACTATTCGGTTTTGGTAAAATATATTTAATGTCTTTTATTTGTATTCCCGCTGTATCTGGTAGTACCAGAGGCTCACAAAATTTCAGACTTACTAACTTACTTTTTAATCTTAAAAAACTCACAAAAAGGTCAGAATCGTCGTCGTTGTCGTCAATTACTTCCAATATTTTGGCTATGTAATAAACATTACTATTTTTAAGTGGAAATGAGACGATGACGAATTCTTCTTCTTATGGGTCTCGAGTTAATGGTATAAAGTTACCGCCGAGCACTGTCATGACATCCTCATCTTCACAACTACTTACAAAATCTTCTCCACCAGACGATGATCCACTGGCTACAAAATCTTCTTCGTCTGAGGTTTCGATATTTTCGATAATGATGGCTTTCTTTTTGTTTCTTTTGTTTTATCTTCTGTAAATAGGTATTTCTTCACATTCTTTGGCGGTTTATTGATTTTCAACTTCTTCTTTTCAGCAATTGCATTTTTTCTGGGGTATCAGTGGCAATCATACTTTTGCCGAGGGTACTACATCTTTTTGTATTACGAGGTGTTGACTTTATTGGTGGCATAAATTGAAAGGGTGAAATAAAATGACTTGTGGAAGGACTGGGCTGCATATTGATATTCTGGCAATTATTATTGACTTGTTTAAGATATGATGTTGGTGGCAAATTGAATGGTGGTGTGACGTTGTTCGGATGAATAGAAATATCGTTCCAGCTTGTGCAAGGCTTTGGATCAACTTTCTGTCGGTCAATTTCAACTAGGTCATGAGCTACATTTTCTATAATAGAAGGTGATATATCCGTTATTTCTGGGGTAGCATCTTCATCAAAATTATTTAAAAAACTGTCGTCCAGATCTGAGATCCCAGGTGGAATATTTTCAATTTCGATTGCATTCTCTTCTGTCAGGTTTACAAGTGGAATATATGGCCTGTCGATTACAGAGCTAGGCAAGAAGTCTTCATCAGTGAAAATGGAATCATCGAAAGGAAATATTCCACATTTTTTGAATGCGTTTAAAATATTGATGGGGTTCATTGCTTTTAAATATGCTGGACCGACACACTCAGCAATATTATTAATTGTCATAGGTCGCCCTGGATTTCTCAATAGCCATGAATCAACTGCTGCATTATAGTGGTTGAAGCTTTGCAGTTGTATGTGGATGAAGAGTCAAAACAGTAACTCCCGATGATTTTGCCAAATCGAGAGCTGCAATGGAAAGATGGCTTTCGTGATTATCCATAATGAGCAGCGCGGGATTTTCTTTTGAGGCCGATACATGCTTTATAAAATGTTTCATGACATCTACAAATATCTCAGCATTCATCCACCCTGAAGAAGCAGCTAAGCCTAACGAGCCAGCAGGTGCACCAATTAACATATGTGGCTGAAACTTTTTTCTGGGAAATACCAAAGCTGGTGGTAGTGCTTGTCCGGTTGCGCTGACAATACAACAAGTTGTGACTAAAGTGCCCGTTTCACCAATGGTTATCTTGCCTACGTTGGTCCCTTTACGTGCCATCACTTTGCCTGGGCGTTGGACTGTGGTCGTGGCCGTTTCATCCAAATTGTAAAGTCTAGTGCCATCGGCAAAGCAAGCATTTCTTTCCAAAGCAGATTTTGAAGTAGCTCTGGCCAAGCTACAAGCTTCAGGTTTTCTTAGTGAAATATCCGGATGTCTTCTTTTAAAAGACCGAAGCCATTCAATTCCGGCCATTTCTGTAGCAATCCATGAAGGTGGTATTTTTTTATAATTTATCTTAGCCAGTTGAAACGCTACGCGTCGGCAATCCTTAGATGTAAGACCGTAAAAAAGTTGAGCACAATGTTCGAGGTATGCCTTTAAAGAAAGTTCTTCCACTGTTGAAAAAACCGCGTTTATTTCATAGTTGGGGGTTAAGCGTATCGTTCCCTCTGCACTTACTTTACTCAGTTGACCGTCGCGTAGCTTAGCTGGCACTCTTTACTGGCTTTCCTAATACTGAGCTCAGATTTTACGAGTCCAAGAGCTGCCTTCATAGATTCTTCCGTATGTCCACCTTTTTAACCCGCATCTCTAAAACAAAAACAAAATATATTAAGTACTTAAACTTATTTCGCAACATCTACACATTAACTAAGTACACAGTTAACCAACATGAAGTAGAGATAAAAGATAATTAATAAAATTAAACTAAGACTAAATTAAGAAAATTAAATTAAGACTAGAGCCCTAATAAGGGCACAGGAGTCAAAATAAGATATGTAGAGCAGTTTACAACAATTACATATGAATGTGACTCTGTCTAAGAAATATCTTAACTCCTAGGTAAAAATAAAACAATAAAAATTAAAATATGAAGAGAATAAATTTAAGGACTCTATGTAGAGTCTATCTGTCAATATAACAATGTAGCGCTCGTTGAGCCCCTTTCAGAGACACCTCGCACGGTGTCGTGCGCTCAAGGCCTCCGGAGATATCGCTGATCGAAGTTTGTCGGTTAACTCGGTAATGTATCTAATCCTAATATATAGCAATATATAATACTGCTATATGTTCGTTGTTCCTAGTTAAGGAAAGAGTAAATAAAAAAAAAACAACAATACAACAACAATATATATTAATTTGTTGTTGAGTCTCGCTCCGTCAACAAACCTTAAAATTACTATCGTCTAGCGTCGAGGAGTTTCTCAGGAGCCAAAAAACATAAATCTATACTAATATTATAAAGCTGAAGAGTTTGTTTGTTTGTTTGTTTGCTTGAACGCGCTAATCTCAGGAACTACGGTTCTGATTTGAAAAATTCTTTCAGTGTTAGATAGCCCATTTATCGAGGAAGGCTATAGGGCCTATAGCCTTCCTCGATGATATATAGCCTATAGTATAGGCATATCATCACGCTAAGACCAATAGGAGCGGAGCACTAATGAAGAATGTTTCAAAATCGGGGATATTTTTTCCACACGGACGAAGTCGTGGGCGGAAGCTAGTAATTAATAGAAATTTGAAAAAAATAAATAAAAAGAATAGTAAATAGCTATGTAGAGTCAAATTCTACGGTTTGTCGGAAAGCTTGCTCTGAGCCCTTCAAAAAGCCCAAACACGGCAATCCTGCTCCAAGAGGTTCGGGAGAAAATCCAATTTAAGTGTTCTGGTTGCTGCCCTAGGTTGGCGGCGTAATCTGGTTTATTTTGGTTTTCTCCCAAACCGTCCAGACAAAAATCACCGTGTTTCGGCTTTTCCGAAAGGGCTCGACGAGATCTCAATAGATGTCGTCGAGCCCTTTCGGGAAAATTGACCCAGTCAATACTGGGTCAATTTTCAGGCTGAAAAATTTTTGGCTCCTGAAAATTCCTGGGACAGTTAAAAGTAGGTCCGGAAGAGCCAGTCAATGTCCTCAGAGAAAACCCAGATCATCTACGACCTCCGGCTCGGGAGTTATCCGAGTCTGAAAAAAGATTTGACAGCTTAAGAACTGTCAAAGTCGATTTCCAACCCGATATAACTTTCCTTGCAATGGTCGCAGAAGACCCGTGTTTGGACTTTTCGAGCTTGACGTGTCCCGCTCCATCGAGTAAAGGAGTCTTCAGGCTCCTGAAAATTCTCAGCTCCAAAATGCCTAAAACCTATTAGATCCGATAGAGGTTACCTCCCCAAGCACAACTGTGAAAACCGCAACTCGCCACGACCACCGAGTACGGAGCCACACGGGGCCAAAGTTTGCCAAGATGGCCGCCGAACTGTCAAAGTCCGAATCTGAATGCCTGTAACTTTGCAACCGTTTGTCGGAGAGAGAAGCGGTTTCGAATGTAGTGCTTGGCTGAACCATCGCTATCGGACAAAATATTCTTCAGCGCTGAAAATTTTCTGGCCCTGAAAATTCCTGAAAGTACCTTAAAACTATTGGCATATATGTGCCACTTACGTCTCAAGAAATCCGAGTTTTCTAGCTCCAATAGCTTCGGAGATATATGGTGTTTTTCGAAAAAACCTGCGCAACCAATATGGCTACTAAACGCTATTTTTGTGATTTCCGAAGCTATTGGTGGCGACTTTGGGCTTATTTTATGCACACAATACGCTTTAAAGCCAATTCTGTGACCAAAATTTAAATATTTTAATTAATATTGATTTTATTTAAAAAAGTAACTTAAATTTAGGTATCTTTATTGTTCTATAAAAAATAAGGAAAAAATTTTGAATTTTCAGAGAATTTCTGAAAGAAAAACTGTAAAAACTGAATTATTAATTAATTTAAAGAAAACAACACTAATAAAAGTCTGAAAAAAATCTAACATACTGTGGCGGTCTTCGACCAGTAAGCGCGCACCCGATTTCGATCAGAAACTGGGGGGTCCTGCCTGAAGATTTTTCAGTAGAGATGATAGAAGATTCCAGACTCAAAAGCGTATATCTTCTCTTCTTGAAGAGAGCAAATTTTTCTCAAAGCGGTTCTGTAGTGCCCTTGCTGCTACTTTTCAGATATCAACTTTTCAGCAGCCTGTGACGTCAATAAACCGGACCACGTGGGTAAATTTTAGGTTATTTAAAACGGTTTTAACCATATATCTCACGATTGCGTGGACCAATGGAAAGAAACTATGGTCGTCAAGCTAATTTCCACGTGCACTTTATTTGCAGTTTTTTCACTTTAGATTTTTTTCCAGAGTTTTCTGGGAAAAACAAAATGCACCAGCACATGCACGGCACTAAGACACTACTTTTCATGTATCACACACACGTCACTGTAAGTGTAAGAAAAACCACTTTTATGATTTTTAATTCGCGGAGCCAAGCAAAAACGTGGCGTTCCAGCGCGTGGTTGGACTCAGACTGAACTTTTACACTCAGATTAAAATCGAGCCTCAAGCAAAGAATATCTATTGTCTATGAATCGGTCTGATTTCGATTACGTTTTATTTTCTTCGTCTCTGCTGTTCTGACCTACGAATGATCGTAAATAATTCAATTTAAGGTTAGGTGGGGTAAGTGGAACATACTTTATTTTTCAAATTCTATGATCAGTTCTTGCTACTAATTGTTATGTCCTATTGTGACTTTGATAAACACAACATATACCTAGGTGTGTCAGTTTTCCATAGTTGAAAGAGTTCTGAAGCTAATTTCAAAGCTAATTGCCAAAAAATGGCAAATCGTTAAGTTAGTGCTATTGTCCCTCTTTCCCCGGTTTTTGGGGCAAGAGGAACAGTAGACATAACTCTGTAAATACCTAACCTGTGTGGTTCAATATGGGACCATCTCATTTAATGAAATTGTTTTACTCAAATGTGAACTAAATGCCATTAGAATAACGTCTACAATAAAAAATACTGAACATAAATTAAAATTTGGGGCAAGAGGAACATATCGTTTCGTGTCAGGGGTACTAAACTAAAATCAAAGTGGTATATTCTTATAAAAAAATATTCATAAAGTACAACAGCCTCAAACCAGTCTTAAATGTTCAGTTTACTAAACGTAGGAACCATAGGGTAGGTACTGAGCGTACAGTTCAATAAATAATTCTTTTGATATCAATTTATAACACCCACACTATATCAAAATTAAAAATAAACTTATTAGTTATTTATCTAAAATTAAAACAAAACTTATTTATGAACAATTCCAAGCATTTTCATAAATTTATAGTGTTTTATTTCTGGCAGTCCCTTAGTCAATAAATCAGCAGGCATACTGGTAGTTGGCAAATGTTTTGTCACTACTTGGTTGTTACAAATTACATCCCTAATAAAATTGTATCTTACATAAATGTGTTTTGAACGTTTGTGAGACTGTTGGTTGTTTGCCAGTTTTAAAGCACTCTGATTATCATTGTACAGCACTATCTTACTACAATTGCCTGTTATTTCTAACTCTAAGTTCTGCAAGTAAATGGCTTCTCTACAAGCTTCTGATAAAGCCATATACTCAGCTTCACAACTGCTTAGTGCTACTGTTCTTTGCTTCTTACTTTCCCAAGAAATAGCAGATCCACATTTTACAAAACAAAATCCAGTATATGACCGTCTGTCAATAATATCACTGGCCCAATCAGCGTCTACAAAACCTTGTACTTCTGCCTTTTCTTTGGAGTATCTTAAACTATAATTTTTAGTTTTTAACAGATATTTTAATATTCTCTTAGCATAATTCCAATGAATATGAGAATAAGAATTATTAAACTGGCTTAAGTAACTCACAGAATATGAAATATCCGGTCGTGTCAGTACAGCCAAATACATCAAACTGCCAATTAATTTTTGGTAAGGCAATTGAGATTCTAAAATATTAGATTTATTAACATTCAATTTACATTCAATTGGAGTATCAGCTGTGTTACAATCAGACATATTAAACTTTTTAAGAAGTTGTTCAATATAATTCTGCTGATCTACTGTAATCACATTTGCATTTTTATCTATATTAATTCTCATCCCTAAGTACTGAACTGATCTCTGCTCAGGTTCAAGTCGGTCTTACTGGCGCACCTCAAGACGACCTTTTGATTACGTGCCTTGCGCACTGTGTCGACTCGGGCTCCGCTTTTTTTAAGGTCCAGGGCGGTCCTGATCCTCTCGATTACATTATCTCCCGTATGCTTAGGGTCTGTCGACGAGACGATCAGGGTGTGGTTTGGCTTGGGGTCTTGTTGTGGTGGTTTTGGTGTGCTGGCAACCTGGGCAAAGGTTTTTGGGCCCTGTTGTTGTTGTGGCGGTCTGTCCGCTTTGCCCAGGTCTGCGACACCTTTCTCTATGTTCTGGAGGGTCTTCTTCACCTCACCGACTGCGAGCTCTGCTTCCAAGTTCATCACCGGAGCCGACTGGACCAGTGGCTCCATGTCTCGCAGAACTCGGATGTCGGTAGATACCATCTCCAGTCTTTCCGCTATGGGTTGCAGGTGTTGGATGATATTTATGGGTGTTGGTGGTGGTGGGGGTGACATAATTGGCCGGTTGGCGATGTTTTTGATCTCCGATCTTAATTGAGATATCTCCTCTTCAAATTTGGTGGTCGTGAGTAAATGGTCCGTGTCACAGACGTTTTGGGTACTCCGATCCGAGAGTGTTTCCTTTGGCTGGGCGAGGTCCTCTTTAAGCCTGTCCAGAGCCTTCCTCAGCTGGTCCAGCTGGTTCGATATGCTCGTCACGTTCGTGTCGAGACGAGAAAGTCCAGTCCCCATTGTGTCCCATTTGGGCTCACCTGGGGCCCTTGCACTTTCCCTTCTCGTCACCTCGTGCTCTTTGAGGCTCTGGTGGCTCGCCTTCTTTACCTTCTCTTTGACTTCCTTGATTCCGTTTAAGGCTTCAAGGGTCTCATGTCCCAGCCACTCCCGGATGTCCTTCGTTTGCTTCTTCGTGTCTGTAACGTCCGTCCGTATCACTGACAGCTCCACCTTCATGGCCATCAGTTCCCTGGTGTGAGCTCTCTCGACACGCACAAGTTCTTGTGCGTGTCGGAAGCGCTCCTTTTCCAGGTTGTACTTATGACGACCTCTGGAGTCTGCCAGTGACAAGCAGACCTCGTACAGACCCTGTAAGCTCTCGTGACACGTGGCCTTGCACTCCCTCTTCATGTTCCCCGCTGACTCCAACGCGTCTTTGCCCTTCTGGAGAAGCTCGTTGGCCTCCCTGGTTGCCAGGTCCATCTCCACCCCTGTTCCCCTTCTCGGCGTTCTATAGAGAAGACTCGGTCGCCCACTCTTCGGGCCGCTGGATTGCTTAGGAGGCCACCGAGCTTTCGTCATCCGAGTTTATCGGGTGGGGGGGGGGAGATGCCACACTGCACCCATTCTATGGCCTGGCCAGAGGTGACAGAGGTGACTCTCTCTTCCTCCGGCGTGAAGAACTCCAGATTCGGCACTTCTGGCATCGTCGACACAGATTGTGTGTCTACGTCTGGTTCCGACTCTGCCCTGCTCGCCAGTGGCTGACTCGATGGACGCGCCGCCTTTTCCGAGAACACGGACTGCTGTGTTTTTGAGGACCTTTTCCCTCAGAGACTTGGTCACTTTTGCCGCATCCGTGGTCGTCTTGCGGGAGGTGTTGGGGTTGGATGACTGTTTTGAAGACATTTTCTTTGTTCTTAATATACTTTACACTATAATTTACAATATGAAATTTTCTTATTCTAATTTGTTTATGTACCTTGTGATAATTTATAATTATAGTTCTTTTTATTTGTTTTATTAAGTCTAATATTTTTTCTTATTTTTTATTTTGATGGACTCACGGCTGCTTCCGCTGATGATCTGCGTCTGCTGTCCGATGAGGAGCCCGATACGATGAGAGCTCGATGTTTCTGAGCCCTGTGTGCGCTCGGATGGTGATTTCCAGTGGATCCGTGTGCGTTGCTGGACTTTTCCTGGGAAGTGGTGCCGAATTTCGGATTTCTGTTGATGCCCTTTAAAATGAGCCCAAACTCGGCTATCCTGCGGTCACGGCACACTGCGGACGAAGTTAGGCCGCGGGGGGGTGAGGTAGCCCCGAGAGGGCGGTCGGGGGAGGGGAGGTCGGGGGGTAGGGGGTCTCGTGGGGAGGTTGGGGGGGGAGGGGTAAATAAGGGGGTCCGTGTGAGGGGTGGGGGTCCGTGTGAGGGGTGGGGGTCCGTGTGAGGGGTGGGGGTGGAGGGGTATTGGGGGGGGCACTCACTCGGTGCGGGGGTGAGGTAGGTCTTTGGAACTCTGGGCCCCTAGTAGGGTCTCAGAGGGGGGGTGGCAATTTTTCGGGGGGGAATACAAGGGTGGGAAGGGAGGGGATTCCTGCTGGCTGCGGCAAGGTCTTGGAGTTCCAAGCCAGACAAACCCAAACACAGGGGGATTAGGGTGAGGGGTTGAGGAGTTCCCTCAGGACGTACCTGATGGCTGGTCGTGGAGTCGTCACGCTGATGATGCACTGCAGACGGATTCCTCGGCCGGCTTCGGAGTCTTCAGTGAGGGCTGGGATGACAGGTAGTTCTTGTCGGAAAACACGTGGGTGAAAAGTGAGGTTATTCTAACCTAAAACCACGTGTTTTTTGGTGATTTTCCGTACCTTATATCTCCGCCCAGCCTGCTCCGATTTTGACGATCCTGGTGTGGTTGGATTGGCCTTTTTGGCGTCTTGCAGCTTTTTCCCACTGACCTTTTCGATGTTATTAGCCTTCGAAGTTGGGGGGGCCCTGTTCCGCAACCCGTTGACGTAGAGACTTGCCCACACTAATCCTGGTGACACAACACTACACAAACACACCGGTAAACTTGGGCGCACTTTACTCAACGCGAACTATTTTTTTGGAATTTTTTACGCGGAGTTGATGTTATGTGGACGATGGTTTATCGGTTACTGGGTCAGGTTAGGTTTGGCTTTACTTGACCTAGATTTTTAATTTTAAATTTCTTGCTTAAAGTTTTCAGTAAATTATCAGTTTCAGACTTATTATTCGAAAAAAATTAAATTTCATCGACATAAACTCCAACAATAGTTGGAAACACAACGTTCATGCTTACTTCTGACATATCCAAAATTACATAAAGTTTCTTCTACTCTCTGATACCATGCCAAAGATGATTGTTTCAATCCATAAACAGCCCTTTTTAATTTAAGTACTTTATTAGAGCCCTTTTTAATTGGAAACCCTTCAGGTAAATGCATAAATATATTTTCTTTTAGAAAACCATTAAGGAATGCTGTGGTTACATCTAAATGTGTAATGTCCATATCTAACTGTACACTTAATGCTAATAAGAGTCTCAAAGTGGAATGTCTAATTACTGGCGAGAAAGTCTCTATTCTATACCGGCCTTCTGTGTGAAGCCTTCAGCAACAAGTCTGGCACGAAATCTCACTTTATTATCACAATCAAATTTCTTTTTTAAGACGCACTTGCACTGCACTACACTTCCGCTATCTGGAGCATCGACAATCTCCCACACTTGATTGTCTTCGAATGACTGCAGCTCCTCAGCTATCGCCTGCAACCACTGTTCTTTCTCAGGACCACTGACAGCCTCTGCATATGTCAATTCATCTTCTCCTATGGTCGTAGTACAAACATTTGCATAGCCATATCTTTCAGGAGCCTTTCTTTGCCTTTTCTCTTTTGTGTTAGTCTGTTGATCAGGCATTTCATTTATACTTTGACTCGTATCGGAAGTCTCGGGATCATGTGATACATATTGAGTCTTCAAATCTTCTATTTTTTCAGATTTCACAGATTCCAATACTGATTCCCCCACTGAATCTATGTTCTCTATGTAGATAGGAACAGTATCTTCTCGCTTAACCTTTTCTTGAATCACAACATCTCTACTTGTTGTAACTGTGTTCTTCTCTGGATCATAAATCCTATAACCCTTAACGTTTATAATAATCTATACTAATATTATAAAGCTGAAGAGTTTGTTTGTTTGTTTGTTTGTTTGTTTGTTTGCTTGAACGCGCTAATCTCAGGAACTACCGTTCTGATTTGAAAAATTCTTTCAGTGTTAGATAGCCCATTTATCGAGGAAGGCTATAGGCTATATATCATCACGCTAACACCAATAGGAGCGGAGCAGTAATGAAGAATGTTTCAAAATCGGGGGATTTTTTTTTCCACGGGGACGAAGTCGCGGGCGGAAGCTAGTAATAATATAATAATGAATTTATTTGTTAGAATATTGTTGTTACAAGGTGTTACATACAATTTTACGTCCAAAATATTCTGCTGTTTCCAGCGTACAAATATTTTCAAGAAATTAAATTAAAATCAATTGATAAAAACCATACAATGTCAAGGATAAGGAAAACATTAACTGTTATCAATACAATTTCAAGGGATCCTACATATAATGTCAAGAATTATTACATACAATGTCAAAGCATACTAATTAGAATGCCAAGAGTTATCAAATACAATTTAACGGAATACTAAATATGTCAGGAATTATTAAATACAATGTCAAGGCATGCTAAATATAATGTCAAGTTATCAGATGAAATGTCAAGGAATAGATACTAAATATTATGTCAGGTATTAATAAATACAATGTTAAGAATTATTGAATACAATGTCATAGGTATTAGATACAATTCAATTATTAGGAATGTAAGGCAAGTCGTCGGCGTCGTCCAATTTAAATTTAGAATCAAACTTTTCATTTAAAAACTCATTTGTTGAGTAGTAGCACTTAAACAATAGGAAGTCAAATAATTTTTTTTTAAATGTCATGAAGTTAAGATCTTTAAAAACATTAGGTAATTTATTATAAACACGAATTGCCATACAGTAAACATTATTGGAAAATAGTTTAATTCTTTGTTGGGGTACACATAATTTGTGAATATCTCGACTTTTTCTTATAACAACATCATTATGTACTTTAAATAAAGATATGTTTTTATGTACAAAGATACAAAGTTTGAATATATATAAAGACGGGAGTGGTAATATTCTTAAACTTTTAAAGAGCGGGACACAGCTATCTAATGGTTGGGCTTTGGTTATTGACCGAACACATTTTTTTTGGGCTCGGAATGCTTTAATAATTTCAACAGAATTGCCCCATATGATAATACCATAGCGTAGAATTGATGCTACATAACCATGATAAGCATAAAGTGCTGCGTTGATACCAGCTATGCGAGTTATTCTGCCTAAAACAAATACAAATCTTTGCAGTTTAGTACATAATTTGTCAATATGTACTTTCCAGTTGCAATATTTATCTAACGTTATACCCAAAAAAGTAGCATTTTCAACCTCTTCTATAGTGTCACTTGCGTATCTTATTTTTAATCCGTGATGTTTGCTATTGTACGTTTGGAACTGTATAAGTTTGGTTTTACCAATATTGACATGTAAATTGTTGTCTTTTAACCATTCTATTATTTTGTTTAGTGTATCATTGATCTCTTTTTCGTATTTGGTGATATTTTTATCAGTGAGTTCAATACTAAGAGTTGTATCGTCGGCGTACAGAATGCATGAATATGGAGTCACGTTGGGCAAATCATTAATATACAGTACAAACAAAAAAGGTCCCAATATACTGCCCTGGGGAACTCCATAGGAGTTTTGACGATAGGCGGATCTATATATAATTTTTTCCGATGTAGCATGTCTAGATATCTCTACACATTGCTGGCGATTATGTAAATAAGTTTTTATCCAGTTTAACGCATTTCCCCTAATACCATAGCGATTCAGTTTAAAGAGTTCTCGGAGAAACCAACAGCTCTTTTGATTTTTGATCCCATTTTCTTCTTTTTTTTAGGTACATGTACCATCACCGGACTCCCAAATATACGAATGTGCTGTAAATTTGGTTTTTTACCAGTCCAAACTTCATATGGAGTCTTTTCAATACCCGAAGCTACTGATCGGTTTTTTAAATAGACAGCAGTATTGGCAGCCTCTGCCCAAAACTTTTTATCTAGACCAGCTTCGAAAAGCAAGCATCTTGCTCTCTCCACGATAGTACGGTTTGATCTTTCACTGAGTCCGTTCTGTTCTGGTGTGTACGGGTTAGTTTTTTGGTGGATTACACCTTCTTGTTTTAAATAATTTTCAAATTCATTGTTGCAATATTCACAACCATTATCAGTTCTTAGTATTTAGATTTTTTTATTTTGTAAATTCTCCACCATTGCCTTATATTCTTTGAAGCTTTTTAAAACATCACTCTTGTACTTAAGGAAATCAATGTGAGTCATTCTGCTATAGTCATCAATGAATAACAGAAAGTATTTTGCACCGCCTATTGACTTACTTTCCATGGGGCCACATATATCTGAATGAATGATTTCAAGTACATCTGATGATCGTGAACCTGCAGAAAATGCTAATCTTGACTGTTTTCCTTCACAACATACCTTGCAACTTGATTTGCTTGTTGCAAATATGTCTGGATAATCCATTCCGTCAACCATTCCACCACGCTTCATCTTATTCATGTCACAGCTATTAATATGTCCAAGCCGCTTATGCCATATCTCCCCATTCACTGTACTGGATGTCAATAAACATTTTTGAGTTTCTAGGTTAACTTTGTAAACACCATCAACAAGTTTCGCATCTGCGACCAAATCACCTTTGTTCCTTATTAAGCATCTCTCTGGTTCGAAAACAACACTGTTACCATTCTTTATCAATTCACTCACTGATAATAGATTAGTGGTGAGACTCGGAATACATAATGCATTCTTTATTGTTATGTTATAATTGTAGCTTGTTGTTATGTCTATATCGCCAGAGCATAAAACGGGAACTTTTGTTTTATTTGCAATGATTATTTCTGGTAAACTTGATGAATAATCTGGATTTTTTAACCAACTTTCGTTCGCTGTCATATGTGTGCTTGCACCCGAATCAATGTAAAAATCACTTTTACTGAACTCACCATTGAGAAATACTACATTAAAAGCTTTGCTCTGCTTCTTGTTATCCTTTTTCTCGTTCAAAAGTAGACATTGATTTCGATAATGGCCTGATTCCTTGCACCGATAACAGGTAATTATTTTCTTTGTTGATTGATTCGTGTCACTCGATTTTGACTTTTGATTGTTAGGGTTGTTGCCATTGCGGGGTTTCTTTTTCTGCCAGCTCTTTGCTGCAAGTGCTGAATGACGTTCCGTTTCCCCCACATCAGCCGATTCCATTTCGATCAATTTTGTTTTGATGGAATCTGCAGTGATTGGAATTCCGGAATGTTCGATTGCCATTATCATAGGCATAAATCGTTCGGGTAATCCAGCCAATAATAATGAACCTACCCATTCATCATTAATCTTGAACCTACTATTTCACTCACACGTCACATAACGTGTGAGTGAAATAGCCACTTGATATTTGTTCATTGATCACATAGTTGATGATTGAGCCACTTTGCTGGGATGTAAGGGCCCAAGGTTCCTGACTTATTTGCTGGTTGATCACACGGTTGACGACTAAGTCACTTTGCTTGGATGTACCAGGTAGAGGTTCTTGGGAATTCGTATTTGCACAGATCTGGTTGACATACAACGGTACATCAACAGTAAGCTGGTTTGTTAGTCCTTCGACGAAATCACACAGTAATTTTTGTTTCCATTCTTGCAGATGCACTTGGTTGAACTTGTTTTCTGGAACAGCTTGTTTGTTAAAAGGGTAAATTCTCGCATTTCGAAAACCTGCTGCACATATACTCGGATCTAACTCACCCCAAATTTGACCAAGCATTTTGGCAAATTCTTTTTTTTGGTAATGATTTACTAATGTTCAACCTCTGCCATTTTAGTATGGCAACGTCCCATCGATCCTTGAATTATTTATTTACAGCCAAATCTAATGGTTGTAACAAATGGCTTGTATGAGGGGGGATTTTGAGAATTGTGATTTGAGCTTTTCGGGCCTTTTCGATAATGTTTATACCCACATGAGTTGCATGACCATCGAAGATCAAAAGTATAGGCCGTTTTTGTCCTACTGTAGTTAGAAATACTTTTTCAAAAAAGGCCTCGAAAACTGGTGTCTCCATCCAAACATTAGTTGTCGCTGCGTATGCTGTTCCGGGATAGCCTTCATTGGTCGTCCATTCATCCCAAATATATTTGCCCTTAAAAATAATCATACATGGAGTTTTCTCTCCTAGGGCATTACACCCCAACAAGACTGTGGTGTTGTCCTTTCCAGGCGATGCTATAGTTCGCGTAGAAGTAAATCCTACACAACCAACTACTTTGGACTTAGAAGGATCATTGGAGAAGCTAGTTTTGTCCACGTTCCAATATGGATTGCATAATTGTTTTCGCGCATACTCCACCGGCTGTGGCTTCTTGATAGACAAATTATGCCTTTTTTAAATAGAAGAAACAAATCCTCACCAGTTATGCCATTTTTAAATGGATTTTTGATAGTATTAGCCGAAACGTACTGACCCGCCGTTTCTAGTAACTCCTTTCTTGTCAAACCAAAGCCATACTTTTCCATGAAACGAAGATTTAATTAACAAAATTTTCTTCTAAATCGCGTGACAAGATGGCGGATCTTCCCAAAGAATTCGACTTTAAGCCTTTATGATCATATACCTAAAACAATAAAAAAGGAACATAAATAAAAGTTTATTGAAATAATGCATTGCATTTGCATAGTTAAATAAACCAGGTGAAAATAAGTGCAAACGCGACGCACATAACATGTGGGTACATTGGCCCGTACACGTTTCATTTCATTACATATTATACGTACTAGAGCTAAGCAGTCTTCCCTTCCCATATTAGGTCCTTGGCCATAAAATTATTTCTTAGCCCTTTTAATAGGTGTGGTGGGTCATGAAATATACACAAATCATGTCCACAAATGTTCACTGACCCATCTGCAAAAAATATATAAGTAGTATATTTATATAGTTGCTAAAAAAATTAAGGCAAACTTAAGGCATTAGTAATAATTTGTAATTGTATGTACCATATTGAGCACCTTGAAGATTCCGCTTTTTAATTGTTTCTTCCCTCAGTTTTCTTATTGCTGTCCGAAATGTGGACCCTTGGTCACAAACAAGACCCAATGGAATTAAGCCAGTTAAAGCCACTTGAGACACCATTTGCTTCAAAATGTTTTGAAGCTCAGCTGCTGAAACTGTGCCTTCACAGAAGTAATATGCTACACTCTGTCGCCAGGGTGAGCATATTCCTCTTAATATAAATACCAATGCATGGTCGGAAAACTTAAGTTTTCTTTCTCCAGCAATATCCTTAAACCCAATAATCTTTTCTTTCTTTTCATTAAAAGACAAGTGTGGTGTTAACGCAACTTCATCAAAAACAATGGTACACAGTTTTTCCTTAGTGTCCCAAGTTTTACACATTTGAGCAATATGGTCAAAAATTTGAACATTCAGTCCGGGTTCTTCTGATACCATTTTAGAAAGGCGTATCAATGTCCTCTTGTTTGGTAAAGTGAACATTTTTTCCAGGAGTCTGTGCCCTTTGGGACTTTGCTTCATTAAGAGCAATGCCATTAACTTTTCATCTAAAGTAAATCTTCTCGCCATTTTACTCTTTTGCACTTGTTTCAACTACATAAGCAAAAATGTTTGAGCTTGTTTATTCAATAAATTGAATTTATGAAACAGTTCTTCCCTTTCTATAGAAATAGCTTGTGAAAGTCTGTGTGAGGTTGAGCCACCAGAGCTCTCTGTTGCTATTTGTGTCACATGTTTAATAAATTTCCTTTTCTTCGCCCTAATTTTCTGACTGCGGAACCTGGAAAGAACAAGACAAGACATTAAAAAAATATACAAATTGTTTATAGCACGTATTTTAAATATTTTTGTATCATTCACTTGCAAATGTTAAAATGATATCTATCAAAATCTAGTGATATCATTACAAGCAAAGCACTACAATTGCTTTTTTTTTTCAAGATATACATGAACCATAGTGGAGTAAAATTATTTCTCCAATCTATATTGAATAATCTTCTAAGCTTTCTATAGAAAACTATACGTAGGTACAGTCAGCGTCACGATGTGCTTACCCAAGCACAAGCCTACCTAAGCACATTTTAGCAAAAATAACAATGGAAGTAAACTGAATACAACGCATATTAAAATTGATGGGCCCAAAAAGCCTATATTTTTAGGGGAGAGCCTAACTTTAAAAGCTCAACATTTATTTTATCTAGCCAGAAAATTCGCCAAAGAACATAGTTACAAATTCTGCTGGACGTCACATGGTAAAGTCTTTTTAAGAAGTCTTGTCGTCGACGACATCGTGACGCTGACCGTACAGCTGCAGCTGTATAGCAAGTATTAGTACTATATCATAAGCAGAAATGAAAGGTCTATCAAAAGTAATGAAACATACAAGTTTGTGGACAACATTATTATGCATACTTGTTTGTTTTGTTGTGAACTGCTGGTATAGTTTCCATCACTACATCAGTATTATGACTAGGGTTGCCACCTTTTTTTATTGCAGATAAAGTATATTGGTTAAAAAAGGTAAGAAAAAAAAAGTACATAGCATCAAAATAAAGTACAATTTATTTTCAGTCTCTTTACGCTGTCTGTCCCTATATATGATTAGATCTTTAAAACTACGCAACGGATTTTGATGCGGTTTTTAAATAGATAGAGTGATTCAAGAGGAAGGTTTATATGTATAATATATGCATAATATAGAAAAGAAACAATGATAATTTTAGGGGTTTCTAATGTGATGCTTAATAAACAATTTTTTTGCGCTTACATTGCAAACGCTGGCTGAACCGGACGACATAGATCTAAATAATGTACTACAGTACTGTACACCTTAAAAAGGTCAACAAAAAGTCCGCGATGGCATATTATGCCTATCTCTTATGGATAAAATACTATATATCCATTTTAATACGTTAAAAATGGGCAATTATAAAGCGGTAATTGGGAAGCTATTTACACAAATACTTTACTAATCCTTATCACTTTAAATACGTTAGTTGGCTTGAGCATTTCATGAAAATTATTTTTTCCCTTTACACCATACAAATTAAATGAATACCTACCTACCTTAGGAGATATAGCAAAATCAAAATAATGCGCAACGAAATTAATTTCGAGTCGCCGTGATGTGACCGGGCGCCTCGCTTCCGAGCCGGGGGAATCCGAAAGTTTATGTAGTATATCAATGTATGGTGGAATTGTGTATCTTATAATTATATACCTACAGAAAAGTCCGCGATGGGATATGTCTATATATTAAAGATAATATCCTACCTATGTCCATTTTAATAATTAAAAAAAATGGCAATTATAAAGCGGTAATGTAAAAGGTATACTCAAATACGGTATTAATCCTTATCATCTAAATTAATATTATGTGAAACGAGGAAAGATGATTGATTTTTTGTTTGTTACGATTTAACCAATTTTACCGAAAACTTGAGTAACATAAGCCTCGGAGTAACATAAGCTATTTTATATTTTCTGTAAAGAACTCATGCGAAGCCAGGGCGGGTTGCTTACTAAAAATTAATTGCCGAATGTATATGTGCGTAAGCGCATTAGTTCAGAACGGCTGCATTTTTTTGACAACCTAATTATTTTTTTGTTGTGTTCGTAATTGTCTGGATAGGGTTTGGAAAGAAAACTGTATGATACCGAAAGTAAAATTGCACCCGGGCGAAGCTGGGGTGGGCAGCTAGTTATGTTTCTGCAGTCTTTTTTATTGTTGATAGCTAGGCTTGCGTTTGACCACAATCTCACCTGATGTTAAGCGATGATGTGGTCGAAGATTAAGCACGCTTGCCACCTATTCACTCTTGACTTAAAGACTCCCAGGTTATAGCTATCAGGAAACACAGACTCCGGCAGAGAATTCCACTCCTTAGCTGTACGCACAAGGAAACTATTCCCAAAACGTTTTTTGCGTATGGCTGGGATGTCCACCATGTAACGATGGCGCGACGCCGTTTGTCTAGGAGTCCGATGATGGAACGGGCTTGGCGGAATAAGACTGTGCAATTCCATCGCACATTCCCCGAAATGTAACCGATAGAAAACCGATAGGCTTACCAATGAGCCTTTTAGTTCGTTTCCCGATAGTCTCAAGTGCACCATGCTGGTATTTGGCCTGAGAGCAGTACTCCATACACGAACGAACTTGTACTTGATAAAGTCTGAGCAGCTGTTTCGGTGTGAAGTACCGTCTCACCTTTGCTAGGATTCCCAATTTTTCGGCAGCCAATTGAGCCTTAGCCTCGATAAACGGACCAAAATTAAGGTTGGATGTCAACGTAACCCCAAGAAGCTCGATGCGATCAGTGTTATCGGCACGGTTACACCACGGAAAGAAGGAGCCTGTTGAAATTGGGTCCATTTTGCGGAATAGACACGCCTGGGTCTTAGCAGCATTAAACCTGACCAAGTTGGCGTTGCCCCATTCAGAGACAGCCTTCAAAGTCAAGTTCGAGCGCCCAACCATGGCATCACGTAGAGACTGGATCTGTGACCCACCAGCACGCGCACTGGATATATATCTCTCAGCAACAGTGCTGTCATCTGCATACCCAAATTCGTTATTTCAGTTTCGTAGTTTCATTCGTAGTTTGTATCAAATTAGTATATCTACTAAACATTTGTACAGCTGGAATCTTTACAGTCTATATTTAAATTAAAGTAAATAAGTAATTCATTTTTCTTTTTTTTTATAGTTGATAGGCTTGCGTTTGACCATAATCTCACCTGATGTTAAGCGATGATGTGGTCGAAGATGAAGCACGCTTGCCTAGAAGTAACATATTCACTCTTGAGTTAAAGACTCCCAGGTTATAACTATCAGGAAACACAGACTCCGGCAGGGAATTCCACTCCTTAGCCGTACGCACAATGAAAGTATTCCTAAAACGTTTCGTGCGTATGGGTGGGATGTCCACCATGTAACGATGGCGCATCGCCGTTTGTCTTGTAGTCCGATGATGGAACGGGCTTGGCGGAATAAGACTGTGCAATTCCATCGCACACTCCCCGAAATGTAACCGATAGAAAAAAAAAATAGAAAAATCCTAGGCTCTGGAGTCTTGTCTCGACCAGTTTCTCGTTGCCGATGAGCCTTTTGGCCCGTTTCTCTATAGACTAAAGTGCATCAAGCTGGTATTTGGCAGATCCGTCTCAGAGATGAGAGCAGTACTCCATACACGACCGAACTTGCGCTTGATAGAGGTTGAGCAGCTGTTCCGGTGTGAAGTACCGTCTCACCTTTGCTAGGATTCCCAACTTTTTGGCAGCTAATTGAGCCTTAGCCTCGATAAACGGACCAAAATTAAGGGTGGATGTCAACGTAACCCCAAGAAGCTCGATGCGATCAGTTATCGGTACGGTTACACCACGGAAAGGAGCCGGTTGAAATTGGTTCCTTTTTGAAGGGAAAAGACACGCCTGGGTCTTGGCAGCATTAAACTTTGCTGTTTTTACTACGACTAAACTTTTCAAACTCCCAAAGAAATTAAATCATGCGAAATAAAGTATTTTCGTGTACTTTATTGTTCTCATAAAGTATAGAGTACAATTACCTGAAATAACGTACAATACTTTATTATAAAGTACGGGTGGCAACCCTAATTATAACCCACACTAGAACATGATGGCTGTTCAAAGATTACATCTGCAAGAAATAATAACATGTTACATTAATTAAAGTAGCTTATTAACCTTTCCACTAAGGAAATTCACATCTAGCAGATGAATTAAAGAATAGACAATACTACGATTGTTACCATACCTTTGTTAACTTTGACTGATGCAACTGTCGGAAATTGAATAACGTCTCATGATTGGTTCAAACTGTCGCGTGTCATTCGGTGCGTCTTGTGATTATCTACCGAACGACATGCGTAACGTGTATTGGCCAAAAAATGACTTCCGCGGTGTTAGAACTCATGCGACGATATCGCTCTTACGGAGCTGCGGATAATAGATCTGTTCATTGTGAACACCAGTATCTCTACAGTAATGCAAATAAACGATCACACAAATCCTAATTGTATTGTAGTTGCACTACCAAATACACAATTTCGCTTGACACCTCACTTTTCGGCTAATATTGACCTTTTATTACATAATTAATAAGTCTTTATGCAACTTTTCCGAACACACTTAGGCATATTGACACTGCAGTTAATAAATCCATTATATGCTTAGCCAACTCACTATAAACATAACCTCCTTTCAAAAAGTTTACCTAAAACCAATAGATGACTCCTACGCATTATATGCTCGATTTGACTAACACACACAACATGCTTTCGGATTTTCAACTTTCAACGCTGCACCGTGCGTTGAAAATCCAATGGTTTGTTTTTATTGAGGCGTTCATTTAGATAGTTGAAACTTGCCTAATATTAGTCATTAGTGTAACAACATTTTTGTAAGTAATTTTCTATGAATTTTATTTAATGTAGAAAGTTGTAATATGCTTTATGACTCAAAGTGTATATGTAAAGCTTTTTTTTAAACTTAAATTTAAAAATATCGTCTTTTAATAACTTCTGGATAACCTAGAAGCAGATGTATCTTTATAGTACAGTGAAAAACTGGACTGTTTATTGTATTACCTATAGTACCTACCTTTTAGTGATAAGACACCCTCTGTAAAACTTTGTATTGGCGATGCAAAGATTCTATCTAGCGGCTCAAGTGTCAAAGTTGTGAAGCTGTCTAAGAACGACACTTTGACAGTTTTCGATACAATTTACGTCACGGAAAACTTTATTTATTAAATATCAATCAGATGGATATGGTTTCTTGCTGGACAAGAAATAATTGCGTTGTCAATAGTCGATGGAATTAAAACGTGTACACCTAGCCAATGCGTTCGCATTAGTTGAATCGCATCTATAATAAAATTTCATCGAATCTTCGTAAGTACTACATTGAGGAACGCAAAAATATTTCGTATTTCTGTTTTTATTAGCAACAGGTTTCTGTATGTAAACGTGATCCATCTGATTGTCTAAACTTAACGTCAACTTTAAAAGCAGTGTCGTTCTTAGACAACTTCTAAATTTCGCCGCTGGAGGCGCGCGGATAAACTTTGCATCGCCAATAAATGTTATATAAATGTGGCTCACGCGTAAAAAAGTAATTTCGAATATAATAAATTCAATATTGGCTAGTAATGTCGAGAATAACATTTTAACCTGTATACCAAACTGTTTTATGTAATGTACCTATGTGTCACTGTAAAATTGCAAAACGTTTAGATTATAATACATCTATCTCGCGAGATTGTAATCTATCGATAAATTGTGATCCGTGCCATTATACTGCATGCCATTTAACGCTTTAGTTTTTGGTAGATTATAATCTATCGAAGTGAAACCGTGAAATAGCATACAACAGATCGCAACTCGCGCACAAATATAGAATAAATAAATTGTTACGTATATTATCCAACGAAAAATACTGCGTTTAATTGTGAATCATATTATAAATTACAAGTTCGCGTGATACATAATAATCTAACGATTTTTGCAATTTTACGGTATTTCAATAAAATTCATTATCGTTGTAGTAAAAAAAATACCGGATTTGTAAAACACTAAACAATGCTAAATTAAAAAATAATATGCATGACATTTTAAAATTCCGTCTCTTTCTTATTGTATTGCGAGAGAGAGATGGTAATACTTTAGTTGATACAAGTTTTAAGGCCTATTTAGCAAAACATTTTAGTATTACGACTTGCCAAATAGTTGTTCCTCATTTTTGTAGGAATGTCATTATTATAGACTGTACTAGGTTATTTATTGATTTGGATACTCAGAATATTACTCAGTTTTAGATTTTGTAGAAAATAGACTAGGGTGCGTTGTTGAACAGTGAACCAACCTTTATTCTAGGCTAAGTAACTTGCTGAAAAATAAAGCTAATAATTTCGTTTTGGTGTCATCGGTTCGGTAATTTAATAAGGTTTCTTAGTTTAAAGTTATAAAAAGCCCGAGGAATAAACCAAAAACGTAAAAAAATAAATTTGGCTCACTGTGTACTATGGGTAGTTTACACTGAACCACCTGTATTTCAACAGTGAACCATACATTAAATTACTAGTAAAAATGCTTATTTTTAAAAAGAAAACATAATTTTTAATATTGATCTTTTATTTTTACCATAAAAAAATACAAATGAAAAAATAATGGTGCTTCTGACAAAATCTACTTAAAGTTATCATATAAACCTTTTTAAGTAATTAACAACCAACCTTTTCGATGGTATTATAATAAAGTCTTCATTTAAAGAATCGCAGAAAACAAGAAATAAACACAACATTACCAACAACGATAACTTCAATTAAAAATTATAGTTAGGTTTAGGTTCTCATTAGTTACCTACTTAATAACGCTAACGTTATCACAGAAACGTCTTTAGTTAATAAACAATCAGCATTTTCGATGTCCTTATAATAAAAAAAATCTTCATTCATTTACAGACCAGATAAAACCTACCGCGTAAAAAAACATCAAAAGGCGTATTCTACAACGTCTAACGGAAACCCCATATCTATCCAAAAGGGCTGAAGACAACATCTGGTATGGAGTCTCTATGCACAGTTTCAGCACAAAATAACTGACTCAATGAATTGATACCAAATTATTGGTTTCATATATTTCTTGAATACCAATCATAACAAATGTGTCACAGTACTACGAGGGTCAATAACTTTCCACGTCACTTGCCAATAACACGATAATTCTTTTCTTTCTTCTTAATTTTTTAAATTCGGTGTCTGGTATTGTGTATTGGAATTTGTAATAAGTTCTACACACGTAGACTTAGGATTACAAACACCTTGCCATATCGTTTGTTATCATCCAAGGAAGCCATGCACTTGGTATCATAAGGTAGTGGCTGCTTGTTACCCCGAATATCAGAGAACCGTCTAGGAAGGCATGAGAGATCGGATCCGGTGTCGATTAAAAATCGTCGGCCCTATCTGTTACGAATAGACGGCGACTTGCCAGGGAGCAGTCAGTGGTCGCCATTACTGACTGCTGTTGGAGTTTCCCTGGGGGGCAGAGTTAGACCAAGTGCGCGGTTGTAAACATTTGGTTGCCTTTGAAGCGAACCGATCATGGTACCAGCACAGTTGGTTGTTGTGGGAGCGTGATGCAGACCGAGAACGACTGCGACTACGGTAATTGGAACCTCGGTGGCTATTTCTTGTGGTTAAGCGAGTTACCATTTGTGTAAGATCTGCAACTTGTTTTTGGAGCAGACTCAATTGCTCCCTTTTTTTTTTTTTTTTTTTTTTTTTTTTTTTTAACGTGGTAAAATTATCAAATAAGTCCTCCCACTCCGGGCAGGGTGGGAGGGACTGTCAGACTTTTACTGACTAAAATCCACGGTGTTCCTTCAATAACCCTTTACATACCGGGGCCACGGTAACGGGATGAGTCCCACGACCCCGGCAGGCTTCGGCCCTCTGCAGAGGGGGCCTCGTCATGTTGCTGACGCTCTTTGAGGCGCGCGTGGAACACGACGCGCCGTCGACCCGGGCATGGTCCATGGTCGGACAGCGAGTTGCCCTTTACTCGCTGTCCGCATGCCCTAGTGTCGTCATTTATAGATGGTGTAGCCCTACTAGCTGCGATTTGCAATGGTTGGGAGCTAATTTCCTGCAGCTTGTCAGCCAAATCGCCCAGATCTTCAAGAGTTGATAGGCTTTGTGCCACCAAAATACCTTGGATGTGTTGAAGTAGCCGATTCATCTAGATTGTTTTTAGGAGCTGCTCTGTAAAGGATGATCCTGCAAGAGCCCTGAGGTGACGCAGGAATGATGAGGGCTTTCTATCCCCCATCTCCTCTTTTTCCAGGACCCTCTTAATTTTCTCATCGTAAGAAATTGAGAAACGAGATATAAAGGCTTTCTTCAGAGTAGAGTAAAGTTGTTCCTTAGGTGGTTCTGTAATTATATCCTCGACTTCAATTGCAGAATTTGTATCGAGTTGACTGATGGCATAATAATATTTTGTCGTCTCCTGTGTGATGCTATTAATATGAAATTGTGGCTGTAAACTAGCAAACCAAAGCCTAGGTCGGTCAGGCCAGAAGGGAGGAACACGGATAGACACTCTATTTACTAAAATATTCTGGGAGCTAGATGTAGAAAGGTAAGCTGACTGGCCACCACCAGTTTCGGCCTCGGGGTCTAGGAAAATGTCTTTTCCTTCAGTAGCCATGGTGTCAATAATTGAAAATATTAGCAATAAAAAACACAACAATCCGTTACAGCATTAATTAATAAAATGTAGCACCGCAAACCATATAACAAATTAATCAGAGACAACAGGCAACTGGCATATTCGTAATAATAATAAAAGAATGAACTGAAATTGTACATGCAACTTACATGTAAAATGTAACATGTATAAATATGTTTAAGTAAAACTGTAAAAAAAACTTATTTAAAAAATCTAAAAAACCCGACTGCTCAACTGAAGTGTAAGAAACAAGCACATTTTTATTTTTAAAAGTCCAAGCAGGCGGGACCCTATAATATTATATTTTTTTTAAATGAGATGGGTCCGCCTGCTTGTCACTTTTAAAAATAAAAATGTGCTTGTTTCTTACACTTCAGTTGAGCAGTCGGGTTTTTTAGATTTTTTAAATAAGTTTTTTTTCTCAACTTTTTAGTTAAAATATTAATTAACAATTTTTTAGTTTTCCCGGTCGTGTCACATTGGCACTCCACCGGATACAGAAAGCGAGTCCATATTTTTAAACTTTCTCATTGTGTTATTTTGCTAGTATTATACTAATGATAAACATGATATACCTTTTTGAAATCCTTATGTTAAGCCCTTTAATTTGATACCCATATTGTAGTATTTGAAAAAAAAAATGTTTTTTTTTTACCATGTATAATGGCTTCGCACAGCCATTTTTAATTTTTTTGAATGTCACCTATCTAAGAACACTCGGGCTATTAAGACAAATCTAACGATACCTCAATTGTGTGAATCCGTTCAGCGGTTCTGGAGATATGAGGTAATAAAGAATATTACAAACATACATACATACATACAAGATACGCGCGAAAAACATAACCCTTCCCTTGCAGTCGGGTAAAAATACAGACGATTTTGTAAAAAAAATAGGCTTGTAGCAGTATGACACCAGTATCAGTTACATAACACCCATTAGGCAGAATTACTTTAAAATGTGTGTAAGAACAGAGGACAGAAAAGTTTTAGATTAAATATAAATTTATAAGTTCAAGTATCAGGATTATTAAAAGTTTCTGTCAATTTATTCTATAAAAAACCGAAGTAGCACTATTATTATTAAGGGTAAGCTATAATAAAGTCCACAGTATAGTTCAGTCCATGCAAAAGTTCTAACTTACAGGTTTTGATATCTCACCGTTCTTCGATGACGCATAAGGCAATATCTCCGTCTCTGGAACGCGGCTGACTTTTGACGTTGGCGAGCGATGTCGTAGTGTCAAATGTCAAACTTCGCGCGCTAAACTTCCAGTTTCTCCGAAAGTCCGCACATGAAAAAGTGGCGTTAGTATCGCGGAGAAAATTTGGATTTTAAGTTTATTGTTGAAGATTTGTATTTGGGATACTTTACACAAATTGCACTGATACACTCTAAAACACTGGTCGCACTTTTGAAACCATCAATATTTGCCGGCAAACTCGCGTAATAGCTGGCAAGCAGGTAGGTCGATGGGGATGGTGGATCGAGCTCGATGTGCTGCAAGAAACTGGAACCCAGGTCTTCTTATCGCCGACGTCCTACGCCGATGATGATCTTCGCACGTTGGGCGTCGTCGGGGTCACCAATTTAGGCGCGGGATAGCGCCCAGTTTGTCCAATGAAAGACTGGTTCAGTTTAGATTAGGATGTATTTGCAGGTTCCACAAAAGTACGTTATACGGACACACAATATAACTCGGTATTATTTACGGTCATGAAAAATATAATGTCCTCAATACAACAATCTTATTAGGTTATTTACAGGATAATAATATAACACAGTCATGTAATTTGTTGAATAGCCGTTACGACCAGGTTGTCGATGAGGGTGTGTCGGGCATAGACGAACATAACCATAGTGTTGTCACTATGGGTTATGTTTGTACTACCATAGATAATAAAGAAATAGTTCGCCACACCCTTTAAATTACACGTTGTATATTCACGCCATATTTAGTAAAGACAAGTTCACATTGAAGGAAATTTTAATCAAACGTTTTGTACCTGACACTAGGAAGAGGGAAAATCATTTTAATATCATTAAGTGTCACATTTGCCATATCAGGTTCTAAAGGAAACATAAACGTTTGATTAAGACGATCTTTTAATTTTAGGTATTAAACGCAATATTCGTCATCACTTTTTCTTTCGAGGATCTTCGCAATATAGTAAACAAACCGTTTTTTAGATTGCATCAATACAAGGACATTTCGTCATTCATTGGCTTACGCTGTAAATTAGGAAAATCTTCATCTATAATTTGGTCCTCTTCCTCATCAGATTCTTGTTCTGTTTCACTTTCAAGAATTATATCTTCTTCACTCGTTTCACAACACACAACAACTCTTCTATTAGTGTTCCTTTTATTTGATGTTTTTCTAATTTTACTCATGGGTGGAAACATTTCGTTTAGCATATCTTGTAGAACTTTTTTTTTATACTGACTTTTCTATTTAATGCTGTAGCGCGTTCTTCAGCTATTTTTTCCTTTTCAGGCGTGTCTGTTTCTATAATACTTTTGCCCAGTTTTCTACCTTTGCGTTTGGTGGAACGAATGCCAGCCTTTAGCGGACCACGGAACATATGCGGAGTGATGATATACTCAGACTTTCGTGAATCATTTTCATCTTCGCATCGCGTTTTGTTGCTTTGACGGTGTCACGTTTTGGTAATAAATATAAGGTTCTTGCGATAGTATTGTGGCCTTTCTCGATTAGGATCGATTGAACGACGTGTCTCTAGAGGAGTCAAATCCTGTAGGTTATTGATTCTATTCATGTCGAGAGAATAACGTGGCTCTAGAAGAGTCGAATCTCCTTGATTATTGCTTCTAATTTCGAGATTTACAGAAGCTGCTGCTTCAGACAATTTTTGTGACACCACAGGTTCAGGGCGATCTGTCACGCTTCTTGCCATGAAGTCATCATCGGAGAATATATCCTTATTATAAGGAAAAATTCCACATGTTGCGAAAGCTGCCGATATATTTAGTTGAATCATCAACACCAGATTGTTTCGCTAAATCTAGGGCCTCAATGGACAAATGTGACTTATGATTGTCCATTATTAGCAGACATGGATTTTCTGGTGTCATGCTTGAAACTTAATGAAATGTTTCATTACATCCACGAACAAGTCACTGTTCATCCAACCTGAAGGACTAGCGAGCCCTAAACTACTTGGAGGTCCACCATGCATCATCAAGTTTTTAAAGTTCCTTTGAGGAAATATGCAGGAGCAAATATTATACAACATGTAGTGACAAGAGTGCCCTTTTCTCCACTTGTTACCCACCTTAGATCCTGCTGGAGCTACAACTTTCTGAGGTTTCTGGACGGTGGTTGTGCCAGTTTTTTTATTTTTTTTATTATTTAAAATAGGTTCGCGTTTGACCACCATCTCACCTGATGGTAAGTGATGATGTGGTCGAAGATGGAGCACGCTTACCTTACCTTGTTTCGTCAAGGTTGGAGATTCGCGATCCGCGAATCTAGGCTCCCGTTTCAGCAACTCCTCCAAATGATTAAAAAATGTTTTCACAGTTTCATGGTTAAGTGACGTCGTGCAAGACTTACAGCTTCTGGTTTTTTCACCGAAATATCAGGAAGTAGTTTTTTGAAAGAACGAAACCATTCTAAACCTGCCAAATGATCTCTTTCCCATGAGCTTGGTATTTTAATGCCATTGACCTTTGCCATTTCGTACGCCACCTTCCTACATTTTTTGACAGTCAGACCGTAGAACATTAGTGCGCAGTCTTTGTAGTTTTTTAATAATATTTGTTCATGTTCTTCAGTAAACACTTTATTAATATCATACCTAGATACAAGTGATATGTTAGCACCGTGTTCACGTTTGTTTTTACACATAATTGCAGCGTTATGTAGGGTACGGGATTTTACAGTTTTCTGCTGTCTTCCTAATGAAAGTACCATTTTCTATAATTTGTAATGCTGATATCATTTCTTGTTTATTGTGTTTTCCTATTTTCCGTGCCTTATTTCTCGGTCGCGGCATCCTAAAATAAACATAAATATGATTAATTATCAACATTAAACTATCAAGGAACAGTATCCCAAGATCATTTACTGTATGTGTAGTACACAGTGAAACGGTTCACTCTGTACTATGCAGACCTGGTTCACTGTTCAACACAAACACTATTCAAGGTACTTTAAAAAAAGATAGGTTATACATTGAATAGGGTAGTTTCCTGTGTTACAAAATTATTATTTTATTTGGTCCATTAGTTAGATTTTCAAAAAATATTAGTCACGTATTTTTAGCTTTTTCAAGTCAAGAAAAAAAAATAGAAAGCTTCAAAGTAAAGGTGTATACCGAGGTGTGACGCCACGCGAAACTATTTTAACTCACTGTATCATCTTAATTTTTCAATTACGTGATAAAATAAAAAATATGCTAACTATATTAAATTTAACTTATTAATTTAATCCAATTCAATGTAATTTATTTTAAACATTTTAATTTAATTTAATTCAGTCTGTTATTTTTTGCATGCTCTCATACCTGTAAACATGGTTTTTGACATTCAAAACAGAAAAATGGAAGAAGGCGCTGTTTCCTGATATACAGGTTGTAACTTAGTTCGGGATTCAGAGGCTTCACCATTGTGAAGCCTCTGAATAATAATAATAATAAATTTTTATTGACATAAAATGAGGATACAAGACATTTCTTGTATCCTCATTTTATGTCAATAAAAATTTATTATTATTATTAATTCTGACACCAAACAGATTTTGTTCTTAACATAAATAACAAAATTCGGGACACTTACTTGAAAAAACTACGTATTTTTGGCGGGAAACAAATAATCGCTGTCACAAGTCACGCTCAAGCCATACCTGCCGGCTCACTACGGGAGTAAGGACGCGTGCCCACGAGGCATGTATTAACACAGTTTGTCAAACTGGCAACGTCGCACATTTTTAAATATAGCGGTGACTCAGTGTATCTGGTTGGTTCACTGTTCAACAACGCACTTTACATTACAAAATACCCGCATTTCGCGCGCGTGTTAACCGCAAATATTTCTTAGTTTACGTGTCTTAGAAGAAATTGGATGTGGGTAGAATTCACATTTCTAGCAGTATTGTTAACCCCTCCTAGCTAAATATGCGTGTGTCTGGAGTATAGTTGCAAAACTTCTGAATAATTCCGGAATACTTCGGGGAAAGTTTCTTTAAATGGGAATTATTCAAAATGATAAATTCATTTTGAATCATTCTGATTTAAAGAAACTTTTAATTATTTATTAAGATTTCAACTTTTTTTGCTGAAACATCGTATTTTGCATCGATCGTCGATCTCTGTGCGCCGGCCGCTGCCGCCGCGCTGGCACCGCGACGCGCGCACCCGACTGCCACCGGCCACGAGTCGTGCGTGCAGGCGATGGCGGTGCGGGGTGCGGTAAGAGGGAGGGGATGCTCCTCCCCGGAGAAGTTTTCACCCGCGCGAGAAAGATTCGTACCCCGCAATCGAATGTTTCCGAATATTTCGCCCGAATAATTCAATGGGAATAAATGTGTTTGCTTGTTGTGTGGTGGGTGAGTTAATTATTGTTCACTGCGAGAGTACGTATGTACGCTACGAGAGTAAAATATAAATGTTTATTTTATTATAAATGGGATTGATTATGTATATGTTGATATTTTTGTAGGTAGATTTATTAGCCTGCGATTAACAGGATTTTTATTCTTTTGTTTTTAGGTAGGTAATATCGGCCAAAGATACGCATACTCACTTAAGAAAATATTTCTGCGGAACCGCAGCTAGTGACAAACCACATCCCTTCCTGTTTTCGCCCAATTAGAAATAATATGCATTTTGTGAGTACAGGGCGTGTAACATTCTATTAATACATACTATTACGAACACTACTAAAATACGCTTCGTGCATCCTATTGGTCAAAATACATGCATTAGGCGATCGAGTTGTAAGTCGTGCTATGCGATTATAGCCTTAAATGTCAGTTGTGAAATAAAAAAACCAGGCCAAGCATATTTGATTTGCTATTTGAAAAAGGGTTACCTATGTTTTTGGTTAGTTTGTATGTAGCTCTGTACGCATCGCGAGTATTCGCGAGTCGCATAGGTAGATATTAATCATTACCTACCTACTTAACGCGTATAATAGCCCAGTCAATAAAAGCAAATAAAGGCAAACCTTGCAAGCAAACACGTTTTGATGCGGTTTTCAGAAAAGTATTTGTTCTTACCTACTTAGGAGCAGGTTTTGGTATATTAACAGACTTCAAAGGTCGATTTTCCTGTTTTTTTTTTGACAGTTGAAATATTCCCAAAGTTTCGGAATATTTCAGAATACTTCCGAAGTATTCGACGGGAATGATTCGGAATGTTTCCCGCCAGCATCTATAGTCTGGAGTGGGTTTACGTCAAGTGTAATGGGTAGGGTCGAACCTGCGATCTCTCAATCACAAGTTCGCCTTGGCCATTATGTTATTGGCGCTTAAACCTCTGTATCTGCATTACTTTTCCAGGAATAAAGCGTGATGAAATTACGTTGAATTGTAGTCTCTTTTCAGGTACCTAACTTAAAAAAGCATGGTCATATGATAGGAACGATATTCTGTATACTACCTCCTTGGTCTTGTGTTCGCAAACGTGATTGCCGTGAAAGAGGTCTCAGATATAGAAAATAGCCTATAATAGATCACTCTTTTGCAACACCCTTTGTAGAAATAATTATATTTATATTATTCCAATGTTGAGTTTTAATTTTCTATTAATTTTGAAAATAAAATACTGATACTCCGAATTTAGAAATATATAATTTGTATTAAAATTAAAAAGTCTGATTATTTTTCTATTGGTGTGAATTCAAATAGTGTTTAGCGATTAAAAGAATAAATATTGTAATTGAGTGCGTAAATCGATATTATTATTGTATTGTGTGCTTAAAACTACTGTTTTCTGAATGCCTATCCTGTTTTGATAACAGAGTCAGTCAAACTGAGATTCAGAAAATGAGCATAATGACTTACGCAGACCTTACAAACAAATATCAATCTTACTCTTATTGAAATGAAAGTTTAAAATTAATAAAACTACATTAGTCGTTTAGCCCATCAATGCGGGCAAAGATAATCTATTATTGTAGACTTGATATTGCTTTGGCTGCGTTTGTTTTAAGACTGTTCTCTCAGGCTTTTACTGCATTTACTTTTTTATTATATAATTAATTATTTAAAGCTTAAAATAAGATTTATGTGTAATCTATATACCCAAATATAAATATTAGTTATTATTTATGTTTGTTTTATTTGCCAAAAACCTTGCAGTCCACATGAGGTTGAAGAAACTTGAATTGATCAGTTGAAACATCCCTTTTTTTTTTGAAGAGGAAAACGTGTTTTCAACATCTTAACCTTTTCGCCGCCAACGTACACAAAACGCAATGCCTCGCCGAGCGCCAAGCTTTAAATGTATAACTAAATATACAGTAAACAGTAGTGATGGGGATATCGTCATATCGATGAATAAGATTTGTACGCGTAAAGTTAAGATTTAAAGTTGATTTTACGAATATAAATAAAAACTGATTAAATATTTCCAGATTTGTTTTATTTCACAGTATCCTTAATAAGAAAAAACAGTATAAATTATGAGTATCAAAGAAACTAATACACTAATATACTCAATTAGAACTATAAGGAATGGGGTACATCTCTATTTGTTTCATGATCTCATTCTTTAACTTCATATCAAGTTATTGGCACTGAGGGCACGTTGAATTCGATTCTGATCAGGGATGGGGTCTATGGTCTTTCTTTCTTCTATTTTTGTTTATTCCAGTGTGTGCATCTGGAGATACTGGGCTCACCGAACATTTTAAATACTTATTGAATTCCTACTCTTTGATGAATAAACATTATTATTATCATCCAGTTAGACATACCTCAGAATTATCTTCTGGTTCAATGTTCTCCACAAAATACTCCGAGTCGGATTCCACACTTTGCAAAATTTTAAGAAGTTCGTCCGAATCAAGTTCTTCACTCATTTTTCTATTTGTTATCAAGTGAAAGAAAGAAAGATGCGTGCGCGCGAATCCGATTTTGTGCTGCACTATGCCAAAGTGACCTTGACAGCCGCACGCCTATGACGTCACTGACCAACTTCTATAGTAGTTCGTGGCACTCGGTGGCGCACAGAGGCATCGACGACCAACTGTTTTGTAAAGATGGGAAAATAACTATCGACAAGAATTGGTAACAACTTTATAATTATATATCTACCTGAAGGTCGAAATTCATCTACTATCCTTTGTAATGAAATAGATAACTAAGTTCATATTTTATTGACCTCAAATTGTTTTCGATATTCGTAACTTTCTGTATTTATAAATATTTCAATGGTGAAATCAACCTTTCACGGCACATCACTGGCCAACTTGATATGAAGTGATTGGCGTTCTGAGGAAAGTAACAAAATTCGGAGTTTCTGTTTTTGCCGATTTTAGGATAAACTAGGGCTTATTTTGTGTAGAAAAATAAAAAACAGGGTAGTAGACAGTGCTATCTTAAATAATAAAATGAAAGAAAACTTTTAATCACAGTAAATTTATTTTAATAAGATAGTTAAAATGAACAACTTCTATAGAAGTTGTGGCGCTGGTGGCACGAAAATCCCGAACTTCTATAGAAGTGCTTGGCGGTGAAAAGGTTAATATAAATAGGCAGGTAATAACACTTCTTGATCCACATCCAGATTTAGTCGAAATTAGTCCCCAAATTTTAATTCCCCATACAAATGTACAAGCTAAGCTAGCTAGTTAAAATTTTCTCTTAGCAAAAAGAGTTCCATGTAAGTATTTATTTTCATTTCTGTCATAAAAAAATACAAAGCGTTCTTTTGGTTAGCGTCAGAATGGCTGGTTGCCTATGGCAAGCGGTTCTGACAGTGTATGCAAGAAATTGATACCCAATTGCTTTATTTGCTAAATTTCTTCAATAATTGTTACATAATTATGATACATTTCAAGAAAAATAAATATTTTTCTGACGTCAGGATGAATGGTGATATAAGTATTTCCAAAACTATGAAAAAAGAAATTGCTCCAGACATCAGAATGTCAACTTCAACTTCAAATTCAAATTCAAATTCATTTTATTTGCATCAAACATGGTATTAAAGTTCTTACATCAAAATAAGTGCGTACATGTTTTGCTAAGGATACATAGCATGCAAACTTATAGGTATGCGTTACATCACATCATATTTGTATTATTACATTATTATTGGAGCATGTTTAGTCTCTAAAAAGTCTTTAATAGAATAAAAGTTTTGTGTCTTTAGCCAGTTATACAATTTATACTTTTTTTTTTTTTTTTCAAATTTAATTAATTTAATATCTAATTACATAATAAAAATATATACTGACGAAAATAAAGATAAATTATAGGGCATCGAAAAATTCGTCAACATCGCTATCAATGGGAAAAGTGCCCAGAACACTGGCCGCATTGCCACGTTGAATGGCAATGCTGATTCTCTGTCCAAAGAAAAGGCCAGCCCTCTGGTCACCTGTGGAGTCGACTAATCGTTTGCCGATGTCACGAAAGAGTCGATGCGCACTCGGACCCCATGGTCCTAACGTTTCAACCCCAAACGGCTCAAACATATAGCACCCAATTAGGTTGTTGTATTTGCGCCGTTTGAGATTTTCTGCACCTGCAGCTGCCGCCCCAGCACAGCCCGCCGTACTGAGAAGATGGGATGGCGCAAGGGTGTCAACACAAGTAGCATCCCACACCAAAGGCCTACCCAACTTCCAAGGCATTATAGTCATCCCGTCTGGTCTCTTCCCATCGTCCCGTGCCAAGCCGTTGGGTTCTAAAACAGATGGTACTCCAGCGGTGACAAGAGCCCGACGAATGATGTCATTTATGCTGGCATGCCGTGCTATCCGACCAGAGCTTCTGCTGCAGGAAAGGCCATGATGTCCGAGGCGGTCGACTGCCGCACCGCATTGACAGCGATGTGGAGCACCGCTGGGAGCACCCAGACCCCATTCACCCACAGCCAACAGGCGCGAGCGCTCAGCAGTATTGGTTGACGTATTTAAAAGATTATTCCGTACCAAACTGCAGAGCGGCTCGTCCCATTGTCTCTGGGAGGACGGGTTCTCGGGCAACGCTGTATTCGGGCAAGCCATTTTCCAGGCATTAACTGCATCGATCAAAAACGGCACCTCGTAGCTAACCTGAGATTGTGTTAAAATTTTCTTAGTTAAAGTCTCAGTGCTGCGGACCGAAGACAGAAAAGCCGGTAGACTTATACTGGAAATTTTGCGGATGCCGAGCCCACCAAAACGAATGGGTACACTACCCATTCGTTTTGGTGGGCTCGGCTGCTTGTAGCCACGCTCGGTCATCCAGAGCCACATTTAAAATTGAAGTAAGGGTGTTTTTTATAATAAGGTCAATTTGTTCCAACAACTGAGATTGCTTCCATAGTGGAGAAGAACGGAGGAAATAAATAAAATTTGGACCAAAACAACAATATCTTATGAGGGTGTAAGCCGAATGTATGTTAATTTGGAAAAAATTTTCTGAAATATCATTAAAATGGTTAATTTTGCTATCAATAAAAGAGGGAAAACTTTCTTCTAAAATTGGGGAGCCTAAGAGGTGCAATGAACTTTTTTGCAAGATTTTGATATCAGGGGCTATTGTATGGAATTTGTTTAGTGTCGCTTGTCTGTCAGTATTTTCACAGATATAGAGTTCACATTTCGAGAGGTTCAGGTCAAGGCCGATGGATTGGAATTGCTCTTTCAGGAAAATAAAATCTTTGATTACGGTGTCTACTTCACCTCCTAGAGTTCCATCGTCTAAATACCACACGTTAAATTTAGAACTTAGTTGTCGAATGATTGGAAGGATAGCCAAGCTGAAAATGACTGGTCCGAGAGGGTCACCTCGTTGGCATCCAACTGCTGAATCCAGAACGTGGTCTTTATATAATAATTTGGAGGGGTGCCTGTAGCACTGCCACATAAAACCGTAAATTTCAGGTAATTCTTTTTTAACTTCTGCCAACAAAGTGTCCCTGTTCACAGAATTAAAAGCGTTTTTAACGTCAACCTTGAGGACGACCTCACCTTTACCTGAGGTCAAGTATGTGGACAAGGCATGTACGGCAGCCTCACAGCCCCCTTTGGAACCAAAGCCCAGCTGCAGGGGCTGGAATTTATGGCTAAGCGCATCACTATAAAATTTGCAACATATCTTGGCTGCCATACGCCTGTAAGTGCAACCGACGGCAATGGGACGAATGCCGCCGTCCTTCTTGTGCAGGGCGCATAGGTTGGCCCCGTACAAGACATCAACGACGGCTTCGTTCACGCCGCCGGAGAGCATCAGGTTAACTAGAGCCGCAAGCTCCTTCAAAAGAGACTCACCGGCTTCCCCGGCGCCTGAACTCAATAGGTCTTTTAAATGTTGAGGAGTTAGGCCATCAAGGCCGCCAGCAGAGCCACTTCGGAAGGAGTTCACGGCTGCAAACAACTGCGGGGCTGTAAAATTTAAAACAGATGAGGCCGAATCGGGGGGGTCAGGAAAGGTGAGATCAACCGCAGGCGCTGGATGTTTACTCTCCAAGGCTGCAACAGTTTCTTGAGAGTAAGGCGCCACCACATCACTGCTGAATAACAGCCTGGCTGCTCCCCTAATGTCACCTTCACTTAATTTGGATTCCACATGTGAACACAAGCTCTTCTGGGAGGGATTGTAGCATGTATGTAATTTTGAATCTAAAATAAAAGTCGAATTGTTGCAGTTGTCTTTAATTTGGTTTGTTAATGTTTTTTTAGAAGCCAAATTTTTTTGCACATGTAGAATTCTATAAGGGAAAGTGAGCAAATCCTCCCAGGCACTTTGCGTATTTTCTTGGGTAGCAAGGCGGATACTCCGTGCCAAACTCAGCGCAACAGACCGCCTTGCGCCCCGGGGAACTCTTTTTAAAACAGGTATAGAATTTTTTAATTTAGATAATGTTGTCCAGAGTGAATCCAAATGTATTGATGTTTGTGGAGGGGTAGGGGGGCACGGAGGAACACTATGAGGTTTGTGTACCTTGCCAAAATGGATCCGTAGCCCCCGTTCGCCCTTGTAAAAGCGTGCCTGAGAGCAACTGGGGCATCTCACAAGCTGGGTATCCAAGGATGTGGCAGGTTGACTGCTACAATTTCCGGAGTCGCTACAGCCAGCATTAATCATTAAATTTAAATTACTTACCTAATTATTTAAAAATTGGCACTATAAACACAAAACTAAACTAAAAACAAAATAAAACTATACATAAAATGTCACAGACGAAAAGTCAAATAAGTAAATAAAAATGTTTGACGGCTGGATAACTGGCGACCACGACGCAGCCGGCCTAAGGCACCGTGCACACAGGGCGCAGGGCCAGGGCCGCAATATGATATTTCTTCAGAATTTTAACATACGTAGTAGCTTTCAAGTACCAGTTTGCTTCGTATATTTCCACTGCGTCTTCTGAAATTAGGTTATGTATCTAAGTACACAACTTGCTTTGTAAGCCTTCGGATTGCTCTAACGGCGTCCCCGTCACGTCAGCCTCTTTTATGATTTTACAATGCTTTATCTGAGTATCTATATGTATCATCTATGCTGAGTATTTAATAGACGCTGCGCAATTTTTGTAATCATTCAAACTTATTTTCACTGTAGTGTAAAATTAAATAGTTGCATAAAATATTTAAAACATTTTGACACACCATGTTTCAAATTTATACTTGAATGCTTTACATGTCAATGTTTTAAAATTACTGGGTATATTATTATATATACGTACACACATTGCTAAACAGTTCTTATTGTATTTTGTAGACCTAGGAATTTCATGTGTCTAAATGGATCTCTGCGATTTCTTTGATACACCTCATTAGCAGTTTTAAATAAATCTTTGTTATTTGATACGAATATACATGTTTCATATATATAAAGTGACGGCAGAGGTAACAAACCAAGCTTCTTAAAAATTTGTTGGCACGATTGATCTGGTTGCATCCCGTACATTGCTCTTATGCATTTTTTTTTGTGCAACAAAAGCTTTGTGCTGCTCTGTGCCGTTTCCCCACATTACAAGTCCATAGCGTAGTATTGATTGTACATGGGCATGATACGTCATAATAGCTGTTTTTAAATTAGTAACGTACTTAACTTGTCTTAATGCGTAAACAAATTTATTTAGCCTTTTGGATACACTTTCTGTCTGTAATTTCCAGTTTAAGTCTTCGTCTATTATTATTCCTAGAAACTTCGTATGTGTTACAGCCTTTATTTTTGGTATGTCAAGATTAATATTATGTCTTTTATTATTAGATTTATTAAATTGAATGAATACAGATTTATCGAGATTTGTTTTAAGTTCATTTATGTCAAACCAATTAATCAATTTATCTATTGTGTTATTTATATCATTTTCGTGGTCTTTAACTGTATATAGTTTTTTATCTGTTGTTACTATTATTGAAATATCGTCAGCAAATAGTATACATTTATGGTTGGTGACTTCTACGATATCATTAATATACAATAGGAATAAGATCGGTCCCAGCACGCTTCCTTGTGGAACGTCGCGTATGCATTGTTTGTATTTAGACTTGTACGTTCTAAGTACCTTTTTCCCATTTATCCTAGACAAGCTTTTGCCCGCGGCTTCGCCCGCGTTAATTTACACTTTGTCAATAATTCTTGTTGCCCAAAAAGGTGTACCGTATCTTTTTGGGTGGTTAAAAAACGCATATAATATTTAAAAAACCATCACCAGTGTCCATCCATCCCCAAAAACAGACAGAGAGTTAGTATTCAAAATTTATCTTTTTAAAACCAAAACAAAAACGTAGTTTACAACACATTTTTGTAAACTACGTTTCTGGTTTTCCCGTCCTTGGCGTGTTGATTTTGTACGCTTGATACTCGTGAGCACGCCACATACAATTGCCTATGGGAAAACCAGTTTTTTTCTAAATGTCCACCTGCGACTTTCAGTGTCTGTCCTTGAACTTTGTTTGTGGTCATTGCTGACAATTCCAGAGAGTTGATAAACTCTACAGAGTACGACGTCACTTGCTTCGATCCATGACAATATCGACGGACAGATACTCAACAACATCACAATCCACATGAGACATAATCTTTTTATTGATCTGCCCTACAATTTCGTTAGTTGGTGCCAAAATTACTCTTTCTCGCAGCCATTCTTTATCCCTCATATTTGTTTTCAAATCAGAATAAACGTGATTTATTAAATTATCTGTATCTTGGACTACGTTCATTATGTATGTTACTACAGTTTCAGCTTCAGTTTCAGTTTCAGCTTCAGCTTTAGTTTTGGTTTCAGCATCAGTTTCAGTTTCAGCTTCAGTTTGGTTTCAGCGTCAGTTTCAGCTACAGTTCCAGTTTCGGCTTCAGTTTTGGTTTCAACATCAGTTTCAGCTTCAGTTTCAGTTTGGTTTTAGTGTCAGTTTCAGCTACAGTTCCAGTTTTAGCTTCAGCTTCAGTTTTGGTTTCAGTTTCAGTTTCAGCTTCAGCTTCAGTTTTGGTTTCAGTTTCAGATTCAGCTACAGTTTCAGCTTAATTTTCAGCTTCAGTTTAGTTTCAGCGTCAGTTTCAGCTACAGTTCCAGTTTCAGCTTCAGCTTTGATTTCAGCATCAGTTTCAGTTTCAGTTTGGTTTCAGCGTCAGTTTCAGCTACAGTTCCAGTTTCAGCTTTAGTTTCAGCTTCAGTTTTGGTTTCAGCATCAGTTTCAGTTTTAGCTTCAGTTTCAGTTTGGTTTCAGTGTCAGTTTCAGCTTCAGCTTTAGTTTCAGTTTCAGCTGCAGTTTGGTTTCAGCGTCAGAATCAGCTACAGTTCCAGTTTCAGCTTGCTGGTTTCAGCATCAGTTTCAGCTTCAGCTTTAGTTTCAGTTTCAGCTTCAGTTTTGGTTTCAGTTTCTGCTTCAGCTTCAGTTTTGGTTTCAGATTCAGCTACAGTTTCAGCTTCAGTTTCAGATTCAGTTCAGCTCAAATAAATCATCCCGTTGATATCTGTTGCCACACGATCTTCTCCTATTTTCAAAAGGGCAACACACATATTGCCCCGATTTTGAAATAGATATGATTCGTATATTAACTTGATTGGTTAAAATTTAAGCGACACGGTTGGCGTAACCGTTACTGGTGCATGACGTGGGTTCGACCCCAGCTCTAAACAAAGATTTGTATAGCCTACATGCAGTTGTGTTGTTTAAAAAAAATGTTATGTGTGGTTCTTGAATACGCGATTTGAATGAATTGAGAGGGGGAATACAAAGTCCCAGCACCCCTTTGCATCCTTAAGGGATGATTTACAGGATAAAAACAATCCTATGTCTTTTCCAGGGCCTTAAACTATCTCCATAGCAAATTTCATCCAAATCGGTTTAGCCGTCAAGTGTATTATGTAGGTGGGGAGTGCGGGGACATCATTGATTCCTTATACAAAATTCCAACACCATTTTTACATCTTTTAGGAATGATTTCCGGGAATTTTATTTATTTTATTTTATTTTATTATGTTTGGAAAACTTACAGCTAGACAGAGAAAATAACAAGGATTATAAATACAATATGGCCAATTACAAGTTTTCACTAATAACTAGATATACAATATAATAATACAGACAGGTTAGCTGAGATACAGAGAGGAAAAAAAAAATATATAAATAAGTACAAATTGTTAAAAAAAAAAAAAACTTAAATATTTTCAAAGAAATGCCTACATAGAGTCTTCTTCAACTTAGACACGCTAGTATTAAAGATGTCGATATCAGTCAGTTTTGGTGTCAGCATCAGCTTCAGCTTCAGTTTGGTTTCAGTTTCAGCTACAGTTCCAGTTTCAGCTTCAGTTTTGGTTTCAGTTTCAGCTTCAGCTTCAGTTTTGGTTTCAGTTTCAGATTCAGCTACAGTTTCGTCTTAATTTTTAGCTTCAGTTTGGTTTCAGCGTCAGTTTCAGCTACAGTTCCAGTTTCAGCTTCAGTTTGGTTTCAGCGTCAGTTTCAGCTACAGTTCCAGTTTCAGCTTCAGTTTTGGTTTCAGCATCAGTTTCAGCTTCAGTTTCAGTTTGGTTTTAGTGTCAGTTTCAGCTACAGTTCCAGTTTCAGCTTCAGCTTCAGTTTTGGTTTCAGTTTCAGTTTCAGCTTCAGCTTCAGTTTTGGTTTCAGTTTCAGATTCAGCTACAGTTTCAGCTTAATTTTCAGCTTCAGTTTAGTTTCAGCGTCAGTTTCAGCTACAGTTCCAGTTTCAGCTTCAGCTTTGATTTCAGCATCAGTTTCAGTTTCAGCTTCAGTTTGGTTTCAGCGTCAGTTTCAGCTACAGTTCCAGTTTCAGCTTTAGTTTCAGCTTCAGTTTTGGTTTCAGCATCAGTTTCAGCTTCAGTTTCAGTTTGGTTTCAGTGTCAGTTTCAGCTACAGTTCCAGTTTTAGCTTCAGCTTCAGTTTTGGTTTCAGTTTCAGCTTCAGCTTCAGTTTCGGTTTCAGTTTCAGCTACAGTTTCAGCTTAATTTTCAGCTTCAGTTTGGTTTCAGCGTCAGTTTCAGCTTCAGCTTTGGATTCAGCATCAGTTTCAGTTTCAGCTTCAGTTTGGTTTCAGCGTCAGTTTCAGCTACAGTTCCAGTTTCAGCTACAGTTCCAGTTTCAGCTTCAGCTTCAGTTTTGGTTTCAGCATCAGTTTCAGCTTCAGTTTGGTTTCAGTTTCAGCTACAGTTCCAGTTTCAGTTTCAGCTTCAGCTTCAGTTTTGGTTTCAGTTTCAGCTTCAGCTTCAGTTTTGGTTTCAGTTTCAGATTCAGCTACAGTTTCATCTTAAGTTTTAGCTTCAGTTTGGTTTCAGCATCAGTTTCAGCTACAGTTCCAGTTTCAGCTTCAGCTTTGGTTTCAGCATCAGTTTCAGCTTCAGTTTGGTTTCAGCGTCAGTTTCAGCTACAGTTCCAGTTTCAGCTTCAGTTTCAGCTTCAGCTTCAGTTTTGGTTTCAGCATCAGTTTCAGCTTCAGTTTCAGTTTGGTTTCAGCGTCAGGTTCAGCTTCAGCTTCAGTTTTGGTTTCAGATTCAGTTTCAGCTTCAGCTTCAGTTTTGGTTTCAGTTTCAGATTCAGCTGCAGTTTCAGCTTCAGTTTTGGTTTCAGCATCAGTTTCAGCTTCAGCTTTAGTTTCAGTTTCAGCTGCAGTTTGGTTTCAGCGTCAGAATCAGCTACAGTTCCAGTTTCAGCTTGCTGGTTTCAGCATCAGTTTCAGCTTCAGCTTTAGTTTCAGTTTCAGCTTCAGTTTTGGTTTCAGTTTCTGCTTCAGCTTCAGTTTTGGTTTCAGATTCAGCTACAGTTTCAGCTTCAGTTTCAGATTCAGTTCAGCTCAAATAAATCATCCCGTTGATATCTGTTGCCACACGATCTTCTCCTATTTTCAAAAGGGCAACACACATATTGCCCCGATTTTGAAATAGATATGATTCGTATATTAACTTGATTGGTTAAAATTTAAGCGACACGGTTGGCGTAACCGTTACTGGTGCATGACGTGGGTTCGACCCCAGCTCTAAACAAAGATTTGTATAGCCTACATGCAGTTGTGTTGTTTAAAAAAAATGTTATGTGTGGTTCTTGAATACGCGATTTGAATGAATTGAGAGGGGGAATACAAAGTCCCAGCACCCCTTTGCATCCTTAAGGGATGATTTACAGGATAAAAACAATCCTATGTCTTTTCCAGGGCCTTAAACTATCTCCATAGCAAATTTCATCCAAATCGGTTTAGCCGTCAAGTGTATTATGTAGGTGGGGAGTGCGGGGACATCATTGATTCCTTATACAAAATTCCAACACCATTTTTACATCTTTTAGGAATGATTTCCGGGAATTTTATTTATTTTATTTTATTTTATTATGTTTGGAAAACTTACAGCTAGACAGAGAAAATAACAAGGATTATAAATACAATATGGCCAATTACAAGTTTTCACTAATAACTAGATATACAATATAATAATACAGACAGGTTAGCTGAGATACAGAGAGGAAAAAAAAAATATATAAATAAGTACAAATTGTTAAAAAAAAAAAAAACTTAAATATTTTCAAAGAAATGCCTACATAGAGTCTTCTTCAACTTAGACACGCTAGTATTAAAGATGTCGATATCAACCTCCTGGCAAGTCGCATTGTACACACGGCTTGACCTAACCATGTACGAGTTTTGCCTATAGTTAGTTCTTGTCGTTGGTGTGTGCAATAAACGGGATGTACGTAAGAACGAACCAGGTACACGCAGCCCAATTTTGCTCAACAACTCAGGGACATCACTGGATCCGTTCGCAATATTAGTTAGTAAGACCAAGTCGGATATTTTTCTACGTTCGTATAACGGGAGAATATGAAATCTTTTGCATCGTTTAAGATAGTTTGGTAAATATGTTCTGGAACGAAATTGGATGTACCTTAAAAACCTCTTTTGTATGCCCTCTAATCGACTGATATACAAATTATACTTAGGGTTCCAGATTTGAGAGGCATACTCGAGGTGACTACGAACAAAGGAGCAATACAATATTTTAATAGTTTTGATGCTCCTGAACTCTGATGAGACCCTACAAATGAAACCTAGCGCCTTCGACGCTTTGTTGACAATGTTATCAATATGTGTGTCAAAAATAAGTTTTGAGTCGAAAGTAACCCCAAGGTCCTTTATTACATTGACCCTTTGAATTGGGGTATCTAAGTGATTGTAGGAGAAACATATAGGGTGCGGTTTGCGGGTGAAAGTACACACATAGCATTTGGAGACGTTTAAGTCCAGCTTATTTAATTTGCAGTATGTTTGAAAAGCCTCTAGATCTGCCTGCAGTAGAAGAGCATCTGTCTGGCTTGTAATCTGTTTCATGATTTTCATGTCGTCTGCATACATCAATATTTTAGAGTGCTAGAAACAGAATATTACGTCGTTAATGAAAATATTGAACAAGAGCGGCCCTAATAACGATCCCTGGGGAACTCCCGAGGGAATACGCATAGCTCTAGACGAGTAACCATTCAGCACCACAGTCTGGCATCTACCCTCAACATACGACATGAACCACCTATAGAGGTTACCCCTGATACCCATCGATAAAAGTTTACGCATTAAGATAACGTGATCTATTCTATCAAAACATTTACTGTAATCGGTATAAATAACATCGACCTGGGACCGATGCGACATGGACTCCGAAAGGAATTCACCACAGAGAACCAGGTTGGACGTGGTAGACCGACCTCTTAAAAAGCCGTGCTGATTTTCACTAAAACTATGTTGAAGAGCCGAATAAACTTGTTTATAGACTAATTTCTCTAGTATTTTTGCAAACACGCACAGTTTGGAGATCGGTCTGTAATTTTCAACAAAAGTTTTAGGTCCTTTTTTGTGTATTGGTGTTACGTATGCCGACTTCCATATCGCAGGTACAACTCCAAGGTCTAGTGACATTCTGAAGAGGATCGAGAGAGGGAAAGAGAGACTTTTTGCGCAGTTTACTATAAAAACCGGTGGAATATTGTCTGGTCCCGCGGACTTCTTAAGGTCAACTTGTTTAAGTAGCCTATAAACCTCATCATCATTTATTTCAATAGTACTGATATCTGACGTACTCTGTACCGCACTTCTGTGGCCCATATCACGATGAAAATCACTATTGTCTGCATTAGTGCTTGCAAGAAAGTTGGACTGAAAACAGTCGGCAAACATATTGCAAATTACGTCACCATCACCAGAAGATTGCTGCCCAAAGTATAATACCGACGGATATGAGTTGGAATGTTTCCTTGCTTTAACGTAACTCCAAAAGGCTCGAGGGTTCTTACTAATATCCATTTCTATTTTTTTCATGTAATCGTCAAACATTACTTTTTCGATGTCTTTAGCCCGCTGTCGCAATAAAACAAAACTGTGGTAATCAGAATGGTTACCATATTTTTTAAACTTAGCGTGGTATTTAGCCTTTTCTTTAATTATTTTGACCAGCGGGCTTTTGTACCAAGGTGGATATTTCGAACTTGAAATGACTGTTTTTCTTGGTGTATAAGTATTGCATAGTCTATCAATCTATACTTATAATAAATCTGTAGAGAGGTCAATTCTGTACATGAAATATATTTACAAAATAACTATCAGGGGGTGATTAGGGATCGATACTGATGCCAAAAATGCAATCAGTAAAATTTTTGTCTGTCTGTCTGTCTGTCTGTCTGTATAACCGTTATAGAAACAAAAACTACTCGACGGATTTTAACGAAACTTGGTACAATTATTTTTCATACTCCTGAGCGGGTTATAGTATACTTTTCATCACGCTACAATCAATAGGAGCAGAGCAGTGAAGGGAAATGTTGGGAAAACGGGAGAAGATACTCCATTTTTTAAGCTTCCGTCGCGTGTGCAACCTTAATGGTTAAAGCTACACAAATCATTTCATGACGGAAATGTTCTCCTTAAAATTATATAAAAAATATCCCACGACAGCATATGTCTAACTTTTATGGTTGACTCACAATAACACGTGTAACTCCCGATAGCTTAGCAGTTCGAAGCTTTCTGATTATAATATTTGTCTACTCTTACGTTTATAACACTCTCAGTCACCCCTAATTGAAAAAGTTAACATTATTAACTATTCCATAAAAAAATTGGCCAAGTGCGAGTCAGACTCGCCCATGAAGGGTTCCGTAGTAACTATAATATAATATGCAAATTTATTTGACGAAAAAAAAACCTTACAAATTTCTTAAAACTAGCTTATTTACATTTTTTACAACTGCGCCAAATAAATCTGTTTTTAAAAATAACCTTACAAATTTGTTAAAACTGGTTTTTTTACATTTTTTACAACTGCGCCGAATAAATTTGTTTTTCATAGTGTTTGTATGAATTACAAAGTTATATTTGCGGTTTTAGAAAATATGCTGTATCTCAAAAACTGCTGAACTGATTTCGTTCAAACTAATTTTGGTTGAAAGTTTATATTAAGATCTACAGACATATATTTTTTTTAGATTTTTCACTCCATTATTATAGAAGTTAGAGGTTGAACGATTGACTTTATGGAAAAGTGGTTTTAGAAACCCCGATGTCGTTTTTAAAGAACTGTCTATAGATACCACACATGCATCGATTTCATGAAAAAAAATATTTTCAGGTTTAGTTCCATGTATGGGGAGCCCCCCTTTATCTTAAATATTTTTTAATTTTTTTCTCAAAATCGGAAAGCGGTTCACAGAATACATCTACCTATCAAGTTTCACATGTATAGTCCTAATAGTTTCGGAATAAGATTGCTGTGACAGACGGACGGACGGACAGACAGACAGACAGACGGACAGACATGTCGAAACTATAAAGATTCCGTTTTTTGCCATTCGGCTACGAAACCGTAAAAAGAATCATATAAATCGGTATAGAAACACCAAAGTTATACATGAAATACGCTTATAATAATAAGCCATCGCGCGTGAATACTGAATCATGCTATAAGGATTATTTTTGAGAATCGGTCGCCGCGCTCGACGCGTCTCGCGGTCGAAGCGTTCTCTAGGTACTTAAGCCTCATGTGAACGTGATCTAAACAATATTACCAATACATTAACTTACGCTGATGGAGTCGCGGGCACAGCTATATTGTATCATTACGATAAGGCCAATAGGAGCGGAGCGCCAATGAAGAATGCTTCAAAATCGGGGTTAAATTTAACGTTAGCCCAAAGTAACTATTCCACGTGGACGAAGTCGCGGGCAAAAGCTAGTAATAGAATAAAAATATTTAACGGCGTCTTCTAAAGACCGACAGCTCAAGTCACTTTGCCAATCCACCTGATTAAGTTCGCTGTTTATTGCAACATAGTCAGCCACATGATAAAGAAGTTTCACATATTGACGAACTGGGAGACAATGCAATTCCACAAAGTCCGCAGTCACACATAATGCCCCGTGATGCGGATCTTCAGGTACCAGTGGATCACTACAATGTGTGACAGTGACTACGTCATTGGATAGCACCAGATCCAGAATCTTGTTGTTCTTATTAAGGTGATTATTATACTGTGAAAGGTTACATATATTTAAATTGTCAATTAGGTTAGTTTGCACATCCCCACACACCCCAGTTGGATAAAACGAATAACCATCAGCAGCCGGCTGCCACATTATATTAGGTTGATTAAAGTCCCCCAGGATCACAAACTTGTCGGCAGAATGCTTAAGGACATTGTCGGCTAGGTTATCGGAAAAATTGCGCAGCTGGACTGCTAAAGAGTTTCCTAGATTCTGGCGGCACATGTAAGCAACGCATATATGCATTTTATATGAAGCCCTTGGTTTCTTTCGCGACAGTGTTAAGGACGCATGTTCAAAATTGATAGGTATCAAATCGCATCACTACATAGACAAGGCTCAAACACACACAAACGTACGAATAGCTCCGCGAATTATGGGTACATAAAGTCATTTTGATACTTTAGATTATTTATTTTTTTTTTAATGGCTTTATGGTTGCTTTTATTTTGTGTGCTGTTTGATGTCATGAAATTATTGGAGTGACTTGTAGGTACACTTCGATGACTGGTACTGGATCTCTTTGACAACAAGATGTAAATGTGCAGTTTTTTTTTATTATGGTTTCGTAGCCGATTGGCAAAAAACAGAACCCTTATAGTTTCGTCATGTCTGTCTATTTGCCCGTCCGTCCGTAAGTCACAGCCATTTTATTCCGAAACTGTTATGACTACCTACATGTGAAACTTGGTAGGTAGATGTATTCTGTTCCGCCGAGTTGAACCGCTTTCCGATTGATAGACAAAAATATATAAATTTAAGGGGAATTCCTCATACATGGAACTGAACCTAAAAATATTTTTAAGCTATTGCATAGCTTTTATCGCGGGCTTTGAGCGCGGCGACCGAATCAAGAAATTCCGTAACGAAAATAAAACCTAATACGGTCGAATATGGCCAGTTATTTCAATTCAGGTTACTAACGTTCTATTAGCGTGTTTAGTAAAGAATCGGATTGGTAACCGTCAGTATTTTGGATCAAACCCAGGGTCTCATCATATCTTTTTATGATTTCTTTTTTATTGAAAGTACTTTTATATTATACTTACTAGCTTCTGCCCGCGACTTCGTTCGCGTGGAAGGGGGTTCCCGCGTAAATCCCGAACCCGTAGGAATTTCGGGATAAAAACTATCCTACGTCCTTTCCAGAGTCCTAAACTATTCCCACGCCAAATTTCATCTAAATCGGTTCAGCGGTTTAGGCGTGAAAAGGTAACACACAGACAGACAGAGTTACTTTCACATTTATAATATTAGTATGGATTTAGATATTTTGTAAATATTTTGTTGAATAAAATAAGAAACATTTACATTTTTTTATAGGAGAAAGAAAGTCTAAAATGTCAACGCCGCGAGAAATAGCTTAAAACTAAAAATGTGGTATAATTGACCCGGTAACTTGAATTAATATCAAAGACAAAAAAATACTGCATAAATAAAAAAATATATAAATAATTATAATTGCATAAGTTGATAAAAAATGCTATGCAATAGCTTTACCGTGGCAGTCCCCGAGTGCCACACGGGTTTTTTTTTTCATCAAACCTTTTCGTGTGCGGTATCTATAGACAGGTCTTTAAAAATTATATCGGTTCCTAAAACTACTTCTTCTTAAAGTCAATCGTTTAAAAGATATACGTTTCCAAAGTGGTAAAATGTGTCCCCCCTCTCTAACTTCTATAATAGAATAAAAAAAAAATATGCTGTAGGTTTTAATGAAAACTTTCATTAAAATGGTTTGAATGACATCGGGTCAGTAGTTTTTGAGATTTAGCACATTTTCTAAAACCGCAAATATAACTTTGTATTTCATACAAACACTATGAAAAACAAAGTTATTTGGCGTAGTTACTACGGAACCCTTCATGGACGAGTCTGACTCGCATTTGTCCAATTTTTACGAATGAGCCCACTCTTGACCTCGATCTCGCCTGATGGTAACCGATAGATGAGGCCTACAATGGAACGAGCGAGCTCAGAAGATACCTATTTACTTTTGCTTTAAAGACTCAAAGATGACAGGAAAAACAGAAGCCGGCGGAGAATTCCACAGCTTGGCTATGCGCACAATAAATGTGGAGGAGAAGCGCTTGACAAGACGGTATATCAACCAAGTTCGAGCTTGTATTGTTAGATACGATGAGATATTATAATTATACGAACTCAGTGGAGTGGCCTGCAGGAATACAGCAACTGTTCTTGAAGATCCTAGACGATAAGAATAGCTTATCAAGTTTGGGTCCATTCTGTTTGGTAGGTGTGTAATTTCGTGGTTTTCGGGGTCGCTAATAACGTATGGGGTTCAAAATCAAAGATTTCGCCAATTAAACTGTTCACCATGTGTTGCATTTCCTTGGTATGATAGCATTAGCGATCTTGACAAAAGCTGGGTGGAACAATATTTTAATATTAAAAATCAATTTCTTATGTTTAATATATTCTTGGAATATATGAGGAATGAGCTCGTAACTCCATATTTCTTACCCGTCTTGGGATCAATCAATTCTGGAAGAAGACAATTTTTGTAAAATCGAATTAAGTGGGTTTCCATTTTTTCCTTTCAGAATTAAAAAACCTTTTCAATGATTTCAAACTTTAATTTACCAGTCTTGCCTAGTAATACGCAACTGCCCTTGAATTTGATAATACCATTTATGTGTTTTTAATAAAAATACCCAAATTGCTACAGGTGTGCCTATAATATTTGAAGAGTTCCCGCGATTTCTCCAGGATTCCATCGTCAGATCCTGACTTCATGACAATGGAACGAACTAGAAAGTATACCTTTTCAAATAAAAAAGAATTTTCCAAATAGGTCCAGTAGTCTTCGAGTAATCGGAGAACATACATAAAAAAAAACAGATTCCGAATAAGTGAGGACCTCCTCCATTTTTTGAAGTTGATTAAAAAGTGTTTCTGTCACAAACCAAACAGTAATACAATAAAATATATTGAAACATTAGTGGTTTCCAAATTGCTGCCACAAAAAGTACTACAAATCTGTTGGTCAGATCTTTCCGGACGCTCTTCGTGTGTACTGCGAGTATCGCGACTGCCTCCATTAATCCTGTGTAAAGAGGACCAGATCGTTTTGATGGTCACAATAAAATGACACATATTTACAACTAGCTTTTGCCCGCGACTTCAACCGCGTGTATCTCGGAAAATATCCCATCAGTATATTTATGTGGAGAACATAGCGCCGTCCGATGTAACTGTACAAACTCAAATGACTACTATATATCATTGCCGTGTATTTGGTGAAAACAGTATCAAAATCTTATGTGCTTTTTATCGCGTTCAAACAGACAGACAGACGCGAGGTGGCGGGAGGTCTCTGTTTAGATAAAATTTATAATGGTAGTTACGATCTAATAACAAATATTTTTTGACCACATGTCCAAATACCGTCCCGTTATCCTACACCGGTTCCCGCTCGTGCACCTCCGCTGACCTTGATCACCGACTGGAGGAAAGTAAGTGAAAAACAGTAATGAGGTAAATGCAATTAAAGAAATTGGTCAGTTGCATTTTTGCGACACTTGCACTAAATATCTCATGGTGGCAGTTCTAATTTCGTGAAAAGTTTTAGTGATGGATTTTAATCCGAAGGTATGTACTATATTAATTTCTTATTAGAATATTTTAATGTGTCATAAAATAGACTATCTGTGAATTCACAAAAAAGGCATGTTTTTCTTTGTTTTAGAACTTATCAGGCTTTTGGGGTATTAATGACAGCTGCAGAGGTTACTGCACGGTCAACTGGACATAAAAACGTTGCTAGGGTTATAAAGGACATTCGCGAGAATCCAGCTTCTGCAAGTACATGCATTAGCCTTCAACAACCAAGTGCTGTGCAAGTGATAGACTGCTAAGTAATGACGAGGCATTAGCGAATTATATTGATTCAAAATTGACAGGCCCGTTGGTATAGTGGTCAGTGGCCCTGCCTGCTGTGCGCAAGGTCGTGGGTTCGATTCCCACCTAGGAAAAATGTTTGTGTGATGAGCACGGTCATTTGTTCTTTGTCTGGGTGTAATTTATCTATAATATGTATGTATTTAGAAAAATATATGTATGTTTATCAGTTGTCTAGTACCCATACCACAAGCTCTGCTTAGTTTGGGACTAGATGGCGCTGTGTGAAAAGTTGTGGAATATTATTATTATATTATATTATTATAAAATCAACAACTCACTCATATAAACAGACTAGAAAGTGGATTATGAAAGTCGGGCATCACGTGTTTCCATCATATGATTGCATTGTTAAATCAAAAAAAGCATATTATCCTTCCGAGTAGCACATTGTTTTGTGACAATCTCGAGCAGAAATTGAGCTACAAGCTATTTTGAATAAAACAGCAGAACGTTTAGTAGAAGCTCAGAGAGAAGTTGTCACAAGTGTGCTTCCCAATCTAATACCCAATTCATCGTTTATCACACAACATCTCTTATAAGTAAATGGGGATGTGACGGAAGTTCCGGTCATAGTGCTTACAAACAAAGATTTGAAAACAGCGAAGGCACTGATGAGTTCCTTTTTGTTTATTCGTTGGTTCCTCTAAGGTTAATCGACGAGAGTAACAACATTATCTGGCAAAATCCTCGTCCATCATCGACGATGTTTTGTCGTCCAATTAAATTCATTTTTGCCAAAGAAACAACGGAATTGACAAAAATCGAAACAAATAAGGTTTTGGGATAAATAAACGACTACTTGGAGGCTACATCTTATGATCTTGGTGGTTCTGAAATTTCTGTTAAGCACAAGCTTCTGCTGACTATGACTGATGGAAAAGTGTGCAATGCTTTGACAGAGACACATTCATCGCAGAAATGCTATATTTGTGGGGCCACTCCCAGAATGATGAATCAAGATAATTTTGGCTTGGGTTTGTCAACATTACATGCTTGGATTCGTTCGTTTGAGTGCTTTTTACACATTAGTTATAAGTTAGATATTAAGAAATGGCAAGCTAGGTCTTCAGAGGAAAAAGCAAGTGTAAAACAACGATCAGACGAAATCAAACAACGATTCAAGCATGAAACGGGATTAATTGTGGACAAGCCAAAGCCAGGATTTAGTTCCACAAATGATAGAAACAAAGCTCGACGTTTTTTCGGGAACCCCGAACTGAGTGCTCAGATCACAGGATTGGATGTTATAATCATCAAACACTTTGATGTATTGTTGAGGACATTGTCTTCTGGCTTCGAGATAAATCTTGTTGAATTCAAAAAGCCGAAGAAGAAACAGCAAGTGCTTCCCCTTGCTTCTCAATGGCGTCGCTCCAGATATTAATGGCATACCCTAGAAGATCCCTAGTTGACCGGTTTTTTGCGAAAACCGTATTATCGGTCACTGAGGATATCGTTGGCTTCTAGGTATGCCAGGAGCTTACTATTAAGTACACGCTCCATACTCTTACAGAGTATGGACGTGACTGAAATAGGCCTGTAGTTGGCCGGGTCAGCACGACTGCCCTTTTTGGGTACAGGCTGAACGTTAGCCAGCTTCCATGCTTTTAGCACCTTTCCAGTCATCTAGCGAAAGGCGAAACAGGCGTGTCAAGATTGGAGACAATTCAGGCGCACAAGTTCTATGAACAATTGCTGGTATCCCGTCGGGGTCACTAGCTTTGTTCACTTCAAGATTACGCAGCACTCTACGGACGTCCTACTGATGGATGCGAATGTCCAACATACACGTCTCGCATCCAATAGGAGCATCAGGAGGGTGAGCGCCACTGCTATCCAGACGTGAAAACTCCGCAAAGAGAGCGGCAAACAAGTTTGCTGGTTTGAGCAGTGGTTACCACCACTGCTCAAACCTGACGGGTCTACACTACCGTGAGGGACGACAGAAGTTGAATTTGACCGACTTTGCCAGGGACCAAAACTCTTTGCTGCCAGCAGGATATGAAGCGAGTTTGTTCCCGATTCGGCTAACGTGGTCAAACCGAACCCTCCGCAAAACCTTCTTGCTGGACTTGGCAGCCCTGTTGAAGGCTCTCTTCTTCTGATCCACGTCATTTGCTTTGCAGTTTCGAGCATCGACCCATGCTAAGTATGCCCCGTGTTTAAGCGCTTCAGCGCGATCACATTCGGCGCCAAATCAAGGTCGAGCTTTTGCCGGACCAATGTGGAGTACTACATACCGTTCTCTGACCTAACAATTTAGGTCAGAGAACGGTATGTAGTACTCCATCCCCTGTCGCAAAACATCTACCACGGCGTTTGCGCACGACGATGAATCATTTGAAGAAAAGCAAGTAGGCTGCCAAGGATAACATGCAAAGAAAGATCGCATGCCATCCCAATCCGCTGACTTATATCGCCAAACCCGCCGAATGACTTTAAGGCTAAGATCGGGCGGAGAGGAGACGGGTACAGACTTCACCAGACAGTGGTCGGAACTACCTAACGGTGAAGATATCGTTACCGAGTAGCGGTCTGGATCTGTAGTCAGTAGAAGGTCCAAGCAATTGGCTTTGTGTGACTCAACATCCGGCACCCTCGTTGCTCCCTGGACCAGCTGAGTGAGATTTAATGCAAGTGCAAGATTGTGCGTCTCTCGCCCAGCATGGTCCGTGCACTGGTATGGGAAGAGCCACTCCTGGTGATGGGCATTAAAGTCCTCCAGTAACACGAACTGAGCTGCTGGGCCGCATCTGCCGCCTCACTGATGTATTGTGTGAGCCTGATTCTCTCATGATCTCCGCTGTGCGAGCGGTAGACACAAGCATAGATAATTTTGTCTATGTCCGTGTCCACCAGAGCCCAAAGTGTAGAAAACCTGGAGTCCTCAAGGTTCCGGAGACGCCAATAGCAGATGTCGTCGCGGGCGTACATACATACCGCCGCACGTGGTTTAAAGTTGTGCTCCAAGGTAAACCCTGGGTATGAAAGATACGACACGTCTGATAGACATCTGATCTGCGTCTCCGAAAGAAACAGCAGAGCAGGTTTCAGTCTCGAGGTGGTGGTAGACTGCGACGAGATTTGAGTGCAGACCTCGGATATTACTGAGGTGCACTTTGAGAGAGAGGGAGTGCAGCCGCTGTTTAACTTTGCTCTTTTTATTCCATTTCATGATTTAGAGAGTGAAGAGGAGAGAAGAAGGAAGTGAAGTGAGGCTTCACGCTGTTAACCTCCAGACCCACACTAGACGGATGGTATTGATTGGGGAACTAGTCTGGAGACTGCGGGGACGCCCAAGCCCCCCCGGGAATGACCATCGGGCCCTCTCATCTGGTCGCCAACCAGCACGATGGTGCATTCCGGGATGTTTCGACAGTTGGTGGGGCAGCCTGTCATGTGTGGCTGGCACACTACTTGGGCCCCCAACTACCTGCGGTCGGCCAGCGGCGCACCGTGCCTCGGATCCGCTCCTCTCCGCGACTAGTCTCCCGATACGTCCGCACTAGTGCGAGCCAGATTGGTCTTTCAGCAGTGAAGCAACTACTTCGACCCAACTCCTTGATAGGCTACATAGGGCATCGTACCGGAACACAGCTAGGCCATTTGGCGGTACGTCTTTGCCCTGTGGGTGGTCACAAGCCTGCAGTTTTAACCTGCCACCTGTTTGATGTCACCTGATTAGCACCACCCGAGGGCCACGTGTAGGGATTTGCAAACGGGTATCCTCTTACGGACACGGGTGACTCAGCCCCCAAAGCTGTCTGTCTGTCTGTCCGTCCGTATGTCACAGTTATTTTATTCCGAAACTATTAGGACTATACATGTGAAACTTGATAGGTAGATGTATTCTGTGAACCGCTTTCCGATTTTAAGAAAAAACTTAAAAAATATCTAAAATAAAGGGGGGCAAAAATATATATTTTCAGTTTTAGTTCTATGTGTGGGGACATAGAACTAAAACTGAAAATATATTTTTTTTTCATGAAACCTATGCGTGTGTGGTATCTAGGTATAGACAGGTATTTAAAAATAACATTAACGTTTCTAAAAGGACATTTTCATAAAGTAAATTGTTTAAAAGATGAACGCTTCCAAAGTGGTAAAATGTGTGTGTGTGTGTCCCCTCTAACTTCTATAATAATGGAGTGAAAAATCTAAAAAATACATATATCTGTAGATCTTAGTATAAACTTTCAACCAAAATTAATTTGAACGAGATCGGGTCAGCAATTTTTGATATACAGCATATTTTCTAAAACCGCAAATATAACTTTGTAATTCATACAACTACTATGAAAAACAAAGTTATTTGGCGTAGTTGTAAAAAATGTAAATAAGCTAGTTTTAAGAAATTTGCAAGTTATTTCTTTTGTCTATTAAATATACATATTATGTTATATTATTATAGTTACTTCGGAACCCTTCATGGGCGAGTCTGCCTTGCACTTGGCCAATTTTTTGGGGGGGAAAATCATCAAAATGACTCCTTTCGCTCTGGGTGTAGCGGAAAGTAGTGTCAGACGAATACTGAATAAAAACCCACTCTGTTCCTTCAGTTGCCCTTGTGATCCGGGGCTGCGGTGTCTATACATATATATGTCTGTAGATCTTAGTATAACCTTTCAACCAAAATTAGTTTGAACGAGATCGGGTCAGCAATTTGTGAGATACAGCATATTTTCTAAAACCGCAAATATAACTTTGTAATTCATACAAACACTATGAAAAACAAAGTTATTTGGCGTAGTTGCAAGAAATGTAAATAAGCTAGTTTTAAGAAATTCGTAAGTATTTTTTTGTCAAATAAATATAGTATATTACTTATATTATATCATTATAGTTACTTACTACTATATATATATATATATATTGTAGTTTATTATATAAATATATAATAAAAAAAATTCATGAAAAAATCATTTTAACTAAAAATAAGACAGATTTCCAAAAATAACAAGTTGGAAGTATTTTTTTTTTTTGTTTTTAGTGTTTTGGTTTGTCGACTAGTGCTTTACCTAGTTACAAAAGCCTAAATGTAAACTACTTATCACCATTTACAAAATATTGCTTTTCCCGATGCAGAACCGTTCATTTTTGAGGAGTTCTTCAGGTACTTCACCATCAGCTCAACTTCACCATATACATGTTAACAAGTATAAAGTGATTAACAACCATATTCTAGTAATCGAATCGCAACCCATGAAATACTTATAATTGAGTAGTTCCTTCCGGTAGCCGTCTGTGGTCTTCATCATCAGTTCCACTTCACCGAATGGTATTTTCCGAGAGCAACTACACAAGTTACTTTAAAAAATAATAATATTTGAAGAGTTCCCTCGATTTCGACAGGATTCCATCATCAGATCCTCACTTGATGACGATGGGACCACCTGGAAATATACCTACCAGGTGCCTTTCAAACAATAAAAATAATTTTTCAAATCGGTCTAGTTACGAGTAATCGGGGAACATACATTTAAAAAAAACCGAGTCGATTGCACCAGTTTGCACCCATTAAAAAAATCGGTATCATCTTGGGTTTTGACATTTATTCAAAAAAGATAACAATTATTCCCAAACAATAGATAAAAAACTTACTTTCTCAAGTTGCTCATATAAAATGCGTAAAGTATCGAAATAAGTATTGTGTAGTATTATGAATTATTTTGTGTTCGTACAGCGATCTATTTTTAGACAAATTTCTGTTGACAAGCGACATAGCGTCCACTCACGAAGGCGGCTGACCGCGTATTAAAATTTCTTTACACTTTTCTGTCCAATAAATCTAAACAGTGACCAACGAAAATAACCCTTAATGCGACCAATTAAGATTCATGCGCTTTAGCAAAATATGTGAAAAATTTAAAAGGGATTTTATTTTATTGTGAAGCTATTTGTTACATTTTCGTTATTATTAATAGGCTCATTTTGAGGTAATTATATCTGCTAGCCTGTGGTATTTTTTAAGAATCAAAATATGTAAATGTTTAGCAGAAAAAGAATCCTAAACTTAACCCTTTTTCCTCAACTTTGTATGCAGAGGTTTTGAAAAATCGTGTTTACAATACTAAAAACCATATTTTTTGTATTTTAAACACGGCTGCTTTGAAGATAAAGAAGTAATCTATCTATTGCAACTGTTAGTTTTGTTTGAATTTCTTTATATTAGTCGGAAAAGGCACCCAAAAACAGCTTATTTACGTCAGATTCGAACTTACGTCCTTAATGTAACCCACATGTCCTCAGCACTCGAGCACCACTCACTGCGAGAGTCCTCCACTAGTTCACGTCGCACCGCGATTAAAACACCTCCTCCTAAACCTTGATTAGTATTAGCATAGTCGCGGTCCCGTCTCCATACGAGATATCTGTCGTCAAATACTTCGGAGTCAGATATTCCATCATTTAGCCATGTCTCAGTCAGGCAAACAACATCATAACCATTGAAACATATATTTCTAAAGAAAAGTTCTGTTTTAGTTCGTAGCCCCCGCACGTTTTGATAGTAAATATTAAGGGGAACCATTGTAAATTATAATAAAAATCAAACGCATAACATAGATAATAATACAAATAAGAGTGTAAGGTACATTCAATTCCTGGGAACAATTAATAATAAGTCCAAAATTAAGACCAATCTCTGTGAGTGTGCAAATTAGCATTTTAACGACATATGTATAGGGTTCGGTTAGCATTCTGCATGAGTAGGGAAGAGAATAAGAAATATTGTTATAAAAAACTCGGTGTTGTTTAATTAACAGGCAAAAAATATCCTTAGGAGTAGCAAAATAGCGATTAAAATCGTAAAATAAAAATAGTGAGGTGTAATTAACACCAAGCGACAAGCGAACAATAGGCCGGCGAGAATGGAATGCGTAGAAAAAAATAGTACAGGTGTTAGTTAACCTTAATGAGCTAATGTAAACAAATAACTTGCCAGAGTGTTGAGACTGTTGGAACTAACGTAATTACATCAATGATGTTGGTATGTGCCTAAAACACATACATGGAGTTTGTATATGTCCCTCTATAAACTCTTGTAGTTTAGAACAAGTTTTCTAGACAGATGTCAGTTGCTAGTCCGTTCTGATCGTTTTGCCTGTGCGGATGCACAATATATTTGGAATCTAATATGGTATTTTATTGAGTAGTTCACGGAATATCCAACAGAGACGACATCATTAGCATAAAAACTTCTTTAAATCCCGTTCAGATTTAATGTGGTATTTTGGTGAGGCATCATTCTTCCGTAACATTATCTTGCACCCTCTCACCCACACATGCTCAAATCCGCGTTCTTTAGCTATGGCTTTGGTCTTATTAAGTAGGATTTTGTTTTCGAGTGTTAAGTGGTCATTAATATAGATCTTGTTCTCGCCACGCAGTCCCAAGTCAGCAGCATACAGTGACTTGTGTTTTTTCGCGGCAGCTACAAAATCATTTTTCGTGTAGCTGTTGTGTAACGAACATATTATATTTTTGTTTTGCTTGTCGTTACGAATGAAACTATACTATGTCTTTTCCAGGGTCTAAAACTACCTACATATCAAATTTCATCCAAATCGGTTTAGCGGTCTAAGTGTATTATGTGTGTGGGTAGGGCGGGGACATTATTGATTCCTTATACGAAATTCTAACACCCCTTTTACATCCTTTAGGAATGATTTCCGGAACGAAAACCTATGCTATGTCTTTCCCAGGGTCCTAAACTATTCCCATGCCAAATTTCATCTAAATCGGTTCAGCGGTTTAGGCGTGAAAAGGTAACAGACAGACAGACAGACAGTTACTTTCGTATTATTATAATATTAGCTTGGAAGTATTGATGGATATGGAAGTATGGATAGTATGGATATGGATATGGAAGTATGGAGTTACATTATTAGTATTAAAGTATGGAAAGCTTTTGTCCGCGACTTCGTTCGAGTGGGAGGTTTCCCCGCGTAAATCCCAAACCCGTGGGAATTCCGGGATAAAAAGTAGCTTATTTGTTTTTACAGGATGTCAACTGTCTCCTTACCAAATTTAATTGAGATCCGTTCAGTGGTTTTTGCGTGAAAGAGCAACAAATACACAATTCGAAAACTATCCTGCGGGAACCTTACATCGGGATAAAAACTATCCTATGTCCTTCCCAGGGTCCTCAACTATTCCTATGCCAAATTTCATGTAAATCGGTTCAGCGGTTAAGGCGTGAAAAGGTAACAGACAGACAGACAGACAGACAGAGTTACTTTCGCATTTATAATATTAGTATGGATATCACAGTGCATTGCTGTCTGTTGCTGAGATATGACGATATCCATTTATATGCAGGACCTCTTATCCCGTTCCTTTCTATCTTTTGAAGCAATATGTCGTGTGAAACGAGGTCAAAGGCTTTAGATAAGTCAAAGAACAGACCGGTGGTCAGGTGATTACTATTGATGTTAGTTAAATTGAATTCACGGTATCGTAAATAGCGTGAGTCGTTGATTTATATTTTTGGAAACCATGCTGTTCTTTTCGTATAATATTATATTTGTCACAGAAAATAACAATTTTTTTCTTCATACACTTTTCATATATCTTTGATAAAATAGGTACTAGCGTTATTGGACGATAATTACTTACATCGCTTCGTTCTCCTTTTTTAAACAGTGGTTTAACTGTGGATAATTTTAATGCGTCTGGGAAAATGCCTTGTTCAAATGACAGATTAATTAAGTGTGTAAGTATTCCAGTTACTTCGTCAGTGCATGCTTTTATGATTTTAGTATTGATTTCATCATAGCCCACCGAATTTGTATTTCTTAGTGACATTGTCTTGTTTAACCTCGCTCTCCAGCATTGGGTTGAGGAAAATTGAGTTGGGTATTACTTTTTTACTACAGTTTTCATTTGTAAATTTTTGTGTTTTGTCATGAGTTTTATTAATATAAAAATTATTAAATGTGGATGCTATATTTGTCGTTTCTTTTATGATTTGGTTGTTAATTTTTATGAAGTCAATATTCTGTTTTGGAGTGGTGTCATTAACTTTGTTGTTAATAACCCTCCATGTGGCTTTACATTTATTGTTATTTTTAGTTATAAATTTAATATTAGCATTTTTTTTAAATTATAGATACATTTTTGTAGAATTTTCGTGTATTTTAGGTATTTAGTTTTATTAGCTATATTTTTATTTTTATAATATTTAAACCGTAATTTTCTTTTCGTTATACAACTTAGTCTTAGACCTTTAGTAATCCAGTTTTGTTTTATTTGGTTACATAAGTTAATTTTTATTTTGTTTTCAGGAAAACATAATTTATACAATAGGTATATGGTTTCATGAAACTTACTGATATTCGCATCACCCTCATTATATATTTCCGACCATGATAAATTTTGCAGGCATTCTTTAAACTTACATATATTCTCTGGGTTATGATTTCTTTTGAAAGTGTAGTATATTGCAGGTTTTTGAGATTTGTACTTAATGGGGAAACTAAGCATCTGAGCCGTATCATGATCCGAGAGATAGAGTGGTAGGACTGTTGCAGTTGCATCCGTTATGTTACTCAGGATAAAGTCAATGCATGATAATTTGCGGGTAGGTACATTTATGTGTATTTTCATGTTATTATTGCTGCATATGTCTTGTAATTCAGATGTTACATTGTTTTTTCTTAACGTGTTGATATTAAAATCCCCCGTTATGACTATATGTTTTTTTGTTTTATTAGGTTTAATAGGTCATTTAGTTTGTTTAGAAATTTCATCTCTTGTTAAGTGGCGTTTGTGGAGGAACCACCACAATTTTGCCAATATCACGTGTAAAATGATAGATCACCAAACGCAGGAGGTTGTTCAGTTAAGTATCTTGGTTGATGAAAAGAAAAGTATTAAAAAAAAAAAACCAAAATTATTTTGTACGCAAACATGACATGACGGCTTTTGTAATGTGTTACCAGTTTACCAGTGGTAGAAAGAATAGAATGAGTATAATAAAAGAAAATTAGGAATATGGTACAGAACTGTAAAACTATAATACGCTACAGCTTTATTTTATTTATCTCAATGAACCTGCATAGATCATAAACAAATCGAGTAAATACAAGAGAGAGAAGGCATTTAATGTAGGTTGGACGGGGAACATAAGAGGGTAAAATATCATATAAAGAGAATCGTAATTTAGGACAGCTGAAGAAAATATGGACATAAATGTCCACATTTCCTTCATCCAAACCGCAATCACAAAGCGAGTTGTCCTTAATCCTAAGTTTGGCCAAAAAAGAGGGCGAACAGCAATGATTAAGACTTAGACGGCAAATAATTGATGTGGTCAATTTGTTAGCACACCGAAATTTAAAAAAATATGGTTTATGGGGGATCTCGGGTTGAATGTCACCATAGAATTTACCTTTTACTTTCTTCGATATTTGCCATTTTTGAGTCCATGAATTAAATAAAATAGAAGACCAATGTGGTGATAATGTCATGAGAGTAAATTTGGGAATGGTCTAGAGAGCCAGAATGAACAGCATTTTTGGCACATGAATCAGCCGACTCATTACCAAAAATACCTGTATGGCCAAGGATCCAGGCTAGAACAATATCAATTCCTAATTTGTGGCATTGAAATAAGCTATTTCTAATGTTAAGAATAATTGGAAATCTAGATTTTGAGCGGAAAGAATTGGACAAAATGGATTGAAGGCAGCTTTTAGAATCAGAGAATATAATACAGTTATTTATGTTATGGGATTTGACAAATGAAATGGCTTCAAAAATGGCTATAGCTTCACCAGTAAAAACTGATGTAACCGAGGGACATCTATAACTTAAGATAATTTTTGTAGAGGGAATCCAAACAGCTACACCGACTGGGCTATCATCTGGGACTTTGGAAGCATCGGTGAACATAGTAACCCAGTTATTATAATCAGAGGAAATTTTACGTTTAAAAAATGTATTAGCTTCTAAAGTACCTTTGTTAATACCAAAGTCCAAGAGAATATTAGGTCGGAACACAAGGCATCGTAAGGTGAAGAATAAATAGGTAAGATAGTGTTTTGAGAAAGTGGGCAAGGAAGACGAGTGAACTGAAGGTAAGCACGAAGAAGGCATGGAAGTTCTATATTAGAATGACTACAGGAGTTAAAAATAGAGGATAATTGGTCCAGCTTGCTTATTAGGGGATGCTCGGAATTTTGCACGAGCTTGAAAAAACAACGATTGGCAAGAAATTGTGTGCGAATAGAAAGAGGAGGGTCTACACACTCGACTTGCATAGCATTAATGGGGGACGACTTCATCGCTCCGAGAATTATACGAAGACATTTTGATTGGCACTTATCTAATTTTTGAAGGCCAGATTTGTTACAAGGGTCTAGTAGAAACAGTCCATAATCTAAATGGCTGCGAACTATGGCGTTATAAATAAATTTTTGAGAGAATGGATGAGCACCCCACCAAACTCCAGATAGAGAACGGAGTATATTAATGTTTTTTTCACGTTTCTGAGAAACAAAGTTAGTATGAGTAATACCAGTTAGCCTTGAATCCAACCAGATTCCCAGAGACTTTACTTTGTTTTCTAAAGGTATAATTTCTTCATTAATTTTAATAACGACAGGGGGAACAAATCGTTTTTTGGTGAAAATAACTACAGTGCTTTTAGGAGCTGAAAGAGATAGCCCGTGTAAAAGAAGCCAATCAGAAAGGTATCTGAGGGCCGAATTTAATCGCTTTTCAGCTTCTTCCAAAGATTTTACAGAAAGATACAGAGCTAGGTCATCAGCATATTGCAAAATTTGACAAAATGGGTCTACTGAAAAGTGCAAGTCAAATGTGTATAGGTTGAATAGCTAAGAACTGAACCCTGTGGCAAGCCTTTCCAGATAGTCTTAGGTGGTAACAGAGAATCATGGGTTTTAATACAGATAGTCCTTTCCATCAATAAGTTGCATATAAACCGAACCAACTTTTCCGGAACATTCAACTGATGGAGAAGTTTATCCCTGAGCACTGACAGGAGTACGTTATCATATGCTGAGCCAATATCGAGAAAGACTCCTACTAATTCCTGTTTCTTTAACAGAGATATACGGATATCAGTTGTTAGAATGCTAAGACTATCAATAGTGCTCATACCTTTTCTGAATCCGAACTGAAATTTGGGCAACAAGTTTCTATTCTCTACAAACCACTCAAGACGGTGTTTCAGCATATGCTCGGTGACCTTGCATAAAACTGATGACAATGCGATAGGTCTATAACTATTTGGATCTGAAGGGTTCTTGCCAGGTTTTAGAATCGGAATCACCGTTTGATTTTTCCACGGTTATGAGACTAGACCATATTCAAAGAAGCTATTAACAAGATCGAGGTAGTATTGCTTCGTTACATTCAATAGGTTTTTCAAAAACGAGTACGGGATCCCGTCTACCTCAGGAGACGAATCTACGAGACCATCAAGAGCCAGCTGGAGTTCAGAGAACGAGAATGGAGCATCAAGGCTGCTTACGGAAGGGAGGGGGACCGGTAGAGAAGGAAGGGAACTCTGATGTGGAGCTGAGGGCGGAGCTAATTTATCCGAAAAGGCTTCGAGCCAGGAAGGATCATTGGCTGAAATATCGGCAATGCTACAAGAACTTCTGTATCTTTTAATTTGCTTCCAAACTAGGGAAGAAGGAGACCTAGGAATAAGCTCTCACAATAGCAGATCCACCCTTCTTTCTTCTTTTTGGAAGGAAGTCTGGTGGCTGCGGCCGCTTTCCTCTTATAAATTAATTAAAAAGTTTTCAAGAGTCATTAGCACTTTATAGTTTTGTTCAGCCGCTTTTCTTTCCTTCACGGATTTTGTGCATTCTGAATCCCACCAAGGAGTTGATACCTTAAAATTTTGGGGTTTCTTACGAGGAAAGTTGTCATCTGCACTAGCAATAATCGTATCTACGAATTTTGTGTAACATTCAACAAGGTTGGTTCTCCCAGGAGAAGGAAGAAAAAGTAATTTACTTTCGATGGAAGAAGAATAGGAGGCCCAATTTTCATTATTAAATTTGTATTTAAAAGAAGGATTAAAATTGCGCATGGGTCTTATTCTATCAGAAATAGAGACAAGGATAGGGAAATAATCACTTCCATGAGAATGTGATAAGACTTCCCAAGAAAGTACAGAAGCTAAAGAGGCGGAACATGCGGTAAGATCTACAGCTGAGTTAGGATTTTGAGAGGGGCGAGCTCTTCTAGTTGGAGAACCATTGTTGATGAATTGATGATGCAGAGGTTCGCTTCATCAAAAATTTCGAGGAGGGCAAGACCAAAGTTGTCATCATGACTTGGACCCCAAGAGCAATGGTGAGCATTCAAATCACCCATAAAAATGACTGGAGGTAGAACTGAGGAGATAATGCATAGTAAATCTGGAATAAGACGAGAATGAGGATGGGGAACGTATGCAGAAAGAAAAGTAATATTAAAGGCCCTCACAGCCACGATATTGATGTCGGGAGATACATGGGGAAGTGGTATTTGGGAAAATGGGAGGGAGCGTTTCACAAGGAGAGCACTTCCTGCATACCCATCAGCTCTATCATCTCGAAGACATGAGTAATCTGAAAGCCGAAAGCGTGAACCAGGCACTAACCATGTTTCCGAGATGGCGATGATTGACGGGTGAAATTGATTTATCCTGAAAATTAATTCAGGCTTCCGCGGTCGGATACTTTGTGTGTTCCATTGAATTACGGACACTAGATCCATAACTGGTTTTATTTGAGAGAAGTTGGGAAAGTTTCTGGGCAACGTGGGGCGGTAAGTTGGAATTATTACGAGATACTAAACTAATAACGAGCGTTAAGAGTAATTCTAAAAGATTATCCTCTTGATGAGGAACTTGAGAAAGATTCTGCGTAAGCAACGCAAAACCGTCCGGAAGGCATGAGGGTTCATCAGCAACTATTGTGTATTGTCGTATGATTTCCATAGGGAGGTTCTGGGTCGCGGGGAGGAGACAATGGTATTTCTACAAGAGACTGAAGGAGGAAGGGTGGCATAGTTAGAGTTAGTTTGTGAAGAGGAGTAGGAACATTGAGAGGTAGAAGAATTTTGGGACACTTCAGAATATAATTTTGAAACTTTAGGGTGTGATCTTGACGCCTCTTCGTATGAAATGTTTTGTTGAGACATCAGAAGTTTAATGGACTTCTGCCTACCTGGCTCAGGACAACTACCACTGTAGGCGTAATGATGTCCTGAACAGTGGACGAAGGTAGCCTTGGTCTCAACAATGTCACAACTGTCCCACACTCCCACTGTCCCACTGCGACAGCAATTTTGGCATTGGATTGTCGGGTAGCGGTAAGCCTCAACGGGAAGGGAGGTATGAAATGAGAAAACCCTTTGAGGGAGCACTTGGCCTTGAAATGTGATAACGGTGGTTTGTGTTGGAATCCAAGTGATTTTGCCCTCTTCTCAATTTTTTCTATTTAGACGGCGCGCTTTTAGAACGATTCCGCAAGAATCGGGTAGGATTAGGGAATCAACAAACTCGTCCATATACATATCAACTGGCACCTGACGGACTACGCCCATCCTGGTGATGTTATAGGTGGGAATGGTTACCGCGTAGTCATTGGCATCTAAAATGGGATTGTCTAGAAACTTGTTGGCCGCATTTCCGGTCGTGAATTCAACAGAAATTTTGTTTCTGCCCACTTTCTTTACTCCATCGGGGCGAATGTTCGCGATTTTATATTTATATAGGAATTGGCCAAACTTAATCGGACGAATTGATGTCCCAGCAGAGGGATCCGGTTCGGACCTAGACACGTGGACAATAAAGGGTCCTTTATCGGACGAAATATATGCTTTAACCTTTTCGCCGCCAACGTACACAAAACGCAATGCCTCGCCGAGCGCCAAGCTATAAATGTATAACTAAATATACAGTAAACAGTAGTGATGGGGATATCGTCATGTCGATGAATAAGATTTGTACGCGTAAAGTTAAGATTTAAAGTTGATTTTACGAATATAATAAAAACTGATTAAATATTTCCAGATTTGTTTAATTTCACAGTATCCTTAATAAGAAAAAACAGTATAAATTATGAGTATCAAAGAAACTAATACATAACTCAATTAGAACTATAAGGAATGGGGTACATCTCTATTTGTTTCATGATCTCATTCTTTAACCTTTTCGCCGCCAACGTACACAAAACGCAATGCCTCGCCGAGCGCCAAGCTATAAATGTATAACTAAATATACAGTAAACAGTAGTGATGGGGATATCGTCATATCGATGAATAAGATTTGTACGCGTAAAGTTAAGATTTAAAGTTGATTTTACGAATATAATAAAAACTGATTAAATATTTCCAGATTTGTTTAATTTCACAGTATCCTTAATAAGAAAAAACAGTATAAATTATGAGTATCAAAGAAACTAATACATAACTCAATTAGAACTATAAGGAATGGGGTACATCTCTATTTGTTTCATGATCTCATTCTTTAACTTCATATCAAGTTATTGGCACTGAGGGCACGTTGAATTCGATTCTGATCAGGGATGGGGTCTATGGTCTTTCTTTCTTCTATTTTTGTTTATCCCTGTGTTTTTTTAATAACTTCAGTCAACGTTTTTTACCGTAGGTATCTAAGTGGCAGAATTTTTAAAACAGTTTGCTAGGTAATTCCCCTTTCCGCATAATAATATGACCAAGTAGATATAAGCACAGAATAGGTACATAAATCATAATATCTACAATATAACGTTACGTTTCATCCATTTAGATAATTTTTTTACGAATTGCAATTAGGTTTCCTTTTTTTTTTCTTTGAAAAGAATTTCCAATAAAGTTAAAATTACAGTGCTTTCATACACTGTATTTACCATAATAGTGTATAGAGTACAAAAACAGTACCTAAATCTACTGTAATTACAGTGCATCTGGAGATACTGGGCTCACCGAACATTTTACATACTTATTGAATTCCTACTCTTTGATGAATAAACATTATTATTATCATCCAATTAGACATACCTCAGAATTTACTTCTGGTTCAATGTTCTCCACAAAATACTCCGAGTCCGATTCCACACCTTGCAAAATTTTAAGAAGTTCGTTCGAATCAAGTTCTTCACTCATTTTTAGGGTTCCGTAGCCGAATGGCAAAAAACGGAACCCTTATAGTTTCGACATATCTGTCCGTCTGTCTGTCTGTCCGTCCGTCCGTATGTCACAGCCATTTTATTCCGAAACTGTTAGGACTATACATGTAAAACTTGGTAGGTAGATGTATTCTGTAAACCGCTTTCCGATTTTAAGAGAAAATTTAAAAAATATTTAAAACTAGCTTTTGCCCGCGACTTCGTCCGCGTGGAATAGTTACTTTGGGCTAACGTTAAATTTAACCCCGATTTTGAAGCATTCTTCATTGGCGCTCCGCTCCTATTGGCCTTATCGTAATGATACAATATAGCTGTGCCCGCGACTCCATCAGCGTAAGTTAATGTATTGGAATAGAATGTAGAATATTGTTTAGATCACGTTCACATGAGGCTTAAGTACCTAGAGAACGCGTCGACCGCGAGACGCGTCGAGCGCGGCGACCGATTCTCAAAAATAATCCTTATTACATGATTCAGTATTCACGCGCGATGGCTTATTATTATAAGCATATTTCATGTATAACTTTGGTGTTTCTATACCGATTTATATGATTCTTTTTACGGTTTCGTAGCCGAATGGCAAAAAACGGAATCTTTATAGTTTCGACATGTCTGTCCGTCTGTCTGTCTGTCTGTCCGTCCGTCCGTCTGTCACAGCAATCTTATTCCGAAACTATTAGGACTATACATGTGAAACTTGATAGGTAGATGTATTCTGTGAACCGCTTTCCGATTTTGAGAAAAAAATTAAAAAATATTTAAGATAAAGGGGGGCTCCCCATACATGGAACTAAACCTGAAAATATTTTTTTTCATGAAATCGATGCATGTGTGGTATCTATAGACAGTTCTTTAAAAACGACATCGGGGTTTCTAAAACCACTTTTCCATAAAGTCAATCGTTCAACCTCTAACTTCTATAATAATGGAGTGAAAAATCTAAAAAAAATATATGTCTGTAGATCTTAATATAAACTTTCAACCAAAATTAGTTTGAACGAAATCAGTTCAGCAGTTTTTGAGATACAGCATATTTTCTAAAACCGCAAATATAACTTTGTAATTCATACAAACACTATGAAAAACAAATTTATTCGGCGCAGTTGTAAAAAATGTAAAAAAAACCAGTTTTAACAAATTTGTAAGGTTATTTTTAAAAACAAATTTATTTGGCGCAGTTGTAAAAAATGTAAATAAGCTAGTTTTAAGAAATTTGTAAGGTTTTTTTTTCGTCAAATAAATTTGCATATTATATTATAGTTACTACGGAACCCTTCATGGGCGAGTCTGACTCGCACTTGGCCAATTTTTTTATGGAATAGTTAATAATGTTAACTTTTTCAATTAGGGGTGACTGAGAGTGTTATAAACGTAAGAGTAGACAAATATTATAATCAGAAAGCTTCGAACTGCTAAGCTATCGGGAGTTACACGTGTTATTGTGAGTCAACCATAAAAGTTAGACATATGCTGTCGTGGGATATTTTTTATATAATTTTAAGGAGAACATTTCCGTCATGAAATGATTTGTGTAGCTTTAACCATTAAGGTTGCACACGCGACGGAAGCTTAAAAAATGGAGTATCTTCTCCCGTTTTCCCAACATTTCCCTTCACTGCTCTGCTCCTATTGATTGTAGCGTGATGAAAAGTATACTATAACCCGCTCAGGAGTATGAAAAATAATTGTACCAAGTTTCGTTAAAATCCGTCGAGTAGTTTTTGTTTCTATAACGGTTATACAGACAGACAGACAGACAGACAGACAGACAGACAGACAGACAAAAATTTTACTGATTGCATTTTTGGCATCAGTATCGATCCCTAATCACCCCCTGATAGTTATTTTGTAAATATATTTCATGTACAGAATTGACCTCTCTACAGATTTATTATAAGTATAGATAAAGGCGTATGGGGAGCCCCATACATGGAACTGAAACTGAAAATATTTTCTTTCATGAAACCTATACGTGTGTGGTATCTATAGACAGGTCTTTAAAAATGACATTAAGGTTTCTAAAATGACTTTTTCATAAAGTTAATCGTTTAAAAGATATACGCTTCCAAAGTGGTAAAATGTGTGTCCCCCCTCTAACTTCTATAATAATGAAGTGAAAAATCTAAAAAAACCATATGTTGTAGACCTTAATGTAAACTTTCAACCAAAATTGGTTTGAACGAGATCGAGTCAGCAGTTTTTGAGATACAGTATATTTTCTAAAACCGCAAATATAACTTTGTAATTCATACAAATACTATGAAAAACAAAGTTATTTGGCGTAGTGGTAAAAATTGTAAATAAGCTATTTTTAAGAAATTTGTAAGGTTTTTTTTTTTTTCAAATAAATATATTAAGTTTGTTATATTTATCATAGTTACTACGGAACCCTTCATGGGCGAGTCCGACTCGCACTTGGCCAAATTTTTCTATTTGTTATCAAGTGAAAGAAAGAAAGATGCGTGCGCGCGAATCCGATTTTGTGCTGCACTATGCCAAAGTGACCTTGACAGCCGCACGCCTATGACGTCACTGACCAACTTCTATAGTAGTTCGTGGCACTCGGTGGCGCACAGGGGCATAGACGACCAATTGTTTTGTAGAGATGGGAAAATAACTATCGACAAGAATTGGTAACAACTTTATAATTACGTATCGGCATCTACCTGAAGGTCGAAATTCATCTACTATCCTTTGTAATGAAGTAGATAGCTAAGTTCATATTTTATTGACCTCAAATTGTTTTCGATATTCGTAACTTTCTGTATTTATAAATATTTCAATGGTGAAATCAACCTTTCACGGCACATCACTGGCCAACTTGATATGAAGTGATTGGCGTTCTGAGGAAAGTAACAAAATTCGGAGTTTCTGTTTTTGCCGATTTTAGGATAAACTAGGGCTTATTTTGTGTAGAAAAATAAAAAACAGGGTAGTAGACAGTGCTATCTTAAATAATAAAATGAAAGAAAACTTTTAATCACAGTAAATTTATTTTAATAAGATAGTTAAAATGAACAACTTCTATAGAAGTTGTGGCGCTGGTGGCACGAAAATCCCGAACTTCTATAATAATAATAATAATAATATTCCACAACTTTTCACACAACGCCATCTAGTCCCAAACTAAGCAGAGCTTGTGGTATGGGTACTAGACAACTGATAAACATACATATATATTTCTAAATACATACATATTATAGATAAATTACACCCAGACAAAGAACAAATGACCGTGCTCATCACACAAACATTTGTCCTAGGTAGGAATCGAACCCACGACCTTGCGCACAGCAGTCAGGGCCACTGACCACTATACCAACGGGCCTGTCTATAGAAGTGCTTGGCGGTGAAAAGGTTAACTTCATATCAAGTTATTGGCACTGAGGGCACGTTGAATTCGATTCTGATCAGGGATGGGGTCTATGGTCTTTCTTTCTTCTATTTTTGTTTATTCCTGTGTTTTTTTAATAACTTCAGTCAAAGTTTTTTACCGTAGGTATCTAAGTGGCAGAATTTTTAAAACAGTTTGCTAGGTAATTTCCCTTTCCGCATAATAATATGACCAAGTAGATATAAGCACAGAATAGGTACATAAATCATAATATCTACAATATAACGTTACGTTTCATCCATTTAGATGATTTTTATACGAATTGCAATTAGGTTTCCTTTTTTTCTTTGAAAAGAATTTCTAAAAAATTTAAATTACAGTGCTTTCATACACTGTATTTACCATAATAGTGTATAGAGTACAAAAACAGTACCTAAATCTACTGTAATTACAGTGCATCTGGAGATACTGGGCTCACCTAACATTTTACATACTTATTGAATTCCTACTCTTTGATGAATAAACATTATTATTATCATCCAGTTAGACATACCTCAGAATTATCTTCTGGTTCAATGTTCTCCACAAAATACTCCGAGTCCGATTCCACACCTTGCAAAATTTTAAGAAGTTCGTCCGAATCAAGTTCTTCACTCATTTTTCTATTTGTTATCAAGTGAAAGAAAGAAAGATGCGTGCGCGCGAATCCGATTTTGTGCTGCACTATGCCAAAGTGACCTTGACAGCCGCACGCCTATGACGTCACTGACCAACTTCTATAGAAGTTCGTGGCACTCGGTGGCGCACAGGGGCATAGACGACCAATTGTTTTGTAGAGATGGGAAAATAACTATCGACAAGAATTGGTAACAACTTTATAATTACGTATCGGCATCTACCTGAAGGTCGAAATTCATCTACTATCCTTTGTAATGAAGTAGATAACTAAGTTCATATTTTATTGACCTCAAATTGTTTTCGATATTCGTAACTTTCTGTATTTATAAATATTTCAATGGTGAAATCAACCTTTCACGGCACATCACTGGCCAACTTGATATGAAGTGATTGGCGTTCTGAGGAAAGTAACAAAATTCGAAGTTTCTGTTTTTGCCGATTTTAGGACAAACTAGGGCTTATTTTGTGTGGAAAAATAAAAAACAGGATAGTAGACAGTGCTATCTTAAATAATAAAATGAAACAAAGCTTTTAATCACAGTAAATTTATTTTAATAAGATAGTTAAAATAAACAACTTCTATAGAAGTTGTGGCGCTGGTGGCACGAAAATCCCGAACTTCTATAGAAGTGCTTGGCGGTGAAAAGGTTAATACCCACCACGAGGCTCGGGTGGACATACATAGTTTGGGTGGCTGCTACAGCCATTCCCTCACTTAAAATAGTTTTTTTGGGGCAGACGCCACCAATGTCGTCTGGATCATCTAGACGTCGCTTATCATATCCAGTTTTTATGGGGTCGGGAGGATCGGGTGCAGCAGGAGGGGGTGGAGGGTCCATAATAGACACCCAGCTGACACTTGCGCACAAAATCTGAACATTTTGATAAATTTATCTTTAAAAACATTTTAAAATAGATATTTCGGAAAAAAACCTCTCTGACACGTGTGACAGCTATTCCACACCTAATATAATCCATCAGAATGTCTGACCACTTTCTTTACTCGTTTTTCGCAGTCAGTGCACTTAAATTTTGAAGTTAGGTATCAAATAGAAGCAAAAATGTGATATAAATTCATATCACATTTTTGCTTCTATTAGTATTTTATAAACATCAAATATTTCTCTATTGGTCCAGGGGTCTGAGTTTCGTGTGCGTTACCCCAGCAAAATAATGTCGAAAATAGTCATTTAAATCTTATAGATAATTAGTTGCTCAGCTTCTGTAATTGTTAAGCACATTTTTAAATTTGTTACACATATAGTTTTTTAGTTATTACACAAAAACATATTCTGCTGGGGTAACGTTTGAAACGTTACCGCAGCAAAACTTTTTTTTAAATAATGGGAATATTGAAATAAATATTAGCTATACATTTAGTTGTCTAGACGAGGTAAATGTTACACGTTATTTTGTTTTTGTTCTTTCTTCGGCTGCGAAGTTATTCGAGATTTTGCTGGAGTAACGTTTGTGGTTTTGCTGGATCTCTGAAACGGTTAAGCGGATTCTTATCATCTTTTGTACATGACTTCTTAGGAATTAGTTTTAATTTGTTTCGCAATAAAAATAACAAAATGATGTACCGTTTAAAAGTTATTTAATGAAATATAAAAACACTTCTTTAGGTCCTAACACTCTGAATATGATCTCTAAAGACTTACTTTAAACGTTATTTTGTAGCTTTTAACTACCTTCAAATGTATATGAAGTTTCATTAGTATCCTGTAGGTAATTAACAAATTATGATGATATTCATTTCTCCACGTTCACGGTCACAATGCGCGTGGAGTTATTAGGCCACCGATAAACCTGTATACGGTTATATAAACTGAATGTTATATCAATATTTAGTTGCTTAATTCAGTTATATACCTGTAAAGTTTCAGAGTAGTACATACAATAATTAACGAGATAATTAAATAAAAGTCATTAGGAACTTCAAGACCCTGGTAATCCGACCAAGTTTAGGTGGTTACAAAAAAGCGACCGCGTAGAACATTATGCTATCTTCTAAAGCTGGGTTCACGGCAATAGTGTAATGGGTGGGATCGAACCCACATCTCTCGATCTCAAGTCCTTTGCCATGAGGCTAATGACGCTTCAGATAGCGGGACTAACTAGATAGGTTCCGTCGTAACAGGAGGGAGGATTAGGACAGGACAGAGCAGGCTAATAGAAAAAAAAAACAATGTTCGAATAAGCACTTTATTCAAATAAGTCATTTATACGGTAAAAAAATATACATATATAACAGTTTAGATAGCACTTTCAGGTAATCTTAATTAATAATAGTTAATCAGTGACCGATTAGCTTAGAGCTCAATATTCTTACATAAGTGTTATGATATAAGTATTTATAAGGCAAAACCGGAACAATACAGTAATTTTTACACATTCAGTTTACACATCGCTGATGTGGCAGAATAAACATGTACCTTAATTAATGCACACCCTAAAACAGCCCTATTAGAAAACTATGTTATAATCGCACTACAGACACTGAACTTTTTGTTTTATGTATACACAGTTTTATAAACTTTAAGCTCTGAAACAAGTTCGTTTTGCTTTAACGGTATAATGAAAAAGATAATTTATAGTTATAGCTGACAGACATGATGAAAGCTTTATTGTCAAGCATCTCATAGAGAGCACCCTGTCAATCATACAATATAAGTACACTACTAACGTTGTTTGTAAGTGAATCTTCTGAACTAACTCCTATAATTGAAGTCTTTTAAATAGTATGCTAGTTAAATATGTTGTCAGTTAGAATTGTAAGTATTTATTTTTGGGGATCTTGTCGCTAATAAAGAAAGATTTACTTATAAAGAATGGGAATTAAGTAGGGTAGGGTGGGGCTTAAAGGTCTGCAGGTAAAAAGATCCATGTCTATCTCAGAAATAATAAATGCGCGAGCGAAACAAATGACAATACGCCTGTCATTTGTTTCGCTCGCGCGAAGGGTGTACGGAAGGGGCAACCACGCCGCCCCGCGCCAGTGTTGCCAATTTAGCGACTTTGTCGCTAGAAATGACGACTTTTGCTTGAGCCTTAGCGACAAGGAAAAAGATTTGACGACAAAAATGATCTAGCGATTTAGCTGACGACTTTTCAAACTACAAGAAAACAAAACATATGCCCAACACTTTTAAAAAAAATTCTCACTCGCAATTAAATTATCTTTACCAGTGGTAACATTAAAGCAATGTGTAATTTAATTCGGGGAAACCCCGTATTTTATTATGTTCCGTAGTTATTGTACTTTTCCTACCTACGTACTTACGCAAGTCACTATTAGTTTGAGTGAAGTTCTGTTCGGATTCTAAATTCTTTATACGCTGTACCTAGCCTGATTTTTAATTCGTTACCCATCATAGTAATTACAAAAGGTATGAACTGTTTTGTGAACTTGTGGTGAACAAAATTATGGATTTACCTACGACAAAGAAGCAGTACATTCAAAAATATCGAGAAACATCAGAGACCAAGCCCGAATTCAAGGGATGGCGGAAACCAGTCTTTGGAGATTCGTCTAAGGCAACAATTTTGATGCTGACTCATAAGGGGTATAAAATATAAAAAAAAAATTGTTTATTTCATCAAATGGTATTTGAGGGGTATAGAATCAAAAGCAGCTAGTTGCATCTTTTTTGAAATCTGAACTATGAATGCAAAAATAAATATCCCTCAATTGTCTATGACCTCAACTTATAATTTTGCATCAAAACTAGCTTAAAATAATACAAAAACCAGTTTAAAAATCTCCATTGGGATCAAAGTCAGCTAAAAAACGGCATGCAAACATCAAAGACAGCTTAAATCGGAATTGACCAATCACAGCGATGCGATGGCGTCGAAACTAATATGGCGTCCATAGTTTTCGACGGACAAGAAGTGCTGCAGTTTAACTTGATTTTAAATGAGATTTGAGTATTTTTCTGAAGCTAGTGAGATAAATTTGTGTTCCTTATTATAATGGAAGTAAACGTTACTCCTGTGACATCGAAAACTGCACGAAAAAAAGGAAAAAACCCAGAGACTTGGAAGCGAAATCTGAAGAAGGAGCGGTAAGTTTAGTGATGGGCATGTTACTTATGAGCCATCACGATAAAATTAAAAAAAAATTAATAATTTATTTTTAATTGAATGACAATGTAAATGAATTAGGTTTAATTACATTCTTTATTTATTTCAATTCATATTCCCCTAATTTTAAATAAAAAGTATAAATCAAATGTATTGTAATATTTTTCGTCGATAAATTTTAGTCCATTTTGCCAATTTCACATAATTATACCTAAATTTTATAAAGACTCACACTGAGTACCTAACAACATGTTGCTAGATAACTTTTCTATGATATAGGTACTTAATAGAATACAATATTATCTTCTTTCAGATATTCATCACAAGATTTGCCACGGCGACCCACCTATAACCATGAGAAAAGACTGAAGTGTAAGATACTTAAAATGAAGGACTTGTTGCATTTTAATTTAATAAAGTATTTTATAAAAACACTGACAAATTATCGCAAGACGCTATTATATTAAAATGTTGCCATGGTCTATCTGTAAAACGACGCAAAGTAAACACGTCAAGAAAAGGCCGTGAGTTCACAATTAAATATAATTTATATGCCAACAAAAAACTTATTCCTGTCTGTCAAAACACATTTTTGCGGTGCTTGAACATAACAAAATACCGAGTACAGTATGTAATTGCAAACTTTTTTCGTGATGGCACTGGGCCTGTTGAGAGACGAGGAGGGAACCATAAATCTCACTTATACGAATGGAAGAAAGATGTTATTCAAGCATACATCAATACTTTAAAATGTTCAGACAGCCACTATTGTCGTGGTAGCAGCTCCGCCAGACGATATTTGCCAAGTACGCTAAATATAAATAAGCTGTATAAAATGTTCATTGCGGAAACTGAACACACGACTATAAAAAGGTCATACTTTCGTCAAATATTTAACGAGAATTATAACCTCGGCTTCGGCAATCCACGTACCGATGTGTGTTCAACCTGTTTGAATTTCGCTGAGCGATTTAAAATTGAAAAGGACGAATCAAAGCGAAATGATCTGAGGATACAACAAAGAGTTCATCGCCTCCGAGCTAACGCATTTTATAGTTTTCTCAAGGAAAAACAGGACGGCATGAAAACATTCTCATTTGATTGCCAGAAGAATCTTCCACTCCCTAAACTTCCAGATCAAATGTGCTATTACAGCAGGCAGTTGTATTTATATAATGCAACGGTGGTAGAAGGTAGCTCAAAGGATCCATTGAATAATAGCAACGTGTTTTGCTATATTTGGACAGAAGACGTTCACTGTAAAGGATCAAATGAAATAGCGTCGGTGGTATTTCATCACCTAAATAAAACGGACTTGACCAATATCACGCGTATCCACTTAATAGCCGACGGTTGCGTGGGTCAAAATAAAAATACGACAATGCTTGGCATGTTATCTAAGAGGCTGTTGTCGAAACCACATATAAAAACCATTGAACTTATTTTTCCCGTAACAGGGCATTCTTTTATGCCAGCTGATCGGGTTTTTGGCAACATAGAAAAAGAGTTGAAAAAAACGGAAGTTGTTATAGACCCTGAAGAGTATGCTGAAGTAATGAAAAACCACGCAACTGTCACAAATTTAAATACCATTGAAATTTTCGATTGGCGAAAAGCTGTTCAGTCGGCAATGAAACCACCCAGCAGTCTTCCATTCAAAGTAACTCTTTCTAAAAGATTCGTAATCAAACGATCAAAGCGACTTGGCAATGCATTGATTAGAGGGGAACTTTATTATAAATCTGATCTAAGCACGTTCCAAAACGTATGCAAAAAGAATAAGAACATCTCAGACATAAATCCTGCAATAATCAACCCTGGTCTCATTAACGTAAAATCAGCAAAACTGGAAGACGTCGACAAACTGTTACAAAAACACTTTGGAAACGACTGGAAGACATTGCCAAGTCTTGAATATTATGCGAATATTTTTACCACAGAATCTTTAGATGAAAATGAAGAAGATCGTGAAGATGAACTCTCCTGTGAACATCATGAAGAACCGCCTTTGTTAGTGGTTTAATATATTCTTAACCTGTTTGTCTGATTTTCACTATTAAGTGTAATTGTTAATCAGATCTATGGTCTTATTATTTGCATGCTTACTACTATTGTAAAAAAAAAGACTGATAAAACACATGTGTTTTATTTATATGGTTATGTTATGATAAAACAGACAAAAAACATCAATCGTATAAATAGTTAAAATTAAACAGCTATATCGACGAAGATTTAACTTTAGCACATCACTAAGGTTCGCATCAAACGTCAATGTCATTTTCGGTTGGTATCAAAAACAGCTAGGTGATGAATTGTCAGGAACAAAAACATCCTAATAAATGAATAAGAATCAAAAGCAGCTTATGCAAGTAATTTTATTTAAATTGCGGGCTAATCTCTTAACCTATTGATTTAATACTTACGTTAAATACAAATAGAATTTTAATAAAATGTTTAATGTTCAAACATATAAGAAAATATGAATTTTGTTAAGGATAACGTTTTTTTTTAATTTGTCAGAATTTGAAGTTTGTGCTCTTAGCTACATTTGATTCTATACCCCTCATTTGTACATGATGTTAGCAAAATTTATGTTGTTTCTATTACAAATCGACAAACTCATAAGGGGTGTGTGTTGATTTATTTTTTAATTATAAAGATTGTATTGCTTATGTAGTACATTCTTCTTCACTTGCACATGCACTTTCCAGGCTGCGAATGGCCTACAGTAACCGGAAAGTAAGTAAATCCGGGATCCGTCTCTAGTTGAATCAGTTTTAGCGACTTCTAGCGAATTTAGATAATAAATCTAGCGACACGATTTTGCTGGAGTTGGCAACACTGCCCCGCGCAGTGAGGTTGCGAGCGCCGAGCGCCGATGTGAGTGTACGCGGTCCCGGTGCTAAAAATTCACGTAAATAAATTTTCTCATGTCACTTATTTTTAGTCTGACTGTTGTGCTTATAACATTACAGAACTGAACTTTTATTACAGGTGCAGTTTAACGTAAAGCCATTATTTATTGAATTGTCTGTGTAGATTTTTCTCTACAACCTGAAACTTTAACAAACATACAGTTGGGGTAAAAAGGTCCACTCTGGACCTTTAAGCCTATACAAAATATATCATGTTATGGTATTATTTAAAGAATGCGGAATTACAAGAGGACCACCGATAGAGGTAAAAAGTCCGTCCAGATCATGCAACGTACGGCTGAGCTAGTCACAAACGAAAATAAATCCATACGTCAAGTTTGTCGTGACTACAAAATTAGTAAAACTTCTCTAATAAGATTTATTGCACACCTAAAAGAAAATCCAGAATCACCACGATTTGGTTACGGGACTCCCCGACTAGTACCTATTTAACACTGAATAGGAATCTTCTCTCAGTGAGTATCTGCTTACACTTGCTGAAATCTTTCATGGTTTAGGACCCAAAGATGTTCGTCGCTTCGCATATGAATGTGCCACGAAATAAAAACTTCAGATGCCAAATACATGGCATGCAAATAAAATGGCTGGCAAAGATTGGTTACTAAGTTTCTTGTCAAGAAACAACCGTCTCTCCATAAGGAAACCAGAGGCTACCATTTAAGTAGGGCAACATCCTTTAACCGAACGAGTGTTGCAGAGTATTTTGATAACTTAGCACAGGTCATGGATCGTCGGGGGATCCCCCACAGTGCATACTTCCTCGTAGTATCCCCCGGGCAACGCCGTGTCTGACCACCGTAACGGAGTGGCAGACCGGCGGCTAAAGTGCGCTGTGAATCGCAGACTTCGACGACATCGAGCGGTTGTCTGCTGTATATCATGACGTAAAAGAAACCAAGCCGTGACGCCTCAGGGCGCTTTTTATCCCATCGCTCCTCTCAGGACGATCTAAACGGCCCTTCTCAGGGCCAATCCAACGGCCCTTCTCAGGGCCAACCCAAAGGCCCTTCTCAGGGCCACTCCGACGCCTCGGCGTCAGAGGCCAGCCGCGCGCCTTCTGCGGCCGGCCTGTACAGCCTCGACGTGACGTCCGACTCGGACATGTCCGTCATGGACACGTCGGCGGCGGAAACTGACCGCCAAAGGAGGAAAAGGTCCTTCCTGAAGCCCGGCTCCGGGGTCTCCTCGGAGTCGGTCAGCGGGGCAAGGAAGAAGCCAAGGACGAAGAAGGCCTCGACCTCCACCTCGCCTTGCACCCAAGATGTGGGCTTGTCGGAGGCCGAGCGCCGCCCGAACCTGGCCAAGCGGGCCCAGGCGGAGCAGGACCTCGAGGAGCGAGTCGCTGCGAAGGAGCAGCGGGCGCGCGATACTCGGGCCAAGTCCGGGTACGGCGCGTCCCTCCTCCAGTACGCGGACCGCTCCTTGGGCGAGCTGGAGCGAATGGCGGAGGAGGCCGAGGAGGAGATCGTGGAGATCGCCGCCAAGTCCTCCCACTTGAAGGGCACGTTCCAAAAGGCCCTCAAGTGCCGGGCCGCGAGCATGCGCGCCATTATTCTGGAGGTGGCCCAGCGCAATGCGACGGAGGAGACACGGTAGCTGCAGGCGCACGTCGACCGCCTGTAGCTTGAGGTCAGCCAGCTGCATCAGAAGCTGGCTGAGGCCACGGCCCGGCCCACTCAGGCCGAACGGGCACCAGCAGTGGCGGCCCCCTCTCCTCCTCCTCCTCCAATTTGGAGGAAATTATTAGGAGGGTGATAGCGGAGGAAAGAAATTTCACGAGGGCCTGCCTAGCGGGCATAGAGGACCGGCTCCTGCCGGAAAGGCGACTCCGCCCGCCGCTAGCGGCGGACAAGAGTTCGCCACAGACGGAGCCGGAACCCGTGCCCCAGGCAGGCCCGGCAGCGGGCGCCCAGCCCACAGGGAAGGGCAAAGGTAGAAGCAAGAGGAGCAAAGCGGCTCCTCCTCCTCCGCAAGCCCCTACCACCACAAGCCCAGACGGAACGCCCGAGCCGGTGCCCGGACCCTCCTCCGCTACCCAGCTGGCCCCTCCCCAGACCAACAGGACGCCCTTCTTCCCTCCACCACCCCGGCCAACATGTCGTGGACGGAGGTGGTTAAGAAGGGCAAGAAGAAGAAGCCCGCAGCGCCCGCAGCGACCGCTCCCCCAGCCAAAACGGCTCCAGCCGCCGGCAGGAAACTGCCTCCGAACCGCGGCCGTCGTGGTGATAATCACCCCGGAGGCCGCGGAGCGGGGGGCAACGTACGAGTCCATCCTCAGACGGGCTCGTACCAACGCTGATCCCACCCAGCTAGGGATCAGCAATATAACCTGCCGGCGGACCATGACCGGGGCCAGAATATTTGAGTTCGGGGGGGAGCGGCACGAGAATAACGCCGACCTCTTCGCGGAAAAATTGCGGGAGGTCATAGCGGACGCGGCAACGGTCGCCAGGCCCGTGAAGACCGCACCCCTGGAGGTGGCCGACGTCGACGACTCGGCCACCAGGGAGGATGTGATGGCGGCCGTTGCGGCGGCGGGTGGGTGCGACGCCAGCGCGGTGAGGTGCGGGCCCATCAGGCCTGGCCGCCGCGGCATGGGCACCACACGTGTGGAGTGCCCAATCGTCGCCGCCAGGGCCCTCTTCGCTGCGACCAAGGGGCGGCTGCCTCTGGGGCTGAGCACGGCCGTAGTGCGGGCGCTAGAAGACGGCCCGATGCGCTGCTTCAAGTGCTTCGCACTCGGTCACACCCGGGCCACGTGTCCCTCCAAAGCCGACTGGGGGGACGCGTGCTACCGCTGCGGGCTTCAGGGGCACAAAAATGCCACCTGCAGCGCGACCACGCCGCACTGCGTGACGTGCGCCGACAGTGGCCGCCCTGCCGACCACAAGATGGCGGGCGGGAGCTGTAAACCCCCCGTCAGAAAGGGAGTGGTGCAGGCGCAGGTCCGACCTGCCGCCTCCGCCGCCACCGCCGTCGTCGTCGCCGCCGCAGCTCCAGCGGCGGCAACAGAGGGGGGAGCAATGACGATCGATGGATAGGGTCGACCGTCATCGCTTCCTCCAGGCGAACACCAACCACTGTAAAGCGGCCCAGGACCTGGTGGTTCAGGTCATGGCCGAGTGGTTGGTGAACGTGGCGGCGGTCGCAGAGCCGTACTTGATCCCCGGCAGCTGGCTGGGCGACGAGGACGGCTTGGTGGCACTAGCGGCGCGGTCTTCGACGGACTCCCCTCCTCTCTCGCTATTAGAGAGGGGACCGGGATACGTGGCCGCCGCGTGGGGAGACTCGGCCCTCGTGGCCGTGTACTTCTCCCCAAACCGCTCCTTGCAGAACTTCGAGGACTTTTTCGGGGTCCTGGCCGCCGTGGTCGGCACGGCGGCGCCGCGTCAGGTCGTAGTCTTGGGCGACCTGAACGCCAAGTCGGCAGCCTGGGGCAACCCGGCCGCCTCATGCAACGTCCGAGGTCGCGCCGTGGAGCTCTGGGCGGTCACGTCCGGCGTCTCCCTGCCCAACAGGGGGGCGGTCCACACGTGTGTGCGGCAGCAGGGAGGGTCGGTGGTGGACGTTTCGTTCGCCACCCCCGCGATAGCCGCCCGCGTCCATGGACTGGCGGGTGGAGATGGTGGAGACCTTGTCGGACCATCGCTACGTGCGGTTCGACATCGTCTCCGCCAGGAGCTCCGGAGAGTCCGTTGGGTCGGGGCAATCGGCGTTCCCGCGGTGGGCTCTGACCCACCTGGACAGGGAGGCGGTGTTCATTCAGGACTGGCTGTCGCCGCCCGCCGCCGGTCTGGACGTGGACACCGCTGCGCGGCAGCTGGGGGATTCCCTGACCGAGGTGTGCATCTCCAGCATGCCTCGGTCTCGCCGACCGCTACCCAGACGGGCCGTGTACTGGTGGTCGGCGGAGCTGGCGGAGCGCCGTGCAGCGTGCGTGCGGGCCAGGAGGGCCTACACGCGGAGCCGGCGGCGGCGTCGCAGAGACTTGGCCGACGAGGACCGCCTTTACGAGGTGTTCGTGGAGGCCAAGACGGTCCTCGATCGGGCCATCGCCACGGCCAAGGACTCGGCGAGAGCCGAGATGCTGGAGGGTCTCGACAACGACCCCTTCGGGAGGCCATACAAGGTGGCGCGCAGCAAGCTGCGCCCCTTCGGGCCCCCCCATTGTCGAGACCCTGGAGCCCTCCCTCCTGGACGGGGTGGTGCGGTCCCTGTTTGGTGGTGGGCTTCGCGGCGGCGTGCGCTCTGGCAGGCACCCCGCCTTGGGAGCTCGAGGCGTGGGTGCTTGCCAGAGTGTACGAGTGGACGGCGGGGCGGCGGGCGAGCGAAGAGCGCCCAGCCCCGCAAGAGAGGGAGGCCGTCCGGCGGGAGGCGAAGGAAGCCGTCGTCCGGCATTGGGCGACGGACCTCGCCGCCGCGGCATTCAAGAGTCATCCTGCAAGAGTGGCTCGATCGGTCGCACGGGGTGGTCTCCTTCCGACTGGCGCAGGTGCTGACCGGCCACGGATGTTTCGGCGCCTACCTGTACCGCATCGGTCGGGAGGAGGCACCGTCGTGCCGCGATTGCGGCGCGGCGGTGGACACGGTGCAGCACACCCTGGAGGGGTGCCGGTCGTGGTCGGAGCCGCGCCGCGACCTCGTTGCGGCGATCGGGCCGGACCTCTCGCTCCCCGGCGTGATCAATGCCATGCTGGGGGACGAGGGGTCCTGGGCGGCGGTAGCCTCCTTCTGTGAACAGGTTATGGCGCAGAAGGAGGCGGCGGAGCGCGCGCGCGAGGACGACCCTCTCGCGCCGGCGCTCCGCATGCGGAGGAGGGGTCGGAGAAGACGTCAGTATGACGAGCAACTCCGACTCCTCCCTGGTGGAGGCCAGCAGGCAACGGGTGCGGGGGCACCCCTGCCTGCATTGCACGCGCCTTCACCAGCGCCGGACGGGAGTGGTCAGGTGTTCCCGGCCATTCCCGTCGCCCCCCAGCCCGGGGGCACGTAGGGCCCGCCATCTAGGCGGACACGCGCCAGAGGGCCGTGGACGCAGAACGTCTCCCATGGCCCTCCCAACAAGGCGCCGGAGGGAACACCGCTGAGTTTTAGTGGGTATACTGTTGCCGTCATGCGACAGGGAGTCCCACACTCCCCGTCTCGCCCCCCCCAGCGAGCGGAAGTGCGTAATTGTCATTTCTCAGCGAGAAAAAAAAGGTAATGGATCGTCACAGATTTAGAGGGTCTCAAATATGGAATGCCGATGAAACGGGCGTATCAACTGTCTCCAAACCCTCCAAAATTATAACGGCTAAAGGGAAACGCAACGTTGGATCAGTCACATCCACTGAAAGAGGAACCAACGTCACTTTACTGGTGGTTCCATGCCACCATTGTCTGTGTTTCCCAGGAAGAAATATCAAGATCATTTTGTGCGAGATGGGCCTGCAGAATGCATAGATGCAGGAAATGCAAGCGGCTGGTTGACTGATGTGGAGTTCTTGCAATTTATGAAAATTTCATTAGCTATGTAAAGATTCTCCTGTATTGCTTCTGGTAGATAATCACTGTTCTCACCTCTCCTTGCCTGTATTGGATCTAGCCAAAGATAATGAAGTAGTGATGATTTCGTATCCACCCCACTGTTCGCACAAGCTGCAGCCCTTAGGTGTGTCAGTATTCGGTCTACTTAAAAAGTATTTGTCATCAGCACAAGATGCATGTATGCGTAATAATCCCCGCAAAACCATGACAATATACGACATCCCAGGAATAGGTCGAACTGCATTACCACTGGCGCTAACTCCCACCAATATTTCAAATGGGTTTCTAAAAACGGGCGCAAATCCATTCAATCGAGAAGTTTTTAATGAATCGGACTTGGCTCTAAGCTATGTGACGGATCGACCAAACCCTAATAATCAACAGGCACTAAATTCTACATCTACTGAGCCGTATACAAATTCTGAGTTACCCGCAGCTATTGAAACTTATCCACCTATTTCATCCACATCACCAAGTTTGTTAATACCTAGCGACCCAGCAGCAGCTGATTTATCTACCGCTTCGCTCATATTGTCACCAAGTGATCCATTGCTGTCTGCTAGCACTATTTGTATGATAGAGCCAGAGCCATCAACGTCCCACCCTGTTCTATCCTTTTTCAATGAGCCTCAGCCATCAACATCTATGAGTAACGTGTTTTCTCCCGAAGCTATTAGACCTTACCCTAAGGCTGGAGCTCGTAAGGGAACAGGGGGAAGAAAGCGACGCAAGACAGCTATTTAACAGACACACTGGAAAAGGAAGCGCTGCTTTTAGAACAACAAAATAAGTGGAGTGGAGGAGCCCAGAGGCGACCAAAGGAGGGGAAGGAGGATCCCTTCAACGTGTGTTCCTCTGAGTAGTAGAGGGGCACATCGGCAGCGGTGGAGGTAGAGCGGGCTCGACATGCAGTAACCCTGTCGCCGGGCAGGTTGCCAGTTGCCACTGCTATTCTCGTAGTACCGAAAATTGTCAAGGTCATGTCTGACTTTTGACGGGGGTCGAGGGTTTTGGCTTAATTGCCTGGACCGCGAGGTTCTAAAAAATACCCCAAACCTTCAAGCAACGGCGAGCCGTGAAGGAGGTTAGTAGCTTAGCTCATGGGTAGTAAAGGGGGAGTCGCTAGTGCGAACCACACAAATTTTTGGTTTGTAGGTTGGAAATTTATTTACTCGTAGGACCAGCAATGGAAACAAATAAAAACCCAAATAAAGACGACGTGGGATCGGATTCCGTCGTAGCATCTGAGACGCTGAGCGTAGGAAGCTCTCGAAGCGTAGGGAGGTAAAGAGGAGGTTGTTGTCCGCGGCGAATTTCTGCCGGACCGGAGCGGAGGAGTCACTACCTGCGCTCTGCAGCTGCAGAGTGCACGACTAGGGAGCGAGGTGGGGTCGACCGCGGGCCGTTTTACAGTCCGCGGTCTAGGGGTCTCCGCGGCGTGTACGTCGCAGTGACTGAGGTGGGGAAGACCGTGGGTTGTTCTCAACCTCTAGGGGCATCCGTGGCGAGGTGTTGTGAGCCACGGTGCCGGGTGGTGGGTATGTTTAGTTAGTTTTTAAGTTTGGAAAAAAAAGCTTAGGTTAGATTAGTTTACCGAACAGTGGGGGACCCCCCACAGTTCTTGCGTCCACGTCGCGTCCCCTGGAAACACCCCAGTCTGACCACCGTAACGGAGTGGCAGACTGGGTTGGCCAAAGTGCACTGTGATCTCGTAGCCCACTATTTTAATACAATTTTAACTGCCTTGTGTGTATTTTAATTGGCTGGAGAGACTACGAACCTGCGGTATGCCAAAACAATCGCGGGACGCCTCCGTGCGGTTTTTAAAGAAAAAAGGCCCTTCTCAGGGCCAACCCAAAGGCCCTTCTCAGGGCCATTCCGACGCTTCGGCGTCAGAGGCCAGCCGCGCGCCTTCTGCGACTGGCTTCTTTCGAAGGGCGGACGAGTCGTCCGATAACGACTCGCAAGTGTCAGAATCGGACGACTCTCGGTCGCAGCCGCGGAAGCGACAGCGACCAGCGCGCAACGTTGGATCCGAGGGCTCCTCGACCTCGCGGCCTTCGAAGGCCAAAGAGCCGGCGACCCACGTTGTTGGGCTCGCGGACACCCAACGCCAGCTGGGGCTAATGGAAAAGGCGCGGCTCCAACTGGACCTGGAGGAGAGGGTCGCCGCCAGGGAGCAGCAGGCGCAAGTCGCCCGGTCGAGGGCTGGCTATGGTGCATCCAAAGTGCTATATGCTGACCACTCCCTGGCGGAATTGGAGCGCATGACGCAGGAGGACAGGGAAGAGGTCATGGAGGTCGCCTCAAGGTCCTCCAACTTGAAGGGGACGTTCCAAAAGGCCCTCAAATGCCGGGCTGCCAGCATGTACGGCATCGTAACCGAACTGTTGAAGCGGACGGCCACGGACGAGACGCGGCAGCTGCAGGCGAGGGTGGATCGCCTACAGGCGGAGGTCAGCCAGCTGCACCAGAAGCTGGCTGAGGCCACGGCCCGGCCTGCCCAATCTGCCCCAGGTCCGGTGGAAGAAGGCTCCTCCTCCCCTAATAATCCGCGGGGTTGTGATGGAGGAGCGGGCCTTCATCAGGAGCTGCCTCGCGGGCATCGAAGACCGGCTCTTGCTGGAAAGGCGGCTCCGCACTCTGCTGGCGGCGGACTCTCGTCCGGAGGGAGGGTCCGGGGGAGCCGGAGCCCGCGCGCTTGGGAGGCTCGGCATCGGGTGCGCAGCCTCAGGCCTCGAAGCCCTCCAAGGGCAAAGGCAAGGGCAAAGGCAAGGGCAAAGGCAAGGGCAAAGGCAAGAGGAGCACGATGGCCTCTCACACGCCCACCACGAGCGTGGAGGAGGCGCCAGGGTTGTCTGCCACTCCAACAGCCCCCCGGAGCTCGCAGGGGGAAGACGCCCTTCTTCCCTCCACCACTCTGTCCAACCAGCCGTGGACGAAAGTGGTCAGGGGGGGAAAGGGGAAAAAGTCGACCCCCAAGCCCGCTGCGACTGCTACAGCAGCCAAAAAGGCTCCAGCCGGCGGGAGGAAGCTGGTTCCTTCCAAAACCGCGGCCGTCGTGGTGACGCTCACCGCGGAGGCCGCGGGGCGAGGGGAGACGTATGCCTCTATCCTGGTGCGGGCGCGTGCCAATGCCGATCCCACCCAACTTGGGATCGGCAATGTGTCTTGCCGGCGGACCCAAGCCGGGGCTCGAATTTTCGAGTTCCCGGGGGCAGAGGGGAGTGCCCACGCGGACCTCTTCGCAGCTAAGCTGCAAGAGGTCATCGCGGACTCGGCCAAGGTGGCTCGACCGGTCAAGACGGCGGCCATAGAGGTGGCCGACTTGGATGACTCCGTCACCAAGGAGGTGGTGGCGGCGGTCGCAGCGATGGGGGGCTGTGGCGTCGACGCGGTCCGAGGCCGGGACATAAGGCCCGGCCGCGGCGGCATGGGCACCATCCGCCTCGAGTGCCCAATCGCCGCTGCCAAAGCCGTCCCTGCCAAGGGACCTCACCGTCGGTTACAGCTTGGCCGCAGTACGGGCACTCGAGGCCCAGCCTCTGCGGTGTTTCCGGTGCTTCGGCATCGGACATACCCGGCCCCTGTAATGCAATCTCCCTTCCCGCGGTGGGCACTCACCCGCCTGGACCGGGAGGCAGCCAGGGAGGCGGCCTTTCTCCAGGACTGGCTGTCGCCCCCTGTCGAGGTCCTGGACGTGGACACCGCCGCGGTTCGGCTCAGGGGGTCCCTGACCGAGGTGTGCAACTCCAGCATGCCTCGGTCTCGCCGTCCGCCTCCCCGTCGTGCCGTCTATTGGTGGACGGAGGAGCTGGCGGGGCTCCGGGTTGCCTGCGTGACAGCCAGAAGGGCCTACACGCGAAGCCGACGGCGCAGCGCCCAAAAGCGAGTTCGGGCAGAATATAAATAAATAAAATAAATATAAATAATATTTTATTCAAATAACATGTTTTCAGAAAAGTACATTTAGTCCAGAACATAAATATATATATTATAATAGTTCTTAAAGGGTAAATTTAAGTGCTCGAAAAACAATGGTAAAATGGTGATTTATCTTATTTTCAATAGAAGTCAAGTATACTGCTTACTATAATGTAACGACCTGCCTGATGTAAGTGAACCGAGAGGCGAAAGCGGTCCTCAAGTCTGCAATGGGCGCTGCAGAAGACTCGGCGAGGGCCGAGATGCTGGAGGGTCTCGACAGGGATCTGTATGGGAGACCATGCAAGTCGGCGCGGAACCAGCTACGCCCTTATGGACCCCACTGACGGAGACCCTCGAGCCAACGTTGCTGGATGGGGTGGTCCGGTCCGTTTCCTCACAGGACCGACTTCACCCCACCAACGATGGACCCCCCGCAAGGTGCGGCTTCGTCGGAGTAGGAGGTCCCCCCGGTGACGGCGGCGGAGCTCTACGCGGAGGTTCTCGGCCTCCGCGCGAAGAAGACGGCCCCCGGACCGGACGGCGTCCCCGCACGGGTGGTGGCGATCGCCGCCTCCGAAATGGAGGACAGGTTTCGGGACCTCTTCAGCGCGTGCTTTACGGCTGGAAGGTTCCCGAAGCTGTGGAAGGAAAGGCAGCTCTGCCTCCTCCGAAAGGAGGGACGCCCGGTGGACTCTCCCCCGGCATACCGGCCCATCGCCCTGCTCGATGAGGTCGGTAAATTGTTCGAGGGGATCGTCGCCTTGGGAGTTGGAGGTGTGGGTGCTCGGAGTGTACAAGTGGACGGCGCGCCGGAAGGCGCTTGGGGAGCTCCCCGTCGCCGAAGAGCGGGAGGCGAAGTACGCCATCGTCCTCCACTGGACAGAGGACCTCGCCACCGCCGTCTTCGGCCGCCGGACGTCAGACGCGGTCAGTCCGGTCCTGCGGAGCTGGCTCGAGCGGTCCCACGGTTTTCTCTCGTTCCGTCTGGTGCAGGTGTTGTCCGGCCATGACGGGCAATCGTCAGCGGAGGACTGGACGCAAAGACTGCGCCGGTTTCCCAGTCCCCCGCCACTTGGACGAAGCGGGAGTGCCGCTGGGTTGTTTTAGTGGGTATACCGGGTAAGACCGGGGAGTCCCACATAGCCCCCCATCCCCGATGGGAGGGTATGCGTAATGCATTTTTTCCCAGCGTCAAAAAAAAAGTTTAGATTAATTTACCGAACAGCGGGCGGTATATCCTGCACTTCAGGCATTCGCAGGCCTCGGGAGGCTTAAATACCCTCCCACTAAAGAGCGGCCACATCACCTTGGGGAAGTGATATGCGTATTACCCAAATATCGTAAAAATGAAATGTTGAATGAAATAGATTGTGCATCGTCATGCGCCCCAGTTAACGCCTGGCGCTCGCAGGTATCCGGGCCTGCGAGTGGTAAATTTGTGCCCGATGGATGCTCAGCGGTAGGCGACCAGGCCCCTGTAGCGGATATGGCTACTGGAAGCGGTGGAACTCGGTCGCGTGGGACGTCTTCCATTAGGAAACGTCCCGTGTGCCTGTCCTCAGACGAGGAAGGCCTGCCGGCCCCCAAGTTGCCGACGTCGAGGAGGGGTCGGCAGGCATCGAAAGGGGCGAGTGCTTCGCAGCCGCGGAGGGATAAGCACGGGCGGTTCGTGCGCTCCAATACCCCCGCGGCTAGTGAAGCAGAGAGTGACATGGGGGTCACTACAGAGGACCCTGGCGATGGCGGCGAAAGCTGTGCCTCGCTGGGGAGCTCAAAGGCGGAGGTCAACGCCGCCAAGAGGCAGCAGCGCAAAGCCGTCGCGACCGACGAAGTGTCGAAAATGGCCCGACGCGCTCGCGAGCGACGAGCTGCTCTGGCAGCGGAAGGGGGAGAGCCATCCGCGGTGGCCTTGAGCCAGCTGGCTCTGGATGGAGTGGACTTAGTCATGAAGGTTGCCACCAAGTCCGGCAGCCTGAAGGGCACGTTCACCCGTGGCTTAAAAGAGGCTGCCGCGGACATCAGGGAGGCGGTTGGCAACCTCCTCAACAGAACGGCCTCTGACGAGGTCACAAAGTTGTAGGAGGAAAACAACCGCCTCCGAAACGACCTGGACCTCCGGCGGCAAGTCGCTGCGCTAAGCGAGGAGCAACAGCAGCGATGCACGTCCTCCGTTGCCGCACCTGTAGTGGCCCCGACTCTCGCACTGCGACCGGCAAGCCCTCGTACCGACGAGGAGGTCGAGCGCATTGTCCGACTCTGCATGCTCCAGTGCGGGAGCATGGTAAACGCTCGGCTGGAGGCGATTTCTCGGCGTCTCCTGGCGGAAATCCTCCGTCCGCCTCTAGCGGCTGACACGCGGAGGACTGAGGAGCCGCCGAGACTTACGCCTCAAAAGGGGAAGCCCGCGGAGAGAGCTCCTCCGAGCGACCAGCCCGCGACTGCCGGGTCTAAGGGTGAGACCTGGGCGAAAGTCGGCCGCAAGAAGGCCCGCAAAGCCGCCAAGAAGGCCGCAGCAGCTGCATGAGCCTCAGGCGGAACCGCAAAGGCGGTTGCGTAGCCTGCGCGACGGACTGCCAAAGGCGGTCGCAAAGGGCCGACGATACGTGCCCCGCGTTCCGAAGCTGTGACGCTCACGCTACAACCCGGAGCTGTGGAGCGCGGCGTAACGTACCAGTCGGTCATTGCCGAGGCCAAGGCCAAGATCAAATTATCAGATCTTGGCCTCCTGTCCATCACCCTCAGGCAGACTGCCACGGGTGCGCGGCTCTTCGAGGTGGCTGGTGCTGCGAGCGGCAGTGCCGAAAAGGTGGACGCTCTGGCCGCCAAGATGAGGGAGGTCCTCAACCCTGAGGGCGTCCGGGTCTCCAGGCCAATGAAAACCGCAGAGGTGCGGATTGCTGGTCTGGACGACTCCGTGACCTCTGAGGAGGTGGTGGCGGCCGTTGCCCGAAGCAGAGTGTCCGCCGTGCAAGGTGCGGGCCGACGATATACGCGCCGACGCCACCGGACTCGGCGTAGTCTGGGTTCGGTGCTCTGTCGCGTCGGCGAAGAAGATCGCCGATAGCGGCAGATTGCTGGTTGGCTGGGTTGCAACGAGGGTGAAACTCCTGCAGCCCCGGGCTTTGCGGTGCTTCCGGTGCCTGGAGAAGGGGCACGTCCGGGCAAAGTGCACCGCCGAGATTGACCGTAGTGATTTTTGTTATCGCTGTGGTCAGCCCGGCCACAAGGCGGCCCAGTGTTCCGCGGCGCTCAACTGCAGCTTATGTTCAGCTGCAGGGAAGCCAGCGGGACACAATGTAGGTGGAGGGGCCTGTGGCGCGCCTGCCAGCAAGGCCAAGAAGAAAAAGAAGAGGAGCTCTAAACCTGCCGGGGAAACCTCGCCACCCCCGCAGGCTGTGGTCGCCGAACCGTACTTCATTCCCGCCCGTGACAACTGGCTGGGATGCGCTGACGGTTTGGTCGCCATTATTGGCGAGACTCTGATCGACCCGTCTCGGGCGGCATTGTCATTGTGGGGTCGTATTTCTCTCCCGACAAGAATCTCTGAGGGTTTCCTTGTCGAATTGGGCGCCGTCGTAAGCCGCTATCACCCTCATCCCGTTCTGGTGCTCGGGGATCTCAACGCCAAGTAATCGGCGTGGGGATCTCCGGTCACTGACCCTCGGGGCGAGGTGCACTGTACTGTGCAGGTAAGCCTAATAATATTATATCCGTTTTTTGTTCTTTTTGTCTAATTAGGAAGTATTTCATTCCAAAATTCAATGGATTTAATGTTGGGTTCGGTTTATTAACGCAAGATCGAAATGTTACTAAAATGGGGGTACTTTGCACCTATAATTAGAACTTAAAACGGGATATTTACCATATGTATTTTTTGTTTTGAGTGCCACAATAACAGTGCCGAAATATCGGAAACTCAAAACAAAAAATAAACATGGTAAATATCCCGTTTTAAGTTCTAATGATACTGTTAGTGACCATGTTAGCTTAAAAACTTATACTTTGCACCTGGCGCAAAATGTACCCATTCTGGCGCAAAATATACTCGCTTCAAGTAATATTCAACTTCTTTTGCTTTTTACAGATATTGCAACATGTCAAGGGTCTACAAAAGAAAACTAGGCGCTCGAAAATATGCTGACTACTCCAAGGAACAGTTGCAACTATGTCTGGCGGCTATTTAGTCTGGGCAAATGTCACACAGGAAAACTATGAATCGACCTGGTCAGCCTCAAATATTTAGAGATGAGGAAGAGGAAGCCATAACATTCGAAAAAATAAGAATAATACGCCCGGAAATGACTGGGTTAAACAATTTTTGAAATCCTACCCTCTCAGTGCGTTTTGCAACAAATTGCTAAAACGACATTGCTTTTGTGTGCCTGCCGCCAAATAGCACACACATAACTCAGCCACTCGATGTCGCGTTCTTTCGTCCATTGAAAGCTGAGTGGCGAAAAATTATAACTGAATGGAAGGATAGTTCTGAAGGAACCAGAAACCTAACGATACCGAAACAAACGTTTCCGAGTTTGCTAAAGAAACTCTTAGAAAACATCGAGCCAAATGTGAGAAGCAACTTGAAAAACGGTTTCCGCAAATGCGGTATCTACCCCTGTAACGTGGATGAATTGCTTGCGAGAATACCGGAAGCAATCGATGTATACAACACAATAGTATCAGCATCTTTCATAGATCACCTGGAATCAAAGCGGAAGACAATTACAGAGTCTGGGCCAAAGAGACGTAAGAAGAAATTTGAAATCGCTGCCGGTAAAAGCATTGCTCATGAAGTATCGTTATTAGAAGCGACTGAAAACGAAGAAGTTTTTGACGGCACAGAGGACAACATTGCCTCATGCTCAAGGCCACGCACTGGTTACGATTCGGACGCGTACTCATTACATGATGATTCAGACGATCCTGATGGTTGCTTTTTTTTAGCCCAGCAGCCCAGAGGAGAGTAATCATCCACCTCGACCAGAAACGAGATTTAAAGATGTGAGACGTGAGAAACAGTCATTTGTGGTGGTAAAATGTGATGAGAAACTGTACCCTGGTCTCATTACCGGCTTCGATGAGAAAGGAGCAACTGTCGATGCAATGGCTAAGTTCTTAAAGTCCTGGAAATGGCCACAGAAAAAAGACATTAACTTCTATGAGTGGGAAAATTGAGTAAAGATTCACGCCTAAAACGATGCAGGATATGATTGCGCCAGTATTATTTTATAAGAGTTAAGACTGATTTTATAAAGCAGCGCAAAATATCCCCCCGGAGGGAATACTTTGCGCCAAATTTAATAAAAAAAATAATTATAGCGCCATTGTTAATTAGTCAATAAAAACAATTTTGAATACCTAGTCTTTCTATCACTAAAAGTCCTTTAGTTTAAATGAACATACAGCACTTTTAATTTGACATTTACTAATCACATAATAAAATTCGGTGCAAAATCACCCCAACTTACGGTACTTAAAATGGAAGTGGACAGGTCAACAATGGAACCATACATTTGCCTATTCACTTGCCTAGAGATCAAAATAGAAACACAAAGAGAAGATGTAAGCATTGTTGGGGCACCACAAAAAAAAGGGTGAACACTTTGTGTTATTGTCCACCATGCCTTAACCAACCCAGCCTGTGCCTAGATTGTTTTATATATATCATAGATATTAAGACAAGTGTATTAGTTTTTAAGTTTATTATGTATTCATGCGTTTCATGTGTTTCTTGTATTTTTGTAGTTTATTGTGATTCTCTATAATCGTTTATTGTATAATTTATGTTTTTTTTTTTCAGTAATTACAATAAATAAATAATGGTAATGGTAGAAAATTGGATCCCCCATTGCTAGGTACCGCACGAGGTATCGAAACCGGTGTAAGCCCGGTAACGCGCGGAAGTACATTCGCTCTCTTCACAACACATCCGTCTGTATCAGACGACTGACAACGAATTAAGGACAAGAAACAAAAGAAACATCTACTCTAGATCGCAGCTCCACTCATCGAGACCGATAGCGGCGACTGACGCCTGCGAAGTGTCTAGGTCTACCATAGAATACCAGACCTTCCTGGTCGAACTAGATACTTTGAACATGTCAGACACGACTGACAACGAATCAAGGACAAAAACCCAAAAAAACATCCACCTTTGGACCACAGCTCCGCTCATCGAGGTCGGCAGCGGCGACTGTCCACTCGATCAAGCCCCTAAGGGCGTGGACGTTCTCTCTCTGACAGGGTGTAAATCCCAATCTTACACTACTTGGAACACTCTCGGCCACGGTTTCATTCCTGCCATACACTACCCTCCCAGAACAAGATCCGTCGGCGTAGAATCTGCAGCAACTGACGACGCTGATCTCATACTAGACCCCAAGCATGCTAGCATTATCGCCCTCGGGCGCACAGCCGTCCGTAAAGTATTTGACGGCAAATGTGGATACAGCAAGTCCAAGGGCATACTGGTGCGTACAACAACTCGAGGTCTCCGAAACAAGAGATCAATCGACGACGAGCTTGCTAGCACTGCCGACCTCGATGCTGACCCAGCCCCTTCCAGACCTTCGGGACCCTCAGCAGCCGGGGCTCCTAGGTCACCCCCAAATCCGACGCCTTCTGGCTCTGGTGGCCCGCAACCCCCTGCTGCTGCTGGTCCTGCCGCTGACGCTGCTAATGATAAGTATACTGTGGTGCAGGACATCCCCGTCCGCGTCGCCACTACCACCAGTTTCCGACAGGCCGGCGAAGGAGAGCCCATTCATTCCCCATACTCCAACCAACTATACGAGAGGCTCGTCGAACCACACGCCACTGGAGCACTCGCGTCGATGGTGCGGGCGCCCAACATTCGAGACGCCGCCTCCCTTGTAAGTTTAGCCAAGTACGTGCGAACCATTAACACCACCAGCCACGAGGTAGCCGCTACAGCCAGAGCTCTCACACTCATTCACTCTCTCGACTTAGCATCACACAGTGCCGACCCTAACAGATTCGCCCTTATACGTGGTTACTCTGAGAGCACATTTCATGGTCCCCACATTAACAGTAATCCCGCTCAGAGACGGTTAGGGGGGGGGGGGGGGGGTATTTGCGCTGTTCCATTAGACCTCGCTATTCAGATCTCCATAAATAAACTCGAACCTGGCCTTTTACCCAACTTTCCATATAACCGAATGGACGTCGACTGGACTATGGTCCCTCTCAGACAGACTTTCCTTAACAATAGTTCAGCCCTAGCATACATCATTAGCCATGCTACATCAGAATACTACAGTGGTACTATCAACTATTACTCTTCTGGGTCATACCGTACCGCCGACCATCAGCAACTCGATGCCACCCTAACAATTATCCCTGCCGGAAATAGCTGTCACATACCCGGTTGCAAGAATATTATGCTTGTACTACTTGACTGCTCTACCGGGAGCGCCCCCGCCCAAGTACACCTTGGAGACGGACAGTTTGCCATACCCACAGTAAGACTACCCAACGATGCCGCGGATGCTGATCTTTCCGCCATGTGGCACGCCTATTACGTTGACGCCAACATTGGTCGTATACAACGCGACTTCCTCGGGGCCTATTCAGAACTTGCTAATAACTTCTCCTTTCCTATCTCCTTCATCCAGGTTCGCACATATCCACCTCGACATTGTCGGACCTTTACCAATTTCTAATGATTTCAGGTACTGTCTCACCGTCGTCGACAGGTTCACGCGATGGCCTGAGGCGTACCCTATGAAAGATATCACTGCAGACACGTGCGCAGCAACGCTTGTGTCAGGCTGGATCGCCAGGTTTGGTTGTCCCACAAGAATAACAACCGACCGGGGGCGACAGTTCGAGTCTCATCTCTTCAGAGTCATCACGACAATGGTTGGTGCGCAACACTTCCGCACGACCGCATACCATCCTGCTGCAAATGGGATGGTGGAGCGTCTACACCGACAGCTGAAGGGGGCTATAATGTGTCACTCCACGACGCATTGGACTGAGGTACTTCCATTGGTTCTTTTGGGCATCAGAAGTTCATGGAAGGCAGACATCCAGGCGTCACCAGCAGACCTAGTCTACGGGGAGCCACTCCGACTACCAGGCCAGTTCCTTGCACCTACTAGCGACCACAACACAGCGGATGTTACTGATCTGGCGGCACGCTTACGAAGCCATATGAGTAAGCTTACTCCGAAACCTGCTTCCTGGCACAGCAAAGGTCTGTTCTACATCCCTCAGCATCTCGATAGTTCGTCCCACGTGTTCTTGCGGCAGGACTTCGTCCGAAGATCGCTAGAGCCACCGTATGCTGGACCTTACAGAGTACTAGAACGTCAGCCAAAATTCTACAAACTCGATGTGCGGGGGAAAGAAATGACAGTAAGCATTGACCGGCTAAAACCTGCATTCCTCGCTCGCGAAGAGGATGTAACTTCATCGTCAGCGTCTGAAAAACAGCCCAAAGATTCTGAGACTAAAATGGAGACAGAACAGAGGACAAAGAGTGGACGACATGTGCGCTTCCCTGATTTTTATCGCCCGCAGTAGAGGTCTCAGCGGGGGAGTACTGTGGCGACACTCACAATAAAGACGCACACTCGTTCGTCGTATGAAGGTTGCACCCTAACCTAGCGCGTCGACTGTGCACCTCGCCGCCACCTACCTGCTGTGTACGCCGCCGGCCGACCCGCTACCGCTCGGTCACGGACGCCAGTGCCCAGCCTGCTCGGACGGCGAATGCACGCGCAAATGTTCTCTCGCAAATCCACTATACTTTCGCTTATTTTTATTATATCGCGGCTCTCAGCTATATTATATATTTCTACCAGTTTCCTTTCAATACTTACTCTTCTCTGCTATTCTCCTGTGCTATTTATAACTGTACATCTGTAACCTGTCGCTTACAATAAACGCTTTAAAATCAACGGTGTTGTTCGTTACTTCAAACGCCTCTACAGATGAATGAAGACACTGTAGTTTCATTTGAAGCAAAACTACATCCCTAATCTATTTATCGATGTTCACAGAAATGTGATTTACGCCTGTTCACCATATTCAATCTAGAGTCCGCGCCACGACTGATGTCCTGCGGAAAATTTATGATACCAAGCTTTTTTTAATGCAATTTGATGTAATGACAAACACTAGCGCCTCGCCAAACGAACTTCCATCGTGGCGCAGACTCTATCTCTGGTTTTGACTTACTAGAGATAGAGATCGTTTTTTTTTTCTATCTCTAGTAAGGCAAAGCCAGACACAGATTGAATATTGGGAACGGCTGTTAAACACTTCACAGATTCTCAGTCCAGGGCCTGCCAATAGATGGCGTGCGCAACCACGGTGCGTAACAACTAATATTTAACACATGATTTGTGTACATATTCACATTTACCAAATGGTTTAAATAAACCTCAATAGATGATTGACACACGATTCCTGTACTTACCAAAAATCATCATACAAGTCCCCAATACACGCTGATCTTTTAAAACGAAAAAGGATGTTTCGTTAAATATACAAAAAAATACTTTGTAGTATAATTTATTTTCGACAACCCTTAAAGCTTAGCTTACAAAACTATGGACTCGGTATTCGGGTTCTGGGCATGAAAACAAGTCACCAATAGCTACTTATAACGTCAACTCGGATGTGGGTTGTTGGCACACGAACTACTGCTGATCGCCGAAAATGTTAACTATAGAAAACAAACTAATTTCAGAATGTGCATGAATTATGATACATGTTGTAAAAAGTTTTTCAATTAGCGCGGGTAGATTTTGGCAGCTCGTGGCGGCCATTTTGTTTTGGTGATATCTGTCAAAAATTCTTTTTATTAGCCACGTTTGTTCACTGACTGGTTTTTGAATCGTTTGGAAGAGACCCCCAATTTTGGCCGAAAAATCATCTTAAGCGACAAGGAGCATTTTTGGATGAATGGTTGTGTTAACTAGTAGAATAGCCAGGTGATAATGCATCCTCAAAAAGTTAGATAACACCTGGGCCTCTGAAATTCATCTGGATCTGTCATTGAAAATTTTATTTTAGAAAACCAACAGCGATACATTAAAAAGCTTTTAACAAAAAAAATTTAACTGACTTCCCAAAAAAACACTGCAAAATGAAAAATAACTTTAATTTTGGTAGTCGGTGTCTTTGGTTTTGTATTTTCGTTTTTGACATCGCCTTCCGAAATTAAAGTAATTTTTCACTTTGCAGTGTTTTTTTGAGAAGTCGGTTAAATTTTTTATTAAGAAGTTTTTTTCTGGCTTTTTAGTAGATCGGTTTGTAATTATACTTAGTTTCAAAAGCCTAAATGTCACCTTCTTAACACCTTTTACATAATATTTCTTTTCCAGATGCATTGTTGAGGAGTTTTCCTAGTACTTCACCAACAGCTCCACTTCACCATGTGCATTGTGACAGGCATAAAGTGTTTATCAACCATATTCAAGTAATTGGATCGCAACTAATGAAATACTTATTATTGAATAGTTCCGGTGGCAATATGTGGTCTTCATCATTGGTTCCATTTCACCAAGTGGTGCTTTTCGAGTGCAACTGCACAAGTTACTTTATTAAGATTCCGACGAACTGAGAACCTACTTTTTTTGAAGTCGGTTAATAAATTATAGAATATGTTTATTACAGTTTTGTATGGCTAATAACAGATTTCCCTGTTTACCTTGAGTGATTAAGAATAAACGAACGAACTTAATAACTAAAATATTGTATAACAAAAAAATGCATTTTATACAAATTAATTCAGGTAAGATCTAATTTGCTTTTACCTTAATAAAAAAATAATAAGTATATTCCACACTTAACGGCCCATGTGGGCCTTTCAAATTAAAAAAAGAATTTTCTTAATACCTCAAACACAGCTTGTTTTACTTCATTTCAACATCTACCCGCAATTATTGAAAACTTCTTTATAATCAGATCTTAGTAACAGGAGATAATCATTCCTTTCTCCACTTTAGCGGCTTCATCTTTGCCTTTCAGCATCTCGATCAGCGTCAAGCCGAACCAGTAGGCGGTGCCGGGGCCCTGAAAAGATAAGAAAAATAAATTAATAATAATATAAAACTGTATTATAACGAGAAACTAAAAACATTAATAAATAATTTATGCTAATTTTTTTTTAATGATAATAGGTGACCACCATCTCAACTGATGGTAAGTGATGATGTGGTCAAATATGGAGCACGCTTACCTAAAAGTAACATATTCACTCTTGACTTAAAGACCCCTAGGTTATAGCTATCGGGAAACAGACTCCGGCAGGGAATTCCACTCCTTAGCCGTACGCACAATGAAGATATTCCCAAAACGTTTAGTGCGTATGGGTGGGATGTCCACCATGTAACGATGGCGCATCGCCGTTTGTCTTGTAGTCCGATGATGGAACGGGCTTGACGGAATTAGATTGTGTAATTCCATCGCACACTCCCCGAAATGTAGCCGATAGACTAGCAACTCGTCGTCGATGTTCAAGGCTCTGGAGCTTTGATTCGACCAGTGTATCGTTGCCAATGAGTCTTTTGGCCCGTTACTCAACAGACTCAATCGCGTCCAGTAGGTACTTGGCAGATTACAAAATGGAATTATTTTTTTTAGTACTGGGTGGATGTGGATGCAAGGTCTGTGGATGAGTGACTAACTTAAAATATTGAGATTCCACCGTGACTCGGCAAGCAAGTTAAGGGCCTATACTACCTCAAATGGCTTAGCATGATCCTCCGTTATGTCAAAAATACTGCAGCAATAATTTTGAAATAAATATATGGTAAAGTTGAGGATTAATGTTAGGTACTATGTTTGACGAAAACACGATTCCATAAAATATTCTTGATAGAAAAAAAAAAAACTTTTAGCAAAAAATAGAACCGACTTCCATTTCAAAACACTACAAAGCCAAAAATAACTTTAACTTCGGTAGTCGGTGTCATTTGTTTTGTATTTTCTTTTTTTTTTAATTTTGGAGTTTGCTTGCTTGACTTTTGCTTGTCTGGAGTAGGTTTACGGCAATAGTGTAAAGGGTGGGGTTCGAACTCAGAATCTCTCGATCACAAGTCCGACACCTTAGCCAGTAAGCTATTGACGCTTGAATTTTGCTTCTGTGCTGTGACGTTGACTTTGTTACTCTAAGGACTCCAATAATAGTCTCAGGCCTGTTGGTCTAGTGGTCAGTGGCCCTGAGTGCTATGCACAAGGTCGTGGGTTTGATTCCCACCCAGGACAAATGTTGTGTGATGAGCACGATCATTTGTTTTTTGTCTGGGTGTAATTTATCTATGATATGTATGTATTTAGAAATATACAATGTGTAATTTAAAGGGTATATACATACCAAGTGCACGGAATCTTTGGATGATAATAATATATGGCAAGGGTTTTGTAATCCTAAGTCTATGTGTGTGTGGAACTTATTACAAATTTCAATACATCAATACCAGAGACCGAATGTTTCAAATTAAGAAGAATGAAGAGAATTGTAAAGATATTAGTGTTATTGGCAAGTGACGTGGAAAGTTATTGACCATCATAGTGCTGTGACATGTTTGTTATGATTGGTATTCAAGAAATATATGAAACCAATAATTTGGTATCAATTCTTTGAGTCAGTTATTTTGAGCTGAAACTTTGCATAGAGACTCCATACTAGATGTTGTCTTCAGCCCTTTTGGATAGATATGGGGTTTCCGTTACACGTTGTATATGTAGGTTTATCAGTTGTCTAGTACTCATAGCACAAGCTCTGCTTAGTTTGGGACTAGATGGCGTTGTGTGAAAGTTGTGGAATATTATTATTATTTGCGCAGGAGATATTATAGTACACAAGTATGCGCAGGTACAGGGGCACTCTGTTCCTTTACTCTCATAGTCTGATGGGACGGCAAGCCGACACGACCGGAGACATATCAGGCGTAGGACCATCGGCTTAACGCGCTCTCCCAAGGGGGTTATCACACCACCAATTTCCAAACTCCGGGCTACTACTGGGAAATTTCTAACAGAAAATCCCAATAGCTTTTTGCCTGACCTGCAAAACGAACCCGAGACCAAGGGCGGATCCAGGGGGGTCATGGGGTCATGACCGCCCCCCTGGGCTGGGTTCAGGACCTAGGTGGACCACTAATTAAATTTTTTAAACATTGTTACTAGATAATACTCCAGTTTCTGTCGTTGTAAACGAATATCGGCAGTGGATGGCGAAGTGGCAGCGGAGTCAGGAAATACAAATTATAACTTCTTGTGACTTGACCACGATTATGTGACCCCCCCCTGGCACCAAAGCTGGATCCGCCCTTAACCGAGACCTCTTGGTCAGCAGTCGAGCTTGCGACTAGACCACCGAGGCAGTCAGTATGTACTCTAATACTACGAATAAGTTTCTGTTTATAACCCCTTTAATTATAACACACTACTCACCCTGCTCGTAACGACATGTCCATCGACAACCACTCTAGATCCCTCCACATAGGTGTATTGATCCGCGGGTATCTTGTCTTTGGTTGTAGGGTATGAAGTCACTTTCCTGTTCTGGGCTACGCCATGGGCCACAAACACTGTTGGGGCTGGAAGAGAAGACACAATTAAAACAACATATTCATGTGATTCTAAACCTTATTATTAAGTACAAAATGTCCTAATATGGCATGAAGAAATGTGACCACTCGATTTATTTAATACTAGAAGTCGTGCGGGTCTTGGCTCTTGTGGACTTTATCACGATAAAAACAACCCTCTTTCTTCTGCAGTCGGGTAAAAAGATAGCCTATACCTTACTCGAGCTTCAAGCTACTTCTATACCAAATTTCATACAAATCCACCCAGTACTTTCGAAGATTAGCGCGTTTAAGCAAACAAACATTTTCGCTTTATACGATTGGTATAGATAATAATGTTACGAGCTGGGGTTCGGGATAGAAATAATTTACACCCATTAAACCAAAATTAACACTTTACTTAAATAAACACAAAACAAAAATCAACACAGTTATTCACAGTACAATACTTGTTACTTAACACTTAAATCCACCGAAATTAACTTGTAAAGCTTCGAATTATATCGCGTCCTATCTTGAAATAAGACTGCTCTCTGCGTTCCTCTACGATATATTTATACCCCGGTCTATGAGTTCTAGAACATTCTTATAAAATCGACTCACCGCCTACACTGCTAAGAATATTCTCGAAGCTACTCGAGATACTCAGTACTGCTACTCGCCGCTAGATGGCGTTAGTGTCTCGAATATTCTAGATTTATGTCGAAGTTTCTCGACGTACTTCACTAAGCGACTGGCGTAACAATAATATTTTTTTAGGAGAAGCAGTGCCCACCCGTAACTTAATATAATTAAAATTTAAGCGTCTATAGCGTAATGGCTAAGGTGTCGGACGTGTGATCGAGAGGTCGCAAGTTTGAACCCCAGCCATTACACTATTGCTGTGAGCCCACTCTATACACAAGCAAATTTAGCTTAACTGGATGGGTTAACAAGATTGCTATTAATGTGAATTCTACCCACATTGCAACAATCAAAATACTAGAATCTTATTGCCTTCTCACCAACACTGGTACTGGGTTTTTTAGTTATTTATTTATAAAAATATATAACTATAAAACCCAGTACCAGTGTAAACTTTGTTCAAGAGCTGTAGATTTTGTTATCAAAATCCAGCTCTTGAACAAAGTTTTTACAGTATCTTATATCTAATGTTACAGCCAATTACGGATTTACAATTTATTCACTAGATAGAGAACAAATATGTGAGTATTAGGTAATAATAAAAGTTAACATAAGGGAGTTTGCATGGGAAATATTAAGTAAGTTTGTGGGTGCAAATGGGTGTGTGAGTGTGAGCTATATTGGTGTATGGTGAATGCCTGTAGTGTACCATCCTTTATCTCATAAGTATTTTACTTCTCTTTATCGGTTAAATAGTCATGTTCAGAAAATAAAAGTAGTTGTTGTTATATTATTAAACTTACCCGCACAGATAGCAGCAATGATCTTGTTACTCTTGTCCTGTTCTTTCAGAATATCTCCTACAACAGACGACTTGGAGAGACGATCAGCCCCTTCCAAACCACCGGGCAAGATTACCTGTAGAACAAAAGCATTGTTAGAATAAATGCTAGCTATACGAGGCTATAGTGGAGAGCGCCACATATACATGGTGGACATCCCACCCATACAAACAAGTTTTGGGGATACTTTCATTGTGCATACAGCTGTGGAATGGAATTCCCTGCCGGAGTCCGTGTTTCCTTATAGCTATAAGCTGGGTGTCTAAGTCAAGAGTGAATAGTTTACTTCTAGGTAAGCGTGCTTCATCTTCGACCACAATATCATCACTTATCTACCATCAGGTAGTCAAACGCGAGGCTATCAACAATAAAAAAAATTGGCCAAGTGCGAGTCAGACTCGCCCATGAAGGGTTCCGTAGTAACTATAATAATATCATATCATATGTATATCTATATGACGAATAAAAAAAACCTTTAAAATTTCTTAAAACTAGCTTATTTACATTTTTACAACTACGCTAAATAAATTTGTTTTTCATAGTGTTTGTATGAATTACAAAGTTATATTTGCGGTTTTAGAAAATATGCTGTATCTCAAGAACTGCTGACCCGATTTCGTTCAAACCAATTTTGGTTGAAAGTTTATATTAAGATCTACAGACATATATTTTTTTTAGATTTTTCACTTCATTATTATAGAAGTTAGAGGGGGGACACACACATTTTACCACTTTGGAAGCTTATATCTTTTAAACGATTGACTTTATAAAAAAGTGGTTTTAGAAACCCTTATATCATTTTTAAATACCTGTCTATAGATACCACACACGCATAGGTTTCATGAAAAAAAATATTTTCAGTTTTAGTTCCATGTATGGGGAGCTCCCTTTATTTTAAATAATTATTAATTTTTTTCTTAAAATCGGAAAGCGGTTCACAGAATACATCTACCTACTAAGTTTCACATGTATGGTCTTAATAGTTTCGGAATAAAATGGCTGTGACATACGGACGGACGGACAGACAGACAGACGGACAGACATATCGAAACTATAAGGGTTCCGTTTTTTGCCATTCGGCTACGGAACCCTAAAAAGACATACCATTTTTTTTTGTCTCGATAAAATTTAGAGTCCTGGGAAAAAAATCTATACTTTGCTCGGTCTCGAAATTCCCGGAAAAAATTAGGTTAGGCATTAAAGGTTTTAACTAAAAAAAAACTTACTTGCGAAAATGAATAACGATTTATCGAATTACTTTTTTTATACCATACTTTTCTCTCTCATTTTCATTGTAGGCATTAATTTGCCTGAAAATAAAGAGAACAATTATTAAAGATTTATTTTTACTTTTTATTGATCATAGGCTCACGTTTGACCACCAAAATAAAGGAAGGAGACTTTTTCCGCTCAATATTCGTAAATAATTATTTTAATCACTGAGATACAGTATATTCTATGATTTTAATATATATATATTTTTTTTGTTTTTTATGGCAATCTGCCGAAAACTTCGGCAATTTCTGCCAGTGTCGCGTAGTGACCATACATGGGTATTTTAATAAATAAATATTTGCAGGGGGAATATTATGAACTTGTTTTGCTCCCTATAACTAACTGGTTCGATTTAACAGCTATGCCATCACAATATGGCGCTAAGTCGATCCTATTCTTAGTTGAAAGTTATTGTACCACAAAATAGTCGAGACTCGAAGTTTTCGGGACTGAGACTTCGGGGATGAAAGCAAATACGTAAGTCAAAAATTTTATACCCCTTCTAACGAAAATCCTAATTAATAAAAAAATTCTAATAAAAAAAAAGTTAAAGTTTAAATACACAAGGAGTGCAAAAAGCTAATATTTTTGTTATAACACTCGAATTTAAATTTTTTGAATTGGGTCGCCGTACTATATGTATAAATTAATAATAAATATTAGAAAATAATTTTTATACACCATTGATACTTGTCCATTTTTAAACTGAGACTGCCTACGTGATCTTGTAGTAGTCGACTACAAGATCACGTAGGCAGTCTCAGTTAGAGCTGAGCTGAGCTAGAGGTAAAATGGCTATAGGGTTAACAAAAAAAAAAAAAACTGAAATGTGTTATTTTAAAGTAATGAGTACTACATAGGTGATATTTATTTACAAATTGGTTATTAAAATAACACTTTTACATTTTTTTTAAATAGAACTAGCCATGTGGGTAGAATTCACTTTACTAGCAATCATGTTAAACCCTTCAACTAAGCTAAATATGCTTGTCTGGGTTGGGTTCACGGCAATATGTAATGGGTGGTGTATTTAAACTTACAGCATCATATTTGTCAGCTAGGGCGTCAGCTAAGGACTTGTCAGGGACAAGGGTGATCTGTCTTGAACATAACACAGGTGCGCTGCCGTCTAGCCCCGCCACTGTGACAGTCACCTGAAATATGAGAATATAATCATTGAAGAAGAATCTTAGCGTTGTAGAAATTGGTGTCTTGGGAGTTATTTATTATATTTATAGGTAAATATTAAGGTTAAGGTGTTAACCCCTACAACTAAGCTAAATATGCTCGTGTCTGGAGTGGGTTCACGGCAATAGGGTTAGAACCTGCGCCCTCTTGATCAGAAGTCCGACACCTTAGCCATTAGGCTATTGGCGTTTCAAAAATAATAAAAGCTTTATAAAGTTGTTACATGGAGAATTTACGTGTTCTAAGCCAGATATGCACATTTCTTCATGTAATTTTCATCATTACCACTGATCAGAAAATGATGGAGGAAGCATTGTGAGGAAACAGCTTGTCCTAGGAACGTAAATCCGAGGGCATGTGTCATCCAGAAACCTGCATTGGGCTGGGAACACAGGTTGATTATGTATTTATTTATACTAATAATTTCATCGAAAGGTTGTAGTGTTGTTACAATATTAATTAGGAATAACTAGGGTAAGTAGCAGTGTATTTTCTGAGGTCCTAGTTAGATTACTGAGTAATCTGTATTAAAGACCGTAAGCCTATTCCCACAGTGTAAGAGAAAGAAGATTGTAAATCCGTAGGTACTAACTTAGTATAAATGATTATGTGTGAGATACTTCAATTAATATGTTGCATAATTGTCTGGTTATTATTTTATCGTAGTGTGTTCTTTATTTATACTATCTGATAAAGGAGAAGTAGATACTCACACCAGCCCGTCTCAGCATATCCACAGTGATAACTGTCTCCATCTCCTCGGCTCCCTGCGCCAGGATAACTAATGCAGTCTTGGACATTGCTGATTTAGTATAGTACCTGAAAGTTTTGTACAACATTGTAGTATGCAGGATTTTATAGTCCGACTTTTCAAAAAGGACCTGAAATAAATAACAATTTGCAAACAAATATCATTCAAAATAGTGACTACTTTGAATAAAACAAATAATAATAATATTTTTAACAAATTGTTTATTAAAATAAGTAGTAAGCAATGTGGGTAGACTTCAAATTGTTTGGTGAAATCAGTCAGTGCAAGGCTTTGTCAGTTATTTTGCAAGCTAATTAATTAGTTTGTGCATGCAAAACTATCCACTTATGAGAGAGCCTTCTACTATTTGTTGATTATTCCACCAGTATTTGAAGTACCTAAATTGGAAAAGCAAATGTGTACTGTGTATATTATCAAATAAAAGGTGTTACAAAAAAACTTAGTAACATAAAACCGACTTCCAGATAAAACACTGCAATGTGTAAAATAACTTTAATATTGCCATTTTTTGACACCGACTTCTGAAATTAAAGAATCCAAATTCCGATTTTATTTTTATTTTTCAAAATAGAAGATATATACAGCTGGCCTATATGAGTTATGAAGTAACACATATTGAAATGCTAAAATGGTTGAAATGAGTATCTCGTCCTTTTTTTGAAGTTGGTTAAAAAGGGCATGAAACATCAACTGGAGATAAACTTTGGTTAGCCAATCCATATAACATCAGGACCAATTACATCTCTTGGTTGTTATCTTACTTAGTGTCTTATGTGTAGTCCTGTGTAGCTCTCTGCGATAGCACCCTCCATTTCATCTGGTTCTCTGCTTTTTTCAAGGCGGTTGCAATAGGAAGTCCAGTGAGGGATTTCTTGGTCACACCATCGGATGGGGGATTGACCATGTGGTTTTTGCCTGCCTCCTTTCCCACTAAGAGCAGCTTGTCAAGGTTGTCCGGTTCCCGCCGGGCAAAATAACCAAAGTAACTAAGGATTCTTAGTGAACTTAAGATTGAGGATTGGGGCTTTACTCCCATGGACTCATTTGTGGTAATAAGTAGCCTAAGTACAGCTTTCCTCAAGCTATTTCCACACCAAACATCCAAATCCACCTAATACTTCAAAGATAATAACAATTCTACCCACATTGCTAACTCAATAAAAAAAATCTGCTTTATAATATAAGTATAGATTTAAATACAGGTAGATTGAAGACCCTTGAGTCTACCTGTATTTAAATTGTCCAAGTAATCCACTGTTAAGGTAATCCACAGTTGAATAACATGCATGATTAATTCTATACTAGGTACCTACTTACCTGTATAAAAATAAAATGTTTCGCGAAATATCTATAGGTACGCGCATAACTTCCGAACTGGTTAAACTTTCCTTTATGGCCCGCTGATTTATGGGTCGGGTGGGGGGGAGGGGGGAGGGGGGGGGGAGGTGGTCTGCCCCCCTGTGACTCCCCGCACCGCGCAACCTCATGGTTATGGAGATATTCATGGTAAAAGTTTTGAGGTTAGGTTTCGAGGTTAGAACGAAAATTTCCATAAATATCCATCGAATTATGAAGAGCTGCCCTCTCCTGCACAGTTTGACTCCGCCTTATCTCCGGCGCTGCGGGAAGAGCAGCCCTTTCGCCCTTGCGTGACGAAGCACGGTCACTGTTGCTCGGCTCCGCAGCTTCGGCTTGTTGGTCGCCTTCGGCGACCAGCCTCAGCCGCTCCTCCTCGCACAGCTCCCGCGCTTCGTCACGGCGGGCGAGGGCTGCACTCCCTCCGCGCCTCCGGTTTTTATATACACTCTAGGGGTAGGGCAAACAAGACCACATGGAAAGCGGGGTGCTCTGATTCGGTTTTGGGTATTTTTCGGGTGTTAGGAGGCCGTGACAAGCGGCTCATTTGAGTCCAACACTTGCACATCACTTGACTCTTCAGACACAGAAGCATAGGGCTTCGGAGACGCCGTGTTAGTCAAAACGAACGCAATCACAAGAGCAACAAACGATGAGATGACCAAACGATGACTAACATAGCCGGCAACATAACAGAAAATCGCTATACAACAAAATGGCGCCTCTTCGCGTTCCGTTCCACAGTGTAATGAATAATTCATAACTTTTGGTATAAAAAAACACTATGTAATTTGCATAATACAGCACGGGTATTATGCACATTACACTATACAATTACACTACAAATTTAATATGTGAATTTAAAATTATATTTCAGTAAAAATATGACATAAAATTTAACAAAATACACCTCTGCCGGCAACGAAACGTAAAATGTTAAATTTGACGTCTACCATGACAATTTAGCCAACCTAAAAATTTACAAATGGCGTACTATTTACCAATTTGTATGAGAACTTTAAAAAATGATATCTCGTAAACCGTGAATTTACGCAACAGGACAATATGTAAAAGCTTTTATTTTTGTGAGTACTATTTACAGTAAAACTATGAACTTCCAACTCAACGGGCCATAAAGGAAAGTTTAGCCGAAAAAATGTGTGGCGTAAAGTTCGCCGGGTCATACCTACTCATAATTAGAAGGTACCTACCCGGAAAAGTTCCAAATACCTAGGAAACTCGAATATTTACAGAATATCAGTTTTCAGAAAAACAACGGAAGTTCCAGCTAGATAAATCATGTTGCTAATTAGATTCCTGATGCGTAATAAGGGATTTATTTTCTTTCGGCTCGGCCGGTGATTTGTCTACGCAATAGGTTTGGTCTAAGTTCTAGTAAAAACTAAAATTTTAGTATATGATAAAATAACTTACCTTTGCTGTACGCTTTTAAAGTTTAGACTTAATATTTGATTGTATTTCGAGTGTAAATGGGACAAATGATGAGAGTTCAAGAATATTCTTGAGAAAACCATCAAAAGCTAATATTCTACATTTTTTTTCTGTCTGAAGGTGAAATAAAATTACAAGCGTTTGGAAATCACTGGTGGACTAACTATGGAAACGTCAAGAAAAATATTATTATTTAAATTCATAAATGGCTTTTATGTTTAATTTATCATCCCCATGGTTCGCTTGCTTCAAATAGAAAATTACTTTTTAGTTTTCTTGTTATTTTAGTTTTCCATTTTTTACTATACGGCTTGCAATGAATGATTTTTTTTGTTTCTAAACGACTTCAACCTAAAGGGCTTAGTCTTTGGTAGATATAGATTACCAGTGTTTTCAAATATTAAAATTACCTGTATGTATGTAAAAAGATTAATATAAAGATTTAATCAAGAATATTATACGAAACAAAAATATATTTACTTCTGTGTTTCGATTATAATGTGTGATATTAGGGCATTTTCACTTTTAAGTGTACCCCCCATTTTGAGGCTGTCCCACGTATTCAAAATTAAATAGCAAGATAAAAAGTGGGGATATTGTGTAATTTTTTGAATAAAAAGGTAAAATATATATTAAATTAACAAATCCATATGCCATTCTAGTAAAATGCGTTTAAATTATTTATTTATGAGTATTTTAAATATTCCGAGTCTTACTACTTATTACTTACCAACATTGATTTGGCCGAAATTACTAAAATAGTACTACGAATATATTTAAAAGTTTTGTTGCAATCATAGTGTATGTTCCTCTCGTCACAAAAATATTTTTTTACAATTTAAAATCTAATAAAACATACTGAAAATACATTTTCAAAATATGTCCTAAACTGATGCCGGACGGACATGCCAGTTTAGTGACGGTTCCAGTTGTTCAAAATATTTACAAAAAAACTCATAGTACCTAAACTACCAACATTTTGTGAAGAAGATCTAGGCCAGCATTATAAACGTGAGTTTTGCCACAATGTCTCGAGCGAAAGAGTGTTTTTGTTCGTGTCGGCATATTATATTCTCTTTGCGTGTCGGCGGTTGTCTTTACTTTTTTGTCAGGTTTGTGATGTTATTTCCTTATTAATGCAGGATGTTTAATATCCTTCAACTGTTATAAACGAATCAGATATAACTCAAAACTATTTTCACATACTTTATTCTTACGAAATATTTAGCTGTGAGAAGTGAACTTATTTCTTTTAACTTGCCCGTGAATGTGACGTCCGTGTGGTGACATTTTTATTGCGTCACATATAAGACTGACTACAAAATGAGACTAAACTGACACATAAGGATGGGATCACATCCACCATTTGCAATATTTATCTATTTCTTGCAAAAACTGGTTTTGTTATGAGTGCATGGCAGAACCTAACTGCCGTAATTATGTTTGCGAATCATGTTTGGAATTGAAAGGTACTATATTTTGTAATAGAGCTCTATAAGATTAATTCAATCAAAGTTTTTTTTTCTATAAATACATTTATTTTTGTTTCAGTTTGATTGAACGCTTACACTTGAGTACCTAAGTCCGATGCAATTAGGTATATCGCAAAATATGGTGATTTTCCATGACGTGTATGAGGTACTCACAATGCATGATTTGATATAGTTTTATATTGATGACGCAAACTGGCCCTGGCCCATGACTCATTTTATTTTAGTTAAAAAGTTTATTGGATGTCAACAAGAGATAAACAATTCAACAAGACTACAACATTTCTCTTTGAAAATGACTAAAATGGATATTTGGAATTTGTTACAATGTTCATACTTTTGGCGATTTTTTTTTGTAATTATTTTGTTTATGACCATTTTACGCCAGATGAATGTGATGTTTGTAATTTATATGGTTAATTTGTTATTACGTTTTGAGTTCTTATTTTTGAAGTTTTACATAAGATACCAAACTAATATGTTTTGGTAAATAATTATATAGATATTGTTGATATAACATTCCTAAGTTGATTGATAATAAATGAAACTTGTAATCATAATAATACAGTAAGTGCTAATATGAGACTGATTATATTATTAAATAAAGTGCCAAAATTAGTATTCTTAAGAAGTAGAACAGTTGGCTAGTTAACTTACTATTTAAATTATATTATACTCTCATGATATCAAAGATTACTTAACTGATTAAATTCCTTTTAAAAGTAATTAAAAAACCTACTGTAGGTATTATTTAGGGAGGTTGTTCCTTTTGCATATTGATTAATAGTCAAAAATATGTTCCTTGGTTGTCGATAGATAATTCATTAGATTAAGATATATTAATACATAAGTTTAACTTTTAATAAAAAATGTAAACCAAAAAGACGTTTTATTTTGTATCATGTAATCTCAGCTTAAGGTTTTCCAATGAGTCAGTTTGGTGACTGTCCCAATTTGCATGTGGACAAAATATTTTTTTATAATTAATGTTTTGTTGTTTTACTAAATACTTGTTTAAATATTGTTTTAGTCAGTTACAATATTGAACACTACCAAATATAATAAAAAACTAACCACTTTATCAAACGAATATAATAAAAAATACAATCTTCGTGGCATCACTTGTCACAAAACTGAAGTTGAAACCTCATTTTATAAAAATGAGTTTTAAATCCAAAAGGATTATCCGTATTTTTCGATAGATTATAATATTTAGTAGCAATGGAAAATAAAAATTAAGTCAAATTACTCAAAACATAAAAACAGGATGATTTTTAAATCGTCACCAAACTGACCAGTAGTTTTCTACAATGTCCATATATTTTCCATTTTTAATAAGGAAAATATGCTATTTATTTAAAATAAAATACTATTTTCAGCTCGTTAGACTATGTAGTACAGCCTATAAATATCTTAAAAAATAACTTTTAAAAAATACTCGTATTTTTATCAGGGTACACTTAAAATTGAAAATGCCCATTAGTTTCGATCATTGTTTCAGTATTTGGGTTTTAATGCATTTTGAAAACAAGAGCTATTATTAAATAGACTAAGCGATAAAAAAGCACAAAATAATATCACACAAGCGAGACAAAAACATTACCTTCCCCATAGCTGGGTAAAATTACAAAAGAAAATGGGTAAATTGAATGTGCCGAGTGTATCCCTGACAGATGTTCGTTGACGGCACCTCTACTTGTCTATACTTAGCTTAGCTTCCTTTCTTTCGTTCATCAGGCAATCTGAAAGGATACGAAAAGAACGTTTTTTACATTTATTTTAACAATTCCTCTTACATTAACTTTGAAAACATGTGATTAGCATTATATAGTGTAATTTACGCATTCATTTGTATTTATAGTGCTAAATTTAAGTCATATAATTTAGTGTTTTTGTTAGGTTAGAAACATACGATGGATCGGAACTGAAATTAATTGTTTAAATAATTTAATACCTCTTATTCGTGATTAATCATGGATTTTGTGAAAAGAGAAGATCAAAACGTAATTGACGATGATAACTACAAGTTTTACATTGAAAGTGTAAGTTAATTTACGTTTGTTTATTTTAGTTTAAAATTCGTTCGTTTTTTACATAAAAACTATTGATAACGTGACTGGAGTTCCGGGTTAGGTTCCCGGCCGTCGTATTATGGATTTTTACCGCCAATATCATTATGCGGTTCAGTGGTTTAGTTTAGATCAATAAAGGTATTTTATTCATTTCAACAACATCTATATTCGAAAATTAAACAAAACTTTCAAATTTATTCAAACTAATATAAATTTGTCAAAATCTTTTCTCTATTTCTGGCATAATTTTGTTTCCCCTTTAGAATATTACTCTTATACCACAACTTCATCTAATTTGCTCATAGTATACCAAACAATTACAAATAAAGAATACAAAAAAGAACAGAACTGACTATGACATCATTCTTTATCAAATAATTTATTTTCAATACTTTTTGAATTGAGAATTAAACAAAGAAATCACTCTATAAATGTTTTTAGGACTCTGAAAGATTATAGGTTAGTCTGTTTGCTAAAAGTATGATCTTGATCTATATTTTTTAAATACACAAGTTCAAGGTTAAGAGACTATTTATATAAAGTGTCTATCTATAAGTACATAGTAGTCTATAAAGTTATAGGTATATACAAAGTACTTTTTTGTATTTGATGTTATATTTTCCATGTAACTAAGAAAATCTGAGAGGGTTTTTCTTGATATAATCTAGACTTTAATTCTTCACTAAGATTTAAAAAAAGTACATATTGACAGTAGAAAGTTTTAATCACTCCACTCAGATACAAAAAGAAATGTTTTAAGTAATGATTTTTTTATTACAAAAATGATTTCTCGTTTTTTTATGTGGGACATACTTAATACTTTAAAATAAACGTATTTGTGAAAATAAATCATCTGATTCAGACTGACACACAAATTTGGCTGCTTTTTAGGGTTCCGTAGCCGAATGGCAAAAAACGGAACCCTTATAGTTTTGACATGTCTGTACGTCTGTCTGTCGTCCATCCATCCATCCATCCATCCATCCATATGTCACAGCCATTTTATTCCGAAACTGTTAGGACTATACATGCAAAACTTGGTAGGTAGATGTATTCTGTGAATGCTTTTATGGAAAAAAAAAAATTAAAATAAAGGGGGGTTCCCCATACATGGAACTGAAACTGAAAATATTTTTTTTTTCATGAAACCTATGCGTGTGTGGTATCTATAGACAGGTCTTTAAAAATGACATTGAGGTTTCTAAAACAACTTTTTCATAAAGTTAATCGTTTAAAAGATAAAGATATACAACTTTAGAAAAGTTGGAAAATGTGTCCCCCCCTCTAACTTCTATAATTACGGAGTGAAAAATCTAAAAAAAATATATGCTGTAAATCTTAATGTAATCTTTCAACCAAAATTGGTTTGAATGAGATTGGGTCAGCAGTTTTTGAGATACAGCATATTTTCTAAAACCGTAAATATAACTTTGTAATTCATACAAACACTATGAAAAACAAAGTTATTTGGCGTAGTTGTAAAAATTGTAAATAAGCTAGTTTTAAGAAATTTTTAAGTTTTTTTTTTTCAAATATATATATTAAATTATATTTATTATAGTTACTACGGAACCCTTCATGGGCGAGTCTGACTCGCACTTGGCTAATTTTTTTTTTAACCAAAATATCTTAAGGTATTGGTTTGAAAAGCCAGGAATTTTGTGCTAGTTCACTACATTTCAGCGATTTTACGATTCCAGTGTCCATAATTTTGTGGCACTTTAAATAATTAAGACAATCCAGTGAGATAACATAACCTTTATTTATTTCTCTGAAAAAGGTACAACATTGATTTATAGAATACTAGCAGTTACTCGTGACTTTGTTTGCTTGGGAAGTTTTCCCCATGTAAATCCCGATCCCGTGGGAATTTAGCAAAATTATGCCATAGTGAGCATCTACATACTTATAGGAAATTTGTCATGCAAAATTTGAGTTTTGTAGTTTCTGAGATTTCGTGATTAATCAGTGAGTCGTATTTCGTTTTTATAGATATAGATAAATCACAACAACATATGGACCTAAGTGAGAGCTGGAGTCTGTACTGGGTTTGGGACTTGTATAACCTGGATATCATGTCATGTCACTTTTGTAAACTCTTATTAACAGATTGTTACTTCAGCAGCCTCCACTCCTTTCCATTCCATCTTTGTTAGGTATATTTTATTTGAAGAGGCCAAAAAGATGTACACAATATTACTTACTGACCAAATAGAATATGTAATAATTTTTCAAGACAGGTAACAACCCCATTTGTATCGGCATCTTGTTGCACTGTCATGACTTGAGAGATTATTTTGCTCTCATAGGGGATTCTCTATTCCCAAAAGTGAAAACAAACTTAGTAACAGAAACAATGTAATTATTGGCTGATGGTATGGGCTATTTTCAGAATCCCACCCTTTTAAATACTTTTTAATAATTAATATCTATATAATTATAATTATTAAAAAAAACGCAATATTTTTTAGAAGCATTCACAATTTTCTTTAACATTCCACAGCTACAAAAATCACATCAGCTTGAGCCAACGGACTACCAGCATTCCCCACTATCGATGGAACAACTCCACCAAGCGATGCAATCATCCATGGCTAATTCACTCGTCCACAACTTCCAACTACCAATTTCACCACGACAGATGTCCTCGTTAATGTTGAAGACCAACCATCTGCCAAGAAACTTAAACTTCAATGATATCCCTGCACACTTACAACGAAACCTGACATCTGAATTAGATCTTGTACACAACTTAGCAAGCGAACTACCTCAGAACTTGAACAGGCATGATGATTTACTCAGTCAAAATTTAAGCAGGAATTTAGACTTATCATTAGCACGCTCCTTAGGCAATGATTTGGAATTACAAAACTTGAGTCAGCTAGCTCAGAATCTGAACGAGAATCTGACAGCTGACTTGGGTAGGATTAATGATTTGAGAGCTGATATACCACATGATTTGAGCCATGAAATTGACCTATCACATCACCTAAACAGGGCGACTATTGAACAGGAGATTTTGAGTCAAGATGAAGCACGAAGAACTCCTATGGTTGTTCAGTGTGTGCAAGATGGGCATATATTGGATCAAAACTTGGGCCAACGGTTGGTGGGAACGAATATGAATGTGCATGAGAGATTGGACCAACATGAACAAAATATAATGCATGTGCCGTTTCATATAAAGTCTGAACAGGAGGATGATGGATATTTTTATGATAATATTAATCCTGCCATTAGTAATGTTCCTGGTTTGAATGGTGAGTACATTCTGTGTTTTCTGTACTATGGAAGTTTCCTTACTAAACGCATCTATGTATGTAAGTCGTCCATAACTTCACTACCAGGCATTGAAAGGCTCGCGTTTTACCACCATCTCACTCGATGGTAAGCGATGATGTGGTCGAAGTTGAAGCACGTTAACTAGAAGTAACTTATTCACTCTTGACTTAAAGACCCCAGGTTAGAGCTATCAGAAAACACAAACAACGGCAGGTAATTCCACTCCTTAGCTGTATGCAGTGTTCCCAAAACGTTTTGAACGATAGCGGATTTTCGTTCGTCTTCCAATCGATTCATCCAATGATGTATTAAATTTGGTATTTTGCGTATACCAAATCAAATACTTCGTTCGATCGAATAGAACTAGGAAGTCCAGCAATGTCCTGGTGCTACTGGCTATTTGATAACACCTTGGTTGCGGAAGAACTTTTGACCTGTATTCAGTAGGTAAAGTAAATTTGACCAGTACAAATTCTATGGACATTAGGAGACACTTTGACCTCTGAGTTTGTTTCGGTATTCTCTCTTCTCAGGGTAATAGTAATAGTCCTCTTAAGCCATTTGGGCCACGCTGGCTAATTTCAGCGGGTTAGCCAGCGGCGCAGGAGATACAGATGCACTCGTCTGTTTTTTTACTCTCATTCTGATGGGACGGCAAGCTGACAAGATCGGAAATAGATCAGGCGCAGTACCAACGATTTACGAGGTTTACGAGGTCCCCCATACCTCGGAAACCACGTTAAATCGTATCACACCAGAAACTTTCAAAATCTGCTATTTCTAATAGGCTCACTTTTTGACGATCTCGGGAATCCAACCCGAGACCGGACCGGTCCAAGGGCGGATCCAGCTTTGGTACCAGGGGGGGGGGGGGGGTCACATAATCGTGGTCAAGTCAGAAGAAGTTATAATTTGTATTTCCTGACTCCGCTGCCACTTGGCCATTCACTGCCGATGTTCGTTTACAACGACAGAAACGAGTATTATGTAGTAACAATATTTAAAAAAATTAATTAGCGGTCCACCTAGGTCCTGGAACCAGCCCAGGAGGGGGGTCATGACCCCATGACCCCCCCCCCCCCGGATCCGCCCTTGGACCGGTCTCGGGTTAAGTGTCAATAGCCTAATGGATAAGGTGTCGGTCGGGTCGATCTTGTGATGGAGAGGTCACGAGTTCGAACCCCACCCATTACACTATTGCCGTGAACCCACTCACAAGATTGGTAGTAATGTGAATTCTACCCACATTGTAAGTTATCTTTAAAAAAAACTGTGTTCAGACAGTAAAGTTCTGCGCAGGTTATATTATTTGACCAGTACGATTTCTATGGACATCAAAAGACACTTTGACCTCTGAGTTTGTTTGTGTTTCTTATTAGGGTAGTCAGCTAGGAAACACCGGCATCATCTGACCAAAAAGGTAGGCGTGTTAAAAATACAGTCCTTACCGGTTTCGGTTACGGCGACCTTTTGAAACTGTTTTGCGTCCTGATATGACTCGTTAGGCCGAACTTGCTTTTAAAGAACCGACGAAGGCAAAAGTGACTTAAGACCAGGCAGTCTAAAATAATTTTCACGCAAGCTCCGCCCCCATGCACCCCGGTTAGGCCGTTGTATGCTAAACGCTAACGCAGCAATAAAGTTGAATATCGCGTGCGCTCTTTCACCATGTTAGGGTTCGAAACTGCCGTTGTGTACTAAACACTAACGCAGCAGTAATAAAGTTGAATATCGCGTGCGCTCTTTTACCATGTTTTGGTCCGAAACTAAATGTCGTAAGTCTCAATTCTTATTTCGTTATATCCTACATTTGAATAATAAACTATATTTTCTTACTGTCAATACAAATTTTAGACATGACAGCCGAGTAATCTTGATTATATTTTGAATAATCTTAAAAAAAGACATGATTTTCGATTAAAAAATGAATCGAGCGAAATTGTTCTTATTCAAGAAAGAAAGATCCAATAAATCATATACTAAAGGTCCATTTTGATTGTATGCGTGATTGTTTCAGAATATTAATTCAAAGTGACATACAATTTAGGGAGCCTCCTCTTAAACATTATCATAGACAGTAGAGCGCCAGAGGAGCTCGTGGCTGGCCGAGGTCTGTCCTTCCTTGGAAAGCACGTAAAGCCTTTGGTCCAGATTGGCATTTGTATATCTTCGATAGACACGACACGACAGTTACGGGTAGTTAGAAGACAGATAAAAACTTTTTACCAAAAAATTAAACCAACTCCCAAAAAACACTGCAAAGTGAAAAATAACTTTAATAGTCGGTGTGCACCGACTTTCGAAATTAAAGTTATTTTTCACTTTGCAATGTTTTTTGGGAGTCAGTTTAATTTATGGTAAAAAGTTTTTATTTCACTCTTTTTAGTTGGTGGATTTTTAATTTACCTAGTTACAAGAGCCTAAATGTCAACTACTTATAATCATTTACAAAATATATTTTTTCCCAATGTTGGGCCGTTAATTGTTGAGGAGTTCTCCTGGTACTTCACCATCAGCTTCACTTCACCATATGCATTGTGACGAGCATATTGTGCTTAATAACCACATTAAAGTAATCTAAGCAGAACAAATGAAATACTTATGATTCCTACTTATATATTGAGTAGTTCCAGTGGTCTTCATCATCAGGTCCACTTTACAAATGGTGCTTTTCGAATGCAACTACAAAAGTTACTTTAAAAAATACTCAAATCACTATAGGTGTGCCTATAATATTTAAAGAGTTCACTCGATTTCTCCAGGATCCCATCATCAGATTCTGACTTGGTGACAATGGGACCAATTTCGAAGTATACCCTTTCAAACAAAAAAGACTTTTCCAAATCGGTTCAGCCGTCTTCGAGTAATCGGTGATCATACATAAAAAAAAAAAATATATACAACGTGTAATTTAAAGGGTATATACATACCGAGTGCACGGCTTCTTTGGATGATAACTAACGATGTGGCAAGGGTTTTCTAATCCTATGTCTACATGTGTGGAGCATATTAGAAATTTCAATACATTGATACCAGAGGCCGAATTTTTCAAATTAAGAAGAATGAAGAGAATTATTGTTTTATTGGCAAGTGACGTGGAAAATGATGACCCTTATAGTGCTGGGACACGTTTGTTATTACTGGTATTCAAGAAACATATGAAATCAATAATTTGGGGTCTATTCTGTGAGTCACTTATTTTGAGCTGAAACTTTGCATAGAGACTCCATACCAGATGTTGTCTTCAGTCCTTTTAGATAGATATGGGGTTTCCGTTACACGTTGTATATACGCGTTGACTTGATAACCTCCTTCTTTTTTTGTCGTCGGTTGAAAATCTGTCACTGGTTTGGCTAAGGTGTATCGTGTTACCCAGTTTCTGGGTTTTGGAGGTCCAATATGTGGTCGCTTTGTGTAAAACACATACTCAGCTACATCCTGGTAGACTGGAAGTCCATCCAAGATAACCTATGCAAAGCGAGCCTCTCCCGACCCTGTTAAATTAAATAATGCCATGAAACGGAAAATGCCTTTAACCTAACGGTTAAAGGCATTTTCCGTAACCTTAAACTAAATACTAAAAGTCTTGTTTGGTTAATTTAGATTTGTATAACCTTTCAAATAATATTATATTCTGCTGCGTATTTTTGTTCTGAAACTCGTTTACTGCAGTTACGTAACTCCGATGGAATTAATCCATCGTATTTTTGTGAAACTGGAAATACCTACTTTACTAGACGATTTGAAAGAATGCTGTGGTGGCTCTGTGGGTGGGCTTATCACATTCTGAGGTTCCTTTTTCCACTGGAAAGAAAAGAAAGAGGATAAAATTATTGCCTAGTGGTCACATAGTTATTCTAAATTCCAGTTCCAAAAATCACCAGCATCTTTCTGCCCTTATTCCAGTTACTCCTCCCCCGTTACACATTACGGCATCATTAACGCCTTTTTAGGTTTCTATCCGATTATATATTCAGACTTTAGATTCTTCATGTCTGTCTATCTGTCCGTCCGTATGTTACAGCCATTTTATTCCGAATCTGTTAAGACTACAGCGCTGAAACTTGGTAGGTAAATGTATTCTGTGTACCGCTTTACGATTTTATACAAAATTAAGAGTGGCACCTCATGCATGGAACTGAACTATTTCTTTCTTTTTTCATCACACATGTACGTTTGGGTGTCTATAGATAGGTCTTCAAAAATTACATTGAGGTTCTGAAAAACATTTTTTCTTCAAGCAAATCGTTTGAAAGATAGTCACTTCCAACAGGCTTGCTGTAGTAACTCCGCGGATGCGCTCATCACTTTCTGAGATTCCTCTTTAAGAATCAATTTCTAGTTATCGAAATTCCACATTTCAGTTCGAAAGCCCATCATCATCTCCCTGCCCTTATCCCAGTTACTTATAGTCGGCGCAACATGTTCTCTTGTTCCATTCTCCCCTGTCAGGCGTCAGTCACATCATTTTCTCGTTTCTCTTTCATATCATTCCTCACACAATCCACTTATCTTTTCTTTGGCCTTCCTCTACTTCTCCACCCAATAACATTCAAACCCATCACTCTTTTAGTTACATGCGTGTCAGTGTCGGTATTCGAAATTCAACCATATTTTAAAATATCTAAATTGGGACGCATCAGCAAGTTTAACGATTTAATTCGAATTTTCGTCGAAGAAATCCCGCAGTTCCATTCGTGAATGCGTTAGTTTATTTTTTAATACTTTAATGAAATAATGATGTTTATTTTGCAACTAGGTTATAAATAACACTTTCACACGTCTTTTTTTCGTAAATGTAAACTAGATGAGGCCAGTGTTCCCTAACTGACTACTCTGAGAAGAAACACTGAAACAAACTCAGAGGTCAACGTCTCTTTTAAAGTCCAGACAATCTGTAGTGATCAAATCATATAGGAGCCATGTAGGTTAATATCTGTGGCGCCCTTTAGAGGACAGAATCAAACAGATTTGAGCAGGCCCGTCCAAACAGTGCAAGCATTTGTCAAGTATCGCGTAGCTACTGAATTCTTTGTTGAAAGAGTTGACAGAAAAAATGTGGTCCTTTAATGCGGAAAATAATTCAGGACTGTGCTCCTTTGCTGTGCCAAGGTCTACACTCTAAACCCCGAGGCTGCGTGAATGTTCTAACAAAATACCACGGCATCGGAACTTAACGACAATTGAAGGAACAGGATAGGTTTTTAGTCAGTGGAAGTCTGACAGCCTCTTCCGATCCACTCGGAGCCGGATGAGTCTTTTAATGATTTTTCCCACGGGTCTTTAGAAAATCATCATGACTCTTCTGGCTGTGTGGAGCGGGAGTGTCAGACTTCTACTGACTAAAAACTCACCCTGATCCTTCAGTTGCCTTTGCATCCGGGGCCGCGGTATCTGCTCTATATAAAACACTGGTTTTCCGTTCCGTCCTGTCTCCAAACCTTGCTAGACTTAGCCCGCGCCGCGTAGTTTTAAATTTGCCCCAAAATAATCCTTGCCCAATCTTGCCCGTCCCTAGCTGCCGTCCGCTGCGATGCTATAGGCCGTGATCTGAATCGAACCCATGCTCTGCAGTCGCGTTTTCGACTACTAGACCAACGAGCCAGAAGGCAGCTACTGCAATATTAATTAGGCTAAGATTCACGTTTTGCCGTTTTTTTGCAGCTTTAAATTTCAGAATCGATTCACTTTATAAAATAACCTATTGAATATAAATTAATTTGATAAATATCGTAACAGCAGCAAAAAATACAAATGTTAACCGAAAATAACGTACATAGTTAAATAATATTATGCATAATGCGCAGACAGATAGATAGATATGTATATATGAATACATTTTACAATTTAAATAAATTAATGTGTATTAAATAAATATTCTTGTTGCAAAATTCATTCACCAAGTTACCACATCTAAAAAGGATTTTGCTAGATTGATAAATAATATAATTCAACAAGTACGAACGAACATACGAACTACATACACGTTGATAAAAGCGAGAGGCATTAAATTGAACCACATACAATTTTGCTATATGCAAAAGGGTCTATGTGCTATTTTAATAAACTGGGTAACATTTATGGAAAATATCAGAATGTTTACTAATAGAGCCTTCAAATGTACATCCAACGGTATATTTTTAGTTATTTTTTTTTTATTTGAAATACATTTATTCGGATTAGGACACACAATAACATAAAATACAAAATTACAAACCTACCTACAGGAAATGAAATAAAAATTTAAGAAACTAAAAACTGCGACTAATTTTTAGATAGGTTCACCTGTAAAATACATTATTTTCGAGTTATGGCCCCTTTAAATTTAAGCAGCGATATACGATATAAAAAAAGTCAACGAGAAAAATACGAAAAAACTTTGTTCAAAGAACTTAAATAGCTGAATAATCAAAGTAAAACTTCCTTGTATGAATTGCGAACTTATGATGCTGAGCGGTATCGTAGCTTGAATTTTGTCGTTTTAACGTGTACGACCCTAGATAACTATGCGTATTTAGTCAGCTGCTCGGGAAGATACATCGTGTTTTAACTAAGAAAAAACTTCAACAATTTCCTGTGACTAAACTATTGCTTCTATTGTTCTGATTTTTGGTGTGTAGCCTGAAAATGATACAAGGTAAGGCAGTTATCCCACCGCCAGCCAGGAAACGATTAACTGTCGGCTTATTTCTCGCTTAAGAAACGTATAATAGATATACTTTCTGTGTAAGCAAGAGAGATGCATATATTAAAAGTCGAACGCTGACTGTTCACACTGCCGGCGAGTACTGGCTTCACTAGTTCCGTCGCTGAGCGACAAGAGTTGTCAAAGGTAATACTAGCTCAGCGGTCACTTGGCGGTCAGAACTCACGCTGAGAAACCGACCAGATGATAGCTCAGCGAGTAAACTATCGGTACAACACACTCGCTGCTCGCCAACTCGTTTTCAGATACTAGCTCTACTCGCTATAGTTATCGCCAAATAACTTGGCAAGAGTCGTTCAATGCGCAAAAGTCGATTTTTAGGTGTCAGCGGTTGTCAGCGGGACGCGGTATATAACGAAGCGCCGCTCCGAGCGCGCGATTGTTGCGTCAGTAGTTCTCGTTCAATTTGCTCCCGAATACACTTGCGTACACGAAAGTTGTACTCTTTGTTTTTGTTACGAGTTGTTTTAAATTTAGTTTTTGTTACGTTGATTACAATGCCAGGACCAGATACCGTTTTACGCAGACTATTAAAACGTCAGAAAGAACAGTTAGACACTATAGTCAAGGAAGGTTGCAATTCCGAATTCGTCACTATCTTTAGGACACCGAGAAAAAAGAAGAATAAAAGGGATAGCAGTTTTATTAACTAATTGTGACGACCAGAACATATTATTTTTAATGTTCTTTTTAAATACATTTTATTCACTTTTAAATGTATTTATGTATTATATCTATTTTATTTATAATACCGAATTAACGAATGAATTCCTCTTCTTTCTTTAACATTCTTCTGAACAGATATGATTAAAAATAAATGATGGCAATAACCATAGAATAATGGCAAGCAGTAAAAGTGATCACTTTTTTCTTCCACTAACTGCACGATGCGCGATCTTACCCCCACTATGCCAAAACCTTGCCAAGTTATTTGGCGACAGGTATACTCGTTCATTATCGGCGGTGGGACTACTGCCTATTTAGTTTCATTGAATGCCTTTTGCTTTTATCAGCTTTGTATGTTTTAAAGTATGTGGCTTGACTTTTTTTCGGTTGCAAAATCATCTGTCTTCTCCCACTCTGGGTACAGCAGAAGTTTCAGACTTTTACTGACTAAAAACCTACCTTGTTCCTCCACTGCCCTTAAGTTCCGGGGCCGCGTTATCTCGGTAGAATATTTCCGCAACCCCGGGTGTAGTAGGTTTTAGGATAACATGTCGGCTCCCTAACGATGTTTCTCTTTACCGTTTTTGAGAGCAATCGTGTTGATAGAAATTACCAAAAGTAAAGTGCTTGACTGGGTTTGAACTCCGATATGCAACTCGGGTATATGGATATGGATAAGATATAAGATATGGGAATATGTGTTACTAATAAACTTCTTACTAATATTATAAATGCGAAAGTTTGTGAGGATGGCTTTTCAACATTAAAAATATTTTATTTCACCTAGACCTATATGGGCACTTATAAATCGTTAGAAGTTAGCGCACGGTTCGCAATTGGTCGTTTCCTATGGAGAAGAACCGGCAAGAAACTCCACGGTTATTCTTTTAAAAAAATAACTGACTTTCACAATATTTGTATAATATGTACCAGTGGCGAAGGGTGAATTTTCATAAAAGGGAAGCCGGACCAAAAAATGCTTACCTTGCTCAAGTGTGATGCGTGAATTCCAGTAACTGTGGCCCTGTGGCTGACTTCGAAATCTTGTAACTTCGTACATAATTATTTGTTTAATTGAAAATAATAGATTACTATTTATATATTTTTATATATTCATATATAAAATAATAGACTAATATTTGCCATATTTCAAAAGGGAAGCCGGTAGGAATCGAGTTGTATGGAGCCTTCGCCACTGATAGGTACAGTTTTTCTTTAAGTATAATAGGACAGTATAGACTAATTGACACAATACAATATAACTAATCAGAAATGAATTTCAGAGTCTATAATATTCTCGCATGCATATTAAAAATTAGCTTTACAAAACTACTTATAAATTTTTCCGGTGTTCCCACGGGATTGGGATATACCCGGACAAACACACCAACGCGAACGAAGTCGCGCGTCTTCAATAACTTAACAATTTTCTTCTTTCTAACATTAAAGTTTAAGGTCAGGTCTAGTCAAAACAAGATTCTTTAATCCTTCATATGAATATAATTAGTTTATAAATAATTCATTAAATCTTGTTGACGCACACAGAAATGCATATAAAATACTAGTTTTTTTATTTGGCGCCACTCATCCGACTCGATCTAAATTTAGTATATCATGTACTGGATTCATTTTTAAATGAAAACTAGAAAGATTTCCATCTTTTTTAGACTAAAAATGTTCGTTTGCTGTATTGAGGTTGGTAATGAAAAAAACACTGCGTGCATATTATCCGTTGAAATACCAGTATTTCGAGCTTCTGAAATGTCACATTTATTTAAGCTCTGACCGCGACTTCGTTCACGTGGGAGTTTTCCCGCGTAAATCCCGATCCCGTTGGAATTCCGTGATAACCTGTGTTATTCCAGGATGTTAATTGTCTACTTATCGAATTTCATTCAGAATCGTTCAGTAGTTTTTGCGTGAAAAAGTAACAAATATCCATCCAAACTTTCGCGTTTATAATATACATAATACTTATAGATATAAAAGATATATAGATTTTTGTTTTATGAAAAAAGTCCGTTCCATCATCGGACTACAAGACGAACGGCGATGCGCTATTGTAACGTGGTAGACATTCCACCCATACGACATTGTGTGTTCAGCTAAGGAGTGGAATACCCTGCCAGAGTCTGTTTCCTGATAGCTATAACCTGGGTCAAGTCAAGAGTGAATAGGTTACTTCTAAATAAGCGTACTTCATCTTGGACCATATCGTCGTTTACCATCAAGTGAGATGGTGGTCAAACGCGAGCTTATTATCAATAAGAAAAAAAAACCCATATTCAAGCTATGTTGTAAGTTTTTCGAAGTCACTTCTGTGTTTCGTTTTATCATGCGTTCGTCGCATATAAGAGTATCGACACTTAGAAATATGCGAGACAGTAATGATAATTATGTTTATTTTGCAAATAGGTTATAAATAACACTTTCACACGTCTTGTTTTTTCGTAAATGTAAACTAGATGAGGCCAGTGTTTTCTAACTGACTACTCTGAGAAGAAACACTGAAACAAACTCAGAGGTCAACGTCTCTTTTAAAGTCCAGACAATCTGTAGTGATCAAATCATATGACAGCCATGTAGGTTAATGTCTGTGGCGCCCTTTAGAGGACAGAATCAAACAGATTTGAGCAGGCCCGTCCAAACAGTGCACGCATTTGTCAAGTATTGCGTAGCTCAACTTAGAACCTTAAGGAGCTGGAACGATTTGACGAACAATACCAAAGTAAGGACTTTTGGGTGGGCCGTATAAAGCACTCAAACTGCCAGACAGTGTGGTAATCTATTCATAATATTCGTTGAATAATACTTATTACGCAATCAGTGATCTGCTTGCAAGTATGTTAGGGTCGGCTCCCAGCTTATCCAGGTACAATTGAGTACTAGTGCTTTATATGGAGAGTGTCTATCTGACCTCTGCACTTCCTAGGAAACACCAGCGTCAGATTTTCTGGCTTCTGACTACCCGTAAAGACTCAAGTACAGACGCCAGCACATGAAGCTACCCGAAACTTTTTCCCAATCAACCTTGAACCTAATTTCTTTAACAATAAAGTTGAAAATTTATTTCAGGCTACCCCCATACATTCTAATAAATCAATACTAATATTATAAAGAGGAAACCCTTGTATTTTTGTATGTTTGTATTGAATAGGCTCAAAAACTACTGGACCGATTTCAAAATTTCTTTTAGCATTACTTAGAGGGATTCTTCCGGATCCGTATAGACTATATTTTATCCCGGAAAATAGATAGGATTTTTCGTGGTAGTGAAAATTGTGGAGTAAGGCGTCGAAATACTGCCGTACGTTAACGATTCTCGCGAACGCTGCCTATATTTAATATAAACATTGCACCCGTGCGAAGTTGGAGCGGGTCGCTAGTCTATATATATAAAAGAAAGTCGTGTTAGTTACGCCACTTATAACTCAAGAACGGCAGAACAGATTTGGGTGAAAATTGGTATGGAGGTAGCTTAGAGCCAGGAGACGGACATAGGATAGTTTTTATCCCGGAATTCCCACGGGATAGGGATTTAAGCGGTAAAAACATCCCACGCGAACGAAGAAGAAATGGAGAGTAGGGTAGGGGTAGGGTTGGTGTAGGGTAGGGGTAGTGTAGGGGTAGGGTAGGGGTAGGGTAGGCGTAGGGTAGGGGTAGGGTAGGGGTAGTGGTAGGGTAGGGATAGGGTAGGGGTAGGGTAGGGTTGGGGTATGATAGGGGTAGGGTAGGGGTAGGGTGGGGTAGGGTAAGGGTAGGCGTAGGGTAGGGGTAGGGTTAGGGTAGGGTTAGGGTAGGGGTAGGGTAGGGGTAGGGTAGGGTTAGGGTAGGGTAGGGGCAGGGTAGGGGTAGGGTATCGGTTGGGTAGGGGTAGGATACCACGCGAACGAAGTCGTGGCGGGTCAGCTAGTTTAATATAAATATACAAAATTATGTACTAAAATACAAACTAGAATAAAGCATAAAAAAATTGATCCTCAACGCTGTCGGCTGGGAACGTACCCAAGATACTGGCGGCATTGCCTCGTTGTATGGCAATGTTTAGCCGGTGACCAAAGAAATAGCCAGCCCTTGGGTCGCGGGAAGCGTCAACGAGCCTTTTCGATATTTCTTTAAAAAGGCTGTGAGCACACGGGCCCCGTGGTCCGAGAGTTTCGACCCCAAACGGCTCGAAAATATAGTTATCACCGAGATGACTTACGCCGCTTGAGGTCTTCCGCAGCCGCAGCGGGAGCGCCAGCACAACATGATGAACTGGGAAGATGGGATGGCGCGACAGTATCGACACAAGTTGCGTCCCGCACTAAAGGCCTACCCATCTTCCAAGGAAACAATGACATGCCGTCCGGTCTCTTGTCATCGTCACGCGCCAGTCCATTGGGTTCCAATACGGCTGGAACGCCGACAGTGACAAGGGCTCGTCAGATAATGTCGTTTAAATTGGCATGTCGTGAAAAACGACATGCACTAGTTGATAATCAATTAAAGATATTTGACAGATTGTCGTTGCTTGATGTGCTGGCGTCTGTAAAACTGACAGCTGGGCCAACGAATTAAGGTGCTTTTCGGGGAACGGAAGAAACTCGGTACTCGATTCAAAACCTTCATTAACTCAGTGCGAAAACGGATAGCGCTATACGTCCTATAAGTCTCTCTTTAGCGTTACAATAGTAATAGCATTATGAAAAATCTAAATAAATTTATTCTTATTCGAAGCTCTATTCTTAAACTGTACTATATGTAAAAAATAAACAAAACAATGAAATTATTCAGAAATTATACGCACTTTAAGTTATTTTTCTACTGTGGTTACTGACAAATGCTTGCACTGTTTGGACAGGTCCACTCAAATCTGTTTCTTCTCTGAAAATAATATTACAGAATACCTACATGGTTTTCATAATATGATTGGACCAGTACGGATTATATGGACTTCAAAAGGGAACTTGACCTCTGACTTATGAGTCTATTCCGGAGTTTCTTCTCAGGGTAGTCAGCTAAGAACCGGCCTCATGTAAGTTTTTGTTCCGAAATTCAAATTAATTCTTGTTATTAAAATGTAGTGACGTATAAAAGTGTTATTTATAACATATTTTCAAATTAAATATCAATAATATTTTATCCTTGTCCTATTCTATAGCATTGGTTCTCAACCTGTAGTCTATCCTATAATCTAAAGGAAAATTTAAAATATCATCAGCGAAAGACATCAAACATTCCAACTAAAAATCACAAACTAATTCAACTCGTTTCTATCGTAAATATTGTGTTTCTATTGATTTCAAAGAATAGACAAGATATAATTTTTGATTTCTATCATTGATTAAATTTTCTTCAGGACTTACCGATACCTATAACCTGGGCTGAGGGGGTCTTTAAGTTAAGACTGAATAGGTTACTTCTAGGTAAACGTTCGCATCTTTCGTTCGCGTTACGCATCTTCGACCACATCAGCACTAACCATCAGTTGAGATGGTCGTCAAACGCAAGCATAACATCAATTTAAAAAAAAAAAACTTATTTAAAAAAATCTAAAAAACCCGACTGCTCAACTGAAGTGTAAGAAACAAGCACATTTTTATTTTTAAAAGTGACAAGCAGGCGGGACCTAATTGAACATATTTTTTTAAAATGGGGTGGGTCCGCCTGCTTGTCACTTTTAAAAATAAAAATGTGCTTGTTTCTTACACTTCAGTTGAGCAGTTGGGTTTTTTAGATTTTTTTAAATAAGTTTTTTTTTACAACTTTTTAGTTAAAATATTAATTAACAATTTTTTAGTTTTCCCGGTCGTGTCACATTGGCACTCCACCGGATTCAGAAAGTGAGTCCATATTTTTTAACTTTCTCATTGTGTTATTTTGCTAGTATTACACTAATGATAAACATGATATACTTTTTTGAAATCCTTATGTTAAGCCCTTTAATTTGATACCCATATTGTAGTATTTGAATTTTATTTTTCACCATGAATTGTAGTTTTTTCACCATGTATAATGGCTTCGCACAGCCGCCATGTTTAATTTTTTTAAACGTCACCTATCTAAGAACACTTGGGCTGTTAAGACAAATCTAACGATACCTCAATTGTGTGAATCCGTTCAGGGGTTCTGGAGATATGAGGTAATAAAGAATATTACAAACATACATACATACATACAAGATACGCGCGAAAAACATAACCCTTCCTTTGCAGTCGGGTAAAAAGAAGACTTCTGGTCCTTACCATCAATTTTGAAACTAAATAAGGTCTAGATTAAATAAAAGTTGGGAACTACTGTTCTAGAGTGTCGTTAAAAGCATGTAGTAAGTAGTTTTGATGGTGATTGATAGATGCAGAATATGGTGATATCTAATCCCAACTCCACTACCATCCCAGTACTGCAACCATTCAAAGCTAAGTCTTTGCAACAGGCGTTAAGGTAATTTTTTAGGGTCCCGTAGCCGAATGGCAAAAAACGGGAACCTTATTTTCTTCATGTCTGTCTGTTTGTCCGTATGTCACAGCCGTTTTATTCCGAAACTATTAAGACTATACGTATGAAACTTGGTAGGTAGATCTATTCTGTGAACCGCGTTCCGATTTTTAGCCAAAAAAATGAAGGGGGGCTCCCCTACCGCGTGGCGATTTGGTTATCACATTAATTGAAACCACGTACTATATATAAGGTATTTTATCATATACAATTAAAATAATTTAATAATCTATACTAATATTATAAAGCGGAAAAGTTTGTTAGTTTGTTTGTTTGTTTGTTTGTTTGTTTGCTTGAACGCGGTAATCTTCGAAAGTACTGGGTGGATTTGGATGAAATTTGGTATGGAAGTAGCTTGAAGCTTGAGGAAGGTTATAGGCTACTTTTTACCCAACTGCAAAAAAGGAGAGTTATGTTTTTACCGTGATAGAATCCACGGGAGCGAAGCCCCGCGAGAGTACTAGTAAACAATATTATAGCCGTGGGACCTTTTTTCCATTTTAATATTTCACAACATCATGTATCCAACTCACCAATCACTCAGCTCGTGCTCTGCCGGCGCCGGCGCTGGCGCCGCGGTGTTGCCGCTTTTACAAGTCATTAAACTAATATTATAAAGGATTATTTGTTTTTTTACCAATAACGCCATTTTGTTTTACATTTACATATATTTTCTTAATTTTAATAAAACAATTTATTTTATTATTTTAATGGACTGATAGTAACTTGTAATACCTACTGTACAATTTAATGTGATAACCTAATCGCCACCTGTATAGACAGGTCTTTAAAAATGACATTGAGGTTTCTAAAATCAGTTTTTCATAAAGTCAATCGCTTAAAACATATAAGCTTCCAAAGTGGTAAAATGTGTGTGTCCCCCCTCTATCTTCTATAATAATAGAGTGAAAATAAAAAAATATGCTGTAGTTTTTAATAAAAACTCAACGAAAATTGGTTTGAACAAGTCGATCGATTGATCGGGTCAGCAGTTTTAGAGATATAACACATTTACTAAAACTGCAAATAGAACTTTGTATTTCATACAAACACTATGATAAACAAAGTAATTTTGGGTAGTTACTACGGAACCCTTCATGGGCGAGTTCGACTCGTACGACGACACTGTCCCTTTAGTTAATTTTTTTGTACTTTCGTGGCTCTTTATTATATAAAGAGCTACTAAAAGTACCAAGAAAGCTTTTAAAACGCTCACAATTCCGTATTTTTTTTTTAGAAAATTTTAAAACTAAATTACGCAAGTCCATTTTACTTACTGAAATGTAGCTTTATATTGATGAAAGAGATTTTTTAAATCGTTCCATTAGTTTTTGAGTTTATCCATTACAAGCAAACGTAAATCAAAACGTTTCTCTTGATGATATTAGTGTAGATAAATTTACTTTTATACCCTATTAGAAGTTACGCGGACATAACCCTCCTTTTTTGCAGTCGGGTATAACCCATAACCTTCCTCAAGCTTCAATCTACTTCCATGCCAATTTTCATTCAAATCCACCCAGTATTTTCAAAGATTAGCGCGTTCTTTTTACTTATTTTTTTATTACGAATGAGCCCGCTCTTGAGCTCGATCACACCTGATGGTAAGTGTAAGATGAGGTCTACGATCGAGCGAGCGAGCCCAGAAAATGCCTGTTCACTTTTGCTTTAAAGGCTGACGGGTCACATGTGGCAGGGAATACAGAAGCCGGCAGAGACCCGGCGTTTAAATAAACTTCTCCGCTTTAAATATTAGTATAGATTGCCTAACTTGTGCTTAGAGAGCAAAACTCTAGTGCCTTCCAAATTCTTAGACAGACTAGAAAAAACTCCGAAACTACATAATCAATCCCCTAGAAACGATCACAGACGGACATATCCAACGAATTGATAAAAGTTGACTCTTCAACCTTTGTTGAATTTATATTAAATATAAAATGTTATTATAAAAAGGTCAGTTAGACTGGTTTTAATATCACTTGTATGTGTGGCTTTCACGGCGAGTTAACTAGCGTTTAACTCGGGTTTTCTTAGACTTCCTAGAAAATATTGTCCGTAAAATTATGGTTTATACAGTTTTAAATAAAATGTGGTAGACTCACGTTTCACCACCATTAAGTGATGATGTAGTCGAAGATGAAGCACGCTTACCTAAGTAACCTACTCACTCTTGACTTAAAGACTCCTAGGTTATAAGCTATCAGGAAACAGACTGACAGGGAATTCTACTCCGTAGCTGTACGCACAATGAAAGTATTTCCAAAACGTTTTGTACGGAATGTTCTTTATTGAACACCAATCATTTAAACCCACCTGTTTCACAATATTGCTTAACTTATAGTTACAGTGTCGGTCTTATCGCTGACATTTTCTTTAAAGGAGCATACTCTTTATTGCAAAGCTCGTTGCCAAATAGGCCAGCAGATGACGAGGAACACTCTCTTCTCTTCCTTTTCTCAAGTAACACCTCATCAGTGCGAATCGTGTTAACCGATTTTTCTTATTCCCATGATGACTGTCGTCTCTCTGGAAAAAGGTTAATGCCGCAAAAGATAAATGAGACAAGGTTGCATGGCAACAAGAAATATACGATAGCGACTGATAAAAACATTATCTCAAACATATGTATAAAAAAACGTAAGTAAATAGAACGCGCGAATGAAAAACGACCTAATAACCTAAAATCTTAAGCTTTATCTAATTAATTGATGATGTCATATTAGATATTTTGCGAAGAGGTATCGTCATATGGATAGACCACTCCGTATAACATATTGGCATTCAGATGCATCAAGTTAAGCTAACCCTATTATTTTTTGGAAAAGTACTTCTTTTTACAGTTCGATGTAGGACGTAGCCTCACGAGTCCATCTTCAAGACAAAGCTTGCCAAGATAGATAGATAGATAGAATCGTTGATTTAAATAGTAAAGATACAGTCGTCAGAACATTTGACGGACGCGGTCGCGCTACAAAACACACTAACGCCATCTATTATAACTAAGATGTCAATCGGCGTGGTCTGCTCCTAGACGTAACCTTGTAAGAGCGGGGTGTGGTATTTTTCGAGGTACAAAAAAATAAAAAAAACTTATTTTTCCAAATTTATATTTGTTGTACTTAAAATACATTTTAATTTACTTTTAACAGACATTAAAAATTAATTTTGTTCATAATTTAATGTTATAGTAATATTATTAAATCTTTTCATTTCATCGGCTATAACGCACGCCGCTGCAAAGGTATGTCGCACTTTTATGCGGCTTCGCATCGTCTTGGCCAAAGGTTGAGGCAAATAAGAAAGAAAATTGTTTTAAATAATGTTAGAAGTTGATTTAATGACATATTTTTAACTTACTGGTGATATGAAATGTTATAATTTTTTTCAGCCCTTCACGACACAACTCGGAATTATTGCTTGTAAAACTTACGACCGTTCACGAAGATAGCCGATCGCGTTCTAGTTCACTTCGATAAAGGGAAGACCACTTTGGGACCAAGTTCTAGGCGTCATTATAACATGCGGTCCGCCCAGTCCTTACGCAGTAATATATGTTGATGTCAATGGATGGAATACACTTTATTGTACACCAATAATCACCAATCGATCCGTGGATGAGAGATCATCTTATCATATCGCGATTCGGTCCTGGCTATCATTCGTTAATCTTTGACAGTCATTACGGGTGGAAGTCTGACCCAAGTCTTTTCAAGTCGCTCCATGTAAAACACTAGTACTCAGTTGATGAGTTCGATTTAGGGCAAATATACTTGCACTGTTCTCGTTTCCAAGGTTCGTGGTGTTGGTGTGGTTTCGTGTTCTGTTGTTTCCAAGGCCCCCATCTATATAACAAAATTAATAAAATATTGAAGTTTTACTCACTTCCATATTTATCACTCAAAAAAATACTTTTGACTTGGCTCCAGACTCTTAACTACAACAACACGGAGCTCTTGTTATCATCTCATAACACTTAAGACATCCTCTGACATCACAAAACATTCCCCGACTTACACTCACACACACACATATCCATACTCTCACTCTTATACACATACAAACACACACACTCACACACCAACACATCCTTACACTCTACATCTTTCGTTTTTAGCATTTTTATTTTGTTTCCTTATTTTTGTTAAATAATTTATTATGTATAAACTGTATCTACCAAACTTGTGTAAGATTATAAGCGGCTTCACCCATTTCTAAGTTAAATTTTAAACAAAGCATCGCAAAAGGGTCGGGCCTAGCACCTTTAATACAAGTTGTCTCGTCAACTTAGCAAGGGTGCTAGAGTCTCCAAATACATTTACTGTGTATAACAAAACAATGTAACTCCATCCTATTTCAATGTATGTACATATATGTTTTCATTTTACTGTGCAAATAAATAAATAAATAAATAAAATAAATAAATAAATAAATAAAACTGTTCAGACACACTGTCTCTTTTTTTATTAACTACTAATGAGCCCGCTCTTGACCTCGATCTCGCCATGTAGGTCATATCTGGTAGCCGGTAGTGAACATGGAAGCCGGAAGAGTGATATACGTTGGCCGTGCGCACAATAAATGAGCAGGAGAGGTGATTAGTATGACAAGACGTTATATTGAACAAATGAGTCTGTGTTTCCCGATAGCTATAACCTAGGAGTCTTTAAGTCAAGAGTGAATAGGTTACTTTTAGGTAAGCGTGCTCCATCTTCGACCACATCATCACTTACCATCAGGTGAGATGATGGTCAAACGCGAACCTATTTTAAATAAATAAAAAAATGAGAATGATACCCTCTCGACTCAGATTTGACCGTAACTCTCACATGTTTTTTTAAACAAACTTAATCTTTGTTATCTCTCGTTCCAGGGCTTCCAGCCGACCACACGCAACCTCAGCCTAACGTCCACCCTGACAGTCAAATGTACGTATACAGTACCCACGTAAACGAACTCTACTTAAGACCTCAAAACTACGTCCAAAACTACACAAACATACGCGAAAACCCACAAAATTTAGTCGTCAATAGGCAGTTTGAAAATAACAGCCCTTACCTCGAAGATTATAAAAAGCTAAGACAAGATGGCGGACTAAATGGCGCGAAAGAGAAATGCGAAGAGCCGAAAGAGAATTTGAAACCTACAGATCAAAATAAGATATACTATTCAGAGTATAGTAACGCGAATTTTGCTGAAGCGAAAAGTGAAAACGATTCTAGTGTACATAATAAAATTACTGAAGATATTTCTATGAATATTAAGGGACAGTATATCTGTTATAAGTGCAATGAGGTCTTCCCTTCAAAAAGGGGTTTGAAACATCACGCGAAATCTTGTACAGACAATGATCAGTTCGTTGAGAAGGTTGGTAAGTTTAGTTGTAGCCAATGTGCTTACAGATGTCAATCCCCAGCGATCTTGAAGATCCACGAACGCACGCATTCGGGCGAGAAACCATTTTCGTGTACTTTCTGCGATTACAAGTCGGGTCAGAAAAACAATGTAGCAAAACACATTCTCGTTCACATGAAAGAAAAACCTTTTAGATGTCAGTATTGCGACTATAGGTGTGCGCAAAAAAATAACCTAGTCGTCCACGAGAGAACCCACACTGGATACAAACCTTTTGCGTGTCCATTTTGTGACTACAGAACAGTGCAAAAACCTAATTTAGTGAAACATATGTACTTACATACAGACCAAAAACCGTTTAGTTGCGATATGTGTTCCTACAGATGTGTACAAAAAACTAATTTAACGAAACACAAACAGAGACATTTGAACGAGAAAGAAGGTGAAAAAGTCGACGTTAAAAACCAAAGTAAACCGTACAGACCTCGACAAAAGTCTGTGAAATGCCCTCACTGTGCGTACAGGTGCGTCCAAAAGTCCAGTATGGAGAAACATCTTCAGTTTAAACACGGAACGCAAGAGAACGGCGAATTTGAACAGGGTTTGAATCTTATGAAGAGTTCAGACGATGTTGAAAGTATAAATTTGAGTGTGAAAAAAGATTTTGAGTGCCAGCAAAAGGATAGTGTTTGTGAAGAGTCATAGTTGTTAAGAGTACGGAGCTTCGATTCCATGAAAAGGTGATGAAGTTTCAGTCTATTGCATTTGTGGGTAGTTTGGTGCATTGAGAATTGTGTGAGTGCTTTTTTTATTGCAAAAGCTATTCAGTTAAAAGTATTCAAGTCTATCTGTGTTCCATGCTCAATCCATATTTGTTCATTAATTGAGGTGTAATTTCTTAATTTTACTACTTAATTAAATTTTGAATTATAATAAGTAGGGTAGGTATAAAAAAAAGATACAAAATCAAATTAATGCAATAGACTAAAACTTAACCACTTGTTTTACAAAAGCTCCTAAATTTCGCTTTTTTAAATATAAATAGGTAACTTTGTTATAGTAATGAATTATCGAACTTGTAAATAATTATTACTTTTATTACTTAATAATAAAATTGATTTGAGATTAATTTGGTCGGATTTTAGGTCCTAGGACAAACACACGGTTTCCTCAGGATGTTTTTAGTCACCGTTTTGACAGCTGTGGCGATGATATAAACTACCCAAAGTAATGTGCCTGCCTTTTTTCGGCGGTAGTCATCAAATCTCTGGTCGGAGCGGAAAGGAGTGTCAAACTTCTACTGACAAAAAATCCACCCTGTTCCTGTGGCACAGTAGTTACGGGAGTAACCACTGTGCCACAACGGTTCCACACTAACTATTGTTAAAGACAGTGTTATTGTTTACATATAATTGTCATGATAAATTAAGTATGGTATATTATAGAACTTTTGTTCCTCTTTTCTGGGTGCCTGTGCGATGAGTGAATTTTAAGTGAATGTGTCCTGATTGACTGTATGTATATATTGGTGAAATATAATGGTCGAATTATTTAGAATATATAAGCGAGTAAATATATGACATTCGACATTATATCATTAGAAATTAAAACGGGATATTAATAATAATAATATTCCACAACTAATATTCCACAACTTTTTCACACAACGCCATCTAGTCCCAAACTAAGCAGAGCTTGTGATATGGATACTAGACAACTGATAAACATACATATATATTTCTAAATACATACATATTATAGATAAATTACACCCAGACAAAGAACAAATGACCGTGCTCATCACACAAACATTTGTCCTAGGTGGGAATCGAACCCACGACCTTGCGCATAGAAGTCAGGACCACTGACCACTATACCAACGGGCCTGTCGAATAATATTAACCATGTGTATTTATTGTTTCGAGTTTCCGATATGTCGGCACTGTTGCAAGCGCCATGACCATGGATGAATTTAAATCTATACTAATATTATAAAGCTGAAGAGTTTGTTTGTTTGTTTGTTTGTTTGCTTGAACGCGCTAATCTCAGGAACTACGGTTCTGATTTGAAAAATTCTTTCAGTGTTAGATAGCCCATTTATCGAGGAAGGCTATAGGCTATATATCATCACGCTAAGACCAATATGAGCGGAGCACTAATGAAGAATGTTTCAAAATCGGGGGATTTTTTTTCCACGTGGACGAAGTCGTGGGCGGAAGCTAGTACACAATATGCTAAATATCCCGCTTTAAGTTCTAATGATAATTGGGGTAGAAAGTTACTCGCTAATATTTTCTAGTTGATTTGACTAATAGTCATTTAATTTTAATAAAATAAGAATATTCTTAAGAATTAATTGTAAATGGGACATGTCAAAGTTGGTGGAATGCAATTTTTATTTAATTTATGTTTTTATCTTATTCATAGTAATAACGAAAAATTTAAAGGTGTGTTTGACGATCACAGCAGGGTACTGTATTTAGTTATTGTCTGTCTTATAGTAAAGAGTATTTAAAAACAATTCTAGGTCCTTTTTATCTGGCAAATTCAACAAAGTACCATTAGAACACGATTAGCCCGCGTTTGCGTGGGAGATTTTACTCGAAAAATCTCGATCCCTTGGGAATTGCGGGATATAAATCTCTATTCTCTTTTTATTTCCGTGAAAGTCCTACCATATCCTAATGTAAATAACTAGAGGAAACAGGGAAATTTGTAAATATTTGACGGACACACGAACACTTCAATTTATATATATTGAACAACAAAAATAAAATTAGTTTGAAATTATTTTTCATATGTATAAAATTCTAAGTTCTCGGCAACAAATGCGCCACTTTCCGTCAACTTTGACATACTACATAATTTTTTGTGATAATTATACCTTATGAGTATGTCAAAAATAATAAAACTTATGCTCTCTCGTAGATATTGTTCCTTTGTAAATAGTGAGATTGTAAGCTTTGCTGATATTGCTGAATATGTTAAATATATCAGGAATATATTTCCCAGTTACTGGGTCAACAGTATGGCAGTAGCTTGCATGTTATTGTGGCTCTTATATGGAATGGATTGTGAAATATTCTATTAGGAGAGTGGAGGCTTGGGCTGAAACGACTCATGAGTATAAACTTAAGTTTACTAGTTGTGCTCCACGGTTTCACCCGCGTTAATTTGAGGAGAAACCAAAATTCATTGAAATCGGTTAAGCTGCTTAGATTTTTCATACAATACTTCCATCCCCTATATCAACCCTTTAGGGATTGATATAACTGAAAAAATTTTAGCCCATGTTTGACCCTGGATCGTCGACTATTTTCATTGCAAATTTTATCCAAATCGGTGCTGTGGTTTAGCCATGAAAGCGTAACAGACAGACAGATAAACTTTCGCATTTATAATATTAGTAAGGATTGGATTTAATAAAATGTCATATATCGCTTGCTGTTCCTAAATTTATATTTGATAACGGTACGTGGGTTATGTTTTTTTGAAAATTACTGGGATGATCCTAAAATAAAAATCAGTCCGAAGACTTAGTCACACAAAAGTATGTAAGCTACATCCTCAGCTACTGGAATATATTACTGGTTTAAACCGAGAACAGGCTTGCTGCTCTCGACGGTGCTCTACGGTCACTTGAAGAAATCAAATGCGGAGTGTGTAATATCTGTTCTCTTTTTTACTATTGACTTATTTTGAAGTTAAGGTTGTATAGAATTTATAATAGATAGGTATTGAGATTTTAAAATTGAGCAGAGATTTTGTAGCTTATTAGTTATAACTGTATTTTTTTCTGAATCTGACTAAGGGGTTGTTGATCAGCAAGCATAAGTCTTATTAGATACTGCTATCCGTTTTACAATGAATACTACGTTAGGCGTATAATAATTTGTTGGGCGCTAATATTGGTACTTAAACCCCAATTTTGGCGCCCAACAGAATTATTATAAACCCTTAACTGCCCTTGTTGGGCGCCAATACATGAAAGTTGGTCATTTATGCCCATTTTTGTTGATCAACATTCTAACCAATTGATTTTATCAAGTCAACCTGCTGAAGTAATGAGTTTGCTAGTAATAAAAGACATCAGTGACATTGTAATGAATTCAGTATAAAGATGGCTATACATATTACGCTGAACTATCCCTCAGTTTTTCGAACGATACAAGATTTTGTAGCTGTGGTTTTTTCGATAAATTTACCATTTTAAGGTGCAATGCCTAGTTGCCAACCTATATGATTTCGATATAGACAATTCTATGTTGACATAAGCGGAAGCCAGAGAGAAAATAAATTAATTTGAATGTCCTAATCCGTTACAAAATTAAAAATATAGAAATCCGCGGTATCGCCATCTTTATTTAAACGTACTGTCTGGGCTGTGACTAGGGTGGAATAAATTACATTTTTTTGTAATTCGGTTGTGAGGTTAACGTTATGTAAGTAAAAGACAAGAGATGCGATCAAATATGAAAATCAATGTGAAATAATGTAACGTCTAAATTGCTATATTTTGACATGTCGATTATGTTGTTATTAGTGAATGAAAATCATAAGCGCATCGACTGTTAATAGTGTCTTTGCAAACCACTGTATAAAATCTGAAAGTTGGGAATGCTTAGCTGAGAATCAATTTGTCTTAGATTACAATAAATATCCAAATACAAGCGTAACCTCGAAATGATGAAATTTAAATGCATTACAAGACATGGTTGACAGTTCCTTCGACGCGTACTGCGGTGCCATAATTATGACATTTGTCACAACGTCAGACCGTGTTTGGATATTTACAGTAATCTAAGCAATTATATCAAGTTGGAATTATTTTAATTTAAATAATAATTATTATATGCTTATGCCAATAGGCTGTGACATGATTTCCATATTTTTTATAATTAAAATCACCCGTTTGTAACGGGCAATAATGTGTTACCAAGGGAGTTTTGATTGTACCTTAATTTAGTACATCACATTTTTTTTTGTATAATTTTTTTAATTATACGATTCTCTTTAAGTATAGAAACGGATTTGAAACAGTTAAAAATATCGTGAAAATGGGAAGGATTGTGTAGCAGTATAGATGAAGTACAAAGTGCGTAGAGCGCAATTTGTAAGTAACTTTTTGTAGCACGTAGTTGCGCGACTGTGGCTCGATTTTGTTTCAAGTCTGTTTCTGCACTTACTTTTGTATTTTAATATTTTTTTGTATGTTCTTTTTTAATAAATGCCGCTTACCAAAGTGACTTTGTCGTTTCGTTCCATCCAAGTTTATTTAGTGAAAACCGAGATAATAGTTAGGTATTATTTATAATGTTCAATTTTGAAGCTAACTGGACTGAAGAGGCCATACCTGCTTTTTGTAAGACTCCACTGATCCGCTATCGTGTGGTACTTCCTGGCCATAACTAATTAGTCGCTCGAATTTTGAATATTCAGGGTGGAATTTTGTAATGCCACCTGAAGGGAAAGTACTCTTAATATTACTCTTATTTTTGAATAGAAAGAAAACATCATTCAAAGATTTTCAAAAATTCGCTTGGCACACCCGGGAATCGAACCGACTAAAATCTGTTAAAATTACACTCTGTACTTTTATTGCATCGATCGTTAGGATCAATTAATATACGGATGAAAATTTCTAAGAAACTTGATAAATTTAATTAACCTTTTAAGCGCTTGGCTAAATATCACTTACCGTGCCCCTAGCGCCCGGCTACAAATCGACAAAATAATACCTACAATAAATAAGGAGGGGCAATCCGTGTATCGATAAAAAAAGTCAAAAAGTTTTTTATGTTTTTATTTTAAATCAGCCTTATGGCTCCTAAAAACAGGCGCGACACAAAGGAACCGCTCATGTCTTTGTGTCACACTATAATAAATCTTTGAATCACAATTGGTTTTTTTTTTGCTTACCAGTTATTAATTTTTAACAACACATTAATTTACACTTATTCCTCAGTATCTATAAAATACCTAATAAGTTTTGATTACCTAGTTAAGTAGGTAATATAATAACAAAATTACATCACTATATTTAAAAATTTTAGCAAAAAATAGAACCGACTTCTATCGACTTCTTTCTTTTTTACATTTTTTTTTCACGCTTTTAGTGGGTCGGTTTGTAATTATCTAGTTACAAAAGCCAAAATGTCAACTACTTATCACCTTTTACAAAATATTGGTTTTTCCGGTGCAGAGCCGTTAATTTTTGAGGAGTTCTCCTGGTACATCACCATCAACTCTACTTCACCATATGCATTGTGACGAGCATAAAGTGCTTAACATCTATATTCAAGTAATCTAATCGCAATCCACGAAATACTTATTATTGAGTAGTTTCGATGGCCATCTGGGGTCTTCATCATCAGTTCCACTTCCTCAAATGGTGTTTTTCGAAAGCAACTGCACAAGGTACTATAAGAAATACCCAAAACGCTATAGGTGTGCCTATAATATTTGAAGATTTCCCTCGATTTCTCCATGATCCCATCATCAGATCCAAACATGACGACAATGGGACCAACTAGAAAGTATACCCTTTCAAACAAAAAAGGAATTTTCAAAATCGGTTCAGCCCTCTGCGAGTAATGAGGCAACATAAATAAGTTCAAGACGAATTGAGAACCTCCTCCATTTTTAGAAGTCGGTTAAAAATACTGTTTCGATTCATCAAGAAGTTACCTAAACCAAACGGAAGTCTTATTTATACCTATACCTTCTGAATAATGTGCAACTAACATAAGAAGAAATTGAAATAGGTACTTACCTCTCCATCACTTCTAAATTCTTCTGTAAAGTCGAATAATTTCTGGTGGGTAGTCAATAGTGTAACAACAAAAAATTTCTCTGCTGTATAAAATTGTTTTAAAATAGTAATTTTTATTTGTTTCATAAATTAATGTTACATATTAATAATTAATAGTCTCTACCTGCCAGTGAAGTGTTTTCAGCTCCTAAACACAAATAATTAATAACTTCATCACAGTCATTACAAAATGGAAGCAATCAACCGCACAATAACTGACATGAGCAACCTGTTTAATGAAAGGATGGCAGACTTTGAGAAGGAGTTACAGAAAAGTCCAAGCGCTACAGCAACCACCACCTCTGGATTGGCAACAGAATTTGCATCGTTCAGGTCTTTTATAGTACAGGCGCTTGGTACTCTCCAAAAGCAGGTTGGTTTCCTTGCCCAGAGCCTAGATAACATGGAGATGCGTGGGAGGCGTAAAATCTTGCTGCTGCATGGAGTGCCAGAGGAGCAAGAGGAGCAAACGGCACAGTTGGTAATGCAAATCGTCAAACAACACATTAAGCTTGACTTGTCTATATCAGGCATCAAACGGTGTCACAGGATGGGGCGCAGCTCGTCTAACAAGCCTCGACCAATATTGTTCAAGCTGCATGATGTGGCTCTCCGTGATAAAATCTGGTTTGCCAAAACTAAGCTGAAGGGTTCTGGTATCACAATGTCAGAGTTTCTCACGAAAACTAGGCACAACGTCTTCATGGCAGCGCGTGATAGTTTTGGTGTGACTCAATGCTGGACTACTGTGGGCTCCGTGATCGTCCTCGACCCCAAAGGAACCCGGCATCGAGTAACTTCCATGGCGGAACTTGATAAGATCGCGCTGCAGTCGAAGGCTATGGCCACCCAGCCGGAACAGGTCTCAGTACAGTCGGAGTCCAGCGTCGTTGTTCTGCCGGTGGCAGCGGGAAAAGTCGCTGCTAAAATCAAGCGAGCTGTTGCGAGAAAATAAACTTCATAGCTTTTTAGTTTTTCTTCTTTGGCGTATAGTCCAGGCACTAGTGGTATGTTCTTTTTTTTATTGTATCAAGTAGGTAGGTCAGTACTTGTTACTTTTGCAATATCCAGAACCTTCCATCTTTACTAATATTTAATCTACGGTATAAGTAGCGGCACGTAAGGCCGTGCGCGCACTGCCTTGCGGTGGCCGCAATTCCGGTAGTTCTACCGCACCGGTAGACTCATCGCAGTGCGCGCACTTCTATGGCACTCCATACTTCACAAATTTTGCGGTGCGGTAGAACTACCGGAATTGCGGTACCGCAAAATTTGTGAAGTATGGAGTGTCATAGAAGTGCGCGCACTGCGGTGAGTCTACCGGTGCGGTAGAACTACCGGAATTGCGGCCACCGCAAGGCAGTGCGCGCACGGCCTAAGTCTAGCGCTGAACGATACGTGGAGGGGATTGCTGCGCATGGGTACTGTCGCGCACGCAATACAATTATTAGCTAAATAACGTTAATGACATTATTTTAATGTAATGTCAAATAGTAGGTCTAGCGCTGAACGAAATGTAGAGGATAGCTGCGCATGAGTACTGTCGCGCATGCAAATAATATTACCTATACTTTAATAAATAGTTTATCTCCAATGTCAATGTCCAAGGATTTATAGTAGGTACCTAAGGTATAATTTTTAACAAGTTTTGTGGGGAGTATAAAAATAAAAACATTATTTGTTATTTTTTTTTATTTTAGATTTAAGTCTAATCTGAATCAGAAAATCTACAGTGAATCTGAATCTACAGAGAACCATTCTCAAATTTACAGTGATGCTGTCCGAATCAATCCGTTTCAAAGAATCAATTCATTCGTTAGATTCCCTTTTTAAAAAGCAATTCACGACATAAATCATTTTCCTTGCCTGTCTTTTCAAAACAGTATTTCTTCTAGGTATATTCACTTTAAAGTTACAAACAAACTAAAAAACTAAATTTAACAAACAAATTCAAACTTACAAAAAAACGACACCAAAAATTAACAGCAATAACAATACAATTAATGACGCGACTGTACACGGGATGTGCGCGGAGCGTCGTATCGGCGCGGGGAACATAATGCGGCTGGAGAGCCAATCGGCGCTATGCACGCCCGCCCTTCATTCCGCTAGCCCCCCACAGGTACCTTAATTTTTACTTCTGCGCATTAACGGTCACCGCTAAAGTTTCGTGCCGATGGTTATATCATAGTTATTGTTTTACCTATATACCGTATTTCGTATTTATAATGGTAATTTGGTAATGTCTATGTCATATGTCATGGATTGTCACTGTCAAATACTTGAAATATCAGTCACTTTTGTAATTTCCTTTGCGTTCCATAGCTGTGCACTAAATATGTAGACATCTTAAACAATGTTTTATTTAGCTTCGTTACACTCTTTTACTTTTTGTTTATTTACTTTTGTTCGTGAAATTGTGTTAAATATGATATTATGTGCCTGGACTACAGAACTAAACTGTATTTTAAGTTATTCTTATTTTTACTTTCGTGTTATGCACAACTGGCAGGTGGACAAAAATGTATAGTTTACCGCGTTAATTATTGTTTTTAAGTAAGTATTTATTTATTTTTTTAATTCATATATTTATGCTCAGCCCTGGCTGCAGCAGTGATGCTGATACTTTTTTTTCTTTAGACAGTAACGATGAAAGCTTCGTAAGTGTTCCTTCTTTATGCGAAACTCTAGTTTCTATTTTTTCCGATGTGTCCAAGAACTTTAATGTAGTCCACATCAACGCCCAAAGTATTCCGGCTCATTTCCCCGAAATGCTGGCCAGTTTTGACTGTAAGAATATTCATGCTATCCTAGTTTCCGAATCATGGTTAAAACCTTGCCTTCCATCTTCTTCTTACTCTCTTCCAGGTTTTCAACTTATCAGGAATGACCGCGCTGTCGGTGGTGGTGGCGGGGTGGCCATTTATCTTCGTAATTATATTCCCTATTCTATTGTTAACATGTCCGCACAGCCACCCCCTCCGAACGCAGGTGAACATCTTTTCCTTGAAGTTGAACTCCACCACTCTAAAATTCTCCTTGGAGTCTACTACAGCCCTTCTCTTCGAATTAATTTCTTTTCTTCCTTGGAGCGTATTTTAGAAAATTTAATTCCCTCTTACAGTCATAGTATAATAATGGGTGACTTTAATACGTGCCTCCTTAAAAAAGACACTCGTTCCAATTCTCTCTTTCATATCGTAGAATCAACCAATCTCTCCATTCTTGATCTTGGTGCCACTCACCATTTTCCTAACGCAGTTCCTTCCTTGCTTGATCTAATTTTTGTCTCATCTCTTAGTCACGTCGCTAAGCACGGTCAATGCTCAGCAGACGCCTTTTCCTACCATGACCTAATTTTCACATCCTATAAAATTCGCCCCCCTAAGCATAAGTCCAAAACTATTCTGCTTCACAATTTTGATGGGATGAACATTGATTGTCTTCGAGAGGATGCCAACAACATTGATTGGACGCCTCTGGTTGATTCGTCATCAGTCGACGAACAGGTTGATTTTTTGACTACTGCACTAATTCAGCTTTATGACAGACATGCACCTATTCGAGCTGTGAGGGTTAAGCATCTTCCGGCGCCTTGGCTGACGGATGAAATAAAACTTTTAATCCATAAAAAAGCAGCGGCGAAATTTAAGTTTAAAGTTAGACCTAGTGACGCCAACAGGGAGAAATTTATCTCAATTAGAAATCACTGCAGCAAGGTGTGTAGAAATGCAAAACGCCAACATATCCATAATTCGGTTCAGAGTAGTGATCCAGCTAAGGTCTGGAAATTTCTCAAAACATTAGGTATCGGGAAAAAGTCTCATGAAACGATTTCTAAAGACATTGAATTAAACTCACTTAATAGTCATTTTTCTACTTCGCCATCAATAGATAGGGCTACTAAAACTGCTACTTTAAGTTATCTTTCTAAACTTCCGATACCTGATTATTCTCCTTTTGTCATACGTCAATTTACTGCTTGTGATGTTAAAAGGAGTGTTATGTCGATTACGTCCAACGCTGTGGGTAGTGACTGTGTCAGCCGTAAGATGATCATTCCCATCCTTGATAACGTTCTTCCGTTCATTCTATACATCCTAAATTTCTCAATTTCTAGTAGTGTCTTTCCACAAGCCTGGAAAGACGCCCAAATTATCCCTTTACCCAAAAAAACTCGTCCTGCATCTTATTCTGACTACCGACCTATTTCTATTCTCCCATTCCTATCCAAAGTCCTTGAAAAGCTTGTCCACCAACAACTTAGCTCGTTCCTTTCTAAGTACAATCTTCTGAATCCCTTCCAATCTGGTTTTCGTCCTGGTCACAGCACTACTTCTGCACTCGTACATATTTCGGACGATATAAGGTCTGGCATGGAGATGGGGAAGTTAACTGTACTTGCACTACTAGACTTTAGTAATGCGTTTAATACAGTTGACTTCGACATTTTGCTTGGCATTCTCCGCTCGTTTAACATATCTCCATCGGTAATTGACTGGTTTCGTAGTTACCTGTTTGGTCGTCGGCAGCGTATTTCCACTGAGGACTCCTTTTCTTCTTGGTGTGATACCTCTGCCGGTGTGCCACAGGGTGGCGTTTTATCTCCTTTACTTTTCGTACTTTTTATAAATGCTATCACTCAACGACTATCTTCTTTCTACCACTTGTATGCTGATGATCTCCAAATTTACACCCAAGCTCCACTCGTAGAGTTAGCTGATGCCATTAAAGCTATTAATATGGATCTTGCTCGAATTGGTGACTGGAGCGCTGAGTTTGGGCTGAAAATCAACCCTGCTAAGACTCAGGTTATTGTTGTTGGTAGTTCTCGTACTATCTCCAGGATTGACTGGACGGCACTTCCCCAGGTTTCTTTCAATAACACCGTCATACATTTCAGTCACACTGTGAAGAACCTGGGAATACACATTGACGACACCCTTTCTTGGACTAAACAATTACAGGAAGTTAGTCGTAAAGTATTTGCGTCTGCAGGCTCCTTGAGACGCCTTCGTAATTTTCTTCCCATCTCCACTAAAATTGCAATTGCACAAACTCTCCTTCTCCCTATTCTGGACTATGCTGATGCCAGCTATCTCGACTTGACCCAAAACCAATTGGACAAGCTAGAGCGTCTTCAAAATCTCTGTATCAGGTTTATATTTGGCTTGCGCAAATATGACCACGTTTCTGATTTCCGTGCTCAGCTCAAATGGCTTCCTATTAGGTTTCGCCGGAATCTTCACTTACTTTCTCTACTTTATAATGTGCTATTTAATCCTTTCACTCCTTTCTATCTTAAGGAACGTTTTCAGTTCCTCTGTGACACACATTCTAGATCCTTGAGATCATCGGAAAATCTAGAGTTGAGTATTCGTATGCATTCCACTTCTTTCTTTGACAAATCTTTTACCATACAAGCAGCTCGTTTGTGGAATGCATTACCCATAGAAGTGAGGCGTGCTCAAACGCTACCAGCGTTCAAAAGAATGGTGAAGGAGCATTACCTCTCCCTATAACTTTTCCCCTTCTTTCTCAATTATACATGTAATATTTATTAGTATATAATTTTGGTATTGTATGTATTTTATATTATTATGTTCAATTATATGTTTGTACACTGACAGCCCTTAATCTGTCTCCTTTAAGTTTGTCCATCCAAAGGTTGTCTGTAAGAGATCGCCCTGTGCGATAAGACCGCCCATTGTACACTAGTTTAATTTTTTTTGTATCTATAGAAATATTGTAAGGTGTACAATAAAGTATATAATAAATAAATAATAAATAATTCCTCTTCGTCAACACCTTCTAACATTCTTACTAATTCCTCAGTAGTCGTCATTATTGAAATGTGACCATTTTATCGACAATGCACAAATACCCACGAGCAACATTAATGGAACTTTCATTCGTTTGATCCGCTTGTGACGTAGGCAGCGGTCGTAGTAATGCGACAGCGGCGCTAGACTATCTAGAGAAATATGTTGCAAGCATAGGCGTCTAGGGATGGGAACTAACGTCAAATGTTGGTTTTATACAAAGATCCTGAGGAATATTTTTCTTTTGAATAATAAGGAAAAGAAGTAATAACACAAGGCAATATGTTAAATTTAACTTTATTTCGTATGACACTGTTTATTTTATGCTCAATGGTACATTATACCTGATTATTTAACTGTTTGTTATTTCGTTTTTGAAATGCGCATTGCATTGTATCCAGGGTTGGGCAGTATTTGAATTACTTGTAATTAAAATACGTAATTGAAATACAAATACGTATTTGGTATTTGTATTTCAATTACTTCTTTGAAATGTAATTTGTAATTCGTATTTCAAATACCTGACGCTGAGGTATTTTGTAATTTGTATTTCAAATACTTGAGGCTTCAAAATACAGTTTAACATTAAAATACATTTAACCTTCATTCATTTAGCGATCGTGAGTATGAGTACGAGGCGAGACCTCGAGAGTGTAATGATGGTAAAGCAGCCACAAAATGCAAAAAATGGACTTACGTCAAATTGTCAATGTCAAGCTAAGATGTCAATTTGTCAAGTCATAACGGTTTGTTTTAGTTTTTTCCAAACACGGAATAAATAAAGCTTATGTTCTGTGTAGAACGAACGAAAATGTGTTCAAACAATTTAACACAAGTTTGTGCTCATCAGGTCCTGTAGAAAGATTGTTTTTTTAGCAGGTTTTATTCATTCTCCAACAAGAGGCTGTTTGTCTGACAGTACATTTAAAAAGATAGTGTTCATGAAAGGAATCTCTGGTTTTACTGATTAATTCATGTTGTTTTCCTCTACTTTTCAGCCCGTGCTGGGCCTCAAGTCTGCTATTGCAATAGTGCCACAATAGTCTATCATTCATTTCTTAATTGTCAATCAATGGCATTTTCATTTTGCTAGAAGTTCGTAATCTGTTAAATTCATAATGGTCTCCAAGTAGAATTGTATTATAAATTGACATAGTTGTATTGCCATTATTACAAAACCTGTTAATAGAAATGTAGTAAAACTCAATGACCTTTCTATACTCTAAGGTAAAACTATACAATTCAATAATATTTTAGCTGTCAAAGTGAAATGTGACATTACTGCTTACTGACGTTTTATCTGTTTTTTTTTTAGCGGCCGGTGTTTTGATTTATGTGTTTTAAATTATCTTTAATAGAGAAGCCTATATTCATTACAATACAAAATGGTGCTAATTGACCAAAATTCAGTTGGAACTGTAAAAATTTTAGCAGATTACCGCGTAAGTCAGTCATTCATTTGTCATTGTGTACGAGATTACCATTCTAAGCCATTTCTTTCAATGGAGTGTCAGTGGTTGAACATTATAATAATAGATTATGTACCAAACTTGTCAAAATCTACAAATAAAAAATTAGCCAAGTGCGAGTCAGACTCGCCTATGAAGGGTTCCGTTGTAACTATAATAATATAATATAATACGTATATTTATTTAACGAAAAAAAAACCTAACAAATTTCTTAAAACTAGCTTATTTACATTTTTTACTACTACGCCAAATAACTTTATTATTCATAGTGTTTGTATGAATTATAAAGTTATATTTGCGGTTTTAGAAAATATGCTGTATCTCAAAAATTGCTGAGCCGATCTCGTTCAAATCAATTTTGGTTGAAAGTTTACATTAAGTTCTACAGACATATATCTTTTTTAGATTTTTCACTCCATTATTATAGAAGTTAGAGGGGGGAGGGGGGGGGGCACATTTGACCACTTTGGAAGCTTATATCTTTTAAACGATTGATTTTATGAAAAAGTGGTTTTAGAAATCCCTATATCATTTGTATTTTCATGTATGTGGAGCCCCCCTTTATTTTAAATATTTTTTTTCTTAAAATCGTTTTAATGCTTAAAAATTGTTTTAATGCAACCATTCTCGACTTATATGATCGGCATGCCTCTATCAGACGTGTCAAAGTTAGACATAACCCTGCACCATGGATAACGCAACAAATTAAAGAGATTATGGCTCGCAGGGATAAAGCTTAGAGCAGATATAAGCGTAGACCTTCAGAGCTGAATCTCTCTTATTACAAATAATTACGTAATCGCTGCAGTCATCTGTGTCAAGATGCTAAGAGACGCTATTTTCACGACCAACTCAATAATCGCAGTGCTTCCGATGTATGGAAATTTCTCAAATCTGTAGGCATAGGTAAGTCACCTACCAACCAGTGTAAGGATGTCAACCTCAATGATCTAAATAAGCATTTGTCTTTCCTTCCCTTTTCTCTTGATCCGTCTGTTAAAGCCGCGACACTAGATAGTCTTTCTAGGTTGCCGTTACCACCTTGTCCTCTCTCTCTCTCTCTTAAGCTTAGCGATGTTACTGAGGATGACGTTTGTGTTCAAGAATGATAACTCTTATCCTTTCCTCGTTACTTCCTGTTCTCACTCACATCTTCAACCACTCATTTTCTTCATGCTCCTTTCCGTATTTTTGGAAACAGGCTCACATAATACCTTTACCTAAAACTAACAATCCTACTTTATTAACCCACTATAGACCCGTTTCTATCCTCCCTTTTCTCTCTAAAGTTTTTGAGCACATAGTTCATAGACAATTATCATTTTTCTTGGCGTCAAATTCGATAATATCCCCTTTTCAATCCGGTTTTCGCCCGGGTCACAGTACTGTAACCGCGCTTTTAAAAGTGACCGATGACATCCGCTGGGCAATGGAGAATAACGTCGTTGCGCTTGCAAAAGGCGCTATGTGGTGAATAGTCAATTTTCGTTCTTTTATGAAGTTTCAATCGTTATTTTAATACACACATGCTGTAAAAACAGCTATCTGATAAACGCAATATTGAAAAGTAACTCCTTAAATATCTCGTTTATTAGATAGCTGTTTTACAGCATGTGTGTATTAAAATAACGATTGAAACTGCATAAAAGAACAAAAAAGACTTTTTACCACATAGCGCCTTTTGCAAGCGCAACGACGATAAGTCCCTTACAGTTCTTGTATTGCTGGACTTCAGTAGCGCATTTAACTCAGTGGATTTTGACTTTTTACTAGGTATCCTCCAATCTATCAATTTCTCTCCTTCTACTTTAGCCTGGTTCGGTTCTTATCTTCGGGGACGCTCTCAATGTGTTCGCCTGGAGGAGTCCTTCTCTGATTGGTGTAGCCTCACTGAGGGTGTTCCTCAGGGTAGCGTTTACTCTCCTCTTCTTTTTTCAATTTTCATAAACTTTGTTACCAGAGTAATCTCCTCTAGTTTTCATCTCTACGCAGATGACTTGCAGTTTTACCGACATTTTACTGTAGCTGACGCGGGTTCTGCAATTGCTGCAATGAATCATGACCTGGCATGCATCAGCGTTTGAGCTAAGTCATTTGGTTTGCAAATTAACCCAACTAAATCCCAGGCCATAATCATTGGCAGTAGATTCGTTCGCAGTGCGGCTGTTATGCAACAACAGCCGCACTGCTGGCATACTCTGATGCCTTTATATCTCGATGGTGTTCGCATTGACTATACTGAAACCGCTAAAGATCTGGGTGTAGTTATTGACTCCAATCTCTCGTGGCGTGCTCAGGTCAATGAGGTCAGCCGAAAGGTAAATTTCTCCTTTCATTGGCTGAAATGCCTTCAAAATCTTCCTCCCTTAAAGACTAAAGTTTCTTTGGCACAAACACTTATTCAGCCGATTATAGATTATGCCGATGCCTGCTACTTGGATGCTACTGAGGAGCTATTAAACAAGCTTGAGCGCTTGCAAAATCTGTGCATTCGCTTTGTTTTCGGTCTTCGAAAGTATGATCATGTTTCTCACCTTCGCAAGGAACTCAAGTAGCTCCCAATCCGTCTTCGCAGGAACACTAGGATTTTGTGTCTCCTCTTCAACATTTTACATAACCCGTGTCCGTCCGCGTCCTTCCTACCTGCGTGAGCGTTTTTCTTACGCTCGTTCTAGCGACGTACCGTGTAGATCCCTCCTTAAATCTCATCCTCATAAAACTAGCTACTACTCTTATTCCTTCTCTGTCCATGCTGTAAGATTGTGGAACTCGCTTCTGCCTAGCATTCGTGATTTAAAAACAATATCTCTATTCAAATGTCGATTAAAAGAGCATTACCTTTCCTCTTAACTGTGTTAATTATTTATGTATATATTTATATTATATGTTTATATATTCTAACATTATGTATTTATTTAAGTATATGTTATTTTCATTGCATTGTAAGTATGTGTAGGTATATTTAATATTTTAGTTTTAGACTTCACATATTCATATTTATTTCTCTTCTTGTTCTCACACACTATTGTGAAAAAGAAATGTAGACAACATTTCTTTTTCACTTCTCTTTTCGCAGGTCTGCTGGAAGAAATTTCTTAAGAAATAAGCAGTACCTTTGTACTCAAATATTATAATTATGCTTTCCTAGTGTATTTTACTGTGTGTACATAAATTATAAAATAAATAAATAAATACATCTACCTACCAAGTTTCACATGTATAGTCGTAATAGTTTCGGAATAAAATGACTGTGACATACGGACCGACGGACGGACAGACAGACAGATGGACAGACATGACGAAACTAAAGGGGTTCAGTTTTTTGCCATTCGGCTACGGAACCCTAAAAATCAATGATCCACCATTCCGACACTATTGCAATAGCAGACTCGGCCCCCTGGTCTAGATTACTTATTTGGTATTTTGTAATTTGTATTTCAATTAAAAATAGTTAAAATACTGTATTTTGTATTTTATATTTCAAATACTTTACTTAAAGATATTTTGTATTTCGTATTTTAATTACTTGCGATACAGTATTTTGTAATTTGTATTTCAATTAAAGCAAAGCATGTATTTTGCCCAGCCCTGATTGTATCCCATCCCTATGGTCATATTTATGCGACGCGCGCCATAGACACCGAAGAAAAGTTCAAGCTGCCAATTACTTATTTTTGTTTAAGTTTTTTCAATGCTATGCAATTAGCTATGAAACATAATTTTAAGTAATTGTTGTAAATAATAGCTTTATTTAATAATAGTTTTAGTTGTACCACGCAGTTAATAGGACGAAAATAGAACGAAAAAGTCGTGCATGTTCTCTGTCGCAGAAATATGACACGAGCGCCAGGGACACGGAAATATGTGTCACATATATGCGACACAAGCGGTTAAAAGGTTAAAGGAAAACCATGAAATCTGGACTTATAAATTCAATCAGTCAAGTTACAGCTCTGTAACTCAAAGATCCATCTGTTTACTTATGATAGTAGTATCATTCTTAATTCGTTGGTTAGTAGTTAATAATTATCATTGACGTCATTTATCCATTAAATTGACGAAATACTATTTAGATAAGACGACTGCAGTTTGTACGTGTGTGTAATGCAGACGCCTTTCTTAGATGCAACATAACTGCGTGTATAACTTATAAGGTAGTTTAAATATGGAATGTTACATTTGAAAATAGATTGTCATATTTGTTATTCACATTTCATTGCAAAGAGTAAAGTAATTCCATAGATGATACATATAAATACTGAGATGATACATATAAATACTGAGATAGATGCGCCACTTTATGATTCGAAAATTGAGGTTTTGACCCTGATCGCCAGGTAGCGTAACGGTAGTTTAATACCGAAAAAATCCGGTAGGTGGCGTCTACCTGACATGTTAATAATATTTTCTTATTTTAAAGATTTTAGAAGTACTAGATAGTAAAATAGTAAATAAATAGTAAATAGTTTATTTCAGGAACAAAAACACAAAACTAGATACAAGTCAAACGATGTTAGCTGCAAAAGTATAAACTGTAGCGCAGTTAACAACGCCCTTCTCCGGATACAAAAAACATGATATAATGCTCCATTTAAAAAGTTAATTAAGAAATAATTTAAACAGAATAAAAGCAATAAATTAAAAGATAAAAATAAACAACAAAAGACAATGAATTGGGATGTGTTTAGAAGTAGTAATATAATGTAAGGTGAAAGTGTGGATGTATGGGTGAGTGTAAATGTGGTGTGTAAGGGGTGTATGTGGAATGTGAGTTGCGAAGTTTTGTTGGTCTGTGTGATGGATGTGTTACACTTCCACGAGCTTCTCAGTCTCCGCATAATTTTGTGATTTTAACCAAGAATCTACTATCTTTTTGCATTTGCATTTGGTTAATGGGTAGATGTGTAAAATTTTATTTAGTTTATTATATAATTTTGAGCTTGTGTGTTTGAAATGACGACTTGCAGCTACGGTTCGACGAGACTCAGTATTACAAACCCTATTCGAGCGGCGCGCAGTACAACATTTAGGATCAAATTTAATTTGGCTGTGTTTGCGAAGAATAGTTTGAAGTATAAATAATTGTCTTACGGTGAGGACCTGGCAGAGGGTATATAGAGAGGATGTGGGATATCGGATCGGTTTCCTTGCCAGTACCTTAAGGACAGCTCTTTGCGCACGTTCTACCCGAAGCATCACCGTTTTGCCAGCACCACCCCAGACCGTTAAGCAGTACCCTAGAACAGACTGAGCGAGCGCAAAGTAAACGGTTAACAAACAGTCAAAGTCAACCGAGCCTCTGAGCTTTTTAAATATGTATATAAGTTTTCTCACACGGGCTACAGTTGAAGCTATATGTTGTTTCCATTTCAGGTTGCTATCGATAATGACTCCAAGATATTTAATAATAGCGGTGTTCTCTAATTGTTGACAGCCACAATTTGGTTGTAAGTTATGGCAGGTGTGAGCACAAATTTCTAGCGGTGTAGGGGGTTGACTTGACTTTATATTCGAAAATGTTACAAATTTGGTCTTATTGATGTTCAAGGTGAGAAGGTTAATAGTCAGCCACCTCATGACGGCACTCAAGGCAAACTCCGAGTTAAGGCGAGTTTCATTCCAGTCCCGCCCATGAACAATTAAGGCTGTGTCATCTGCGTAAGCTATGATTTTGCAGTTGGGTAAAGATAACTGACACAGTTCGTTCACGTATATGAGAAAAAGTGGGGGTCCCAGGACACTGCCCTGAGGGACTCCAAATGTAATCATTTCCTCGTTGCTGAGATAATTATCAAGCTTTGTGATTTGCTTACGACCTGTAAGATAGCTCCTGAAGAGATCGTGAACCGTCCCTCGAATGCCTAGATGCTCTAGCTTCGAAAGAAGTATAGGAATTGAGACCGTATCGAAGGCTTTGGAGAGGTCTAAAAAGATGGCAAGAGTTTTATACTTATTTTCCCAATGACCAATAATAGTATCCGTAAGTTCGAGTACAGCATCTTCAGTAGATTTTCCACTCCTAAATCCAAACTGATTATTAGCGAGAAGGTTAAATTTCTTTAGGTATTTGGTGAGTCTTTGGTTTATGACCTTTTCGAAAATCTTAGAAAATGTACTCAACACTGAAATAGGTCTGAAATTAGTGACATTTGCCTTGTCTCCCGACTTAAAGATAGGGTGGACTACAGCAGTTTTGAGAACATCAGGAAAAATACCCGTTGAAAAGCAGAGATTGAAGATGAAAGCAAGGATAGGAATTAGAATGTGACGTGTGGCCTTAACAATTGAGGGGGATATATTGTCAAATCCAGCAGCACAGTTATCTTTAAGGCTAAGAATGATATTTTCCAGCTCAGTATTATCCACGCTGTGAAGAACCATTGAATGTGGTGAAGACGGTAAGGAAGTACTTGGGATCTCGTGGTTGAGTCGATTTTGTGAGAGATACCTATAGAGATCAGAGTGTTCGATTTCAGCTGCCAAGAGTCCACCAACACTCGCAAAGTAATTGTTGACTTTATTCACAGATTGGGACGGTTCGGCACTGCAGTTTAGTAGCTCAGAAGCCGAGTCCCTGTACTGGCCGAGGCAAGCTACTTTTTTAACAAGCCTCCATGTAGCTTTTGGACTACCTCTAGCCTGCCGAAATTGAGAGCGTTCATATTCACACTTGACTTTCTTTAAGAGATTGTTGCAGAAGGTGCGATAGCGACAGAAGATCAGTTTATTCGTCTCAATCTCTGGTTGTTTTTTATACTTACGATGCAGCTTATCCCTGTGCTGTATGCACCTCAGCAGACCAGGAGTAATCCATGGCTTGATGATGCGTTTACGACTGGGAACTAGTGAAACATGTGTGTGCGATTTGATAGCTGAGGACATGATGGAAACAAGAGATTCCGCAGCTTCATTTGGATTGTGACACTGAAAGATAAATGAAAAATCTGTGGTGAGAATTTCGTCTACAATCCGAGGCAAATCAATTTTGGGTCGGGTACGGTGAAACGTTCTGGGTTTGACACTGAGGTTGCAGAAAACAACAATAGGAGAGTGGTCTGTAATGAGCGAGTCAATAATTAGTGTAGTAGCAGTGCTTTGAGTGCGGATTATCACATGGTCAAGGCAATTTGACAGTCTTGTTGGGAGGGTGTAGGCTGGCAGCATTGCATGCGAGGCTGTAAGATTGAGATATTCATCGGCATTTGGGTCGGTGCTCCCAGGTACGATGTTTAGGTTAATGTCACCGATAATGGCTACAGTTTTAAATTCAGTTAATGCACGAAGCAAACTGTCTAAGCTGCCAAGGAAGTTAGACAAATCTCTGTATGAGGGTGAGCGATAAATTGCAATAAAAGCAGCTTTATTTGAAAATTTAAGAAGAAGAACATTTGCCTCATTAAAGATAGGAATTTCGACGGTTGTATCAAAGCAATCTCTCACATAGACAACTACACCTTCATTCTGTGTTTTAAATGACGAAGTATGTGAGTTGTAGCCGGTTAGCAAGGGAGTAATTGGGCATTTGCTTAACCAGCACTCAGTCAGTATAATGACGTCAGGCAAGTACTTTAATCTACTCATAAATACCACCAAATTATCAAAATTGTTGTTAAGGCTACGGATATTAGTGTGTAAGATTTTAAGATCATGGAGAGAACGATTTAAAAACTTGTCACTTGTTTCCGGGGAACAAGTATAGCAACTTGAGACGGCAATCTGCTCAACTTCACTTGTGACCACGGAAAGATCATCCATTTCTAATTTTAGTAACAAATAGGCAACAACAATTTAGGATCCCAGAGTATTCATACTCGTAGTTACAGTGTAGTAGCCGTAAGTATATTGAGTTGACAGTAACATAAGCTAAGGGGCTGATTAATGAACAAGAGTTTTTTAAGCAAACCTGTTTTAGGGGAAGAATACAGAGTCTGCGGAAAGAGTGGAGGTGATTTACTATGTGCGGAGATGTGTGTGAGTGTGAAAGGTGAGTATTTGTAAGTTTGATAACAGTCCCATATTCAGGGAATTTCAACTTATAACAATAGATTTGTAAGCAACACATTAGATCAAAGTTAACAAGGTAATTAGCTAATAAAGTTACAAAATAATAATATAAAATTAGTCATGCGCCTTTTTTTATACGACTAAGGTCTGGTCAAAAAATTACAAATATAAAAAATAATTAAATCCATCTTCACCGTGTTTTAATTTTTGCCAGCCTCTAAAATCTAATCTTTAGATTTTGGAAGTACTAGATTGATTGAAATAAATATTCTAATCGACAAAAGATTAAATCTTTGATTTTAGAATATTTATTTCAATCAATCTAGTACTTCCAAAATCTAAAGATTAGATTTTAGAGGCTGGCAAAAATTAAAACACGGTGAAGATGGATTTAATTATTTTTTATATTTGTAATTTTTTGGATTCATTATAAATCAACGAAACATTATTTTTTTATAATAATTGCTCATTGTAGTTAATAAAGCATCAATATCATTATTCTCTTTATAATTAGATTTATTACCAAGCAGATTTACCATTGATTGAAATGATTTATTACAATCGTTCTCACAATTAGCTCTTACAGAATGTACAGAATTAAAATTATTAATCAGCAAAGTTTTATATGCACACATGAACTGATTACAATTGGGATTAATATTACGCACACCATTACTCCTAACAGTACTAAAAAAAATTCTAAGGGATCCTACTTAAAATTTCTAGTTAATAGATTTTTCACACCATAATTTACATTTAAATATTGCCATAATTCTGCTTGCCAAATTGCCATTAAATAAATGTTTTTATATTTTTTACCGATGGAATCGATTCATACTTAATCAACATGAAATCATTTTTTTTAACTACTGATTCAAATTTAATTGAGTCTAAAATAGGCAACAAATCATACCACAATTGGAAATGGGGCGAGTTATTTTTTAAGCACTGCTTATATATTTTTGATGACCCCTTGTAAGAATGACCATAATGATTCGAAGAGCTTATCAAATAATAACAGGAAATCTCTGCACTCTTCGGGCAGAATGTTGTTCTGAAACAAAATATTAATATTGGTTAATAACATTTGCAAAATTTGCTAGGTAACAATAATGATGCAAATATGTGAAATTATAAACATACTAACTCGATAAAAAACGTAAAGCGCTAGACACCTTCTGGCTGAACACTTGTGCTGCATATTTTACCATAATTTTAGGGATTTTATTACTCATCACATGTTTTTCTGTTAATTTATTAATTAATCGAAATTTGTCAAACTGTTTTTGACAGTTTTATATTTTTCTTTTTTCTTTGTTTTTCATAAACAAGCGAAGTGTATAGAGTCTATGATGCAGTAAAATTATAATGCCATTTAATTTAGTGATTTAGTGAATTAGGTGCCTAAATACATTAAATAATGCTTTATGAATTTTTCGATACAAATAATATTTTTTTATTAATTTTGATTATCATTTTGGAAAATTTTATGTCTGAAGTTTCTTCGGGAGTTTCACCCCCCTGAGTAATTCATTGTCTCACGTCAGGGGGGTGAAACTCCCGAAGAAACTTCAGACACAAAATTGCCAAAAAAACTAGTGACATCTTATGTCTGGGGTCAACTTAGTTTTGTACGTAATGCGTTTGTTTTGCTTATAGATGGCAGCAGCTACGATATATTTATACATATATGAAAATTAATAAAAAATATTATTTGTATCAAAAAATTCATAAAGCATTATTTAATGTATTTAGGCACCTAATTCACTAAATTAAATGGCATTATAATTTTACTGCATCATAGACTCTATACACCTCGCTTGTTTATGAAAAACAAAGAAAAAAGAAAAATATAAAACTGTCAAAAACAGTTTGACAAATTTCGATTAATTAATAAATTAACAGAAAAACATGTGATGAGTAATAAAATACCTAAAATTATGGTAAAATATGCAGCACAAGTGTTCAGCCAGAGGGTGTCTAACGCTTTACGTTTCTTATCGAGTTAGTATGTTTATAATATTTGCATCATTATTGTTACCTAGCAAATTTTGCAAAATGTTATTAACTAACATTAATATTTTGTTTCAGAACACAACATTCTGCCCGAAGAGTGCAGAGATTTATTATTTGATAAGCTCTTCGAATCATTTAATGGTCATTCTTACAAGGGGTCATCAAAAATATATAAGCAGTGCTTAAAAAATAACTCGCTCCATTTCCAATTGTGGTATGATTTGTTGCCTATTTTAGACTCAATTAAATTTGAATTAGTAGTTCGTTCGTTCGTTATGTTTCGTTGATTTATAATGAATCCAAAAAATCACAAATATAAAAAATAATTAAATCCATCTTCACCGTGTTTTAATTTTTGCCAGCCTCTAAAATCTAATCTTTAGATTTTGGAAGTACTAGATTGATTGAAATAAATATACTAAAATCAAAGATTTAATCTTTTGTCGATTAGAATATTTATTTCAATCAATCTAGTACTTCTAAAATCTTTAAAATAAGAAAATATTATTAACATGTCAGGTATACGCCACCTATCGGATTTTTTCAGTATTAAACTACCGTTACGCTACCTGGCGATCAGGGTCAAAACCTCAATTTTCGAATCTTAGAGTGGCGCATCTATCTCAGTATTTATATGTATCATCTATGGTCTCACGGTAAAAATGGCTTATCAAGAACAATTTGATTTAATGGAAGCTTATTTTTTAAATAACAAAAACGTGAATCTAGCTCTGCGGTATGGAGAGAGATATCGAGACCGACAGGCACGAACTCAGTTCGTATTGAAAGAATGGTAGAAAATTTTAAGAATACGGTTAGTTTCAAAAAGCGATGGCAAACTCTTCAGCAGAACTATTTCGATTTTGATCTAAATATTTTAGCATACTTTTAATCATTTCCGAAGGCTTTAAGCAGAGATGCTGCCGAAGAATTAGGTACAACCCACACTCGCGTACTTAAAGTGCTGAAAAAGTATAAGTAGGTATAAATGTTATCGTGAAGGTCGGTTGGTGCAAAAATTGCATCCTGGGGATTGTGACAGACGATTAAAATTTTATCAAAACATCAGCATGTCAGCTGAATCACGGTCAATTTCTCATGGACCGTAACCCTAATTTTTATTAGTAACATATGGTCTGACGAAACCAACTTCAGCAATAACGGCATGTAGGTACGATCGTCGCAATAACCACTATTAGTTTCGAGTGAATCCTGTGCGTGTTCATGAAACTAACAATCGAGTAAGATTTTCTTTCAACGTTTGCTGCGAAATTATGAGAAATATGGTTGTCCACGTGTACGAAGGTCATTTAAATACTGTCATTAATTGTAGTTAGTAATAACACATTAGTAATAACCATTTTAATACCTGGATTGGTACAAACGATCAGATGGCCTGCGAGATCACCAGATCTCACCCTTTTAGATTTTTTTGTGGGTATATGTGAAAAATCAAATTTACATTAAATCTTATGCGAGTTGAGAATTGAAGTTCAGAATACGATTTATAATATTCTCTACAAGACGTTATTAAAGGTTACTAGAAATGAATTCGTAACAGGCCTACTTACCACACGCACAAACTTCACCACAGATTTGCCTGCGCAAGCTTCTCGCATGAAACGCGAAATCGCGAAACACGAAATCTAATCCCAAAAATAAAAGTAAATGGTAATTCAATAACAGATCCCCAGAAAATAGCCAGCGAATTTAATCACTACTTTATTGAAAAAGTTGTCCCACTTGTTGATTCGGGAAATCAAGTCACTTCAAAAATCCCAAATAGAGAAAAAACATTTTTTATGCCTCCGTGTATACCGCAGGACGTGTTTAGATTAATCAAACTATTGAAAAATACAAACAGCGTGGGTCATGATGGAATTTCGACGAAAATAGTTAAATTAGTGGCTCCGGAAATTTGTACCCATTTAAGCCATCTGATTAATTTAAGTATAAGTACTGGAATATTCCCTGATGATTTAAAAAAAGCAATAGTTAAACCTATATTTAAAAAAGAAAATAGAGAATCCATGGAATGTTACAGATCTATTTCGATTATTAGTGTTTTCTCCAAAATTTTTGAAAAGTATATATGTAAAGAAATAAGTGCTTATTTAGAAAAATGTAAAATACTAGTTAATGAACAAAAAGGATTCAGAGAAAATCGAACTATAAATATGGCCGTTTACGATTTTCTACATAAAGTCATGATAAATGTCGATAGAACCAACCCCGTCTGCACCATATTCTGTGATATGACGCAGGCGTTTGATTACGTCAGGCATGACATTTTAATAAATAAACTGGAAGCATACGGTATAAGAGGCAACGTTCTAAAATTAATAAAATCATATCTTGATAACAGAAAACAGGTCACGGAAATATCTAGGATAAACATTAAAACTAAGCGCGAAGAAATATTTCATTCACACGAACAAGTAGTCAAGTATGGAGTCCCCCAAGGTACCGTGATGGGTGCTCCACTATTCATAGTATATATAAATGACTTACCTAAACATGTAGACCAACCAGTTACACTCTTTGCTGATGATAGCACTATCACAATTCAATGCAATACCAAAGATAGCTATAATAATGACATTAATAATTCTCTGACATCAATAATAAATTGGATGAATAATAATAATTTAAAAATTAATCTTAACAAAACTTACCTTATACATTTCAGTCAACGTTTATCACCTATGACTGATCTTAACGTCCAATACAATAATAGAAGTATTACAGAAGTTGACAACACTAAATTCCTTGGAGTGACAATTGACAAAAAGCTAAACTGGAAAGCACACATAGAAGAACTCAGCAAGAAAATTAGTAATTCTTGTTACGCGCTGTTCAAACTGGTCCCAGTGCTTAACACTGAATCATTACTCACGGCTTATCACGGTTTGGTTTCATCACACCTAAGATATGGGATCATTTTCTGGGGCAACTCAACTGACAAGGACATACCCTTTAAAGCCCAAAAAAGGTGCATCAGGACTATGTTTAAATTACAGTCAACCGAAAGTTGCAAGCCATACTTTAAAAAATATAAAATATTAACTCTGCCTTGCCTTTACATTTTGGACGTTGTCATCTTTGTAAAATCTAATCGACACTTATTTCCACGTCAATCAGACGTGGTTGATCGCAACCATAGTAGACGTGATGACAGTATTCTCAGTTTACATAGATCAAAAACAGCATTGATGCACAAGAGTGTTTTCTGCATGGCCCCTAAAATTTTCAATAAGCTCCCAAATAGTTGGAAAGAACTTAATGTCCGTAAATTAAAACATAAATTAAAGATACTGCTTGAAGGGAAAGCATACTACAGTATTCTAGAATTCCTCAATGACAACTTTTAATACCATGTAGTAACAATACCTATTATCAATACATCTTTGACATATTCTGTAAAAAAATTGATGTGTAATAATTTTAATTGACATTTAATAATTGTTACGTAATTATGACCATATATTTAATTTATTTGTTTTCAAAATTGACATTTTACTATTGTGTTCTTATTTAATTTAATATTATAATTATCCACTAACTTATATCAGTGACATTTAAATATTTGTACGCCACTAAGGCCAAACATGACTGATCTATATAATGTGATTTTTAATAACTTGCATGCTCTGTATGTGTACTCATGTTTCAACAAATAAAGAATCTTGAATCTTGAATCTTGAATCTTGAATCTTGAATCTTGAAAAAACTGTACACGGATGGCATTACCACACGGCACAGTTAAGTACGCGCCAGCCACATTCTTGTCGAAATCGTCGGCGTGGAAACAACAATGTTTCCCAGTGAAGAACTATTTTTTCTGCTACTATTTTTCAATTGTTTGCTAGTGAAAAAAAAAAGACAATGCAAAAGTCAGGTAGAGATTTATAAAGACTTATAAATTCAGTCAAGAAGTCGCGATTGTACATTCGCAAATCTGCCATTTTGAGTGACGGACGTCCACGTATACCTACCTCACCGAACGACAACTAGCCTCGACTGTGGCTTGAACACTGAACGCCCAACCACACACACAGGCAAGTAAGCGCAGGCGGCCGCAGGCCGGGCTTGCGCAGGCAGAACTGTGGTAAAGCTTGTGCGTGTGGTAGGCCCTTTAGAAGAATACATTTGTGTATCCAAGTAGAGCCCATTTCGAGCAACTAATTAGTTAGTTTACCCATAACGTAAATACTAGAAATAAACACAACTTTGTCATTCCAAACAAGGCTCAAGAAAATAGGTGGTTCTTTTAAATGCCAGTGCATACGTTTTTATAATAAACTACCTTGCCATTTGCAAGAACTGAGCCTCAACAAATTTAAATTACAGGGGCGGATCCAGCCCTCAAAAAAGGTTGTGGGCACAACCACCCGAAAAGCGGCCAAGTGCGAGTTGGAGTACAAACTCGCTCGACTCGACTTTTGACTTTGTTATTTCCTTTTTTACGCGCATCAGGACTTTGGCCTTAGGAATGGAAGTAATCATTTTCGTTAAACATGCTCTGGATGATCTACAAATAACCAATATTATATCAGCCTATACACTTCAAACAGGATGCACAGAAATAGAAAAGGTTCAATTCTGGGAAGACATGTACGACCTCATCCAGAGCATTCCAGCAAATGAATACAAGATTATTTATGGGGGGGGGGACCTGAATAGACACGTGGGCATACCAGGGCTATCACAGGAGATAATGTACATTGTGGGTTTGGGATGGGCGAGTTAAACAAACAACGAGAAGAAATACCTACTAGAATTTGCAGAAAGACGCACTTACACTAATAAACACGAATTTCAAAAGAAACCAGAACACTTTATCACTTATTAATGTGCGGGTAGAGCGTCACAATCAAGTCGTAATATAAGATAGACTTTATCATGTCTGACAAGACCGTCAAACAAAAGTTTAAAGACTGTAAAGTAATACCTGGTGATGAACTTACATCACACCTTCGCATACTCGTGTCTGTGTACGAGCTGCCAAAACCTACAAAAATGGTAGATAGAACACCAAAAACTAAGTGGAGATAGCTGGATGGTCACAGACACTAATGAGCGTGATAAAAGATTAGCTGGAGACCGATTTGGAAGTAAGTTATGACAACACAAATTATATCTGGTCTAAGTTTGAAACCTGATACAAGACAAAAGCGGCAGGGATCCTAGGAGTCTCCAAATGTCAGAATCAAAGAGACCCCAGTGAATAATAAATTAATCGTTTAAAAAACACGCTTTTATAAATGCAGGTAAAAACAAAAAAGATCGTGTTCAAAGTCCATTACGTGGCCTTTCTCACAAGTGCAAACACGACTATGATAATACGATATTCCATCATGGAATGCCGGTGCCTGTCTTTCGGCTTCATCATCAGACCTTGAAACCTAATCGTGGTCAAAGTTCATTACAAGACTTCTAAGAAATCCAAAACAGCTATGATACGATTTTCCATCATGAAGTTCCAGTTCATATTTTCCGGCTCCATCATCAGATCAGTTTGACAGTACCATATTATTGTATTGTCATCAGAACTATACATAGCTGCCAATTTTCATTACGCTACGACCCTTGGAAGATGGTTAAATTAGTTACCTTAGATTCCATTACATAGTTAGTTACATACAGGTCAACCTTATAAAAGCGTGTTAAATAGATATTTTTAAGAACAGCAGCAGAGTTCTGAATTAGAGGAAGATAAGGACCGATATAAAGTGGCTAAGCAGGATGCAAAAGATGTATAGCACAAGAGGTCGCCAAAAGCAATCAAACGATCTACGAAAGTGAAAAGTGCTAAAAATGCGGATGAAATACTGAAATTAACAAAACGCAAACATAGAGCATCCATGAACATAGTTAAAAGTAAATAAATAAATGAAATTTAAGGACCACAAGTAATTACTAGCAAAAAACACAGAAATTAACGAGAGATGGTTCGAATACTAAAGCTATTGAAGGAAGAATTTCCAAACGAAGATTCACCGCCATGTGCACCCACACATGGTCCAATACCAACTATAAATGAGGACGAGATGAGTAAAATGAAAAGCCACAAAGCCATAGATCCGGGGTCACGGGAAAGACTAGACCCAGTAACTGAAGCTTGGTTAGCAAAGCTATGAAATATCGTCATGATTACAAATCGTATTCTAGAATCTTGGCACCCGAGCTATCTACTGCCGTTCTACAAAAACAAGGGCGATGCCGCGCAGTGCGAAAACTATAAAAGTATAAAATGGACCGCTTACACACTCAAAATATGAGAACGAATCATAAACCGTCTCAACAAGATCTGTGTAATATCCCCAAACCAGTTTGACTTCACAGTATCCAAGTCAATCACGGATGCTATACAGGTAGTAGAATCAAGACGGAAAATATAGAATTAACCACAAGAACCTACATCTGCAGGAACGACGAACATATGGAAGCAAACCCTGGAAAAGTACAGCCTGAGACTTATCAGGAGTAAAACTGAGTATCTAAAATATCCTTTCAGCGCAAACACTTTTGGTACGACACCCATACCCACAGTAAACCAATTTAAATGTCTAGGCTCCTATGTTAAATCTCTTGATGCAAACGTGGACGCTGACGTCATTCACAGTCAGCGCCGCATAGCTGAATTGGCTCACTAACCTTTGTTTTGTGATCCCCGTATCCCAATAAAAACCAACGGGAAAGTATACATAACGGCAGTGCGCCCGGCGTTACTCTACGGTACCGAATGCTAGACAGTCAAAAAGATGCATAAATAAAAAGTACATACCAACGAAATGAAGATGCTTAGGTGGGCGGGAGGTGTAACTAGTCACGTTAAAATACGAAACGAGTATATAATACGAGACAGTTTCAAAGTCGCACCATCGCTGACAAAATAACGGAGAATCGACTACGCTGGTATGGTCATTTCAAAAGACGCCAGATGACGACGTTGGAAATATTGCCCTAAAACTCCCGGAACAAAAACGTGGCAGGGGGAGGCCGCACACCGTTGACCTGGTGGTCACAGATAAACAGAGACCTCGAGAAATCCCAATTGCCTGAAACGACAACCTAAGACAGACTGTTCTGGCGCAGGAAAGTGAGGAGATCCAACCCCAAATGATCTGGAAATAGAGACGAAAATAGGTATTGTTTTTTCTTCGTTTCTAGTAGCCAGTAAGACAATATAGGCACACTAGACTAGTAAATAGATACATCTTGATGCTGTCTCAGGAGTCGTAAGTAACGATGACCAGCTAGTGAGAAAGAAGCACCAGGAGAGACTTAATTCGCTAATAGACTCGTACTTGGCGTTGTAGTAAACTACGGAACTTTACACTGCGCGTGAGCCGATACGTGCATGGCCGGTTTTTTTAAGGCTTATCATCAGCCTTTCGATCTCAATAGACCGTGAAAGTGTGACGTCACAAGTCTATTAGGGTTGTGGGCATGCCCATCATGCCCACAACGGTGGATCCGCGCTTGTTAAATTAATCATAAAACGCAAGCTTTGCCAGAAAGCTTTTTACACAGAAGACTATATTGGGGATAAAAAGGCTTGGGATTGAGCTGCTCCAATAATATACAGGGAGCATTAGTGTTGCTTACAATCACATTTTCTTGTATTTTATTTTTATACAAGTTGACATTATTTTAATTTTAATATTTATTTTGACATGGATATTTACTTTTTAAAGTATAATATTTTATTTTATTTTGACACTTTACTTTGTAAAGTGTAATATATATATTTTTTAAATATTTACTTAATTATGTACTTAAATGCGAGGACTATGTGTTTTTTTTTAATTTCCTTTTACTATTTTTTTTCTCTCTTTATTACGACGTTGTCTGGCAGTTTGAGTATTTTAGCGACCTACTCATATGTCCCGTCTTTGGCATTGTTCGTCAGGTCGTTGAGCTCTTTAGTAGTCCAAAGTTGAGCTTACAGACTAACTGACAAAGGCTTGCACTGACGGGACGGGTCTACTCAAATCTGTGTGGTCTTTCCTCAAAAGGCCATTTCAGACTAATCTACATAATCCTCATAAACGATTGTGAATATGTGAACTATGTAGGTTATTTTATTTGAGTTAAACATAATTGTCTGACAGTTTGAGTGCTTTTTGCGGCCTACTCAAACGTCCTTACCTTGGTATTGTTCGTCAAATCGTTAAGCTCCTTATTCTAAGTGGAGCTATACGTCATTTGACAAATGCTTGCACTGTATGGACAGGCCCACTCAAATCTGTGAGCATCTTTCTTCAAAAGATCGCCTCAGACTGAAACCTCCAAGGTTCCCATATAATTAAACCAGTATAGATTGTATGGACTTTAACAGAGACGGACCCCTGAGTTTGTTTCGGTGTTTTTTCTCAGGGTAGTCAGTCAGGAAACACCGGCCTCATCTAGTTAATATTTACGAAAAAAATGACGTGTAAAAGTGTTATTTAATAACCAATTTGCAAAATAAAGATCATTTACCATTATTTGTAAAGAATTTAAGATTTCATGGTTTTCCTATCATTTAATTTATCAAGTTTGTTAGAGAGATTACATCTTTATAATTGATCCTAACTATCAATAAAGATTATCGAATTTTCGAAAAACTTGCAATATTTTTTGCAGTTTTCTTTCTTTTCAAAAATAAAGGAATGTTTTCTTTGAGTAAAATGTTCTATCTACAGTATTAAGAGTACTTTTCCTTTAGGTGCCATTACAAAATTCCACCCTGTATATAATTTAATAACATTTATTAAAGTAACATAACTCATTAGTGTAACTCTTTACTCTTTGGTGTAACTATAGTAATAATTTTACTTATGTCTATGTTAGTAAACTGAATAATACAAAAATTATGAATTAAATCTCACACATCACAAACCAAAATCACAACAATACATCGCATCGTTACAATACTGTAGTAGTATACTGCTGCAAGTCCAGCAGAAAGTATGCAGCGCAATCGAGTCGGCTGGAGATCATCTTTAGGATGCTGTTGGTGCTACCGCTCATTTTGTGTACTAGGGATGCGCACCTCTTACTCATTACTGTGAAAAAGCACACTATGTGGGCTTCTGAAAATATTCCTGAAAGCTACAGAAACGGGGCAACCCCATCAGAGGGCCTAGTGTGTTTTTCTAATCCTCGATTGAGAACAGCGACATCTAGTGGCCAATTTGCGCGATCGAAGATGAGAAAAAGTAGCACGTCCCTCATCACCTTATTGTTATACATTTATTTTATAAGAGGGTACTATTATGTTTTAAGCCAAAAAATCACTGATCCTGCTAGAAGGCGAATTACTAATTAGTAGCCTAATATCAGAATCGGCGTCGACAAGCGAAGTTAAACATACATAGGTTCTTCTTTCAAGTTCTTTAAAAAATAATATATATTCGTTTCTTTTTAAATTACAATTTGGCCATACATATTCTGGAAGCTGGCTGGGGGCCGGCAATCTACAGCTAGCTGTTGCCGAAATAGACATATTTTATAAACATATTTAAATATCCTATTGCCCCTCTGATTTTAAAGTAACATAAATATTTGGAATGATGTTCGATTATCGACTACTATAAAAATAATTATTGATCTCTCAATTTTAATGTTTCTAATTTTGGTTCTAGCTACTTGGCAATAGAGGTCACTATTTTAATTGTTATGTCTTCCACTAGATGTCGTACTAGTCAGTGTGCTAGAAGTTCAGCTATTCGATAATAGGTGGCGCTGTAAATAAAATATGGATGGGTCTCATGCAAACTATAATATATTATGTCTAGAAGGGTTGAATGAAATACGCATGTTGCTTTTTAACCGACTTCAAAAAAAGGAGGAGGTTCTCAGTTCGTCTTGAACTTTTTTTTTAATGTATGTTACCTCATAACTCGGAGACGGCTGGACCGATTTGGAAAATTCTTTTTGCGTTTGAAAGGGTATACTTATACTTTCTAGTTGGTCCCATTGTTATGAAATCAGGATCTGATGATGGGGTCCTGGAGAAATCGAGGGAACACTTCAAATATTATAGGCACACCTATAGCGTTTTGGTTATTTCTTATTTCTTCTTCTTGAGCAGTTGCTTTTGAAAAGTAGGTACCATTTGGGGAAGTGGAACTGATGATGAAGACCGCAGATGGCCACAGAAACTACTCAATAATAAGTATTTCGTGGATTGCGATTCGATTACTTGTGTACGGAAGTTAAGCACTTTATGCTCGTCACAATGCATAATTATGGTGATGTAGAGTTGATGGTAAAGTACCAGGAGAACTCCTCAAAAATTAACGGCTATGCATCGGGAAAAGTAATATTTTGTAAAACGTGATAAGTTGTTGACATTATGGTTTTTGTAACTAGATAAATTACAAACCGATCCACTAAAAAGCGTGAAAAAAATTTTTGGCAAATAATAGAACCGACTTCCATATCAAAACACTACAAAGCCAAAAATAACTTTAATTTCGGAAGGCGGTGTGAAAAAAAGAAAATACAAAACCAATAACACCGACTACCGAAATTAAAGTTATTTTTGCCTTTGTAGTGTTTTGATATGGAAGTCGGTTCTATTTTTTGCCAAAAATTTTGCATTCTTTAACACAACAATTATATGCGAGCAGAAGAGTGATCGGTTGCCCTATTTCAATTCCTAGTACGGACGAAAACAATAAACCGCATAATAAAATATTGGTATTTGTGTATTTTATAGGATAAACTTGAATTGGTCTAAGTGACTTGCTAGATTTTAAAGTCGTCACGAGGAAGTGAATAGTGCACTTACTAGATAATAACATAATATAAGCCTTTATTGCTGTAAAAGTACAATTAACTAACTTATAACTTTTACTTAAAAATTATAACCATATTTTTTTTTTGTTTATCTATTTAAATCGGTAACCGGTTTTTTCTTTCACAGCAGCAGTCCTTCGACAAAGGCCTCCTCTAAAGCTTTCCATTTTGTTCAGTCTCTTGCAGTACGTGTCCATTTTGAACCAGCTATCTTTTTTATGTCGTCTTCCCATCGTTTAAGTTGTCTACCTTTGCTCCTCTTACTGCCTCTCGGGTACCATTCCGTCACTAGTCTCGTCCATTTCTCTTTTTCCTCCCTTAATATGTGTCCTGTCCATCTCCATTTCAGGAGTTTGTAGACGGTATGTATATTTTTGAATTTTGTTTTAGTCTTTACATTTAGTAATCTCACCTTGTTCCTTCTTTTAACTCCAATTACGCTCCTTTCCATCCCATTTTGGCACACTTGAACTTTTTGTGTTGTTTCTCGGTTAGAGACCATGTTTGACATCCATATGATAAGCACGTGCTTATCATACTTAATAGATATCTATGTTTAAATATATCTGATTTTAAGTGAGTTTAAAGCGCTAGAGTTTTTGTATTTAGTAGGTATATAGGTAGATTATAAATACTTACATGGGTTCCGGGAATGTTCTAACGAAATACCGCGGCCCTGAAATGCAAGAGCTATTGAAGGAGTAAGGTGGGTTTTTATTCATTAGAAGTCTAACACTCCCTTTGGTTCCACCCATAGCGGAAGGAGTCATTAGATGATTTTCCCACCCAGAAAAAGATAGATACTTTCTAGTTTCGCAACATTACCTATGCCATAAAAACGATTGTTTATAATAAGTGTCATTTCTTAGATTTTGAGCCATCGTGGTGTTTTAAAATCTAGCAAGGTGCATAGCATACCTTGCTAGAGTTAAAAGAGACCAATGTATGAGCTGTAGAGAACAATCCCACCAAAAACATCTTGTAAAAAACTAGCCATGTCTCCATGGAGCTGCTTTTTTCTCTATAAAAAGTATTTTTATTTATTTATTAGTACTTAGTGAGTTAGTTGTTGAGGTGTATCCTACACCTCAACGACTAACTCACTAAGACATACCTAATCACACAGAAATCATAGAAAAATAATGAAATCTCTAAGCAAAGCCAAGCCAAGTTTAAGGTTCTTTACTGCGATTTCTTTATTAATCGAGTTAGATTTTTATTTACTTACTTGTTGACACATCCAAACCAACGGCCAAGTCACATATACCTATTTATTTATACTTTCGTTTAACCTCGCATTGGAACGCCGTGCAGCAATTACACTAATGGAAAACGTTAGAAAGATCAAGTGCTTCCCTTTTTATCATATTTTTTTAAATAGGTATTGTCATGTCATTGATTATTTGCGTAATTTTGTGAAGTAAGTTTTAATGAGTCTACATAGGTAGTTACGAGGCTAACGATATGGAAGGGCTGAAGGACAATGAGGTCAGGTATTGAACGTGAACGCAGCTGACTGTTCGTCGTGATACTTATGTTAGCTCACAGGTTTGCTCGTTGCTCGACTAAGGCGCTAAAATAGCGCTTTTTAAAGCGTATGGCCAGTAGTTTTACACGAGCAGCCTGTGGCTTAATTATACTTAGAAGACATACAGTTCTCTGCGGGTACAATACAATAACGTCTTCAGGATGTTGTTGCGGATGCCGTGGTTCTGCAGGGCATCCGCGACATCCGCTGTTTACAGAATTACAGATTACTTCTACGCAATAAGACGCAAGCGGGTTTCATCCCTGTTCGGCAGAGTATGGGGCAGCAGCAGTAGATATCATCCTGAAGATGATATCTACCAAATACCAGTGTCTCATACACTCGCTCAGGGTTAAAATTGTGGATGGTACTGTTAAATAAGTAAAAATTTCGTAGCTTTGTATAGACTAACATAGATTGTAAGTAAGTATCATTGTTCCTAACATTATGGATCCTTGATATGTGATTAATAAATAAACCCGACCCATAACATAATCGTTGATACACGAGGCAGATTACGATGTTTTTATAGTTCGTACATAAAAGCTTTCAAAACAATAAATCCCCAATCAAAACATTTATTAAAACTTTATAGTTAAACTCTCAAAATCACTGTCATACACATGCATTCATTTGAAATTAAATTCGTTAATTCCGAACATTCCCGAGGAAGACCGAATGCTTCCGATCGCAGTTAAAATTACCAAATTGTGGCTGGACAATGATTGACATGCCCGGAGGCTAGCTACCATAGAGTTCGGAGTCTCTTCGATGGGAAGTGTCAAAATTTTACATACAAGCCAGGTTTGTCTTATAATAATTATTGTATTATGAAGCTAAACTATGAAGCTTTTCGTAGCTGGTGACGTTATTTAGTTGCTGAAAAAGTATGTGACGGTAAATTTCAAGTCACTAAAGACGACGTAATTTTTTAAAATAACCTAATTATTTTCTCCTTTGGTGAAAAATCCATCCAAAGGTGGTCTCTTAGAATAAAAGATCGCTGTAGTTATTAAGTCCTTATTTACTTCTGTTATGGTGCAAAAATAAAGTGTAGATCTATCTATGATTTTAGTCAAACGCAAGAATTTTAAAAATGGCATCTATGTTTTTATGGTATAATGGCGTAGCCGCTGCGCTGTTTCCAAGGTCTATGCTAACTTCCCTCCGTTAAAATGATGGGGAAACAGGTGAAAATAGAGTTGGTATATGGTATTGGGTAGGGTTCTGTCGGTCTGTCTCTCACAGAAGGTCTGTAAGTTGCAGTGTATGATGTCAAATTATACTAAGAATGTAATTTGTAAATAGGTAATAAAGCCTTTTTTCAAGGAGTTTAAACTTCGCTTCGGATAGGTTTTATTATGTTTTGATAATAATTTATACCTACATAATAAATATAAGTGTTTACATTCGCCAAGGAGATGGGTAATTTTTTTTTTGACCAATGTGAATGTGTCATACAATAGGTACAGACGCCAGCACATGAAGCTACCCGAAACTGTCAAATTTTCCCAATCAACCTTGAACCTAATTTCTTTAACAATAAAGTCGAAAATCTGTTAAAGAAATTTGACAGATTGTTGTAGCTTGATGTGCTGGCGTCTGTACCTACTGCAACTGATGTTTAAATTAAGCTAGATAGCTTGTATATTGGAAAGCAGTGTATTACGGATGGGTCAATCTTCGAGTTAAAGCGATGATTGCCAAGGTTTGTCTGTGGATGAGTGAGGTCATCATAACATATCGAGATTCAGTATCCTCCATGCCTCAGAAAGTAAATTAAGCCTTTAGTCCCGGCTGTCAATTGAACATCTTTGACAGTCGTTACGGGTACACAGAAGCCAGAAAATCTGGCACTGGTCTAGCCAAGCGGTATCGTGTTACCCAGTTACTGGGTTGTGGAGGTTAAATAGGCAGACGCTCCATGTAAAACATTGGCACTCATCGGCATCTAGTTAGACTGATGAGATGATAATGATTTCAATAAAGTTACACTGTGCCCCTCAAATATCTAAATTATCTATACTAATATTATAAAGAGGTAAAATTTGTAAGTTTGGTGTGTGTGTATGTAGGGGGTAATCTCTGAAACTACCAAACCGATTTTGAAAATTCTTTCGCTTACATGTAGCTGCATTATCCTTGAGTACTATAGGCTATAAATTATCTTTATATCATGCATATTAGCCGAGCTATTATAATCTTTTTCAAGTAAGTAGGGGACTGGATCCCGTGGAATATTTTCGACTTCTACGCGGAGGAAGTCGCAGGCAGAAGCTAGTGAGAAATAAAACCGTTTTTTAAAATGAAAAGAATGAAAGTAATAAAACCTTTTTACAAAGATTTTTTAAATTCCACTTCGAACAATTTTTTTTTATCATTAAATGCAATAATTTTAGTATATTGTGCTGTATACAAATTAAGATTCAATATTACATATAATATACAATTTGCTAGAAAATTACACATTGTTTTTCAATTATCAGTACAGAGTTACAGATCTACCTTCTTTTTGTTCGTTAATCCCTAAGTTTACGGAAACAAAACCAGTCTATCTTTTGTAGTACCAACGGGTACGTACTTGCCATCCCAAATCAAACTTTAAAATACCCTCTTAAATGTATCTAACACCCTTTACTAAATCAGAAAACAAATGGACCGTGAAACTCTCTCCGTATAAATAAATAAAATATATCGGTGATCAACTGTCCTTATTCATTTTGTATTTTAACTTACGACTCCACTAATGTCATTATTAAAATGACATAAAGAATCCTTTTTGGAAACTTATCGCTGTCAATTGAAACGAAATGAAATATTTTTTTTTTGTGATTTGTAGCTCTTTTATATTTTGGATATCTATACTTAATAATATAAATGTCTGTCTGTGTGTTTGCAACGTTTTCACGGCATCTACTTATAGGTACCTACTTAGAAAAATAATTTTTTTGCTTGGTTGCGCTTATGTAAGGAACTAGGCATAATCTCGGTAAAATCATTTTTTGTTGATTTATCGAGAAAGGTGATGAATGAATTGTTTTTTTATTTCACGAATGAACCCGCTCTTGAACTCGCTAACGCCTGATGGTAAGCAATAAATGAGGTCTACGTTAGAGTCAGAGTCAGCCCAGAAGATGCTTGTTCACTTTTGCTTTAAAGGCTTGTGTATCATATGTGATAGGGAACACAGAAGTCGGCAGTGTCAGCAGTTCGAAGAACATAATTAAAACTGACACAATATTTATCTGGAAATTAGTAATTATAGTCTAAGCTTATGTCCTAAAATGGGGTCGTTAAAGTTAAACCTGTCATCAATAATAATTTTTAACAATAAAATAATAAAATAACAATACAATTTGTTGTACAACAAAAAAATAACTAACAAACCACCAACATTGTGTTTTTATTCAATGAAAAAGTTCGTTAAAAATCTAACCTAACTTTTCTGAATTTCAAAATGGCTGACGTTGACAGGTGTTTGAACCAGCGTACGATGATTGACTTGTGTTGCGAAATACACGAACAAAACCCGCAACGTTGGAGTTTAGAAAAATCGGCTTTCTGTTCCGTTAGAAAATGGATGAACTTGTTGTTTTTTTTTTTGTTGGAGTGGATTTTAATTTACACAACTGCGTACTACATAATCACTCAGTCTACAACACCAATCCAACACGGCTAGCAGTGCAGATTGGTGGATGTCTTTGGATTTCGACATTGACATATATATTACTTCGTAAGGACTGGGCGGATCGCATGTTATAATGACGCCTCGAACTTGGTCCCAAAGTGGTCTAACCTTTATCGAAGTGAACTAGAACGCGATCGGCTATCTTCGGGAGGGGTCGTCAGTTTTACAAGCAAAACTGCTGAGTTGTGTCGTGAAGGGTTGCGTTAAATACGACAAAAAGCACAATAAAAAATGTATTTTTATGTACAACAAATATAAATTTCGAAAAATAAAAGGTTTTTTTATTTATTTATACCTCCAAAAGTACCACACCCCGCTCTTACAAGTTTACGTCTAGGAGCAGACCACGCCAATTGACATCTTAATTATAATAGATGGCGCTAGTGGATTTTGTAGGGCGACCGCGTCCGTCAAATTTTCTGACGACCATATCTTTACTATTTAAATCAATGCTCTTTGTCTTCGTTATTACTTCATCAGCCTTTTCCCAACTAAGTCAAGGGTCAGTTTCCAGCTCTGCAACCGAATGCAGCTGAGTACTAGTGTTCTGGAGCGAATGCCTAACTGATCTCGATATCCTCGATCGTAATACAATACCCTTCGGCAAGTCTGGTGACAGATTTTCTATCTTCTGACTACCCGTAACGATCTACGAACGAACGTCTAAGATGTACGGTGGCCGGCACATCAACCTACTTCAATCAGACAAAATAATTTAATAGATTTACAACTTTATTACAACAGGATAAGGTTCAAACTCAATTGGGTAAATTTGACAGATACGGATAGCTTGATGTGCTGGCGACTGTACTAATGACAGCCGCTACCAACGGCTTCACATCATTTCCGAGGCAAGGAGGAATCTCTCTCCCATCTAGAAACTGACCTCAGCAAGCGTTGCTTAACTTCGAAGTGACCCCTGCTTCTGTTATTAGCATCTAGATCGGAATAGGTAGAGCTGTTTTATGTACTTGCCATAGGTTAGAATAATATGGATATTCCCCGAGTCCCGGGATTTGGTTTTTAAGTAGTAAAATGATAAAAAACTATTCTCGCCTTCGGGACTAATGAAAGATTACACTTCTTTTCTGACGGGTAAATATAAGAAGGACGAGATTAAAGATAGTATAATAAATAGATAAACTTGATTCATTAAACCACATATATTTTTTTACATAACAATTTTTTTTATTGATAATAGGCTCGCGTTTGACCACCATCTCACCTGATGGTAAGTGATGATGTGGTCGAAGATGGAGCACGCTCAACAACAATCATTCAAACATTTTTATTCTGAAGTTGTACAAAAACATTTACAGTTGTAAAATTTACAACCTTGCTCATGCGCTTATTGGCTTACATAAACCATTTTTATACATATTGACAAAAATAATTAAATTCAATAAAATCCCGTAGTATCAGTCGGAATCCCGTGGAATATCCATATTAACATCAATGGTTGCGGTCAATGAACCTAAATAGCTCTACCTATTCCGATCATTGGTTATTAGTTATCTCTCATCCATACTTCCCTATCAATCGCCAATTCTGTTGTTGCCTTAATCAGATGATCCATTATTTATAAAGAATGTTATGAGAAGATTACCGCAGTTTTTTTTTATTGTTGATAAGTCTTGCGTTTGACCACCATCTCACCTGATGGTAATAAATAAATAAATGATGATGAATAAAATAAGTGATGATGTGGTCGAAGATGGACCAATCTTGCCTAGAAATAACCTATTCACTCTTGACTTAAAGACTCCCAAGTTATATTATAGCTATCAGGAAACACAGCAAAGAATTCCACTCTTTAGCTGTACGCACAAGGAAACTATTACCAAAACATTTTGTGCTTATGGGTGGAATGTCCACCATGTAACGATGGCGCGACGCCGTTTGTCTTGTAGTCCGATGATGGAACGGGCTTGGTGGAATTAGACTGTGCAATTCCATCGCACACTCCCCGAAATGTTACCGATAGAAAACTGATAGGCTTGCAACACGTCGCTTTATTTATTTATTTATTTATGTACACACATGACACTTATAAAGGAAAAAAATAAATACAGACAAAAGAGCACAAAGGTGCTGCTTATTTCCTAAGAAATTTCTTCCAGCAGACCTGCGACAGGAGAGTTGAAGAGGAGATGATAGACACAGTGTGTATAAATACTAATTACGATATAAAACATACTTAGCTATAAAATTAAACTAAAATTATATATTTAATAAATATATACATACATAGAATTAAAATACATGCTATAAAAATATATACCTATAATAAATATATAAAATTACGGGATGTTAGATAGGTAATGATCTTTGACCTGCTTTTTGAAAATAGTAATGGATTTAGCTTCGCGGACTTTAGTGGGAAGTGAGTTCCACAGTCGTACTGCATGAAAGGAGAAGGAGTGGGAATAGAAACAGGTTTTTTGGGATGGGAAATTGAGATGGAGTTTAAGGTGGGATCTACAAAGGGCATCAGTAGGACGAGTGAATAAATAACCTTACTTTTTCTTAAATGACCTTACTTTGGTATTCGTCAAAATCGTTCGAGCTCGCGATGACTGACAAATGCTTGCACAGTTGCACTGCACTGTCTGGACAGGACCGCTCAAATCTGTGTATTTCTTTCCTCAACAGAACATCACTGACATTAACTATTAATACAGAACTTAAATAGACATAGACAAATAAAACTTGTAAACTGGCAATAACATTTTATTTATTATTTAAACTAAATTTACAATTCGTATGTGTAATAACATTATAAGTTATTATTATACATATGAATTGATCAGTATTATTATGGACTTCAAAAGAGACGTTGACCTCTGAGTTTGTTTCGGTGTTTGTTCTTAGGGTAGTCGGGAAACACTGACCTCATCTAGTTTAAAATTACGAAGAAAATGACGTGTAAAAGTGTTATTTGTGACCAAAATTAGCAAACTGAATATTATTTAACATTTATTAGCTTGCTGCCCGTTTTGTGTTATTCCAGGATTTCAACTTATCTACACTTACCAAATTTCATTCATCAAAATTCATCTATTTATATGCCTTACAAACTTTCAGATTTATAATGTTATTAAGATTTGACCTTCTTCCACTCGTATAGAAAATGTAAGTCTCGTCATTAGCAACAACAACAAAAAACATGTTGTTAAATTCAAAATACGCTCTCAAAATGTTAAATGTACCGAAATAATTTGTAATCAAGTCATCATACCCGTTTGAGGCTGCCATTTGTAAACATTAGTTAAAGGTACTGTAGCATGAAATTTTTGAAAGAAGGGTACCTATTTATGCTTGTTATTGAAATATGTTTTGTTATTAGTTTTTGGGGAAGTTTGAGTTCCGTATGCTTGTTGCCAAGTAATTTTCTAGACAAAATTTAAAAACAGCTTGATTTTTTTTATCTATTAGGTACTATCTAGGATCCGAAATCTTTCTATGAATAAAAATGAGATATTACTTGATTATTGACTGCATGTTGAATTAATACACAAATAAACTGTTAAAACAGGAAAGCCATGATAAGGGCAGAATAGCGCAAAGGTGCTGCCATTTCACAAGAAATTTCTTTCAGCAGATCTGCGACAGGAGAGTTGTATAAAAGACTTATAGTTTAATTGTAAATCTTTATCATATGTCGTTAACCTGAGTCAATGTCAAATCTTCTTTTTTATAAAACTACCCAGTTTCAGGGTTGGTCGAAATAAGATAGGTACCTATTTGCTAGTTGCATCTACATCTGTGATCTACATAGTTAGACTCCTTTGGCATAATAATATTGATTGTGGACACGTAGGTTATAAATTCTGAGAATTTATTCCATTAGGCCCCCTTAAAATATGAATTCGAATGAACGAAAACCTCCTCTAACAGATCCCCAAAAACCATTAATTAATAACAAATAAATTCTAAAAAACATCGATAAATTATCTAACAATTGAATTCGCGCCTTTTTTAATGTCAAATTAGGTCGGCCATTGCTGCGAAATGTCAAAATGTCATTGTTCTATTCGGGTGCGTTCGCGCGAACACTTAATTTTTTAAATGGGGTGATTTTTTAAGGTCTACGTACTTTTTTTATTGTGTTTGCTTGCGTGTGGCCTTTTTAGAATGAAATGTAGTTTTTTGTAATCTTCTAAGGAATGTATTGTACTGTTTGGAAATGTTACAACTTAAGTTTTTGCACGTGTTTGCGTGAGAATTTCAAGGGTTCGTTTTTAGTGTTGTGACTGATGTTAACCCTTCACCAACCATGTTTTAAGTTTAACATATCATAATAAGGTTTAGCTTAAGGCGGCTTGATAATAGCGTAGCGCAGATTATTATGTTTTGCCGCAGTCGGTCAAATTAATGGGTGACTATGGTATTTCTATGTACCTAAACATATCAAATTTTTAGAAAAACAGTGATGGGAAATGATAAGAACGGCGATACCTAATATTTTAAAATAAAATCTCCAATTTCTTCCGACAAATTGTTTATCAAGGTTCTTTATGGTCAAAAGAACCTTGATAAACAATTTGTTGCGTTGAATTTGTGCTTCACATGCCACGCCCGATTTCTTGAACGAAAATCTTCGACTATAACTAATGTTCAAAACTTAACGCAAATCAGGTTATACGGTTGAGTCTTAACATGTTCGCTGACAGTACCTACGTCGTTAGGCGGGAAATTAAAATAGTGCGTTATGACAGTATGTCGAGTGACGGGCCACTTATTTTTAAGAGTACGTCGTGGAAAATTCTACTGTCGTAATGTGGTGTCGGGGTAAGTGCTCACTGTCAGTGAACGTGTTAATATACAACGTGTAACGGAAACCCCATATCTATCCAAAAGGACTGAAGACAACATCTGGTATGGAGTCTCTATGCAAAGTTTCAGCTCAAAATAAGTGACTCACAGAATTGACCCCAAATTATTGGTTTCATATGTTTCTTGAATACCAATAATAACAAACGTGTCACAGCACTATGAGTAGGGTTGCCACCTTTTATTTTTGCAGTTAAAGTATATTAGTTAAAATAGGTAAGAAAAAAAAAGTACACAGCATCAAAATAAAGTACAATTTATTTTCAAAGTCGCTTTCCGCTATCTGTCCCTATGTATGCTTAAATCTTTGAAACTTCGCAACGGATTTTGATACGGTTTTTTTTAAATAGATAGAGTGATTCAAGAGAAAAGTTTATATGTATAAAACATGCATAATATAGTAGAGAAACAATGATAATTTTAGAGGTTTCTAATGTGATGTCTTAATAAACATATTTTTTGCGCTTACATTGTAAACGCTGGCTAAACCGTACGAGATAGATTAAAATAATGTACTGTACACCCTAAAAAGGTCTACAAAAAAGTCCGCATATGCCTATCTCTTATGGATAACATACTATATATCCATTTTAATACTTTAAAATGGGCAATTATAAAGTGGTAATTGGAAAGCTATTTACACAAATACTTTATTAAGCCTTATCATTTTAAATACGTTAGTTGGTTTGAGCAGTTCATGAAGATTAAATTTTCCCTTTACACCATGCAAATTAAATGAATACCTTAGGAGATATAGCAAAATCAAAATAATGCGCAACGAAATTAATTTCGTGTCGCCGTGGTTTGACCGGGCCCGGCCGCCTCGCTTCCGAGCCGAGGTAGTCCGAAAGTTTATGTAGTATATCAATGTATGGTGGAATTGTGTATCTTATAATTATATGCCTACAGAAAAGTCCGCGATGGCATATGTCTATATGTTAAAGATAACATCATACCTGTGTCCATTTTAATACTTTAAAAAATTGGTAATTATAAAGCGGTAATGTAAAAGGTATTTACACAAATACTGTATTAATCCTAATCATCTAAATTAATATTATGTATGTATAACTAGGAAAGATGATTGATTTTTTGTTTGTTACGATTTAACTCAAAAACTACTTAACCAATTTTATCGAAACCTACATCTTCTCGGAGTAACATAGGCTATTTTATAGTTTCTGTGAAGATACCTTGCGAAGCCAGGGCGGGTTGTTTGCTAAAAATTAATTTCCGAATGTATATGTACGTAAGCGCATTAGTTCAGAACAGCTGCATTTATTTGACTAATTATTGTTCTTGTTGTGTTCGTAATTGTCTGGATAGAGTTTGGAAAGAAAACTGTATGATACCGAAAGAAAAATAGCACCCGAGCTAAGCCGGGGTGGGCAGCTAGTTATGTTTAAAAACATATTTCTTCTTACTTTTTGCAGTTTCTATCAAATTAGTATCTCTACGAAACAATTGCACAGCATCTTTATAGCCTATATTTAAATTAAAGTAAATAAGTAATTATTTTTTATCAAATTCAGAGACGCTTTGTTTATTACGACTAAACTTTTCAAAATCCCAAAGAAATCAAGTCATGCGAAATAAAGTATTTTCGTGTACTTTATTATTCTCATAAAGTATAGAGTACAATTACCTGAAATAACGTACAATACTTTATTATAAAGTACGGGTGGCAAACCTAACTATGAGGGTCATCAACTCATCACTTTCCACGTCACTTGCCAATAAAACGATAATTCTCTTCGTTCTTCTTAATTTGAAAAATTCGGTCTCTGGTATCAATGTATTGAAATTTCTAATAAGCTCCACACATGTAGACATAGGATTACAAAACCCTTGCTATATCGTTTTTTATCATCCAAAGAAGCCGTGCACTCGGTATGTATATACCCTTTAAATTACACGTTGTATATTTCCTTCATCCAATTATACGAAAGCAGCTTACGCGCATAAGTCAACACATCTATTTGTTTACTATTTGTTAGAGAACCAAGTCATCATACTTAGCCTTTTCATAACTATGTCTGGGTCAGCTTCCAGTCTAACTGGAGGCAGCTGAGTACTAGTGTTTTACATGGAGCGACTGACTATCTGACCTCCACAACCCAGTACCTGGTTAACACAATACCGCTTGGCTAGACCAGTGTCAGAGTTACTGGCTTCTGACTACCCGTTACGACTGTCAAAGCTGTTCAAATGACAGCTGGGAAAAAAGGCGTGAATAGGTTACTTCTAGGTAAGCGTGCCTCATTTTCGACCACATCATCACTTACCATCAGATGATGATGATGATGATGAGAGATGGTGGTCAAACGCGAACCTATTATCAATAAAAAAAAATTTTATCTGATCTTATTTTGAGATGGTTTTCGTGCCATTTTTAACCGACTTCACAAAAAGGAGGTTTACAATTCATCTTGAACTTTTTTTTTTTTTACCTAATTTTTGATTGGGTGTGAAAATCATCAAATGGCCCCCGCTTTGTGTGGATCGGGAGGGAGTGTCAGACTTATACTGACCAAAACCCACTCTGCTCCTTGAGTTTCTCTTAAGTTCCGGGACCGCGGTGTCTCGTTAAGGCTGCTCTCTCGAAAAAAGCTTGAAAAAAGCATTCAGATGAAGCAACTTTTCGTCGGCAATTACAGAGAAATTACATCTGAAAAAAATTGTTAGTAATCTACATGATATGAACCGTAATTTGGTTTAGCCACAATTTTTCTATCGGTATCACATAATAAGAAAAAAAAATGCCAAATCACCTCCAAATCATTGAGATGAAACCATTTTACTCCTTAATTTCTTATCAAAAGAGTATAAAAAAATATACTACTGCTTTGCAATACAAATGAAAATAATTTGGTTTTGTTACTTTTTACAAATATGTATTATTTTTATTACAATAAATTAAAAATGCGTCCAATTAAAGACTGCGTTTACATCACCCCCGCACTCGTCCACAAGTTGAGTGCGGGGCGCATCGTGTTGCTAGGTGGACGTACGTCGCGTTGCGAGAGCTCAAGCACTACGAAATAATATCGTAAAATATTACTGCAAAAATTAATTTTGTAAATAGTGGAATAGCTTTTTAACTGACTTTAGAAAAAGCCAAAATGTCAACTACAAAAAACTAAAAACGCGCGAACAAAAAACACAATATAGAGTAACCGAAAAGGTCATCAATGTAAATATTTTTTTTTAGATTTGTTGATTTTTCAGAAACGGCTTATTCGATGTCGATAAAATTTTCATGGGACCATTTGGGAAGTATACCCTTTCCAACAAAAAAAGAATTTTTCAAATCGGTTGGCGAGCGATGGAGCTATGCCCGAACAAACATAAAAAAAAAAAAAAAAAAAAAAAAAAAAAAAACAAACAAACATCCGAATTGAGAACCTCCTCCTTTTTCAGAAGTCGGTTAAAAAGGAGGAGGTTCTCAATTCGTCTTGAACTTTTTTTTATGATGTTACTTCATTACTCGCAGATGGCTCGACCGATTTGGAAAATTCTTTTTTTGTTTGAAAGAATATACATTCTAGTTAGTTCTATTGTCATCACGTTTGGATCTGATGATGAAATCATGGAGAAATCGAGGGAACTCTTCAAATATTATAGGCATAACTATAGCGTTTTGGGTATTTCTTATAGTACCTTGTTTAGTTTCTCTCGAAAAGCACCATTTGAGGAAGTGGAACTGATGACGAAGACCCCAGATGGCCATCGAAACTACTCAATAATAAGAATTTCGTGGATTGCGATTAGATTACTTGAATATAGATGTTAAGCACTTTATGCTCGTCAAAATGCATATGGTGAAGTAGAGCTGATAGTGATGTACCAGGAGAACTCCTCAAAAATTAACGGCTCTGCACCGGGAAAAGCAATATTTTGTAAAAGGTGATAAGTAGTTGACATTTTGGCTTTTGTAACTAGATAAATTACAAACCGACCCACTAAAAAGCGTGAAATAAAACTTATTATCAAAAAATAGAAGGAACCGACTTTCGATTCGTCAAAAAGTTTTATTTCTGATTCTTGTTTATAAGTTAAAGAGTATTCTATGTATCTATAAGTAGTGTTAGTGTCATAAACTCATAGTATTTTACAGTTTTAGTAGTGTTTAAATTTAGCTTGTAAAACATGGGAATAAGCAAAAACGAATGAAGAGAGGTCTAAAAAAATATTACAAACAAAAGGGTATACATTTATTATCAAGGTAAGTTTAAAGTTTTATCTACATATTTCATTATAAACTATCGCTTTACTTACCTCGCATAAAAGTAGATAGCACAGAGTAAACGGACAGAGGGTAAGCTTCATACAACTGCGCTATGATAGGTACACTACTACAAAAAAGGCGCGTGTGTGCGCTTCGTCTGAGCGAGGCCTGGCTTGAGCCGATATGCACCGGTTTCTCTTCGTACGGATGAAGCCGCCAGTTGAGATAGAGAGATAGAGTTAAGATAATGTACAAGAGAAAGAAGAAAACGACAAAGAGAAGGAAATAGAACTAAGGAAAGAAAAATAGATTGATGAGAAAAATGAAGAAAACGAGAACGAAGAAGGACGAAAAGAAAACATAGAACAAGATTTTATATGTCTATCAAAATTTCTAAAAATAAATATATGTGAACACGGAGAAATAAATGAGGATGAAGAAGTTCAACCAACCAAAAGAATAAAAATACTTGGTGAAAGAAAGATAAATTTCAGTGAATTTTAGTTATAATCTATTTGTTTATAAAAAATGTAACAAATAATATGACATACACTAGTAATAATTATACTACCTATCTACCTTACTCTAATTTCCTACCTACATACCTACCTTACCTACCTAACTACCATTTTTCTCTTAATAGAAACCTTCCTCAGACTATAACGAATATTCTAAATAAAATCCGTATTGGTCCAGCCATTCCAGAGTTTTGCGCTTAGCAACACATTTAGCCATTAATTTTTATTTATATATAATTAAGTTAAAAAGATACATCAAGTTGTTTACCTCATGTTTCGAGCCAGGCTGATCTATAATAGAGGTATAGTTTCTACAGTACATACTCAAAGTGCATCTATATCAATAGATAATAAATAAAAACAAAATTTGACCACTTTTGATGCGGTACAAATAAAAATGAATTTAACTTTCACGATGACTTAACCTTCTGTGATTTCGATACTCTGTGCCGAGACTAGGCGAAGCGACGACGCATGCTGGCGGCGCAAGCGCGGGCCGAGCGCGCCTCTCTTTTCTGTTGCATGCGGGTAGCGGAGAGCTGCGCGGAGTGACGCGCGGAGAGGGGTCGTTAGCTCCGCCCAAATGGTCAAGGTTATTGGCATGAATACAAGCCTTAAAACGTTCCCACAGCAAGTTTTCAGACTTTTGGTTTACGGTAGAGGTGGGGACGGTTTATACGGGTATAGTGGTCAGTGGCCCTGCTATGCGCAAGGTCGTGGGTTCGATTCCCACCTAGGACAAATGTTTGTGTGATGAGCACAATAATTTGTTCTTTGTCTGGGTGTAATTTATCTTTAATATGTATGTATTTAGAAATATATGTATGTTTATCAGTTGTCTCGTACTCATACCACAAGCTCTGCTTAGTTTGGGACTAGATGGCGTTGTGTGAAAGTTGTGGAATATTGTGGAATATTATTATTAGGTACTTATTAAAGTGTAAGAGTAAGCGGCTTCACTTGCAAGTAAAGTTCTACATTCAGGTGTTCCAGTTTCCGAAATCAATTACAGCTTATATGTTGCCCAGTCTTAACAGCTATATAACAAAAAAGTTTCATTCAAATCCGTCGATAAGTTCCGGAGGTGTACTACAAACAGATAAAGTGATAAACAGACAGAATTTTACTTCAAAATAGCTTCTGCCCGCAACTTCGTTTGTGGGTTTTCTTGCGTAAATACTAATCCCATTGGATCTATATGTTATTCCAGGATGTCAGCTATCTACTTTCCAAATTTCATTCGGATCCGTTTAGTAGTTTTTTCGTGAAAGAGTAACAGACATCCATACATCTATACATCCATCCTCACAAACATTCGCATTTATAATATTAGTAAGATTCTTGCTGTCTTACTGTTTCTAAACGACATAATGAAACACAATTTTTAGTGTTTTATTATATGTAATACTAGCTATGCCCGCGACTTCGTTCGCGCGTAATACTTAGTGACTTTCGGCAGCATTTTTAATTTTTTAGGCTAATTATTTTGAAAACAAAACTCATAGGTACCTACATAATTTGAATGTCGTATTTATTAATATCTAATCAAAAGTCTAAAAAATAAGTTTCAAGTTTCCAGCTTTAAATTTTTTTTCGGTTCTTCTCCATAGAAAACGACCAATTTCGAACCGTGCACTAACTTCTGACGTTTTATGAGTACCCATGTAGGCCTATGTGAAATAAAACAATTTTGATTTGCAAGATTGATAGTAATATGAATTCTACAAATATTATTAATTCTCTTATTTCTTAGATTACAACCTGCTGATTCCTTACTAAACCGTCCCCAACCTCTAGCTCTGCCGATCCCCCCCACACTACAAACGTTACATTAGTAAGCGTCGCTCGTATACAAATAATATTGAATGTACAAATTGCTCTGAAACGTAATACGATGCGAATTTAAGTGGCAAGCAGGGTAGGACTTGGGGTGTTCGTTTACTCGGGTTTCAGTATAGACTGAATTTTTTTTAAGTCTATTTGAAGCACCACTCTCTCAAAACTCTCACAAATAGAGAGTGGTGCATCAAATAGATTTAAAAAAAATGCATTCGAGTCAGTTGATAGTTTGTATAATTATTTATACAAACTATCAACTGACTCGAATGCTCAAATGCTTCGGACGCATATTTCTTTGTTTTGATATAAAAAGAGAAGTAGCAATGTGGTTAGAATTCACATTAATAGCCATCTTGTTAACCCCTCCAACTAAACGAAATACCTATGCTTGAGTCTGAAGGTTCACGTCAATAGTGTAATGGGAGGGGTTCGAACCCGTGAACTCTCCATCACAAGTCCGACATCTTAGCCATTATGCTATTGACGCTTATCAAATACAATAATAATGAAAAAAAAATAATAACTGCTTATTACATTGTGTGGAATGAACACTTCATAGGACGACTTGTTGTTCAGGGGCAAGTGGAAGGCAAGCGATCACGCGGTCGGTCCCCTATGCGCTGAACAGACTTAATTAAAGTGGCAACAGAGACGATCGTAGTCCAAAGCTCCCGATACGCTGAAGACCGCAGGAAGTGGAGGCGCATCGAGGGCTGCTTTATCTAGAGAAAAGGCATCATGGTCAACCACGAACATTCTGTCCTGCCGGAGTCTGTGTTTTCCGATAGCTATAACCTGGTCTTTAAGTCAAGAGTGAATAGGTTACTTTTAGGTAAGCGTGCTCCAGGTGAGATAGTGGTCAAACGCTAGCCTATTATATATTATTAATGCTTGCACTGTCTGGACAGTTCCGCTCACATTTGTGTGCTTCTTTGCTCAAAAGAGCACCACAGACATGAACCTACATGCTTTTCATACGATTGGACCAGTACGAATTGTATGGACTTTAAAAGAGGGGAAACCTCTCTTTTTTTAGTTTTGGTGTTTCTTCTCAGAGTAGTCAGTTAGGAAATACTGGCCTCATATAGCTAAACTTAAAACCCATAAAAACAGGACGTGCAAAAGTATTATTTATAATCAATTTTTACAAAATAAATATATCATTTCATTTCACCGACTAAGACAGTCATGATTTGTATGAAAATCTTATATCCATCTATCTAGAAAACCTACGTCATTCTATTGAAGTACAAATGATGTTCTGAGCAGTTTGTATATAAAAATTTTAAAATTACAAGGCCTCAATAGGCAACTAAGTTCTTAACATAGATAGATAGATAGGATATACTTTATTGTACACCAAAAATAAAAAAAATACACCTATTTAAAAATATTGCTTATTCTATGGTAACAATGGCGGTCTTCCCAAGTAACACAATCGCGTCTATAAACGGACTATTAGATACCTAATAGAATTTAATTTTATCGTCTACCTTAAGAGTAAAATATCCCCCAAGTAATATTCAAGAACGCTTATAGACACAGTTTAGTAAAAGTGGACACAACCTTATCCGTTCTCATAAGAATGAGTTCAGAAAACATGAATAGATAGAGATAAGAGTTGTAAATTTTCTAATTGTCTGTAGATATTTTTCTAGTGTCTCACTAAACTCTTTACAGACCACAAATGTAACTCGTAGATAGTTTATAGATAAAGTTGAGACCTTTAAAGAAGTCTTTACTCCTCAAGTTTTTAAACCAAAATTAACTCGAGACCAACAACTTTAAGTTACATTTGATTTGTAATAGACAACGACATATAATGGCGAAGAACTAGCAAGAGTTATTTAAACTTATTATTGTATTGCATCATGGCGTAACAAATTTCTTATTTCATATATACTTATGTTTTAGCTAGTTATTAATGGGTAAACAAGGAAATCTATATGCAATTGAAATTCTATCGTCGATTATTATGTAAAACTCTCTTAAAATAAGAGCGCCCGCTGTAAATGTAAGATTTAATAATTTTTTTACCAAATTATTTATATAAATCATTTTTTTTAATTGCATTTTAATGTTTAAAATACTCATTTTATTTAAAATATAGTCATTAAAACATATTTAATGTTTAATTAGACACAATTTCATTACAAAAACATGAAAATAAGCATTAAAATATGTAACGAAAGTAATTTTAAGCAAAATTAAGCAATAAAACCGGTCAAGTGCGTGTCAGGCCACGCGCAGTGTAGGGTTCCGTAGTTTTTATAACAGCCAAGTGCGTGTCGTATTCGCTGACTGATCGTTTCGTACTATGCTCTAACTAAAAGTCAAACATGACTACCTAACTAATTTGACTTCCTATACAAATCCTCACCTGATCCGAGAATTTGGCACGCAAAGTTTTAATTATTTTTAGAGATTTGTATAAAACTTGTCATAGCTGGTGTTTTGAATTTAAATATAGGACACAGAGCTACACTACTCAATCTTCACAAAAAAATAAAATTGAGGAAGTAGTTTGCTGGGGGAGCTTTGTGTTTGATATTATATAGCAAAATAATAAATAAATAAAAACATATGAATCGGTTTTTTTTGTAAAAAGTTTTATTTTAATAAAACTTATTTAAATATGAAACTAGCGCGATACAACTGACGCTTAGCGCCATCTATCGACATTTCTATGGAGTTGTTTGAAATTTTCGAGTCAAATACGACTCTACGGTCGACTATTACTCGTAAACTTGTAAATCCCACTTATGTGTTATCACCAGTGATCGAAGTAGGTAGATTGATTTGGAGTCAATGAACTGGCACGTATATATGAATATGGATATGCCTCCGGGATTCTGGTATTTTGTAATAATTCCGGGATTTTGTAGTAAATCATTTTCTACATACAAATGGATCTTAGATATCAAAAGAAATAGATTAAAACTAGAAAATATTGAAAAGTTTATGGTTATTTATTTTAATTGTTTAGAGAGTCAGGATAATGAAGAAAATTATATAAATGAAGACTAAAACTATTTTGATCAATAAAGATATTGATTTTGTTATAAACTGCTTTTTATTTCATTTTTACCTGTTTTCATATTCATAAAAAGTTATTGCACTGAATGCGAAAAAATATTAAGGAGTATAAAAACTTATTTTTATTTATTTATTCAAGAATATAATATATAATAATTACAAGCAGCAGATAATAAACTTGCAAGAAATAAGTACTAAATTAGTCATATATACGTTGCGAATGGACGCACAAAAGTAAGATTCACCTTATTACTATAAATTGCAAATGTAGTAGTTTAAAAATCACAATATTTGATTCAATCCCGTAAGTACCGAAATGAAATCCCGGAAAAAAAGACTTATCCATGTTATGATTTCTGTTACTATTCATGATGCAAGTACGTAAAATCAATCTACCTACTCCGATCACTGGTTATCACACACTATGTTATGTGTGTGTGTACTATGTTATGTGTTTAAAGGAAAACTATCGTTTTCCTTTAAACTTCGTTATATATAGGTACTACTGCCGTGACATTTGAATTTCTATCTACAACCGTTTAGGAGTTAGAGTTAGAGTTTAGGGGGGGACACTTGACTCTAACGAAAATTGGTAATTTAAAGCTGAATAAGTCACGAACGGTTTACTTAATCAAAAAACGGTCTTCCCAAACCCCTAATATTTTTAAAAGGCCTATCCAACGATATCCCACACTATGATATAGATGAAAAAAAAAATTATCATCCCACTTTACATGTAGGGGAGGTAACCCTAAATAATTGTTTTTTTTCAAAATTTTATTTTACCATTTTTTTGGCGTCATTAACATGTATACTCATGCCAAATTACAACTTTCTAGTACCAATAGTTTTTGAGCTAAACCGCGGACAGACAGACAGACAGACAGACAGACGGACATGGCGAAACTATAAGGGTTCCTTGTTGACTACGGAACCCTAAAAATGGCGTCAAGATAAAATTTACTAGAAAAACGACAGAACAAAACAAAACAGATTTATGAGTGGTTTAAGATTATCTAGTAACTTGTATCTTCTGTCGTAGAACAATTTCCCGCGTTTTGGAGGAAGTTTCGATTCTGAATCTGAATCATTTCGCAACTCTTCTTCATTTTTCTTCCTTTTTAAATATTTGCCGATTTTTCGACGAAAGCCACCAGACCTTTTAATTTTTTTACTGTCTCCATTGCATAAAATCATCCAATTCAAATATTTAATGTAAAATACACTTAATTAAGCCATTTTTAGGAAAAAATCCACTAAAAACACGTTTTCACATTAATTTTATAGATAAATTGAAAAATATCAATTAAAGTATTTTATCTAGACTTAAGTCTGTTTATAAGCAAAGATAAGAGTACCAATAGATAAAATAGAATGTTTTATCTTAAAATATATCATATTATCTATAAAGTTATTTCAAGTTAGGTACCTTTAGGCTTTATTAACTATTTGTAGAGCATTTTATCTTAAAACACTCAATATACCTATAATCGTACTTAAAATAAGTGTGCTATAGAAGAAATGCTCTAAAAATAATTGAGCTTGAGAAAAAATACTCTATAAGAATACATTTTCTTTATTGAAACCATCTTTAAAAAGTCCCTATCTAAAGATTAACCAGGAATAAATAGACTGTCAATAGACAGATTTGTTTTAAACCTCCAAGACTGTGTTACTTGGGTTATCGCTGAAAGCGATATCTTCCAGACAACCTTTGGAAGGACTTTAGAAACTTTGATTAAAGTCTGTTGTTAACATGTTCCAATTGTTTTTCATCTAGTTAAAATAATGTTATTAAAGAATTTGAAAAGCATTTATTTTGTAATATTTGCGTTCGTTTTGTCTTTATTGTTTATTAATAAACTATAGTATATACTTTTACATACCACCACCTTCACTGATCCTAACTAACTTTAACATTCTTAATATTCCCAGAACAGGAATGCAATGCTTCAAACTGCATACAAACGACTGCAGTACAACAGTACAACTCTCGTCATTAATACAAGCAATAGATCACCCTTGACCCGTCAATACTCGGCAATTTATCACCGAGTCCGTGCCTGCGCTCGTCACAGTCATGTTAACAAGTACACTACACACACACTACACTGTGTAGTGATGACGTCATTGTATGATGATTCGGATGCGGTAGTTTAAACAGGGTAAAGTATGTTGCTTTTGAAGTTGAGGAGCCCGTTGCTACATAATAACAGCCACGCAGGTCAATCTTAATACCCAATACTCAATCATTTATTGCATTCCACAATGTGAACTTAGGTGGTAGGTTTACAAAATTATGGTCATCATGGACCATAATTTTCTAAACCTACTGAAAGGTCATAAGAGGCAGGGAACACAGAAGCTGGCAGAGAGTTACAACTTAGCCCGAAGTACAATAAATGTGGAAGAGAAGCGTTTGGTGCGACAAGACGGTATATCAACCAAGTGTGGATGGTAATACCTCATTAGCACCACCGTTTTTTCTTATATCCATGTTTTTACTCTATGCATTACTTTGCTTTATACACAGGTTTTTATAAACTCAGGTCAGGCATTACAGTTAGAAGCGTCAATAGCCTAGGCTAAGATCTGACACCTTAGCTTGAGAATAAGAATATTTATTTGCATAAAACATGGTCTTAATATAATTACTTAGATCATTATGTTTCGCCATTTATTGGCATACAAATATTTAAACAATAATTTGTTCATTGTATATATTATACACATGCTTACTTAATATAAATTCTGTAATTAATTATTTTTGTTTTTTTTTTTATGAATGGTAAACTAAATATTATTAGCCTATAATTAGGTAATCAGTAATAACTTTGAAAAAAAATTGTAGCGATATTTATCTGTTAGGTACCTTCTTATCATAAAATTCCTTCTCGAGATCGAGAGGTCAGGGGTTCCAACCCTATATATTACACTAACTACTGCCGTGAACCGTGGAGGGCTTAACACTTTCGCGGACGCTACCACTTGAGTCTGTGTTCTAGAATGACACAGTAAATGGCCATACAAAATTATATGACGTATGAGTACGTAGAGTCCCATGATATTATATGTTTTAAAGGCATCATGATAGAATCGTTTTATCATGTCATCGTTTGCATACGTTCTGTCATCACAAGTAAAATTAACGAGTCCTGTACGGACACAACGTATAATAACGTCCAACGTGTATGTACGTACTGACACATCATATTATGTTGATGACAAGCAGTTGCATCACAACGTTATTATGCGTCCAATGTGAAATAACTTTGACCTGGCCACCAAGCAAGCACAATCCTAAAAACTTCAACATCTCATTTCTGTCTGTTAATTTAAATTTCTATGATCGACTGTGCCTAGTTTCTGGCCGATTAGTTTGACACATATTTGTCCCATATGCATTCGTGCACTCAATGAGATAATCTAGAATGAGAGGTGGAAATAGGCGGTAAAATACGTCAAATACGGTTGTGTTACTGTATATAGTAAACTTCACCCCCACAGAAATAGCGCCAAAATTTAACTCAGGTATGGGTGCTGTAGTTTGTGTCCAATCTTCTGTAGTTACCTCAGTGGGATATGATGAACCCCCAGGATAGACCTGGGGGTAGAACACCTATGCTCCTCTTGGACTATCTCGTCTTGACGGTTTTCAGGAAATTTAACACCAATTACACATGTCGTTATGTGTAAATGTTGTTAAATTTCTTAAAGCCAATGTCTCATTCAAATACGCGTCAAATAAAGGTGATGGTAGTTCGTCAAGGTTCGCCAAGATATTAAAAATTTGTAATAACGTTAACAAACTTTGATTTGCAGTAGGTACGGTCGTAATTGGAGATTTAAACAACTTTAAATGATTGGTTAGGAGAAAAATTTCTTCTGAGGAATTCGAGTCATAAACCTCCTCCTGAGGACGTGATCACAGATCCTGATCACAGAGTTTCGTGTACGATCACTCTCAGCCCATTGTGTATCGTCTTCATCGCTACTAGATTCAAAACTAACAATAGTTTCGGCTTTCTGAGTCGAAGTGCCAACGGAATTTGATTGAAACTTAGCAGTGAGTTTTCTCGATTTCAGTCGGTAATAAAAGGACTAGAATTTTTACTACTTGATGTATTTCCTTGTGGGTCAAAATCTTTATCCGAACCAAAGTTTCCATCATCATCCTGGTAAGAATCCGCCTCAGTTGAGTTGTCAGCATCATCAAAAATCCTCATCAATTTTAATTTGCCCTTATTCATCTAAAACAAATAAAATACTCATTAGATGTCAATTTTATACAATCAGCTTATTCATTCACATTATAATAATATAGTTTCCAGAAAATTAACAATAAAACGATATCATAAACTAAGTACTTACCATGCTTTATCTTAGCAAAAATTACGATATGCCAAAGAAATCGTCACAGGAACGCAAGCACACCCCACAGTGACACAGCCGCACTGAATGTGGAGTGGAGGAGCGCGGAAGGCGCGGAGGACGTATAAACACGTTGTGCCGGTGTGCGTACCGTTGCTGCACACTATCAACGGCTCTTATTTGAAATGGTGTAAAACTTACTGTGCGTGACAGTAAAGTGTCGGGTATTTCACATGTTGTGACACAAGGTACCTCCAATAGGATTTTAACTTGAAGGTTCATCGGAAATGAACGTTCTGTCGTAAATAATATTTTTTTATTTGAACGTACGTATACGTTGCGCCATATCAAAATCTTAAATTATGACGTACAATCACGTTCTGTCCTCGAACGTGTTAACAAGACTGCTAATAATGTGAATTCTACAAAAAAAAAAATTACCTTGATTGGATTTGAGATAAATAAATTTTATTTTACCAATATTTATTCAGCTACTTAAAACTCTCTGAACATATATTTTGGACCATCTGTACGTTTCTGTAAACACTTGAATCATCATGATCTGCTTATCATTTTTCCAACTATAATACACATCATTCCATCACATCACTCACACACAAAGATTAGAAAACCACCTCACACACCACATCCATTCAGAAAACATTCACACTACTTACCTATTTTACTTACACATACACTCTACAACATACAGCCCAAATCACATAACTACTTTTTTACTCTTCACATTCCATCATCGGACTACAAGACAAACGACGCGATGCGCCATTGTTACATGGTGGACATCCCGCCCACGCACTAAACGTTTTGGGAATACTTTCATTGTGCGTACGGCTAAGGAGTGGAATTCCCTGCCGGAGTCTGTGTTTCCCGATTATCAAGTCAAGTCAAGTCAAGTCGAGTCAAGAGTGAATAGGTTACTTTTAGGTAAGCGTGCTCCATCTTCGACCACATCATCACTTACCATCAGATGAGACGGTGGTCAAACGTGAGCCGATTATCAATAAAAAAAATTCGCTAATCTTGTAAATAGTAGTGACACTCGATAACTTTTGAATTGTATAACGTATGGCTGAACGCTACCCCCTGAGATACAGTTCAGAGGATAGGGTCAAAAATTTGGTGTATTCCCGTTGTCCCCGTAGTCCGTGTCCCCGTTAAAGGAGACAAAGGGAATTTAATAAAATAATTAAAATTACTTCCCGTTGTCCCCGTTGAGTTAAAATTAGAAGTGAGAGTGCCTTAATAGATAGATATAGAATAGATAACAAACTACATATAAAATTAAAAAAAACACACAATATCTAAGCAATAGCTACACATGTGATTGCGACACAAGTATTTATAATTTACGAATGTATTAAAAATAATAATGAAATAAATGATAATATATAGATGTTGATTATTACCAATTCTGTAATCTAAATAAATGTGATATTATTAATAAGTATAACATCAAAGTTCTGTTTGTAGTCAATTTTATTTTAATTGTTTTTTTTTTTCATTATGTTTAAGCTTTAAGTTCAATCCTATTTTTGTTTTTATTATCTAAATTGTTTCTATACAATGTTACTTCTGTGATGTTATAGTTAAATAGGTATATTAATGGGGTATGTTTTTGAAAGTATAACATTTAAATACTTTGTGTTTCATTCCACCCTTTCATTTAAAACTAAATCAAAATAAATAAGGTAGGTATTTAGTAAATAAATAAAAATTTAAAGGGGACAACGATACGTGAAATCTTAACTGTCCGTTGTCCCCGTTGATAACGGGGACAACGGGAAGTAATTTTAATTATTTTATTAAATTCCTTTGTCCCCTCTAACGGGGACACGGATTACGGGGACAACGGGAATACACCAACATGTGGATTATCACAGCCACCACAATTTGTAAATAATAATTATGTTCTTACAATAACAATTTGTAACTTTGTGGTGAGAAACAAACAATTTATTTTGGTCGATATACCGTCTTGTCGTACGAAGCGCTTCTCGTCTCCATTCATTGTGCGCACAGCCAAGGTGTGGAACTCTCTGCCGGCTTCTGTGTTCCCTGCCACTTATGATCCGTCAGCCTTTAAAGCAAGAGTGAATAGGCATTTTCTGGGCTCGTTCGTTCGATCGTAGACCTCATCTTACACTTACCATCAGGTGTGATCGAGGTCAAGAGCGGGATCACTCGTAAAACAAAATACTTGTAACTTTGTTAGGGTCGGGTTTCAGCCTAAGCGGATGCAGCTGAATTAATTAGTGTTTTACATGAAACGACTGATCTGACCTCCACAACCTCTTGGCTAGATCAGTGTCAGATTTACTCACTTCTGACTACCCGTAATGACTGTCAAAGATGAAGAAATGACAGCCGGGACCAACGACTTGACGTGCTTTCCGAAGCACAGGGATATCACCACCGACTTCCAATACTACGAGGTACTACCGAAAAATTTGTAACAGAAAAACTCAATGGCACCTTTAGCTCGACCCGAGAATCTAACCTGATACCTCTTGCTCAGCCGTTGCAATACGGTAGTTTCCTAAAATATTTTATTTAGTCCGTCACGTAGTTTAACTAAAAACATTGGACATGTTGACTATGTTATACAAGTAAACTATGACTGTGATGTTTAATTATTGAATTATACAAAATTGAATTTTTTTTTATTAATTATTTAAATGACTTTATTAGCTGTATAATTTAATACAAAATTATGAATAATTATAATTAAAATATACTCACCTTAAATATTTGTATGCCATTGTATAAATATGGCAAATATGACGACCTGTGTAAAATATTTGTTAACAACTTGCATGCTTTTCTTTTGTATGTATACTCATGTTTGGACAAATAAAATGATCTTATCTTATCTTATCATGGTTTTTTTTTATTTTTTCACGTAATTGAAAAATTAAGACCATACAGTGAGTTGAAATTTCGCGCGACGTCACACCTCGGTATAATTCTTAGCAATGTGTGACGTCGGCAGCCCCCACTCCTGTACTTTGAAGCTTTCCATCTTTGTGAATTTATCTTGATTTGAAAAACAAAACATACGTGACCTTTTGAAAATCTACCTAATGGACTAAATAAAATAATTATTTTGTAACACAGGAAACAACCCTATTGCGACCACTAGACCAAAGAGTCTGTAAAACTTGAATATTATTTAATTACTTATTATTATGTATTATTGCTACTGAAATTACAACTGCCTCCGTGGTCGAGTGGTTTAGGGATTTGCCTTGTGACCCGGTGGTCCTGGGTTCGATTCCCGTGGGAAACATACTTTGTAATGTTGTTTCCAGTTTGGCTAGGACATTGCAGGCCTGAATCACCTGATTGTCTGATAAAAAGATGGTTCAGTGCTACGGAAGGCACGTATAAGCCGGTGGTACCGGTCGTCAAAATAGACCACGTCAGAGGCCCTCGAGGCGGTCTAGAAACTCTGACACTAGGATGTATAGGGTCGTTAGACCTTACTACCCACACGACAAGAAGAAGACTACTGAAATAATTATGTTTATTTTGCAAATCTATATTATATATAATATAAAAGCGAAATACCACTCACTAATCACGAAATCTCAGAAATTACAAGTAGTAGGGCTTTCAAATTTTGTATAGGGGTTCCTTTTAGTACGTAGATGCTCGCTAAGAAGGGATTTTGCGAAATTTCCACGGGATCGGGATTTACACGGGAAAAACTTCCCACGCGAACGAACACACGTCATTTTTTTTCGTAAACTATATGAGCCCGGTGTTTCCTAACTACTCTGAGAAGAAACACCGAAACAAACTCAGAGGTCAACGTCTCTTTTAAAGTCCATACAATCTATAGTGATCAAATCATATGAGAGCCATGTAGGTTTAAGTCTGTGGTACTGTTCTACCTTGTAATAATATTCACGTGAATTGTGAAAATGGTGCGGCCAGCCCTTATTAGTCGGTGTGATAAAGTATTGGTTACCATTAGATCCGATGTTTCTTTACGGAAAACCAGGCCTTTGACAGACCTGTTGGTCTAGTGGTCAGTGGCCCTGACTGCTATGCGCAAGGTCGTGGGTTCGATTCCCACCCAGGACAAATGGTTGTGTGATGAGCACGATCATTGGTTCTTCGTCTGGGTGTAATTTATCTATAATATGTATGTATTTAGAAATATATATGTATGTTTATCACTCATAGCACAAGCTCTGCTTAGTTTGGTACTAGATGGCGTTGTGTGAAAGTTGTGGAGATTATTATCCTCACTAATATTATAAATGCGAAAGTAACTCTGTCTGTCTGTGTGTTACGCAATCACGCCTAAACTACTGAACCGATTTAAATGAAATTTGGTACGGACATAGTCTAGAGCCTGAGAAAGGATATAGGCTACTTTTAATGTGAAAAAAGGCCTGTAAGGGGTTGAAATAGGGGATGAAGTTTGTGTAGAAATTACGTAATTTTTAAAGCTAGAAGCTTGAAACTTATTTTTTAGACTTTTGATTAGATATTAATAAATACGACATTCAAAGTTTGTCAAAATTTTACCCTAAAGGGGGTAAAAATAGGCGATGAAAGTTTTTTGTGATGTCGCCGCCGGCAAAAAAGCTTACGGAGAATTATTGAAAAAGTGTAAATGAACGCGGGCGAAGCCTCTGGCAAAAGCTAGTTATTATATAAATATGCATACCTCATTATCTGCTTAGCCATATCCCAACTATTTTGAGTTAGACTTTCAGTCTAACCAAATGCAGCTATGTTCTAATGTTTTACACGGAGTGTCTGCCTATCTGACCTCCGCAACCCAGTAACTGGGTAACACGATACCGCTTGGTAAGACTGGTGACAGTATTTCTGGCGTCTTTTCGATTCACTAACACTACAAACAAGCCAGTAAAAGAGATCTAATGGTTTCCAGTCACTTTTAGGTAAACGTGCTTCATCTTCTACTACTTTCTCGCTTTTAATACATACAGTATGTTAACTAACAGAGGGCGTTACCGTTAACCCGCAATAGTAAACATCAATTAGATCGCCGCACACGCGGCCCGTCATTCATAAATAAATTGCGACGTTGCCGTCCTTCAAGTACGCGTGTTTCTTTTACGTATCAATTTAACATTTTTAGTGAATATTTTAATATTAAAAAAAATAAAAATTATTTCGAATAGTAATATTTTTTTAGCATATGTATGGATGGATGCTATACTATTTAGAGAAATTTCTAACAGAAAAACTCAATAGCACTTTTTTGCCCAACCCGGGAATCTAACCCGGGACCTCTTACTCAGCAGTCGTGCTTGCAACCACTAGGCCACCGGGCCTTAATCATCAATACAAAACACCCTTGTAAAAATATCCAGTAAGATTGATAAGTACAGCTGTAATCAATTCCATTTTACCCTTTAATCAATCATAGGATACTTTCGGCCAAAAGTTTGCAAATTGTCGCAAAATATTTGCGAAACACGAAACCTTGAGTAAAGTGCTTCGACAAACATAAATGGACAGGGAATGATGTGTTTGACTTGTGGCTACGTTTTGTTACATTACGGGGGCTTAATGGAGTATCAGATGATGCGGCTTATTTTTTGTTTTAGGTACTTGATAGGGTCGCGTTGGACCACCATCTCACCTGACGGTAAGCGATGATGTGGTCGTAGATGAAGCAAAAAATGGTGTGGAAACCCGTATGCCCTAGTTCTGTGTGCCTCGTTAGTGTAACCCCAGCATTACAATCTACACTCATGAAATACAGAACTCTGTCAACGTCCACCTTTCTTCATTCAAATAAAATTAACGCCGTTTTTATCGCCAATGATGAGCATTTACGTTGACATTTCAAGTGTAGCCACCTACTTTAGCGCGTTAAAAATCGTCGCAATAATTATCGCGCTAGTGGGCATTGACGTTAGCCGGTATTGTGGCCCCAGCATAAAAGAGTTAGGACCGAAAACACCGAAGACATGTGACATATCCATTAGCACTGGGCTCGCGAGGCAGGTAACGGCCCATTTCCTCACAAAGAAAGGAGGCCTGTGTCCCAACAGAAATACAGTTGTAAAATACACCGTGACATTTTAATGGTTGTTTTCCCACAGCGAAATGACTTCGTTTAGGTAATACAATCGTTTTATAAACAAATAAAATATTAGAAACAAAAAATGGCGCAGTGTAGTTAATGCATTATCACCATGCGTGAGAGCTTATTTTGCTCTGAACATTTGTTAATCACTTTTTTCTTTGTTGGCAGCGCGCGGCGGTGCGTGTTTCGTATACCTACGTTACGTCTACTGTACTACTAATGATTCTCACGCTTTCGAGTTTATGATTTTTATTTTTTAATAATTTGAAAAAAAAAAACATTCGTTTTTTTAAGTTTAACTGTATGTTTAGATACTACTACTGATGGGTAACCGTCCTGCCGCGGGAAAACAACCATTTAAATTTTACGCTGTATAAACAGAAATAAGATTTATGGGTTCCACTACTACATTTAATGCGGGTATTTAGCTTAGGCTTTCAGCTAAACCAAAGTACATCATTGTTTATTTTAATGTTGTTTTCTGTTCTCAGTCTTGTTACGGTCTTTTAATTGTAACTTTTAAATTGTTATTTTTTCCTGTTATTTTGATTTTTATAAATAATATATTTTATTCAATTTGAAGTTACCATTTTTATCTGACTGTTGCACCTTTTTTTCAGGAGTGAAAGGGCGGAAGGGAGTGTCAAACTTCTACTAACTAAAACCCACCCAGTTACTACAGTTGGTCTTGCGTTCCGGGGCTGCAGTATCTCGTTAGAATATTGCCATTACCCCGGCAGGCACAAATATTGCATCTACCAAGCTATCTCTTCGCCACTCATGGTGGTATGCCTACGCTACGGCATTAAGTCCGCCTTTGTGCCTATGTGTACGTGCATGAAGTGTAAATAAATAAATATACAACGTGTAATTTAAAGGGTATTGTAGCGTAAATAAAATTAAGTGCATAGTAAAACACAAACCGCTACTTAACACGTTTAATTTTGATTAAAAGGAAAAAGATAGAAAACATGTACTTAATTAAAAAATATAAAAAAGTTAAATATTAGTTATTATTGGGAACCTTTCAGTGATGGCGTGGGTTAACTTAGCGGAAAGAAAAAGAATGTTATCGAAAGTATTATGCAAATATTTTTAACTTACCTAACAAAAAATCGATTGCAATCGGTTATAGCTAGGCGAATACGCATTATTAGTAATTTTAATTACAAAAACACTAAGAGCATCCAACGCGTCTTGATAGGCCTTAGGTTAGAAAGAGTTTTTGACGTGATAATTTTTAGATTAGAAATATACAAATTAGGTGCACTATTTAGAATAAAACTCCTGCTGCGAAAACTCGGTAATTCCTGGACGGCTGGACACGACTGTGGGAAGTAACGTAGAAATCACGGAGCCACTGCGCTGCGGGGTCCGCATCTACCTCGTACCCTCTTCAGGCCTTTGAGATGGACGTCTCAGGCACAGGATGTGCTCGGATACCGGGCGAGAGCCCCCCGACCTCCGTCGTCGATAACCGACGTCGCTTGCCCGTAGGGTGGAGCCAAAAATTGGCTTGTAACGGGATCTAAACAAAAAAGAAACTTCAGACCACCGATGCAAGCTGAATCTTTGATTAATTATGAAACTAGTGCGAAATGGATCGAAAAGAAAAAAGGCGACAATACATACCAAATTAACCAGAAAATCACCCACTGACTATCCTTTTGCTAGGACACTTTATATTTTTTATTGGCTTAACACCAACAGAAAAAAAACTTTCACTTCATAATTTCGATATTAATCAAAAAATAAGGTCGACCATCACATATCGGGTCCCAAAAATGTAATGACGCCGTCAAAAGGCAAAACATCCGAGGATATTTTTCACGATTCCTTGTTCAAATGTGAATAACAGCTATGAAGAAAAAATTTTATTGAAAAGTTTGGATTAGAATTGGAGGAAGTTTTAACCGTAGCGGTTTTACGCTACAGTACCCCATTTCCAGTAAAAAAAAAAAAATGAGAGTAGCAACCCTAAAGGTGAGTGGCATCCCTAACGGAAAGGTGAGTGACAACCCTAAAAGAAAGGTGGTTGACAACCCTAAAAAAAAGGTGGTTGACAACCCTAAAAGAAAGGTGGTTGACAACCCTAAAAGAAAGGTGGTTGACAACCCTAAAAGAAAAGTGGTTGACAACCCTAAAAGAAAGGTGAGAGATCAACCCAAGTGAATGTATCAACCCAGTGAGAGGGTGACAACGCTATAACAGATTGACATCACAACAACAGATTGAAAACACAACAACAGATTGAAAACACAATAACAGATTGAAAACACAATAACAGATTGACAACACAAAAGGGATAGCATCAACCAAGAGTGAAAACCATAATATATACAAATTAAATAAACTAGCCTAACTAACTTTAAACTAAATACATCAAATCAACGACATCGAAGTGCAGTTGATACTGAATAAAATTGAAAGCCGGCCTCCAGTTTAGACGTTAACAGTGCGAGCTTCAGATGCGTCTCCTAAACCTACATTAGAATAGAAAAACAAACGATAGGACTAGAATAATATTCTTAAATATATAGGAACAAAGAACAATATTTAAGACGAAACAAATAAGAGTTGAGATTAAGAAATAACCTAAAAATAACTTCAAAGGAAGTCAAACAAAAACTCGAAGTCGAACACAAAAGCTCGAAGTCAGATAATAACTCGAAGTGAGACACGACACAAAGTCCAACACGACTCAAAGTCAAACACGACTCAAAGTGAAACACGACTCAAAGTCTAACACGACTCAAAGTCAAGAGCTTAAGTTATAGAGGGATAAGTTAGAAGGTTAAGTTAAAGAGAGAGGGTTAAGTTGAAGAGGGTGGACCTTAAATCAAAATCAAAAATACGACGCTTAATGAGGGGAAATGGTTATGAATAAATATTAACTCCAGGGAGGAATGAGGGTCGAAATAATAAAAGAGGTGTCGTTAATTGAAAACTAATGGCCTAACATAAGTAATGCTGATTAAGTTAAGAATATGGAACAAATTAATTCATTTAAGTATGTCTTTTATATGATATTGTCCAATATGATGAGAATCACAGTCTTGTAGGACATATGTAGTCATGGAGATGACTCTGATCACACGACATTTAATGAAACGAGGAGCAAGCTTTCCTGTAAAGTATTCAGCAGCTGACGATTTTGAAAAATTACGCCTCCATACAATGTCGCCGGCATTGAGTGTAATAGCCGTGCGGTTCGTATTGTAATTTCGTGAATTACGGAGAAAAGCAGAAGAAAGATTGTCCGCTACTTTTGCGTAAATCTCGGCGAGCGAAGTCAGATTACTCGCGTGTTGTTCCCGACTTTCAGCTAAATTAGTGCTTAGAGTCTGGATATTCGCACGCGATGAATCCATACAGACTTCTCTACCGAATATGAGAAAGTTTGGCGTAAACCCTGTGGCTAAATTAATACATGAATTGAGGTAAAGTTTGACCTTGGGTAACAATTTAGCCCAATTCCTTTGGTTCTCGCCAACCAATATGCTCAAACAAGTAACGACACTTTGGTTATAACGTTCTACCGTGTTTGCTTGTGGAGTGTAATAAGGGGTATACGTAGGGGATTCAATGCGAAACGATCTAAGAAAGTTTAAAAACTGATTACTACGAAAAACGGTAGCATTATCACAGAGAATAGACCGTGGAACTCCGAAGTATAATTTATGTTCCATTTTCTTAGCGAAAATCGTTTTAGAAGGTAACCGGGACAGTCCTCGGATTTCATAGGAGAAGGTAAGTTAGAACGACTAGTACCCGGAGTGGGCCTAGGTGGAATTGGAGGAGGTCTAGAAATAATAATACTTCCGTGTAAAGGAGTCTCAACGATAGAACCTTCTTCGGACATTTTTAAACACAAAATAGAAATAGGTTAAATGAAAGAGCGGGACTTAGCAGGAAATCGTTAGATATCGTGTCGTAATATCGATGCGGGAAGAAGACGACAACATGAACGTCAAAGGAATCGGCTGGGCTAAGAATCCAACAAAAACAGATACTAGCAAATAGCAGAAAAGCAAACAGACGGGCTAAAAAAAAATAAGAAAGGTAGACACTAGCACACGACCATTCAAAAAGCTTACCTTTGGTCACGATGCCTAACCATCCACACATCAAACACACTCTACGGGAAACTAACTACCGCTACCTACTGGGATAAAATAAAACTCGGGATAGATACGTATATTTTGGGAGAAAATAAAAGAATTGGAAATTGGGTATAGTTACAAAGTTAATCTTTAAAATTGAATTTCACAAACATCACACAATTTAGCAAAGAACATAAATTCAGTTAGCAATTCTGTAGTCCAGTCGTATGAATCGGGAAAACATTCAAGACAGGTAATCCTTTTAACTTCCATACGGGTATTTGACCAATTCTAAAACCTGAAATTCACAATAAGAAAGATGAAAATTAAAGATTGCTCTCAAGAGCAACCACACACGAGATAACAAAAAAAATAGGTATTTTAGTAATAATTAATATGCAAACTTACTTTAATTCGGGCGCCATATTGTAGCGTAAATAAAATTAAGTGCATAGTAAAACACAAACCGCTACTTAACACGTTTAATTTTGATTAAAAGGAAAAAGATAGAAAACATGTACTTAATTAAAAAATATAAAAAAGTTAAATATTAGTTATTATTGGGAACCTTTCAGTGATGGCGTGGGTTAACTTAGCGGAAAGAAAAAGAATGTTATCGAAAGTATTATGCAAATATTTTTAACTTACCTAACAAAAAATCGATTGCAATCGGTTATAGCTAGGCGAATACGCATTATTAGTAATTTTAATTACAAAAACACTAAGAGCATCCAACGCGTCTTGATAGGCCTTAGGTTAGAAAGAGTTTTTGACGTGATAATTTTTAGATTAGAAATATACAAATTAGGTGCACTATTTAGAATAAAACTCCTGCTGCGAAAACTCGGTAATTCCTGGACGGCTGGACACGACTGTGGGAAGTAACGTAGAAATCACGGAGCCACTGCGCTGCGGGGTCCGCATCTACCTCGTACCCTCTTCAGGCCTTTGAGATGGACGTCTCAGGCACAGGATGTGCTCGGATACCGGGCGAGAGCCCCCCGACCTCCGTCGTCGATAACCGACGTCGCTTGCCCGTAGGGTGGAGCCAAAAATTGGCTTGTAACGGGATCTAAACAAAAAAGAAACTTCAGACCACCGATGCAAGCTGAATCTTTGATTAATTATGAAACTAGTGCGAAATGGATCGAAAAGAAAAAAGGCGACAATACATACCAAATTAACCAGAAAATCACCCACTGACTATCCTTTTGCTAGGACACTTTATATTTTTTATTGGCTTAACACCAACAGAAAAAAAACTTTCACTTCATAATTTCGATATTAATCAAAAAATAAGGTCGACCATCACATATCGGGTCCCAAAAATGTAATGACGCCGTCAAAAGGCAAAACATCCGAGGATATTTTTCACGATTCCTTGTTCAAATGTGAATAACAGCTATGAAGAAAAAATTTTATTGAAAAGTTTGGATTAGAATTGGAGGAAGTTTTAACCGTAGCGGTTTTACGCTACAGTATATACATACCAAGTGCACGGCTTCTTTGGATGATAATAAACGATATGGCAAGGGTTTTCTAATCCTATGTGTACATGTGTGGAGCATATTAGAAATTTCAATACATTGATACCAGAGACCGAATTTTTCAAATTAAGAAGAACGAAGAGAGTTATCGTTTTATTGGCAAGTGAAGTGGAAAGTGATGACCCTCATAGTGCTGTGACACGTTTGTTATTACTGGTATTCAAGAAACATATGAAACCAATAATTTGGGGTCAATTCTGTGAGTTACTTATTTTGAGCTGAAACTTTGCATAGAGACTCCATACCAGGTGTTGTCTTCAATCCTTTTGGATAGATATGGGGTTTCCGTTACACGTCGTATAGGCTCATTTGAAATACGACACAATTCTGGTAAAGAGTTAAAGTAGAATACATTAAAAGAAAATTCGAGCCCAGGATACTATGTCCGGTAACACTTGGTTATATGTATACTGAGTAATAAAATATTTAAGAAATTCTTCTAACAATCCTAGTTTTCAAGTCAAAACCAACCCTTGCAATAAATTGTACGGGATTTTGTTTATTATTTTGTACTTATAAAAGTACAAAATAATAAACAAAATCCCGTCCATTACGCAACATAAGTTGCGTAATGGACTAGAAACTTATTCAAAAGCAAAATCTAATATGTATATAAAATTCTCGTGTCACAATGTTAGTTACCTTACTCCTCCGAAACGGCTTTACTGATTTTTACCAAATTTTATATACATATTTAGCAGGTCTGAGAATCGGCTACTATCTACTTTTTATCCCGGAATTCCCACGGGGTCGGAATTTACGCGGGAAATCCTCCAACGCGAACGAAGTTGCGGGCAGCAGCTAGTAAACTATAATTAATCTCTGCTATTTTTATGTGTAGGCTAAACACTTATTTTTCTAGTTGGGAAAATCATTGAATGACTTCTCCTGCTCTAGGTTAAGCGGAACGGAGTGTCAGACTTCTACTGACTAAACACCCACCCTGCTCCTTCAGCTGTCCGGGGCCGCAATATCTCATTAGAACATTCCCGCAACCCCGGAGGCTAAACCCTCAAGTGTTTCTTTACGAATAAAATCAGATTTATTGAAGAGTAACTCAAAAACTTTTTACCAAAAATTAAACCGACTCCCAAAAAACACTGCAATATGAAAAATAACTTTAATTTCGGTAGTCAGTGTCTTTAGTTTTGTATTTTCGTTTTTGGCACCGACTTCCGAAATTAAAGTTATTTTTCACTTTGCAGTGTTTTTGGGAGTCGGTTTAATCTTTTTTGTTAAAAAGTTAGTCGATTATTAATTTACCTACTTACAAGAGCCTAAATGTCAACTACTTATAATCATTTACAAAATATTGCTTTTCCCAATGTTGGGCCGTTAGTTGTTGATGAGTTCTCCTGGTACTTCACCATTAGCTTCACTTCACCATATGCATTGTGACGAGCATATTGTGCTTAATAACTACATTCAAGTAATCGAAGCGGAACACATGAAATACTTATTATTCCTACTTATATATTGAATAATTCCAGTGGCCATCTGTGGTCTTCATCATCAGGTCCACTTCACAAATGGTGCTTTTCGAATGCAACTACACAAGTTACTATAAAAAATACTCAATATAGGTCTAGCCGTCTTCGAGTAATCGGTGATCATCCTACATAAAAAAAATATATACGCATCGACTTGATAACCTCCTCCTTTTTTGTCGTCGGTTGTTGCTTCAACTGTGCTCTACTTTAATATTTACTAGGATGTATGCATGAATGTATTACCAATCATAAAATTTTTAAAGAAATATCGAAAAGACTGGTTGAAGTTTCCCGTGATCCAAGTGCTAGTTATTTCTTTGGCCAAAGGCTAAGCATTGTCATACAACGTGGAAATGCCGCCAGTCTTTTGGGTACGTTACCAGCCGACAGCATTGAGGAAGAATTTTTTGATACTTAATTTTAATTTGTAGTTTATCTATTTTAGTTTAAATAGTTAGGTAATATGTTGTTGCCTGTACCTACTGTCCCACTGCTAGCGAAAAGCCTCCCCCAATTCTTCACATTTAACAGTGTTCTCTCTACGTTTATTAATATTAGGTACAATAGCTAAAGAAATATACAAAATTATGTACTAAAATACAAACTACAATAAAGCATCAAAAAATTCATCCTCAACGCTGTCGGCTGGCAACGTACCCAAGATACTGGCGGCATTGCCTCGTTGTATGGCAATGCTTAGCCGTTGACCAAAGAAATAGCCAGCCCTTGGGTCGCGGGAAGCGTCAACGAGCCTTTTCGATATTTCTTTAAAAAGGCTGTGAGCACACGGGCCCCATGGTCCGAGAGTTTCGACCCCAAACGGCTCGAAAATATAGTTATCACCGAGATGACTATATTTACGCCGCTTGAGGTTTTCCGCAGCCGCAGCGGGAGCGCCAGCACAACATGATGAACTGGGAAGATGGGATGGCGCGACATTATCGACACAAGTTGCGTCCCACACTAAAGGCCTACCCATCTTCCAAGGAAACAATGACATGCCGTCCGGTCTCTTGCCATCGTCACGCGCCAGTCCAATGGGTTCCAATACGGCTGGAACGCCGACGGTGACAAGGGCTCGTCGGATAATGTCATTTAAGTTGGCATGTCGTGCAAAACGACCCGCACTACGGCTGCAAGAGAGACCATGGTGCCCGAGGCTGTTGACCGCTTCCCCACAATTACAGCGATGAGGAGAACAACAAGGGGCTCCTAGGCGTAGTGAAGCAGCGATGCGGAAAGTGGTGTCGTCGAACAAAGTGCCTAGATTGGAGGACGGTAGAGCATGTAGCCAAAGACCTGATTCCCACCTTCCCACAGCCAGCAGACGAGCACACTCAACAGAAGTAGCAGACGTGGTTAGTAAATTATTCAGAACCACTCTGCAGAGCGGCTCGTCCCACCGTCTCTGGGAAGATGGTATAACAGGTAGGTCAGAATTCGGACAAGCGAGATTCCAGGCATCAATAGCCTCAGTGAAGCACGGCACATTAAAATTAATCAGTGTGGAAGCCAGGATATTCCTGATTAATTTCTCAGTGCTGTGGACCGAGGAAATGAAAGCCGGTAAACTAATACTAGAAATTTTGCGGATTGCGAATTCTTCACATAGGTATAATACATGAAATTCTCCACTACTAAACCTAATCTATTTTATCAATAACAAGTTGTTTGAAGTAGGATAAAAGCAGTTTTTTGTGCTCTGTTATTCAAGAGAGTGTACCCCTATTTGACATCAAAGTTAAAGATAAGATACGCATAATGCATTCGCTGTTACTGACGTGTAGGTATGGTAGAGTACCGCTGCTTTCGATATGTAGAGTTGCTTTTACAGTTACAAAGTCAAATCGACTTTGACTTTCATGTTCTCTTGGCAAATTTTGAAAGTAATTAATTCATTACTTAATTTCATTCATTAATTAGTTTCATGCACAAAAGCATTCTTTGCATGGCCCCAAAAATATTCAATAAATTACCAAATGAAATTAAAGACTTAAATATGATTCAATTTAAAAACAAATTTCCAAATATAAATATAAATAGACAAATTGTAAATTATTTGACATTCCTATTTATTGAACTAATTTTGATGTATGTAATATGTATGTATGTATGTATGTCGGGCAGGTATCCGCAACTCCACGACCAAGCGCGTAGGGGAGACTGGGTACAGTTGAAACAATTTTGCTTTGAACGCTCGTAGCAAAGCCATTTTGAAACATAACAAACAACAAAACACATAAAATGAGAGAATAGACTTTTGTTTTCAAATGCATCTCAGAATTAGAGGCTCAACTGCCATATTTACTAGATAGGAAGAGTTTAATAAAATAATGTGCCACTGTTTCAACCGTACCCATACCAGGGGCGGTTGAAACAGCGATGGAGGTCAGTTGAAACATAAACAAATAAGTAATAAAAATCAGTTTCTTTATTCATAATCAACAAGAAATAGTTAAATTCTAGTATTAGGCACTATTTCTATTAGTCTTAATAATTGTTTCGAACATAAAAAGAGCTCTTCTGCTCCGGTTTAAACTAACAAACTAACTTAAAAATCAACAATCAGTCTCAATAAATTAAATGATGATATAAAATTTCCATATCTCAAATTATCTGTAGGAACAAAAACAAGCTGAACAGCAGCTGCTGTCTATAATTAAAAAAAAATACAAAAAAAAACATTTGTTAAACTTAACAATTTTATTTTAAGTAAAATATAGATCCTAATCAGATTCGTCGCAATTGTGGTAAACAATGTCACCCACCATCAACCCCCGTCTCGTCAACATTGTAGATGTCTTATGGTTCAAAGTGCTCACGGTCAAGGACAACTTGCAAGTTATTGTAAAAAGCATCCACGTTGGTCTTGTTAAAACTTGTTGCCCTGGAGAGACTGGTTGCCTGAGCTGTGCGCACCGACAATTCCACATTTCTTCTCATAAAAGAGCGAAACCACTCTTCTCCGGCAACCTGATTTTCGTTCCACGTAGGAGGTGTGTTTAAATTATATGTGACAGCGAGCTGGAATGCTAATTTTCTTACTTCCTTGACAGATAGACCAAAGTAAATATCCGCACAGCGGATCAAATATTTTGACAGTATAAATTCCTGGTCAGGGGTAAATACTCGGTTGTGGGCTACATACCCCATACTAACATCAGCCTGGTTACCTTCTTCGATCGCTGCATCTCTTTTTTTCTTGTATCGCAGAAGAGAAGAATGGTGAACTCCGTACATCTCTGCAGCTTTTCGTAAAGAAGTCCCTTTTTTGACTTCTTCATACGCATTTTCGTACTAAATTATATCAGACTCGCCTCTTGAAGTTTATTTGATACGTTGTCTGGGCATCTAGAACGAAAAAAGCAACGGTTATCATTGTTTCAATTGTACCCACAATAATTGCTTCATCCGTCCCCATACCCCTCAACCGCTAATAAAACAAACATAGCGTCGAAACAAAACAACATAAACAAAAACGAATCACGGTTTTCGAAACTTCAAAATCTAACAATAAAACAGAAAATCACTTAAAACGCAAATCCTAATATCAACAAAGTAATTTGAAAAAGAAAACAATAGAAAATACTTACTTTTTGTCGAAAAAATATAATAGGGTCCCCTGGAAACGTACAGAGCGCGCAAAGTGCAAGGCGTCACTGTGATTCATGTCCGGATTCGCCGGCCGCGTCTCTCTCCCCTTATACCCCTCACCACACCGCTAATAGTTTACGAGTTATAAGCGTTGGTTTAACCGTACCCTGCTGCAACCGTACCCAGTCTCCCCTATTTTGCGTAAGGTAATTTTGACGTAATAGGTACATCCTATTAATTTATTATTTATTGATTAATTTAGAGTTGTTTATGTTTTAATTGTTGTTTTTCTGTTTTAAGTAATATTGTAATTTATTGATTTATTCAGAGTTGTTCATGTTTTCATTGCTTTTCTGTTTTAAGTTACCTATATTGTAAGTTTTATTTCTTTTCTGGACATAATATGCATACAAATTTTTACTATTACATTTTTTCTTGTAATATACTGAATATTACAAGAAAAAATGTAATAGTTTTAAATAATAATATTAATAATTATTATTTATAATTAATAATTTATTTAATAATTTAAATATAATGTAATAGTTGATATATGAGAAATAGTGTACACCTATAAGGTAGATTTTTGAGGAACCAATTAATGTATTGATAAGATCTCATGTAAATATGTATCCAAAAATCACAGTAATAAAATGAATTGAATTGAATCATTTATTAAGCCTTTTGGCAACTATATTGGGGTCAGATTCCAGTGTGTCCGGATGCAGCTGAGAACTAGTGTTTTAAATGAGCGACTGGCTATCTGAACTCCTCAACCCATTAGCGGTGTTATGCCGGATCTTCACGTTGGCCAACATAGTGGCGAATGTAGTGGCTAATGCCTATTGGCCAACGTGTAGAGGGGGTGTTTGTACATCTTGGGTTGTATTGGAATGATGGCCGACAAGTTGGCGCGAGATCCGTGTGGTGTCGGTTTTTTGGAAAAGATCAAAGGATTGTGGCAGAGTATTGGCCACCGCGTCCACACGTTGGGCGCGCGTTTAGTTTGCTACGAGCTCCTAGAACGATCGCACGCACCTGATTCAAATTTTATAGTCACGCGTTGGTAACAACTAGAGTAAACAAAATGTCAGTAATGACCAACGAAGAAACTTTTCGGTTTATAGAGCTCTACCAAGCTGAAAATCGTTTGTGGAACCCAAGAAGCAGTAGTTAGCGCCTCAATATCCATTTTACGACGAACGACCTTCCAACGTGTGGACGCCATCACGAACTCTTGGCGAATATCCTCTTGGCCAATGGCCACTACATTCGCCACTATGTTGGCCAACGTGAAGAGCCGGCATTAGCGGTGTTAAACGCTTGGTAATATTGATGCCAGATTTACTGACTTCTGACGGCCCGTATGGACAGTCAAAGATGAAATGAAATTAAAAATTTTATTTTTGTAAATTGGTTATAAATAACACATTTACACGTCATTTTTTTGTGTTTTAAGTTAAGCTAGATGAGGCCATGCAGCGTTTCCTAACTGACTACTCTGAGAAGAAACACCGAAACAAACTCAGAGGTCAACGTCTCTTTTAAAGTCCATACAATTCGTATTTATTAAAACCAGAAGCATTTGTCAGTTATCGTGTAGCAGATGTACAATTTTTTTTTATTGATAATTTGTTCGCCTTTGACCACCATCTCACCTGATGGTAAGTGATGATGTGGTCGAAGATAGAGCACGCTTACCTAAAATTAACCTATTCACTCTTGACTTAAAGAAGAAACACACACACGGGAAATACAGACACCGGCAGGGAATTCCACTCCTTAGCCGTACGCATAATGAAGGTATACCCAAAACGTTTTGTGCGTATAGGTGGGATGTCCACCATGTAACGATGGCACATCGCCGTTTGTCTTGTAGTCCGATGATGAAACGGGCTTGACGGAATTAGATTGTGTAATTCCATCGCACACTCCCCGAAATGTAACCGATAGAAAACCGATAGACTGGCAACTCGTCGCCGATGTTCAAGACTCTGGAGCTTTGATTCGACTAGTGTATCGTTGCCAATGAGTCTTTTGGCCCGTTTCTCAATAGACTCAAGCGCATCTAGTTGGTACTTGGCAGATCCATCCCAAAGATGAGAGCAGCACTCCATACAAGACCGAACCTGGGCTTGATAGAGATTGAGCAGCTGTTCGGGTGTGAAGTACCGTCTCACCTTTGCTAGGATTCCCAACTTATTTGATGCTAGTTGAGCCTTAGCCTCGATAAACGGGTCGAGTTTTGAGTTCTTTAAAAAAGTGATTTTTATTTATTTAAAACGTAGAATTTACATTTTTGACATTGTAAACAAACCGTTAACGTTGCTTACTTTCTAATACTGTTCCCTGTCCCTCTCGCACACCATATGTCGGAACGCGTGCTAGCCACGTGCCCCCTTCAAAGATTATCAACGCTTTTGTGCTTTCGATCCAAAAATTATGTGTACTTGTTAAGATGGGCATTAATTTTATTGTTTATTTACAAGCTGTTGCCACGACGCGACGGGGTGAAATGGATTATAGGTGGTAGATATTTTATTGATAATTTTATTTATTTATAGGAAAATCATACAATATTTCCTACAAATTAATTACACACAGTTAATATTAGATCAGACACCGTCGTTTACTCTATCTGTGCTTAATCTATATGTTAAAGAAGAAACTGTCTGTGTTTGTCAAAGATAGAACAAAAATTTAACCATTACTTGTCTCTTTGGCACAAACACTTATTCAGCCGATTATAGATTACTAATGACCCGCCCCGGCTTCGCACGGGTGCAATGTTTATATTAAATATACTATAGAATGTCTTTATATACATCGTTGACAGCCTTTTTGTCATTCGACATCCATGTTCTCTTTAGTAATTACTCTTGAAAGTGCGACACATAATTTACCATGGGAAAAACATTCAACGCTCAAATCTAAACAACATAGACACGCGCGCCGTGCCTCCGCCGGCACCGCGCCGCAACCGCTATGTCCTTGCATTTTAAATCTGTAATATCTTCGAAACTATTTAATTAAATTATATTCTGTAAAGGGCAATATTGATTTATATTAAATGTACAATGTATTTATGGTACTTAATTGGATAAGGATTAATGCTGTATTGCTTAAAATCGCTTCGTAAAATATGCTCGTATTTCTTGTAAAAAGTAAAGGATAAAAAATGGTTGTTGTGGGTTATCTATAAGAGATAGACAGATGGCATCAAGGATTTTTTTGTTGTACTTTTTAAGATGTGCAATACTGTTGTACATTATTTTGATCTATCTCGTAGGGTTCAGCCAGCGTTTTCAAAGCATGCGCAAAAAAATGTGTTTATTTGCGACATCACATTAGAAATCTCAAAAATTATCAGTGTTCCTCTACTATATTATGCATGTTATATACTTAAAAACCTTTCTATTGAATCACTCTTTTTATTGAAAGAAACTGCATCAAAATCCGTTGCGTAGTTTTAAAGATTTAAGCATACATAGGGACAGACACAGGGAAGCGACTTTGCTTTATACTATGTTAAGATGCCGATGCCTGCTATTTGAATGCTACCGAGGAGCTATACTAAACAAGCTTGAGCGCTTGCAAAATCTGTGCATTCGCTTTGTTTTCGGTCTTCGAAAGTATGACCATGTTTCTTACCTTCGCAAGCAACTCAAGTGGCTCCCAATTCGTCTTCGCAGGAACACTAGGATTTTGTGTCTCCTCTTCAACATTTTACACAACCCGTCTTACCCTTCCTACCTGCGTGAGCGTTTTTCTTACGCTCGTTCTAGCGACGTAGGTACCGTGTAGATCACACCTTAGATCCCTCCTGAAATCTCATCCTCATAAAACTAGCTACTGCTATTTTCCTTCTCTGTCCATGCTGTAAGATTGTGGAACTCACTTCCGCCTAGCATTCGTGATTTAAAAACTATATATCTATTCAAATGTCAATTAAAAGAGCATTACCTTTCCTCTTAACTGTGTTAATTATTTATGTATATATTTATATTATATGTATATTCTAACATTATGTATTTATTTAAGTACCTATATGTTATTTTTATTGCATTATTAGTATGTGTCGGTATATTTAATATTTTAGTTTTAGACTTCACATATTCATATTTATTTCTCTTCTTGTTCTCACACACTATTGTCTACATTTCTTTTTCACTTCTCCTTTCGCAGGTCTGCTGGAAGAAATTTCTTAAGAAATAAGCAGTACATACCTTTGTACTCAAATATTATAATTATGCTTATCCTAATGTATTTTACTGTGTGTACATAAATAATAAAATAAATAAATAAAATAAAATAAATAATTGAAATAATATCTTTTGCCCGCGGCTTTGCTCACATTAAGTCTTTTCTAGCGATAATAAGTAGTCTTTATTATAGTCTCCAGCTCTTTCACTATAGCTACTACCACACACCACCAAAAATCACATCAATCTGTTGCTCTGTTTTGACATGAACGATGGACAAACGAATAAAAACAATTTCGAATTAATAATATTAGTATAGATATCGTGATTCCTTCGTATCTCGTACCGGCTGTACATCGTTGACAGTCACCACGGGTAGTCAGTACAGCAAGAAAGTCTGTTACCAGGTCTTGTCAAGGCGTATTCTGGTACCCAGCCAGGAGTAGCTCAGGTTATGGAGGTTAGATACGCAGTTGCTCCATGTAAAACACTAATATTTAGCTGCATCCGGTTAGGCTGAAAACTGACCTAAACATAGTTCCGAAAAGGCTAAGGAAATAATGAAGATTTAACTAAAACAGAGACGGTATGAACCGGTAACCGGTAACCTTTCTTAGGTTACCCATCTTCAATCCGGGATAGCGAAGCGTAGCTTAACCCTAGATCGAGTTATGCTTCTATTTAGCCCCGAGACCCCTTGCAACTGGGACTTATTTATTTAAATAAACTCTCTGTCAAATTAGTAACGCGAGTGCATGTAATGGTCTGAGGCAATTCAAAATGGCGTCATGTGCATTTGACGTAAGTTTTGGCGCGTGTTCGCCACGTGGCGTCTGGGAGACATCGATCCGTTTATCTGAGTTTATTAATTCATTTGTTTGTTTATTCTTTGGTTTTTGGCTTGAACATCTTTCTGGTCAATGATTTAGGAAATATTGCCTTGGGATGTGCTGGTTTTGAAATAGTGGTTGGGACTACTCTATATAACATATGTTCAAGTTAAGTTATTGGCCTTCTGTCGTGTTATTTTGAAGTAAATATTTAAAAATATGAATATGAATGAATCGTTGGTCTAGTAGTCGCAAGTACACGTACGACTGTTGAGCAAGGGGTATCGGGTTCGTTTCACAGGTCGGACAAAAAGTGCTTTTGAGTTTTTCTGTAGTAGCCCTGATTTTGGAAGTTGGCGGTGTAATACCCCCGGCAAATGCAGGCAAGTGCCTCGGCAAACAAGTTAAGGGCCTATACTACCTCAAATGGCTTATTATGATCCTCCGTTATGTCGAAAATACTGTAACAATAATTTTGAAATAAATATATGGTAAAGTTGAGGATTAATGTTAGGTACTATGTTTGATGAAAACACGATTCCATAAAATTTTCTTGATAGAACAAAATTCTAAAGTTACCTCCAAACCGAACAATAAACCGCTGGTATTCAATAATAACTTCAAATTAGATAATGAAACTTTGCATATTAATTGAACTAACTATAAAGCAGGTCTTATGTTATTTACTTTTTTTTAATCACCATTTTTTGAAAGGTCATAAGTGGCACGGAAAAGAGAAGCCGGCAGAGAATTCCACAGCTTGGCTGTGCGCACAATAAATGTGGAGAAGCGCTTGGTACGACAAGACGGTATATCAACCAAGTGTGGGTGGTACCCAGCCGTGCGTCTGGTAGACCGGTAGTGAGATGGAGGGATCAGATGTAATATTTAATGTTAAAATATTTAATTTTGAATGTTGTACGTAATGTTTTCTTTTTATATGTGCCAATAAACGCAATTTTCTTTCTTCCTTTATGTAGGTTAATGTCTGAAGCGTTCTTTCGAGGAAATTTACACACAGATTTCAGTAGGCCTGTCCAGACAGTGCAAGCATTTGTCAGATAACGTATAGCTCAACTTAGAACTTTAAAGAGCTCAACGATCTGACGAACAATACCAAAGTAAGATCGTTTGGGTAAAAAGTACTCAAACTGCGTATTGCACTTTGATCCAATTTTGTTAACAAAAACTTCCTGCTTCGTTGAATGATTTTTTATGAAATTTCCTCTGCCCGCCACGTTATAAGTGACGGGCCAATAATTTCTCAGAAACCGAGAATTAATTCTGTTAAGTACCTACTATTGTAATTAAATTAACCATTTTTACCACTAGTTTATTAAAATAATTTCCGGGTAGTCATTTTAATTTGGACAATAAAGAAAATACTTTTATTACATTAATATACATAATTATAAAAACAACTATAATACAGGCGAAAATAAAAGGGAAATTATAGGGCATCGAAAAATTCATCAACATCGCTATCAATGGGAAAAGTGCCCAGAACACTGGCCGCATTGTCACGTTGAATGGCAATGCTGATTCTCTGTCCAAAGAAAAGGCCAGCCCTCTGGTCACTTATGGAGTCGACTAAACGTTTGCTGATATCACGAAAGAGTCGATGCGCACTCGGACCCCATGGTCCCAACGTTTCAACCCCAAACGGCTCAAACATATAGCACCCGATTAGGTTGTTGTATTTGCGCCGTTTGAGATTTTCTGCACCTGCAGCTGCCGCCCCAGCACAGCCCGCCGTACTGAAAAGATGGGAAGGCGCAAGGGTGTCAACACAAGTAGCATCCCACACCAAAGGCCTACCCAACTTCCAAGGCATTATAGTCATCCCGTCTGGTCTCTTCCCATCGTCGCGTGCTAAGCCGTTAGGATCTTGGACAATTAAATAGAATTACTATGTATACCTATATATTATAGATATCAGAACTTAGTCACTAGAACTCTGACACTCCCTTCCCCTCCACCCAGAGCGGGAGAAGTCGTTCGATGATTTTCCCACCCGGAAAAAAAGATATAGGTACCTATAATATTATTAGTTTATTAGAACACATTGTAAATACCTACATGCATTTTTGGTGGGCAAAATCATCAAATGACTGCTCCCGTGAAGTAAGTAAAGAAGGCAGTATCAAACTTCGTTCCGCGGCCAAGGTATACGGATACCGCAACCCAAAACATATCAATAAACTATTTTAATTGTACTATGTCCCGCTTTTTAATTTCACTCCTACAAATACCACAGGTAAAAAAATATATAGAAGAAAAAAAAAGCCCGGACATGCCACAGCGGGTAGGCGGCACAGATTATAAATATGAAGGTGCGAACGCGTGTCAACTGCAGTTCCACGTTCGAACGGTTATTTATATTTTACACCTCTAGTTCACGCCCTCTGTGGGGACACCTCTATAAATTGCTTGTTTTGTTCCGTTTTAATATAACTTTGTTTTGTAATTTTGGGTTCGGATATGAGTGTTGTTTTAAAGTTACTGTACATGCCTCTTTATTTAATTTGCGTAATGATGAAATGAAATGATATTTTACTTTGCAATTTGGTTATAAATTAACACTTTTATGCGTCAGTTTTTTACATATAAGACTTGGCTGGAGGCTTCAATTATTATTATTATATAGTATATAGTCCGGTTAAGCAGCCGTCAACCTCAGAAGGTTGAACTGCGAGACGCGTTCATAAAAACGATCTTTTTGCATTTTTAAGTTAAACTTGATGAGGCCGGTGTTTCCTGAGATGAAACACCCAAATAAGGTCACGTTTTAAATTCTGAGCTTTCTTTTACAATCTTTGACGTTTTATTTAAAACTTAGCTTTTGCTAACGGATTCGCTTGCGTGTTGGATAAATAATATTTATTTTATCCCGGACATAGACTACTCGTGTGATTATATCCATACCCTATCAGACATTTAGATTCGAAGAGATAACAAACATACAGAGTTCCCATTTTTACCCGACTGCAAAGGAAGGGTTATGTTTTTCTTACTAATATTATAAACTAGCAGTCGCGCGCGGCTTCGCTCCCGTTGACTTTATTTCCATAAAACATAACCTCCTTCATTTGCAGCCGGTTAAAAAGAAGCTTATAGTCTTCCTCAAGCTTCAGTCTTCTTCCACCAAATTTCATCCAAATCCACCCAGTACTTTCGAAGATTAGCGTGTTCAAACAAACAAACTTTTCCGCTTTATAATATTAGAGTATACAACGTGTAATTTAAAGGGTATATACATACCAAGTGCATGGCTTCTTTGGATGATAACAAACGATATGGCAAGGGTTTTGTAATCCTAAGTCTACGTGTGTAGAACTTATTACAAATTCCAATACACTGATACCAGAGACCGAATTTTTCAAATTAAGAAGAACGAAGAGAATTATCGTGTTATTGGCAAGTGACGTGGAAAGTTATTGACCCTCGTAGTACTGTGACACGTTTGTTGAGATTGGTATTCAAGAAATATATGAAATTGATAATTTGGTATCAATTCTTTGAGTCAGTTATTTTTAGCTGAAACTGTGCATAGAGACTCCATACCAGATGTTGTCTTCAGCCCTTTTGGATAGATATGGGGTTTCCGTTACACATTGTAGATGCGAAAGTTTGTGGGGATGATGTATGTGTAAAGTACTGAACGGATTTGAATGAAATCTTGGAATAACATATAAGTAGGTAGGCTATTTTTTTATCGCGTAATAGTGTAATGGGATTCGAACCCTCGACCTTTTGACGATCACAAGATCGACAGCTTAACCATTAAGTTAGTGACGCCTAATTATGTAATTGACATTGATGTATTGAAAGGAGGAAGATATACGGTACTAGACACAGCGTTTGGTTCTACTAAACTAAGTGATTTCCTGTAGTTGGCGGTCAGTCACGCACGGAACGTTGTTGATAATGATAACACAGTTCAATAAATTCTCGTCTCTTCGTGTTTTTAAGCTTTTTTTTGGAATAAATACGCATCAAATTGACTTCTTGTGTAGCTAATAGTCTTTTAATTAGACCTGGAAGAAAAATAAGAGACATGGGTCATGGGATCACTTACTACTTACTTACCCAATCTCATTTCATTCATAATCGCAAACATTCGGCAGCTGAGGCGATTTCGCTCGCACTACAGCGCCGTCTCCTATCTCTGTTCTTGTCTATCGGTAACTGTAGGTTTGGGACTGATGATGACACTGAACACAGATGTGTGAGTAATATATAAAATACATCAATGGTAATTGACGAAGATATTTGTTTTATTGTTGGTATGTTCGCGTTTCACCGACAGCTCACCCCTTCTTGGCAATCACAAGGCCGACAAATTAGGCGTTAGGCTGTTGCCGCTTTTAATCATCGACCCCTTTTTTTCTTTCGGGGGAAAATCATGACTCGTACCGGTTTGCGTGGAGCGGAAGGTAGCGTCCGACTTCAACTGACTACAACTCTTCAGTTGCCCTTGTCTTCCACGGCCGCTGTACTTTGTGAGAACACTCTCATAACCTGGGCGAACATTGGCCCTGTCAGACCCCGTCAATGCTGCTGAATGCTATTTGAGGCGCGCGTGGACACGATGCTCTGTCGACTCAGGTAGCTTAAGCAGCTATTTACTATAATGTAAAATACTGATTCTTTGCTTCATCTGGTTACACTGGAAACCAATCCCATCATAGTTGGAAAAAAAACCAGTCAAGTGTAAGTCAGACTCGCCCATGAAGGGTTCCGTAGTAGCGAGCAACGATTAGCGAAAAATAACTGTTTTTCATAGAGTTCACATATGAACTCTATGAAAAACAGTTATTTTTTACAAATAAACATTTGTTATTCATAAATAACAAATTTTTATTTGTAAACCAATGTATACCAGTCCTTATTTCGCGAACATAATGTGACATCCACAGAAAAGAAAATTAAGTGACATCGCACAGCGGCCGCGACAGCTCAACGCGCGGTGGCGGTAGGCAATACAATTATCCTGTGAAACTTTTAAAAGTACCTTCATATTTTGTATATTATATAAATCACTCACAATAAGCTCGTACTACTACTCCTGGCAAATGTTTTACAAATTAAGTACCTAATATTAAGTATATATTTCTGTATAAGTGATTTGTAATCTTTAGAAATAAATGAATTCTAACCGTGTATTTGTGGTTTGTGAAATGTATGAGTGTGTGTGTCTGACGGTCTATTTTAATGGCTTTCTTAAAATTTACCACGTGTAGTACTCCTTATAGTTTCAGAATTAAGCGGATGTACATACGGACGTACAGACAGACATGACATATCTATAAGGGTTCCGTTTTTGCCATCGGCTACAGAACTCTAAAAAGGGCAGAGTGATTGGTAGTCCGGTAAAATAATAAATAATACAAAACAAAATCATTTTTCATGGTTTATATTTCACATAAAGGTTTCCTGACACTATAGTGATTGTTTTAAAGTCTTGATCTTACACTTATGCTATGAGATCGCTTATTTTATTATTAAAAATACATTTAGTTTATTTACATTGTTTTTGGTGCAGACTAATTATAATTATTAACCGCCATTTTGAACTTTACGACAATGACATTTAATTTTTTTTTAATAAAAGTTTTATATGATTGTCTATGCCAAGCATAAATTTGAAAAATAAAATTTAAGTACCTATAGATTCGTAAAAATAAATTATTTACTTATATTATATTGTCGCAAATTAGTTGTCGCCTAAACGAAAATCACTTTGATAATGAAGTAAAAAGTGCTCTGATTTTCTAGAAACTTAAACAGATGGACGCATAAAAAATGCAGATTTTCGTGATATTCATATACACATATAGTAGAAAACTTATTTTCTCAACCAAAGTTGCGATTCGGCTTTTACTTTTCAATTATTGCTATGAACTTTAAAAAAAACAACTCGTAATATTAAAACCTTTGTGGCAATAACGTGGATCCAAATAGACAAAAATTTGGCTTTTTTTACTTTTACCTATTTGTTTTGTTTAACAACAGCTTTTGGTAATACAATAACTGATGATGCAGAAGAGAAATTCTTTATTTTTCTTATACATTTTGTGTTACCAAATCTCTCCTGATAATGGGATTTAACTTTCAATGATTTTCAGAGGACAATAGAAACAGTTTTTAAAATAATAATAATACTGAAATAGGATTGGGACGGATTTTACAAATAAAACTGTATACATTGTTATTTTGCACCAAAATAATAAATGGTAGATAGGACTTATGATAAAATTTACAAACTTCTCCAATACTTACCTTTTATTTACACGCTTATAATATTTAATACGAAATTGGCTAATGAATTTGAGTATTTATTTAGATATTAATTACATTCTGACAAAAAAAATGATCTTAATATAACGCACGCTTAATCCAATACTGTCACTATCCAAAATTTTGCCAAATCTACTTTTTAATACCATCTGTTGGGAAACGTAGAACTACGCGTAATCGCGCTTACACTAGTCTAAAAGTAACAGTAATAACCGCTATATGGGCAGTAGTCCGCTTCGTCACTAAACAAAAATGTTCCCATTCTCATTCCATTTTTTGCCTCTCCTGGAAAGTTGACTTTTTGGGATAGTGACAGTATTGGTTTAAGCGTGCGATAATACAGCAGCTCTTACTGAATAATAACAGACGCACGAGTCCATCTTCAAGGTTACGCAAAGCTTTTTGAGGTCGGTCCGTGAATAGGTAACCCGATGGTTACCTAAGATATATGGTTATACTAAAATTAACATATCAATTGTATTGAAAACCATTTATTCGGTGATAAACACACAGAACAACAAAAAATTACAAACATAAAAAAGTAACACTAATAATTTCGCTGAGCATGTCTACACCGAAAGTGTTACCAACTCTGCATTTGCTGGGTGAAGGACACTCAGCGCTGGTTTTCAGTTGGCACCCAGCAGTGACATACAGACGAAGATAAATAAACTAATGTTAATGAATGTGTAGTGTATTAAATACATAAATAAATAAAAAATAATGTAAAGTTTAATATCGTGCTACGTGCTAAAAATAAATAAAAAAAGCTTTGAAATTGTAATTTGAAACTCGCCACCAAAATTAAGTTGCTCAGCATTAAACTGCCCGAAAGAGAAAAAAAAAAGTTATCCTCGGAAATTAAGCTAAACAGTTGGTCCCGCCTGTCATATATAACGTGTAACGGAAAGGGTATATATGTATGTCGCAGTAAGATAGATAAAGCCGTGATATGGTTATATCCCTAGGGATATAATTATATACCGTAACATAGATAAACGGAAGCGATTCATTACTATCTTATTAAGAATATAATTATAATACCATTCAAGTTTAGTGTTATAATTATATTACTGGATTAAGTTTAGTGAAATAATTGTAGGAGTGTAGTGCGGGGCTGCGGCGGAGGTTAACACCCCGACTCGGATAGGTTAGGTTCGAAGCTCCGCTCCGCTTCGCTCCCGCCTTAGCCTTCGTGGTTATTTTTTTTTTAAACCACCCAGAAATAGGAGCCCGCTCGGGGCTCCGTCGATTTTGCGTAAACACCATAAAATCACTGCCAACTTTAATACGTATTATTGCTAAAAAGTATTGTAACTAATTGCAGGTTGCAAAAAGTTGATTTTGTAATAAAAATAAAAACCAATATATTGTTTTATTTGATTTTGTGGTAGATTTATAACTATTTAACTAGATTAGTTTAGTCAGATAAACATATTACTAGATTGCGACCGTAAGATAGTAATGAATCGCTTTCGTATAACTATGTTACGGTATATAATTATATCCCTAGGGATATAACCATATTACGGCTTTATCTATCATACTGCGACATATACATACCAAGTGCATGGCTTCTTTAGATGATAACAAACGATATGGCAAGGGTTTTGTAATCCTAAATCTACGTGTGTAGAACTTATTACAAATACTTATTGGCAAGTGACGTGGAAAGTTATTGACCTTCGTAGTACTGTGACATGTTTGTTATGATTTTAATTTAAGAAACTTACGAAACCGAAAATTTGGTATCAATTTTTAGAGTATTTTATTTTGAGTTGAAACCCTTCCAATATCGTTTGATATCATCCAAAGAAGCCGTGCCCTTGGTATGTATATACCCTTTCCATTACACGTTGTACACATCCTTGACAGTCGTTACGGGGGATTGTGTTACCCAGCTAATGAATCGTGGAGGTCACGACAGAGGTCGCTCCATGTAAAACACTAAAAATTATTTGCATCAGGTTAGACTGGAAGCCGACCCCAAAATAGTTGGAAAAAGGCTAAGCAGTTAATGTTTCAGCCAAAACAAATTTTGTTGACATATAAATTGTGATCACAATATTTTTTATATAATTAAGTACTCAAACATAATATTTAGGTACATATTACCCGTGACAATTATGAAATTTCGATCATGATAACGAGGACCTTCGCTCAAAGTAGATTTTAAATATAATAAACAAATTATAAACATAATTAAGTAAAATAGCTTGAATGTCAATCACTTGCGTTACCAAGTTTTTGGTAACGTAAGACCAACCGCGTAAATAGTAAGATCCAGAAATAATATAAAAATATAAAGTCATATTTTCCGTAAGCCAAAGTTGTTTTCCTAATTTAAATATACTACAAATTATTTATTTTTTACTTTACTATAATGTAGGATCATATAATAAGTGTCAGATACATGAATAAAATAAAAATACATATAATATGTATACGTTCCTGAAAGTAAGGAGGACGCATGGCACCAAGGCCCAGAAGCCATGACAAAATTATTAAATATTTATTTTTATTTTTTATTGATGATAGGCTCGCGTTTGATCGCCAAAATAAGAAAAAGAGACATTTTTTTTTTCACTCTACCTTTATAAATAAATAAGCGCTAAGTCGATCCTATTCGTAGTTGAAACGCACTGTACATCATCTTTCTGACGCCACGAAATTAGCTAGTAATAAGTAATTAGACCACGCGGTCGGCAATCTTTGGAAGCAATCGAATTCTTCTCTGGTTTAAACTGACCATAAACAAATAACAAGTAATTCTTTGGCTAGAAAACAGTTCTAAACGAATTAAATATGAATTACATGACTGGGATTTCGACTTGTAAATGAACAATAACTTTAGAACAGTATTGGTGTCAAATGACCTGACCTAAAAATCTTAACCTAAAATATACAAAACACTATCCAAGTTACTTTACAATTAACCTAAATGACACAAAAACACGTCATGTCACATTTATCTCCTCATCACTGGCGCTAGCGTCGCTGTCAAAGTCATCTTCCTCCATATTTTGAAAAGGAATTTCGCGGGAAAACAGTTGACCGCCCGCCATTTTGTCATCATAACTTCTAAATTCGTTTGACGTTGTAGCGTAAACTTTTTTCATGTCTTCGTTTGTTTCTTCGGTATTTGGTGATAATGGCGATAGCTTGGGTTTGTCTGCTTCTGCATCAGATAAGTCTGGGTGTGGATTGTTCTTGTTCGGTAGCGTTTGCTCGCGAGACCCACCCGAAGCGAGTAGTTCCCGCTCTTTTGAATTCCGCCATTTCATGCGGCGATTTTGGAACCAGATTTTTACCTGTAAAAGAAAAATGGATTTGTTGAGACTTCGATGGGAATTGGGTGATGTGCAATATACACAATACGACTCAGACAACTATCAGTTCAATACGGCTGTCCCATTTAAAAATCCATTAAGGGATATTTTTTACAAAAATCGTTTTTTTTATTGACTATAGGCTCTCGCTTGACCATCATGAAGATAAAGCACGCTTATGTACATATTATAAGTAACCTATTCTCTTAAAATAAAGGTATCAGAGAACACAAACTCCGGTAGGTCACTTATTTCATAATCTTGCTAAACAAATCAATACTTATCTACTAAATGGTAAAACACCAGTGCTTTAAATTCACCTAAAATAAATTTTATTTAATTTTTTATTATCTACCTATTTAAATTTTAACCAAAGTCTTGTAATCAAATTTGAAAGACCCATGTATGAGTTACACAAGCAAATAGCATAATTATCATCCATTTTTTCATGTAAAGTTGTTTAGTCTACACGACTATACAAGTAATCCACACGGCTTAAAACTCTGTTCATACCCTTAACGATACAACGCTTAATCCTACTCATAAATGTTTATTCCTTATTTAAAAAAAACTTTCATTTCCACAATTGCATCAAAAAGGCATTACACAGTAACAAACGATTGCTAACAATAAAAAAGTCATAATCGACTAAATTATCATCATTGACAGCAAAAAGGGCGCGAAGTCGCGAACATTACTTTTTTTATATCGACAACTTTTTTCACAGAATCGATTTCTCATTTGTATCGTAAAAATCGTTTTATATTTTTTCCGGCAAAAATTCTAACAGTTTTATGGAATAAATAGCGAGTAACGGTGCATTGTGTTTGACGTCGCATGTTATTGATGGTCGGAGGCGGGGCTGTGCGGGTGTGTTCCTTTGCCTGCGCTGGGTGTTTAGAAAAAAAAAGTTTGACGTTTGACCGCGCGCGCGGTTTTTGTTGTGATTCCATTTCGTTGGTATTTTTTTTTTCTGTTTAGTATTTTTAGGCATTTATATTGTAATTTTTACGTTAATAGCTATTATTTTACAATAAAAATGTTATTGCAGTCGTGTTTAAAAAAGCTTGGCAATTTACTTCGAACTGGATAAATATTAATAGGTATCTAATATACTAATACCACATTGAAATGATACGTAATCTGTATTTGCCATGTAAGATATTGTTTAAAGAAGAAAATACTTAGATTTTTTTAACTAGAACGGCCGAAGCCAAGTACAATTATAGAACATAAAATAAATTACACTACTTTAGAATCCATATCCACACGTATTATTATTTAATAAATACGAAAGTGTTTCTGTTCTGTTACGCTCTCACGGCTAAATTGGAGATACGCTTTTAATTAAATTAGGAATGGACACAAGCATATTGTGCTTATTTGGAGGGGTTAACAAGATTGCTAGTAGGTAATGTGAATTCTACCCACATTGTTAGTTAATTTAAAAAAAAATCATGTGTGCAATTCACACGTGGTAGAAGTGAAACCTTCAAAAATGTTGGCTTTTTTCTTATGAATAAAAAAAACTGTCGCTTTTTCGTTTCATAAATTTTCAAATCACAACGACGCTAAAGAAGTTTTCACTTCAAAAAAATATCTCAGAATCTGAATTCAAGTTTTATTCACAGAGCAAACTATAATTTTGTCTAATTCTAATTCGATTCAATTCATTTCAATTGGCAACTAATTCCGTCGTCACAGCCACAATTATAAGTAGTCTATGGTATGGCAGGAGAAATTAACTCGTCATTTTTTCAACAAAAGACTAAAAAATCTGATCAATCATTCGATTGACAATGTGTAGGCGTGAGATATGGTCATTATGTATGTTTCATTGATTAAATTGAAATGTCATTCTTGCTTTGTGTATGTGGCCAGTTAAAAAAAATATTAGTCATATTGACAGATCGTGACCTACCAAACTATGAATAGTTCATGTTATCTGTTCATGACGTATTATTTCAAGAACATTTGAATATAATTATTGTATAGGATAGGTATTTTATTTTATTTATTTAGGGAAAACAAACAGTAACACATTACATCAAGTTGAAGAAATAATACAATATTAAATGGGCAAATGTGCCACCAACAACATTTTCCACAAAATACATTAAAGGTTTCTGCAATGAGAGCGATATAATTTAAAACCTTACGACTATAATGCTAAAAATTTATACTAAATAAAAAATTTATAAATTAATACTAAAAAGCAATTAAATATGAAAATAATGAAAATAAAAAAAATGTAGATGAATTATAATTAAAAATAATTGAGATAAAACTACGGAGATTGAAATTTGAATTTATATAATAAGAGATCGATTTTTTAAATAAATTATGTTACTTATTTCTCAACCATTGATTATTGACTAAAAATTCCCAAATTTTGGGTATTTTTTAAGGATGGGGAAATCATCCAATGACTGCCTCCCGATCTGAGCGAAGCGGGAGGGTGTGTCAGACTTTTACTGACTAAAACCCATCCGTGTTCCAACATTTGCCGTTCGTGTTCCGAGGCCGCGGTAACTTTCTCGAACAATTCCGGAAAAATTTTGGGTTGACTCGGTACCTACAGGTCTAGCAGTGTGCAATATTTTTAACCGACTTCTAATAAAGGAGGAGGTTCTCAATTCAGATGTTTGTATTTTTTTTTATATTTGTCCGGGCATAACTGCGTCGCTTGCCAATCGATGTAATTTTTTTTTTGTTGGAAAGGGCCCCAAATGGTCCCATGAAAATTTTTATTGAAATCGGGCAAGCCGTTTCTGAAAAATCAACAAAATTCTAAAAACAATCTACATTGACTATCTTTTCGTTTACTCTGCATTGCGTTTTTTGTTCGCGCATAACTCCGTCATTCACGAACCGATTAGGAAAATTCTTTTTTTTTTTGTTCCAAAGCCTATGCTTTCCAATTGGTCCCATAGTCACCAAGTCGAGATCTGATGATGGAATCTTGGCGAAATCGAGGGAACTCTTCAAATTTTATAGGAAAACGAAAAGCGATTTTGGTATTTTCTACAACAAGTGAAGCACTTGCTTTCAATAAGAATCATTCTACTATCAGATCTGATGATGGATCCAAGAGACAGGCACCGGAACTCCATAACAAGACAATGTATCTTAGCTGTGTTTAGGCTTGTTGGAATTGTAACGGTATGCACTTTCCAGGTGTACCACGAATAATAAAAAGAAATAGAATCGTTTTCTTAACAAAACTTATGTCGGTAGGTAATTATACATATTAAGTATGTTTAGAGCTCGTGGCTAAATACTAACAGCCGTATGAGTCGATCTTCTAGGTAAAGCAATGCCTGCCCAGGTCAGCCTATGGATGGATGAGATTTTTAATACAACGTGTAACGGAAACCCCATATCTATCCAAAAGGGCTGAAGACAACATCTGGTATGTAGTCTCTATGCACAGTTTCAGCACAAAATAACTGACTCAAAGAATTGATACCAAATTATTGGTTTCATATAAGCAGAGCCGGATTAACCCTGTCAGAGGCCCTAAGGCAATGGCATTCTTGGGGCCCCTTTTCTTACTTTTACTGACCAAATCGTGTGTGATCTGAGGAAACGCATATTAAGGGCTGTGGTTTTTAATTTTGTTTACTTATTCCCAGATTATTTCTAAAATTGTTTTAATTTTACTACTAAATCTAACGATTTGTATTTTGTGAGATAACATTGAGGTCCCTAAGTTCACACGCACATCAAATTCTCGTTCGAAGAAACATGTTTTCTTGGTGCGTGCACTGGGCCTGGGCCCCTAGTTGATGCAGGGCCCCTAGGCAGTTGCCTACTCCGCCTAATGGTTAATCCGGCCCTGCATATAAGTATTTCTTGAATACCAATCATAACAAACGTGTCACAGCACTACGAGGGTCAATAACTTTCCACGTCACTTGCCAATAACACGATAATTCTTTTCGTTCTTCTTCATTTGAAAAATTCGGTGTTGGTATCAGTGTATTGGAATTTGTAATAAGTTCTACACACGTAGACTTAGGATTACAAAACCCTTGCCATATCGTTTGTTATCATCCAAAGAAGCCATGCACTTGGTATGTATATACCCTTTAAATTACACATTATGTATCGAAATTTTTCCGTCCCTCGTAAAGCACGTTAAGCTGTTGGTAAGTGCTGTCATTTGTACATATTTGACAGTCATTACGGGTGGTCAGAAGTCAGTAAATGTGACACCAATCTTGCCAATGGTATCGTTCCACCCACCACCCACAACACAGCTACTGGGTTATGGAGGTTGGATAGGAAGTTGCTCCATGTAAAACACTAGTACACACAGTACACAGTCTGTAGTCTTGGGTAGTTCGTGAACGATGAACGAATAGGAACCGTATCTTCGTATTGAACTAGAAGAAACGTTTCCGAACGCTGACTTGTAATCATGGCCGGATTCACCATTAGGCGGAGTAGGCAACTGCCTAGGGGCCCCGCATCAACTAGGGGCCCAGGCCCAGTGCACGCACCAAGAAAACATGTTTCTTCGAACGAGAATTTGATGTGCGTGTGAACTTAGGGACCTCACTGTTATCTCACAAAATACAAATCGTTAGATTTAGTAGTAGAATTAAAACAATTTTAGACAAATCTGGGAATAAGTAAACAAATATATTAAAAAGCACAGCCCTTAATGTGCGTTTCCTCAGTTCACACACGATTTGGTCAGTCAAAGTAAGAAAAGGGGCCCCGAGAATGCCACTGCCTTAGGGCCTCTGACAGGGTTAATCCGGCTCTGCTTGTAATCGGTCTAATAGTTCAAATAGCTCTTTTCGAACTCGTACATTCTAAACCGCGCGATCGTAATGTGCGAACAAGAAATGAAATACAGTCACTGATTGTTTGACAATGAATGAATGAGAACGGGAGAGAATAGCCGACGAATGACAATGCTCCCCGAACCCGACCGACTGAATTCGCAAGAATGAGATAAGATGCGTGTTATTTCAATGGCATAATGTCTCATTTAGCTTATCACCCGAACACGCGAGACATGTCTAATGACCGCTGACTGCTGAGAGCGAAGACCGAATAGAGCTGTTAGAACTTGTAGAATGAACTAATTCACTGTCTGCAATGAACTAGCACGGAGCGATCTTAAAAATGACCGAGCAGGCACAAGCCTAGTATACAGTTAAAGGTTAGACTGGAAGCTAATACCAATATAGTTGGAAAAAGGCTAAGCAGATGACTCATTATTAGCAGCCTTGTATTGTATGTCTTAATATTTTGCTAAAAAGATGATGATATTATGTTTGGATACATTTGATTTCTTATAAAATCCACTGCACAAAAAACGTCATATTTTCTGCAGGCAAGAAGAATGAGACATTTTCTTTTTGTTTCCTAAAAAGGAGAATTAGCAATGTGCATAGAATTCACATTACTAGCAATCTTGTTAATGATTGTCTGGAGTGGGTTCACGGCAATATAGTGTAATGGGTGACTTCATACCATATATTTCTCTAGTTCCGATTACCTCGGTTTAACAATTTTTTTTGGCATGAGTATTAGTATAATAATGCTACGGTACTTTTTAAAGAAATATTTCTCACTATAATAATAAAAACTGATATCTTCCTTAAGTAATTAGCAGTTGATGGATGACTACCTTTACATCCAAATGAAACGCTAAAATCAATTCGCCGTATCACCGTTAAATAAAACGTTTTAAAAAATCGATTCGCATTTTTTTTTTTTCAAAAACAAATTTTCTTTAACGAAATGACAAATGGCTTCCCCCGATTGCCCGTAACCAATCAAACTGATCGATGTTCGCGCCCGATTCAAATATCGAATCATTTGTCAAACTTTTAAATATGGTCGTGTTTTTTACGCGCGCAAATTTTCATTGTGTCAAATTGAATCGTACAAGTCTTGACAATATTTTGTGGAAAAATGGGAATTTTTGTAACAGATGGCTCCTGGGTTTAATGATTGTTGATTTTCATGGTGTTATTACGGTTTCACTAAAGCTTATCAGTTAATAGAATAAAGATTTTAACCAATTTTTGGTCTAGAGTTTTTTGAGATGAAACCATAGATTATACATGTAAATATTGCGACGAACCTTACTATGACACGTGTCAACGACATAAACAATCATAGACAATTCATCCTTGTACAGTCGCCAGCACATCGAGCTATCCGAATCTGTCAAATTACCCAATTTTTTTTTTGTCAAAATCGATTTAATTATTTTGACAGATTTGAGTAGGTTGATGTTAGCACATTAGCCACCGTACCTACCTGTTTTTAAGAAAATTGCACAAACGGAAGAGTATGAAATTTTACACAGTTAAACTATCTATGGAGAAAAAGAGCAGAATCTCTGATTTCAAAATATCTGAGTTGAGTTGAGTACATGGATTAACTGCCTATCTGACCTCCGATACTCATCTCTGATTTTCTGACTTCTGTCCACGACTGTCAAAGATGTACAAATGGCAGCTGGGATCAAACTCAAACTCGAAATATTTTATTTCACACAGGCCTACATGGGCACTTACAAAACGTCAACAGTTAGGGCACGGTTCGAAATTGGTCGTTTTCTATGGCCAAAACCAGCAAGAAACTCCACAATTACTCTTTTCAAATCAAAATATCATTTTTACAATGTATCCATAATACAGGTTAACTAGGTATGAGAGGAGAGTATAGACCGAATAATACAGCACAATGGAATTACTAATAAAAAATTGTAAAACAAATCTAAGAGTCTACAATGTTCGGGCACGCCGCAATTGCGGCGGTAAGACCCCTCTTTGAGGAGTGGCTAGATCGGCGTCACGGCGTCCTGACCTACCGCATGACACAGGTCCTCACCGGACACGGAAGTTTCGGGAGGTACCTGTGTCTGATGGAAAAGGAAGAAACGCCTGGGTGTCACCACTGCGAGGGTCGCCCTGAGGACACAGTAGAGCATACGGTGCAGGACTGCCCCGCTTGGGCAGAGCACCGACGTGTCCTCACGGCGGCGATAGGCGGAGACCTCTCGCGCCCGGGATTGGTCGAGGCCATGCTGTGGGGCGAGAGGGAGTGGGAAGCGGTCGCCTCCTTCTGCGAAGCAGTCATGCTTCCGAAGGAGGAGGCGGACCGCGTGAGGGAGAGGATGGCGTCCTCCCTCCAGCCCAGCCGCAGTGGTAGACGCCCACGGCGTCGGACGTCGGCCGTTGATCTCCGGCCACCGTAGGCGCGGGCATGCGGACAGCGAGTAAAGGGCAACTCGCTGTCCGACCATGGACCATGCTCGGGTCGACGGCGCGTTGTGTTCCACGCGCGCCTCAAAGAGCGTCAGCAATATGACGAGGCCCCCCTGTAGAGGGCCGAAGCCTGCCGGGGACGTGGGACTTATCCCATTACCGTGACCCCGGTACGTAAAGGGTTATTGAAGGAACACCGTGGATTTTAGTCAGTAAAAGTCTGACAGTCCCTCTCACCCTGCCCGGGGTGGGAGAACTTATTTGATAATTTTACCACGTTAAAAAAAAAAACAAAAAGAGTCTACAATGTTCTCCTCTCTCCCTCTCTTCTTCATTCACAAATAAATCAACGGCACAACGTGATTTCCAAGGCACGGAGTTAAGTCAATATGTTAAAATGGTCATGCAGCCACGGAGCCGTCCGCTGTTATTATTTAGCTATGAGGTTCTTACATTCTGCGATTTAATGACGAAATCTGTATTAACGCAACCAAAAGTACGTGTAGCCCATAATAGGCTATCGGTTTTCTATTGGTTACATTTCGGGGAGTGTGCGATGGAATTACACAATCTAATTCCGTCAAGCCCGTTCCATCATCGGACTACGAGACAAACGGCGAAGCGCCATCGTTACATGGTGGGCATCCCACCTATACGCACTAAACGCTTTGGGAATACCTTCATTGTGCGTACGGCTAAGGAGTGGAATTCCCTGCCGTAGTCTGTGTTTCCCGATAGCTATAACCTAGGGGTCTTTAAGTCAAGAGTGAATAGGTTACTTTTAGGTAAATGTGCTCCATCTTCGACCACATCATCACTTACCATCAGGTGAGATGGTGGTCAAACGCGAGCCTATTATCAATAAAAAAAAGTTTCCTAATGTATTACCTATAAACTAGCAGTCACGCGGGGCTTATCTCCCGTGGAAACACCATACCAAATTTCAACCAAATCCATCCAGTAATTTCGAAGATTAGCGCGCTCAAACAAAAAACTTTTCCGCTTCCTAATATTAGTATTGATTTAGTCCGTCACCGAGATAACCAAAAAATATCGCAATGTATTTTTCTTTTACAAATAATAAAAAGAAGACGTTATAGTGAGTTGAAATTTCACGTGATATCGCGCCGTGTTATTCTTTTTAGCATGATGTGACGCCCACTCTTTAACTTTGAAGCTTTTAACCATTTCCGTTATTCAATTCAATTGATTCAGACATGCGTCCATAGTGTTAGTAAATATAATAACTTAATAGCTAGTGTTAGTAAAATAGGTACACAACTAAGAACATGCATTATCCTTGACTGGTATGGATCCTCATCTAATGACACAGCAGAAGAGAGTCCCACCGATCTATGAACACGTTCAGGAGGCTGTTGGTGGTGTTACGCAAGCGGTTGACCATGGAGGCTCTTTCTAATTATTGCGTAAAAATCGTTTGTGTGCGTCTCCGCAAACATAGGTATTGGACGCACTACAGCGCCACGACAACCCCAACAACATCCTATTTAATTATTGTTGATTTCAAAAGGTAAAATATACGAGTACCTACAGTATTTTTTGAAAATCTCACTACCCTATATTTAGGAAACTAATCCATTCACTATTCATACAAAAATAATCGCACATATTAATGCTAAACAACAAAAAACTCCCGTAATCTCTAAAGTCCCTTCGCAAACGATAACAGAGCTCTCAAACTCACGGCTCTTCGGAGCTAAGAAGCAAAAGATCTCCGTAATCTACTGACCACCCTCCCCCCTTCAGAGATCCAGGGACCCCGGCGTGAAAGACCCCCCTCAGATGGGGTCTCACAAACCCCGGCGTGAAGGGTAGCGACAATATGCCGCGAGCAGATGACGCCGGCCCTTTTGCAAGTAGGGATGTAGACGGTAAGGAGTGATTATGAATTATCGATAATGTGTTTTTTTTAGTCTAGTTTTTGCCCGCGACTTTATTCGTGTGGGAGTCGATATTAACATAGTTTGTTCGTAAAACATAATTTTAAAAAGTTAGTTACGTATTTATTGGTCAGCTCTTGATCTCTCTCCGGTCGTTTCAGATTGCCGTCCCATCGCCGCCATCGGGCTATGAGAGTAAAAGGAACAGAAATCGCACCTGTACCTGCGCTCATACTTGTGTACGGACACCAGCACATCAAGCTACAACAATCTGTCAAATTTCTTTAATAGATTTTCAACTTTATTGTTAAAGAAATTAGGTTCATCGTTGATTAGGAAAATTTGATAGTTTCGGGTAGCTTCATGTGCTGGCGTCTGTACTATAATATCTCCTATACAGATGGCTAATCAATGATGAGATTAGCCGTCATGGCTGAGAGCGATTAGGAGGACTATTATTATTTCAGGTAAACTAAAACAAAGCATAAAAAAAAATTACGTCAACGTTTTCAGCTGGTAACGTATCCAAGAGACTGGCGGCAGTGCTTATAATAAAAACAAACAATCATCACTTCAGCATAATCTAAAACACAGCTGTGACTGAAACAATAATTTTTGATAAAACCACCAAAACTGAGGCAATAGATTTAATTTTTCAGGAGACGACCGCGTTAACAGCTAGTGTAATTACGTATCTGTTCACTAATGGGAACGCCTGTTACGGTCGACTAGAATACCGTACTAAAAAACCGTTAGAATTTTCAGTAGATCTCAACACATGGATTTTGAAAATTGAAAGAGCTTATAAGACACAGATTTAAGAATCATATTATCTCCCTAAATGTGTCTCTTTTAAGTTCTGTCCATCCAAGGGTTGTCTGTAAAAGATTGCCCTCTGAGATAAGACTAGACTAAGACTTGCCGAAATGTATGTATGCGTATAACTTTCGTAGGACTGCACCAAATTAGGTTATTATTATTTTTTAAAATTATTGTTAGGTCAAGGATACGATAAAACATGCCAAAATGGCGAAACAAAGTTCTATATATAATAATAATTATACTTATGTACTACACAAGAAAATTGTGGTATCTAGGTTTCAATAAATAAACCATCATCAAAAACAGCCGATGTTGATAATAAATTACAGAGTATCGATAAAATCTCTTCGATCACGACACATCACTACAAGAGACAGGGGTTCGTCGGCTAAGTATTAATTACTTTTTGACATATTCACTTTTATTACAATTTATACGGAATAGAGATGTAACGCGTGAAACTGACATAAACGAAGCAGGAAGGCGGACTATAGTTTGTTACATGTTGTGATTAAATGGAATCACTTTCTTTTAGATTATGATTGGATGTCTTATTTTCTATGATATTTATTTGTAATAATAATGTCGTATTAATAATGTCGTTATTTGTGTGTTGAAAATAGCATTGCCTTTTTTAAACACACAATAATATATTTTTAAGCGTTAATAGCCTAATGTATATGGTGTCAGACTTGTGATCGAGATGTCGCGGGTTTGAAACCTGCCCATTACACTAGTTACTGTGTTTAGCCACCCATCCGCAGTAAGACCTCAGCTAGCGAAGCTTAACCTGGTACCTGTATGGCTGTTATTAAGCTCCTCTTCTAAGCAACACTATTGATCTGATGAAAATAATTGCTATGATTTACACAGCTGAATATGATTTTATTATTTTATAAAACCATTGTTATTATTAAAACCGCACTATTTGCTTAAAAGTCATATTTACAAAGGGTTAGCAAAACTGTTTACAATCATTTGAATACAGTTTAATTTGAATAGTAAAAATTAAGCAAACATGACATCTGTCAATCAAAAAGTCAAATATTGAAAAGAGATAGACAGATACAGCTTATTGTTGAAAGAAAATGATAGAAATAAACTTTAGCTACATTAGAATTTACATTTGATAGTGACCCGTGGAACGATCCAACTAGCGGAAAAGAAGTAGAAGATTTTTGTTATAAGTGAGAGAAGGACGGATAGACACATACAGAAAAATAATGTTTTTGCAAACGGAACGCAGCAAAAAGTCCGAACAAAAAGGTCCCGTATCCATAAATAAATAAATGCAAATATTTGAAATTGGAACGCCGTGAATGTAAACACAGAACAATTTGAATATTCATTCGAAATATGAATATTTCAGATATGGCTCGGACCGAGAATGAAAATCAGATTCATTGGGTATACGGACGTACCTATCTGATTCTGTTATTGAGTTTGATTCATTATTATGACGATGGCCATAGCTAGGCATATAATATTTACGAGGTACATCAAAGCTGAGGACCCATCCATACGCACAAAACTTTTTGAGATAACTTCCATTGTGCTTACAGCTAAGGAGTGGAATTCCCTGCCGGAGTGTGTTTTCTGACAGCTATAAACTGGGGGTCTTTAATTCGAGAGTGAATAGGTTCCTTCTAGGTAAGCGTGCTCCATCTTCGACCACATCTTCACTTACCATCAGACCGCGTGGTCTAATTACTTATTACTGGGCAATTTCGTGGCGTCAGAAGGATGTACAGTGCGTTTCAACTACGAATAAGATCGACTTAGCGCTTATTTATTTATAAAGATTGAGCGAAAAAAAAGTCCCTTTTTAGGGTTCCGTAGCCGAATGGCAAAAAACGGAACCCTTATAGTTTCGACATGTCTGTCCGTCTGTCTGTCTGTCCGTCCGTCCGTATGTCACAGCCATTTTATTCCGAAACTATTAAGACTATACATGTAAAACTTGGTAGGTAGATGTATTCTGTGAACCGCTTTCCGATTTTAAGAGAAAATTTAATAAATATATAAAATAAAGGGGGCTCCCCATACATGGAACTGAAACTGAAAATATTTTCTTTCATGTAACCTATATGTGTGTGGTATCTATAGACAGTTCTTTAAAAATGACCTTAAGGTTTCTAAAATTACTTTTTCATAAAGAACTTCTATAATAATGAAGTGAAAAATCTAAAAAAAACCATATGTTGTAGATCTTAATGTAAACTTTCAACCAAAATTGGTTTGAACGAGATCGAGTGAGCAGTTTTTGAGATACAGTATATTTTCTAAAACCGCAAATATAACTTTGTAATTCATACAAATACTATTAAAAACAAAGTTATTTGGCGTAGTTGTAAAAATTGTAAATAAGCTAGTTTTAAGAAATTTGTAAGGTTTTTTTTTTTTTTTTTTTCAAATAAATATATTAAGTATATTATATTAATTATAGTTACTAAGGAACCCTTCATGGGCGAATCCGACTCGCACTTGGGCATTTTTTCTTATTTTGGTGGTCAAACGCGAGCATAAATAAAAATAAAAAATAAAAATAAGTATGTTGGAGTCAGATGCAGCTAAGTATTACTTAGAGCGTCTATCTGACCTCTACAACCCAGTATCTGGGTAACACGATACCACTTGGCAAGACTGGTGACAGATTTACAGGCTTCTGACTACCCGTAACGACTTTCAAAGATGTCTAAATAAACAGGACCAATGACTTATCGTGCTTTCCCAGGCACAGGGGTATCACACCGTCAACTTCCTACCACCGGGCTTTTACTGGGAAATTCCTTACAGAAAACCCAATAGCGGCAATTGCCCGACCCGGGAATTGAACCCGAGACCTCGGGCTTAGCGACCACTCGACCGACGAGGCAGTCTCACCTAATATGATCACTGTTCATTAATAATTTACGAGGCCTTAGACATAAGGCTTTTTTTTTCGTGGTAAAATCATCAGATGAGTCTTCCCACCCCGGGCAGGGCCGGAGGGACTGTCAGACTTGTACTGACTAAAATCCACGGTATTCCTTCAATTCAATAGCCCTTTACGTTCCAGGGTCACGGTAATGAGATAAGTCCCACGACCCCGGCAGGCTTCGGCCCTCTACAGGGGGGGCCTCGTCATCTTGCTGACACTCTTTGAGGCGCGCGTGGAACACAACGCGCCGTCGACCCGGGCATGGTCCATGGTCGGACAGCGAGTTGACCTTTACTCGCTGTCCGCATGCCCGCGCCTACGGTGGCCGGAGATCGTCGGTCGACGTCCGACGCCGTGGGCGTCTACCACTGCGGCTGGGCTGGAGGGAGAACGCTCCTCTCCCTCACGCGGCCCGCCTCCTCCTTCGATAGCATGACTGCTTCGCAGAAGGAGGCGACCGCTGCCCACTACGTCTCGCCCCGCAGCATGGCCTCGACCAATGCCGAGCGCGAGAGGTCTCCGCCTATCGCCGCCGTGAGGACACGTCGGTGCTCTGCCCAAGCGGGGCAGTCTTGCACCGTATGCTCTACTGTGTCATAATCATAATCATTTATTTGTCTGAACATGGTACATTCTGGTCCTCAGGGCGATCCTCGCAGTGGTGACACCCAGGCGTCTCTTCCTTACCCATCAGACACAGGTACCTCCCGAAACTTCCGTGTCCGGTGAGGACCTGCGTCATGCGGTAGGTCAGGACGCCATGATCGAAATATATGCCTTTGCCACCCCCGCATATCCCTTAAAACATAATCTTAAACCGTTTACATACACGAAACGCAATTAACCGTAAACCATATCGTTTTTAACACAAAACCATATAATAATTATAATTTCAGTAGATAAGGCTCACAAGAACATCAAAAGCGCCTAAATTATAATCTATTGTTGTACCATAGACAATTAATTAATTCTAACAATGGCGGAGATTAGATGGCGGGAGAAGATATTATTATGGCGGGTTTTAGTCGATTTGAAGCAGGTTTTAGTTAAAGCAGGGTTTGATATAGTATTAAAAATATGGTATCGTAACAGCCTTTTGACGCAGATATATTTACTAAAAAGACGTTACAATATTTAACGTTATATCTGGCACTTATATCGTTAAAAGTAGGTACATACGTAACGTAACGTAATCTTTGGTATCTATAATTTTATCGTTATGAGTTGTAGAGAACAAAAGTGCTAGACATGTACAGAATACCAGAATCAGGTATATTTGCAGGGCAAATGATGAGCTGTACTTCTATTTTGAGGAACTCGGAAACACATACGGTATGTGTTTCCGAGTTCCTCACCAACTTAAAAATACAACACGAAATATCGGTGTGGTATGTGACATACCACACCGATATTTCGTGTTGTATTTTTAAGTTGGTAACTTTTTTTATAGGTATAACTTTTTAGAGGAGCCTTTGGCTGAATTATAACAGCAGCATGGGTCGATCTGTCTTTTTGTTAAGGATGGGATATCATCCAATGACTGCCTTCTGATCTGGAAGGAGGGTGTGTCAGACTTTTACTGACTAAAACCAATCCGTGTTCTGGCTTTGCCCTTCGTGTTCTGAGGCTATGGTACTCTTTCGAACAATTCCGCAACCCTGCCGGCAGGGCTGGTCTGTGCATGGAAAACCATTTTAACTTATCGAGATGGGTCACGTGCCTCCTGTGTCATTTGCAATCATGAGCAGCCGTTAATGGTAATCAGAATGGCGTCTGACTACCAGTAACGACTGCTAATGTGGTTGTAAAAGCAGCCTTTTCTGGCGAAAGTCTTTACTGACGGTATGTGGTACTGGTAATGCCACCAGTCTCTTGAGCACGTTACCAGCCGGCAGCGTTGAGGACGCATTTTTTTATCTATATTTTAATGAGTAGTTACGTTTAGATTAAAATAAAGTTTCATAGCAACCCAGCCCGGTTTCGCACAGTCTGATCCAGCTTATTCACACAAAACCTTAATATGAAAATCACTCATGAACACCAACAGCATGAAAATCTATCAGTTCAGTAGTTTTTAAGTTAATCACGAACATACAACCGCGGCGGTGGACTTTGTTTTAAAATATGTAAGGATTCAAAACTCTACACACAAACTAAACTTGATGTATACATGTATAAAGGTACTCGCCCACGATACTACCGTATCCGCAATCTTGGCGCAACTTGCGTTTGACGTTAAATAATTGTTGGCTGGATAGATATCCGCACTAGGAACGGATAGATATGGCGGATATTGAGTTAGGGAATATCAAAGGAAAGAAAGAAGGATTTGAAGCGTCAATAGCCTAATGGCTAAGTTGTCGGACTTGTGATCGAGAGGTCGCAGGTTCGAACTCCACCTGTTGTGTATGTATATGCCCTAAGTATTTTTACGTAGATACAGGTAATATCTACGTAAACATACAAGTAGATAATATGACACTGTCTCATGTGCTCTTAATTTAAATAAATAAATAAATTATTGTATTATTATTATATTATCTTAGTAAGTTAGTTGGTGGTGTTACTATTATGTGGCAGTCACGCGAGTGACTTAGCGTAAGTTAGATGTGTACCCGCTCAGAAAACTAAGTGTGTTGTTGAGCCAGTGATACCAGTACGGATACAGTACACATTGGCGTATCCAGAGATATTTCGCAGGGGGGGCCTGGCCCCCAGTAGTAGAAGCGATTGGCCAGATTTTTAAATTTTTCAGCCATAATTGTTTGTTAGTAAAAATTCTCGGGTGGGCACCAGACCATTCTGGGGTGGGCACGGCCCACCCGGTTCCCCCTCTTCCTACGCCTATGACAGTACACCTGACAGTTTCTGAGTTGTCAGATAATGACGACTACGAAATTGTGATGTAAATAAATTAATCGATTCTGGAAGAAAATCGAATAACGATGTAAACGATTTTTTTAATAATGTTGTGTGAAATCAACAAAAAGTAAAATATGATTATGAATGGACGTGAAAAATAAAACGAATAGATCATGTCAATGTTCTTTATTGTTTGCAACATGTACCCATTCTAACGGAGTTTAGGTCGCTGTGGTGCCGGGGCAGTCTTTTTAATAAGTAGTTTTCCCGCGCCATTTATTAAAATATTCATCACATGAAACAATTTGTAAAAAATATCATGTTTGGTTTAGTATCGCTCATTTATTATTCGATTTGTTGAATCCATCACTACACTACACATTAGTTAAATAGGGTGGTATCATTTTTGTAAGAGTGACATTAGCTTATGTCAACTTACTGCAGCGTATTAAAAGTCCGGGTATATTACACTATTGCCGTTAACACACTCCAGACACAAGCATAGTTAGCTTAGTTGTGCGAATTCTACCCACATTGCTAGTTCTCTTTTTGAAAAAAAGGGCGTTGGTTCAAATATAGAACAATAAACGTTTGTATAAGTTTTTGAATGATAGCGTCTAAGGAGGAGATTCGATTTTTAAATAGAGAACTATATTTCAAAAGGCGTTGGGAAGTTGACTTTTGAAACGTCAAAAAATGATTACAAAGGCTGTCGAAATGTCATGAAATGACTTCATGACATTTCGACAGCGTGTGTCATAAAAATTTTTCTCTGCCTCTGATAATTGGCGCCACCAATAATGTGGTTACGGTGGATTTTTAAAGCTACATTTTAGTTATAATAATTTAATTGGTCATCACCGCAATGTTACTTGTGACCTTATATTACAATAAAAAGTGAATAAGTAGATACAAAGATTGATATATATTATTGTGTTCAAATAAATCAAATACCGATAAATTAAATTAACGTCTCTCGCTGTGATTCCAAAATAACTGTACTTTTGTCAATAACTTCACAAGATACCAAAAAATAAGCAAACTTGTCTGTATTCTTGTCTATCTATTGTCAACCGATTTTAAAGAGACTTTCACTAGAAGATAGAGGGCAACCTATAGGTCAGGATTGACGCGGGAAAAATCGCATAGATAATATCGAACCATCCGAACGACGCCGCGGGGCACAGCAAGTCCTACTATTCTACTAAATATTATAACTGAGAAAGTTTGTAAGGATGGATGGATGTTCACGCAAAAACTACTAAACGAATCAGAATAAAAATTGGTATGTTGACAGCTGAAGTCCTGGAATAACACAGGTTATTTTTATCCCGAAATTCTCATGAGATCGGTATTTACGCGGGAAGAACTTCCCGAACAAACGAAAACACGGGAATAAGTTAGTCATTAAATAAATTTTACCACACTTGACTTCCCTTTTTTCCTCAATTTGAATCCATATTTTAGCTGTAATTACTTGACTTTACTTTCTTTGTATGTGTTAACTTAAATCGAATTAACTTAAATAAGAAGAACCTCTTTATTTCCGACGTCATGTTCAATCAAAAATCATATAAAATATTCAGTGCCCTGTCTATGATCGGCAAAACTCTATGGTGAGGGGGAGCGTCGGTAAAATTTATTTAATGATGACCAACTGGGGATTTTTGTGAGAGGATGAAGACATTTTGCAAGTGTTGGCGTTTCTGCGTCATTCTAGCTTTGGCCTCCAGCCGACGCGACGGGGTATCGATCCGACGGTAAAATAAACATTGGCAGCTGGTAAATAAGTATAAGATTTTAAACAAAAAACTCTCATAGTTGCCGATGTTCAAAGCTCCAGAGCCTTGAACATCGGTGACGTGTTTCAAGTAGGTATGTATATCGGTTTTCTATCGGTTACGTTACTGGGAGTGTGCGATTGCATTGCACGGTCTAATTCCACCAAGCCATTTCCTTCATTGAACTACTACAAAAATTGCGATTCGCCTTCGTTCCTACATGGTGGGCATCCCACCCATATGCACAAAACGTTTTGGGAATACTTTCATTATGCGTACAGCTAGGGAGTGGAATTCCCTGCCGGAGTCTGTTTCCTAATAACTGTAAACTGGAGGTGTTTAAGACGAGAGTGAATAGGTTACTTCTAGGTAAGTGTGCTTCAACTTTGACCACATCGTCGCTTACCATCAGGTGAGATGGTCAATCGCAAGTCTATCATTAATAAAAAAGTACCTACACCAATTACATATACCGGGTGCTTCAAAAAAATGTATACACACTTTAAACTATCGTAGTTTTCCCGCTCTGCAAGGCTAATGTTATATTTCTTCGCCAGGTGGCAGCATAATCGTCCCTCTATGTTATATTGTCAGTTGGAAGTTGTAATATCAACATGGCGGACGTACGTTTGAGTTTTGAAGAACGTAAGCAGGTTATTAAGTGGTACTGGAAGTTTGAGAATGTAAATGAAGTTCAAAGACAGTGGAGAAGGGAGTATGATACGGAACCACCTTCAAGATTAACAATTACACGCATACGAGACAAATTCGAAGTTCATGGAACAGTGTGTGATGTGCATAAAGGTCGAGTCGAATTTCCAGTACGCTCTCCAGACCTTACACCACTGGATTTCTTCTTATGGGGCACAGTAAAAAATGAGGTGTACAAACGTAAACCACGTAACCTAGAAATTCTTTGGAATGAGATTCAAGCCGTGTGTAGAGAAATCTCATTGGACGTTTTGATACGATGTACAGAATCAGTGGTGACTCGTACTCAGAATTGTATTGATGCTGGAGGTCACCAATTTGAACAGTATTAACATTTATTATTTATGTTTCATTTACATTGGATTTTCAGCTTTCTAATTTCTTGAAATTTAACTTTGTAGAACGGTAAATAAATTTTCTATGGACGTTCAAAGTGTGTATACATTTTTTTTAAACACCCTGTAGATACAGACGCCAGCACATCAAGCTACAACAATCTGTCAAAATTCAATAGATTTTCAACTTTATTGTTAAAGAAATTAGGTTCAAGGTTGATTAGGAAAATTTGACAGTTTCGGGTAGCTTCATGTGCTGGGTTCTGCACTTACATCATCAATTATGTTAAGCTTTTTCCCAACTGTTTTGGGGTCGACTTCTAGTTTAACTGGATCCTGCTTAGTACCCGTGTTTTATATGGAGTGACTGCTGCATACCTGACTTACACAACCCAGTAACTGGGTAGAAACGAATCCACATTTTTTTTTCCACAACTTTTTTTCACACAACGCCATCTAGTCCCAAACTAAGCAGAGCTTGTGGTATGGGTACTAGACAACTGATAAACATACATATATATTTCTAAATACATACATATCTATACTAATATTATAAAGCTGAAGAGTTTGTTTGTTTGTTTGTTTGTTTGTTTGCTTGAACGCGCTAATCTCAGGAACTACCGTTCTGATTTGAAAAATTCTTTCAGTGTTAGATAGCCCATTTATCGAGGAAGGCTATAGGCTATATATCATCACGCTAACACCAATAGGAGCGGAGCAGTAATGAAGAATGTTTCAAAATCGGGGGATTTTTTTTTAATAGATAAATTACACCCAGACAAAGAACAAATGACCGTGCTCATCACACAAACATTTGTCCTAGGTGGGAATCGAACCCACGACCTTGCGCATAGCAGTCAGGGTCACTGACCACTATACCAACCTGGCCTGTCAGACTGACTATCGAATATAATATTACCTACATGGCTTCTGACTACCTATAACGACTATCATAGATGAATAAATGCCATCCAGGTCGCCTTAATGTGCTTTTCGAGGCAATGAATGGAAGAGGAATCTGGGTATGTTATGGCGGGCCCCCATCCTCAGACTGACCTCAACAAGCGTTGCTTAACCTTCAAGATCAACCCGTTTACAAATAAGTTACAGTGGTTATTATATTATCTACTTAAGTTACATTTTGTGTATGTTAAGGGCCTATACTACCTCAGCGCTTCTCACTCTTTATCTCGTCCGCACACTACTGGCACGGTAATATTATGTACACAGTATTGTAACTCGGCCGTATCTTAGAAATAAATGCCTACAGCCGGGTGGTACGTAAACATGCGATAGGGCTGCCCGCCTCCAGCATTTTAATTACATTTGCCTACTTTGCGTTTCCATTTAGTTTTGTGATTGTAAATATACTTTTTTATTTAAACAAATAAAATAGTTTGTGAATTGAATAGGAAGTGTTCAATAAAAATGCGTGTTGTTTTTTGATTGGTAGATTTAATTATTAAAAAAACATGTTTATATTTTTTCTTGTATTATTCATACACACAGTACTATAAACAACTATTATTAATAATAAAATAACACGTCTTTACTTTGAATTATACAAACCAACAAAACAAAACACACATGCCCCGAGGTTTTAACACAAGCGTACCTACCGTATCATGATTCATGAACCGCCTATAACTACCTATTTCACTCGTGTCAATCACTTTCCTTTACTCTATTCACTTTATTTATTAATCCAGACATTTTTATTTTCGGGAGATAAAAGGAAATACTTATCCATTAAAAAGAAACACATTATTTACATACCTACTAGTAACTAAAATTATTTTAGTCTTAGGTACCTTTCAAAGTTTCCAGGTAATCTAAAAAAAAGTTATCTCTGGATGCGTTATTGACGAATTCATGCAACCAAAAACAGCACAATATATCCTACTCGTCATATTAAATACTAGCTTTTGCCCGCGACTTCGTCCGCGTTGAATAGTTACTTTGGGCTAACGTTAAATTTGACCCCGATTTTGAAGCATTCTTCATTGGCGCTCCGCTCCTGTTGGCCTTGGCGTAATGATATATAGCCTATAGCCTTTCTCTATAAATTGAGTATTTAATTAAAAAATATTTTTTCAATTCGAACCAGTAGTTCCTGAGATTATCGCGTTCAAACAAACAAACAAACTCTTCAGCCTTATATTATTAGTATAGATAGCTGTTGCCCGCGACATCGTCCGCGTTTCCGTCGTTCTTCGTAAAAAAAAAGTAGCCTATGTCCTTCCTCACGGTTCAGTGATTTTGATGTAACAGACAGATTAACCTTCGTAATTTAGCAGGGAAATATAATATGTCAATCTATAATACTGTTGAAAAATATCGCAATACGGAACCTCACAATATTATTGTTAATAGCTGTGCCCGCGACTCCGTCAGCGTGTAACTCCTTGTGTGTTATTAAGTTAATGTATTGGTAATATTGTTTAGATCACGTTCACATGAGGCTTAAGTACCTATAGAACGAAATTTTATACCTTCGCCCGCTAGACGCGTCGAGCGCGGCGACCGATTCTCAAAAATAATCCTTGTAGCATGATTCAGTATTCACGCGCGATGGCTTATTATTAGCGTATTTCATGTATAACTTTGGTGTTTCTATACCGATTTATATGATTCTTTTTTATGGAATAGTTAATAATGTTAACTTTCTCAATTAGGGATGACTGAGAGTGTTATAAACGTAAGAGTAGACAAATATTATAATCAAAAAGCTTCGAACTGCTAAGCTATCGGGAGTCACACGTGTTATTGTGAGTCAACCATAAAAGATAGACATATGCTGTCGTGGGATATTTTTTATATAACTAATTTTAAGGAGAACATTTCCGTCATGAAATGATTTCTGTGTAGCTTTAACCATTAAGGTTGCACACGCGACGAAAGCTTAAAAAATGGAGTAACTTCTCCCGTTTTCCCAACATTTCCCTTCACTGCTCTGCTCCTATTTATGGTAGCGTGATGAAAAGTATACTATAACCAGCTCAGGAGTATGAAAAATAATTGTACCAAGTTTCGTTAATTTCCGTCGAGTAGTTTTTGTTTCTATAACGGTTATACAGACAGACAGACAGACAGACAGACAAAAATTTTACAGATTGCATTTTTGGCATCAATATCGATCCCTAATCACCCCCTGATAGTTATTTTGGAAATATATTTCATGTACAGAATTGACCTCTCTACAGATTTATTATAAGTATAGAAGATGTACTTGAACTTATTTATAGCGAAAAATCGCGCGGTTATTGTTAAAAAAACAACACACCGTCCGTTCGTCACTGCGGCACAGTCGCCGGTCGCGACTGTCATCAAACCGAGCGCACACCGAGATCGAGGCGCGTAGGTATAGCTCGCGCTTCGTCCGTTTGTATGAAGTCGGAATACTGTATACATAATATTACCGTGCCGAGATCGAGGCGCGTAGGTATAGCTCGCGCTTCGTCCGTTTGTATGAAGTTGGAATACTGTATACATAATATTACCGTGCTACTGGCCGCGGTCACGCGAGCAAGCGAGACGGGGTGGCAGGGAAAAGACTCCAAGACACCGATAATTTAGTTTATTTCTTTTTACGGTGAATATAACGGTAATTTTAAAAAAAAGTAAATAACATAAGACCTGCTTTATAGTTTGGTCAATTAATATGCAAAGCTTCATTATCTAATTTGAAGTTATTTTTGAATTACCAGCGGTTTATTGTTCGGTTTGGAGGTAACTTTGGATTTTTTTTCTATCAAGAATATTTTATGGAATCGTGTTTTCGTCAAACATAGTACCTAAAATTAATCCTCAACTTTACCATACCTATAGGTATTTATTTCAAAATTATTGCTGCAGTATTTTCGACATAACGGAGGATCATGCTAAGCCATTTGAGGAAGTATAGGCCCTTAAGTATATACTTGAAGTAGGTACACTGACTTTCCCCTCCCCTCTTTGCTATATTTTCTTAAAGTCCATCCAGAGGTCGTCTGGAAGATATCGCTATTAGCGATAAGACCGCCATTGTAACCATATTGAGCAGTATAGGGTAGTTTCCCGTGTTACAAAATAATTATTTTATTTGTACGTATTTTTTGCCTTTTCAAGTCAAGAAAAACTCACAAAGATGGAAAGCTTCAAAGTACAGGAGTGGGGGCTGCTGACGTCACACAGTCCTAAGCATTATACCGGAGTGTGATGTCACGCAAAATTTCAAATCACTGTATCGTCTTAATTTTTCAATTACGTGAAAAAATAAAAAATACTTGTCCAATGTTTTTTGTTAAACTACGTGACGGACTAAATAAAATATTTTAGGAAACTAGATACCCTATTGTGAATCAGTTGTGTTTAAATTATTCATCTATTCCGTGGTTTAAATCATTGATGTGCAATAAAGAGTCCTACTTCCTACTAATATCCTACTCCTACTATCCTATCCTTCCTACTTCCTACTCCTACTAATATTATAAATGCGAAAGTTTGTGAGGATGGATGGATGTTTGTTACTCTTTCACGTAAAAACTACTGAACGGATCTGAATGAAATTTGGTGTATAGATAGTTGACATTCTGAAATAACACATAGGCTACTTTTTATCCCGAAATTCCCACGGGATCGGGATTTGCGCGGGAAATCCTTCCCACGCGTACGAAGTCTGTCTATGAGTGATAGCGTGTCGAAATAAAATAAAACATAATCATATATCGATTTGCTCACAATCTATTAATTAATATTAATGTATAACATAATCTTAGTTAGTAAATAATTTAATTTAATTTTGTAAAACACCAACCGGGGAGGCAAACTGTCTCTCTTTAATACAGGTTGCCCAGCAACCTAGCTAGGAGACCAGCTGGTCACCCAAAAAATTTGTCGATTTGTCAGTACATAGTATTAAACAAAGTCGCTTCCCTGTCTGTCTGTCCCTATGTATGCTTAGATCTTAAAAACTCCGCAACGGATTTTGATGCGAGATAGAGTGATTCTTGAGGAAGGTTTTAGTGTATAATAAGTTAAGGTTTTGTGTAGATTGAATGAAATACGACGATATTACTTCAACATGTCGGAAAGAATTAAGCCTATCGGGAGCTTTAGTCGAAAACTCTGCCAAAACCTTTTGAGTTATAAAAATACAATGTACGGCGGGATTGTTTCTATTTTATAGATCTACAAAAATACGCGATGGCATATGTCTATCTCACGAGAATAACCCACAATATTTTTTTTTCTTTTACAAATTACATTAAAATGATGGGTAATTAACTGGAGTAATACTGTACGTATTACTCCTTATCCAATTAAATACGTCAGATATGTTGAGGATTAATTAATGTAGATCAAAATTGCTTTTTACACTATATCAATAAAATGAATATCTTATGAGTTATCGTCGATATATGAGTGTGGCAAATTACCGGACGAGAAACTGATTAAGCAAAATCATATATGTTTATGCAAATATAACCTTTATTACCCGAGCGAAGCCAGGCCGGGTCGCTAGTAATACATACAACATAAATTTTGCTAACATCATGTACAAATACCCTTTGATGAAATAAAGATTTTTTATTTTATTTATATCATTTTATTTATAGCGTTCCCACAGCTGGGACACTGGCTTTCTCACTATGAGAGAGAATAGGCCATAAACAATGACACGAGCCCATTGCGGGTTAATGGATTACACATGTCTTTGAATTTTTCAGTCCTAAAACATACCGGCCATACCTTCCTTCGACGTTTTGAGGGTAATGGTACCAAATGATGGAAATTACACAAAATAATGTGCTTAACTAGGATCGAACTCCCGAACTGCAACTCGTAAGTCCTGCCTGTAACAAATGGGCCGCCACTGCTCCGTCTAAATCCAATACTTTTAAGTCATTGATCGTTTTAATTAAAGCTCGTAAAATCCTTCCAAAGGTTGTCTGGAAGATAACGTTCTCAGCGATAAGACCACCATTGTATCCAATTTTTTTTACAATATTGTTATTTAAGTGTGATTCATTTATTGGTGTACAATAAAGTATATTCTATTTATCTATCTATCGTTGATATAGCGTACTATTACAGACCATAAATTATTTGTCTCTGTGCCACTTTTCATCTAGATTCGTTCATTCAATTTCGCGTGATTAAGTACCTACCAAACATCCATATCTAACTTTTTTTTTGGGGTGGGAAAGTCATCGAATGACTTCTTCCGCTCTGGGTTAAGCGGAAGGGTGTGTCAGATTTCTACTGACTAAAAACCCACCCTGTTCCTTCGGCTGCCCTAAATTTCGGGGGCCGCGGTAACTCGGTAGAACTTTCCCGCAAAATCCATATCTAGACCTAAACTTTCACATTTATAATATTAGTATCTATACACGTAACTTCTACAGCTATCTCCCACTTATAAATCAGACTCCCTTACATCAATCGGTAGATCATATTGAAACACGAAAATAAAAGGCCTAACCTTCAACTGATCAACTCTAAATATGAGACCCAAAATATAACACAGTACTTGTTCCAAAAATAACTAAACTTACTCACAGAACCATTCCGCATTCTGTAAATAAATCAACCGTTTATTTATTTCTGAGTATACTGCAAACCAAACCTTCTAAACTCTACTAAACCGTTCGGATACACACCGCAATCTCTGTTCGCAAGTACGTAATAAAATTCAGATATCGTAAAAAAGCCTCGGTACGAATATCCGAAAGCGAGTAAAAAAAAATCATATAACCGACCAATAGCAGCTCTTTCACACTTTTATTCGATACAAATCGGCCAATAGAAGCTCGTTTTAAGACGTCGTTCTAGTAATATTGCCGTCTCTTTCTAACTTGGACGGTTTCTATATTGCTGTTTCGCGGGAATGGGTGTATTGTCTCAAGGACTTCGGGGCAAGACATTTGAAAATGTACTCAGAATTTCCTCGCGGATTTTTCCAAATCCTTTTTCTATTAGGGTCCCTAAAGGGTTTTTGATGACTTGTTTTCTTAATTAAAAAAGGATACAATTAAAAGATTATGACGTTGTTTTCGCTTTGATGACTGGATTTTGTTTAAAGTCTCCTTTTTGTCGGCAAAAATAAGGTTTTTAAATAGTCCGTCGGGTATCTACTGAGTTCAGGAAAATAATTTCAACGCATGGTCATTCTTATCGTCTTAACTGATTTCAAACTTAGATTAGAGTAATAATGCCTTATGATGACTATCTCCCAATTTGTACATTTGAAGTGTAGCTACTTAAAGTATTTCGATGTTTTCAAATGTTCTTACTTAACTACTCATCTGTCAAATTTTGACATTTAAGTAGGATGTAAAAGGTCTTTTCTAACTAACTTCAAATTGGTAGGTACTCAATTCTAAAACTGGGCCTTAGAATCACAGAGTACCTACATTTTATATACTGAGCTTAGTATTAACTACGCGATTTCGTGTGCGTGTGTATTGAGTGCTCCTTTTTAAAAGTTCAGAAGAAATCAAGAAATAATTTAAGAAATAAAAGTGAAAACTTCACGGTGAAGATAAAAAAAATGTGAAACCTATGGTGAGAAAGTCATGGTCAATTATCTAGAATACTCAATCTGCTAGTCAAAATACTGTAACTCGTGTTTCAACATAATATCTATATACAACGTGTAACGGAAACCCCATATCTATCCAAAAGGGCAGAAGATAACATCTGGTATGGAGTCTCTATGCACAGTTTCAGCTTAAAATAAGTGACTCAAAGAATTGATACCAAATTATCGGTTTCATAATAATATGTTTCTTCAATACCAATCACAACAAACGTGTCACAGCACTACGAGGGTCAATAACTTTCCACGTCACTTGCCAATAATGCGATTATTATCTGCGTTCTTCTTAATTTGAAAAATTCGGTCTCCGGTATCAATGTATTGAAATTTCTAATAAGTTCCACACTTGTAGACATAGGTTTACAAAACCCTTGCCATATCGTTTGTTATCATCCAAAAAAGCCGTGCATTTGGTATGTATATACCCTTTAAATTACACGTTGTATAAGTACTAGATATATGTTTAATATTTTTATGTGGAATAATTGTATAAAATTTTCGAAAACTATTCACAAATATTTAATTGATTTTAGCTGTTTATTTGGATTTTATATAGGTTTATTTAGAACACTCAATCCTCCTATGGTGCAGACGGAGTGTTCTAAAACTCTCCAACTTTGGCTAAATAAATGATTAATATTCTGACTCTATTTTAATAGTATAATTCAGACTCAATTTGTGGAACAAAAACCTTCACGTAAAACGTAATAGTTAGAGAGTAAATAAAAAAAATACTTTCTTTTCAGCGTCCCGTTTGAGTGTTCCATGTTCCATTGGTACGGAACCCATCGTACGCGAGTCCGACTCGCACTTGGCCGGTTTTTAGGGCCGGTTTTTGGGGTTTTTAGGGTTGGCAAAAAACGGAACCCTTATAGTATCGATATGTCTGTCCGTCTGTCTGTCTGTCTGTCTGTCCGTCCGTCCGTATGTCACAGCCATTTTATTCCGAAACTATTAAGATTATACATGTGAAACTTAGTAGGTAGATGTATTCTGTGAACCGCTTTCCGATTTTAAGAAAAAAAATTATAAAATATTTAAAATAAAGGGGGGTCCCCATACATGGAACTAGAACTGAAAATATATTTTTTCATGAAACCTATGCGTGTGTGGTATCTATAGACAGGTCTTTAAAAATGATATAAGGGTTTCTAAAACTACTTTTTCATAAATTCAATCGTTTAAAAGATATAAGCTTCCAAAGTGGTAAAATGTGTCTCCCCCTCTAACTTCTATAAATAATAATGGAGTGAAAAATCTAAAAACAATATATGTTGTAGATCTTAATGTAAACTATCAAACAAAATTGGTTTGAACGAGATCGAGTCAGCAGTTTTTGAGATACAGTATATTTTCTAAAACCGCAAATATAACTTTGTAATTCATACAAATACTATGAAAAACAAAGTTATTTGGCGTAGTTGTAAAAATTGTAAATAAGCTAGTTTTAAGAAATTTGTAAGGTATTTTGTTTTTTTTTTTTTTTACAAATAAATTTATTAAGTATATTATATTTATTATAGTTACTACGGAACCCTTCATGGGCGAGTCCGACTCGCACTTGGCCGGTTTTTTTCTTTCTTTCACAGTTTCTCTAACGCAGAGCTGGCTTCCTGTCTAACCGGCTGTGTAGGTATCTTTTTTAAGTATGGGAAATGATCCAATGACTGCCTCCCGAACTGGGCGAAGCGAGAGGGTGTGTCAGACTTTTACTGACTAAAACACATCCATGTTCCATCATATGCCCTTCGTGTTCCGAGGCCGCGGTAACTCTTTCGAACAATTCCAGAACCCCGGCAGGCAACGGCCCATCATGGGGTCATGACCCTCCTCTGGGATGGGTCCAGAACCTAGGTAGACATCTAATTAAAATTGTTAAACAATGTTTTTATATATTTTTTGTCACAATATAGATTTTATCTTTCACTTTTCATTACTAACATTTATTGATAAAATACCTACTATTTACATCTATCTATTATTATCAAAATTAAATCATAACTTCTTGTGACTTGACTACGACTATGTGACTCCCCTGGCACCAAAGCTGGATCCGCCCTTGTTTGTGAGCCCCGCACGACGCGACGACAGCTGAGTACCTATACTACTGTTTTACATAGAGCAACTGCTTATACATACATAAATATATTTGACTTTTTCTGTTGACATTATTAATTTATGACATAGCAAATTGAATTTTTTGAGACAACTGAATTTCTGGAATTATCGTTTTTTTGACATAGTTATTTGTATTATACTTTTTTTTATTATTATTAGGATTCTTCAATGGTTAACATGCCTAATTAACATTATACACAAGTAAAATCCAATTTGATATGAAAAATTTATTTTTAACTATATTTAAATTGAAATTGGAACATTGAATTTTGATAATTATGATTGTGTTTATTTTTGTTACTAAAATCCAAATGTTTGCATGCCTAGTATAAGGTAGATTGTACAAGGATCTCGTTTTTATGTAATTAAGACCAATCATGTACTGTACCTACAATCTAAGCAAATAAATTTCTATTCTATTCTATTACTTGACCTCCACAACCCAGTAAATGGGTAATACGATACTTGACAAGACTGAAGTCAGATTTTCTGGTTTCTGATTACCCGTAACGACTGTCAAGAAGTACCTGAATAAGATGAACCAACAGCTCAACGTACATTTCGAGTCACAGAAGACGCATAAGCCTTGATTTTTTCAAACATAATTAATGTCTGTAGCTACTGTGTTGTATGTGTTATTTATATCTGCTATCTTTTTAGTCATTTTGAATATTGTATTTATGATATGGTTATATTAAGATTATACACCTTTTAAGAGTTCAATTTAAAATTTTTCTGCCTCTAAACGTGAGGACTTTTAATTAGCTCACTGTCTACATCTACGTCTACCAGTATGTTAACTAACAGAGGGCGTTCCCGTTAACCCGCAATAGTATAGCATCCATACATGCTAAAAAAATATTACCATTCGAAAACAAAATGTTTTTTTTTTTAATATTAAAATATTCACTATAAATGTTAAATTGATACGTAAAAGAAACACTCTGTACACGCGTACTTGAAGGACGGCAACGTCGCTATTTATTTATGAACTAGCTTTTGCCCGCGACTTCGTCCGCGTGGAATAGTTACTTTGAGCTAACGTTAAATTTAACCCCGATTTTGAAGCATTCTTCATTGGCGCTCCGCTCCTATTGGCCTTAGCGTAATGATACAATATAGCTGTGCCCGCGACTCCGTCAGCGTAAGTTAATGTATTGGTAATATTGTTTAGATCACGTTCACATGAGGCTTAAGTACCTAGAGAACGCTTCGACCGCGAGACGCGTCGAGCGCGGCGACCGATTCTCAAAAATAATCCTTATAGCATGATTCAGTATTCATGCGCGATGGCTTATTATTATAAGCGTATTTCATGTATAACTTTGGTGTTTCTATAACGATTTATATGATTCTTTTTACGGTTTCGTAGCCGAATGGCAAAAAAAGGAATCTTTATAGTTTCGACATGTCTGTCCGTCTGTCTGTCTGTCTGTCTGTCCGTCCATCCGTCTGTCACAGCAATTTTATTCCGAAACTATTAGGACTATACATGTGAAACTTGATAGGTAGATGTATTCTGTGAACCGCTTTCCGATTTTCAGAAAAAAATTAAAAAATATTTAAAATAAAGGGGGGCTCCCCATACATGGAACTAAACCTGAAAATATTTTTTTTTCATGAAATCGATGCATGTGTGGTATCTATAGACAGTTCTTTAAAAACGACATCGGGGTTTCTAAAACCACTTTTCCATAAAGTCAATCGTTTAAAAGATATAAGCTTCCAAAGTGCTAAAATGTGTGTGTGGCCAGCGGCGTGCACAGGTTTATGACACTGGGTATGCGGCGGAGTACTCGGTCACAAAAACTTTTTCTTTTATAGATTTTAAGCATAGCCGCAGCCACGCGACGGATCTCTAAGTCGGAAACCATGCCAACAGAACAAGACAACGCAGACAAAACGGCGATCGATCGTCGCAGCGGAAGAAATTCTAATACGTAAAATAATAAGCTAAGATATTACTACTCACCTAGTCAGCTTCAATTTTCACATATTCAAGGTTCCGGTTACTATATCCCGATGTAAACGCAAGATTTCGGCCACCTCAAATATCTTATCCAAGTGAGTGATAGTTACAGAACACGTCACTTGTAAGATATCCGATGTGGCCTTTAAAAAGGCCGATTTTCATGTGATTGGCAAATATATAAATAAACTTAATAATAAAACAACAGGTTAGTAAAAAAAAAACATACTACTCATTCATTTATAAATTAAATCTATGCGCCTATCCTTTTTTAAATATGATTTTAGGATATCATCATAGAAAGTTGGATTGCGTTTTAATTCTATCATTAATGCCTTTTCTATAGAAATCATGGAAAGCTCTGTGAGTCTCTGTTGATTTTGTGTATTTCTCAAATATGTGTGGATACGTTTTAAACACGAAAATGAACGCTCTGCCGATGCGCTGCTTGCTGGGATGGTCACAATGAATTTCGCTAATCGTAACACTTCAGAAAAAACTTTATTTAAATTGTCCTTATACAAATTTTGAATAATACTAAATACACAACTATTTGCAAATTGAGGTGATCTATAAATACAGCGCAATTCATTTTTCAATTTATCGAAATTAAAATTTGCCTGATAATTATTAGTGAACTCTCTGATTTCATTTTCAGGGAAACGTTCACTATATTTTTTAAAATTCTCACAAGAAAGTAGCTCAATAAACTTTAAATCTTTAATGTTTTTATAGCGATTTCTTAATTCACTGACTACATTATCAATTATTTCAACAAAAATTCGCCTATAATGTATTTTTACATCATCGACATTGCGCTTTCTTTTAGGTGGTCCGGTAATGTGAACGGCGGCATCATAAAAGATCTCGAACTTCTCTCTGAAACGTTCTAAAAATGACTCTAACTCTTTTATCTTTGTTACACAATACGCGATGTCACTAGTTTTTTTTTGCAAAATATTATACAGAATATCCGTTTCTGCAAAAATATCTGCGAAAGATTTTAAAAGAAAATTAAATTCAAATTCTTTCATAATAAATAAAAATGAACTGACTTGTGTCAGTGTTTCACCATCCCAGTCTTGTGTATTTTCGTTCATATTTTCAAACAATTCTAGGAGGTGGGTGGACTCATTATTAATTACATTAACCGTGCGCGAGTGATATGTCCACCTTGTTTCCGCGACACGAGGCAGCTTTTTCATATCGGCAAAGTTGTTGTAATGGGCCATTCGCTTTGTACTGGTGTGAAAAAAAGCCGCGATTGATTTTATAATACTAAAAAAGCGTTTTGTTTCAGCAACTCGTTCGAACGATTTCGATAAAACTAAATTTAATATATGTGCTGAACACCAAACGTACATAGCTTGTGGACATTTTTGTCTCACCAAAGCCTGCACGCCATTAATTTGTGAGGATAAAACTGCTGCCCCATCGTAAGTTTGTGCAACTAATTTGGATACACAATCGAACTCTTCTAAAATTTCCAAAATTATAGAACTCAAGGTTACAGCGGTCCGATCCGCGCTGACATCAACATATTTGATAAATCGATCTACTACTTCAGAATCACGAAAATATCTCAAAACTAATACTAATTGTTCACGGCCGCTAACATCAGGAGTCTCATCTACTATGACGGCGACAAATCATTCTGCGTACGGTTCGACATGCCCGTGAATGAGGTACTTGCACTCTGTAAATGGGTTTCTAAAACTCCATCATACTTGGCTAATAAATCTACTATTTCTAAATAATTACCCCTATTCAACGACGATACTGACTCATCGTGACCGCGAAAAGCTAATTCTTGTTTTCCCAGAAAGCAAACAACATCGATGAACCTTTGAAAAATGTTTCTATTGCGATCGACTTTAGCATTATGCCTCTCAATATCTAATCGTAACTGACTGTTGATACTCATTTCAATACGAGATTTACCAAAAGTATTTAATTTTAAGCAGGCCTCCATATGTTTTTCTGTATGGTCATGCTTCTTTGCCGCGGTATAAAAATTATTTAAATCTGAATATCCCGAATCAGTCCACACTGTACTAGAATTACTAAACAATATGCAAGGAAAACAATATAATTTAATCGTGTGTATACAACCACACAGCCAGTCATACGTTTCATAACTTTTAACATGAAACTTTCGAGTTACTTTCCCTTTTTGCTGGTTTAATTGTTGTAACTCGGGTACACACCTACCTTTAGAGACAATTTGAATCTTTTCATTGAATGATAATTGTGAGAAGTTGTTATTTTTAATTTTTAATAAACACACATTTTCAACACAGGCCTCACAATCAAATAACATTTTTAAAAAAATCAACAAACGCACTACCTAGTAAAAGCAAATCACTACAATACAATTATTATAGAAACTCAGTAATAAACTGTTAAATGTACACACTTTCAAATGTTAAAATGAAAAATCTTTTAAGAAAACTATAAATATACTGGCGTAAACAAAATAGTAAACAATGCTCATCACATGAAAAAGCAATATGGCTCCCAGGCCCCGCGAACACAAAACCAGTGTTGCCAACAACGCGGGGGTCAATGTCGCCCGTTTTTCACAGCTTAAGTAGCCTAATATAGCCGAATTTCAGTCAGTGGTAGGTAGCCTAATTATGTAGCTTAAAATATCAGTAAAAATGTAGTTTAAATCAATTTATTTTTACCTACTTTACTTGCTTTAAACACTGGTATTTTTTTTATCCACTCATCGCGCATAATGAATGCGCCAATAATTTTACGTTAAACAAATACTTTGACACAAATGCTGTAGGTACGAAGCGAAATGAAAATGATAAATATTTAAATAATAACTGAAATTAGCCCGAACTATTCACTCAGTTTAATAAGATAATTGCGTTTACACTAATTTTTTTTAAGTTATTGTTGATTGGCTTGCGTTTGATCACAATTTCAACTGATGTTAAGTGATGATGTGGACGAAGACGAAGCATGCTTGCCTAGAAGTAACCTATTCACTCTTACTGTTAGCTATAACCTGGGAGTGTTCCGTACGAGTTATGAGGACACTATCAACCTCGTACAATTATGTACGAGATTTTAATAATATGGCCATACGAACATTTTGCATCACCATTTTATAATAGTAAAGTCATTTTAATAAAGACAGAGATAAGAAACCGGCTAACTGTGGAAACAGTGAACGGCACACTTCTTGCTGCAGAGAGTGCAAAAGGAAACTGTGTCAATTTTGAACCCACAAAAGGAGTGTATAGCCGCATGACAACAGATAAAATATACGGCAGAAAAAACGATGACAGTGAGGGTGTTCCTGACTAATATTTGGAGAGATGTAAACTAAGTTACCTTGCAAATTTTCATAATAATTTAGTAATAGTAGTAGTAATACATTTAGTTTTTTTATTTTTATTTTACTTGATTGATTAATAATAAAGATTTTTTGGAAATACAACACAAAGTGATGTTTTATTTAATAGGAAACTTGCAATAGTTTATTTCGAGTAAAAAGTCCTAAATCCAGAAATTCAATATGCCTTAATTTTGGTTTTAGCACGTTTTGCATGCATAATACCTAAATGTACGAGGTTTGAAATTCAAAATACGAGATTTTTAGCTGCATGTGTACGAGGGATTTTCTTTTGCGGTTGGCAACCCTGCTGCCAGCGTTGTTTAGGTTATGCCGTCTCAGTGGTGTAGTTGCTGAAAAGTATAAGCTCAAGTGCAACTAAAAATATATGTCACTAATATGAAGAAAGGGTACTTTTGTATTGTACACCCTGACTTTAAAAAAAAAAACAAAAAAAGTTGATATCATACTACTACAAAATGACAATGAATATACATTTAACAACATTACTAACAAGTGTATCTTCCTTTTGGAAGCAAAATATATATATATCCAATATTAAAGCGCAGTGCATCATTAAATAATGTCTAAAATTGTGTTTTTTATGAGAATAAATCAGTGATTCCTATTATTATTGTATTTATTAATCCAAATTCCTTAATAGTTAAACGTTAAAAGTTAGAAAACAGTAATAAAACAAGACGGCTGATTTCTTTCTTCTATTATTGGTATGCAATATAAATTACCAAAAAATAATAACACTTATTTATAAAGTATTGATATCATGTATGTATGACTATTTGTTTGAAATCATTATAACAAAGCTGCTCAACAGATTTTGTCTAATTTCTATTTTTATAAGCAAGTCCTGTAAATTAATAAGTGCACAGGCTATAACAATCACATATCAAGTATTCTTAGGAAATGAAACAGTAATCTCTTTAGTCAAAATTTTTCTTGTCCGTATCGCCTTTGATCTATAATTAACTTTTTCTTTTAAATGAAATTGGTACCCTTTTCACTGGTGACAATAGGATCTGTTCATGTGCTTTTATTTTGTGTTGACTGTGATTCTGAAAATAAATAAAATTATAAATACAAACAAACGCACAGTTCACTTTTCAGTTACCTATTTTTATCCTTAGTTATGTCTACATACCTGTTGTCATTAAAACTACTTCTTGCACAGGTGTTGTAGTCGGTTGGGTGCTAGACGGGCTGGGTTCACTTAACACTTCCTGCATCAGTGTGTCTTGGCACTCTTGAATGAGTTGGGTTCTTTGTTTTTAAACAAATACATGTCTAGAAGTACTAGCATCACTCATCCTTTTTCTGCGGTCTTCCTGGCAATAAAATTTTGTAGGCACCATGATTATGCTCTTGCTTAAAGTTGCTTAATCCCATATTATATTGATAGCCATATCTTTTTCAATCTGAAATATTTTTAAATGTTATTTTAAAGCCATAAATGTTGATGTATTTAGTGGTAATAAATATAATTGAATATTGAAATATTTGTGGCTATTCAGGTATAATACAAAAAAAACATCTCAGTTATCTAACCTTAAAACAGAAGAATAACTATATTGTAAAAATGTTTTCAGTTAGTAATAATAACATGTTTACTTACATCAAAATGATCCTGACAGACGAAAATTACCGAACTATCCTTTATTTCTTTAGTATTTCTGCGTGCAAGTTGTAAATACTTATTACGAACTTTAACATTTTTTGGAACGGTTATAAATAGCTTCTCCGGCATCTTTATCGTTGTATTTGTGCACCGTGGTACTGCACACCATTTATAACTCATTTTTTCCAGTAAATTACAGCCAGAAACTTTATTAAACTACATAAAACTCTCAATTTGACTTGCTCCCCAATATTTATATACAAACGTGAAACGTGTGACATCACTCCGTCATATTGTTCGTCCAACAAGCGTTTTGACAGCTTATATAATCACTATATTTTGTAATGCTTTTTTTTTTAAACGAAATATTTATAAAATATGAAAATAAATATTATTTGTAGGGTCCTTATACGCCAATAAATAATATGAGACGGTTTTTAGAAACCATTCAAATAGCCTATTCTGTCTATTATTTTTACTCGGAACGGCAACGAACAACATTTCTGAACGTTTGTCTTATGCATACGTAGTATCTCTATGTAGTCTGTGGTATCATGCGGCAGGAGTCACAGAACACCCAGCTTTAGACATTCATGGGTGTGTGCGTAGGCGAATTGTGCACAAATAGCAAAAGTACTGCACACATGCGAACAAAAATCCTGCCGTAGAGGGCGGCAGGACTTGAGAATAATAGGTACGTTAATTTGCAGCGCCTGGCAAACAATGTTTGTGTGCTTGCAAATAGGTGCTATTTATAAACTATTAGGCGTTTTTAAGTTATTATATTTTGTTTATTCATTTATTTAGTATTAATTAAAGTCATCTAAAACGTGCGAACGTTTTATTAAAATATCTGTGAATGACAAGTAATGCACTGCATTTATGCTTTCAAGGAGCGCACGCGCCTGTGTGTGGCGGACACAACCTCTAACTTCTATAATAATGGAGTGAAAAATCTAAAAAAAATATATGTCTGTAGATCTTAATATAAACTTTCAACCAAAATTAGTTTGAACGAAATCAGTTCAGCAGTTTTTGAGATACAGCATATTTTCTAAAACCGCAAATATAACTTTGTAATTCATACAAACACTATGAAAAACAAATTTATTCGGCACAGTTGTAAAAAATGTAAAAAAGCCAGTTTTAAGAAATTTGTAAGGTTTTTTTTTAAAAAACTAATTTATTTGGCGCAGTTGTAAAAAATGTAAATAAGCTAGTTTTAAGAAATTTGTAAGGTTTTTTTTTTCGTCAAATAAATTTGCATATTATATTATAGTTACTACGGAACCCTTCATGGGCGAGTCTGACTCGCACTTGGCCAATTTTTTTATGGAATAGTTAATAATGTTATCTTTTTCAATTAGGGGTGACTGAGAGTGTTATAAACGTAAGAGTAGACTAATATTATAATCAGAAAGCTTCGAACTGCTAAGCTATCGGGAGTTACACGTGTTATTGTGAGTCAACCATAAAAGTTAGACATATGCTGTCGTGGGATATTTTTTATATAATTTTAAGGAGAACATTTCCGTCATGAAAAGATTTGTGTAGCTTTAACCATTAAGGTTGCACACGCGACGGAAGCTTAAAAAATGGAGTAACTTCTCCCGTTTTCCCAACATTTCCCTTCACTGCTCTGCTCCTATTGATTGTAGCGTGATGAAAAGTATACTATAACCCGCTCAGGAGTATGAAAGATAATTGTACCAAGTTTCGTTAAAATCCGTCGAGTAGTTTTTGTTTCTATAACGGTTATACAGACAGACAGACAGACAGACAGACAGACAGACAAAAATTTAACTGATTGCATTTTTGGCATGAGTATCGATCCTTAATCACCCCCTGATAGTTATTTTGGAAATATATTTCATGTACAGAATTGACCTCTCTACAGATTTATTATAAGTATAGATGACGGGCCGCGTGCGCGGCGATCTAATTTATGTGCTTATACTATTGCGGGTTAACGGGAACGCACTCTGTTAGTATTTTCTTTATTTAATAGCTGTTAGTCCTCCATACTTCTTAAATAAATAAATAAGTTAAGATGTTCACCCATCCATGAGGTAACCGCAGCAAGTGTTACCTAACCTTGAAGATTGATCACAGTGGTTGTTTAATTTATTACAACAATATCTACTTCAATAAAGCAAATTCATAGATACGTATAAAGGCTGACATTATTTTTGAATTATAAAAAATATAAGGATCGAAAAGCTTAGTCTCAAGACAAAATCAACGCTTGCAGTGAATTATAGAGGATGTTGTTTATTATTTTGTACTTTTATGATACGCAACGGACTGGAAACTTAATCAAAACGAAAAAAAAAACTATAAACCTGCAATTTTTTAAGTGTAGGTAAAAAACTCAAGTGTTTCTTTACGAATAAAAGCAGGTTTATTGGGAAGAAATTACTCAAAAATAAACAAGTATCGGACATAATACCTCGGGACTGATGGTACCCTTTGCTCCAAATGTGTTCTAGTTTAACCCCTTGCTAGGAATGTATCGTACTACCAATCACCCTGTATAAAACAAAATACCTACAATGTAATAATACAGAAAGAATGAAGTAAATTGCATACCACAAACAGTCGCTCAGTTGAATGTGTTGTAAAGAAAAATAATATTCTTATCGTCGCCTTAGAGTAAAAACCTCGGGAGTACATTTTTGTCCAAATTCTTTTTATTGCGTTTCCAGGAAGCAATCCTACTAATATGTTCATTCGATACTCGAAACGCTATCTATGAAAGTAAGTGAGAACCTCGTAAACACTCGCATCGCGTCTTCAGTTTAGCGTAATCAGGCCATGCATGCATGCATTTCTGAACTGTTCAATATTATGTATAATATTTTTCATATTATACATAATATCGAACAGTTCTGGATATAAAAACGGGTTAAATTTACATATAAATTAATAAAAAAAAAAACATAAAAGAAACCGTACAAAAATTCTGTAGCACGCAGATTTTTCTTCCTCCTGAAAAGTTACTCCTTTTTCACTTACGAGGTTTTCACTCTAAGACGTCGTTATGTAGTATTACGTTCTAGGATGTACAGACGCCAGCACATCGAGCTACAACAATCTGTCAAAATTATATAATAGATTTTCAACTTTATTGTTACAAAAATTAGGTTCAAGGTTGATTGGGAAAATTTGACAGTTTCGGGTAACTTCATGTGCTGGCGTCTGTACCTATTTGTAAAGAAAATACCGTATTACAATAGTATTCAAACAATTAAAACAATTCTAAAATTACGAGAATAAAGTGTTAATATTATCTAAATTTCTTCCCACTTGTTAGTATGACAAATAGACATAGAATTATGTTCTCGTGAAAAAATATTCGATTAGATAATGATAAATGCAGCTATCATTTTATTCTCGTTCAAAACCACCCAGTCGCTTTGTATAAGATGTGTTTACCATGTCATTGTTTAATTAGGAAGCTAAATTCTGTAAAACTCTTCACGGGTTGGTTTTCAACGTTAAGCAACGATCGCGGAGGCCGTTTTGTGGATGGGTTACTGGCTTTACATATTGAGATTCCTTGGCCTGTCATTTATACATCTTTGATTGACACCAGTCTAGCAAGCGTAATCGCGTTACCCAGTTACTGGGTTGTGAAAGTCAGATAGGCAGTCCCCACATGCTCAGCTGTTAGACTGGAAGCCGTACTCAGCATAGTTGGGGGACTTCTGACTTCCCGTAACGACTTTCAAAGATGTTCAAATGACTGGAACCTTGTCGAGGACGACAAGGGGGACAACGGGGGTCAACCGCCAACTTCCACAAAAGTGGTTTTAGAAAATGTGCTATATCTCAAAACTGCTGACTCGATCTTTTTCAAACCAATTTTCGTTGAAAGTTTTTATTAAGGTCTACAGCATACTTTTTTTTTTAATTTTTCACTCCATTATTATAGAACACATTTTACCACTTTGGAAGCGTATATCTTTTAAACAGTTGACTTTAAGAAAATGTGGCTTCAGAAACTTCAATGTCATTTTCAAGGACCTGTCTATAGATACCACACAGATACAGGTTTCACAAAAAAAAATTTTTTTTTGTTTTTTTTAGTTTCAGTTTCCTATACCAATGGGCAGCAGCCCCCATAAATTATGTATTTTTTTATTTTCGTCCAAAAATCGAAAAGCGGTTTATAGAATACATCTACCTACCAAGTTTCACATGTGTAGTCTTAATAGTTTCGGAATAAAATGGCTGTGACATACGGACGGACGGACAGACAGACAGACACATAGACAGACAGACATGACGAAACTATAAGGGTTCCGTTTTGTGCCATTGGGCTACGGAACCCTAAAAAACAAAAGAACTCTTTGCCCGACCCGGGAATCGAACTTGAGACTGCTCAGCAGTCCCGCTTGTGACCACTGGACCTAGGAGGCAGTGTATGTAAACTAAATGGGCTTGCTTATGTAGTAATTAGGCGTGTAATGAACTCAATAAAAGACTGACAATGCAATTTTATTGATAGACAAATTTAGGTAACAATTGTTAATCAATTGGTACCAAAATTTGAGTATCAATTTATAAAAACAAAACAATTAGGTACAACTCTTTTCGCTCCCACAAAAAAACTGTATCAAAAAATCAAGATTGAATAAACAAAAGCGAGCTCAATTTTTAATACTTAGTTGATTCAACCCGCCTCAACCGCACCCTAGGGGTAAAAGGGGGAGAAAACCGTTTAAATGGATCGCCGAGGGGATGTGTTCGGATAATTGCTGGCGTTTATCGAATTAGGGAGCGAAGGTGAGCCGTCTTGGTAGTTATGAGGGGGATGTCTTGTCGACAGCGTAGTTTTGGTAAATTACTTGATTGTTTAATCTAGATTTTTCGTGATAACTTCAGACTTGACTGCCTTTATCAAAACTTCTTAAAACTGTTACTAGGTATAGCAACGTAAAACAACAGATCTATTTATTTATATATTATATACTTTATTGTACATCTTACAATATTTCATTGGATACAAAAAAAATCTCTTACAGACAACCTTTGGATGGACAAAACTAAAGGAGACAGATTTAGGGCTGTCAGTGTACAGACATCATAAATAATATTAATTGAACATAATAATATAAAATACATACAATACAATACAAAAATCATATACTAATAAATATTACATGCATAGATGAGAAAGAAGGGGAAAACCTACAGGGTAAGATAATGCTCCTTCACCATTCTTTTGAACGCTGGTAGCGTTCGAGCACGCCTCACTTCTATGGGTAATGCATTTCACAAACGAGCTGCTCCTTGAATAACAAAAGATTTGTCAAAGAAAGACATGGAATGCATACGAATACTTAACTCAAAATTTTCCGATGATCTCAATGTAGAATCTAGAATATGTGTCACAGAGGAACTGAAAACGTTCCTTAGATAAAAAGGATTAAAGAGCACATTATAAAGTAGAGAAAGTAAGTGAAGATTCCGGCGAAACCGAATAGGAAGTCATTTGAGCTGTGCACGGAACTCCTAACGTGGTCATACTTGCGCAAGCCAAATATAAACCTGATACAGAGATTTTGAAGTCGCTCTAGCTTGTCCAGTTGGTTTTGGGTCAAGTCGAGATAGCTGGCATCAGCATAGTCCAGAATAGGGAGTAGCGGAGTTTGGGCAATTGCAATTTTAATCTATGAAATTTTAATGTTGATCTATGTCATTAATTAAAACTTTTTTTTATAAAGTGTTAGGTATGGGACCCTGGGCTCCGAAGTGAACTTTTAAGAGGTAATGGGGCCCCTTCTATGTGTCGAATGTGACCACCGGGGTTAGTGAGATAGAAATCCCACACACCCTGATCTTTTCCCCAAAAGAATTCAGGCGCTTTTTGAAGGTTTCCCCCCGACAGCAAAAAATAGGTATGATAAATGAGGACCCTGGATAAAATAAGAAACCTCTGTTACTGATAATTTCAATGAGATTTCGATACTTTTGTATTGAAATACCTCTGTTTATGGGAATTTTAAAAGCTTAATTATTAGGTAGTAGAGATTTGAATTTTTGGGCTTTACGACATCTAATTGGGCGTTTGTACCTCAATAGCCTATATAAGTAATTTATCTATAATATGTATATATTTAGAAATATATATGTATGTTTATCAGTTGTCTATTACTCATAGCACAAGCTCTGCTTAGTTTGAGACTAGATGGCGTTGTGTGAAAGTTGTGGAATATTATAAGTAAGATAATTTATTAAATTTAAACTAAGTTAAAACACATATGTTTACAAACGTTCAAATGTCTTAGCATATCCCTATAAATAAACCAAAATGTCTTTTCAAACCTGTCTGTTTGGGAAACTGCCTTGGTGGTCTTGTGGTCGCAAGTGCAGCTGCTGTGCAAGAGGTCACGAGTTCAATTCCCATGTCGGAAAAAACTGCTAATATATAATAAAACTAGCAATATGGGTAGAATTTACATTACCAGCAATCTTGTTAACTAAGCTAAATATGCCTGTGACCTCTCGATCACAAATCCGACAACTTAGCCATTAGGTTATTGTCGCTTCAAAAATTTAAGTAGGTAAGTAAATGACTGTTATTGTTAGTGAGTAATCCGTCTAATCAATCAGTTTAAAATAACAGTCTCCATCAACACTTACAAAAAACATCATCCAGATACCAAAAGCACACACCGAAAAAACCCTCAGTCCAATACTAAAATTCAAATACAACCCCGTAATTGTTTTAAACGGGTCCTAGAGGGGCGGAGTCGGCTGTTCGTGACAGCCCCCTCTTTGTTCCCTTAGGGGTTGCAATTTTTTGTAACACCCTATATTATACTCCCCTCTGGTAGAAGGGGAGTATTGTATCTTTCGTTAAAACTCCTTACGTTGGTATGTTTTGATTTTTGAGTTATAGGATTATAATGGTTGCGGAGGAATGGTTTGAAATATTTATACATTTAGTCTGTGTAAGAGCTCGTGGCTAAATAATCGGCCTGCAAGGTTAAGCAATGCTTGTCTAGGTCGATCTATGGATGGGGAAAATATTGAGATTCCTCCATCTTGCCTCGGAAAGCACGTTAAGCCGTCAGACCCGGCTGTCATTTGTACGGACGCCAGCACATGAAGCTACCCGAAACTGTCAAATGTTCCCAATCAATCTTGAACCTAATTTATTTAACAATAAAGTTGAAAATCTATTAAAGAAATTTGACAGATTGTTGTAGCTTGGTGTGCTGGCGTCTGTACATCAGCTACAGTCGTTACGGGTAGTTAGAAACCAGAAAATCTGAAGGCAGTCTTGCCAAGAGGTATCGAGGTTCTTAGCTACTGAGTTGGTGGAGGTCATATAGGCAGTCAGTCATGTAAAATATTAGAACTCAACTGCAGCTGGGTCGACTGGAAGCCAACCAAAGATCGTTGGGAAAAGGCTAAGCAGATCAAGATTCCAACCATTTGCATACAAATTTCATGTAAATTGGTCCAGCAGTTTAAGCGTGAAAAAGTAACAGATACTACTTCCATAATATATATCGCACTCTCAGGATGAAAGGGACTTAACTCAAAAAATAGTATTTTTTGGATTTGAGCAGAATAAAACAGCATTGAATAAATTATATTCATATATCTCAAGTGGCAAATGTATAAGCTGTCTCTTTATAACTCGTAATTCAGATTCCTATTTCCACGGCAATTCAGAGTAATGTTTCAGGCCAGGCTTACATCAAAATCTGAAATTACACGAATTTAGAGTTAGGTCACTTTCATTCTAAAAGTGCGATATGTCATGTATTCGTACATTAGTTATGGTGTACTACAAGTAATCTAAGATACCTAATAGCCAACTCCCATGGCCAAGCTACACAATATAGTTTAATATATTTACTGTAAAAAAAATAGAATAGATAATGAAACTGTACAATTTAATTCCACAAAACATTGCACTACAAGACGAACGGTGATGCGCCATCGTTACATGGTGGACATCCCACCCATACGCACAAAACGTTCTGGGAATACTTTCATTGTGCGTACGGCTAAGAAGTGGAATTTCGCGCCGAAGTCTGTGTTCCTGATAGCTATAACCTGGAGGTCTTTAAGTCGAGAGTGAATAGGTTACTTCTAGGTAAGCCTGCTTCATTTTCAACCACATCAACCTTACCATGGGGATGGATTAGGGATGGTGATCAAACTCGACCCTATCAAGAATAAAAATCTTCACCAACTAACCTGGCTATCCTTCAATCCCAGTTTCTCCGCTAACTTCTTCCTATCAGGCTTAGAGATGTACTTCTGTACCTGGAACCTCTTCTCCAGCCCTTTGCGCTGGAGGTCGGAGAAGACGGCTCGTCGCATCATTCCACGTCGTGGTTTACCTGTGAAGAAGAGGTCTTTTGGAGAAATATTTACTGCCTGGGTTTTAATAATAATTCATTTATTTATTCAAGTAACATAACTCATAGTGGGAACAATTTATTTTAGCTGTGTTAGAAAACTGGAAACATTAAACATCGTTATATTGCTGCAATTCCAGCAGAAAGTTTACAGTGCGCACCAATTCATGATCGCGCAATAAAGTCGGCTGAAGATCATCTTTAGGGTGCTGTTGGCGCTGCCTCGTACCCTGTGTACCAGGGATGCGCATTTCTTACGCATTACTGTGTAAAACCAATCTACGCGGGCTTCTACAGGGCAACCCTTTCAGCACCCTAAATGCGTTGTTATATTGGACTCAAAGTTTTACCAAGTCTGCTTGTTTTTTATTATTTTTGTTGTTTTTGCTCCTCAATACTAGGAATTTCTCTAGGTGCCTAAACCTCCACACCCGTTACCATTATCAGTAGACTGTAGACCATACAAACGTTTATCATTTGCGAGAACAGAACCCGCAGCACTCAGCGCAGCAGCTAATTGCTCAACCACTTCATTAGAACAGTACAAATTTGTCTGAATTTGTTTCGGTGTTTCTTTTCAGAGTAGTCAGTTAGGAAACACCGAACGTGTTATTAACAACCAATTTGCAAAACTAAATAATGTTTTATTCTTTTCATACCGACAGCCCTGTTGTCGGAATGAGGTCTATAGTAAACGCTTAAGCAACGCTTGTCAAAGACTGACGGGTCATATGTGGCAGGGAACACAGAAACCGGCAGAGAGTTCCACACCTTGGCTGTGCGCACAATGAATGTTGAAGAAAAGCGCTTAGTACAACGAGACGGTATATCGACCAAGTGTGGATGGTATCCTGCGGTACGTCTGGTAGACCGGTAGTAAAAGAGGGATGAAGGGATTAGGTCGTGGAGCTCCTGCGCACACTCTCCGAAGTACAATCTGTAGAAGATAGACAGGCAAGCAACGTTTCGCCGGTGAGCCAGGCTGTGAAGCTTGCCTGCCAGAATTTCGTCACCTATGAGCCTTTTAGCTCAGCGTTCGATCAAGTCAAGTGCAACTAGCTGGTATTTGGCTGAGCCATCCCACAAGTGACTGCAATTATTTTAAGAAGAAAATTATTCCGGGGCTTCGCTCCCGTGGACTTTATCGCGATAAAAACGTAACCCTCCTTTTTTGCAGTCAGGTAAAAAGTAGCCTATAACCTTCCCCAAGCTTCAAGCTACTTCCATATCAAATTTCATCCAAATCCGTCCAGTACTTTCGGAGATTAGCGCGTTCAAATAAACAAAGAAACTTTTCGCTTCATAATATTAGAGTAAATAAACTAACCTCTGGAACTATGTGCCCATGGGAAGCCACCTGGTAATGGAAATACTTGCGTATGCGCTTGTGCTGGTCGAACTGAAACAAAACAACGACATTATTTTTCTTAAGAACAAAATTCACCTTAAGAATATTTTCAAAAAACTGTAGCGAATTTCATTATAGGGACACTTCCTGCGGCTGGACACGGATTCCCAAAATGCAAGCTCAAGCTTAGTTTGGAAATAAGCAGCAGTACCTTTCGTGCAATACATAAAAATGAGGAATATTTTAGATTAATCTAAGATACCTAATTACGACTAATTGTATCAACTGTGATAATAAAGAATTTTAATTAAGAGTCTGTCTCTTAAGAGACAGCTAGGTATACCTAGGCCTAGTTGAGACAGGGTTCAAAATAGTGCAATGACCAAATATATACCAACTTCAACATTGTTTTTAAGAAATGCACTGTACTAATTTACCTCTGGAGATAAATAAACTTTTATTTATTATTTTTATTTTATTAGATATACAAACTGTATTTAGAAATTCGTGACAAAGTGTACCTAATTCTATTCACAGAGACTTGCACAGATTGCTATTATGGTTACATTAAAGAGCATACTCTTTAATGTAAACCATAACAGAATTAAAAATAAGGACTTAACACCTAAAAAGGGTGGTACAATGGGCGATCTTTTCGCTAAAAGCGATCTTTTTACAGACAAACTTTTTACAGACAAGTCGGCACTATGACGAGGCCAGATAATGGCAATGTTCTAATAAAATACCGCGGCCTCGGAACGCAAGGGCAACTGAAGGAACACAGTAAGATTTTAGCCGGTAAGAGTCTGACCAATCTTCCGCTCCGCCCAGAGCGGGAGATGTCATTGCACGATTTTCCCTCGAAAAAAAGGACTTGTAGATTCAATCATCTCAATCCTTACTAATATTATAAATGCGAAAGTAACTGTGTTTGTCTGTGTGTTACGCAATCATGCCTAAACTACTGAACCGATTTTTATGAAATTTGGGACGGACATAGTCTAGAGCCTGAGAAAGGGCATAGGGTACTTTTTAATGCAAAAAAAGGGCTGTAAGGGGTTGAAATAGGGGATGAAAGTTTGTATGGAAATTGTGTCATTTTTAAAGCTAGAAGCTTGAAACCTATTTTTTAGACTTTTGATTAGATATTAATAAATACGACATTCAAATTATGTGTGAATTTTGTTCTCAAAATCATTACCCTAAAAAATTAAAAGTGCTGCCGAAAGTCACTATTCCGCGCGGACGAAGTCGCACAGCTAGTATATTATAAAGCGGAAAAGTTGGTTTGTTTAAAGTGTTTAAACGCGCTAAGTTTCGAAAGTACTGGGTGGATTTGGATGAAATTTAGAATGGAAGTAGCTTGAAGCTTGAGGAAGGTTATAAGCTACTCCTTAGCCGACTGCAAAAAAGGAGGGTTATGTTTTCATCGTGATAACGTCCACGGGAGCGTAGCACCGCGCAACTGCTATATAGATATTGCTTTCAATCCTGTACGTCGATTCTGTAAAATTCGAACAACAACTCGCATCTTACATAGCTATTCACTGTCACTTCGCTTATGGTTCAAAGTGACCTTGATTTTGCATTCTGTAAACAGTGTCGAAGTGACGGAGGAATTACCTACCTTACCGAATGCCACTTCTCACGTCATCTCATACTTTATCTGTCAAAATCTTTAGTTTAACTCGCTGACACGCTCGCAAGGGTAGCGATAGTGTAAATTCGAATTAACAACCGAGTTTTTAGAACGCAAATCAATAAACTCACAGCGGATTTAGATTCGAAGTTTAGAATGAGGTCTTACAGAATAACACAGCAGGTTCGAAGTTTAGAATGAGGTCTTACAGAATAACACAGCTGTAAACCATTTTAAGCTAAAATGATTTATTTTAACAACCTATAACATGTTTTTATTTCCGGCAAAACCAAATTACATTTTTTTTTTACCAACGTCAAAAAATGGCAAAGGAACTAACGTATTGAGCCTAATATTGGCAAAAAAGGGCGTTTATTCATTGTATGACTTTTTGCACAATCGATCTTGTTTGTTGAAAGGCTGACAATAGAATTATGGAAAATAATATTAGTCTACCCTCTATTTCATTCGTATTACGATTGGTATTGTATGAGGGATTGAGCTTATTAACTTCTGTTTTATTATTTGTCTAGCAGAGGCGTAGGGCTTCGCCCCCGTGGACTTTATCATCATAAAAACATAACCATTCTTTTGCAGTCAAATAAAGTCTATAATCTTCCTCAAGCTTCAAGCTACTTCCATATACTTCCGTACCGCAGGATACCATCCACACTTGGTCGATATACCGTCTTGTCATACTAAGCGCTTTCCTTCAACATTCATTATGCGCACAGCCAAGGTGTGGAACTCTCTGCCGGCTTCTGTGTTCCCTGCCACATATGACCCGTCAGCCTTTAAATCAAGAGTGAACAGGCATTTTCTGGGCTGGCTCGTTCGATCGTAGACCTCATCTTACACTTACCATCAGGTGTGATCGAGGTTTAGAGTGGGCTCATTCGTAATAAAAAAATATATAAAAGTTCTGCTTTATAATATCAGTATAGATAGCATAGTTGATAAGAACTGGAGGCGCTTGAGGCTATCGAGAAACGGGCCAAGAGACTCGGTGGCAACGTTGCACTGGTCGAGTCAAAGCTCCAAAGCCTTGAACATCGGCGACGTGTTGTAAGTCTGTCGGTTTTGTATCGAGTACATTTCGGGAAGTGTGCAATAGAATTGCACAATCTAATTCCACCAAGCCCGTTCCTCCTCAGCAGCCCCGACATCAAACTACAAGACAAACAACGATGCGCCATCGTTACATGGTGGACATCCCACTCATATGCACGAAACGTTTTGGGAATACATACATACTTACATTCTGCGTACGGCTAAGGAGTGGAATTACTGATAATCTCAGTAAGATTTCGACACTTTTCTTTAAGTCAAGAGTGAATAGGGTGCTTCTAGGTAAGCGTTCTTCATATTCGATCACATCATCACTTACCATCAGGTGTGATGGTGGTCAAACGCGAGCCTATTATCAAAGAAATTCAGAAAGCTAATATTTTTATTTAATAATTCTTTCAAAATAATTTAAATATGGTCCAATTTGACCACTGGGCGACCGTGAGCAAATATAAACAACAACAAAAAGTAGTCAAAAATTGCATTAAAATTGTATTCAGTATTAATTTTTCAATCATTACCCTGATTCACCCTCTAAAAACCCATGTTTATCTAACAGTTTAACTATTACAAAAGGTTTGTTTTTATTTCGGTCCATCAAATTGAGCGTGTCAGGCTTATTTCGAACAAAATGTTACCATTATTAAAAACTGTTGACATAACTAACAATAGCTTCCTCAACTGGGAGGTCTGTAAAAAAAAATCAATTGACTGTCTATGGTCGATAAAAAGAGATTTAAAAGTGTTTTATAGTCTGTGGTTTAGAAAAAATGGCGCGGATTTGGTTGCAATAAAAAAGGGATTCTCACGTTGTGTTTTTGTTGTGGATTAAGTATTTGTTACTACTTGATACAATTTTGAGTTTTTGTAGAGCTTTTAGCTAAAGATGCTCTGTTTGGAGGAAAAAAGACCACCTATCTCATCCCATAATGTGCGGGTTTTATAAAAGGAGATCGAATTGTTTTTTTTTTATTACTGATAAGCCCACTCTTGATCTCGATTTCGCCTGATGGTAAGCGATAGATGAGGTCTACGATGGGACGAGCGAGCCCAGAAGATGCCTATTTACTCGTGCTTTAAAGGCTGAAAGGTCATAAGTGGCAGGGAACACAGAAGCCGGCAGAGAATTCCATAGCTTGGCTGTGCGCACAATAAATGTGGAGGAGAAGCGCTTGGTACGACAAGACGGTATAACAACCAAGTGTGGGTGGTACCCGGCCGTGCGTCTGGTAGACCGATAGTGAAAGGGAGATGGAGGAATCATCACCATCTCCAGGTCATGGAGCTCCTGCGCACACTCCCCGAAGCACATTGAAATTTGTAAATTGTGGGTTCGAACCTAGACAGTTACAATACTTTGAATAATTTTCAACATCACACCTCCCCTCAAAATGGTGAACGAAAACATTGTTGGGAAACCGCATATCCTAGGATCAAAAAGTCATGCGACATTCTTCAATCCGCACTAGGCCTTCGTGATAGATCACGGCCCATCCCCTCTCATAGAGGACGCCAGTGTCCCAGCTGTGGAAACGTTATATAATGATGATGTTATATGAAAGGTGCAATGAATGAGAGTGAACATTATTAACCATAGAATCATGAGAGTCTAAGGCCAAGCGTTAAAATGTAAGTATTTCTTTTTAATCGACTTCAAAAAAGGGGGTATACAACGTGTAACGGAAACCCCATATCTATCCAAAAGGACTGAAGGCAAAATCTGGTATGGAGTCTCTATGCACAGTTTCAGCTCAAAATAAGTGACTCACAGAATTGACCCCAAATTATTCATATGTTTCTTGAATATCAGTAATAACAAACGTGTCACAGCACTATGAGGGTCATCACTTTCCACGTCACTTGCCAATAAAACGATAATTCTCTTTGTTCTTCTTAATTTGAAAAATTCGATCTCTGGTATCAATGTATTGAAATTTCTAATATGCTCCACACATGTAGACATAGGATTAGAAAACCCTTGCCATATCGTTTGTTATCATCCAAAGAAGCCGTGCACTTGTATGTATATACCCTTTAAATTGCACGTTGTATATAGGAGGAGGTATGTATATATGTATGTATGTTTGTATATCCGCGATTTTTTTTTTGAACTATTCATTGGCTTGGCACCGACTTCAGCCATGTGAGTAGATACCTAGCCCTTATTTTTAACGGAATTAGATATCTAATAAAACAATATTTAAGGTTATTTCTCTCATTGTAGTGCAAGTCTTTTTTGTCAGTTTTGAAGTTGGTTCAATTTTTTGTAAAAAAAGTGTTTTATACGTACGTGTTCGGCTAGAGGCTTATTGCCTTTAGGGTACTATAGAGGCTAATAGGGTTCTGTAGCTATATATTTCGCTAGAAACTTCCTCAAGATTGTTAACGACGGTTGTCGCAATAACTGCTTACCTAAGTACGGGTGATGACAATGCGCCAGAAGATGTTGTAAGTGCTGATGCTGTACAGGTATCGGTCTGCTGGCTATGGGCTTGGCGATGGGCCAGGGACTGCCCATCATAGGCTGTCGATATTCTGAAATGGAAGAAATTACATGGTTAGATAGAGCCTTCCGATATCCCTTCAAAATGAATCGAATGATGCATAATGCGAAAGTTGTGTGAGGATGTTTGTTTGGTGCTCTTTCACGCAAAAACTCCTGAACGGATTTCAATGAAATTTGGTCAGTAGAGAGTTGACATCCTGGAATAATATAAAAGCTACTTTAATTTCCGGAATTCCGCGGGAAAAACCTACCACGCGAACGATGAATTTGAGCTCATCTTTAAATAATGTCATTTAGCAGTAAATACTGCTAAATGACATTTTTATTTTCCTATAGTTTACACTGACTAACTTCCTAATAAACCTACAGCTAAAATTTACCTACATCATCGGTAAGTAATATGTAGGTAACATTGACCATCGTCAAGTGACCGTGTCAATCAACGTAGGACAATATGACTGTGTATCTTGTCTCAATTGACACCCCATTGTACAAGCTAACCGATGGCGTGCGGCTTCCCGGGAATTCTCATTGATGTTACTAACACGATAACATTGCAAATGTCTTGGTAATTTCAATATAATCTTGGTATCTATACTAATATTATAAAGAGGTAAAGTTTGTATACTTTGATTGTTTCTTTGTAAGGGCTAATCTTCGGAAATACTGAACCGATCATGAAAATTCTTTCACAATCAGAAAGCTACACTTTTCAGGAGTGCTATAGGCTATATTTAATTATGATTGAACAAAAAGTTCAGAGAAAAATAATGGCATATGTATATCAAGTCAGCGGAAAATTGGGCAAGATGTGATGCTTTACCGGCGTGCGCAGACTTAACGGTTCGATATAGACGAACATAATGTTCGTCAAAACTGTTGGTCTCTATTAGTTCTACAAAGAAGTCCGCGGTACTGTATAGCTAGCTTTTATATTTGAATCACTACAAAGGCTTTTTTATTAAATGAAACAAATAAATTTTATGTGAAGTTGAGATGTCTTTTTCATGAAGAAAACACGAATGTTTTTTTTATATTGATAATAGGCTCGCGTTTGACCACCATCTCACCTGATGGTAAGTGATGATGTGGTCGAAGACGGAGCATGCTTACCTAAAAATAACCTATTCACTCTTGACTTAAACACCCCTAGGTTATAGCTATCTAATATCAAAATAACTGATTTTATCATCAAGATAATTTTATGAAGATAAAATTAGTCGTTTAAAGTATGTTATTTGGTTGTGTAATTTAAGAGATAGGTAGTTTAAAAGTCTTCAATAATTAATATAGGTAACTACCACATTCAATACCAGCTAATTCTAAACAATTAACCTGATGAAACTTAGAAGAAGAACCTACTAAGAACTCCACAGCATAATTGCATCACAACAATATAACTAACGTTCAACGAAGTGGGCACGGGTCAGCTAGTAGTTTCTAAATGTCTGATGATGGCTTCCTACAAGTAATCTTAATATAGTTTTTACTCACTCTCTTTTTTTTTTAAGGTTGGGTAATCAAGTAATCATCCAGTGATTGTTTTCCGATCTGAGCAAAGCGAGAGGGTGTGTCAGACTTTTACTGACTAAAACCATTCCGTCATTTGCCCTTCGTGTTCCGAGGCCGCGGTAACTCTTTCGAACAATTTCCGGCATTTATCGTTCTCCTGCGTCTCTTATTCCCTGTGTCTGTTTTAGGATTCCGTGGGTACCTCAAAAGGAAAATACGGTACCTTTACAGGATCACTTTGTTGTTCGTATGTCTGTCTTCGAGAACGCGTGAATATATCAAGTTGAAATGAAAATAATATACTGAGGTCTATTGAAGATGTGAAAAAATCAAACTTCTAGTAAAAATACGGCCACATGCTATAAACATATGCCTGCCATTAACATAATTACCGGCCCCAGACAACGACTTCATAAACCCCGGACATTTGGGTAAAATTGCTATTTTTCCCCGGACACCCTAGAAAAATACATTTTCTTACTTGAAACTAAAAACAATTATGTTTAATTATGGTTTTCATTTACTGGTAACATTGTAGACAGTTAGAAGTTTGTTAATAATAGACTTTCTTTTTAATTAATCAACGTAACAAAGAAAGAAGTGCTTTTTGGTGCCCGTAAGACCAATATGTGTCCGGGTTCTACCCAGACGCTTATAGGGAAAATCCCTCGGACGCCCCCGGACGCTGTCCAAACTAGGATAAATCCGGGGAAACCCGGACGGATGGCAACCCTATACAATGTGTAACGGAAACTCCATATCTATCCAAAAGGGCTGAAGACAACATCTGGTTTGGAGTCTCTATGCAAAGTTTCAGCTCAAAATAACTGACTCAAAGAATTGATACCAAATTATCGGTTTCATATATTTCTTGAATACCAATCATAAAAACCGTGTCACAGCAATACGAGGGTCAATAACTTTCCACGTCACTTCCCAATAACACGATAATTCTCTTTGTTCTTCTTAATTTGAAAAATTCGGTCTCTGGTATCAGTGTATTGGTATTTGTAATAAGTTCTACACACGTAGACTTAGGATTACAAAACCCTTGCCATATCGTTTGTTATCATCCAAAGAAGCCATGCACTTGGTATGTATATACCCTTTAAATTATACGTTATATAAACACATATTTGGACACTGTCGAGGGAATCAAAATTAATAATCTGTATATGGTTTTTAATAGAGCAGTGGTGGCCCAATGGTTAACGGGCTCGACTTGTGACCTGCAGGTTGTGCGTTCGAACCCCGTTAGGCACATTACTTTGTGCACTTTATTTCACCACCAGTACTCTAAATCGGCGAAGGAAGTGTGAGATTAATAATGATTAATTAATAATTACAGCAGTGAGAACGAAATAAGCTGAATTATATTATTATAATATGGTTTTACAGTAGCTTCATGCTCTCAGCACCACCGGTTAGACTGGAATCTGACCGCAACATAATTAAGAAAAGCCTAAGATTATGAATGAAACAAACGAAAACATCCAAACATTCAATAATCGAATGATAAATAAATGAATCTATCAAAGACACGCAGATCAATATAAAATAATCAAAGTTGAACAGCTCAGTAATGGGATAACGATGCGATTACTATACAATGCTTGCCTCGGAGGGCCGGAGTGGTGCAAGTTGAAAAGACATAGCGATTATTGCTTTTACATTTATAGGTAGGTACGTAAAATTTTATGATGTAAGAAATTTTATATACATTGCATAAGTTTTAACATTGCGTGAGAGGTTTTCCGATCCCGTGGGAATACCGGGATAAAAGTAACCCATATTTTATTCTTAGATTTCATCCAGTTTGAATATACGGAAAAAGTGACGAGTAAAAGTGTTATTTAATCATCAATTTGCAAAATAAAGACCATTTGTAGGAAAATTGTGTGAGAAAATCATCAAATGACTCCTCTCACTATGGGTGAAGTGGAAGGGAGTGTCAGACTTCTACTGACTAAAAAGCATCCTGTGACCTGGGGCCGCGGTGTTTCCTTAGAGCATTCCCACAACCTCAGCAGGCAATGCAAAATATCAAGCCCCGTAATGGTGCTGACTGCTCTTTGAGGCGCGCGTAGAATACGACGCGCCGTCGACCCGGGACTAGTCCTTACCGGACGGTAAGCTACCTCCACTCGCCGCCCGCAAGCCTGCACCTACGGTGGCAGGAGATCAGCTTGCGATCCCTAACGCCCGGGGCGACTCCCACGGAAGAGAGTTGTCTCTCTCTGACGTGTTCAGCCTCCTGCTTCGCTAGCATGACTGCTTCGCAGAAGGAGGCAACTGCATCCCATTCCTGCTCGCCCCGCAACATGGTCTGAACCAGGGACGGGCGCGAGAGGTCGCTGCCGATCATTTAGCTATCTACATATCAAATATAATTCAGATCTTTTTTATTTTTGATAGGCTCACTAACTCACCAGATGGTAAGCGATGATGTGGTCGAAGATGGAGCACGCTAGAAGTAACCTATTCACTCTTGACTTAAAGACCCCAGATTAATAGCTATCCACAAACACAGAATCGAATGCGAAGTAGAGACGCGGCAGTAGCGCAAAAACACTTAGTGAAGCTGTGAAACAGGATTCAGGTGAGTGATGCAAGAATTACAAATAATAAGACTCCCATAAGCATCAATGTTAACTAATTATAAACGCTATTTAAAGTAAATTAATAATGATTTACTTCACAAATCGAGGTTAAATTTAACTATAATGTAGCGACCGGCCTGCTCTAAATTTATAAAATGCTGTGTTTCAAGCCATCAATTTACAAAGAAAATTCAAAAGGAGGCAAGAATAAATTAATATAAAGCCCAATTTTAATAACTAAGAGAGTAATGTAAATTTATTTATTTATTTTATTTATTTAATATATATCTCCTCTGAAAAAGTAAAAAAATAAATAAAAAATATCTCCTCTGTAAGTTTGAAAGACGAAGACCTGGTTCGCCATATACCTAATAATATTTTAACTTCCAGTTTATTCAACAAGCTCATTTACCTTTTCAAGTAAATAACACACTCCCTTACATTTCAAAATTTTTCAAACATTTCAAAATTCAGAACTCAGTTCTTAATCAATCTAAAATCCGCAGCTCATTAAATTCAACACATATTTAAATTCTTCATCAATCAATCAATCAAAAAATAAAGCTTACGATCCGCTCCCACCTACGACTTGCGCCATACGCACCCTGATTTCTTACCACCCTGTACTGTCAAAGACAGGCTCGCTATTATATATTGTGGAGCCTTTGTGACGTCATTAATCATCGCTATCCCTTGCTTTAGATTTAAACTATTATGTGTTGGCGTGCCTGATTGTCGGAGGAATTTTGATGTGGATGAATCAGGGAATTATGTACTTTAGCTTGATTTGGACAAGGTTCATATTGAGTTGCGTGGTTTCAATGTTTGCAATCCATTTTTCAAGAACTTTCTGATAAGTTATTAGGCTTAAATTTGGTTTGCTTACAGAGCCGGATTAAAATGCAACGCGGGCCCAGTAGAAAATTCTGACTAGGGCTTTCCTTATTAGCTGGTGCTTACTTTTAAGGATGGGAAGTCATCGAATGACTGTCTACCGTTCTGGGCGAAGCGGGAGGGTGTGTAAAACTTTTACTGACTAAAATCTATCTGTGTTACGTCATTTGTTCTTCCTTTTCCGAGGCCGCGGTAATTCTTTCGAACAATTCCGCAACCCCGATAGGACTCAAAGTACCTTGGACGCACGATTTAACGAAACGAGTTCAAGAATGTTGGTTAGCCGTCTAGAATATTTTAGAATCTCCTTCTTTTCGAGTCGATGCTCAAACCTCTTTGCACCAGTATGCAGCTAACTGCACAGCTCTTGTATTGGCCTCGTTCGGATCCTGCAAGTGCTGATGGCCGTGCACGATGGACATGACAAGAGGTGAATATCTTGTACAGGGGCTCCACACTGGCATTACGTCCGCGATGGATTAAGGCATTTCGCTAGATTGTATTTACAGGAGCTAACATGGGTCTGCAATTGTTTAAGTGATTTCTAAATTGGCCACTGCAGCTCGTGTCCGGGCCATAAGAGTTCTTCCGAGTGTTATTTTAATGTACCAGCTGTTGAAATTTGACACTTTCTACCACGATAAAAAGTTGACTAGGTACATGTTATTCCAGGATTTCAGCTTTCTAAATTCGAAGTTTAATTCAGATCCGTTCGAAAGTTTTTGCGTGAAAGAGTAACAAAACATCTATCCATTTATCCATCTATCCTCACAAACTTTCGTAGGTATTTAATATTATAATATCTATCACGCTATTTCTACATCACTCATGGTTGACTGGTAGAGAATGCCTACGGCATTAAGTCCGCCTTCGTACCTATGTGCATGAAGTGTAAATAAACAAATAAATAAATAAGGACATAGGAAATGCCTTTCCTTAAACAAACCATACAAAATTAGTATAATGAAAACAAAATTATGAAAGAACATGTTTTTATAGGCTTGGCCCAACGACCGGTCAGATATTATACCTAAATATAATATGTATTTAATGGGTAAGAAATTAGGTTATCGAGTATTAGTAGCATTTGCGTTATCGAGTAAAAGTATTTAAAAATCGGCCAAGTGCCAGTCAGACTCGCGCACGAAGGGTTTCGTACCAGCATCTATAAAAACGGCAAAAAAAATCATGTTTGTTGTATGGGAGCCCCCTTAAATATTTATTTTATTTTATTTTTAGTATTTGTTGTTATAGCGGCAACAGAAATACATAATTTGTGAAAATTTCAACTGTCTAGCTATCGCGGTTCTTGAGATACAGCCTGGTGACAGACAGACGGACGGACAGACGGACGACAGACAGTATAGTAATAGGGTCCCGTTTTTACCCTTTGGGTACGGAACCTAAAAACAACAGAGAAAAAGCCGACGGCCCGACGGACAATTTTTTACAGCCAAAAAAATTGTATAGGTATTTATAAGGAACCAGACTGAAAATTTTCAAACAATCCATAACATAACCTATAACTTTCCCTGTACTTGGACATAGGTCTATACCTTAAGTAGCCTATAACTTTTCGGTGATGGGCCACAGACCCCTCACTATGAGAGGGAAAGGGCTTTAATCCACCTCAAGAGCTGAGTTGGTGGATGCAGAATGTCGAATGTTTTCGGATTTTTTGAACGTCGGACATGCGCCGGTTTCCTCACGTTTTACGAATGTTGTAAAGATAATGAAGCTTACACAAATTTACGTGCCTGACTAAGTTTGTAACCATTGTGCCACCACTGGTCTATACTAATAATAACCGACTGACAGACTGTCTGTCTGTTTTGCTTCATGGCTAAACCACTGAACTAATTTTGGCATAGAAATAGTTGAAGTTTTTTTTTATTGAGTCTAGCGTTTGACCACGAGCTCACCTGATGGTAAGTGATGATGTGGTCTAAGATGGTACACGCTTACCTAGAAGTAACCTATTCACTCTTAACTTACTTAAGTCGCCGTATTTTGAAAGCCACGGAACAACAAAAACGTATTAATCTGCGTAGCATTTTCCCGTCTATGTCAGGGTCAATATTCTACGTGGAGCGAGTGATTATCTGAGCTCCACAATCCAGTAACTAGGTAACACGTTAGGTCACCCTTGACAACACTGGTATCACATATTCACGACGAGTTGCAAGTCTATCAGTTTTCTATCGGTTACATTTCGGAAAATGTGCGATGGAATTACACAATCCGCCAAGCCCGTTCCATCATCGGTCTACAAATGACGATACGCCATCGTTACATGGTGGACATTCCACCCATACGCACTAAACGTTTTGGGAATACTTTCATTGTGCGTACGGCTAAGTAGTGGAATTCCCTGCCGGAGTCTGTGTTTCCCGATAGCTATAACCTAGGAGTCTTTAAGTCAAGAGTGAATAGGTTACTTTTAGGTAAGCGTGCTCCATCTTCGATCACATATTCACTTACCATCAGGTGAGATGGTGGTCAAACGCGAACCTAAACCTAAAAAAAAAATATTCTGGGTTTCGACTACCCATAATGACATTCAAAGACGTACACGATGTACCAGGACTAGATAAATAGAATATACTTTATTGTACACCAATAATTGAATCACACTTAAATTTTAATAACAAAACAATATTGTATAAAAAAAAATTTGGTTACAATGGCGGTCTTATACCAGGTTACCAGCAGGACTAGTAGCTTTTATTAACGTACTTCCCGATACTCGGAGGTAGATACTTATTTTAAGATATTCACACATCCATGGACATTAAAAACATGGTGATAGCAATTTTAATTTTTCTATTTATATGAATAGACAAATTATAATTGCTATCACCATGTTATTAATCACTGTATCGCATTAAACCAATTATTATATAAATGACAGGCCCGTTGGTATAGTGGTCAGTGGCCCTGACTGCTATGCGCAAGGTCGTGGGTTCGATTCCCACCTAGGACAAATGTTTGTGTGATGAGCACGGTCATTTGTTCTTTGTCTGGGTGTAATTTATCTATAATATGTATGTATTTAGAAATATATATGTATGTTTATCAATTGTCTAGTACCCATACCACAAGCTCTGCTTAGTTTGGGACTAGATGGCGTTGTGTGAAAAGTTGTGGAATATTATTATTAATTATAAAATCCAACAAGATATTGACAGCCCTTTATTTGATCGAACAAACAGAAATTTTAGTAAGTCAGTGGCCAGAATGCATTTAAATTATCCCCTACATGCATAGGCTTATTAATAAGAGGCGGGACCCAACATAAATTAACTACAACAAACGATCCGTTAAAAATAACACGCAATAACAAATACCGTACGTTATTTTAACGCAACCAAAACGGGCTTAAAAAGATATAAAACCCATTGTTAACAGATCAAAACTATCCTTTTTTATCTTTTATTATGTCTATGGATTATGTTCTGTTTGCTTTGCATTATGGTTTTATTGTCGATGGTCGCTTTTTTTTGTTTTCTCAAGTGTTGCCAGGATTTTTGCGATGCGCTTTTTTTGTTAAACAAGGTTTTAATAAGGTTTGCAAATAATGAAATGTGGATCTTATTGAGTTTATGATTTCTATTGTGTGTGTTTTATTTCTTTTATATTTCGTGGTATTATTGGGGTATTGGTTCTCTTATATTACATGCTCGATTAACTTTAATGAGCAAGTAATTGCCTTGGATAGTGATCTTGAGCATTTCTTTTCAAATTGCATCAAATTAAAAGAGAATTTAAAATTCTCACGTAGTTTTTGTATGAAATAAGATGATAATATTATGATGACCATAATTTTTTAAACCTACCACCTAAGTTCACATTGTGGAATGCAATAAATGATTGAGTATTGAGTATAATTCAATTACATATTTAGAAAGAATACCAAATTGAGCCTGTTCCTTTTTTCCTTTTTCAAGAGGTAAATTATCAAATGACTTCTCCCGCACTGTGGAGCAGAAAGGAGTGTCAGACTTCTATTGACTTAAAAATCACCTCATTCCTTCAATAGCCCTTACGTTTTGGAGACGTGGTATATCATTATAATTTAGATAAAACGCATTTAGAAAAAATACCAAATCAAGTCAGACTTTTCGTTAATAGACCGTCAGTAGAGCTCAAATGTTGGTTCTTCTTAATTCTTTAATTACAGCTAACATTTTTGACAGCTCATGCTCCCCTGACAATACCAAATTATCCAATTCCCTACTCAAAAATAACCTATCAGAAACATTCAAGGAAATCAACCCCTATATTATTATAATAAAATAATTAAAATCACACCGGGGGCGAAATGTTTTACAATCGTTAAGCGTTCAGGGTGTTTCGGAGTAAACTTTTCCGGGGTAACGCCTTCGTTCTGAGTGGGGGGTGAATTTTCTTCACCTTAATCGGTTGAGCATATTTTCTGGATACGTGGGTTCTTGGGGGTGAGAAATGTTAGGGAAGTGGGATTAAAGATTTGAATGATATGTATTTTGTTATGTTAGGCGGCTTAAATATAGTAACATAAGCGGTAACTTTATTTTAGTGTTTTTTGGGTCCAAATTCTCGGACCGCGGGGCCCATGTGCTCACAGCCTTTTGAAATCGTTGAGCTGTGCGCATATTTCCTACAACGTTATCATGTATATGATTTGACCAGTCCAGATTGTATGGACTTCAAAAGAGACGTGTTTCTTCTCAGGGTTGTCAGTTAGGAAACACCGGCCTCATCTAGGTTAGATTTCAGGGAAAAAAATAGGTGTAAATGTGTTATTTAATAACCAACTTGCAAATAAAGATCATTTATTTATGATACAATATAGATAGTAATATTGCACCGCTGATACAATACAATTATTTAAAAACATGTTTTGTTTCTTCTTTTTATGAATAATAGAGTAGTAATTACTAATGTTTGAACAGTAACAGAGTTGTATATTTTACCCCCCGTATGCTATAAAATTTGGGAATAGAAAGTAAATCTCCAGTAAAGTCCACGTACTGAAGTGCATAAATTATTTCCACGTACCTACTTAGTGCAGGCTTACACACATTATAAGTATAAAAATTTCAAACGTTTGTGTAGCCGAAAAAACCTGCACAATATTTGAAAATTACTAAAAATAAAATAAAGAAAGGAACAGTATTTATCGCCAACCAAGATACGACAAGCATACAATATCAAAAACTTATGATAAACCATATACCATATCACCTTCATTGTGCATACAGCTAAGGAGTGGAATTCCCTACCGGAGTCTGTGTTTCCCGATAGCTATAACCTAGGGGCCTTTAAGTCAAGAGTGAATAGGTAACTTTTGGGTAAACGTGCTTCATCTTCGACCACATCATCACTTACCATCAGGTGAGATGGTGGTCAAACGCGAGCCTATTATCAATAAATATATATAAATATATACACATACATGGATCTGTTACTCAATCATGCCAAATCGTTTTAGCATAAAGGTATATTGCAGTCTGGATTTTTAAAGAGAACTAGGCACTGTGGGTGTAATTCACATTACTAGCAATGTGTTTGTCGAATTTTCAAAGCGATAGTTTAAATCTTCTACTAATAATACTTTCAGTGATTTCCAAAAATAAAGAATAGACTAAAAGTAAGTTTTTATTAACTGCAATGACAATTAAACGCGTCAAATAATAATGGCGGTACTTTTGGCGTCGGTATGAAAATTATAAAGCACTTATTAACCTATTCTTAATTAATGAGTACCGTGCAAAAGATACAACAGTACCTAATCAAAAACCTAAAAAAACGTTAACGTTTAAATAACGTTATTCAATTAGCCGCTACCCGAAAACGATTGAGTCGCCAGCACCTGAATCACGGCTATTTGGCGCCAATTTTTCCGCGGGAAGTGAGAAAATAATTGATTTGGGCGAGGGGACGAATTTTATTGCTTGCTCCCAAATCCCCGCCGGGTTTCAGATTGTCGCATTTAATTTCTTTGTCATTATGTCCCCAGTTTATTGTTTGGAAGTAAAAATCTTTACTGTGGGTTTTTTTTGCAAGGAAAACGGTGGTCTTAATAGGTTATGATTTTGTGGTGTGATGTTTTCAGGAACTTGGTATTCCCGTCGCAGTTAATACACGAAGTAAATTAATTTTAAACCGCTTATGATTGCCAAAGGAGTTTTGTACGACTGCTGAGTTTGAGATCTCTGTTGCGTTTTTCTGTTAGCAATTTCTCAGTTATAGTACCGCGTAGTTAAGAAGTTGGCGGTGTGATGCCGCGTGCTTTGAAAAGCTCGGTTGGTCGTGCGAATAATATCTCTCTGATCATGTCGGCTTGCCATCCCATGGGGTATGCGAGTAATGAAACAGAGAGATTGGCCGCTGTGACCGAGATCAGTCGTTTATATTGCTATAAATGCGCAAATTTAGATGCGTGGACACACGACTGAAAACTGATAAAAAAAAATGAAAATTACATTACTATAAACTAGGCAAAATAAAATATTTGTCATCTATCATAGACCTTGACCGCGATGTTTCCACGCGACCTTTGAGGTATAGTTGCAAAAAAAATTTTTGCAGTTTTTCCGGCACAGTTAGGCGTAAAGTTTGAACTGGTTCTAATGTATTATCGACCAACTAACAACCAACGATTTACGACACATGCATATCAAAAGGTGGCGTGGAAACGTGTGCATATTATCATGATTACAACTCTTTCAACTTTTTGAATCGTTATATCCCAAAAACGGTGGCTTTTAAGGAAAAAAGTAATCCGATATTTTTTATAGATAGGTATGCTGATGATATATATGATATGATATATATGATGATGCTTCTGCCCGCGACTTCGTCCGCGCAGAAGTCGAAAATATTCCACGGGATCCCGTCCCCGACTTGCTTGACAAAGATTATAATAGCTCGGCTAATATGTATGATATAAAGATAATTTATAGCCTATAGCACTCAGGGATAATGCAGCTACATGTAAGCGAAAGAATTTTCAAAATCGGTTCGGTAGTTTCAGAGATTACCCCCTACATACAAACTTACAATTTACAAACTTACAAATTTTACCTCTTTATAATATTAGTATAGATTATCTAGTCTACAATTTTCGTCTGGGCTAATTTTATGATAAAACTTACCCATTTACTGAAAATCGCGAAAAACCCGTTTTTGTAACATTTAATGACCCCGAGTAAATTTTTTTCCAGGTAAGTATCGTATAGATGAGGACTTTTTAGATTTCATTTATGATGGTGTTTTGCACAATCCTACCAATTTTTAGCTGGGTATGAATTTTTGTACCTTCGGATGTCTAAATTGACCGGACTATAGTGCTCGCTATTAATTATTAATTTAACAATAGCTTTTTATTTTACAACAGAAAAAAAAAACGAAGCAAAATAAAAAATAGTAGTACAGTAGCAGTTTGCAGCAATACTTATCTTTATTGCCAAAATATTATTATATTTTTATTGTAACAAAAAATATAAAATTAAAAGCTAAAAGTGTCAAGTGTGTGCTTTTAAGCGTTATTATTTTCTTTAAAATGCAAACACATAAAAGCTTCAGCATTACATAATATAATTTGTGTGCAAATAATGCTTTGGGTTCCGTAGCCAAATGGCAAAAAACGGAACCCTTATAGTTTCGTCATGTCTGTCCGTCTGTCTGTCTGTCTGTCTGTCCGTCCGTCCGTATGTCACAGTCATTTTATTCCGAAACTATTAGGACTATACATGTGAAACTTGGTAGGTAGATGTATTCTGTGAACCGCTTCCGATTTTAAGAAAAAAAAAACAAAATATTTAAAATAAAGGGGGGCTCCCCATACATGGAACTCAAACTGAAATTATTATTTTTTCATGAAACCTATTCGGGTGTGGTATTTATAGACAGGTCTTTAAAAACGACATCGGGGTTTCTAAAAAGTCAATTATTTAAAAGATATAAGCTTCCAAAGTGGTATAATTTGTCCCCCCCCCCCCCCCTCTAACTTCTATAATAATGGAGTGAAAAATCTAGTCTGACTCGCACTTGGCCAATTTTTATTCATGATCAAACGCGAGCCTGTGTTTGACCACTATCTCACCTGATAGTAAGTTATGATGTGGTCGAAGATGAAGCACGCCTACCTAGAAGTAACCTATACACTCTTAACTTAGGTTTAGGTTATAGCTATCAAGAAATACAGACTCCGGCAAGCTTATAATTTAGGTACTATCGGCTCTTCCTAGCTTTTCGCGATTCCATTATGCTAATTATTCCCGTTTTACTAAAACCTTTTTCTATTACTCTATCTATTAATTTTAGGGTTTATTGCGAACTTACAAATACAGCGACAGACATGGTTTTATAATATGTAAAAATCATAATAAGTCATACTATAGCAGCAAATGCTCTTGGTATTGCATTTTTGATGTTTGATTTAAAACCTATAGAAGCACAAACCAGGTACCTTAATGAAAAGAAACTTTTTGAATTCATACTCGAACTGTTGTCACTTGTTTTTAATTTCTATTCTCGCGTTAGATATATGTATATATGTGAATTATTCTTTACAGAAAGATCCCCAGATTATGATTTAAAAAATAAACTCAAACTGGTCTTAGCTACACCTATGCACAATTAATGCTAGTCATGAAAAACTTTCCACAGAACTAATGAACCTGCAAACCCCTGCCTGTTATGTCACAGCTAAATACAAATTCAAAATAATTTACCACGTTGGCTTGTTACTGCCTGTTAAACTAAAATAAACGTCACATTGTATACTGCGGTCACCTGCGTGTCCCGGACATATTATGTTTCGCTTCGAGATTATGCTGGATACTATGGCCTTATATCAGCATTTATCACGCTATGAATAACCGTGTCATTTTAATAGAAGTCATGAATAGCAAAAGTAGCAGATTTTAGTAACCATTTCAGATTCTTCCTCCTCCTCAAGCCAGTCCCTCAGTCCTGTGGTTCGTAGCTACGACGAAAACGTTGCAAGAGGCTTCTCCATCTACTATGACCTTTAGCTTGATGGAGAGCCTGAGACATCTGCAGTACTTCAGACACCTGATCAGTCTATTGTCTGAGACTGTATCCTCTTAGTCGTTTGCCATCTACAAGTACATTGCCGGTTACTATGCGCTTATTTAAATTGTCTGTACTTTGGCAGTGTACTATTTGAAATAAACCCACTAGGATTTTGCACATATATTTTGCTCCCAAACAGACACGGAAATATAGCATCGACCATGTGACTGAACAATCACTTGTTTATGATTTTAGACCATCACCAACAGTCTCCTGAGCATGTTCATAGACCAGTGGGCTTATCCTCTACTGTGTCACTGGATGAGGAACCATACTAATCGAGGATTATGTCTGTTTTTATTTTTGCATACCACTGTTACAAACATTAGCTATTAAGTTATAATATTTACTAATACTAAGAAAGTATGTCTGAATTAAATAAATTGAGTTTAGTTTGAGGAAAGGAGGAAAAACGTAGGAGAAACATAGAGATAGTCCTAATATAGTACCTTGAGGTACTCCATGATATTTAAACTAGAAACTAGATAATGAATTAAGATCCTATCTTGCCTCTAAAACTAAATTATATGGATGACACGATCCACGGTCTATTTGTAGGATATTTATAAAACACCATTACAAAGCTCACCAACACTAATGAACCTGCCTGTCATATGCCTTTGGAGACACGAATTAACGTAAACATAAAACAATTTACCAAGCCGGCTTGTTACGGCCTATAACGCGGGTATAAACGTCACAATGTGTACTGCGGTCACCTGTGTGTTCCAGACATATTATGTTACGTTACAGGATTACGCTGCTGGATATGACTCTGTTGGAGCTCAAAGTATGGTGAGGCTATGATTTTGAATTAATAATATTCAGAAATAGCCTTGATGAGCTTGTAGCTGAATAATAACAGCCACACGGGCTGATCATCAACGCTATCGGTTCTTGGGTGAGTGACCGTCTTAATATATGTATAGAAATTCCTCCATGCTTAGAGAAGTACCTACACGTATGTTGGTCTTGGCAGTCTTTGTACATCTTTGCTGTGTTCTTCACGGAGTTCAACTATCTACATACCAAATTTAATTCAGACCGTTTTATACCGTCGATCCGTTATAATTTTAGTTTTTGCGTGAAAAAGTAACAAATATTCATCCTCACGAACTTTCGCATTTATAATATTAGTAGTTAAGAAAGACTAATAGCCAGCTTATTTTTAGTTTATCTAACTTTTTATAGCAAACTATGATAATGCTAATTCGACAATATTTTTTTTACAGTCTTTAATAAAAACATTAACATTAGAACTTTAAACGAGATATTATGTATTTATGGTTTCGAGTTTCCAATATTTCGGCGCTGTTGCAAGAGCCATGATCACGAATAAAAATACGATATCAATAAGATTGGACAGTACTGATTGATATTCAATAAGATGTAAACAGAACTGGACTCAATAAAGTGCCCTGAGATGCTCCAAAAATAATTTAAAATGCATGAAATAAACTGCATCAACTATGGATATCGCACCCTTTCCTAAAAATAAACTTACAAGAAAATAACATTAAAAATCTACTAAGATTTAAAAAGCCTTAAAAGGCCTTCGCCTAATCAATTTCATAATAGTTTTATCTTAGTCAAATGCCTTACACCTTAAAAGTTTATAATATATATAAATATATTTTTTAAGTTTTTTAATTTCTATATTAATATTTTATATAAAATATTAATATAGAAATTAAATTTTAGAAAATAAAGTGAAGCACATCTATGGATTTTTAATCTGAAATAAAGAATTTGAATTTGAATTAACACCCGATCTTTTTATCACGGTCTTATACTGAATGAAATACACTCTTTCTAAATGTCTCTCAGTACCAAAGCAACATACCTTTATTATAGGCTATCAAAACGAGAATTCCTTCCACCAACCCCAAAGCTAGAAACCCTAAAATTTACATACACATACTTAAATAAAATTCATCCTAACCCGTCGACCGCAATCGACAATTTCCGTGAAAACCCGAACGTATTATCGCGTTGCCATTGGCTCGTTTAAATTCAGAACATGTCTGCGGTCGCGCGCAACGGTTACAGGCGGAGTGTTTCAAATTTGCCAGCCAGCATTTAACAGGTGTAGAACATTTAGTGAGTACGTTAGTGGTTATTTGTACTTATAGTTTTGTATGTGTTGTTTCTGGTTATGTTAGTACATTGTGCTTATATGGGGTCTCGTTTAGTATGAAAATCATTAAACTGTTGCTAATAGAAAACTCATCATTATTCATTTGCCAACTTTGTTGGATTCAGCTTCCAGTCTATCCGGTTGCTGCTGAGTTTTTTAAGTATACAACGTGTAATTTAAAGGGTATATACATACCAAGTGCACCGCTTCTTTGGATGATAACAAACGATATGGCAAGGGTTTTGTAATCCTATGTCAACACGTGTGGAACTTATTAGAAATTTCAATACATTGACACCAGAGACCGAAATTTTCAAATTAAGAAGTACGAATATAATTATCATGTTATTGGCAAGTGACGTGAAAGTTATTGACCCTCGTAGTGCTGTGACACGTTTGTTATGATCGGTATTCAAGAAACATATGAAACCGATAATTTGGTATCAATTCTTTGAGTCACTTATTTTTAGCTGAAACTTTGCATAGAGACTCCATACCAGATGTTGTCTTCAGTCCTTTTGGATAGATATGGGGTTTCTGTTACACGTTGTATAGAGCGACTGCCAATCTAAACTCCACAAAACCAGGTAACACGATACTTACTCCTCGGCAACACCAGTGTCAGATTTTCTGGCTTCTGACTGCCGAAGGAAACTCGGTATTCTAAGATGGTCAGCTATCCGCAAACCTACCACAGCAAGCATTGCTTAACCTCTAAAATCGACTCCACAACTTTTTTTTTTTTCACAACTTTTCTTTTTTTTTTTTTTTTTTTTCACACAACGCCATCTAGTCCCAAACTAAGCAGAGCTTGTGATATGGATACTAGACAACTGATAAACATACATACATATTTCTAAATACATACATATTATAGATAAATTACACCCAGACAAAGAACAAATGACCGTGCTCATCACACAAACATTTGTCCTAGGTGGGAATCGAACCCACGACCTTGCGCATAGCAGTCAGGACCACTGACCACTATACCAACGGGCCTGTCTGCCTGACTCGTGTGTTGTTGTTCTCTTTCTCCGCCAAAACTTTACCTAATTATTTAAAATTCGACGTTCCTTCTTCAATCCTTTTGAGTCAATCGGTCGCTAATCTCCGGTGAGTCATTAACCACCGTGGCCGAAGTATTATTATCTATTAGAACGCAAAATAACCAGCCTTAAAAGCAAACAAAATAAATCCTAATCCATTTGAACTATAATACTAAATCGTGAGTCTTCTCATTAACGCTAACCCCTTGCCGACCCTAACCATTACCTTTTTCATAACAACTCCAGGCACCGACAATCCCAACAACCTATACTAACAAAATAATCATTTATCCCACCTGTTACTAAAGAAAAAGTATCCGTTCCCAATCATTCGATAATCGAATCGAACTTACTAAAACGATCCATGGCAAACTTTACGACGTTCATAAAAAAATCCGCATTGAGAAAATCGACTAATATATTCTGGGACAAAAATTAAACGTGCACACAGAATCACCTCTATATTTAAGTACAATAAGGTCTGAAATCGCGTGTATCAGCTGTACTAGTTTATACTTTTATGCGATGAATTACTTTGCACGCAGCCTATCCTTTATGGCAGTGTAGGTAAGGTTGAATATCGTCTGTTTTAGATGTAAAAGTATATTGGCAGTGAAACGTAGTGAGTGTACGTTCCGAATTCGAATATGATCCCAATATGGCCGCCCAATGACATGTTAATATGAGCTCGGGACCGATATGCATAATTTTATAACTCCCGATTCGGAATTTCGCTTCTACGTTATTTTATTCTGTGTTAGCAGATGTTGTAATATAGATTTTTGGCGCGACTTTGCTCCGGTTTTGTCGGTTATTGGATATTGTTTTAAGACATATCTTATTGCTGTATCTGTAGTTTGGCTAGATATTTTAGGTTCTGAATTTGAAACTCGCGCCAAGATTTCTGTATGGCATCGTCGGAGTCGAGAAAAAAAATAGAGATCTTTATCACCAGCCTACAACGTTCGCACTGCTGAGACAAGACAATGGGCTATAATTCTATAATTCCGTCACAGGTAATGTCACAGTCTTTGGAATTTTTGGTCCTAAGACATCCGTTTACTCACTATGTTTTCCTAGACCATTTTGAAATCAGAGGTGAGGATGAAAATTACACAAAGTAATGTGCCTGTCTGGGTTCGATACCGTGACCTACAAATCGTAAATTGTGCCTGTGACTGTTCACTGTTCCACTTAATTCAATAATCATATTAATTAACATAACAATTAACTATGCTACATATAGCTGCAGTGGCTTAATTTACCCTTTTTTCTGGGTGAGAAAATGACCAAATGACTCCTCCCGCTGAGTTTGGAGAAGGGAGTGTCAGACTTCTACTGACTAAAAACCCACCCTGCTCCTCCAGTTGACCTTGAGTTCCGGGGCCGCGGTATCTCGTTAGAACATTCCCGCAACCCCAGCAGGAGCTTAATTTATCCTAACTTATTTTTTTTTTTTTCAATTAATGTCATAATATTTGACCTCGCTTCCAATTCACTTCTTTAAGTATCAAAATCTCGATAAGACATAAGAAAACGTTTCTAATAATCTAGACCTATGTTACATCGTAAAAGAAAATACACAAAGAGAGCTATCTACAAACCTCTAAAACTATATTTCCAACTAAACACACTATCTTTATCCCCCGTAATTGCTTCTCTCCTAATATCGCCAGACAATAAGACCATATCAACGAAACGACATCAATAATAAAATAATATAAAAAGCAACTTACTTCCTAACGTTATGTTAGGAAAAGGACATATTAATTTCGTTGGTAGCCCTCGAATTTCTCTATCTCTTTCTTACTAAGCAAGTTATGTATAGCGCTGTCTCTTCCCGCCCCCGCGCTTAAGTGTCCGGCCAGATGTTACCAGCATTTTATTGAAAAACTCCCCGAAGCCATATTGCTACTTGCCTTTAGTGAATTAAGATGTAGCAACGATATAACGTTATTGTAACGGTATTAACGTGTTACTTTCGTTTTTATAGTTACATTACTTTTTTTGGGAAAGTTAATTAATTTTCTTTATGTTATCGTATTCTATTGCTATAACAAAATGTGTCAAGATATTCTCTTTAAGAAATGAAATGTTGTCAGCTGATTAACAATTTATTTGGTGTTCTACTATACTTTTTCTACAGATACCTGGGTAGGTTAGTTGGCGTGGTTATAGACGATAGAAGGAGTGATACTATTATAATAATTATGTATGATGAATGAAAGAAAAATTCAGTTTTAAAATAAATGCGGCGAAGCAATATATTTACAACGCTCCGAAAAAAATGCATGACCGTAATGTCTAACTGTCAAAAAGTGACATTCCCTCTTGTTTTTCATAATTGTTTTGCCTTTTAAGTTTGCATGTTAAATGTTTTGTCTTTTAAGGTCGCTACAGATAGATTGATTTCAAAACATCTTTTAATTCGCGTACTTTTGACCTAAAAAAAACTTTTTGGCAAAAAATAAAAAGGCGGTGTGAAAAAAAAAAAGAAAATACAAAACCAATAACACCGACTACCGAAATTAAAATTATTTTTGGCTTTGTAGTGTTTTGATATGGAAGTCGGTTTTATTTTTTGCAAAAAAGTTTTTGTTTTCGCGCTTTTTAGTGGGTCAGTTTGTAATTAATCTAGTTACAAAAGCCAAAATGTCAACTACTTATCACCTTCACCAGCAGAGTAAACGAAAAGATCATCAATGTAAATTTTTTTTTTCAGACTTTTGTCTATTTTTTAGAAATGGCTTGTCCGATTTCGATAAAATTTTCATGGGACCATTTGGAAAGTATACGCTTTCCAACAAAAAAGAGAGAATTTTTCAAATCGGTTGGCAAGCGACGGACCTATGCCCGAACAAACATAAAAAAAAAACAAACATCCGAATTGAGAACTTCCTCCTTTTTTAGAAGTCGGTTAAAAATGTCTTTTTTTCTCTTTTAGAAAAAAAAAAACACTCAGTTTCAAGCATTTTTCTGCGGGCGATGGCAGAAAATACAATGTAAACAGGTTTCTAGTTTTAAAAACCTGCTGCGACACTTAGATTCCCGCTTCTTAGAAAAATAAGTCAAAAAGAAATAGCTATGCGCATAGCATCAGATTCGAATCTTTTCTACGCATCGACCGCAAAACCATTGTGAAAACGCTAGTCCTACAAGACTATGAAGATTTTTTGATTTCCCTTTCTGTTTTCTACATTTTCAACATCATCAGTTCAACCTTTTCCTTATTTTGTTTTTGCCCACACGATATTGCATTGTTCAATATTATTTTATTTATGTATTTACACACTCTTGAACATTTATTTAATTTACTTGCCCTCGTCCGTGTGGCACTGCTGGTTGCCAACTGAAAACCAGCGCTGGGTGTCTTCCGCCCAGCAAATGCTGAGTTGGTCTGAGTTTCGGTGTGGACATGCTCAATGATTATTTTTATCCTTTTTTTTATAATTTTTGTAATTTTGTATTGTATATTGTTGTGTGTGTCTTCGTGCGAATAAATGTTTTTTAATTTCAATAAATCTTTCTTTCCCTTGTCTCAGCTTCCAGTTTAACCAGTCAGTTGAGTAGGTGCTAGTATTTTACATGGAGCGTCTGCTGTCTGACCTCCATAACCCAATATCTCGAATTCTAGGTAACACGAAACCCGTTGGCAAGACTGACGTCACTAGCTTCTGAGTAATGACTGTCAAAGCTGTCAGCCGGGACCATCGACTTAACGTGCTTACCGAGATAAGGGGGTATCTCGATACGTTAAAACCTGCAATACATGTTGGCCGAGCGTTGTCAAATGAAGGCCAATACCAACATGTAGACGGTATATTTGCCTTGTCTTGCTATCGCTCGGTGTCACTCGCCTAGTTGGCCGAGTGAAGGCCAGCGCCAACGTGTATAGAGCTCATTTGGTGCAACTTGTCTTCGCTCGCCGTTGCTCGTGATCACTTGCCTCACTTCGGCTCGGTGTCGGTTTTTGGTCACAAATCAAAGGCGCTCGCCTGCGCTCGGCCAACGTGTGGGCAGCTCTACAGACCCTCTTCTACATTGGTCGTCTGCATTGGCGTTCGACGAACTTGTCGAACGTGTGGACATTATTTCCTGCCTTGTACCTATTTGCCAACGCTCGCGTTGGCCTACGCTCGGCCAACATGTATTGCAGGCTTGAGATCATCATTGGATCGGCTGGTATCGACCTGTGCGGCTATTATTATTTAGCCACGAGCTATTTTGACCCGACTGCAAAGGAAGGGTTATGTTTTACGCGCGTGTCTTGTATGTATGTATGTATTTAATATTCTTTATTACCTCATATCTCCAGAACTGCTGAACGGATTCATGTAATTGAGGTATCGTTCGATTCGTCTTAGTAGCCCAAGTATTCTTAGATAGGTGACATTTGAAAAAAATAAACATGGCAGGTGTGCGAAGACGTTAACATCATGAAATAATTTTTATTCGAATTCTACAGTACGGGTATCAAATTAAAGGGCAAGGCAACACAAGGATTTCAAAAAGGTATTTTATGTTTATCATTAGTGTAATACTAGCAAAAATAATACAATGAGAAAGTTTAAAAATATGGATTTTAGCTCTTCCACTTTCTGAATCCGGTGGGTGCCAATGTGACACGACCGGGATTTTTTTTTAAATTAATATTTTTGTCTATATTTTTAACAATATACTAAAATCCATAAATACCTTATAGTTGCATACCTTTAAAGCTTTCATTCATACTAATATAAATGCGAAAGTATGTCTGTTATGCTTTCACGGCTAAACCACAGTACCGATTTGGATGTAATTTGGAATGAAGAGTCAGGGTCGAAATAGGGGATGAAAGTTCATCTAAGAAATCTAAACTGCTTAGCTAATTATAATGAATTTTGGGTTTTTCCTTAAATTAGCTAGTTAATTAATAAATTTCTTTGCAAAACCACTCCTAGTTGTCAATAATGGAGAAGAATTTGAGGCCTTAATTTAAGACGTTTTTTTAGTTCGAAGAGGAAGGAGGAGTTCAAAATATTTTCTCCCAGACGGATAATCATCAAATGACTTCTCCCGCTTCACCCAGATGGAGCGGAAGGGATTGACAGAATTCTACAATCTAAAAACCAAAACTGTCCTTTCAGTAGGCCTTGTATTCCGGGGCCGCAGTATCTCGTTAGAACATTCCTGCGACCCCGGCAGGCAATGGGGTATCACGGTAATGGCCCTATCGTAGTAGATAATGGCTAGGGCCAGTGTCAGGCCCATAGTTAGGGGATAAACCATTCCCCTATCGGGATGACCAAAAATGACTTAAAACTACATTCCTAGTTAACAATGTCGCGAAGGAATTAGGAAAATAGCCTTATTATTAAGTTTTTAAGGGAGCTAGCAATTTTCGTAGAATTCACACTAACCACCAGTGGCGAAGGATGAATTTTCATAAAAGGGAAGCCAGACCAAAAAATGCTTACCTTGCTCAAGTGTGATGCGTGAATTCCAGTAACTGTGGCCCTGTGGCTGACTTCGAAATCTTGTAACTTCGTAAATAATTATTTGTTTATTTGAAAATAATAGATTACTATTTATTTATTCATATATAAAATAATAGACTAATATTTGCCATATTTCAAAAGGGAAGCCGGTAGGAATCTAGTTGTATGGAGCCTTCGCCACTGCTAACCGCTCCAATTAAGCTTAAATATGCTTGTGTCTGGAGTGGGTTCACGACAATAGAGTAATGGGTGGGGTTCGAACCTGCGACCTTTCGATCACAAGTCCTACACCTTAGCCATTAGGCTTTAGATGCTTTAGCTTTAATTTAGACTCGTCGACTAAAGCCTTGTTTTTTCAGGGATAAAATCTTCAAATGACTCGTTTCGCTCTGTTTGAAATGGATGGAAGTGTCAGACTTCTACTAACTAAATTCCCATACAGTTCCTTCTTCAGACTTCCTTGTGATCCGGGCCGCGGAATCAAGTTAGAACATTTCCGCAACTCCAGTAGCCTTACACACACAGGGACTGACAGAGGTAGAGACCGACTTTTTGTGTGAAAAATCGTGCGAACAACATAATGGGTATACGAGTATTTTCTTGTATAAAATCCCTCATTTATTATTATTCTTAATAAAATTTATATTCATTAACCACGTTAGCTTACAAGTTTAATATTTCACAGTTGAAAGAGGCTGTCAACTCAAGTACTTATTTTTTTGTGTAGAAAATCTTACTTCTAATCTTTCTTACTAACATTATAAACTAGTGACCCGGCCGGCATTCTGCTAAATCACACAAAACCATCTTCACTTAAACACTCGAAAATCTGATTAGTAGTTTTTGAGTTTAACGCGATGATACAGACAGACAGGCGCGGAGGGAGACTTTGTATTATAATATGTATGGATGCGAAAGATTGTGAAGATGGATAAATGGGTGTTTGTTTGTCTATCACAAAAAAACTGCTGAACGGATCAGAATTAAATTTTGTTCGTATACAGTTGAAATCCTTGAATAATATAGCAGCAAAGAAAATCTGTTCAGGTGGAGATTTATCTGACTATATGACTCTGCCTTGGAGTGTATACATATGTGATTGTGCTCCACAAACTATGGCACACTTAATTTCCTGTCCTGCGTGCCCTGTCAACTGCAGGACTTGATGGAAGCTACCGACGGTGCCAAACTTGTTGCCCAGTTCGGGGCAGACTTCATCTAGCTATTTGCCATTAACACGCTAAGAAGAAGAAGATAAGATACATAGGCTATAACTTACTAAATTTTTTATCCCGTAATTCCCTCGGGACACCTCTCCCATGCGAACTAACTCGCGGCAGAAACTAGTATAATATATCGTCGCTGTAGAATGAATACCTCGTATGTCAAAAAATCATTTATTCTTTTTTTTTTTGTAAAAATCGTAAGGAAACCACGTATTTTATAATACGGTGAAACTGTGCACCCAGTATATTCCGTCCTCGCCGACGAGGCCCATCGCGACGTCCGCGCTCTTGTAACGTTAACCCTCCCCGACCTTTGCCAAACGAGCCAGCCCGCGATGCTGAGCCAGTAGCAATAAATAACCCCATAAATAATATGACGCAGCCTGACCCTTTGCTGTCCACCACCGACGACCCCGCTGAGCCGAGGCTCGTACTCCACAGGGAGTGCCCTTAGCGTGCGGTTGTTTAAATGTAAATACTAGTTTGTAAGCCCTGGCTGGAGGCCTTTAAATTTTAGAGGTCACCACAGGATCACCCGGTTAAGTAGTAAACTAGCCTTAGCGAGCTAAACTACGAGTGGCACTATCCAAAAAAAAAAAACAGTATATGACTACACGTGCCATCTATGGAGTAAAACGAAAACCTCTTATCTCTAGAGAGATAGGTCATGAGCGTTTAAACAAAAAACTACGTAGATATAAGAACAGAAAACCTCTTATATAATTTCTCTGGCATAATCTAGTTAAGTAACGCATTGGTTAATAACATAAATAAGTCCTTTTTTATCATTCAAAACATGAGACAAAAGCACATAAAAATATTTTAAACATTAACAAAATTAACCGTTTTTTTCGTTTCCTGTGAAGATTGGATTTCTGGACATACGAGGTTATCATTCTACAGCGACGATATTTCAGTTTGATATCGTCGCCTTAGAGTGAAAACCTCGGGAGTACACTTTTGTTCAATTTTTTTTATTGTGTTTCCAGAAAGCCATGCTAGCAACGCACATCCTGATCTCACTAATATTTTCATTCAGTACTCGAAACGCTATCTATGAAAGTAAGTGAGAACCTCGTAAACACTCGCATCGCGTCGTCAGTTTAGCGTAATCAGGCCATGGATTATGCATTTCTGAACTGTTCAATATTATGTATTAGTAGATTATTAACCAAGGGGATAAAGCAGTGTCTTCTGTCGCGGGTGACGATTTAAATCGCGAGCGTAACGAAGGACTCGAGGTTTACTCCCGAGCGTAGCGAGGGTGTTAAAAACTTAAATCAAGAGCGAAGCGAGGGATTTAACACGAGTCCTGAGTGTAGCGAGGGATTTAAGTTCACCCAAGACTAAGACAGCTTTATCACCAGTGATCGGAGTAGGTAGATTGAAATGGGGTCATTGATCCGAAACGTATATATTAATATGGACATTCCTCCGGAATTGGTGGATTATTAAAAAAAAACCGGAACTTATGTAGGAATTTTATTCTGCCAGAGTGGAAGGAGTCATTTGATGATTTGCCATCCTCAAAAAAAAGGTAGGAATTGTAATAAAATGAGCAATATTATTCTTTATTATTCTTCATGTTTTTTTTTAACGGCACACAGTCACGATTTGACAAAACCCAAAACCAATCAGAACAAAGGATCATGGGTGGTACAATAACCGGTTATCAGAACAATGCGTACGCCCGCCGACGACATGCCAGGTAGCTCACTCGTTTACTTCGGTTCGTAGAGTGCGCATCTTTGTTTGTTACTGTGTTGTGAAAACGTTCCTTGACCCTGGCTTGTGTACATACTGACTTCTGGAATCTGCTCTAAACCACGATTTGGCTCGAATATACGGACTCAGATTTTTCACTATTGAATTGGATCTACATATTTAAACCAAGCTTTGGTAAGTAATATTTTACTAGTTACAAGGAGTATAAAGCATGTTTGGATGTACTATAAGAATATTTTATAATAAATTAATTTTTGTTGAATATTTTATTTTTAGTATTGTGTTTGTTCGCTTAACCTGCTGAACATACCATGAGTCTTAATATTGTTAAATTTTTAATAGAGTATGAACCAGTGAGCTTAGTGCGAAACAAAATTATGATATTCTAGTAATGTAGTCGCAATTCAGCTAACTCCACTATTAACCGACATTTTATTGGAATCCGTATATAATTTGAATGCCCTGTGTGCTGTGTCCTCTTGCAATGTATTGGTAAAATAAATTACTATAGGCCTTATCTACTTCTCTACAAAATATTCTACGTAACAAGCCCTTTCATTTGATACCCATATTGATGGGATTGAAAAAAAACTAAGTTGTCCGCCATCTTGTAGCGGCAGCCATTTTGGATTGACAATAATATTGAATATGCATAATTGTATTGTCACCAGAATCAAAGGCGAATACCAAATTTTAGATCAATCGGTTGACAAGAAGAGGGTGAAATTTCAATGACTAAATTTGATCCACGAAAAATAAAACAAACGGAGTAAGTTAAATAAACTAAATAAAATGTATTTTTTTCATGTCTTTGTTTTAGGTGATATATACGAGGTTCCATCTCTACAACAGAGTTCAGATATGGCAAACGTCAAGGCTGAAACTGTAGAAAAATGGATATCCGGTCATCCCGAACTACTTTACGATCACGCTAGTGGTACAATATACTGTTCAAAATGTGAAAGCCATTTGAAAACCATAAATAAAGGAAACGTTAAAAGACATATCGAAGGAGCAGTACACCAGGGAAAGTTTGAGCGGCCCGAAGAGGAATTTTATTTCGATCTTATAAAATTTCTCATTTTGTGCAATATTCCGTGGTCTCAGATGAAAAATACTACTTTTCAAGATTTCTTTAAAAAATATATGTGTAGTACCTGTTGTTGTACGTGTACTAATCGTACTCTGCCAGATGAATCACAGTTACGGAAAGTTTACTTGGTCAAGTTTTTTAAGAATAAAATCAATTCGATTCGGCAAAATTATAAAAATGAGAAACTATGGATATCATTAGATGAAACGACAGACTTTTTAGGTCGCTATATAGTCCATTTTTTAATATAACCATTACATCCTAGCAATTTGACTAGACCTTATTTGGTAGCATGTAAAATGCTAACTGTAGTTAATGGACAAACAATCACGCAATTTGTGTTAGAATGTTTGGAAAACTTTTGGGAAGATTCTTTTGAATCGAAGGTAGGTAACATTCTTGTCCTCTGCACTGATAGCGTTGCATATATGCTGTCTGCAGGACGAAATTTAAAACAATACTTACCTGAAATGAAGCACGTAACATGTTTGGCGCACTCTCTTCATCGCGTATCTGAGCAAATTAGGTTAGAATATCACGATGTTAACATTTTAATAGCAAATGTTAAAAAGGTATTTTTGAAAGCCCCAAGTAGAGTCAAAATTTTAAAAGAAAAATATCCAGATTTGCCGCTACCTCCCCAACCAGTTGTTACAAGATGGGGCACTTGGTTAGAGGCAGCATTTTATTACGCTCAAAACTTTGAAAAAATAAAAGAAGTATTGTCTTGTTTAAGCAGCTCTGATGCGGTATCTATTCGAGAGGCAAAAAATATTATAGAAAAAGAAAATTTAAAAGAAGATTTAAATTACATTAAAGACAATTATTTTATAATTAATTTGTCTTTAAAAGAATTGCAAAAGCATAATTTATCGTTGACAGATTCAGTTTTAGCATTTGACAACGTCAGAGATGCTATAAATCAGTGCAATTCAGAAAATATAAAAAATAAAATAGAATGTGTTATGGAACGAAACCCAGATTGAGACACACTTAGAGAATATAGTGAGGCCATTGAAAAGAATGAAGCACATAATTTAATACCTTTTTTAAAATTTGCTCCTTTGACATCGTCAGATGTAGAACGGTCTTTTTCCATTTATAAATGGATTTTAGATGTTAAAAGAAATAGGTTGAAAATTGAAAATATAGAGAAACTCATAGTTATATATTTTAATTGTAAAGATCAGGATTACCAGGATGCTGACATTGTAATCGATGAAGATTAAAAATGTGAATAAATGTAAAATGTACATATTTAACGATAAACAATGTTGATTTTTATCTTTTTTCTTTATTCTACCCCTTTTTTTTGGTCCTAAAATCTGACTAAAATCAACCTGTTCCTTCGTATGCCCTTTACGTTTCAGAGTCGTGGTGCATCCTTAGAACAGTCTCACGACCCCAGCAGGCATTGGCCCTCTATGGGGCCCCGTCATTTATTCTACCCTTAACCCATTAGAGGTCAAACAAAAAGTACCAAATTATTTTTTAAATGTTCTTTATTTTTGTATTGAAATAAGAATAAAAAAAAACACAAAATACAAGAAAAAAACACAAAATTCCGGTTTTCATGAAGTTACAGGGATGTACTTTATTGAGTACACTGACCGCCTACGTATGAAAATTTTCAAAACTAGCTTTTTCGACACAAAGTGTTTTTAGGCATTTTTTACATTGCCAGCGCAGTCTTGAATGACAAAAGACACATCACAGCTGTTTTTCAATTTTTATAGGATAATGTCCAACTCCATCCTGAGGCAGACCTTCTACTATTGATGCAGCCTGACACGATTTTCTTTGTTCACCTTGGCGTAAGGCTCAGGGTGGTGGTCATAGTATTGTACCATTGATTCGTCTACAGAGATACTATCATGGAACAATCGACACTGTAAAAACTTCTGCATAAGTTTCTCTGCCAATGGTCTTATTTTGAACATTTTATTGTTCGACGTTGCTGCTAAGTCATTGTTTACAAGATGAAGGCTTCTTTTTATATCTCTAAACTTATGTCTCGACATGGCTTTACTGACCAATTCTACTCCTATGTCTTCATCTAGAGACCAGTAGGATTGGTTCTCGAGGGAGTTTATGGTACCCAGATAATATCAACATCCCTAAAAACTTATTACTGATTAGTGTACAGTTTGCTGTTGGTTACAATCATATCAACAATATCATTATCAAACAATTTTTCAAATATTTGTACAGGGTTGAGGCCATTCACATTTTCGCCAGATTGGTCTCGAATCTGAAGTGGATTGGCGGGTAGAATCTAGTCGCCTTTTTTTTTTGACTCCAGGGTTTCATTATCACTGTCGTCGTACTCACCATCTTCGCTACCACTGTTCTCTCTATTCACAAATACCTCAATAGTACCAGGTACATCTTGTGGTATGAATCAGGCTGCCATATCTTCATCGGCCCCTTCTTCTTCATCAGTTAATGCACTTGGATCAGGTGGTATGAAAGCTAAGTCACATTCATCATCATCGCCATCTTGTAAAACGAGTTCAATCCCTTAAAAGCTCGTTTGCGGAGTAAATTGCTGCTTCTTCATTGCAAGGAATCTGAAAGAAAACAACAGTTATTTTACTTACGTATGTTGTCACTGTACTCAACCGAGTACAGTAACATTTAAATTACCTTAGTTTTATTTTAGTAATAAATAACCAATTATATTGTTCTTTATAACTTACTCTGATATGTATTTTATACAAGCAAAATGAAAAGAACAACTTCAAAGCAATAATTATTTTATAAAATCAAAAATCATTTACTTACCTCCACAGTGTTTCGGTAACAAAACTTCAACTGACACTTTTTATCAAAAAAAGTTACGCTACCCGCGTATTATTTATCAATATACTTGAACAGTGTTATGATGAAGTAAAGTATCAAAAATACCTTCATTAACTTTACGAGATTTGTAATTTGCACTTAGGGATACGGCTGTACTCAATCAAGTACAGTGACCTCTAATGGGTTAATGCAAATTACCATGACCACTATGAAAATATTTAAATTTAAGTGCAACAATTTATGTCTATCTATAAAAGTTCTAGCCAGAAAAGGCTAAAAATAAAAAAATAAAAATTAAAGCTTCGATCGGAATTAGATTGTTTTTATTATTCAACAGATAAATAATGAATTAATTTAGTTTTTATACATTCCTTTAAATTTTGAATTGAGTAGGAATAATATCACTACCAACATTAACAATGTTTAATTGAATCCGGAAATACCGGAATTACTTTCCGGGAAAATGGCTTATCCATGTTATTCTTTCTGTGTGCATTTATGATACAAGTACCAAAAATCAATCTACCTACTCCGATCACTGTTTATCACCGAGGAAAATACTCTACTTTTCGTACCATTTGCGAAAAAATTAACACAATAATAATACTGTCGCTTTGATTAATTAATATCGTAACGTATTTTTAGAACATTAACTTATTTATAAAAATAAATTAAAATAAACTTAACGTTTATGTATTTGAAGAAAACAAAAACGCGGCAAATTGAAATTGAAATTGAAATTGAAAACCATTTATTCGGTTATAAACACACACAACAACAGAAAATTACAAACATAAAAATAAAAATAAAAAATTACATTAAGAATTTCGCTGAGCATGTCTACACCGAAAGGGTTACCAACTCAGCATTTGCTGGGCGAAAGACACCCAGCGCTGGTTTTCAGTTGGCACCCCGCAGTGACACACGGACGAGGGTAAATAAACTAATATTAATTAATGTGTAGTGTATTAAATACATAAATAAAACAAAAATTGTAACGTTTAATATCGTGCTACGTGCTAAAAATAAAAAATAAATAAATAAAAACCTTTAAATTGTAATTTGAAACTCGCCACCAAAAAGCGCGTTAGTTGCCTAGTATCAAACTGCCCGCCAAGGGAAAAAAAATAAATAATAACAAAAAAGTGACGAGAAAAGTTATTAATGAAATACGATTTTTTATTAAAACTAGATAAAATAAAATTGTGTTGAGATTTCAAATAACTGCCCTAATACTAAGTTTGTCAAATAAAATTGAGTAATTAATTATCTTATATTCCATTATTATATTTAATTCCTAGACTAATATTTTTTTGTCGGAAAAGCAAAGGCATCAAGCTCATACGGCCTCGTCGGTTTTCGTAATTTTCTTTAATAATCATAACTGCATAATAAATGCGTATTCCTTTTTCAAAAAGATGTATAATGCTTTATATGTATACAAACTCAATGGTGTAAACACAGATGTAGTTCAGTATAAATTTCGGTAAGTAATACTTATAAGTATTCCAAATTTGAATCACATTCTCCCCCTAGAGGATGAATGAAATTCAGTACAATTTTCTTTCCCTGTTTTTAACAGATTAAAAATGACTATTGTTATGTTCGCTTTTTGTGGCATAGAATGTCACTTTTTTGAGCAAGTGGTACGAAAATTATTTTTCATATTATACATGATATTGAACAGTTCTGGATATAAAAACGGATTAAATTTACATATAAATTAATTAAAAAAAAATATATATATAAAAGAAACCGTACAAAATTTAGCGAGTTGCCCTTTACTCGCTGTCCGCATGCCCGCGCCTACGGTGGCCGGAGATCGTCGGCCGACGTCCGACGCCGTGGGCGTCTACCACTGCGGCTGGGCTGGAGGGAGGACGCCATCCTCTCCCTCACGCGGCCCGCCTCCTCCTTCGGAAGCATGACTGCTTCGCAGAAGGAGGCGACCGCTTCCCACTCCCTCTCGCCCCGCAGCATGGCCTCGACCAATGCCGGGCGCGAGAGGTCTCCGCCTATTGCCGCCGTGAGGACACGTCGGTGCTCTGCCCAAGCGGGGCAGTCCTGCACCGTGTGCTCGACTGTGTCCTCAGGGCGACCCTCGCAGTGGTGACACCCAGGCGTTTCCTCCTTTCCCATCAGACACAGGTACCTCCCGAAACTTCCGTGTCCGGTGAGGACCTGCGTCATGCGGTAGGTCAGGACGCCGTGACGCCGATCTAGCCACTCCTCAAAGAGGGGTCTTACCGCCGCAATTGCGGCGGATGTCAATCTCTAAGATAGATAGATAGATAGATAAAATATACTATATTGTCCACCAATAACTTAAACACACAATATTGCTTAACTTTTTTGTCTGGGCGGGAAAATCTTCACGTGACTTCTCCCGCTGTGGCTGGAGCGGAAGGGAGTGTCAGACTTCTACTGACTAAAAACCCACCCTGCTCCTTCAGTTGTCCTTGCCTTGTTCCGGGGTCGCGTAATCTCGTAAAAACATTCCCGCAACCCCATTAGGTAATAGCCCTATCAGGCCCCCTCAATGCTGCTGACTGCTCTTTGAGGCGCGCCCGGAACACGGCGCGCCGCCGATTCGGGCCTGGTCCTTAGTAGGCGATTAACCCTTGCCGTCCGCAGGCTCGCGTCTACGGTGGCCGGAGATCGACTCGCGAACCCCGACGCCCGGGGATATTGCTTAACCTATGGTTACAATTGCGGTCTTTGCGGTAATTAACTTTACCTTTAATTTTACTTAACTAGGAACGAATCATTGAAATATATCTCAACTAATGAATAAAATATGGGACTTTAAATCTGCAATTGCAAGAATAATTTCGTTTCGTCACAAGACTTAACACGTTCGCTGACAGTGAGCACTTACCCTGACACCACATTACGACAGTAGAATTTTCCATACTTAATGACAAATCAACGTAGTACTCGTGCACAAGCAAGTAATATGAAACCCACAAAATACTCGTGTTACGGCAGTAAGAAATATGAAATTGCTCATAAGACAGTGGATACTGCTCTTCATAATACTTATATGAAAAATTATCGTGAGACGACGTACTCTTAAAAATAAGTGGCCCGTCCTTCGACGTACTGTCATAACGCACTATTTTAATTTCCCGCTTAACGACGTACTGTCAGCGAACGTGTTAACCGACCCATGCGACGGGGTTTTTATGTGCTTGGTATCTATAAACTTGATATGACAATATTCACTGATATTTGTTTATTTATTACTTATATACTTTATTGTAAACCTTACAATATTTAATTGGATACAAAAATTATAAAAAGTAAAAAAACTAAAACCCGACTACGACAAAAAAATCGATGCTAAAAAGGATGAAACAAGATTTTCAGGATGCTGAAATAAACAAGGTTACTGGAAAAACAAGAACAGAACAAAAATAAAAGCCGTAGTCACACGTCACGTTATTAATTGTTTTGTTACGGTTGATATCCTATATAACGTGTGACTACGGCTTTTATGTGCTTCTATACTATTTACTTTATTTTTTATAAGTTCATGTGAAGCCCTTTCAAATGATACCAAACACGGTATATCTATCTTACTTTTATTTTTTACACATGACTTTTTGACCGCTAGAGGGCGCCACGTTAAATTTAAGCAATATTTTTGATAAGTACAAGTGAAGCCCTTTCAAATGATACCAAACACGGTGTATCTATCTTATTTTTATTTTTTTACGCATGATTTTTTGTCCACTAGAGGGCGCCACTTTAAATTTAAGCAATGTTTTGGAAATGTGCACGTGACGCCCTTTCAAATGATATCGAACACGATGTGTTTATCTTATTTTTATTTTTTAACACAACACTTTTTGGGCCCTAGAGGGCGCCACATTGGGTTTTGTGACACGTCACGTAGCCTATGTTCAGCGGACGGTCAAGACGGTTCTAACGATACCTCATTTGTCGAGTTCCGATAAGCAGCTTTGGAGCTATGAGGGAACAGATGAACATACACACATACATACATACATACATACATACATACATACATACATAGCCTGTCAAAATCATAACCCTCCTTTGGCTTTGCCGCAGTCGGGTAAAAACTACTGTACAATGGGCGGTCTTATCGCACAAGGATCGCCCTGTGCGATAAGACTACGAAGTATTATCGAATACCAACAAAAATAATTAGTTTAAGCTCAAATGCAACACTTGCCCGCAAATATATATGCGCATGCAAAGGTGAAGCTAATTTACAAAAACTACTTAAATGTTGGTGGAATCAACATTATATAATGTCCATATAATAAATTTTATTCATATTTTACAAGTTGTCCGTCTATCATAGATTTTTCAAATTTAAAAAACGTGGTTTGGCGTATTCGAATTAAAATATAGATAGCTCACATACCAAAGCCAAGCGGTGGCAGCGAATTCACGTACTCTATTAAGACAAAATATTCTCTTCATCAAAACACGATCGGTAATAAGTAAGGAACAAACGGTTCATTATAATTTAATTTTCTTAATAATTGTTACAGCAGCTATTGAAATAAAATCGCTGGAAAAATTACCTACAACTGTCTATCCTCTCCCCTCAATATAGGTTCCGCAGCAGTTAGCAAAACTTATAGTACAGATGGCTTTCAAATCTTTAAGTTTCAGTCTTAGGTCACTGAAATCTGTGTGATTCTTTCCACAAAAAATCACCTCAAATGGACCTACATTCTTCTCATATGATTTCATCGTCTGGTCCGAAATTATGGACATCAAAAAAGGCTTTTAATCAACCTCTGAGTCAGTGTCGGTGTTTCAATGGAGTCAATTAGGAAACACTGGCCAGATCTAGCTTACGAAAAAATATGTGTGGGTAAAAGTGTTATTTAATAATCAATTTGCAAAAGAGATATCATTTATTTAAGCGGCGGGAGTTGAAATAAATCGTAAAGGAAATCCTTAAACACTTCCCACAATCAATAAGAGTAATACGATGAACAGGCTAAGGTAAGTTCACCGTTAGCTCGAACTAGAGCTGCCATTACCTAAATTGCCGGCCCCAGACAAGGACTACAAAAATCCCGGTAAAATCGTAATTTTTCCCCGGACACGTTATAAAAATATATTCGTAAAGTTGAAAGCAACGATGTTTAATTTATGTTTTATGTTTTCTAATAATATTCTAAAACATTTTGATATAATAAATAGTCTATTTTACCTAATAAAAATAATGAGATGAAATATCATAGGAAATTAATACAGATTTTGCTTTTTAGCACCCATAAGACCAGTGTCCAGCTTTCACCCGGACGCTCTCCAAACTAGGACAAATCTGGGAAAACCCGAACGGATGGCAGCTCTAGCTCAAACTAAAGATATAACATCCCAACCTCTTTATAATCCCGTCATTATTTCCCTATAGGTATAACTAAATTTATTTAGCATCACCAAAACGTTTTCTTCTTCTATAATATTCTCTTTACGTCAATTCTCGATATATCATTCTAACCACTGTCCGCTTATCTTATCTTTCGTCAACCATTGCTTTCTGCTGATATTGTGGAATGTAATTCCACCAAACCCGTTCCATCATCGGACTACGAGACAAACGGCGAAGCGCCGTCGTTACATGGTGGACATCCCACCCATACGCACCAAACGTTTTGGGAATACCTTCATTGTGCGTACGACTAAGGAGTGGAATTCCCTGCCGGAGTCTGTGTTTCCCGGTAGCTATAACCTAGGAGTATTTAAGTCAAGAGTGAATATGTTACTTTTAGGTAAGCGTGCTCCATCTTCGACCACATCATCACTTACCATCAGGTGAGATGGTGGTCAAACGCGAACCTATTTTAAATAAAAATAAAAAATAAAAAAAAATGTTACGACGGGATACCGCGTGTACGGGGCGCGGTATTCACAAGGACAACTAAAGGAATAGGGCTAGTTCTTCTTTGTGGTTTGGTTTCCGCACTTAGTCCCTGCACGGGATCATTGTGCCTGGACTTCACAGGGCTACTTAGTTTTAAGTCGATAGAAATCTGACACTCCCTTGCACTTCACCCAGAGTAGGAGAAGTCATTTGATGACTTTCCCCCAGAAAAAAAGAAGTTGGTAGGTCTCGAGATATATTATATATCTGTATCCATATTTTGCAAGTTGGTTATTAAAAATTTTTTTTTGCAAAAAATAGAACCGACTTCCATATCAAAACACTACAAAGGCAAAAATAACTTTAATTTCGGAAGGCGGTGTCAAAAACGAAAATATATACAAAACTAAAGACACCGCCTTCCGAAATTAAAGTTATTTTTGCCTTTGTAGTGTTTTGATATGGAAGTCGGTTCTATTTTTTCAAAAAAATTTTTTTCACGCTTTTTAGTGGGTCGGTTTGTAATTTATCTAGTCACAAAAGCCATAATGTCAACAACTTATCACCTTTTACAAAATATTGCTTTTCCCGATGCATAGCCGTTAATGTTTGAGGAGTTCTCCTGGTACTTGACCATCAACTCTACATCACCATATGTATTGTGACGAGCATAAAGTGTTTAACATCCGTACTCAAGTAATCTATATTATTAAGGAGTTTCAGTGGCCATCTGTGGTCTTCATCATCAGTTCAACTTCTCCAAATGGTACTTTTCGGAAGCAACTGCTCAAGGACTATAAGAAATACCCAAAACGCTATAGGTTTGCCTATAATATTTGAAGAGTTCCCTCGATTTCTACAGGATCCCATCATCAGATCCTGATTTCGTAACAATGGGACCAACTAGAATGTATACCCATTCAAACGCAAAAATAATTTTTCATATCGGTCCAGCCGTTTCTGAGTTATGAGGTAACATACATAAAAATAAAAAAAAAGTTCAAGACAAATTGTAAACCTCGTTTTTTTCAAGTCGGTTAATAACACTTTTACAATTAATAATTTTCCGTAAATTTAAACTGGATGAGGCCGGTGTTTCTTAACTGAATACCCTGAAGAAACACCGAAACAAACTCAGAAGTCAAAAGTCAAAATCTTTCAAAGTCAAATCATATGAGAATCTTGTAGGTTAATTTCTAAAGCGATCTTTGTACTCTAATAATATGCACTCACATTTGAGTGAGCCTGTCCAGGGTCCAGAAAATGAATAGCTCAACTTAGAACTTTATGGAGCTTAATGACGAACAATACCAAGGACGTTTGGGCAGGCCGTAAAACTACCTACTCAAATTGCCAAACAATAGCGTTTCACACAGTCCGTCTATCTTATCATTAGTCAACAATTACTTCTTCAGCCAGCCACAAACTCACGCAACTTTAAAACCTCGATAAAGGACAAAAAAAAAACAAATAAGACTCACCATTCACGTTGCTACTTTTCAAACTATCTTCACCCAAAATCGCACTAACACTGAACTTCAATAAGGGCTTCTTTTGCTCGGTATAGTCCTCACAGGATCTCACCAATTCATCTGTGTACCCTTTTCCGTCATGTTTATCCCCCTCATCACCTGAATTCTCATGATAATTGAGGTTAAACCTTTTTTCTAATTCCTCCAGTCTTCTGATACCAGATTTCTTGCAAGAAAATGGCGGGCAGTCATATGAACCGCAGGTTTGACAGCGACGAATCAAATTTGGAACGTTGAGAACTTCTTTTTCGGTTTGTCGGACTTCTTCGTTTCGTGCATAGTATTCGTTATTGTAGTAGACTTCATTTTTGACGTATTCGTCATCTCTGCTTTTTGAATCGTCGTCTTCTATTTTAGCATCTTCAATTGATTCATCGTTTCGATTATCTTCTTCGCATTCCGTCAATTTAGATTCATCTATTTCCGGAGTATTTTCTCGCGACCTTTCATAGTTTTGACGAACGTAATTCTCTATCTGCTGATTTATGTATTGGTTGTGTAATTCCGTCTTTTGCTGGTGCAAAATGTTATCGACTAAAAAAGGCGACGTCATATTAAAAGGCCCCGCACTTGACTTGTTATAGCAAAAGTTTTGAATAGTTTTCAACATAATGTTGTGGTCTAATTGTTTTCCAAAAGTATTCAGTTTTAACTGTCCATTTTTCAAATCTGTTGGGTACATAATACGTTTTGCTGCAAACTTTAAATTAAACTAAAATGGCTGATGTTTTGTCACAAATAAAAAAATAAAACAGTTTTTTAAAATACGGGTCATCACTGTCACTGGAGTTCGAATTATGAAATTCAAATTTCGCGCTCGAATTCGCGTCAGAAAAATTCAAACGCGTCTTTCCTCTACAACGTTTGATCAACGACTGGCTCTGTAAGGGAGTGGTTCTTTGGAAAGGGGCGTATTCTCGAACACGGGGTGGCTTTTTAGCGAGCTTTTGTTACAACCACCATCTCTGTTTGACCTGCCTTTCCCTTTTTAAATTTAGACGCAAGAGGTCAAGCTTTGCTTGTCGTTTTATCGACTTACAAATTTACCCATTCCATCCCTTCAACCTAAAATGTTCCTTATACTTTACACTGTAAAGACTTTTCTTTAATTGTTCGAGTGTTAAATAAAAAATTGTTCGACAAATAGGCATGTGTGTATTCATAAGTAAGTAAAATGGGGTATGGAGTTGTTTTTCAACGAGTTAGTATCAGCCCCCGGTCCCGCCCGCATTTTATTGTAACAAAACCCGTTCACGATTGATACAAAGCGTAATGTTGTTTCGATAATATAAAAATCGCCGCCATATTGGTTCTTGTGACTTATATATAGCATTGGGATTAGAGATAGAATTCGTATTGTTGCGAGTACTTATACAATACTAGCTTCGGCCCGCGACTTCGTTGGCATGGGAGGGTTTTCTCGCATAAATTCTGATCCCGTAGAAATTCCGGTATAAAAAGTAGCCTATGTATTATTCCAGGATGTCAACTATCTACTTACCAAATTTCATTCAGATCCGTTCAGTAGATTTTGCGTAAATAACTAACAAACATCCATACATCTAAACATCCATCTTCAAAAACTAGGTATTGCATTTATAATATTAGTATGATTAGATTATTTAGACCAATTTGATAGTTTCAGTCTTCGAAAGATTTGCGTTAAAAGAAAGCTTTGAGTAACACAAATAATGACAATAGATACTTATTGAAAAAGAAGGAGTTTTGTATGCTCATATTTTTTACTAAAGGCAATACAAATTCGATCAGTCTTTGACCTCTCCACAGATTACAGTTTCTATCTACGAGCACACTGCACATCGGCAGTATTCTTCTCGGAAAAATGTGCAAATTTCCACGCAAATAAAAATAAATAATAAAGCGGCAATAGCCTGTGTCGGCCTTGTGATCGAGAGGTCACGGGTTCGAACCCCACCCATTACACTAAACGAACCCACTCCAGACACAAGCATATTTAGCTTAGTTAAAGGGGTTCACAAGATTGCTAGTAATGTGAATTGTACCCACATTGCTACTTTTCTATAAAAAATAAAACGAATCTACTTAAAACAAGTGAACATCAACTCCAGCTAACTCCAACGACTTCAAATAAGGCCCAATCAATTGTGTTACTCTAAGGCCCGCCGCTGATTGCAACTTTTTGTCGTCGTGACTTTTTGTCACTTAGTCAAGTGCAATGAAAACTATACTGAGTGCGCGCATTATGGTGACGTGATAAGACGGTGACAAATAGTTGCAGCGACAGGCAGCACCGGAGTGATGTGACTGTCACTCGCCCTGTACATTACTATGGGAGTCCGCTCACTGGTGACTTTTTGTCACTCAGACGTAAAGATGGGCGTTTAAACGAAAAGCATATAATAAAAAATGTTATTTAAAATAAGCGTATAAGCAGATTAGTTTGACAACCTCGTTGAAGTCCATTACAAAAATGAACGCGTCACGCGATTTGTTACCCAAGAACAGATTCAGTGAGCGCATCGTAGGTGACAGCAGGTGACAGTAACAATAAGTCACGGTGACAAAAAGTTGCAATCAGCGGCGGGCCTAAGCTTGCAACAATACTATTACCAATTAATATCATCGCTAGCTAGATCATCGCTTTCACAACCCCATATGCCCGTAAAGGGGTTGACCCACCCCCAGTGCTAACATACAATACTCTCTCAATTTCCTTTGGGTGAATTTTTTTTCCTTGTTAAAGTTCATACAAACTATTTAATCTTTCTACCTATACAAATACAATTAAAGTGTCTGTCTGTGATTCCAAAATAACTGTGTTTACTAAATGACAAATTTGAAATTTGTTGTCGTTCTGTCTTTCTGTTAGTCCGAATTAATCTCTCGAACGGCAGAGCCGATTTTAATATGAAGATAGAGGAAGGTTTACGGCACTTAAACATTTATATTGTTTTTATTTATTTATTTAGACACACGAGTTAAATACAGACAGAAAATACAATAATACAGTTGACCCCTTGTCCAGAACAGTTTCAGATTTTCTGGCTTCCGAATACCCGCAACGACTGTCAAAGGGACCAACGACATTAACCTTTTGAACGCCATTGTCACATATATGTGACAAACGAAATCTTACCCTGAACGCCAACGTCACAAATATGTGACAAAATACACGTCGCACCATATTATGAAATAAATAATTTAACCATTACTTTTGTGTGTTTTTATTTATATAATTTAAAAGTTTAAGCTTCCGTCTATATTGTATTGCATGAAACTAATATAAATAAACCACCAATATCGAGAAATTTGTTGTTTTAAAAGTAGATGTTAAACGCGTATAAAAGGAGTGTCTCACACGCCGTAGTCTGCTATATGTGACAGCTAGTGTTGTGACGTATGATTGTAAAATCAATAAAAACTTAAGATGAATATGAAATTTTAGTCCAGAGTATATTATTTGTGTATCAGTTGGTATCAGGAGAAATAAAACGTATTTTCAAAACAACTCAGCCTTATACAACCATGCCTGTTTTGTTTATATTAGGTAGGTACTAAACTGATGTTCTTCCTAGTATTATTAGGTACATTTTGTTAAAGATTTGTGATATTGTAAGACGATTCGTAATAATAATTATTAGGTACATGTAACTGTTGATTTTTAAATTATTTTTGCGTATTTTTTACATGTAAAAGAAACAATAATTAAAATACTGATTTCAATTTCTTTTTATTACTACATTAAAATCCTTGCGTATTTTTAGATATGGATAGGTATTATATTAGATGAGAATACTTATTAGAATCGATAACCAACGTGTACACTACTACATCCCTAATTCAGATGCGAGAATGTCATAAACTTGACTGGCAAGCAACGCCATTGTCACAATACCAAGACAAGTCATGTTGAATAGTGTTGTAACCATATTGTAATAAATATATTTTTTTGTTTTCTAATATCTGCTTTTTCATTGATAAAGTCTCTGTTAAATGCTGTGTAAAGATTACTATATTGGAATATAGTGGCAGGTTAAATAAAATTTCAGTGTCGTGAGTACAGTTTATTAGAAAATTAAAGACGAAAATAAAAACTCAGTTGTATATCGATATAAGTTTTGGAATCCCTATTTTTTATGAAGGTCATTTGACAGAAAAAGTGGCCTGGCGTCAGGGGTACGGCGATACGTTTATACTCTGGCGTTCAAAAGGTTAATGTGATTTCCGAGGCACGGGGGTATCACACCCCCCCCCCGTCTTATAGAAAAACCCAATAACACTTTTTGCTCGACCCGGGAATCGAACCCCAGACCTCATGCTCAGCAGTCGCGCTTACAACCACTGAATCTACGAGGCAAGCATTAATTTAAATTATTATGACTGCATTATTAGCTTTCTCCATATAAACTTTAGTTGTGCCAAATTTCATGCCCCTATGTAATTTTCATAAAAAAGGTACCTACTAAGTTTTTGCTTCAAATATTAATATATACCCTCCAATATTATCTAAAATACAAGCATTAAATAGAAAAACTCTAGGTGCGCGAACGAAGCCACGGAATCAAGCTAGTAGCATACATACAGAACCCATTGGCATTCAAATGAGCAAATTGACACCAGTTTTCCAGTGAAATTAATATCAATACTCAAACTTATAGACGTCTTACTCCTACAATGTCCAACCTTCGACTGAGAGTAAAAGAAGAGCGGTGCTCTGAAGAAAAAAAAACGTTCCAATTTCAAAATTGGCCCCGCCCCTCATTGTTATTGGCTGTTTGAGAGTCTATAACCGCTTTCGTGGCGTGCAATTGATTTTGGACTTTATTTTTTAAATACAAAAGTTTAATTTTGAATTTAACTTTTATGGAATGAAAAAACATCACATGAATTTCACTTCTTCAAGCTAAATATTAGATTTAATGAGGTAAGTCAGAACAGTTGGTTATTGCGGCAAAAGAGACTCGTAAAAGATTGGATGTAGGTTACCGTGGCTTGGAGATTTAAAGGCAATCTTTTTTAAAAGACACGTTTATGTTTACGCTGTAACTTCGTGAAGGGGTAGCTGGATTGTAGATTATCTTTTACGGAAATTAGTTTTCAAACTTTTCGTGTATTTCTGAATGAAAATATATTCAAGACTATGAGTCAGAAGAAGAGCGGCAGATTAGGGAAGGCACCCGTAGACTAGATATGAATAATAAAAATTTAACTAATCATAACCTACGAATTGTCAAACACTGTCCACGATACCAGTCCGTAAGATTAGAATAGAATTAGAAGAGAATAACGTATCCTACTTTATTTTTGGTAATTATACTTTATATTTTTGCATACAAATAAAGTATGTGAAAATACTTTATTTCCAACCTTTACTGCGATGCATAGAACAAAACACTCATTATGGGATTTATGGGTAAGTAGGTACTTAACTATTTAACGGTACATATAAGTTAAAAATTATATTAAAGATGATGGAAACAATTTATAATCACTAAACGAAATCTTAGATGTCAGATGTTAAGAGCGCGTATTCGATTTAGAATAGGTACAAAATTGCAAGAACGACGTAATATTTATGCACACTGCAATAGTTATTCAGTGTGCGTAAGCTCGAACCTCGAAACTAAACGTTTTGATACTTTTATCTTAAATAATGATTTTGAGTTTATATTCTAAATTGTTTTACGTGATTATTATTATATTAGTACGCATAAACTTCAAGGGTGTGGTCAAATCTTAAAAAACAAATTTCACGACTGTAAGTATGAGGTTTTCTGGAAAACATACCTGGGACAATGTATACCGTAACCGTAAATAAAACTTTTAAACGACTTCAAAAAGGGAGGTTCTGTATTCGAATGTATGTATTTTGTTTGAAAGCATATTTTACAACAAAGGTTTTTAGTGCATAACATATCAGGTTCTGATAAAGATCATCGGAGACAAGTGATGGAACTATTTAATTAATAAAATTCAAAACTTCCAAAAAAGACTACTGAACTACAAAGCACAAAATAACCTTAGATTGTTTCATTTGGTGTCTAGTTCCGTTTAAAATAAGAGACCTTCTCACCTTCTCATATGGCTGAAGTCAGTGCCAAGCCAATGAATACTTTTGATAGACATAGTACCTACAGCTACGCCGCATTCTGGGGGACACCCGAGGTGATCAAACCTATTAATTTATCTTGGCACCGACTTCAGCCATGTGAGATCATGTGTTAACTAGCTCTTATTTTGAACGGAATTAGACACCAAATGAAACAACCTAAGGTTATTTTGCGCTTCAGTAGTCTTTTTTTGAAGTTTTGAAGTCGGTTAAATTTTTAGTAAAAAGTCTTTTTTTATGCTTTTTAGTGTATCATTGTTTGTGTTACTTGAGTTACTAACATACCGATCGCACAGTTATTTTTAATCGGTTAAAACAGAGAGTTTGCTGTATACGTCTTTTTTACCCACTAAAACGATATTTCAGACGTGATTCAGAAGCTGTGGTGATATTAATAGGCTGATTATGCTAAATAATATATAGAGGTACGAGGGCAATTGAAGACATCCTTCACTTATCTCTGAAGATCTTTATCTGAACCTGATTTGTTATATACTAAAACCTTTCTTGTAAAATATGCTTTCAAACAAAGAAAACGCTATCAAAATCGGATCAGTAGGTTCTGAGAAAATCGCGAATATACAAACATACATACTAAAATAGCCCCACTAAAAAAGCTAGTTGAGTTACAAAATAAAATAAAATCGAAGATTTCATATTTTATTTCAATATCACACATTTTGATGTCCATTGACAGAATTTTCCTGGGATCAATAATCTCGGGCAAAAGACATTTATATTAGAAATCGAACAGCTAATGTTCCATTTTGGTCACCCAAAACGCATCATCTCTTGGTATCCTTATGGTCTTCAATTGAAATTCATTTCCTGCGCACATTGCAAAAAAAAGAAACGTTTTTCTGGCTGAAAATTAATTACAATTTATAAGAAAAGCAATTTTACCTAACAACTACGTCACTACTTACACTTGATCTACCATACTGCTACAACATAGTGGCGCTGTCAGTGGATGTGGGTATAGCGAAATATAGATGACAGGCCTGTTAATCTAGTGGTCAGTGGCCCTGACTGCTATGCACAAGGTCGTGGGTTCGATTCCCACCCAGGACAAATGTTTGTGTGATGAGCACGATCATTATTCTGGGTGTAATTTATTTATTTATCTATAATATGTATGTATTTAGAAACATATATGTATGTTTATCAGTTGTCTAGTACTCATAGCACAAGCTCTGCTTAGTTTGGGACTAGATGGCGTTGTGTGAAAGTTGTGGAATATTATTATTATAGACGATTTATAGGGTGGACTAGAGCGATAATATAGTTATAGTGAATCTCATCTGACATGAAACTGCTCTTGGATAGGAAAGTATCAGTCGTGGTTGGTATTAGTAGTTCCATCGAATTAAAAAACAAATGTATGCTGGCCTGTTCAGCATCTACGTTCATGCTGAATATAGACATTTTATTTCGACTAACAGACAATTTCCTTCATCAAACAGACAGAAAAATAAACAAAAGAACTAAGGTCAATAAAAAATGAAGGGTCCCGTAGTAACTTTAATAAATATAATAATAATATATTTAATTGACAAAAAAAAACCTTACAAATTTCTTAAAACTAGCTTATTTACAATTTTTAGAACTACTCCAAATAACTTTGTTTTGCGTAGTGTTTGTATCAATTACAAAGTTATATTTGCGGTTTTATAAAATATACTGTATATCTCAAAAACTGCTGACCCGATTTCGTTCAAACTGATTTAGGTTGAAAGTTCAGATTAAGATCTACAGCATATATATTTTTTTTAGTTTTTTCACTCTATTATTATGGAAGTTATTGGGGGATGGGGGAGGGGGGGTGGACGCACTTTTTACCACTTTGGAAGCGTATATCTTTTAAACGATTAACTTTATGAAAAAGTGGTTTTAAAAAACTCAATGTTATTTTAAAGACCTGTCTATAGATACCACACACGCATAGGTTTCATGCAAAAATATATTTTCAGTTCAGTTCCATGTATGGGGAGCCCCCTTTATTTTAAATATTTTTTAAATTTTCTCTTAAAATCGGAAAGCGGTTTACAGAATACATCTACCTACCAAGTTGTACATGTATAGTTCTAATAGTTTCGGAATAAAATGGCTGTGACATACGGATGGACGGACGGACAGACAGACAGACATGACGAAACTATAAGGGTTCTGTTTTTTGCCATTTGGCTATGGAACCCTAAAAAGCACCGTTTTGCACAACGACGATTTCATGACGATCCAGCTGCTCTGGATCCGGTGGGAAAATCATCAAATGACTCCCACTCTAGGTAAAGTGGAAGGGAGTATCAGACTTCTACTGAATAAAAACCCACCATATTCCTTCAGTGGCCCATGTGTTCCGGGGCCGCGGTATCTTATTAGAACATTCCCGCAACCCTAGTATCTCTCCATTTGCTCTATTGCTGTGTTTTCGATAGTTTTACCGTACTCAATGCCACACGAAATTTGTTTTGTCTGAAAAAAAAGCTGGTAAAAATAAGTAGGTACATAATACAAGTATATAGATTTTTGTATATACAGAATATGTATGATTATGTTACACACATAAAAAATACACACAGCCGAACATAGAATCGCCTCCCTATTGAAAATCGGTTCAAAAGTACATAAAGACATGACTCACCTTTTTGCTTGTCTAGCGATAGCCAAAGTATTTTTTTTATTACCAAATAAATTTCGTTTATAACCCATTTCTGAAAAAAGAAATATTAAATTTAACATATAAATTATTTCTGATTGAAATAATAATTATTGACATCATTTGTTGTACACAAACATGGTAAAACTGATAATTAAATAAATTCAGTATATACAAATAATTACCTGCATATAACGTTTTTCAAAATTACTTACCGAATAAAAAATATTAGTTGCTCATGTATCAATACTATTGTGTCGCACTATGTCTCACCGACACTATGTATGTTTATGCGAGCAAGCGGCGGGCGGCGGGAAAAAAGTGATACGTCCTGTCGTTGGGAGGACCCGGCACGAACTGATTGGCAACGGATAGCGCGCGTTGATTTATAGTGTTTTTAAAATAATTTTCTAAAATAAACGATTACATGAAATAGACTGAAAAAAATAACAGTGTATTTGGCAATACGTTTATTTTCATAAAATAAATAAATAATAGTTATGTTTCTATTCAAAACTCGGTTAAAAAAATGTTAAAGAGAACCGATTTTGCATTATTTAAAAATTGTTTCTTTAATATTAAATTGCCATATTTTCGTAATTGGGCTACGTAGTGCACTTTAAGACTATATATTCTATTGGACAAGCACATAAAATAAAATGTGTTGGTACGTTATCATGGTTATTTTCGTCCTGAAAGACGACTCTGACGTCTATTTTCGTAAAACGCGTCGAAAAGATTGCCTTGTCTTTAAAAAACTGTCAATAAAAATTATAATGTTACATCGTTATGTACTAAACCAAGACTTAATCTTTCTATAACCGTAATAATCTTTGAATAATCTGTTAACATCATTACGATATAGCTCTTGAAAAAACACCAAAACGCGTTGTTTTCGTCGCGAATGGAATACACGCTCTTAATGTGGCATTATCACAGATGTCACTATCGACGAAATTGTATGAAAATTTACCGTTGTTTTGTTTATAATTAAATAATCCATTTTAAAGTGAAAATTAATGCTTAAAATGACGAGTAATTCTAATAGTGATACTCCAGTGACTCCTAAAAAAGCTAAAATGAGCAAATTCTTACGAGTATAAGCTTTCACTGAGAGAGTTTTTTCAGTAATGTATCTGAAGTGGCGAGAAGAGAGAAATAGAGCGTCAATAAATTTAATTAGAAACGAATTGTTTATTTATTTTAATTTTAAATGTTGATTGTCAAGCAAGCTTTGAAACATTTAAAAATAGTAAAAAATTGTTAGCTAAAAATATTTTTTTTTGTTTTCAAATAGGTAGTTACTTTTTTTTCCTATTCAAATTTTATACGTTTTTTTCGTCATAAAAAGTTGGCAACCCTAGGTATACCCTAGTTTAAGAGGCAGCGGACGTATATTGTTAGCAGATTTACATCACCTTTTACCATAATTATAGTCAATAAGATTGTATATTTCATCATAGTTCCTAGTTTAAGATTTCTACTTAATCTGTACTTACTTGGATTCAAAAAATATTTTTTTTTTCCTTTATGCAACACTTTTCTCAAAAATTACATTTTTAAATATTTTTTATAAAAAACTTACAATAAAAAAACATTTAAAAATATAAAAAATGGCAGTCGACTGATGTCGGGACAGGGTCCAAGCTACCGGTGGTTAGGTCCCCAGAGAAAGGAACCTCCTCACAATACGAGCTGTATCGAGGAGAACTGCCTTCTGTATCAGGCCCTGTATCCAGCTGTGCAACGCCAGCTTCGACAGATGGTCGTCGAAGCTTTTAGCTATCAGCCCATTGGCTGATATGACAATCGGCACAATGACAGCCGAGTCCACATTATTTATTTATTTATTATTATTATCTGTTAGGTTGTGGAGGTCAGACAGGCAGTCGCTACAGGTAAAATACTAATACTCAGCTGACCGGTCAGACTAGAAGCCATACCCTACATAGTTAGAAAAGTCTAAGCAGATCATCATGACTTAAATTTGTATTCAGAGACGTTCGGAACACGTCTTAAACTTAGCGTGAACTAAGATAAGCCAAGTAGTCAATATCGACTACTTAAGACGGAACTAGCGCCACCAAGTGGGCTAAGGTGTAACTAATTTCGACAATGAAAAAGTTGACATTTATTCGAGTGATTGGTATTCTTTTCTCTTTTAGATTGTAAAATTACGATTGTAAACTCACCGATGAACATTTTGCTTTTAAAAATGGCCATAGAGAAGAGAGTGTAAGCTTAGCTAAGACCTTGCTAAGACCGACGTAAGTTTGACAGGGACTGTGTCTCTGAATACGAATTTCTAAGATGCGCTTAGCCACGACTTGGCTTAGAGCGGTCTTCGCCCGTCTTATGTTCTTGTCTCTGAATCTCAGCCTTAGTGACCTAAGTCTTAGTTCATAGTCGTCAGTCATGCATACGAATACTATCCATTTTTAGGGTTCCGTAGCCAAATGGCAAAAAACCGAACCCTTATAGTTTCGACATGTCTGTCCGTCTATCTGTCTGTCTGTCCGTCCGTCCGTATGTCACAGCCATTTTATTCCGATACTGTTAGAACTGTACATGTGAAACTTGGTAGGTAGATGTATTCTGTGAACCGCTTTCCGATTTTATATATAAAAATAAAAATAAATAAAGGGGGGCTCCCCATACATGGAACTGAAACTGAAAATATATTTTTTCATGAAACCTATGCGTGTGTGGTATATATAAAAAAAATTACATTGAGGTTTCTAAAACCACTTTTTCATAAAGTTAATCGTTTAAAAGATATACGCTTCTAAAGCGGTAAAATGTGTGTCCCCCCCTCTAACTTCTATAATTATGGAGTGAAAAATCTAAAAAACATATATGCTTTAGATTTTAATATAATCTTTCAACCAAAATTAGTTTGAACGAGATCGGGTCTGCAGGTTTTGAGATACAGCATATTTTCTAAAACCGCAAATATAACTTTGTAATTCATACAAACACTATGAAAAACAAAGTTATTTGGCGTAGTTGTAAAAATTGTAAATAAACTAGTTTTAAGAAATTTTTAAGTATTTTTTTCAAATAAATATATTAAATTATATTTATTATAGTTACTACAGAACCCTTCATGGGCAAGTCTGACTCGCACTTGACCAATTTTTTAGTTTTTAGTCTCTTTGTCACTATTTTTAATATTTTAATAATTAATCTTTGTCAAAACAAACACGGTATTAGGTACTGAGTAACACTTCAGGGAAATCTAGGGGTCTGGTACAGCCGAAGTTTAATTAAGGTAATCAAGGAAAAGTCTAAAGCACATAGCCAGTGGAAGAAATATTCAAACTCTCATGATTACGCAACTTTCGCTCTGTTAAGAGATCGACAAAAGAAAATGCAAAAAGAGTGTCATAAAACCTATATATACAGGTCACAAGAAAACATAAAAACCGCACCTAAACAATTCTGGTCATACGTAAAATCTAGGAAAAAGAACAAAAATAATTACCCAAAATATATGACTTATAATAAAAATATACTATCTAGCGAGGCCGAAATATGTAATGCTTTTAATGATTATTTCTACAAGAATTTTAGAAGTAGGCTTGGAGCCTATATGCCTTTCTCAACTGACTATGAAACATACGGTGACACTCTACACAACCTAACTGTAGACAATGCGAGTGTCCTGAAACTCTTGCAGAATCTAGATATATCAAAGGGACCAGGAAGTGACTGTATACCCCCTCTTTTTTTCGTTAACTGTGCTAAATCTCTCTTTTTACCAATCACTTATATACTTAACAGGTGTTTCCGTGAGGGATACTGTCCATCTATATGGAAAACCGCTCATATTGTACCTATACATAAAAAAGGTTGTAGAACTTTTATAGAAAACTATCGCCCCATTTCAATATTAAATGTTTTAGGAAAAATAATGGAAAAAATTGTTCACAATTATGTCTATCCAATATTATCGAAATTAATTCCGCAACAACAACACGGGTTTATCAAAGGCCGATCTACTAACACCAATTTAGCAGTATTTATTGAGAGTGTTGGCCGAGATATGGATGGTGGTGGACAGGTGGACGTGATCTACACGGATTTCGAGAAAGCGTTCGACCGTGTGGATCATTTCATCCTTCTGCGCAAGCTGCAAGAGCTTGGGATTCGGGGTAACTTGCTTAGATGGTTTGAGTCGTACCTTAGGAATCGATCTCAAATTGTTATAATAGGTGGAGTAAGGTCTGACTGCGTAACCGCACCATCTGGTGTGCCCCAGGGCTCAACTTTGGCCCCTCTGTTGTACTCTGCCTACCTATACGATATAGGGGGGCATGTCCTGAACGCACGGTTTCTAATGTATGCTGACGACACCAAGATTTTTATGACCATTAAAAATAAGGATGACTGTGAGAAGCTACAGCAAGACTTAAATAGACTATCTGAATACTATAATATCAATAGAATAAATGTTAACGTTAACAAATGTCAGATCGTAACATTTACTAGAAAGCGAAACTTCACTAAATACAGTTATAATCTTAATGGTGGCAACATTGTACGTTGTGATGTTGTTAGGGATCTTGGTGTCGTCCTGGATTCAAAACTGTTGTTTTCGGAGCATGTGTCTCATATCGTCGGTAAGGCATACAAAAGTCTGGGATTTATTATGCGAATATGTAAATTATTTACCGATATAGATTGCATTAAAATACTATATTTTGCATTCATACGCAGTATTTTAGAATACTGCAGCTGCATCTGGAATCCACATTACTTGGTTTATATGCAGCAGATTGAATCTATACAATCTAAATTTGTAAAGTATATTAACTACCGCACTGGCTTTAAACAAAAAGATTATCTTCTATCATGTAAACATCATAACATTCTTCCTTTGCAGGACAGACGTACGATTTTGGACATGCTGTTTCTTTATAATATTTGTAGTGGAAATATAGACTGCGCTGATCTAAGTAACTTAGTTTTGAGATTGAGCACACCGTCACGACGGACTAGGCACACTCAGCTTTTCGATGTACCACATGCCAGTACAAACTACGCTCAGAATTTAGTTATTAGTAGAATACTAAGGACTTTTAACAAAAACTTCTCCCATTTGGATATATTTAACTCCAAAAAAGGTATGTTTAGGAAGCAACTTTTATCCTCTGTACATGTCGATTTACCTAATCAGATCCTAACAGAAGTAAAATAGTACGAGATTAAGTATGTACACTACATGTATGAGTATGGTACACTACAGGCATTCATCATACACCATATACCTACACACACACATACACACACACACGCGCGCACGCACCAAGACACAGTCATTTAATACTCCCCATGCACACTTCTTAATACTGTATAATAATGTTAATCTTATAAAAAAAATATTTCCTACATGTTTGTTACTAGTGAATAAATTGTAAATCCGTAATTGGCTGTAAGATTAGATTTAAATTACTATAAAACATTGTTTTAAGAGCTGTGGATTTTGTTATAAATAAATAAATAAATAAATAAATAAATAAAATGGACTGGTATCTTTAACACAGGTTACTTGGTAATCTAGCTAAGATGCCAGTTGCGATCTGTACTGTCACTGTAAAACCATTTGCACTGTTTTCGTATATAATTGTATTTGTCACTTATCCTAAGGTTTTATACTGTGTGTGTTAATAAAGTTATTGATTGATTGATTGATTGATCCATAGGTAAAATATTTATTTGCTTCAAAAAGATTTACATTCGCGCTGAACCTCATACTAGGATACCCTGAGTTGTGGGGCCCAGCGTCCTTCGTCAGATTTGTTCTTATTAAGAAAAAAACATCGATTATATACATTTAAAGGCAAGATTGACGCATTAGTTGAGCGATTGGCTGCTGCGGTGCGTAACGCCGGTTCGATTCCCGCACTGAATAGTATTAAGTAATCGATTACACTTATTATACCTTAAATTAAGGATGTTTATAAGGAAATTTATAAGTATGCACTAGTAAAACTAGTGTACAATGGGCGGTTTTAATTGTTTAAACTTTATACAACGTGTAACGGAAACCCCCTATCTATCCAAAAGGGCTGAAGACAACATCTGGTATGGACTCTCTATGCAAAGTTTCAGCTCAAAATAAGTGACACAGAATTGACCCCAAATTATTGGTTTCATTTATGTTTCTTGAATACCAGTAATAACAAACGTGTCACAGCACTATAAGGGTCATCACTTTCCACGTCACTTGCCAATAAAACGATAATTCTCTTCGTTCTTCTTAATTTGAAAAATTCGGTGTCTGGTATCAATGTATTGAAATTTCTAATATGCTCCACACATGTACACATGGGATTAGAAAACCCTTGCCATATCGTTTATTATCATCCAAAGAAGCCGTGCACTTGGTATGTATATACCCTTTAAATTACACGTTGTATACAATGGTGGCACATGGGCGGACTTGAATGCATCAAGACATTCTCTATCAGTCAATCTTTGGGTTAAAAAGACCGTAATGCACCAACAAGACGAATGGAGTAAAATATAAGTAATGAAGTACTTAGTTTGTAACTGAATATCTGTACTAATTAACTTCTATAATTATAAGTCTGTAATAGAATATAATTACTAACATAGTATGCAAGTTAAATCTGTTACTAACATTTACAATTGTAAGCATTTATTATTGTAGATCGTTGTCTCAAAACGTTTCATTGTGCGTAGGTACAGCTAAGGAGTGGAATTCCCTGTCGGTATCAGTACTTCCTGATAACTATAACCTGGGGGTCTTTAAGTTAAGAGTAAATAGGTTACTTCTAGGTAAGCGTGCTCATTTTCGACCACGTCATCGTTTACCATCAGGTCAAAGGCGAGCCTATTACCAATAAAAAAAATAAAGATGATAATTATAAGACTTTAATATTGTCAGAAGCATCAAAACCCTTTTAACCCGAGCTTAACAATGACAAGAAGAAAATAAAACAGAAATCAATGGGTCAATCCTATCAGTTATGGCAACTAATAACTTTGAAACAAACGTCATGATCAGCTGTTACGTCACCCCGCGTTGCATTTTATAAGTCACACACAGTCACATTTTGTAAGTAAGGGTGGCGTCCCATTGTGTTGGAGGTAACCGATGTGTCGACGATAGAACCTGTCAGTGACGTTCCGTTCAATAACACTGACAATTAAGAAGTAATAGCACTGCACCTTTACAGTTTGCATGCTTTTGTTTTAACCCTTAACCAGGCGGTGATCACATAGCGACCACATGGATTTTAATTTTTTTGTGACGAGCTGATGTCATATAGGAACCACAAAATGTCATTATTATAATATTGTCAATGAAACAGTCGATATCAGAAAGACAAAAAAGTACGTGTATAGAACATTTTTTTTTGACGTTTTGATTTTCAAATACTAATCTTGCCAAAAACGGTTGTTTTCTTGAGTTTGTGTTAATTATGAATGTGATTATGCCGAGAATAAATATGGTAAGTGCTATTTATTACTACTTTATGATAGTATGCAAGTTTATTCATCTGTAATATTATTTGATTTATCACAATATTTGTGTTTTTGTGAAATATTTACTCCCAAAGTTTGTGGTCCACATATAACCTCTGCCCATATAGAATAAAGAAATGTGGTCTTTATATGGCCACTGTCCTGTAAGTTGCCTACATAATTATTAAGGGTTATACTAGTAGATGACGGTAAATCAATCGTTGATATGCTAAATCCACTAAACCATACTAAAATCTCCTAACAAACACTTTTTGATCATTTCAGAACACGCAGAAACCACATAAAAATCGAATTGTTCGCGAACGTGAAATCCGTTGTTCCATTGTCCATGTTCCATTGTGTACCGTGTTTTACTGTTACTGTTAGCCTGCATCATCCCACAGCTGGGCAAAGGCCTCTCCCCATGATTTCTAGGTGGTTCTGTCCAAGGTCAAAGTGATCCACTGGTCGTTAGTTTGATCCAGCTCGTCCCGCCATTTTGTACGAGGTCTACCACGACGCCTTCTAGCTGTGTCAGGGCTCCAAAAAGTGTTGGCTTTGGAAATAAAAATATCTTTCTTTTATTACGGATGAGCCCACTCTCGACCTCGTGTGACCTTGACATTGTGTTAGATGAGGTGAGGTCTATGATGGAACGAGCGAGCACAAAAGATCCCTGTGCGCTCTTGCTTTAAAGGCGGGCTGGTATTATCTTTAAATGGAATTCATTTCATGCATTTCAAGGAGTGTGCGATGGAATCGCATAGTCTAATTCCACCAAGCCCGTTCGAACATCAGACTACATGTGAAGGTGATGACTGATGCGCCATCGTTACATGGAGGACATCCATCGCTACGTTTTGGGAATGATTTCATTGTGCGTACAGCTAAGGAGTGGAATTCCCTGCCGACGACATCTGTTTCCTGATATCTGGGTCATATTCAAAAAATTGTACTTTTTAACGTCCAGCATAGTTATTTTTATAACAAGGCATAACTACTTATAAATACTCTAATAAACAGATTGTAAACTTGGGTAAATATAATACTAAACAATAAAATCCTCCATAAATATTAATAAATTAATTATAAATAATATATATATTATAAATTAAGGGGTAGATTTTGTTTCATAGAGGCAACCTGTGTCCACATTCTTGGCGGTACTTTTAAAAATATTTTATTACTCAATATTAATGTTACAATTCAGAAGCATTTTATTTCTTAATAGAGTATGGTTCAAGCCCAATGAATTCGATAAATATCATTATAATCTATAAAACGTGTAATTTATAATTAATTAATTAATGCGTGTCTATCTATTATTCCTTTCTGTTATGTCATATTTTTATTCTCTTTATGGTAGTTATCAAAATTATTTTACTGTAACATTAGTCACTTAACTGTCCTACTCATTGACTAATTAAAAACGTTCGGCCATTTTGTTGATCATACGGTGTCGAAATTTTTGTGGTGCATTGATTATTCGATAATTGAGAGTTACATTTTACTATGAGACGTTTAAAGCATTGGTAAGTACTTTTATTGTTTTATAACACAGCTTAGAATAAATGGGTAATGGTGCAATTGCTATAAAAAAAAGATTCGTAAGAGAGTAAGAATTGATACTGTGAAAGACATTTTTTTAGGTTAGATACAAGCAATTCATTCATATATGTTATCATATCGGTTACTTTTTTCTGTGGCGTAACAGATATGGACGGTTAAGGTTTGTTCACATTGTACGCAAATAAAACTACATTTTAATCATACCTACCCCACTTCTTTCTTATTTTTATTCTTAATCTTCACGAAACGACAATATGGATAGATTCGATCGAAATCTGTCTTCAGACAAAATAAAACGTGAAAAATGTATTTTATCGATGTGCAATCAACGATTTATTGGTGGCATCATGAATATAATGTTATTTAAGGCGTGTGCGCCCATGTGTGTCAGCTGTACCTTTACCATGCCTATACCCTATTCAAACTAGATTAATTAGGCAAAATGTAAACAAACCATAAAACTTATCCTTTTAATTATTTAAGCTAAAATCTATACACAAAACTTTAAAATGGGTTAATCTAAGCCTCCTGGCATCGTAAAATAGATTTTTTATGGTAAAAAAAATATCGTTCGTTACATTTGTCTTTGCTTTGAGGTCGTGTTGAATAGTATTTTTTTATGGTTTGGAGATTGAAAGGAAAAGGGAAAGGGAAACTAGGGATTTTGGATTACTGCTCATGAGCAGTAGAAAGTCAGTTAAGTTTCATTTTAAAACACAAATTACACTTGATAGGTGGTTTGACAGAGCTGCTTGGATCAGCCTTTCAGAAATAGAGGGTTAGAATGTACCCAATTATTATTTTGCACTTTGATTTACTTTTAACGAAACTCACTGTGTATTTGTGCTGTAATGAAACAGCATGAAAAAAAACAGGTTAAAATTATAAACTGATTACGATAATTAAACTAATTTATTGCTAAATTTGGTATTTTATTAAAATCTTACTAATCCCGTCACGTTTATGCACCCAGACCAAAGAGATATAACTTTTATAGATCCTATTCAACTTTGCTTGAGACAAGAGGTAAATAAAAACTTCAAAAATGTCCCGTTTCTTTCTTTTTACTATCTACTTATTTAATTTCAAACTTGTTATTTATTTTGTTATTCCAAGAGAACTAGGATACACAATTTATAGGAACTACAAAACTTATAGCATATTTTTTATTTAAGTTTATAAATTTTAATATTTGTTTGCATTTTATCTTAAGCCATTTTTAATAGGATAAAAAAGGATATTTTACTTTTTATGATAACTTCTAAATTTCTATAAAAAGTATGTGATTATAAACTGGCCCTAATAATTCTTCACAGTTACTTCTCTGTTACAACAAAATAATTTTCCTATCTGTTTCATATCCGTAACTTACAATTTTTTTGAATATGACCCAGCTATAACCTGGGGGTCTTTAAGACAAGAGTGGTGAATAAGTTACTTCTAGGTAAGCGTGAAACGTGTGTATAAAAAAAAACTAAATGCGAAATTCTGTCTATCAGTCCTTTCAGCTAGGTCAACCAATTTTGATGAAAACCATGGCTATAGCTGAAGACCCAGGGTCAAAGATACGTTTTTTTCAAGAATCAACCCCTAATGGACTGTAATAAGGGATGAAAAAACGTGTGAAGGAGTTCTTGTAATAATAAATTTATTATTTATTTATTATACCTATATTGTCCACCTTACAATATTTCTATGGATACAAAAAGTAAATCTAGTGTACAATGGGTGGAAAGAACATAAAGGAGACAGATCTATACTAATATTATGAAGCGGAAAGTTTGTTTGTGTAAACGCACTAATCTTCGAAAGTACTAGGTGAATTTGAAATTTTGGATAAAAAAGGTGGTATGGAAGTAGCTTGAAGCTACTAGAAAAGGAGGGTTATGTTTTCGTCTTGATACAGTGAACGGGTGCGAAGCCCGCTAGTAAGTAATAATACCAAAACTATATATAATAGCTTGCAAAACGTTGTTTTGACATCACCCCTTTGCCAACTGTCCGTGTAAAATCAAAGTAATTGCGTAAATATTACGCCGGATTTGAATACAGTACAATTATACAATAGGGGGTTGATATTCTTGCTTTTATACACGCATTCATTGTTAACGGGGTGAACCTGAGTACACATGCAGTGATAAATAATTTGTGTTTGTATCTGATAGCTTAGAGCGTCTTTTAAAAAAAAACATAACATAATCAGGCCATAAACTGCACTAGCTTTTCGGATTATCAGTCCTAAGACATACTGGTACCTGGACAATTTAAAAAAAAAATGTTTACGTTCACCGCTTGAAGAACAGTGGAGATGATCATGATGAAAAAAGAAAATCCGGTTTACTGATTCTTTAATACATACCATAATGTTACATATCAATCAATCAATTCATTTATTCAAAGTCAACATGAAATTAACAGACTACATTAAAATACACACAAAAAATTAGATTAAAAGAAAATAATAGTACATTGTTCACCGAGAGGAGAAAGTGACCGATTACCGTCGAGGGTGTCGTTTGAAGCCCGAGCCGTAGGCGAGGGCTTTAAAACACCCGAGTTCGGGAATCGCACTTTCTCTCGAGTGATACATAGTGCTTTATACTACACCTACGAGGAAAATAAAAAACTAAATCTTTACTAATTGAAATTTATATTGAAATTGTTGCAGTTAGTGAAGCTTAATGTAACACTTTTTCCATTAATGTTTGTTTGAGATGTTTGCGACAATGTAGGAGGAATAACTGGCTGTGCTATTGGCACTGCGCTCGTAGAAGGCTGTGGTGCCAAAGGGGCAACTGGCTGCTGAGGGGCATTTGGCATCGCCGCGCTCGTTGATGGTTGAGGAGATGAGTCTTGATGCACATTAATCGATCCCGATATTTGGTTATTTATTCGTGTTTTGTTTTCTACGGAATTCTCTATGTAACCTTCTGCAACAGCGGACGATTTCCAACCACCGTGGCGTTTTATTGTGGTTAAATCAGCACCAGTATCGGCAAGAATAGTCGCTGAAGTTCTGCGAAAGCAGTGGCCAGTGTATTCTAGTGGATTGAGTAAATTAAGGTAGGAAGCTATTTCTCTTGGCACAGTACTTATTTTGTTTTTCCCAATTACTTGTTTCGTACATTTTTTGTTTTTATATTGTAGTAAAAACTAGTGTTGCCCAAACGAGAGTCTCGCAAGAGTCTTGCAATTAGCGATTATCCTATTGCTATTTATTAAACGGTAGTTGAGATCTCAGAACAATGTAACAGACACTGTTAGATTGCAGTGTCTGTTACATTGTTCTGAGATCTCAACTACCGATTGGTTTTGGGGTCACTGGGGCGAATTTCGTTATATTTCTTCATTATCTCATAAAATAAGCCCGATATAACAAATGATCGCTGAATTTTGGTTTTTGTGTTAGGAATATTGACAATTATTCCATTTTCGAGGATTTCGATATCGTCTGTTGTCATATCCACAAGTTCTTGCGAACGACAGCTGTGTTATTCTGTAAGACCTCATTCTAAACTTCGAATCTGAATCCGCTGTGAGTTTATTGATTGGCATTCTAAAAACTCGGTTGTTAATTCGAATTTACACTAGCGCTACCCTTGCGAGCGTGTCAGCGAGTTGAACTAAAGATTTTGACAGATAAAGTATGAGATGACGTGAGAAGTGGCATTCGGTAACGTAATCCCTCCGTCACTTCGACGCTGTTTACAGAATGCAAAATCAAGGTCACTTTGAACCACAAGCGAAGTGACAGTGAATAGCTATGTGAGATACGAGTTGTTGTTCGAAATTTACAGAATCGACGTACAGGCCCCATTTACTCCTAAAATCAAAATAACCTGTAAACAAAAATATCAAACATGAAAACCTAGTAGATTTCTACTCATAAATAGGTACGTAATAAATCATAAACCAGTGCATTTTGTTCATAAACTTACCTTCATCAACAAATATTTGTCATCTGGAGCATTCTGCAAAAAGGAATAAACATCCTTTGTAGTAAGCACTTTTGATTTCTTACTACGGAATCCCTCCGACTTTCTTTTCAGAAATGCTGTAAGTTTTTTGTATTCTTGAATATTTATGTCGTTTCTTGTCAATATAGTACTTTTCAACATTGAGTACATAGACCATAACGTACCTACTTGGTTTGTATTTTTGCGCTTTTTCACTGAAATAAGCTAGCAAAACAGTTTCAGAAAAAGATGACGCATTTTTTTCACTTTTCCATTGCAAAAAATCGTCATAAGTTTTATTATATTTTTTAATTGATTTCTGTGGTAAAAGGTTATCAATCAGTATTTTTGCTGTTTCCTTCAACTGCGGCGGAGTTAAAAAATCTTCATCATCACTATCACTACTTATCATTTTGATAGTTTTATTTTACTTTCTACGAAAACTGAATCCTCAAATAACACACAAATTGAATTCACATGTTCTTTTTTCAAATTGTTTATCCTGCCGCCGCGCGCCGCAGGGTCGCACTGCCAGCCCGACACCATCCAACACACAGCTAGTGGCCAGTGTCATTTTGCTAACTTGGAGATAAAAACTCACTGTAAAAACTTTTTGGCTTTTGATATTTAGGTTACCGGCGCATAGTCTTACCCAAAATTAAAAAAGAAAAACCACGTAAGAAATGGATTTTCATACACTTTTCTCTCCCGCTCAGATGCGTTTTCTCCCCGCATATTTGTTCGATATGCAATGACGTACTTTCTACCGTAAATTTGATAAAGTATCAAGGTACTTTCTAAGCAGGTGTAGTATAAAATAATATTTCTTCATTAGCGATAGTGATACACGTACCTACTGGCAGTCAAACCGCTCAGCGAAAGCACTCAGGATACTGTTCGGGCTGACCCGCACCCTGCGCACAAGGGATGTGCACCGCATAGGTGGTATGTTGGATAGACTAAATTTTGTTAAAACGAAGTACCCTAACCACTGCTTTAAGACTTCGTTCTGGACACATTCGGCTTTCTGATGAAGAAAACTGCTTCCCCTAATTGCACAGATTGCAATGTTGTAGACGATGTTCAACACAGGTTAATGAAATTTGTATGGAACGAAGACGTGAGAGTGGACACTTTAGGCACATCAAAATTGTTCGATGTCGGGTTTTGCAACAGTATCTTGGCTTGTCCAGTATCGGCAAGCCAGGATGCTGTACCAAGTGTATCATGCTATATTATAATTAGGTAATAAGTTTCTTTTTTTTTGTTGATTGTACTTAGTTTAGCGAACAGGGCGACGTTATCGCAAAGCGATAAAGCTCTCAATAATGAGAAAAAACAAAGAAATAATAATTATACAAGTCATAATTATCAACCCTGTCGGGCACAGCATAAATCCATGTAGGAGAGAGGAGGAAGAACACTGAGTGTTTAATGTGTTACTTTTTATGATTATAGTTGTGGTTTTACTAACATTATATACTAATCTGTTTTATTAAACTACTATAGTACTCACGCGGGGCTTCGCTCCCGTGGATTCTATCACGGTAAAAACATAACTCTCCTTTTTTGCAGTCGCGTAAAAAGTAGCCTATAACCTTCCTCAAGCTTCAAGCTACTTCCATACCAAATTGCATCCAAATCCACCCAGTACTTTCGAAGATTAGCGCATTCAAGCAAACAAACAAACAAACTTTTCCGCTTTATAATATTAAGTATAGATTGTCTGTTGAAAATAATATCTCACTGCTACACCGTTTTGAGAGCTGTGGTTTGGATTCTATCTCAAGACAGATAAATCGGGCCTCTGTTAGAGTTTTTGGGACTAAATCCGAATTTTGTTGAATTTAGAAGATGTTGACGGGTAACTTGATACTTACATGATTATATTTAAGCCATTCTAAGTCCTCATACAAATAAGAATGAAATAACACATTAACCAGCTGTAACTCATAAAATTAATATAAATTTTATTGAACGCATGCAATTGACAGGCATTTTGGCGGCAAAAGGCACGCGACGCTTCTTTTGACACATTCGTCACGCTTCCCTTTGATTTGACATGGCGAATTAGTATTGCAATAAGTATATTTTATTTTTGTATTTATTACGATTTAGATGGTCTAATGGCGGATTTAACGCTTTGGTTTATTATTTAAATGTGTTATGCCTATTGGGTGGATTTGAAACCGGTTTTGCGGTGATATATTAAATGGGAATATTTTTTAATTTTAATGGGGACACCAAAAGTATTGTTACGTTTTTACATTCGAAACTGAGATCTAATCATAGTTTAAGCAAAAGAAAAAAATATTTTTGGCTTTGTAGTGTTTTGATATGGAAGCCGGTTTTATTTATTGCTAAAAAGATTTTATTTTCGCGCTTTTTAGTGGGTCAGTTTGTAATTTATCTAGTTACAAAAGCCAAAATGTCAACTACTTATCACCTTTTACAAAATATTGCTTTTCCCGGTGCAGAGCCGTTAATTTTTGAGGAGTTCTCCTGGTACATCACCATCAGCTCTACTTCACCATATGCATTGTGACGAGCATAAAGTGCTTAACATCTATATTCAAGTAATCTACTCGCAATCCACGAATATATACATATATATATATATACTATTGAATAGTGTCGGTAGCCATCTTCATCATCATCATCTTCTCTTCTTCATCATCAGTTCCACTTCCTCAAATGGTGCTTTTCGAGAGCAACAGCACAAGGTACTATAAGAAATACCCAAAAAGCTATAAATGTGCCTATAATATTTAAAAAGTTCCCTCGATTTCTCCATGATCCCATCATCAGATCCAAACATGACACGACAATGGGACCAACTAGAAAGTAGGTATACCCTTTCAAACTAAAAAATAATTTTCGAAATCGGTTCAGCCATCTGCGAGTAATGAGGTAACTTATATATATAAAAAAAAAGTTCAAGACGAATTGAGAACCACCTTTTTTTTTAAGTCGGTTAAAAAAAGATTTTTAATTGCATTTGATATTTTATACTGCAAAAACAGTTCCTACCTTTCCTTAAAATGGATTTCCCTGCTTAGCTTTTTGCCCAGAACCTATGTTAGGAACGGCTCCTAGTATAGCCGGATGTCTCTGTGTATTAATGTTTAACATACGCCAGGACATGAAGCTACCCGAAACTGTCAAATTTTCCCAATCAACCTTGAACCTAATATCTTTAACAACAAAGTTGAAAATCTATCAAAGAAATTTGACAGATTGTTGTAGCTTGATGTGCTGGCGTTTGTACATGGAACGACTGCCTATCTAATCTCCACAACCCAGTAGGTAGCTGGGTAACACAATACCCTTTGGCAAAACCAGTGCCAGATTTTTGATTTCTGTCTAGATACCCGTAACGTTTCCGAGGCATGAATCTCAATATATTAACCTCTAGAGCCCCAGCGGCACAAAAACGTGCCAGTAAACAAGTATTAGTTGAGCCCCGCTGGCACAAATTTGTGCCACCAAACCCCGACCGATTTAAAACTGTATTTGTAGTAAAGATAAGTCTTAAAATCGATTGTGACCGGGGTCAGATTACGCTTACGATAAGAGCCCGCCCGCGGTGCTTGACGGATGGTTGACGTAAATAATGGCGGTCCTTGAGAGGTTAAAGTGGTTTCCCATCCACTTACCAACCTCGGTAAGCTTTGCTTAACCGCGAAGATCACCCCTGTGGATGTATAAATTATTAAGCCATGAGCTCGCTCATTGACTTCCCTTCTCTACTGAGCACAAATGCAGTTTTCCTGCCGCAAAAGAATTCCTGATGGAAATGAATGCCATTAAAATATAACCCGTGCTGTATATGTAACCCAAGAGCTCATACAAGCATTAGAAGCATAGAAGCATTAAGAATATCGTTCATGTAAAAGGCAAAGAGCGTTGGTCCAATGGTACTTCCTTGAGAAATACCGAAGTTGATCGGAAGTAAACTACTTGAATGGTCATGCGCGACACCTCTTATTCCTATACCATCTAACTTCGCTAAGTGTAGGTCAACGGAAATTGTGTCGAATGCTTTGGCAAGGTCTAAGAAAACTCCCATTGCATGTTCTCCGTTTTCTATGAAAGAAGCCACAGAGTTTGTTAAACACATTGCTGCGTCTTCGGTAGACTTGCCTCTCCTAAAGCCGAACTGTCTGTAAGATATGAAATTATTATTTTCTAAATAATTTACTAGGCGGTTATTGACAATTTTTTCAAGAATTTTTGATACAATACTCAAGAGTGCAATTGGACGATAATTTTCGGGTAAGTCTGTTGGGCCATTTTTGTAAATAGGACGAACTCACGCAATCTTCCAGCGATCGGGAAAGACACCATTATCTGTTTATTTATTCCTAAGGGTCAAATTACAGCTACAAAGTACAATATACAAACGTCAACGTATTTTACAGGCTTTAAAAATATTGTAGTAGGTAACTGAATAATCAATTAAACTAACTTACTCGATTATTTTTAGTCCATTTATTTAAAGTATATTCATACTATTTCCATTTATATGGCCTCTTCCCCTCCTTCCACTTACGCTGTATAAAATTTAATTTAGTATGTAGGTAGTCTGTCTTTGTACTTATTAAAATAATATTTATCCCTATCAAAAATTGTTCTTAGCCAATCTTTATGGTAACAGTCGAGCTCGTCCCGCTCATCTCCACCAAGGTTTGCCGCGTTGCCGCTTTCTGGTGTTTAGGATCCACTGCCCCACATTAAAGCTTAAAAAATAATACATAAAATACTCGACAAAATAACACTCGATGCAGATGAACCTAGAGACATCTATTAATCAGTAGCAACACTTTGCAATCACAGTTTCCAGTTCAGTTTCAGCTATTGCTCATTAGATGGCGCTGTTATTTTCTTTGCTTGAGAGAATCGTAAATTCAATTTTTTACCTGAATTCCTGTAGGTGCAAACTAAATTCATCTTCCTTATTTCTATCTTTTTATTTATTTATTAAAACTATGCAACACAAAATGTACAAAGGCGGACTTAATACCGTAGGCATTCTCTACCAGTCAACCATTGGGTGGTGAAGAGAACATGGCAGGAGCATAAAAAAATAAATTAAGTAGATAATATATTCAAAGTAAAAGTCCTATTACAATATACATAAATAAACTTAAATAGATATTTATCTAATATATATTCATAAAAAGTCATAGAAAGGGAACATTATTTTTGTAATGTTTCTTTTAATTTGTTACACAAGTGATGTGCACGCCTTCAATAGTCATATTCATATTATATAAGAATATATGTTACAAACCATGTTTATTTTAAGTTGAATATGTCACTGGTGTGTCAATAAATAAATAAATAAATAAAGGGGGTTATGAAACTCTGCTTCCACTATTTGTTTAGAAAATAATACCGCAACTTTCTCTTAAACGCATATTGACTGGTGGCCGTCCGTCCTGATATCAAGAGGTAGTGCATTCCACAGAAGAATAGACTGTATATAAAAAGAAGAATGAATAAAATCAGAAGTATGAGAAGGACAGAGTAAGAGAAGATTATTGGAAGAGCACAGACTTTTAGCGTGTGAAGAACATAGAAATTGAAAATGAGAAAGAAGGTAAGTGGAAGGGGTGGGAGAGTTTAGCAAAGAGAAAAGCAAACTTCTCTGGCGAATGGGCATCCATTTGAGTTCGGTTCAGTACCCCGATAGGTGGTCATATCTTTTAAAATTGAATATGAACCGGATACAGTTATTAAGAAGTCTCTCGAGCCTTATCGAGCTTATCCAGCAAGACCGCATTCAAGTCAAAGTAGCACACGTCACCATAGTCGATTATAGGGAAAATTAGTCTGCACAATCACCAGGCTGTATCTCATGTACTGTGACAGCTAGACATAAGACAGTTGATATTCTCACAGATGATATATTTCAGTTGCCGCTATGACAACAAATACTAAAATCAGAATAAACTAAATATTTCAGGGGGCTCCCATACTCAGTTTAATTATTGTACAGACGCCAGCACATCAAGCTACAACAATCTGTCAAATTTATTTAATTGATTTTCAACTTTATTGTTAAAGAAATTAGGTTCAAGGTTGATTGGAAAAATTTGACAGTTTCGGGTAGCTTCATGTGCTGGCGTCCGTACATTTACTTAATGATTATTTATTTCTGATACAAAAAAAAACTCAAATTATGCAAGACTAGATTATTTTTTTACATTTTGAAATAAAAACATTATTACATTTATTGTGACTATTACGAAGGGTGGACGTCTTCAACAAAAGGGGACCAACAAGTCCGTTACGACGCCAGCAAAGGGCCTCGCCTCATTGACGCGATCAGCCGACAAAATCCAAAATTCTCGCTGCAGAATGGCCAACAGCGCATTGCAACCGGCATGCGAGTTCTTAACGTGACGATCAGTCACCAACAATTGAACCAAGTGGCCCTCCTTGGGCAACAAAAGGGGGTGACGGGCCCCATAAGGAAGGCTAGAGAGCCTCAACCGTCCTCCAATACGCCAAAGACCCGTCCTATCCAAGAAGGGATTCAACTTACCAACGGCTCCCGACAACCTGACCCTACCAGACTTCAAGACCTCGATCTCCTTCTCAAAGTGTGCAGCCTGCACAGAGCGGACCCAAAAGAGGAATGACTCCTGTCACTCTTGAGGAGAGAGAACTGGTGACAGGCGCTTGTCCCCTGGATTCCTAGAATTATGGCCAAAACGCCTGATCCACGAGGTGACGTTCAACAATTTGTCGAGGGAGCTGGATCGATTCAACAAAATCAAGATCAAACGGGGGTTCCTTTGTCCCAACAGCGAACACCTCAAGTCCGGGCAAAGGATCCGACATCAAGACTGGCGTTCGAGGCCAATCGTCCTCGGGGCGAGTCAGCCAGTCCGGTCCCCACCAAAGGGGGTGTGCAATCAAGTGAGGGGCCATGCACCCGCGTGAGGCTACGTCGCCCGGGTTCAGGTCACCAGGCACGTGTCTCCAAATCAAAGGCGTTTCAGAAACTCGAATCTGCGACACTCGGTTCGCAACAAAGACCTCCAAAGAGTGGACGGACGTCTTCAACCAACACAAAACAATTTGACTGTCCGTCCAGGCGTAAGAAGCCCGAATGACAACAGTTCCACCCAAGGTGCGCGCAACGTGGCTTAAGAGACGCACAAGAAGCACCGCAGGAAGTGCAGATACAAATTGGAGCCAGTCTTCCAACAGGGTTTCCCGAAGTGGCTCGCCCCAACCAAGTTCAGTTATAACAAGGGCAGGAGCACCAATTTTAGGGTAAAGACAACTCACAAGGATGAGTTCAAACCAGGTCCTTCCCTCAACAGTGGTGACAGCCGTTTCGCCAATTCCCAAATCTTGCCTGAAAGGTCGTTCACCTTCAGGCCAACCTGTCCCGCTAACCAAGACGACACAAGGCAACGGCTGGGCTCCCGTGTCCAAAATGGCACGGATCACAATCGAGTCACCCAAGGGTCCCCAGACCTTGACCGAGGCCATTGGCAACAAAACCGTCTTGATCGGGGGGTCCTTTAGCGGGGCAGGCGTCAATCTCTTAGCGATGCCTGGGCGGCGACCGATCGCCGCATCCAGGCTGCCTTCGTTCACGACGAGGCCAACAATCAAAATATTCGTCCGCGCGGTGTCCCGAGCCGCTCGCCATCACTGGAGGGGCACATCCCACCGGATGCCCGAATGGCGGAGGGCGCGACTCCAACCGGGGACGTTCCGCCAACGGAGGGGAAAGGCAGCGGCGCCGACCCGGCCACTGCTGCCTAGCAGCCAATGCGCGTTCTCCCTGACGAGGGGAGACCAAATGGCGCTCGCGGGGCTCCCATTCATTCCAATCATTATTAATTTGGTGCCTCAATTCTTAATTAAAGCACTTTCAAGAACCGTTATATTTTTTATTTCTTTTTACTTTTCTTTAACCAGACTCCTGAACTTTACGCGAGACGAGGGAATACCCTCGTCCTATTGGGGAAAAAAAGTCGCGTTCGTCAACACTGTTAACCAGTAGATTGCATCATTCCCAGTAGTTAATAGTGTTAACCACGGGGTATTACCCGCAAATACAGGGATTGAAACTCACTCAGAAACTAGGTAATGTATGTATCTTCAGAGTCAGTGATTCCTCAACGTAGTACAAATTCAGCCTGAATTTACAAGGAACAGATGTGACGAGTATTAGTGGATACCTATTATTAATTGAAGAGTGTGGGTGTGGGTGTATTCTAATGTGTGTGTGTGTGTGTGGTGAGTGTTGTGATAGAGTTAGAGTATGAGAGTGGAAACAAGTTTGTGGGATGGGGAATACGAATGAACTCTGTACTTGCTTAGGTATTTAAGATATACATGTAAATAGCTATTATGTCTTACCATAATTATGTCAAGTGCAGTAGATATTACCTTTATTTTCCCTCGATTTTTCTGGGAAACAATCACCAGATTGGTGACAAAAGACCTGACCACTTCAGGAGCATAGGCTTACGAACAAAAAAAAGATTCATTGAATATCTGTCCACGATTTAGCAGAGAAATTGGTGAACATACAGTTGAACATAGTACCTCCTCCTTTTTGAAGTCGGTAAAAAGGTGCTTTACCCTAGAAGGACCCCTGGAAGAATGCCCTGCATAATGCAAATATTACCCCGGCAAAACCAGAGCGGATGACTAGATAAAAAAAAAACACTTCAAATAATCGGAACAAGCATTTATTACATTATCATTAAGCAAATATACATACAAATTATACAAGCCCACACGTCTTCCTGCTTTGGTGGCGTCCAACAAACAATTTTGAGTCATATTTACAAAATAACGGTAAAAAAAAAGAATTTTGGTACAAGCACACAACCTCTAACTGCGTGACTTCATATTTTTACAAAATATATTTTTTTAAAGAAATTTACTTACGAATCTAGCAGAAATTCTAATTAAATCATAATTTTAAAAACGAATTCATTTCAAAAACACGTTTGAAATTCAAAAAATTGCCGTTACTGTAGCCATTTTTTTATTCAAAACGCGTTTTGAAAACCGTTATTTTTAAATTGAAAAACGTTTTAACTGCAACGAAACTTGAAGAAGGGGTTAGTAATTCCTTGTTCAAGCTGATTGAGTTAAAATATTATAATTATTATTTAGGCGAGCTATTTGCAAAGGCAGCCACATCTATTTCTATTGTAAAGATGGAAACTAGGATACTGAATTTAAATAGTTCTTTTGCAATCAAAACGCTGGTTTTAATAAGAATTGAATGAGAGGCTAAATATTGCCATCGTCATGTGTTTAGCCTCTTCCCAATATGTTCGTTGCGGTTTTTATTGTTAGAAAACTGATGTGATCGAGTTAGCTACAATTTAACAAGATCTGTTCAGGTGTTTCAAGGTTGTCGGGGGTTTTACAATTTTTAATTTTTATAGATTATCGCGTCCTTTGCTTCATAACTCTTGTTTTATACATTTCTGCTATCACCGTAAGCACCTAACGCGATCGTAAATACTCCGCAGTTGAGTTTACCACAAGACAAGAAAAAGGAAGAATGAGATCAAACTAAAATTAAATAATAACCGACCCACCATGTGGGTAGGCGTGATTTTTTTATAAATTATTTAAAATTACATGGACGACAATTCTGTCCTTTCAACATACTACACAGGGTTTCATTACATAGTCATATTTTTCATATATCGTGACAGTTTTAATTATATGTAAATATTTGACATTGTATAAAATATTTCTTTTATTAACTAGTTTTCTGCTTATGACTTATATACTGTTTCTATTAATAATTGCATGCCATTGTCTGGTAAACATGACGATCTAAATGGCTATTTTTTTGTTTACAATATGTACTAATGTTTCTGCATATAAATTATCTTATTTTATCCTCCAACTACGCAATGTTTGTAAAAAGTTGCCCTAAGTTTTTGCTTTACGTATAAGTACAGCGTTATTCTGAAAACCTTAGCTATTTATATATATTTTAACAGTAATCATGCTAGCGAACGAGGAGGCTGAACGCTTGAGGGAGAGATAACTTTCTTCCTCACGCCCCAGTCGCCTATTTACGCCGCATTTTAACAGAACTTATTCAGAATGAAATATATTCATTGATAATTTTATTATTATTTGTTATTTATTTACAGACAAAGAGAGAATTAGAGTGAACTTTATCCTACAAAGCTGCCGAATTTTTTAATAACACGCGCGACTTTACTTAGGAGGTTGTATGTGTGCTGTTGCCGCTTATTAGTGTGCATTAGATATTATGAAGTTAAGGTCACTTAACTCTTGTAGCAATCTTTAATAGAGCAATCAGTTAATTATAAAGGAAAAGAGGATTAAAAAAATGTGTTTAGCTATTGTTTCTGATGCAGAGATATTAATTTAGCTAAGGCCTTTGTTTTGAAGATTTTAGGAGTTGATCAACTCCCGGGGAAGAAAGAAACGCCGTGTCAAAAGTTAAGCAAAGTAAGTGACGGGATATTTTTACCATGTGTATTTATAGTTTCGAGTTGCAAATGTGCCAAACAATAAATACACATGGTAAATCCCGTTTAATTTCTAATGATACTGTTAGTGACCATGTTAACATAAAAACTAATGTTAGGTTGGTCGTTGGAAATTAATCACGAGTGACAATTTGGCACAGCAATTATACGAAACGGTAAAACTATTATATACTTATATTGTCAGAAGGGGAGAAAGTCTTTAAAGTCAATGATGATTTTATATTTTTTTACAGCTTATGACTATATAATGAAAACCATTTTTACAAAAGACAAATTTTCCCTCGAATTACCCATTTTTTTTTTTAGAAAATTTACTGTGGGGACCTCTTTTTTACTTAAATAGAAATTTTAAGTATTATGAAGGAGAAGCCAATACGTGGGAAAATATGTCTGAATTTTACTTATATTTTTTCTTTATAGTTTGATTGGATTATACATAAGTCATAGAACCTACACTTGTATTCCTTGTCTATGACCAGTTTCGAAGTAGTATAAACAAAAAAGTTATTTTTTACGAAACTAAAAATTAAATCATTTCATTAAGAAGTTAATACAAGCTAATAATAATAATAAATGAAGTATTTTTGTAAATACGATTGAGTTATGATTTGTAGATTTTTCTTACTAATATTTGATGGATGACGCAGAAACAAATGAATGGGGAATGTCAACTATCTATACAGTGTGTTAGGTTAAACGAGGGAGGGTATTCAGTATTCGATTCTCATCCCAAATATGTGAAAAACCTATAACTTAAATTTTTGACGTAATTGTCCAATATAATACATTCATCATGTATACTGAGGCGCAAAAGCTGAATGAACTTGTAAACAGTACCTAAAGTAATCACGTGGCAAAACACAGCCCGATCCGGCCAAAAAAGGAAGCTCGTGTGTAAACTCCGCCCCCGCGGGAGTCTTTTGGTATGGTTGTCTGTTATTTATCAGTGTTTTTTTTTGTTCATATTTTTATTAGTATCATGTAAGCATACACTATTGTAGGTTTGAATATGTCCCTCGTTTAAACTAACATACTGTATACCAAATTTTATTCCGAAGAATGAAATTCGGTACCTATGTAGATAGTTGACATCCTAGAATAACACAGGCTACTTTTATCCCGATTTAGGACCAGGATTTACGCGACAGGATAACCCTCCCACGCGAACAGTCGCGGGCGGAAACTAGTATTATTTAATAATGTGGGCAATAATTATAATAATAATTATTATAATTATTGCCCACATATGACCATACGCTCATCTGGTGGTAAGCAATGATATGGTTATAATTGACCATCTTTGAACAGAATTATACCATGAAGCTAAGAAACACCCCATTCTATAGTTAAATTAATTAATTTTTATAAATATCTAATAAATACAAGAAATGACCAAAAATCTTTCCAATTATAACACCAGATTTATACTCACCTATTTTAACATTGATTAACCATCCCAAGATTAAGAAACTTATGAAACTTGAACTTAAAACCTTGGTTACCAACAAATCAAAAACTTAAATCGTATGTTACTCACAATAATTTTGAGAAAAATTCAACTTAAACTGTAATAAATTCTTAAAATAATAATTACATAAGACTATGCGAGCTCGGACCGATTGGACCGAATGCCCCTAAACGTTTACTGACAATTGCGAGAAGTAGAAATATCAATTCTGATTTCATGAATATGTATGTTAATAAGGTCTAAAATTGTTTGTGTTTAACAGTTAAAAGTTTTGGAAAACAGAAAGTTGGTTGCTTCAAGTAAAATAATTATTTATTTAAGGAATAATCTATTTATTATTCTTTAAATAATTATTTTTAATTAATTATTCTTTAAATAGTTAATAATTTAAAATAATACACAGTAATAATTTTTCTTCAAATTTCTTTCGGTTTCTTCTTCCTGCATCTTTCAAGTAACGCTTACATGAAAACTGGTTGATTAGCTTAAAAACTAATAATTTTATACACCTATACAAGTAATTATTAAGTTTCTTTCTCACATAAATATTATATTTTTTTATTACATTTGATTAGATAAGCTGCCTTATATTTATTAATTGAGCCATGGTTCGTAAAAGGAACTTTGGAACATTGTATGTTCGGATTTTGTATACTTGTTTGTGCATTTCTAACTCCGAAACTGCTGTATGGATTTTGATGGAACTTTTTACAGGTAGTTCAGAATTGATTTCGAATTATGAGGGTGTTATATGGAATTTCATTTACTTGAGGTTTGAAGCCATGTCTCAAAAATCTAAAAACTAAATGCATTACTTTTTCCAAGTTATATCACAAAAAATGCAATGGAAGATACAATTAACTATCATTTAGAGGACATTTTTTAATCATTATTTTATACATGTTTTCTTTATTATACTTTAAATTCGATATGAAAGCACATTTCAATCACATTTGTTCAAGAAGGCACTAATATTAATTAATATCTATTAACTATACCTGTGAATGTTGTTACTACAAAAATGCTGCGATATACGAGTTTTATATCTTAACAAAAATCTCACTTGTTGATAAAATCTGACAATATTGTCAAATATGAAAAATCGATCAAAAATTCTGATATTGCTGTCAAAAATCTCGATATTTCTGCGCAAAATTTGACACAACAATTGGAAATCTGCGATTCCTGCCCGAGTATTTGGGGATATGTTTACTATTTACTTGCAAGAAAACTTGACAAACTGTAGAGGTTTTTTTCTGTGATTACTCGTATATCGCAAACATTTGTATTAACATCACGCACACCTTATATTAAGCGACATTCAACATCGCGTCGGTGGACTTAAACACAACATAAAAATACTGACGAATATTTTTTTCGCCAATATTAATATTTAACATTTAAAAATAAGATTAACCGCTTAGGAAATAAGGTACAAATTATGTTAACGACGTCGTATTAGGAATAGGGAAATGGCAGATATTTCGATTGTTAGATAAAATAACCTTTTAATATATTTTTAGTCTGTTAAGAATTCTGTCGACATATTTGTTTAGTGTTTTTTATTTTATTAAATTAATGTTTAAAGAAAATTAATTAAGTTTACCTAAAACACTGATTCTGTGGAATTCCTCCAACCAATTTACAGATAGAAATATTCTTATTTTAAATATCAAGACGGATATAGACTGAAAATCCTAACAGTGCAAACTATGATATTTAAGTTACAATATAAAAACATTTATTTCGTAAATATGTCTAGAAAGAGGGAACGAATGGAAGTATTGTAGTGCCGACAACACAAACCGGACAAGAGAAAGATGAATGAATGAATGATGAATGATGGACGATGAATGAGTGAACGAACACTGAATGAACGAATGATTATACCTTTTTCGTTCTCCTAAACGTTCGGTCGTTAGATCTGTCTATTCTTATAGGGGAAGTCACAGATTGTATCATTTCCGCTATACGAGTGTCCACACGTGGTTTTTGAAGCCTTTTCGCAGACCTCGTTCTGAATTTAGCTGATTCTTGATTTGATAGCATGTTTGGTGTTAGGGATTTTATACATCTGTGAACAAGAATTGAATATGTCAGTATTTTTTACATCGAGAAGTTGCGGGATCAAACCCCACCCACCCTATTGCAGTGAACAAACTCTAGACACAAGCATATTTATCGTAGTAGAGGGGTTAACAACATTACTAGTAATATGACTTCTACTCACATCGCTAGTTCTATTTAAAAAAACAGTAAGATATAATAAATCGTGTAGAAAAACACAAGTTTGTAGGATGCATCCCTAGCATAAGACGTTGTCAATGCAAGCGTCAATGTAAATAAATGCAAAATGTCAATGAGTGAACAATGGGATGAATCTAAATGAATATGCAAGTAGTCCGACCCAAAACGTCTAATTGAACACTAATAATTAACATGCAACAGGTGGCAATGCACTGTCAAATGTAGGTCGCTTTCTAAGAACACATGCACGAGCCTACTGGCTAACTTATAATAATATATTTTTGAAAATTCATGTATGTGCACCGTTGAATGATAGTGAATGATAGTGCAGTGCGTTTCAACTACTATTAGGAAAAGCTTAGCGCCATATTGTGACGTCTTAGCTGTCAAATCGAACCATTTGGGTAGTGAACAAAACAAGGATTTATTAAAATATTTATTTACAATTATTGAGCGAAACAAAACTAGTAACCTTTTCCGTATTTCGGTGGTCAAATAAATAAAGGTCATTGAAATTCCTATTAGCATTTGAAACGCATAGTAAATGAAATAATTTTTATTTACACCAAAAGCTTGTACGATTTGTGTTGGGAGTCTCCTTTTAGGCAAATTTGGAGACTCACCTTTTCCATATCTTTAACAACTATATAATAATTTAATTTGTTATAATGAGATAGATTATTTTTATTTATTTATTTGTTCCATAGTTCAACACATTCTTTACATTTAAGTTGGCGCCAATATAAACTCATTAGGGTTTTACCGTGCACCAAAAACATCAATTAAATAATTTAATAATCTTAAGAAGATACTTAGTTAACAAATTAAATTACATTGAGGGTTTAAGCTACAACACGGTCACATTATCTCGAGACCTCACTGGAATGCGAACCTCCCGCCCCGTTCTCCTTTCACCTCCCCGCGCTCGCCACGGCGCGTCAGTACGGTTAGCACTTTCGTTGCCGATACGCGTCCACTTGTTTTCGTGGTATATTTTTAAACATTTCATTGTTACGTTTGGACTTTTATTGTTATGGTATTAATACTTGGTATTTAATACTTTAACTGTAAATCCTTTTTTCAATCAAAATATTTGAAATTACCACCAAAAATACTGAATTGCACACTAAATTTGCTCATTAAATAAATCAATTATACTATACTGTTAGATCTTTAAAGCTTAACTGTTTTACTGAATGACTATATGTTAACTAAAAGTAAATCTTATAACTCTTTGAGTGCAACAAAATATTTAAACATTTTCTAAATAGAGGTGCAGTTAAAAATTCCCCTAATAATATTACCAGTGGCGTGCCTAGGGTTTCAAAATAACGCAAGCCCAATAAAATTTTAACCGATTTCAAAAAAAGAAAGTTCAGTTTTCGACTGAGTATGTAGGTACCTACGTATGTATCATCGCAATTTTCTCATAAACTACTGGTTAGGTACAATAAATTAAAAGTGAATTCATCCATCTTCTTCTTTCCTCTTCTTTCTTCAATTTCACTCTTGCTTGTCGTGCGGTGAATGAGGTAACCAAAGCACACTGAAGGCATGCTAGTGGTAGATTGAATATAATAAACATATCAGCAATTGCATACCTCCGGTGGCTTTGAAAAAAGCCGTTTGGTTTGCTTCATTGCTTGAGGGGACAAAGTTATGGTAAGTAGTTGCTTCCTTCGTAACAGAACCCAGGTTACAGACAAAAAAAAAACAAAACAAAGAGTTACAAAACGAAAGTTAAAAAATAGCTAGATAGAATGTAATAAGGAATTTAAATAAATTATTTATATTCTAATTGGAATCGTCTATCTTTCTTAAGAAATGATTTAATTACATCAGAGTAAAATGTTGGTGATCGTTTTAATTCTACCAACAACTGTTTTTCAATAGCTATCATTGATAATTCGGAAAGACGCTCTTGACCTTGTGTATTTCTCAGATAGGTATGGATACGTTTAAGAGACGAAAAAGCACGTTCCGCGGAAGAACTTGTAGCCGGAATAGTTACAACAAGATACGCTAACTTTAACAGCTCGGGAAAGGCATCTTCGAGGTTATTCTCATGAATGAAATGATTGACTGATCTATTAAATTTTCGTTTATGCGATTTACTAGTCTGAGAAATACACAGATTAGGCGTCGGTTTTAATGAAGAAATTAACTGTTTTTTCTGAGCAAAGTTTAAAGATTTTACCTTATCTTCGCCAATCAAAACTTGAACGCATTTTAAATCCTCACAAGGTACAATTACCTCCATTGTTGTAGGTAAATCACCAAAACAATTGTATCACTGAGAAAATCTTAGACATAGAGTACTATAATACTACGGATCTTAGAAAACAAACAAAACCTTTTCTCAGCAAATGAAACTGAAGTTAGCTGCACTCTCGGTCGGGAACTACTCAAGTGTTGTCATTTAGGCAAAAAAAGTCGCCAGGTATATGAAAAATCTAGCTAATTTTTTTTTTATTTTTAAGATATTGCTTGAATACAGTCAAAATCTGTTATAACAACATCCAAGGGACCACTCATATTTGGTTGTAAAAACCGATAGTCGTAATAACCGGTGATGTTTTCAATATATGATATTATGATTTTGGTCTATATAACCGGTATGTTGTTCTAAATGATGTTGTTGTAAACGGTTTTGACTGTATTTAATTTCGTTATTTTAAAAGTCGCTAGTTTTTATTGTTGATAAATGTTAAAAAAGTTTCCAAACACGTTAAAAATCTCCAAGATCTTTCAACGTGTGGCTAAAACGGCAACACTGCAGAGTTGGCAAGCTGACAAGGTCACGCATACGCATGCAACTTCATACGAATGCCCGGCTTATATCTGCCATAGTGACTGATTTGTTCTATGCCTAAGGCCTAACTCGTTATACGGCACATCGCTATAAGTGCGAAAGTGACAGATATAGTATTTGAAAGCCCGGTAAAAGCCGGTGCGTGTAAGCGAGATAGCAATATTTAGATCATTAGATGCTACAAATGCGAAACTCTGCGCGCGAACAATCGCGATGCGTAGTAGTTTAGTAGATTCATTGTGTTATTTTGATAAGAATTAAGCGCGCGAACTTTTAAATAGTTCGGGTTTGACATTGATTCTCTATCGAGCATTTTTTAGTAAGGCATGCCGGGCTTTTGGGCTTATATGAAGGTACCGCCACTGAATATTACCTACATTAAATTAATTAACACAATATTTGTTTTGTTGGAAATCTTATTGTTTATAATAATATCCTACTAGAGGATGCTTGTTTTGCGCACCATACCAGAGCGCCGACGCGACGTGACGTCATCGACGCCAGGTCTCGAGATAATGTGACCGGGTAGTAAACAGTAACAGTAATTTACTACAACAAACGAGCACACATAGGTGACAATTCTGGCTTGCCATCTTTATAACAAAAGTGGTGTTGGAATGTTAAACGATACAGGTTGTTCCCAAAAGTAAAATGTTTATTATTAATAGTTAATTTTTCTTAATTAAGTTTTTTGTTTTAATATTAGGGTCAGATGTTATTCTTGATTCTTATAATATATTCTTAGGCATTTATATTTTCTATAAAATATTCTGTTAATTTGTTTTTCATGTTTTTCTGAGTCAGTTAGTCCCTCAATGGTGTAGGAAGTTGACGATCTTTTGCCGTGCAAATTTGTGTAATTTGGAAGTAACAGCTAAGCATTAATGGTGCCACGAGTCCTATGTTACATTGATTTTAGTATGTTGATGTTCAGAACACCATACTGGATAGAGTAGATTGTCCTGTGGTCAAACACTGGAATACTGGCCACGTTGCTGGCGGTGCTCTTTTTAACCTTTCGTATGCGCGCCGCGGCCAAAATGTCCCATCTGCCGCGTTATTTTAAGCGCGTGTGGCATTGCGTCTAGTGTATTTTCATAGCATCATTTTATTGATAAAATACATACCTACGTGATTAATTTAAATATATCGGATAAATAGGTGACTATACTTCATTTTAGTAAATATTTCACATCTTTATAGCCTTTCTATTATTTTCTATAGATGTTTATCTATCGGGGTTCCTGAATAATTTTGTTCTTGGAAGAAACATACTAAATAAAAATAATTTTCAAAAGTTTCAAGCTTATTACGTTATAAATTAAAGTATAGTACATATTCTTTCCAATAACCTAAAATTAAATGGTATTTATTCAGTCTTATTATCGAAAAAAAAAAGGTTCAAAATGAAATGTACACAGGTACGAACAAGTTGAATGTTCGTTCAATTTTGTTTTACTATTTTGACATTGAATGAAAGTTTTTAACGGTAGTTTTATATTGCTTTATTAGTTCACTCACTCTTTCCGGCACTTTCACGCTATTATAGGCTTTTACTTATTATTACTAGGTGATTTTACGAGTACAGTTAATATCGCGCAGATCTACGTTCTGGCATACGTAAGGTATATAATATAAAGGAAATTTACTTAAGTGAGCATGCGTATCTTTGGCCAATAGTACTTAAAAACCCACCCTGCTCCTTGAGTTGCGCTTGCATTCCGAGGCTGCGGTATCTTCTTAGAACATTCCCACAACCCCGTAAGGGCCCTAAAGAGCCCCGTCATTGGTGCTCTCGTGGAACACTCGGCGCCGCCGCCCCGGGCCTGGTCCTTACCGGACGGCGAGTTGTATGGATGTACCTAACATCTGAATTAAATGTCTGAATAAATAAAATTACTAGTCGCACCTGGCAGCTTCCTGCAGTTTTCGCGCCAGTAGTTCGTTCTTCATATTAGCGGCGGCGAGCTCTCTGCGAAGCTGTGTCTTGCTTTTATTGCCAGCCGGATGTAATAACGGGTGTCGGCGTAAGCGAGCTGCTGACGGACGGACGGACGGCTCAGGATCGACCATTTTCTGTAGACAAATTACTGTTAATGTCAGTTTAAATTCTAATAAATCATATTATAATGGCTTTAACCTCCCAACACAAACGTATTTAGCTTGGTTGGAAGGCTTACAGTGCTAACCAACTGATACGGCGCGTCGTGAATCTTCGTTCGCGCAGAAAAGAAAGTATGGCCCCGAAGATTAAGAAGAGGCTCCCTAAATTGTATGTAATTTTGTATTAATATTCTAAAACAATCACGCATACAATCTAAAATGGAACTTTAGTATATGATTTATTGGATCGTTTTCTTTCCATGTCTAGACCAGTTTCGTAATTGGAACATTTTCACTCGATTAACTTTTTAATCAAAAATCATGTCTTTTTCAAAGATTATTCATAATTTAATCAAGATTACTCGGCGTCTAAAATTAGTATTGACAGTAAGAAAATATAGTTTATTATCCAAATGTAGGACATTTTTCCTCTAGATCAATTATCACTTTAGTTATAAACGAAATAAGAATTGAGACTTACGACATTTAGTTTCGAACCCGAATATGGTCAAAGAGCGCACGCGATATTCAACTTTATTACTGCTGCGTTAGCGTTTAGCACACAACGGCAGTTTCGAAACCGAACATGGTGAAAGAGCGCACGCGATATTCAACTTTATTACTGCTGCGTTAGCGTTTAGCACACAACGGCAGTTTCGAAATCGAACATGGTGAAAGAGCGCACGCGATATTCAACTTTATTACTGCTGTGTTAGTGTTTAGTATACAACGGCCTAACCGGGGTGGATGGCGGCGAAGCTAGCGTGAAAATTATTTTGCACTGCCTGGTCTTAACGAAAGAACGCTTAAAACTTACAATCAACCTTACGTCAATACGTTAAGGTTCATAATACACTGCAGCTGTTAGGTCCGTCTCACTCACGCGTTGCGCTAACATGGCGGCAGCTGCCGACCAATAGCGGTAAAGGAAACGAAGCGCGGGGCGAAAATTCATTTTATACTAATACCTGCTCGGAAAGTGCCTTATTACTTTTTAAAAAGTTTGACAGAAAGGACGTCATTACTGTAGTACAAATGTGCGGGTCGCAAAAGTGTATGAGAATTCATTACTAACGTGCTGGAGACACTGGTGAGGGAGGGAAAAGTGTACGAAAATCCATTACTAACGCGCTGTTTTTTTTTTTTATTTAGACCAATTCAGTAGCTAACTAAAAATACTTATAATGCCAAAAGACAAAAAAGTTTTTATCACCAAGAGAAAATGATACTGGCCACATAGTATTGCTCAACATTGATTTAAAATTACTCCCAACACGCTGCTGAACAAATTCTCACATTAACTTTCAGTATTCGAACATAATAAGAATAACAATTTGGCGCGAAAAATAAATGAGGTACCTACTGTCTATGGCCATAGGTCCTATCTTTTAACTCGGTTTCATTTATTAATGTACAAAAAGCTATTTTCCTCGTAGGTATAGTATAAAGCATTATGTATCACTCGGAAGAAAGTGCGATTCCCAACTCGTGTGTATTAAGGCCCTCAGCTGCGCTTCGGGCTTCAAACTACACCCTCGTTGGTAATCGGTCACTTTCTCCCCTCGATGAACAATGTACTGTTCTGTGCAGGTACATCGGTAAACCATATCAGTTGGGTACTGCTGTAACCACTTTCTTAATTTCTTTAAATGAAAAAGAAAACAGCTGTCTATACAGTTCCCACCGTGCCGTAATCCAACACACGGACCCAGTGCAGACTCATTGGCAACTATGCACTGGTCGAGTCAAAGCTCCAGAGCCTTGAACATCGACGAGTTGCAAGTCTATCGGTTTTCTATCGGTTACATTTCGGGGAGTGTGCGATGGAATTACACAATCTAATTCCGCCAAGCCCGTTCCATCATCGGACTACAAAACAAACTGCGATGCGCCATCGTTACATGGTGGACATCCCACCCATACGCACTAAACGTTTTGGGAATACCTTCATTGTGCGTACGGCTAAGGAGTGGAATTCCCTGCCGGAGTCTGTGTTTCCCGATAGCTATAACCTAAGGGTCTTTAAGTCAAGAGTGAATAGGTTACTTTTAAGTAAGCGCGATCCATCTTCGACCACATCATCACTTACCATCAGGTGAGATGGTGGTCAAACGCGAACTTGTTATCAATAAATAAAAAAAAATGTGTTCGGATTCTTGGTGCTAGAATATGCAATTTCCTCACAATGTTTTCCTACACCAATTCATGTTTTAATACATAGATATAAATACATTTTGAAGTGTGAAATTTAATTAAACTCCCACCTTGTCACAGAATGTTACACTTCTTTGCATGATCTAGTCTAGACCATTTGTCTCGGAAGGAACATTCACTCTGGGGCGAGCAGAAGAGTATATCAGACTTCTATTGACTAAAAAACCCACCCTGTTCCATCAGTTACCTTTGTGGCCTGGGGCAATGGTATCTTGTTAGAACATTACCACAACTCCCGACAGTGCTGACTGCTCTGAGGCGCGCGTGGAATACTCTCCGGGCCTGGTCCTTACCAGACGGTGAGCTAGCCCTGCTAGCCACCCGATCTAGACTTGACCTAGCCTAAAACTAAAGAATATATGAACTACAAAATACATACTCTGAGCAACTGGTTGAACTCTCTGGACAAATTGGGCAGTTCTGGAAGCTTCCCATCTCTGTAATCATGCCACTGCTGACCATTCTTGGGTAGTGCACCACCACCGCCCGCTTCGAACAGTGTTAAACCTGAAAATGAATAAAGATTATGACGAACGTCTTACATTCAAGAGTGAATAGATTACTTCTAGGTAAGCGTGCTCCATCTTCGACCACATCATCACTTACCATCAGGTCAGATGGTGGTTAAAAGCGAGCCCATTATATCTATCAGGTATCTGTGATCTATCTATATGGGAACTTGTAAAACGTGAGAAGCTAGTGCATGGTTCGTAATGGTTGTTTCCTACGAAGAGAAACCAGCAAGAAACTCCACAGTTACTCTTTTTTCTAGATTTTCACAATATTTGTCTAATACATTTTTATAGGTATCGAATCTAGGAGTCTACAGTGTTCTCGCATTCACAAAAAATTATACACACATAAAAATGAACTTTTCAAAAATGACTAGAAACTAATGTACATTAAAATTCATATAAGAAATCTTACATTAATTTTTTTTACAAAAAATTTTCACAGTATACATCTACCTACCAAGTTTCAATTCAATAGCTCTAATAGCTTCAAAATTAAGTGGCTGTCACATATAGACGGACAGACAGACATGACGAGTTTTGCCATTCAGGTCCGGAACTACAAAATCTGGTGAAAAATGATAGTCCTATTCTTACTACAGAAACCTTGAGCGAGTTCGACTGGCACATGCCCACGTTTGTTTCTCATTAATTCCCATCATCTGGGAATACCGAGACAATAAGTTAAAACTTACCAAAAGCGAATATGTCAGCCTTAGTAAGTTGCGTGAGGTCCTCTTGTAGTACCTCTTTAGGGAGGTACCTGCAATCGCCTTCCTCTACCGAAGGGGACGATACGCAGGTCACGTGGCCTAGGTCACCTAGTGATTAGAAAAATGGTTAATTAATGATTATACTTTTAAATAAATAAAAAATGTTTTATTTAGAAGAGTAAGTCTACACAGTTGTACGATTTAAATGATGTAAGTAAAAAGTACAGTACTGCAGCGCAGTTATCAATGCCCAATTCCTTAGAAGACATTTGTTCCAGATCATCTAACTTAAATCGCAAAAAGTCTTATTTATAACCAATTTATAAAATAAATATGTTATTTCACTTTTTATACACTGTAGCACTAACTCTTAGAATACAGAAGAAAGAACTAGAAACCGCGTTCAACTGTAATTGCAAGCCGCGCTCTGTGTCCAAATACAAGACAAGCGTCCCCCGCTAGCCTCACTTCCCACCCGCGTAATGTTGCTAGCTCAGACATTATTTGTCCGTTTTAGGGGTAAATTCTTCAGCAGGGAAGCTAAAATTTTAGATAGTATAATGTTACATAGAAACATAATTTCATACACCCCTCCCCTTCCTTTCTCACACACACCAAACACACACTACAAATTTTGTAAATTATTTTCGTAATCTTCATATGTAGTATGTTAGTCACATAGTACCTTTTATTAATGTTATGCAATTCTAAAAATATCATATACATAATTACACATACAAGGTGTAACAGATTAAGCGCAATACGTCAGACACCCCAAATAGAATATTAAATTATAAGTCTAAAACAACATCCGTTACTAAATAAATTGAAACCAAACCTGGAATTTTTATAAAATAATTATCCTTACTAAACTCAAAACGTACGTGCGTCATACAATATCCTTACGCAGATGCGTACATTCATGCAATATTAGCGGCCGACACGCACACGAGCGAATTTCCTTGAATTTTATTGTATTAATTTGCTATGATACTTTGTTTCCATTATAACTTATATAAAAGATTTTGCCGTGAAAATTTAACACCTATTTTTTATGACGGAAATCGATTCAGAAGCCGATTCTGAACTACTACTTTCAGGAATTGCGTTTAATCTGTTACACGTTGTATATTATTGAAAGAACTTAACCTATGTTAAAGGATTCTCCTCCCGCCCTAAGTGGAGCAGAAGAAAGTGTCAGACTTGTACTGACTAAAAACCCACCGTTCTTTCCCTTGCATTCCGGGGCCACAAAACTCATTAGAAAATTCCCGCAACCCCGTCAGACCTTACTTAAAGCTTTACAATATAAATGACTTACCAATCTTGTACTTATGATGGTACTGCGGTTCGTCATCATCATATCCGTCGTCTGAGTCATGTGAGGGTTCTCCTTCGCCGCTACAGATGAAAATGTTGCCGGGTTTCACATCCATATGGACCAGTTGTAACGAGTGAATGTAGCTGTAACAAAGGAAAATAAATTTCATGATGTTTTATGTACACTGGCAATCCTAAAAGAGATTGCCCTGTATGATAGGACCGCCCATAGTACACATTGTCTTTATATTAGCCTTTAAAGCAAGCGTGAACAGGGACTTTCTGTGCTCGCTAGTTCCATCGTAGACCTCATCAATCACTTAGCATCATGAGAGATCAAGGTCAACAGTAATAAACAAATTAAAAATAAAATCTTATTCAGTAATTTAATCACATTTGACATTTAAATTGACATGTAATAATGTATTCATGTACTGGTGCAGGCCCAAGTGAAGACGCAAAATTCGCTAAGCTGAGGATGGCTAAAGGCCAAAATTTTGTAAGCGACGCGAAAACGACAGCCTTGGTTTCTCCTGCACATTCTCACAGACAGCAGCGATATTTTCGGCAGATCTTGCGTTTCGTTGACGTACGGGTGTTCATTGATTGTTTACTGAACCAGTGAACTCAAATTTATCCATCACACTGCGAATAGTCCTCTCGGTATGACGATTATCGCGACCGTAAAATAAAGCCGAAGCGCGCGGAACGTTGCCTGAACAGAACGCCCATTTTGATAAAACAATTTTATCATTTGCACGTGTTGTTGAACCCTATATGGTGATTTGGCAAAACAGACTGAATAAAATGCTGCCAATTTGACAGATATAGCTTCATCAAGATGGCCGTTATCAACAGTCAAAGTTCAGAAGTCCCTATTGGAAGACCCTTTATAAAATAATATACTCACGCTAAACCATCAGCTATGTGGGCCAGAAGTAACAATAACTCGGGCTCAGAGAGTGGTCCATTTTCCATCTTCTGTTGTAAGGAGCCTCCATCACAGTACTCATTCTGGATTATCATGTGGTCATCTTCCGCCCACGCTGAGTAGTATCTGTAGAAGATAAGGATTCATTTCATTATTATCCTTTATATCCTCTCCCATAGGACCATTCTCGGTGCCAATTCAACCATTCCTCGACTGTGTAAACTTTTAAATACTTGCAGCGATCTTGTGGATGTGCATGCAGACTCTATTACCAAGCACCTCAAAGTAATGCACAATATGCAGCTAGCTAGTCTTTTGAAGGCTATTTTATTTTTATGTTGTATATTTAGATATTTATTGTTTTGTTTAGTTCTAAGCTAGAGAGTTAAGAATAATTGTTTTGTGCACAATGGCATATATGGTGTATACGTGTAAAAAATGTGAAACTAGAAAAGATAGTTTTGAGCAATAATTATTATTGTAATAATTTTAGTGTCAAATTTTTGGTGAGCCAAATAAATTACACCGGAACTGCCTACTCATCTGAAGGATATGTGTGTAAAAGATTAAAATCTAAATTTAAATCGAGTGTTCAAGTTCATATTAACCTCTAGAGCCCCACTGGCACAAAAACGTGCCAGTAAACCAGTATTAGTTGAGCCCCGCTGGCAACAAATTTATGTGCCAGCGGGGCTCAACTACTAGTTGACGTAAATAATGAAAAATAAATAATCCTTGAGAGGTTAATATGATATTTGGTACTGCTGCAAATTAATCGTACCTGACGACATGAGGATGTTTCCCAAGTGCGGCATGGGCGTATACTTCGGTAAGGGCCGCCCTCTCAGCCGCCGAGCCGGCCACAGGCCTCAGCGAACGTTTCAATGCATAGACACAGCCGTCTAGCTTGTTAACGCACTTTGTTACTCGTCCGAACTGGCCTCGACCAACGACGCCCAGTTCTATGAATTCCACGTTGTAACGGGATATGTTGGATTCCTGAGGGTGAAAAGATAACTGTTAGAATATAAGGCAGTAAACAATTATGTTTAGTTTAAACATCAACTAAATACAAAAGCTTTGTGTATGCCAGCAAATTATATTGTTATTTCCCTCTATATAACCTCCTCAAAGTTCCAGGGAAAGTGCCATTAAGATAATTTCAGCCGTTCTAGAGATTAGCCCGGAAAGACAGAAACATACTCAAAATTTTAATAAGTTTCTTGTATGTTTTAGTATTGTGTAAGTAACTATAATCACTTGAGAAAACAGTTATTTTGATATCACAGACAGACATATTCATTTTATTTATATTATAGATATGATAAAAAGGAGTCAGTCATAGAAATTAAGCTATTTAGTTATACATACATATTCCAATGTAGGTATGTATAATATGCTTTCATCAGAATCTACATTCAAATTCGTTATTATTAAGATAACTATCAACATTTTGGAAGAACATTTTCCCCATAGACTTCCGCAAGTGTTTTTCTTTTTTCCTTTGTATGCAGGCAATTTTTAGCATGCTCACCCTGAGTCTCTTAGCAGGTTGTTCAGGTGTCGCGTCGCCCCACGTCGGTGTTTTTGATAGCGCACGCTTCTTCTTGTTCAACGCTTGTCCTGGAAATAAACCAATAATAATAATATTCCACAACTTTCACACAACGCCATCTAGTCCCAAACCAAGCAAAGCCTGTGGTATGAGTACTAGACACTGATAAACATACATAATATATTTCTAAATACATACATATTATAGATAGATTACACCCAGACAATGAACAAATGATGGTGCTCTTCACACAAACATTTGTCCTAGGTGGGAATTGAACCCACGACCTTGCGCATAGCAGTCAGGGCCACTGACCACTATACCCACAGGCCTGGCATTACATTTATGGAAATCTGGGTATTAATTAATACATGATAATAACCTTCATAAGCCTGCCAAGCAATCCTGAATTCGCTTTCATCATCTTCCAAGCCCTTTCCCAACTATGGGGTCGGCTTCGAGTCTAAGTGGGTGCAGCTGACTACTAGCTGAGTACTACATGGAGTATCTGCCTACCTGAACTCCATGACCCAAGTAACTGTCTAACACAACACCTCTTGGCAAGACCAGTGTCACAAAGAATTACACAATCTAATTCCACCAAGCCCGTTCCATCATCGGACTACGAGACAAACGGCGAAGCGCCATCGTTACAGGGTGAACATCCCACCCATACGCACAAAACGTTTTGGGAATACCTTCATTGTGCGTACGGCTAAGAAGTGGAATTCCCTGCCGGAGTCTGTGTTTCCCGATAGCTATAACCTGGGAGTCTTTAAGTCAAGAGTGAATAGGTTACTTTTAGGTAAGCGTGCTCCATCTTCGACCACATCATCATTTACCATCAGGTGAGATGGTGGTCAAACGCGAACCTATTTTGAATAAAATAAAAAATCAGAAGCCAGAACACTATCTGGATCATCATCCTGATAGCTATAACCTGGGAGTATTTCAGTCAAGAGTAAATAGGTTACTTCTAGGAAAGCGTGCTTCATCTTCGACCACATCATCGTTTAACATCAGGTGAGATGGTAGTGAAACACGTGCTTATTGTCAATAAAAAAATTACGAATAACAAGTCACGGGCGAAATTCTTAATTACTATACAGGCGAGCAGGGGTAGCTCAACGTCCGGTAAGGACCAGGCCAGGGTCGGAGGCGCGTCGTGTTGCACGCGCACCTCAAAGAGACGTCAGAACTAGTGACGAGGCCCAATAGGGCTATTGTTTCCGAGGTTGCGGGAGTGTTCTAACGAGATACCACCGGCGCCGGAACTTAAAGGCAGCTGAAGGAGCAGGGTGGGTTTTTAGTCAGTATAAGTCTGACACTCTCTCCCACCCAGAGCGGGAGAAGTCATTCGATGATTTTCCCACCCAGAAAAAAGGGAGAAACAAAACTTTTTCCTAACCAAGTCCTTTACGCTGTATGCTAAAATTTAAGATCGTGGACATCCCACCCATACGCACAATAAAAGCTCTTTTGGATAGATACGGGGTTTCCATTACACATTGTAGATTGAGCAATGGTTCCAATGTGAAGTACTGACTTAGCTAGGATTTCCAACTTTTTGGCTGCTAGTTGAGCCTTTAACAATATAGCAATAGGTAACTTACCATCAGGTGTGAAGGGGTTGATGTTGGCCACCGGTCGTCTCGTCATCCGGGACTCATCCAGTTCGTCGGGCGGTAGACTGCCCAAGGCGCTGTCATCGTTTGTGGACGGCGGGTGCAGATGGTGGCTGGAGCCGGACGGAATGCCTGTGGAAGAGGACACAAATAGTACATTGTTCATCGAGGGGAGAAAGTGACCGATTACCAACGAGGGTGTAGTTTGAGGCCCAAAGCGCAGCTGAGGGCCTTAATACACACGAGTTGGGAATCGCACTTTCTTCCGAGTGATACATAGTGCATTATACTATACCTACGAGGAATATAAGACAGAATAATAAAATACACATATCTGACACTACAAAAAGCCGCCATACTAAACACTTGCCGAATAGTTAGAAATTTTTTACAACTAGACTTAGATTACAATTTTACTGCAGTACATAATAATTTAGCTTCACAACCAGAAAACTAGAATGTCGCCTTGGTTCACACCCGCGATATTCTAAAAATACCAGGTATTAACCAGAGAAAACGAAAGCGTAAAACCATAATAATAATAATCTGTCTCTTGTCTTTTGGCATTATAAGTACTTTCAAGTTAGCTACTGAATTGGTTGGTTAATGAATTCTCATACACTTTTGCGACTCGCACGTTTGTACTACAGTAATGACGTCCTTTCTGTCAAACTTTTTAAAAAGTAATGAAATGTAAAGTAATTAAATGTAATTTAATCTATATTAAAGTGTTTCGTAATACTCTTTTAGGCTATCTTTTTGTGACCAGCTTGGAAGGAAAGCCGACACCTGAGATACACAGTTTGGGTGTCGGAAGTTTCAAGTTATGTGTATCGATCTAGCCGAATATACCTAAATATTGTAAAATTAGTTTGTTCCTTGTGTATATGGCTTGAATTAATACTTTATTTATTCAAAACCAAATCAAAATATTTTATTCGTTCAGAAAGTTAATATTTACTAGCTGCTGCCCGCAACTTCGTTCGTGTGGTAGGATTTCCCGCGGAAATCCCGATCCCGTGGGAAATCCGGGATAAAATGCCTAAGTATGTGTAATTCCAGAATGTCAACTATCTGCTTATCAAATTTCATTAAAATCCATCCAGTAGGTCCGGAGATTAGCGTGTACAAACAGACAAAGAGACAGACCTTTTTTTTTGCCGTGTACCGTTTCTTAACCCACCTCAATTATTATTTTTGTATAAAATTTTAATTTCTAAACCCAATACCACGTTTTACCCGTGCCAGGAATCAAACCCGAGATCTTACGCTCAGCAGTCACCCTAGCGACCACAAGACTAACGAGGCAGAGGAAGATAGTATGTAAATAAAAAAAAAAAACAGGTTTTTAAAGGCCTTGGATGTCATGTATGATCAGATGATCACAGATGTTGGGATCAATGGAATATAGATGATTGTAAATGGGAACTTACCTGACTGCGCGTTTAACTTGGGTGGAAATAGCCTTGAGCGCGGCGGATGATGTGATGGCGTCGAGCATTTCTCTAGTAACGTCTTTGGTGTGTGGGGACTGTCGAATAATCTGGAAACAGTAAGAAAAAATACACGTTATTGCTTGTACGTAAAGGTCTATTCTGTTTCGTCTGAAATATTATTGTAAATATTGTACCTAGATTAAAACCAAAGTACTACGCTAGGTATAGGGGATAGTACAGAACTACCTTCAATTAGAACACTGTATAAAAGGAGAACTATTCAGTTTGAGGGGACGCAACTCTATGTATAATAAGTTACCAAAAGAAATAAGAGACTCCACATGAATAAATATTTAAAAATAAATTAAAATTGTATTTGGCCAACCGACAAGTAATAACCTCTTACTTAATGTACTTTTAGCGCTAACTCGTAGCACTACTTTAGCGCTATGTTGGAGCACTATTTTTAGGAGATTATATTTAAGGCAGCAGAGATTTACTTTAGACAGCACTTCGGAGAATAAGTTAGGGAGAGCAATGACAAGGCGTGAAGTCGCAGTAATGAATGTGGAATGAATGTTCTTTATTAAAATAGAATTGTGTATTTATAATTGTAGTGTTTATATTAGTTAAACAGTGGTCACTGTGTGAGAGCACGGCCCTCCGCCCGCGTCTCATATAACTGTTGATATTATATTTAATTTATAGCACTTAGAATAATATTCCTTTGTGCATTGTATGAGCGATTGGTTATCAAAGTGAAGGGTGTGCGACGTATGCTACATACAGACTCGTCGTGTTAGTTACACTATTTATAACTCAAGAATGGCTGAACCGATTTGGGTGAAAATTTGTAGGGAGGTAGCTTAGAACCAGGAAACGGACATAGGATATATAGATATTTTTATCCCGGAATTCCCATGGGATCGGGATTTACGCGGGAAAAACCTCGCACGCGAACGCAGTCGCGGGCAAAAGCTAGTTTAAGATAGTTTTATGTTAAGTTTATCATGATTAAGTGTACTTTGTATGTTCTTTTTGAGAAACCCATTACACAATCTTGAAAAAATTAGTTGTGAAGTGAATACAGGCTTCGTTGAAATTAATTATAATAAGCTAATGCGACCGCGCGATTACGACCCGTTCCTAGCCTATCTCACCTTCACAACCCAGTAACTGGGTAACATAATACCACGTGGCATGACTTGAGTCAGATTTTCTGGCATCTGACTACCCGTTATGACTGTCAAAAGACAAAACCAATCCAATTTAGCAACGTATTTTAAGAAACTGCGCCATATACAATTAGGAACAGCTGTCTTCCCAAAATCTACGAATCGCCGACGAAAACCCACCTTTAAAAAAAATCTTCAGCACACCTTTCGAAACGCACCCCTATTTTTTTTTCTTAAGACACCTCAGGTGTTCAAAATTCAATAAGACGCAAGTGTGTGCCCATTGTCGTGTAACTTACAAGTTTCAATACGTGTGGGGGGAGACCCTTAGATTTTTTTGGGTACCTGTATAAAATTATTACTTGTATCTTAAAGGTAAGACGCATGTTGATCCAGGTGTTATAAAGGCTCAGTTATAGCAAGTTTACGTAGTATATCTACGTAAACTAGAGGGTGATGAAAATATTGGCAGGTTGGCAAAAATGTAAGGCGCTGGACACACAGAAAAGACGTAAGACGCAGACGGGGCGCGGACATAATAATATGTCTCTTGCGCGTGCCATTCATACAAAATGTACAGAAGCGTCGCGAAGCAAAACATATAGAAAGGACAGGGCGCAGATAAGACACTACTCTTCTGCTCCCTATCGTCAAAACATACAGAAAGGATGAGGAACGGGTGAGCTACACAATAACTGACAAATGCTTGCGCTGTCTGGACAGGCCTGCACAAATTTGCGTGGTTATTTCCTCAAAAGAATACCACAGACATGAACCTACATGCTTCTCATATACAAATACAAATTGTCTGGACTTTAAAAGAGACTATGACCTCTGAGTTTATTTCGGTGTTTCTTCTCAGAGTAGTCAGATAGGAAATACCGGCCTCGTCTAGCTAAACTAAACTTAACACGCAAAAAAACATGACGTGTAAAAGTGTTATTTATAACCAACTAGCTTTTGCCCGCGACTTCGTTCCCGTGGGAATTTCGGGATATAAAGTAGCCTATGTGTTATTCCAGGATGTAAGCTATCTACTTGCCAAATTTCATTCAGATCCGTTCAGTAGTTTTTGCGTGAAAGAGTAACAAACATCCATCCATCCTCACAAACTTTCGCATTTATAATATTAGTATAGTATAGTATTAGTATTAGTAAGAAAGATTTACAAAATAAATATTTCATTTCATTTCATTTCAACGGGGCAGCAGGCGGGTGGGCGCGGGTGACGGGTGACTGGGATGGTCAATCGGACAGCTGAATGAAGTTGGTTGAAAACCGTCATCTCTCGCAGCACCCAACTTCACGTCCGTGCCTCGTCTTTTCTATATGTTTTAAAGTCGCGACGACGCGGCGACGCGACGCTCCGTTTGCGTCCTATCCGCGCCTTGTCCTTGTCTTTTCTTTGTGTCCAGTGCTTAAATCTACATAGCCTTTTCACAACTATGCTGTGCTCTTGCTAAATAATAATAGCCACACGGGTCGACCCTCACGGTTAAGCAACGCCTTGTCGAGGTGTGTCCTTGGATGGGTGACAAATAACAGACGGCAATAATGCCTTAACGTGCTTTCGTTAAGGCATTATTGCCGTCTGTTATTTGTTCATCTTTGACAGTCATTACGAATAGTCAGAAGCCAGAAAGTCTGACACCAATCTTACCAAGGGGCTTCGTGTTACACAGATCACACTGGTCGAGTCAAAGCTCCAGAGCCTTGAACACCCTACGACGAGTTGCAAGTCTATCGGTTTTCTATCGGTTACATTTCGGGGAGTGTGCGATGGAATTACACAACCTAATACCTCAAGTCCGTTCCATCATCGGACTACGAGACAAACGGCGAAGCGCCATCGTTACCTACATGATGGACATCCCACCCATACGCACAAAACGTTTTGGGAATACCTTTATTGTGCGTACGGCTAAGGAGTGGAATTCCCTGCCGGAGTCGGTGTTTCCCGATAGCTACAATCTAGGAGTCTTTAAGTCAAGAATGAATAGGTGACTTTAAGGTAAGCGTGCTCCATCTTCGACCACATCATCACTTACCATCAGGTGAGATGGTGGTCAAACGAGAACCGATTTTCAATAAAAAAAAGAGATACTGGGTCGTGTGTATCAGATAGACAGTCCTTCCATGTAAAACACTAATAACAACCCCAAAATAGTTGGAAAACGGCTAAAAAGATGATGAATGGAGTATTTGAACTAAGAATATTATCGTATAAACGGTATTTACTCATTACTTACTCTTAGAAGTTAGTCTTACTTTTTAATAACAAACTTCTTATAAATAAGGTTGCTCATGTAATCTATACTAATCTATACTAATTTGTAAGTTTGTAAATTGTAAGTTTGTATGTAGGGGGTAATCTCTGAAACTACCGAACCGATTTTGAAAATTCTTTCGCTTACATGTAGCTGCATTGTCCCTGAGTGCTATAGGCTATAAATTATCTTTATATCGTGCATATTAGCCGAGCTATTATAATCTTTGTCAAGCAAGTCGGGGACGGGATTCCGTGGAATATTTTCGACTTCTACGCGGACGAAGTCGCGGGCAGAAGCTAGTATCATATACACATACATCTGTGGTATAATAGCAGAAATTATAGGTACGTCGGAGAACCCAGTGTACTGGTCAAACTTTAAAAACAAAACGTTGAACGATGGAATGCGAGCATGATAGATTTTTTTATGCCGGAAACCGCACGGCGTGATTACAAAGAATATTTGGGCCACGATTCGAATTCGAAATGACCAGAACGAAATCGAACGTTAAATACGTCCAAATATTTGAAAGAGAACCGACCAAAAAGTCGTTAAAAACCCACGTGACATTTTACGCGAAAAGAAAAAACCACGACACGACTAATTTTCGTCAAAAAACCAGTATCTTTAATTGAATTAGCATTTGTTTAAAAATAAACTTTAAAAATTACGCTTTTAGATTCACTTTCGCGAAACATTTCTTCTTAACACATGTTTTTGTTACAAAATAGACCTTATTCTAATACAGTCAAGGTTGAATTTACCTTGAACGTCTAAAGACATCTGGGTTGTGGGTGTATTTTTTTCTTGCATAGGCAGATGTCAGCTGTTCGGATCATATGTTTTCTTATATAACTGTACTCTAACTGATTTTACAACGAAATTCCTTTGACTGAGTCACACATAATAGGTAATTTTTTTGTTGATGTAAAGCTGTGCGCTGTATTTCCGTTGAGCTGCGTTCAAGGTACTACTTGGTAGTTTGGTTGGTATTTACAATAACAAATATAACATTTTGATCGCAGTTTTTGCGTGATGAGAATGACTCACCATATCGTAAACAGCCTAGTTAATGGCTAAGGTGTCGAATTTGAGATCGAGAGGGTCGCGGGTTCTAACTGTTGCCGTGAATCTAATCCAGACACAAGCATATTTAGCTTAGTTGTAGGGGTTAACAAGATTGCTAGTAATGTGAATTCTACCCACATTGCCAGTAATCTTTAAAAAAAATCTGTGCAGACCTTTTCCAATTATATTCACATCTACTTAACTCAATATATAAGTAGGAATAATAAGTATTTCATGTGTTCCGCTTCGATTACTTGAATGTGGTTACTAAGCACAATATGCTCGTCACAATACATATGGTGAAGTGAAGCTGATGGTGAAGTACCAGGAGAACTCCTCAACAATTAACGGCCTAACATTGGGAAAAGCAATATTTTGTAAATAATTATAATTAGTTGACATTTAGGCTCTTATAACTAGGTAAATTAAATATCGATCAACTAAAAAGAGAAATAAAAACTTATTTCATATTAAAGTTATTTTTCACTTTGCAGTGTTTTTTGGGAGTCGGTTTAATTTTTAGGCAAAAAGTTTTTTGCACACCGATATTAGATGCAAAGAGAATTTTTAATAATTCTGTAAGAACTTTCTGTACCTTATTTATATAGAGCAAATAAATAATTTCTGATATTTTTGGGACCTAGCTTGTATATCGATAACTAGAATTAAGTTATGCAGGAAGTTAATTAAATTAGTTAAGTTAGTTAGGTAAGGTAAGTAGGCTAAAAATTAGAGTAATACGTAATTTAATTAATAACTAAGAAAATAATCTTTGCGACGATCCGTTAACAGACCATCAAAACCGTCTCTTTAGCTACAGACTTCCGAAAAAAATCTCTCAGACATGGTTTCAGACATAATCAACTACGTATATCTATGGCGAGAATGCGGCCATTTTTATACCAGCAGCTGTTTGTGAACAAAACGCGATGTCATGGCCGCTAACAAACGAAAGAGAAACGAGTAAGGAGAATAATGGATCCCGCAAAATCTAATACCACAATATGTTGCGAAAATAGAGCGTAAAGGCATCAATAGCTCAATGGCTAACGTGTCGGATTTGTGATCGAGAGGTCGCGGGTTCTAACCCCAGCCATTACACTATTGCCGTGAACCCACTCCAAATACAAGCGTAATTAGTTTAGTTGGAGCGGTTAACAAGATTGCTAGTAATGTGAATTCTACCCGCATTTTTAAGAGAAAAACAAATAGAGTAAATCTTCCACTTAAAAATGGTTAAGATTCCACTTAAGAATTATGTCTCTTTGAGAGGGAATAGGCAGTAATCAAAGTAACAAGGTTATGTACCTGACTGGGTTCGCATGCACCTGCAACTCTCAAGTCGGGCCCGTAACCACTGGGCCTCCTTGCTCTATGACCATAGAGCAATCAGTTACTTGATTTTTTTTTTTTCTTTACAAATTAATTAAAATGTACAAAGATCTTGAAGCTCCAAATTTAGTAATGGTCATCAATGGAATGGAAAAATTAAATGAAATCGGTTGTTATTATTGATAAATTATTTTAGAGTAGACTGTGTTTATATGGTAGGTAAACTAAGTATAACGAGCATCTTACCGAGTCAAAGTGAACTTTTAAATTTTTGTGACGATCAAAAATGGTCAAATATTGACACAGAAGTATTTAATTCCTTACAAATATCTTGAACCTCCAAATTCAGGAATGGGGGCTGTTATTAAGATACGCCTCTTTCCTTACAACACAAACGGAAGTATGGAATGAAAAATCCCATAACTACTGCTAAAATCCCGGGAATTACCAACTCTATGACGTCATCTGCATTGTAATCGCGGACCTGACGATTCAGCTTCCTGGTAAACGGTTTAATTGTTATTTGATAACACATAACTACTGAGATTTTGCAACACCCTGCAATGACTTTTGCGAACTAATTTCCCGGTCGATTGTATAACTATGTAATTCCTAGTTTTTGTCAAAAAAATATAATATAACTAAGCTATAATATAGCGTATTACTAAATAAAATAATTAAAAAGAAAGAGTCTGTGTTTCCTAATAGCTATAATGGGGACTTTAAGTCAAGAGTGAATAGGTTGCTTCTAGGTAAGCGTGCTTCATCTTCAACGTCATCACTTACCATCAGGTGAGATGGTGTTCAAACGGGTGCCTATCGAAACATTTTTACTAATGATTACGTAATGCATATTTCCGACAACAAATAAAAAGGATTTTTTACCATTGCCACTCGAAAAAGGGCACTTTATTCATCGATAACAGTGAATAAAACGCTCTTTTACTCACTGAGTGAATAAAGACTTTTTGAATTTGGAACAAGCACGAATTGTTTCCGTAGAAGCTCTGCCACCCTTTTAGCAAATTCAGGTGCTGATCTTACAGAACTGAAACGCCACGGAGGGTGGAGGTCCAGCACAGTAGCAGAAAGCTATATCGAGGATTCGATCGAAAACAAATCCAAAAGATGCAGCCGAATAATTGACAGTATAAATCTAAAACCGTCTGCTGTTGACCCTTCTGCGCCACTATCTCCGGCGCGCCCTTCAACATCGAAAGGAAAACCTTGTAAAACAACTACATTACAGCTTTCTCAGCAACAGCAACCACAAAATACGGCGACTTTGCCAAATACCCAAGTCTTATCTAATACGACAGGTTCAAAACCAAACAAGAATATAACACTGAATTTTGAAAACTGTTCTAATTTCACTATAAATTTTTAATGTTTATATTTAATCCTTTGTTCTTTTATTACTGATTATATAATAAAATTCTATGAATATAAATATTAGACTCCTATTTATTTTCTCACAGTCAATGGTAAAAAGTAGAGTACACAACTCGTGAAAAAAAAATTTATCTCGGTCCTTGTATCCCTCGCTCCGCTCAGGATTCTAATCTAGAATCCCTCGCTACGCTCGGGATTCTACTCTAGAATCCTTCGCTGCTCTCGGGATCCAACTTCGTACCTCGAATTAAATTCCCTTTTTTTTCACTTGTTGTATAATCTACTATTAATTTCATGTAACCACACAAAAAGAGTTTTCGCCCCTTTGTGTGTCAAAAACGACGATTACCTATTTTACGATTCAGTAAGCTGCTTACTCTAATGAATAAATCAACAGTGTTTCTTTTTGTGGCATTAATATCTACATATACATACATTTAAAATTCATTGTTATGCACAACAGTGGTTGTGCCCAAGTAAATGTGTGTATCATCGAGCAAGATATTCCTACTCACGCCACCGGCGACAACTAGACGCCATTACAACTATTCGTGCTCGTAATGTGCCTTGAGCACAAATTTCGAAGTCATAAACACAGACTATAGAATAACCAAAAATCTACATTGAACTGATAGATACACTTATATGACAGATTGGTCTTGACTATAGATGCTGGCGGGAAACATTCCGAATCATTCCCGTCGAATACTTCGGAAGTATTCTGAAATATTCCGAAACTTTGGGAATATTTCAACTGTCAAAAAAAAACAGGAAAATCGACCTTTGAAGTCTGTTAATATACCAAAACCTGCTCCTAAGTAGGTAAGAACAAATACTTTTCTGAAAACCTGAAAACCGCATCAAAACGTGTTTGCTTGCAAGGTTTGCCTTTATTTGCTTTTATTGACTGGGCTATTATACGCGTTAAGTAGGTAGGTAATGATTAATACCTACCTATGCGACTCGCGAATACTCGCGATGCGTACAGAGCTACATACAAACTAACCAAAAACATAGTGTAACCCTTTTTCAAATAGCAAATCAAATATGCTTGGCCCGGTTTTTTTTTTCACAACTGACATTTAAGGCTATAATCGCATAGCACGACTTACAACTCGATCGCCTAATGCATGTATTTTGACCAATAGGATGCACGAAGCGTATTTTAGTAGTGTTCGTAATAGTAAGTATTAATATAATGTTACACGCCCTGTACTCACAAAATGCATATTATTTCTAATGGGGCGAAAACAGGAAGGGATGTGGTTTGTCACTAGCTGCGCTTCCGCAGAAATATTTTCTTAAGTGAGTATGCGTATCTTTGGCCGATAGTACCTACCTAAAAACAATAGAATAAAAATCCTGTTAATCGCAGGCTAATAAATCTACCTATAAAAATATCAACATATACTTAATCAATCCCATTTATAATAAAATAAACATTTATATTTTACTCTCGTAGCGTACATGCGTACTCTCGCAGTGAACAATAATAAAACTCACCCACCACACAACAAGCAAACACATTTATTCCCATTGAATTATTCGGGCGAAATATTCGGAAACATTCGATTGCGGGGTACGAATCTTTCTCGCGCGGGTGAAAACTTCTCCGGGGAGCAGCATCCCCTCCCTCTTACCGCACCCCGCACCGCCATCGCCTGCACGCACGACTCGTGGCCGGTGGCAGTCGGGTGCGCGCGTCGCGGTGCCAGCGCGGCGGCAGCGGCCGGCGCACAGAGATCGACGATCGATGCAAAATACGATTTTTCAGCAAAAAAAGTTGAAATCTTAATAAATAATTAAAAGTTTCTTTAAATCAGAATGATTCAAAATGAATTTATCATTTTGAATAATTCCCATTTAAAGAAACTTTCCCCGAAGTATTCCGGAATTATTCGGAATTATTCAGAAGTTTTGCAACTATAGTCTTGACCTCGATCTCGCCTGATGTTAAGCGATACATGAGGTCTACGATAGAACGAGCGAGTCCAGAAGATGCATGTTTACTCTTGCTTTAAAGTCTGACGGGTCATATGTGGTAGAGAACACTGAAGCCGGCAGAGTTCCACACATTAGCTGTGCGCACAATAAATGTGGAGAATTATTATTTTCAACCGACGACAAAAAGAGGAGGTTATCAATTCGACGCGTATATTTTTTTTTTTTATGTATGATCATCGAGTACTCGAAGACGGCTGAACCGATTTGGAAAATTCTTTTTTTGTTCGAATGGGTATACTTCGAAATTGGTACCATTATCACCAAAGTCAGGATCTGATGATGGGATCCTGGAGAAATCGAGGGAACTCTTCAAATATTATAGGCACACCTATAGCGTTTTGGGTATTTCTTATAGTAACTTGTGCAGTTGCTCTCAAAAAGTACCATTTGGGGAAGTGGAACTGATGATGAAGACCACAGATGGCCGCCGAAACTACTCAATAATAAGTATTGAGTGGATTGCGATTCGATTACTTGGATATGGATGTTAAGCACTTTATGCTCGTCACAATGCATATGGTGATGTAGAGCTGATGGTGAAGTACCAGGAGAACTCCTCAACAATTAACGGCCCAGCATTGGGAAAAGCAATATTTTGTAAAAGGTTATAAGTAGTTGACATTTAGGCTCTTGTAACTAGGTAAATTAAAAATCATCCAACTAAAAAGAGTGAAAAAAAAACTTTTTAACAAAAAATTAAACCGACTCCTAAAAAACACTGCAAACTGAAAAATAACTTTAATTTCGGAAGTCGGTGCCAAAAACGAAAAAACAAAACTAAAGACACCAACTACCGAAATTAAAGTTATTTTTCAGTTTGCAGTGTTTTTTAGGAGTCGGTTTAATTTTTTGTTAAAAAGTTTTTGTTCATTGTGTTTTATGTTTTGATATATTTTTACATTCTATGTAGATAGTGGTTAGTCGAAGAAGCTTGCTTACTTAGATGTAACCTATTCACTCTTGAATTAAAGACCCTCAGGTTACAGCTATCAGGAAACACAGACTCTGGCAGGGAATTCCACTCCTTAGCTGTACGCACAATGAAAGTATTCCCAAAACTTTTTGTGTGTGTACGGGTGGGAGTTGGGACGTCCACCATGTAACGATGGCGCATCGCCGTTTGTCCGGGTTTAGCAGTGTCCGGCGAGGCGATTCCGTGTTCTGTGGCGGAACCCAGTTTCCAACGCTTGAATGGTTACAAGCTATGCATTTTAAATGAAAAACTACAGTAAAGACCTGTTTTGGAATGTTTTTGACTCTTGCATTGTTTTGGTAAGGATTGAAAACTTGAAGTGGACTTAGAAAGTTGATTTTGTAGTGGAAACAACATTACTGTCAGGTCTTTTATATATTGCGTATTTTTATGATGATAATGGTCTCTTTGTATCCATAATATTATGAATATTACCTTACAACAAGATAATCCTAGGCCACATTTTTAAATTCTAGATAGGCTAGCGTTTCACCACTTTTCACCTGATAGTAAGTGATGATGTGGTTGAATTGAAGCATGCTTGCCCAGAAATTACCTACAATGGCATAACCACAGACTAGACTGAGTACAATCTATACATTTAACTGTTGTTTGAGCTATTCCAAAGATAATTCCTTAAAGAACTATGCATAGCGCATAATCCAGTATAATTCTCTATGAAACTATGTCTATCAACTTAAAGAATCCTTTGTCCTAGAATTTTAAAGAAATTGTAGTTCTTGTATATTTTATTATTTGTACTAAGTGAGTTGTCAGGTAACTTTTGGAACTTTTTTAATATTTATAATAGGCTCGCGTTTGACCACCGTCTCACCTGATGGTAAGTGATGATGTGGTCGAAGATGGAGCACGCTTGCCTAGAAGTAACCTATTCACTAAGACTCCCAGGTTATAGCTATCGGGAAACACAGACTCCGGCAGGGAATTTCACTCCTTAGCCGTACGCACAATGAAACTATTCCCAAAACGTTTTGTGCGTATGGGTGGGATGTCCACCATGTAACGATCGCGCATCGCCGTTTGTCTTGTAGTCCGATGATGGCTTGGCGGAATTAGATTGTGTAATTCCATTGCACACTCCCCGGTAGGTTAGGCAAAGGTTTAGGTAGGAACTAAAATAATCTACATTACCCTTTAATCTCGAAGGGCTTTTTTGTGTGGGAAAATCATCTCATGGTTTTTCCCGCTCTGGGTGGAGCGGAAGCGAGTGTCAGACTTCTACTGACTAAATTCCCACCCTGTTCCTTCAATCATTCTTATATTCCAGGGCCGCGGCATCTCATTAAGCCGGCTCTTCACGTTGGCCAACACAGTGACGAATGTAGTGGCCAATGCCTATTGGTCAACGTTTAGAGGGGGTGTTTGTAACCCAAGATGCACAAACACCCCGTCTACATGTTGGCCAATAGGCATTGGCCACTACATTCGCCACTATGTTGGCCAACATGAAGAGCCGGCTTTAGAATATTCCAGCACACACAATATGGTGGACAATGGGAGCAAGTACGTGGTAAAGGTCGCGGTAAAAGATAGATGAGCTACTCTACAAATAATTAAGAAGAAAAAAAATTACTCAGTAAAATTTAAAGAAAGTTATTCATTTAATTATTAGCCCAAAACCTACCCACAACAAAACCACAATAATTTGTCATTATTGAACCCCAAATGAATGCAGAAATCCTTGTACCTACCTACATACATCAAAAAACTCTTTCAACACCACACCACCAAAACAAGTTTTTTCGCTAAAACGCAAATAACAGTATTTGAACCAAAACTAGTCAAACAAGCTTTGAATGAGGTCACCTAAGAGTTTCGGAGGGTGATAGACGTAGAAGTGAAACATGTTATAACTTGTCATTCTAGATTTTATATTTTTTTTTTACAAAGAACTTTCCAGGGTATGGTGTACTGGTAAATGGGATGATGTCTTTTAATTGTAGTTCGCTGGATATTAAGAGCATAGGATTGGTTTACGCTTGAGAGACTTACAGAATATAAATAATCATCTATAACATAACCTTGGCTCATGTGCTGGTAACTAATATACAGGAACCAGTGTCTTTATCTCAGTCAGTTATTATTTTGACAGAAAGAGCCCTAACTTGAAATACTTTATGAAGAAAACAAAGCAAAACTACAATTAATGTTTACTCATTAAAAAGTACTAGGTATTTTTATACTTACTAGGATTGTATGTGTAGGTAAACTAAAATATAATAATATGCTAAAAAATTGCATGATTATGTAAATGATAAAAATAAACAGGACCTATTTATAAATGTCATACAAAAAAAACTTAAGGTCAAATAACAGTTATTTTGGATGTGTAATATCATAATAAATATAGAAATGATTAAATTGTTTCATTGCTCAATCTGTAATGATTGAACTCGTATTGTACAAGTTTTGGGAATACTTTTATTGTTTGTATGGCCAAGGAGTGGAATTCCCTGCCTTAATTATACTCCTAGCAGCAGCAAAAATTTCATTTCATTTCATTTTTCCCCAGATTTGTCCTAGTTTGGAGAGCGACTGGGGGCATCTGGAGGGATTTTCCCTATTAGCGTCCAGGTCAAACCCGGACACATATTGGTCTTACGGTTACCAAAAAGTAAGGTACCAAATATAAAGGAATAGACTAATTACTTATTAAAAAATTTACAGCTCTATAATGTTATCACTAACTAAAACCATAAATAAACATTAAGATAAAAATGTATTTTTCTACGGTGTCCAGGGTTTATGAAGTCATTTTCTGGGACCACCAATTTTGGTGTTGGCAGCCCTATTCCTGGGTGGTGTTTCAAACAAAAGACCTAATAGATTTTATGTATAGCTATTCTTGTTTTTTGTAAATGTATATATTACTTACTAATTCAATTTGATTACCTACTAATTCAAATCAATCCATTGGATATATAAATAATACTAACATAAGGTGACAATACCTACATTTGCAAAGAATACTCATTGCCAAAATTTTCTAGAAAAATCTTAAAACAACTTTGTTTACATGCTGTCTCATTCTCCCCCAAACACAATACAGGGACAGGAAATACTTCTAAGAAGATACAAGAATACCTATTGTCCTGTTATATACAGAAGAAAGAGGTTTCATTGTGTAGTTATTGGAACACCTGGACTTGTCAAAACCTGTTTAAAGGAGGGGGAAGCGACTTGTCTCGCTTCAGATTGAAACCTGTAGCCTAAGATGATGAAATAGTGACAAGTTTGGACCTGTTGGAGCTTGAATTTGGAATGTTTTGAGATGGATTTTTGTGTGGACTGTGTCTAGGCACGTATTTCTGTGGACATTATGATCATCATCAATTCATTCTCTCTTAAGAATGAGATACTTCTGTATGTTTGTGATGGATTTTGTGTGAAATGGAATTGTGGGTGAATAGTTTTAACAATGCAAGGAGTAGGCCTATCTGCCCTGCTCTATCTAAAAGGCCGTTAAGCCACAAAAGGTCATTTTTCACTTTTTAATGTATACTTAAACTACTTTCGATTCTCTATCTTTTGGTCTAAGAATCATTTTCCTACGATTAATACTTTTCGAGATATAGCAATTTTGCTGAGCAGTTAAACAAAATATTTTTTGTCCCATCCTTTGTTAAAAAGTGACTAAACCACAATACTTGTATATACAATACTAAAATATAATACAATACTAAAAGATACTTTTATTTACTTTAAAAAAACCTCACATATTTTGTGAATAGAGCTATGCCCACAAAAATAATTTACCATCGTCCTAGCTAGCGTAGTTTTGTAGAAAAATCATTTCCGACTTATTTTTACGTTTACTCGAAAAATACTTTTGGGGGTTAGCGGCTTTTTAGATAGTGTAGGGCAGCTATGTTCATATTTCTACTGACATCATGATATGAATTGGATTGGGATAATCTATTCATTGTTTTTATAACCTTTTTGGATAGGTTTCTGAAGACAAGAATATTTTTTTTTAGGTTTTTTGGATCTTTTTTCTTTTTTACACCATATATTGGCAAAACATAGTGCACATCCAAGGATGACAGAGTATAGACTCGAAAAAAAAAGAAGTGCACATGTTATTATTTTAACAATGTACTATGTTTAACAAGAAAAAATAATTGATTATAAGAATCACAGTTTGAATTGGGTAAAAATCTTTAATATAAAAATAAAAATCTTTTATATATGGTTTACTATTGAAGACTCTTTGGATAATTTTAAGGTGTTATGGTTGACAGAACAGAATAAAAGCAAATATATTGCAAGAACCCCAAATAACATGGGGCAGTAATATGGCTTTTAAGTAAACAGTGTCCTAACACTGTTTACTTTAGGTGAATTTAGACAATATTCTATATTTATTACCTAAAAAAATGCTAATAATTTTTGTTATACAATGAAAATAGTTCCTACAATGACCTTAATTAAATCAAGACATGATATTTAGAGTTAATGTCATCAAATTTACACCAATCATGTAATGTTTTGGTACTCATCACATCTGGTAGAGAATGCCAAGGTATTGAGTCCACCTTTGTATCTTTGGTGTTGAATAAAATTTAAAAATAAGTAAGCTTATTGATGTGGGTGCAATTCAGTTTATCATCATAAATAATGATCTAAGACACAAACTTAGGGTCAGTGGGTCGTCATAAGATAACTTAGCATGCAAAAGTATTAGAAAGTGGTGCATTACGTAAATCTATACTAATATTATAAAGCAGAAAAGTTTGTTTGTTTGCTTGAACGCGCTAATCTTCGAAAGTACTGGGTGGATTTGGATGCAATTTGGTATGGAAGTAGCTTAAAGCTTGAGGAAGGTTATAGGCTACTTTTTACGCGACTGCAAAAAAGGAGAGTTATGTTTTTACTGTGATAGAATCCACGGGAGCAATGCCCCACGTGAGAACTAGTACTTAATATTGATGTTCAAGGTGAGTTTCTATTATAAGTATAAGATGTCAAAAGTCAATCTATCAGATATTCAGGATCAAAACAATTTTGTTGTACGAAATTGGCTTGACAATATTATTTTGGTATTACATAATAATGTTCTACTCGAAAAATAGTAGCTAATTTGATTTCAATGATACAGTAGAATTCTATGTTAAAGTAAACACTGGTATGAGATTATCAATTATGTACAGTGTAGCATTTTTATATACTAAAGCGAGTTTCTGTTATAAAATCCATTTTTGTGGGCATTCTGTAACTGTCAAATGAAGACTTAACAGGTAAAATTGGGGTAATTTAAAGTTGATGAATGACAAAACTTAAAAAAACATGATAAATTAATCGAAAAAATGCGAATATAGTTTAGAGAATAGCCGTAAAAATGCCAGAACATAGGATCAGCTAAAAACACTAATTGATATTCAAATGCATTCTATATCTGACATCCAGTCTTAATGATAACCAGAAAGTGAAAGTTACGTTATTTACATCGTAAATGAGAGTTTAGGAATACTATGGATACCTGGAATAACATAAAACCACATAGCGTGGTGATTTTCTATAGAAATTAAAAGAGTTGAACCGGAATTACATACCTGAGAGCTCTCACTCTTTTGTAAGGAGGGCTGAGTGAAATTTGAGGCGGTAACGCATCCCTCATGCCGTCATCGTCATCCATGCTACTAAAATCCAACTTCCTTGGCACTATAGAAGAAGGTATCGGACTTAAATTGTCCGAAAATATATTGAAAGAGTCTGACATTTCACATGAAGTTTCTGCCGACAATTCCGATGAATCGTGCTTGTTAATGAAGCCCGTCTTCATTCTATACCACTCGGTCATCTTCGTTAACACATTAAACACTTTTATACAAAAATATCACAATAAAATCACTATCTTCTTAAACAATTCACAAAACGATCTCACTTTCACGCACTAACAACGTTATGGCGGATGACGCATAGCACCTGTTCAACTGGTGGGCCAATCAGAGAGAATCATTTGACCGGTGAGTTGAATACTCAATTTCTATTCGCTGAGGTTATTTTTTTTAAATAACGAAGTAGCTTCCTTTTCTGTGATTGGAGGATTGATAGATGCGTTCGTGTAAAAGATATGCGTTCACTTGAATGCATGTTATATTTCGATAAAATCAATGTTTTTAGTTACATTAGGAAAATTGTTCCAAAAAGAAACGTGCATTGTATACATTAGAAAAAAAAATATTCAACGTAAGTATGACATGGAAACATTCTTTTTAGCCATTTTATAACGGCTATAATCATTCATAGCGAAACGAACATTCTCGATGATGTTTTTGGATTTTTATGATGGCTGAGCAATGACCTTCCATAATTATATTATTATTTCTATTATTTCTATACTCTAAGTGGCTGAGTAGCGACATCGCTTGGAGCTAGACGTGAGTCGTAACTAGTGTTGCCAGGTCGGATTTGTTTTAAATCGGGCCAGAAGGTAAAAAAAATCGGGATTTAGGGTTGTAGATCGGGACGAACAAAACAAAAAAAACAAGTTTTTTAAAAGTATCCAGAGCGCTTCTGATGTGCTGTAATAGTCAACAACATCCTGAAACTAAAGGGTGTATCAGCGCCAATTTTAAACTTTAAACTTGAATATCTTGGCAACCAGCGGGGCTAGTGGTAGCGTTTGGTAGATGATTAGTGCGGATTTTTTAGTCGCTATGTCGCAGTGGTCTGGCGCGCACCACGCTTACGCAGGGGAGACGTATTTTTGCAACGAGTTTTCATTGAGTGAAGCACAGCGCAAGTTTTTTTTTTGTAATCGCTTTCAAATCCGCCGTTTAAGTGATGCCCCGAGTATTCAGTTAATTAAGTCATGGGTAGCAAAGTTTAGAGCGACAGGATGTTTACTGAATCATTCAATTGGCCCTCGAAATAGACCTGTGCGATCGATTGAAAACATCAACCGCGTCACCGCTGCGGTCGCGGAGCGTCCACGACGATCAGTTAGAAAACATGCTGCTTCTTTGAGCCTCCATCGATCAAGTATTCAACGAATTTTGGCCTTAGACTTAAAATTACATCCTTATAAAATTCAGATAGTTCAAAAAATCAAACCAAAAGACTACAACAAGTGAAAAATTTACTGTCAGAAGACATTAGATTTTTTTCTGAGGAAAATGGGATGGACAATGTTTATTTTAGCAATAAGTCACACTTTCACCTCGAAGGTTACGTAAATCGTCAAAATTGCCGTTATTGGTCATCTAGCAATCCAAAACAAAAACATCTGAAAGCATTACACAGCCCCAAAGTTACTGTATGGTGCGCAATATCGTCGAAGAAAATCATCGGGTCATTTTTCTTCGAGAATGACCGAGATGCAAAGGGTTACAGTGACGAGCAAGCGGTATACGGACATGATTAATAACTTTTTTGTACCGCAGCTTCAAGAAGAGGATTTTGACGAGTCTGGTGTATGGTTTCAGCAAGATGGGGCCACAGCCCACACAGCTAGGGTCAAAACTCATAAGCCACTTTGGAGACATATTGTGGCCACCCAGATCTCCCGACTTAACTCCAACTGCCTTTTTTTTATGGGGCTATCTCAAAGCAAGAGTTTTTGATACTCCTCTTACGAATTTGGAGCAACTGAAGACTAAAATAACGACAAAAGTGAGAGCCATATCAGTTGACGTTCTGCGGCATGACTCTGCAAATTCGCTAGTCCGTTTTGAAGAGTGCATTCGTCATGATGGAAGATATCTTGACGATGTATTCCGTACATAAAATCCGCACTAATAAACTATAATTTATTGCTATTAAAATATTATAAGTACAATCTTAGTCTTTTTTATAAATCTTCAAATTTTGGAATTGGCGCTGAGACACCCTTTATATTGCACATGCAGGGCGTCTAGCTATCTTTTGGAGTACTTGATCCATAGATTACTCGTGTACAAGGCCCATGTTTTTTATTACGTAGTTGTGAAATTCACCGCAAGTTATACTAAAGTTAGATTTTTTTAATTTCGGCTTTGACATACTCCAATGTCAAATGGTTTCGCCTCTCGGACCAAATTAAGTTGGTTTGTGAAAATACTTTTTTCCGCTGCCGCACTTGCCACGTTTGACACCGGTATTTGACGCCATAAAAGAAAATAACTTCAGAAGTTTTGCGAAGTCTTGTTTTGTAGCGGCGTAAGATCATTGTTCTGTACTGTTCTATACTGCTGCTTTACCAAGTTTTGACTGAACACACTTCTTCATAAAGTTGATCTACATTGAAGAACACATTAATTATTAGATTTTCAATAAATGACACGTAAGTAACGAGTGGTTAGAGAAAGTGATTTGAAAAAATCTAATTTGCTATCGTTGAGTTCATATTTGGTCTCTATGTAATGAAGAACTGCACGTTGCTGCATGTGAATGCCACAAACTCATCTTCAATACTTTGTCTCAATTGCTTACTTAATTTTACCATTATTTTGTGACCTTCAAAATACAACAATGTTCCGTTTTCAAGATATATTACTACCTACCAGTGGCGAAGGCTCCATACAACTCGATTCCTACCGGCTTCCCTTTTGCAATATGGCAAATATTAGTCTATTATTTTATATATGAAAATATAAATAGTAATCTATTATTTTCAATTAAACAAATAATTATTTACGAAGTTACAAGATTTCGAAGTCAGCCCTGTGGCTGACTTCGAATTCGAATTCAGCCAAAATCGGGACCCCTGGCAACACTAGTCGTAACGTGTTTTAGGCGTTATATGTAGGCGTATTATACGTAGTTTCGTAGATATGAGTAACTAGTTATAGTTATATCGGCTTATAGTTATAGGTGTGTTATTTAGTTTTTTATGATTATGAATAAGTTATAGGGTATTATAATAATATTCGTAAGCTATGGTTATGCGTGTAATTAAAGTACTTTACTAGGCTTAGGACTGGCTGAAAAAATTCATTTTAAAGTCTTAACTTTAGTAGGTATTACGTTGTCCATCATATCAAAACTTAATTTTATGATTCACATAAATAAATAAAAAATGTTATTGTATGGTCTAGGGGCTGCCTTAGACAAGAACGGTAAACAGTATGCAGCCGGTATACTATAGTAGTCTTTGACAGTATGCATGATAAGCAGTTGCGGTTTCGGAAAAGGTGTTATGTCTCAAAAACTGCTGACTATACCACAGTCATATTTATGGACTATACATTGATTTCTATTTTTTTCTATTTTTTGTTAATGGCAAGTGGAGCCGATGTCGACTATTCTGCCAATGTCTAAAGTAAATTGGAAAAGCAAGTGTGTATGATTAGACAAAATGTAATTAGAAAAAAAAAAAAACAAAAGGTAAACTCAGAACAGGAACGGTAGTCTCTGTTTCTTTAATTGGTACGGTTGAACTGGGTTGAACTTGTTGGGTTAGTACAGGACTGAAACAAACAAAGAATAAAAATACATAAATATAATTGTTAAACGATTACATAAATTATACCGCAACCTACATACAGACAATGTTTGGTACTCCGGCTCACAGTTTTATATTGTTATGATGGATGAAACTCATCAGCGCCACAAGCAGTTCTGGTGAAGGGAATGTTAGAACGGAAGAGAAGTTAATGGAAAGAGGTATCTTCAATTTCGGGAGACGGTTATACAAATCTGAAGATGGAACGATATTTGGGCAATTAAAAAATATGTTTATAGCACTTAGAATAATATTCCTTTGTGCATTGTATGAGCGATTGGTTATCAAAGTGAAGGGTGTGCTGGTATGCTACATATGTGATCCAGTGTGCCTTCTTCCAGGCCACATTCGCATAGAGATGAGTCTCGAACACGGATTTTTTTCGAGGAACACAGGAGTGCAACAAAAACCCAAGCGGATTCTATAGAGGACGGAGATAATTAATTTCGACACCTTTTTGTATGTGTAGAACCAAGATTTCGGCTTGATATATGAATGCACAGCATAAAAGAATTTGCCTTTTTTCTTCCCAGTCGTGTTCCACTGCTGTTGCCAAGAACTATAAAGGTTCTCTTTTGGGAGGTTCAGTAAATCATAGTCCTGATAGGCATTGTGACCGAGATCGGCTGCAGGAGACCAACATGCACTTTTAGCCAAGGCATCGACGCACTCGTTGCCCCTGATGCCACAATGGCTGGGTATTCAATCCAAACCAACTGAACATCCTTTTGGCTATTACTGCAAGAGTGAAGGCATTTTTTTATTTTTAAAATAAGCGAACTGTGTAATTTACTTTTGAAAGAGTTTTGAGCTAGGGTTTGGAGACAACTTAGGGAGTCTGTAAAAATAACGGCTTTATCAATGCGGTGGGACTCACTAAAAAGACATGCTTCCAATATAGCCACACACTCGCCTGTGAACACAGAAGCTTCCTTGGGCATTTATACAACGTGTAACGGAAACCCCATATCTATCCAAAAGGGCTGAAGACAACATCTGGTATGGAGTCTCTATGTACAGTTTCAGTACAAAATAACTGACTCAAAGAATTGATACCAAATTATTGGTTTCATATATTTCTTGGATACCAATCATAACAAACGTGTCACAGCACTACGAGGGTCAATAACTTTCCATGTCACTTGCCAACATTGAGATAGGAAAAGTATCTACCCTTGCCAATAACACGATAATTCTTTTCCTTCTTCTTAATCTGAAAAATACGGTCTCTGGTATCCAGTGTATTGGAATTTGTAATAAGTACACGTAGACTTAGTATTACAAAACCGTTTTTTTTAACGTGAAAAATCAACAAATGAGTCCTCCCACCCCGGGCAGGGCCGGAGGGACTGTCAGACTTGAACTGACTAAAATCCACGGTATTCCTTCAATAGCCCTTTACGTTCCGTGGTCACGGTGATGAGATAAGTCCTGCGGCCAGGATTACAAAACCCTTGCCATATCGTTTGTTATCATCAGTGATCGGAATAGGTAGAGCTATTTAGGTTCATTGACCGCAAACATTGATGTTAATATGGATATTCCACGGGATTCCTACTGATACTACGGGATTTTATTGAATTTCATAATTTTTGTCAATATGTATAAAATAAATAGTTTGTATGGTAATATGTTTTTGTACAACTTCAGAATAATTTAATTGATTGTTGATTCTTGAATAAGAAATTGTTACTTAAAAAAGTATATGTGGTTTAATGAATCAAGTTTATCTATTTATTATACTATCCTTAATCCCCTCCTTCTTATATTTACCCGCCAGAAAGGAAGAAAGTTTTTTTATGATTTTACTACTTAAAACCCAAATCCCGGGACTCGGGAAATATCCATATTATTCTATCCTATGGCAAGTACATAAAACAGCTCTACCTATTCCGATCTATGGTTATCATCCAAAGAAGCCATGCACATGGTATGTATAGGTATATATAGATTAGATTCTACCCTTTAAATTACACGTTATATATAAGGTCAGGCGGGGCAAGAGCGCCATATTTTTTGCATAGATGATTTCGATGCATAATATTTTTTTTGAATGCTGACTTATGAGTGAACATTTATTAAATTGTCAATATTTGGAATGTTGTAGCTGCAAGAAACGTCGATTCAATCAATTCTATCAATATCTTAACGAGATTTTCTATTAAATTGGAAAACATGGATATAGGCGCACTTACCCCTGGAAACGGGGCAAGTGCGCCTATCTAAATAATAACGCTAAAATCGTACGTTACCAGAAAAACCGATAATTTACTTAATAGAATATAAACAAATAAACGCATTACTCTTGGTTTCTTTTTAGTGTACTCGTCCTATAGGCTACTACAGCTTCCATAACAAATTTGGGGCAAGTGCGCCATAGACTGGTAATCAGGGATTCTAAACCTTAAATGCTGTTCTTTTTAAAAAGGTAAATAACTGCTGTATTTAAATAAAAATGTTTGGCTAGAATAATAGATATCTTTAATTAATCAAATCAGACTTATTTCATGCATTACGTAAAATTAAAATTTACTTTATGCCATTCCATCATATGTAGATATTTAGCTAAGTCTATTTCAATTTCGGCTGACAAGGCTGGTGGTCTACCTTGTGTGAAAGATTTTTAGCCCCTTCGACCCTTTACAAATGATCCATGATTGTTTTACGAGGTATACCATAAGTTTTAGCTGATTCATATCCAGATAGGCCTGATCGGACAGCGTCAACTGCCTGACATAAAGTTTATCTAGACCAAGAAGGTTTATCGGTTTTTCTTTGATAAATATGAACCATCTGTAAAAAATAATAATTTTACGACCATTTGTAGTAACTATCCAACTACTTTTTCTTGTCGAGAGATCTGTGGGCAACCTAGTGTCAGAGTTGTTCAGGAAGCCCAAAGGCAAAGCCAGATCGATAATTTTCAAAAGTAGCTAGTCTTCGATTATCGCTTCCGATTAGGCACACCTAAGCGTGCATAAACTAAGGAACAAAGGAATTGACAAGTACTAGGGTTTTACTGTTAACACTTACGATCAACGACTTATATAATAATAGCGCCCCAAAAAAAATCCCAAGAAAAAATAAACAAAATTACTTACTTATTTAAAAATAGTTTATAGACTTGATACGACGCTTTTACTGTAAACCTATCACCCAACACCTTCTCAGCACAAGATAGCACAGAGGCCGTTGGGTAATAAAATAACTGAATCATAAAAGTTGACGACTTCTGGCTCGGGGGAAGTGCGCCATACTACTAAAAACGTAGGCGCACTTGCCTCACTTGATTATTTTGAGAGTACTTTTTAATTTCTATAAAAAAAATATTATTTTCACTAGCTAGGACATACTACAGCCATAGATTTAAACAAAAATAACTAATTTCTGTACTGGCTTCATTGGTTTGCCGCAACACATAAAATATTTGAAGATTTAAGGGGATAAATAACACGTCCTCATCTCTGGTAATAATAATAATGGCCTCATCTGGTTTAAATGACACTAAAACTAAAATGGTGGATACATCAAGTAATGGTGAACAGGCATCTGCGATTGTGATCTCAGTATTTATATGTATCATCTATGGATTGTGAAGTGGGACTGTGTTTGAGTATGTTGCATGGATGTAAGATGTCGTTAGTTGTATTATATCTGTATTTTTCGTTATTTTTATGGTAGGTGCGCTTACCCCGTCGGCGCACTTGCCCTGCCTGACCTTACATTGATTTAAATAGTAAAGATACGGTCGTCCGAACATTTGTTAGACGCGGTCGACCTACAAAAAACACTAGCGCCATCTATTAAAATTAGTATGAGCTACGATGTCAATCGGCGTGGTCTGCTCCTAGGCGTAACCTTGTAAGAGCGGGGTATTTTTCGAGGTACAAAGAAATAAAAAAAACCTTTTATTTTTCAAAATTTATATTTGTTGCAGTTTGTTTGTGTTATAAAGTTTTCATTGGCCTTCGAATAAAACAATTTTTAAATTATTTGTATTTTTGTTATTCTGGACTTCAGACTTCTGTTTTCCTTAGTTTGAGTTCTAGACATATTTTCCATTTTGGATTTCATTATAGATCTTTAACATGACATAAAAATACATTTTAATTTGCTTTTAATAAACAGTAAAATTAATTTTATACATAATTTGATCTTTTAGTAATATTATTAAATCTTTTTATTTCATCGGCTACAACGCGCGCCGCTGCAAAGTTATGTCACACTTTTATGCGGCTTCGCGTCGTCTTGGCCAAAGGTTAGGCAAATAATCTATAAAAATGACATTCAGGTTCCTATAATCATTTTTTTATTTCTTTGTACCTCGAAAAATACCATACCATAGCTATAACCTAGGAGTCTTTAAGTCCAGAGTGAATAGGTTACTTTTAGGTAAGCGTGCTCCATCTTCGATCACATCATCACAATTACCATCAGGTGAGATAGTGGTCAAACGCGAACCTATTTTCAATTAAAAAAAAAAAAAACCATAAAGATACCATATTAAAACTAGTATGAACTACGATGTCAATCGGCGTGGCATAGATGATACATATAAATGGTCTGCTCCTAGAAATAACTGTTCTATTATTCTAAGGGGTTCTTAAATAAGAAGAGCAAATACTGTTTTGTTTTATTTATCAAGAAAACCTCACTACCTTTCTCCGGTTCCCACACCGGCACACCCTCTTTCCGCGGGCTGTCATCTGTCCTTGCATCTGTCATATCCACAGATAATACACTTGCCACAACATCCCCATTTCAAGAAATCTAAATAAATCAAACATTTTATAAACTTATGTGATTACAAATGTAATCATCTAACCACTTAGGCTTGGTTCTAATTCTTTTAGACAAATTATTCCTCTCTACATGCAATTGTCTTTCAGGAATTTCATAATCATTACTTACTACATTATTATTATTACTTTCGTTTTCGTTGTATATTTCTTGCTGATTTCTTTCCACTTCCACTTCCGAAACAGAATTATTATGAAATTCCTGCTCGTTATCATTAAAACCATCATAACTTAACTCTCTCCTATCCTCCCTTTTTTCCTTGAAAGGCGCTGGAGTAAAGTTCCATCTTTTCCTCCTGTAATGAACTCCTTCTATTGCCACAAAATAAGATCTTGGCTCCTTCGCCCTTCTTACAATAATTCCATACTTTCTTAAATCAATAACCCAAACCCAATCTCCTACTTTTAAATCATCTAGTTTACAAACTTTATGTCTCTTGTTATAATTCTCTGCCATTCTTTCTCTGTTACAATTTCTTTTCTCTCTGAATATGTTAGTGTCTATTTCTGCATTAACATTTAATTTACTAGGATACAGTGGTAATATCTCTCTAATTTTTTTGTTAAACATTAATTCACTAGGACTATATCCCGTCTCATTTGGAGTGATTCTATAAACTAATAATGCCAAATATACATCTGCATTCTTATTTAACAGGTTTTTGCAATTTTGACTCCTGCTTCTGCACAGCCATTACTCTGAGCAAAATAAGGACTGCTGGTAATGTGATTAAAATTATAAAACTGAGAAAATTCTTTAAATTTACTGCTAAATTGTGTTCCATTGTCAGTCCTGACTACTTCTGAAATCCCAAACCGAGAGGTTTCTTTACAATGCTTAATTATACTATTTTCTGTCAGATCTTTCAATTCAAATACTTCCAAATATCTAGAGAAATAATCAATTATTACCATAAACCACTTGTTATTGTTTTTAAATAGATCAATGCCTACCTTTTGCCATGCTCTAATTGGAATGTCTTCTACAATCAATGGTTCTTTACTGTTATTTTTTTCCTGAATGCATTGTGGACAGTTCTCTATGAGTACTTTAATTTGAGATGACAATCCTAACCACCACACAGATTGTTTGGCCCTCTCTCTACACTTAGTAATGCCTAAATAGCCTGCATGAATATCCTGTAAAATACTTTTTTGAAGTGCACTTGGAATTACCAATCTATTGTTAAATAACAAAAATTCCTCCTGCACAGAAAAATTATATCTATACTGATAGTAATTTAATACCGCTAACGATATTTGATCTTTTTTTGGCCAACCACTAATAGTGTATTCTTTTATTGTATTACATATTTGGCATTTACTCTGCTCACTCTTAATTTTGCTCAGTTTATTGTCGACTATATACATGCTTGCAATGGAATTAATGTGGTACTCAGATTGCTCGGCCTCTACTTCTGTAACATTTATTGGAGCCCTGGAAAGTGCATCAGCTACTACTAGTTTCTTTCCTGGAACATAATTAACTTTATATACATATCTCATCAACTGAAGTCTAAATCTCAGCAATCTAGGTGTTAGATCGTCTATAGGTTTAGTTTGCAAAATTTGCAATAGAGGTTTGTGATCTGTCTCTAATAAAATCTCTATCCCTACTATAAAATCTCTAAATCTATTAACAGGCCATGCAAAAATTAAACACTCCTTTTCTATTTGAGCATATTTTTTTTCTGTTGAATTTAATGTCCTGCTAGCATATGATACTGGCCGTCTAATAATTCCCCATTTTATCTTCTTGTAACAGTACTGCACCTAGGCCGTAAGAACTACTATCAACAGAAATTATGATTTTCTCTCTAGGATCATAATGACACAATGTAGGAGCTCTTGATATATCAAGAGCTATTTTAGAAGAGGTATTTTACTTTTTCAAATGATTTTTGTTGACACTCGTCCCAAATAAAAGCAACATCCTGTTTTAATAATCCATACAAAGGTTCCAATAAAGTTGATTTATCAGGAATGAAACGACCTACATAATTTACTAACCCTAAAAATTGCATCAATTCTTTTTTGTTACATGGAACTTTGAATTCTATAATGCTCTCTATTCTCTTAGGATCCAATGATATGCCTTTACTGTTTATAACATGCCCTAAATATGTAACTTCTTCAACCATAAATTCACATTTGTCTTTGTTTATTGTTAACCCTTCTTTAGTCAATCTATTACAAACTTCCCTTAATAATTTAACATGACTGATTCGGTCCTTACTGTACAACAATATGTCATCGATATGTATTACTACCCCTTCTAAATCGCTGAAAATATTGGAAAATTTCATGGAAAAGTATTCAGGTGCACAGTTTAATCCCATTGGTAATCTATTATACATGTACCTACCAAATGGTGTAAGTATTGTTGTCAATTTCCGAGACTTATCACATAAACGAATTTGAAAAAATCCAGATGTGGCATCAATTTTAGAAAATATCCTTGCTCCTTTCAGCCTACCTAGTGTATTTTCTACTTTATGAATTGGAAAAATAGGCCGAACAATATTCTTATTAACCTGTGTATAATCTCCACAAATCCTAACACCATTCTGACCTTTTGGTACAACCACAATAGGAGATACAAACATAGTTGGATCTTCTACCGGTACAATAACATCTAAACTTTCTAATCTATTTAATTCCTCCTTGACCTCCTTTATCTAGCAGAGGTAATGGAACTAATCTAGGTGATGACTAGATAATGGAACTGGATTGGAAATCAATTTAATGGTAAAAGTATCCTTAAAGACACCTAAACTGTTAAAAATATTGGGAAACTCTTTTTCTACATTTATTTCACCTTCACTAACATATGTATTACATATTCTTAATATATTCATTTTTATAATGGCTGGTTTCCCTAAAATAGGTACCTGTAATTTTTTTATTACAAATTCTTTACCTCTGTATAAACTATTTTTATGACATAATTGTACCCAAATGAAGCCTACTACACCTAATGGAATACCTTAAGGTCCCCTAATAATCTCAGAACAAGCAAATATAGTGGTATTCTTTAACATTTTCTCTGGTAGAGCCACTATATCAGCCCCGGTATCAATTAAAAATTTTACCTTTTTATTAAAGTTCTCCGTTTCTACATCCACCTCCAACTCAAAGTCCAGATTTTCCTTGTCCATGCAATTTATCTTTCTCTCTCTGCAGCACCTAGCAAAATGTCCCCTACGCTTACACTTATGACAAATTTCTCTTGATGCTGGACAGTTCTCTCTGTCATATGCCCATTTCCCACAAGAGCCACATTTTCTATGTCCTTGCTCCGTTGCGACAAACCTTGACACATTCCCACTCCTTCCTGTTTCCTTTCGCTGCTGCATCTTGCCCATTCTATTTACCGTCATTTCCTCTTCCCGACTCCACATAACCTAAGTCTCTTGCGCTTGAATTTCAGCTTGCTGGGCCATGTTGACTGCTTCTTCTAGTGTCAATTTTGCCTTTAAAAGCATTTTTTCACTGACCTTCTTGTCCCTTAAGCCAGCTACGAGACGGTCTCTTATAAGCTCTTCACATAGACTTCCAAATTCACATGTCTCTGCCTGCATGGTCAAGGCTCCTAAAAAATTACTCACTGACATGCCTTCCTTTTGTTCAAGCATATTAAATTTAAATCTCTCATATACTACATTTTTCTTGGGATTGAAATGACCATCTAAAGCCCCCAATACCGCCTCATATTTTTTTTGTTCAATGTTCAATATCTTGATAACCTCTTCCACCTTTCCTCCCATGCTGTACAACAACATATCAATTTTCTCGGCATCCTCTCGGTTTTCACAGCCACTTATTTTCATAAATCTCTGGAACCTGGTCTTCCAAGTTTTCCACGATGCCGGATTTGTAAAATCAAAGGCATCCGGTGCCCTCACATTCTGCAATGGCAGGAAATTCATTGCCTTTTCTTCTGTCATCTTAATCTCTTTATTCGCACACCGCTGCCACCATGTTCTATTGTTCGCTTCGAACTGCTAAGCTATCGGGAGTTACACGTGTTATTGTGAGTCAACCATAAAAGATAGAAATATGCTGTCGTGGGATATTTTTTATATAATTTTAAGGAGAACATTTCCGTCATAAATGATTTCTGTGTAGCTTTAACCATTAAGGTTGCACACGCGACGGAAGCTTAAAAAATGGAGTAACTTCTCCCGTTTTCCCAACATTTCCCTTCACTGTTCTACTCCTATTGATTGTAGCGTGATGAAAAGTATACTATAACCAGCTCAGGAGTATGAAAAATAATTGTGCCAAGTTTCGTTAAAATCCGTCGAGTAGTTTTTGTTTCTATAACGGTTATACAGACAGACAGACAAAAATTTTACTGATTGCATTTTTGGCATCAGTATCGATTCCTAATCACCCCCTGATAGTTATTTTTTAAATATATTTCATGTACAGAATTGACCTCTCTACAGATTTATTATAAGTATAGAAGAAGACTAGCGATATTAACGCGCAAGCGTCCACGTCCATTTTGCACGAGCACTGATGCCAAAGAAAATGTAATACACTAGATGCCGAATGAGACTAGCGACGCGAGGAAGGGCGGGGCGGAGTGGGTCTCGTCTTCAGTCTAGACGCAACGTTCCGATCCGGGCGTTTTGACTGATCGTCGCAGTGGCAAAACGTCCGTCAAATAACTCCGATCAGTCTTTTTTCCCGGATCAGTCAAAATGTGAACAGCTCCATACAAATTGTACTGCCACTGGCACATCCGTCTATTTAGACTGACCGAGAAAAAAGACTGATCGGATAAGTGGGAACGGGCTCTGATACATTTTATGGTGTGCTTGGTTTCGTCCTCGACAGCCGGTGGAACATCGTAAAGCACTTCCGACGTTTGGCTCTAAGACTGGACGAAGCAGAGGCTGCATTGAAGCAGCTCCTGCCCAATCTAGGACGGCCAAACGCTCTACGCGGAGATTGTACGGTCCTTGCCATAGGATCTGGAGGTGGTAGGACTCGCGCGCTTGCACAATTGGCGCAAGGACTAGGCATGCCTCAATCGCACCGATAAATCACCTCTTTGAGGAGTGGCTGGAGCCGCCGATGAGCTGACGCCATGGCGTCCTCACCTTCCGCCTGATGCAGGTGCTGACCGAACTCGAGGCTGTTTCGGGAGGTGCCTGTATTCGATACAGCGGGAGGACCCGCCTGGGTGTCGTCATTGTGAAGATAACCCGCAGGACGCGGTGGAGCATACGGTAGAAGTGAGCCCCGCTTGGGCGGAGCACCGCCGTGTCCTTGTGGAGGCGATCAGCTGCGGCGATCTTTCGTTCCTGGTTCAGACCATGGTGCGGGGCGAGGATGCAGTTGCTTCCTTCTGCGACGCAGTCATGCTAGCGAAGGAGGAGGCTGAATGCGTGAGGGAGAGACAACTTGCTTCCTCACGCCCCAGCCGCATCATCGTGCTTTTTAGCACCCGTAAGACATGAACGCTTATAGGGAAAATCCCCCCGGACGCTCTCCAAACTAGGACAAATCTGGGAATAACCGGATGGATGGTAGCCCTTTGTTACCAGGCTCGGAAAGACGGTGCGTCGTGTTGAGCCTTTGCCTGCAGGGAATGTTCTAACAAGACACCACGGCCCCGGACCACAAGGGCAACTGAAGGAACAGGGTCGGTTTTTAGTCAGAAGAAGCCTGACACTCCCTTCCGCTAAAAAAGAAATAAAATAGTGTATTGTGCAATAAAGTCAAATTTAGTCGACTTATTTTATTATAAGTGACCCCTCCAAAATTGCAGGCTGCGACCGCGCCTGAGTAGGTATAATACAACTGATCATGTCAAAACATGCGTTACTCATCTTTTACTCGGTCAAATTACGGGCTTTGTCTACAAATCTGCGAATATGCACATAACTAATAAAATTAAATACGAATAGGTAGGGGTACGCAGCTACGGAGGGATCCGTCCACTCTTGTATACCAGCCTTATGTTAACACTTTGTGTCTTTGGCACCGCCGCCACCGGCGTATCTATACATACCTACCTACTATTATACTTCTTCTTTTACTTACCCTCTTGAATTGATTAATTAGATTGCTCTGTTACTGCATAAAATGGTCTTCCGTTCACAACACATGTAATGACCTGGATGACAGTTACTAGATAATATAAAACCACACAAATCTGTTTTGTTTTGTTCTGTCGTTTTTCTAGTAAATTTTATCTTGACACTATTTTTATTGCTTAATTTTGCTTCAAATGATTTTTGTTACATATTTTAATGCTTATTATTATGTTTTCAGTTTCAGTTCTATGTATGGGGAGCCCCCTTTATTTTAAATATTTTTTTAATTTTCTCTTAAAATCGGAAAGCGGTTCACAGAATACATCTACCTACCAAGTTTTACGTTTATAGTCCTAATAGTTTCGGAATAAAATGGCTGTGACATACGGACGGACGGACAGACAGACAGACGGACAGACATGTCGAAACTATAAGGGTTCCGTTTTTTGCCATTCGGCTACGGAACCCTAATAACTCTTGTAAGTTCTTCGCCATTATGTGTCGTTGTCTATTACAAATCAAAAGTTACTTAAAGTTGTTAGTCTTGAGTTAATTTTGGTTTAAAAACTCGACGAGTAAAGACTTCTTTAAAGGTCTCAACTTTATCTATAAACTATCTACTAGTAAAATTTGTGATCTATAAACAGTTTAATGAGACACTAGAAAAATCTCTATATACAATTAGAAAATTTACAACTCTTATCTCTATCTATTCATGTTTTCTTAACTCATTCTTATGAGAGCCGATAAGGTTGTGCCCACTTTTACTAAACTGTGTCTATAAGCGTTCTTGAAGATTACTTGGGGGATATTTTACTCTTAAGGTAGGCGATAAAATTAAATTCTATTAGATATCTAATAGTCCATTTTTAGACGCGATTGTGTTACTTGGGTATCCATAATGTAATACAATAATTCAGGGCCGGATTAACCATTAGGCGGAGTAGGTAACTGCCTAGGGGCCCCGCATCAACTAGGGGCCCAGGCCCAGTGCACGTACCAAGAAAACATGTTTCTTCGAACGAGAATTTGATATGCATGTGAACTATGTTAATTTATGAGATTGCCGCCGAGGCTGAAATCGGGTAGGAACAGGGCCGCGCTGACCTAAGACAGCGCCTGTGTGTAAAATCTATGAAGCGCCTATGATTTTTTCCACAGGCGTGAGTATTGTCTTGGGGTCTCCCAAGACAATACTCACGCCTGTGGTTTAACTTTACACTGTTTGTACTTACTCAATTATAAAGAATATTATATTGTAGTTTTACAAAAATCACATGGGGGTCACATAATCGTGGTCAAGTCACAAGAAGTTATAATTTGTATTTCCTGAGTCCGCTGCCACTTGGCTATCCACTGCCGATAATCGTTTACAACGACAGAAACTGGAGTATTATCTAGAAACAATGTTTCAAAATTTTAATTAGTGGTCCAACTAGGTCCTGGATCCGCCCTTGAGTCAGAGGCTAGAAAACCTGACATTATAGCAACATTAGGGTGTGTTTCCACCAGAGATGTGCGATGGAAATGTGTCGTGCGAGGATGTCTAGCTGTGCTGTGAAAATGTGTGGGGGTTTCCACCAAAGCTGTGCGATGAAAATGTGCCTACGAGGATGTGTAGCGGAGCTGTGAAAATGCGCATTAATGTGTGGTGCGAGGCTGCGCAAACCTCGCAACACATCTTTCTCAACACACATTCCTCGCAACACATCTCTCAAAAACATCCCTCGCACACATCCCTCGCTTGTTTTGTATGCGCATAAATCTAGCTCCGCTGAGCCGTTTCCACCAGAGCTGTGCTGACCGAGGCGAGCTAAATGAAGCGATTCTATTGGTTCTTTACAAACACATCCCTCGCTACGCATCCTCGCACATCTCTGGTGGAAACGCAGCCTTATAGTGACCGCGCCGGTGTCCACAACTCGCATACTGGGTTGTGGACACGATACCGATTCGAACTAATTCGAAGTCTATTCCCGTACCAAAGAGAATATAATATCTGACGGTATACCGGTACTTTTAATTCAATGCAGTAAGCTGAAATAAGCTAGTGTCACTTACAGCTTACTAAAATAATGATAGCCTGTTTAACCTAACAGTGATGGATCAATCAATCAAATAATAACTGAGCGATTTTTAATCGTGAGAAATATAAATAAATGATAAAATTAATACTAGAATCTGGCAAACGAAAGTAGACACTCGAATTATTTGCAAACTTTTTATATGGCAATGCTATACTAATATCAAACTCAATTTTCCAAATTAAGATGGCGTGTTGTTGGTGATTTGTTGTGATCTTGTTAATAGCGTTTATTCAGCGAAAAATGAACAAAACTATTAAAAGTGGAGTACGGGAGATGTTGTTTCGCATGATGTCTAAATATCAAGAAAAACAATAGGAGAAAGACGCCGAATTCAAACAAAAACAAGATTGTTTACGTGTGGTGTTCGATTTCATAAGTTAGTATGACTCTACTGAGTTGATACTTTGTCGTAATTCATAATTTATATTTATCTTTTAGCGAGGAAAAATATTTATCTATTTTGATTCACATTCATTTTATAGTATGTTAAACACCTTCATAATAATGCATTATGGTTATTTAACATACTATTAAATGTTCCATGGTTTTTAACAAAAAAAAAATCTTTTATAGAATATCTGGTGGAAGTAGCAGGGGTTGATGAGATAGTGAAAACTATTGTAAAACTTACGGATTTAGAGCAGAAAGATAGGATAAGAACCCAGAACCAGTAGTTGGATGAAATAGCTTCAATCACTAGTAAGTTTTTACTAGGAGTACATAACTTTTATAAAGATGTAATTGAATTCATGATTTGCAGAACCTAATCATTCTGTTTTACCATTCTTTACAGAAGTGAGCGTGACTACATTAAAAATAATTAAAAAGGAAGGTGCGCGTAAAGGCCATATAAACCCACAGTGTCCGACTTAGATAGTTTCGACACAGATGCTCTTCGTAACAAAATCAACGAATTTTATATCGTTAGAAAACAAGTTTAAAACGAAACACCAGAACCAGTATATGAAGCTGATGAAATTATGAAGCAGAATGGGCACGAGATATTGCGTCTTACCTCCTACCACTGCGATCTAAATGCCATTGAGTTAGAATGGAGTTTGGCTAAACGTAAAGTGGCAAGTAAAAATATTGCTCTGCCTGCAGTGGAGTTAGAGAAAGTTATAAAAGAGTCGTTTGAAAATATAACTCCCGAGGAGTGAAAGAAAATGACTGATCATGTCATCCATGTTGAAAATAAATATAAAGAAAGGGACAGAATTACAGAAAATAATTTAGAAAGTTTTATAATTAACGTAGGAAACAATGATTCCAGTGACTCTGATTTTAATTTCCACATGGAAGTCTTACATTCAGATTTTGATTATAGTGAATAAATCAGAACTTTTTTAGAATACTCTTGTTTTTGTAAATTGGTATTAAGACACAATATCGAAACTATTACCTACCTAAAATACCTCTTGTATTTTTATTCCAATGAAATAAAATAGATAATTCTACAGTATCAAATAAGGTTATACCAGGTATTTCATAGTAGTTATGGGGTTGCTATGCTGATATATTTTAAATTTGCCGCGCTTTTTCAGTCTCTACTTTCGTTTGCCAGACTCTAGTACCTATCTTTTATTTTTAAGTAGTAACTAGATTTTACTATAAATAAATCTATTTTTTTTAATATTCATATCTAACCAGACATGATAAAAGCCACTCTTTTAGAAAATGTTTCATGTGATGAATATTTTAATAAGTTGCGCGAGATTACTTGGAGGTTACTAGAGTCTGGCAAACGAAAGTAGAGACTGAAAAAGGGCGGGAAATTTAAAAAATATCAGCATAGCAACCCCAAAACTACTATGAAATACCTGGAATAATTTTAGGAGGCAGGGTTGAAATATTTATGTATGCCTTCCACAAATTGTAAATAAGCTAGTTTTAAGAAATTTGTAAGGTTTTTGTCAAATAAATAAATATATTATTATTATTATTATTTAGATCACAGTGGTCACAGAATTTCATCAGCTTCATATATATGGCTCTGGTGTGTTTCGTTTTAAACTTGTTTTCGGACGATATAAAATTTGTTAATTTTGTTACGAATATCATCTATGTCGAAACTATCAAAGTCGGACACTGTGGGTTTATATGGCCTTTACGGCGCACCTTCCTTTTTAATTCTTTTTAATGTAGTAACGCTTACTTCTGTAAAGAATGGTAAAACAAAATGATTAGGTTCTACAAATCATGAATTCAATTACATCTTTATAAAAGTTATGTACTTCTAGTAAAAACTCACCAGTGATTGAAGCTATTTCATTCAAGTACTGGTTCTGGGTTCTTATCCTATCTTTCTGCTCTAAATCCGTAAGTTTTTCAATAGGTTTCACTATCTCTCTCATCAACCCCCGCTACATCCACCAGATTTTCTATAAAAGAAAAAAAATATATTAAAAACCATGCAACATTTAATGGTATGTTAAATAACCATAATGTTTAACATTCTGTAAAATGAATGTGAATCAAAATAGATAAATATTATTCCTCGCTAAAAGATAAATATAAATTATGAATTACGACAAAGTATCAACTTAGTAGCATCATATTAACTTATGAAATCGAACACCACACGTAAACAATCTTGTTTTTGTCTGAATTCGGCGTCTTTCTCCTGTTGTTTTTCTTTATAATTGGACATCATGCGAAACAACATCTCCCGTACTCCACTTTTAATAGTTTTGTTCATTTTTCGATGAATAAACGCTATTAACAAGATCATAACAAATCACCAACAACACGCCATCTTGTTTTGGAAAATTGAGTTTGACATTAGTATAGCATTGCCATATAAAAACTTTGCGAATAATTCGAGTGTCTACTTTCGTTTGCCAGACTCTATTAAAAAAACTGCCCCCACACCATTGCGACCTAAACCCCGTTGGAATGGGTACATGGGTGCAAAAAATAAAAAAATATCATGATCTTTTCATTTTATTTTTCATGACCCCTTCTAATCACATTTTAATTTTTGTTAATTTTCACACAATATTGTTTTAAAAAATTGTTTGAATACTTATTCGGTTTTATTCCAGAATCAATTATTTTAGTTACTAACTCACAATTTCATAGTCGTCATTATCTGACAACTCAGAAACTGTCAGTCTACTGCATCGAATTAAAAGTCCGGGTATTGTCTTCTTCTTAGCGTGTCGATTGCAAATAGCTAGATGGAGTCAGCCCAGAATGGGCTACAAGTTTTGCATCTTCGGTAGCTTCCATCAAGTCATGCAGTGAGCAGTTGACAGGGCACGTAGGACAGGAAATTGTGCCGTGGTTTGTGGAGCAGAATCACATAATTATACACTCCAAGGCAGAGCCATTCCCACGGCATCGGACGTCGGCCGACGAACTCCGGCCACCCGTAGGTGCGGGCAATCGGGCATGCGGACAGCGAGTAAAGGGCAACTCGCTGCCCGACCATGGACCATGCCCGGGTCGACGACGCGTTGTGTTCCACGCGTGCCTCAAAGAGCGTCAGCAATATGAACGAGGTAGAGGGCCGAAGCCTACGGGAGTCGTGGGACTTATCCCATTACCGTGACCCCGGAACGTAAAGGGTTATTGAAGGAACACCGTGGATTTTAGTCAATAAAAGTCTGACAGTCCCTCCCGCCCTGCCCGGGGTGGGAGGACTTATTTGATAATTGTACCACGATAAAAAAAAGGTAGAGCCATTGATAAATATCCACCTGAACAGATTTTCTTTGCTGCGACCAACCTGGGTACGGAGTCTATTTAAAGACTACCAGGGCAGCCATGGCCATTCGTGTCCAGGTGGTAGATGCTCGGCTGGTGGGACAAATGGGCTTGGAAGGGATGTATTTTCTAGCCACAGCTTTAGGCGCTCCTTAGGCTACTCGCCAGTAAGTTGAGTGACACACTTCAGGAAACTTCTTTGACTTTTCAGCCTTTGAGGCATTAATGTTGCCCGGGTGTACCCGTGCATAGGGTGTCGGGTGTCTCTAACCATTTTGGCTCTTTCACTGGAACTTGCCACCGCTCTGCGAACTTCCGATGGCGCTATTCCTGCCAGTGGATATAACATCTGTACTAGGGTCAGTTTAAGTCAACCAGTGATGATCCGACACGTTTAATTAAGACCTGTATCCACTAACTGCGTATGGGCTGAACGACACCACACGGGGCATGCAAATTCACCTGCAGAAACAGTTAGCGCCCGGGTATAGTGACATTCAGTAGGTAATATAAAATGAGTGCCCTAATGTAGGCTTACATCAGTAAATATATTCAAATTTTTTAAATAAAATTTTATTGATAATAGAATAGATTTCTATATTTTTAGTGGATTTTTGTTGGCACATTCCTAAATGACGTTACGATTTGACATTGACAACAGTTTTGATCGAAAATCTTCGGTGTTTGTGAATTGTGTCCCAGTTTGGTTTTCCCGATAAATTGCTATTATCAACATAAATCGTAAAGTATCGTGAAAACTCAAAGTAAATGACCGACTTCGATCACATATCATTTTCAAGCCGTTTTTAATAAAATGGCGTTGCTGGGATGGCTGATTGTGTTTTTATTAATCGGTTTGCCATACCTGTGTTTGCAACAAAATATAAACAAAGGAGAAATAATATTCCACTACAACAACACGTAAGTGTCTTTATTTCCTATTTACTAGCTTATTATCTATCTTTGCCTACGTTTTGTCTTCTTTATTTCTGTTAAAAACTCATATTTTTCATGAGCGAGATTTTAAATCTGATTAAATAATCCTTATGACTGATTATAAATGTCATAGACCTTTCAAGCTGTTTCCTAATTACGACCATTAGATAATAATTGATCTAGTGTTAGTAACTACTCTATAAGTTACAAATACCTACTTTTGTAATGCAATTAAGTTTTTTTCCTGACTAAGGTAAAATGCTTAAGTTCCTAGATATTTTCAAGCTGAGCTAACGACTTTACTTACTTTAAATTATCAATGAATAAATGCAGCACATACAATAGTCTCACAAGCACTAAGTATGGACACTGAAACCCTGGTGATAAGATAGATAGTAATCTATGAATGACTCAACTTTATTATTGATCAAGTTTTGCAATGCAATAAAAGCTTTTGTCCATCTCCAAGGTCTCATCTATCAATATTGGATAAGTAGTTTTAGTGGAAAAATGAAATATAGAGACATGCTATTGTGTTTATAATCTTACTAGCTTTTGCCCACAACTTCGTTTGTATGAGAAGCTTTTCCTGCGTAATTCCCAATCCCGCGGGAATTCCGGGATAAAAACATCTTATGTCCTTCCTACTGATGGGTAGTGGAAAAATTTCGGACGGAAAAGAAAAGAAAAAAAGATATTTTTCCAATATTTTTCCATTTCAAAAAAGCTCATTTTAATACATAAACTAGTTAATTATGTGTAAACTAAAACAATATCAATATTACTACTGCTAGTAATAACATGTTAAATTAGCAGGATGAAACGAAAAACAAGTTTTTATCTATTTTTGCAACACCAATGCAATTCTCATACAGGGAATTCCCCGTTCGAGTTATTAAATGGCGGCTAGGTGCTTTTTAATTTAATACCAGTACTACTTCTTAAAGGTGTAGGTTAGAAATAGGTTGTAATACGGACAAACTCGTGTGAAATCTATGCTATCTTATAAATATTTTAACAAAACATTTCGTTATGCTAATATAGTCGGTAAATATAGTAGGTAATGCGGTTGCACAGTTTTCAATAAATGTCCACAACATATGAAAATTATAAGTTCGAAAACATCGTGAACTTTGCCGGAAAGAGCAGATTACATGAATAGTTCGCCTTCTACTTCATTCTATCAGTCATATTCGGCAGGAGCGACAGCACAGTTTCTGAGAGATAAGTATCCAGCGCGCGTGCTGGTGGGACAGATCCGGTCTCGCCGTGAGGTGAGGTGACACTTGAAATTGTCCTTAAAGGCTGTCTCCGAATGGGGTGATGCCAACTTGGTCAAGTTTAATGCAGCTAAGACCCGCGTGTCTCTTCTCCGCAAAAAGGAGCCGGTTCCTTTCCATGGTGTAACCGTGCCGACAATTGATCGTATTGAGCTTCTTGGGGTAACATTGACCCTCAATTTTGGTTCGTTCATTCAGGCTAAAGCCTCAGATACACTAGGGGACAATTACTGCGACATGTTGCGGAACAAGACTCGCGAAAACTACGTCTAGTGTCGCGGGACAAATGTCGCGGAATATTTTGCAAGCCATACTATTCGGTGCTTGTAGAAGTGTCGCACGAGGAGGTGGTGGCGATTAGTGATGCGTACTTATTATTTATAGATATATTATTTGGAGAAAAACGCAAGCGAAAGAGAAGTAGGTAGATGCGGATTTTGAAACTTTTATCACAAACGATCGAACCTTCTATAGCCCCAAACAGGATACAATACCACGGAACGCTGTAAACCCTCAAATAATACTTGCCATTGCATTAAGATTTGTCTATTGGCGATTCTTATGCTTCCTTGTCATACGCTTTTCGGGTGTGTAACCCGCATTGTCGTCCCAAGCGTCATTTTCCTTTATTTTATTTCGATAATCATGGTTTGAAGTATCCCACAACAAATCATGACTCTGGTATAACTCGACAAGTTAGCACGATTTCGTTTCCCCACACTAAAGACATGTTGCAAGGCATGTTGCACATACGGCTACACTCTGTAACAAATAGCGCAACACTGTCGCGGGACACGTGTGCTCGCTCTTGGAGCGGGAGCAAGCAATATGTCGCGCGTCACGTAAATGCGTCGCAAAATGTTGGGGGGCAAGTTGCGGGACACTGTGCAACGTTGCAGCGTCACGTAGATTGACAGTTGCGCGACATGTTGGGGGACATTTTGCCCCCTAGTGTATCTGAGGCTTGAGGCTCAAGGAGCAGCAAACAGTTGAGAATACTAGCAAAGGTAAGACAGTACTGCACAACGGAACAGCTTCTCAAGCTCAAGCTAAATCGTGTATGGAGTATGTACCCTCATCTTTGCTACGGATCTGCCAAATATCAACTGGACACGCTTGAGTCTAATGAGAAACGGGCCAAGAGACTAATTGCTAATAATGCACGGGTTCATTCAAAGCTCCAGAGCCTTCAAAATCAGCAACATGTTGCAATCCTATCAGTTACATTCCGTGGAGTGTGAGATAGAATTACACAATCTAATTCCACCAAGCCTGTTCCATCATCGAACTACAAGACAAAGGGTAATGCGCCTTCGTTACATGGTGGTCATCCCACCCATACGCACAAAACGTTTTGGGAGTACTTTCATTGTGCGTGCGGCTAAGGAGTGTAATTCCCCGCAGTTGTCTGTGGTTCCTGATGGCTATAATTGGGGGGTCTTTAAGTCAAAAGTGAATAGGTTACTTCTAGGTAAGCATGCTACATTGACCACGTCATCACTTACCATGATTATGGTGAGATGCTTAACCAACGCGAGCTTATTATCAATAAAAACAAGATAGTTTGATAAATGAGAAGAACGTTTTTTTTTATTACGGGGTGCTCACTATTGACCTAGATCTCGCCTGATGGTAAGCAATAGATGTGATGGGTCTACGATGGGACCTGCAAACACAGAAGATGCCTATTTACTCTTGTTTTAAATGGTAAAAGGTCATAAGTGGCGGGGAAAACAGAAGCCGGCAGAGAGTTCCACAGCTTGGCTTGTGCGCACAATAAATTTGGAGGAGAAACGCTTCGTACGACAAGACGGTATATCAATCAAGTGTGTCTGGTAGACTGGTAGTGAAAGGAAGATGGAGGGATCAGGTCATGGAGTTCCTGCGCACACTGCCCGAAGTACATTCTGTAGAAAACTGAGAGACAAGCAACTTTTCGTCGATAAGCCAGGCTATGAAGCTTGTCCACTAGCGGCTCATCACCTATAAGCCTTGAAGGATATTGATAAATTGATTGCTTTAGCAACCGCAGCATCCGGAGACCTGATAAGTTTTGGGTAGAGCATCCACTATTGAAAAAAATTTTCGTGCTTTGGCACCATCATATCAATTACCAAAAATTATGAAGAACTATCTGCTCATATTATTGAAGAGATTTATTGTTTGTAGATACAGATGCAGGAGGAAATGTAAACCATGATTCCCTTTTTACAAATGACAATTCGGATTCATTTCCAACTGAATAGATGTAATTATTCCTATTCATTTTTTATTTTTCATAATATGTGATGAATGTACATGTTTGTTGTATATTTTAATGTAAATTAAAAAAAAAAAACAATAAACCATTTAATTCATAATTTGATTAACTTCCCTTGGTAATTTATTTTGTTTATTTTAATTTACCACTACAAAATACATTGATATAACTGACTATTTACTGTAACGTCGAAGCACTGCTAAGACTAGCAGCATTTTCACGTTGTATGGCAATGCTTATTCTTTGGGCAAAGAACGAGCCAGCCCTCTAGTCACGCAAGGAATCGATCAGCCGGCGAGACGCGCACTTGGGCCCTATGATTCAAGCGTTTTGACCCTTATTCAAAGTAAAATTATACATTAAAAAATATTTTTCCGTTATTTTTCCGTATTTTAATTTTTCCGAAAAATAAAAGGAAATATTTCCAAGTTTGGAAAAATTTCCGAAAATTACCCATCAGTAGTCCTTCCTATGGTCCTAAACTATACCCATGTCAAATTTCATCTAATTCCGTTCAGCTGTTTAAGCCTGAAAAGGTAACAGACAGAGAGAGTTACTTTTGCATTTATAATATTAGTATGGATAGTATGGATGGTTGGGATTAATTTACTTATTATATAGGTATATGATTAGAGAGGACCTCCAGCTAGCCCGATCCTGCACATTCCTATTTATCTATATCCCCAGGTTTGTACCCCACAGAGGTGACCTTTATCTATAGAAGCTGTGTTTGTAAGTTTTTTTTATAAGCCCCAGCTTGGAAGTTTTATTTATTACTAGCTTCTGCCCGAGACTTCGTTTGCGTGGGAGGGGCTTTCCGCGTAGTTCGGGATCTACGCGGGAAGCCACGCAAATGAAGTGGGAATATCGGGATAAAAACTATCCTATGTCCTTCCCAGGGTCCTACACTATTCCCATGCCAAATTTCTAATCTAAATCGGTTCAGCGGTTTAGGCGTGAAAAGGTAACACACAGACAGACAAAGTTACTTTCACATCTATACTTATAATAAATCTGTAGAGAGGTCAATTCTGTACATGAAATATATTTACAAAATAACTATCAGGGGGTGATTAAGGATCGATACTGATACCAAAAATGCAATCAGTAAAATTTTTGTCTGTCTGTCTGTCTGTCTGTCTGTATAACCGTTATAGAAACAAAAACTACTCGACGGATTTTAACGAAACTTGGTACAATTAATATTCATACTCCTGAGCAGGTTATAGTATACTTTTCATCACGCTACAATTAATAGGAGCAGAGCAGTGAAGGGAAATCTTGGGAAAACGGGAGAAGTTACTCCATTTTTTAAGCTTCCGTCGCGTGTGCAACCTTATTGATTAAAGCTACACAGAAATCATTTATGACGGAAATGTTCTCCTTAAAATTATATAAAAAAATATCCCACGACAGCATATATCTATCTTTTATGGTTGACTCACAATAACACGTGTAACTCCCGATAGCTTAGCAGTTCGAAGCTTTCTGATTATTATTCTGCTCCGAAATTTAAAACCACCACAACTTTGCAATGGAACTCGGCTAAAAGTAACCCAGTTGCAACAAAATATAATCGAGGCTCAAATTTTAACAGGTTGCGGTGTAGGAGAAACCGTCTTTATTCCCAGAATTCCCATAATAGCAAATAATTTTCCATTCCAATTTAAAAGAACGCGATTCCCAGTATCGGTGTGTTATGCAATGACAATTAATAAGGCTCAAGGGCAGACTTTTCGTGTTGCTGGAGTAGATCTCGGTGTCAGTTGTTTCTCGCATGGTCAGTATGTCGCTCTTTCCCGGGTTAGCAGTTCTAGAAATCTTTATGTTCACGTGCCGGACGGGTCAACTTTCAACATAGTTTACCTGGAAGCTTTGCGCTGAAGTATTGTCGTTCTATAGGTACTTAAGCCTCATGTGAACGTGATCTAAACAATATTACCAATACATTAACTTAATAACACACAAGGAGTTACACGCTGACGGAGTTGCGGGCACAGCTATCTATACTTATAATCTATACTTATAATAAATCTGTAGAGAGGTCAATTCTGTACATGAAATATATTTACAAAATAACTATCAGGGGGTGATTAGGGATCGATACTGATACCAAAAATGCAATCAGTAAAATTTTTGTCTGTCTGTCTGTCTGTCTGTCTGTATAACCGTTATAGAAACAAAAACTACACGACGGATTTTATCGAAACTTGGTACAATTAATATTCATACTCCTGAGCAGGTTATAGTATACTTTTCATCACGCTACAATTAATAGGAGCTGAGCAGTGAAGGGAAATGTTGGGAAAACGGGAGAAGTTACTCCATTTTTTAAGCTTCCGTCGCGTGTGCAACCTTATTGGTTAAAGCTACACAGAAATCATTTATGACGGAAATGTTCTCCTTAAAATTATATAAAAAAATATCCCACGACAGCATATATCTATCTTTTATGGTTGACTCACAATAACACGTGTAACTCCCGATAGCTTAGCAGTTCGAAGCTTTCTGATTATTATTCTGCTCCGAAATTTAAAACCACCACAACTTTGCAATGGAACTCGGCTAAAAGTAACCCAGTTGCAACAAAATATAATCGAGGCTCAAATTTTAACAGGTTGCGGTGCAGGAGAAACCGTCTTTATTCCCAGAATTCCCATAATAGCAAATAATTTTCCATTCCAATTTAAAAGAACGCGATTCCCAGTATCGGTGTGTTATGCAATGACAATTAATAAGGCTCAAGGGCAGACTTTTCGTGTTGCTGGAGTAGATCTCGGTGTCAGTTGTTTCTCGCATGGTCAGTATGTCGCTCTTTCCCGGGTTAGCAGTTCTAGAAATCTTTATGTTCACGTGCCGGACGGGTCAACTTTCAACATAGTTTACCTGGAAGCTTTGCGCTGAAGTATTGTCGTTCTATAGGTACTTAAGCCTCATGTGAACGTGATCTAAACAATATTACCAATACATTAACTTAATAACACACAAGGAGTTACACGCTGACGGAGTCGCGGGCACAGCTATTAACAATAATATTGTGCGGTTCGGTATTGCGATATTTTTCAACAGTATTATAGATTGACATATTATATTTCCCTACTAAATTACGAAAGTTAATCTGTGTGTTACATCAAAATCACTGAACCGTGAGGAAGGACATAGGCTACTTTTTTTACGAAAAACGACGGAAACGTGGACGAATTCGCGGGCAACAGCTATCTATGCTAATAATATAAGGCTGAAGAGTTTGTTTATTTGAACGCGATAATCTCAGGAACTACTGGTTCGAATTGAAAAATATTTTAAATTAAATAGTAAATTTATAGAGAAAGGCTATAGGCTATATATCATTACGCTAAGGCCAATAGGAGCGGAGCACCAATGAAGAATGCTTCAAAATCGGGGTTAAATTTAACGTTAGCCCAAAGTAACTATTCCACGCGGACGAAGTCGCGGGCAAAAGCTAGTTTATAATATTAGTATGGGTAATTAAGATTAAAGAGAGGTCACACTAAAAAAAAATGTCTGTAAGAGATTGCCCTGTGCAATAAAACTGCCCATTGTACACTAGTTTTATTGTTTGCATCCTTAAGTGTATTGTAAGGTGAACAATAAAGTATACAGTGTGAGTCTTTATAATGTGCACATATCGAAACGAGGGAATCTAATAAATTTTATTGACAGTAAAAATATAAAAAAAAAATTAAATATTTATTCTTTATGGATTTTTTAAAAAATTGGTTCGCTACTGTGACCCCAGTGTAAACAAAACTGTGTAACTTTTAAAATAAATGATCTATCACGATGATACAAACTCCATAATGATTGGTAGTAATTAGGTGTCCTCATAAAATGAAAACTGTGGAAAAAAACTACCCTCAATTGAAAATAAACATGTTTTTTAGAAAAATGGGTATTTTTTTCATAATTTTTTACAATAATCTTAAAAATTTCTCAACAAGACACCCCCATTACCTACCTACTTTTTTATTACTTTAAGATATTCTTCATCGTATTAGCCACCTAATGGTAAAAATTGCATGTTTTAACTCAATCCCAACATTTCTTATCAACTGTCAAATAAAGGCCCAGCGCATGGCGATGCACTATTGTTTAGCAGTTAGATAATCTTTTTTTGTTAATTTTGTTGTGAATGTGCGCGGGTCGGGGTGTGGGGAGAAAGTGCTTAAAAGACTGGCAGCATTGGCACCAAACACAAAACTGTATGCAATACTTGTTTATTTATATAAAAGTAATAAAGTAAATGAATACAACCTTCTGTAGATAAGAACTCTGGTTGCTTACAATATCTCTGTTTCAATGTTTTTATAGATGTTTACAATGTAAATGCTTAACTGAAGTTCAAGTACTTACAATCAGGTACTTTTGCACTGTTTAAATCATTCAGTTATATCGATACCGGAAATTTCAATTGTCGTAAAGGACAAAACACGAGTCTTCAGTAGAGCCAAAAACCAAAAATAATTTGTTTTTTTCTTGAATAATTTTCAATCAAAGTACTAGGTATTTATGATGTCAAAAGAAACCCTAACTATTTTTTCGTGATCTATCCATATAAATTATCAAAATAAACCAAACTTAATTATTGACGAAAATGAGAGTCCTTTACAGCCCAAAAAAAATGTAAATGAAGTACTTTACAACCACGAAAAATTGGTTATGATAAAGTCAGATATGTCGTAAAGGACTAATCATGATCATCAATGGGTAGTACAAGTCAATTAAATCAGACTAAGGGGGTAAAAGGAACAATAAACCTAAAGTTCTAAATAGAAATTCCACTACAATAGGTAGTAAAATCAAGTGAAAAAAGTATTTTTATTATGGTTTATTTATTATTTAAATATTTGTAAAAAAAAGTATCAAAAATGTTATTCTAATAGGAATTCAAAATTTAAACACAATGTTATGCAACTTTTTTAAATTTAAATCGACAGTAATCGTTGCAATGCAAACAAATCAAGTTTTAGAATAATCAGCTAATAGACTAATCTACTAACTAGTTTTTTTTTCACAATTAATACAACTCAAACAACGTTCTGTTGTTTGCATTGCAACGATTACTGGCGATTTAAATTTAAAAAAGTTGCTTATACATAATAATAAAGTTAAAATAACCAAAATGATAACAAATTTTGCCCACCAGAGCTCAAAACTCAAACAATTGACATTCTAAAGTATTAATTAAATGACAAATTCAGTCTTTTAAAATTATAGTAATGAAACTTAGGCCTAGCTTTTTGATCCGTAGTTAACTCAACCAATGGTTAAATATTTTAACCAATGGTTGCAAACGGTAAAATACCATGTTTCTTCATTTGTTAGTCTCACAAATGGTCAAATAAGTTGGATAGTTAACTATTAGACCATTAAATTTGTAAGACTAACAATTGAGGATAGGGATTAGGGATACAATTAGGGAAATTTTACCATTGGTTGAGTTATCAAAAAACTGGGCCTTAAACAGTAAAATCTTAGAGATCATTTGTGTCGATATCGTCTTCCTCGTCAGTTTCAAGAAGACTGTCTTTAACAGTCCCTAAGGACGGTAGATCGAAATATTCCTTATGAAATCGGTTTGGTATAGTTCCGTTAGTACATAAACGCTTTAAATCGTTATACTTGGCGACCGGTATAGGGTTAGGTTTGTCATAAAGCGTTGATAAACCAATATTAGAAGTATCATCTTCTACTTTGTTACCTGTTAAATCTTGGTTTTGTTTTTTTATTTTTTTTCCATTTGCCTTTTCCTTTTGATCCTCTTCCTTTATATTCATCATATAATGTTACTACTTGATCGTCTTTGTTTTCTTTCATTGAATATTTTCCTTCCATACTTTTAGCATTTTCTTTTTTCTTGAATGCGACAATGCGCATTGCTTTTAGCTGTATTTGTCTTTGAGAAATATTGGTAAATTTTTCAGACATCAAGCTCTCCCAATTGAGAAAATCGGAGTACTCCAAAACATTAATTTTGTATGGTTCAGGACGTATACTTGCAGATTCTATGTACGTCGGTCATTGACTCGGACTCCAAACAATAATTCATCTAACCTCACGTTCATTGATTGCATGCATTGAATCGACGGGCATATGCCTGCATAAGTATGCCTAGGTAGTAAATAATTGATTTGTACTACTTCAACGTTTTTGGAATTCTGTACAAAGTAGTGTAGGGCTGTGAGAATTATCTTATTTTTATTCTGCCCAGGGCAAGAGTCGCAATAAAGTAAAACGGCGTATTTCCTAGACTAATATAACAACATACTCACTCCATGAGGAGTATTAAGCACTTTTTGCAGGTCAAAGACAACTGTAAGCATATCGTTGAAAGTTAATTTCTGATGAATTTTAAATCTTTGGTAGCTAGCCTTTTTTTCCTCGAAATGAACAGCCATGTGCTTGATTTCTTTTTCTGATAATAATTATGTATTTTCAGCTTTTGTACATGTGGCACATTTGTCTTTTTTTGGTGTATGAAATCGAATATTGTAATCATCGTTAAATATTTTAATAAGAACTATTTCACTCAAGTGTAATTTAGAATCTTTTTGGCAGTGTTTGAGATAAATTCTGAATTTTGTAGCATTTTAATATCCTGAGGTAAATACAGATATGAACTCTTTTTACGACAATAATGGGAAGGAACGGCTGGAAGGCTTTCGATAAAAGCTTTTGCCTATGCTTTATCTTCATCACTATACTTCTGTGCATGGCATGTTCTCCTTTCTACGCTTGCCATATTTTCGTGTGCATTTTTTACTGTATATAAAATAAACTTTTGGGAAATATCTAATGTGTTGATCAAAAACTTTTGACATACTGGTCTAGATCCGCCGACGTCTTTGCGCCGTTGGCAATAAGAACGAAACAAAAACTTTAATTGTGTTTTTGTTAAAATTAGGGTCGTAAAGGACAATAAATAAAACAAACGTCCTTTACGCCCTAATTACGTAAGTTAAAACAAAGCATTGATTTGGTCGTGAGGGTTTCGATTATCAAATAACATGTTTACGACCTTTTGATTTGTTATAATAATTATTATTTATAATGTCGTATAAAAAGTTTAATGCAAAAATGAGGATTATTTATGATATTGTTTTTCATTGTTTATGATAATATCGATACCGGAAATTAAAATTGTCGTAAAGGACATTTTGCCGAAAATGAGTTATATATATATTTGGAATCAGCGTCGCAAGCTCTATCGATTGGTAGTATTAAAAAAATTCTATCTTTAAAAAAAAGCCCCTTACGACCTGGCTTTCCAACATCTCTAGCCCGATTTTTTTACTATTTGGGATGTATCGTAAAAATATTTTTCAATAGGGAGCGTAAAGTCATGAGTAGTAGTGATTTGCCGGTTCTGGCGCACCAATCCCGTGGCTCACCGGTTCTGGCGCACCACCGCTTCTGGCGCAATCGCGGTCCAGGGCGTTTCAAACAAAAAAAAAGGTTTTGGGGTCCGCTGATCACGTTTCTGCAATCCGTTTTCGCGTAAGATGCATGGTTCCGGAGATACAGAAATCAATTAACAACAATCTGTTTCATTTCCGGTGACCCGAACCTCATTATCGACTTTCATTGTTCGCCTTTTCTTATCTATTGTCCGTACGTCCGGCCGCTCACCCTCATTAGGATTGCATTGACGTTTCTATGTATTACTCATTGTTACTGCTACTGCTATTGTATACTTTTATTGTTCATAGACCATTGCTTACTTTGCTGTTCGGGATCATCAAAACGGAATCAATAAAACACATGCGTCATTAACAAATTTTATTTTTATCTACAAAATATGAGCGGAACATCTCATCCACTAAAATATCGTTGTACAGTGTGTTCCCTGTAAATATGTTTGTAAAACTATGCATTGAACATCCCTGAAACTTATATAGCAAATACATTAAGCAATATTCACCACAAACTGAAGTCCAATCATTCTGAATCCTATCAATACTCCAGCCCCATCTTTTACAATTCCTTTTCAAAAACTCGAGATGATATCGCGCAGGTGTTCGCCCATACGAATCAAAATATTGACCGATGCCATTCGTATCGATATGTACAGCTACCCAGTGTGAACCTGGCTTATCATCCGCATCCAAATTGCATATTATATACGTTGGTGCATGGGTATACATAGGGAGTCTATTAGCAGCATAAACATTATTTTCTAGACTGGGATGAATCTTTTTCAGATGTTTTTGTACTTCTAGTGTATCCATGATATAGCATATTATTACACTACCAATCTATTCAATGGTTGTCATAGGAATGTTCAATTATAGTGATTTGTAAATATTAAATCGCATTATTTTGTAGCACTCACAAAACAGGTTGATGCCAGCAATGTGAGATAAGTTTGTTGACTCATAGAGTTACTATCAGTTTCCGGAGGAACGTGAGATAATTTTGGTGATTCATAGAGTTACAATCAGTTTCGTTGTATTTAGGAATTTGTTTTAGATAAGAATGTTGCTATATAAGATCGTACCATTGCAGTCATGCAGTCAGTCTATGGTCGTTTGACCGCAGTGGATAGTATACGTCTACCAATACTACGTTTGTGTTACTTCAACGCATCAATGGCCATGGAGTTAAGTGTTTATTCTATTGACAAACTTACTTGTATTCTTGTTGTTGTTTCCTAACGTGTGTGATTAAGTGTAAACAAATTGATATTAACATGATAACTGTCTTGTTGCAGAAATCATTCAACTTCGATGAAAATACCTATAAACAGTATTACTACTCACCGCTCTCCCCTCAACATGAAGAAGAGAACGATGACATCGTTATTAATAACACATGCGATGGTGGAAAAAGGAAATCACAACCGATTGATCATTTTTTTGAAGTGGCACCAAAAATAAAAAAGAAGAAACTGTTATCGTCAACCGTGGCACGAGCCGCTAGAGATGGTGTATCATACATTTCTAGTAATTCTGACGACGGAGACCAAGCGACGCATCTCATAAAAATTGAAATGTACGATATGAAGAAGCTATGTAAGATTCCAACTACTGATCATTGGAAACACGCTACCACGAGGATTAAATATTATGTAAAGAATAATAAGGATAGCATCTACGACAGCACAAACGGGCTCGTATACAACATTACAAAGACAATAGCAGAAAGTGAAAAAGTTAAAAAATACTTTTTTAACAATGACACCCATTAGTTGATTAGTGAATGTGATTCTGTTTACTTAAATTACTTCTGTGTACTCATTAGATTCTACCTGACTCGTTATTAATAACACATGCGAGGTGGAAAAAGGAAATCACAACCGATTGATCATTTTTAAAAAATAAAAAAGAAGAAACTGTTATCGTCAACCTTGGCACAAGCCGCTAGAGATGGTGTATCATACATTTCTACTAATTCTGACTACGGAGACCAAGCGTCGCATCTCATAAAAATTGAAATGTACGATATGAAGAAGCTATGTAAGATTCCAACTACTGATCATTGGAAACACGCTACCACGAGGATTAAATATTATGTAAAGAATAATAAGGATAGCATCTATGACAGCACAAACAGCCTCGTATACAATATTACAAAGACAATAGCAAAAAGTGAATAAGTTAAAAAATACTTTTTTAACAATGACACTCATTAGTCGATTAGTGAATGTGATTCTGTTTACTTAAATTACTTCTGTGTATTCATTAGATCCAAGGAGGTGTCGTCTTGTGGTGCTGAGAGAAAAACAAGATTAGAAGGAAGAGATGAGTGTGGCACACGTGAACAGATCACTTCATTGAAAAGCAAAACTACAAAACTGATTGGAGAAGAAAAAGTGAAGAATATGCAGTACCCAAGAGCTGAATATCCATTTTTCAGTTCAAAATCTAGACGGTTGTTCAGTTTCGGAGACTGGCCACTCGTTATGAAACAGAAGCCTGAAGATCTTGCAGAAGCCGGTTTCTTTTATACTGGTCATGAAGACAGGACCAAGTGTTTCCATTGTGGTGGCGGTTTAAAAGATTGGGAAGATAATGATGATCCTTGGCAGCAGCATGTTCAGTGGTTTAGTCAGTGTGCTTATGTAAAGTTTAAACTCAATCAGTGTTCTGTATAAGATTGAATAGGGTGTTTATAAAGAAATAAAAAAATAGTATATTGCATATAATTTGTTTTATTTAATTTTATAATGTTTCCTTTAGTTACATACACATAACCTTAACTACTATAGTCTACAGTAACATTTCTATTTTTATCTATTTCAATAATATTATCAAACTCAGCATAAACAATACAGTTAATTGTTTGTATTAGTGAGGATTCAAATCGTACTTCTAATCTTACACTACCATGCTTTATGAGATTCCAATGAGCTGATGAGTTAGCTGATAAATCAGGAGTTAAATCAAATGCTAAAATACAGTAACCTTTAGCATACTGTTCACGAGAGATTGCATTTCCTTCATTTAGAAAGTGAATACCAGTCCCCGAGAATAGAGTATGATATGCTGATGTAAATATATTATTATTAAAAGATGGTTGCAAAGCTTTTGAAGGTATTTGTTGACCATCAATATATAAGCTGAAAGAGTTAATACCATAGTTTTCAAAGTTAAATGGATTTTTAGTAAGCGAACCATTAAATGCAGAATTGTTTACAAATCCAATAATACATCTTTTGGGTACCTGTCCTAAGAATATATTATCAAGAGTTTTTCCTTGAACACCTGATGGAATTGTTAAAACTTTAACTTCAGCACGAGTAATAGGATATTTAGCAGTGGTAGAAGCTAAAACTTTCTGATGTGCGAGTAATACACTTGGATTAATTCGTGCTCTTCAAACAATAAGAGTTGCGTCTGTAATGCAAACTTTAAACTTTACATCATTTGTTCCAGCAATTAAATTAAAACTCTCTCTTGATCGAACTAATTTTACACTCATTTCAACGCCATTCATTAAAAATTTATCTTGATTGAAAATGTCACCATGAAGATGACCAATCATTTCTATTTCCCTACTTTCATTAACTAATTCCTGTCTTTTAACAAATCCTATGTTTTTACAATCTGTGGAATCCATTTTTCCTGCTGTATCCTCATACCAAAGGCTACAAGTAAGATGAGATTGTTTAGCAGCAGGAGCATAGTTTAAAAGAGTTTCCATGTATGCTCGATAGGCATAGGTATTATTAGGTGGTGATACAAGTTTTTGGTTTAAATAAACATCAAGTTGACTAAAAAGTGAATGCAGCCAATTATTTACAGGTGCTACTGCGGTAGCTGATATCAAGTTTGATGAATCTTGATTTAATACTTTTGCCTTTATCTGGAGTAATGTATGAGACAAATCTATGTAGTCATCGCCTGTTCCAGGAACTTGAAACTCGATAGGTCCATCATCAGCAAGATACGAAATTGGTTTATAGTGAATCCACAATCCATTTTCAATGCTTGTTTGTGTAGACGGTAATGCAAATAAATCAAATTCTGACTTAACGCACTCACAAGAATGATTATGAAGGAAAGACATATTTAATTTGAAAATATATCTTCGATGTTTTTTGGTTTTAGACCAAGTTTTTTCGTAGCTTTCACTTTAGCAGTTAGTGGTGGAATGAACGATGCCAATCGTTTTCTTTTAGTTATATATCCAGATCCTGTCATGTTAAATCGATCAATTTTGTTATCAGCCTTTCGTTTTAAGTTCGTACTAACTTGTTTAAGACGATCTTTTATTGAGGCTTCCATAGGACGCGCTTGAACCATATCCGATAAAAGTCCTACTCCAGCGTTTAATGCCTCCTTACCAACCACTCGAACACCACTTGAAAGTAAAGGTAAAACTGATCTAAATAACCCTCCTAAAAAGCTCCCAATACTATGACCGCGTTGGTATGGTGAACCCTTATAAATTACACCAACTCCTGATCCAGCTTGATGTGAATAATAATTTTCATATGGACATTTATGATGATCATGAGGAGAATAATTATTATAATTTGTGGAAATGTAGTTTAATACACACGGTTCCAAACTGGAATGGTATTTTTTGTCCTGTGCTCGATCTTATATCTATTTCCAGCGTATCGAACTCTCTTCGCATTACAGGTAAGTAGTGTGGTGGAGAGAAAACGTGCATTTTATTCGCACCATAAATGTATTTTGAAGGATCTAATGAAATGACTCTTAATAGCGGAGTCATAACATCACCCACAATCTGAGGATCGATAATGTCACAATATAGAAATAGTTGAGATGGTAACCCTAAGTGTAAATTAGCAGGACACTTCCCAAAATTTCTGTCTAGAAGATTTGTATTTGGTTCATAACCCAGTTGTAAACTTAATTTGGGTGATAATGTTACGGATGTTATATTTTTATCCAAAACAGAAATAGACACAAATTTTGTTATTTCATCATAACGAAATTTCAAGTTCTCTCTGATACCATTTAACGCTCTTAAAATATGTTCAACGTTATCATAGTTGGTAGCCGGAATATGTTTTTTGTAGTACACTGTTGATGGTTTATCTTCATTAGGCATTAACATGGTTTTTGTAATGTACACAACATTTTCATGATCTTGAACAGTAAACATGGTGCATGGATATTGAAACTCGACAACTCCAACCGACCATTCACCTTCTAATTTCATAGCTTTTGGTAATTTTGTTGAAAAATTTGTGGTCTTGTTATCAGGAAAGTATTCCATTGAACTATTGCTGAGCAAAGTTAAATAAAAACTTTCTTTATTCATATTTCTTTTAAACTAGAAGCTAAAATCCAACTGTTAAATTTATCTGGATAACCTTTCCACTTCACTAATACTTCTTTTCTGTTACCCGAATAACGAGTACCAATTATTTTATCTATTTTATATTGTGAGGTGGGGTTGTAAGTGACCTTCTGTAATTCTCTTTCATAAAAAGTACCAACTATTGCTTCATCTTGTAAATCTGTTATTGTATAAACAACCCATGGAGATCTATCAATTATTGAAGATATAATAAATATTTCATCACTCCAATTTGATTCATATCCTTTTTGGAAAACATGTTTATATTTAGTTATTCGAACATAATCACCCACATTGAAATTTGGTTTTGGATTTTCTAAAGAAAGTTTGTTTGATCCTCTATTATAAAGATTAGTCCAAACTGTCATAATATTGGCGGAACTTACATCACATGGGCACATCTTAATACTAGAGTGAATGCTGTGATTATAAGAGTATATTAAATCCTGTAAAACATCTATGTATCTATAAGTATTGTTATGAGTGAAATAACGCCACATTTTCATTTTTAGAGTTCTTTGAAATCGTTCAACAATACTAGCCTTAATATCAGGATTGTTAGTGGTATAGTAATTTATCTTTTTGGATTTAAAGTATTTTTGTACATCTTTTGAAACAAATTCTGTACCTTTATCAGATTGTATGTGAGTAGGTGTGGAATTACTTTCAGTAAATATACTATCAAAACATTCTTTAGTAGTTTCTGAGTTTTTCTTTTTCATTGGTCTTGCGAAAGCATATTTACTAAATACATCAATAACACAAAGTATATAGTTGAAACCATCATTATATTGGGAATAAGTTCGCATATCACTTAAATCAGCTTGCCACAGTTCATTAATATTTGATAGAATGTACCTATTACGTGGAAATTTTTTCCGACTGGGTTTATGTAATGTATATGTTTCTTGTGATTGTAACCATTCCTTTACTTGCTTTTTATCCATTTTACCCTTCATGGCTTTTGATAATTTATCAATACTACCAAAACCAGCGGGGTTAGATGGATCATAATAAATCCTGTTAATTTCTTCTAGTACGGGGTCCATTTTTCCCAATCGAGCTTTTTACGTATTTTAGTTATAGATCTTTTATCTCCACTGCTCGGTGTAGAAAACTCTTGAACTTCAATCTCAGAGGTTTTGTTCAGATCTTTTGCTTGAAGTTGGTTAATAAACTCACATCTCTTTGGATTTCCAATATAAGTAAGTGGTACTTTAATATCTTTTAATGCTTTAGCAAATCTATCCCACCCTATCGGATCACTTCTTTTTAAGGGTCTTAGTGAATCATTTATTAAATCAACAATATTACTTCCAGGAATTTTTTCATTATCAATTATGACTGTGCCTTCATTATCCCAATGTATTTTACTTTTACTTGTTCCAATTAAGTTTAATAATGACTCACCTTTTTTATTATAAGTTTTTGGTATTAAACTGAGTATTTGAGTTGGTGTGTAAAGTGGATTTGTGTCATTTTCTTTACTTTTAATGGATCCTTTCTCATCTAACAAAGATTCAGCATCAACTGAACTTTTTAGATCTCTATCTTTATTTTTAAAACCAATTTTAGATTCATTTGAATCTTCATTAGATGTATCAGAATAAATTGGTAATCTGAGTGGTTGACGATCCTCTTCGGTAAAGTGAAGGTATCTTTGTAGTGTTTGTAAATATAACATCCACTTCTTGCGGTCTTCCGTCTTACTATTCATAATATTTTGCATTTCAATATCTAATCGAGACAAATTACTATTAACCTTATTTTCTTGTTTTAATTTTTCAATCAATCCAGGTTCAATAAGTATCATTTTCTTTGCATTTTCCATGTTAACTGGCTAGTCCACTTACTAATCCACTCAATATTGCACCTAATATTATTGGTAAGAAAGCCCCTCCTTTTTGTATGATTATATTTTTTCTTAGTTTATGTTTACACTTATGCACCAGTTTACGGAGTATATTTTTGTGTTTATTCAATTTTTGTTTATCTTGATCTTTAAGAGGTACCTTTCCTTGTAAAACGTTATGAATACATTCACAAATACAGTTTATTTCTTCTTCATCACATGTTTTAAGTAACGCTCTTTGATATTTTGGTTTAAGCGTATGCAAAGCGCTTAGCAAATGTTTATGCGTTGTGAGTCGACGATGCATCATTTAGAAATGATTTGAATTGTTTGATTCTTGGTGTATTTAAACTCTTTTGTGGGGACGTAGACTGTACAGTGTCCATTAAATGGGAAGACATTTGTCTTGATACGACAAAAATCATTGGTATTCTGTTTTAAATCAACCATTAAATATCCATGCGCTTCTAAAGTTGCATCCCTATAGGCATCTTCAATGAATTTTGGGTTGTCTGGTGACACTTGTCGTGCTAAATATCTTATTTGAGTTTTATCTCGAGGGTTTTTAAAATATATTATATAACTTGAGTTTAAAGAAATGTCTCTTTGACCTTTACCCTGATGAAATAAATTTTGCGTTAAATAAAATACACTCAGATTCCTGTGATGACTACCTTTTGTAAATATATCCACAATTCTTCCATCAGACTCTCTCATTAGATCATCAATAATAACAAGATGTGGGTTTTCACCATCAAACATATTAAGATTTGGAATTCCTTGATGATAGTTAACATTTGGTAAATTATATAAAGGTTGCATTTCATCAAAGCACCATGTGATCTGATTAAAATCACAATTACATATTTCTTTAACTGATTTTATGAAATTTGTTACAAAATTTGACTTCCCACATCCACTTGGTCCTGCCACAATAGCAGTAAACGGATGGATAAAGTGAAACATTTCACACGTCTAGAGTTCAAAGGGATGAAATAAAAAATGAAAATTATGTTGTAAAAATTAAATATATATATTGCTAAAATTACAAAAAACATGTAACTGATGAAAAACAGACTGATCTGTATACTATTTCTAACACAATTATTACTTATCAGAACTTTACAATCTTCTCAAATGTATGTTCACCGTTTTATTATTACTTAGATATCATTATTTACAATCGAATAATTAAAACTAACACAATTAGTACATCAGAATTTTACAATCTCAAATTTAAACCTACAAATAAAAACCACAATTATCTTACATTATTTACAATCAAACAATAAATTTTAAATATGTAATAAACTATTATATAACATTATAGTAATATCATAATTTTACAATCAATATAAATTTTGTATAGGTACAGAAGTAAAAGTAAAAAGTATCAACACTTAACGTAATTTATAATGTCCCCAAGCCAATGTATCAATGTTGTTGTCCATAATACATCGTTTGCTATCATTATATGATAAAGATGCTTTATTTATTTTTTGTGTAAAAATAATGTGTTTGATTGACTTAAACCGAAGCATACTACAATATTGTACATTTTTAATAAACAAACACGATTTGTAATTTTCCATATTCATTTTTTTGGTAACACTTTTGTTAACCCCTTTTGCCTTTGCTATAAATTTATCTTCTACTTCCAAGGCATACATTTTTGATCGCAACCCTACAAATTCCTTCAACACTTTACCATTATTCTCGTCTTTAAAAAAACCTAACTTCTTTTTATTTATTTTTGGATAATCGTAAATATTATTTTCTGGATAGTCTGATGTATCAAAATAGTGAAGTAGGTCAGGTTTTATATCCTCATACAAATTATCTGTAAAAATTTGATATATATAATATATATCAAATTTTTTTTATATCCTCATACAAATTATCTGTAAAAATTTGATATATATAAACTATCGGTATCGGTGTACAATAACTTAATTTTGTTATTAAACTTTTTAACCATGTAGTTATAATGAAATTCGTACATAAGGGTCTTAGATATATCTAAAATACAAAATCCTAAATAAATTGGCTTATCATAAATCAATTTTGTTTTTCGTAATTGTATTGCGACTAAATGTTCTGAAAATATTGATAAACTATGGAATTCTGGTTTTGCAATCAATTCCTGAGCACCTAAAACTTTACCACGATTATCCCAGTGAGTTAGTAGTTTAACGTTTACTCTTTTTTCAATATTTTCCATTGTCTTACCGAAGACAGAATTGTTCATTAATTTAAAAAAGTCTTTTTCAAAGTTTGATTTAGCTAACGTTCTCAAACTAGTATTTAAGTCTATGTTTTTCTTTAGCCAAGAACTCTGTTTAAATTTTAAAATTCTATGTACTTTAATTAATTTAATTCCCATTTCAATGCATTGTTTTAAATTCCTGTAGTGAATGATGTATTTATTTTTATTATTTAAATTAGGAACTAATTTAGTTTCTTTAGTATTACCCACACATATGTTTTCAGGACATAATGGAAAGTCAGAATGCAAATTATGAAGTTCATCAGGATATTCCAAATCAACTTCTAAAACATAACCAAAATCAGACGTATCCAACACATTATAATCTGTATTACAATTTATCCATTCGAAACCACCAACAGGAAGGGATTGGGACATTGCCCAACCATATAAATTATTCGCATCAAAATATGTTAGATATGAATTAGGTTTTTCACCATCATAATCCTCCATGAATTTATTATTTGCTCTAGCAAAACGATTGCTACACTGAGATACACCCCCTCTAATACCAGCTTTAAAAAAAGCAATTTTGTCATAGTCCGTTAACAATTCTAATTCTATTTTTGTAAATTTTAACATTGCATCCCAACTTAAACCTGGAGCTAAAGCTGGAGCTGGAGTAATGGGCAGGATCTAATCCATAAGTTTTAATACATAGCTTTCTGAAGTTTTCGAATACATCGGTCAAAAGTAAAACATCAGTTTTTAAATACAAATCGGAATAATCAGACATACTACTACACTTAAAATGTTGCCAAATATCTTTTGCATGATTATAATCATCATTTGAAATATTTGAATCTGTGAGTGAACTATAAAACTGGTGTTGATCAGGAAGTGACGGATGTTTCAAGCAATCACTATTACGCATAAATTCATAAGGATAAATACCTTTCCGTCTTAAACGTAAAAAATCTTCATTATTAGGATAGTTTCTTTTTAGTTCTTTAAACTGATCGTCATTAAGATTTTTAGCTAGCTGATCTAAACTACATGATAAAAATTTCAATGAATCTACGAATCTTAAACTTACAGGTTGATTATTTATTGTTAACTGTTTTGAAAATGATATGTATCGTTCTTTATTTTGTGGAATAACTTCAACTTTGCCATCATCGAGGTTTAATGCATGGACAATAAAATGAGCATCGTAGTGACCGAGGTTATGTAAAAATATTGGAACATAACGAGGGGTTCTGTACTTAGAACTACACACTTGATGTGCAACACCCCTAAAACTGCCAGTGTACCAATCAAAATCGTAAAAAGGATCTTCATTTAACTGAGTTTCACAAATATGACAAATGTTTGAATTTGAAATTTTAATTTTATCTTCATCTGATAATGGAACGGGACATTTTTGGAAACAATTTTTTTTAACTATTGTTTTCACATCTTCACAAAGGCGATTCATAAACACTTGTGCACAGTTTGGCCCACTATACGTCTCATATTTTGATAATCTGTCATCATATGAACATTTAATGTAATATCCGAAACTATACACTTCATGTTTTTGAATATTAATTGTACTAGGCTTGGATGGATCGTTACTACATGATTCTATCGGGTTCAAAAATGCTTCAAAGTCTGCATAAACCACAAAGGGCATTTCCAACTTTTTCACGAATTTATCAAATTTTATTTTATTATTTGATGTTGCTTTACCGAACCAATCCTTTTTGGAATCCTTACCGTTTGGTAATTCCGTACAAATGTGAGCGCAATCATATTGTTGATGGTTATTAAGTCTTTCCTCTGATGGGAAATGAAGTAAACATGAATCGCATATATAAACTGCGTGATGATTACTCGAGATTTGTGAGCTAACTAACCGCGATAACTTTTTAATATAACAGTAATGATTGTTAGTACCATTCGATAAATATAGTAGGTTGATATGATTAGGTGTACGACATTTTGTTAAATATAAAGGACCTACAACTGAATTACACTTTTTTTCTTTATTATACTCTAAACCAAAAACATTTATACTAATATTGTTTAATTTCTCTACTTTTGATATATCTACAATTTTAACCGGAAAAGAAATACCAGTAAATTTTAGTTTATTTTCATGAATTGCGTATGATGTTACGCGATCTACACTTTTACATACAGGATATAAACCGGAGAGTAATGCCCATTTGAAACACATATTATCATTATTTTTAACATTGATTACAGCTTTTTTTAATTTAATATCCTGAGGAAGATCGATATATGAACTACCACGTAAGGGGTTGAATTTGTTAACATTCATATCTATGTATTTAATTTGATTAAGACTCCAACCACTATCTTTTTATTCAAATTGACAAATTTTACCAACAACAGTGTCTATTAATGATGAAAAAGAAATATTTAAGTCATCACCCTGACAAATTATGTAATTAAACGTTTGAAAATCAAATGTATTTTTAATATCTTTAGTTTGTTGTATGAAATCAGCATGCAATATGAAGTTTATTTTAAAAATTGTATGTTGTTGAATACATTCATTGATTAAAAATAAGATATCAATTTTTAATGAATTTAAAAACGATTCCGGTGTTTCAAAATATTGCCCCGATTTAATTGTTTTACTATTAATTCTATATGTTAAAATTCGGTTGCCAAAAGCGGTTTCAACAACTGTAACATTTGCTAGTGAATTATGTGTGTTGGTGGCGATCAAGTAAAGTCGACGGCGTTTAGTGTACATTCGTTTATTCGTTACAAATTATATTTAGTTTTACAAAAGGGTGCGCGACATAATGCGTACGCGCGATCAGCCGTAAAGAAAAAAAGGGAAGAGAAGATGGCCGCCACAGGATCTTGTCATCGCGTCGCGTTCCATCTTTTTGTGGTGATGCTCGGTTCGCGAGCATTAGTGCGTTCCGGTTTCGTTGTAAACATCCTCCCCCCCCTTGGGGACATGTTCCCCAAGGAGCTCTTGGGAATTTAGTAGGGCTAGTCGAGAGACGGGCCTATGAATGACGCCATTCTCTGTCTTGACGTCGACTACCCTGCATACACCGTCAGTTCCTGGATACAGCTTCAAAATGCGGCCCATGAGCCACTTCATAGGTGGCAGCTGGTCATCCAATATTAAGACCAGGTCGTCGACACGAACTTCGTGCTGTGCTTGCTGCCATTTGACGCGTTGCTGCAGAGTGACTAGGTAGTCCTTTGTCCATCGAGACCAGAAGTGCTGTCTTAAGCGCTCAATCAGTTGGTATCTATTGATACCGATTCGTTCAGTAACGGGTGAAGGTAGCGAGGTCAATGGTCTACCCACAAGAAAGTGCCCAGGTGTAAGTGCGGACAGATCAGATGGATCAACAGACATTGAAGTAATCGGACGCGAGTTCATGATAGCCTCGATCTGTGCAAAGAGTGTATATAATTCCTCGAAAGTTAAACTTGAGTTACCCGCTATTCTTTTTAAGTGATATTTGGCCGTTTTGACTCCGGCTTCCCAGATACCGCCGAAATGCGGTGCATATGCGGGAGAGAATTTAAACGTTATACCTTCCTTGCTCGCGTAGTCGCTAACTAAACGTTCACTTTCCTTAAGCAGTCTGTTCAGTTCATTATTCGCACCTACAAAATTTTTACCGTTATCACAGTATATAGTGTGAGGTTTGCCTCGTCGTGAAACAAATCTACGCAAGCATAAAATAAAGGCATCGCTACTTAAGTCGCTTACGACTTCTAAGTGAACAGCCTTGGTGCTGAAACAAACAAATATGCATAAGTAGCACTTAGAGGTTTTGGCACCGCGGCCCTTTCTATTTAAGATTAAAAAGGGTCCTGCAAAGTCAGTGCCACAAGTCGCAAATGGTGGAGCAGGAGTTGCACGAGGTTGCGGTAAGTTACCCATTATGGGGTTTAAAGGCTTAGCTCTAAATCTTTGACAACGAACACACTTTCTAACAGTAGTTACAGCTAATACCTTTCCACTTGTAGGCCAGAATTGCTCACGAATAGTATTTAAAAGTTGCTGAGGGCCACAGTGTAGAAGACGAAGATGTTCTTGCTCAAATAGAAGTTTCGAGAAAGTGTGTTTGGAGTCCAGTAGTATAGGATGTCTTTTCCCATAAGGACAGTGAGATGCATTATCGATTCGTCCACCGACACGCAACACACCGTGTTCATCCAAAAATGGATTCAAAGAGAGAACTCTTGATTTAGAATTTAATTTATGTAAAGTTTCAAGTGAGTGAATTTCTTTTGAAAAGCATTCCTTCTGTGACACCTTAGCTATTAGTACCAGTGAGTTATTCAATTCAGAACAGGTAAGTTCACCATTAAATTTAGTATGCATATTTTTTGTTATTTATAAATCTTAGCACATAAGCAAATATCCTTTGCAGTTTATATAGTTTAGAGTATTTTTGAAATGGAACAATATTAGTGGGCATAGTTTGAACATTTAAACTTATTTTTATTTCAGGTAAAGTAGAAGAAGTAGATTTAAATTGGGGCCATTCATTTTCTGACTTGGCCAGAAATGAAGGGCCATGCCACCAAAGAGCATTATTATAGAGAAGACGTGGTTGAATGCCCCTGGACGCCATATCAGCAGGATTATGCTCAGATGGTACATGACGCCAAGTAGTTATATCAGTTAATTCCCGAATTTGTTCAATCCGGTTGCTTACATAAGTTTTGAGAGTTTTGGGTGGAGTGTGTAACCACCCTAAAACTATAGTTGAATCTGTCCAAAATACTGAGCGTGAAATCTTAATTCTTAAAGATTGAAGTACTTTAGAGTATAGTTTTGCACTAAGTAAAGCACCTAACAATTCCAGACGGCGAATCGTTTCAGTTTTCAAAGGAGAAACTTTAGTTTTAGCACATAACAAGTTACATTTAATCTCAACTAAACTATTCGTTGATTTTAGATAAATGCATGCACCATATGCATCTTGTGAGGCATCAGAAAAGCAATGTGCCTCTATATAAATAGGAGAACTACAGAAAATGTATCTAGGTATCTGAATCTGAGTGAAACATTGAGTTTCATTATAGAATTCTATCCATGAGTTTTCAATATCCTTTGGAATTTCATCATCCCAGTCGATTTTTAGTAACCAAAGTTTCTGTAGTAAGATTTTATGAAAAATAGTGCAAGCAGATAAGAGACCTAAAGGATCAAATATTCGACACGAGTTTGACAATATAGAGCGTTTCGTTATTTTAGGAATAGATTTAATTTCGACTGAATAGTGCAAAGTATCAGAGCTAGGTGTCCATCCCAATCCCAAGACAGAGGCTTGTTTACTGAAATCCTGAGATTGGTCAGTAGTAGGTATGTCATCAAAAATATCAGGTGAATTTGATCTAAATTTACGCAAAGGGAAACAAGCTTCAGCAAGTTTGTCGATTACTCCTAAAATGTTAGCTTTTAACTGCGATTTTGAGTCCGATTCAGTATTCAAATCGTCAACAAAAAAGTCATGTCTAATAGTATTGGCAACAGCTTCATTAGTACACTCCGCTGCGAGTTGAACAAGACACCTAGTACTCAGATACGGAGCTGAAGATGTTCCATAAGTGACAGTATTCAGCTGTAAGATTTTCAGTGGTTGACTTTCGTCTTCCCTCCAGAGTATCAGCTGTAAATGACGCTGTGATTCATTTACCATAACTTGTCTATACATTTTTTCAATATCACCTGTCACTACATAGGTATACTGACGAAACCTGAGTAAAATTGCCATTAAATCGTCCTGAACTACGGGTCCAACAAATTGGATATCATTTAGCAATTTGTTTGAGGAAGTTTTACAAGATGCATCAAATACTACTCTTAAGCGAGTGGTTTCACTACTTTCGCGAATCACTGCATGATGAGGAATATAGTATCCGAAGTTTGGACGTGTTACTTCAATTAAATGTCCTAATTGTTGATACTCATTAATAAATTTAGCATAGTCATTTTTCATTCTAGATTTATTCAGTTTCTTTTCCAAATTCAAGAAACGCCTTTCAGCAGTAAGATAAGAGTCTCCTAAAGCCTCATTAGGTACTTCACGCAAAGGAATTTTTACACAAAACCTTCCATCATTCAGACGGACAGTGTTCTCGATAAAGTGGTTTTCACAATAATTTTCCTCATTGGAAAACTTAACATTTTTATTTGCCAGAGTAGGAATACTTTCAACTTCCCAGAATTTAGCCAGAGAGTCCCTAATCTCTTGAGAAAAGTTAGAACAAGTAGTAGTAGTAGTAGGCCTCACACCGGTAGGGCCTGACACGAGCCAACCCAGTTTAGAATTTTGTAGTGTAGGTTTATTTTTCCCTAATTTAATTTGTCTAGTTTCCACAATTTCCCAGTAAACATCAGCACCTAGCAGTAAATCTATTTCAGAGGGTATATAGTAGGTAGGATCTGCTAGGTCTATAGATTTAGGAAGGTTTAAATCAGAAGAGTTAATCACGGAGCTAGGTAACATGCCAGTAATCTCAGGCACTACAAGACATGTTACATTTGTCTGGAATAAGTTAATCCGCGATTTAAGTTTTATCTTACACATTTTACTAGTATGAGTCACTTTATTATTTATGCCAGCAATTGATATGTCTGTATTAGAACAAGACAAATTCACTTTTCTCTGCATTCTTTCAGTTATAAATGAGGACTGGCTGCCATTATCTAAGAGTGCCTTAACAATGTATGTTTCAGAGGATTGATTGTCAATTATTTTCACTTGAGCAGTGCATAGCAGGATCTGCCCAGGCATTGCCGCAGAGAGTGACACAGGATTGAACATAGCAATTGTAGAAGTTGCCTGGGAAGAACCTGCCTCTTGAGGAAGTGATATTGCAGAAGTCTTATCAGCAGATGAGTTTGTCTTGTCATTATTGGACTGTGATTTATGTAGCAGTAAATTGTGCTTTCTGTTGCAGAATTTGCAAGAGTTATGTTTGCAGTGAGCAGAGAAATGACCAGGACGCAGACAATTATAACAGAGTTTGTGCTTGGAAACTTTACCGTATCTAGCGTCTACAGACATATCCTTGAATTTTTTACATTTATATAGTAAATGATCTTGTGAACATACAACACAGTTTTTATCATAATTTGTGTTAGAAGAAACAAATGATTTAGTTTGTTTAATATCTTTAGAATAAGAATGTTTTACAGATTTACTAGTATTAGTACTGTACTGCAAGGTTTCTAAAACATCAGCTCGATTTCTTAAAAAAGTATAGAAATCCACAATTGTTGGAGCAGCAGCAATAGTATTCCTATGCTCCTCCCATTGGCGACCCGTGGCGCCATCTAGTTTTGACACCATAATGTATACAAGTAAAGTATCCCAGCGGGATTCAGGATCATTTAAAGTAGATAGGGCTCGAATATTTTTAGAATAGTAATCTATCATGGAACGCAGAGATTTGTAATTTTCTTTATTTATAGTGTCATAATTCAAAATAGCCTTTAAATGATTATTTGAAAGTATCCTCTTGTTATCAAAGCGTTCAGTAAGTAAATTCCAAGCTAATTTATAATTGGTAGCAGTGAAGTCTATTGACTTGATTATATCAGACGCTCCTGACTCTAATGAAGAACGGAGGTAATGGAACTTATTTATTTCTGGAATACTATCATTATTATTTATTAAAGAATCGAAAGTGTCTCGAAATTCCATCCACTTCAAATAGTTACCATCAAAGGAAGGCAGCTGAATGGTAGGCAATTTAATATTATAGTTACGGCAATCTTGTTTATTATTCTGACAGCTAGTTATAGAATTGCAGTTAGTATTTTTAGTAGGACCAAGATTTTCAATCAACAATTGAGCTTTAGCAATGTTAGAACAAAATTCACTTTCTATCATGTCATTTTCTTCCAACTGATCAGGATCTAAACTTTCAATTTTAGTTTTTAAATCATCAAACTGTAAGAACAATTCTTTAAATCTAGATAACTTTATCTCAGTTTCGACAAGTATTTGCTTAGGAATGCTGTCAGTTTCTATCAGTTTTATAGTATTTAAGTATTTTGAAAATAAAGTTATTCTAGCCTTTATCGTACCACGTTGCTGAATAAGAGCTTTCAATTCAGCCGACATAGTGAAAGCTTATAAGAACTGAACAGACCGTCAAGAAATAAGTTATTCCGGTATAAGATACCACGAGTAGAAGTTAACAAACAAAGCCAAACCGTGCAAGTCGCGCATTAGCTACGACAACAACTCTTCAGTCAGCGACACACACGAGCAAGCAGGTCACACAGCTCAAGAACCAGCAAGCAGTTGCTGTAGCAAGTAGATAGATGTATAGCAGCGCATTCCAGCGGGACCCAAGAAGCAGGTGCACACGGAGAATCTGGAAAATGCCAGGGTGTTCCCGTAAGCGAGGTGCAAGTAGAAAGAAGGTAGGAGGTATAAATGTCGTTAAATAGGTACCAACCTACTAAGAAATTATCATTAATCCGAGTCCATAGAATGCAAATTCAGTAAATAAGAAATTAGACAGTTAGGAAGGCATAATTGTCATTTAAATAAGTAGGTGCCTAACTATTAGTTTATCTGTATCATTAATCTGACTCCAAAGAACAAGCAAAACTTAGAAAGTAAGTTAGGAAGGTATGCATGTCATATTTTAGGTACCTCCCTATTATTCATCGTTAATCTGACTCCAAGTAATATAGGCAAAACATAAAAGTAGATACTGCAGGCTATATTTTCATTTTGCAGTTAGTAGAAATATGACTAAATTGGGCGTACTTCCCTGTGGCCAAACCAAATCACTCACTACATGAATCCGTTATTTTGAGCAGGTCATCTTTTCTTCTTTTTATTGTTCAGTCATGTACCAAACATCAGGCATCAGATTGCAGGCGTAGTGGAAGAATTGTTGGAGATTATAGTTGGCCGCCTCGCGGTTTCGTCGCCGCCATGCCACCAGAGTCTTGATCTTCAAATAAGTATGTTTGATCACGTCGAGGTCTCCAAATGTTGGTGGCGATCAAGTAAAGTCGACGGCGTTTAGTGTACATTCGTTTATTCGTTACAAATTATATTTAGTTTTACAAAAGGGTGCGCGACATAATGCGTACGCGCGATCAGCCGTAAAGAAAAAAAGGGAAGAGAAGATGGCCGCCACAGGATCTTGTCATCGCGTCGCGTTCCATCTTTTTGTGGTGATGCTCGGTTCGCGAGCATTAGTGCGTTCCGGTTTCGTTGTAAACAATGTGATTTTAAAAGATTATTTTTGTGAACATTGCTTTTTAAATGGTTATTTAGATACCTTTTATTAATAAAAACATGACATGTGTCACATTCCACCTTATTGTTGTCCACGTTATTTGTTTCAGTCGATGATGTAGAAGCTCCTTCATCAAATTTTGCTTTCTTGGGAACCTTATTTTCGTCAGTAGTGATACCTCGTTTGATACCTCTTCCAAGTTGTGGTTGACTGTAACAAAACAGCAAGAAAATTATTAGACAAATCTTAAAATAAAACAATACAACAATAATCTTTCTTATTGAGTTTGTACTTCTAATACTTACATCAACGCTGTTTCAACCATCGCACAGTGATTATACAACTCACACTTCTCCATTTCATCACAAACTTTAGGCAGCTCCTGATCGAATTCGTTGATGAATAGTTCCATATTTTCTTCGATGGGTGCGGAAAAGAAAGCACTGGTACACACTTCACTGAAGTTTTCCATCTTTATAGCAAAGAAGAAATTAGGTAGTACAGTAAGTAACAGTCAAGTGTTGGTGGACCAACTGATACCCAATTTCAAATAATGTTCAAGATTTCAAATAATGTTCATTATATAGAGTCTAGCAAAGGATTAAAAAGTCAGGTAGAATCTAATGAGTACACAGAAGTAATTTAAGTAAACAGAATCACATTCACTAATCAACTAATGGGTGTCATTGTTAAAAAAGTATTTTTTAACTTTTTCACTTTCTGCTATTGTCTTTGTAATGTTGTATACGAGCCCGTTTGTGCTGTCGTAGATGCTATCCTTATTATTCTTTACATAATATTTAATCCTCGTGGTAGCGTGTTTCCAATGATCAGTAGTTGGAATCTTACATAGCTTCTTCATATCGTACATTTCAATTTTTATGAGATGCGTCGCTTGGTCTCCGTCGTCAGAATTACTAGAAATGTATGATACACCATCTCTAGCGGCTCGTGCCACGGTTGACGATAACAGTTTCTTCTTTTTTATTTTTGGTGCCACTTCAAAAAAATGATCAATCGGTTGTGATTTCCTTTTTCCACCATCGCATGTGTTATTAATAACGATGTCATCGTTCTCTTCTTCATGTTGAGGGGAGAGCGGTGAGTAGTAATACTGTTTATAGGTATTTTCATCGAAGTTGAATGATTTCTGCAACAAGACAGTTATCATGTTAATATCAATTTGTTTACACTTAATCACACACGTTAGGAAACAACAACAAGAATACAAGTAAGTTTGTCAATAGAATAAACACTTACCTCCATGGCCATTGATGCGTTGAAGTAACACAAACGTAGTATTGGTAGACGTATACTATCCACTGCGGTCAAACGACCATAGACTGACTGCATGACTGCAATGGTACGATCTTATATAGCAACATTCTTATCTAAAACAAATTCCTAAATACAACGAAACTGATTGTAACTCTATGAATCACCAAAATTATCTCACGTTCCTCCGGAAACTGATAGTAACTCTATGAGTCAACAAACTTATCTCACATTGCTGGCATCAACCTGTTTTGTGAGTGCTACAAAATAATGCGATTTAATATTTACAAATCACTATAATTGAACATTCCTATGACAACCATTGAATAGATTGGTAGTGTAATAATATGCTATATCATGGATACACTAGAAGTACAAAAACATCTGAAAAAGATTCATCCCAGTCTAGAAAATAATGTTTATGCTGCTAATAGACTCCCTATGTATACCCATGCACCAACGTATATAATATGCAATTTGGATGCGGATGATAAGCCAGGTTCACACTGGGTAGCTGTACATATCGATACGAATGGCATCGGTCAATATTTTGATTCGTATGGGCGAACACCTGCGCGATATCATCTCGAGTTTTTGAAAAGGAATTGTAAAAGATGGGGCTGGAGTATTGATAGGATTCAGAATGATTGGACTTCAGTTTGTGGTGAATATTGCTTAATGTATTTGCTATATAAGTTTCAGGGATGTTCAATGCATAGTTTTACAAACATATTTACAGGGAACACACTGTACAACGATATTTTAGTGGATGAGATGTTCCGCTCATATTTTGTAGATAAAAATAAAATTTGTTAATGACGCATGTGTTTTATTGATTCCGTTTTGATGATCCCGAATAGCAAAGTAAGCAATGGTCTATGAACAATAAAAGTATACAATAGCAGTAGCAGTAACAATGAGTAATACATAGAAACGTCAATGCAATCCTAATGAGGGTGAGCGGCCGGACGTACGGACAATAGATAAGAAAAGGCGAACAATGAAAGTCGATAATGAGGTTCGGGTCACCGGAAATGAAACAGATTGTTGTTAATTGATTTCTGTATCTCCGGAACCATGCATCTTACGCGAAAACGGATTGCAGAAACGTGATCAGCGGACCCCAAAACGTTTTTTTTTTTTTTTTTTTTTTTTTTTTAATGTTTGAAGCGCCCTGGACCGCGATTGCGCCAGAAGCGGTGGTGCGCCAGAACCGGTGAGCCACGGGATTGGTGCGCCAGAACCGGCAAATCACTACTACTCATGACTTTACGCTCCCTATTGAAAAATATTTTTACGATACATCCCAAATAGTAAAAAAATCGCGCTAGAGATGTTGGAAAGCCAGGTCGTAAGGGGCTTTTTTTTAAAGATAGAATTTTTTAATACTACCAATCGATAGAGCTTGCGACGCTGATTCCAAATATATATATAACTCATTTTCGGCAAAATGTCCTTTACGACAATTTTAATTTCCGGTATCGATATTATCATAAACAATGGGTCATCAGCTATATTATATGCGTCAGCAGCCCAAATCCAGAACTTTGAAGCTTTTTATCTTTGTAAATTATTATTGATTTGAAAAGGCAAAAAATATCTGTACAATATATGCCCAGATTATAAAACAAAAGGCAGATGGAGCGCACCGAACTCGCGAGTGGCCCCACCATAGCTAATACAAATTCAAAAGCAAATACAACCCGCGCCAGTGCTAGACGCGACTTGTCCGACGCAACACGTAACGACTGGTTCGTAATTTTAGTTACAAAAATGCCGTCTTGTGTTATTAAACACTGTAAAAGTTGTTCGAAAAAAAAAAGAAAATAGAATATCCTTACACAAGTAACTATTATTATTTGGCTTATTTAATTTTTTATCCACAATAATTTTACATATGACTCGGAACACAAAACTTCAACAGTCATTCGCCAGTGTTGTCAGTATTTATTAAAATGAGTTTGCCTTTTTTAGTGGTAAAACTACAGTTAGAAGGTCTAGAGGTTAGTGATGTAACGAAAGTTGAATTTTTCAAAACCGCAAATATGAATGTGAATATTAGTCTGGATCGCAAGGTTTTTTTTTTAAATCTCAAGATTACTTTTCTTAGAAAATACTTTTTATATCAGGTTTTTAAGGGGTTAACAGTCATTTTATTCCGAAACTTTTAGGTTAAAAATAATATTTTGTGTATGATAATCTAGGTTAAAAACTACCTGTGAGCTAAATTGTATCCAAATCAGTACAGTAGCTTTTGCGTGAAAGGGAAATAAACATTCATACATACATAATATATACTTCTATTCTCACAAACTTTCGCATATACAATAATTAGAAAAGTAGGATATAATTAAAAAATTAACAATAAATAAATGAACAATTAATTGTGATATATTTACCGATACCTTTTTATGTATTGTAATTTATTTAGTGTACCGTTATTTTGTCCTTATATTACTTTAGTATTTTATGTTACAAAAGAACGTTACTAATATTACAACAATTTATTAGAAAAAATGAGGGAGTTAAGTTTTAAATATCTGGTAACTTTACACGCACACAGATGCACGTGTACGCACACAGATGCACGTGTACGCACAGTGCAGCGGCTCGTTGTCACGCACACATAACTATAGAAGTGGGGCCACTCGCGAGTTCGGTGCGCTCCATCTGCCTTTTGTTTTATAATCTGAGAATATATGTATATTGAAAATCTAACTACCAGACCGAATAAAGTAGTAATTTTGTAACACAGGAAAGTACCCTATTAATCAGTTTATGCTTCTTAAGTTTATACCTATTTTTATCTTCTGGGCTCGCTCGTTCGATCATAGACCTCATCTAATATTTACCATCAGGTGTGATTGGTGTCAAGAGCGGGCTTATTCGTAATTTAATCAAAGAATGTCTGACTGCAAAATCATCAGTCATAAAATTACTTGATATATTATCATATAAATACAATAGGCTTTGTAAAACCACTGGGGAATCACCAGTCTGCTATTTCATACGCAGTCAATAGCCTTGAAGTAGCTTATCAAATCTATACCTATTTATGTCTACAAGCAGTGGCATAGCTAGGTAACCTAGGGCCCTGGGGCAAATAAAAAAATGGGGCCCCATTGCTATCTAAACTGGTTATGTTTTATCAAGTAAAAATATTAAATATACAAGTACTTTCAAAATGCTAAACTACTTTATCATCAGCTCTTTTTCGTACACTGCAGGGCAGGTAATAAAAATATTAAACAGCAACAATATAAATTACAATTATGAATGTATGTAAGTATGTCGGGCAGGTATCCGCAACTCTGCGACCAAGCGCGTATTTTGCGTATTGTGATCTTTTCATTCTATCCATGCCAACTCCTCCAAGAAGTCGAGCAACGCCCTCGTTTGGCTTACCATTTCTCGGAGGGTGCCTGGTTTGCCGAAGTATTTAGCCCTGTAGTCCGCGACTACAGGGCAGCTCAGTAGCAGGTGTGCTGCTGTTTCGTCCTCCTCCATGCAGGCTCTCCAGAGTGGGCTGTCTGTAACTCCTATTACATAGAGGTGTTTATTAAAGGATCTATGACCGGTAAGGGCGGCTGTCACCACTCACCAGCCGTAATTGCGGTTTAGATAGTCGTAGGACCTCAAATTACAATTAATACACGGTGTAGCTATTGGACAATAAAACGAAATGTAAAGTTCGGGCCTACCAACTGACTAAATAACAATTATATTTACAATCTTTTCCTAGCTTCAGTTTTCGCAAAACTATCAATAACTTCATCCAGGTTTGATCGGTTTTGTTTTCAATTGCTATTAGCAATAAATATCTGAGTCGAGTTTGGCCCATACTATTTCTTAAATATTTTTTTATTATATTTAATTTGCTAAATGACGTTTCAGCTGCTACAGAAGTGACAGGAATTGTAAAGAATAATAACATTGCTGTAAATACTTCCGTTAGGTCGCATTCTAGCACTCCATATTTGCTCATTTTTTCCTTAAATAATTGGTGAACAGTCCATGCTTCAGTTAATTGAGGTAAAACTAGGTGGTAAATATTAATAACTTGAATGAGCTATTAATGTACCTAGTACGTTATTTAAAATCTCAATTTTAAATATTTCTTCTCTGTTTGGAAATCGGTGATCAGCAACTTATTCATCAAAATGTTTTTTAACTTTCCTTTGCCTTTTTTCTTGAAAATGGGTATCTACTACTCTCTGCTTCACTACGCTCATCTGTATTAGGACTCTTTAGAACTATTTCTGATAATGCTTTGATAATATAAAAAAAAACCGGAGTTTTATTGCAGATATCGTATTGACCCTACTGGACCATCTAGTCAGATTTAGTTTTTTAGAGTGGTGTCCGATTTGCCAGTGAATTTTGATAGTAGATCTCAACGTTTGATGCTGTTTCCGAAAAAAATATACAAATCTTGCAACGTTGCGAAAAATATATTACGATATTTCGCGTTAGACAATGAGTAGCCGAAATCTATAAGTTTGTCATGATTTATTGGCGTAACGGACATCAATATGAGTAGTACTAAAATCAAATAATATTGAACCACTATATTGACCAGTATTAAAAAGTTTATTGACATTTTACATTGACAGCTTACTTACTCCGGATAGAGCATACATTTTTTAACCGTTCTCAAAAAATAAGTCTTGACTCGAATTGACAATAAAACGCACATCGATGAATAATAAAACGCACATATCGCTATCCATCAAATTGCCAACACTGCCAACCCATAGAAAGAATTTAGGGGAATTCCCTAGGTATAACTTTCTCTCAACTGAGTTGCCATGATTAAAGTCGGGTTGCAACCTGTCATATTTATTTTGAAAATGGGGGAAATTTTAAAAGTTCAGTTCAATAGAGATTTTCTGGTAAGAACTCGAGGGCCCCCTGAGCTTGAGGGCCCCGGGGCACTGCCCCGTCTAGCCCCTAGGTGGCTACGCCACTGTCTACAAGGTATAAAACAACGTCACTTCCTGCCGTCTGTATGCTTAGATCGCTCAAACTTTGCGGGCTCGCATTTGACCTCCATCTCACCTGATGGTAAGCGATGATGTGGTTGAAGATGAAGCATGTTTGCTTAGAAGTAACGTATTCACCCTTGGCTTAATACCCCTAGGTTATAGCTATCAGGAAACACAGACTCCCGCAGGGAATTCCACTCTTTAGCTGTATGCACTATGAAAGCATCAATAGACAGAGTGATTCAAGAGAAAGTTTTATAAGTATAATACACTAGCTGTGCCCTGCGGTTTACCCCCTTATAACTATTATAAACGCGAAAATTTCTGAATAAATGTTAAAACTTAAGTATACCTATCTAATTTGAACTGGATAGAGAATAATACATTTATATCTATTATAGTAGAGAAAACTAAACCGACTCCCAAAAAACACTACAAAGTGAAAAATGATTTTAATTTCGGTAGTCGGTGTCTTTAGTTTTGTATTTTCGTTTTTGGCACCGACTTCCGAAATTAAAGTTATTTTTCACTTTGTAGTGTTTTTTGGGAGTCGGTTTAATTTTTTGGTAAAAAGTTTTTATTTCACTCTTTTTAGTTGGTCGATTTTTAATTTACCTAGTTATAAGAGCCTAAATGTCAACTACTTCAAAATATTGCTTTTCCCAATGCTGGGCCGTTAATTGTTGAGGAGTTCTCCTGGTACTTCACCATCAGCTCTACATCACCATATGCATTGTGACCAGGGTTGGGCAGTATTTGAATTACTTGTAATTAAAATACGTAATTGAAATACAAATACGTATTTGGTATTTGTATTTCAATTACTTCTTTGAAATGTAATTTGTAATTCGTATTTCAAATACCTGACGCCGATGTATTTTGTAATTAGTATTTCAAATACTTGAGGCTTCAAAATACATTTTAACATTAAAATACATTTAACCTTTATTAATTTAACGATCGTGAGTGTGAGTGCGAGGCGAGACCGCGAGAGTGTAATGATGGTAAAGCAGCCACAAAACGCAAAAAATAGACTTAAAAAATCAAAACAAATTCAAATACACACGCACACACCATCACATCCACACACACACACTGAAACTCACATCCTACTATAAACACACGCACACATCATTACATCCATACACACTTAAACTTCCACACTTCTATAGACACACCCATAATAATACACTAGACAGAGCTGCAATTTCATTACTTTATAACTTTTAAGTCAATCTTTTTGTTCTTAAAATTAGTTCTAAGTTAAATTAAATCTACTGTCTTAATATTGTCAACTAACTTTCAAGGGGAGGAGCGAGACAACCCCGACACAAGTGTTATTAATTACTTACTGGGGCTGTTTCATCCACATTTGTTAATGTTACTGTTTGAGACATAATAAACAATTTATTTATTATTATTATTATTTACGTCAAATTGTCAATGTGAAGCTAAGATGTCAATTTGTCAAGTCATAATGGTTTGTTTTAGTTTTTTCCAAACACGGAATAAATAAAGCTTCTGTTCTGTGTAAAACTAATAATCAGCTAATATATTGTAAATTTTGTAATTAAAATCATATAATAAACAAATTAAAGAGGTAGGTAAAGGGATGGGGATTGATAAAAGTTGTGACATGAATTCAGAACGGTCGTGGAGAGGGCAGGAGAAAAAAATATGGTTTAAATCTCCATACTCTCCACAAGGACACAAAGGATCAGAAATCAAATTAAATTTAAATAGTTGCTCGGGGGAATTAGCATGGCCAAGTCGAAGACGACATATTACGACTGTACTTCTTTTAGTCAAATTTAGTTTGCTGAACCATGGCTTGGGGAGGATGCTGTCTTGGATCATTCGATAGTGTTTTCCTTTTGATTCATTAACCCACTTTTTATTCCATGCATCATAAAGGTGTGGTCTAGGCAATGTTACCAGGTCATGACAGTAATTTATATAAGGATAGACATCACCATCGACAGCAGCGGATTTTGCAAGTTCGTCTGCCTTTTCATTACCATAAATACCCACATGACTGGGAATCCAAGCAATGGTCACGTCATACCCTTTTCTAGAGCATTGAAATAAAAGCTCTCTTATATTAAATATTATTGGTGATTGTTTGTGACATTTAAAGGGAAACCGAGATAAAGCCTGTATTGAACTTATGGAATCACAAAAAATTACTGTCTTTTTAAGTTTTGCGAGAATAATGTAATCTATCGCCTTAAAAAGGCCATAGCATTCTCCCGTATAGACGGTGGCTTCAGGAGGTAATTTAATTTTTTGTACTACTTTATATTGCTGATGGTATACCCCTACACCTACACAATCATAAGTAGAGTGCTTGGAAGCGTCTGTATATATGTGATGCCAATCTGCCCATTTACTATCAAGAATAAAATTAAATTCCGAGTTTTGATTCTTTTTATTTTTCTGTATACCTAAATTGAATTCTACTTTTAAATTGACATGAAGAGAACTATAACTATATTCATAAAGAGGAAGCCGGGAACTTTGGTGAGTAAATGCTTTGATGTTTTTAATAATACGGTGGCTTTTTACTAGGCAAGGAATATCTTTATGATTCCAAAATTTAGAGGTATTAGTTTCTAAGTCAAGCTGGTCTACTTTAGTAAGTAACAAATTGTGTGTTTTTTTCAGTTGAAGAGAGCGGAAAAAGAATCTATCGCTAAGATACTGTCTTCTTAACGATAGGGGTGGGTCACTGCATTCCACCTGTAAGCAGTTGATTGGACTAGATTTTCTTGCACCTATGACTAATCTTAAGGCCTTTGATTGTATATTATCTAGTTTTTTAAAAGCAGCAACACTGCCAGGGTGAAAAAGAAAAGTTCCATAATCCAGAACACTTCTAATAAGGGCATTATAAAGAAGTCTCATAGTGACGGGGTGTGCACCCCACCACACACCAGAAAGACATCTTAAGACATTAAGATTGCGTTCACATTTTGATATGATATGTTGACAGTGAGGAATACCTGAAAGCTTTGAGTCTAATATTAATCCTAAAAATTTTGCTTGATTTCTCAATGGAAGTGATGTATCATGATATGTAACATTTACTACAGGGGGTATCCTTTTTCTCGTAAAGAGAACAACGTTACTTTTAGATGGAGATAACTGAAGCCCATTATTGTCAAGCCATTTCTTTAAATCTGTTAGTGCTTCGGATAAAGATTTACTTATCTCCTCAATAGAGGGTCCAGCAGCATATAAAAGTAAATCATCGGCATACTGGAGAATATTACATTTTTTACTAAGAGTATAATCTAAATCATTGCAATAAACATTATACAAAATCGGACTCAGAACAGAGCCTTGAGGCAAACCTTTCCAGACTGTTCTCTTAATGGTGCTGTTGTGGTTATGTGCAGCATCATAGTGATAATGTAAAAATCTCTCTACCAACATGTTATAAATAAAATTGACGAGTAGAATAGGAACTTTCAATTGCTTTAATTTATTTATCAATATATTAATGTTCACGTTATCATATGCAGCGCTTATGTCTAAAAAACCAGCAATAAGCGAGTCATTTCTAGAAAAAGCTAATCTGATATCTGTGGTAAGGGTTGATAAACTGTCAAACGTACTTTTACCTTTCCTAAACCCAAATTGCTTATTTGACAACAAATTTTTATGTTCGAGAAACCATTCGAGCCGGTTTTTCACCAAATGTTCCGCTATTTTTGCTAAAACTGAAGTTAAAGCTATAGGTCGATACGACGATGGATCTGAAGCCTGTTTATTTGGTTTCTGTATAAAGACTAACGACTGTGTTCTCCAAGATTGAGGAACTGTGCCTGTAATCATTACAGCATTAATCAAAGAGAGATAATAAAGCAAACCAGCATTGTCTAGATTACAGATAAAAGAATATGGAATGCCATCTTCACCTGGCGCCGAATCTTTAACAACTGAGAGAACACCCCTTAATTCGTTGATAGTAAAGGGAGAATTAAGATCTATTTCATTAATTGTAGTCTTACTGTTATCTGGTGATATAATTGGAAGTGAAGAGAAGATATGGTATTCAGGAACAGAAGGAGGAGCTAAGCGGTCCATAATTTGTTCTGCAAGTATAGGAGGAATATTACCTTTTTGAGGGGTATTGAATGCAGATCTGAATCTTCTGATATTTTGCCAAACAATGGAAGAATTAACATTGGGAGATAACGAGGCACAAAATTTACGCCATCCATCAAATTTCTTTTTTTTGAGAAGATTTTTGGTGGCATTGGATACTAATATAAATTTAGTAAAATTCTCCTCAGACATTAATTTGTTGTACTGTTTTTCTGCATTTTTCCGCTCTTTTATTGCTCTAGTACATTCATCATCCCACCATGGAGGAGATGGGAGCTTATTAGAGCCACAACACTTTAAAGGAAAAGTCTCACTTGCAGCTTCAACTAGAATTTTAGCTAGAATATCGGAACTCATTGCAGTATTTGTATTAGATATGTCTGGCAAGTTTCCTACTTTCTCTTCTACATTTCTTTTGTAAGCATCCCAATCAGCATTAATTAATTTATATTTCATGCGTGGTTGCTTTGATTCCTTAACAGGTTTTGGTAATGGAAAGACTATTAGCAGAGGATAATGGTCACTGCCACAAGTTGAATCAGTGGTAAACCAGGATAAGTCTATAGCAAGATCAGATGTACATATAGATAAATCAGGGGCACTTAAAACTTCTCTAGGACCATTGAGACGTGTAGGTGAACCATTGTTCAATATACATAAGTTGTGAGAGTCAAGTAACTCCAATAAATGTTCACCATAAAAATTTGAAGAAGAGCATCCCCAAGCAGTATGGTGAGAATTGAAATCTCCCATACATAAGAATGGTTTTAGTAGAAAATTAAACAACAAATTTAGATCATCAAAAATAGCATTATTGGGTCGGGAGAAATAAATAGATATATAACAAATATTATTTACAACTACAGCAATTGCTGAAATATTACTATCAAGTGGAGGGAGAGAGAGAGGACTAATAGAATAAGAATCATTAATCAATAAGGCCACTCCACCATATCCATCAGGCCTGTCAGACCTCAAACAATTAAAACCAGGAATTCTTAAGTTATATTCCTGTTTTAACCAAGTCTCTTGAAGAGAAACAATAAAAGGGTTGTATTTGTTAATTAAATTAGTTAATTCATATTTCTTATTTTTAAGGCTGCGACAATTCCACTGAATCACTGTGGCTCTGTGATCCATTTTGATTTGAATTAGTTAATTGACATAAAGCATTTATGACTGCTGCAACGTTGGACGGTGATACCATGTTTGATTGTGATAACAACTGTGTTAATGCAATTATAATGTCAGATATACTTATGTTATTGTTATTATTATTTATGATAGGTTTAGATGTAGCTAAAGAAGGTTCTTTTATAATTTCCGCATGAGTTTTGCGGTCATAACCTTTAGAAGTACTAGGGATCATCCAAGGTTTCTTGAATACAGTTACGGTTTTTTTATAAGAATGGGTTAATTATTAGATGAGGTAGGACTAGCAGGTGCATGACTTGATGTTGTAATGTTGAGAGAGCGAGGTGGGGTTTTAAGTAGAGTATCTGCATATGACATTTTAGTAATAGGGGGATGTAGTTTAACAGCTTCCATATATGATATACAATTTTTACTCATGGATTCTTTAATTGCTTTTTGTCTATTGTATTCAAGACATTTCTTGTTAATGGCTTGATGCTGACCCTTACAAAGACAGCACCAATTGTTCTCTTCATCAACATCACAGCTTTCATCTGAGTGATCTTGACCACATTTATAACACCTAGGTGTAGAACGACATTGATTCTTAACATGCCCAAACCTACAGCAATTATAGCATTGCACAGTAGGATAAATGTATAGATCCACAGGCAGAGCAGTATAACACATATATACACGAGTTGGCAGTACCTGACCATCAAAAGTAATTACAATAGTTCCAGTATTAACATATTCTCTTGTACTATTATTATTACTTTTGCGTTTAATACGTCTAACTTTTAATATTGGCCCACAACCTAAAGTTAAATTGATATTTGACATTATCTCTTCATCTGTCCAGTCCAATGGTACTCCTCTTACCACCCCCATTCGTGTGACACTGAATGTGGGTATGAAAGCCTTGTATCGTTCATCCTCTAGATATTTATTGCTTAAAAAGGTATTAGCTTCTAGGTAACTTATAAAAGATAATGTTATGCGATTACGACCGATACGCTTAAAACTGCCATTGACAATACCTTGAATACACCTTCTCTTAAGAAAACGACCAGTGAAGAGTAGTGTCACTGTTGGCCATCTGGGTTTCCCTTTGAACATGTACTATAAAAGGTGCAACATCAGTTGCCTAATAGTTTAATCGACCAACAGATGTACGATTGACCTCAGAATTACTGTCATGAGTTGGAGTCATTGGAGTGTTTTTTGTGTTAATAGGTTTATTTGTTGTAAAAATTTCATCATCTTTATTTAATAAACATTGACAATCGGAAATATTTTGTCTTTTGGAACCATTACGTCGCTTCTTTTTGTTACAGTCGGTACAAACAGCGCGGGAAATACGTTTACGCTTTAATTTGCTATTTGCTTCTGTAAGCGAACAATCCGTATCCATGGAAGACTCTAGGACATTAATCAGCACTTCTATTGGTGTTTGAACTGAATTATTATTTCTCTGACCATTTTGCGACACTACAAGCGAAGTTCCACCCCCTGGGTCATCAGGCGGGTCGCCCATTTTAAAAAAATATATTTAAAACTTACCAGTAAGTATATACAGCAAATTACACACTAACAATAATAAATAAACAAATAAGAGTAGAAATATACACAACTATAATAGAAAAAACCAATCCTTTTATAAGATTTAAAAAAATTTAAATTTAAAGGTAAAAAACCGCGTCCACTTCATACACAGTTTCCCGCCCTTTTTTCTGGTTGAACCTTATAATAATAGATTACCAAACTTGTCAAAATCTACAAATAAAAATTGGCAAAGTGCGAGTCAGACTCGATCATGAAGGGTTCCGTTGTAATTATAATAATATAATATAATACGTATATTTATTTAACGAAAAAAAGAACCTTACAAACTTCTTAAAACTAGCTTATTTACATTTTTTACAACTACGCCAAATAACTTTATTTTTCATAGTGTTTGTATGAATTACAAAGTTTTATTTGCGGTTTTAGAAAATATGCTGTACCTCAAAAATTGCTGACCCGATCTCGTTCAAACCAATTTTGGTTGAAAGTTTACATTAAGATCTACAGACATATTTTTTTTAGATTTTTCACTCCATTATTATAGAAGTTAGAGGGGGACACATTTTACCAATTTGGAAGCTTATATCTTTTAAACGATTGACTTTATGAAAAAGTGGTTTTAGAAACCCCTATATCATTTTTAACCCTTTCAGGACCATAAGATTATAGGAGGTAAAATAATCATTCTGACTATTTAGGATGATTTATTGGGCATCTAATAAACATACTTTTAAATAAAAATAAAAACAATGTTAGTGGTTTTTCTGATTTTTTTTGGGACATATTTGTCCCTCTGGACGTCAAGGGCTGACTTTTTGCTTATTCAGCTTATCTTTACGTCTTTTACATTTATTCATAATTTACTATTTTTACAAAAACAAAACATATTTATTATTTATTACTATACGTATTTAATTATTAATATAATATTTTAATTCACAAGTTATATTTTAGTGACTATGGTAATCAGCGAAAAAAATTCAGTCCTTGGTGTAGCAGAGGTGAACTTCACATGAACCACAAGTATTATTATTCTTCTATATGTTCGTCTCTTGATTGTTCTTTAGTGTTGTTGAGGGCACTTTGGAATCATGTATTCAGATTTTCATTGACAGGTCTAATTTTATAGGCTCGGTCAAAATTAGGTCTAATAGGGTCTCGTACTTCTACGTTGTTGCAAAATTTGTAGATTCCTGCATATTTCTTCAAAACGAGCTCATGGCATAACATTTACTATGAAAGGTACTGCTATGTCAGGTTCCGTTGCCCAGTCTCACAACGATGGCAAAATATGATAACCCATTACTAAGTTTACACTAAGAAATTCTTGCATTTCAACATGGTATTCTCATCCATTCTGGTAAGCGTATCGCACTAATTCTGATACTTTGAATTGCACTAAAATGTCAAATTTTAGGAATATCTCAAAAGGAGTCAACTTATTGTTATCCAAATCTTGACAGATTTGCACCTTTCCGAATTCATATTCAACATTTCCAAATACATTCAGAGCGTATGTTCCCTGGGTCTACTAGAAAACTGGTTGATGGTCGCTAAGTGGTTCGTTGACATGTTCTACCGCAGAAGTTGAAGGCTCGAGTGATGATCTCCTGGATTCATAAAGTTAAAGTTTTGTAACTTCAATCTCAACATCAAATACATGGTCATCATCCTGTGTGAATAGCCTTACATCTTCGTTGAGCAATAAATTTTCTACAGAGTCACTGTTATAATTCATCAAAATCTGTTGGATTTCAATTTCCCTGAGTTCGAAAACCGTAAATCTTCTACAAAACATTATCTGCACACATAAAAATAAAAGATGTGGGCAATAGTAAAAAAAATCACAACCGCAATATTGAAACAGATAAATACTCTCATGGGCCATAGGGACACCGGTGTCCCTCTATGTTTATAATCACAGATCAAAGCGTACAATATGAATTTACGTTTTATTAGTGTACAAAATAAAAGAGTACTTACCAGCCAGTAAATATTTCACAATATAATATTTTTAGAACAGATTTTGTACTTAAAAATACTTTTTCAAAATATATGAAATCCGCGCGAAACAAACTATGAATTTCCAATTATCATAAGCAAGGACTGACAGTTGGAATATTTTATTGCTATGATAATAGAATGAAAAAGTATGTTCAGAAAGTAGTTAAAGCTAAAGTCACACCTACCACTTTCACAGTTATTGAATTATTTGATATTTTTTGTTTGGGACACGGGTGTCCCCGTGGTCGTCAAAGGGTTAAAGACCTGTCTATAGATACCACACACGCATAGGTTTCATGAAAAAATATTTTCCGTTTTAGTTCCATGGGACCGTTCAAGTATTACGTAAGCACTACAGGGGGGCGTGGGGGTCTTTGCTTTGCTTATTTTTGATGACATGGGGGGTAGGGGGATCTGGGGGCACGGCAGTGCCCCCGCCAAGTCGAGCGCAAAGCAAACACTGCCGTACCATCCTTTTCTGGAAACATTTCAGCGTATTTTCAGGCCCCTATTTGGGGACCTTTGGATAGATTTAGAACGTTGAAATAATCGTTATTTAGTAAGCTACCAGCACACACTTAAACCACAAAATTTAATGTTTGTAGCTTGTTTATTTCCTAAGTTATGCAAAAGCAAAGTTGTCCTATTTCGACATATATAGACTCACTGATCATCAAAATAGAACTAGTACTTCCCATAAACCTAGAGAGCTGAAATTTGGCATAGAGGTAGTGTTTAGTACCTATATGAAGGGAAAACTATCAAAACTAGGATCATGGAAGATCTGGAGTACCTTACGACCCTGAGGAGAAACCGTAACAGACCAGCTAAACTATTGAAATTATCGACATGCTATGCTCACGAAGTTTATTGAGCGTAGTGACTTAGTGAGCCCTTTCTTTTGAAATTAAAAAAATGAAGGTCTGAAGTATCTGATGAAGAACCCTAAGAGCTCAGCTGAACTATGGGAGATATGGAAATGCGCCTTGACAAAAGTTATTCAATGTGACGAGCCCCTTCTTATAAATGAATATGAAACTGGTGTCTGAATAATTAAGAAACTAATCAAGTAAAAAATAGCTTTCTGCAAAAAGAAGTGAAATCCCACCAAAAACATCCTGTAAAAAATTAGCCAAGTCTCGCTTAAGCTGCTTGTTTCTCTATAAAAAGTAATGAAATCTCTAAGCAAAGCGAAGCCAAGTCTAAGGATCTTTACTACGATTTCTTTATTAATATAGTTAGATTTTATGTGACTTGGCCGTTGAATTCGATGTATTAACTAGTAAAAGTGCATAGAGTATGTTCAACGGCCGGTTACATAAAATCTAACTATATTAATAAAGAAATCGTAGTAAAGATCCTTAGACTTGGCTTCGCTTTGCTTAGAGATTTCATTACTTTTTATAGAGAAACAAGCAGCTTAAGCGAGACTTGGCTAATTTTTTACACGATGTTTTTGGTGGGTCTAGAATTCTAGATAGTGATTACGTCAGCAATAATTATTTAATTTTTTACACATGTCACATGTTACACACTGTCTATGCTTCAAAACGAAATGCATTTTCGGGGACAAATAATGAATTGTTGAATTCCGTGTCGGTAAAGTTTATTTAAATGAATATTATGTGCGTTACAGACTTCTATTCCAAACCTATTCCTTATTTCTAGATTTATAACTGCTGCTCATGAATCAATCAATTGTACCAATATTTACGTAAGCATGGGGGGAGGGGTAAGAGCTTTGCTTACTTTTGCTGACGAGGGGGAGGGGTGGATTAAAAATTGCAAAAAATGTCCTTACGTAATACTTGAACGGCCGCTATGTATGGGGAGCCCCCCTTTATTTTAATTTTTTTTTTTCTTAAAATCGGAATAGGTTCATAGAATATAATATATAAATAATAGGTAGATGTACCTAACAAGTTTCACATGTATAGTCCTAATAGTTTCAGAATAAAATGACTGTGACATACGGACCGATGGACGGACAGACAGACAGACAGACGGACAGACATGACGAAACTATAAGGGTTCAGTTTTTTGCCATTCGGCTACGGAACACTAAAAATGAATGATCCACCATTCCGGCACTATTGCAATAGCAGACTCGGCCCCCTGGTCTAGATTACTTATTTTGTAATTTGTATTTCAATTAAAAATAGCTAAAATACTGTATTTTGTATTTTATATTTCAAATACCCTACTTAAATATATTTTGTATTTCGTATTTTAATTACTTGCGATACAGTATTTTGTAATTTGTATTTCAATTAAAGCAAAGCATGTATTTTGCCCAGCCCTGATTGTGACGAGCATAAAGTGCTTAACATCCATATTCAAGTAATCGAATCGCAATCCACGAAATATTTATTATTGAGTAGTTTCGGCGGTCTTCATCATCAGTTCCACTCCCCCAAATGGTACTTTTTGAGAGCAACTGCACAAGTTACTATAAGATATACCCAAAACGCCATAGGTGTGCCTATAATATTAGAAGAGTTCCCTCGATTTCTACGCGAAAAAATTACGCGTCGAATTGATAACCTCTTCCATTTTTTTTTTGTCGTCGTTTGAAAAGACAACTTGTATATTCTTCTCATCTATTGAACTGAAACTGATTAATTACAATCTGTCACTCGTTAAATTGTCAACTGCCCAAAGCACAGATTACTAAATAGTTACTTCGTAACAGATACATCACTCTCATACAAAAGCTAAAATACCTACGCTATAATAGCCTACAAAATCTTAATAATAATACCAGCTGTTTGCAGCGAGAAGAAATGTACCATAAGTACGCACACAGAGAGTTGAAATTGTTTTGCCCGCCACGCGACCCACGTCATCGAGCGAATGTCCTAGGGTTGTATTTATGATGATATTGGTAATAAAACGGATATAGAAAAACAATTATTTTTTATTTGTTGATCAAATATGTTTTAGGTTAATAAAATGATAGATGCATTGTTTCCTTCCCTGAATTCCCGATTATTAAATGTTAGTGTCGAAAATATCCGAAACCGCGTAAATAATTTTAATTTTAATTTTAATAAAATTCCGCGCTAATAAATAATCAAAAGGGAAACAGGAGCAAAGCGGAGGAAAATCAATTGTTTTTAGGTCGATCCATTATGACGTTATCAAAATTATTTAAAAAGGCTCAGGCAGGCATGCGGCAGCCCACTGTCGGAAGTACCGACGGCGATACGCGAAGAGGTAGGCATATAACGCGTGGCCTTGAGCCAGTGACGGACGCCTGCCCAAAGGCTGTCCCAGGTCCCTGTTTGTCGGTTTTGCTGTAGGACGGTCTGTGACTATTGAGTTATTCAACCAATCAGCGCGCGAGTTGCGTTCCGTTGTATGTCGTTTCACGGTTTCACTTCGATAGATTAAAATTTATCGACAAATAATGCGTTAAATTGCAAGCAGTATGGTACGGATCACAATTTATCGATAGATTACAATCTCGGCAGATATAATATAATCTAACAGTTTTTGTATTTTTATGGTGACAGATATAAATGGCCCTTTACAGCAATTTTAATGTTGAATGCTTGTGTGTTATAGATTTGCATGTGAGCGAAGCCGCGGGCAATAGTTAGCTCACAATAATATTTTGTTTTCACTATAGCAGGTAACAAAGATTGTGAACAAGCCAATGTACTCATTAATGACTTGATAAAAATATAATAAAAATACTAAATAGTAACATAGCAAATAATATTGGATGACTCAGCAGTACTGATAAGATAGTGATGGAATATTCTGCCTCAGGGATTTTCTTTTCCTCTACTACTTTTTATTTTATGAATACACTAGGTTGTGACTGCGGATTCACTTGCGTGTTAAGTTCTTCATCAGATGTAGCAATTTCTGAAATCAATTATATCCAATATGTTGTCGTTATAACAAAAAAAGTTCAATTAAAATCCGTCTAGTAGTTCCGGATATTAGCATGTAGAAACAGATAGACATTTTATTTTAAATTCATGCTCTGTTACTTTTTCAAAACCCCCCTCAATTAAGTTTTGTTTACCTCTAAACTTGAGGACTTTTAATGGGTTCCCTGTTTACTACTCTATTGTGCAATATTGAGACTAAATAATTGAAATTACACCAATACTAGTACTCACGCGGGGCTTCGCTCCCGTGGATTCTATCACGGTAAAAACATAACTCTCCTTTTTTGCAGTCGCGTAAAAAGTAGCCTATAACCTTCCTCAAGCTTCAAGCTACTTCCATACCAAATTTCATCCAAATCCACCCAGTACTTTCGAAGATTAGCGCGTTCAAGCAAACAAACAAACAAACTTTTCCGCTTTATAATATTAGTATAGATAGTATAGATATAGATATAGCGTGACTTTACATTGAATTTATATATTATACTATATAAAGCTAAATTACCACTCACTGACTGACTGACTCACTCATTGACATAATTGTTCTCCCAGATGGTGGATGGGGAGGTGGGTATATTTTGACAGATTCGTAAACAAGTAACTCTCAAACCTACGGGAAAAGTGCCAAACCTCCCCTTTTCCCCCCCCTTCTCCCCCCCCCTATCGTATCTCGGAAACTACGAGACCCGTATTTTTTTCTTTTTACGGATTCGTATAGAGGAGGCTCGGTAAAGTAAAAACCATTTTTCAAAGTCCCCCCCCGCCCCCCTTCTCCCCCCCTTTAGGCGGATCTCGGAATCTAAGAGACTTGGAACATTTTTTATTTCAGATTCATTTAGAGGGGCAATGCTTTTGTCGAAATACTTGTGCAACCCCCCCCCCCATCACCCTCCCCCTCTTTTTTTTTTTTTTTTTTCACAAGCTCGCGAGGTGCTTGCACCTCGCGCAACACGCAAATACTAAACCCCCCATCACCCCCCCACTTTTTTTTTTTTTTTTTTTTCACAAGCACGCGAGGTGCTTGCACCTCGCGCAACACGCAAATACTTGATTTAGAGGGGCAATGCTTTAGTTTTTTTCACAAGCACGCGAGGTGCTTGCACCTCGCGCAACACGCAAAGACTAGTTATATTATATAAAGCTAGATTACCACTCACTGACTCACTAATTGACATAATTGTTCTCCCAGATGGTGGATGGGGAGGTGGGTATATTTTGACAGATTCGTAAACAAGTAACTCTCAAACCTACGGGAAAAGTGCCAAACCTCCCCTTTTCCCCCCCCTTCTCCCCCCCCCCCTATCGTATCTCGGAAACTACGAGACCCGTATTTTTTGTTTTTTACGGATTCGTATAGAGGAGGCTCGGTAAAGTAAAAACCATTTTTCAAAGTCCCCCCCCCGCCCCCCTTCTCCCCCCTTTAGGCGGATCTCGGAATCTAAGAGACTTGGAACATTTTTTTTTTCAGATTCATTTAGAGGGGCAATGCTTTAGTCGAAATAATTGTGCAAACCCCCCCCCATTTCCCCCCCCCCCCCCTTTTTTTTTTTTTCACATGCACGCGAGGTGCTTGCACCTCGCGCAACACGCAAATACCAATTTCTTTTTTCACAAGCACGCGAGGTGCTTGCACCTCGCGCAACACGCAAATACTAAACCCCCCATTTTTTATTTTTATTTTTCACAAGCACGCGAGGTGCTTGCACCTCGCGCAACACGCAAATACTAGTTTTTATTATAAATATTGTAATAACTTTGTAATTTATTCAAATATAATATAATTTATAAAATACACTAAGTATAAAAAACAAAGTTTTTTTGCATAGCTGGTACAGAAGCCATCATGGGCGAGTCCGACTCGCGCTTGACCATTTTTTATTATTTTTAAATTCATAGTGGATTAATTAATAAATATTTAAATATTTTGGTTCGCAAATTGTTCTATCCAGCCCCAAAGTTGACCACTGTTCGTTAGTTTTGTCGGCTCGTTCCATCTTCTACAAAGTCAGCCGCGACGCTTAAAAAGTAAGGTGTAAACTCAATAAAATATTTTTTCTTGTTACAGGTATAGATACAACATACCATACACGGTTGCTGTGAATAAGAGTACAGAATTCATCCTAGAGTTTGCCGGGGTAAGCGATTTTTGCATATTCTATAAATAGTTGTTCCTGGTCAGGAGAAATTCCTAGTTTCCGAGCCGATCTCCGGCCACTGTAGGCGCGGGCTCGCGGACAGCGAGGGGCAGCTCACCGTCTGGTAAGGGCCAGTAGACATGTGTAAGTAATGCGAGTGATGCATCACGCGTAATATCACCCGAGCGCGTACTGTAACATCACACATTACTCGACTAAAATAAGCATCACACCATCACACTAACCATCACGCGCGCGGTAGCAGTGCAGTTAGTAGCTCGCGACATGACTCGCAGACTCGCTCGAACCGAGCCCTCCCGAACGCATCGCATCGGCAATGTTCGGTTTATATCGGAAGTCCGGAACTAGGCGCGTGCAATTTCGTATTTCGCCCGGTCAGGTGACTTAGTATGTTATTTAGAACTCTATTTTTAACCGACTTCAAAAAAAGGAGGTTCTCAATTCGTCTTGAACTTTTTTTTTTATGTTTGTTACCTCATAACTCGGAGACGGCTGGACCGATTTGAAAAATTCTTTTTGCGTTTGAATGGGTATACTTTCTAGTTGGTCCCATTGTTACGAAATCAGGATCTGATGATGGGATCCTGGAGAAATCGAGGGCACTCTTCAAATATTATAGGCGCACCTATAGCGTTTTGGGTATTTCTTATAGTATCTTGAGCAGTTGCTACCGAAAAGTACCATTTGGGGAAGTTGAACTGATGATGAAGACCACAGATGGCCACTGAAATTCCTCAATAATAAGTATTTCGTGGATTGCGATTCGATTACTTGAGTACGGATGTTAAACACTTTATGCTCGTCACAATACATATGGTGATGTAGAGCTGATGGTCAAGTACCAGGAGAACTCCTCAAAAATTAACAGCTATGCATCGGGAAAAGCAATATTTTGTAAAAGGTGATAAGTTGTTGACATTATGGCTTTTGTAACTAGATAAATTACAAACCGACCCACTAAAAAGAGTGAAAAAATTTTTTTTGCAAAAAATGGAACCTGTTTAAAAAAATGTAAAGTAAAGTAAAATTTTATTATTATAAAAGGGTTTATATTTCCTTGACACCACCACCCTTTGTACGGTCGTAGGTTTTAGGCCTTTTATTTCGAATTGCAATGCAAATATTTCATTTCTTTCATGTAATTATGAATCATCATAATGACACGCGGACAACATCGTATTGCTCGCTGCTATGTTATTATTTGAATAACATGTCCTATTTTACACTAGAACATTGCATTACATTAGAACGCGCGATGGTGTGCTATCGCAGGGCGCTACGTCATAACATCACGCGTGATGTTTGAAACGATGGTGTAATGTAATATTACTCGGCATGAAATGTACTGATATATCACATCACTTCGTGGTGCACTGTTTTGCACATGTCTAAGGGCCAGGCCTGGGTCGACGGCGCTTTGTATCTCACGCGCGCCTCAAAGAGCCGCACTAGTGACGGGGTCCCGTACAGCCATTGCCTGCCGGAGTTGCCTGAATGTTCTAATGAGATACCGCGACCCAGGAACTTAAAGGCAGATGAAGGAGCAGGGTGGGTTTTTAGTCAGTAGAAGTCTGACACTTCCCTCCGCTCCGCCCAGAGCGGGAGAAGTCAATCGATGAGTTTCCTACCCGAGAAAAATAAATCTTCTTGATCATTTGGTTTTGTAATATTTATAGTGTATGATATAGATATAATTTATCTATATGTATAATTTATTTTTTTTATTTTTTTTTATTCCGAATGAGCCCGCTGTTGACCTCGATCACACCTGATGGTAAGTGTAAGATGAGGTCTACGATCGAACGGGCGAGTCCAGAAAATGCCTATTCACTCTTGCTTTAAAGGCTGACGGGTCATATGTGGCAGGGAACACAGAAGCCGGCAGAGAGTTCCACACCTTGGCTGTGCGCACAATAAATGTAGACGAGAAGCGCTTCATACGACAAGACGGTATATCGACCAAGTGTGGATGGTATCCTGTGGTACGTCTGGTGGACCGGTAGTAAAAGGGGGATGAAGGGATTAGGTCGTGGAGCTCTTGCGCACACTCTCCGAAGTACAATCTGTAGAAGATAGACAGGCAAGCAACGTTTCGCCGGTGAGCCAGGCTGTGAAGCTTGCCTGCCAGAACCTCGTCACCTATGAGCCTTTTAGCTCTGCGTTCGATCGAGTCAAGTGTAGCTAGCTGGTATTTGGCTGAGCCATCCCACAAGTGACTGCAATACTCCATACAGGAACGGACCTGTGCTTTATATAAATTCAAAAGCTGTCCAGGTGTGAAGTATCGCCTCACTTTCTGTAGGATGCCCAGCTTTTTAGCTGCAGTCTGAGCTTTAGACTCAATGGTTGAGCCGAAGTTGAGGTCAGACGCCAACTCCATGCCCAAGAGCTCCAGACGGTCGGTAATACAGTATGTTAACTAACTCTGTACACGCGTACGCATTGCCGACGTTGCCGTCCTTCAAGTACGCGTGTATAGAGTGTTTCTTTTACGTATCAATTTAACATTTTAGTGAATATTTTAATATATAAAAAAAAAAGCATTTTGTTTTCGAATGGTAATATTTTTTTTAGCATGTATGGATGCTATACTATTGTGGGTTAACGGGAACACCCTCTGTTAGTTAACATACTGTGTATGTATATCGGGTTGCGTAAATGTTCTAACGAGGTAACAGACTGGCTTACCGACGAAACGTTCCTTGCCTGTAGGTCTTCTACAGATTGTCTTTCTCCCTTTCACTACCGCTCTGCCAGACGTACTGCAGGGCCACCATACTTACATACGTACCATTAATACTTGGTTGACATACCGACTCCTTGAACTGAGCGCTTCTCTACATTTATTGTGCGCACAGCCAAGGTGTGGAACTCTGCCGGCTTCTGTGTTCTCTACCAAATATGACCCGACGGCCTCTAAAGCAAGAGTGAACAGGCATCTTCTGGGCTCGCTCGTTCCATCGTAGATCTCGTCTAACTCTTACCATCAGGCGTGATTGAGATCAACAGTAGGCTCATCAGTAATAAAAACAAAGATACTGCTCTCCCAGAACGTGAGGGCAACTGAAGGAACAAGATAGGTTTTTAGGCAGTAGAAGTCTGACCGCTCCACCCAGATGGGAAGGAACCAATTGGAGGCAATATTCTTTAAAAAAAAAACGGCTAAAGAGCATCCATAAACTACGTCACATTAATATCATGTTTTGTAGAACTTTGTATCTGATACGTTTGATATCTTCATCTTATGATAGACAAGGCAGCAGATTAAAAGCATATACGTCCCTGTCCCAAGATCCTCCTCCTTGCGTCGTTTTCCTCATAATTTTGGGTAGTGTCCTCCCTGCTGCATCACTTTCTCACGAATTATCTTTCTACAGTAGTTTTTGCCTTTGGCTGTCACAAGATAATATCGCAAAATAATTAAATTTGGAAATATCACGTCTAGTTAGACACCGTCTCAGCCAATGGTGGACATTCCGCCCATACGCACACAGCATTTTGGGAATACTGTCATTGTACGGACAGCTAAGGAGTGGAATTGACTGCTGGAGTCTGTTTCCTGATAGCTATTACTTTGAGGTCTTTAAATCAAGAATGAATAAGTTACTTCGGTAAGCGTGCTTCATCTTCGACCACATCATCGCTTCTCACCAGGTGAGATGGTGGTCAAACGTGAGCCTATATCATTAAAAAAGGACAAAGAATGCTATTGGCCGAGGCCGCGCTTTCGTTGTTGCCTCATGGATGTCTTACGTCGTAGTCTGGTGATTGGGTCTGTCAGACTCGGACTAAACCCACCTCTTGTACCCTCGCACACTTGCACAGCTGATGGTGTAGAATTCACATTACTAGCAATCCTATTAACCCCTTCAACTAAGCTAAACATGCTTGTGTCTGGAATGGATTCACGGCAATAGTGTAATTGCTGAGGTTCGAACCCGTGACATACTCGAACACAAGTCCTACACTTTAGCCATAAGGCTATTGCCGCTTAAGATTGGCTTTTACTACAGGCTCCTATGATACCGGTATCGATACCGATTTTACCGGATACCGGTTTTCGATAATATCGAAAAACGGAACGGAACGGAATATCGGACCATAAATCCGATATTGAAACAAGCGATATTGGATTTCAAATAACGGTTTTTCGATATTTTATATGAAACAAAAAACCAGATACAATAAAATCTTTCTTGCTGATTTCATTGAATATAATTAATGTAAACAATACCTATCGGTTAATTATAATAATATGTATGCTACAATGTCATTTATAAATGATTATTTCCATATAAAAGTGTACAACACTTGGGCTGGCGCCCGGCATTATGTACATACGTGCAACAAAATAAGATCGTATCTCAAAGACAAATACCTTGAACGCCCTCTGCTACGTTTTTTATATGTTTTATTACTGATGAGCCCAGAAGTTGCCCGTTCACGATTGCTTTGAAGGCAAACGGGTTATATGTAGAAGGGAACACAGCAGCCTTCAGGGAGTTCCAAACTTTGGCCGTGCGCACAATAAATGTAGAGGAGAATCGCTTAGTACGACAAGAGGGTATATTGAACAAGTGAGAATGGTACCATGCAGTAAGTCTGGTAGATCGTTAGTATAAGTTAGATGGAGGAATCGGGTCGTGGAGTTCCTGCGCACACTCTCCGAAGTACAATCTGTGGAAGATCGACAGGTAAACAACGTTTTGCCGATGAGCCAGGCTGTGAAGCTTGTCTGCTAACACTGCATCGCCTATGAGTCTTTTAGCTCTGCGTTATCCGAGTCAAGTGCAGCAAGCTGGTAATTTATTGAGCCATCCTACAAGTGACTGCAGTACGCCATACAATAACAGACCTGTGCTTTATACAAATTCGAAAGCTGTACAGTTGTGAAGTATCGTCTCACCTTGTGAAGGATTTCCAGCTTTTTGGCTGCAGTCAAAGCTTTTGACTCAATGGTTGAGCCGAAGTTTGAGTTAGACGTCAACTCCATGCCCAAGAGCTTCAGGCGGTCGGTAACTGATAGGTATAGATGCACCTCGGAATGTAGGGGATAGTTTAAATTGTCTCCTTTTAGCAGTGAAGAGATAAACCTGTGTTTTCAAAACATTGAATTGGACCAGATTGTCGGGTCAAATTCATTCATTCATTCACAACATGGCCTTTCTAAGACAGTCTGTTTCATCCCTGCTAGTTTCAGCTCTGGATAAGTATAATAATAATAATAATTTTCTTATATTTCTTTCTTTCTTTCTAATATTTTTCTTCAGTTTTATTTTTGAATAAAAATTTGATAATTAAATAGCATAAATGCAACATGTTTAATAAAACGAAAACAGTGAAAAAAAGCAAACTACTAATTTACATTAAACAAAAAAGCCACTACAGAAATGCCGAATATACCTTCTGGTAACAAAATCTCGACAATAAGACTTTTAAAATGTTGACAAGATACCGGGCCCGGTTACAGCAAATCACACGCCCAAGACCAGCGGAATCGTCGCTCAGCTCCGCCTCGCAGCCACCGGGACCTTCTCCAGCCGTGAGCCAAGAGATTCCGGCCGCTGCAGTTGCGTCGAGCTCGAGCGATGAGTACTTCTCGCCGCAGACGACACCACCACCTGCGCGTCGGCGAGGAAGAGGCCGCCCTCCGGCCAGCATGGGACTTCAAGGCCCGCCGGCCTCTGATGGGGTCCTCGCTGCCGGTGGAAGTGTGCAGCGCATGCGATGGACTCAATCCATCAATGAGAACGTCATGCGCTCATACTATGGGGCTACAGAGGGGGGAACTAACCTGACTGCGTGCCGTGGTCGGATGCTCTCTCTGTTTCAGGTACTTGAACCGGCTGTCAACGTTTCGGCCCAACGACTGTCGGATCAGGTGCGGGTCATCCAGCGTAACCGTATGTTGGATGACGCCGTACTTGATAGACTACGCCTCGAATCACGGTGCAGCCGTGTCTCATCTGCTTCGCCACTGGCCGCGGTGCAACTACAACCCAGTATCTCACCGCGACCCGACCACGTCGGTGAAGATGATGATGACGAGGCCATAACCGTGAGTACCCAGTGCAGTGAACGATTGAGGAGTGCTTTGGAGTGTGCATTACGGGAGTATCGCTCCACACCGCCTGAGCTTAGACCTCGTCTGCCTCGTTTTCCCATGCATAAGAAAAATAGGGCGCTAGTGTGTGCTCTAGATTCACTGCTGTCAAATTATTTTGACAATAGTGAAGACCTCACTGATACTCATTCGATCCTATACTGTGCAGCTGTAGCGGCTTGTTGGGTAGCTCATGTCAAGTTTCCAAAGACTGACAGAGTTATTCGGCCAGCTGTACCAGCTTGGCAGGGCAGGATCGAACGTCGTATTGCTGAGGCTAGAGCACTTATTGGTAAACTTATCTGCTTCAGGCAGGGCAACACTCGTCCTAGAGTGATGCGCTTTGTGAGGCGGGCGTTTGCTGGGACTGATATCAGTCCTCGGGATTATCTCACCCGCGTCACAGAGCGTATCGACTTCCTGAAGCAGAAAGTCTATGCATGGGCAAATCGAATTCGTCGATATAAGCGGAGGGTGGAGCGATACACTCAGAATCGCACATTCCAAAGCAATGAAAGGTGGGCTTATAGGGCCTGGGAGCGACCTAACCAAGGTGTGACTGATACGTGCCTACCGAATGATGACGCCATGTGTTCGTTCTGGCGCAGCATCTGGTCGGTACCTGTCAGCCACACCGAGGGTGACTGGATGAGTGAGATCAAGCGCACGTGCGATCTTATACCAGAAATGGGGGCAATTACGATCAGCCCCCAAGATGTAACCCGTGCAGTCCGTCCGTTATCCAACTGGAAATATCCAGGGCCGGACGGGCTGCACAATTACTGGATAAAATGGTTTCTAAGCTCGCACGCTCGCTTGGCCGCTCAGTTCCAGTCTGCCTTAGAGCTAGGATCGCTACCTCAATTCCTAACTACAGGAATAACCCACCTGCTCCATAAATCAGGCAGTACTTCGGAACCTAAAAATTATAGACCGATCACGTGCTTACCGACGGTCTATAAAGTTCTTACATCCATTTTGAGAGCCAAAATTAATAATCACATAGATACAAATTCAATCATGTCTGCTTCTCAGAATGGATGTAGGAACGGGTCCCGCGGTACTAAGGAGCTTCTCCTCATCGATATTGCCATAAACCAACAGGTTCGTCGTTCCCGAAGGAATCTGTCGACATGTTGGGTAGATTATAAGAAGGCCTATGACTCGGTTCCACATACATGGCTCATGAAGGTGTTGGAGTTGTACAAAATAAATCCAATACTCCGCACTTTCCTTGAGTCATGTATGGGGCAATGGAAGACGGTCCTCTGCTATCCAGGATGTCGACAGATCTAGGAAAACCGCGAACCGATTAGGATTGAGCGTGGCATATTTCAAGGTGACAGTCTGAGCCCACTGTGGTTTTGTCTGGCTCTCAACCCTCTCAGTACACTGTTGGAGAGTTCGGGGCAAGGCTACCAGTTGAGAAGAGGTGGTCAGGTCATATCACACTTGCTTTACATGGATGATTTGAAACTTTTTGCCCCCAGCAACTTGCAACTCATGGAGCTACTGAAGGTAACGGAAACCTTCAGTAGCGCCATCAGGATGGAATTTGGGGTGGACAAATGTGCGGTCATGCATGTAAAGCGAGGGGAGATTATGGAATCCGTGGGAACTCAACTCTCGGATTCCATACACCTAAGATCCCTCGGCTCAACTGAAACCTACAAGTATTTGGGTATGTCAGAGGCACTAGGCATCAATGTTGCTTATGTTAAACAGTCATTGAAGGAACGCTTCTTTGGCCGCCTGAATAAAGTACTGAATAGTCTTCTATCAGGCGGAAACAAGATGCGTGCCTTCAATGGTTGGGTCATGCCAGTATTGATGTACTCTTTTGGCATACTCAAATGGACTCAGACTGAACTTGATGCCTTGGACAGGCGGGTCCGCACAACGCTGACTGCAAATCGAATGCATCACCCACGTTCCTCGGTGATGAGGCTGTATATCCCGCGGAAGTGCGGGGGTCGTGGCTTTTTAAATGCAAAGACCCTGCACAACCGCGAGGTATGCAGCCTTAGGGAATATTTCCTACAAGCCGACGTGGGTATGCATCGAGATGTGGTAGCGGTGGACAAAGGCCTCACTCCGCTCTCCTTAGGTACCGAGAATTGGCGCAAACCTGTAGTATTAGATACTAATGACCGCAGAGAAGTATGGCAGAGCAAGGAGCTTCACGGACGCTATTACCGGGCCCTTCATGGGTCTGATGTAGATACATTAGCGTCCGTGGCCTGGCTACGTTTTGGTGACCTCTTCGGGGAAACCGAAGGTTTTGTCTGTGCAATTACGGATGAAGTTATGATGACGAATAACTATCGGAAATATATTGTGAAGGATGGTACGGTAGACATATGTCGGGCATGTGACAAACCGGGAGAATCCATTCGTCACATTATCTCCGGTTGTTCTCGTCTGGCTAACGGAGACTATTTGCATAGACACAACCTTGTAGCTAGGATTGTTCACCAGCAACTTGCTCTTAAATACAATCTCGTGGAATCAGAAGTACCGTACTATAGGTATGTGCCCAACCCAGTTCTCGAAAATGGCAATATTACACTGTACTGGGATCGGTCTATCATCACTGACAGGACTATTGTTGCCAATAAGCCTGATATAGTGGTAATAGACCGATTAGAGCGTCGCACAGTGATTGTTGATATAGCGGTCCCTCATGACGAACACCTCGTGAAAGCCGAGAAAGATAAGCAAATTAAGTATCTTGACTTGGCTCACGAGGTTGTTGACATGTGGGATGTGGATACAGCAATCATTGTGCCGATAGTCGTCTCAGCCAATGGCATAATAGCCAAGAGCCTCGACAAACATCTTAGGAGGCTCTCGTTGGGCAGCTGGATCAAGGGCTTGATCCAGAAAGCAGTACTTCTGGACACGGCGCGAATTGTTAGGAGGTTCCTCTCTCAAGAGCCCTGACCACCGGTAGCTTGGACCCTGTTCCCGATACCGGTGGGCTACTGTTTTTTATATTTTTAAATGTTTTTTGTTTTTATAGGAATATTTAAAAATGTAAATAATATGTATATAAAATGTAATAAAGGAAATAATAATTATATATAACATCCGCGTACCCAAGAGCTGGAGCAGGTCCTTGATATGCAGCAAAAAAGAGTCGCAAAGAGAACAGACCTCTTAAGAATACCGCATTGACATTGACAGCCATAAGATCCGATGAGCAGCCATCGATGACCGCTCGGATTGGCCGCTCACTTAAGAAGTCAGAAATCCAGTTGCAGAAGCCAGCAGGGACGCCAAATGCAGGAAGCTTGCTCAGTAGACTAGCGTGCCAGACCCTGTTAATTTTCTTTCAAATATTAAAAGTGAGATATTGAGGGACTACAAGAGCATTGCCGTGTTTCTTAATGGCCTCGCCCCAGCAGTGTGTAACATACACAAGAAGATCTCGAGTCGACCGACCAAGGCGGAAGGAATACCAATGATCGCGACGATAGGTCGTGGTGAGCAAGCAATGAAAGAATAGTGGACTGTATAACATGTAATAATGTAAAAAGATGATTGATTACAAACGGTACGGTTGGTTTACAATACGCGGACAAAGTTTACGGGAATATAATATGCGCGAGCGCAGCCGTGCTTAGAGACGTGCAGCAGCTGACTCTCTGTGGCGTGGGGGCGCGCGCTCGGCCACCTACCGCGGCGGTGCGAGCCGTTGCCCCGCACCCCTTTTTCACTGCCGCCGGCGCGCGGCGATGTTGAGACGGGTGGACTCAACATACTCCGCCCATTGAAGAGTCTTCAACCGTAGCTACTGGCAGCGGGCAGATGGTGTTGAAGGCGCGCCGGATGACATCCTTTCTTGTGTGGATGTCGGCGACTCTCGCGACGCCGTCTCTGCCTGGGAGAACATGTGTGATGCGTCCTAGAAGGGTAGGAAACAGGTAGCCATTTCTTCGTTGGTCAGGTTTGTTAAACCCAAAATGCGTCGTAGATGATGTTTGGTGGATTTAACTGCAGACTCCCATAAGCCTCCGAAGTGTGGTGTATATGCAGGTATGAAGGAAAAGTTTATACCAGGGTCGATGTTGTTTAGGTTTAGGTCTTGCGAAAGCAGTCTGGCCAACTCATTGAAAGCGCCGACAAAGGTTGTACCGTTATCGGAAAAGATGTTACGGGGTTTTCCCCTTCGAGCAATAAAGCGGTTTAATGCAGCTAAGAAATCTTCCTTTGTGAGGTCCGACACAAGCTCGAGGTGGACGGCTCTGGTCGCTAGACACACAAACACACAAATGAAGCATTTGATGACCTTGCATCCTCTACCTTTCCGGTTAGCTATCATGATGGGACCGGCGTAGTCTACCCCTGTGTCTAAAAACGGAAACTCTAAATGTAGACGCTGCTCTGGGAGATTACCCATGACAGGTTGAATGGTGTTGGCCTTGATCCTGCAAAATTTTACACATTGGTGTGTGATCTTTTTAGCCAGGTTCCTCCCTCCAATGGGATAGTAGTGATGACGAACAGTGGCCAATAAAAGCTGTGGCCCAGCATGCAAGAGCCGTAGATGAAATATATTAAACAAAAAAATGCAAATTGTATGAGAACTAGATAATAGAATTGGATGCTTAATGTCATAGTCATAAAATGAATTGTTTAATCTCACGTTTTTTGTTTAGTCACTAAGTAGCTAAACTACCTTCCGCCACCGCCTAATTCCGTTCAGCCCCAGAAACATCTGCCACCCGGACGTGATTTGCAGTGGCCAATTTGGAAAGCTATCAATCGACTGCGAACCCAAGTAGGCCGCTGAAAGCACAATTTAGCAAAATAGTGCATTATATGCCAAACTGACACCCAGTGCGATTACGGCGTTCCTGATCAAACAATTTCCCATTAGCTGGAGTGTCCAAATGACCCAAAAACCTGTACATTAGAAGACCTAATAAACACCAATGAACGAGACCTGTGTGACAGGGCTTAATACATATAAAGTAGGCAATTTACCATCGATACGAAGAAGAAGAAGAGACTAAGGAGCTCATTGTCTTCAAGGTATGCTAGCAGCGTATTATTGAATCCATCAGTTTGCAGATTCTGGAGGTTTTTTTGGTACTGGTTGCACATTCTGGTTGCTTCCAGGACACTGGCACCACTCTAATTTTAAGAGTGTGATACAGGTGACAACTCCAGAGCACAACTTTTTAAGACTCGAGCAGGCATTCCGTCCAGCCCGCTGGCTTTGTTCACGTCTAGTCTGCAAATGGCTTTACGGACCTCTTAAATGTGAATTTCTAAAACTGACGTTCCATATTTCAGCAATAGCGATCTCGTGAATTGCCGTAGTCTTCGTCTTTAAAGCCATAGCTTTAAAGACGAAGACACCAATCGGCAAAAATTCGGCAATTTTATGACTGTGTAGTCACCCCTCCAATTGAATATCTAGTTCTTTACGTTTATCGTAATATTTACTTATTAAAGGTGTAACAGATTAAGCGCCAATACCTCAGACACCCCAATTACAATATTAAATTATAAGTCTAAAACAACATCCGTAACTGAATAAATTGAAACCAAACCTAGACATTTTTTATAAAATAGTTATCCTTACTAAACGCAAAACGTACGTGCGTCATACAATATCCTTACGCAGACATACACTCATGCAATGTTAGCGACCGACACGCACACGAGCGCATTTAATGGTTGTATTATTATGTCATGATCAGTGATCGGAGTAGGTAGATTGAAATGGGGTCATTGATCCGAAACATATATATTAATATGGACATTCCTCCGGAATTGGTGGATTATTAAAAAAAAACCGGAACTTATGTAGGAATTTTATTCTGCCAGAGTGGAAGGAGTCATTTGATGATTTGCCATCCTCAAAAAAAAGGTAGGAATTGTAATAAAATGAGCAATATTATTCTTTATTCTACCCTTAATGCAAATTACCATGACCACTATGAAAATATTTAAATTTAAGTGCAACAATTTATGTCTATCTATAAAAGTTCTAGCCATAAAAGGCTAAAAATAAAAAAATAAAAATTAAAGCTTCGATCGGAATTAGATTGTTTTTATTATTCAACAGATAAATAATGAATTAATTTAGTTTTTATACCTTCCTTTAAATTTTGAATTGAGTAGGAATAATATCACTACCAACATTAACAATGTTTAATTGAATCCGGAAATACCGGAATTACTTTCCGGGAAAATGGCTTATCCATGTTATTCTTTCTGTGTGCATTTATGATACAAGTACCAAAAATCAATCTACCTACTCCGATCACTGGTCATGATACTGTGTTTCCATTTTAAGTTAAATGAAAGATTTTTCCGTCCAAATTGAACACCTATTTTTTAACCGACTTCTAAAAAAGGAGGAGGTTCTCAATTCGGATGTTTGTTTGTTTATTTTTTATGTTTGTTCGTGCATAGCTCCGTCGCTTGCCAACCGAATTGAAAAATTCTTTTCTTTTTGAAAAGGGTATACTTTCCAAATGGTCCCATGAAAATTTTATCGAAACCGGTCAAGCCGTTTCTGAAAAATCAACAAAAGTCTAAAAAAAATATTTACGTTGATGATCTTTTCATTTACTCTGCATTGCGTTTTTTGTTCGCGCATAACTCCGTCATTTACGAACCGATTTGGAAAATTCACTGACCCACTAAAAAGCGCGAAACTAAAAACTTTTTTGCAAAAAATAAAACCGACTTCCATATCAAAACACTACAAAGCCAAAAATAATTTTAATTTCGGAAGGCGGTGTGAAAAAAAAAATACAAAACCAATAACACCGACTACCGAAATTAAAATTATTTTTGGCTTTGTAGTGTTTTGATATGGAAGTCGGTTTTATTTTTTGCAAAAAAGTTTTTTTGTGAGGGACATCGATTCAGAAGCCGATTCTGAACCAACTTCTTGACTTAAAGACTCCTAGAATAGAATAGAATATACTTTATTGTACACCAAAATTTAAACACACCTATTTAACATTATTTCTTAAATCTATGGTTACAATGGCGGTCTTATCGCTAAAAGCGATATCTTCCAGACAACCTTTGGAAGGACTATCAAAACTTTAATTAAAGTGGGGAGGGCTAAAATAGTGTACTCATAAAACAGAAAATAATATATATATATATATATATATATAAACATACAAATATATAAATACAATACAATACATAAGTAATTATATATAAATATAATGTGTTCTTTAACATGTGGAGAGGAAACAAAAGAATAATTATAAATTTGAAAGAAAATGATCAGCAACCGCGCTCTTAAAAGAAGCTAGTGACTGAGCTTGTCTTACTGACACCACTGACTGAGGTTATAGCTATCGGGAAACACAGACTCCGGCAGGGAATTCCACTCCTTAGCCGTACGCACAATGAAAGTATTCCCAAAACGTTTTGTGCATATGAGTGGGATGTTCACCATGTAACGATGGCGCTTCGCCGTTTGTCTCGTAGTCCGATGATGGAACGGGCTTGGTGGAATTGGATTGTGTAATTCCATCGCACTCTCCCTGAAATGTAACCGATAGAAAACCGATAGACTTGCAACTCGTCGTCGATGTTCAAGGCTCTGGAGCTTTGACGCGTCCAGTTGGTATTTAGCAGATCCATCCCAAAGATGAGAGCAGTACTCCACTACTTATTTAATGACATAGCAGAGTATGTTGAGAAATGATATTTTTTGTGTATCATACTTTTAAATTCGAATTGATGTAAGATTGCAATTAAATATTTTTAATAATAAATGACGGTGATTTTATATTTCCATAGCACACTTTGATACAGTCTCTAAATTCTAATATTTGGACCCTTACACCGTTAAAACGAATTTGATTATTTTATTTCCATAATATCGGAAAAGTACCGGAATACCGATATTAAATTTTGAATATCGAAACAAAACCGGTATTGGGAAAAGGTTCCGATCATAGATAAAATAAATAAGTAGATGTGGTCAACAGACGAAATTATATCGGAACCGTGTGTCTCCAGTTAGGCGCTGGGCGGGGCAACAACTACACATGCAGTTTAATAAAATCAATAGATACGCACTCGCGCACACACCCGCATTTCTTAAATCAGTACTATACAATCAATAATAAACCTTATTCCGTCAAACACAGCGTGTATTTACCATGCACCGTAGAACTTACCCACACAAAAACATCGGTCGCTATCGTTGTGCTGTGCAAAAGCAATTTATTTTACATATACGCTAGTGATTGACTAAATCGGAAAGTTATCGATTCTTCCATTTATTATCGTACAAATTTTTTGGGCACCTGAAAATGAACCAAATAAAAAATGGCATGTCCAGAAAATATTATAATAACAATAAACATATTATCCAGAACATAACATTACATAATTATTATTAAGTACTACCTACTAAGTATTAAGGGCTACCCTGGCGTTTTCGACTTAAATCTTAATATTTAATTATCATAGTGATAGGTCAAATAGAAGTTGATGTTAACTTACATTACGCTCTTGATCGGAACATACCAGCCGTATAGGTTGTATAGAATCCTGAAAAGTTGAATGACTGATTTTATGAATGCCCTAAAACATGAGAATAGCTTTCAGTAATAAAATAAAATTTAACCCACTTCTGCAAAAATCAGTTGTACTCTTAAGTTTGGAATTGTCCATTCAAAAAGCCTGCGACTTTTCTTTAGAGGCTGGAACATTTCTGCGATGAAGTGAACCGAGCATATGGTGCTATTTTTGTAGGGTACCAGTTAGGTGGCATGCCTGTGGCATCAATCCATTCCTTTTTTATGTTACCATCTTTTGGAAAGCTGAAAAATACGAAAAGCACTTATTTATCATTTACATACATCCTAAGCTACTTCTAAACGTCACCATATAATAAGCATCGCAATTATTACGTAACACACTATAAATCAAGATCTGAATGATTTTGACGTATTTTGCTAATCCATTGCTTCATATGTTCGAAATATTGGTCAGCTCAACAACGTAAACACCGCAGTGAGTGTTGTTGATTTAGCATAATGAAACCGATTCCTACTGTAAGTGTGTTACGCAATTACCCCGCAGGTAATAGTTTAGTAGGTTATAATCGGTTTTTGTTATAAGAAAAATCCTAGTTAGTAGAGAAATTGTTAAATATATGAAAACATACACACATCCATGCATAACAAATAAATAGCATGAATAATATAATAATAATAATAATATTCCAGAACTTTTTCACACAACGCCATCTAGTCCCAAACTAAGCAGAGCTTGTGATATGGATACTAGACAACTGATAAACATACATATATATTTCTAAATACATTCATATTATAGATAAATTACACCCAGACAAAGAACAAATGACCGTGCTCATCACACAAACATTTGTCCTAGGTGGGAATCGAACCCACGACCTTGCGCATAGCAGTCAGGACCACTGACCACTATACCAACGGGCCTGTATATTGACTTATTTTAAGCTAAATTCACAAATATATTACCTGAACCATGCTGATTACTATAACGCATTCGAAGCTTCAACGGAAGTAAAATACAAAAACCATAAAAAAATTAAGAAACAGCAACATAGGATAAGGCATAACATACGATAATTCTAAACAGAAAAACACCACCGATTATTAACCTAAAATTAAAGTAACTTACTTTACGAATATTGGTTACGCATTTCTCTACTACTCTGTAAAAAAATCAAAATAAGTAAAAAAACATTATTTACATCGATCTTCCGACCGGGCTAAAACGGTTGACAGATTGAAAAATAAACTATTGTAGCGACGGCGACGTCGGAACTCCTTACGCATGCTGCGGGCGTAAAATAAATTGTTTATTTTTTTTTTACTTTTTTGTACACTTGTCTTTTCAACGTATTTTTATTTCTGTCATCTCATGTAAAATAAAAGTTAAACATATTTTCTTAGAGGTTTCCGTATGTTATAAAAAACTTTTTACCAAAAAATTAAACAATAAAAAAAAATCAAAATAAGTAAAAAAACATTATTTACATCGATCTTCCAACCGGGCTAAAACGGTTGACAGATTGAAAAATAAACTATTGTAGCGACGGCGACGTCGGAACTCCTTACGCATGCTGCGGGTGTAAAATAAATTGTTTATTTTTTTACTTTTTTGTACACTTGACTTTTTACTGACTTTTTTTTGTACACTTGTATTTTTATTTCTGTCATCTCATGTAAAATAAAAGTTAAACATATTTTCTGAGAGGTTTCCGTATGTTATAAAAAACTTTTTACCAAAAAATTAAACAGACTCCCAAAAAACACTGCAAAGTAAAAATTAACTTTAATTTCGGTAGTCGGTGTCTTTAGTTTTGTATTTTCGTTTATGGCACCGACTTCCGAAATTAAAGTTATTTTTCACTTTGCAGTGTTTTTGGGAGTCGGTTTAATTTTTTGGTATAAAGTTTTTATTTCACTCTTTTTAGTTCGATTTTTAATTTACCTAGTTACAAGAGCCTAAATGTCAACTACTTATATTAATTTACAAAATATTGCTTTTCCCAATGTTGGGTTGTTATTTGTTGAGGAGTTCTCCTAGTAGTTCACCATCAGCTTCACTTCACCATATGCATTGTGACGAGCATATTGTGCTTAATAACCACATTCAAGTAATCGAAGCGGAACACATTAACTACTTATTATTCCTACTTATATATTGAGTAGTTCCAGTGGCCATCGGTGGTCTTCATCATCAGGTCTACTTCAAAATGGTGCTTTTCGAATGCAACTACACAAGTTACTATAAAAAGACTCAAAACACTATAGGTGTGCCTATAATCTTTGAAGAGTTTCCTCGATTTCTCCAGGATCCCATCATCAGATCCTGACGTGGTGACAATGGGATCAATTTCAATGTATACCCTTTCAAACAAAAAAGAATTTTCCAAATCGGTTCCGTCGTCTCCGAGTAATCGGTGATCATACATAAAAAATAATAATAATATACGCGTCGAATTGATAACGTCCTCCTTTTTTTGTCATCGCTTGAAAAACCCCTAAACTATAATAGCAATATTTCATTCGTCAATTGACATTGCTGTCGATAGCCTACGTTAGTGGATCTGCACAAGCACATCACTAATTCGTCGCAAGAAGTGGCGGCCTCACTACGCGATGAATCCGCGTAATACAGTTTCGTATCTTATTTTTACATTGCTTGTCCAGTTACTTAGTGACGAACTCAGGTAGTAGTTAAGGAGCAATGTATTTATAGCACAAGTAGTACAGTCGCTCTGATATTTGAAAACAAAAATAACATAGTAAAACCAAGAAATATTTTACTATTTATTGTTTTTTCATGATTTTAAAGACAAATATTGTAAAATACTTGTACTTACATATGGTAAGTGATTCCATGATTCACATAGATTTGATTTTGGCTTCAGTTTTTACAAGATAACACAGAACAACTTGGTATTCATATATGTTATCACGATCGCCGTCGAAAGCGCACTAGTTCGCGGAGACGGCCACTTGCCTGTAACATGAGCCATGTGGCCATGTCGCGCGGACACCGATACGCCCCCTTACCACTTCTCCTATATTTTTTATTTCTGTGGTTCCGATGTTCCATGCTCTAAGTACAACTTCCTTTAACTTTGTATGAAACAATGAGTCATTGTTGATAGTTAAGAACGTGCGGTTTCGTAGTTTCTCTATTTATATAATGGGTTTAGTAGTTTACATACAATGTAGTTCGCCGATACATTAAACTAAGTATAGATTTACAGTATAAGCATACCTCTCTTATTCAATGCCATATTGTGACGTCATAGCTGTCGATTAATTCCAGTTAGTTTTTTAAATATTTATTTTCAAAGATTGAATGTAAAAAATGTCCTTTTTAACCGACTTCAAAAAAAGGAGGAGGTTATCAGTTCGCCTTGAACTTTTTTTATATATATATGTTACCTTATAACTCGAAGACGGCTGGACAGATTTAGAATTTTTTTTTTCGTTTGAAAGGGTATACTTTCCAGTTGGTCCCATTGTTAAGAAATCAGTATCTGATGATGGGATCCTGGAGTAATCGAGGGAACTGTTCAAATATTATAGGCACACCTATAGCGTTTTGGGTATTTCTAATAGTACCTTATGCAGTTGCTCTCGAAAAGCACCATTTGAGGAAGTGGAACTGATGATGAAGACCACAGATGGCTACCGAAACTACTCAATAATAAGTATTTCGTGGATTGCGATTCGATTACTTGAATATGTGTACTTGAACAAGTTTTCCTCTTTCAATTTCCTTTGAGTTTGCTCAATTTTTTTATCGCTGAGATATCCCATTTTGAAGTTTTCATGTTTGTGAATATAAATATAAATAAATACTTGAGCAATCTCAACGGCATTTGAAAGAGGAAGACTTGTTCTTTAATATGGTAACCTTTATTTTTTTTAGAAAAAATAATTCGTGAGTCTACCTAACTTTTTGCACTTTTAGGTTAGGATATCTCAGAAACCTGACGTGGTAGAGCAAATCTTTCCGCATCGAAAACCTTCGGAAATATATAGTCTGGTTTCTGGTTAAAAATTTTGTCGGCCTGTGTAATTTTGCCACGGCTTCTGAGCCTTTCCGCCATGCGTCCTCTTTACTTTCAGGCTAATTGGTGCCAACAATGAAAATACAAGGGAGAAAAGTATGTTTTCATAAAAACGAATTAAAGACTAAATAATTATATAGATGTATATGCGTAACGATAGTCCATCGGTCTTGATGCATCCTACTATTACCTTGACCGATATTTACGAATGGATAACCGTCATGTGAAAATTCTCAGTAGACCGCAAAAGAATTTGCAGCTGCCACATAAAATAATTACCCAGAAACGCAATGCAGAAAAGTATCTTACACCAACGCCATCTAGCGGTGTCATATCGCATTAATGCTAGATAAAGTTGCTATATCTACCAACAGATGGCGATTAACTAAATTTTTTTTTTTTTTTCAGGAACTCGAATCTTATGATACGCCGGCCAGAGTGACGGTAGCTAGTGACTTTGCTAACAAGACTTACCCCTTGTTTATCACTGCTAGACAGCAAAAAGGTATGTCATATATTGTGTATAATTATATTCTTTATGTTCAATACTAAAGGGGACTGAACGTCTTAGGCAGTTAACCAGTTAATATCTTTACCGAAGAGTCTCTTAGCTGCAGGATTTAAGCCTCTCCAAAAGTGGAGTCTGATGTGCCTGATAAATATTCAGACTGTTTCAGAATAACTTGGGGTCCTTTCTTAAGGGTAATGTTCTTTATATCGACAAAGATTCTCGTGTAAAAGCGTTATTTTAAACCTACGCACAAAAAAACTTGTTTTTTTGTCTATCTGACCTGCGCCACCCAGTAGCTGGGAAGATCAGTGTCAGGTATTCACGTATTCTCGCTTCTGACTACCCGTAACGACAGAAGATAAGAAAGAAGAAAGAAAGAAAAGAAAGAAAATAAAATTTATTTGACCCAGATGTAAAGGCACACAATAAATACAAAAAAGTAAAACTAACACTAAAAAAAAGTAATTCAATAAAACTAAAACAACAACTTAATTAAATAAAACAGCGTTGCGTGTGCCTCACGGCTGTGCCAAATAGGCCCAGTTCAGCAAAATGCCAGACAAATGCAAATTGCCTGACGCTGGTTTTCAACTGGACCTTATGAAGATATGCAAATGACAGTCGTGTTACGATCTACGAATCCCATCTACGAATTGACCTCGGTAAGCTTTGCTTAACATTGATTTTTATTGTTTTTGGTTCCAGGTGTATTCTCATGGCAGTTGCCCATGATTGTCCAGACTCCAGTCAGTCTGGAACAGTTTACCAACATATCTAGGACACTATGTCCTCATAATAACATGTTTACTGAAGACGAAGAAACATGCGGTGAGTGATAAGACAAAAAAATATCAGTATCCGCCATTGTTTTTTGTTTTGTTTTGTCCCGTTATAAATTTGGATATGTATGAGAAAGGATTTTTTTGAATAGTATATATTTTGATATCAATGTGTCGCTAAAAATGTCGATTTATTATGTATTGATATTTTTTTTTAATTTGCGTTCGTGCAAAGCGTTAAGTTGTTAAAATTTAAATTGATTAATGAATGACTTTGTTTCTGATCATAATAAGTAAATAATAAGAACTTTTACGTTACCTTATTAAATGATTCGCGATTTAAAAGGTATGTTTTATCAAGTTTGAGTTTGTCTACCTTTATTCAATAGTTTGAGTTTGAGTTTGAAAGTTAATAAAAAAAAGGATACAATTGAATAAATGTTGAGATTAAAACGTCACTCAAATTATTTTTGGAATAATTTTATATCAGGCAACCTGTATTTTTAAATGTCAGGTATTGGTAGTTTTTCTTATAGATCTGAGCTTTAATTTCGAAAGCATTTTATAAATTGCTTTTTTTCTATTCCGCGCCATACACGTGATAGAAGTGAAACTTCATAATTTTAAGTAGCATAATACGGTTTGCGAGAGCAGTAAAGACTGATATCTTATCTTTCTTCTCTCTCGGGTAACGAAACCTGTTTCATTTTGAAATGTCATTCAAAATCCGAATATTTTATTCAGAATTCGAATATTTTCTTCACTATTCGAATATTTCATTCACAATTCGAATTGGCGACTAAGAAGTTTCACTTCAGTAATGTATCTACTTTATTCATCCCCATTTTAATTTACCTTCTCTTTCTGTTCACGCTGTCGTAGTCAGGGGGAAGAGGATTAGAGTCTACTGTGGTCCCCTTATACGTAAATATTTATTGATATATTGTACCTTTTTATTATATATATATTTTTACATCGCTCCATTGGGATTTTAGATATTAACACAGTGTTTGAGACACCAGATTTTTAGATTAAGACTGACGGTTACTTTTATAGTTGTTACGTTTTAGCGTAGATAGAACGGTCATTTCCCTTTTCCCAATGCTAGGAGACGCCTCCTGCTCTTTGTGGAGCTGAAGGGATTGTCAGACTTCTACTGACTAAAAAACCACCCCTTTTCTTCAATTGCTCTTCGTTGCGGTATCTCGTTGGAACATTCCCTCAAGTCTTTCGTTTATGATTACTGCTCTTTAAGGCGGGCGTAGAATACGACTGCCGTTTTTCAAGTAATATGTCTACACAGGTGCTTTAAAATATGGTTCAATGAGAAAATCATTTCCTTTCGTCTCGATGTTCAACGAACTGATACTTCATTCATTTAAATCTAGTTTTTTCTCTTGCGACTGTTAAATGTGGGTTAGTATGTCACTTCTTTTTGCGGTCAATAACGATTGTCAATGAATAGGTCAATGACCGCCTTTGTCCGCTAAAACGAAACTGCTATAGTAAAAAAAGTCACCGGCGCTTAGAAGAATTTTAACTGTGATACTGATTATTAAGGAAACTACAGGCAAGTGGACAATTATTGGTTTAAATGTATGACAAACTAGCTTTTCGCCCGTGACTTCTTCCGTGTGAATTTCTAAATAATTTATAGCCTGTAGCACTCAGCAATAGTGCACCTTACTACCAATGATAAAGTTTTAGAATAGGATTATTAGTTCCAGAGATTATCCCCTTACATACAAACAAATTTTACCTCATTATAATATTAACAAACAGAACCCAAGAAATAACATCCCATCTCTCTTTCAGACGTATCAACGCAGAACACTCCAATAATCCACTTGACATCATCTTCACCGGATTCAATAAATGTTACCATTTTGGTAGAAACTGTGACAGATTTTTTCGTCAGACTAAATTCTACCACGAATTTAACTACCACGCCCAGTCAGCCTATGTATTACTTCTTTCCTTTCGATCAGTCGAACAATCTAGATTTGTCTTACCAACATGAGAAAAGGAAGTATATGTGTAACCAGATGGATGATACGGAAAGTATTCATAGGTAAGTAATCCTTACTAATATTATAAATGCGAAAGTAACTCTGTCTGTTTGTTACGCAATCACGCCTAAACTACTGAACCGATTTTAATGAAATTCGGTACGGACATAGTCTAGAGCTTGAGAAAGGACATAGGCTTCTTTTTAATGCGAAAAAAGGGCTGTAAGGGGTTGAAATAGGGGATGAAAATGCTAACGCGGACGAAGATGCGGGCACAGCTAGTGTTTTATATGTGCTCTCTCTTTTATACTAAGCGTTGTTTTGTATCTTTTCTTTCGCTCGCACATAATACGGAATAGGTAAGCATCTTTGTTTAGGGTTCCGTAGCCGAGTGGCAAAAATAGAACCCTTGTAGCTTTGTCATGTCTGTCTGTCCGTTCGCATGTCATAGCACAGCCACTTTATTCAGAAACTATTAGGACTGTACTTTTAAACTTGGTAGGTAGATGTATAATTACGGGGAGGCTCCCCGTACATGGAACTGAAACATTTTTTTTTTCATCAGACCTATACGTGCGAGGTGTCTGTAGATAGGTCTTTTAAAATGACATTGAGAGCAAGAGAAAAATATTTTTTTTTTCATAAAACAATCGTTTGAAAAATAGGCACTTCCAAAGTGGTATGTCTCCCCCCCCTGTAACTTTTACAATCTCATCGATAATTTTAAACGCATACAGGACAAACAGATTTTTATTGATTAACATTAATTAATACACTTTTCTTTCACATCGTGGGGTCCGAGTGCTCACAAATTATTAAAAGATTTTTCCAGACGCCTATTTGACACTTAGCTTGACCCAAGGGCTGGCAACCTTGGAGAGAAGTTAAGCATTGCCATACAGTGTGGCAATGCCGCCAGTCTTTTGGGCACATTACCAGTGGACAGCGATGCGCACGAATTTCTAGATGCTATATTTTAGATGATTTTTAAATTGGTTTAGTTTAAGGTTTTTATTAAAGTGTATACAACGTTGATGAAAGCGAGAGGCATTAAATTAAACCATATACACTATACGTGCTTGTGGTTAATACGAAACAATTAAAAAAAAGTTTACTAGAAAAAACGAAAAACTTTTTTCAAAGAACTTAAATAGCTAAATAATCGAAGTTAAACTTCGTTGTTTGATTGCGAACTTTTATATGATGCAGAGCGGCATTAGAGCGTAGAGTAGAGCCCGGTTTCCACCAAAGCAGAGAAAAGAGTAGACGAGAAGAGATGTGCTGCAAAGCTGGCTGGTTATTTCCACCAAAGCGGGCTGGTTATTTCCACCAAAGCGGGCTGGTTATTACCACCAAAGCTGGCTGGTTATTTCAACCAAAGCGGAGAGAAGTGTAGTGGAGAGGAGATGTGAGCTTTGCGTAGCAGAGATGTGAGCTGTGAGAGATCAAAACCAGTTCAGTTCAGATCTATAGTTTGTAACACAGATATTTTTTAAACGCTTCAATGAAATGTTCGTCATCCATTACGAAATGAAAATATAAAAAAAACCTATTCATTTATCTTGGCACCGACTTCAGCTATGTGAGTAGATACCTAGCCCTTATTTTTAACAAAATAAAACATCTAATACAACAATATTTAAGGCTATTTCTTTCTTTGTAGTGCAAGTCTTTTTTGTAAGTTTTGAAGTCGGTTCAATTTTTTGTAAAAAAAGTTTTTATTTTATGCTTTTTAGTGTATCATTGTTTGTGTTACTTGAGATACCCACATACCGTTCGCACTTACTTTTTAAAAAGAGAGCTGTACACGTCTTTTTTACCCACTTAAACCATATTTCAGACGTGTTTCAGAAGGTCTGTGCCTCAACTGTGGTGATATTAATAAGCTAATTATGCTAAACAGTACATAGATGTACGAGGGTAGTAATCGCGGGAAATTTGTTTTTTTTAAATTGAAGAGTTCCATCACTTATCTCCGAAAGTCTTCATCAGAACCTGATGTGTTATATACTAAAACCTTCCTTGTAAAATATGCTTTCAAAAAACGTAAACGCGATCGACATCGGATTAGCAGTTTCTGAGAAAATCGCGGATATACAAACTATACTGATCGAATACAGAACCTCCTTTTTTGAAGTCGGTTAAAAGTACGGACGATGCACGCTTGCACAAAGCCAGTCAATCGAATGACGCTTTGGGGTATGCGAGGCGCGGGGCGCCGCCCGGCCGCCTGATTAGACACTTCTCCGCTCTGCCGCGCCGCTTGCTCGCTCGTCGCACAAAGTTCTATAGAAAAATGAAACATCTCCTCTCCTTTCCGCTTGATCCATTTCCACCGAAGCTAAGCGGAGAAGAGATGTGGAAATAACGAAATCAGATTAGTTTATTCAAATAAATCTCCTCTCGTCTCCTCTCCTCTTTGCTTTGGTGAAAACCAGGCCTAAATTTTGTTGTTTTAAGGTGTAGAGTCTACACTGTAGACTCTAGATAACTATGAGTAAGTACTTAGTCAGTTGCTCGGGAAGATACATCGTGTGACTAAACTATTGCTTCTATTGGTTTATTTTTTGGTGTGTAGCCTAAAAATGATACATAGTATACCTGTCGCCAAATAACTTGGCAAGGTTTTGGCGTAGTGGGGGTAACTTCGCGCACCGTGCACTTAGTGGAAGAAAAAAGTGGTCACTTTTACTGCTTGCCATTATTCTATGGTTTTTGTTATCATTTATTTTTAATCATATCTGTTCAGAAAAATGTTAAAGAAAGAAGAGGAATTAATTCGATAATTCGGTATTATAAATAAAATAGATATAATACATAAATACATTTAAAAGTGAAAAAAAAAATGTATTAAAAAAAAACATTAAAAATAATATGTTCTCGTCGTCACAATTAGTTAATAAAACTGCTACCCCTTATATTCTTTTTTCCGGTGTCCTAAAGACAGTGACCAATTCAGAATTTCAACCTTCCTTAACTATAGTGTCTAACTGTGTGTTCTGTCTGACGTTTTAATAGTCTGCGTAAAACGGTATTTGGTCCTGGCATTGTAATCAACGTAACAAAAACTAAATTTAAAACAACAACTCGTAACAAAAACAAAGGGTACAACTTTCGTGTGCGCAAGTGTGTTCGGGAGCAAATTGAACAAGAACTACTGACGCACCAATCGCGCGCTCGGTGCGGCGCTACGTCATACCCCGCGTCCCGCTGACAACCGCTGACACCTAAAAATCGACTTCTGCGCATTGAACAACTCTTGCCAAGTTATTTGGCGACAGCTATAAATGTGGTTTCATTTAATGCCTTTCGCTTTTAATACCGTTGCATATTCGGAATTTTAAATCAAATAAGTACAAAAAGGTTTCTTTCCATTGTCTTTCCAGGTATTTATTAAGGACAAACTTGGAAACCAGAAGCTGGTTGTCTCGACCTAAGAGCGTGATAGTAATGATTGAGTCAGACGATGATATATGTGCTGTAGTCTCCATACAAAACTTTTCGGTGAGCATTTTCTTTTTCAGCATTGTCTTTCTAGTTTTTTTTCCACAGCTCGCTCTTATGGCTTATTTTGCAAAAACTGCGAGATTTTTTTAGATTAAGAGTTTAGTTTTCAATCAGTGTTCGTTGTTTCTTTAATACTTTCTAAAAGCAGTGGTAGGTCAGTGATTAGAGCCACGACTTATCGAGCTGTAGGTCGTGACCCAAGCAGGCCTTTCCTAAACATCATGAGGCCACCTAGTACTGAAAAATCCGAATACATGAGACATCCACCTACTTACGCGTGGTGGATTTATTTGTATTTTTATTGATAATAGGCTCGAGTTTCACCACCATCTAGGTTATAGCTATCTCGAAACACAGACTCCGGCAGGGAATTCCACTCCTTAGCCGTACGCACAATGAAGGTATTCTCAAAACGTTTTGTGCGTATGGGTGGGATGTACACCATGTAACGATGGCGCATCGCCGTTTGTCTTGTAGTCCGATGATGGAACGGGCTTGGCGGAATTAGATTGTGTAATTCCATCGCACACTCCCCGAAATGTAACCGATAGAAAACAGATAGACTAGCAACTCGTCGTCGATGTTTAAGGCTCTGGAGCTTTGATTCGACTAGTGCATCGTTGCCAATGAGTCTTTTGGCCCGTTTTTCAATAGACTCAAGTGCGGACATTCCCTGTTTTAGGGAGGAGGTTTGAGACCCAGCAATGGTTTGCGCGAGGGAACACTCGGTAGTTACTTGCGCCGGCTAACTGGGATAACGCTGCTACAATTTTTTAATACGATTTATTTTTTGCTTTTACAGTGTCCAGTTTTTGATAACGAAAGAGACATTCTATATGATGGTTACTACCTCACTATGACTAGAAGAGGGGGCATCACTTTAACTGTAAGTAACTGTAGTGTTATCCCCCCTATTTGCTTGCGAAGAGTGCTTTTTTATCACCATCTCACCTGATGGTAAGCGATGATGTGGTCGAAGATGAAGTACGCTTACCTAGAAGTAACCTGTCCACTCTTGACTTAAAGACTTCTAGGTTATAGCTAGCATATAAATAATTAAATATTTATTGTTCTACGAGCATTACATTACAGTGCGTTTCAACTAATAACAGGAATGACTAAGCGCCATATTGTGTGACGTCATAGCTGTCAAATCGAACAATTTTGGTAGGGTGTGCAAAACAATACTTTATTTAAATTAAATTTATTTACGAAGACTTAGGAAGAAAAAAATTGATCATACTTCAATTCTTTAAATTTTTCTTTAATCATTTTGACATGGCTTCTGGGTTATTGCCCACATTTGAAAATAAGAGAGAGAAAAATATGGTTTAAAAAAAATTAATTATCACTTAATTTTGGGTAATTAATAACGTTTTATTTAAATTATATATAAGACTCGATTAAACGAAGTAAAATAAAATTTCTTTGCAAATAAGATTTCTTTGCTTACCATAGTTTTCAAGTGACATTTGACAGATAGAGGTCATTGACGTTCCTATTAGCATTTGGAACGCATAGTACAGGGTTTTATGACTAGCACACATGGAAACAGACTCCGGCAGGGAAATCTACTTCTTAATACAGCTACGCAGGGGCGAGCACAGGATTATGACACTGGTAATGCGGCTAGCGTTGCCAACTTTTTCAAAAAGATGTACGTCTACATACCTGTTGTCATTAAAACTACTTCTTGCACAGGTGTTGTAGTCGGTTGGGTGCTAGATGGGCCGGGTTCACTTAACACTTCCTGCATCAGTGTGTCTTGGCACTCTTGAATGAGTTGGGTTCTTTGTTTTTTAACAAATACATGTCTAGAAGTACTAGCATCACTCATCCTTTTTCTGGGGTCTTCCTGGCAATAAAATTTTGTAAGCACAACTCCATCTACCATGATTATCCTCTTGCTTAATCCCATATTATATTAATAGCCATATCTTTCTCAATCTGAAATATTTTAAAATGTTATTTTAAAGCCATAAATGTTGATGTATTTAGTGGTAATAAATATCATTGAATATTGAAATATTTGTGGCTATTCAGGTATAATACAAAAAACATCTCAGTTATCTAACCTTTAAAACAGTAGAATAACTATATTGTAAAAATGTTTTAAGTTAGTAATAATAACATGTTTACTTACATGAAAATGATCCTGACAGAAGAAAATTACCGAACTATCCTTTATTTCTTTAGTATTTCTGCGTGCAAGTTGTACTATTACGAACTTTAACATTTTTTGGAACGGTTATAAATAGCTTCTCTTTCTTTATTATTACTTTATCGTTGTATTTGTGCACCTGGTACACCATTTATAACTCATTTTTTCCAGTAAATTACAGCCAGAAACTCTATTAAACTACATAAAAAGACAAAACTCTCGATTTGACTTTGACTTCTCCAATGTTGATATACAAACGTGTGACCACAGAACACAGATACTCCTAGCGGAGCGTGCTGGTTTTGACAGCTTATATATTCTTAATCACTATATTTTGTAATGCTTTTTTTTTAAACGAAATATTTATAAAATATGAAAATAAATATTATTTGTAGGGTCCTTATACACCAATAAATAATATGAGATGGTTTTTAGAAACCAGTCAAATAGCCTATTCTGTCTATTATTTTTACTCGGAACGTAGTATCTCTATATAGTCTGTGGTATCATGCCGCATGCCGCATGGCTTTAAAAATTCATGGGTATGTGCGTTTGCGAACTTGTACGGACACTAAAATTACGTCACACATGCAAACGAATTTCCTGCGTGAATCCGCGGTTTTACTTGGGAATTAGGTACATTAATTCGCAGCGCCTGGCAAACAATGTTTGTGCGGGTGCTATTTATAAAATATTAGGCGTTTTTAAGTTATTATATTTTGTTTATTCATTTATTTACTATTAATTAAAGTCATCTAAAACGTACGAACGTTTTATTAAAATATCTGTGAATGGCAAGTAAAGCACTGCATTTATGCCTTCAAGGAGCGCATGCCTCTGCAGCTACGGAGTATATATAGTAAGTTCTTCACTTCGCCAGAAACAGGGCTTGATAGCTATTTTTTGTTTTAGTTATATCTTTTTTAAATAAGTTTAGGTTTATTATCCCAATGGATACGCTAACCCCATCATGCCGTACACATGCTTCTACAAAACAATGTTTTCTTTATTACATTTGAAGGATCAATATAGTACACCAACTCGTTAAATCTTTTTGCTCTATCTGACTTCGGTTGAGCTAAAATTGATTGTATTAAACCTACCTGTAATATATTTAAACTAAACTCATTGAGTAGCCTTCTCCTTTCTTCTTGGTTCTTGACACACTCCATTAACAAATGACTTACATCCTCTATTACACTTGTAAAGTATCTTATTTTAAAGTGTCGGTTGGTGGTAAACAATAAAACATATTCATTATTTAGTAGGTATATTTTAGAAATGATATAAACATTTACAGGCATAATTTATATACTGTATGTAATTACACAATATTTATATATTCAACAAATGGTTCAATTAACTAGGAAAATATTAAATAGTAGTAAATCATATAATACCATTAAGTCATACAAAACAAATAAGAGTAATATAGGTTATTAGTACTTACATAGACTATTACACTGTCGTTGATGTGCACGAGACGATGATCAAGTAACGAATGGCTCTCGGTCGTTGTGCCGCTTGCTTTCGTAAACAACAAGATGGCGACCGACCGAGTGTCATTATTTCACAACTTTTAACCGTTTAATATTTTAAAATTAAATCAAGTAATTTATAATAAATGTTTGTTACAATTAAATAATAATTTTACTAATCATTTAATAACAATAATTAAGATACTAAAGTAACAGTAATAATTACGTATAATTGAATAAAGTGGCTAACAGATTCGGCCATCCAACATTAAGTGTGTCCTTACACTAACCAACTTAAAACTAGAAAATATCTGAAAAAAAAGTGGGCCTCATTGTCCCGGTAATCTTTTAAAACCACAGACCTCATTGTTCTGGGTAAAATAAATTTCAATACGGCCTCATTGTCCCGTTAATCTTGTAAAACCACAGACCTCATTGTTCTGGGTATCACAAAACTTTAACTGTAGTTACAGGCCTCATTGTCCTGACTACTTTTAATATGTATTCCTTAGCAGACCTCTTTGTTCTGCATATAATAATTTTGTATATACAGCAATTTACACATTATTTATGCACATTATGCCAAAACATACAAACTAATCAGATTCCTCCTCACTCAGAATATCATCATTGGGTCGTGAGAAGTTAAGCCACGGCTTTAATTTGTCAACCGCAACCACAGTGGAATATTTCTTATTACCTTTTCTGGTCATGGGAGTATTTTCTATATGATATCTATCGTGTTCATAAACTTTGATAATTTTGTAAGGACCTTGAAATTTTGGGACTAATTTCTTACTATTACCCGTAGCGGGTACTTGTCGTTCTACTCTAACTAAATCTCCCTCATTAAATTGTATAGGTTTGGATCTTGATTTATCATATCTCTCTTTCTGTTGTTGTTGAGAACTAGTAACGAAAGCACTTATTTCTTCTCGAATTGTGTTTAGGTCAGATTCTTTGTTATTAGCTGTTACACCTTCGTCAATGGCTGTTATTAACCTACTATCACTAATACCCTTAGGTCGAACACCAAAGAGAGCTTCGGCAGGTGTTCTGTTAATTCCCTTATTGAAGGTGTTATTGATTCCCCACTGAACTTCGGGTAAGTGTTCCTCCCATTTACTTTCAGAGGTCCCTACGCACTTAGCTGTTAAAGAATCTACAATAACCCTGTTAAAAAATGTAAATGATGTTCCCCGATTAGATATTATTCTACGTGGGACACCAAAAATACCCATGTACTCGCGTATTACCTTTATGGATGTACTGATTTTAGTATTACGAACTGCTTTTAAATAAATAAATCTGGTAAATGCGTCAATGAGAATTAGGATATAAATGTTACCCTTACTACTTTTAACAAAAGGTCCAACGTGATCCAAATGTATCGTTTCAAATGGCTGACTAACTTTTACGATCGGATTAAGGTAACCAGGCTTTTTACCCGCTGATGCTTTCGAATATGCACATTCTAAACAAGATGAAACATATTTTTTACGAAACGTCTCATTTTAGGAAACCAAAAATAAAGTTTTATTTTCTCTAAAGTTTTATCTAGGGCGAAATGACCTATATCGTCATGATTTTGTTTCACCACTTGCCACCTGACGCCCTTAGGCACAACCCACCGATCACCGTCAGTAGTGACTCGGAATAATTTACCGTTTTTTAATTTGTAATTATTTTTAATGTCTGTTACATCTTCTAAATTAGGATCGCTTAAAATGCCAATGATTCGTTGAATTTCTGAATCGGCATTTTGGACCGTCGTAATCCAATCTGATTCAGTTATATTGCAGACAGAATATTGTATTTGTTGTTGTTCGATAGGTGGGTTGCGACTCAAGGCGTCGACGTGGCTCATAGATACCCCTGCCCTATATTCAATGCTAAAGTCGAATTCTTGCATGAGCGTCCACCAACGGGCAACTCGTGGTAGCATATCGCGTTTTGAAAATGTAGCACGCAATGAATTGCAATCAGTAATTACTCTAAAAGGAATCCCTACAAGGTAAATCCTAAATTTTTGAAGAGAGGCTACTAGGGCAAGTGTCTCTAAATCATAGGAAGAATAGTTTTGCTCCTCTGGTGTAGTTTGTCTACTAAAATAAGCAATTGGTCTTAGCTTAGCCTGATCGTCCTTTTGTAGTAAAATGCCGGCAATGCCTATTTTGCACGCATCGGTATGAAGCTCAGTGTCAGCTTTTGGATTATACAAAGCTAGTACGGGTTTTTGAACCAATTTATCTTTAAGTGTTTCAAAAGCATTTTGCTGATCCTGTCCCCATACCCATGCGGCATCTTTTCTAAGGAGTTGAGTTAATGGTTTAGCCAATATAGAGAAACCCTGTACAAAGCGTCGGAAGAAACTAGTTAATCCTAAAAATTGCCGAATGCGGTGTTGGTTAATCGGGGAAGGAAAGTTTTCCACCGCAGAGATTTTCTTAGAACCAGGTCTTATACCATCTCTTGAGACCTCAAAGCCCAAGTAGTCTACGGAATGCCCAAAGAAAACACACTTCTCTAGTTTTAAAGTAAGATTGGCGTTAGACAAGACTTGTAATACGAGTTCTAGTCGCTTTAAACCTTCTGAAATATCGAGTGATGGAATAATAATATCATCTAAATAAGCAAGAGCTTCCTTATAACGGAGGCTACCAAGAACCTGATGCATAATTCTTTGGAAGGTAGCAGGAGCATTAGCGAGACCGAAAGGCATTCTATTAAACTTAAAGTGGCCTTCAGGGGTGACAAACGCGGTTTTATGTTTATCTTGTTCATTTATAGAAATCTGGTAGTAACCAGATGCCAAATCGAGAGTTGTGAAATAATTATTCCCTGAAAGGACATCCAGTTGGTCATCAATAAGAGGCATTGGATAGTTTTCTTTTACTGTCTTCTTATTTAATGCACGATAGTCTATGCAAAGGCGATAGTCGCCGGTTTTCTTCCTAACGAGAACTATGGGACTAGAATACGGTGAGGTAGAAGGTCTAACAATATCATTTTCGAGCAGTTCATCAATTATTTCCCTAACTATTTCCTTTTCCTTCGTAGCTAACCGATATGGTCTGTATACTACAGGATCATTGTCTTGTAAGGATATTGACATCTCTGACACTTGACAGTTACCTAATTCGGACATTGAAAACGCGAAACAGTTACGGAATCGATTAAGGAGCGATAAAAGGCTGTTAGATGTAGATTGGTCTAAGTGATTTTTAATGTGTAAATCTGATAAATTGATGGGCTTAGGTTGACTTTGATGGTCCTGAGTCGTTACGCGGAGTATGTCCCTTTTGGTCCCTTCATATGCCTCTTTACCACGGGCAGCCAAATCATCTTTCATAACGGAAAATGATTTAGAATTTAGTCCATTAACAACAATTGCACCCTCACCAGAATAATTAAATTCATAGATACCAGTAGGTATATAATGATAAACACTATTTTTAGTTCTTAAGCCTCCCTCGATAAATAATACCCCAGTGAACTTTGGATTAGTATAAACTTTCACAATAGTAAGGCCGGATATTATGACAGATTCTAAACTGTGTAAACTGGTTTTATTACTCGTTACTATATCTGTAAGATTCAGTAGAATATCGAATCGTTCGGAAGTTTTATGTATTAGGATATGTGGTTGCTCAGTGAATGTTTGACCTATCATCAGTGGCATTTTCATGGCATTATCTGGGACCAAAAGTAGCTCCGTATACGCTCCTACACCATCAATTTCAACATGCACATTGATTCTACCTAAAACGGTCACGAAAGAATTACCAAACCCTTTTAAAATAGGTAAACCTTCGAATTGAACGTCTTTGATTCCTAATTTAGAAAAGTAAGACTCCTTTAACATGGAGCATTCACTACCTAGATCTACAAATGCCTCTATAGGAATTTTATTAACTAACGCGGTTTTTAAGAATTTTTGACCTGAATCAGAATCTAAACTAACTCTGTTCACAGATTTTTCAGTTGTAGTTGTGTTAAAATAGCATTTCTCAATTCCATGCCCTATCTTAAAACATTTAGTGCATTTTTTTATAGGGAGACTACACTGACTAACTATATGTCCTTCAACCTTACAGTTGGCACAATGTATAATTTTTCTTTTAAATGAAGTTGATTGTGATTGATTACTAGATTGAGAATTTTCGGTAGGATTTTTAAGGAGAATTGGTTTAGAATTGCGTTTATCAGGATTGATTTTGACATTACGTGAATTTCTTAAATAAGTTAAGAGTTTGTCTAAGTCATCGAATTGAACCGCTTCTGCACCTAACCTAACGGCGCGGTCGTCTATGCCGTGTAGTACGCAGTCTACAGCCTTCCTTCCGGTAATAGAACACCTATTTATAAGGGCTATTTTGTCATAAAAGTAATCTTCTAGGGAGTCCCCGAATTTAGCGCGCATAGCTAGCATGTCACTTAGCATCTGCCCGTAGTTCTCATCTGACGGGAAAGCAGTAAGTAATTTGGATTGCCACTCATCCCAAGAAAATAAAACTGAGGGTAGACCCTCGTACCACCGTTTGGCTACCCCCTTTAATTTGGGCAGCGCGAAGTGTACAATTTGCCTATCAGACCAACCGTATATAGTGGCACACTCGTTAACTTTGTGTAGCCACATAGTTATGGTTTGTTCTTTCCTAGCAGGATCGAACTCTGGCACAGTGTTTTGTTGTGGGTTTACTTTGTCTGAGTCAGGAGCAACCGCCTTAAGTGCCCTTACTAGCATGTTCAAAGTACTGTTATCAGAGATAGTTAGATTAGGAGATGGTGGACTAACCTTATTTCCAACTACAGCTTGTTGCTCAGTGGTCCGTTGTGCACCGCACCGACAGCCGCTGAGGCAGCCCTCGTCTCGAGGCCAGCTGGGACCGCGGAGAGATGAGCGATGCCGCTGGTCACGGCTACGTGACCGCTGCCCATGCTGATGGTAGACTGCTTGGCTGGCACGGCTTCGGGACCGCCGCGGTGATTGATGCTCATGGAGCATCTCTCTCGACCGACGGCTCGTTCGGCTTCGGGATCGCCGCGGTGATCGATGCTCAAGGAGCATCTCTCCTGACCGGCGGCTCGTTCGGCTTCGGGATCGCCGCGGTGATCGATGCTCAAGGAGCATCTCTCCTGACCGGCGGCTCGTTCGGCTTCGGGATCGCCGCGGTGATCGATGCTCAAGGAGCATCTCTCCTGACCGGCGGCTCGTTCGGCTTCGGGATCGCCGCGGTGATCGATGCTCAAGGAGCATCTCTCCTGACCGGCGGCTCGTTCGGCTTCGGGATCGCCGCGGTGATCGATGCTCAAGGAGCATCTCTCCTGACCGGCGGCTCGTTCGGCTTCGGGATCGCCGCGGTGATCGATGCTCAAGGAGCATCTCTCCTGACCGGCGGCTCGTTCGGCTTCGGGATCGCCGCGGTGATCGATGCTCAAGGAGCATCTCTCCTGACCGGCGGCTCGTTCGGCTTCGGGATCGCCGCGGTGATCGATGCTCAAGGAGCATCTCTCCTGACCGGCGGCTCGTTCGGCTTCGGGATCGCCGCGGTGATCGATGCTCAAGGAGCATCTCTCCTGACCGGCGGCTCGTTCAGCTTCGGGATCGCTGTGGTGAGCGATGCTCATGATGCATCTCCCTTGACGGACGGCTCGTCCGGCTTCTGGAACGCTGATGTTCGCGAGACCTGGCTCGCGTCTCACCCCTTGGCTGCTGGCTGCTGGACAACAACTGGTTCGAGAACCCACCGGGTTGTTGCGAGCTGGATAGACCCAGTGAGCTGTGGCGGTGACTTTGGCCTGCTTCCTCTAGGCCTGATACGCTGCCAGAGGGCAGGACAGGAGAGCCTGGATATTCCATTGTTATCCTGAAAAAATAACATAAAAAAAACAAGTACCTGTTTTCCTCAAATGTACGGATGTATATTTGTATATGTGTAAAAGAGAGAGAAAAGAAAGAAAAAGACAAGAAAAGAAAAAATAAAAAAAATCATATAGTGTATATATATACATAGTGTGTATCAGTCTGAAATAATATGGTGTTATATGACGGCTACGCATGTACATTAGTTTTAAGAAAAGAAAAAAAAAAACAATAATAAAATAAACAACTTAAAATTCATGTGGATTCATAAAACTTTTCATCACGACTTCGCGATTTGTTTAACGAGTAAGTCACAATTAGATGATCTCACGTTTAAAGGCTGTTTGGAGGATTCCCTTAAAATATCACTATATTCACTGACACTCTATACAAACTAGTATATAAATATGCGATTCAATACCACTTCTGAGATGTAAAGTATCTTATTTTAAAGTGTCGGTTGGTGGTAAACAATAAAACATATTCATTATTTAGTAGGTATATTTTAGAAATGATATAAACATTTACAGGCATAATTTATATACTGTATGTAATTACACAATATTTATATATTCAACAAATAGTTCAATTAACTAGGAAAATATTAAATAGTAGTAAATCATATAACACCATTAAGTCATACAAAACAAATAAGAGTAATATAGGTTATTAGTACTTACATAGACTATTACACTGTCGTTGATGTGCACGAGACGATGATCAAGTAACGAATGGCTCTCGGTCGTTGTGCCGCTTGCTTTCGTAAACAACAAGATGGCGACCGACCGAGTGTCATTCATTTCACAACTTTTAACCGTTTAATATTTTAAAATTAAATCAAGTAATTTATAATAAATGTTTGTTACAATTAAATAATAATTTTACTAATCATTTAATAACAATAATTAAGATACTAAAGTAACAGTAATAATTACGTATAATTGAATAAAGTGGCTAACACACTGCATGTGTTGCAGTTGGGAGAACTTTTCTTCATGAGAAATGCAAACGGCTGATGGATAGTCCAGACCTTAATCTTACAGCTAACTTAATATAACTTTTTAAGGGCCTATATACTACCTCTACTACCTCAGCGCTTCTCACTCTTTATCTCGCTCGCACATTACTCGCCGCGGTCACGCGAGCAAGCGAGACAGGGTGGCAGGGAAGACTCCAAGACACCCGATAATTTAGTTTATTTCTTTTTACGGTGAAAATAATGGTAATTTAAAACAAGTAAATAACATAAGACCTGCTTTATAGTTAGTTCAATTAATACGCAAAGTTTCATTATCTAATTTGAAGTTATTTTTGAATACCAGCGGTTTATTGTTCGTTTTGGAGGTAACTTTGGATTTTTTTTCTATCAAATTTTTTTAATGGAATCGTGTTTTCGTCAAACATAGTACTTAACATTAATCTTCAACATTATCATATACTAGCTTCCGACCGCGACTTCGTCCCCGTGGAAAAAAAAATCCCCCGATTTTGAAACATTCTTCATTACTGCTCCGCTCCTATTGGTGTTAGCGTGATGATATATAGCCTATAGCCTTCCTCGATAAATGGGCTATCTAACACTGAAAGAATTTTTCAAATCAGAACGGTAGTTCCTGAGATTAGCGCGTTCAAGCAAACAAACAAACAAACAAACAAACAAGCAAACAAACAAACTCTTCAGCTTTATAATATTAGTATAGATTTATTTCAAAATTATTGCTGCAGTATTTTCGACATAACGGAGGATCATGCTAAGCCATTTGAGGTAGTATAGGCCCTTAATTGCTATCTTACAAATAGAAGTGCAATTACCTGATCCAATATTATTATTTTCAGCAAGACACATTCCCCGTGGGATTCTACATCGTATTCATAGTGAAGACATCGGACGAGGACTGCACTGACAAGGCGAGCAATGCCACATTGCCCCAGGTAAAAAAAAAAAGATAACATGTATTTTTGTCACACACAGTAAAAACTGGATGGGCTCGTGGCTAAATAATAACAGGTTAAGCAACGGTTACTGAGGTGGGTCTGTAGATGACTGAACATGGGGTAGGTCCTGTACCCGTTTCGGGTAATCAGAAACCAGTAAATATGACACTGGTCTTGCCAAGTTGCGTGTTACCCAGCTGTGCTGTTGAGCTGTTCGGTTGTGGAGGTCAAACACTTATACCCAGCTTCATTTTGGTGTGACTAAAAGCCGAAATTCTTGGGAAAAACCTGAGCAAATGTTTTGAAAAAAGTAACCGTGGAGTTTCTTGCCGGTTCTTCTCCATAGGAAACGACCAATTGTGAACCGTGCACTAACTTGTTGCGTTTTATAAGTGCGCATGTAGGCCTGTTCATTCAGTTATCTTGGCACCGACTTCAACCGTGTCAGTACATACCTTTTTTTTGCTGGGTGGGAAAATCATCGAACGATTTCTCCCGCTCTAGAGGTAGAGCGGAAGGGAGTGTCAGACTTCTACTGACTAAAAACCCACCCTGTTCCTTCAGCTGCCCTTAAGTTCCGGGGCCGCGGTATCTTGTTAAAACATTCCCGCAACCCCGGCGCCTACGGTGGCCGCAGATCGGTTCGCGATCCCCGATGACGCCCGGGGGGTCAGTAGATACCTAGCCCTTTTTTAACCTCTCAAGGACCGCCATTTTTTACGTCAACTATTAGTTGAGCCAGTGAACCAGTATTAGTTGAGCCCCGCTGGCAACAACTTTGTTTGCCAGCGGGGCTCAACTAATACTGGTTTACTGGCACGTTTTTGTGCCGCTGGGGCTCTAGAGGTTAAACGGAATGAGACATCCAATGACACAATATATAAGGATATTTTTTGCTTTGCAGTGCAGTACTGTTTTTGTTTTGAAGTCGGTTCAAATTTTCTTTCAATGTTTTTATTTGAGTTGGATTTTGTTGAGAAATATGGGTTGTTTGTAGGTGGCGCAGTACTTCGGATGGACTCAGGAAGAAAAGGTGCAGCTGATCACTAATGATGGAAGGGTTAAGAGATTCAGGTAAGTGGTTTTCTCATGTCATTAAAAGCGAATATCTTGAGACATATTATGAAATATTGATTATATTATGTGTACTTTAGGGTATGATCTATGGGTCTTTGTAGCCTTAGAATAAATGATTAAGGTTGGTGTTATATTATGTCAGTACTTATGATTTAACAGCCTTTTAAAAAAACATTATTACTTATTTTCTTTAATAATTAGTAAAATAAAGTTGAGAAATTATAGTTATTTATTTATTTAAGAAGTATGGAGGACTAACAGCTATTAAACATATGAAATGTCAGTAGATTACTAGACAGAGAGCGAATTATAATATTTATACTACACCTGCTTGGAAAGTACCTTGATACTTTATCAAATTTACGGTAGAAAATACGTCATTGCATATCGAACAAATATGCGGGGAGAAAACGCATCTGAGCGGGAGAGAAAAGTGTATGAAAATACATTTCTTACGTGGTTTTTCTTTTTTAATTTTGGGTAAGACTATGCGCCGGTAACCTAAATATCAAAAGCCAAAAAGTTTTTACAGTGAGTTTTTATCTCCAAGTTCGCAAAATGACACTGGCCACTAGCTGTGTGTTGGATGGTGTCGGGCTGGCAGTGCGACCCTGCGGCGGCAGGATAAACTATTTGAAAAAAGAACATGTCAAAATTGCAGACGCCATTGGCGCCATTTGTGAAAACAGTGTTACATTAAGCTTCACTAACTGCAACAATTTCAATATAAATTTCAATTAGTAAAGATTTAGATTTTTATTTTCCTCGTAGGTGTAGTATAAAGCACTATGTATCACTCGAGAGAAAGTGCGATTCCCGATCTCGGGTGTTTTAAAGCCCTCGCCTACGGCTCGGGCTTCAAACGACACCCTCGACGGTAATCGGTCACTTTCTCCTCTCGGTACTATTATTAATTTACAAGTCATCATTCGTTTTTTTAAAACATACTTTTTCTATCCTATTTTCTATTTTGGAAATAGCACAGAAGCCATGCCAATATTATATGAAACTTAAGGAATTGAAGACTGATTAATGTTTTTTCTTCGTCAATAAATTTTATTTTACTGAAGTATTGGTTTGCTCACTCTACCAAATTTTTTCGATTTGACAGCTATGACGTCACAATATGGCGCCTAGTCATTTCTGCTGTTAGTTGAAATTGAAACGCACTCTATTAATATTTTTTCATTGTTATAGTTTCAGGATTATTCAGACGATATCCTACGCGGAATACGCGATCGCAGCGGGCGCGGCGGTCGCGTTCTTCTCTGCGTTCTACGTCGCGTTCGTACTGGTGGTGCTTTGTCGCAAGAGGGCTCCTCCCCAAGAGCCTAGTGAGGAAGGTATGTGGACTCTTGAACAGGGCAAAGAACGAAAACAAAGATTTTATGATATTAAAGTATTCTATTCTATTATGTTCTATTCTGTTCTATTATATTCTATTCTATTCATCTCCTGCTTAGCCTTGACCTGCGTCCGATTAGACTGGAGGGCTAATCTACTAGTTGGAGGCGCGGATGGCTGATTTAGTTTATTTTAGTGGACTGTATTTGCGATGCGAAACAAACGATTGACAACGCTTGGAGTGGAACACGAACTGCGAGGGTGTTGGACAGTAGAATGCAACCCGAATAAGGATAGGAATGCACAAACCTTTTCACTGAAGCCACGTGCCTGGTCGACACCGTTGCAGAAATAGTCGGGCTTCAATTTTGCTGTTTTTCACAAAATCACACACTAAACACAAATTGTTGTATCCTTGAAAATACGATGAATCCAAGATTGTCAATTTATTGTTCTTTGATAAGCGCACGCTCAGAGCCGGGTACGCTCGCGGTGCGGTGGTTCAGACGGAAGTCTGGATTGCGACTCACCAACTACGTCATCCTCGCGAGATTCGTGCGGGAAAGAGACAGGAGTTGAAGGCGAATGTCAATCGTATTCTGAATGTTGGCGCAACCACTAGTGTTTTACATGGTGTAGCTGTCTATCTGTCCTCTACAACACAGTATCTGTGTAACAAGATACTATTTGACTAGACCAGTGTAGTATTTTTAACCGACTTCTGAAAAAGGAGGAGGTTCTCAATTCGAATGTTTGTTTGTTTTTTTTTTAATGTTTGTTCGGGCATATCTCCGTCGCTTGCCAACCGATTTGAAAAATTCTTTTTTTGTTGGAAAGGGTATACTTTCCAAATGGTTCCATGAAAATTTTATCGAAATCGGACAAGTCGTTTCTGAAAAATCAACAAAAGTCTAAAAAAATATTTACATTGATGATCTTTTCGTTTACTCTGCATTGTGTTTTTTTGTTCGCGCGTTTTTTTTTTGTAGTTGAAATTTTGGCTTTTGTAACTAGATTAATTACAAATTGACCCACTAAAAAGCGCGAAAATAAAAACTTTTTTGCAAAAAAATAAAACCGACTTCCATATCAAAACACTACAAAGCCAAAAATAATTTTAATTTCGGAAGGCGGTGTGAAAAAAAAAAGAAAATACAAAACCAATAACACCGACTACCGAAATTAAAATTATTTTTGGCTTTGTAGTGTTTTGATATGGAAGTCGGTTTTATTTTTTTGCAAAAAAGTTTTTATCTGCCTTAACACTAATGTAACGACTGTGACGATGTACAAGTGACAGTGGAGACCAACAACTTAACGTGTTTTGCGAGGCACGGGGGAATCTCGATATCCAAAGATTCATGATGATCATGATGACAGACCTCGGAAAGTGTTGCTTAACCTTGAAAATAAACCCGTGCGGCTGTTATTATCAACCGACGACAAAAAGAGGAGGTTATCAATTCGACGCGTATTTTTTTTTTTTTTTTTTTTTTTTTTTTTTTTATATGTATGATCATCGAGTACTCGAAGACGGCTGAACCGATTTGGAAAATTCTTTTTTTTTGTTCGAATGGGTATACTTCGAAATTGGTACCATTATCACCAAAGTCAGGATCTGATGATGGGATCCTGGAGAAATCGAGGGAACTCTTCAAATATTATGGCGTTTTGGGTATTTCTTATAGTAACTTGTGCAGTTGCTCTCAAAAAGTACCATTTGGGGAAGTGGAACTCATGATGAAGACCACAGATGGCCGCCGAAACTACTCAATAATAAGTATTGAGTGGATTGCAATTCGATTACTTGAATATGGGTGTTAAGCACTTTATGCTCGTCACAATGCATATGGTGATGTAGAGCTGATGGTGAAGTACCAGTAGAACTCCTTAACTATTAACGGCCCAGCATTGGGAAAAGCAATATTTTGTAAAAGGTTATAAGTAGTTGACATTTAGGCTCTTGTAACTAGGTAAATTAAAAATCATCCAACTAAAAAGAGTGAAATAAAAACTTTTTAACAAAAAATTAAACCGACTCCCAAAAAACACTGCAAAGTGTAAAATAACTTTAATTTCGGAAGTCGGTGCCAAAAACGAAAAAACAAAACTAAAGACACCGACTACCGAAATTAAAGTTATTTCCACTTTGCAGTGTTTTTTGGGAGTCGGTTTAATTTTTTGTTAAAAAGTTTTTATTTAGCTACGAGCTCCAAACATCTTCAATAATGTTAATTTTAATTTATTCTGAAGTGTTTTCTTTATCTCTATGAATGGTGTTTCAAGCAGTGTTGCCAATTTAGCGACTTTGTCGCTAGAAATAACGACTCTTGCTTAAACCTTAGCGACAAGGAAAAGATTTGACAGTCCTTGGAGATTCGTGTAAGGCAATAATTTTGATGCTGACTGTATATAAGGCAACTATGTGTTCATTTATTTTGTAATTATTAAGGATTGTGTTGCTTATGTAGTACATTTTTTTTCACTTGCCTCCCCCCATCCGTCCCCTTTCCAGGCTGCTAATGGCCTCCAGTAACCGGAAAGTAAGTAAATCCGGGATCCGTCTTTAGTTGAATCAGATTTAGCGACTTCTAGCGAGATAAGATAATAAAACTAGGGAGATTTTGCTGGAGTTGGCAACACTGGTTTCAAGATAAAGTTTGAAAAAATAAAACCTTGAAATTTTTCCTCCACATTTATTATGCGCACAGCCAAGGTATGGAACTCTCTGCCGGCTTCTGTGTTCGCTGCCACTTACGATTTTTCAGCCTAGAAGCAAAAGTGAACAGGCATCTGGGCTCGCTTGTAATATCGTAGACCTCATCTATCGCTTACCATCAGGCGAAATCAAGGCCAAGAGCCCCTTATAATTATTGCTAAAACAATAGCGAGCTCCAGTCATCATCAATAATGTCAATTATAATTTGGTCATTGAATATTTTTTCTATAAATGGTGTTTGTAAATAAAATAATTTTATTAATTCATTTTAATCTTCTACATATAACCCCGTATTTTTTCGCCCTAACAGAAGGCCGTCTAACGCCCCCTCCAATCCCCCACGACGAACTCAACATAAACGATCTCCCCGCGATGAGGCGACGTCACGTCAATATTGTGGACACGAGCGGCGAGAGCAGCACGTCACGGCAAATTTTAGTCGGCGAAGACGCGTTTACTTCACGAACAGGTAAGGTATTTGTGCTAAGTATGTCGGGACTTTTACCTAAGTATGACGTTTACTAAAGTATTGTTACGAGCTGGGGTTCGGGATAGAAATAATTAACACCAATTAAATCAAAATTAACACTTTACTTAAATAAACACCAAATAAAAATTAACACAGTTACTCGCACTACAATACTCGTCACTAAGCACTTAAATCGCACCGAAATTCACTTGTAAAGCTTCGATTATATCGCGTCGTATCTTGAAATAAGACTGCTCTCTGCGCTCCTCTGTGATCTATTTATACCCCGGTCTGTGAGTTCTAGAACATTCTTGTAAAATTGACACACTGCCTATATTGCCAAAAATATTCCAGGAGCTACTTGAGATACTCAGTACTGCTACTCGTCGCTAGATGGCGTTAGTGTCTCGACTCGATATACTCAGTACTGCTACTCGCCGCTAGATGGCGTTAGTGTTTCGAACTTTCTAGATTTCTTTCTGTTAAAGATGTAATATCTACACAATATGTTACTAAATAATGAATGTTGCCATCTGTCTTTTGTATTGTCTGTAGACATGTTTATTCTATGGTTTTAAATAAAATTATTTAGTCTGTGCCACTCGTCAATGGGAATACGTTGTTTTATTTTAGGTTATGGGCTACACGCTCATAAAATCGCGGTATTGAGTCGTTTTAATAAGTATTTTGCAGTAAAGCAAGTGTTAAAAGACAGTATTCAATGCGATTTAGCTGTGAACTGACTGATCGCAGTGTATAAGTGTAGAAACTGTTCGTCAAAATGGCTACCAACTACCTTATCAATGTGCCGAAACTAAAGGGACGCGATAATTATTCGGAGTGGTGTTTCGCTGCAGAAAATTTCTTAGTTCTCGAAGGCATGAAGCAATGTATCAAGCCAGAACCGGGAAAAGAAATAGCAAGTGCGGATGACGAAAAAACTAAAGCCAAATTAATTATGACCATCGACCCGTCGTTGTATGTCCACGTCAAAACCGTTAAATCGTCGAAAGAATTGTGGAATAAATTACGACAATTATTTGATGATAGTGGCTTTTCACGGAGAATAAGTCTGTTGAGAAATTTGATTTCAATCCGGCGAGATAATTGCAGTTCGATGACGTCATATGTGACTCAGATTATCGATACAGCGCAAAAATTAAGTGGAACGGGATTTGAAATAAATGATCAATGGACAGGGTCATTGTTGTTGGCTGGATTGCCTGATCGTTTTGCTCCAATGATCATGGCAATCGAACATTCGGGCATTTCCATTACGGCAGACAATATCAAGACAAAATTATTAGACATGGAGTCGGTAGATTACAATGAGAGTGAAATGAACGGTGCTTTCGTCAGTCATTCAAATCATGCAAAGCAAAATAAGAATTTGTCTATGGCCAAGAAAAATTGTGATGTTGGTAGTACTACTGTTCCGTCAAAGTCAAACACCAAGGCGGTGAAATGCTACCGGTTAGACATGTGTCGTTATGAGTTTTTCTAATAACGTAACGAAGCCGTTGTCCGTTGTCAAATAACGTTGTGAAAACTATCTATTTTGACAACTATCTATTTCGACAACGTCTCGTATAGAAGGCGCCTTAATAACGTGATATCTGTTGCAGTTACAATTGATACTAAACATACAGTCAACTTTGTTTCGTACTTATCCAGGCTTAGGCTTAGGTTTTTTGCAATAAGAAAGTAAGTACTTGATATTGTCAAAAAAGTTAGATTTATTTACAATTATTAACACTATAGATGAAAATTACTTATTGTTCAATTCAACACACATACAAAATTTAATGACTTTAGAAAAAAAAATTGGCCAAGTGTGAGTCAGACTCGCCCATGAAGGGTTCCGTAGTAACTATAATAATATAATACAATATGTCTATTTATTTGACGAATAAAAAAAAATCTTAAAGACTTCTTAAAACTAGCTTATTTACATTTTTACAACTACGCTAAATAACTTTGTTTTTCATAGTGTTTGTATGAATTACAAAGTTATATTTGCGGTTTTAGAAAATATGCTGTATCTCAAAAACTGCTGACCCGATTTCGTTCAAACCAATTTTGGTTGAAAGTTTACATTAAGATCTACAGACGTATATTTTTTTTTTGATTTTTCACTCCATTATTATAGAAGTTCGAGGGGGGACAAACACATTTTACTACTTTGGAAGCTCATAAATCTTTTAAACGATTGACTTTATGAAAAAGTGGTTTTAGAAACCCTTATATCATTTTTAAAGACCTGTCTATAGATACCACACACGCATAGGTTTCATGAAAAAAAAAAAATATTTTCAGTTCTAGTTCCATGTATGGGGACTCCCCTTTATTTTATTTTATTTTTTTATTTTTTTTTCTTAAAATCGGGAAGCTTTTCACAGAATACATCTACCTACTAAGTTTCACATGTATAGTTTTAATAGTTTCGGAATATAATGGCTGTGACATACGGACGGACGGACATACAGACAGACAGACGGACAGACATATCTAAACTATAAGGGTTCCTTTTTTGCCATTCGGCTACGGAACCCTAAAAACAATCGTGGAGAAATGGGAAATGGAACACTTGCGGGTATCAAGGTCAAAACCAAACTAAATTTTCAAATAATATTTTTCAGTGGCGAAAGTTATTCATTCAATTATCGACGTTCGTGTTTATAAGATTCGTCACATTATGCAATAAATCATAACCATCCATCTTTGCTTTTGTGCGAACGAGACGCGCTACCTATCCTGTATTTTTCTCGCTCTAACCGTTGCGATACCGCTACGTAGCCAACTTCAACTACGATATCTATTGCGTGATTTCTAGAGCGTTGTGAGATAGCTACGGTTATTATGCGCTACAAAACAACCGATGGTTGTTACAGCTGCAGTTATTGTCATAACGTACGTTGTGAAAATAGATAGTTATGCTTGGTTAGAAAACGAGTGATGGTTGTAAACTCAAATAGATAGTTGTACAACTATTGATGTTACAAAACGGCCATCGCTACTACCGGTGTAAACAAGTCGGCCATTACAAAAATCAGTGCACAAATAACGAAAATAATTCAGCAAATAAGAAAAATAAAGAAAGAATGCAGTCAAACGCATTTAGTGCGGTATTTTTAAGTGCGAATTTCAACAAAAATGATTGGTATATCGACTCCGGGGCAAGTGTACACCTAACAGCAAACGAAAGTTGGGTTATGAATGCCAGATATGAACAAAATAAAGGAATTGTCGTAGCTAATAGTGAGAAGATGACAGTATTATGTTCTGGCAATGTTAAAATTACGACTTCAACTGATGATTGCGAGTACGACATCGTGATAGAAGACGTATGCTGTATACCATCTCTGACTACTAACCTTCTATCAGTCAGTCAACTAATTACAAAAGGAAACAGTGTGTCTTTCACAGATAAAGGCTGTTGTGTTTACAATAAAAAGCAACAGTTAGTCGCTACAGCGGTATTGGTCAATGGGGTATACAAAGTAAACTTGGTATCCCAGGAGTATTTGGCTGCATCAGCTGTGTCAGGAGTAACATGGCATCGCAGATTAGGACATGTCAACAAGGAATACTTAAATAAAATGAAGAATGCTGTCTTGGGAATGTCATTTGATGAAAAAGTAGAAATAAGCAAGGCTTCTTGTACAACATGTTGTGAAGGTAAACAGTGTCGCTTACCATTTAAAGGCAGTGGTCAGAGAAGCAGTAACTTGCTAGATTTAGTGCACACAGACATTTGTGGCCCTATGGAGACTACATCGATAGGAGGAGCAAGGTATTTCTTGTTATTTGTCGATGATTACAGTCGCATAACATTTGTTTATTTTCTGAAGCACAAAAATGAGGCTCTGAAGTATTTCAAGATATTCAAAGCACAGGTGGAAAATCAAACAAAAAGAACAATAAAAGTGATAAGAAGCGATAATGGTTTAGAGTATTGCAATAAGGACTTTGAAGATTACCTAAACAGTGCTGGTATTATCCACCAGAAAAGCAACCCATATACCCCAGAACAAAATGGTTTATGTGAAAGATTCAATCGCACAGTCGTAGAAAAAGCGAGATGTCTACTGTTTGATGCAAACCTGGGAAAAGAGTTTTGGGCTGAGGCCACCAATACGGCAGTGTACCTGCAGAATCGAACTGTGGCTGCTGCGTTGGATAATAGAACGCCATATGAATTATGGACTGGCACACAACCAGATATCAGCCATATTAGGATATTTGGTAGCACTGTCATGGTACATATAGCTAAACAAAAGCGTAAGAAATGGGATAAGAAATCTGTGAAATGTATTCTTACAGGATACCCAGATAACATAAAGGGATACAGAGTTTTTAATCCAGAAACAAGGACTGTGTTTACAAGTAGAGATGTGGTCATTATTGAGCCAGAAATCAATTCTGAATGTATGATTCAAGTGCAAGACCAGAATGTTGCTTCAGTGGGGGATGAGGTTAAACCAGAACAACAAGGCCAGAAGGTAACAAGTTTTGAATCAACATCTAATCTTGAAGATAACTCCAACAGTGAAAAGGATTATTCCTATGATGATGACAATGATAAAACATATGTTCCAAGTGATTATGAAGACTCAGAGAGTACACTTCGGTGTGAAAATGAAGATTTCATGGACAGACCCAGACGAACACGGAAACCACCAGAGAGATATGGTATGTCGAATCTTTGTACAAGCGCTGAAACCTGTGATGATGGGGCAGGTTTGACATTGCATGAAGCTTTAAACGGACCAGAAAAGAAACAGTGGATGTTGGCCATGCAAGAAGAACTACAGTGTTTCAAAGAAAATGGTGCGTGGGAATTATGTGATAGTCCACAAAATGGTAGGGTTGTACAGTGTAAGTGGGTGCTTCGTAAAAAATATGGTAGTGATAACAAAGTTCGGTTCCGTGCACGATTAGTTGCTAAAGGTTTTTCACAAATTGAAGGTATAGACTATACAGAAACATTTTCTCCTGTTGTGAGACATACTACATTGAGGTTACTATTTGCATTGTCAGTTAAGTTAGGATTTGACATTACTCACCTTGATGTAACTACAGCCTTCCTGAATGGTGCTCTTGATGAAACCATTTTTATGCAGTTGCCAGAAGGATTTTCTGAGCAGACCCATGAGGGTCAGGTACTTAAATTAAAAAAGGCAATCTACGGGCTTAAACAATCTTCGAGAGCATGGTACAGGAGAGTTGATGAATGTTTGTTAAATATTGGTTATAGGAGATCTAAGATAGAACCATGTATGTACACAAAAATTAGAAATAATTTGAGGACTATTGTAACACTTTTTGTGGACGATTTTTTTTATTTTTTCGAATGATTGTAAAGAAACAGAATATTTGAAAAATGTATTAGCTAGCCATTTCAAACTTAAAGATTTAGGCGAAATCAGAAAGTGTCTTGGTGTCAATGTAAGTATTAATAAATCTGAGAAAACTATCACATTAAACCAGTCTGATTATATTGATCAGGTGTTAAATAAGTTTAACATGAGTCAATGCAAACCCATTCAGACTCCTATAGAAACTAAGTTACATGTATCTAAGGGGGAAAACTATGTTGGAAAATTCCCATATCAGCAAATTATTGGTTGTCTAATGTACTTAGCAGTTTTAACTAGACCTGATATTACTTATACAGTTGGGTTTTTGAGCCAATTTAACAATTGCTATTCTAAAGAACATTGTGCATATGTAAAGCGTCTATTGAGATATTTAAAATTTACTAAAAATTACGGTTTGAAGTACACTGCTGATGGAAATTCAATATTAGAAGGATATGTAGATGCAGATTGGGGTGCAAATGTTATAGATAGGAAGTCATATACAGGATATTGTTTCACTTTATCTGGTTGTGTAATTTCATGGGAAACTAAAAAACAAACTACTGTAGCATTGTCTAGTAGCGAGGCCGAATATATGGCTATTACAGAAGCATGTAAAGAAGCTGTTTATTTAAGAAACTTACTATATGAAATTACACAAAAGTTGTATACCATTGATTTATTCAACGATAATCAGAGTGCACAAAAGCTAACTATGAATCCAATGTTTCACAAGCGTACAAAACACATAGACATTAAGTTTCACTTTTGTAGAGAATGTGTAGTAAATAAAATTGTAAATGTGAAGTATTTGCCTACAGCTGAGATGCCAGCTGATGTATTCACGAAGGCTTTATGTGTTGTGAAACATTATAAGTTTTTGGATGTATTAGGTATTCAAAGATTGTAATATTTTTGTATATCCATATTGTTAGATATAGTGGGGGTGTTAAAGATGTAATATCTACACAATATGTTACTAAATAATGAATGTTGCCATCTGTCTTTTGTATTGTCTGTAGACATGTTTATTCTATGGTTTTAAATAAAATTATTTAGTCTGTGCCACTCGTCAATGGGAATACGTTGTTTTATTTTACTTTCGTAGTTTCTCGACGTACTTCACTAATCGACTGGCGTAAAAGTATGTTTTGGCAATTATCCAAGTATGTCGGGGCATTTAGCCATGTATGTCCGGGCATTTAGCCAAGTATGTCGGGGTATTTACCTGAGGATGTCGAGGAAGTTATTCGAGCATATCGGGGCATTTCTGTAAGCATTTAGAGGCATTTACCCAAGTATGTATGTCGGGGAATTTACTCAAGTATGTCGGGGTATTTACCTGAGGATGTCGAGGAAGTTATTCGAGCATATCGGGGCATTTCTGTAAGCATTTAGAGGCATTTACCCAAGTATGTATGTCGGGGAATTTACTCAAGTATGTCGGGATATTTACCTGAGGCTGTCGAGGAAGCTATTCGAGCATATCGGGGCATTTCTGTAAGCATTTAGAGGCATTTACCCAAGTATGTATGTCGGGGAATTTACTCAAGTATGTCGGGGTATTTACCTGAGGATGTCGAGGAAGTTATTCGAGCATATCGGGGCATTTCTGTAAGCATTTAGAGGCATTTACCCAAGTATGTATGTCGTGGAATTTACTCAAGTATGTCGGGGTATTTACCTGAGGATGTCGAGGAAGTTATCCGAGCATATCGGGGCATTCATCTAAGTATTTAGAGGCATTTACCCAAGTATGTATGTTGGGGCATTTACTCAAGTATGTCGGGGTATTTACCTGAGGATGTCGGGGAAGGTATCCGAGCATATCGGGGCATTTCTGTAAGCATTTAGAGGCATTTACCCAAGTATGTATGTCGTGGAATTTACTCAAGTATGTCGGGGTATATTTACCTGAGGATGTCGAGGAAGTTATCCGAGCATATCGGGGCATTTCTGTAAGCATTAAGAGGCATTTACCCAAGTATGTATGTCGGGGAATTTACTCAAGTATGTCGGGGTGTTTACCCAAGTGTAAATAGGTCTAAGGACCTTCAAGTGTAAATAGGTTTAAGGAGGGTCTTAGTGACGTCCGCCACCCCCTATAACACACGAGTTGGCGGCTGTGACGCATTTATTTCCAGAACTGGTAAATAAAACTACACCCAACTATGTCCGGGGATTTGCCAATGATGTCGGGGCATTGACTTTAGTATGTCGGGCCCTTCTCGTGAAGTGAGAGTGAAGTCTGTAGTCTGTCAGTCAAACTATTTTATTTCACATGGGCACTTACAAAAAGTCAGAAGTTGGGGCACGATTTGAAATTGGTCGTTTTCTATGGAGAAGAACCGGCAAGAAATACCACTCAAAAAAAAAAGAGAAAAAAAAAATAAAAAAAGACGCGTAAGGCTAGGGTGTGCCACGTAACCTGAGTGTGTGTGTATGTGTATGACTGTGCGAATATGAGGTATGTGTGATGTGTGCTTGGCGCAAGGATTTTCTCTTACTTGCTTTTTATACCAATCTAACACTACGTCTGTTTTTTAATTACCGATGAGCGCACTCTTGACTTCGATTTCGCCTGATGGTAAGCAATAGAAGGGGTCTACGATGGGACGAGCGAGCCAAGAAGATGCCTATTTACTTGTGCTTTAAAGGCTGAAAGTACCATTTAAAAGGTTAAAGTACGTCTTATTAAAAGTACCTCTTTCTACCAACAGATGGCAGTTCTTCTTCAGACACGGAGTCAGATTTCTCAACGTTGGACGACGTTAATACTGATAAAGACATCTACAGATTGGGGGGGAAGTTGTGTGTCGCTAACTTGGCTAGGTAAGTCTGTGTATTTATTTATTAAAACTTTATGCAACACAAAATGTACAAAGGCGGACTTAATGCCATAGGCATTCTGCACCAGCCAACCATTGGTGGTGAAGAGCTAACATGGCAGGTGCATAAAAAAAAAGTAAGTAGATAAAATTTTGCAGAGTAAACATTTTATTACAAGTGTATATATACATATACTTGTAACTAGAATAAACTTACATACCTTTTTTTTTTTTTTTTTTTTTTTTTTTTTTTTTTTTTTTTTTTGGGGTGGGAAAATCATCGAATGACTTCTACCGCTCTGGGTCAAGCGGAAGGGTGTGTCAGATTTCTACTGACTAAAAACCCACCCTGTTCCTTCGGCTGCCCTAAATTTCAAATCATAATACATACCAAAAATATATATTATATATATATTAATAAAAAGTTATAGAAAGGGGGTTATGAAAACTCTGCTTCCACTATTTAAAATAATCCCGCAACTTTCTCTTAAATGCATATTGATTGGTGGCCGTCCTGATATCAAGAGGTGCATTCCACAGAGGATTTTCATTTGCAATCATTTGATGATTTTCCCTATGTTAAGGGAAAATCATCAAATGACTCCTCCTGCTATGGGTTGGAGTGTGAGACTTCTACTGACTAAAAACCCATCCTGCTCCTTCAGTTGCCCTTAGGTTCCGGGGCCGCGGTATCTCGTTAGAACATTCCGGCGACCGCGGCAGGCAATCGGGCCCCGTCAATACTGCTGATGTCTCTTAGAGGCGCGCATGGAACACGTTGCGCCGTCGACTGGGCCTGGTCCTTACCGGACGGTGATCTACCCCTGCTCGCCTAATGACTAAGGTCACTTGTGATCACAGTCAGATGCCCTAAAATCTAATGCTGGTCTAGCTAAGAGGTATCATGTTATCCAGCTATTGGGTTGTGGAGGTCAGGTAGGTGGTCGCTGACTAGACTGGTAGACTGAAAGTCGTTGAGAAAGGCTAAGCGGATCATGATGATTAAAGACTAGGCTTCCAATCCCGTAGCCTGAATTCAATCTCTGTGAAATACCAACTGGACGCGCTTGAGTCTATCGAGAAACGGGCCAAGAGACTCATTGGCAACGATTCACTGGTCGAATCAAAGCTCCAGAGCCTTGACCATCGACGAGTTACTAGTCTATCGGTTTTCTATCGGTTACATTTCGGGGAGTGTGCGATGGAATTGCAGTCTTATTCCGCCAAGCCCGTTCCATCATCGGACTACAAGACAAACGGCGATGCGCCATCGTTACATGGTGGACATCCCACCCATACGCACGAAACGTTTTGGGAATACTTTCATTGTGCGTACGGCTAAGGAGTGGAATTCCCTGCCGGAGTCTGTGTTTCCTGATAGTCTTTAAGTCAAGACTGAATAGGTTACTTTTAGATAAGCGTGCTCAATCTTCGACCACATCATCACTTCCCATCAGGTGAGGTGGCGGTCAAACGCAAGCCTATTATCAATAAAAAAAAACTCGGTATTTGCGGGACCACGAATTTTCAATCCCGCGGGATCTCGGTATTTGCGGGATCCAGCAAATTGAAAATATTCACATTTATATAAGGCAAATAAAACAATGAATTAATCAACCAACTCCACATTTATTTATGTATTAGTATGAGATCAATCAAATTACACCGTTTTCCTTCACAAAAAACAGTAACAAATAATCCCGCATCATGCGGGATTGGAAAATGAGGTGGGATCCCGCAATACCGAGATCTCGGCTGGAAGCCCTATTAAAGACGGTACTTGTCTCAAAACTTTTGAGTAGCCAATTCATGTTTTTTTTTTATTGTAGATAGGTTCGCGTTTGACCATGATGTGGTCGAAGATGAAGCACGCTTACCCAGAATTAATCTATCCATTCTCGACTTAAAGACCCCCAGGTTATAGCTATCAGGAAACACACTCTGGCAGGGAATTCCACTCCTTAGCCGTAAGCACAATGAAAGTATTCCCAAAACGTTTAGTGCGTATGGGTGGGATGTCCACCATGTAACGATGGCGCATTGTCGTTTGTTTTGTAGTCCGCTGATGGAACGGGCTTGGTAGAATTAGATGATGTGGTCGAAGATGAAGCACGCTTACCTAGAAGTAACTATTTCACTATTGACTTTTGCTTTCAGGTGCCGACCACGAGTCCTTTCAGCCAGGTCTAAGATGTATCTATGGAATGTGCTTACAGTAGCTGTGTTCTACACGTTACCCGTTATACAGCTTGTAGTTACATATCAGAGGGTAAGTATTCTTGTAGTTTGTTTAGGTAGGTAATGCCTGATAATTTATTTGCTACCTTAGAGATAAGGGATTTGGACGTAACTTGGCACATACTATACAACTAGTAACAGATTAAGCGCTATACCTCAGACAGCCCAATTAGAATATTAAATTATAAGTCTAAAACAACATCCGTAACGAAATAAATTGAAACCAAACCTAGGCGTTTTTATAAAATAGTTATCCTTACTAAACGCGAAGCGTATGTGCGTCATACAATATCGTTACGCAGACGCATACACTCATGCAATGTTAGCGGCCGACACGCACACAATTTCCTTTAATTTGTCATGATACTGTGTTTCCAATAAATGAAAGATTTTTCCGTCAAAATTTAACACCTATTTTTTGTGACGGAAATTGATTCTGAAGCCGATTCTGAACCAACTACTTTCAGGAATTGAGTTTATTCTGTTACACGTTGTATAGTTTACACAACCTAGAATAATGCGTTTACTACAACTTTTTATTCTTAGGAAATGACCAATTTCGAACCATGCATTAGCGTTTGATGTTTTAAATGTGCCCATGTAGGCCTATGTGAAATAAAATATTTTGAGTTTCAGTTGGACCGATTTAAGCAAAAATGATCCAACCCACAACCTTGACAATTTCGAGTTTGTGACCTATGTACTTCAAAATAAGGTATATTTTAACATAATAGGTTTGTGTGGGTTGGATCATTTTTGCTTAAATCGGTCCAGTTAATCCAGAGAAAATGTGTGAAAGTTTCACGCGAACTAAGTCGTAGGCAACTGCTAGAAAATTTGCATCTATACATATAAATAAAGCATCTATCTTTAATTTTAATATACCTTGATTTTTTCAAGTGCTCAATTTGTTGTCTCTTTGTCTGTCGGTCCGTCTTTATGTTTGTCCGGACTAATCTCAGGAACAGTTGAACCGATTTAAATATGACTTTCACTGTAAGAAAGAGCAGGTTATAGGGCACATAGGCGGAATATATCTAATTGCTACGGGACCCGGATTTACGCTGTAAACACCGGCACGACTAGTTAAAAATATATCTCTAAGAGCTAGTTTCAAATATAGTTGCGCAAACATGCAGAATTCGATTGACATTCGCTTTCCAAAACCTTCCCTCTCCCTCGCACAAAACCTCGCAAGGATGACGTAGATTGGCTACGCCTTTTTTGTAGTCGGTATTCAGACTTCCGACTTGAACGCCGCGACGCCTGCGCTTATCAAAGAACAGTTGACAATCTTGGATTCATCGTATTTTCACAACAACAATAACAACAATTTGTGTTCGTATTTAGTGTGTGATTTTTGAGAGCACAGCGAATTGAAGCCAACTACCTCTGCCCCGATGACGACGAAGACACGTGGCTCCATCAAAAGTTTGTGCGTGCATCCTTAAATTATCGGGTTGCATTCTACTGTCCAACACCTTTGCAACTCGTGTACCTAAATCCAAGCGCTTGTCAATCGTTTCATTCCGCACCGCAAATACAGTCCACGAAAATAAACTAAATCAGCCAGCCGCGTCACCAAAATATAATTCGACAATAGGCTAATGGCTAAGGTTCTTGTGATCGAGAGGTTCGAATCCCACCCGTTACCCTTCTTTCCATTATCGTGCCCATAAAGTGACTTAATATACTCTACTTTATTATGTGTATCTATCATTTGTTTTACTAACCCTAGCCTAAGCCTTTCCTCACACCTTTATGGACACAAGCATATTTAGCTTAATTGAAGACTAGTAATGTGAATTCTACCCACAATGCTACTTCTCTTTATAACACAAAAAAAAAGATTTCGGAAACTGTAAAACTTACTTGACATACTTTAAATATAATATAATTATGTGTGTACTGTTACAGCTTCTCAACCAGTCAGGGAACCAAGACCTGTGCTATTTCAACTTCCTGTGCGCCCATCCGCTCCTGGTACTCTCAGACTTCAACCACGTGTTCTCAAACCTCGGCTACGTCGTATTAGGACTGCTGTTCCTTATGCAAGTCTGGAGACGGCACAATACGCATCATAATAAGTCTCCTGCTCAGGTAAGATAATCTAATTTAATCTGAGAAAGAAATAATTCTAAATTTTTTTATTGGTATTATTTTATATACCGTGAAATTTTAATGGTTGTTTTCCCGCAGCGAAATGGCTTTGTCTTGGTAATACAACCGTTTTATAAACAAATAAAATATTAGAAACAAAAAATTGCGCAGTGTGGTTAATGCATTATCACCATGCGTGAGAGCTTATTTTGCTCTGAACATTTATTAATCACTTTTTCCTTTGTTGGCAGCGCGCGGCGGTGCATGTTTCATCTAGGTACCTACGTTAGTCTACTGAACTACTAATGATTCTCGCGCTTTCGAGTTTATGAATATTTTTTTTAATAATTTGAAGAAAAAAAAACATTCGTTTTTTTAAGTTTAATTGCATGTTTCGATACCACTACAGATGGGTAACCGTCCTGCCGCGGGAAAACAACCATTGAAATTTCACGCTGTATGTATGATTGTGGGCGAGCCCGAATCACACTAGTCTGGGTTTTTTTTTTAAACACTTGATGTACCATTGTTTTTAAAAATCAGTCTCATATTTTGTTTACTTTAAATATCCAAATTCTAATTCAAAATTATTTATTTGCTCAAATAAGGTACAGAAAGGTCTTACAGAATTATCAGAGAATCTCTTATTTTGCCTGTAATATCGACGTGCAAAAATGGTGTACAAATTATTAAACATGCTTACTTTCTAATATAATATACAAATCACAGGAAAAAATGCATGCACCCACCAAAGTCACCAATTAAAAACTAAAATACCTTTACAACTTATAATCTAAGCCTTGGATTATAAGTTGTCTTTTATAATAAGTTGTGATTATAAGAACTCAAATACGCTATAAAAACATTTGCCAATTAGTAAATCCGTCAAAATTCGTTTAAATTTTAAAAATGGTAGTGCTTTTATAGTGCTTGGAACTTTATTAAATAATTTTATGCACATAATGTAACTATTGGATGTAAGTGTGAGTTTTGTTTTTGGTCGATGTAACTTAATAATATTATGTGACCGAGGAGCATATAACTTGCTGCATCCTGAAATAGTCCCCTATGCTTGTAAACAAATATACATGATTTCAAAATATAGATTGATGGTAAAGTATGGCTCTTAAAGACTTTTTTGCATTATAAATGCTTTATCAATTTCAACGAAGTGAACCCAATCCTTTTAATTTGTAAATATTGACGTTCAAGAGTGCCTTCTAATGGTCTTGTCAAATGAATGAACGTACTTTGACTTGCCTTATTTCTTTCTTACTCTTACAAATATTATAGATGCGAAAGTTTGTAAAGATGGATGTATTGCGTTTATTCTGCTACACGTTGTATACAACGCGCAACAGCACAGCACTTTGGTGCAACAAATGATTTATGATAAAAAAAATGTGAGATTAATTTCACACACGGGCAGAGATAGTGCCCATTAATCATATAAATTACATAAATTGAAAAAGGGTGATATACAGGGTTAGTGGTAAAACACTAACAACCTGTCAGTACTATGTTAGTAACATCATAAACAACAACTTTGGTTCTATGACTTTTATCATATTTTAGTTCTTCAGATTTTCATACAATAATAAAAATAGTTCAATTGGACTAGGGCTTCCAATACCGAGATCTCGGTATTACGGGATCTCGCTTCATTTTCCAATCCCGCGTGATGCGGGATTACGGTCGCGGATCCGCGGGATTTGCGGGACTGAAAAAAGCATGCATGCGAACTCTCGCGAGCGCGATTACTCGGTGACTGGCGGAGTGGCGGCCGGCAGTGTTGCAAACAACGCGGGGTGCCAATGTCGCGCGTTTTTCTCAGCTTAAGTAGCCTAATATAGCCGAATTTCAGTCAGTGGTAGCCTAAGTATGTAGCCTAAAATATTAGTAAATTTTTTATTCGGTATTTGTTCCTGTTTTTGTGAAGAAAAAATGGTGTAATTTGATTGATCTCATACTAATAGTAATACGTAAATAAATGTGAATATTTTCTATAAGCGGGATCCCGCTAATACCGAGATCCCGCGGGATTGAAAATTCGTAGTCCCGCAAATACCGAGATTGAATTTAGGCTGCGGGATTGGAAGCAACACAAAAAATGTTCCGCAGTCTACGAAGCTAAAGAGCTAGTAATGTAGGTAAACTGATAGTACAAAAGGCAGCGGAGGATCTTGAAGGTTTGTTTTTGGTAAATGTATTATATTTTCTAAAAGGTCGTGCGAGGTTGTTAGTGTTTTTTCCAATAACCCTGTGTATTTGTGGTCCACAGAAAGAGCTGGGCATCCCTCAGCACTTTGGTCTGCTGTACGCGATGGGCATCGCTCTCGTGAGCGAGGGCATGCTCTCCGCCGCGTACCACGTCTGTCCCAACTCCATGAACTTCCAGTTTGGTGAGTTATCTAACTAATTACACACACACACACACTTATAGACTAGAACACGTAAAAATATAATAGATATTTCTTTTCTTTTTATCAACAAATAAACTCAAACAATCAATAGCCCATTCATAGTCAATAGCGTAATGGCTAAAGTGTTTGATTTGTGTGACAGTCAGCGGAGCCTTAGTAATAGGGTCCCGTTTTTACCCTAATAACAGTAGTTTTTTTTTAATTAATATATTTCTATAAAGGAGATGTTTCATTTTTATATGGGGCTCCGGCCATAACATGTACCTTTCAGCGAAGTTGGGAAACTTACCCCTGAATAGAATAAAGTAACATTTTTTTCATAATATCAAGTGGTTTTTATGTACAAAATAAATATTAAAAATGTTTCACGCTTTTCCTAAGAGTTATGACAGCCATGACAGGTTGTAGAAATGACGTTTACTTAACCTTGTTTTGTGTTAGCAGAACTAACCCACAGAACACTATTACCCTAGCGGGGACCATACTGACTGATAGAGTTTCAACTGTCAAGACAACACGCGGTTATTTTGAATTCGTTCAGAAACACATATCAAAAATGGAGACTAAAGATTTTTGTAACGATGAAATCGTTACACTTAATTATGTTTACTCAAAAATATCTACAAGAGAATAATAGTAATTTATTTTTAATACTACAAGAATACACACATTTTTTAATTATTTTCTGCGTAACATTGATTTGATGAGACATGATTTCAGAACGAATGAAGTATGCAAGCAAACAGGACGCCATGTTGAATAAAACATGGCAATAATTGAAAAGCTATTATTTTTTGTGCACAAATCAGGGTCAAATTCACCAGAGAATATTTTTCCCCAATTTGTAGTATTTTTTCCTCTTTTTCGATAAATGTACATCTGATGGCCGAAAATCTATACTAATATTATAAAGCGGAAAAGTTTGTTTGTTTGTTTGTTTGTTTGCTTGAACGCGCTAATGTGTGCGATGGAATTACACAATTTAATTCCAACAAGCCCGTTCCATCATCGGACTACGAGACAAACGGCGAAGCGCCATCGTTACATGGTGGACATCCCACCCATACGCACCAAACGTTTTGGGAATACCTTCATTGTGCGTACGGCTAAGGAGTGGAATTCCCTGCCGGAGTCTGTGTTTCCCGATAGCTATAACCTAGGAGTCTTTAAGTCAAGAGTGAATAGGTTACTTTTAGGTAAGCGTGCTCCATCTTCGACCACATCATCACTTACCATCAGGTGAGATGGTGGTCAAACGCGAACCTATTCTAAATAAAAAAAAAAAAAAAAAAATCTTCGAAAGTACTGGGTGGATTTGGATGCAATTTAGTATGGAAGTAGCTTGAAGCTAAAGGAAGGTTATAGGCTACTTTTTACGCGACTGCAAAAAAGGAGGGTTATGTTTTTACCGTGATAGAATCCACGGGAGCGAAGCCCCGCGTGAGTACTAGTGAAACATATTTTCCCCGATTTGTAGTATTTTTTCCTCGTTTTCGATAAATGTACATCTGATGGCCGAAAATGAAACATCTCCTTTGTTCACAGACACGTCCTTCATGTACGTGACGTCGGTGCTATGCATGGTGAAGATCTATCAGTCTCGTCACCCCGACATCAATGCCCGCGCTCACGCCACCTTCGGAGTCCTAGCGCTCATCATTTTTATTGGTCAGTACACGAAAACCATATTCTGCTTAACTTTATCTCTACTATATCAGCTTCCAGTGCAGCTAAGTGACTTACTTGCCATAAAAAATGCCCTAAAATATGATGCCTTATGACCTCAATAACCAAAATTGTACGTAAGTTAACTAAGTACGTAATTGTAGAGGATTAAAGGAAAAAACATTAATAAAAATGTATAAAGTTTATTTTTCTTAAAAAAAAATATTATGGCAATCGTTTTGCAGATGTGCCTAAAAGTATCTACGTTTCATCAGCTATCCAACAAACTATATCAATCTAGGGTTTTATTAAAAAAATATAGAAATAAACTTAGTTGTTAGCCCCCAAGTAGCAGTTCTAACGGTTCCTCGTCTATAGTCCTTCAAGTTAAGGAGGTGCGTGCGAGCGACAAATAATGAAGTTTAGGGTAAGTGTTTTATAGTCAAATTAGTCAGAAACGTTGGAAGCTACAAGTACTTAACTGATTTAAGTTGACTTAACCTGTAACCCTGTATAAAAAAGCTCATAGGGTAATCTTGAGGGTAGTCTTCATTTTACACAGCAATTTGTTTTATCATCGTCTTCCTGCCCTTATCCCAGTTACTTGTGGCAGGCGTCCGTCACTCGCTCAAGGCCACGCGTTATATGACCACCGCTTCGCGTATCGCCGTCGGTACATCCGACAGTGGGCTGCCGCACGCCTGCCTGAGCGTTTTTAAATAATTTTGACAACGTCATAATGGATCGACCTAAAAACAATTAATTTTCCTCCGCTTTGCTCCTGTTTCCCTTTTGATTATTTACTTGCGCGGAATTTTATTAAAATTAAAATAATTTACGCGGTTTCGGATATTTTCGACACTAAAATTTAATAATCGGGAATTCAGGGAAGGAAAAAATGCATCTATAATTTTATTAAACTGAAACATATTTGATCAACAAATAAAAAATAATTGTTTTTCTTTATTAGTTTTATTACCAATATCATCATAAACAACCCTAGGACATTCGCTCGATGACGTGGGTCGCGCGGCGGGCAAAACAATCTCAACTCTCTGTGTGCGTACTTATGTTACATTTCTTCTCGCTGCAAACAGCTGGTATTATTATTAAGATTTTGTAGGCTATTATAGCGTAGGTATTTTCGCTTTTGTATTAGAGTGATGTACCTGTTACGAAGTAACTATTTAGTAATCTGTGCTTGTGGTCAGCGTAACACGTTTTCTTCTTCCATTCTTCCCTGTCAGGCGTCACAACATCATTTTCTCGTTTCTCTTTTATATCATTCCTCACACAATCCACCCATCTTTTCTTTGGCCTTCCTCTACTTCTCCATCCATCAACATTCAGACCCTTCACTCTTTAAGTTACATGCGTTGTCATCCTTCCACATCATATGGCCATACCAAGATAGGCGACTTCCTTTCAATTTTTTCCGTAAACAAATTGCTTTACACAACAATTTGTTTTGAAAAGGATATATATATGAACTAGCTTTTGTCCGCGACTTCGTTCGCGTGGGAGGTTTTTCCCGTGTAAATCCCGTAGAAATTCCGGGATACAAACCATCCTATGTCCTTCCCAGGGTCCTAAACTATTTTTATGTCAAATTTCATCTATATCAGTTCAGCGTTTTAGGCGTGAAAAGGTAACAAACAGACACGAGTTACTTTCACATTTATAATATTACTAGCTTTTGCGCGCGGCTTCGCCCGCGTTAATTTACACTTTGTCAATAATTCTTGTTGCCAAAAAAGGTGTACCGTATCTTTTTGGGTGGTTAAAAACGCATATAATATTTAAAAAACCATCACCAGGGTCCATCCATCCCCAAAAACAGACAGACAGTATTTAAAATTTATCTTTTTAAAACCAAAAACGTAGTTTACAATACATTTTTGTAAACTACGTTTCTGGTTTTCCCGTCCTTGGCGTGTTGATTTTGTACGCTTGATACTCGTGAGCACGCCACATACAATTGCCCATGGGAAAAGCAGTATTTTTCTAAATCCTGCGACTTTCAGTGTCTGTCCTTGAACTTTGTTTATGGTCATTGCGAATGCCGCTTTTAGGGGAAATTTGAGTTTTTCGAACTGAATGTGAGGAATAAATACGTTTTCACCGCTTGCTGTTCCTGTCATAATTATTGCTTGAAAACATTGCATCCAAGGTATGTAATTTGTAGTCACATGCCATTACAGAGCCTTGGTGCGCCCTGATTACGCATCAACATGACTGGGACACCAAGTTAAAGCCTCAAATAATGTGATGGGGTACCCTGACAATTCCAGAGAGTTGATAAACTCTACAGAGTACGACGTCACTTGCTTTGTATCCATGACAATGTCGACGGACAGATACTCAACAACATCACAATCCACATGAGACATAATCTTTTCGTTGATCTGCCCTACAATTTCGTTAGTTGGTGCCAAAATTACTCTTTCACGCAGACATTCTTTATCCCTCATATTTGTTTTCAAATCAGAATAAACGTGGTTTATTAAATTATCTGTATCTTGGACTACGTTCACTATGTATGTTACTACAGTTTCAGCTTTAGTTTCAGCTTCAGCTTCAGTTTTGTTTTCAGCATCAGTTTCAGTTTCAGTTTGGTTTCAGCGTCAGTTTCAGCTATAGTTCCAGTTTCAGCTTCAGTTTCAGCTTCAGCTTTGGTTTCAGCTTCAGTTTGGTTTCAGCGTCAGTTTCAGCTACAGTTCCAGTTTCAGCTTCAGTTTTAGTTTCAGCTTCAGCTTCATTTTTGGTTTCAGTATCAGTTTCAGCTTCAGTTTGGTTTCAGCATCAGTTTCAGTTTCAGCTTCAGTTTGGTTTCAGCGTTAGTTTCAGCTACAGTTCCAGTTTCAGATTCACCTTCAGCTTCAGTTTTGGTTTCAGCATCAGTTTCAGTTTCAGCTTCAGTTTGGTTTCAGTTTCAGCTTCAGTTTCAGTTTGGTTTCAGCGTCAGTTTCAGCATCAGCTTCAGTTTTGGTTGCAGTTTCAGATTCAGCTACAGTTTCAGCTTAATTTTCAGCTTCAGTTTCAGTTTCAGCTTCAACTTCAGTTTTGGTTTCAGCATCAGTTTCAGCTTCAGCTTTGGTTTCAGCATCAGTTTCAGTTTCAGCGTCAGTTTCAGCTACAGTTCCAGTTTCAGCTTCAGTTTCAGTTTCAGTTTCAGCTTCAGTTTTGGTTTCAGCATCAGTTTCAGCTTCAGTTTGGTTTCAGTTTCAGCTTTAGTTACAGTTTGGTTTCAGCATCAGTTTCAGCTTCAGCTTCAGTTTTGGTTTCTGATTTAGTTTCAGCTTCAGTTTTGGTTTCAGCATCAGTTTCAGCTTCAGCTTTAGTTTCAGTTTCAGCTTCAGTTTTGGTTTCAGCATCAGTTTCAGCTTCAGCTTTAGTTTCAGTTTCAGCTTCAGTTTGGTTTCAGCGTCAGTTTCAGCTACAGTTCCAGTTTCAGCTTCAGCTTCAGTTTTGGTTTCAGCATCAGTTTTAGCTTCAGTTTGGTTTCTGCGTCAGTTTCAGCTACAGTTCCAGTTTCAGCTTCAGTTTCAGTCTCAGCTTCAGCTTCAGTTTTGGTTTCAGCATCAGTTTCAGCTTCAGTTTGGTTTCAGTTTCAGCTTCAGTTACAGTTTGGTTTCAGCATCAATTTCAGCTTCAGCTTCAGTTTTGGTTTCAGATTTAGTTTCAGCTTCAGTTTTGGTTTCAGCATCAGTTTCAGCTTCAGCTTTAGTTTCAGTTTCAGTTTCAGCTTCAGTTTTGGTTTCAGCATCAGTTTCAGCTTCAGTTTGGTTTCAGCGTCAGTTTCAGCTACAGTTCCAGTTTCAGCTTCAGCTTCAGTTTTGGTTTTAGCATCAGTTTCAGCTTCAGTTTGGTTTCAGCGTCAGTTTCAGCTACAGTTCAAATTCAAAATTACAAATCATCCCGTTGATATCTGTTGCCACTCGATCTTCTCCTATTTTCAAAAGGGCAAACGCATATTGCCCCGATTTTGAAATAGAAATGAGTCATATATTAACTTGATTGGTTAAAATTTAAGCGATGCGGTTGGCGTGACTATTAACTGGTGCATGACGTGGGTTCGACCCTAGCTCTTAACAAAGATTTGTATAGCCTACATGCAGTTGTGTAGTTTAAAAAAAATGTTATGAGTGGTTCTTGAATACGCGATTTGAATGAATTGAGAGGGGGAATACAAAGTCCCAACACCCCTTTACATCCTTAAGGGATGATTTCCAGGATAAAAATTATCCTATGTCTTTTCCAGGGTCTAAAACTATCTCCATAGCAAGTTTCATCCAAATCGGTTTAGCGGTCAAGTGTATTATGTGGGTGGGGAGGGCGGGGACATTATTGATTCCCTATACGAAATTCTAACACCCCTTTTACATCCTTTAGGAATGATTTCCGGGACGAAACCTATGCTATGTCTTTCCCGGGGTCCTAAACTATTCCCATGCCAAATTTCATCTAAATCGGTTCAGCGGTTTAGGCGTGAAAAGGTAACAGACAGACAGACAGACAGAGTTACTTTCGCATTTATAATATTAGTATGGATTAGCTTGGAAGTATTGATGGATATGGAAGTATGGATAGTATGGATATGGATATGGAAGTATGGAGTTATATTATTAGTATTAAAGTATGGATAGCTTTTGTCCATGACTTCGTTCGAGTGGGAGGTTTTCCCCGCATAAATCCCAAACCCGTGGGAATTCCGGGATAAAAAGTAGCTTATGTGTTTTTACAGGATGTCAACTGTATCCTTATCAAATTTCATTGAGATCCGTTTAGTAGTTTTTGCGTGAAAGAGCAACAAAGATACAATTCGAAAACTATCCTGCGGGAACCTTAAATCGGGATAAAAACAATCCTATGTCCTTCCCAGGGTCCTCAACTATTCCCATGCCAAATTTCATGTAAATCGGTTCAGCGGTTAAGGCGTGAAAAGGTAACAGACAGACAGACAGACAGACAGAGTTATTTTCGCATTTATAATATTAGTATGGACTAGCAGTTGCTCGCGACTTTCGTTCGACAGTCGTTCGCGTGGGAAGTTTTTCCCGTGTAAATCCCGATCCCGTGGGAATTTCACAAAATCCCGTCTTAGCGAGCATCTACGTACTAAAAGGAACCCCCATGTAAAGTTTGAGAGTCCTACTACTTGTAGTTTCTGAGCTTTCGTGATTAATCAGTGAGTGGTATTTCGCTTTTATATATGTATATAGATTATTAGCAATATTAGTAAATTAGTTTTTTTTTATTATTGATAATAGGCTCGCGTTTGGCCACCATCTCACCTGATGGTTAGTGATGATGTGGTCGAAAATGGAGCACGCTTGCCTAGAAGTAACCTATTCACTGTTGACTTAAAGACCCCTAGATTATAGCTATCGGGAAACACACTCCGGCAGGGAATTAGTATGGATTATTTTATTCATTTTATAATATTGTCTAATTCCAGGTCTGGTGGGAGTTCTGAACGCTAACTTCTACTTCTGGATAGCATTCACCGTACTCCACCTGGTGACCTGCCTCATCATGACCTTCCAGATTTACTACCTTGGCAGATTTAAACTTGGTAAGTTTTACTACCTGATAGAGTATTTGGTATATTCATGGCTAAATAATAACAGCCGAATGGATCGATTTTCAAGGTTCGGAATGCCTCGGAATCTGTGTTTAAGGCCGGCCGCAAACGTTCGGTTTCCGAATTAGGTTTCCAGATCAGGAATTCAGATTCGGAATTCCAGGAGACTAGCGCAAAAGTCCGGTTTTTTTATTCGGAATTTTATACGACCAGTACGTATAGAGACGTTTGTGAAAGCACATATACACACGTAATCATGGAAGACGAAGACGAATTGATTGCTATTGCATTTTTACTGGCGTTAAACAAGCTGGGTATACCCGTTGAATACTCGGAGATTAACAGACAGTCAGTTCTAGCTCACAAGAGCAAAATTCGATAGACGTCCACTCATTACAAGGCTCTCGCGGATCTGAAATGAAATTTCCGTTCGTGTACGGCGGACGAGCCAAAATGTACGCTAGCGCTGCGTTCGGGATGACGTAATTTTTTTTCCGTTGTCACGATCCGAACGTATTGAACCGAAGCTTTTTTTCCGTTCGGAAAATTAAGAATAATGTACGCCTTGTTGAATATTTTGTATGTAAGCAGAGCATTTAGGTTTCGGGTAGTTTCCAGTGTTACAAAATAATTATTTTCTTTAGTCCATTAAGTGGATTTTCAAAAAATATTGGTCACGGTATGTTTTGCTTTTTCAAATCAAGAAAAATTCACAAAGATGGAAAGCTTCAAAGTACAGGAGTGGGGGCTGCTGACGTCACACAGTGCTAAGAATTATACTGAGGTGTGACGTCACGCGAAATTTCAACTCACTGTATCGTCTTAATTTGTCAATTATGTAAAAATATAAAAAAATACGTGTCCAATGTTTTTTGTTAAACTACGTGACGGACTAAATAAAATATTTTAGGAAACTACCCTAATTCCTGATCTGGAAACCTAATTCGGAAACCGAACGTTTGCGGCCGGCCTAACAAATTGTGGTTATAAACACACTCATTATGTTATTGTTTTGGTCTTAAATTTAAACTATTCACCGTGACTTTTTAAACATCTGACTACGGCAGGCCATTTCATGCATCCAATTACTAGTAAACGTTTATGAAAAAAAAGAGTATTTATGATATTTCTATTATTCACTATTATGACGTATTTAGAGACATCCTGTTCCCAGCCTTGTAACAATGGAGCGGCGGGGGCGTGGTGTCTTTATAAGAGTTCATTCACCCTAACTAAAATATTTTTCTTTGTACCTATTATCTTGATTAATGGGGAAAAAATATAATCACGCCTGAAGTATTTTATGTCGGATACATTGAATGGGCCAGCTTTATATGACGATTAAAAAGATTGGTTGGTTGGTTGGTGGTAAAAAGGTTGGGCGCTTGAACTTGTCCTTGAAGGCTGTCTCCGAATGGGGCGATGCCAACTAGGTCAAGTTTAATGCAGTAGCTGCATTAAACTTGACCTAGTGTCTCTTCTCCGCAAAAAAGAGTCAATTCGAACCGGCTCCTACTTTCCGAGGTGTAACCGTGCCGATAACCGACCGTATCGAGCTTCTGGGGGTAACACTAACTTCTACCCTCAATTTTGGCCCGTTTGTCGAGGCTAAGGCTGCGTTTCCACCAGAGATGTGCGATGGAAATGTGTCGTGCGAGGATGTCTAGCTGTGCTGTGAAAATGTGTGGGAGTTTCCATCAAAGCTGTGCGATGAAAATGTGCCTACGAGGATGTGTAGCGGAGCTGTGAAAATGCGCATTCCTCGCACACATCCCTCGCTTGTTTTGTATGCGCAAAAATCTAGCTCCGCTGAGCCGTTTCCACCAGAGCTGTGCTGACCGAGGCGAGGTAAATGAAGCGATTCTATTGATTCTTTACAAACACATCCCTCGCTACGTATCCTCGCACATCTCTGTTAGGCTCAACTAGCATCAAAAAAGTTGGGAATCCTAGCAAAGGTGAGATGTTACTTCACACCCGAACAGATGCTCAATCTCTATCAAGCCCAGGTTCAGTCGTGTATGGAGTACTGCTCTCATCTCTGGGATGGATCTGCCAAGTATCAACTAGATGCGCTTGAGTCTATTGAGAAACGGGCTAAAAGACTCAATGGCAACGATACACTGGTCGAATCAAAGCTCCAGAGCCTTGAACATCGACAACGACTTGCTAGTCTATCGGTTACATTTCGGGGAGTGTGCGATGGAATTACACAATCTAATTCCGTCAAACCTGTTCCATCATCGGACTACAAGACAAACGGCGATGCGTCATCGTTACATGGTGGACACCCCACCTATACGCACAAAACGTTTTGGGAATACCTTCATTATGCGTACGGCTAAGGAGTGGAATTCCCAGCCGGAGTCTGTGTTTCCCGATAGCTATAACCTAGGGGTCTTGTCAAGAGTGAATAGGTTACTTTTAGGTAAGCGTGCTCCATCTTTCACCACATCATAACTTACCATCAGGTGAGATGGTGGTCAAATGCGAGCCTATTATCAATTTAAAAAAGATACCGTGTATACATGAGGCATTCAAAGTTGAGTTAATACAGTATGCAGCACACGCCAGCAACCTAAACCAGTATTCAAGGGGTTTAAAAAAAATTAAACTCAATTATATGCATACTGTTATAAATACAGTCCTGACCGATTTCGGCCACGGCGGCCAATAACCATCTGCGCAGGGGATATTATAGTGCACAAGTATGTGCAGGTATTGGTGCAATCTCTGTTGCTTTACTCTCACAGCCCGATGGGGCGGCAACCGGTTGGAGAGAGATCAGGCGCAGGAACAAGGGCTTAATGTGCTTCCCGAGGCACGGGGGTATCACACACCCAACTTGCAACCTTCGGGTTACTACAGATAATTGTGATACCCCAACGAGCACATTAGTGGAAATAGCAGCCTATTTTGTTACTTTCGGCTGTAAAATAGCGGTTTAAGGGTTCAAAAAGCAGTTCAAAGTTGCATATCTGCATCCGTAAACGTCTATAGCTATAATAGTTACTTAAGGTGCTATAAGCTGAATCAAATACTACCCTAGCCTTCACAATAGTTCACGGTAGAACTCATTTACCACTTACACCTTTATATGAGAATTACGAAGGTCATTCTGCCACTCACAGCTGTACAGTGGTTTCCATTGTAACTTTTATAGGTTATAGTTATAATAACCACTATTATACTACTATAAGTTTCATTATAGAAATAATAGATACTCTTATGCATACTATAGTTACAAAAAAAAACATCAGTGTAACAAAAAACTACTACTGCCTTTAGTAGCAATAGTCATTCCTTGCAGGCTCAATCCATTCGCCATTTTACAGCCGCTTTTGTAACTATTATAAAACATTTAATAAAAATGGATGCTAAACGATGGAAATTAATAAAGAAAAGTGGAGGTTATCGCAGGAAAGTACGCAAGGTTTATGTAAACCTGCTAAAATCAAATATTGCTGAACATTCCAGTGAATCTGCTAATCATCTAATACTAAAGTATTTTAATTTTTAAGCTTTTAATTTTAAAGAAGATTAATCTCAAAATTTCACAAATCCCAAACTTAATAAAAAAAAGCCTATTCTTGGGTTCTTATTGTATAAAAATATCAGTCTCAACATTTGGATTTGGCGCAGTACCATCACAGGATCCGTTAACCTCTTTAGCCAAATTACGTTTTTTTTTGTGCAACGTTCTCATCATCATTAGGCAATATCTTTTCAATCGGAATATTGTCTTCGTTTGACAAATTTTCTTTATTCTGATCTAGCCATATTTCCCATCCTGAAGGGCAGATTGACAGCTCTTCCTTGTCTGCATTTATAGTTTTAACTATTTTAAAAGGCATTCTGTAATAAAACAATAATAGGTAGTTAATTGAAATGTTTTAACTTCATATTATAGTATAAGTAGGTATAACTAAACCATAAAGTAACTAGATCTTATTTCTACCGACAACAAAATAATGTAAACTATTATTGAGACGTTTGATGATTATCTATTTGAAAAATAACCTGTATCATGTTTATGTAGAAATATCAGGTTTAAAGTCAAGTATCGTAATTAAAACACCGTAATCTTGGATTTGTTTTTAAAGTTGAGAAGCGTATAATGTCTATGTTAAGTGAACGTTTTTAAGGGTAGACCACGGATCTCCAAAATGGAAACCATTCGAATAAGTACGTAACTAGATCTTATAACCTCAAAAACAGGAAAATAGGAGCTTTTTGTGGTTGTGAGTTGCACTAGGGGAACAAAAATCACTGGAAGCGTTAGAAGGGTGAAAATTAGCGCTATGATTCTCAAAAGGGAGTTATTAGAGCTAAAACTGCAGGTTATGACTACATTACATTGACGCCATGATTTTTTAAGAAAACTTATAATTCACTTGCAAAATTGAGTTGATATACATTGGTTTTTCAGTTAAATGTGCATTAAATGTACCGGTAAACAATCGGCCACTTGCGAATAGTAAGTTAACACGTAAAAATACGGAAATAAAATTTATTCTGTATAACAAATAAAAAATATCACATATCTTTTGTTATTTTTTTAAATATAATAAAAGCGCGTTAAAATCACTCAAAAATTATCTTATATATCTACAGTAAACTGGACAGCGTTTTAAGTATCTTTATATATCTTGCTAATACAGAATACAAACTTTTACTTAAGTACTTTTGTTTTATTTTCATGATTGCGACGAAAACACTTTAACAAAATATTACAAATCAATATTACAAATCAACTGAAGATATACAATAAAGAACTATAATCAATTCATTCGTTCAAAGTAGTTCAAAATCATTCAAAAGTAGAGCTACGAGAGCTTTAGTATAGCGTTAATAAATCGTTATAGCTATTAAGGAACCTTTATGCAACCGTTGTGCAGGTTAAATGGAACTTTAAGCTGCATAAAATGGCGTCCAAATAGCGCTAAAGCGGCTGCTTTAAGTCTGTAGTAGACGCTCTAGCGCTTACGTCTAATACCATAAGTAATAATCGGATACGCTCCAAAGCCCTAATGCAGCCCATTTGTGCTAGTTGGGACACTATGTATAATTATTTTCACGAGCTGGGGTTCGGGATAGAAATAATTCACTTGTAAAGCTTCGATTATGTCGCCTCGTATCTTGAAATAAGACTGACTGTCCGCGTTCCTTTGCGATCTATTTATACCCCGGTCTATGAGTTCTAGAACATTCTTATAAAATCGACGCAGCGCCTACACTGCTAAGAATATTCTCGAAGCTACTCGAGATACTCAGTACTGCTACTCGCCGCTAGATGGCGTTAGTGTCTCGACTAAATATACTCAGTACCGCTACTTGCCGCTAGATGGCGTTAGTGTCTCGAACATTCTAGATTTATGTCGAAGTTTCTTGACGTACTTCACTAAGCGACTGGCGTAACATTATGTATACGTTTATATGCCTTATCTGTATTTTGGTTACCCAATTATCAATTACAGACGGTGGTATAATCTACCGCGCGGCTCGTGAGTTACTGTCGCGCCCTCTCGCGGCCATCACGCCGACCTACTGCGGACGTTGTGTGCTACTCATCATCGCCAACCTCGCTAACTGGGCTATCGCTGCCTATGGGTAAGTAATTTATTTATTATATACTTTATGATTCACCTTAAGCACTTAAGGCAGGCAGACTGCCGGCAAGAAACGACGACGACTAACTATCGGCGATTTACTCGCTCAAGAAACGCACAATGAAATATACATTCCGTGTAAACGAAAGAGATGCATATATTAATAGTTGCTCTCTGACTGTTCACACTGCCGGCGATGACTCGCTTCGCTAGTTCTGTCGCTGAGCGACAAGAGCTGTCAAAGATAAAACTCGCTCAGCGATGCTCGCTTGGCGGTCAGAACTCACGCCCGGAGACCAACTAGCGAGCGACGCGAGTGATCGCCCGTCGCACTCGCTTATAGCCCAGTTCCATAACTATCGGAACAACACACTCGCTGTGCGCCAACTCGATTTCAGACGCTAGCTCTACTCGCTAATCGTTCATGGTAGGACAACTCCCTGAGGATGCAAAAAATAAAACTATTTATTTATTTTATTATTTATGTACACACAGTAAATATATTAGGATACAACATAGTTATAATATTTGAGTACAAAGGTACTGCTTATTACTTAAGAAATTTCTTCCAGCAGACCTGCGAAAGGAGAAGTGAATAAGAAATGTAGACAATAGTGTGTGAGAACAAGAAGAGAAATAAATATGAATATGTGAAGTCTAAAACTAAAATATTAAATATACCTACACATACTTATAATGCAATAAAGGTAACATATACTTAAATAAATACACAATGTTAGAATATATAAACATATAATATATAGGTATATGTATAAATATATAGTGTAGCGTAAAACCGCTACGGTTAAAACTTCCTCCAATTCTAATCCAAACTTTTCAATATAAATTTTTTCTTCTTAGCTGTTATTCACATTTGAACAAGGAATCGTGAAAAAAATCCTCGGATGTTTTGCCTTTTGACGGCGTCATTACATTTTTGGGACCCGATATGTGATGGTCGACCTTATTTTTTGATTAATATCGAAATTATGAAGTGAAGTTTTTTTTCTGTTGGTGTTAAGCCAATAAAAAATATAAAGTGTCCTAGCAAAAGGATAGTCTGTGGGTGATTTTCTGGTTAATTTGGTATGTATTGTCGCCTTTTTTCTTTTCGATCCATTTCGCACTAGTTTCATAATTAATCAAAGATTCAGCTTGCATCGGTGGTCTGAAGTTTCTTTTTGTTTAGATCCCGTTACAAGCCAATTTTTGGCTCCACCCTACGGGCAAGCGACGTCGGTTATCGACGACGGAGGTCGGGGCGCTCTCGCCCGATATCCGAGCACATCCTGTGCCTGAGACGTCCATCTCAAAGGCCTGAAGCGAGTACGAGGTAGATGCGGACTCCGCAGCGCAGTGGCTCCGTGATTTCTACGTTACTTCCCACAGTCGTGTTCAGCCGTCCAGGAATTACCGAGTTTTCGCAGCAGGAGTTCTATTTTATACACCTAATTTGTATATTTCTAATCTAAAAATTCTCACGTCAAAAACTCTTTCTAACCTAAGGCCTATCAAGACGCGTTGGATGCTCTTAGTGTTTTTTTTTGTAACAAAAATTACTAATATTGCGTATTCGCCTAGCTATAACCGATTGCAATCGATTTTTTGTTAGGTAAGTTAAAAATATTTGCATAATACTTTCGATAACATTCTTTTTCTTTCCGCTAAGTTAACCCACGCCATCACTGAAAGGTTCCCAATAATAGCTAATATTTAACTTTTTTATATTTTTTAATTAAGTACTTGTTTTCTATCTTTTTCCTTTTAATCAAAATTAAACGTGTTAAGTAGCGGTTTGTGTTTTACTGTGCACTCAATTTTATTTACGCTACAATATGGCGCCCGAATTAAAGTAAGTTTGCATATTAATTATTACTAAAATACCTATTTTTTTTGTTATCTCGTGTGTGGTTGCTCTTGAGAGCAATCTTTAATTTTCATCTTTCTTATTGTGGGTTTCAGGTTTTAGAATTGGTCAGATACCCGTATGGAAGTTAAAAGGATTACCTGTCTTGAATGTTTTCCCGATTCATACGACTGGACTACAGAATTGCTAACTAAATTTATGTTCTTTGCTAAATTGTGTGATGTTTGTGAAATTCAATTTTAGAGATTAACTTTGTAACTATACCCAATTTCCAATTCTTTTATTTTCTCCCAAAATATACGTATCTATCCCGAGTTTTGTTTTATCCCAGTAGGTAGCGGTAATTAGTTTCCCGTAGAGTGTGATGTGTGGATGGTTAGGCATCGTGACCAAAGGTAAGCTTTTTGAATGGTCGTGTGCTAGTGTCTACCTTTTTTATTTTTTAGCCCGACTGTTTGCTTTTCTGCTATTTGCTAGTATCTGTTTTTGTTAGATTCTTAGCCCAGCGGATTCCTTTGACGTTCATTTTGTTGTCTTCTTCCCGTATCGATATTACGGCACGATATCTAACGATTTCCTGCTAAGTCCCTCTCTCTATACATCCTGGAGTTTCAAAGACTTATTTTAAGCTCAAGGATAACTTTTACTGGTCAAATATGTTTCGAGATGTTTCTGAGACTTTAAGGCAATGTGAGGTTTGTAAAGCTTATAAGATCGCGAATTCCCAACCACGTGGTCATATGTGTTATCCAAAGGAAGTTTCTTTACCTTTACAAATGATTTCTATCGACGTTATTGGACCGCTTCCAATCGCTTATTATGGGTTCAAATACATTTTATCTATGGTCGATGTTTTTTTCTAAATATGTTTGGTTAGTGCCCCTTAAAAGGATTGACGCCAATTCAGTTATAAAAGCTTTGGAATCTGAAATATTTTTTAACTTCGGAGTTCCACGGTCTATTCTGTGATAATGCTACCGTTTTTCGTAGTAATCAGTTTTTAAACTTTCTTAGATCGTTTCGCATTGAATCCCCTACATATACCCCTTATTACACTCCACAAGCAAACACGGTAGAACGTTATAACCAAAGCGTCGTTACTTGTTTGAGCATATTGGTTGGCGAGAACCAAAGGAATTGGGCTAAATTGTTACCCAAGGTCAAACTTTACCTCAATTCATGTATTAATTTAGCCACAGGGTTTACGCCAAACTTTCTCATATTCGGTAGAGAAGTCTGTATGGATTCATCGCGTGCGAATATCCAGACTCTAAGCACTAATTTAGCTGAAAGTCGGGAACAACACGCGAGTAATCTGACTTCGCTCGCCGAGATTTACGCAAAAGTAGCGGACAATCTTTCTTCTGCTTTTCTCCGTAATTCACGAAATTACAATACGAACCGCACGGCTATTACACTCAATGCCGGCGACATTGTATGGAGGCGTAATTTTTCAAAATCGTCAGCTGCCGAATACTTTACAGGAAAGCTTGCTCCTCGTTTCATTAAATGTCGTGTGATCAGAGTCATCTCCATGACTACATATGTCCTACAAGACTGTGATTCTCATCATATTGGACAATATCATATAAAAGACATACTTAAATGAATTAATTTGTTCCATATTCTTAACTTAATCAGCATTACTTATGTTAGGCCATTAGTTTTCAATTAACGACACCTCTTTTATTATTTCGACCCTCATTCCTCCCTGGAGTTAATATTTATTCATAACCATTTCCTCTCATTAAGCGTCGTATTTTTGATTTTGATTTAAGGTCCACCCTCTTCAACTTAACCCTCTCTCTTTAACTTAACCTTCTAACTTATCCCTCTATAACTTAAGCTCTTGACTTTGAGTCGTGTTAGACTTTGAGTCGTGTTTCACTTTGAGTCGTGTTTGACTTTGAGTCGTGTTTGACTTTGAGTCGTGTTGGACTTTGTGTCGTGTCTCACTTCGAGTTATTATCTGACTTCGAGCTTTTGTGTTCGACTTCGAGTTTTTGTTTGACTTCCTTTGAAGTTATTTTTAGGTTATTTCTTAATCTCAACTCTTATTTGTTTCGTCTTGAATATTGTTCTTTGTTCCTATATATTTAAGAATATTATTCTAGTTCTATCGTTTGTTTTTCTATTCTAATGTAGGTTTAGGAGACGCATCTGAAGCTCGCACTGTTAACGTCTAAACTGGAGGCCGGCTTTCAATTTTATTCAGTATCAGCTGCACTTCGATGTCGTTGATTTGATGTATTTAGTTTAAAGTTAGTTAGGCTAGTTTATTTAATTTGTATATATTATGGTTTTCACTCTTGGTTGATGCTATCCCTTTTGTGTTGTCAATCTGTTATTGTGTTTTCAATCTGTTATTGTGTTTTCAATCTGTTGTTGTGTTTTCAATCTGTTGTTGTGATGTCAATCTGTTATAGCGTTGTCACCCTCTCACTGGGTTGATACATTCATTTGGGTTGATCTCTCACCTTTCTTTTAGGGTTGTCAACCACTTTTCTTTTAGGGTTGTCAACCACCTTTCTTTTAGGGTTGTCAACCACCTTTCTTTTAGGGTTGTCAACCACCTTTTTTTTAGGGTTGTCAACCACCTTTCTTTTAGGGTTGTCACTCACCTTTCCTTTAGGGATGCCACTCACCTTTAGGGTTGCTACTCTCATTTTTTTTTTTTTTTACTGGAAATGGGGTACTGTAGCGTAAAACCGCTACGGTTAAAACTTCCTCCAATTCTAATCCAAACTTTTCAATATAAATTTTTTCTTCTTAGCTGTTATTCACATTTGAACAAGGAATCGTGAAAAAAATCCTCGGATGTTTTGCCTTTTGACGGCGTCATTACATTTTTGGGACCCGATATGTGATGGTCGACCTTATTTTTTGATTAATATCGAAATTATGAAGTGAAGTTTTTTTTCTGTTGGTGTTAAGCCAATAAAAAATATAAAGTGTCCTAGCAAAAGGATAGTCTGTGGGTGATTTTCTGGTTAATTTGGTATGTATTGTCGCCTTTTTTCTTTTCGATCCATTTCGCACTAGTTTCATAATTAATCAAAGATTCAGCTTGCATCGGTGGTCTGAAGTTTCTTTTTGTTTAGATCCCGTTACAAGCCAATTTTTGGCTCCACCCTACGGGCAAGCGACGTCGGTTATCGACGACGGAGGTCGGGGCGCTCTCGCCCGATATCCGAGCACATCCTGTGCCTGAGACGTCCATCTCAAAGGCCTGAAGCGAGTACGAGGTAGATGCGGACTCCGCAGCGCAGTGGCTCCGTGATTTCTACGTTACTTCCCACAGTCGTGTTCAGCCGTCCAGGAATTACCGAGTTTTCGCAGCAGGAGTTCTATTTTATACACCTAATTTGTATATTTCTAATCTAAAAATTCTCACGTCAAAAACTCTTTCTAACCTAAGGCCTATCAAGACGCGTTGGATGCTCTTAGTGTTTTTTTTTGTAACAAAAATTACTAATATTGCGTATTCGCCTAGCTATAACCGATTGCAATCGATTTTTTGTTAGGTAAGTTAAAAATATTTGCATAATACTTTCGATAACATTCTTTTTCTTTCCGCTAAGTTAACCCACGCCATCACTGAAAGGTTCCCAATAATAGCTAATATTTAACTTTTTTATATTTTTTAATTAAGTACTTGTTTTCTATCTTTTTCCTTTTAATCAAAATTAAACGTGTTAAGTAGCGGTTTGTGTTTTACTGTGCACTCAATTTTATTTACGCTACAATAGGTACATAAATAATTAACACAGTTAAGAGGAAAGGTAATGCTCTTTTATACTACACCTGCTTGGAAAGTACCTTGATACTTTATCAAATTTACGGTAGAAAGTACGTCATTGCATATCGAACAAATATGCGGGGAGAAAACGCATCTGAGCGGGAGAGAAAAGTGTATGAAAATCCATTTCTTACGTGGTTTTTCTTTTTTAATTTTGGGTAAGACTATGCGCCGGTAACCTAAATATCAAAAGCCAAAAAGTTTTTACAGTGAGTTTTTATCTCCAAGTTCGCAAAATGACACTGGCCACTAGCTGTGTGTTGGATGTTGTCGGGCTGGCAGTGCGACCCTGCGGCGGCAGGATAAACTATTTGAAAAAAGAACGTGAAAATTGCAGACGCCATTGGCGCCATTTGTGAAAACAGTGTTACATTAAGCTTCACTAACTGCAACAATTTCAATATAAATTTAAATTAGTAAAGATTTAGTTTTTTATTTTCCTCGTAGGTGTAGTATAAAGCACTATGTATCACTCGAGAGAAAGTGCGATTCCCGATCTCGGGTGTTTTAAAGCCCTCGCCTACGACTCGGGCTTCAAACGACACCCTCGACGGTAATCGGTCACTTTCTCCTCTCGGTGAACAATGTACTATTAATCGACATTTGAATAGAGATATAGTTTTTAAATCACGAATGTTAGGCGGAAGTGAGTTCCACAATCTTACAGCATGGACAGAGAAGGAATAAGAGTAGTAGCTAGTTTTATGAGGATGAGATTTAAGGAGGGATCTAAGGTGTGATCTACACGGTACGTCGCTAGAACGAGCGTAAGAAAAACGCTCACGCAGGTAGGAAGGGTAAGACGGGTTGTGTAGAATGTTGAAGAGGAGACACAAAATCCTAGTGTTCCTGCGAAGACGGATTGGGAGCCACTTGAGTTGCTTGCGAAGGTGAGAAACATGGTCATACTTTCGAAGACTGAAAACAAAGCGAATGCACACAGTTTGCAAGCGCTCAAGCTTGTTTAATAGCTCCTCAGTTGCATCCAAGTAGCAGGCATCGGCATAATCTATAATCGGCTGAATAAGTGTTTGTGCCAAAGAAACTTTAGTCTAAAAAGGGCAGGAGACTGAAGGCATTTCAGCGAATGAAATGAGAAATTTACCTTTCGGCTGACCTCATTGACCTGAGCACGCCACGAGAGATTGGAGTCAATAACTACACCTAGATCTTTCGCGGTTTCGGTATAGTCAATGCGAACACCATCAAGATATAAAGGCATCACAGATGCAACAACAGCGGCACTGCGAACGAATCTGCTGCCAATGATCATGGCCTGGGATTTAGTTGGGTTAATTTGCAAACCAAATGACTTAACCCAAACGCTGATGCAAGCCAGGTCATGATTCATTGCAGCAATTGCAGAACCCGCGTCAGCTACAGTAAAATGTCGGTAAAGCTGCAAGTCATCTGCGTAGAGATGAAAACTAGAGGAGATTACTCTGGTAACAAAGTTTATGAAAATTGAAAAAAGAAGAGGAGAGAGAACGCTACCCTGAGGAACACCCTCAGTGAGGCTACACCAATCAGAGGACTCCTCCAGGCGAACAAACACACTGAGAGCGTCCCCGAAGATAAGAACCGAACCAGGCTAATGTGGAAGGAGAGAAATTGATAGATTTGAGGATACCTAGTAAAATGTCGAAATCTACTGAGTTGAATGCGCTACTAAAGTCCAGCAATACAAGAACTGTAAGGGACTTATTCTCCATTGCCCGGCGGATGTCATCAGTCACTTTTATAAGCGCGGTTACAGTACTGTGACCCGAGCGAAAACGGGGATATTATCGAGTTTGACGCCAAGAAAAATGATAATTGTCTATGAACTATGTGCTAAAAAACTAGAGAGAAAAGGGAGGATAGAAATGGGTCTAAAGTGGGTTAATAAAGTAGGATTGTTAGTTTTAGGTAAACGTAAAGGTATTATGTGAGACTGTTTCCAAACATACGGAAAGGAGCAAGAGGAAAATGAGTGGTTGAAGATGTGAGTGAGAACAGGAAGTAACGCGGAAAGGATAAGAGTTATCATTCTTGAACACAACTTATCATTACCGACTGCTGACGAAGTAATCGCAAGAATAGACTTCTTAACGTCATCCTCAGTAACATCGCTAAGCTTAAAGAGAGGACAAAGTGGTAACGGCAACGTAGAAAGACTCTCTAGTGTCGCAGCTTTAACAGACGGATCAAGAGAAAAGGGAAGGAAACTGGTTGGTAGGTGACTTACCTATGCCTACAGATTTGAGAAATTTCCATACATCGGAAGAACTGCGATTATTGAGTTGGTCGTGAAAATAGCGTCTCTTAGCATCTTGACACAGATGACTGCAGCGATTACGTAACAATTTGTAATAAGAGAGATTCAGCTCTGAAGGTCTGCGCTTATATCTGCTCTTAGCTTTATCCCTGCGAGCCATAATCTCTTTAATTTGTTGCGTTATCCATGGTGCAGGGTTATGTCTAACTTTGACACGTCTAATGGGGGCATGCTGATCATAGAAGTCAAGAATGGTTGCTTTCTGATCGTATGAATATAATTATTATGTCTGTTGCAATATAGAAAACAATAATACTTACGTATCTGTGTTTGAAAACATTCCTTTCGAGAGAAAGATTTAAGTATTGCGAACGATACAATAAAATATTGCCAATTTTTTTAAACATATATTCGTCAGTGTTGCAAACACCAACATGTTACAAGTGTTGCAAGGCTAAATAATATCCTTGACTTATTTCAGTCTGGCCCAACACAGCCGCGACTTCGCCTCACACTTGCTTCTGGTGCTGATGAGTAACCTGTTTCTCTACACGCTGTTCTACATCGTTATGAAGTTGTTACATCGGGAGTCTATTCGGTGGTACAGGTACGTTTACGCATCTACATAACATATACAACGTTGATAAAAGCGAAAGCATTACATTAAACGAAATATACTAGACGTGTTTACGGTTAATCTGAAACTTAAAAAGTAACTTAATAGCTGAATAACACAGGCCAACAAAATTTAACCAAACTTCATAAACAGAAACTGGACTATATATTTCCGCAGGTTTTCGATGCGCTGAATCCAAATCTGGCCTCAGAATTGCTCTATCACGTCAGGTTTCTGAGATATCCTAACCTAAAAGTGCAAAAAGTACCGTTTTTGCTCGATTTTGAGGTTATGTATATGAAAATTCACAAACATGAAAACTTCAAAACACGATATCTCAGCGAAAAAAAAAATATTTGAGCAAACTCAGCGGCATTTGAAAGAGGAAGACTTGTTCTTTAATATGGTAATCATTATTTTTTTTAGAAAAAATAATTCGTGAGTCTACATAACCTCAAAATATCTCTCAAGATATGAAATGTGTGAAAGAGAAAAACTTCAAAAACTTACTGTGACTAAACTATTGTTTCTATTGATTTTTGATTGCTATTTGGTGTGTAGCCTGAAAATGAATCCTAGTAAAGGACATTGTTCAGAATCGCCCTGTACACAAAAAATATTGGACATATACGATAATGAATTATCTATTTTAATAAATTAGTTGCAAATACTTTTGTAACACGGACTAGCTGCATGCCAAAATGATCATTTAAAAGATATTTTACGCGACTAATAACATTAACCGATGCTATGTTTGCCAAACGTCATGTCGTATCGAAAAAGAATAGGGATGTCCAATCGATTGTAATCGTTCGATTATTTTTTTAATGAATTGTAGCAGTTTTTAAATTCTGTATCACATTTTGAATTTATTTCGAATAATGTGCAAGTAGAAGCTAAAATAAAAACAAATAAATAATATATACCACCATATATATTACCATATATATTGACCATTCCATATACGAGAAAACCTAGGTACTACGAATACTTTATGAATGAGATCATACTCGATTTCAAATTTTCAAATAGGTAGTTAGAATAATGCTAAAGTGAACAAAACTTACATATTTAACATTATGATATTTCTTCAGGGTTTTCTAATGATCGTTTAGAAATATGTGTGGTTTATTTCTAACGAAACGATTATTTACGATATTAATTATAAATTAACCCTCTGGGCTACATCAGGCATCATGCAATCAGGTAAAAAATACTTATCGTATATGAATGCCAAAAAGTTTTCTTAAAAAAAAACCAATATTGCAAACTTATTGTTTTTTTTTTAAAGAATACTTTAATAATGTTAATATGTATTAATATTATTATAGAAGAGTGTTATTATAAGTAAATTAAGACATTGTCATACTTGTAATGGTATTAATATTATCGTATGCCAAAAGTTGATGACATAAAGTTTGTAACGTATTGCTATAGTAAATCTCAGGAAACATCGATAGATCGTACCGACTGTGCCACCCCTATTTTTGACGGCACTTAATTCATTTATTGTTTCAATTCATTTATTGTTTCACAAATTAAATAGGGTACATACATGCTTAGTACAAATTTATGTGCAAGAATTAACAGAAATTGTACTGCTGGTACTTAAAAAAGGAAACTCTGAGCTATAAGTACCAGCAACCTTCAAGTGACACAGTGAAAGCAATTCATGACATAAAATAGCTATACAGACATGTTAGATGAAGTTACAGAGATAACAAAAATACATTTAATCAATAATACGAAAAAAAAATTTCTTAAAATCAAAACTTGAACTAGTAAACTAAAATTGTTTAAGTAGCGGTGTTGTTATTTACGTGTAAGTATTATATGTTTATGTGTGTATAAGTATGTATGTGTGTGCGTGTGTAAATTGTAATGATTGCCTATGAGTTGTGAATTAGTGATACTATATTATTTAACTGGATGAAGGAGATTCTCTGTTTCATCATAGGTAAGTTTTAGAAGCCCATCAATTACATTTTTTTTACAGCTATGTTTATTTTTAGCATTAATACTTAATAATTTGTTGGCCTTGGCATACAAAAAACGTCCGAGGAAACAGAAGAATCTCTGGCTAAAAGAAGTCCTGAGGGTATCCCCTAGGGGAAGTTTAAGCCTACGAGTAGCCCGATTTTGGGAGTTAATAGAAACTTGTTCGCCATAGGTACATACCTTTAATACTGCTCTCTGCGCGCGTTCAAGAACTAGGAAATAGGTTTTACAGGCCCCGCCCCAGGAGGAAATACAATAACTAATCAAAGATTAGCACAAGGCATAGTAAACCGTCTTTAAAATCTTAGGGTCCGCGGCATATCTTAGGTGTTTGAAAATATATATCAGTTTCCGAATTCTCCCTGTCAATAGCTTAATATGAGGTACAACACTTAATCTTTCGTCTAAAATCACTCCCAAATATTTGATAGTAGGTGCATTTTGTAGTTGAGGGCACTTGCACATGTCTGAAGTATTTGTTGTGTGATTATGAGCAATAATGTAAAATTTACTTTTGTCGAATTTTATTGTTTTTTTTATACTGAACACAATGTACTTTGTTTTATCAACATTAAGTGACAGGGTATTAGAAAATAGCCAATCAGTTATTTTATTAAATCCTACTTGATCTGTGTTAAAAACTTGCTCCCAAGTTGCCCCTGTAAAAATAATCACTGTATCATCTGCGAAAGCCAGAAGTTTGCCGTTTGTGATGTCTAATTAGCAAATTTCATTTACGTACACTAAAAAGATCGTAGGGCCAAGAATGCTCCCTTGAGGAACACCGTGTCCTATGGGTAGATCTCTACTTGTATGCTCACCGATTTTTACGCACTGGGTTCGACCAGTCAAATAACTTTGAAACAGTTTCAACTGTTTATCTCTGATATCAATCTTCTCTAATTTTAGTATCAGTTTGGGGATGGAGACCGTATCAAAAGCCTTAGCCAAATCTAGGAATATTGCCAAACATTTATTACTCCTGTCCAAGGCTTTAACAATACGATCAGAGAGATCATGAACTGCGTCCTTTGTAGATGTATATTTATTGTTCGAAATAATATTATGATCTTGGAGGTATTTGTATAGACGATTGTTCATGATCCTCTCCAATATCTTTGACATAGAAGGCAAGACGGATATGGGCCTATAGTTATTGACACGATCTGCTTCCCCAGACTTATAAACAGGATGAATCAGAGCTCTTTTTAGCAAGTCCGGAAAGATTCCATTATTTATACACAAATTAATTATGTATGTTAATAGAGGAACTAAAATATGCTTAAATTGCTTTAGCAGGTTAGAGGAAATACCATCAATACCAACCGCACAATCGGAACGCAGGGATAGTATCATTTGCTCAACTTCTTGCTCATCGGTTTCAAATAATACAAACGAATTCGGCAAAGTTGTAGTCTGAGGTTCAGTGTGTGGACTATTTAAATTTGTATTTACAACTTTGTCTGCGAGCTCCTTTCCGATATTTGTGAAAAATGTATTGACTTCATTAATAGACTCGTCAGCAGTTCCTTTAAATGTAAGTAACGCAGAAGCGTATGATTTAGATTTAGTAGTATGGGTGACCTGTTTTATAACGTTCCACATCTTTTTTGGATTAGACCTAGCTTTGTTTAGTTCGTCTTTCTCATATTGTCTTTTAAGAGTTTTTAGAATAGTATTGCAATAGTTGCGGTATCTTTTAAAAGTAGTCCTGATTATTTCATTATTATTGTCACTTTTCATTTTTACATACATGCGGTCCCTTTTTCTCATGCATCTTAAGATGCCTGGAGTAATCCACGGTTTAATAATTCTCGAGCGATGTGGTACAGTCGGCCAAGAAAGTGGTGTACCACCCTAAGGTTGAATATCGCTTGCAGATTCATAGGTGATAAAGATTAGTTTCGCTTGCAGATCGATCTGTCAACTTCTATTGCTGTCTTTATCTGATTATTGATAACGACTATTACTGTTTGTAACGTGACAGCTGTTCTTAGTTTGAACTTGATGGAACCAATGACGTCGTAAAATCAACGGCGGGGGGCTGTAGATTTTGATGACAAAATTGTATCTACAAATTCAGAATTGTAATCAACAAGTTACATAAAATTGTAAAGGCACAAGGCGAGTCCACAAACCTACAATTTCTGTAAACTTGTAATTACAATATCAATAAAAAACAAGCTAAAAATAGATTTATCCTTTTATTAAATTTCTACAATCAATTTTAAAATACTTATAACAAACAAAAACATAGCATATATAGTAATATTTAGAAGATATTGAAAATTTTAAAAAATTAGAAACGGGTGTAACCGCCGTTGGCCTCTATAACCTCTAAAAGACGAGACCTCATTGAACCAACAAGCCGTGAGCAAATATCGGTTCCCCGCATTTCCTCCCAGATATAATTACAGTGACTAATAAGAGCTTGTTTGGTTCTTTCATTTTGATGCGACCATCGTTGGACCATAAGGCCCCAAAGATTTTCTATCGGGTTGAGGTCCGGCGATCTTGAGGGCCACTGAATTACCCTTACGTCAGTGTGTGAACGAAACCAGGCTCTTACGATCCTCGCATTATGAATTGAACAATTATCTTGAACAAAATCAAATTGTGGCACTTCGTTCTCCGGGTAAACATTACGGACTGTCGGTAGCATTGCATTCTGAAGCACGTCGATATAATTTACAGCCGTCGCTCGAGGAGGTAGAGAACACAATTCTCCTACACCATCCGTACTCATCCAGCCCCAAATATTTACGGAAATTCGACCTGATTCTCTATTTGGGATTACATGATCATCTTTATACCGTGTTGAATTATATCGCCAAAGGTGAAGACGTCCATGCTGACTGGATTTAAACGTTTTTTCATCACAAAACACTGTATTAGACCAATCAAACTCTAAGTGCTCTCTGGCGAAGTTCAGACGAGCAAGTCTGTGAGCATCCGTCAAATATATTTTCTTGGCGTAATGCCTGTGGTGCAACCCCATGTAATGTAGATGATTCCTTATTGTTTGGGCACTCACATCGAACATCTCCGCAAAATGTTTTGTGGGCTTAAAACCATTGATTTCATATTCCCGTCTCATGAATTCTCTATCGTTATTGGAGAGTGCAGGCCGGCGACCACTTCTTCTGTGATCCAACAAACTTCCCTCCTCTCCTTCACGACGAATCCAAAAGCGGACAGAACGCCTCGATATATTCAAATTCCGGGATATCGCACTGATACTGCTTCCCTCATTAAATTGGGCAATTATTTGTGCTCTTTCGGCAATGGTCAAGTTGGCAGGCATTGAGATGATTTTATATGCAGTTGATTGAAAAATAACACGGAAAATATATCGATTTTTTGCATATATTTGACAAAATGTCAATTGTCAGTTTTCTTTTTCAAATGGAATTCGGTTGTCTAAATAGTTTTTATTACTTTTGTTTGGAAACATTTCAATTGCTTTGTAGAAACTAATGTCCTTTTCATTTATACTAAAGGTTAAAATGTCATGTGACATATGACGTATGAATACTAAATACATAGGTTTACGTCATGATAATGTTGTCTCTTTCAGTAATATCTTTTTATAACGAACCTTGTTGTAATTTTCGATGACCGGGAAACTAAATCAAAACTGGTACACCACTTTCTTGGCCGACCGTACAGTAACACACTTGGAACTTTTAAGGCTCTGGTTAGTGAATTTATGAAGTACTCCATGGCTAAATTTGCATTTCTACATTCATAAATATAATTGAAGTTCATGTTTTTGAGCTGAGTTTCTAATATATCATAGTCAATTTTGGTTTTCCTGGTTAGAGGGCTGTCCACTTTAATTTTGTCTAATGTAAGTAATACAGCATTATGGTCAGTGACCACAGAATCAATAACTATGGTTGTAGCTTTAAGTTTAGTTTTAAGTAATACATGATCAAGGGAAGTTTTCCCATGCGTAACGAGAGTGTGTGCTGGCAGAAGTCCATGACTAGCTGCTAGAGTAAGATAAATAACTATGGTTGTAGCTTTAAGTTTAGTTTTAAGTAATACATGATCAAGGGAAGTTTTCCCGTGCGTAACGAGAGTGTGTGCTGGCAGAAGTCCATGACTAGCTGTTAGAGTAAGATAATCCGGAGTTCTGGCACCTGTATTACCTTCTGCAATATCTATATTGATATCACCAGTGATAATTATATTACTAAATGAAGAATTTGTGGTTAGTACCTGATCCAAGGAGAACAGAAAGTTAGAAATGTCTTTAAATGACGGTGGCCTATAAACTGCAAAGATACAGGTATCTTGACCTATTCTTATTTCGATGCAGTTTGTATCTATAAAATTTGGTTCGATTATTTTTATATTACTAATACTACTTCGAATGTAGACTACAACTCCATCATTTTTGTTCAGTCTTTTTGAAGTATAGTATGAATTAAATCCGTTTAATGAAGGTATATTTGGGTTTAATGGTTACTTATCACCGTCAGTCTTGAGTCTTTCACCTGTGCTGTGTATCGGTGTGCTTTAGTAACTTTCGGGACTACGAGTCACCCTCGTAGTCCCGAAAGTTCTGAAACTGGACTGAAAGTTCTTAGAAAATAAAAAACTGAACAAACTAGCAAGTTATTAGTTTCATTATATCTTTTCATAATAGTGTCCATTTACATCAATATATCGCTGCATCCGATGGAAACACTGAGGCACTTAGGGGTCTCTTCGATGGCATTTTGAAGCGCAGCCACTGCTTCCTCGGCGTCCATAAAACGTTTTTCTCGAAGTTTTTCTTTTCGAGGTGTCGCAAAGGTGTGCGACGAGGCGTTGTCATGGTGAAAGAGGATCCTATTGCGAGGTCGTTTCTCCCGAACTTTGTCCAAGACAAGTGGCAAACAATTGCTATTGTACCACTCTGCAGTAACTATTTTTCGATCCTCTAAAACAATTGTTTTCTGACCGCTAAATGTTCATGATGGATTTTGTGCACTTGACTCATACCAATGCCTAAGCTTGTCCGAATCTGCTGATAAGTCACTCTTCTCTCAGTCTCTATCATACGCTGCACAACACTGATGTTATCTTCAGTCATCGGTGATATTAGTGCGACCACGTTTAAACTCATTAAACTTAGTAAACAGTGGCACGAGATGGGGCTTCATCGTGAAAGGCCAATCGAAGTCTAATCATAACTTTATTGTTGACTTTGTTAAATTACATCGAAAATTTTCTCGCGTTAAATTCATACTGATGTGACACAGACAACTTTCAATTTGCCGCCAAATCGTAAACAAATGACAAATGAATAAAATACCTACCTACACAATAATATTGGCAGATAGATTTTCAAAATTTTAACTTATTTTTTTTATTATATCGTTTACAAGTGGCCAGTTCTAAAAACTTTAAGTGACGCCCTCGTATATTTAATATTACGACATGCCTTTTTTAACGGACTCTGATTGCTTTTAAAAACGACTTACTTGGCTATGATTTTCGGAACTATATACCGCTTAAACGATAACCTGGCATTCATAAAAGCACTTACGCATACGCAATAGAAATTGTATTTTGTGTAAATTGCGGCTCTGCTGAAAAAAACTGCATGGTACCTAATTACCTAACGAACTAAAAACAGCTAATTGCATTATGACATTGTTTTTCAGTTTCTTTAAAAATCACTCGTAGCTATTTAAAACCATACCTAATATTAGTTGTTATGGTTCGATTATAACCTCAAAATCTGATAGCTTTTTTGAAATATATCTATTTTGCAGCTAGTCCGTTACAAAATAAGATCTTATAAGAGTTAACTAATAAAAAATAAAAATAAAAATATTTTATTTCAGACCTCAAGATCCATAGTTTTGTTAGTATTATACATGACTTATAAACTATGTTAATAACAAACGCCTATACATTTAAATATTGTTAGTAGGTACACAATACTTACATACTATGTTAGTAACAATAAAATACACATCACTTCGTATACCGACCGCGCTCACCTGTCACCCCGGGCACATGCACGTGTACACGCACCCAGTGAGCCATGATGTCGCAGCACGGCTTATCACTGATGACCCTCAGAATGCTGTTAGCGCTCCCACGCACTCTACGCATCATGGACGCCATCCGTTTTCGTAGGATGGTGTTGAAACCATCCACACGTGCTTCGGCAAACATCCCTGAGGCGCTACAGTAACGTGGGAGCCCCAACAACATCCTGAAGGTGTTATTGTACTGAACTCTGAGGGCGTTGTATGCCCTTTGCGTATACCGAACCCACAGAGTGCACGTGTACACCGATTGACAAAAAGCCTTCAAAAGAGTTAATTTCACCTCTGGTGTACAACGCGCAAACCTGCGGGCCAGCATATTGCATCGGACAGCCAACGCCCTCCGTTCTCTTTCCATATCAGCATCATCTTTCAAATCCTCAGTTACAATGTGCCCAAGATATTTAAAATCTGATACACGTTCAAGGGACACCCCACTTAACATAACCGGGGGTACATGTGCCGGTTTTTTTTGGTTTACCCTAAAAACAAGTAGTTTGCTCTTTTGAACGTTATACCTAAGACCATGTTCCTCCCCATACGCCTCGCAGACGGCCAACAACCTTCTGAGTGCACTAACTGACGGACTGAGCAGGACCATATCGTCCGCATAGCTGATGCTATTGACATAGAGACCGTCAATAGAACAGCCAACCTGTGTGCTACTAAGCCCGACAATCAGCTGGTTTATATACAGGTTGAAAAGCGCTGGCGAGGTCAATCCACCCTGTCTCACCCCGCATTCCAACCTATACTCGTCAGACAAATCATTGGCCCATCTGACTTGGTTGGTTTGGTGGCCATACCTAACTCATAAATAAGTCATACCTAACTAGGTCGAACGCCCTGGAAAGATCTAGAAACGCTGCATATACTGGCGTATTTCTCTTTGTATAATACCTGACAGTATGCTTGAGGGCAAAGATAGCACTTTCAGTCGATAGCTGAGGCCTAAAGCCGAATTGCGCATCGTGTATTTGAAGGTGTTTACTAAGTTGTCCCTCGAACACACTGTCAAGTACCTTAGCCGTTATGGTCGCTAGCGAGATCGGTCGGTAATTACCCACGTCACTAACGTCACCTGTTTTATTTTTCAGTATTGGTACAACCACTGTTCTCATTAAATCAGCGGGTAGGTAGGAGTGTCGGATACAGAAAGTAAACAGTAATGCTAACAGCCGAGGGAGATGCGGTCCAAATGATGTTCCAAATGTTCTATGCTGAGGCTGTCGTGTCCCGGCGACTTGCCACGTCTCAAACTTTTAATAATTAAACTAATCTGCTTAGCCATAATACGGGCAGGCACCTCTGACACATCAGCCCCAGCAACAACGCCACCCTCAACGTCCGGTTTCACAGGAAGATGTAATTTAAAATGATTCAAAAACAAGTTTGCGATCTCCCTGGGCGTGCTAGCCCCGGCGACGCTCACCGGAATTCCAGGCTTAGGATTTAATTTTTTGGTGTGTTTCCAAAACCCACGAAAATCTTTCCTATCATGTTTTGATGCCAAAATATCCATTTTAATTTACAAAAATGCAACAAATAATTTTTTGAGGCTCTTGGCTTCTGGGCGAACAATGTATGGGAGCAGAGCAATGTCCTTTGGTTTCATTTAATGCCTTTCGCTTTCATCAACGTGCAGCAATGTGAGTAAAATTCAAATTACTAGCAATCTTGTTAACCCCCCAATTAAGTTAAATATACTTGTGTCTGGAGTGATTTGTGTGTTGCTGTGGCTGTCACAGCAATACTGTAATGGGTGGGGTTCGAACCCATACCGCTCGACCACAGGTCCGACACATATGTAAATAAAATTGAAGTTTCTGTCTGTGATTTCAAAATAAGATTTTATTATTGAAACTTTTTTTTTTCATTTCACTTCATGTTTTGTATTTTTGCTCAAATTCAATCGTTTGAGAGATAGACACTTCCAAAGTGGTAAAATGTGTCCCCTTATGTGAGTTAGAGGGGGCTCTAACTTTTAAAATAAGAGAACGAAAATCTAAAAAAAAGTTGTAGATTTGAATTAACACACTCAACGTGAATTGCTTGTAACTAGATACAATCAACAGTTTTTGAGAAAAATTTCAAAAACCGCCAATATAACTTTGACATTTATATAAACACTGTGAAAAACAAAGTTATTTTTCGCTTATCTTTGGCAAATGTTTACGGCGAGTCCAACTCGCACTTGACTACTTTTATTTTTACTTCAATTGCGCTAAAAAGACCTTTTCACATTAGCGAAGCAATGAACAGAAGCCAGTAATGAACAATTCATATAATCTTGTTACTTTTACAGTTGGGTCTTCATTGCCATGACATACTCCATATGGTTCGGCTCGAGTTACTTCTACTTGGATCAGAGCACCAATTGGGCGGTAAGTAACTCCTACTTTATAAACACGAACTATAAATATAATATATTTAAATATAATATAATATATTTATAGTTCGTGTGTGGGACACTACAGGCTACACTAAAGGCCTCCCTCCATTTCTTCCAGCTGTCACGGTTCTATACCTCCTTGAAACATTGCATTGCTTCATCTTCGACCACATGCGTAGCCCTAGCATGCAAGCCTATCAACAATAAAAGAAAAAACATGCCGTAAAAACAGAGTCTCAGATTGTATACAAAAACTGGATTATGAAACGACGGAAGAGTTGCTTAAATCCATTAAGTAAACTTCGTTACTAACAAACTATCCATCATACATCAAAACATAACCATACACACGCGCTTACTCTCTCTCTCTCTCTCTCTCTCTCTCTCTACACACACACAAACACACTCACACATAAACGCAAACAAAACCATATATGAAAAGCTAAACTTAGCTTATTTTTATAGATAATAGGTTCGCGTTCGACCACCATCTCACCTGATGGTAAGTGATGATGTGGTCGAAGATGAAGCACGCTTACCTAGAAGTAACCTATTCACTCTTGACTTAAAGACTCCTAGGCTATAGCTATCGGGAAACTCAGACTCCAGCTAAAATGTTTACATTCGTAGTAACTATATTAAAGTCAAAGTCAAAGTATTTTATTTGTTGAACATAAGTAGTATAGTACATGGTATAAAATTTGCGTTGTATCACTATGTTTTGCCTTGCAAGGCGTACAAATTATGCGTAAAAACTACAAACTAAATAAAACTGTTTCAAATAAGTAACATCATAATCAAGATACAAGTGGATCGGACATTTTTTATTTTATGCTTCTGTCACCTAAAAACTCATTGATAGAGTAGTAAGCCTTTTCAATCAAAAATGTTTTAAGTCTAAAAATCAATTGATAAATTGATTTTTTAATGAATTTTTTTAGTGTTTTAATTTAATGGTCAACAGGGTACTGTTTCCACGGTCTTGGATGTATATGCTTTTATTTGTTGAAATAGGGGACTGTTAAAAGTTTTTTTGTGTAAAGAGCAATGTGAGTAAAATTCACATTAACATCAATCTGGTAAACGCCTCTAACTAAGCTAATATGCTTGTGTCTGAAGTGGGTTCACGTCAATAGTGTAATGGGTGGGGTTCGAACCCGTGACCTCTCGATCACAATTCCGACACCTTGGCTGTTAGGCTGTTGACGAGCTACCCAGTTAGTTCAGAAATACCCATATTCCATTCTAAAGAGGCTCTGTTAGAATAGCTAAAGCTTTCAGAATAATAGTGTATGTCAGGCCCACCCATTATGATAACATTTATATTAATTAATTTAAATTACATTTAAATTAATTTAAAAAAGTACAACAACTTATTTGGGTGCTATATGTTTGAGCCGTTTGTAGTTGACTCTTTCGTGACATCGGCAAACGATTAGTTGACTCCACAGGTGACCAGAGGGCTGGCCTTTTCTTTGGACAGAGAATCAGCATTGCCATTCAACGTGGCAATGCGGGCACTGGGCACTTTTCCCATTGATAGCGATGTTGACGAATTTTTCGATGCCCTAAAATTTATTTTTATTTTCGCCTGTATATACTTTATTTGACTAAATACCAGACAATCCAGTAATAAAATTGGTTATTAAATAATAAAATTTAATTACATTTATATTAATAAAAAAACCTTTTTCAGCTAACGCCGGCCCAGTCTCGACAAAGCAACCGACAATGCTCTCTCTTACAACTGTACGACGCTCACGACATTTGGCACTTCCTATCATCGACCGCCATGTTCTTTTCGTTCAACATGTATCTTACCATAGACGATAATCTCTCTAGGACGCCCAGAAACAATATTATGGTATTTTAAGACTATTTAGGACTAAGTTTAGTTCTAGAAGATCAAAGTTTAGTATTATTTAGGGATTATTGTAATAGGCTTTTATTTTTTTTTCTCTCTCTAGCAATAAGAGTTGATAAATAGATATATTGTTTACTGTACATCATAACAACATTCCCGTAACCTCGAATCAAATAAGGAACTAACAACTAAAAAAGTTGATACAATGATCGTTAAAAGCGATCTTAAACAGACACCCTTTAAAGGGTAAATTACCCTATCTTCATTTTCGATTGGTAGTTTTATCTTCATGTTTAAAGATGTTTAACAATTTTGTTTCTCATTTGTAAAAAGGTGTTGTTACCCTTTGTAGCGGGCACAGTAAGATACATAAGTTACAGAATTAGTAAATTTACAGATTATACAGTATGTTAACTAACAGAGGGCGTTCCCGTTAACCCGCAATAGTATAGTTTCCATACATGCTAAAAAAATATTACCATTCGAAAACAAAATGTTTTTTTTTTTCATATTAAAATATTCACTAAACATGTTAAATTGATACGTAAAAGAAACACTCTGTACATGCGTACTTGAAGGACGGCAACGTCGCAATTTATTTATGAATGCGTACGCGTGTACAGAGTGTTTCTATTACGTATCAATTTAACATTTTTAGTGAATATTTAATATTAAAAAAAAGTAAAAACATTTTGTTTTCGAATGGTAATATTTTTTTTAGCATGTATGGATGCTATACTATTGCGGGTTAACGGGAACGCCCTCTGTTAGTTAACATACTGCATATTTTACCCTTTGCCGCCAATGACTGAAGGGTAAATTCGTCGAGGGTAATTACCCTTTTTCCATTTTCTGTGTGAGGCAGTTTTATGAATTGCGAATTTATTATTGTTAATTGTTATGAAATGAAGTGAAATATTTATTTTGTAAATTGGTTATAAATAACACTTTTACACTTCATGTTTTTTTTTTGTTTAGTTTAGTTATGTCAAAGAAAAATACAATATAGCGCCACATTTGCTGTCAAAATTTGACATTAATCGATTCTCCCGACCCGGGACCCGGGATTCGACCCGACTGCGTGACGTAAAGGATGGTAATGTGTTTTCAGTCTATGGATGTATTTTATATTGTTAGTAAGATGTAAATTTAACTAGATTAGTCTTGGTTTATGGACAAAGTTAAGATGAAAATAGAGTTATGTTAAGTCTGACGACCAACTTCGGTAGTGGTCGTCTTTTTACGAAGACTGCCGAAGTGGGATTGTGAAAGTTACGAAGTCTGACGAATTTGTTTAAACACGTGATGTTATGATTCTTTTGTTAATGAATTAGTTATTTAAGTCATGTTTAGTTTAAACACTATCGAATTTGTCTAAGATAACAGTCTAGCATTGGTATCGACTTTATGGTATGGCAATAAGAGCGATTTTTGTAAATCAAAGTGTCATCATTAAGGCGGGTTGTTGTATGTACAATATTCCGCATTAATAACTAGACCATTATATTTTGGCATCGCATTATATAACACGTAAGATAATTAATGCAAATCTTGAAATTTATTTGTTCAGAATCGTTTACTGAAGCGATAAAATTATTTGACGCTGGTTTTGAACTGGACCGTAAGAAAAAAAAGGCTTTTGTATACAGAGTTGATAGGACAGAGGGGCATTAAATTACACTACGTATACTATACGTGTTTGATACAGTTAAAAAATAAAAAGAGCCAAAATTTTTTTTTGTCAAGCAAACTAAATAGCTTACAAATCACAGTAAAACGCAACCACCCTTTGTAAATAAATGTGACTAAACATTAAATACCTAGGTAACAAAGTGGCAACGTAGCGCGGCGTGTGTTATCTCTTGTCTTGGTCAGATTTATCGCTTTAAGGTGCATCTCATCAAAATCATTTGCGACTAAACTACTTCTAAACTTTAATTGATTTTTGGTACGAAGCTTGAAAATGGTACCCAGTATACGCAGAAAGCCCCTCAGTCGTATTAACTCCGTATAATATTTCTAAATAACAGTGTATCTGCGACAATCAGCTGGAAACGGGATTGTTAAGTTTCCATACGAGTCTAACGTCAGTTAAATGCGGCCGCGGTATCTCGTTGAACCATTCCCGCATCCCCGGAAGTAAATGGCCTTACCGGGCCCCGTCATTACTGCTAACTGCTCTTTGAGGCGCGCGTGGAACAGGAAGCACCGTCCTCAGAATCAAAGATGACTCTCGTCCCTAATTTGTATTCTTTGTTCGTAATGCATTGCCCTTTAAAACAGTTCCTAAAAAGAATTCTTGATAAGTCATTAAAATAAATATTGATATTCTGATGTAAATTTTTTCTCATAAATAATAACTTTCCACTTTTCTCACTATCTCTAAGGTTTGAATTAGATAACGTAGGTCGTAGAAGCTTTCATTTCATTAAAATATTTTTGAACCTATCCACGACATTTAATTTCTAATTTACATTTTTTGAAACAAATTAAGCATTCTAGATTTCATTACAAAACATTAAACCCATACTAATAATGCAATTGTAACTCTAGTATGTCTGTATGTTACAATTCTCCGCTTAAATCGCTAAACCGATTGTGATGAAACTTCGTATGCATATAGTTTGAAGACCTCTTTTAGGGAGTATCAGAATTCTACTGACTATAAAACAGTTAAAAATCCACCTTTTTCTTCAACTACCCTTACGTGGCGGGCCCGCGGTGTCTCGGTGGAATATTGCCGCGACCCTGGCATGTAGTTTGAGGACCTAGAATAGATATATTATAATATATTTTATTCCCGAATTCTGAAGAGTCGGAGCACGATATATCTAAGTAAGTACTATGTGTGCAAAACGTGGGTGAAAATATCTAGTAGGTATCAAATAATTTAGGTAACCGAAATTCATTAATTCATCATCTTTCTTCCCTTATACCAGTTACTTGAGGTCGGCGCAACACGTTTTCTTCTTCCATTCTCCCCTGTCAGACGTCACATCATTTCTCGTTTCTCTTTCATATCATTCCTCACACAATCCATCTATCAACATTCAAACCTATCGCTCCTTTAGTTACATGCGTGTCATTGGTACCCTAAATTATAGTATTCTAGCTTTTGCCCGACTTCGTTCGCGTGGGAGGTTTTCCGCATAATTCCCAATCCCGTGGGAATTCCGGGATAAAAACTATCCTATGTCCGTCCCAGAGTTCGAAACCATTCCCATGTCAAATTTCATCTAAATAGGATCAGCGGTTTAGACGTGAAAGGTAACAGACAGACAGACAGTTACCTTCGCATTTATAATATTATTTAAGTATATTAAGTATGGATTAAATTATTTGACACTGGTTTTATAAATTTTGATTTAATTGAAATCTTAATAAATATTAATTCGATATAAATTAAACTACGGCACTAAATAAGGAGCATTTATTTCAGCAGCAAGTCATTTATTTCAGAACAATATACTCGTACATTGTGTAGAAATTGTGTAAAACAAAACAGTACCATTAAAATATATCAAACGAAGAGAAAAAAAAAAACATGTCAAAGATAATAAAATAACAAATTGAAAACGATAATAATCCTCATTCAATTTAAAATAATGAATAATACAATAAAACAAATAGTCAGATATAAGGAAAAACGAAAATAAAATCAGCAAAGATCAAGATCAGTGATTTACGACAGTCAGAAGTCAGAAACTAGACAATTTTGACACGAGACTTGCTAAGTGTTATCGTGCTACCCAGCTGAGCTTACTGAGCTGTGGAGATCAGTAAAATAATTAAACTAAAAATTAATCAAAATCGAAGAACAATTCGTGTTAATTTTAACTAGTAATTTCCATGACAATTTGTGCTCAAAAAGTATTTATAAGTTGTAAGTAATTGGCTACTATTACTAAACTGTGTAATCTTAGGAAATAATCTATTCGATTCAAATCTTTCATATAGAATATAATTATCTCATGTATTTTACAAGATCTTAAGAAAGTTTTTGCAAATTTACGTAATTAGACTTTTGTCTAGGAATTCAATCCTACTAATATTATAAATGACAAAGTTAGGATGTCTTTATGTTTGTTCAATCACGCAAAAATGGCATAAGGAATTAGGACGAAACTGGGCACACATATAGTTAACACATGGACTAAATTTTATTCCGTGAAAAATAGCGAATATTCCACCCAAACGTAGTCGCGGTCTATATAGCTAGTATTCTAAAACAATATAATTAATTACGTGATATTATAAAACAAAAAGGAATAAAATTTAATGGACCTCAAAAAAATATTACAAATGCCAATATTTCATTCGTAATTCAATTGAATTCTTAAAAAAAGATTGTAACACATAAAAATAACAATGCTTATGTATAATCTTTTATTGTGGTCGTTTTTTTTTTAAGATTACATTAGTAATTTTTGAAATAAGTAAAAAGTATTATTTTAGTTTAAGTGTAAATTATCAGAAACATCATTGACTTTTATATCGCTTGTCTCAAAATTCATGTGAAAACTTGTCCAACTTAGGTTTAATTTAAGTAAAAAATACTTAGTGTAGTAAGAATCTGACTTTGAGATTATTTTAGATTTGACTTTGCATAGATTCTATATCATTTATGGATCTCGTTGGGACCAAGGGCGGATCCAGGGGGGGTCATGAGGTCATAACTCCCCCCCCTGGGCTGGGTCCAGGACCTGGGTGGACCACTCATTAAATTTTTTAAACATTGTTACTAGATAATACTTCAGTTTCTGTCGTTGTAAACGAATATCGGCAGTGGATGGCCAAGTGGCAGCGGAGTCAGGAAATACAAATTATAACTTCTTGTGACTTGACCACGAAATGTGACCCCACCCTGGCACCAAAGCTGAATCCGCCCTTGGTTGGGACATGGGACTTGAAAATAAGTTTGTACTATACAATATTAGTTTTTGTTTATGCGAAACCTGAATATATTTGTTCAGGATAAGTAATCGTTGTGAATCGATTGCAATAATTTTTACACCATGTTATATTTTGCCACAAAAATCTTTGTGGAAAACGGTTAAATTATCAATGAAGACGAAGCTTGGGTTCTGGTGACCATGTGTTAGTGCAGACAACCAGGTAACATAACAAGTTTATTACTTAACGATTTTGAAATTTTGTACATGATTTTTTACATAAAAATACTAAACCCGTGTTTCGTGTTTCACACAAACAAAAACTAATTTTGTATATAAAATGTAGTTGCATCATTGTCTATGCCTTTGTGAGAAAGACAGATGCCATGCTATGTAATTTAGGTACATTGTATATAATTTTTAGAATGTGTGTTGTAACAATATATGTAAGAAAAAGACGAGCGTAATTTAAAAAAAAACTTGTACTTGTAGATTTTAAAACAAAAATAATTTTAAAATATTAACAAACAAAAATAGTTTAAATTTTTAAGCTTCTTTACACGCCTTATTTAGTCACTGTTCTTAAAATCACCAAAGTTTAAATTAGTTTAATTGAATTAGAGAAACGAGGTGCTAAAATTAAATTGTTAAATTATAACTTTTAAAATATTTAAGTATGTAAGTCTTGCTTGTTTTAGCAAATTGAATTATATTCCATGATTTTAGTTCAGAATATTAATGAAGAAAATAGGGAATATGCTTCTTTGGAGTGTTTTGAAACAAAGTAAAATAGTATTTAAATCTCTTTTTAATATTATAATTTGTGTGTATTTTACTCATATTTATGTTTCTGCGATTTATTAAATTTATGAAAACATTTAAGTTTGCGACAGCAAAAACTTACGAAACATTGACATGGGTAAAATAAAATCCAATTTAAATATTTAATTAAAAAAGTATTGCAGGTAATAATAAAAACGATTTTTTGACTTGTAAATATAATTATTAGTAACTACAATTCACATCTTTTAAAAACACAACGATTCTACAATTTTCACGTCTAAATTTCTCTTTCCAATCACATATTAGTAACTTCAGTCGTGAAATTACGTTGTATAAATATATCTTGCATGCAATTATGTCGCCAAATTTGCAGCAAGTTTTAGAGATAAATTGCCTTGACTACACAACTATTTCATAAGAAACTGCAATAAAAATATTTCTAAATGAAACAATTTTTTTACTGTTTTTTTCCTCGTATCCAAGCTTCTTACAGGGTATAGCCCGTTAACTTTCTCGTTGGTTTAGTAGTCGCAAACGCGGTACTGAGCACAAGGTCACGGGTTTGATTCCCTGCTTGGGCAAAAAGCCATATATTTGTGGACTATAATAAATAGTAAGCACTACATACATCTGTGAATAAAACAAATTTGGTTTTCAGTGTCCCGAATTCAAATTGAAACCCATACGCAGAAAACATTTTGGGAATACTTTCATTGTGTGAACAGCTAAGGAGCGGAATTCCCTGCTGTCTGTGTTTCCTGTGAGCTATAACCCGGGGGTCTTTAACCCTTTCGGTACTGTAGGTATGTATATGTCCCATTACGGTATTAGACTAATGGTACATATCTTCCCACAAAAGTATAATTTTGGGTTTGATTCTTTTCTATACTACTCTCATTTTAAAGTTCAAGACCGATGGAACCTAATCTCCCATGCTGAAAAAAGGGTTTTTCAGGGTAAAAAAATAAAGGTGGCTGTTTTTGGGTTTATTATTGTATTATTTATATTGTTCAGTAAAAATTTCACGAATATCTCATTTAGATTAGCAGTCCTGAGGATACGTGTATGGGCCGTACCGAAAGGGTTAAAGTCAAGAAGGAATTGGTTACTTCTAGGCAAGCTTCTTTCATCTTCGACCAGTTCGCTTACCATCAGGTAATATTTCTTCACCATTACGTATGGTGGTCAAACGCGAGCTTAATATCAATAAAAACCGGCCGAGTGAATGTCGGGCATAGGCGTAGGAAGGGGGGGAGCCGGGTGGGCCGTGCCCACCCCAGAATGGTCTGGTCACCCGAGAATTTTTACTAACAAACAATTATGGCTAAAAAATTAAAAAATCTGGCCAAGTGAGATTCGGACTCACTCATGCAAGGTTCCGTTATGCGATACATGTTAAATTAATTTATGTGAAAATTTTAATTTCATTTGTTAAGAGTTGATGCAACTTTGATAAGCGATCATCGCTTCTACTACTGGGGGCCAGGCCCCCCCCTGGGAAATATCTCTAGATACGCCAATGATGTCTGGCCACGCGCAGTGTAGGGTTCCGTAGTTTACTACAACGCCAAGTGCGAGTCGGATTAGCTGACTGAGAGTTCCGTACCATACTCTTTCAAAAACAAACTAGGTACACTGTTTTACACAAATAACAATCTAAATATTTTTCAATGGAATTTGTCCGAAAGCGAATAAAATAGAGTTGGTCGAATGTTATGTAGCACGTATTAAGTATTTGATTTCTTGTAATTCGGTAGTTCATTTCGAGTTCTTGCAGATAAGAAACATAGCACAACTGAGTGTGTAAATGTAAACGTTGTAGCGAAAAATCTCGACTTAAACTTCACCAGTCAACACCCCTTACATCGAGGTAAGTTAAAACAGAGGTCGAGACTCAACACGAGATTTGAGGGCGGTGCGTTCTATTCCAGGCGCGCCCTTCTCAGAATTCACAGGGAGAGTCAAAAACCTTACTCCTCCCTCCGCTTAAATAGATGAGGCACGCAGAGGCGGGCCGCTTTGAATAATACTTATGTGTTCTCGCAGCTCCCGGCGCATGTGTGCGAGGGAACACGGGGTGCTTTTAGTCAGTATGAGTTTGCCAGACCCCTTTTCCACCTCGAAAAAAATGGGATCGAGACTCGCACGGTGCTGTTGTATGGTATGGAGAGATAAATGAGTGGACTGTTTATTACTGATGATCACGTATAATGATTACGATTACAACGTATTTGAACGGGCAAACAATAAATTAAGATTGTATGTGCGAGCGTGACCGGTCTCTTTTGAAGGATGGAAAATCATCCATTGACTGCCTCCCGGTCTGGGTGAAGCGGAAGGGTGTGTCAGACTTTTACTGACTAAAACTCGGGTTCCGAGGCCGCGGTAACTCTTTCGAACTAATCCGCAACCCCGGCTGGGCGCGACCGGTCTGTGCTGATTGTCGTCGGGCATTGCCGGGGCGTCCGCGTCGGCGGCTTGGTGCGATGACGCCGTAGTAACTGCTCTGCTTTTTCCGCACTGCCAAGGATCCCTTCTTGGTAGTGCCAGATTATCCATAAGACAGTGGGCCTCGGCTCGGGTGCTGTTTATTTCCTTTGTGGGTGCCGTACTTGTACCGGGCTCGTCCATAAGTGAACAAGACACAGTTTTTATTTAGTTGTTTAATTACCACTCAACAATCTAATAACAGGTGAAGGCGCGCCATCCTGGGCGTCTCCATGGACAATGTAAACCCTTTATGGTAATGTTGCATGGATCAAAATTATAGATAATAAAACTAAACAGATTGAGCCATCCATAAACAGGTGCCCAGCGGCCCGAGACAAAATGACTGTCCTCAAATTTAATTCTTAACGTGTATCTAAAGAGTTTAGAAATGATCTAGCTAGGAAGTAAGCATTGGCATTAAAATATAATAAAGTATTTTGTTCTTTTGACCTAGGAAATATAATTAAGTGATAAGTTGAGAGAGATCTCAAGGAAAATTGAAGTATCGTCAATTTTGGTCCTAATCAGTAAAATGCGTTGGTAGAAAAACATATTTCTGGAAGTTACATTAGAGTGAAGGAGCCCCTTAGTTCGCCTACAGGCCCGACATGGTAAATCCAGACCTGCTCCTTGGCCGTTCATTTGTTCCGTTCAGCCGATGAGTCAACATACTACCCCGGTTGAAGTGTCTTCAACAGAGTCGGAGATGTAGAAACCCAACCCAAACCCAAAGCTATAGTGGAGTCACACCAAGAAGAGGTCAACATTATGTAAGGTGAGTGATTGACGCACCTTCGTATACTATAATCTCGATTCCAATAAGGCAGCACAAAGTTCAAGACGAGGTATGATAGTTGCTTTAACCAAAGCTGCTTTACTTTTAGCGGTAAGTAAGTAAATTGACGTGAAGCTTTCAATCCTTTTTTTTTGGGGGGATAATCATCTAATGACTGATTTCGCTCTGGGTGAAGCGGAAGGGTGTGTCAGACTTCTACTGACTAAAAACCCATCCTATTCCTTCACTGCCCTTACGTTCCGGGGCTGCGGTATCTCGTTAGAATACCGCAACCCGCAGTAAGATTTCCATCCTGCGATACGCTGCGGATGTAAACACAAGTACCATAGATAGGTATTCTCTCTTCGATGCATAAATGAAAACATGCGCTTGTACAAGTGATTTTTTTTCACCTTAGCATCGTAAACTAATTTAAATTAGTTAAGATGGTTTGAAAACAGTTCCATGGTTGTTGAATATTTTCAGGAACAACCTATCTCTGAGAATATTATCAATAAAATAAGATCGAGGGCGAAACGACGTTCGTGGGAAAGCAAGTAATCTATAAATCTAGTATTTACCGTACATGTGCAGAGGGACAAAACAAATCCAACCAATATTAAATTGGTGGTGAATTTGTTTTGCCTGTCTCGGTCTGAAAAGATTAATATGATTTTGTTTTATTGTGTTATTTTGTTGATTTCTATAGTATAACGTGAAGGTACCTACCTATATATTATTATTTTTAGAATTTAATTTAAGACAAACATTGTTATTTTGATTGTAATTTTATAGGTGCCTGCCTATACCTGAAATAAACGATATTTAATTTAATTTATGTATTTTATTCATAGAAAATACCCAGACTTAAGACAACATCCATGTCTGCCTGTCATGCCTAATTATGTCTAGAATCGTAACCATGACCATGAGGTGGCAATGATTTTAATAACACACGATTCGGTTAGTTAAACTAACAAAAGGGGCCCCGAGAATTCCATTGCCTCTGACAGGGTTAGTTATTTCCAGCTCTGAGTAACTTTGGCTTCCACAATGCATGGAACAACTAAACCGATCGGTCAAACATTTGTGCAATGACTGACAAGATTTTACGTTTTGGGGCAATATGCATGTCACTGTTGGTGGAAGTTAAGTTTATGGACTACTTTTTTTTTTTTTCGCGTTGTAAAATTATCAAATAAGTCCTCCCACCCCGGGCAGGGTGGGAGGGACTGTCAGACTTTTACTGACTAAAATCCACGGTGTTCCTTCAATAACCCTTTACTTACCGGGGTCACGGTAATGGGATAAGTCCCACGACCCCGGCAGGCTTCGGCCCTCTGCAGGGGGGGCCTCGTCATGTTGCTGACGCTCTATGAGGCGCGCGTGGAACACGTTGCGCCGTCGACCCGGGCATGGTCCATGGTCGGACAGCGAGTTGCCCTTTACTCGCTGTCCGCATGCCCGTGCCTACGGTGGCCGGAGATCGTCGGCCGACGTCCGACGCCGTGGGCGTCTACCACTGCGGCTGGGCTGGAGGGAGGACGCCATCCTCTCCCTCACGCGGCCCGCCTCCTCCTTCGGAAGCATGACTGCTTCGCAGAAGGAGGCGACCGCTTCCCACTCCCTCTCGCCCCGCAGCATGGCCTCGACCAATGCCGGGCGCGAGAGGTCTCCGCCTATCGCCGCCGTGAGGACACGTCGGTGCTCTGCCCAAGCTGGGCAGTCCTGCACCGTGTGCTCGACTGTGTCCTCAGGGCGACCCTCGCAGTGGTGACACCCAGGCGTCTCTTCCTTTCCCATCAGACACAGGTACCTCCCGAAACTTCCGTGTCCGGTGAGGACCTGCGTCATGCGGTAGGTCAGGACGCCGTGACGCCGATCTAGCCACTCCTTAAAGAGGGGTTTACTAGCTTCTATCTGCGACTTCGTTCGCGTGGGAGGGCTTTGACGCGGGCTTCCGGATCCCGTCGGAATTCCGGGATAAAAAGTAGCTTATGTGTTATTCCAAGATGCCAAGAAGTTTTTGCATGGAAGAGTCAAACATCCATACATCCATCCTAAGAAGTAAGAAGAAAATGTATCACTTGAACATCAGCCCTAAAGTTTTAGATATCTCGTCGTCGCTAAGACTAACAAAGTCAGAAATTACATGATCTTTGAAGCTTGAATTAGTTTATCTGAATTAGATTGCCAATTGCGATGATTATATGTAGGTACTTGGTTGATTGAAGAACAGCGACCTGACAACACTTATCCAATGTTTTAGTGACAGATGACCCACCAGATATTCGGATATAGTCGTCGTTATAATAATCATGCGCTGTTGTAAATTGTTGAAAAATAATCGCGAGCTTCAGCCAACTGAATCAAACCGATTCAGTGCCTTAGGTAACCTTAGGTAACCGAAATAAATCTGATTCGAATTGACGAACTTGATCTGAGGTTATACGTATTGGACAACCGAAACGAGCAATCCAATGCTCTACGAACACCTTAGCAACCGTTTCAGCTGTTATATCTTTAACGGGTATAACTTCAGGCCATTTGTCACCCTGTCGATGATGGTAACGCAATATTTGAAATCCTGTGCCAGTGGCAGTGGTCCTATTATATCGATATGTACATTTTCGAAACGATTTCCTGTGCTGTCAAATTCGCCTATCGGTGTTACTGTGTGGCGTTGTATTTTAGATTTTTGACAGGGAACACATATTTTAACGATATTTTTTATGTCGGTATTCATGTTGCTCCAGAAATACCTTGACTTAACTAAGCGTTGAGTAGCTGCGACGCCGGGATGACTAACATTGTGTAAAGTTTTTATGGCGAGTTCCCGGAACTGTAGCGGTAGATAAGGACGTATTTCGTTTGTTGATGTTTCGCAGGCTATTTTTATCTCTGAATCGGGCATTGTTATTAATTTAAATTGGAGTTTGTTATGTTTGCGAAGATTTTGTAATTCTGGATCGCTTTTTTGTAGTTCGGCTAACTTTTGATAATCTACTAGTGATGGCATGATAATCTCATCGATTCGGGATAATGCGTCGGCATCTGTATTTTTGTCACCTTCTATGTATATGGTGTTATCGCAAAATTGGGAAATGAAGTCTAGTTGTCTTAACCGTCTAGGTGAGCCTGAAGGCGATACCTTTTTAGATAGGGCGAAGGTCAATGGTTTGTGGTCTGTTAGTACTGTTAGCTGTCTGCCTTCTACCATATGGCGGAAGTGTTTAATTGCCATGTAAATTGCTAAAAGTTCCCTATCGTCATTGGCGTATCTAGAGATATTTCCCAGGGGGGGCCTGGCCTCCAGTAGTAGAAGCGATTGGCCAGATTTTTGAATTTTTCAGCCATAATTGTTTGTTAGTAAAAATTCTCGGGTAGGCACCAGACCATTCTGGGGTGGGCACGGCCCACCCGGCTCCCCCCCTTCCTACGCCTATGCCTATCGTACGTGCTGTATCTTGTTTGGGTATCGGTGAGTTTCTTTGAAGAAATTCCTAGAGGTTCTAATTTATCACTAACTCTCTGATTTAAAGCGGCGCCTACGCAAGTACCGGAAGCGTCTGTCATCAACACTAATGGCACGGTTGCGTCGGGGTGCGATAACGTCACTGCATTATTGATAGCTTGTTTACATAGACTGAATGCTTGTAATGCACTTTCGGTCCATGTAATTTTTGTTTTGTCGCGTTTTTTTGAATTGTGTAAATACGCATTTAGTGGTGTTTGAATTTCTGCAGCTTTTGGAATCTTGAGCCTATAGAAATTCATCATTCCGAGGAAACGTCGAAGTTCCTTTATTGTATTGGGTTGTGGATAATCATTAATAAGTTGCGTTTTGTTTGCGCTCGGTTTTATGCCTTTTGAGTTAATGTGGTAACCGAGGAAGCTTAACTCGGGTTTACCGAATTCGCATTTATCTGTGTTGATCGTTAACCCGATATTATTTAATCGTTCTAAAACTAACTCTAAATGTTTTGCATGCATTTCTTTTGAATCCGAAGCTATAATTACATCATCAAGATAAGGAAATGCAAAGTCAAGACTTTTTAAGGCGTTGTTGACTAACCTTTGAAAATCTTGCGCTGCGTTGCGTAACCCAAAGTTCATTCTTGTAAATTCAAATAAACCGAATGGAGTTATGACTGCAGTTTTTGGGATGTCTTCGGGAGCCATTGGAATATTATGGTAAGCTTTCCGGATGTCAATTTTGGAATTTTGGGATTTCACATATTTACTCAAAGGGAAAACTATAGTTTTCCCTTTGAGTAAATATGTGAAATCAAGTAGTCTTGGTAATGGGTAATGGTCGGGAGTAGTTTGTGCGTTAAGTCTACGATAATCTCCGCACGGCCTTATTTCACCGCTTTTTTTACTAACGCAAACTAGTGGGTTGGCCCAAGGACTATTCAAAGGTCTACAAATACCTAATTGCATCATTCTTTCGAATTCTGCTTTGGCGACTATGTATTTCTCTGGATTAAGCGGTCGTACTTTTTCATGGACCGGGGGTCCATTAGTGTAAATGTGGTGTTGAACATCATGTTTAGGGTGCATTTTAAAGTTTTCTAATTTGGTGATGTCGGGATATTTTCGTAATATGAGATGGTATTCGTCGTTTATATCGATTGATCGTATACTTGATTCAGGGCTATTTGTAATATTTGTAGCGCGCGATATTAAAGTGAGTTTGTCTATTAGTTTCCTTCCATCGAAATCTACCATTAGTTTGTTAGCAGCAAGGAAGTCAGCGCCTATTATTGAACGTTGTACGTCGGCTAGTATGAATTTCCATTGGAATGGGCGACGTAAACCTAAGTTAACTGTGATGGATTTTTCGCCGTATGTTTTGATTTTTGTGCTGTTGGCTGCATATAATATGTAATCTGATGTGGATGCGTTTTGCCTTTTACCGGCTAAAACCGACACATCAGCACCAGTGTCGATAAGAAATCGTACACCATTTTTAATATCCGTAACACATAAACGATAGGAATTGACACCGGCGACATTGTGTACTTGACCCGGTGTCTGAATTAGTTTTCCGGGTTCCTTTTATTACAATTTATTGTGTCGCCGCATTTACGCGCATTTGTGCCATAAGTAAAGTGGTAGAAACATTGGTAATTCGCATCACCTGGTTTCTCTTTTTGTCTGCGGTAATTCTCTCTATTTTCAACCGACGACAAAAAGAGGAGGTTATCAATTCGACGCGTATATATATATATATATATATTTTTTTTTTTTAATGTATGATCATCGATTACTCGAAGACGGCTGAACCGATTCGGAAAATTCTTTTTTTGATTGAAAGGGTATACTTCGATACTGGTCCCATTTTCATAAACGTCAGGATCTGATGATGGGATCCTGGAGAAATCGAGGGAACTCTTCAAATATTATAGGCACACCTATGTTGTTTTGGGTATTTATTATAGTAACTTGTGTAGTTGCTCTCAAAAAGTACCATTTGAGGAAGTGGAACTGATGATGAAGACCACAGATGGCCGCCGAAACTACTCAATAATAAGTATTGAGTGGATTGCGATTCCATTACTTGAATATGGATGTTACGCACTTTATGCTCGTCACAATGCATATGGTGATGTAAAGCTGATGGTGAAGTACCAGGAGAACTCCTCAACAATTAACGGCCCAGCATTGGGAAAAGCAATATTTTGTAAAAGGTTATAAGTAGTTGATAATTAGGCTCTTGTAACTAGGTAAATTAAAAATAGACCAACTAAAAAGAGTGAAATAAAAACTTTTTACCAAAAAATTAAACCGACTCCCAAAAAACACTGCAAAGTGAAAAATAACTTTAATTTCGGAAGTCGGTGCCAAAAACGAAAATACAAAACTAAAGACACCGACTACCGAAATTAAAGTTATTTTTCACTTTGCAGTGTTTTTTGGGAGTCGGTTTAATTTTTTGGTAAAAAGTTTTTATAAGTAATTTCGCGACTTTTAGAGCGAGTCCGGGAAGATCCACGGCTGTAACGATCTCGGCTTCGCGGCGCACGGTTCTGATTGTTATTGGAATCGTTTAGTTTAGTGCGTAATTCCGAAATTTCTAGTTTCATTTGTTTCAGCTCATTTATAATGGTTTCAGGAAGTGTTGGGTCTGCACTCGGAGTTGTTTTAGAAACCGGGGTTATTTCAGATGGTCTGGTATTTTCCAGAATTTTGTCAGTGATTTTAGCCAAACCATCGAGTTTAACCTTGTCAGTGTCGCATGCGGTTATGATGACCCTAATTGAATGTGGAAGACGACTTGTCCACAGTAATTTTAGAGTGTCGTCTGGGACTTTATTTTTCCCTAAGTCTCGCATACGCCGTAATAATTGTGAAGGCTTTTGATCTCCGAGTTCGATTTCATTTAAGAGTTGGTTCATTTGTTTTGTTTCCGACTCTTCGTAAACAGAAATTAACCTATTTTTTAAAGTTTCATATTTATTATTCTCCGGCATGTTTTCAAGAATATCACTAATATAAGTACCGGCACGTAAGTCTAGCGCTGAACGAACCGCGGAGGGGATTGCTGCGCATGGGTACTGTCGCGCACGCAATACAATTATTAGCTAAATAACGTTAATGACATTATTTTAATGTAATGTCAAATAGTAGGTCTAGCGCTGAACGAAGTGTAGAGGATAGCTGCGCATGAGTACTGTCGCGCATGCAAATAATATTACCTATACTTTAATAAATAGTTTATCTCCAATGCAAATGTCCAAGGATTTATAGTAGGTACCTAAGATATAATTTTTAACAACTTTTGTGGGGAGTATAAAAATAAAAACATTATTTGTTAATTTGGAAATTTTTATTTTAGATTTAAGAGTAATCTGAATCAGAGAATCTACAGTGAATCTGAATCTACAGAGAACCATTCTCAAATTTACAGTGATGCTGGCCGAATGACTGAGTAAAGTATTTGTAGCTTCGTCAATCTCACTTTTAATTTGTTTCAAATAATCAATTAATTCGTTAGAATCAGGTAATTCGTCAGGTTTCAACCTAGCTATTAGAAGTTGACTTTTGTGCAAGTCACTTGCCTTTAGGGGATCCACGATGGCGTTGAATTGGTGGAACCAGAGTCTCGGTCGATCTTGCCAGAAGTCCGGTATCCTCGGTGTCATGGAAACTGCCGTCATCTGTTGTGGCTGTGGCTGTTCCTGGGTTGACATGGCTGCAGGTTGTTGGAGAGCTGCGGGCTGGTAGCGTGGGTCGTTCATTTTTACGCGCGATGATAATTATAGTCTTTGTAACTTGGAACTCGATACGCGCGCGATCACGTTTGTATAAAAATTACGTTAGTATAAAAATCACGTCGGTATAAGAATCACGTCGGGGTCACCACTTTGCCGATAAGGTGGTTTTATGTGTGTGTGGTCAGAAGGTTTGGCAAATTAAAGAGCGTGTTCTCAGTTGAAGGTTTACTGAACGACTGACACAAAGATTACAATAATATAATACAGTGGTTAAGAGCTTAGAGTTAACTTACGATCTACGTCATACATGGCCTAAGACTAAAGATGTATAAAAAGTAATATGCCTACGCTACAAGAGTATAGATTTTTAATTGATACGTAGGCTTCCCTCCAAAGAATCTTTTGTAAAGGTCGATGAATGTTGTGTTTGATGGTACCTACCTCTTCTTTTTATTGTTGATAGGTTCGCGTTTGACCACCATCTCACGTGATGGTAAGCGATGATGTAGTCGATGTTAAACTTCGATACTCGACTCAGGATGAAGGCGGTTGCCTCGTCTTCCCGTTCGTTTTTGAATTTGGTTTTGGGTACTTCAATGATTTATTTTATTATCTTGTAGAAATGGAGTTTATTGTTACACATTAAGATTACAATTGTATTAGCAAGTCGTTTTTATAAAAAGAATAATTGACGCGTGAGGTACACGACCTTTTAAGAAAAATTAACAATCTGAAGTAGGTGGGAGACGCTCTGCGATGATTGGCCAACATGCTTGACGTTAATTGGACGATGTCACCTCGCAAACACACCGTCAGCGGCAACTTAAAGTATTCTTCAGGCCGATAGATAGCGTCGGCGGTAACAGTCGAAGATGATGTATGCTTGCCTAAAAGTAGTCTACTCAATCTTGACTTAAAGAACGGTAGGTTATAACTATCAGGAAACAGACTCCGGCAAAGAATTCCACTCCTTAGTTGTACACACAATGAAACTATTCCCAGGATGTTTTGTGCGTATGGGTGGGATGTCCACCATGTAACGATGGCGCATCGCCATTCGTCTTGTAGCCATCAACAACAATCCAGGCCAACATCTGCGTCGCTCTCGACACGCTCGCCTCCTTGGCCGCTCGCTTGTTTCGATGACTTAACAAGGTGAGTTGAAACAGATGATCCTTAGTTATCCTGGATCCTTTAATAAGGATTGTAAAATAGGAAAGACCATATAATTTATTAAATTATAACTTTAAAATAGAGAACATTTGTTTTGGATCACACATATTTAATTCTGCTGAATTAAGCATCCATGCAAATATAAAGGTCCATCAAGTATAAAATGGTCATTAAATCTTTTCCCTAAATGAATCCCATGAGCATTTCCAGCTAGGGCTATGTTATGTTCCTCTCTCCGCGGAATTCATAGAACTCACATGTTTTTGTTCAAGCCTAGTACTGATGTGGTCAGGTTTCTGAAGAGTAGTGAGACGACTCGTCGGTGTTCCATATATCCTTGCATCGTAGTTTAAACTGCCTCGGTGGCCTAGTGGTTGTAAGCGTGACTACTGAGCAAGAGGTTTCGGGTTCGATTTCCGGGTTGGGCGAAAAATGCTATTGGGTTTTTCTGTTAGAAAATTCTCAGTAGAGCCCGCAGTGTGGAAGTTGGTAGTGTGATACCCCCGTACCTCGGAAACCACGGTAAGACGTTGGTCCTGCGCCTGATCTGTCTCCGGTCGTGTCGGATTGCCGCTCCATCGGACTATGAGAGTAAAGGAACAGAGAGTGCTCCTGTACCTGCGCATACTAGTGCACTATAATATCTCCTGCGGAGATGGCTAATAAATAAATTATGAGATTGCCCGCCGTGACCGAAATTAGTTTAAATCTGTCAAGTACAGTGGAGTAATTTTGAAAAAAAACCTCCACATTTGTGGGATGAGAATTCAGACCTTGTAGCTCGAGTCATATTTGTTGGTTGAGGTAGTCTCAAAGTGTACACACCGGGACCAACCTTTCAATACGGCCGAGTCCAAGTGTGTACAATGATGGCTATGTTCCAGACAGTTGAGCCTGGTAGCTAGTAATTACCTAAGCCCTACTGACTATCAACCTAGCCCTACTACCTATCACCCTAGTTACCCTAAAGCCCTATCCTACCATACAAACCAGACCAAACGCAGGCTGCGTTGGTTTTATATACGGGAAGTCTGTTACAGGGAGACCTACGGTAACAGACGGAGTTTGGGTAGGAATAAGGGTTGTGTACGTCGTGCAATATACACAGGAAATGGTTTTCTTACTGCCGATCCCACAGACTCATAGGACCGATGATGGCTAAAAGTGTCTTGGCCACAGTAAGAGGAAGTATAGGGTATGAATCACACGCAACTCCAGCTTGATGACTGATTTATTACATAAATTAACTATATTATATACAAATATTATGGTCAATACACATTGATGGCTATTTACATGTGTGCTGTATGTGTATTGAGCCGATGAAGCGAAGATCTCATTAGGTCACTTCTTAGTGCTGACGGTGTGCCGGTGACTCTGGCGCGTGTATCGAATATGTGTTGCTGACACTGTGATGCTGAGGCTCGTGTACACGAGCCTCAGCATCTTCTTTGTGTTCAAAAGAACAGGAGAAAGAGAGAGGAGATAAAAAAAGACCGGAGCCTAACTTCACCTGCCATTTCCTGGACTGCCCTTGAAGGACTTTTTTATTATTTACTACAGCCTACTTATAGTACAAACTTCTGGCTTGACTCAAGCCATAATTAGCAGCAGCGCAATTTAAAAGATTAGTATTTTCTCCTCACAATCAGATGATGAAAAGACAGTCTTTTCTGGATATCCAACCGATGGCAAACCTATTCTGCAGCGAGTTATACCTCTATCGGACTTTCTTGACTTGAATTGCTTTCATAAAGTGTGTTCCAAAAGCTATGCTTCATTACACACGAAATTTGGTTATAATTTTTTTATTGTAAATATATTTAATAGAGTGGCTAGATCGGCGTCACGGCGTCCTGACCTACCGCATGACGCAGGTCCTAACCGGACACGGAAGTTTCGGGAGGTACCTGTGTCTGATGGGTAAGGAAGAGACGCCTGGGTGTCACCACTGCGAGGGTCGCCCTGAGGACACAGTCGAGCACACGGTGCAGGACTGCCCAGCTTGGGCAGAGCACCGACGTGTCCTCACGGCGACAATAGGCGGAGACCTCTCGCGCCCGGCCTTGGTCGAGGCCATGCTGCGGGGCGAGAGGGAGTGGGAAGCGGTCGCCTCCTTCTGCGAAGCAGTCATGCTTCCGAAGGAGGAGGCGGGCCGCGTGAGGGAGAGGATGGCGTCCTCCCTCCAGCCCAGCCGCAGTGGTAGACGCCCACGGCGTCGGACGTCGGCCGACGATCTCCGGCCACCGTAGGCGCGGGCATGCGGACAGCGAGTAAAGGGCAACTCGCTGTCCGACCATGGACCATGCCCGGGTCGACGGCGCGTCGTGTTCCACGCGCGCCTCAAAGAGCGTCAGCAACATGACGAGGCCCCCTCTGCAGAGGGCCGAAGCCCGCCGGGGTCGTGGGACTCATCCCGTTACCGTGGCCCCGGTATGTAAAGGGTTATTGCAGGAACACCGTGGATTTTAGTCAGTAAAAGTCTGACAGTCCCTCCCACCCTGCCCGGAGTGGGAGGACTTATTTGATAATTTTACCACGTTAAAAAAAAAAAAAAAAAGCCCTGTATCGTGGGCACATTTTTATAAACACCCAGACGTGGAAAAAATATTTGTAGGCTACACAAACATTTGTCTCAGTGCGGAAATCAAACCCACAATATGCAGGGTACCGGTCAATTCAGAAAAAGTTTACAGGTAAAAATAAAACCAAAAAATCTGCAATACGTTTTTATTCGTCATACCCTACATCTACAAGCCGACATTAAAGAAATATTTATATTACAGGATATAAATACAATAGCGCGCAGTCGCAATCTGCGTACATAGCCGTCATAAGGAGAATCGCTTAAAGCTCACTGTCTTATAACATACTTTCATATTGATTTCACTACTTAGTTTGGTATTTCAGTACACGAATAGTAGAATTCTTAAAGAAAAACAAATAACAGAACTTATTTGGTGAACATAATTACTAGGAACTACTGCAAAAGTTCACGAACGACCATTTTCGACCATATACCGTTGGTAATAATGAACATGATCGATCGGAAACTTTTTAATATACACTGATTTACGAAAAGAACTCAACAAAATCCAGGTTTTCAGATCAATAAAATCTTTAAGTATCACACAGTTCATTTTACAAATCGTAATACTCTTAAAAAGTTTGAAACACCCTATATAATAACAAATGCTGAGTCAAAACACCAAACTCAGGAGCCAACCAACAAAAACATTACACGTTTTATTTTTTTGTTACAATTTTACAGTTTAACTATTCATATGCTTTAACCTTAGACATTAAGATGTAGAGAGACCAACTTTACTTAGCGAGAACTTTGGCTGAGACTATTTCGTCTCAATAACTTATATTTTGTAATTTAACAATAGGGTAAGTATTGTATTTCACAAAACAAGATAGATTGTTTTAAACATAATCAAACGCTACTATCATATGACGTCACAAGACTGAACCGCCCTAGTTACTTCACGGTATCCAAGGACAAGGACAGTAGTGTAACTTTTGAATTTTTCACTGATCATACACAACACACAAGATTTATATTACCTAGTCATGCTTTTTCTCCTGATAGAATACTATTCGGCTGTCCCATTTCAAAACCTACTAAGGACTTAAAAAGACATTAGGTTTTAAAGATCTTTTTTCTCTCTCAAAAGAGCCAATTCACTTAATTGACTCTTCTAACTCCCTTCTATCACTACTACACTACTATCATAATTAATACACTACTATCACTTAGAACATTATTATCATTACTAACAGATGTTGATTAACGCGGGTGAAACCGTGAGGCACAGCTAGTTAAACAATATAACGAATTTTAAAATATCCCTGGGTTTTGAAATAGGACACTCACACATCATACAAATTAAATTATAAGTGTAAGTTCAAGTTCAAGTCAAATTATTTCCAAATTTCTTTTTATAATTCATTTTCTTTAGATAATACCCTTAATACTAAATTGTAACAGCAGTAACACATCTACAGTCTATTGTTTTTGTTGTGAATAGCGGGATCTCCTAGTACAAGTATATTATTTACTTAAAAGTGTAAGTAAGTTGTAGTTGTGTTTTAAACGAAAATAATCAATTTATTTGTTAACTATTAGGACAGACGTATTGCTTAGTATCAATTAGTGTTGATGATAGCGAAATGAGTGTGTTAGAAGCTTAGCCAAAGTAATTGCTGAGTAAAATTTATCCTCCTCATCCTTAGACTTATCTCAGAGTTCCTTATCATAAAATACTTTATTACAATATTTGAAAGAGAAATACGTTTTGGCAATGTCACATTGTTTATACAAGATTTTGTGTACTGTATGTGTTTCAAGTTGCAATATCCTAATGGCTGAGGTGTCAGCCTTGTGATCGAGGCCGCGGGTTCGATATGCAAGCGTATTTAGCTTAGTTGGAGGGGTTAACAAGGTTGCTAGTAATGTGATATCTACCCACATCTCTTTAAAAATAATATTTTGTTATAAATATAGAAACGAGAGCGTTAACAAAATAAACCGTTCCGGGCACACTCTTCTTATAACTAGTTTTTGTCTGCAGTGTCCCTCACGTGTAGTTTGTTTCAGCAAAAAATATAAAAAGTAAATAGACGGGTCACATCCCTGCTAACATTTAAATGCGAAAGTTACTCTGTATGTCTGTTTGAGCCACCTTACCGTCTAAACCACTAGTTCGATTTTGATGAAGTTTGGTAGAGATGAGACCATTTGAAGGACTAAAAAAATATCGTTCACGCGAGCGAAACCGAAGTCAGAATGTATTATTCCAAATGTACATATTCTTTACTTTTAAAGCAAAAATAAAATATAATACTAATTCCAACTGTTTACAATTTTACATTTACATAGTTTCAGTATTGCAAATCACGAGTCCACTTTTAGTGACCTTTATATAAATGACATACGGTTTATATTACGATAACTGATAGATAATTAGATACTTTTGAAAAGCAAAAACTGTACGTGCAAGATTATGATTACAACTGTTCGCTCACTGATTGAAATTCAACCGTAATTAATTTACATATAAAAATTAGGTTTCTACCCTCCTTCTCCATATAAACTTTAACTGTACCAAATATTATACATATAATTCTCCGTCCGCGTAACTTTCTCAAAAAGGGGTACTAAGTTTTTGCTTCACGTATTTATGTATAGTTTAACATACAGTACACCCAACCTTATATGATATTAGCGTACGACTTGGAAGAAACATGTATTATGGATGAACAGATTAACAGCTAATATTTTCAAATAACAGACAATATATTTTATGTTGTTCGTCGTGTCTTATTATCTCACCGTGCAAAAAAACTGCAATATCTATTTGGGCTTACAGAAAACTTACCATGTGTATTTTTCGTTTCGAGTTTCCTATATTTAAGAGCAGACGAATCAGTCCACGTCTGTATCGTTAAACGTCCACCTACAATGACCGTTCATCCCTAATCATGGCGCTTGCAATAGTGCCGAAATATGGAAAACTCGAAACAAAAAATACACTCGCTTTAACTTCTAATGATTCTATTAGTGACCATGTTAGCTTAAAAGCTTATATTATAGAAAACGAGTAATTGAAAATATTAACTATTAACCTGTAACCTCCAAAGGTTGATGATAAAAATAGGTAAATACGTCAATTTTGTATTATTATATCAATTTGAATCCATCGCGCTAGTATTAACAGTGCCTGGTGCAAATCCAAGGTTTGAATTTAATTCGTGTAGGAGATGAAAATACAGAAGTCTTAGATGGTGAGATGGAGCGACTGTCTCTTCACAACCCAGCTATCTCGTAACACATTATTTCCTTAGCCTTTTTTTTGTTCCGAGGTGGAAATGCTCATAGATTTCTTCCGCCCTGGGGCGGGCGAAGGGGTCTGTCAGACTCTTACTGACTAAAACCACCCTGTGTTCCTTTGTACACATGCGCCGGGGGTTGCGGGAACACATAAGTATTCTTCAGCGTGGTCCCCGACTAGTGCTCTGCGGCTCCATCTCTTTAAGCGGGGGGAGTGAGGTGTTTTTCTCCCCCTGTGACTACTGAGAAGAGCGCGCGTGGAACCAAACACGCCGCCATCATGGGTCTAGTGTTATCCTCTTGAGACCCAGAGTATAAAATCAAGTCGTATCCTCTTGAATTTAAACAATGTAAACAACAGCGCAACTGAATGTAAACAACTGTTAAACTCCGTTGAATTCACCGAAACCACATTTTGACGATACACAGTCCTACCACCAAACTTACTACGTACTTAGTTCTGAGCATAACTTCTAGATAGCGCGGAAATAAATTATTGAAGGGTCTCAAGAGGTTAAAGGGGACGGTGGGCATCCCCAAGCCCTCCATCCCTGGACCCATTTAGGGGGGCCGCCAGAGGGCATTGTCTGCCCTCTGTCGGCGCCCTCTGCGAGCCGGAAGAGCGCTGAAGACCTCCCTCTCCCGATTATCTGCGTAGCCTTGTACCAACTATGTATAACTATGTAAAGCCGACGCTTAGAGTATAACCAGATGCGATTGAACACTAAGTGTCTTACATGGAGCAACTGTCTATATGATTTTCACAACCTGTTGTCTGATTTACTAGCTTCAGACTACCCGCAACGACTGTCGAAAGATGTATGGCAGCCCGGACCATCGGCTTAAAGAGTTTTCAAAGGCGCGGGGGAATCTCGATTTTTAAAGGTGTGTCCAAACATCGAGCGGCAATCGAGCACGGTTGCAGCGTGCGGCCCACCGCCCTGTGTTTAGACAACTGCCGCGCAAACATTTAGGTGCGTACAGACCATGTAACATATTATATAACTTGTGTTTTATAACACGTCCACATTATGTAACCTTGTTATTCAACATTGCAACATAAAACAATACTGTACACCAGTGGCGAAGGCTCCATATAACTCGATTCCTACCAGCTTCCCTTTTGAAATATGGCAAATATTAGTCTATTATTTTTTATATGAATATGTAAATAGTAATCTATTATTTTCAATTAAACAAATAATTATTTACGAAGTTACAAGATTTCAAAGTCAGCCACAGGCTACCGTGTGAGTTACTGGAATTCACACATCACACTTGGGCAAGGTAAGCATTTTTTGGTCCGGCTAAAATTTTATGAAAATTCACCCTTCGCCACTGCTGTACACATTAGAATAACAATACAATCAAGCAATGTTATATAACCATTGTCGTTTGTCGTTCTTCAGTGCTATCCACAATGTCGACACGTTGTAGGTACATATAAATAACATGTTATTATCACATGTTTTATAACATTCATTCAGTGTGCACATTATCTGAAACATGTTATATAGCAATGTTGTATAACATGTTATGTTATATACAACGTGTATCGGAAACCCCATATCTATCCAAAAGGACTGAAGACAATATCTGGTATGGAGTCTCTATGCAAAGTTTCAGCTCAAAATAAGTGACTCACAGAATTGAACCCAAATTGTTGGTTTCGTATGTTTCTTGAATACAAACGTGTCACAGCACTATGAGGGTCATCACTTTCCACGTCACTTGCCAATAAAACGATAATTCTCTTCGTTCTTCTTAATTTGAAAAATTCGGTCTCTGGTATCAGTGTATTGAAATTTCTAATATGCTCCACACATGTACATAGTAGTACATAGGATTACAAAGCCCTTGCTATATCGTTTGTTATCATCCAAAGAAGCCGTGCACTTGGTATGTATATATACCCTTTAAATTACACGTTGTATAGTCTGTTCGAGCCTTTAGTCGGATTTTTCCTAACTAGAGCGCGGCAAAAATGTGTCCTAGAAATGCCACGTGTTGCTGCCGCGCTCTTGCTGCTCAATGTTTGGACACACTAGTTTAGCTGCGAGCTTTTAACACGATGGATTAATAACTCAATAACACAAAATCGATGTGTTGCCTCAAAAATTCCTATAAATTTTTGAATGATGATAACTTCGCAGCGTTGAATGAGATACACGATTATTGTCTGTGAACTTCAATCGAGTCGAAACACATACAAGTATCAATTCCGTGTAGGAACTAGAATTGTTTGCACGTATTTAGTATTTAGTGAGAGTACTAAAGCTGGTCATAACTTCAACTTACATATAAATGAAATTAGAGTGCCTGTGATTTCTACAGAACGTGTTTTCTCAAGTGCTTATGCAACATGTAACATACTTAATTTAAATCCTGAAACTTAGTTTTTTTTAGAATCATTTACAGAATCGATTTATATAATTTTTAATAAAGGTATTTTAACCGACTTCAAAAAAGGAGGAGGTTCTTAATTCGACTGTATTCTTTTTTTATGTGTGTGTTACTTCATATCTCATAGACGGCTGGACCGATTTGGAAAATTCTTTTTTGTTTGAAAAGTCAAGCCAGGATCTGATGATGGGATCCTAGAAAAATCGATGGAAACCTTCAAATATTATTGGCACACCCATGCGCGTGCACAGGATTATGACAGGGTATGCGGCGGAGTAATCGGTCCCAAAAACTTTTTCTTTTATAGATTTTTAGCAAAGCCACAGCCACGCATCGCCACCATGCTACGATGCGTGGCTGTGGCTATGCTAAAAATCTATAAAAGGCAAAGTTTTTGTGACCGATTACTCCGCCGCATACCCTGTCATAATCCTGTGCACGCCCCTGGGCACACCTAAAGTGATTTGGATATTTTTATAGTAACTTGTGCAGTTGCTCTCTCGAAGCACCATTTGGTGAAGACCACAGATAACTACCGGAACTACTCAATAATAAGTATTTCATGGGTTGCGATTCGATTATTTGAATATGGTTGTTAAGCACTTTATGCTCGTCACAATGCATAATTATGCGGAAGGAAAAAAAAACAAAAATACAAAACCAAAGACACCGACTACCGAAATTAAAGGTAATTTTTTTTGCAGTGTTTTTATGGAAGTCGGCTTTATATTTTGTTAAAAAGTTTTTTATTTCATTTCGATATAAAAATAAGTAATCGATTCAGTAAACTGTTGAACAAACTTTTTATGTATTTCAGAAGAACCCGCTTTTGACCTCAATCTCGCCTGATGGTAAGCGATAGATGAGGTCTACGATGGGACGAGCGAGCACAGAAGATGCCTGTTCAATCTTGTTTAAAGGCTCATATGTGGTAAGGAACACGAAAGCCAGCAGAGTTTCACAACTTTGTAGGTTGACCAAATGAGAAATACACAACTCGACCTATTACTTTTTCGTGTTTTCACACGATACGAAAAAAATTTGTGCTAAAGCATTTACTAAACACTAAATACGTGTGAACTGGTAACGATTAAGTTAACTGTATATTTAGCTAATTTTAGTACAGTAGAGAGTTAAAAATATAATCAATTCATTCAGAGAAAGTTATTTATTATTTCTATATAATATTTTAATGTACACCAACTTTATGTTTTCGACTCAATTAAACGACTTTTTACAAAAAAGGTGCGATTTTATATACAAAAAAGCTATCATTTATTCAACCATATTTAAATATAATATGACTATGCAACTTGTAATTTTATTAGAAAAATCTTTCTTTTTCTTGGGAATTAAGTATATATTATCTGATATCTTCAGAAATATATTGACAAAGACAGTTATTGCTCCCGAAGTACAATCTTACGTATTTTTTTTCGTAATATTTTCTCATCACATAGTCTTCATTTATTATATTTCTATAAGATTCAAATATTTTTACAGCTTCTATTCTATTGAATAAACACTGCTTACAAAAATATAGTAATAAATGCATTTTTATTATTTATATTTTTTTTTCAATATGGCAACATATTATTTCTTTTAGGTGGCAACTTTAAAAAGGGTTTAACTTTGAAAAAATTGTGTCTATTTGTGATTCCAAAATTGCTGTTTTCATACAATACTAAAACACAAACAAAACTTAGTTAAAGTTTTTTCTGTCTGTTTGGCCAGCCAAATCTCGGGAACGGTTGAACCAATTTCAATGAGACCTTCACTGGAAGAATGGGAGGTTAAGGGGCATCATGAGGACTACCCTTTTCAACCAGAAACTCCCACAGAATTGGGATTTACGGGAAAACCCTACCACCTACCTACCAGTGTCGTTTAAATCAATGGTCTGTTACAAGAAGGCAATTGCAAAGCCCTTTAGAGAATTAATATTAGAAAAATCAAAGTAAAACCCTTTTCAAACTTTCCAATGCCCTTCAAAATACATATCATCGACGCCTTTAGTTCTCATCTACCGTCTCGTAGAGACTAAGACTTAAGTCATTACCTTTCAAATATACAGCAAGATTGAATAGTGCTTTAGACAGCGATCAACACAAAGATTTGTTTAGATCAGAGAGTAATAAAAGAAACAGAGGAACATACTTGTGTACTATAATCGTACTCGGATTGGAACAGAAAATAGTGTCAGACTTCTACTGACTAAAACCCCACCCTGTTCCTTCTTGCTTACCGGGGCTGCGGTATTTGATAAGAACATTCTAGCAACCCCTGTCGAGGCCTTTAAATGTGTTGCCCTTAGACTTTACCATAGATGACCAATAATAAAATCTTTATTCAAATCTAAATGGTTTTTTTTTTCACTAAAGTGTCCTCTCAGATGCACTTCAGCCACGTCTAAATCCGTCCAAGATACGCCACTGGACAAAATATTTTCTTGTATCAAATCTTTGTGTTGAATAGCCTTACAGAAACCGTATTTTCCATTAATTTTATAACATTATCAAGTCCTTTCTTATAGTATAATTTCCACCCCTTATCAGCACTACAAAATGTCGAAGACAGTCGAATTATTTTCATATTACATAGAAAAAAGGTGCCTATATCCAGCCCTTTAGAGTCATAATTTGAATAACATCATATGCATGAGAAATATATTGAGATTCCTCGTAAAACAACTTAGGAGAATTATTTGTTTGCTTAATAATGATAATAATACTTGTTTGTTTTGGTTTTGAAGTGGTAAAGATTTCGTTACCGATAGTCTCATGTGGTCGAAGATGAAACGCGCTTACCTAGAAGTAACCAATTCACTCTTGGCCTACAGACCTCAAACCTTAATATCACGACTGATTTCCCAAAAAAGACCAGCAAAGGAGTACTCATCAGCTTTTTGTTAGTCACTAAACAGGGTATTATATCCCTACTAATATTATCAGTGCGAAAGTCGGTCTGTCAGTTATACTTTCAAGTCAAGCTTCAAAGCTTGAGGAAGAAGAGGCTACTTTTTACCCGACTGCTAAAGAAGGAGGGTTATGTTTTTATCGTGATAAAGTCTACTAGTTCTCCCATATCATTTAAACTAAAGTGGAGATTCCGTGTCGCAGTCAATTTCCTGATAGCTATAACCTGGGGGTCTTTAAGTTAAGAGTGAATAGGTTACTTCTAGGTAAGCGTGCTTCATCTTCGACCACATCATCACTTACCATCAGGTGAGAGGGTAACGCGAGCATACCAATAACTCAAGTATACATTTTGGTAATGATACCTGTATTCCCAATACCGCTTCAAACCCAATCAAATTGTGATGATTAACCGACAAAATAATATTAGTAAAAAAAAAAAAGAAACTGGCAATAAATAATATTCATAACGAAACAAGTGACTTAATTTTTATAATAACTAAAATATATTACTTGTATTAATATACATAAGTTTAAGTAAACATTACGCATGTAGGCCCCAAACGGACATATAGCTTGCTTTATATAAGTTTAATGTTATAGAAGCCTATAGTACAGTCAACATACTGTTGAATTGAAAACCAGCGTCAGGGCTATAAGATAGGCACTGGACATGCAAACTGCTTACTTGCTTGCATGCTTACTGAGCTGGGTAACATTATACACATTTGCAAGACCAGTGTCAATTTTGTCTTCTAACTAAAAGTTAGCCGTACGTCTGTCAAAGATATAGAAATGACAGCCGGAAATAACAGCAGGTAGTGGCAAATACGTTGCCACCATGTATTTGATCAATAAAATAGAGTATAATTGAAAATGGCGTTTTATTGACGGGCTGTGGCAACTATATTGCCAACACTGACGTGCACAACACACACACAACGTTGACGTGCTTTACAAGGTACGGAAGGAACTCGACATGGTGTAGCGAGTAGGCAAGTACTCGCACACGACTCAACGCAGCACAGGATCGTATGATCGCCTACGTCACATGAGGTGATCAGGGGCGTTAACAAATTAGACCACGCCTCCACGACGTCATCCTTTGTCCGAGCGGCGCGCGCGCAAGATGGCCGCCACTAATCCTTTGTATTAGGTTGACACCCCCTCATAAGGATACGGTCAAGTCCGAACCGTTTATAGAAAGGTGGCGTGACTCATCTGAAAGGTCTTCAACTTGGGACTTGACCGACCTTGGCAAACGTTTAACATTCAAGATCGATCCGTGCAGCTGTTTAATTTAGCCACGAGCTCCTCAGGCAACTTACACTTGTTAAAAAAATTTGGTGTTTGGCGCAGCAAGCACATATTCTTTTATTCCTACATTATGTATGTCAAATAAATTGGTTTTCATTCTTTCTTAACTATGTCTTTGCCCGACTCGTACAGTACAACAGTAGCGCTAGTAACCCCAAGCTAGACTAACTAAGCAGTTATAACGATATAATTCCTTAAAACAATGGGTGCTTTTCCATTCAATATTATTTACTGAGACTTATGTATATTAAATACAAGTAAATATATTCTTTTACAACTTAACATTAATATCTTTACAATAAAATGAGTTTCATTTTGTTAATATACAATGATAACAGATTTGAATGGCTACTGTGGTGAGACTTTGGTGATTATACCGGAAATACCGGTATTTTGGTTTTAAAATAGAATATACATGAATACCATTTTATATGGACTGACAATACAAAATTCCAGCAAAAAATATATAATGATATAATTATAAACATAAGTAAATAGCGGTAAGCTTACCAATTTTTTCTAAATATCGTGACGCTGTCACTTTTAAATACAAGAAAATAACTTAATTTTATTTTTACAAACTTCACAACTTAATTCGTATAAGTAACAATTCTCACCAAGAGAGCAAGCTAAGTAATAATATAATTTTAAGGTAATTAGTACCTTTGATTTTAAATTGTGATAATTTCACCGATACTCCAAATTACCAATGTATTGGTGACATTGGCAAACACCTTTAATTAGAGGTATGTAAATTTCCCCTTGTAAATTTTCACTATAATTATACACATGTTAACCATTTTGAGTCCATCGTTTTTATACATAATTTTGTATCATAATCATACCTCTAACTACTGTGTAGATTTGTCAAACACTTTTCACACAAACATTTACAATTTTATTGGTTATCTAAATTACACACAGATAGGTATTGTTTTGCATAAAACACATAATTATGAATCGTAGAATTCAACTGTTTTGACAATATCAACCAATTACTTTTTATACATAATTTTGGTAATATTCTCTTCTTCTCTATCTCTCTCTCAATCTTACCTGAGTTTACAAGTACGGTCGCCAAGTCTCACCACAGATAATAATAAACTTATTATTTATACATAGTAGGTATATTAACCGGTGTTTGGATGAGATTTTTGTTCAAATATCGCCGTCATATCTCGTATATTGTACGAAGGTGAAACTTTCTCCTTCCTATAGAAAAATGAGAAAAAAAATCTATTAATATTTGGATAACAAACACACCATTACTCTGAAACATACAAAAAAATTTTGACAAGAATATCATGATTCTTTAGTAATTTATTAAAAGAAGAGATGTTCTTTTTATTACAACACCAATTAGAAAAAAAAACTTGATTCTACTCTTTCAGTTATTTAAATACAAAAATTAACAGGTAAAGTAACACAACGGTATACCAATCATTTTATATTTTCAAGTATCTTTGCCAAATATCGATGCCTTCTTAATTTGGCAAGCATACTTGAAAAATTCCACAAGTAATTTTAAATGAATGTTCAATTCTAAATTATCGAATTAACAAGGCAATATGATATTTATTGTCTGCGATATAAGATTTCCAATGTGATTTGACCGTTTTCAAGTACAAAAAGCCTTTGGTTATATCGTTAAGTGTATATTTACCTACTCAGATTCAACAAATACTTGCATATTACTGTACTGTAATACACATAAAACGTGGTGCAGACTAAAATTATAATGTTATGTTTTACAAAATTTAAAGCCAATTGTACACAACACAAAAAAACGAATAAAAGTAATATTTACAGAGTGATTCAAAATTGCGTGCTCAAAAAGGGGTACTCTTTTGCTGAACTGAAAAAATTCTGAAAGCAATAAACGCCTTAAAAGTTCCAAACCATTTCTTAAGCAGCATAATGTGGCTTGTGTCGTCAAATTTATGATTAAACTTATAGAATTCTTTGGTAACGTTCACAGCACGCATTTCTGAAGGACACCCAGTATAATAATGTATAGAAGACGCTTGAAAGACATTTTCATCACATAATTATTAACCTAAAATTCTAAAGTGTGGGTAGAACTCACATTATTAGCAATTATGTTAACCCCTTCAACTAATCTAAATATACTTGTATCTTACCCATTAGGCTATTGACTCTTTGACTTGTCTTACACCTCTTTTGATATTATAATCCAAATAAAAAACTATGTTATTTATATTCGAAATTATTAAAAAAAATAACGGTTAATAAAGAACCATTAACCACCACGTAGCATTTAGTTATTCTTCAGTTTAAAATTATCATCGAATAACATCATATTATTTTTTAAATTTAGTAGTGAATCGTCGGCTGTTGTACTAAAAAGAAATCTAAAAATGTCTTCCAAGCTTTGTAAAAAAACTTACCTATCAAAATTCCTCGCTTCCTCTGGACTAGAAGGCGACGGGATCGACTCTAGATTGTTAGCACTCTTCGCCAAACTGAACCTAAGTCTTTGACCCAAGTCTACCGTATTTCTCCTCTCAAACTTTGGCGTTTCGTCTTTTAACCTCTCACAAGTCTCTATCTTGTCCTCTTTATCTTTCCGTATCTTTATTCTCGTCAACTGTTCTGGGTTAGAACGGAAAGATTGCGAGCTGTATTTTTCTCTTAGAAAATTTCGCCTTTCTTCTTTGTATTTCTCTATGCGTTCTCGACTCAGTTTCTTGTCACAGTCTAACGTTATGATGTTTTTTATATCTGGCCTATCAAACCTCTGTATCAGAGATATTTTGTTCTCTGTTGTAGGTGTAATTATTACTTTGGGCTCATGATCTGTATTAAGATTCAAATCTGGCAGCTTTTTACTTGAGGCTTTGACTTCCAAACTTTTTCTTCGGTCAACATTCGATTGATCATTACCAAATTCTTTGATAAACGCATTTTCGTCTAACGATCTCGCATTTTGCGAGTTTTTCGATAGTTTGTACGACTTTGGTGATACTGTTGGAGTTTTGAAGTCAATTTTCTTAATTTCTATGACTCGTTTTTCGTCTTTGCGTTCTAAGCTTGGGTATTTGATTTCCGCTTTGAATTTGTCGAAGGTGAACGCAGCTTTTTGCTCTGTAGGACTCTCGAATCGAATGGCTAACTCTCTGACATTCATACTTTTAAAATTGCCATTTTCTACGGCATCTTTAGAATTGTCATCTTCAACTAACAAATCTTTATCACAAATTTTTAGAGTATCAACATTAATATTCTCATAGTCGTTTTGTTTTTCGAATGCAATGTTTTCGTAATGTCTGTCTTCAGGTAATAGCATTGCGTTCACCTCATCTATGCTTTTCTTAAAGAATTTCACTTGACTGTAGACATCAATATCGTCATCTAGGTTGGTTTCTGTCGGAGTTTCCAGGATTATCAAGTCCTGGATATCATCAGGTTGGCAAGCCTGTTGGGTAGGCAAGCTGGCATCAGTCTGAGGTATACTCGCGTCTTCGACAATTGACAGATTCTTCTCCAAATCTATATCTTCGTAGACTGAATCCCTATCATTGGTAGGAGTGTCTTCATAATTTTTACATTTAGTAGGAGATCGGAATGTGATACTAATAGTAGATTTTAAAGGACTTTTCAAAGGGCTGCCTGGTGAACTTTTACTTGTACTAGACGATTGTAAGTTGATGTAATTCGGTCTTGTATAGTTGTAGCATTCGTATAGCTCGTCACCTTTCGTCAAACTGACATTTGAGTATGTTGACGACGACTCGTGTGACGACGTCATTACTTTCATCATGTCATTGTCATCTTTCTTCTTATCAGTTTCTGAATTTGAGGAGTTTGAGACGGCTGATAACCTATTCAGATTGTGGTAGCTTACATCAGTGGAGTGTAACGGACTGTGTTCTAAGCTATCGTGTAGATTTTCTGCGAAATCTTTTAAGTTTTCATAATCAGTGGCTTTGAGTTCGCACTTCAGGCATTTCTCTTGGTCACAGTTGCTGCAAACTTCACTTTTGATCTGTATCGTGTGTTTGTTTGTTTCGCTAACTTCTGAATCGCTTTCTAAGGGATCGTAGATAGGTGTAATAGGAGTGAGTGGACTAGAATTCAAGGTGCTTGTAGTGAGAGTAGATACGGAGTTTTCAGCGGGCCAGTCTATCTTAATCAAGGTGGAATGTCCGTCTTTCCCGTGCCAACTGAGTCTGTTGTTCGGTTTGTCCGTGTCTAAGTGCATGCCGCTGTATCGCGCTTTTGATTTTCGTGGGGAATTTCGTTCCCTGAAAGTGTTAGATGTCAGTGTAAGCGGAAACTTAGGTGGTTATCACATTCATTTGTGTGGTTGTTAAATTAATGGTGGTTGTGGAGTTGTTACAGTTTCACAAATAAGTAATTGTGCTATACATTGGAAGCCAAAATAAAGGTTTCTCTGCCAGGGTTGCAGACATGTTTTAACGAGATACCGGGACGCCAGGGCAACTTATGTAACAGGGTGGGTTTTTAGTCTGTAGAAGTCTGATACTCCCCATCCGGGGATTAAATGACTCCTCTAACTCTAGCTATGGGAGGAGTAATTTGATGATTTGCCCTCGGCAAAAAAGTTAACTAGATTACTGACTACATTATTTTGAATACTCTTTAGGAAATTTGAAAGTTTGGCTCAGATGCTAAAAAATATGTATAATACATATATTATTATTAATACACTCGCGTTTGACACCAATGTCATCTTAAGGCAAGAAGTAAGTGTACGTAAGAGAGTACGTTTCTAGAAGTAACCTATTCAGTGTTGACTTAAAGACCCTCAAGTTGTAGCTATCAAAACAACACAGGGAAAGACTCCGGCAGGGAATTCCATTTTCTATCCTTTGTTGTACACACAATAAAAGTGTTTCCAACTAACATTGAAGTATTATTGATTGTAATAAATCCACAACACCATTCTATACATATCTAATTAATAAATATAGAAAGTGGATGCTCACACGATTTATAAAATGTATGTTATTGAAAATGTGGTATTTATGTAATGATAGTTTGTGATATTTCTGATCATTATGATTATGAGAATAAATGAATGACAGTATTAAATCAGAATTAAGGATTCTTAATCTGTGCTTATCGAAATTGTAATTACATTTACTGAATAAAGTACATTTCATTTATGTGAAAAAGAATCGGAATAGTCTGTTTACTTCTACGTCATATATATATATATATATATTAAAAAGATATAGCAATGGGGGTAGAAATTCACATTACTAGCAATCTTGTTACCCCTCCAAATAAGCTAAATATGCTTGTCTGGAATGAGTTCACAGCAATAGTGTAATGGGTGGGGTTCGAACCCGCGGCCTCCCGCCGATCACAAGGCTAACCTTAGCCATAACGCTATCCATTGCCGCTAGTTTTATTTAAAAACCATTTTATATTAAAAAACCAGAACAACCACGACACGACACAAACATGTGGCCCAAAAATGAACTGCAACGGTGGGTTACGAACTTATGTTCTATGTCCAATGAAGAAGTGGTTAATTACGGCTAATATCCTCTCACAGAGAAGATACTTGTGTCACAGCAGTATATATGAATAGGATTTTTTTCTTTGACCTCTGTAGTATTTATATACATGACATACACAATCACGAAAAATACCCATCACGGTTTAAGTATCATTAATCTATTTAAAACTGTCATTTTAAATTAACCACATAACGCGAATGAATGTTCTGAAAAAACAACACTTCTCGTAAAAAATAAAATACAGCTACGTTCAAAGAGGTTTAAAACGAAAGAGACACCTATACATTAAATTTATTCATTTATTTTAGTGTTTTTTTTTTAAGTATTTAATCGAAACTGAGCTTAACTTGCCCCAAAACAATGAGAAATACAATACAATTAAATTAGCAAAACATTTAATCAATAATTCTCATAAGAACTAAAGTGAAATTAAAATTTGAGTTTACGTCGATAGGTACACTAACTAACCTCCTGCCTGGGATGCGGGAATGTTTTCCAGATACCGCTGTCCCGGACGCAAAGCCAACTTTCTTTTTATTGAAAATAGGTTCGCGTCTAACCACTATCTCACCTGATGGTAAGTGATGATGTGGTCGAAGATGGAGCACGCTTACCTAAAAGTAACCTATTCACTCTTGACTTAAAGACTCCTAGGTTGTAGCTATCGGGAAACACAGACTCCGGAAGGGAATTCCACTCTCTAAAATTTCTCTTCCGCTCCACTTAGAGCGGGATGAGTCATTTATAAAGAACTGTGTATAATCTAATAGATTCTGAGTAATCTCAAAATGTACAAAATGCAAAATAAAGTATCTTATCTTACAGCTGATAGACATTCCCAAAATTCTATGACTTGTCAACACATGTAAATTGGCCTGTTGTCCTCTCATACCTATAAAAACTGTATTATGCAAGATTGTAAAATCGATTATGTTTTGAGAAGAGTAACCGTGGAGTTTCTTGCCGGTTCTTCTTCATAGGAAAAGATCAGTTTCGAACCGTGCACTAACGTCTGACGTTTTATAAGTGCCCATGTTTATGTGAAATAAAATAATGTTGATTTCGAATCCTCTAAGAAACTATGTATCGATCTGTGCCAGGTTTTGAGTAAACTGTTCAAGAAAGAAAACCATTTTTTTGGCATCAGTTTGTTCGTTGGGAAAATCATCTTCACACACACACACACACACACACACACCAACCGCATACATAACTCATATTTTTCCGTTGGTCGGGAAATCAGAATTAAATTAAATTGTTATTAACAAAGTAAATGTGTCACCTACTTGCAAAACATCTTTAATTTAAAAAGTTAACACAGGATTTTCCTAGCATGGGGGTCATTACCCTTATTGATAAATGTTTTTAAGAGCTCTGATTGTATCTTTTAATTTACTGTAAGTCTGTTAATGGCAAATAAACTTATTATTATTATCTAATGGAGCGGAAGGACTTCTACTGAATAAAAACCTACTCTGTTCCTTCATCTGCCCTTAAGTTCCGGGGCCGCGGTATCTAGTTAAAACATTCCCGCAAACCCCGGCAGGGTTAACAGAGTCCTAGAATTTCATCCCTTTGGGTTAGAAATTACACAATGAAACACAAAAAAAATCCCCATTGAAATCATAACACTAACAACACTATAGTTGGTTCACGTTAACAAAATAGTGACGTCATCGGTGTCCGCCGCCTCTCGACCAATGAGGTCGCAACAAATTAGAAAGCTAAGTTCATAGTGACTAGTTGACTGCAGATCTTTTGGCGAAATGGTTGTGTCTTTTATGCGTTATCTACATAAAATAATTTAATTTAATTCAATCCTATTGAATTCGTGTAGACCCAAATAAAAACTTATGTTGGTGCCAATAACTTAACATTCAAGATAAGTGATGTAAAAAATATTTAGTGACGCAATAACTTTTAAGATGCTAATCTATGGAGGAAATGCTGCGACCACGTAATACAAGAAGAGATCATAGAGAATGCAGAACAAAATTCTTTCATAATAAATACAAATGAAGATTGTAGTGACACTGATTAAAAACATTACTAATTTAAGACAACTAGTTTGATTTTAATCCATTAAAATTATTTTGAAATATAAATTTACCCTGCAGTTGTACTGATGACGTCACTATTTTCGTAACGTGAACAACTATAAAACAAAAAAGCAGGCGTCTCTTTCGTTTATGGTCTATGTTTATTTGATCGTACCTCTCATACAAACACAATTATGTATAAAATCTACAATACACAACCGATAATAGGACACATCGACTTTTACATCATCACTATCATCGGCTTAGCCTTCTCACCTGAGTGCTAGTATTTTACATGAAGCGACAATACAAATTCTAATATACAAATACAACTTGTCTGAACTTTAAAAGAGACTTTGACCTCTGAGTTTGTTTCGGTGTTTCTTCTCAGTAGTCAGGAAATACCGGCCTCATCTAGCTAAACTAAACACGTGAAAAAACATGACGTGTAAAAGTGTTATTTATAACGAACTAGCTGACCCGCCACGACTTCGTTCGCGCCCCTACCCCTACCCAACCAATACCACTACCCCTATCCTACCGATACCCTACCCATGCCTTACTCTACTCCTACCCTACCCAAACCCTACTCTATCCCTACCCTACCCCTACCTTGAGACCTTTCCTACTTTTTTTTTTTCATAAGAAAAATTCCTTCTCCTGAGAAAACCAAACACAACAGAAAAAGAATCAGCCAAATCCGTCCAGTCGTTTTCGTGTTTTGCGCTTAGCAACACATTTAGCGATTCATTTTTATTACATAGATTTACAAAAATAAGTATTTCATTTCATTTCAATAGCTGGGTAACAATTTACCCCTTGGCAAGACCAGTGACAGATTTACTGTCTTCTGAATAGCCGTAACGACTGTCAAAGATGAAAAAATAACAGCCGGGGAAAAATGCTATGCTATGCTATGCACGGGGCTATCACACCGCCAACTTGCAAGCTCCGGGATACTACTGAGAAATTCCTTACAGAAAAACTAATAGCACTTTCTGCCCGACTCGGGTAGCGAACCCAAGATCTCGGGTAGCGAACCCGAGATCTCGGGAAGCGAACCCGAGACTTCGGTTTCAGCAGTCCACTTGCCAGTGCGCTTGTTTTTGATATTACACATACAGAGTTGATACAACTGAGGCTTTCCTTTAAACTGCGTATACTAGTTACCATTTTCAAGCTTTGTACCAAAAATCAATTAAATAGGAGAAGTAGTTTAGTCGCAAATGATTTTGATGAGATGCACCTTAAAGCGATAAATCTGACCAAGACAAGAGATAACACACGCCGCGCTACGTTGCTACTTTGTTACCTAGGTATTTAAGGTCACATTTATTTACAAAGGGTGGTTGCGTTTTTCTCTGATTTGTAAGCTATTAAATAGCTTAGCTTGTTTGAAAAAAAATTTTTTTTTGGCATTTTCTTTTTCAACTGTATCAAATTAACACTAAACACGTATAGTATACGTAGTGTAATTTAATGCCCCTCTGTCGTATCAACTCTGTATATGCAAATGTAAAAAAAATATTATATTTTCTAAAATGCTTATAGTTATTTACACCATACTAAAACTCAAACTTGTTCAGGTTTTTCTTAATATTTGTCTGTCTAGCTTTCAAACAGAAGGCTCTAGAATGCCTGAATCAATTTTAATGGGGCTTTCACTTTCACAAATTTAGAGGATATTATAGGACCATAATATATAGCATACTTCTTATCCCACAATTCCCACGGGATTAATATTTAAATTAAATTCTCCTACACGAACGAAGTCAGCAGCGCAGCTTCTATATAATTATATCACCTATTATTATTTCTTGGTTAGTACATACATTTGTAGCGAGTTTCGATGTGAACTATTACCGTTTGGGTATGGTTTAAACGTCGCAGGATAATTGGAGAAATCGTTTGTTTAAAGATCTTGTATAAACAAAAATTAAGTATATTGAAGGCGATTGGCTCAGAGTTTACGAACTTCAAATACTAAAATATCAGGGAGAGAGAGAGAGAGAACGAAATATCTTTATTTGTATAAACATGGTATACATACAAGATATTATATTGTTTGAGTCCAGTCATGTTTAGCCGTCAGTATCGGCGTACAAATATTTCAGATAGTTGATGAAAAAACGGTTTCGTCTAGAAATTCAGAGACAATAATATGCTCTTTGCGAAAGAACCATCTTTAATTGATGCTTGAAGGCTATTTAGCTCCTTCCAACGTTAAGGCAAAATGTTAAATATAGTGGGCGCCATGCAGACAATACTTTTGCACATAAGTTTCGTTTCTTTTTCGTTGGTACTCAAAGACTCTTCTAGTTTCTGAGATAATTGAATTGAGTAATTTTGACACTTAGATGAAGAAATGGATTTGTTTTATAAATAGTTTGTGTTCTAAACTATTCCCGTTCCGTTTATAAATCAGTGCTGTGGCTTACCCGCGAAAGCGTTAAACCGAAACAGAAGACAGAAAGACTTTCGCATTTATAATATTAGTATGGATAGATTGCTGTTTTGTTTTAATTAAATGATCTTTTTAATTGATTGTTCCAATTACCCTGCGACTTTCGTACTGTTTAACACGTAAGGTACATAGCGTGTTGTGTATATTCACCTGAGTTTGACGTTTCCAAGAGAGGTGGGGAAGTCGGTGAGTGAAGTCATCGGACTATCGCGGTCTTTGCACAATCTGGAAACAGTGAGATGTTACATAAATATTTATGTATTACTAATATAATATATAGTACCCATATACAGGGTGTTTGGCAGAACGTTGAACATACGAAAATGGTGGATAGGTGGGGTTATCTGCTACTTACTCAGCCCTAATTTATTTGGCCTTGGCCGCCTGGATATTTTATAATTTTTTTTTGCTTTCTTTTAGTTTCACCACTTTCTTAACTTTAAAGTGATTTTTTTTATTAATAATGGGTAAAACAGGTAATGTTTTGTTTTTTTTTTTAATTACTATTGCTTTATTCAGATGTTAGCTATAAAAAAGTTATGAGTCCTCAAACTTACAGTAAGATGTAAAAAATACTTAAATCTTAATGTCAACTATCAATAAATAAATAAAAAAAAAATGACTGAGGAGTTCCAATTCTAGTAAAACATCCCTAGTGTGTGACCTTTCTAATGGTATGTAATTTGCTTTTATAAAAAAAAACTTTAAAAGTTATTTCATAATTTTATCAAGTAGGAAAATTTTGACGAAACTCTAGCTTTACGGAAAGTGAAATGTTTTGCGAAATTTAATACTGCAAGGGGGCCAGGGTCAAATAAATTAGGAATGAGTAAAAAGCAGATGAACCCACCTATCCACCATTTTCGTATGTTCAACGTTCTGCCAAACAACCTGTGTTACCCTGAACCGACTTTTTACAACTTTTTGTTTGTATACTCATACTAGCTTCTGCCCGCGACTTCGTCCGCGTAGAAGTCGAAAATATTCCACGGGATCCCGTCCCCGACTTGCTTGACAAAGATTATAATAGCTCGGCTAATTTGCATGATATAAAGATACTTTATAGCCTATAGCACTCAGGGATAATGCAGCTACATGTAAGCGAAAGAATTTTCAAAATCGGTTCGGTAGTTTCAGAGATGACCCCCTACATACAAACTTACAAATTTTACCTCTTTATAATATTAGTATAGAAGTATAGATTTGAACAAATAAAATGATCTTATAGATGTGTAGATGAGATCTTGGCTAAATAATTAGTCACATGGGTCAATCTTCATTTTTAAGCAACGCTGTGACAGTCGTTGTGGGAAGTACGGGAATAATCTGACATTGCTCTTGCCAAAAAGCTAAGTACAGTGCGATTCAACTAAGAATAGGATCGACTTAGCGCCATATTCAGGCGCTTTCAGGCGAATTGATGTCAATAATGAAAATAAGAATAAATGATTGAAAGAAAAAAAACGAATTAAGACTTTAAATAACTAAATATTATATTTCAATTTTTATGTGTAACTCAGTTAAACAAATAAAATAGACCATTATTAATTTTCGCAAATAAGTTTTCTTTGCAAACCGTACTTTTCAAGTGACATTTGACAGATAGAGGTCACTGACGTTCCTATTCTTATTTGAAACGTATAGTAGATGATGATGTTAGTGAATATACCTCTTGGCGATGTCGGTGTGCCTGGGCGAGGCGGGTCGAGCGGAGTGTCGCTTCTCGGGCGGGGGGCGAGCGCGCGGGGACTCCCCGTCGATGTAGCCGATCTGGGACAGTTGCTCCTCTAACGCCACACGACGACTGCAGAATAAAATGGTGTTCAATTTGAAGACAAAAATAAAATGACAATGTTATCTTGTGCGTTCTAATTATGCTTACAGCTAATACCCACGTAATATAAAAAAAACAATTGCATGATAGAACTAAACCATTTTTTTACTTATTTTATAAGCATGTTTTCAATCAATCAATCAAACATTTATCTTTGTGAACATAAGTAAAATAGGTGGTAAAACATATGACAATAGTAACTATCTATGTTCTGCCGTAAACGCAAACACAAATATTAAGGTTACTTTAAATTATATTACATTACATTGTTTTAAGCAAATTAATATACAGAATGGAGTCAGGAGTTGCTTTGAAGAAATCCATACCAAACTTAATACTTCAGAAAAACATCTAGGGTCAATTCCGCCTTGTAGGCAGAATTAACAATCTAGATCAATCTTACATGCAGTAAAGCACGGAGCATCATCAGGAGAATCAACATCTCCTAAGGATGTCCAGGGGCGAAATGTTTGCCGAATGGCAAAAAACTGAACCCTTATAGTTTCGTCATGTCTATCTGTCCGTCCGACCGTATGTCACAAGCATTTTATTCCGAAACTATTAAGATTTTTAAAAAAATATACATGGAACTGAAACTGAAAATTTTTTTTTCATCAAACCCATACTTGTGTGGTATATATAGAGAAGTCTTTAAAAATGAGATTGAGGTTTCTAAAACCAGTTTTTCTTAAAGTCAATCATAACTTTTATAAAAATGGAGCGAAAAATTTAAAATAAATATATGCTGTAGATCTTAACAAAAACTTTTAACGAAAATTGCTTTCAACAAGATTGGGTCAGCAGTTTTTGAAATATAACACATTTTCTAAAACCGTAAATATAATTTTGTATTTCATACAAACACTGAAAAACAAAGTTATTTGGCGTAGTTTAGTAACTACGCCAAATAACTTTCATGGGCGTGTCTGACTCGCATATTGCATGCAAGATTGACCATCTAGTTCTTAGCGGAATTAGCACTACATAATTATCTTTTTGAAGGATTAGTTTAGCAAAGTATTACTTTGTTGTTATTATTATTATTATCCACCAACCCACACTGGACCCGCGTGGTGGATTAAGCCTGCAATACATGTTGGCCGAGCTTAGACGAACGCGAGCCTAGACAAATTGACACAAGGAAAGCGTTACTGTCTAGACGTTCGGCAAGTTTGAAGGAAGCCAATGCATTTGGCCAATATAGACGAGTTTTGAGGAGATCACATGTAGGGCACTGTCTGTTTTTATTGGCTGAGCGCCTTTGATTTGTGCAGAAAAACCGACACCGCTCCGAAGTGAGACAAGGTCGCGAGCGACTGCAAGTTGTGACAAGCTACGTCAAATGAGGTCTATACACGTTGGCGCTTGTCTATACGCAACCAACTAGGCAAGTGACACCGAGCGATAGTGTTGCCAACCTAACCGAAGCAAAAAGCTGCAGATAAGACTTATAAAAACAGCAGAAAACAGTAAAATGGTAACTTTAAAACATTTAACTTTATTAGAATTGAAAATGAAACCTTTAACGAAATTGAAAGCGCAAGTACAGTCGGCCAAGAAAGTGGTGTACCACCCTAAGGTTGAATATCGCTTGCAGATTCATAGGTGATAAAGATTAGTTTCGCTTGCAGATCGATCTGACAACTTCTATTGCTGTCTTTATCTGATTATTGATAACGACTATTACTGTTTGTAACGTGACAGCTGTTCTTAGTTTGAACTTGATGGAACCAAAGACGTCGTAAAATCAACGGCGGGGGGCTGTAGATTTTGATGACAAAATTGTATCTACAAATTCAGAATTGTAATCAACAAGTTACATAAAATTGTAAAGGCACAAGGCGAGTCCACAAACCTACAATTTCTGTAAACTTGTAATTACAATATCAATAAAAAACAAGCTAAAAATAGATTTATCCTTTTATTAAATTTCTACAATCAATTTTAAAATACTTATAACAAACAAAAACATAGCATATATAGTAATATTTAGAAGATATTGAAAATTTTTAAAAATTAGAAACGGGTGTAACCGCCGTTGGCCTCTATAACCTCTAAAAGACGAGACCTCATTGAACCAACAAGCCGTGAGCAAATATCGGTTCCCCGCATTTCCTCCCAGATATAATTACAGTGACTAATAAGAGCTTGTTTGGTTCTTTCATTTTGATGCGACCATCGTTGGACCATAAGGCCCCAAAGATTTTCTATCGGGTTGAGGTCCGGCGATCTTGAGGGCCACTGAATTACCCTTACGTCAGTGTGTGAACGAAACCAGGCTCTTACGATCCTCGCATTATGAATTGAACAATTATCTTGAACAAAATCAAATTGTGGCACTTCGTTCTCCGGGTAAACATTACGGACTGTCGGTAGCATTGCATTCTGAAGCACGTCGATATAATTTACAGCCGTCGCTCGAGGAGGTAGAGAACACAATTCTCCTACACCATCCGTACTCATCCAGCCCCAAATATTTACGGAAATTCGACCTGATTCTCTATTTGGGATTACATGATCATCTTTATACCGTGTTGAATTATATCGCCAAAGGTGAAGACGTCCATGCTGACTGGATTTAAACGTTTTTTCATCACAAAACACTGTATTAGACCAATCAAACTCTAAGTGCTCTCTGGCGAAGTTCAGACGAGCAAGTCTGTGAGCATCCGTCAAATATATTTTCTTGGCGTAATGCCTGTGGTGCAACCCCATGTAATGTAGATGATTCCTTATTGTTTGGGCACTCACATCGAACATCTCCGCAAAATGTTTTGTGGGCTTAAAACCATTGATTTCATATTCCCGTCTCATGAATTCTCTATCGTTATTGGAGAGTGCAGGCCGGCGACCACTTCTTCTGTGATCCAACAAACTTCCCTCCTCTCCTTCACGACGAATCCAAAAGCGGACAGAACGCCTCGATATATTCAAATTCCGGGATATCGCACTGATACTGCTTCCCTCATTAAATTGGGCAATTATTTGTGCTCTTTCGGCAATGGTCAAGTTGGCAGGCATTGAGATGATTTTATATGCAGTTGCAAAGAGTATGTAATACACTATGTTTAAGAGACGGGACTTAGTACTAAAAAAATAAAAACAGGTAGAAGTTCACTTCAATACCAACTGAACGAATATACACGGGGAACAAGACGTCATACAACAGTACTACCAACCTATCAGACTAAATAGTGCTGCGCGATGGCAGTAGCCTCTTTATCGACATCGATAAAGTATACAGGTCGAAAAACGGGCTTAATTTTAACTTTTTAATTTAAGTGCGGATTTGTGTTGAAATAAAGCAAGGATTGTAGTTTTTAAGAAAAAAGTAGTATATTGTTAATTATTAAAACTAGTACAGATCATTAGACTTAATAATAGATGTCAAGGATTGCGTTAATTTATTCCCAACGTTCTTCTGGACGCAAACCCATAGCAGTCATAAACATTTTATGTTTCATTCGATGGAGTCCCGTCGTCAGAACGTCAGTGACCGTGTCTTCTGTATTCTTGTATTTGATAAGTATTTCATTGACTGCAACCTGCTCTGATGTAATGATATCGGACATCTATGTGCTTACTTCGGGCGTGGTAATTTTGATTACCTGAAAGATTAATGTCAGTGTGAATTGGCTTAAACAGGCTTTGTGCACGAAAGCTACTACTTGGGAAAGGTTGTCTAAAGCCACCTAACTTTCACATGATATTTTTCATGCAAGCAATCATGCAGCATATAATGTAGCAAGCATGGTTTCTGTCACGGATCCAGCGCTGCAGGGCTGACAGCAGATGATGACAGCACCATTAACGGAGCCCCACAAGGCCACTGCCTGCCGGGGTTACGGGAATGTTCTAACGAGATACCGCGGCCCCGAAACGTAAGGGCAGTGAAGGAACAGGGTGGGTTTTTAGTCAGTAGAAGTCTGACACTCCCTTCCGCTCTACCCACAGCAGGAGGGGTCATTTGATGATTTTCCCAACCAGAAAAAAAGTGGTCTGATTTTTGGTGTAGAGCCTGAAAATTATACATAAAGTAAACGCGGTTTCATTTAATGCCTCTCGCTTTAATCAACGTTGTTTATAAACAATTAAAAACAGATACACCATTTATCGATAATTGATAAGAGCCGTTGCGTTATAGCACATCACTAAACAACAAAATAAAATTGAAAATTAAAAAATCGATTAAGGCTTTTAGTACTATGTTTTAATTAAAATATATAATAAAATATCTAATTTAATACTTACCGAGCCTCATCTAATGGAATTTTTGCCATAAACTTCCTTTTTTCATTACCTTTACGACTTGCACGATCTCCACATACTCGTATTTCACAAGTTATAAATCGGTTTTAGGTGGCATTATGGTACAATCACTGAACAATAACCGATATTTTTTTACAAATTATGATGTAAAATGAACCGTAAATTAATTTAATTACTGCCAGAAAATAATAAGCACAAACTTAAAATATACAAGAAGACAGGACAAGTAAACATATATGGCCGACCATAGATTAAAAAGTGGCTGACTGTCATGAAAGAAAGAGAAAGCGCACGGAATAGGTGAGACAGCAAAATGTACCATTATTTCCCCTCAAAGTCCATACAATTTTTTTCGCCTTGAAGTTGCAGTAGCCTGTGCAGTTGATTGAAAAATAACACGGAAAATATATCGATTTTTTGCATATATTTGACAAAATGTCAATTGTCAGTTTTCTTTTTCAAATGGAATTCGGTTGTCTAAATAGTTTTTATTACTTTTGTTTGGAAACATTTCAATTGCTTTGTAGAAACTAATGTCCTTTTCATTTATACTAAAGGTTAAAATGTCATGTGACATATGACGTATGAATACTAAATACATAGGTTTACGTCATGATAATGTTGTCTCTTTCAGTAATATCTTTTTATAACGAACCTTGTTGTAATTTTCGATGACTGGGAAACTAAATCAAAACTGGTACACCACTTTCTTGGCCGACCGTACATAATCATTATTATTTATTTATTATGTGAAAAATATGAATAATTGGCAATTTTTTTGAAATATACTAAATAATTATTAACTATTTTCGATATTTTCTGCCTCTTTTTTTATTAAAATCATACATATTTTTATTGAATTTCTTCACATATTTTTCAGTTGCATTAAATGTATACATTCCTTTATTTTCGTTTTACTAGGGTCAACGGTCAACTCAAATAAAATATTGTCACTATCATTACTGACATTATTTTTGTATGACTTGACTTGTTTTGTTCGTTTTGTTAGACTAGACCATAGGTAGATAAATTTATACGGATACATACATGCATATCATGAAGCTAGGTATTTAAATTGGAGGGGTTTTATCGTTTTAGACGAGATCTCTGAATATAATATAATATTAAAAACAGTAGAAATGGGTACTTAAACAGAAAACAGGGATGTCACGGTAAAAACAGTAAATCTACTGTTAAAACAGTAGGGTTGGCAACGCTGCCGAGCGATAGCAAGACAAGGCAAATATACCGTCTACATGTTGGTATTGGCCTTCACTCGACAACGATCGGCCAACATGTATTGCAGACTTTATAGGCTGGTTATGTTATGTCAAAGATTTAGATTGTTTACTGACCGTTCAGCGAGCTCGTTCGCTTGGTGTATGTCGACGCGCAGGTTCCTGCGAGGACTGGGCTCTGCACTGCACAGTCCCGACTCGGGTGGAGTGGAGCACAGAGAGTCTCCCTGAAAAAGATAATGACAATATAATAGTCTCCTGTGTTACAAAATAATTATTTTATTTGATCCATTAGGTATATTTTCAAAAAATATTTGTCACGTATTTTTTTGCCTTTTCAAGTCAAGAAAAATTCACAAAGATAGAAAGCTTCAAAGTACAGGAGTGGGGGCTGCTGACGTCACACAGTGCTAAGAATTATACCGGAGTGTGACGTCACGCGAAATTTCAACTCACTGTATCGTCTTAATTTAAAAAAATAAAAAATACGTGTCCAATGTTTTTAGTTAAACTACGTGACGGACTAAATAAAATGTTTTAGGAAACTACCCTATTATAGAAACATCTATGAAAAAATAACAAGAAAAGAAGCGTCAATAGTCCAATGGATAAGGTGTCGGACTTGTGATCGAAGTAAAGGTCGCGTGTTCGAACCCCACCCATTAAACTATTGCCGTGAACCCACTCCAGACACAAACATATTTAGCTTAGTTGGAGGGGTTATAAGATTGCTAGTCATGTTAATTCTAGACAACTGTTAGTTCTCTTAAAAAAAAGCTATTCGAATACAGACACACATAACATCATAGCTGTGTACTAGTGTTTTACATACATCTGAGGCCATACCATGACGTGTTAAAGCGAGAGTCGTTCGAGCGAGAAAGAGAGATGGAGCTATATAGCGTGCATAGCTTCATCCCTCTTTCTCGCTCTAACGACTCTCGCTTTAACTCGTCATGGTATGGCCCCTGATTAGATTGAAAGCAGACTCCAACAGACTTGGGGAATAGCTAAGCAGATATTAAAGCAGATACTAGTATTAAAGTTGGTATCGTATGATACAACCAAAAAACGTCATAAGAACATTTTATTTATTTATATTTATTATATACTTTCTTATACACCTTACAATATTTCATTGGATACAGAAATTAAAACTAGTGTACAATGGGCGGTCTTTTCGCTCAGGGCGATCTCTTACAGACAACCTTTGGATGGACAGACTGAAGGAGACAGATTACAAACATCATAAATAATATTAATTGAACATAATAATATAAAATACATACAATACAATATAAAAATCATATAGTAATAAATATTACGTGTATAGTTGAGAAAGAAGGGGAAAAGCACTGCTAAAATACTATTTAATACAGCACTACTTATCAATGTAACCATAGGAATGAGCAGTTTAAAGATAACTTGTAAATATGTGTAATGTATAATATAGAATATAATAATGTAATAATCTTTCTTTATTAGCATGAAAAAGGTTATAAATGTAATAGCTTCACTTTTGTTTTTGTTTAGTATAAATAATAGGCTACAAGTTTATAATTTGTTAAATACATAATTAGTTTTGTAAATATGGGTTATGTACGATGACACAAGACGTGGTGCCGACAAACTGTTTTACAGTTTGGCAGAATTAATAATTGTATTGTAATTCGATAATTTGAGTTAAATAAAAAAAAACGGGTTAGTAATAGTGAGTGAGTTTGTATGTAGTTATTAATGTTTGAACTATTCATTCGCTTTTAATAATTATTTCACCTGTAGAATGGTATCCGTTATGATATCCGTTATCAACTGAGTGACATAGACTAGAATGATGAGTTGCTAGCTTCGATCAACAATACCAACTAGATATCGGGTCGGCGCAAAAAATACGTCTCGGTAAATAACAGCGCACTTGAGAAGTGAGCTCTTATTTTGTTTAGTTCGCTTGACACACAGCCAATGTAAACACGTTTCACAATGCCGCAATGTGTATTCAAAAGTTGCAAAAATAATGCCCGAAAAAGCAATTTAACGGCCGGAGTGTCTTACTTTCGGTAAGTACATGTAGAATAAATTACATTTCATTTTAAGCTTTAAACCAACAAATCATATCAAATTTTGAAGAAATTTACCGACTTTAAACCACCGCTACAAATGTTTGGCCAAGGTTGGCCAATACACGCGCAAACTTTTGAAACGAAACAAAACGATGTAGCTCGCAAGGCAATAACGGGAAAATGTACTTTATCTGTTGCCATTTAAGGTTGATTTCACACTAAATGATATTTATTTTATGTCTTTTAATTTCTAAGTAACAAGAGTAATTTATTGCTTTGCTAGTTTTTTGTGACGAATGATCGTAAGTATTAGATAATATTTTGAAGATTTGAGAAGAAGACTTTATTACTAGGTACCATACCACGCGTATTTATTTTCTCCTGCTGTGTCAAATCCATCCAAAGGTTGTCTGTAAAAGATCGCTTTTAGCGATAAGACATTGTAACACCCTTTGTAGTTTTTAAGTCCTTATTTAATTCTGTTATGGTGTACAATAAAGAGTATATCTATCTACCTATCTACCATGGTCGTAATTAGGTGGAACTTAAAACTGTTTTAAAACTTTTCTCTCAGTTCGTTCGTAAACAAATGTAGCCGTATAAGTACATATTCACGCGGACAGCATTTAGCTTTGATTTTGTACGTGACCCGTTATCGAAGCTTGCTAGCTAAGTGGATGTTATCTCACCTGTGCATGATTGAGCTGTAGTTGCGTATCGTCTTCCTCGCTGAACATGTGGTGGTCCCTCTCTTGAGGAGACAGACGGAGTCTCATGTCGGCCAGCTCAGCCTGCCAGGGCTCGAAGTACGAGTCGCATGATGATGACCTGGAGACAATATACTCAACGGTTTAACCATATATACTTAATATTATTATGCGGAAAAGTTGTTTGTTTGTTTGAACGAGCTAATCTTCAGAAGTACTGAGTGGATTTTGATGAAATTTGGCATGGGCTTGAGGAAGGTTAAAGGCTACTTTTTACCCGACTGCAAAAAGGAGGGTAATGTTTTTATCATACCAACCCACGAATTACAGCTAACGGGCAGTTAATCTTCATCTCACATCTTCACCTGTTTCATCCATAGATACATATAAACAACATTAGAGTGTCCGTCTGTGATTACAAAATAATCGTATGTTCTCAAGCACTTTTAGTTAATTACACGATCCTAAAACGCAAAAGGAAAAAAATTTTCACATACATAAACACCTACATTTACTTTTTATTTGTTTTTGGTTTGTCATCTTCTTGTTTTGTCAATCGATTGAACGTTGTTATTTTAGATTTGTAAAAGAAGTAGCAAGAGAACTTACTGGGGCTGCCTCAATTGTGTTATGAATTCAATGTTTAAGATGGAAATAAACGATTTTTTATTAACCCCTCGGCTAGTCCGCTCCAGCCTATCCCTAGCTGCCTTCTCCCAACGATGCCCTAACCCGAGGTCCGTTACCCACAGGGAAAGGGTGACCTTAGAACGTACTCGCCTAGTTTGTAAGTTTATTTAGAAGCCCAATCTAATTCCGCCGAGCCCGTTCCATCATCGGACTACAAGACAAACGGTGAAGCGCCATCGTTACATGGTGGACATCCCACACATACGCACTAAACGTTTTGGTAATACTTTCATTGTGCGTACGGCTAAGGAGTGGAATTCCCTGCCGGAGTCTGTGTTTCCCGATAGCACTATAACCTGGGAGTCTTCAAGTTAAGAGTGAATAGGTTACTTCTAGGTAAGCGTGCTCCATCTTCGACCACATCATCACTTACCATCAGGTGAGATGGTGGTCAAACGCGAACCTATTATCAATAAAAAAAGCCCTGACTGGAGGCTTTAATTACTAAGATTAAGGCAGAGGCAAGTTGAGGTTTGTTAAACAATTTTTCTTAAAGCCAATCGTTTGAAAGATAGACACTTTTAAAGTGGTAAAATGAGTGCCGCCACTACTCTAACTATAAAAATAATAGAGTGAGAAATCTAAGCTATAGATCTGAATGGAAACTTTCAGTAAAAATTGTTTTGATCTAGATAAGAGTCAGAAGTTTTTGAGATAGAGCACATTAAAAAAGCGCAAATATAACTTAAACCCTACGAAAAACAACTTTATTTTCATTAATCTATACTTAATAACTACGGAAATATTCAAGGGCGGGTCCGTTGCATTTAGCAATTTTTTTGCCGCTTTGTCCGACTATTCGTTAAGTGTAATCAAGTCGTGCGCTACTGGATATTTTTGGATGAATATAATTATATCAAAATAAAGGCGTTGTCTAAAATGGTACGATATATCAAAATAAAGGCGTTGTCTAAAATGGTGCGATATATCAAAATAAAGGCGTTGTCTCAAATTGACCTCTTTTTAACCACCGACGCAAAAGAGGCGTTATAAGTTTGACGTCCAACGCTCCTAAACGAATGGACTGATTATGATGAGTTTTCTTTTGTTAGAAAGCTGACGTGATCGAGATGGTTCTTAGCTACAATTGATCAAAATCTGGTGCTTCAAGGTTGACGGGGGTTACTTAAAAATTTTCTAATGTTTTTCTAACTACAATCGGTAATTCTACATCTGTTAGTGCAGTTACCTTAAGTCCACTTTGTCGCTAAGCGACAATAGTTGCGCGACTGTGGGCGGCGACAGCGCTCTGTCGCTCTGTCGCCACACATCGCAAGACGAGCGGCTTCTTAAAACAGAAAACTAACATACAATGTTACGTTTCCAGTCGTTTTTGGGCCGTATTGTTTAGCTACATTTTTATATTGTACTAACTGATCACTTGTTTTTCTATGTGGGAAAATCATCAAGTGACTTCTTCCGCTCTGGGCGGAGCGGAAGGGAGTGTCAGACTTTTACTGACTAAGAACCCACCCTGCTCCTTCTGTTGCCTTCGCGTTCCGGGGCCGCGGTATCTCGTTAGAACATTCCGCAACCCCGTTAGCTGATCACCCTGGCGTTGCTTGGGATGTACAGTAGAACCCGCTTAATACGATCACATTTACTTTTTCTTTTTTTTTTCAACTAGGGACAAGTTTTCTTACATTTCTTAACGCTTAATTCGTTTCGTCAACCCGTTTAATATGCTAACACACGCCACACGTTTTATATCTCGTGTTACTAAGATGATCCCCGGATACTGCAATGTTTTCCTGGATATTCTTCGAGTCATGATAATGTGTGCCACATTATCTTACAAAACCCAATAAAATTGAAATTGAATATTTTATTGAAATTGTCAATAACACACAAATAGAGGTAATGTAGTGGTAATGGTGAAGACAAACTGTGTCAGCTAAAAAAAACTTCGATTTTATCTAACGCTCAGGCAATATCAGCAGTGTACGATTGAAGATGCTAAGCTAAGATAGACGGCCGATGTTAAAATACCTACATATACGAAATGAAAACGTATTACATTTTATTTTCCCTATCCCGCATAATACTCTCTCTCTTTCTCGCTTAAGACGTGGTTATCTTTAGGTCCCCGTAAAACCCTCTTAAACGGGTTTTACTGTATATAGCTAACTTTTTTCCATTTATACCAAGCTATCTTTATTACCTTATCATAACACTAAATAACAAATAAAATAATAATAATAAATAAAGCGGAAAAGCTTGTTTGTTTAAACGCACTAATCTTCAAAAGTACTAAGTGGATATGGATGAAATTTGGCGTTGAAGTAGTTAGAAACTTGAGGAACGTTATGTTTTTATCGTGACTAAGTCCACGAGAGCAAAGCCCTGCGCGACTAGTCTAAAATAAAATGGTGAATTATTCCTCACCCGCATCCCCAAGGATTTTTTTATATTTCACTAGCAACGGGAATGACGGGATAGTATATATATTGCCTTGTTACTCTATCTTTCAGTGAAAGTCCCATTAAAATCGGTTCAGTCATTCCAGAGATTAGCCCGAACAAACAGAAAAACAGACAGAGACCAAAATAAACGATTGTATCATGGAAATACCTACATTCATCGGATAACTACATCAATAAATCGGTTTAGCCCCTACAGACATTAGCCTGGACAAATATAAAGCTGGACAATATTGTCTTCTATCGTTGTGGGCCTTGTTTAGCCTACATTAGGATCTCCGTAACTCTCCATAGTCAGGATATTTATACTGATTATAGAGAGTCCGATTAATGACAAAGATCACTCTATTTATATATTTTGTATTGATGATAAGCTTACGTTTGACCACCATCTCACCTGATGGTAAGCGATGATGTGGTCGAAGATGGAGCACGCGTATCTAGAAGTAAACCTATTCACTCTTGACTTAAAGACTCCTAGGTTGTAGCTGTCGGGAAACACAGACTCCGGCAGAGAATTCCACTCCCTTAGCCGTAAGCACAATGAAGGTATTCCCAAAACGTTTTGTGCGTATGGGTGGGATGTTCACCATGTAACGATGGCGCATCGCCGTTTGTCTTGTAGTCCGATGACGGAACGGACTTGGTGGGATTAGATTGTGCAATTCCATCGCATACTCCCCGAAATGTAACTGATAGAAAACCGATAGATTTGCAACTCGTGGCCGATGTTTAAGGCTCTTTATTAAGCAGTACTAGCGAATATGGGTGAACTATATACCATGTAACGATGGCGCATCGTAGTTTGTCTTGATAGGTTAATAATCATGCAGTTTCTCCATGTAAAATACAATAACCGGGTGGATATTTACATCAAATGACTCCTCCCGCTGTGAGTGGAGTGGAAGGGAGTGTCAGACTTCTACTGACTAAAAACCCACCCTGCTCCTTCAGCCGCCCTTGAAATCTGGGGCGCAGTATCCCGCAATCCTGGGATTGTTGCTCACCTGGTGTGGTGTTTGAGCGGCGCGGCGGCTCGCTCGGCGAGGGGAGCCAGCGTGTCGCTGTCGGACGCCAGCGACTCGCACGACTTCACGGGGCGAAGCCCTAGGGCTGACGTGCACATGGGGGTGTCCTGTGAAGAAAATTTTGATGATATGGTCGTTATCTTACAATAATCTATACATAAATATCTACATATAAATAAAATCCAAGTGTCTTTCTGTTATTTTAAAATAATTGTTTTTTGAAAGGCTTATAGTTTAAGGCCGCTATCCCACTGGCGTTTTACGAGCGTTGGCGTTTCTCGAACGTCTGCGCAGCGTCAACGCTGCGCAAACGCGACGTTGACGTCGCGTCGTCACGTTGCAAGCATTAAAGTCCGTTGAACGCGACGTTAACGTCGCACCAACGTAACATTAACGTCGCGTTTGTTGGCAACATGTACAATCACGCCGTCCTGCTCTGTCCTTGTGGGTACGGGCAGGGGTTACGGGCTAGGGCCATTTGTACAGTTGCTGCTTTAGCGAGCGTACGTAGGTACTGGTACGATTCAGAATGCAGTTACTATCAGAAAACGATTTCGATATTGAAAATACATACATTTATTATAATATGATTCTAAAAGGTCTCCATAACGAAAATTACCGAATAAACAAACTTTGATTATTGTAAACCATAAGACAGTGTCTTTGAACAAATAAAACAAGTAGTTAAAAATATACACAGAAGTGTTTTATTATTATAATATTTTAAACAGCCTGTATGAAAAATTTAAATGTGTTATTTTCCTAACATACCCCAAAGTTATAACAAGCCTCTCTTCAGGTGACACTGAAACTCTAAGATTAGTGTCTAAATATTGTATGTCACTTTGAATCACTTCTAAAAGTTCGTCAAATGTGGTCTTCGGCATTCGCAAATACTTATAAAATTCCGATTCATTATTTTTAATATTATTAGAGTACATTCGAAATGCGAAATATTCACTTTCTTGTGATCGATTGGACCATAAAGGGTTTTCCCAAAATTGACGACGCCATTTTCTTTTTCTTTTACGTAATTTTCGTTGAAGTAGTAAAACCAACAGTAGTGTTTCCTCGTCGAAATCCATTATGCTTCTGATTGTACGCCTCAAATAGTATCATGTGCGCGACGTTAACGTCGCGTTCAGCGGACGTTAATGCTTGCCACGCGACAACGCGACGTCAACGTCGCGTCTGCGCAACGTTGGCGCTGCGCAGACGTTGGAGAGACGCCAACGCTCGTAAAACGCCAGTGGGATAGCGGCCTAATAAGTACATATTTACTATGCGTTTCAAATGCTATTAGGAATTTCAATTATCTTTTATCTGTTAAATGTCACTCAAAAAGTACGGTTTGCAAAGAAAACTTAATGGCGAAAAATAATAACGGTTTATTTTACTTTGTTTAACCGAGTCTCAAATCAAATTTAATTATTTAAAGTCATAAGAAATGAACTAAACTTTTCTCTCTTATTTTCATTATTGGCACCAATACGCCCTAAAGATGCGTTCTCTACGCATGGCGCAATGGACCAGAAGTCATGTCAATATTTCATTTTATTTTTGATGATAGACTCGCGTTTGACCACCTAAATTTGGGAAGGCGATTAGCCCTTGCCATGTCTTTTGTTATCTTCCAAAGAAGCCGTGCACTCGGTATGTATATACCCTTTAAATTGCACATTGTATATGTGTAAATAAATAATTTAATAAATCCTTGTTTTGTTCACTCTACCCAAATGGTTCGATTTGACAGCTAAGGCGTCACAATATGGCGCTAAGTTTTTCCTAATAGCAGTCGAAACGCACAGTACATTATATTAAATCAAAAATAATGGAAAATATGACTTTTACTGGCAGGTAGAGTAGGTTATAGAGCAACAGAAAGGATTTGTTATTCCGAATATTATTCTTTTTTTATGAGATCTAACAATGTGGGTAGAATTCACATTACTAGCAATTTTGTCGACACCTTAGCCATTACGCTGACGCTTAAATAAAGACTTATCTATACTTATATCGACGGTTAAAAGGAAATAGGGTATAAGCGACATTGTGGACAGGTATTGTTTTGAAAGCCGACTGTTTCTTGTGTTTCTTGTATCTTTTATTTTGTCATATTTCCCGATTGGAAAATTAAAAACTGTTCTAGTTTTCACGGTGTTTTAATAAAAAATACATCAGTTTTTCTAAGATTCTAAACTTTGAACGGCTCTCCTGGACATATTATTTTTTTGTCGCTTATTTTATTATTTCCTTTTAACCGATATTAAGCCGATATTATAAAAAGGCAATTTGTTTGGTTTTTGTTAGTAATCTCTGGAACTAATGACCCAAAGTGTCAATAGCCTAACGACTAAAGTGTCAGTCTTCTGCTCGAGAGATCGCGGGTTCGAACCCATTACACTATTGCCGTCAACCAGCTCCAGACACAAGCACATTTAGCTGAAGAAACAGGTTGAGTTTTTAGTCAGTAGAAGTCTGACAGTTTCTTTCGCTCTATCCATAGCTAGAGGAGTCATTTGATAATTTCGGAGCGAAAGGGAGCGTCAGACTTCTACTGGCTAAAAACCCACCCTGGTCCATCAACTTCCTTTACTTTCCGTGGCCCTGTTAATGCTGCCGATTGCTCACCGTGCCGTGGAACACCAAGCCTGGTCCTTATTATTTATAACAAGGCTTCCCAAACTTTTTTACTGGCGTCACCCTTGGGAAGTTGCCATATTTTTGCGACGCTCTGGCATTCACTTACTAGTGGTAGTTCTAGCCTAATAACAATTTGTCAGAAAAACTCTAAATAACATCTAAATCTTTTATTAGAAAATTAAGAAAAATGAAAGCAAGCTGCCTCGCATAAATATAATGTCGCAAATGGTACTAAAACCCTCAGTGCTGCAGTGCTGATGGAACGAAATTAGCTTTTGCCACATTACAATGCCCATGGCGTTCACTCGACTCGGTTGCATCGAAACAGACAGCAAACTTATTTAGACCGCCTCACGACGACCCTGGGATAATACCGCGGAGCCCCAGGGCGTCACGACGCAGTTTAGGAAGCCCTGGTTTATAAGGTACAGTACTTATAATGTACAACGATGCCCCACAAAACTGAACAGACAGTTTGACTGTGGGATCAAATTGTAATATATTTTTAACTTATGTATATAATTAAAAATTTAATTAGCTACCCCTGCTCGCCGCAGGTATAGTAGTACCCAACTGATATGGCTTACGATGTACTGCGTAGAAAATGAATTTTTAAAGCGCGAGAAATGCTATTGACCAATCGGCACGCTCCGCGCTCCTCCATTGGTCGGCAACTGCCGCCATGTTACCGCGTGACGCGTGACTGAGACGGAACTAACAGCTGCAGTGTATTATGAACCTTATAGTAGTGATCTAAGGTTGATTGTACGTTAAGCATTCTTTCGTTTATCTTCGGGGCCATACTTTCTTTTGTGTACGACCGAAGATTCACGACGCTCCTTATCAGTTGGGTACCACTGTAACCTAGGGACACGGTATCGATATAGTACTCATGAGTAATATCGAAAAAAAAGTATCGTACTCATGAATGTATCGAAACAAAAGTATCGATACTTCAAAGTATCGAGTACTTTTCATAGGGCCTAATGCGCACACGTCAGGCCATCAATGTCAGTCAATACGTCAATTTAGCTTCAGTACAGTAGGACAGAAGAACAGAACATCAACACTAATGGTATTGGTTCACTAGTGTAATAATAGTACAGACGCCAGCACGTCAATCTACCCCAATCTGTCAAATTTTACAAATCGAACATTAACCTTCCACTATTGTGATAAGGTTGAAAATCTATTAAAGAAATTTGACAGATTGAGGTAGGTTGATGTGCTGGCGTCTGTACATACTATAAAAAAGACAACTATGACTTTAAAAATTATTTAAACAATTATATTATTTGTTCTTTTAGACACATATTATAGTACCCATTCCTCCTCCGTACAATCGCTAATACGAGTAGATACTCGTACACAGCATGGAACAATATGTACTTTTAGATGGCACACATTCACATTTAATAAGTCAAATAATAGTAAAGCACAATAACGATCAACCGGAGAAAAACAAATCGCGAGACAAACACGAAGAATAATACAAATAATACGGTTTTGTGGGATATCGTTGTACATTATAAGAACTACATTGTACCTTATAAACAATAAATAAATAATAATAATAAAACAATTTTCTAACGGCGAACGATTGAGTGATTGATTGGTGAAGGAAAGGATCTGAACTATGAACAGAAAGACTGAAGGAACGATTTCGAAATCAATGTAATGATTTAGAAGGTTCAGAATCAAAATCAAAAAGTACTCATTGAGTAAAAGTATCAAATAAAAAGTATCGAGTACAAAAGTATCGGTATTGAAACGAAACGTACTCGATACCACAAAGTATCGATACTTTTTTCGTGTCCCTACTGTAACCCCTACAACTTACCAGTGGCGGTGTGGGGGTCCGAGGTACGTGGGGTGCGGGTTCCCGGTGACTGCGAGCTCGTTGTTGCTTGCTGCGAGTGAACAGGCCTCGCCAGCCGGACGGGGAGCGCTTTAGACCACGTTTACCTGGGGACGGGGAACAGGATCGTGTTAAAAACAGTGTGTGTATCAAAATCTTTCATCGTGCGTACAAGTATGGAGTGGAATTTCCTGCCAGAGTCTGTATTTCCTGAGAGTCTTTAAATCAAGAGTGAATAGGTTACTTCTAGGCAAGCGTGCTTCATCTTCGACCACATCCTCGCTTAACATCAGGTGAGATGGTGGTCAAACGTAAGCCTATTAATTATTTAAAAAAAAGATCGAAAGAAAGAAAAAATTATTCGGCACATGCCACAAAGCACACAACAGGATACAAAAGGAATGCAAAATACAAAAGTACTTATTTGCAAACACGAAAATAGACAAATTACGTGTGCCTCGCGGCTGCGCCAAAAAGGCTCGGATCAGCATAATGGCAGACAACTGGTGCCTGACGCTGTTTTTTTTTTCAACCGGTACGTTCAAACTCGTATATTCGACTCGCGCAACAATCGTTAATGGCTAACATAGTTACCTGACTATCTACATACGCTGCCCAATTAATATATCCCACATAACAGTAACTAAATTTGAAATGAACCGCAATTTATCGATTAATGCATGGTTACCGGCAATAATTATAACATCTCTTTTTTTAATTTAAACTAGATGAAATCAGTGTTTACTAGCTGACACACACCGAAACAAACTATAATCTTAACATAGTATAAAGCAAAGTCGCTTCCCTGTGTCTGTCCCTATGTATGATTAAATCTTTAAAACTACGCAACGGATTTTGATGCAGTTTCTTTCAATAGAAAGAGTGATTCAATAGGAAGGTTTTTAAGTATATAACATGCATAATATAGTAGTGGAACACTGATAATTTTTAGGTTTCTAATGTGATGTCGCAAATAAACACATTTTTTTGCGCTTGCTTTGCAAACGCTGGCTGAATATGAGATAGATCAAAATAATGTAGTACAGTATTGTACACCTTAAAAGGTCAACAAAATAGTCCTCGATGGCATCTGTCTATCTCTTATAGATAACCCACAACAACCATTTTTTATCCTTTACTTTTTACGAGAAATACGAGCATATTTTACGAAGCGATTTTAAGCAATACAGCATTAATCCTTATCCAATTAAGTACCATAAATACATTGTGCATTTAATATAAATCAATATTGCCCTTTACAGAATATAATTTAAATAAATAATTTCGAAGATATTACACATTTAAAATGCAAGGACATAGCGGTTGCGGCGCGGTGCCGGCGGAGGCACGGCGCGCGTGCCTATGTTGATTAGATTTGAGCGTTGAAAGTTTTTCCCATGGTAAATTATGTGTCGCACTTTCTAATTACTAAAGAGTACATGTATGTCGAATAACAAAAAGGCTGTCAACGATGTATATAAAGACATTCTATAGTATATTTAATATAAACATTGCACCAGTGCGAAGCCGGGGCGGGTCGTTAGTACTTATATATTTTTGGTAGTATATGTACTTGACAACATTTAAAAGCTATTAAACTTCAACTTGTATTTATTTATTCAGCTTTTTTTCGTTCTCTATGTGTATTTCAACTACTATTATATTGTATAGCTAGGTACTGGTGAAAACTTGTAATTGGTCATATTGTATTTATTGTCATTGCTATTAGTGACTTTGTCTAGCTGTATTTTTCCAAATATAATATAATAAAATAAATAAACTTATAGATGAACGTTTCAATAAATTCGTCAATTACTTTACTCACCTGGTGCAGGAAGATCTAAGACGGTGTGGTATTGTGGCAAATTGTTGGGACCCGATCCCACCTGCAATAAAATACAACATTTTGGATAAAGTCGGCTATTATTATCATTAATTTATTATCTGAGAAATTCTACACATATTTGTTGGTAAAACATCTAATATATCGCAGCTAGTAAACTTCTGCCCGCCACTTCGTTCGCGTGGTAGAGCTTTCCCGCATAAATCCTGATTCCGTGGGAATTCCGGGATAAAAAGTAGCGGATGTGAGAGGGGACTTATTGCCGAGATTGCGGCGTGCTCAGCCCTTGGTTATGATAGTTACTTTTTCCATGCCACTGTGAGATCGTGCCAGAGCTCTGTCCGGTGTACAGCAATTTGCCGCGGGAGCGGAGTTTCACCCCGGCTAAGCACCTCCGTACGCCATTCGTGTAAGCACGCTAGGCCTACCGCCTCCAGATCCCACGGTAGCAATCCGGCAAGGAGGCTCGCCGCCTCTCCGGAGATCGTACGGTATCCCCGGATCATTCCGATGGCCATGACCCTCTGGGACGCGACCAGCTTAAGGGCTGGTCGCCGCTGCAAATTCAACGCCCACACAGCGGCCCCATAGAAGGCCATAGACCACACAATCCCTGCGTAGAGCCTCCGGCAGGAGGCGTTTGATCTGTCTATTTGTCTGTTTTTATATGCTAATCTCCGGACCTATTAGATGGATTTTAGATAAGTAGATAATTGACATCCGGGAATAACACATAGGCAACTTTTTATCCCGAAATTGCCACGGTATCAGGATTTGCATGGGAAAACCTTCCCACGCGTACGAAGTCGCGGGCAGAAGCTAGTAATATTATATACTATGTATTGGTTACCTCGATGTACTTGGGGCGCAGATGCGAGGAGGGTCGAAGCTGTGTATTGGCGGCCGCAGCAGCCGCTATAGCGCCCGAGGCGGCCGGCAGCCGCGGGCTGGCCGCGCCGCCCGCCTGCCCGCGCCGGCGCGCCTCCTCCAAGCTGGGGGGGACCAGGGGACCACATACATACACCACCAAATCAACAAACATATACCAGGAGATCAGAAACATATACCAAGAGTATAGGCTCGCGTTTGACCACCATCTCACCTAATGGTAAGTGATGATGTGGTCGAAGATGGAACACGCTTGCCTAGAAGTAACCTATTCACTCGACGAATTAAAGACTCTCAGGTTATAGCGATCAGGAAACACAGACTCCGGCAGCGAATTCCACTCCTTAGCTGTACGCACAATGAAAGTATTCCCAAAACGTTTTGTGCGTATGGGTGAGATGTACACCATGTAACAATGAAGTTTTGGGTCAATGAGCATCCTCGTTTGACTTGTGACAATAATTAATTGGACGTAGTTACGCAAAAAGGATCCAATCCACACTTACTTTTACATAAGACCGCCCATTGTAACACCCATTGTAGTTTTTTAAGTCCTTATTTAATTCTGTTATAGTGTACAACAAAGAGTATATCTATATCTATCTATCTTTTCTGAAATTGAGTTATATATACCAAACGCATCTTCAGGGTGATATATTAAAGATATCAATATAACTCAATTTCGCAAAAAGTGTGGAATGGATCCTTTTTGCGTAACTACGTCCAATTTTATTCATATCATGACGATAAGACAAGGTTTTGATGTGGACATGCTTAGCGAAATTTTGTTATTTTTTTATAACGTTTCTTATTTTGTATCGTATGATGCAGTGTATCTTTAGGTATCATTGAAAGTTTATATTTTAAAGAACATAATTCCAAATTCAAATTAGGAAAATGTGTGATTTTCATTTATTTTTCGTACTAAATTGTGTACATTTAAAAATTTCACTACAAAAAAAATAAAAATGCAACGCAAGCCGCGAAAAAAATTTGCGATGTTTATGGACCTAGTGCAGTGTCTGTGAGAGCTCCCAAATCTAGATGTATAATGAGTTCACTAACAAATTAAATAAATATTACTAACAAAGTTATAGTAAGTAATAGTTACTAACAAAACATACATATATTTTATTTTATTAATTTTAATGAAAGTTACAGCTAATACGTTTCTATAAGTATTTATATATTCGGAAGTAACTAAAGAGTTAGTAGAATGACTGCGGTTCGTGGTATGTATGTATATTATGGTAATCGTAAATTTATTACCACCAACTGAATCATAAAAGAACTTTGGATAACTAGTATAAGATTATAATCTTACCTCAATAGCTTAGTAGGTGGGTTGATGGGTAGACTCTTGGGCCGTCGACCCGACTCATTGCCACGGAGCTCCACTTGAGATTCACAATGTTCCTAAACAATTTTATTTAAATGTACAATTAAGTGATACTTATTATATAAGCGACAATAATTATTAAAAAAATATATTATAAACAATTGAAACCTCAATAGCCTAATGAGTAAGGTGTCGGGCTTGGGATCAAAAGGTCGCAGGTTAAAACCTCACCCATTATACTATTGCAGTGAACTCACTCGAGACACAAGCATATTTAGCTTAGTTAGAGGGGTTAACAGGATTGCTAGTAAAGTGAAATCTACCCGCTTCGCTAGTTCAAAAAAATCACGCTAGGATAAAAATAACATAACGAAACCTTGGGGTAGAAAGGTCGTAAAAGCCATAAACACATCGTTGCCCGGCAAAAAAAGTGTCGTAACATAAACATGACTAATTCGAGATAACGAGACTTTTAAGATTTTTAACGATAATGATTTGATTGACAATGTAAAAATTATAGGAGTTAAATAACTTAAAATTTATTTACAAATAATAGTATGTTTGTGCATGTAAACATACTATCTTAAAAGTCTCGTTATCTCGAATTAGTCATTTTTATGTTATGACACTTTTTGCCGGGCAGCGACATTATGGCTTTTACAACCTTATCTTGGGGTAGAAAGGTCGTAAAAGCCTCAAACACATTATGGCCTTTACGACCTTTCTACCCCAATGTATCGATAACATAACCAGCCAGTAACATTCCCACAGTTGAGACATAGGCATCCTCTCTATGAGAGTGAATGGGCCGTAATCAACGACGGTCCCTGTGCGGGGTGGTAGATTTTTTATTTATTTTCATCATCATTATTTGTCGCATCGTTAAGCGATTCCAAACGCCCGGCACACCTTGGACAGCTAGCACTCGGTACCTAACTGATAAAGCGCGTCGTGAATCTTCGTTCGAACAGAAAAGAAAGTATACCCCCGAAGATTAACGAAAGAAAGCTTGAAACTTACAATCAACCTTAGATCACTACCATAAGGTTCATACTACACTGCAGCTGTTAGTTCCGTCTCACTCACGCGTCGCGCGCTAACATGGCGGCAGTTGCCGACCAATAGCGGTAAAGGAAAAAGAAGCGCGGTGCGTGGAGCGTGCCGATTGGTCAATAGCATTTCCCGCGCTTTGAAAATTCATTTTCTGTGCAGTACATCGGTAAGTCATATCAGTTGGGTACTACTGTAACGTAGAGTGTAACTGAGTTGATCCTTTCACCATGATGACTCAAACTCAAATATAAACGAAATATTAATGTTGTTTACCTGTTCCAGTGACTCGGGCCCTGAATCTTCGCCCTGTTCCTGAGCGAACAACTCCTCAGCGTAGCAGATGAGGAACTCAGTTACCACAGCCTGAAAATAAAAATTTATTTGTAAAAATATTTAAGTTTTAACGTTTAGCTGCCTAGTAGTCTAGAGTTGAGCTACACGATTGTTGGCAAAAGCTTGCACTGACTGGACAGGCTCACTCAAACAAATCTGCTTGGTTCTTTTTTTTTTTAATCAACTTCTAAGACTTAATTTTAATATCTCAAACTAACTAAACGCGTTTAACAATGTAGTTTGCAGTAAATCCTCAACAAAATAATAGTCCTCCTGAATGATTTCGTCAACGGTATGTGCGCAGGTATATGTGCACTCTGTTATATTGTGACCTCTTAGCTGTCAAATCGAACCATTTTGGTAGAGTGAAAAAAAAAAACAAGGATTTATTAAATTATTTATTTACAAATATTGAGCGAAACAAATTATTCCTCTTTCCATATTTTGGTGATCAAACGCGAGGCTATCATCAAGAATAAAGTGAAATAATTATGAGATGACTTCTGGGCCTTTTCGCCATGCGTTCTCTTTACTTTCAGGCGTATTGGTGTCAACAATGAAAATAAGAGAGAAAAGTATGTTAAAAAAATCTAATTGTGACTTTAAATAATTAGATATTATATTTAAATTTGATGTGAGACTCGGTTAAACAAAGTAAAATAAACCGTTATTATTCTTCGTCATTAAGATTTTTTTGCTAACCGTACATTTTGAGTGACATTTGACAGATAATGTCATTGAAATTCCTATTAGCATTTGAAACGCATAGTGCATTGATACCAGAGACCGAAATTTTCAAATTAAGAAGAACGAAAAGAATTGTCGTGTTATTGGCAAGTGACGTGGAAAGTTATTGATATGATTGATATTCAAGAAACATGAAACCGATAATTTGCTATCTGGTAACGCCATCTCTCGGTGTAATATTTATTAACGCTCATATATAGTTCATTCATTTTGACGTAGTTGGCAGAACGGGCCGACAGAACCTTTTCTCCTTCTTATCGCAATGCACGCCTGCCGCGAAGGTATGCTCCGCCCGTTCTATTCGCTCAAAACGCTCCCGCAAAACTGATCGAACTAAGGTGAACAGTGATCCAGTGCCTGAGCTGTGATAGAAATCAGTGCTTCGAAGCAGGAACGCCGTGTCGCCGCCAAAGTTCCTGAGCACGTGTCGCGAGACGAAGACCAGAAGGTAAGGCGTGCTCTCCTTATATCCCTAATAACTGATCGCCCGTTCATCATCCAGTTCTTTCTAGGCGAACACCGCCATCCTTTAAAATACAGTCTACTTAAAAATTAAAACCACCTTTTCAAATCGCCTAATTTTCCATACCACTATCAATTCTTTGAGTTACTTATTTAACCGACCGTATCGAGCTTCTGGGGGTAACACTAACTTCTACCCTCAAATTTGGCCCGTTTATCGAGGCTAAGGCTCAACTAGCATCAAAAAAGTTGGGAATCCTAGCAAAGGTGAGACGGTGCTTCACACCCGAACAGTTGCTCAATCTGTATCAAGCCCAGGTTCGGTCGTGTATGGAGTACTGCTCTCATCTTTGGGATGGATCTGCGAAATACCAACTGAGTCTATTGAGAAGCGGACCAAGAGACTCATTGGCAACGATGCACTGGTCGAGTCAAAGCTCCAGAGCCTTGAACATTGACGACGAGTTGCAAGTCTATCGGTTTTCTATCGGTTACATTTCGGGGAGTGTGCGATGGAATTACACAATCTAATTCCGCCAAGCCCGTTTCATCATCGGACTACGAGACAAACGCCGAAGCGCCATCGTTACATGGTGGACATCCCACCCATACGCACAAAACGTTTTGGGAATACCTTCATTGTGCTTACGGCTAAGGAGTGGAATTCCCTGCCGGAGTCTGTGTTTCCCGACAGCTACAACCTAGGAGTCTTTAAGTCCAGAGTGAATAGGTTACTTTTGGGTAAGCGTGCTCCATCTTCGACCACATCATCACTTACCATCAGGTGAGATAGTGGTCAAACGCGAACCTATTTTCAATAAAAAAAAAGCTGTGCATAGAGACTCCATAAAAGATGTTGTCTTTAGCCCTTTTGGGTAAATATGGGTTTTTTGTTACACATTGTATAGATGTTTACCTGCACAGCGACCCCTTGCAGCGCGTGTTGAGGTCTGGGCGCTCGTAACAAGTTGGGCGCCCACACGATGGCCATGTTCCTCGCCGTCATGCCCGTCTGCTCGCCCAGCAGAGACACGCGACGTAAGTGACGCATGAGGTACGCTAGGGTTCTGTGGAATATGGTAAACATAGCAATTAATATAATTAGCCGTATTGTTCCAACGTCTGGGATATATGCGTAAAATCAAAATTCATAGAAATTGAACGAGGACACCGCGCATTAATAAAAATAATGTATTTTAAAAAGCTAGATATCCCACAGAAAGTCTTTATCAAATAAGCGGGCTGCTTTCACTGTACACTATCCTAAAAAAACATAAGACCCTACCATATGATGTAAACATATTAAGAAAAAGCCGAAAAGACATTATTGCACTAGTTCCACAAACCAACACTAAATCTGCCGCCATGCAATATAACAAACAGTCTGCTATGCTATTATAATCAGATAAATAAAGAGATATATATATATATATACACTAAAACATTAAGTGAGAGTAAAAGAACACTAGAAAGTTGGCTAAAGAATCTTACCTATGAAGATACTGAATTACTCTTACAGCACATAAAATAACACACACACACACACTCATACACATACATACACACATGCACACAGTTACACATACACAAAACACATTACTCGTGTAGATTTATACATATGCATGTTATTATAATTTAAGATCTCTAGTTATAAAATTATCACTGTTTCAAGTTATGGAAGAGCGGAGTCTCCTATTACAGGCACAATTTGCTTAAAAGGAGGCTTCAATCATCAACTATTGTAATTGTATTTCTTTAGTACTGAATAAATATTATTACTTATATATAAAAAAAAGATTATTATATTTAAAAAAATATGCCTCCTGTCTATGAAATGGGCCGTAATCTCATGGTGGGTGTTGAATAAACGAATAGTATTTTTTGGCGTGAACGAATAAACAGTCGACGGTTCTCTGATAAACTGGTTCATAAATTAATTACATGCAGGTTGGTTTCGTGGAACGATAGGCCCAGCTACAAGTAGCTATGTTAATAATCACATACAGTCTGTAAACTAACCCAAAATTGAACTGTCTTTTTTTTACTAGGGTATCGTTTATGGCTAGCGTTCTCGTTGCGTCGACGGAAAAAAACGTCAACGTTTTTTCCGCGGGTTGCTGGCTGTTGCGTATATCCAGATCTTTTACTCGACGTTTACCTTCACCGTTCTGAAAGCACTTTGTGCATCTTGTGTAATTTTCAACATCATTACTTCTGTCAAAACGATGTAGAAAAACATCACAAAGAGACCGTCATGTCGTAAGACCGAAAAGCTGAAGAAATGAGACATCCACCATCCCGCAGAGAGCCGTGTTGGATTACGACCCATTTAGAGTTGAAAATTCCCAAGCGAAAGAAACCACAGAGAAGATAGATAGAATCCTTTATTGTACACTAATAATTTAGACACACCTTACAATGGCGGTCTTTTCGCTGAAAGCGATATCAAATGGCAAGATTTTTTAAGCCACAATACTATAAGTAGATGATATGATTGTCTATATGTCGATAAGGCGAGGAGACCAGTATTCCGTCTGCCTTTTAGGTTACATACTTCCTTTTTAGCTTCGTCGACGTGACAGAAGATTTTAAGAGGTTGTTGGTCAGGGTTTTTTTTCGAGTCGATGCTCAGACAATAGGTCCTTGGACCAGTATGCAGCCACCTGCATTACTCTTGTATTGGCCTCGTTCAAATCTGGTTCAGGAGGCCGTGCACGATGGACATGACAAGAGATACCATATCTTGTACGCTCCACACTAAACCCCATTTGGCTAGATTATATTTACAGCGGCCAACCTGGGACCGCAATCGGTTAATTTTTATATACATAATAAGTGACGATAAACTAATACATATAACGGTTTAGCAAATAAAAAAAATCTGATTCTGATTAACTCTTTCGGCGCCCAAAACCCAGCATATGGGTCGAAAAATAAATGGTTGGTGTGCCCACAATCCACATCCGAGTCATCGTTATAAGTAGCTATTGGCCAGAACCCGAATACCGAGTCCATAGTCATATAAGCTTTAAGGCACACGAACCAATTATTTTTCGACCCATATTCTGGGTTTGGGCGCCGAAAGGGTTAAGTGATATAAGGGTGAGTCGACAGTCGATCAGAGTATTTTGTATTATATAAAGCTAAATTACCACTCATTGACATAATTGTTCTCCCAGATGGTGGATGGGGAGGTGGGTATATTTTGACAGATTCGTAAACAAGTAACTCTCAAACCTACGGGAAAAGTGCCAAACCTCCCCTTTTCACCCCTCCCTATAGTATCTCGGAAACTACGAGACCCGTATTTTTTTTTTACGGATTCGTATAGAGGAGGCTCGGTAAAGTAAAAACCATTTCTCAAAGTCGCCCCCCTTCTCACCTTCTTTAGGCGGATCTCGGAAATTAAGAGACTTGGAACATTTTTTTTTTCAGATTCATTTAGAGGGGCAATGCTTTAGTCGAAATAATTGTGCAACCCCCCCACCATCCCCCCCCCCCATTTCTTTTTTTCACAAGCACGCGAGGTGCATGCACCTCGCGCAAGACGCAAATACTAGTCTCTTTATATTTCTCAATTAGCAGGACATAAAGCTATAAATAAGTAATATTCACCTGTAATGTGGCGGAGGTAGCTTCACAACGGTATCCCTGACGGCCCGCAATCGCGCGGCCTCGTCACCTTGCTGCACGGCGCTCACGAAACTCTCGTACAACTGGTATGTGCACAGCGGGTTGGGCAGTTCTCTGTAATGGTATGACCCATTTTATACAACGTGTAACGGAAACCCCATATCTATCCAAAAGGACTGAAGACAACATCTGGTATGGAGTCTCTATGCACAGCTTCAACACAATAACTGACTCAAAGAATTGATACCAAATTATTGTTTTCATATATTTCTTGAATACCAATCATAACAAACGTGTCACAGCACTACGAGGGTCAATAACTTTCCACGTCACTTGCCAATAACACGATAATTCTTTTCGTTCTTCTTAATTTGAAAAATTCGGTCTCTGGTATCAGTGTATTGGAATTTGTAATAAGTTCTACACACGTCGACTTAGGATTACAAAACTCTTACCATATCGTTTGTTATCATCAAAAGAAGCCATGCACTTTAAATTACACGTTGTATATTGCCCAGATTGCCCTCTTTTGCAGTATAAAACTTGAATCTACGTCAGCTGCGGATCCCCACAGTAATATACCATAAGACATGATACTGTGGAAATAAGCAAAATAAACTAACCGAGCTGTCGCTACATCAATTAATTGCCAAATTTTTCTTACTGCATATGCAGCTGAGCTTAATCTACTAGAAAGAGTCCTAATATGATTGCCCCATTGTAACTTTGACTCGATAGTTATACCCAAAAATACAGTTTCCGTCATAACATCGAGTTTTTTGCCATCAAGGATTAAATTGACACTAGCTCGTGGTACATTAGGCAATGAAAACTTGAAACATTTCGTTTTGTTCGCATTAAGTGCGTCCTTTCTATCTATTTTAAAAATGAGAGAAGTGTCATCAGCGAATAGAATTATATTCGATAAATTGGTCATCATGTATGGTAGGTCATTGATGTACACTAGAAAAAGGAAAGGGCCAAGAATTGAACCTTGCGGAACACCCATCTTAACTAGGGATCCTGCAGATGTCGCTCTATTAACAATAACTTTTGTTGCCAGTTTGATAAATAGGAAAGAACAAGGTCAGCAGCTTGTCCACGAATTCCGTAATAGTGAAATTTACAGATCAGTGTTTTGTGGTCAACACAATCAAAAGCTTTGGAGAGGTCACAAAATATGCCAATTGCATCCTGAGATTTCTCTCAAGATTCCAGAATGTGACGGATGAGTGCTACTCCTGCGTCTGTTGTTGACCTACCTTCCGTGAAACCAAACTGCCGACTATGCAGAACCCCGAATAATGTTATTGTAAGTTGCCCCAAGTAATATGTATTCTGTATCGTCGTATACAGGGTTAATTGTAAAACACCGTTAACCTCTCAGGACTATGTTACTAACATCATAATCAACAAGTTTTGTTCTATGACTTAAAAATTCGTCATATTTTAGTTCACCAGATTTTTATACAAAAATAAAAATATTTAAATTGAACGCCCTAAATGTTACGAAATCTATTCGAAGCAAAAGAAAGCGATATCGCTTTCTTTTGTCATAGAAAAGATATGGTAAAAGTCATAGAATAAAACTTGTTGATTACGATGTTAGTAACATAGTCCTGAGAGGTTAACGGTGTTTTACAATTAACCCTGTATAAGGGATTGCAGCATGTCGGTTATTGCTTTTTTAACATTTTACGGTGAAACCATACAACAATAATGCACTCCTGAATTTTCACCTTATTTTACTCATTAATATCAGTCAACTATTCAGTACACGATTGGCAGTCATCACGTGTGCTGCCTTGCTCCTTCGCTTTTTGGTTCGAAAATATAGTCAGCTTATTTTTTTAGCCATCTTCCTAATTTCTACATGGTCCTTCGAGCCGCGTAGAACCAGCGACCTATGGATTCATCGTACAAACACCATAGCTAATTTTAGCCAGTCTGAAACCCGTGTGAACTCATTATTGCCTAAAACCTACATGCTTCTCATATAAAAATACAAATTGTCTGGACTTTAAAAGACTATGACCTAACGAATTTTAATTTACTTTTAATCTTGATATTAATTTTAAAATTTTATATTAAATTAAATATTATTTTAATTATTTTTTTAAATCGAAGGCTGCAAGGTTGTAAATTATGTAAATCCTTCAACTTACGAATCACTAGCTCCCAAAATACAAGCTTGACTTAGTTTGGGAGTTAGTAGATCACATATATAATTTGTTGATGTACAACCATAAATTAATGTTCCGTAATGTTCATAGTTTTAGCCAATTTTCTTTGTTGTACTTTAAGAGCAAATAAATAAATACATTATATTACCTCTGAGTTTGTTTCGGTGTTTCTTCTCAGAGTAGTCAGTTAGGAAATACCGGCCTCATCTAGCTAAACTTAACACGCAAAAAAACATGACGTGTAAAAGTGTTATTTATAACCAATTTACAAAATAAATATTTCGTTTCATTTCAAAATGAACCAGGGGAAATGACGGAGCAGAGGACAAGGGGTGGTCGAGTGTGGTAGAGGGGAGCAGAGCTGTTACCTGAAGTACATCTTGAGGAGGGAGGGCACGGCGTGGGGGTCGCGCGTGGTGGGCGGGGCCAGCAGGTCGGGCGCGGCGCCGGCGTCGAAGGCGGCGCGCAGCCGCTGCGTGAGCCCCGCGCCGCCCGACAGCCGGTACACGCCGTCCACTGGACCACGCGCTTCTATACACGCTGCACACGCCGCTAACACCTGCGGCACTGCCAACCGACCCCACTGCATCACCAACCGTGCTTCTACTTCGACAACATCATCGCTTACCAGTACAGATGGTCGGTAAACGAGATCCTCTCATCAATAAATCCTTAAATCGTTTAATGGCTCTAATTACACATGGCACACGGACAGGGCCGGATTAACCATTAGGCGGAGTAGGCAACTGCCTAGGGGCCCCGCATCAATTAAGAGCCCAGGCCCAATGCACACACCAAGAAAACATGTTTCTTCAAACGAGAATTTGATGTGCGTGTGAACTTGGGGACATTACCGTTATCTCACAAAATACAAATCGTTAGATTTAGTAGTAGGTAGAATTAAAACAATTTTAGAACAAATCTGGGAATAAGTAAACAAATATATTGAAAACCACAGCCCTTAATGTGCGTTTCCTTAGTTCACACACGATTTGGTCAGTCAAAGTAAGAAGAGGGGCCCCGAGAATGCCATTGCCTTAGAGCCTCTCACAGGGTTAATCCGGCTCTGCATACGGAGTATAAACAAGTTACAGCTAATGACCTCACGTGCACGGACTAGTTACGAAAAAACACTATATTGTTTGAGGGAGTACGGCTGTACAATGGTTTACCAGAGGATTTGAAGCGAACTAATAGTGTCAATATCTTCAAAAATAAACTTAAGAAACATGTCCGGACAATGTAACATACGCCTCCAATATTCCAAGAGTGAACGCTACTTAATAATTAATATTCGAATATATCAATACTTTGTATCTCATTTTAAGTGAACCATAATATTCTTATGAGAAATAAATGTCTTTAAACCTAATTACATCAAAATCAGGTTGAAAAGCATTATTCGTCAACAAAAAGGGTTTCCCATACGTGGAACTGAAACTAATTTTCTTTTTTCATCGAACCTATTCATATAGTGTATTTAATAATGACACAGGTTCCTAAAATCATTTTTCTCATAAAAATAAACAACTTTGAAAGATAGACACTTCCATAGTGGTCAAAATAATAGTTTATTTCTTCTTACATAAGGTTGCATAAATGTGTTGGTTACAGATGTGATGTTAGAGACTTAATTAAGTAAGACCTCTGTTCTTCAAACTAGGAACATCCTGTGTCTTGAAGAACAGTTAGCATATGCACAAAACATTTTGTAAATACTGCTACTGCAATGGAATTATCTAATTCCACCAAGCCCTTTACATCATCGGACTACTTTATTTGTGGGTAAAACTAAGAAATGGAATTCTCTGCCCAAGGCTGTATTTTCTATTAGATCCTAGATAGATAGGCCTCTTTCAGTAAAGAATGAATAAGTTACTTTTAGGCAAGTGTGTTTCATCTTCGACCACATCATTGCTTACCATCAAGTGAGATAGTGGGCAAACGCGATTCTATCATGTGTAAATATTTATTCAAGTGTATCCACTTGATGTACTTCACTCTATGGCGAGAAACTGGTCGAGACAACACTCCACAGCTTTCAGCATCGGCGATGTGTTGCAAGCATATCGGTTTTCTGTCTTTGTAGGTGTGTGCGTTGGAATTACACAATCTAATTCTGCCAAGCCCGTTCGTTTCAAGCTTTCTTTCGTTAATCTTCGGGGGCATACTTTGTTTTCTGTGCGAACGAAGATTCACGACGCGCCTTATCAGTTGGGTACCACTGTACAATGCTGTGAATTGCGTTAGACATGCTAAAAATTAACACTATTAAAGAGAGCTTCGGATAAAGCTTTCTATCTAACACTATTAGATGGGTGATGATCGCCTACAATTGTGTGAACGCCTCTAAATTATATAGGCCTCAATCATCTCCTTAAGTCTATTTCGGTAAATAAAAAAAAGGATTTCTTATACTAAGACTCACCATCATGTCCGCAGTTAAGCAGATGCTCTCCCAAATCACAGCCGAACACTCGCTCTCTCAATATGCCTTGCTGCTTAAGACTCCTACGCGATGGGCGAGATAGTATGAAACTCCGGAACAGAGAGATGAGCTTGCCATGCTTGCGGAGTACCGGCTTTATTGGTGCTACGGCTACGGAGCTGATGGGAGGTAAGACATTGATTAGAACCAAGATAAATTATATTTATTTTGCACATTAGACATTATACTGTTACATGCCATTCTTTTTCGTAAATTTAACTATAATTTAACTATAAAAATATATTGATGGCCATGTGGGCCAATAAAACCCAGGTTGTAGACGGAGAAGTGGCCATTGTAGCCCACCGTGTAAACAATAGTCAAGTGGCTCATCATGAGCCACTGTGTAGATGGACAAGCGTCCAGCATATGCTACAATGTGGACGGAAAAATTGGCAATTGTGACCCACGATATTAATAAACAAGTTCAACATGGGACATCGTTTTTATGGACAAGCGGCCAGAATGAGCCACTGTGTAGATGGTAAAGTAGGCTAGAATGGCCAACTTTGTAAATAAAGAGCAGGCCAGCAACGAACACGATTAAGATGATTAAATAATCACAAGGGCCACAGTTTTGAGAGACAAGCGACCAGCATAGACCAAATTGGCGATTGTGACCCACAATATTAATAAACAAGTTCAACATGGAACATCGTTTTTATGGACAAGCGGCCAGAATGAGCCACTGTGTAGATGGTAAAGTAGGCTAGAATGGCCAACTTTGTAAATAAAGCGCAGGCCAGCAACGAACACGATTAAGATGATTAAATAATCACAAGGGCCACAGTTTTGAGAGACAAGCGACCAGCATAGACCACTCACACACACGTATATACGACAAAGCGACACTTTGTACTTCAAAGAAGAGAAGAGACTTTTGTAAATGCCTCTGTACAGCAACTGTCGAAATACTAAATAGATGTCGGGCCTGCATTCGCAACATAGGCCAACAATTTGAGCAGGATTTGTAAACAATATGAAATAAATGTGAAAAAGCAATTTTTTTTTTTTTTTATTTCAAGTAAAACCCACGAAAAGATAGAGACACGAGACAGATTTTACCTTATAAGAGTGAGATAACAGATTTAATAGGTTTGTCAAGTATCATTTTATTAGTATATATTGGATATTAGCTTTATGTGACTCGATTCACTATTCTAGCGAATTCGCAAAATTGTTAAAAGATTTTTATGGCATGTGGCACATCAATAGCAAGAGGATAGACTAGAGAATTAATGAGGGAGTTCGAAAATCTCGGTCTCTTTTGGTTTTTTTTTGTAGCCATATAAACAGCTGTAACATGTACAGATTTAGTTAGTTTTACCTTTGCGAGTACATTAAAAAAAAAACTAAATGAATAATGTCACTCATTTCTTATTTAAAAGTACTCTAAAACAATACGCATCTAAATAAAAGTAGAATTCAGAGTCTACGCCTTATACGTTTTTTTTTAACTTGTATTTGAATGTAAATTTTGGTCTTTTTTTAGTAAAACGATAAAGTCGATAAAAAAAAATACCACAGGGCATGAGAGGTGTTAAGGAGTTAACCCCTTCAGTCGACCATTTCAATTTGGCACATGATGCACCAAACACCCTGTATATTATTTATAACGTATTTGACAAATAAACATTTATTTATTATATACTTTACTAGCTTCCGCCCGTGACTTCCTTCGCGTGGAAGGGGTTTTCCGCTTAAATCCCGATCCCGTAGGAATTTCGAGATAAAAACTATTCTATGTCCGTCCCAGGGTTTTAAAGTATTTCCATGCCAAATTTAATCTAAATCGGTTCAGCGGTTTAGGCGTTATAAGGTAACACACAGACAGACAGAGTTACTTTCACATTTATAATATTAGTATGGATTGTACACCTTACAATACACTTAAGGATACAAATAATAAAACTAGTGTACAATAGGCGACCTTATTGCACAGGGCAATCTCTTACAGACAACCTTTGGATGGAAATAAATTAAACATTATTATTATTAATTTCATTATACAGGGTGGGCCAGAAAGGAGTACGATTTTAAAAACACTCTTGCGTTTGAATCTTTAGAGAGGGGACTGCGCGGGTGGTGGGGTTAAGTAGCTCGGTTCTCGGAAATTTAGTCGCGATGGATCACTTCACCGGAGCGCAACGCGCATTCTGCGTTAAACATTATTATAAAAATCACGATTCGTGCGCTATTGTTCGGCGTTTATTTCGACGTGAGTTTGGATTACATGACCTAAATCAGTGTCCAAAGGAAAGCGTGATTCGATAGTGGGTCAGAAAGTTCGAAGCTACTGGTTCGACTCTCAAACAGAAGTCTGCGGGACGCCCAAGGTCAACAAGAACGGAAGACAGAATTGAACAAGTTAGAGCTTCAGTTCAACGTAATCCTGCTCTATCGACTCGAAAGCGTTCAGCCGAACTTGTGGTGTCCAGAACGTCTTTGCGTCGCATTTTGTTGAAAGATCTGAAATTGCACCCGTATAAAATTCAACTTGTGCAGGAATTACAGCCTCTTTGGCGGTCGTAAACGAGATGTTTGCTGAGAAACTGATATCGCGCCGAGGTGACATTGAATGGCCTCCTAGAAGTCCGGATCTTACACCACTGGACTATTTTTTGTGGGGATACCTAAAAAGTAGTCTACTCCAATAACCCAGCCACAATTGAAGACCAATATCCGGAAAGAAATGGCAGCTATTCCCCGTGCAATGTGCCAGCGAGTTTTTACCAATTTGAGGTTCAGATTCGAAGAATGTTTGCAGCGCGATGGTGCACATCTGGATGATGTTATTTTTAAGAAATGAATTTCCCAGATGTAAATTTTTGTAGAAATAAAAATTTGTATGTGAATTGTACTTAGTTTTTTTTTTAATGATTTTTTCAAATTCACAATTCTTTCTGGCCCACCCTGTATATTTATTTATGACTGACCCCACGATAGGCGGCGGCTGCGTCATATGGCGCGGCACCTTGTCCCCGATGACGGCCACACAGTGGTGCGGAAAGAATCCCACACGAAAGCCGCGTTTTCCTCGCCACCACAGCGACTCGGCCGGACCTGCGAGCGCTTGACGCCATTAATATACACATGTGAATGAACTCAACACAAAAAAAACTAAAAAAGTAGGGGTTTTGAATAAAAATTAAGGGGAGTTTAATAAAAATTAGGAGTTTAAAATAAAAAGTAGGGGGTTTTAATGAAAGTAGGGGGTTTTTAAAAATAGTAGAGAGTTTATAATAAAAAGTATGGGGTTTTCATAAAATATATAGGGGTTTTTTAACAAAACAAATTGACTGATTAAAGAAAAACGAAGCGAAAAATTTACTTAATAATTAAACATTGGATCCTTTTGATTTTTTTACATTTATATTGGCAATAATAGTTTGTATCTTTGACAAAGTGGCAGTAGGCTCAATGGAAAATCCTCATGGCAAATGATAGGGTAGTTTCCTAAAGTATTCCATTTAGTTCGTCACTTAGATAACCAAAAAATAACACAAATGTATTTCTTTTTTCACGTATCTAAAAAAATTAAGACAATACAGAGATTTAAAACTTACGTGACGTCACGCCGTGTTAAATTTTTAGCACTCTGTGACGTCGGCAACCCTACTCGTCAATTTTCATTATTCAATATCATTTGAAAAGGCAAAATCACTACATAGTATAAAACAAAGTCGCTTTCTCTGTCCCTGCACATGTATGTATGCTTAAATCTTTAAAACTACGCAACGGATTTTGATGCAGTTTCTTTCAATAGAAAGAGTGATTCAACAGGAAGGTTTTTAAGTATATAACATGCATAATATAGTAGAGGAACACTGATAATTTTTGAGGTTTCTAATGTGATGTCGCAAATAAACACAATTTTTTGCGCTTGCTTTGCAAACGCTGGCTGAACCCTACGAGATAGATCAAAATAATGTACTACAGTATTGTACACCTTAAAAAGGTCAACAAAAAAGTACTCGATGACATCTGTCTATCTCTTATAGATAACCCACAACAACCAGTTTTTATCCTTTACTTTTTACGAGAAATACGAGCATATTTTACGAAGCGATTTTAAGCAATACAGCATTAATCCTTATCCAATTAAGTACCATAAATACATTGTGCATTTAATATAAATCAATATTGCCCTTTTCAGAATATAATTTATATAAATAGTTTCGAAGATATTACAGATTTAAAATGCAAGGACATAGCGGTTGCGGCGCGGTGCCGGCGGAGGCACGGCGCGCGTGCCTATGTTGCTTAGATTTGAGCGTTCAATGTTTTTCCCATGGTAAAACATGTGTCGCATTTTCAAAAGTAATTACTAAAGAGAACATGTATGTCGAGTGACAAAAAGGCTGTCAGCGATGTATATAAAGACATTCTATAGTATATTTAATATAAACATTGCACCCGTGCGAAGCCGGGGCGGGTCGCTAGTATTATATAAGTTATAATTTTTAAACCTAGAAACTACTCTATTATGTAGTGAGATAAGTTTAAAACAATGTAACCAATTAAAATAGCATTAAAAAAACCTTCAATAGACTGTCTAATTTTTAATTAATTTCCGGGACATTTTTGTACATAACAAAACATAATCAGCATTTAACATAGATAAAGTTAAACTTACCAGGCATATCGATGATCGATATCATGTCTCCCACTTCGAAGCTGATTTCATCTCTTGCCTGAAAACATAATGAAATATATAAATATAACCCATATGACAGTGTTATTATATCCTAAATGTTGTAAAAAAAAGGCTGTTGAGTTTCCTACCAATAATTGAAAAACTAGCCTGCACAAAAATACTAAAATGTTTAAAAATAAATGTTTAGTAACACCTATATCCATTTTTAGTCTCAAGTTTATCTTATAGCTTATGAAAAAAATACTAAAATCTGTTTCCAGTGAACTCGTACGCCATTCGTGTCTTTAGGAACAAAAAAAAAATGTTTAGTAACACCTATTTCCATTTTGAGTCTCAAGATTATCTTATAGCTTATGAAAAAAGTACTAAAATCTGTTTCCAGTGAACTCGTACGCCATTAGTATCTTTAACACCAATTTAAATAAAAAACTTAAACAAAAATTACTGAGTTCAAAAAAGAATCCTTATTTTAATTTATTTATTAAGGCCATTTTTCACAAATAAATAGATATGATATCTTCTACCAAACTGCGGCATAATTTTACTGTTTCATTCGATGTCTTATTTCGTTTATAATATGTGGTAAGTCAAGCCAAATGAATATGTTTGATCACAGCGTGCCTCGGAATTCGTAGTCTACCCAAACTATTCTGGCTTGGCATCGACTTCAACCCGATGAGTTGGTACCCAGTATCTTGACCCTGTTATGAAGTCGGTATTTTTATTTTTAGAGTAATTAGATAATTCTTAAGTATCATCTGGGTAGACTTATTACAGGTGCCACTAAAATAAGGATTTCAATAGTAAAACCCCATCTGAATCGGATCAATAGATTTTGAGATAACTCTTAGAAGAAACCTTAAGGTTTTGTTACTTCTATTATCGGCTCAGTACCGTGAAATGATGATTATTAGAAACAAATATCTGTGCCTATAAAATTTTAGTTTCCCTCATTTCTTTGGGATCCCATCATCAGTTTTTTTTCTTGGTGACAATGGGACAACCTCAGGAGTTATAGGCTTTCACAAAACAAGAATTTTGAAAATCATACACACATAGTAACCTCCTCCTTTTTGAAGTCGATAAAATGGTTGCGCATTTGACAATTAGCGCTATATTGAAATTAATCTATACCAATACTAGCTGTGTCCGCGACTAGGACCGCGCGGAATAGTGACTTTCGGCAGCATTTTTAATTTTTTAGACCAATTATTTAAAAAAAAAAACTCATTCATAAATAAGCTGTTTACAATATTTTCTAATCATAAGTCTAAAAAATAAGTTTCAAGCTTCCAGCTTTAAAAATGACGTAATTTCCATACATACTTTCATCCCCTATTTTAATCCCTTACAGCCATTTTTTCGCATTAAAAAGCAGCCTATGTCCTTTCTCAGGCTCTAGACTGTCCGTACCAAATTCCATTTAAATCGGTTCAGTAGTTTAGGCGTGATTGCGTAACACACAGACAGACAGAGTTACTTTCGCATTTATAATATTAGTAAGGATTATAAAGCGGAGGAGTTTGTTTGTTTGTTAGCTAGCTTGAACGCGCCAATCTTCGAAAGTACTAGATGAATTGAGATGAAATTTGGTATGGTAGTCGCTTGAAGCTTGAGGAAGGCTATAAGGCTACTTTTTACCCGACTGAAAAAAGGAGGGTTATATTATTATCGTGATAAATTCCACGGGAGCGAAGCCCCACGATAGTAAAATACATACCTGCGACACGTATTTCCTGACAGAATAAGCTGCAGCTACGGCGGGCGTGTTGATTGACGACGAGTCTTCATTCGCTACCAGCAATTTGTGACCTATAGACGAGAAAACGATTATTTTACATGTGAAGAGCCACTGTACAGTACGTTTCAACTAACAATAGAATCGAATTAGCGCCATATTGACACGTCATAGCTTTCAAATGGAACCAGTTTGATAGAGTAAGCAAAGTAAGCATCTATTAAAATAATCATTTACGAAAATTTAGCGATAAAAATTTAAAAGTATGCATTAGTTTTCTTCACTAGTGAAGTCTAATGTTGTAGCTTGACAATTTTATTTTAATCTATGTATTTATATAAAAGAAAGTCGTGTTAGTTACACTATTTATAACTCAAGAACGGCTGAACCGATTTGGCTGAAAGTTGGTAGGGAGGTAGCTTAGAATCAGCAAACTGACATAGGATACCTTTTATCCCGAAATTCCCACGGGATCGGGATTCACGCGAGAAAAACCTCCCACGCGAGCGAAGTTGCGGGCAAAAGCTAGTATTTTATAAAGAATTTTATGTGAACGAGAAAATACAGTAGACTCTTAGATTAATTAGGATTAATTTTAATAATATATAAATTGTATGTACCTTACTTTACAACACGTTAGTTTTAAGTTAATTTGCTGCGCCCTAACAGGGTAATGTATACATTAGTTATAAGCCATGCCTGTAACTGCGTGTACATTGTGCAATAAATAAATAACTCATACTTATTAAAACTGTATTAAGTTATGGATACATTGTAAAATTTAATGATGTTTTGAAAAGAGTAACCGTCGAATTTGTTCTGGTTCTTCTCCATAGGAAACGACCGAATTTAAAACCGTGCACTAGCTTCTGAAATAAAATATTTTGAATTTGAGTTGCCTTTCCTTGTTTTGCTGGTCAACGCGAGCCTTACACCAATAAAAATAAACATAAATCTTTAATAACTTTGCGATGGCTTCAAGGCTATTGCGCCTTACGTTATCTTTACTTTCAGGGCGCATTGGTGCCAGCAATGAAAATAAGACAGAAAAGAATGGTTTACAAAAACTAATTATGACTTCAAATAATACGACCTAACAAAGATACCTACAAGAATTGTTTCTGAAACTCTTTTTTTATTTTTAACATGGTCTCTTTGTAACTCTATACACTTCTCCCAGCGATGTTCCCATCTCTGTAACCCGTCTAAATAGTACTCGGCGCTATTCTCTGCAAAATAATTGTTCATGAAGGCGATTGCCTCATTCTTCATTTGACGAAAATCTCTGTCCTCAACTACAAAGGATTTGACGCAGTTTGTGCACTTCTCAATCCTCAAAATGAGTACTTCAGAATGTGCACATCTCAAAACGAGTGTGAATATGGGGCTTATGGGGTCAAAATAAAAACCGTTTGCTTAAAATTGTTTATTATGTATATTAATTTGCACGATTTTTAGCAGTGCAAACTGCGTCAAACCCAATTTTAGCCGGACCCGGGAACCGAATCCATCCGAGGTTTAGCGACCACTAGACCCCAAGAGGCAATCTGTCAGATACGGACCTATACAATTGTCCTAATGAAGAGGTTATCCCTATAGCGCCCTCCACACGTACAGTTCGGACCGCGCATCTTGGACTGCGTTCCAAACCGCAGTTAGATCTGTACAGTTTGGACTGCGGATCAAACTGTTGTGCTAATTACGGTTTAAAATGCATTCACGGTTTGGATTGCAGACGAAACTTACATAATCTAGACCTACGTTCCGAACTGTGCGTGTAAATTGATTTTCAAGAGTTTGGACTGCAGTTTGGACTGGAGCGTGGAACGTTATAAGTGTTATAACTTTTAAAAGTTTTTTACGCAGTAGTAAGAAAAATTGGCCAAGTGCGAGTCAGACTCGCCCATGAAGGGTTCCGTAGTAACTATAATAAATATAATTTAATATATTTATTTGAAAAAAAAGGTTAAAATTTCTTAAAACTAGTTTATTTGCAATTTTTAAAACTACGCCAAATAACTTTGTTTTTCATAGTGTTTGTATGAATTACAAAGTTATATTTGCGGTTTTAGAAAATATGCTGTATCTCAAAAACTGCAGACCCGATCTCGTTCAAACCAATTTTGGTTGAAAGCTTACATTAAGAAACATAGCATACCTATATTTTTTGTATAATTTTTCACTCCATTATTGTAGAAGTAAGAGGGGGAGGGACACATTTTACCACTTTGGAAGTGTATATCTTTTACACGATTAACTTTATGAAAAAGTGGTTTTAGAAACCTCAATGTCATTTTTGAAGACCTGTCTATAGATACCACACACGCATAGGTTTCATGAAAAAATATATTTTCAGTTTCAGTTCCATGTATGGGGAGCCCCCCTTTCTTTTAATTTTTTTTTTTCATAAACTCGCAAAGCGGTTCACAGAATACATCTACCTACCAAGTTTCACATGTACAGCTCTAATAGTTTCGGAATAAAATGGCTGTGACATACGGACGGACGTACAGACAGACAGACGGACAGACATGTCGAAACTATAAGGGTTCCGTTTTTTGCCATTTGGCTACGGAACCCTAAAAATGGACGATCGTTTGGTCGTCGCGTTAACTGGATTTGTGGTTAGTTTAAACAGCCGAAAAAAAACGACGAGTGTGGGTAAAGGAATACAGACAAAGATATGGACATTTATGATTGTTTTCATTCATTGCTGACGAAATCGCGATCGGCTGAAACAAAACCTACTGACTTGCAAAAATCAACGAGCTCGTCATATGCTTTGTTTCTCATATTTCTGTTACTATACTCCTTCCTTTTTATCTTCCAGAGACACGGATGTTCACGGAACAAACGAATGAACTCTGTGATAGCTTGGACGCTCCAAACCGCCATTTTTGTAATTTACGTTTATACGTGATGCGCGCGTAAAACTGTGAGACATGCGCTCGCGTCGATATGCCAGATCGGACTGTTAGACCCGCACATCTACACGTACAGTTCGGAGTAGTGTTGAGTAGGACTTACAAGAGGCAGTACATTTGTCCCGTACATGACGTCAAAATGTAAGAGCGGCTCGGCATTATAAAATGTACCACTTCAAATTTTATGTCGCGGTGCACGCTCCTCACTCATCGTAAGGGTGAGAGAGACAGAAAGCGCGGCACATGCTGCATTAGTACGACATTTTTCAATGACGAAACAAGACGCGACTCGAGATGTAATGATATGTTTTATTCACTCTAATGCTAAATAAATGTACTACGATGAGGCGTGAATTGAAACGTGTACGACATAAATTTAAAATTTTGAATCTGCATTCAAAATGCAGAAGTTTTGATAAATTATTGTTTTTAATTGTTTGTCATTATTCTAATTTATTCTGTTTAATTAATTACTTTTAATAACTATTTATTATGCTTGTTTAGCTTATAGGTATTAGTTTGTGTTATTATTTTGGAGTGGTTTATTATTTTTATATTGGTTTGAGAAAAACACAGAGTGTAATATTATGACAATACTAACACAATAACATCAAATATCATATTCGTACTGGTTACTTCAAATGTATTGCAGAGCTTCAGTACGCCTCGCCTCATTTGAAGTGTCAAGTCGGACATTGTACCGGTTCAGTACAAAAAAGACTACTCTTACAAACTCTTTCAAGTCGTGTCCTACCCAACACTACTGGTTACTTCAAATGTATCGCTGAGCTTCAGTACGCCTCGCCTCATTTGAAGTGGGACATTGTACCGGCTCAGTACAAAAAAGAGGCTACTCTACAAACTAGGGATGGTACATATTTACGCGACCAGGTATTTACACCAGGTATTTACTTCCAAGTACGTACACCAGGTACCGATCCGAAATACTTGCAAGACTTCAAAGTATTTTATACGGCTACTCGGAGTCGGACTCGCTCCGGTGGGGGCTTGACGATCGCCCGACTATGCGATTATGCTCCTTATCTGTAAGAGACTACGTAACAATTTCGTATGCAATTCTATTCTAGTATATGGATTGTCTTTGCAAGTATTTATATGTAAACGCGATTGTGCTTCTTATTTATAAGAACTCACGGGTCAATTTCCTATGCAAGTATTTTTTCATTCAACAGGGCTTGGATTGAGTAAAAGTAGAAACGTTCGTCTCTATGCAGGTATTTATTTGTAAACGCGATTGTGCTCCTTATTCTTAGGAAGTCACGGTTCAATTTCCTATACAGATAGAAAATACTTTCAATTTCGTATGCAAGTCTATTCTAGTATACGGTTTGTCTTTGCAAGTATTTATATGTAAACGCGATTGTGCTTCTTATTTATAAGAAGTCACGGGTCAATTTCCTATGCAAGTATTTTTTCATTCAACAGGGCTTGGATTGAGTAAAAGTAGAAACGTTCGTCTCTATGCAGGTATTTATTTGTAAACGCGATTGTGCTCCTTATTCTTAGGAAGTCACGGTTCAATTTCCTATACAGATAGAAAATACTTTCAATTTCGTATGCAAGTCTATTCTAGTATACGGTTTGTCTTTGCAAGTATTTATATGTAAACGCGATTGTGCTTCTTATTTATAAGAAATCACGGGTCAATTTCCTATGCAAGTATTTTTTCTTCCAACAGGGCTTGGATTGATGTGAAAATACTTGCATAGGAAATTGATTCGTTTTGCTTCAGCAAAAAGGAGCATAATCGTATCAGAAAAAAAAATACTTGCAAGGTTCAAAGTATTTTTCATTTGCAAATGCGATTGTGTAGTATTTCTCTAAATATTCCAAAGTTGTCTGAGTACATAAACCGAAATCTGTGTAGGTGTGTGCATCAGGGAACTTTTTCTTTTCTTTTGAGTAGTTTGCGGCGCCATTCACCCTAATGACTATTAATAAAAGACACATTATTGCGTGAACGAAAGTATTTTAGAAAATATTTTGTTATGTTTACGTTTTTTATTTTTCTTTCGTCAGTTGTCGTTTGAGTGAGTGCATAGATGATACATATAAATACTGAGAAGTGAGTGCGAGCTTGTTATGCAATTTACCAACTGACCGTGACTTTCTTATTTCGCGAGTTTATTGAATTTAAACTATTAACAGTTAGTGTGTAAATAAACAAAACTGCTTTTTTATGTGTACGTGACTTTGTTTATTAGTTAGGAATGTAAATATTTAAATAGGTAAAAGACGATTTTTGAACGTAGTTGAATGTAGTTAAGTGTTTTCTTTTAAAATTGATAAGACTTACTAGTTGTAAATAAAAATACAGTTACAAACCATGGCTCCTAAGAAAAGTTTGGCTAAAATAAAGCTGAATGTAAAATGTGCAAAGCATTAATATCATACAAATCGGGAGTGTCAAACCTTATGCCTTATGCTTGCATGTGCAAAGAAAACATATTTCCGTGAATTTTAAGTGAGTGAATTATCAACCGACGACCAAAAGAGGAGGTTATCAATTCGACGCGTATATTTTTTTTTTTTTTTTTTATGTATGATCATCGAGTACTCGAAGACGGCTGAACCGATTTGGAAAATTCTTTTTTTGTTCGAATGGGTATACTTCGAAATTGGTACCATTATCACCAAAGTCAGGATCTGATGATGGGATCTTGGAGAAATCGAGGGAACTCTTCAAATATTATAGGCACACCTATGGCGTTTTGGGTATTTCTTATAGTAACTTGTGCAGTTGCTCTCAAAAAGTACCATTTGGGGAAGTGGAACTGATGATGAAGACCACAGATGGCCGCCGAAACTACTCAATAATAAGTATTGAGTGGATTGCGATTCGATTACTTGAATATGGGTGTTAAGCACTTTATGCTCGTCACAATCCATATGGTGATGTAGAGCTGATGGTGAAGTACCAGGAGAACTCCTCAACAATTAACGGCCCAGCATTGGGAAAAGCAATATTTTGTAAAAGGTTATAAGTAGTTGACATTTAGGCTCTTGTAACTAGGTAAATTAAAAATCATCCAACTAAAAAGAGTGAAATAAAAACTTTTTACCAAAAAATTAAACCGACTCCCAAAAAACACTGCAAAGTGAAAAATAACTTTAATTTCGGAAGTCGGTGCCAAAAACGAAAAAACAAAACTAAAGACACCGACTACCGAAATTAAAGTTATTTTTCACTTTGCAGTGTTTTTTGGGAGTCGGTTTAATTTTTTGGTAAAAAGTTTTTTTAATTTCTGTAAATTAAGTAGGAAGGAAAGATTTCATCTACAAAAGCCGTACTAGATTGTGGCATGGTACGACCGGACTAGTAGACTGAAATCCGAAGTGGCTCAAAATACTTTCTAGTATTTTAATACCTGGTTTCCAACCCTGGTATTTTTACAGACTCGTACTTGCAAGCCCTGGTATTGATATTTGCAAGTATATCTCATCTCTACTACAAACTCTTTTTCAAGTCGTGTCCTACCCAACACTAGTTCGGAGCGAGGGATGGAACGGCGCGTGCTGTTTCCTGTGGTCCGAACTTTACGTGTGGACGGCGCTTATCCATTAATTTAATTTACGAGGGGGACGGCGCGTACGCAGTCCCCACTACCAAAAATTACGCATCCGAGTTATCCACATTAGGGATAATCGCAGGGGTCAACCTAACCGCAGTGCAATGGAAAGGCCTCGCCCTGGGGGAACCGCCTTCTTGATCACGGTGTCCCCTATGCCAGGTAAGTATGAATTCAATACAGTATCGTGCGAGGGTCGTTCGACGGCGGAGAATCTTAACACCGCGATTCGGAAACGTGACGTAAATGTAAAGCGCCATCTAGTAACTGGGAACTGTAACTAACTCCTGGTTACTAAATGTTATCTGTACATACATAATATTATCTCCTGAAAGGAACTTACATCAATATTTTTTTTGTATTATAAACTTATCGTCCATTATTTTTTAGGTAGTATAATATAGTAAGTTAAGATCTCGCTTCATTAAACGACTCGGCCCGTATTACAGAACGAAACTTGAGCACTGATCTCTGTTTGATTAGTTTTGAGTCGAGATTTAATTATTGAATGTCCCTCAAGTATAAATTCATCGATCATAGTTCAGCCGGGTACGGCTTTATTCTAGATCGTTACTCAGTTGTAGATTCATCACCCAAGTGTGGTAAACACCACGCTTCAACAGAGATTTCGTTGTCAGTTAACGATTACCTATTTGCTTTCAGTTTATTATTTGATATAAATATGGTATTTTTTGGCGAATGATGATGAAACTATATTTTATTTGTTAGAAATAACACTTTTAAACGTCGTTTTTTTACCATTTTAAGTTAAGCCAGATGAAGCACGTTTTTCCTAACTAAAATAAATTACTACAGTGATTTATTCAATGATGATTTGAACAGAAGTGTGAACTTCATCGTTTCATGTGAAGGGCCTATACAATTTTAACTATAATTTTTTATTGATAACTTAACTTTCTATTATATCTTTGATTTTCTTTAATATTTCTATTAATTGTTTTTTATTTTATAATAGGTTCGCGTTTGACCACCATCTCACTTGATGTTAAGTGATGAAGTGGTCAAAACAAAACCATTACTTATTTAAAGACATTTATTACTTAATCAGTGACTTTATAACAACTGTCATAGATATTTAGGATCCACTTCTTTCCACGAACAAGTTACACATGCACCAATCATCTTCAACAATTTCCTTTTATGAATTCTTAAAAAGTTATTTTGTTGTTTAGTTGGCGAACGCATATGAATAAAGGAGTGAAGGTTTTAAATATTGATAGATGGAAAAATAAAGGAGGACAAAAGAAAAGATGGATGGATTGGCCAATTGCATGTCAGACAAAGCTATGTTTGCGGTTTGCTCAAAAACTGCTTACTTGTATCTCGTTCAAATCTATTTTCGTTGAAGGTTTTATTAAGATCTACAGCATATAATTATGTTTTTTTTTAGATTGTACACTCTTATAAAAGTTAGAGAGAGGATTAAATTTTACCACTTTGGAAGTGTCTATCTTTTGAATGATCGACTTAAAGAAAAATATATTTTAGAAACCTCAATGTTATTTTTTCACACACATATAGGTTTGAAGAAAAATTATATTTTTAGTTTCTGTTCCATGTATTATACAGGGTGGCAGGGACATTATTTTTGTATAAAAATCGGAAAGCGGTTCACAGCGGTACATCTACCTACCAAGCTTCACATGTGTAGTCCTAATCATTTCGAAATAAAATAGCTGTGACATACGGACGGACAGACAGTCACGACTAATCTATAAGGGTTTCGTTTTGTGCCATTCGGCTACAGAACCCTAAAAAGGAGTAAATGACGCTGTGACGTCTGACAGGCGAGAATGGGAACTTGGGGGAACTGGGGGTAACTGGGATAAGGGCATTATGACGATTTCCAAAGTACCTTTGTTATCCATCTGCAGCCAGTTCAGCACAGGCCCGCAATTGATGGAGTCGTCGGCTATGATGGACAGGTGATGCACGTAATCCGAGATCAGCCGCTGGTATTCTGACTCCGAGCGACTCAGCGCTGGAGAGATCTTCTCGCGAAGATTCGGTAGGCCGGACACTTTACGGTCGTATATGCATCTGGAAACAGTAAATATAGATGTTAGTGAATCATGTAGAAGAAATGTACACATGGTCTAGCGTCATTTAAGCGTCGGTCGCGGGTTCTAATTTCTAACCCCACCCATTACCCTGATTTAGCTTAGTTGGAGGGGACAGGCTGATTGCTAGTATGTGAATTCTACCCACATTGCCAGTAACCTTTTAATAAATAAATAAATAATGGAATTTCCTTAATTTTTTTTCAAAATTCAATTTTTTTTAAATAAATCTCACAAGAGTTATGCGCCATTGTGGGGACAGTCACCCCACACAATGGCCCATGCTTCTGCTTTAAGCATGTCAATGGCAAAAATAGTTAAAATAAGTTTGATCCAAAACTCAGCTACGCGAACTCCGCTCGCTGATGAAGACATAAGATCATCAAAAGTGCAGATGACAGGGCATGCGGAGCATGATAGATATACTCTATTGTACACCAATACAGAAATAAATAAGGCCTTAACATCTACAAAGGGTGTTACAATGGGGGGTCTTATCGCTAAAAGCGATCTTTTATAGACAACCTTTGGATAGATTTGACACAGAAGGAGAAAATAAATGGTGTTCAAAAGAATGGTGAAGGAGGATTACCTCTCCCTATAACTTTTTCCATTCTTTCTCAATTATACATGTAATATTTATTAGTATATGATTTTGGTATTTTATGTATTTTATATTATAACTAGCAGTTGCTCGCGACTTCGTTCGCGTGGGAAGTTTTTCCCGTATAAATCCCGATCCCGTGGGAATTTCACAAAATCCTTTCTTAGCGCATGCCTACGTCATAACATCTACCTGCATGCCAAATTTTAGCCCGATCCGTCCAGTGGTTTGGGGCTGTGCGTTGATAGATCACTATGTCAGTCAGTCAGTCAGTCACCTTTGAGTTATATATATTTAGATGTTCAATTAATATTATGATGTGTGTACACTGACAGCCCTTAATCTATCTCCTTTAAGTTGGTCCATCCAAAGGCTGTCTGTAAGAGATCGCCCTATGCGATAAGACCGCCCATTGTATACTAGTTTTTTTTTTTTTATCCATAGAAATATTGTAAGAAGTCCAATAAAGTATATAATAAATAAATATGCGGGCAGTCGATGTTGTACTATTTAATTCTATTTATAAGTAACAAACTACTTAATAAATATATTTACATGTGTACAAAAAAGCACAGACATATAAAAATAAAAATTAAAGAGAGAGATAGAGATGCCGATAGTCTGTGGGGTCACGTCGCATACAGATTTGAGATCTGAGCCATAAATTCCCATTTATAGAGATTATCTTTGCTACGGCCCATGCTGTAAGACATGTCCAGAGCACCATATTTACCTGTGCAGCATATCGTCCAGTTGGAGCAGGTTGTCCCTGTTCCTGGTGAGCGTCCACTCGCGCACGTCGCTGGCTTCCGTCCAACTACTGCTTAGTAAGCGACTGTCGGTACTCTCCTCGCTCGTAGAGTTCACGTGGGAGCGGACCTTCAGGCATATCCAACCTGGAAATATGGAAGGAGAAATAATGAAGTTTATTTTGCAAATGGGTTATAAATAACACTTTTACACGTCATTTTTGACGTGACAACGTCTTATAATTCGATGAAGCTGGCTGCACGCACGAAAATACATGACTCATGCGGCGTTACCTCGCTCTGAGGCGTTCCATCGCTCTGAGGCGTTCCAAAGCTAATCGAATTGGATCTACAAGTTGACATTTATGTATGACTCAACGAGTCAAGTACTAGGCTATCATAAAACGGTAAGAGATGACGTCACTGTGTAGGGATTCTTTGACATTTATATATGACTCAACGAGTCAAGTACTAGGCTATCATAAAACGCTAAGAGATGACGTCACTGTGTAGGGATTCTTCCATTGTCATGAGAAGTGCAGTAATAGTGATGTAAAATTAAAATTTTCTTTTGAAAAATGCATCCATTCCATCAGTATTTTCTTATGACGTTGTCACGTTCAACTATCGTCAGTAAACCGACTTTACAGACAACCGATTTTTTTTTCGTAAATGTAAACTAGATGAGGCCAGTGTTTCCTAACTGACTACTCTGAGAAGAAACACTGAAACAAACTCAGAGGTCAACGTCTCTTTTAAAGTCCATACAATCTGTAGTAATCAAATCATATGAGAGCCATGTAGGTTTATGCCTGTGGCGCCCTTTAAAGGACAGAATCATACAGATTTGAGCAGGCCCGTCCAAACAGTGCAAGCACTTGTCAAATATCGCGTAGCTCAACTTATATCTTAAGGAGCTTCAACGATTTGACGAACAATACCAAAGTTAGGACATTTGGGTGGGCCGTATAAAGCACTCAAACTGCCAGACAGTGCGGTAATCTATTAATAATATTTGTTGTTATCCCACATTGTTCTCACATTCACAATAAAGCTTTTGCTATTACAAAAAAATATATACATTTATTAACTATTTATAACAAAATCCACAACTTTTTAACAAACTTCTTACAATAACACTAAGAAAGCTCTTAGCAAAGCCATTTTTTGAACCTGAGGAAACTACTTGCACTTGAATTGAACTGCACACCTCAACATAAATTAATTGTTTTAGTAAACTTGTGTAGTCGAATAGAACACATAAGTCTATTTTATATCAGGCTAGCTTAGTTTAAACATAGTCTTTTTTAAATAACTTTGTATTTATCTGTGTGGGCTTGTAATTAGCAACTTAGTTTTTATATATTATTGTTATAATGTTATTAGTCTGTAAGCCTTCCGAAAATAAAATAAATAAATAATATGGGTCATGATGAGCATCAATTACGTAAATATTGACCAACATGGGCCGTCATGGATAAGCATGGGCATTCATCAACCAGTATGGGCCATCATGTACCAGCATGGGCCATCAAGGACCATCATGGGCCATCATATACTAGCATGGGCCATCAAGGGCCATTGTATAAAAAAACTGCAATTTACTTACCATCTCCCTCATTATCGTCCATAGCGTCGCACTTGTCCTCGCAGCGCACCGTCTCTATGCTCAGGCCGCCGAGAGAGACGCGCTCGTAGTGAAAATGGGCGCATTCTTCCAGTTTGGGGAAACGACACGACGGCACCGGTGGTACGGGCTGGAAGCATATGAACTGTATATTTACATGAGGTAGCTGTTCTGTGTACAGGGAAATTGGAATATATAATATAGAAAATTTCCTCTTGATAGATAATAATAAATGTTACATTATAAGTAATTATATTTATATGAGGAATAAATAACAACATTACAAATGGTTTGACTTTGTCTATCATCTCTTCTTCAACTCTCCTGTCGCAGGTCTGCTGGAAGAAACTTCTTTTGTAATAAACAGCCCCTTTGTGCTCTTTTATCTGTATTTTTCTCTTTTTTCAGTGTCATGTGTGTACATAAATAAATAAAAGGTTTTTAGTTTTCTTTATACAGCGTGCGATTAGGTTATCACATTAATTGAAACCACGTACCTACTCTATATTAGGTATTTTATCATATACAATTAAAATAATTTAATAATAAATAATATTCTAGCCGTGGGACTTTTTTTCCATTTTAATATTTCGCAATATCATGTATTGCATAAACGTAATCAGCTTGTCAATCACTCGGCGCGTGCTCCGCCGGCGCCGCGGCGTTGCCGCTTTTACAGGTCAGTAAACTAATATTATAAAGGATTATTTATTTTTTACCAATAACGCCATTTATTTTATTTCAAAAGTGCATTTTTTTGCAAAAAAAATATTTATTTTTTATTTTAACGGACTGATAACAACTTGTAATACCTGCTGCACAATTTAATGTGATAACTTAATCGCCACCCTTTATACGCTGAGGGTTTTTTTATTAGACTTAAAGTTAAATGAAAATTTAAGTATATCTACAAAGTGCATAGGTTACATCTAGGCAAACGTGCTTCATCTTCGACCACATCATCGCTTAACACCAGGTGAGATGGTGGTTAAACGCAAGCCTATTATATTTGCAATGCTGTAATAATAATCAATTATGTACAAGCGAATATAAAAACCGGTTCAAGGTAAGAATACATTGGGCATCAAAGATTACGTGAAGAGTTGACTAATTGGAGACCGATTTCAAGAAACCTGTTTTATTCAAGGGAAACCCATCAATGTCTCCTGCCGCTCTGAGTGGAGCGGAAGAGTGTCAGACGTCTACTGACTAAAAATCAACCCTGTTCTATAATTACTGACCTATAATTAAGGCGTAATGGCGGCTCCACATTAGTGCCGTGAATTCACGCGCGAATTCTCGCCGTGAATTCACGGCACAAGTCGTGCCCTCCACATTCACGGGATACTTCAATCGTTCGTGAAACCTGCCGCGAAATGGACGTAGAAGCTGCTGCTACATAATATAAAAACAATCCCCTTTAAATAGCAAATGACTTGAAAAAAATATCTGCTTAGATTGACCATTGCTGGAAAACATTGTACCATTATCATCTAGCATAGTGGCTTGAGCCCTATGTACATCTGATGTCCATGGATATGTTATTAAACTGACTTTGTAGTCCGGAGTAAACTGACCTGGGGCCGTGAATGTGGATGTGTACGCGTGAACGCCGCGCGAAGGGGGCGTGAACCCTTTGTCGCGGGACAAAATACCGACACTGATCGGGGAACAGGCGTAAATGCGCGTGAACCCCGCGAAAACCGTCCACATTCACGTTCACGTCTGTTTACGGGGCTTCACGGCACTAATGTGGAGCCGCCATAACGTAACACTCAAAGGGATTCGCGAAAATACCGACAACGGGTGGAGCACGCGGCGCTCGCAGCGAGCGGATCGGCTCGCTGTACTGACCTGTAACATTTCGTCGAAACGTATCGTTACGTTACGACGAAATACGTACGTTACGACAGGTCAGTCGCCGGCTTAAGAGAACAATTTAGCTGCTTACCTGCCCCGTTGGCTTAGTGGTCGCTACTGCTAAACATAAGGTCTCCGCTTCAGGAAAGTGCTACTGGGTTTTTTTGCTAGAAATTTCTCTGTAGTAGCCCTGAGTTTGTTAGTTTGGTAGTGTGACAACCCCCGTGCCTCGGAAAGTACGCTAAACCAGGGGCCATACCATGACGTGTTAAAACGTGAGTCGTTCGAGCGAGAAAGAGGGATGAAGCTATGTACGCTAAATAGTTCCATCCCTCTTTCTCGCTCGAACGACTAACGTGTTAACACGTCATGGTATGGCCCCTGATCTCTCTCCGGTCGTGTCGAATAGCCGTCCCATCAATAGAGTAAAGGAATAGAGATCCTGCGCAGATACTAAATCATTATTATTTGCTTACCGTATCGTCGACATCGTAAGTAGCGGATGCGGAGGGCGCCGATTGGCTCATAGCAGAGGCCTGTGATGTCACAGTAGTCACTGTGAGCGCCGTCAGGGATATGGAGCCTGAAATAGCAAAAGGTCATTTAAGTTTCAGATACATAACAATATTTCTAATACACTTTTTTTTTCATATCCTCTAAATCTCTTACAAAGAGTAAATTGTTTGTAAGTTTGGAGGTGGTTATTTCCATAACTAATGATCCAATTGTAAAAAAAAATTGGTTATAATAATCTTATTATTATCAATTCGAAGTTGCGTTCGAAGTTATTACGAAGTCGCGGGCTTGTGCTAGTGTGACATAAAATAATTAGTTTTATTTATTAATAAGCTTTTTTTAAGTAGCTATATCGGCGCCGATTTCCTCACGATGTATTTTTTCAACGTTTTGAGGGCAGTGATGAAGATGTGTTATTTAAAATAATGTGGGCACATTAAAGCCGCCTGGATTCGAACCTACAACCCTTAACTCTTCTTCGCTACTGGATAACCTCTCCTCGGAGTTCCTCCAAGGTCGAAACACATCATCTGCCTTTTTTCAACACGTCGGGCTCAATATCGGTTCAAAAATGCTGTCCATGGGATGTGTAGTCGATGAATTACAGTTTATAATATTAAAATTACTTACCAGGCGTCTCCCTTTTGTTCTCCGGGTCATTGGACGCCCTGGTGGAGCTGCGAGAGTCAGAACTGAACCGCACTGATCTGAAAACATACAACGTAAGGATTTAATTACATTAACTACTTCTACTGCTACTTACATTTCCTGTTTTTCTTTTAATTAGATTTGCTGTACTTATGTGTCAATTGATTATAATGTCTTTTTTTTTAATATAAATATCACTTTTATACGTAATTTTTTTCGTAAATGAGATGACGCCGATGTTTCCTAGGTGACTACCCTGAGAAAGAAAGACTGGAACAAACACAGACGTCTCTTTTTTTATTCTTTGATTTCTTGGTTTTAGTACCTACTGCGTTTTCTTTAGTGTGCTGGAGTACTTCCGACACATCGCCAAAAAAGAAGGACACGATTTGGAGCAACTGGTGATTACGGGTTAGATTGACGGCAAGAGGCCAAGAGGACGAAGTCCTTGCAGATGGACAGACCAGATCCGTGCCTGGACACCAACCTGCATAACGCTTTCCATTCTGTCAAGGACAGGAACAAATGGCGAGACACCGTTCAGCAGAAAATGTTTCGGTAGATAGGGAATCACGACCCTCAGTTTTGAGAAGAACGACACGGAAGGAGTTAGTTTTGATTTGAGTGTAGTGGTTATAATAAAAATGACACAAAAATGGAGCTTGACTCTGCGCCATTGTCAAAACAAATGTTTTCAAAAATGATTCACAATCTGTATTTTTCGTCTGAGTAATACAGCTGCGGTGTTATTTTTAAATGGTAAAATAACACTTCTAACTTAATTTACTTAGTTTATTTTATGTTGCAACTAGAATAATGATTTCTATAAATATAAAGGACTATTTATGCCTGTACTACAGAACTTTCCCGCATAGAAAAAATAAATGATTATACAAAACAACAGATTACTCAAAATCTAGAGCTACTAGATATAATTACATTGGTTTAAGAGGAGGCTCCCTAAATTGTATATAAATTTGCATTAATATTCTGAAATAATCACGCATACAATCGAAATGGAATTTTAGTATATGATTTATTGGATTTTTTCTTTACATATCTAGACCAGTTTCGTAATTGGAACATTTTCGCTCGATTAATTTTTAATCGAAAATCATGTCACTTTTAAAGATTATTTAAAATTTAATCAAGATTACTCGGCTTTTATGTCTAAAACTAGCTTCCGCCCACGACTTCGTCCGCGTGGAAAAAAAATCCCCCCATTTTGAAACATTCTTCATTAGTGCTCCGCTCCTATTGGTCTTAGCATGATGATATATAGCCTATAGCCTTCCTCGATAAATGGGCTATCTAACACTGAAAGAATTTTTCAAATCAGAACCGTAGTTCCTGAGATTAGCGCGTTCAAGCAAACAAACAAACAAACAAACTCTTCAGCTTTATAATATTAGTATAGATTAGTATTAAAATGTAGGACATTTTTTTTCTAGATCAATTATTACTTTAGTTACAAACGAAATAAGAATTGAGACTTACGACATTTAGTTTCGAACCCGAACATGGTAAAAGAGCGCACGCGATATTCAACTTTATTACTGCTGCGTTCGCGTTTAGCACACAACGGCAGTTTCGAAACCGAACATGGTGAAAGAGCGCACGCGATATTCAACTTTATTACTGCTGATTTAGCGTTTAGTATACAACGGCCTAACCGAGGTGAATGGGGGCGGAGCTTGTCTGAAAATTATTTAGGACTGCCTGGTCTTAAAGGATTATATTTAACAAACCAATTATCTCTAGCTGCTCTAGATTTTGAGTAATCTGTTGTTTTGTATAATCATTAATTTTTTCTATGCGGGAAAGTTCTAACGAGATACCGCGTCTCTGAAACGGAAGGGCAACTGACTGAAGGTTTTTAGACGGTAGAAGTCTGACCTCCCCTTCCGCTCCACCCACAGCGGGTGGAGTAATTAGATGATTTTCCCACCCAGCAAAAAGAGTGTCAGACTTGTACAGACTACAAACCGATCCTACTCCTTCAACTGCCCTTATACGTTCCAGGTCCGCGGTATCTCGTTAAAGCAATTCCGCTACACTAGATACTGTCTAGGCCTGTTTATCAATATTCATAGTGTTGGCCAAGGTGTCAGACTTGTGATCGAGAGGACGTAGGTTCGAACCCCTCCTATTCCATTACTGCCATGAACCCACTCTAGACACACGCATATTTAGCTTAGTTGGAGAGTCTATCAGGATTGCTAATAAATGTGAATTCTACTCACATGTTTAAAGGTTACAATGGCGCTCGTATCATTGATAACAACATCTTCCAGACAGCCTTCAGGACTAAAAAGCCTAGATTACAACATCGTTATCAATATCTTACCTGTGGAAACCACTACAGTGGGTCATGTCCTTATCAGGCTCGGCGAACGCGCGAGCTGCTAGCGACTGGCACGACATCACCGAACCGTGGGGAGAACCCTGGAAACAAGACAATACATACTTTTAGAGGTAGTCATAAAAGATGATGGATGGATGAATGGATGAAGGTGTAATGTAAGTGTATGAAGGAATTACCTTCCTTACTTAATACCTATAGGCATTACGTATAATCTTTATGAATTATCTTAGGTATGCTACAAATGTTACGAAGTTATGTACAAACATCTGTCAGTCGGAATATACGTGCATAGGTGATACCCTGGCTCTGTATCCTAGTATTCCGACATATATCTATCTACCAAGTGTTTCAGAACTCAGAAGGCTGTTGTAAAGCACTCAGTGGATCAGTGGTCTTCAGCCCAGCAAATGCTGAATTGGTAACCCTTTCGGTGTGGACACGTTCAGCGTTGAGCCTCCTGATAGCCACCCTCCGTCCCATTTAACTGATAAAACAGTTCTGCGATAGTCTGACTCAGAGACGCATACACTAATACAAAACTAAGAAGCAAACACAGAGACTGTTGAGAGACAAAGAATAAGGTTTCCAATATTCTATCTATACTAATCTATAGATATTAATATTATGAAGCGAAAAAGTGTGTTTGTACGCGCTAATCTGCAAAAGTACTGGGTGGATTTGGATGAAATTTGCTGTGTAACTAGCTTGGAAGCTTAAGGCTTTTTACCCGACAAAACAGGGAGGGGGTTGTATGTTTTATTTGCATGTTTTATCGTGATGAAGTCAACGGGAGCGAAGACCCGCGAGTCTACTAGTGTTTTACAAATGCGAAAGCGACTCTGTCGGTCTGTTACACTTTTACGTCCAAACCACTAAACGGATTACGATAAAATTTGGTCCAGAGAAATATTCGATCTCTTGGAAAAGAACATAAGACTAAGTACTAATTTTCGCTGAAATAAAAAAAAACAGCTATTCTACAAGCAAAACCGCGGCTAAAACAAAGTATTGCGAATCTTTAAAAAACCTCGTACGATTAATCTTAGCTAACTACTCTAAGGTACTTACAGCAAACCATTGCCTATAATCTACCTAAACCACTTGAGCCTTATCATCTCGCTAACTACGTTGGGCACTTGGCAGTATCTACCAGATAACATTCAAGAGGGTTAACGACTTTTATCTCGCTGTACAGTTACACGAATTAGAAAAAAAAAATGTGTTGTTCTAAGTGCTTTTTGTTGTTAGGAAGTTAAGGCGCTTGGTGGCGCAAAATGTGGTTAAGATCTTAGATTTATATTAGACTAGCTTTTGTCCGCGACTTCGTTCGCATGGGACGTTTGTTCCGCGTAAATCCCAATCCCGTGGGAACTCCAGGATAAAAAGATTCCTATGTATTATTCCAGGATGTCAACTACCTACTTACCAAATTTCATTCAGTTCCGTTCAGTAGTTTTTGCGTGAAAGAGCAATAAACATACATACATCCTCACAAACATTCACATTTATAATATTAATTAGTAGGACTAGCGACTTGGCCCGGCTTCGCACGGTCTCATTCTGGTAATCGACACAAAAGCTTAATAAATTATACACTTAAACCTTCCTCTTCACACTGTGGAATTCTGCTTCAATTGCGGACCCCTATATTTTTAACCGACTTCTGAAAAAGGAGGAGGTTCTCAATTCGGATGTTTGTTTGTTTTTTTTTTTTATGTTTGTTCGGGCATAGCTCCGTCGCTCGCCAACCGATTTGAAAAATTCTTTTTTTGTTGGAAAGGGTATACTTCCCAAATGGTCCCATGAAAATTTTATCGAAATCGAACAAGCGGTTTCTGAAAAATCAACAAAAGTCTAAAAAAAAGATTTACATTGATGATCTTTTCGTTTACTCTGCATTGTTTTTTGTTCGCGTGTTTTTAGTTTTTTGTAGTTGACATTTTGGCTTTTATAACTAGACTAGCTTCCGCCCGCGACTTCGTCCGCGTGGAAAAAAAATCCCCCGATTTTGAAACATTCTTCATTAGTGCTCCGCTCCTATTGGTCTTAGCGTGATGATATATAGCCTATAGCCTTCCTCGATAAATGGGCTATCTAACACTGAAAGAATTTTTCAAATCAGAACTGTAGTTCCTGAGATTAGCGCGTTCAAGCAAACAAACAAACAAACAAACAAACAAACTCTTCAGCTTTATAATATTAGTACAGATTAATTACAAATTGACCCACTAAAAAGCAAAAAAATAAAACCGACTTCCATATCAAAACACTACAAAGCCAAAAATAATTTCAATTTCGGAAGGCGGTGTGAAAAAAAGAAAATACAAAACCAATAACACCGACTACCGAAATTAAAATTATTTTTGGCTTTGTAGTGTTTTGATATGGAAGTCGGTTTTATTTTTATCTCTTCACCTATAGATCCAGCGAAGAAATAAAACTTCTGGGAGGGAATTATGATTTTATGATCAGTTTTAAAGCTATTTAAAATTATGCTGACGTCAGCAAAAAACTGTTTTTATTTGTACATTTCAAAATAATGATGTGATTTACATATATCATTGTTTTACTACGGTAAAAGTACAATATCTACCTCCATACAAAGTTTAGGCATTGCACCTACGATGTACAAAGAGTAATCGTTTTCTTTTTTCTATTTTAATTAAATTATGGTTTTCTCCGTATTCCTATCCCCAGGTTATACCTATGAGGAAGCACAAGAACGGGCTTGGTGGGATTACATTTTGCAAATCCATCGCACACTCCCCGAAATGTAACCGATAGAAAATATATGGGGCAGTCAGTATTTTTTTAATGATTTACAAATATAGTCTGTTTGTTTATTTGTCTTTGTTTGTAAACCGATGTGATTGTTGGTATAGTTGAAGGGCTGCAGATGATGGAATCGTATAACTAGACTATAATTATGTTTTTCACTGAAAAAAAAAAATACAAAAGCGCAGCGCTGCGTATCTTTCGCCCAGAACATGCTGAGTTGTTTTGTAGTTTTTGTGTGTCTGTACTCGAACAAATGTATTTATATTCTATTCAAAACCACGTGCCAAAGCTAGCATTTAATAAAAAAGATTCATCCATTTCCCCACATACATAAAGTGTTTAATTCACATCACCTACAAACAACAAAGTCACACGCCCATCTATTCGACCACGTCTTTATTAGTACCAAAACCCGTTTAAAATCACCCACAATATTTTGTTTACATTTCCGCAGATAGATACTTTCGGGTCAGCAAAACATTTACATACGTATAGGCTAAAATAAAATGGCTACATAATTATTGTAAAGGCGAACAGTGTTCGACATAAAGTTTTATAATGTCATAAAATGTTTGTAAAGTAGGTTAACTATGGCTCTATGATTTTGGTGTGAGTTGGGATGTGGTCGCAGTGTTGGCGGTTAGAGTAAATTACGACTTTATTTCGCGAAGGCTATTTTTTTGTGTGGAGGACAACTTCTGAGCTTGTCGGCAGCTTAACCGAACTTGCCTGTGATTGCCTTAATTAATAAATTAATTAAAGCCTCCAGCCAGGGCTTATTATAAAACTTCGCGAAGGCTATAAGAGCACGGGTATATTTATACTATACTAAGAGGTTTACTAATAGTAGCTATCTTGCTTATAAGCAGATTAAATGCGATGTCAAACATCTATACAATTGTCTACTATCATAGTAACAAAGCACTTATTAATGTCCCTCCGAAGTATATCCTATGACGCTATAACTCTTCTGTATAGAACAGTTATAAATATTCTTAGAATATTACCATTATCAAGTAAGTACATGTTATTAAAATTAAAAACTTGAACTGTTCATTTTTTTTTAAGAATAATATGTAGTTCTTTATTTTCAATATATAGGTACATATAAATTACATTTTAAAATATTCTCAAAAAAAAAAAAAAAAAAATATTAAAAATAGTAGTCCACCGGTATCGGGAACAGGGTCCAAGCTACCGGCGGTCAGGGCTCCATAGAAAGGAACCTCCTGACGTTACGCGCCGTGTCCAGGAGTACCGCTTTCTGAAGCAAGCCCTTGATCCAACCGTCTAACGAGAGCCTCCTGAGGTGTTGGTCGAGGCTCTTGGCTATTAAGCCATTGGCTGAGATGACTATCGGTACAATGATTGCAGAGTTATATTTAATTTATTATTAGGTAATTATTTAAGAATCTGTTTGTTAACTCTTCTCGCCTGAAACACAGGTTTACCTAGTTCTGACATAGGTATTTAAGGATCTTAAGCTAAGCAAGACTATAAATGATTTGATTTGAAATTAGGTACTACCAATAGTATTGAGCTGTTTTTAGACCGGTGTTTCTTAGCTGACGACCCTGACAAGAAACACCGAAATACTGACTCGAAGGTCAATGTTCCAGTAACTACAGTATTTATACAAAATTAATGAGTCATGACGCGCATTTATATACTAACTGTCACTCGCGACTTCGCGTGGAAATTTCGCACATGTAGCAGTGAGTTTTTCTCCGCGGACACCCTGCAAAAACTTCATCACAATCCGAGCGATGGTTTAAAAACGAATACAGGATAAACATATTTATATATGTATATGTAGATATTATTGATTTCACGCACCTAGTTAGAGATTAAGTAGTAGTCTTAGTTTAGAGATCTTTGCCACATTTTGCCATTAAGTTTAAATATACGTTGGCCGGCGGCGAGATAGGCAGACGACATTTTTGTCATCGCGGGTATACTCTATTTTTTTTTCTGGTGAGATAATATCAAATGACTCCCCTCTCTGGGTGGAGCGGAAGGGAGTGGCAGGGCAGACTTCTACTGACTAAAAACCCACCCTGTTCCTGTGAGATCACCTCCCCCGCAATCCCCGACGCACGGGGCTTCTCGCGCGGAGTGTTAAACCCTGGATGAGACTTGCAAATGAACGTGAAGCTTAGCACAAGAAAAGAGAAGCTTATGCCCAGCAGTGCGTAAAGTCAGGCTGTGAATGATGACTTGTCTTGATTTATGCATTAAATATTTCATAGGTTTGACTTAAATGATTATGTGTCATCAGGTCTGGCTAGTTTGAATCGAGTTGAACAATCGTAACGATGTTTTTAAGTTAGATAATACTATAACCGTTTTCCCACAGTTAAGCAATGATGTGGTCGATGATGAAACACGCTTGCTTGGTACTCAGAAGAAATCAAATCTTTCATAACTTGATTCTTCTTTTATAAAGCTATTAAAATTATGGCCCTGGGCATCTTTTTTGTTTTGGATGTAATTGTTTTTTTTTTTTTCTTCACTTGGATGAAATGGACAACCTACACAGCAATACACCAAAATACATGTTTTATTTACAATATTTTACTATAAATATTATTAAAAGAATCTGTATAATAAATACACCGATTCCTTCAAACATTCAACATACAAATTAAAACTAACTACTTACTTAAGTAAATAATGCGATGTTATAAGTTTTTAAGCTAACATTGTCACTAACAGTATCATTAGAACTTAAAACGGGATATTTACCATGTGTATTTTTTGTTTTGAGTTTCCGATATTTCGGCACTGTTGCAAGCGCCATGATCACGGATGAACTGAAGTAATGGGGCGTGCAAGTGAAAGCTAATCGCAGATGGCGCCACCACCGTAATAACCTTTGTCACTGTCAGTGTTAGTTAGATTGTGAGATATTATGTAGTTATCTGTATCATCTATGGTTATCTGTGGTAATATTTTTTATTTTCATTTCATTGATTTCAATTGATTTCTGTACAATTTTGCGATTAAAGAACATAATACATGTTCTTTAATCGAAAAATTCTCAATAACTGTCTCTAATTTAGGAATTCATTACTGTTCCATAGAGAAACTGCTTTGATTTTGGTAAGTGTGCTGCTAGCGCCACTTTGACAGTTGCACGCCCCATTGCGGGTGAAAGTTTATGAGCAGAAACATCAGAAATATCGGAAACTCAAAACAAAAAATACACATGGTAAATATCCCGTTTTAAGTTCTAATGATAATGCGATGTTTTTTTGTGATCTTACTCGCAATAAGCATACAAATGTAAAATAACCCGTAACACCGTTACTTGTTAAGTTTTTAACCAAACCGCTTGGTGTCCGCTCATGACTAACCCGCTACTCGCGTTAAATGAGAACCCATCTCATCGTGAACATTTATAGGACAAATAAACATATATGGCAGTAAAAGTATTGCGTACGTGTAATGTGATATTTTTACTAAGAAAGGAGTTTTCTGTACATCTCTGACGGAATTAGATTTTCTATTTGCAATTGTCTTTAGTTTATTATCGTTGGTGACGCTGCGGTTACGGTGGAATTTTCTGGCGGGATCTATATTTCGTGATGGCTCTAACTTTTTGACATGAATTAAGTACCGAACGTATTTGGGTAATTAATTCATGTTAAAGAGTGTAGACAGAAGATAAAAGTATATACTTAAGCACTATATTAAATATATTATAATATGTGTAGATATGTTAACCATAATTCTGTATAACAAATCAAACATTTGTAAGACTTTTGACTCTGAGACGAAATTAGTCGTAAGCCTATCTACACATACTAATACTTAATATAAAAGCAGACGACAAAACGGAGCAATGGGTGTGAATTTTGATATGGAGCTAGTTCAAGGATTGGATAGTGACATAGGCTATTTTTACCCAGAAAAATTCACGAAATTTTCACGGGAACGAAGTCGCGGGCAACAGCCAGTAACATACAGATAAGGAAATAAAAAGGGTTCTGATTTATACTGTTTTAAAAAAATCTAGACTCAATCTTCCTACCTAATATGGGTCCCGACTGTGAAGTCGCTATGCTTGAACTTATTTTTTCATTTAAGTTATTTTTAACGCAGTCGGGATTTTTTATATTATTATTTTTCATTTCATTCAGCATCGCTATAGACTTTGTTCATTCGCAATTTATACCAGTTATATCCACAAGTAATCTACAAATATCTGTATCACATTTTTACGATAATGTATGACATAATCAAAACGTTTAAAACAATAGTTTAATCGACTACAGCGGTTTGTTATGAAAACAACACGCACGATACGATGCTATTCTTTCATTGTAAAAAAATAAATATAACACCCATCCACTACTATCAAAGACTATAATTATACTCTCTACTATCATACGACGTATCAACTACTTGTACCAAGTTATTCTCGTAGACAGACTTGAGGGTAAAACGATAGCACGTTCTAGAGGCAACAAAGAAGACACGTCCATCATTTGGTGCTGTGTTTGGTGTGTGCTTTCTTTGGAGTAGACAGATAGATATACCTTTATTGTACACCAAAACAGATTTGAATAAGGACTTAAAAACTACAAAGAGTGTTACAATGGGCGGTCTTATCGCTAAAAGCGAAAGAATGGTATGGTAGATGGAGTAATACGAAGTTTGGGAATATTTTTATTGTGTGTGCATTCGAGGATTGAAATTCCCTTCCAAGTTGACGGACGTCTCAAAGAGCAGTCAGCACTAAAAACGGGGATCGATAGGGCCATTGCCTGCCGGGTTTACGGGAATGTTCTAACGCCATACCGAAGCCCTGGAACGCAAGGGCGCCTGAAGGAACAGGGTGTGTTTTTAGTCATTAGAAGTCTAACACTGCTTTTCTCTGCACCCAAAGCGAGACGAGTGACGACTCATTTGATGATTTTCTCACCGAAAAAATAAAGGAGTCAAATTCCGTGCCCCAGTATGAGGGACCTCTTAGCCTGCAGTTTTGGCCAAGCGTGATCCATCGATCTTCCTATCGCAAAGTAAATATATCGGGAATATTTTTTTTAACGTTAACGAAAAGTTATACAAGGTGTAACAGATAAAGCGCAATATCTCAAACACCCCAATTAGAATATCCATACTAATATTATAAACTAGTACTCACGCGGGGCTTCGCTCCCGTGGATTCTATCGCGGTAAAAACATAACTCTCCTTTTTTGCAGTCGCGTAAAAAGTAGCCTATAACCTTCCTCAAGCTTCAAGCTACTTCCATACCAAATTGCATCCAAATCCACCCAGTACTTTCGAAGATTAGCGCGTTCAAGCAAACAAACAAACAAACTTTTCCGCTTTATAATATTAGTATAGATAGTATAGATATAGACGCGAAAGTAACTCTGTCTGTCTGTCTGTTACCTTTTAACGCCTAAACCGCAGAACCGATTAAGCTGAAATTTGGCACGGGAATAGTTTAGGACCCTGGGAAGGACATAGGATAGTTTTTATCCCGGAATTCCCACGGGATCAGGAATTACGCGGGAAAAACCTCCCACGCGTATGATGTCGCGGGCAAAAGCTACTTTAATTATAAGTCCAAAACAACATTCGTAATTAAATAAATTGAAACCAAACCTAGACATTTTTTATAAAATATTTATCCTTACTAAACGCAAAACGTATGTGCGTAATTCAATATCCTTACGTAGACGCATACACTCATGCAATGTTAGCGGCCGACACACATACGAGCGCATTTCCTTGAATTAAGGATTGTATTAATTTGTCATGATACTGTGTTTTCATTTTAAGTTAAATGAAAGACTTTTCCGTCAAAATTTAACACCTATTTTTTTATGACGGCAACCGATTCAGAAGCCGATTCTGAACCAATTACTTTCAGGAAATGCGTTTATTCTGTTCCACGTTGTATGTATATCTAGACAATGGTACCCAGGTTATAGAGAACAAAGACAACTAATAGTGAATAATTCAGCTTATCCACTGATCTCGCTCATTACGACCAATCTCAGAAACAAAAACCAAGCAGCCTCTCCCAAATTCCCGTCGTGTGATCACGCCACTCGAATCCAGGGCCATAACAACACCGCCAGCAAGTAATATCGGCGTGCCACAAGAATTGCGTTGTTTATTATCTCCAATCGATAGTCATTGTGCACATAAACAAACAACAAAAACATTTATGGGACAATTGGAGGTTGAGTCAGCCGCCTGACATGTGTGTGACGTAAAGACTGGTCACACTGTGGAGACATCTTGAGTACCTACTACTGTCGAAATATCTTCAGTACTAATTAAATCAACGTCTTTTTCTCGCCTTTGAAATCCTCATGGAAGTCGAAGCGGTAAGGCAGACCCTTTTTTTTTACTGTCCGCCGATCTGGATGAGGCGGGAGGGTGTGTCAGACTTTTACTGACTAAAACCCATCCGTGTTCCGTCATATGCCCTTCGTGTTCCGAAGTCGCTGTAACTCCCTAGTGGGCCCCGACAATTTTGCTGACACTCTTTGAGCGCGTGGAACACGACGCGCCGTCTACCCGGGCCTGGTTTCTGTCGGGCGGCGAACTTCCCATTACTCGCAGCGCAGCCCGCAGGCCCAATGGCAGACCCTAATTAACTAAAACCACTCCGTGTTCCTTAGCAAACATACGCCAGTTTATTTTTTTATGAGTTGCAGGTTAACTTATAAGGTTGTCGGATGCTTAACCGAAGTTGCCTGTGGCGGACTTAACTACAATAGCTAAGCCACCAGCGAGACCTTAAAATAAACTTAAAAACATTAACGGCACCCCCTGTAGAGTATGAACCTGGGGTTTAAGCCCGATTTACACTTCAATAAGTACAGTAGCCAGTTAAGAACTCAGACAGTTAAGTAATAAGTAGTAAGTTGTAAGTAGCGTCCAAACGTAGGCGAGTGAGTAGTCATAAGTTGCCCGAGAAGAAGAAAAGAAAATAACACGTGTTCGCGGCCGCAACCTACAAAATGGAATGTACTAAACTCGCCCATCTACATGCCAGCCAGTTAAGTTGGAGGGGTGCGGGAGACGCGAGAGAGAGGGCTACTTCGCACTGGACTCGCCGAAAAATAGGATCGCGATCTATTTAACTCAACTTAATCAACAACTTACTATTTAAATCGCTTTTGCCGTTCAAACTACAATAACAACTTAACTCGCCGATGCCGCAAGTTAACTCGCTACTGTACTTATTGAAGTGTAAATCGGGCTTTAGGGATAGCAGCTAGGGACGGACAGGTGAGGAAAAAAATTGCGCCCTGTTTTGTGAGCAGTTCGATCTTCTTCAACTGATGTCGCGTCGCGTCGTCTAGCCAAGCGGAGGGAGTGAGGTTCCTGACTCCGCCCGCATTTTCCAAGTGGAACGTGCGAGGAACAATACTCGCCGCCACTTCGGGAATCTGGAGCTGGCGAGGAAGACCGAGGCTTATCTCAGCTAATGCTGTGGAATACTTCCAGTAAAATAAGATGCTAGTGATCGCCAATTATAGAGTAACGTCCTGTAATACGGTTCCGCTTAGCAAGCAGATACGTACGAATATTATCGGGCTTATGACTATTCAAGTCTAGACTAGTCAAGTCAAGGATTTGCCAACTGGTGACACCGTGATGAGTATAATATAATCAGCCCATAGGTAATTTTCCCAGCACTACGACATGCGAAATGCAACACTGGGCCCGTGTGATGGATTGCAGTCCAACTCCTCACAGAGACACGAGGCTTTTTTCCAGCAGATCCATAAAAGCTGCATACGCGTTTGATGTGAACTATGCCTAAGATTTGCCCGCCATCGGTGGAAGAGTTGCGGAGCGTTTGATTGTAATATCTATTGTCTTTGTGTGGATTATTATCATATTTTTTTGGTTTGTACTAAGTAGTGTGTGGTCTTTCAGATACTGCGACATCAAAAGGTCGATATCAGTTTTTCGGGGTGGTTTTAAATAAACAACGTCAATATACTATCTAGATTTTCTGTCTCCAATTGGGTTCTTTGTATTGGATTTAGGTGATGTTTAGAAAAGCCACCCTATGAGAGGTAGTGGGCTTTAAACCCGGGCCCAGTGCGGGTCCGCTTCGCCATAGCTACTAGCACTTTCGAGTACCTACCGATAGCATTTTCCTGGAGTAACTCACACTGCGGAGACTAAACTTGTTAGGCGTAGAGTCTAAGTACGTAATAACAATCGTATCTAAGTGTATGTCAGCTTTTTACTCAAGGTTTTATTTGGTTTTAATTATTGGGGCAGGCGCCTGAGTGTCCTACCCAGGAGAAGGAAGAAATCAACTCAAATCAATCAATTATTCATTATTTTAGATTAAACTTTACTTCTTAATATAGTGTTTATACCTACCATTTTCCTCACTAGGTAGTTTAAGGTGGCTTACCAAAATAGATGCAATTGTTTAATTCCTATGTTAAGTAGGTACTTACCATATTAATTTACTGGCAAATCATTTAATTACTTTTCCCCAATAAAAATGTTGTCACTTTAGACTAAATGAGGCTGGTCCTAGATGACTAATACTGAACTGATATAAATAAAGAGAAGAAACACCGAATGAATCTCAGAAGTCAGTCCATTTAAGTCCATACAATCTCTAATGATCAAATCATATGAGATCCATGAAAATGGGTGTCTAATTTTCTAACATACATGAGATAATTATTAGTGTGGAATCAGAGTGAACAAAAAATGCACAGCTAAGTGCACAATCAAACACAAATACTATAATGGATGCACTAAACAATTCATTAACATCATAATCAAGTTGTAATCATGACACATTCTAATCACAACTAAATGAGCTAATTAGTTCTAAAAACAAGACTTAGTGAACACACATTTATTACGTATAGTATGAACAACAACATCAATAATGTTTTAGTGTAAAACATTATTTGTTTGAAGCTAAATTCAGTGCAATTGTGAGAGGATCTTAGATTCACCAGGCAGAGGCACTTGGTAGAGAGTTATTTGCCACAAGTAGAACCGATACATTTTTTTATAGGCTTGCATTGACCTCAATCTCACTTGATGGTAAGCGATGATGTGATCAAAGATGAGGCACTCCTACCTAGAAGTAACCTATTCACTTTTAACTATAAGACTAAAGACCCCCAGGTGGTAGCTAACCGGAAACACAGACTCTGGTACTTAATAAAAGGAACAGAAGAAGTGTCTTGTTACCAGCCAAATGATCCAGGTTCTCTGAGAAGAAATACCAAAACCAACACAAAGGCCTATGTCTCTTTCAAAGTCCATACTGGCTGAATGTTATAAGAACCATGTCGGTTAATGGTGATGTTGCAAGGAAAGGAGCACACAGATTTCAGTTTACCTGTGTTCGGCAGCATAGCAACAGGGATCATTGCTGACTCTTTAAATAAGATTATAAGTGTCTCTTAAAGTAACATGAACAATGAGTGCTGTGTTTCTTTCTACCATTTTATTTAATCATTATTTTAAAGGGCTTTTGAACACAATTCACGTCAGCCCCACCATAAACTAATCTTAATTGACTAACACAAACACAAAAAAAAACTTGACTAAACTAAACAAAAAGCTAGCGTCACAGGACAAAGGTCGAGCCAAAAATTGATAAAACATGCCAAGTCTAATCTGTTTAAATTTAACTCCCTTATAATTATATTTCTCTCAATTTGTTCCTGTCCTGACGCACTCCACTAAAAGATGCTGCACATCTTCTCTTTTACCGCATATTCTTTCTACCATATAACCAATGTTTTGTTTGTATGTATGTAGCTATGAAATACCTGTTTAATTTGGGGCCTGCAATCTCAATAAGTATCCAAATTAGCGCACTGAATTTAACTGAATGTTAAACGAAGTGATTAATCAAATGACACATAAACATGCAATAGTATAAAATTAAAAACAATGTACAATCATCAAACAGGTAAAATGACATCCATATTTAGAAAAGTTATAAATAAAATACTTAACAATTCTATACTATTGTGTTTAATTTTCCTTAAATACTGTTTGTGTATTACTAATTTGCATTTGATTTATATGTGTGTGTGATGAAACAGAGGTATTTAAGAAAATTGGATTTTTATTGAGACAGATTCAAACTAAAACACATATAAATCAAAATTAACTACATTACAATATTTCTTTTGACAAATTACCTAGCTATGAATGCTACAATGACTTTTCAAAAACTGATGAAATGGCCAATTGTTAATCTATTTTTACAGTTCAGTCATTGTATCCCAAAGATGATGACATTAAGAACATAGCAGGTGGCTCATAGACAAGAGAGAAATGGTGACAGTTAGAGGCGGCATAGAGAAAAATAGTGAAAAAACATTTTAATAATATAAAATGTTACTGATATAGTGTTTGATTATTATAGGCTATTATTACTATGTCATCTTTAACAGAAAATTAAAGACAAACAATTTATAATATTTAAAAAAACCACTAATAACATTATCTAATGGTGACCCAATGGTCTAAATTTAAACATAGTTCATGTAGCTCTCTGCACTCCTGCATATAAATTTTAACCATGCCAAATTTCACACTCCTCGTTATATTTGAAAAAGGGGTACTGGGTTTTTGCTTCCTCTAATGTATAGATTATTTCTACTAATTTTTAGATTAAAGATTAATCTCTGAATTTGGAACTCTGTATTAGTAAAAGTTTAAGAAAAAGAAAAGGCAATAGGTTACATTTTCAACTCACTCAAAATAGACTGCTTATTAAACTCTTGATAATATGGATGTCAAAGAAAAAAAATATTAAGAAAGAAACAAACATACAGACAACATCTAGGACAGCCTGGAATGATTATCGCCTCACATTCTGACCGCAGAGCATCCAGCTATCTGTACACACACCGAAAACCCGCCTCATCCTCGTATTAATGCACTAACATAGAGCAATTTATTAAAATAAAATGCCATTTAGTATGATTCACTAATTAAAACCACAGTCAAAAACGTATCACTGCATTCGCGTTATTAAAAAAAAATATTATTCGAAATATAAATTAATGTTGTTTTGGTTTACCATAGATTTTGTTTCGTTTAATTTTTTACAATGCATATAATCACTATCAACACTTTTGGCACTGCATTTTAGAACACAAATCCGTTTTTGTACTAACATTGGGAGTTTGGCACCGATACTTTACTCAAAGCCTGAATTTCGAAAGTATTTTTGCAACAAAACGTATAAAGGCAACTCGTCACGGTCCGGATGATCACAATAAATAAAAAGACGTGAAAAAACACTACTGCACCACTATTTCGACACATAAAAACAATATTTACAATAAAACGGGGCTACAAAACAAAAATAGCAATCCCTACGGCCACGATCTCAAAGCAATGAACCGACGTTATGCCGCCAGCGTTGGAACTTTCGTGTTTGCAAAACGTTAGTGAATAGACGAATACACTAATATAGCGTAAATTAATTCATGAAAAAGCTTTCTTTCTAATGAAAATGATCGCGAAATATAACTCAAGAGCGTAATTTGATTTGACAGACGACACGCCCCCCTCCCCGCTCGCGGCGTACTGCGGTCGATGACGATGTTACCAGCGCACAAAATTTACTTTGGCGATGCGGGAGAATTTCACGTAAATAGATCGCTAGGGAAAATGTGGCGGTAAAAATATCCAGTTTTATTGTGATGTTGAAATATTTTATTGACTAGAATAGATATCAGATGATTACTATGTAACTGTTAAATCGGATTGATTATTATCAGAGATCTTAAGAGAGAGTTATGAGATATTTCTATTATGTATCTACCTAATCTTATCTGGTATCTTAATTTAGATCGGACCTTATCTGTGATTGCTTGAGCATCGTTCGCTATCTAAGATGTCGATTTGGAATGCATTGTGAAGATAATGACTCTTAATTAATTCTTAATAGTCACTCTTGATGTGATATTTCACGTAACCATTTTATTAAACTAGCTTTGCCCCATGGCCTATTCGGCAGGAATCCATTTCTTGGCAATAAAAAAAAGTGTCCTTTTTCTTTCTGATTGGGAAAATGACTCCTCCTGCTGTGGGTAGCGGAAGGGAGTTTTAGACTTCTACTGACTAAAAAGTAAAACCCAACCTGATCATGCCCTCGCGTTCCGGGGCCGCGGTATCACGTTTGAACGTTCCCGCAACCAGGACAATAATTAATAATGTAGCTTTCTACTAATGAAAGAATGTTCGTAATTGGATCAGCACTTCCAGAGATTACCTCTTACTAATCAAGAAACAATTTTACCTATTTACCCACATTCATTTCATAATATCGACTAATTTACTAATGTTTACTCATTAGGAACTAATTTATTGTAAAAGCGAAAGTGTGTTTCTTCGTTTCACGTCAAAACGGAGCAACTGATCGATGTAATTTTTGGTGTGAAGATAGTTCAATGTCAATAGAGTAACATAGGTTATTTCATTTGGCTGAAAAAAAAACCTATCAACCAACCAAACCAACCAACGCGACCGAAACCGGGGGACATAAGATAGTTTATTATATACATACATTTAATTAGACGATTTAGCATTCCCGAATGAAAGTTAATATATAGAATGAAATAAAGTTACATTTTATGCTGAGCAAAGCGAGTTCAAGTCGATTTATCGAAACAGACATAGATATAGTAAACGTCGCAAGTACATGACTAAGACAAAATATAACTAGAAATTCATTATAAGTATCAAAGTAAAATCGCAATAGGATTTTCACTGCAGAAGACTTTCTCTAAGCAGTTAATTTATATTATACTTCGTTATTACTACGAGTTAGTGTCTATAGCTTTTCATCAAATGACTATTCCCGCTCTGGATGGAGTGGAAGGGAGTGTCAGACTGCTGTTTCAGTTGCCCTTGCGTTCCGAGGCTGCGGTATCTCGTGAGAACATTCCCGAAACCCCGGCAGGCAACGGCCTTATCAGGCCCCGTCATTAGTGCTGAAGGAACTTTAAGGCGCGCGTGGAACAAAAAACGACGGGTTGCACTCCGGGAGTGCCGGCAGAAGTGAAAACTTGAATATTAACTTTGTGCATTTTTGGAATGGTTAGGGAATAATTTTGCACGAATTGCTTTAATTATCAGTATAAAAGTATTATCATTTATGTGGTAGAATACAATATTTATTTATTGCGCTATCGTACACAAACATGACAATTTATATTACATTAAAAAGTTTGCGCAGGCATACATTTTCGCCGCGCCGTAGAAAGAGAGGGGGATACCTCCTCACCTAAGCTACGCCGCGCCGGATGTCTAATCTCCGTCCGTCTTACGAATTCTCGATCAGGTCACGTGTACTGACGCGAGTTTAACATTTTTTACCCATTACAAAAAAGTGCACAACGCCGCTAAAGAAGTTTTCACTTCAAAAAAAAAGTCAAAGGGTTTATTGCGAACTAAGTGTACAATGAAACGTCAATAATAACTAATAACTAATAAATAAACAATAAAGCTAAGCTAGGCTAAGGTGTCTAACTTGTGATTGAGAGGTCGTGGGTTGGATCCCCACCCATTACACTATCGCCGTGAACCCACTCCAGACACAAGCATATTTAGCTTAGTTGGAGGGGTTAAAAGGGTTGCTAGTAATGTGAATAATTCTACCCACGTTGCTAGTTATCTTTATAAAAAATAAAAATAAAATGGTGGTGTTATATTATGTGAGTACTTATGAATTAGAAGCCTTTTGCAAGCATTGCAATTTTCATCCCAAATTAGCATGCATTATACCTTACCAAATAGTGAGCCACCCCTGCTCGCCGTCCGCAGGCCCGCGCCTACGGTGACCGGAGATGGTCTCGCGATCATTAATGGCAATATAGCTATGATAATATTTTACGAGGTCGTAATGTCATATGACGTCAGAGGTAGATATAAAAACTAGACGCTATGGTGCGACATCGCTTATTTATAGACGTTCCATATTAATTTTATGTTTTATGGACGTCTGATGTTTTCTTTCTAATCATAATAGATGACGAATAGAACGATAAGTTGTGACTAACTTGCGAGCTACGGATGCCCCTCAAGTTAATGGGGAAAATATACATGTCTGTGGACATTATTGGATAGCTGGGATGAGCTGTGAAGAATATGAATGAAAAAAGATTGCATGTAGCGAAGATGAGAATGTTAAGGTGGATGTGTGGACTGACAAGAATGGAAAGAGTGCGAAATCTATACAAATATTATAAAGCGGAAAAGTTTGTTTATTTGGACGAGTTAATCTCCGAAAGTACTGAGTGGATTTGGATGAAATTTGGTGTAGAAGTAGCTTGAAGCTTGGGAAAGGCTAGGACTTTTAACCCGGCTGCTAAAATGGAGGGTTATGTTTTTATCGTCATAAAGTCCACGAGAGCGAAGCCCCGCGTGACTTAGAAAAAAGTAAAAAAGATAAAAGAGGACGATTGAAAGTGTAAGTAGTGGGTTCGAACCGAGGCGGGCACACTAATTTATGTAATTTTCATCACCACCTCTGCTTTCAAAACGGTGTAGAAAAACATCCTAAGAAAACCGGTATACACAGAAAGACATGCGACATTCAACACTCTGCATGCCGGATTACGGCTCATTCTCTTATGGAGAGGATAGATAGATAGATAGATATACTCTTTATTGTACACCATAACAGAATTAAATAAGGACTTAAAAAACTACAATGGGTGTTACAATGGCCGGTCTTATCGCTAAAAGAGAGATGAAGAGGATGCCAGTGTCTCAGCTGTGGGAACATAATAGACTGATTGTATTATGTTTAAATCTGTTACATTACGTCCTTATAATGACGTGTGCACTCCGATTTTTCCTGTTACACCAACAAAACATGACCGACTTAAATCATAATCAAAACGTTGTAATTATGTTAACAATAAGGAAACATCTGCAAACAATTAATTAATGGCTGGTGTTTAGACGCCTAACTTACTATTATTTATTATTATGACTCTGTGCTCTCCCACTGTAAGACAAAGGCCTCTCTTCTCTTCTTCCACCTTTAACGATCTAATGCGATATTCGGCCAATTCTCTAAGAATGAGTCCAGCTCATCCGGCCAGCTCTGGGCCTGCCGCACTGTCTTTTCCTGGCATTTGGGTTCCACTCCATGGTTATTTTGGCCCTTGCTTCTCCGACATGCGGCAGATATGACCACCCCAGTTCCATTTTAAACTAGCAGCAGTGAAGCTAGCTTCAGCTGTTTGTGTTTTACTAGGTATCAATAAATTCGGAATAGCTGAGAGAATGGACGAATGAGGTGATCATTTATCTATTCTTGATTTGTGTTTCACCATGTCGACAGAGCCTTGCTTCGCCGAGCTTTTATTTCTGCGTAAATATACAACAAGTAACCCACCCGAAGGAGATGAAGGAATCTTAATTCACTCGCTCCCTAAGTCCCTAAGTCCCCGTCATCTCCTTCGAACCTAACCTAACCGAGTCAGATTGCCTCAGATTCCATTTCGGTATCATATACGAACTTACGTTAGAGACGCCATGATGCATAACACTATGAAGTAACAGATTCTTTTCAAAGCTATGTATATTAGCAGGAGACCTAGATATCATTCGCACAATGGAATGCCAGTAATGGAATTTGAAATGGATTTTTCTCGGCTCCATCCAGCCTCGTTTTTGTGCGAAGTCTAGTCTAGCTGTATGGAGGTCGATCTATAGTGAAATTGGATATGGATTCTGCCGTTGTGACGTCATTCATTTCACTTGAAGTTTTGTTCTGTAGTGAGTGTTCTTTAAAGACACCTTGGTCAAGAAACGAGGGCAACTGAAGGGACAGGGTGGGATTTTAGGCAGTAGAAGTCTGACACTCCCTTCCGCTCCACCCAGAGAGGCAGAAGTCAATTTATTTTATTGTAAAAGAGAGAGAGAGAAAGAGCAATGTGGGTAGAATTCACATGAATGAATGTGAATTCTACCCACATTGTTAGTTCTCTTTTAACCCACTCCAGACACAAGCATATTTAGTTAAGTTGGAGGGCCAACTAAGCTAAATATGCTTGTATCTGGGGTGGGTTCACGGCAATAGTGTAATGGGTGGGTTTCGAACCCGTGACCTTTCGATTACAAATCCATCTACTTCAGCCATTAGGCTATTGTCGCTTTCTCCCGATAAAACAAAAATAATTCTAAACAAATCTAAAGTATTTACATTAAAACATTTGACGAGAAGTTCGCAATGACCTTTCGATCGGATTTGATGAGATTTTGTTATTGAAATTTTATTGTATTATTATTTCTGTGTCCTTCTTTAAATGTTGCAATTTGAAATCGACTTTCATTTAATTACAAGCTGATTGATGGAAGGACATTTGATTGACGGTCCATTGTTGTTTCAATCATCCATATCAGTACAGGCGCCATATCCCGATAAGAAAACCTACTACTTCTGCATATAAATTAAAGATTTCACTTGTTGCTATGGACGGGTGACCATTTATCCATTAAGCCGTTGGTTGTCATTTGTAAATATTTGACAGTCGTTACGGGTATTCGGAAGCCAGATAATCTGACACTGGTCTTACCAAGGGATACCGAGTTGCCCAGTTACTGGGTTGCTGAGTTCAAATAGGCAGTCGCTCCATGTAAAACATCGCGGACCCCATCTTGATGAGATGGCTTATGCGCCCTACCGCCGTCCTCGTTACTATCGAGGCGGTCTGGCTCGATAACTGGCTCGGGAGGAGGCACGGCTCCCTATCTTTTACGGCGACGCAGGTGCTCTCGGGACACGGCTGCTTCGGGAAGTACCTGCGCCGCATAGGCAGAGAGCCAGACGCTCGGTGTCATCACTGCGTCCATTGTCGGGAGGACACGGCGTGGCATACGCTGGCAGTGTGTAGCTTGGGAGGAGCCGCGCCGTGCCCTCGTTTCAGAAGTGGGAAACGCCCTGTCACTGCCGGCTGTGATTCGTTCCATGGCCAGCGGCGCAGCGTCTTGGGACGCGGTGATTTGCTTCTGCGATGTTTTCATGTTGCAGAAGGAGGCTGCGGAAAGGGAGAGGGAGATCTCGAGCGATCTCCCGGACCACAGAAGGAGCACCGGGCGTCGACAGAGGGCAGACAATGCCTTCTGGCGGCCCCCTAAATAAATGGGTCCAGGGACGGTGGGCTTGGGATGCCCACTTTTCCCTTATAACACGAGACCCGAGGTGGCGGCGCGTTTTATTTTATTTTAAGGCCACGGCCTTAGTCCAAACATGTTGGGTTCGGCTTAATGACTTCTTGCTTGTTACTTTGTTTTATAACATGTAAGATATACGATGCTCTGACCAATTTAACAATCCAGGCTTATCGAAATTCTACACTGTCACCATACTTGCATTTGTTAGGACTCAGGAGTTGATGGAGACAGATCATGCGTTCCAGACTTGTATCCCATCGAAACCACGATCTTCAGGCACGAACAACCGACTAGAGACCGAAAAGAATATCTGGAAACGATACTTCCGTTTTGAACAAAGTTTTTAGCCATAGTTCCTTGTGGACAAACCTTGGGTTGCTGAAATGTTTTAACGAAATACTGCTGCAGTTCCTTGTGGACAAACCTTGGGTTGCTGAAATGTTTTAACGAAATACTGCTGCCCCGGAACGCAAGCACAACTGAAGAAATAAGTTGTTTTTAACCGACTTCAAAAAAAAGGAGGAGGTTCTCAATTCGTCTTGAACTTTTTTTTTATGTATGTTACCTCATTACTCGCAGATGGCTGGACCGATTTGAAAAATTCTTTTTTGTTTGAAAGGGTATACTTTCTAGTTGGTCCCATTGTCGTCATGTTTGGATCTGATGATGGGATCATGGAGAAATCGAGGGAACTCTTCAAATATTATAGGCACACCTATAGCGTTTTGGGTATTTCTAATAGTACCTTGTGCAGTTGCTCTCGAAAAGTACCATTTGCGGAAGTGGAACTGATGATGAAGTCCCCAGATGGCCACCGAAACTACTCAATAATAAGTATTTCGTGGATTGCGATTAGAATGCGATATTTAATATAGATGTTAAGCACTTTATGCTCGTCACAATGCATATGGTGAAGTAGAGCTGATGGTGATGTACCAGGAGAACTCCTCAAAAATTAACGGCTCTGCACCGGGATAAGCAATATTTTGTAAAAGATCACCTTTTACAAAATATTGCTTATCCCGTAGTAGTTGACATTTTGGCTTTTGTAACTAGATAAATTACTAACCGAACCACTAAAAAGCGTGAAAAAAAAACTTTTTAGCAAAAAATAGAACCGACTTCTATATAAAAACACCACAAAGGCAAAAATAACTTTAATTTCGGAAGGCGGTGTCTTTAGTTTTGTATATATTTTCGTTTTTGACACCGCCTTCCGAAATTATAGTAGATTTTACAACAAGTGCACAAATCAAACCATTTTTATCGGCTCGGGCTGATAGTAATGTCGAGGATAAAAATGGTTTTGTGGACGAGTTATAAACTCTGCTTTTCACTTCGATTGCGAGGAAATAAAACAGTAGTACAACATAACATTTCTTTAATTAAAATTCAAAGTAAAATTAGAACAGTTTTAAATACTGAACGAAATTGTTTTTTCTTTTCTCCAATATACAAAATTATCGTAAACTTTGAGATATTTTTCCCGAGACTTTGGCGGTAATATCTGTTGCACAACTCTCTGTGCATTCATTTCCATAAGCGTATTAGGAGAGACTATTAAATCCTCTTCTTCACTGGACATTTTTAACAATTTTAGCAAATTGAAGAAATTAATAAATGCACGAAAAAAGAACAAGAGCTGTTTCCCGCCGCTTTATTTTTTTTTTAATCTTACGACATTGATGTTAGGCTGCAGACCTATACAGCCTACTATTAAATTAATTTTGTAATAATAATTTTCTTAAATCAACTAACCTACCGTACTTGAATTAAAATTTTAATATCTATTATATCTTAAAAAACACACAAGGCAAATAAATTAAAGTAAATATTATATAATAACAAATTCTATCTATGAACTTCTTATTGCATTTGGCTGTATGGCTCATTTTCTTTGCCTTAAGGACGCATGTTCAAAATTGATAGGTATCAAATCGCATCACTACATAGACAAGGCTCAAACACACACAAACGTACGAATAGCTCCGCGAATTATGGGTACGTAAAGTCATTTTGATACTTTAGATTATTTAATTTTTTTTTAATGGCTTCATGGTTGCTTTTATTTTGTGTGCTGTTTGATGTCATAAAATTATTGGAGTGACTTGTAGGTACACTTCGATGACTGGTACTGGATCTCTTTGACAACAAGATGTAAATGTGCAGTTTTTTTTAATTATGGTTTCGTAGCCGATTGGCAAAAAACAGAACCCTTATAGTTTCGTCATGTCTGTCTATCTGCCCGTCCGTCCGTAAGTCACAGCCATTTTATTCCGAAACTGTTATGACTACCTACATGTGAAACTTGGTAGGTAGATGTATTCTGTTCCGCCGAGTTGAACCGCTTTCCGATTGATAAACAAAAATATATAAATTTAAGGGGGGCTCCTCATACATGGAACTGAACCTAAAAATATTTTTAAGCTATTGCATAGCTTTTATCGCGGGCTTTGAGCGCGGCGACCGAATCAAGAAATTCCGTAACGAAAATAAAACCTAATACGGTCGAATATGGTCAGTTATTTCAATTCAGGTTACTAACGTTCTATTAGCGTGTTTAGTAAAGAATCGGATTGGTAACCGTCAGTATTTTGGACCAAACCTAGGGTCTCATCATATCTTTTTATGATTTCTTTTTTATTGAAAGTACTTTTATATTATACTTACTAGCTTCTGCCCGCGACTTCGTTCGCGTGGAAGGGGGTTCCCGCGTAAATCCCGAACCCGTAGGAATTTCGGGATAAAAACTATCCTACGTCCTTCCCAGAGTCCTAAACTATTCCCACGCCAAATTTCATCTAAATCGGTTCAGCGGTTTAGGCGTGAAAAGGTAACACACAGACAGACAGAGTTAATTTCACATTTATAATATTCGTATGGATTTAGATATTTTGTTGAATAAAATAAGAAACATTTACATTTTTTTATAGGAGAAAGTCTAAAATGTCAACGCCGCGAGAAATAGCTTAAAACTAAAAATGTGGTATAATTGACCCGGTAACTTGAATTAATATCAAAGAAAAAAAAATACTGCATAAATAAAAAAATATATAAATAATTATAATTGCATAAGTTGATAAAAAATGCTATGCAATAGCTTTACCGCGGCAGTCCCAGAGTGCCACACGGGTTTATGTTTTCATCAAACCTTTTCGTGTGCGGTATCTGTAGGCAGGTCTTTAAAAATTATATCGGTTCCTAAAACTACTTCTTCTTAAAGTCAATCGGATGGTATTGATTGGGGAACTAGTCTGGAGACTGCGGGGACGCCCAAGCCCCCCCGGGAATGACCATCGGGCCCTCTCATCTGGTCGCCAACCAGCACGATGGTGCATTCCGGGATGTTTCGACAGTTGGTGGGGCAGCCTGTCATTTGTGGCTGGCACACTACTTGGGCCCCCAACTACCTGCGGTCGGCCAACGCCGCACCGTGCCTCGGATCCGCTCCTCTCCGCGACTAGTCTACCGATACGTCCGCACTAGTGCGAGCCAGATTGGTCTTTCAGCAGTGAAGCAACTACTTCGACCCAACTCCTTGATAGGCTACACAGGGCATCGTACCGGAACACAGCTAGGCCGTTTGGCGGTACGTCTTTGCCCTGTGGGTGGTCACAAGCCTGCAGTTTTAACCTGCCACCTGTTTGATGTCACCTGATTAGCACCACCCGAGGGCCACGTGTAGGGATTTGCAAACGGGTATCCTCTTACGGACACGGGTGACTCAGCCCCCAAAGCTGTCTGTCTGTCTGTCTGTCTGTCCGTCCGTATGTCACAGCTATTTTATTCCGAAACTATTAGGACTATACATGTGAAACTTGATAGGTAGATGTATTCTGTGAACCGCTTTCCGATTTCCAAGTAAAAACTTAAAAAATATTTAAAATAAAGGGGGGCTCCCCACACATAGAACTAAAACTGAAAATATTTTTTTTTTTCATGAAACCTATGCGTGTGTGGTATCTATAGACAGGTATTTAAAAATGACATTAAAGTTTCTAAAAGGACATTTTCATAAAGTAAATTGTTTAAAAGATGAACGCTTCCAAAGTGGTAAAATGTGTGTGTGTGTGTCCCCTCTAACTTCTATAATAATGGAGTGAAAAATCTAAAAAATACATATATCTGTAGATCTTAGTATAAACTTTCAACCAAAATTAATTTGAATGAGATCGGGTCAGCAATTTTTGATATACAGCATATTTTCTAAAACCGCAAATATAACTTTATAATTTATACAACTACTATGAAAAACAAAGTTATTTGGCGTAGTTGTAAAAAATGTAAATAAGCTAGTTTTAAGAAATTTGCTAATTATTTCTTTTGTCTATTAAATATACAAATTATGTTATATTATTATAGTTACTTCGGAACCCTTCATGGGCGAGTCTGCCTTGCACTTGGCCAATTTTGGGGGGGGGGGGGGGGGGGGGGAAATCATCAAAATGACTCCTTTCGCTCTGGGTGTAGCGGAAAGTAGTGTCAGACGAATACTGAATAAAAACCCACTCTGTTCCTTCAGTTGCCCTTGTGATTGAACGAGATCGGGTCAGCAATTTGTGAGATACCTACAGCATATTTTCTAAAACCGCAAATATAACTTTGTAATTCATACAAACACTATGAAAAACAAAGTTATTTGGCGTAGTTGCAAAAAATGTAAATAAGCTAGTTTTAAGAAATTTGTAAGTATTTTTTTGTCAAATAAATATACATATTACTTATATTATATCATTATAGTTACTTACTACTATATATTTATATATTGTAGTTTATTATATAAATATATAATAAAAAAATATCATGAAGAAAATCATTTTAACTAAAAATAAGACAAATTTCCAAAAATAACAAGTTGGAAGTATTTTTTTTTTGTTTTTGGTGTTTTGGTTTGTCGACTAGTGCTTTACCTAGTTACAAAAGCCTAAATGTAAACTACTTATCACCATTTACAAAATATTGCTTTTCCCGATGCAGAGCCATTCATTTTTGAGGAGTTCTTCAGGTACTTCACCATCAGCTCAACTTCACCATATACATGTTAACAAGTATAAAGTGATTAACAACCATATTCTAGTAATCGAATCGCAACCCATGAAATACTTATAATTGAGTAGTTCCGGTAGCCGTCTGTGGTCTTCATCATCAGTTCCACTTCACCGAATGGTATTTTCCGAGAGCAACTACACAAGTTACTTTAAAAAATAATAATATTTGAAGAGTTCCCTCGATTTCGACAGGATTCCATCATCAGATCCTGACTTGATGACGATGGGACCACCTGGAAATATACCTACCAGGTGCCTTTCAAACAATAAAAATAATTTTTCAAATCGGTCTAGTTACGAGTAATCGGGGAACATACATTTAAAAAAAACCAAGTCGTTTGCACCCATTAAAAAAATCGGTATCATCTTGGGTTTTGACATTTATTCAAAAAAGATAACAATTATTCCCAAACAATAGATAAAAAACTTACTTTCTCAAGTTGCTCATATAAAATGCGTAAAGTATCGAAATAAGTATTGTGTAGTATTATGAATTATTTTGTGTTCGTACAGCGATCTATTTTTAGACAAATTTCTGTTGACAAGCGACATAGCGTCCACTCACGAAGGCGGCTGACCGCGTATTAAAATTTCTTTACACTTTTCTGTCCAATAAATCTAAACAGTGACCAACGAAAATAACCCTTAATGCGACCAGTTAAGATTCATGCGCTTTAGCAAAATATGTGAAAAATTTAAAAGGGATTTTATTTTTTTGTGAAGCTATTTGTTACATTTTCGTTATTATTAATAGGCTCATTTTGAGGTAATTATATCTGCTAGCCTGTGGTATTTTTTAAGAATAAAAATATGTAAATGTTTAGCAGAAAAAGAATCCTAAACTTAACCCTTTTTCCTCAACTTTGTATGCAGAGGTTTTGAAAAATCGTGTTTACAATACTAAAAACCATATTTTTTGTATTTTAAACACGGCTGCTTTGGAGATAAAGAAGTAATCTATCTATTGCAACTGTTAGTTTTGTTTGAATTTCTTTATATTAGTCGGAAAAGGCACCCAAAAACAGCTTATTTACGTCAGATTCGAACTTACGTCCTTAAGAGCGCGCCTAAAGCCAGCAAAATTTTAGAATTCACCCGCACTGTCCTACCCGCTCCTCACATCGAATACGATCGCGCGTGTACCTACGCGCTCGCTCGACGCGTATCTTCTGTAGTAAGTATACGTATAATATTCAGATGAAACAACTGTATTCAAAGTATGACTGCGTTATACAATATTACGAAATGTTATTATGTGTACGCGAATAATACGTAAATAGTAAGTTAGTAGGAGGTGACTATACCACTGATACTGAACACGAATCAATATAAAATCAATACCAAAAGGTAATATTATATTATGTATAATATAATATTATTTTGGCGCGTGATTTTGGTGTGGCGTAAATAATGGATAACTCTGAAACTGTCGATTGGCCAGATAATATCTCTCATTTACCCCACTTATATCGTCATATGCCCATGGATGACCAAATTATTGATATTTTTAATATTTTAAATAAAAATCGTACTTACTCTTACAAAATTAGGTACCATTTCTAAAATTGGTGATATTTTTTTCATTTTGTTTTTTTTTTTATATCAGTCCTGAATATTTGTATTATCAGATCAGTATCAAGATTTTTTATTACATTCTAAATCAATATTGCAAAAAATAGTTATTCTTAAATTTTAACATTTTTTTCTACGGAATTACGCAATTTTGGGCCCCTGTATCTATAGTTGCAAAACTTCTGAAAAATTCGGAATAATTCCGGAATACTTCTGGGAAAGTTTCTTTAAATCAGAATTATTCAAAATGAATTTAAATAAAGCCCTCTGTGCGCCGACCGCTGCCGCCGCGCTGCGATGGCGGTGCGGGGTGCGGTAAGAGGGGAGATGCTCCCCGGAGAAGTTTTCCCCCCGCGAGAAAGATTCGTACCCCGCAATCGAATGTTTCCGAATATTTCGCCCGAATAATTCAATCGAAATTAACGTGTTTGTTTGTTGTGTGGTGGGTGGGTTAATTATTGTTCAGTGCGAGACTACGTACGATACAAGAGTAAAATATAAATGTTTATCTATACTAATATTATAAAGCGGAAAAGTTTGTTTGTTTGTTTGCTTGAACGCGCTAATCTTCGAAAGTACTGGGTGGATTTGGATGAAATTTGGTATGGAAATAGCTTGAAGCTTGAGGAAGGTTATAGGCTACTTTTTACGCGACTGCAAAAAAGGAGAGTTATGTTTTTACCGTGATAGAATCCACGGGAGCGAAGCCCCGCGTGAGTACTAGTTTTATTATAAATGGGATTGATTAAGTATATGTTGATATTTTTATAGGTAGATATGTTAGCCTGCGATTAACAGGATTTTTATTCTTTTGTTTCTAGGTAGGTACTCTACTTATTTCGAAATTGAATGCTATTTTTATAAATGTCAGTAGTTGAATAAAAAACCAGGCCTAGCATATTTTATTTGTTTTTTGAAAAAGGGTTACCTATGTTTTTGGTTAGTTTGTATGTAGCTCTGTACGCATCGCGAGTATTCGCGAGTCGCATAGGTAGGTATTAATCATTACCTACCTACTTAACGCGTTTAATAGCCCAGCCAATAAAAACAATTAAAGGCAAACCTTGCAAGCAAACACGTTTTGATGCGGTTTTCAGAAAAGTATTTGTTATACTTAGGTAGGAGCAGGTTTTGGTATATTAACCGACTTCAAAGGTCGATTTTCCTAGTTTCTTTTGGCAGTTGAAATATTCCCAAAGTTTCGGAATATTTCGGAATACTTCCGAAGTATACGACGGGAATGATTCGGAATTATTCCCGCCAGACTATATCGAAAAAAAATGTACTACACTGCGGTGGCTCATTATTTTAGACTAGCTTTTGCCCGCGACTTCGTCCGCGTGGAATAGTTACTTTGGGCTAACGTTAAATTTAAGCCCGATTTTGAAGCATTCTTCATTGGTGCTCCGCTCCTATTGGCCTTAGCGTAATGATATATATAGCCTATAGCCTTTCTCTATAAATTGTTTATTTAATTAAAAATATTTTTTTCAATTCGAACCAGTAGTTCCTGAGATTATCGCGTTCAAACAAACAAACAAACTCTTCAGCCTTATATATTAGCATAGATAGCTGTTGCCCGCGACTTCGTCCACGTTTCCGTCGTTTTTCGTAAAAAAAAAGTAGCCTATGTCCTTCCTCACGGTTCAGTGATTTAGATGTAACACACAGATTAACTTTCGTAATTTAGTAGGGAAATATAATATGTCAATCTATAATACTGTTGAAAAATATATTTCATGTACAGAATTGACCTCTCTACAGATTTATTATAAGTATAGATAATTGCCTATTTAATGCAAATTCTAAAATGGTATAATAATAACCAGTATCTTGATAAAGTACAAAGTTATTGCTGTTCGAATCTTAAAGGAGAATTTTTATACAAATTTGATTTCAAAATTAAATTACTTTAACACTGCTGTAACTAATTTTAGACTCAAAGAGAATGAGAATTTCCTTAAAATTTGATCACTATGGGTTTGTTGACACCATAAAAGACATTAGTAATTAAACAAATTTATTGAAAAAGAAAATATACAAGATGTTCGAAGTGGGCTCTTTCAGCTGATATACACGCTCTACACCTTCTTATGAAGGACCGTCTCAATCGGCGCGCAAATCCTGCCGACGATATTTCGTCAGCAGCCGAACGTATGCGTTGTCGCAGCTGTTCAACTGAAGTGATTTCTTCTTTATAAACTACCTCCTTTAAACAGCCCCAGTAAAAAAGTCCAATGGGTTTAAATCTGGCGAGCGAGGTGGCCACATTCTGAAAATAAAATATTATTTCAAAACAAATTCCTTGTTATACAATCACGTCCACAATAAATTGATCTACAAAAATAGGGTTTAAATACCTAATGGGCATACTTAAATAGGTTCGTAATCGATATAAATATATTTCCATATAATTATATCGAATAGATACCAACTAAAAGCTTGTGTTTATTTTGCATATACTATTCTGCCCGCGTTACCTACGACTACGAGTGACCATAGAAATATTAAATAAGAAGTGGTATAGGTAGATAATTTTTTTTTATATAGGATACTCGCAAGATCATTATTGTTGTCCATCCGTGTATCTAGATTTTTAGAAGATCTCATAACTACCTACATTATGGGAAAATGATCATAAAATTGTATCGTGAAGAATAACATAACAAAATAGCAAAAGTAAATAGCTACCTATTATGAATGTAATTTATTACCTATTATCCTAATAATCTAATAAAGTACCTACCACGAATTTTTGATATCGTCGTATCTGGGTGTTGTTTATCTATATATGTATGTATTTAAAAATATATTTGTCTATGTATATCAGCTGTCTGTCACCCATAGTACAGGGTCTTCCTAGTTTGGGGTCAGACAGCCGTGTGTGAAATGTCCCCACATATTATTATGTCTAGTTACCTACTCGGCCCACGAAAGTGCGTAGGTAAACGAATTTAGATCTTGTGTCTCTCAAAATAAAATCTAAAATCACCTGCATAAACTTACTCGAAAGTATAAAATGTATTTTTATTTTTTCAGTATATAACAAACAAGTAACTCATAAACTTACCTTCGACAATTAGCCATCCTGTCAATTTGTAACTTTTTTAGTTCTCTTTCAATGTTTTTTTTTGTTTCCCATTTCACTATTTAGTTCGAACAACAACAACAATTACGATTGAAATGATTATAACTCGGCGCAGCTAAAACACTTGAGCGTAGTCCTCTCGTCTCAACAGAGCGGTAGCGACTGATGTGTGAAATAGAAATATGCTTGAAGCTCCCGCAACGAGCGACGGAAGATGACTTCTTGCGCGGAATAAAAACGTAGTATGCGCCAAAAGTGTTTTATCGTAATAAATCCAAAACTAAAAGGAATTACATAAAATGCCTAAGCAAAGCCTTTACTCTTGTTTAAATATAATTATTTATCAAATTTTTGTCGCAATAGGCATTACCATATCGAGTACAAAACGGAAAAACATGAGAATTAGAGGTTATTTCGTGATTTTTTTCTACCAAGGAAATGTTATTATTTTATGTTTTTGATCAGAGAGAGCCCTTGAAAATATGATGTAGTTATTCATATATTTTTATTTTAAGATTTGGTCTGGAATTTTTCATGTAAAATCAAATAGAAAATTGGTAATTTTACTTTATACGCGCTCTTAATATAATACATTTATGAGTAGATACGTTAATGCCCTTGTGCACAAAATTCGATTTTGTGCAGCCTATACCCTGCACAAAGAAGCACTTTACGAGCATGAGAAGTGAAAAAGTTATTTTTGCCTTTGTAGTGTTTTTATATAGAAGTCGGTTCTATTTTTTGCTAAAGTTTTTTTAGACAATAGAAGTCTGACACTCTCTTCCGCTTCACCCATAGCGAGAGGAGTAGTTTGATGATTTTCCCCCGAATAAAAAGAAGCTTTTGAAACAGCTATCTATATACATATAAATGCACACGATACAAAAAACATACAACCCTTGTTTTCATTTTGTCAGTCAGTCTGTATTTTACATAGGTAATGTGCTTGGTTTGCATCTCTCTCTTTAATTTGTTACTATATTTTTTTTGTATTTCCCAGCTTTTTTATGTATATATTTGTGTGTATTGTGTATGTAGGTTATTACTTATGTATTGTATATAAGGAAATAGTACACCATGGACTACCCGCGTATTTATTTTCTCCTGCTGTGTCAAATCCATCCAAAGGTTGTCTGTAAAAGATCGCTTTTAGCGATAAGACCGCCCATTGTAACACCCTTTAGTTTTTAAGTTCTCATTTAATTCTGTTATGGTGTACAATAAAGAGTATATCTATCTATCTTAGACCTCAATGTCTAATTATAAAATAAGATAAAAAGAAAGTACCTACATGAGAATTATGTATTTCCAGTTACCATATTGTATGTAGCAATCCAATATACCTGTTACCGACCATCTAAGAATTATAGAACGCAATTATTGTGAATTACGAACGTGTTACTGCAATATAGACGCGATTTGAAAGTGACGGATTTGTATGCACGTCTGTCCGTAGCTCAGTTTTATTGGCACGATTAATCATTGTAATCATTAATTATGCTTCTGCTTTTAGTTTTTTAATGACGGGTTAATCTAATATAGCGAGTATTACCTACGTGTTTTTGACATACGTAACTTATTATTAATGATAATTTTCCCCCGAAAACCAAAATAAGTAAATAAATGTATATTTTTATAAACAATCCAATGGAAGAATTAAACATACTCTTCCTTTTACCCCAAACAAATAGTTCCATATAATAAAACCAAGCTCCCGTCGCGTCTGTCTGTCTGTATGTTCACGATAAACTCAAAAACTACAGAACAAATTTTCATGCAGCGCCAATGAACAGTGATTCATGAGGAAGATTTTAGTGTACAATTTATTAAGAGTAATTGTGTGAGAATGAGGACGAAGCCGAGCCGCAGTCAATATAAAATTACGAAGAAAAGGTAAAAGTGAAATTCTTCTTTGTCAAAAGACAAAACGAAAATGTAAACGTCAAATAAAGTGAAATGTAAAACCAGACCGATGCCAGTAAGCAGCGCTTTGAATTCAACGCACAAAGAAATGGAAAGGATTGTAACGAATGCATAAATCTATAATTTCGTCTTCAAACAACGACATGCAAAGTATGCCTAATAGAATAGTTTTTAGGGTTCTGTAGCTGAATGGCAAAAAAAAATAAGTCTTATAGATTTGTCATGTCCGTCTGTACGTCCGTATGTCACAACTATTTTATTCCGAAACTATTAGGATTACCTACAGAGGTCAAACTTGGTAGGTACTTAGTATTCTGAAACCGCTTTAAAATAGGGGGCTTCCACATAAATGGACATGAAAAAATAACATCAAACGTGGTGTCTATAGATAGGTTCTTAAAAACCACATACATACATGCAGCCCTTCAACTTTATTCACACCCGAAAATACATCGAGTCGTTGCCAAAAAGACAAAAAAACAAACACTCTTTCGCATGTATTATTTATTAGTCTGTATTATTTTAAATAACTAACCTCAGCTATCGTAGGCATGTACCTACATAACGTTGTTGTTTACTCTTAATATTTATAAAGTTGTTAAAATTAGCATGATATACATTGTTTAAGCAAATAACAGTAGGTACACTACTTTTTAGCGTTTTACTGTCTCCGCAGTGGAAACGTAATAGACTGTTAATCTTACTATCTTACCATTACTAATTAGTAATATGTATTACTTATTATATTACTAATATTATAAATGCGAAAGTTTGTGAGGATGGATGGATGTTTGTTACTCTTTCACGCAAAAACTACTGAACGGATCTGAATGAAATATGGTGTAGATAGTTGACATTCTGGAATAACACATAGGTTACTTTTTATTCCGAAATTACCACGGGATCGGGATTTGCGCGGGAAAACCTTCCCACGCGAACGAAGTCGCGGGCAGAAGCTAGTAATATTATAAATGTGAAAATTTGTGAGGATGGATGGATGTTTGTTACTCTTTCACGCAAAAACTACTGAACGGATCTGAATGAAATTTGGCAAGTAGTTAGTTTACATCCTGGAATAACACATAGGCTACTTTTTATCCCGAAATTCCCACGGGATCGGGATTTGCGCGGGAAAACCTTCCCACGCGAACGAAGTCGCGAGCAGAAGCTAGTAATATTATAAATGCGAAAGTTTGTGAGGATGGATGGATGTTTGTTACTCTTTCACGCAAAAACTACTGAACGGATCTGAATGAAATTTGGCAAGTAGTTAGTTTACATCCTGGAATAACACATAGGCTACTTTTTATCCCGAAGTTCCTACGGGATCGGGATTTGCGCGGGAAAACCTTCCCTCGCGAACGAAGTCGCGGGCAGAAGCTAGTGTTTTATTAAGGTTAACCAACAGCTTCTATATACAGAACTTTGTGGCTGTAAGTAAAAAGATTTCTCAAAAAAATAAATATTCCTTTGACAAAAATATCAACATATTTAATACACTTTTTTTGGTGGAGAAAATCATAAAAATTACTCCTCCTTAGCTAGGTGGAGCAGAAGGAAGTGTCAGACTTCTACTGACTAAAAAACCCACCCTGTTCCTTCAGTTGCCTTTGCATTCCGGGGTCGCGCTAACAAACATTCCCGTAACCTCGGCAAATCTAAAATACTCATCATATTATTTAACACCAGCAGCAGTCACTCGGAGCTTTGCTCTCGTGAACTTTATCACGATAAAATATACCCTCCTTCATATGCAGTCGGGTAAAAAGTATCCTATAACCTTTCTCAAGCTTCAAGCTGCTTTCATACCATCATTTCATGCAAATCCAACCAGTACTTTCGAAGATCAGCTCGTTTAAACGAACAAGGATATACGGAGTTGATACGACAGAGGGGCATTAAATTACACTACGTATACTATACGTGTTTAGTGTTAATTTGATACAGCTAAAAAATTATACTCGTGCATCGTCCTCGAGATTAGTAACCTGAAAACGTTGAAATATATGTAGTAACACGCTAGTGACACCACTCTTACACTGTATGTTTAGAGTCCTGTGCTCTTTTTTTTTTTTTTTTTTCTTTTTCTGGCAACCCCAGCGACTCGGTCTTTCATTCACGTCACAGTGCGCCACCACTCGCACGTTTTATTTTAGGAAAAAATAAAAGTGATTAGTGTTATAGTGAAAATACGCAAGCAAAAGTGCCAAAAAGGAAATTCGAAATAGAGTACATAATGTGGAAGATCAAAAAACTGAAAAAGAAACAATAACAAACAAAAAAGCGGCACGCCGTCGGCGCCAACCAACCGCCAATTCTACAGGGACTATTTCGGAAAAGGATGATAAAGATCAAGGTACATATATAATATATTTATTATAATATAATAGTAAAGTGATCAAGTGCTATTATTATAACAAAAACAAGCCCTTATTAGTAAATTTACCAAAATAACCTCGTATGTTTGCCTTCGTGTGAAATATTTTCCACGAAATTGTGTACAAAACATATTCCACGAAATTGTGTGCAATCTGATCTGTCAAAACGAATTGCTGCAAAAGATATTTATACAAGATCCTTGCTGCAAACACACGAACTTTTACGTAAAGTTGATAGACGCTAATAATTATATATTTTACATGGCATTATGATCAGTATTTCTGGAAAACAAATGAAAAACAAGCAACTGCCTACATACCGATAGATTTACCCTAACTAAAGTTATTACCGATCAGTGCGGCTTCTGGGGCCGTATCGCCAGGTAAAACAAAATAAGTGTACTGTAATAACCAACACCTAATACCTATCAGAGCGGCTTTTGGGGCCGTATCGCCAGGTTACACAAAATAAGTATACTGAAATAACCAACACCTATCAGAGTGGCTTATGGGGCTGTATCGCCAGGTAATTAACACAACATAAGTATATTGAAGTAACCAACACCTGTCACCTATCAGAGCGGTTTTTGGGGCCGTATCGCCAGGTTTCACAAAATAAGTATACGGAAACAACCAATACCTATCAGAGCGGCTTATGGGGCCGTATCGCCAGGTAACACAAAATAAGTATACTGAAGTAACCAACATCTGTCACCTATCAGACATTGAGGTAATATGTACTCTATCAGAGCGGTTTTTGGGGCCGTATCGCCAGGTTACACAAAATAAGTTACATACTAAAATAACGAACACCTATCAGAGCGGCTTATGGGGCCGTATCGCCAGGTAACACAAAATAAGTATACTGAAGTAACCAACATCTGTCACCTATCAGACATTGAGGTAATATGTACTCTATCAGAGCGGTTTTTGGGGCCGTATCGCCAGGTTACACAAAATAAGTTACATACTGAAATAACCAACACCTATCAAAGCGGTTTTTGGGGGCCGTATCGCCAGGTTACACAAAATAAGTATACTGAAATAACCAATACTTATCAGAGCGGCTTATGGGACTGTATCGCCAGATAACACAAAATAAGTATACTGAAGTAACCAACACCTGTCACCTATCAGAGCGGTTTTTGGGGCCGTATCGCCAGGTTACACAAAATAAGTTACATACTAAAATAACCAACACCTATCAGAGCGGCTTATGGGGCCGTATCGCCAGGTAACACAAAATAAGTATACTGAAGTAACCACACATATCAGAGCAGCTTATGGGGCTGTATCGCCAGGTTACACAAAATAAGTATACTGAAGTAACCACACCTATCAGAGCGGCTTATGGGGCCGTATCGCAAGGTTACACAAAATAAGTTTACTAAAGTACCCAACACCTATTAGAGCGACTTTGGGTTGTCAGTTTGCCTCAGGGTAACTTATTCAAGACGGTTGTGAGACCAATATAGATTAGTTTTTGGAATGGTTTCATTGGCTCAATTTTCATAGTGCATCAGTAAAACCTTAGAATGGTGTTACTAACACCTGCCTCATTTGTCTACTGACATACAATCATGGTAACAAACACCCATCAGAGCAGCTCCTGGGGATGTATCGCCAGGTTGCTTACTATACCACACTAATTCACAGACAATAACTACAGTTTATTTCTTGGGACTGCATTGGCATATCATATGGGTAGTTGCTGAAACTACACCATAACTGATGTAATAAAAATTCCTTACTAGGATAATCTGGTTTCAGTTGGGGTGTCATTGGACAGCCCACGGACTATACAACTTATAGAGGTTTTACCGTCAAATAAGTGCGTCAAACCTATTGAAGAGGTCACACAGCCATCCACCTCAGAAAACTTACCGCAGCAGACGTTGGTTAAGGAAAGAGTCTTGGAAGTAAACCATAATGAAGAATTAGCTGACCCGAATTACCCCGCTCTTGAGCACAGGAATCCAAAAGTGCTGGATATTCGGGGAACTGATCCCTCTGCGGTTGTTAACTATGGGATTGACATACACAAAGTTTTAGCAACAAGACTGCAACACATAGACACTCTGGGACATAGCAAGGAAACCCTCGAAGAGCTTACAGAATGGTACCTCATCCCAGCTAACAGTATCTTGATTGGAGCACCCTACTAAATGTGGAAATAAAAGCAGCTGTAACAGAAACCGTATTAAAGCGAGACAAGGGCATCAAAGAGCGCCAAAACCAGCTCACAATGGCAATTTCTGGGCTAGCGAGTCCTCACCCAAGAACATGGGAACAAAAACAAAAATAAAGAGGGCCTCAAACAACTCATGGATGTGTACTGGATCTTGTGTGACACACAACATGCAGAGTCAGTCACTAAGCGAAACTTCACCATATTCTCCATAAACAAACATCTGAATGACACAAACATTTACAAATAGTGAAAACCTAGCAAAAACAGAACCCAAAACTTTTTCCTCAACTTAATAACAAGTTAAGAACAATTTAAGGTGGAGAAAAAGGGTCCCAGTGCGCAGGAGTACAACGAGGTTGTGAAACATTTCCCCCGCCGGTGCCGGGTCCCTCAGCGTGAGACAGTCGCATCAAGTCGCCGCGAAAGCATCGTAACGTCCGTCGAACTGCAACCATCGCCGATAAATACGGTAAAATACAATGGTCGGTAATCACTGAAGACCAAACTATGTTGTCATAAGTTAATGTGTATAAACTGGCAATTATTTCCTTTTTTATGCTCCACGATCTCTAATCAATGAAGATCAAAGTATATTGTCATAGGTTTAATGGATATAAACTACAATTAAGAAAAAAAAAAAAAAAAGAAACCTAATTAGATTACCTAATGAAAAACTGTCAAACATAAAGTCTGAACTAATAAGATATATTGCATAAGATGTAAAATTTGCGCAATTCTTTGGACTACTTGCATGGATGAATATGAGATACTTTACACTTAAGAAAGAGTAAATACATGAATAGACCTAACTCTATGCAAGATTCTTTTAAATGATGAGACGCATACTGCTAAGAAATATAGACTGACGCCTCAACTATGGGGGGGGAGTAGCCACATGTGGGGGTGAACGAGCCAGCGGAAGATGGTCGCGAGATGAGAGAAAAATCCATATAAATCAGCTCGATCTGCTGGTAGCTCATTTTGGCCTTAAAGTATTTGCCTAAAACCTCAGAAACTGTGAATTCTTCTTCACATAGATAATTCCATAGCCATTACTTACATAAACCGCAAGGGGAGCATCCAATACCTACATATATTTTTTATATATTTCATATATTACAGATAGTAAAATTGCGGATGCAGACTCTCATCGAGTACACCCAAATATAGATTGGATACTGGCTGGATTGGATTCGGCCGGCGGACCTCTTCACAAGTAGAGTAAATACAATCCAAACACTTTGGCAGTTAATGCATTCATAATCAAATGGACAACAATAATTTTTTAGGCCCCTTGGTCCTTTCATAATAATGTTAAAAACCTTGAGAAAAATTATTAGTAAGAAGGCAAGCCAATCATGGTGGTTTCTAAATAGCCCATACAACCGTGGTTGCTCATATTCCAACTTTAACCTAACAACATTATTATTTTACAAGACAACCTCAAACTGGTTGCCGGATCATTGTGCGCTGCGGCGACGCAGGGTATCGATCATCCACAGCGGACACCATGATAGGCTCGCTGTCGGAAAATCCTTACCAGCAATATGACGTACCTAGCACTTGAAAAATTAAATTTTGTATTCAGAACAATATAATTTTGAGTTATATGAAGCGTCAATCCCAAACATTTTATATTTTCTCACAGGTTTACTCAATCAGAGAAACCAGTACGGCACCTTGAATTCATGTAGGTTCTCATTACAAGGTTTTTTTCAGGGGAGCTTATCGGCTCAACCACGGCCTAAATATAATACGTGGTATACTTCGCTTGTACTAGAAATAACAAAGGAAATTTTGCCGTTAAAAATTAACTTAAAATGATGATAACGTCGGCATAACGTATACAAAAATTATTATAAAATAAATAAATTGTAATTAAATAAATAAATAATAAACATACCCGACCAGTGACGATTTTAAAACTTCCAGGGTGGGCTCAAAACAACCAACCTTGAGCCAACCATTCTTTGAGACGAAAATGGAAATGTGCCCAAAACCTTACTTTAGTACAAAACCAAGCCAGGTCCTTTTGTGGGAAACACATAAAGCCGTTCAACGGTTTTAAGAAACCGCATAAACGGTAAAAATACAATCCTTACGTTAGTCGGTGGATTATAGCCGTCCTTAAAGATAGCGGGATTGACACCTCTGAGTGCACACGGCACAAGGCACGCTGCCACGTCTAAACCTAACCAATGCCACTTCTCATCGATCTTATCCGCGACAGGGCAAGCTAGAGCGGAAGCTCTAACGTTTTTGGAAAATTCTATAACAAAGCAATGATTAACTCTAACGAAACGAACTGCCACGACGGTGCTAATTGATTTATAATTAGTTCATTACCCTTAGATATAAAACTAGATTTTTAAGGAGAACAAAATTAAATTATAACTAAAACAAACAAAAAAAAAAAAATGTGATATTAATTAAGTAGTTCTAGAAATAAACCAATTGATTAATACACAGGTATTTTTTGGTAGTTGACATTTCCTCAGCTATCTCTCAAGGTCTACATATATTTCAACGTTTTCAGGTTACTAATCTCGAGGACGATGCACGAGTATAATTAATGATTAAACGAACTTACCTGTACGTGAAGTTCTATCATAATTATACAAAGTGCATCGTCCGAAGAGATTAGTAACACCCACCCAACCCAAAGTGTCTCCCAGTTTGCTGCAGAAATGTCAAAGCTGAACATGGTGGCTTCAAACTCTAAACTTAATGAAAGACCGAGTCGCTGGGGTTGCCAGAAAAAGAAAAAAAAAAAAAAAAAAAAGAGCACAGGACTCTAAACATACAGTGTAAGAGTGGTGTCACTAGCGTGTTACTACATATATTTCAACGTTTTCAGGTTACTAATCTCTTCGGACGATGCACTTTGTATAATTATGATAGAACTTCACGTACAGGTAAGTTCGTTTAATCATTAATAAAAAGGGACAAAAGAATTTTTTTTTTTCAAACTATCTAAATGGCTTACAAATCAGAGTAAAACGCAACCACCCTTTATAAATAAATGTGACTGACCTTAAATATCTAGGTAACAAAGTGGCAACGTAGCGCGGCGTGTGTATCTCTTGTCTTGGTCAGATTTATCGCTCTCATCAAAATCATTCGCGACTAAATTACTCCTGTTTAATTGATTTTTGGTACAAAGCTTGAAAATGGTACCTAGTATACGCAGTTTAAAGGAAAGACCCTCGGTCGTATCAACTCTGTATACAGGATACCATCCACACTTGGTCGATATACCGTCTTGTCGTACTAAGCGCTTTTCTTCAACATTTTCTTTACATTCGACAGGCCCGTTGGTATAGTGGTCAGTGGTCCTGACTGCTATGCGCAAGGTCGTGGGTTCGATTCCCACCTAGGACAAATGTTTGTGTGATGAGCACGGTCATTTGTTCTTTGTCTGGGTGTAATTTATCTATAATATGTATGTATTTAGAAATATATATGTATGTTTATCAGTTGTCTAGTATCCATATCACAAGCTCTGCTTAGTTTGGGACTAGATGGCGTTGTGTGAAAAGTTGTGGAATATTATATTATTATTATTTATTGTGCGCTCAGCCAAGGTGTGGAACTCTCTGCCGGCTTCTGTGTTCCCTGCCACATATGACCCGTCAGCCTTTAAAGCGAGAGTGAATAGGCATTTTCTGGGCTCGCTCGCTCGATCGTAGACCTCATCTTACACTTACCATCAGGTGTGATCGAGGTCAAGGGCTCATTCGTAATAAAAAAAAGAAAAAACAAACTTTTCCGCTTTATGATATTAGTATTAGATGGTCGCGTTACATTCTATGACACTCCATAATTTTAACCTTTAAAGACATTCAAGTGTAATCATCGTGGATGTTAAACTTTTTTTTTCCGGGTGAGAAAATCATCGAATGACTTCTCCCGTTCTGGGTGGAGCGACAGGGAGTGTCAGACTTCTACTGACTAAAAACCCACCCTGTTCCTTCAGCTGCCCTTAATTTCCGGGGCCGCGGTATCTCGTTAAAACATTCGCGCAACCCTGGCAGGCAATGCCCCTATGCACCGTCACTATTGCTGACAACTCTTTGAGGCGTGGATGTTAACTTTGATTAATGGGGCGTGCAACTGTCAAAGTGGCGCTAGTAACACACTTACCAATATCAAAGCAGTTTCTCTATGGAACAGTAATGAATTCCTAAATTAGAGACAGTTATTGAGAATTTTTCGATTAAAGAACATGTATTATGTTCTTTAATCGGAAAATTGTACAGAAATCAATTGAAATCAATGAAATGAAAATAAAAAATATTACCACAGATAACCATAGATGATACAGATAACTATATAATATCTCACAATCTAACTAACATTGACAGTGACAAAGGTTCTTACGGTGGTGGCGCCATCTGCGATTAGCTTTCACTTGCACGCCCCATTGATTCCGACCGACCGAGCCGACCGAGTCAATCTATTTATTTAAAACGGTAAAGATTTTTAATATTGATATGGTCACTATAAGATGTCGTTAGGTTAGACAATTACGTAACAACTTAAGACAGAAGATCCCTTAAGTAGGGACTGAATAAATTAATAACCGACTTGGTATTACATGGATCTCACAACTTTTTACGGTAGAACAACTATGTTGCGAGACTTGGTTTTTTGACAAGTATTGTTTTTTATGGGATTAGTTATTTACCGTAGTATATGAACGGAGATTAGCTATAAACATTATGGTTCGATTTCCGCCACAATCCCGTTCAGTTAGACCAGTATTTTATATGGAGCGACAATATTCTACATTGGCCGAACTAATGACCTACTTAGAGAAAGATCTCGGTGTCCTAGTTTAAGACCAGGCAGTGCGAAATAATTTTCACGCATGCTCCGCCCCCATCCACCCCGGTTAGGCCGTTGCATACTAAACGCTAACGCAGCAGTAATTAAATTTAATATCGCGTGCGCTCTTTCACCATGTTCGGCTTGGAAACTGCCGTTGTGTGCTAAACGCTAACGCAACAGTAATAAAGTTGAATATCGCGTGCGCTCTTTTACCATATTCTGGTTCGAAACTAAATGTCGTAAGTCTCAATTCTTATTTCGTTTATAACTAAAGTGATAATTGATCTAGAGAAAAAATGTCCTATATTTGGATAATAAACTATATTTTCTTACTGTCAATACTAATTTTAGACATAAAAGCCGAGTAATCTTGATTAAATTTTGAATAAACTTTAAAAAAGACATGATTTTCGATTAAAAAATGAACCGAGCGAAAATGTTCCAATTACGAAACTGGTCTAGACATGGAAAGAAAAAGATCCAAAAAATCATATACTAAAGTTCCATTTTGATTGTATGCGTGATTGTTTCAGAATATTAATACAAAACTACATACAATTTAGGGAGCCTCCTCTTAAGTGGAAAACCTACTTTTACGAGCATTTATTTAACTAATCTTATGTAAGTGCTCATGAATAATTTAATAATCTTTCTAACTGTAGTTACAAAAATATATAGCTGTTCGTAAGTCAGACTAAAACTATAGAACGGCTGGACCGATTTCATTCATTCTTTTTCTTCTAGCGTCAATAGCCAGACACAAGCATATTTAAGTAGCTTAGTTGAAGGCAAGTAATGTGAAATCTACCCACGTTGCTAATTCTCTTGAAACATTCCATTATGTTCCCTCTCATACAATGAAGGTTTGAATTAAAGGATCAGAAATACATTATCGGGTCAGCTGGTAAAGTATATAAATAAGTATTAAAACACGAATCGCTCGCCTCGAAATTCTCTACACGCTCACATGCATGACTTGTAGTACTAAAATACTGCATACAATTCTTTTTAAAGAGCTCCCCTTCACAGTGAACGCCAAAGACTCGTTAAAAACAATGTCCAGACACCCCTCAAAGGAAGTGTAACAGGTTTTAACTTTTAATTGTTGCGTGGTTCCGTGTGAAAACCGTCGTGTATCGAGTTTGTTGCCTTTTGCGTCTGCACTACCAATATAAATTGATCTTTCTTTGTGACTAAAGCATATACTGTCCCGAGGTCAGGTAATACTGGAATGCATAGGTCGTTATGCCATAGTATGTCGTTTGCACTGCCAGTATAAACTGGTCGTTCATTGTGACCAACGCCATTACAAAGCGAGATCAGCTGATACTCCTGGCATCTTTAGTTCTGTGTGCCGTAGTGTGTCGTTTGCACTACCATTATAAATTGGTCTTTCATTGTGATCAAAGAATATACAAAGCGAGTTCAGCTGAAACTGGAATGCATGACTAGATGTGCTGTAGTTTGTCGTCTGTACCAACCACTAGTATAATTTGTTCTATCATTTTGACCAAAGTCTATTCAAGCAAGGTCAGATGATACTGGAATCTATAGTATATATATCTATGTATATAGTATATATTATTAATTTTTATTTTTTATGTTGACATTTAATTTGATAATTTGACATTGTATAACAGGATAAGTTGTTCTCACTCAATCACCTTTGTATTTTTCTTTTAACTCTGTTTACTCGTATAGTTATATTATTTGACATTTGGAATTTATGACTGTAAGCAATAGTAAAATGATTATTTTAATTTAATTTTATATGGGTCATGGACCTGCAATAAATGAATTTTAATTTATTTATTTTTTTATAGTTTTATGTGCAATAGTGTTTCGTTTGCACTGCTAGTATAAACTGGTCTTTCATCGTGACCAAAGCATTGTATAATATCCGAGGTCAGCTGATACTGAAATGTATGAGTCGATGCGCCCTAGCGTATTGTGTCCATCGCCAGTATAAACTGGTATTTCTTTACGTGCAAAGCCTAGACAATGGGAGGTCAGATGATACTGGAATCTATAGTTCGATGTGCAGTAGTGTATCGTCTGCACTGCCAGTATAAACTGATCTTTCATTTTGACCAAACACTATTCAAAACGAGATCAGCTGATATTGGATTGAAATGTATGACTCGATACGACCCTAGTGTCATCGCCAGTATAAACTGGTCTTTGTTTACGACCAAAGCCATTACAATGCGAGGTCGTCTAATATTGTGATGCATGGCTAGATGTGCCGTAGTATGTCGTCGGCACAGCTATTATAAATTGATCCTTCTTTCTGATCAAAGCCTATACAATACGAGGTCAGATGTAACTGGATTTTTATAACTTAAGTTGCCGAAGTGTTAGTAGACGTTATACAGCACACAGCACGTCAGTGGAAACAAAACGAAACTCCGCATTACGAACACACGATACTTACTGATAATATATATATCTATAGATACTTTTATACTCATGATTTCGAGAAGAAACTATAAAATAAAGCCCGTGATAACTACTAAAGTAGGTACTAACGTGATGATCTGGTCCAGCCTGTCCCTAGCTGGCCTACGCTAGCGGCCCTACGTCGAGGTCCGTATCTCCAAACGCTAAGGCGTGCCCCCACGCCTTAGCGTTTAGTCACAAAGATTGCAAGTTTTTAATAAGCCCTGGAGGCTTTAATTATAATTAATTAAAGCAGCCACAGGCAAGTCCAGGTCAGCACAAGACAAACGGCGATGCGCCATCGTTACATGGTGGACATCCCACACATTACGCACAAAACGTTTTGGGAATACCTTCATTGTGCGTACGGCTAAGGAGTGAAATTCCCTGCCGGAGTCTGTGTTTCCCGATAGCTATAACCTAGAGGTCTTCAAGTCAAGAGTGAATAGGTTACTTCTAGGCAAGCGTGCTCCATCTTCGACCACATTATCACTTATAATCAGGTGAGATGGTGGTGAAACGCGAACCTATTATCAATAAAGAAAGATCCAAAAATCTGAAGTCATGTGACATCCACAAAGCCACACTGGGCTCTTGTGGTGAATTAAGGCATTCTCTTAGAGAGGAGGCACGTAACCCAGCAGAAGGAACGATTAAAACTTATTAACACGCTTTTATTAAGTCGACAGTGTATGTAACTAACTATGTAATGGAATCTAAGGTAACTAACGTAACCATCTTCCAAGGGTCGTAGCGTAATGAAAATTGGCAGCAGTATGTAGTTCTGATGACAATACAATAATACGGTATTGTCAAACTGATCTGATGATGGAGCCGGAAGATATGAACTGGAACTTCATGATGGAAAATAGTGTCATAGCTGTTTTGGATTTCTTAGAAAAGTCTTGTAATGAACTTTGACCACGATTAGGTTTCAAGGTCTGATAATGAAGCCGGAAGATAGGCACTGGCATTCCATGATGGAATATCGTATCATAGTCGTGTTTACACTTGTGAGAAAGGCCACGTAATGGACTTTGAACACGATCAGGTTTCAAGGTTATAACAAACCTAAAGAAAATCCGTTATCGGTTTCCTTAACCTTTTTGAATTACTGCGTAATATAGATTTTTTTTTTAAGATGTCACTTTCGCATCCTCGTGGGGATCGACCGTTTAATTGTTCTCTACACAGAATAATGTGGCAAAAAGTATTTTTGTTTTTACGTGCATTTATAAAAGCGTGTTTTTTTAGTGTTTTTTAAACTATTAATTTATTTTTCATTTTTTTTGGCAATCAAACCAAATATAAAGAACTAAACAAACTTGGAGATGTTACATTCCGTAATGCAAACCAACATGAAATGAAGCAACAGCAGTGAGAGTGAACTAAATGTGTGTATAGACCGCTCACTTAGAATGAAAGAGACCCAACTCAAAAATTTAAATTTTAGGGGTTTAGCAAGAAATTTTTGAACACAAATATTCGAATCCTAATCATATTTAAAATAAAACAAATAATTACAAATAAATAACAAAAATGACAGCCGGGAATAATGGCTTAACGTGCTTACCGGGGAACAGAGTTATCACACCGCCAACTTCAAAAAAATTGGCCAAGTGCGAGTCGAACTCGCCCATGAAGGGTTCCATAGTAACTATAATAAATATAATATACTTAATATATTTATTTGAAAAAAAAAACCAAAAAGTTTACACATTTCTTAAAACTAGCTTATTTACAATTTTTACAACTACACCAAATAACTTTGTTTTTCATAGTATTTGTATGATTTACAAAGTTATATTTGCGGTTTTAGAAAATATACTGTATCTCAAAAACTGCTGACTCGATCTCGTTCAAACTAATTTTGGTTGAAAGTTTACATTAAGATCTACAACATATGGTTTTTTTTTTAGATTTTTCACTTCATTATTATAGAAATTAGAGGGGGGGGACACACATTTTACCACTTTGGAAGCGTATATCTTTTAAACGATTAACTTTATGAAAAAGTGGTTTTAGAAACCTTAATGTCATTTTTAAAGACCTGTCTATAGATACCACACACGTATAGGTTTCATGAAAGAAAATATTTTCAGTTTCAGTTCCATGTATGGGGAGCCCCCCTTTATTTTAAATATTTTTTAAATTTTCTCTTAAAATCTGAAAGCGGTTCACAGAATACATCTACCTACCAAGTTTTACATGTATAGTCCTAACAGTTTCGGAATAAAATGGCTGTGACATACGGACGGACGGACAGACAGACAGACGGACAGACATGTCGAAACTCCGTTTTTTGCCATTCGGCTACGGAACCCTAAAAACAGGGCTACTACTGAAAAATTTCTAACAGAAAAACCCAATAGCACTTTTTGTCCGACCTGGCTATTGAACCCGAGATCTCATGCTCACCAGACCAACTTGCGACCACTACACCACCGAGTCAGTTAGGCAGACTGTAGGTACAATAATAATAACAATTCGTGTTTTGCCCTGGAATATATTTATGGCTTTTCTTTTTTAGCTGTCGGATTACATTTTTCGCTTGGGAGATTTCAGTCTTTTCTGTGGCTTCCACAAATGTATTTTAATACTTAAAATAAACATTGTAGGTACATCCTGATAATTCTTATGAAGTGTTTTGGCGTTAACCTCAAGATGGTTCTTAGAAAAACTCAAGTTTCATCTGAATGAGCAGTTTTTAAGATGAATATAAAAACATAGTTACCTACTATATATACTAGTTATTTATTTTAATGAGCTGTTTATTAGCACCTTTATTATACTTAATGAGGCCGTAATTCTTGTCTCAGACTAATTATAATTTGGCTTTAAAATAAGCTGTTAATTAAAGTTATCTATACTAATATTATAAAGCGGAAAAGTTTGTTTGTTTGTTTGCTTGAACGCGCTAAACTTCGAAAGTACTGGGTGGATTTGGATGAAAAGACATTGGGAACTTTACTATGGGAAAAATCCCCACGTCGGACAAAGATGAAACGTACTTTATTTCAAAGATTTAGACCTGTATGTATGTTTACTTAAAGTGCTATGTTGTGACATATGGGAATTCTGAGGTATGATGAGTCTAAGTTGGAAATATTTTTTTACTTATTTTTTCACTGAATGTTATTTATTATTTGTTTAAAAAAATGTAAAAACACAGTACTGAAGTTATATTAATAAACTAATATACTGTATTTGACAATATCAAAATACATTTTGTGCCATACTAAATAATTAATAATCATCATCATCACCAATAAATTGTTCATTATATATACGAGTAGTAATATGGTATTTTGATAACCTACAAGTAATTGTTCCAGGTCTAGCTGTTTTAAAAAAAAAAGGTCTAGCTGTTTGTGTATGTGAGTTTAAATGTTTTTAAATGCATTTCTATTTGGCTTTGGCGTATTTTTGTGCTGATATTATTTTTTTTTTAGGTGTAATGTGAAGTGTAAAAGTAAAAATACTAAAGTATTGAAACCTTATTTTTTCAATATTCCCATATGTTACAGGAAAAAAAAATGCACGGCAATGAAGTGGATAATAGTATCTATCATCTGTGATAGGTTTCGTTTGTGTCCGCTATTTTTCGAAAAGCGGGGCAAAAAGTTCCCAATGTCATTTGGTATGGAAGTAGCAGCTTGAGGAAGGTTATAGGCTACTTTTTACGCGACTGCAAAAAAGGAGAGTTATGTTTTTACCGTGATAGAATCCACGGGAGCGAAGTAAATATATAAACTAGCTCCGGCTTCGCGTAAATATCAGAGCATAATTATAGAAGCTTCCAGTCGCAATGATTTAACAAAAAAATATATTTCAGTTAAATTACACTCATTGCCATTAATTTAAATAACGAACACTTACTATTAAAATACACAGTCAAAATAAAATACATTATAAAAAAAAATAACTATAAATTATATCCTTCTCTCCGGCATTGGTACAGCGTCATATTGTCTGCTCGAACAATGCCGGAGGTAACGGGCATGCGGGCAGTCGTATCATTCCCCGATCATCGCTAGAACCAGAACGGCGGCGTTGGAGCTGGCCCGCACTTAGCGCACCAAAGTCGCGGCACGCTTACGCATAATCGTCGTGTTATCATGCTCCCATCTATTGTCACAAGTTTGTTTGATAGTGTCCTGGAATACAAGCTTTACCTTGTATCCTAGTGTATTGTGTGACATGATATGTAGCAAAATGTGATTTATTTTTATTGATTAGGTTTTGCGTTTGACCACCACCTCACCTGATGGTAAGTGATGATGTGGTCGAAGATGGAGCACGCTTGCCTAGAAGTAACGTATTCACTCTTGACTTAAAGACTCCCAGGTTATAGCGATCAGGAAACACAGACTTCGGCAGGCAATTCTACTCCTTAGCAGTACGCACAATGAAAGTATTCCCAAAACGTTTCGTGCGTATGGGTGGGACATCGCCGTTTGTCTTGTAGTCCGATGATGGAACGGGCTTGGCGGAATTAGATTGTGTAATTCCATCGCTCACTCCCCGAAATGTAACCGATAGACTTGCAACTCGTCGTCGGTGTTCAAGGGTCTGGAGCTTTGATTCGACCAGTGCATCGTTGCCAATGAGTCTCTTGGCCCGTTTCTCGATAGACTCAAGCGCGTTCAGTTGGTATTTCGCAGATCCATCCCAAAGATGAGAGCAGTACTCCATACACGACCGAACCTGGGCTTGATAGAGATTGAGCATCTGTTCCAGTGTGAAGTACCGTCTCACCTTTGCTAGGATTCCCAACTTTTTTGCTGCTAGCTGAGCCTTAGCCTCGATAAACTGACCAAAATTGAGGGTGGAAGTAAGTGTTACCCCAAGAAGCTCAATACGATCGGTTATCGGTACGGTTACACCCCGGAAAGTAGGAGCCGGTTGAAATTGACTCCTTTTTGCGGAGAAGAGACCCGCCTGGGTCTTAGCTGCATTAAACTTTACCAATATTATTATTAGGTACCACCAACTCGCTAAGCAGAAGATGTGTTTTATTCGCCTGAAATCCAGATTTACCTAGTCAGGCACACGTGTTTAACTTTAACCAAAGCAAGACTAAGTATTAATTATTGTAAAGAAAATTTGATTAAGCGATTTGATGACTTTTGAGGAGCTCGTCGCCATATAATAACTTATAAGCTCTATATAATACAATAATTTATTTTTTATCCAAAGTACAGATTATGCACATCTATTTACAGTGAAGGATTTACAGGTGCATAGTATATTTGATCAATGGCCCCTGGTGCTAGATGGTACCTGTGTTATAGGGGTCATCCATCCGTCCGTTATGTGTACAATCAGTGTTAATTAGTAGATAGATCACCTATAAAATTCGTCAGAGGAGAAGTTTGCGCGCTTCGACCACACTTTTCTCCCTACTCAACTCTCCCAGCCCATCTTCTTATCTAATGTCTCACTTTCAATTTCTATGTTCTTCACACAATAAGAATCTACGTTCATCCAATAATCTTCTCTTACTCTGTCCTTCTCATACTTCTGACTTTGTGCATTCTTCTTTTCATATCCAGTCGATTCTCCTCTGGAATGCGCTTCCTCTTGAGATCAGGACGGCTGACAATCGCTACGCATTTAAAAAGAAATTGCGGATCCACTTTCTTCACCAATAAGCAGAATTTCCACATTTAGTTTTCAATCATGACATAGTGCTATTTGCTGACGATACTTCTCTTTTATTTAAAATCAAACGTCAACAGCAGGTTACTGAAGAAGTTAACAGAGCCCTTGCAACTGTAGTTAGCTGGTTCAATGTTAATAATCTTCTTCTTAATGAGAAAAAAACCAAATTCCTAAAATTTACGTTACCTCATGTTAGACAAGTGAATACTAGTGTATCAATAAAGGGCGAAATATTGAAAGCCGAAGATACCACAGTATTCTTGGGCATAACCTTGGATGCGAAGCTTCAGTGGGGCCCCCATATAGATAAATTGTCAAAAAAGCTAAGTTCTGCAGCATATGCCGTTAGAAAAATACGTGGATTAACTGATATCGAAACAGCACGTTTAGTCTACTTTAGTTACTTTCACAGTGTGATGTCATACGGCATTTTACTTTGGGGAAATGCCGCCGACATTCACACAATATTTGTATTACAAAAAAGGGCCATTCGTGCAATTTATAAATTAAGTCCTAAGCACTCCTTAAGAGACAAATTTAAGGAGATTAATATTATGACTGTGCCATCTCAGTATATTTATGACAACCTCTTGTATGCACACAAAAATATTAATCTGTTTAAAAAATACAGTGATATTCATAGTGTAAATACAAGGAACAAAGACACATATGTCATTCCTAAAACAAGGTTAAAAAAAATAGGTGGTTCGTTTAGATGCCAATGTATACGTTTTTATAATAAAATTCCTAGCCATATTCAAAAACTAAGTATTAATAAATTCAAATTATTGATAAAACGTAAACTATGTCAGAAAGCTTTTTACAGTGTTAAAGATTATATTGAGGACAAGAAGGCTTGGGAATGAGATGCTCCAGTGATATACGTGTGCCTTTTTTATTTCTTTTTAAAATTATGATTGATGATTTATTTTTGATTAATTAAAATTTTGCTTTCTCAAGTATTGTATATACCTATTAATTTTTGTTTTTGTTTGTTGTTTTTTTATATATTGTTGTTTTCTTATTTTATATTGTTGTTTTTTTTTATATATATAAAATTATTTCATTATTGTAAATGTGAGGACGATGTAGGTTATTCTTTCTTCATTATTTTTGCTTTCACTATAATTTATTTAATGATGTCAAGCAGTTTGAGTACTTGTGTGGCCTACCCAAAGGTCCTTACTTTGGTATTGTTCGTCAAATTGTTGAGCTCCTTAAGTTCTAAGTTGAGCTACACGATAACTGACAAATGCTTGCACTGTCTGGACAGGTCCGCTCAAATTTGCGTGGTTATTTCCTCAAAAGAATACCACAGACATGAACCTACATGCTTCTCATATACAAATACAAATTGTCTGGACTTTAAAAGAGACTATGACCTCTGAGTTTGTTTCGGTGTTTCTTCTCAGAGTAGTCAGTTAGGAAATACCGGCCTCATCTAGCTAAACTAAACACGCAAAAAAACATGACGTGTAAAAGTGTTATTTATAACCAATTTACAGAATAAATATTTCATTTCATTTCATTTCATTTCATTTCATTTCATTTCATTTCATTTCATTTCATTTCATTTGCTTCTTAAGTATATATGTATGTATATGTATTTATACAACGTGTAACGGAAACCCCATATCTAGCCAAAAGGGCTGAAGACAACATCTGGTATGGAGTTTCTATGCACAGTTTCAACTAAAAATAAGTGACTCAAAGAATTGATACCAAATTATCGGTTTCATATGTTTCTTGAATTATTGAATACCAATCATAACAAACGTGTCACAGCACTACAAGGATCAATAACTTTCACGTCACTTGCCAATAACATGATAATTCTGTTCGTTCTTCTTAATTTGAAAATTTCGGTCTCTGGTATCAATGTATTGAAATTTCTGATAAGTTCTACACGTGTTGACATAGGATTACAAAACCCTTGCCATATCGTTTGTTATCATATCATCCAAAGAAGCCGTGCACTTGGTATGTATATACCCTTTAAATTACACGTTGTATAAGTATTTATTCACATATATTATTTATGTAGATTTCTATTTTATGATATTAGGTTTTTTGTGTTATCACTATTATTATCATTATTTTTTCCAATATAATTTTCACGTACATATTGCACCTGCCACTCTATCTCTTCACCACTCATGGTTGACTGGTAGAGAATGCCTACGGCATTAAGTCCGCCTTTGTACGGACGCCAGCACATCAAGCTACAACAATCTGTCAAATTTCTTTAATAGATTTTCAACTTTATTGTTAAAGAAATTAGGTTCAAGGTTGATTGGGAAAATTTGACAGTTTCGGGTAGCTTCATGTGCTGGCGTCTGTACCTATGTGCATAAAGTGTAAATAAATAAATAAATAACGTGCAGAGATTAGTAAAAAAGGGTGTGGTGAGTGAATGTGTGTGTAGTGTTTATGTGTGTCTGGGAAAACACATAAAGCCGTTAGTCCCAGCTGTCCTTTATACATCTTTGACGGTACGGGTAGTCAGAAGCCAAAACATCTAACACAGGTCTTACCAAGGGGTATCGTGTTACCCAGTTACTGGGTTGTGGAGGTCAGATAGTCAGTCGGTCCATGTGAAACACTAGTACTCAGCTGCATCCGGTTAGACAGTAAGCTGACCCCGACATAGTTAAGGAAAGGTCTCCTGCATTTATTAAAGAAAAAAGTATCACAAGCCTCCCAAATTTCTAAATCAATGTTACGATCTATCCAAACGCCTAGTTGACACTTCGCGTGACCCAAAGGCTGGCTTTTACCTTGGACAACGGTTAAGCATTGCCATACAGCGTGGCAATGCCGCCAGTCTTTTGGGCACATTACCAGTGGACAGCGATGCGTACGAATTTCTGGACGCCATATTTTAGTTTATTTTTAGATGTATATGATTATGTAGTTTAGGGTTTTTATTTAAGTGTGTATTCCATTATTGTTTAAAATAAATATACCTACCGCTATTAAGTTACGATTGATAATTGTAATTGTAGGACAGGCCAAAACTAGACTACACGAAATTTCTCTTTTAAAGAACATTTCAAACATTTATCGCATCTAATTTACAACCATTTACATATTAATTTGACACTCGAGATTTTGGGCAGCGGTTCTCATAGTTTCTCAAGCTGGGGTCACATCACAATCAAAGAATAAATAAATGAATAAATAAAATAAAATATTTTTATTTATATTTACATTTTTTAAGAAAATATTTTTATCTTATTCAACTCGGTAAGTTATAGAAGTAATTGTGTTGGAGTTGTCTAGCTTTTTCCCATACTATTCTAATAATATATTATGTTTAGGCATACGCATTTATTTTTTGGTGGGCTCTCGTTTGACCACCATCTCACCTGAAGGTAAGCGATGATGTGTAAATATGGCTTGCGTTGCGTGTTGCTGATTATATCATCGCACCGAATGAAATGTTACTATGGCGTACAAATAGTGCGAGAAAATACGAGGTGATTTTACTCAGTCTAAGTCTGACAGACCCCTTCACACGCCCCGGTCCGGTGAACATGCAAAAATATTTCCAATTCGAAAAAAAAAGTACATCAAATCGTGTAAATGGTATTATATAAGCAATAAGCCCACGAATGTGGGAAAAGTAACAGGTGCCATAGTTAGAAAGCAGGTAATATAGCCCTTTTTAAGGCATTCATCCGTAAAGGTTTTACGAAAAGTAGGCCAACTCTTATCCCAAGGGAGTCGTAATCTATTGCTTCCTATTGATAAATGATTATTTTGCAAATTGGTTTTAAATAACACTTTTGCATATCAAGTTTTCTTAACTGACATCCCTGTGAAGAAACACACAGTTTCTTTTGAAGTCCCCACAATCAGCACTAGTCAAGTAATATGGGAACCACGTAGGTTAATGTCTTAAGTGATACTTTGATTAAAAACCACATAGTACTTATGTACCTATGTCTTTCTTTCGGATTAGCCAGCTTTGACCTCGATCATGTAAGAGATGATGAGTTCGATGTCTGTTCACTTTTACTTTAAAGGCTGACGGGTCATATGTGAAAGGGAACACAGAAGCCGCCAGAGAGTTTCACAGCTTGGCTGTGCGCACAATAAATGTTGAAGTGGAGTGCTTAGTACGAGATGACGGTATATCAACCAAATTTGGATGGTACTCTGCTGTACGTCTGGTAGACCTGTAGTGAAAGGGAGATGGAAGGATTGGGTGGTGGAGTTCTGCGCGCTCTCCGAAGAAATCAATACATTTATAGTTAATAAAACAGTAGAAAAGTGTATGTTGAATATACTATGTGTTCACAAAAAAAAATTAGGGGGCTGCTTGTCTGATTGTAGACGCTAATCTCCAGAACTACTAGACGGATTTGAATGAAACTTTTTTTGTTATATATATATTAAGGCTGGGCAACATATACATATAATTGATTTCGAAAACTGGAAACTCTGATACAAAACTTTACACGCGAGCAGGCAGACGCTAGCCTATACTAATATTAATAAGAAGTAAAATTTGTTTGTAAGTTTGTACGTAGGGGTAATCTCTGGAACTTATGAAACCAAATCATAAAAATTTTCACTGGTAGTAAGGAGCATTAATGGTGAGTGTTTAATAAAGTCGCGGCCGAAGTGCTAGTGTGAGATAAAATATGTCTGATTTTGATAAAAGCAACACTTTGAGCACCGCTGCACTAAATGGTAGGCCGTAAGACCGGTATTTCGAATATCTAAGTTCAAGATCACTTTGCGCCGCGCCTCGGCAGTTTGGCACCACGAATTTGTGGAATGCACCGCTTTCAGAGATAGTATATGAACTACGGCATGTGGTGGGTAAAGACTATAATGTATCTTTGTGAGCGGTAAACGTTTGAGGATTCCGAGTTTGGAGCGTGAGAAATTCGGTCAAAGCATATTATCTAGTAGTCGTAGGTAGCTTGTAAATGTATGCCAAGTTTTATTAAAATCAGTTCTTTGATTACCAAGAATAAGGCTTTGAAAGTTTGTGTGAAACACCGTGAGCAATAAATTCCCACAGCTTCAGTATACAGTAGCTCATTAGTAGTCCAAAGTTGAGCTTGTCGAGTAACAGACAAAAGATTGCACTGACGGGACTGGGGACAGGTCATTTCAGACACATATCTGCATAAAATTCATAACCGATCGTGAATATGAGAACTAGGTTGTTTTATTCGAGATAAACATGATTGTCTGGCAGTTTGAGTATTTTTGTCGGTCTACCCAAACGTCCTTACCTTGGTAGTATTCGTCAAATTGTCGAGTTCCTTAAAGTACTAAGTTGAGGAGGCCCTCAAATCTGTGTGCATCTTTCCTCGAAAGATCGCCGCGGACTAACCTACACGGTTCCCATATAATTTGACAAGTACAGATTGTATGGACTTCAAAAGACACTTTGACCTCTGAGTTTGTTTCGGTGTTTCTTCTCAGGGTAGTCAGTAAGGAAACACCGGCTTCATCTAGTTTAAATTGACAATAAAAACTTTTTACCAAAAAATTAAACCGACTCCCAAAAACACTGCAAAGTGAAAAATAACTTTAATTTCGGTAGTCAGTGTCTTTAGTTTTTTATTTTCGTTTTTGGCACCGACTTCCGAAATTAAAGTTATTTTTCACTTTGCAGTGTTTTTGGGAGTCGGTTTAATTTTTTGGTAAAAAGTTTTTATTTCACTCTTTTTAGTTGGTTGATTTGTAATTTACCTAGTTAAAAGAGCCTAAATGTCAACTACTTATAACCTTTTACAAAATATTGCTTTTCTCAATGCTGGGCCGTTAATTTTTGAGGATTTCTCCTGGTACTTCACCATCAGCTCTACATCACCATATGCATTGTGACGAACATAAAGTGTTTAACATCCATATTCAAGTATTCGAATCGCAATCCACGAAATACTTATTATTGAGTAGGTTCGGCGGCCATCTGTGGTCTTCATCATCAGTTCCACTTCCCCAAATGGTATTTTTTGAGAGCAACTGCACAAGTTATTATAAGAAATACCTAAAACGCCATAGGCGTGCCTATAATATTTGAAGAGTTCCCTTGATTTCTCCAAGATCCCATGATCAGACCCTGACCTGGTGACAATGGGACCAATTTCGAAGTATACCCTTTCAAACAAAAAAAGAGTTTTCCAAATCGGTTCAGCCGTCTTCGAGTAATCGGTGATCATACATAAAAAAAATATATATATACGCGTCGAATTGATAACCTCCTCTTTTGGTCGTCGGTTGAAAAAATACTGTAAGTACAAATAATTGTTATTTAATAATCAATTTGCAAAATCAAGATCATTTATCATTTACTCGTAGTCTTCGTCTGTACACTCGCCAATTATAGACTTTTTCTATAAAAATAACACATAAAAAACACTTTCAAGGTATGCAGCTACATAGGTTCTTTTCAACCGACGACAAAAAGAGGTTATCAATTCGACGCGTATATTTTTTTTTTTTTATGTATGATCATCGAGTACTCGAAGACGGCTGAACCGATTTGGAAAATTCTTTTTTTGTTCGAATGGGTATACTTCGAAATTGGTACCACTATCACCAAAGTCAGGATCTGATGATGGGATCCTGGAGAAATCGAGGGAACTCTTCAAATATTATAGGCACACCTATGGCGTTTTGGGTATTTCTTATAGTAACTTGTGCAGTTACTCTCAAAAAGTACCATTTGGGGAAGTGGAACTGATGATGAAGACCACAGATGGCCGCCGAAACTACTCAATAATAAGTATTAAGTGGATTGCGATTCGATTACTTGAATATGGATGTTAAGCACTTTATGCTCGTCACAATGCATATGGTGATGTAGAGCTGATGGTGAAGTACCAGGAGAACTCCTCAACAATTAACGGCCCAGCATTGGGAAAAGCAATATTTTGTAAAAGGTTATAAGTAGTTGACATTTAGGCTCTTGTAACTAGGTAAATTAAAAATCATCCAACTAAAAAGAGTGAAACAAAAAACTTTTTACAAAAAATTAAACCGACTCCCAAAAAACACTGCAAAGTGAAAAATAACTTTAATTTCGGAAGTCGGTGCCAAAAACGAAAAAACAAAACTAAAGACACCGACTACCGAAATTAAAGTTATTTTTCACTTTGCAGTGTTTTTTGGGAGTCGGTTTAATTTTTTCAACCGACGACAAAAAGAGGAGGTTATCAATTCGACGTGTACATTTTTTTTTTTTTTAATGTATGATCATCGATTACTCGAAGACGGCTGAACCGATTTGTAAAATTCTTTTTTTGATTGAAAGGGTATACTTCGATATTGGTCCCATTTTCATAAACGTCAGGATCTGATTATGGGATCCTGGAGAAATCGAGGGAACTCTTCAAATATTATAGGCACACCTATGTCGTTTTGGGTATTTATTATAGTAACTTGTGCAGTTGCTCTCAAAAAGTACCATTTGAGGAAGTGGAACTGATGATGAAGACCACAGATGGCCGCCGAAACTACTCAATAATAAGTATTGAGTGGATTGCGTTTCGATTACTTGAATATGTTACGCACTTTATGCTCGTCACAATGCATATGGTCCTCAACAATTAACGGCCCAGCATTGGGAAAAGCAATATTTTGTAAAAGGTTATAAGTAGTTGATAATTAGGCTCTTGTAACTAGGTAAATTAAAAATAGACCAACTAAAAAGAGTGAAATAAAAACTTTTTACCAAAAAATTAAACCGACTCCCAAAAAACACTGCAAAGTGAAAAATAACTTTAATTTCGGAAGTCGGTGCCAAAAACGAAAATACAAAACTAAAGACACCGACTACCGAAATTAAAGTTATTTTTCACTTTGCAGTGTTTTTTGGGAGTCGGTTTAATTTTTTGGTAAAAAGTTTTTTGTTAAAAAGTTTTTTTTTGTTTTCTTAATTAGAGTACTAGTCTTGTTAACCCTTCCAACTAAGCTATGATTATACATACATATTATATGCTTGTGCCTGGATTAGGTTCACGGCATTAGTGTAATCGGTGGGGTTCGAACCCGCGCCCTCTCGATCACAAGTCCGACACCTTATCCATTAGGCTATTGACGCTTACGCATCTTATAATTTTTATAACAATTCAACCTAATGAGACAGCTCCATTAAAATGCATAAAGAAAATAAAACAAAGACGCCTCTACGCATGAATAGAAGACCTACAATAGGATAAAGATTACAATGTCAAGTGTATAAAACTCGACCCCATGTGTCGGCCATACGGTAAAGATGACGTCATAAGAACGGCCGCCATTTTTAAAAGACCAATGTGTCGCATTGATACATTAAAGTGTGTAATTGTCGCTTGTATCCGTCGTGATATTAATAAACACGAGGGATTCGAGTTTCTTTTTTAAGAGCAGGACAATTTTGTTCGATCGGACCGATTCAGTGACCATGCTAACCATAGATATAAAATAAATGAGTAGATTTGGTCAACAGACGAAATTATATCGGAACCGTGTGTCTCCAGTTAGGCGCTGGGCGGGGCAACAACTACACATGCAGTTTAATAAAATCAATAGATACGCACTCGCGCACACACCCGCATTTCTTAAATCAGAACATACTATACAATCAATAATAAACCTTATTCCGTCAAACACAGCGTGTATTTACCATGCACCGTAGAATTTACCCACACAAAAACATCGGTCGCTATCGTTGTGCTGTGCAAAAGCAATTTATTTTACATATACGCTAGTGATTGACTAAATCGGAAAGTTATCGATTCTTCCATTTATTATTGTACAATTTTTTTTGGGCACCTGAAAATGAACCAAATAAAAAATGGCATGTCCAGAAAATATTACAATAACAATAAACATATTATTAAGAACATAACATTACATAATTATTATTAAGTACTACCTACTAAGTATTAAGGGCTACCCTGGCGCTTTCGACTTAAATCTTAATATTTAATTATCATAGTGATAGGTCAAATAGAAGTCGATGTTAACTTACATTACGCTCTTGATCGGAACATACCAGCCGTATAGGTTGTATAGAATCCTGAAAAGTTGAATGACTGATTTTATGAATACCCTAAATCATGAGAATAGCTTTCAGTAATAAAATAAAATTTAACACACTTCTGCAAATATCAGTTGTACTCTTAATTTTGGAATTGTCCATTCAAAAAGCCTGCGACTTTTCTTTAGAGACTAGAACATTTCTGCGTTGAAGTGAACCGAGCATATGGTGCTATTTTTTGTAGGGTACCAGTTAGGTGGCATGCCTGTGGCATCAATCCATTCCTTTTTTATGTTACCATCTTTTGGGAAGCTGAAAAGTACGAAAAGCACTTATTTATCATTTACATACATCCTAAGCTACTTCTAAACGTCACCATATAATAAGCATCGCAATAATTACGTAACACACTATAAATCAAGATCTGAATGATTTTGACGTATATTGCTAATCCATTGCTTCATATGTTCGAAATATTGGTCTGCTCAACAACGTAAATACCGCAGTGAGTGTTGTTGATTTAGCATAATGAAACCGATTCCTACTGTAAGTGTGTTACGCAACTATTACCTGCGGGGTAACCGCAGGTAATAGTTTAGTAGGTTATAGGATAAGGCATAACATACGATAATTCTAAACCGAAAAACACCACCGATTATTAACCTAAAATTAAAGTAACTTACTTTACGAATATTGGTTACGCATTTCTCTACTACTCTGTAAAAAAATCAAAATAAGTAAAAAAACATTATTTACATCGATCTTCCAACCGGGCTAAAACGGTTGACAGATTGAAAAATAAACTATTGTAGCGACGGCGACATCGGAACTCCTTACGCATGCTGCGGGCGTAAAATAAATAGTTTATTTTTTTTTACTTTTTTGTACACTTGACTTTTCGACGTATTTTTATTTCTTTCATCTCATGTAAAATAAAAGTTAAACATATTTTCTTAGAGGTTTCCGTATGTTATAAAAAACTTTTTACCAAAAAATTACACCAAGTCAGGATCTGATGATGGGACATCATCAGATCCTGACTTTCAAACAAAAAAAGCATTTTTCAAATCGGTTCAGCCGTCTCCGAGTAATCGGTGATCATACATAAAAAAATAATAATAATATACGCGTCGAATTGATAACCTCCTCTTTTTTATGTCATCGGTTGAAAAACCCCTAAACTATAATAGCAATATTTCATTCGTCAATCGACATTGCTGTCGATAGCCTACGTTAGTGGATCTGCACAAGCACATCACTAATTCGTCGCAAGAAGTGGCGGCCTCACTACACGATGAATCCGCGTAATACAGTTTCGTATGTTATGTTTACATTGCTTGTCCAGTTACTTAGTGACGAACTCAGGTAGTAGTTAAGGAGCAATGTATTTATAGCACAAGGAGTACAGTCGCTCTGATATTTGTAAACAAAAATAACATAGTAAAACCAAGAAATATTTTACGATTTATTGTTTTTCATGATTTTAAAGACAAATATTGTAAAATACTTGTACTTACATATGGTAAGTGATTCCATGATTCACATAGATTTGATTTTGGCTTCGGTTTTTACAAGATACCACAGAACAACTCGGCATTCATATATGTTATCACGATCGCCGTCGAAAGCGCACTAGTTCGCGGAGACGGCCACTTGCCTGTGACATGAGCCCTGTGGCCATGTCGCGCGGACACCGATACGCCCCCTTACCACTTCTCTGTATTTTTGATTTCTGTGATGCTAACACATCGATATTCCTCGATATGTTAGCATGGTCAAATAAATGGGCAAATAATGGTAATTAAAAAAAAAATAACATAAGACCTGCTTTATAGTTAGTTCAATTAATATGCAAAGTTTCATTATCTAATTTGAAGTTATTTTTGAATACCAGCGGTTTATTGTAAGGTTTGGAGGTAACTTTGAATTTTTTTTCTATCAAGAAAATTTTATGGAATCGTGTTTTCGTCAAACATAGTACCTAACATTAATCCTCAACTTTACCATATATTTATTTCAAAATGATTGCTGCAGTATTTTCGACATAACGGAGGATCATGCTAAGCCATTTGAGGTAGTATAGGCCCTAAAGCCCTTAGTTACGGTTGTCATTGTCCCAGTTGTACATCTTTGACATTCGTCAAAAGCTGCTACGCTAACACTAGCTAACCCAACACTAGTCTCGCCAAAGAGTGAATAGGTTACTTCTAGGTAAGCGTGCTCCATCTTCGACCACATCATCGCTTACCATTAGGTGAGATGGTGGTCAAACGCGAGCCTATTCTGAATAAAAAAAAGAGTATCGTGTTACCCAGTTACTGGGTTTGGAGGTCTAATAGGCAGTCGTTTCATGTAAAACAGTAATACTCAGCTGCATCCGATTCGAATATAGTTGAGAAAAGACAAAGCAGATGATAATGTATTCGTTTAGTTTGTAATATGTTTACTACTTTACTGTTACTTAGTACTATATAAAAAAAAATGTTTTTAAAAAAATCTAAAAAACCCGACTGCTCAACTGAAATGCAAGAAACAAGAACATTTTTATTTTAAAAAGTGACAAGCAGGCGGGACCCAATTGTACGTATTTTTTTTTACATTTGAAGGGTCCACCTGCTTGTAACTTTTTAAAATAAAAATGTTCTTGTTTCTTGCATTTCAGTTGAGCAGTCGGGTTTTTTAGATTTTTTTAAATAACTTTTTTTTTTTTTTCAACTTTTCAGTTAAAATATTAATTAACAATTTAATAATTTTCCCGGTCATGTCACATTGGCACCCCACCGGATTAAGAAAGTGAAAGAGCTCTAAGTCCATATTTTTAAACTTTCTCTTTGTATTATTTTTGCTAGTGTTACACTAATGATAAATATGATATACCTTTTTGAAATCCTTGCGATAAGCCCTTTAATTTGATACCCATATTGTGGTATTCGAAACAAAACATTTTTTTTTCTCTATGTACAATGGTTTCGCACAGCCGTCATGTTTGATTTTCACCTATGTCACCTATCTAAGAACACTTGGGCTGCTAAGACGAATCTAACGATACCTCAAGTATGTGAATCCGTTCAGCGGGTCTGGAGATATGAGGTAATAAAGAATATTACAAACATACATACATACATACAAGATACGCGAGAAAAACATAACCCTTCCTTTGCAGTCGGGTAAATAGAGGCGAAATAAATATCTTTGCTGGGTCTGTAACCTCAATAAAAGCCAACTTACGGGATATAATGTAGAAACATATTTTTTTTATGTATTATTTTTCTCTCCTTTTTTATACATGTATACCATATTTATATTTATTATGTTATGTTCTATTCTAAATTGTCTACTGTTGCGTAACCGTTGGACATTTAAGTTTTAGCATAAATCTATCTATCTCCAGAGCCTTGAACATCGACGACGAGTTGCAAGTCTATTGGTTTTCTATCGGTTACATTTCGGGGAGTGTGCGATGGAATTACACAATCTAATTTCGCCAAGCGGTTCCATCACCGGACTACAAGACATACGGCGACGCGCCATCGTTACATGGTGGACACCCACACATACGCACAAAACGTTTTAGGAATACTTTCATTGTGCGTACGGCTAAGGAGTTCCCTGCCGGAGTCCGTGTTTCCTGATCGCTATAACCTGGGAGTCTTTAAGTCAAGAGTGAATAGGTTACTTCTAGGCAAGCGTGCTCCATCTTAGATCACATCATCACTTACCATCAGGTGAGATGGTGATCAAGCGCGAGCTTATTACCATTAAAAAAGAACTATTACACAATGAAATTGTTCCTAATAAATGAACAACTAGTTATTTCATAAAAGAAACGCAACACAACATAAACCCAATTTTTATTTAACAAATATTGCCTCAGTGAAGCGTACGCTATACAAAAGCTAGGAATCATGAAATGTATACAAAAAAGGTTAGATAACTTTAAACACTGACAACATCTCATTTATACGAGGCACTAATTTCTCAACCTTAATAAAAACTAAGATTACGTAGTCAATTTCAGATTTCATCAGAAACCTAGTCATCAGGTAGTAATTTACATAAGACATACGGCTGAATTACAGACGGGCTGTGTTATACAACTTTATTTGTAGTCACTGTAAGTATAAGTTACTAGTTTCTGCACGCGACTTCGTCCGCGTGGGAGGGTTTTCTCGCGTTAATTCCGATCCCGTGGGAATTCCGGGAGAAAATGTAGAATATATGTGTTAGTATCAAACTATAAGCAGTAAGCTAGGATGTCAACTATCTATTTACCAAACATTTAAATCTGTTTAGTAGTTTTTGCGTGAAAGAGTAACAAACATACATCCATCCATCCTCACAAAGTTTCGCATTTATTAAATTAAGTAAGAATCTACCTAGTTTTTTATGCACTTACCATGCTAACTCGTCACAGTCGTCACCACCGATGGTTTACTGGTAGAGAATGCCTAGGCATTAAATAGTCCGTCATTGTACCTTTTGCGTAGCATAAAGTTTTAATAAATGATTTAAATGCAGAAAACCTGTTTGGTTATAAAAAAAGTAGACTTCAGTGTGATACAAACTTATTTATTTTTATTTTATTTAGTTAATTAATTTATATACAGCTAGGTATCACTTAAATCTAAACTTGCCAAACTTTTACGTTTGATGGCGAGAGGTGCTCTTTATACATTAACGTTAATGAACCATTCTAATTACTTGTACACAATACGCACAACTAGGCACAACCAGAAAAATAGTTTGTTTGGAATCAGTATCAAAACATGATTGCTCTATTTTACCACTAGCTGTACCCGCGACTTCGTCCACGTGGGCGGTTTATCCCACGTAGTATTGCCCAAACGAGAGTCTCGCAAGAGTCTTGCAATTAGCGATTATCCTATTGCTATTTATTAAACGGTAGTTGAGATCTCAGAACAATGTAACAGACTCTGTTACATTGTTCTGAGATCTCAACTACCGTTTAATAAATAGCAATAGGATATCTGTTACATTGTTCTGAGATCTCAACTACCGTTTAATAAATAGCAATAGGATAATCGCTAATTGCAACACTCTTGCGAGACTCTCGTTTGGGCAACACTAATCCCACGCAATTCCCGGTCCTGTGGAATACCTATATGTTGTTCTATAATCTCGTCCTATATCTTAAAAAATATCTCTATCTTCCGGTGAAAGTCCCATTACAATCGGTCTTTATAGAGACTAATCTGGGTCAAACAAGACTAATAGACGGAGAGACCGACAGACAAGCAGACTTTGGTCTGCTATAAAAAATATGGTTACAGACAGACACTTCAATTTTATTTATAAATATGTACGAGTATGTATTGTTAGCAACATGGGCCTCGCCCGGGCAGGCAGCCCTGTGACGTCACGCAGAGCTGACCGCGGCGTGCGCCCGCGACCCTGTAGTCTACCGCCCTTCTCTATGAGCGACGAACGTGTGCCATGTGATTTGTAGTACATACGTCTAATTAAACGTGTTGATTTCGGTGTAAAGACTATTTCATTCCTAACACAGCGGTGGGATAATATCCATAAACTGTTTCCGAAGTGTATTGTGAAAGTGACACTTACCAAACTTAAAGTGAGGGTGTGATAACAGATACTTATTGATAATGTCGCGATCATCCCGTAGTCGTGAAAAGTCCGAGTCGGAGACGTCGGGTTACACTCCTCCAAGAAAACTACGGCGTAAGAGATCCAGAACTCCAGAACTGGGCTCTGTTCCGGGTTTCGATCCCAGCAAGGAGGGAAGGTATGTGAAAGAGTGGATCCGACAGGTCGAGGACATTGCGATTGCTTGCGACTGGAGTGAACGAAGAAAGTTATATCGCGCAACCCAGGCTCTGGAAGGCGAAGGTAGGGGGTACAATCTTTGGCTACCTAAAAAGCGATCTTGGAAGCAATTCCAAAAAGATCTATACCCTAGGGAAGCTAATCTCTTTAGCGTCATGGAGGATGTTGTAAATTTTAAAAGCAATCAGGCGAAATCATTGGTACTTTATGCAGGTTGAATGTCTGTCAAGATCAAACGTCTTGACGTAAACTTTACCGAACGTCAGCAAATGGATGTAATGCTTGGTGGTATAGTCGATAAAAGTATTAGTATTGTACTCAACGAATTAGGAATATTGTACTGGAAGATTGCGAAACAATGCAAGACATGGTAACACAAATGTCACGAAGGTCAATGAGCGAAACACGTAATCGTGCTTGCCTTGATAACGCTTTACCATCTACCAAGAGTTGGAATAATCAAAACAAATCTCTTTCGTCGCGTCGCCTCGACGAAATAAAGGGCTCTTGTTTCAAGTGTGGGAAGCCAGGCCATCGACGAATTGAATGTAAGTTAAAAGTAAGCAATTCGAGCGAGTTCATCAAAACTAGAGGCGATAAGGCCGGGGTCTCTAATTCTAATAACATTAACAAAGGGTCGGTTCAATGTAAACATTGTCACCACTATGGGCATACAATCGAAAACTGTTTCAAGAAATTAAAACCCGTCAACTTATGCTTCGATAAACTGATATGTATGTCCACTACATGCTACATAAACGATAAACCCATTCGAGCCATTATTGATACTGGAAGTTCAGCGACTCTAATAAGACAGAACGCTGCGCAAAAGCTTGGTTTACACTCAAATCCAACTACAGCTTTGATGAGCGGAATTAAAGGAAGTATTGTGGCGACTGTTGGACAGACATCGTTCAGACTGAGTAGTAACGAGTTGATCTCAGTGATTTTAATTCGTGAAATGCAGAATATTCAAGTTGGAGCATCTACCACAAACTCTTGTGATTTTTGATATCTCTTGTATGTTAAGCCCAGTTCATCAAAGGGCACTGATTCTCAAAATCTTTCATAGTGAAGGAAAAAAACACTTTGTTGTTGTTTGGGGAAACGACATTTCAATTTCATGGAAAAAGTGTTTTGATGTGATCAGTTTAAACAAAATAATTAGATTGCAAAAAAAAAGGTGGTTAAGTAAAGTGAGATGGAGATTCTCTTGTGTAGCAAGTTGAATCATAAGCTTGTTTCTGTGTCACAAATTTATTTACATGTTCTTGTTGTGACGAAATTGAGAGATGCAAAACCGATCTACCCGCAATAATTATTTTGTTGTCACGGTTAAACCCGTTTTACCCGTGTCCGTTAACCGTTTCCGTGTATTGAAAGGTTTGTGAAGTCAAGAAATCGAAAGTACTTCTTTTGTTTACATTTCATATGGAGTGTTTGTGATGTCAATGTTTGTTATTGAAGAACTAGCTGGTGGCTAGATAATACTGGTCACATAAGTCTGGATGAGGTTGGTCCGTGGATGGGTATCCACGTTGATATTTCGAGATTCCTCCGTGATTTGAAAAGTACGCTGTACGTGTAGTTGGTTCCAGCTGTAGTTTTACAACTTTGACAGTCGTTGAGGATAGTTAGATGCCAGAACAAGCTAAAACTTGTTGTGCTACCGAGTATGATGTTGTCAAGCTGCTGGGTTGCTGCAGCAGTACCCTAAGGCGGTAGGGGGCGCAGTTCTCATGCTGCTGGTGATTGCCACGTAGGCAAGTCGTTGCAACTTGAAGTTTTACGCTATGTTTACGCGAGTAATTCGCTGCAACTGTTTAGAGAATCTGTTAAACTAGACTAAGTAATACTCAGTCTCATGTGTCTATTTCCATAAACACACCTCTAGTTTATTGTAAACTTGACCAGTTGCACTTAATAATGAGTTTTCTTAATATTTCACATTGGGCACTGATACATCCACTGCGACCATACGCTTATTTTGCCGTACGATGGATGGTGGATCAGAACTTTTACGTAAGGTTCTTAAGACTTTCACCAGTTCTAGGTATTCTATAAATCTGAAGAAATGTGCTTTTCATGTATCCGAATTGTATATTTGGATAGGACCGTAAGTGAAGGTCAGGTAAGCCGAGCTCTCGCTGAGTCGAAACTTTGGTAAACATGGAAACACGACCAAGTTATTATTAAGAAACAAGTTGTGCTAGTTGCTGTCGCTCTCTGCTCATGTGTTTCAGTTTTCTGACTTCGTCTTTGTGATCAAGCACTCACAAAGGCAATACCAGGCGGCGGTCGAGTAGTGCAGTCCTGTCGAGCTGCCGACCTTGCGTAGCACACCGTGGCGCCTAGCGAGCACGAGTGGCGTCTTGGCGTGCTGTAGCACTTGAGCGGCGCCTTGGCGTGCTGTAGCGCTTGAGCGGCGCCTTGGCGCACTGTAGCGCTTGAGCGGCGCCTTAGCGCGCAGCCCTGTTGGCGTGCTGGTGCAGCGCGCAGCCCTGTTGGCGTGCTGGTGCAGCGCGCAGCCCTGTTGGCGTGCTGGTGCAGCGCGCAGCCCTGTTGGCGTGCTGGTGCAGCGCGCAGCCCTGTTGGCGTGCTGGTGCAGCGCGCAGCCCTGCTGTCGCGCTGGTGGGAAGTCGTGTACTTTGTATACACGTCGGGTGCTGTCCCGGAAGTCGTTACTTTGTATACGCATCAGGTGTTATCCTGGAAGTCGTGTTCTTTGGACGCGCATCGGGTGTTGTCCCGGGTTACGTGTACTATGTATGCGTATCAGGTGTTATCCTGGCAGGCTGAGAGTCCTGGGCACGTTTTTAACGTGGGAACTTGTACAATTTCAAGTATGAGTATGAGTGAGACATACGTATGAAGATTTATGCATACTTTCGAAAGCGAAGTGTTGTAATCTGGTGTATTCAATTGGGGTGCCTCGGAGGCTGATATGCGACCGAGGAACAGCATTCACTTCGAGGGCTATGAAGGCCTTCTGTAATGAAAATGGGATTCAGTTGGTGATAAGTTCAGTAAATCTGCCCAGAGCTAATGGACAGGTAGAGGGTCTAAAAGGATCAATATTAAACACATTGAACGCTATAAACAGGGATGAACCAGAAGAGAACTGGAGTGGAGCCCTGGCTGCCACACAGCAAGCCTTGAATAATTTAGTGAATAAAGTCACTGGCAGAACTCCAAAGGAGTTACTGTTAGGCTATAAGCCAACAGCACTGTGTGAGGCGCTTTTGGTAAATAATCTCACGCAGGCGGGTGAGAAGCTGGACCTGAAAGTCACAGGAGCAAAAGTTTGTGAGCTTTTGGATGAAGATCAAAAGCGGCAGATGCGGCAATATAATGCTAAACGCTATGTGAAGTCCCCATACAAAATCGGGGATATAGTGTTGATTCGCATAAGTAAAGGGAATCCCGCATACAAAAAGTTAAAAGGCAGATTTCGTAGTATTCCTTATACAAGTCCTAAAGAATGATCGGTTTGAAGTGTTGGGCACGAGACCCAATGGCAGCACTCACAGAGTGACGGTCACTTTTGAAAATATGCGAAGTTGGCCGGCAGAACAGACATCTGACTACAGTCAGGCAGAAGGCAGATAGTGAGAGGATTATAACCCCCTCTCTTACATTTTATTTCAGTAAAAGCTTCGAGGGCAAAGCAGTCGTCAGTATGGCCGTGTTAGCAACATGGGCCTCGCCCGGGCAGGCAGCCCTGTGACGTCACGCAGAGCTGACCGCGGCGTGCGCCCGCGACCCTGTAGTCTACCGCCCTTCTCTATGAGCGACGAACGTGTGCCATGTGATTTGTAGTACATACGTCTAATTAAACGTGTTGATTTCGGTGTAAAGACTATTTCATTCCTAACAGTATATATCGATCAAGTTTGAATATTAACTGCAAATCAGCTGTCGTATCATCTGTTGGTGACTCAAGTTAGTGAATGTCACAGCAGTAACGCAAGTGCATTAATTGCACATCAACCTTTTTAGGTTTCATTAACCGTATGGCACAAAAGGGAACACTTATATGTAGATTCGACATGTCTGTACGTCTGTATGTCACAGGCAGTTTATTTCGAAACTATTAGGACTATACAGTTGAATCTTGGTAGGTAGATGCATTCTTTGAACCGCTTTCTGTGAACGATTTTTATACAAAACGAAATAAAAATTCCAAATTGGTAAAATGTGTGTCCTTCCTCCCTCTTACTTGCGTCCTTTGTGTTACATAGGTAATAACTTAATACCTATATGAGTTTAAAAAAAATTGGTATAGATCTTAATGAAGTTTCAACAAAAATTTGTTTGAATGAGATACAAGTCAGCAGTTTTTTAAGATATAGCACATTTACAAAAACCGCACACATTACTTTGTCATTTATACAAACACTATAAAATAAATTAATAGTTTAAAAAAACCAAAATACGCTTTTAAGACTAATGTAATTAGCAAAAATTAAAAATGTTTACTAGTAGGCAGTCCAAGGTTCCATCAGCCACCTTCCAATTCCATCGTCAGACCAGCTCGATGGTTCCATAATATTGTATTGTCGTCTAATCTACACGTTTCATGACCAATTAGAAGTGCGTTTAAGTCAGATTCTTAGATTTTATTGCATACTAGCTTCCGCCCGCGACTTCGTCCCCGTGAAAAAAAAAAATCCCCCGATTTTGAAACATTCTTCATTACTGCTCCGCTCCTATTGGTGTTAGCGTGATGATATATAGCCTATAGCCTTCCACGATAAATGGGCTATCTAACACTGAAAGAATTTTTCAAATCAGAACGGTAGTTCCTGAGATTAGCGCGTTCAAGCAAACAAACAAACAAACAAACAAACAAACAAACTCTTCAGCTTTATAATATTAAGTATAGATTTAGTTTGTTACAGATCGCCCTAATAATAAATCTTTGGATTACGCGGTAATTCAATAAGGTTAAGAAAACCGATAACGGATTTTCTTTAGGTTTGTTATAACCTAGAAACCTGATCGTATTCAAAGTCCATTACGTGGCCTTTCTCACAAGTGCAAATACGACTATGATACGATATTCCATCATGGAATACCAGTGCCTATCTTCCGGCTTCATCATCAGACCTTGAAACCTAATCGTGGTCAAAGTTCATTACAAGACTTTTCTAAGAAATACAAAACAGCTATGATACGATATTCCATCATGAAGTTCCAGTTCATATCTTCCGGCTCCATCATCAGATCAGTTTGACAGTACCATATTATTGTATTGTCATCAGAACTACATACAGCTGCCAATTTTCATTACGCTACGACCCTTGGAAGATGGTTAAATTAGTTACCTTAGATTTCATTACATAGTTAGTTACATACAGGTCGACCTAATAAAAGCGTGTTAAAAACAAAGATATTTTTCGCATCAATGCATGCTACTACGGAACCCAACGAGTCCAACTCGCACTTGGCCACTATTTGCTAATCAAACCAAATAGAAACACCGTAACAAACTTGGAGGTGTTACATTCTGTCAAGCTAACCATCATAAAATTAACCAACAACAGTGAGAGTGAACTAAATGTTTGTACAAATCGCACTCTTACAACGAAAGTGCCATAGCTCTAAAATTACTATTTTTGGGGTTAAGCAAGATTCTTTAAAAGGTTGAGTATATTTAGATATATTCAGCTCCTGGGTTGTGGAGGTGGGATAAGCAGACACTCCGTGTAAAATATTAGTGCTTAGCTGCGTCCGGTTAGGCTGGCAACCAACCCAACCATAGTAATTATTAAAGTAATTGTTAATTGCGAAGCAGATGTTTAATGTCAGTCTACAACGTGTAACGGAAACCCCATATCTATCCAAAAGGACTGAAGACAACATCTGGTATGGAGTCTCTATGCAAAGTTTCAGCTCAAAATAAGTGACTCACAGAATTGACCCCAAATGATTAGTTTCATAATATATGTTTCTTGAATACCAGTAATAACAAACGTGTCACAGCACTATGAGGGTCATCACTTTCCACATCACTAGCCAATAACACGATAATTCTCTTCGTTCTTCTTAATTTGAAAAATTCGGTCTCTGGTATCAATGTATTGAAATTTCTAATAAGCTCCACACATGTAGACATAGGATTACAAAACCCTTGCTATATCGTTTGTTATCATCCAAAGAAGCTGTGCACTTGGTATGTATATACCCTTTAAATTACACGTTGTATACATCAAAATGCCACTGCCTCGGTGGCGTAGTGATCGCAAACGCGACTGCTGAGTAGGAAGCGCTACTGGGTTTTAACCCCCGTGCCTCACAAAGCACGTGAAGCCGTTGGTCCTGCGCCTGATCACTCTCCGGTCGTGTCGGATTACCGTCTCATCGGGATATGAGAAATAAAGGAACAGAGTGCACCTGTACGTGGACGTACTTGTGCACTATAATATCTCCTGCGCAGTGGCGTAGCTGAAACTTCGGAGGCCCCCCGCCAAAATTTCAATAAGGCCCTCCAGACCCAAGCGAGTCAACCCTACGTAACCTAGAACTTACTAAACTAGCTCATTTTCATAAAATCAGTGTATTATTTTTTAAATCTTTACAGTTTTACCTTATCATCATAATTATTATATGTTTAATCATTTATATGTCATAACGTGTATATTTATTGGTACGAGGGAAACGAAATTTACTAAATTTATTTAAAATTCTCTTTAAATTTATTTATTTAAAACTTCCTGTGTTAGGTAGGTTCCGATTGCTTTGGATTCACGAAGTTCTGGGTTACATGGGGCTGGCTCGCTTGGGGTTTAAAATGTATACACGTAGATTGGAAAAAAAAATAAGACACTGAGGCCCCCTAAAGCTGGAGGCCCTCCCGCGCCGCGGGGTCTGCGGACCTTCAGCTACGCCACTGCTCCTGCGCAGATGGCTAATCAATAATGAGATTGGCTGCCGTGTCCGAAATCGGTTAGGAGGAGTATTATTATTATTATATCACAATTTATAGAAATGTCCGAGTTTGGTTACTTTCATTGTAAGAGTGCAAAATTACCTAGTCACTGCCTCGCTGTGTAGTTTCTCTGCAATGAGTCGTAAAGTTCAGCGCAAACAATGTGTTTTTACTTTCAGCACCATTGTTGGCTGTCGCGACCGTTTCGTGGTGACAATATTGAAACTGGTCGGTTTAAGAAAAGCATTTGTGGAACGTAAGATTAGAAAAGTGAGTGTTTGTCATGTCTGTTTGATTTCTAAAACAGCTATTGTCAGAGCTAGCTATCAGTAGAGCTAGCTTGCTAGCTAGCAAAGATTATTAAAACAATTTTGTTATTAGTCAATACTAATATTATAAAGAGGTAAAATTTGTTTATAAGTTTGTATGTATGTATGGGGCAATCTTCGGAACTAATGATCCAATAACTAAAATTTCTTTATTTGGTATTAAGCTGCATTATTAGGGAGTGCCCCGAGCTATACCTACCTAAATTAGAGATGCGCCGAACGTTCGGCCGAATATTCGTATTCTGTACATTCGACATATTTTTTCATGTTCGTATTCAGCCGATTATTCGGTTGATTTGCCGAATAATAACCGAATGTTTAAATTATTGTTAATATATAAAAAAGAACATTTGATTAAATAGTAAGGTTGTTTATGTTGTTGTGTTTGTGTTGTTTATTCCGAAATTTGTACATATTTTTGTAAATGAAAGAAACACTACTTTTTGTGAATTATTTATTGACAAAATAAAAAAGATTAACTTTAACAATCAATTCAAATTTTTTTTTTTTGCTTTTTTTCACAAATGATAAATTTTTAATGTATCATTTGTAAAAAAGAAGCAAAAAAATTAAACTAAATTATTAACAATTTTAAGAGCACTGCTTTGAGTAACAACTTTTTTCAGAAAATATTTTTTTAAGAATATAATATAATAACTACTATCTTTAGAAACCAACACAAGTATTAAAATATGTAAACATAAGTACACAAGTATATAAATATACGGTAAATAAAATTTATGAAACCTGTTTACCGCGCAGAATTGAAACGAATGATTCGGCCGAATATTCGGTTCGGTACATTTTGAACCGAATATTCGGCCGAACATTCGTATTCGGTTGAACCTACATTCGGCGCATCTGAAATTGAAATTGAAATTGAAAACCATTTATTCGGTTATAAACACACACAACAACAGAAAATTACAAACATAAAAATAAAAAATTACATTAAGAATTTCGCTGAGCATGTCTACACCGAAAGGGTTACCAACTCAGCATTTGCTGGGCGAAAGACACCCAGCGCTGGTTTTCAGTTGGCACCCCGCAGTGACACACGGACGAGGGTAAATAAACTAATATTAATTAATGTGTAGTGTATTAAATACATAAATAAAACAAAAATTGTAACGTTTAATATCGTGCTACGTGCTAAAAATAAAAAATAAATAAATAAAAACCTTTAAATTGTAATTTGAAACTCGCCACCAAAAAGCGCGTTAGTTGCCTAGTATCAAACTGCCCGCCAAGGGAAAAAAAATAAATAATAACAAAAAAGTGACAAAAGTTATTAATGAAATACGATTTTTTATTAAAACTAGATAAAATAAAATTGATCAAATAAATTTTACAACAGGTGTTGAGATTTCAAATAACTGCCCTAATACTAAGTTTGTCAAATAAAATTGAGTAATTAATTATCTTATTAGAATAGAATTACCTATAGCATATTTATTTATTTATTTATTGGCCTATCTACAGTTGTTACACTGATTATTCTTATATTTCATGCAATATGTTACAAACATAGTGTACAATATGACGCGATAGACACAGCATGCAAAAACAAAATTATAACATCAATATAATACTAGGTAGTGCAGAAATAACGCTAAGAACAACTAGTTTATACAGTCGACATAGAAAAAAAAAACAGTACGGTAGATTATTTTTGATGGACTTGGTGCTTGATTTTTTTAAGTGTTGTGGAAAAAATGTCAATTGATTCATCGCAATTATTAAGAAGCCTGCAAATTCTGGGGATAGGGGAATTGGATCCTGATACAGTTTTGCGGAATGGGGGATGTATTAGTTTGATAGGGTGACGCGGATAATTATGCGGAAGGTTAAAATTAATCTTACTTAACAACTGGGGGCAGTCTATTTTACTCCGAAGTAATTTAACAAGAAAAAGTAAATCTATACCATCTCTTCGTTTTTCGAGTGAGATCATGTCGAATTTTTTAAGACGTTTTGCATAGCTCGGAACTTTTTTGGCTAATCTCGCACAATATGCAAGATGGTACAAAAATCTTTTTTGAATCCTCTCTAACCTAAGACTATGTGTTGCATAGTGAGGACGCCACACAACCGAGCAATATTCCAATACGGTACGAACAAGGCAGTTAAAAAGATAGATCTTAGTTTTAGGTTTTCGAAAGCATTTAACATTACGCAACACGAAACCGAGTGTTTTTGAAGCTTTTTTAATAATGTTGTCCATGTGGGGAACAAATGTAAGTTTTCGGTCAAGAAGGACTCCCAAATCTTTTACCTCATCAACTTTTCTGAGGTACGTACCATTCATACTATAATTAAAATCAATGAAGTTAGCCTTGCGAGTAAACGTAATTTGGGAACATTTTTCAACATTAAGTAGCATATTGTTATCCTTACACCAGTTTAAAAGTCTGTTCAAGTCATCCTGAAGTAATATCGAGTCGGCTAGAGAATCTATGACGCGGACTATTTTCAAATCATCGGCGAATAGGAATGGCATGGAGTTAAAGAAGCAATAAGGAAGGTCATTTACAAAGATTATAAATATTATGGGGCCTAGGTGGGAACCCTGCGGAACACCGGATGTAATGATATTGTAACTAAATAAATGATTTGTCAATATTTATATTATTAAAATTAATTTGCGACTGAAGGACAAATTTCTTAAGACTTTTCTTAAAAGTATTTAAATTCTTTAAGTCCCTAATTGGTGGGGGAATATTATTCCAGCACTTGGAGGCTGCGTACCGAAAACTTCCACGAAAGGCAGCAGTACGGTGATGCGGGGTAGCTAGCTGTTGGGCGCAACTTCTAGCCTTGCGCTGCCGGTGATTATTAATCCACGCCAGTTTTGAGTACAAGTATCTCTACTATAAATTATATCGAAATCCACGCGAACGAAGTCGCGGGCGAATTGCTATTTGTATAATAAATAAATACTTTATTTATAGTGTCCACACCAATTTCTTGCCTCAAAAGATCACCCTAGAATTTAATGTACATGTTGTTTCTTATTTACCAGTAGGTATCTATTGGTAACCATCATAAGAATCATGTAAATTGTACGTAATATAAATATAGTTTGTATTCATTATTTTAAGATTTCTCATGTAAGTGAAATTTCTTATGAGAAATAAAGATATCTCAAACCTCATGTAGATTAAACAAACTTGCAACAAACATGTTCCTGTATTTCGTCTCAGGGTTAGAAAACACTAGCTATCAAGTTTAAATATACAAAAAAAATGCCGTAAAAATACATCATCTAGGTATTTTAGCATCTTTCTTTATTTAATTTAGCCTTACAAACTTGTAGATCATCTCTCAATCCGTCAACATCTAAAGTCAAATCTTTAATTAGCACCGTCTTGGCTTTTAAAAACTAAGTCAAAGTTCTTGGAATATAATTAATTCATCTGCCACCATAAACATTACTCCGTACATACATAATTATGTTGTCAATGCGCATATATTCTGGCACGTGGTACTTCAATGTCAACCAGTACTTAATTAGCTGTGAGCAGATACTCCGAATCACTGATAGCATGATGTTAGGATATGCACACACTCACCATCTCCTTAGTCTTTCCCTAACATTCTATATTTTTTAAAGCGTGAATAGTCTATTGGCTAGGGTGTCGGACTTGAGATCGAGAGGTCGCGGGTTCGAACCCCACCCATTACACTGTTGCCGTGAACACACTCCAAAAAACACTTTTCTTAAAAATGTACTCGCATGTTTTAAATAATAAACGATAAAAAAAAAAATTAACTAACAGAGGGCGTTCCCGTTATTCCCGCAATAGTATAAGCACATCAATTAGATCGCCGCACACGCGGCCCGTCATTCATAAATAAATTGCGACGTTGCCGACCTTCAAGTACGCGTGTACAGAGTGTTTCCTTTACGTATAATAGTATAATATACGTATAATAATTCCTTTAATACAAAAAAAAAATAAAAACATTTTGTTTTCGAATGGTAATATTTTGTTTAGCATGTATGGATGCTATACTACTGCGGGTTAACGGGAACGCCCTCTGTTAGTTAACATATTGTATTTAGCTTAGTTGGAGGTGTTAACAAGAGTGTTAAGTAATATGAATTCTACCCACATTGCAAAAAAAACACTCCTTACCACTGATGACAGAGGTGTGTGTGTGTATTTTTTGGAAAAGTTTAATTTTAATTCTAGTTTGGCGTCGGCTTCCAGTCTGACGACGGCGTATCTGATTTCCATAACCGTGTAGATTATTTTATTGATAATAGGCTCGTGTTTGACCACCATCTCACCTGATGGTAAGTGATGATGTGGTCGAAGATGGAGCACGCATGCCTAGAAGTAACCTATCCACTTTTGACTTAAAGACCCCCAGGTATATATAGCTATCGGGAAACACAGACTCCGGCAAGGAAGTTAGATAAAAAGTATTGTAAATAAAATAATATTGAGAGCTGTGGATTTTGTTATAATTAAAAATAAATTCCGTAGCATTTTTTCGCACGCATCATGTCGCTATCTTAGCCTAGAACAGGGATGGGGAACGAATGGCACGCGACATAATGTTTTGGGCACGTCACCGATCACGAAATTCATTACGCACTAAGAAAGAAAGTCTGATGTGGGTATTTTATGACGAGCGAACACGAATGACCCTACGCGTTAAAAGAAAAATTATTATTATTTTCCAACAATATCTGACGGCAGAACTATAATCTCATTAAAATTTCCTTTAAAAAAATGGTACATAAAGGTACATTGATACATAAAGGTTCGCATACCCTGGCCTAGAATGATGACTATTTAATTGAGCATGGTGTATTGCATCTTAAATTATATTTACGTTGATATACGTGGAAGCGTAATTATTGTGTTTTATGCTATTCTTATGGTAGTTAAAAACCGCTTTGCTTTGAAAGCTCTCTATTAAATGGCAATTTAATGTCTTCGATGAAGAAATTAGGTAAAATTGCACATGTTTTTTTTTTGTTCTGGCATTTACTCGTATACCATGTTTTTTTTTAACTTCTTGAAGACAGTGGGAGTAGATACATATATCGATTGGTAAGAAATGCCAAGACCCCTAATCATTCAACACAAAAAACATTTGAGTTCCTAAGTTCCTACTACTCAAATTCGAATTAAGAGTGTGCTAAATAACATTTTAATTGTGCTTATTTTATTTCAATTAATCCATACTAATATTATAAATGCGAAAGTAACTCTGTCTGTCTGTATGTTACCTTTTCACGCCTAAACCGCTGAACCGATTTAGATGAAATTTGGCATGGGACTAGTTTAGGACCCTGGGAAGGACATAGGATAGTTTTTATCTCGGAATTCCCACGGGATCGGGAATAACGCGGGAAAAACTTCCCACGCGAATGGAGTGGCGGGCATAAGCTACTTGTTTATATACTGAACGGTACTTTTTTCGGGGGCAAATCATCAAATGACTCCCCCGTCCTTGCGCTCTGGATAGAGCGAAAGGTTTTCTTTTTAATGATAGGCTAGCGTTTGAACCATTACACCTCATGGTAAGTGATGATGTGGTCGAAGATGAAGCACGCTTACCTAAAAGTAACCTATTCACTCTTAACTTAAAGACCCCCAGTTTAATAAAGAGTAGGTATTATCTATCTACCTACTTAAAAAAAAGAAACAAGAGCGTATAAACAATGTGTAACGGCAACCATGGGGTTTAACAATATATTTATTATTAATTTATTAAGGGTTTTGTACAATTCATCATGTGTGGAACTTATTAGAAATTTCAATACATTGATACCAGAGACCGATTTTTTTAAATTAAGAAGAATTAAGAGAATGGTCGTTATTGACCCTCGTAGTGCTGTGACACGTTTGTTATGATTGGTATTCAAGAAACATATGAAAACGATAATTTGATATCAATTCTTTGAGTCACTTATTTTGAGCAGAAAGTGTGCATAGAGAGTCCATACCTGATGTTGTCTTCAACCCTATGGATAGATATGGATCTGTCCTATATGAATTTAAAAAAATCGGTCTCTGGTATCAATGTATTGAAATTTCTAATAAGTTCCACACATGATGAATTGTACAAAACCCTTGCCATATCGTTTGTTATCAACCAAAGAAGCCGTGCACTTGGTAGGTATATACTCTTCAAACGTTGTATATACAATTATATATCATTCCTGGTTAACTACTAAAGTTACGAGTTTAGCTTGCATGTAGATCATAGATAAACTGTATTTTTTATTTCTGTGATGTAGATACATGCAAGCTAAACTCGTAACTCTATTGAATCGAATCGAATCAGATGATTCGTAACATGTAACATAATACGCACAAAACGTTTTAATCCAAAGTTCCATAGATAAATAGGCGTGATAGTATGTGGTTTTAGCGGGCATGACGTCACAGATAGTTAATGTCATTGACCCGTGACTGTTCGTAGACATATAGACATCCATTGTTGACCGTTCTTTCATTGTCATGTCGGAGTATGGCGGGATGCTGTCCCGACTAATTGGATGAGGAGTGTTAATCAGTCCCAGTTTTTAAAATGACATGGTCACTAACAGTATTATAAGAACTTAAAACGGGGTATCTACAGGGTATTCAATCACTAAACTGTAAATCTATACAACGTGTAATTTAAAGGGTATATACACAGAGCCGGATTAACCCTGTCAGTGGCCCTAAGGCAATGGCATTCTCGGGGCCCCTTTTCTTACTTTGACTGACCAAATCGTGTGTGAACTGAGAAAACGCACATTAAGAGCTGTGGTTTTTAATACATTTGTTTACTTATTCCCAAATTTGTTCTAAAATCGTTTTAATTCTACTACTAAATCTAACGATTTGTATTTTGTGAGATAACATTGAGGTCCCTAAGTTCACACGCACATCAAATTCTCGTTCGAAGAAACATGTTTTCTTGGTGCGTGCACTAGGCCTGGGCCTCTAGTTGATGCGGGGCCCCTAGGCAGTTGCCTACTCCGCCTAATGGTTAATCCGGCCCTGTATATACATACCAAGTGCATGGCTTCTTTGGATGATAACAAACGATATGGCAAGGGTTTTGTAATCCTAAGTCTACGTGTGTAGAACTTATTACAAATTCCAATACACTGATACCAGAGACCGAATTTTTCAAATTAAGAAGAACGAAAAGAATTATCGTGTTATTGGCAAGTGACGTGGAAAGTTATTGACCCTCGTAGTGCTGTGACACGTTTGTTATGATTGGTATTCAAGAAATATATGAAACCAATAATTTGGTATCAATTCTTTGAGTCAGTTATTTTGTGCTGAAACTGTGCATAGAGACTCCATACCAGATGTTGTCTTCAGCCCTTTTGGATAGATATGGGCTTACGTTACACGTTGTATAATCATATAAAGGCAAAAGGTCACTGATTCATTCGATCATCACGAAATCTCAGAAACTACAAGTGCTAGGGGTCTAAAAGTTTGTATGGATTTTGAGAAAATCCCACGGGATTTGCAGGGCGAAATACACCCAGCGCTGGTTTTCAGTTGGCACCCCGCAGTCACACTCGGACGAATGTAGTTACCAATCAACCACTTAAATCCAAATTGCAAAGTTCACAATGGCTAAAATTAGCCAGCTGTGAACTTTCTACGTAGCACAAATTACATGCTCTCATCTCAGTAAACACTACAGTCATAAAACTTTCTCATTTGCACAATTACCGGACATAACTCGCACACCCATCGAACTACAAGCCTCAGCGTTTGACACATAACCTTTTATTCTCGACTGTTGCATCATAATGATATATGTTCTAATGTTATAAAAAGAAAGTACAATTTGATTGTTGGGATAAGACATTAAGCTTTTTTTTTGTGCCAGACAAGTAACCTTCATTATCATTGGCTTATACTTTTGCTAACTATATGATAGAATAGTACCGGATGTAGCTGAGTTCTAGTGTTCTGCATTGAGTGACTGCCAAACTGAATTCCAAAAACCAATAGCTGGGTAACAAGATATCCCATGGTAAGTTTTTTTTATTGTTGATCAGCGTTTGACCACCGTCTCACTTGATGTTAAGCGATGATGTGGTCGAAGACAATAATAATAATAAAAACTTTTATTCAAAATCATAAGGTAGATATTAAATACAGTTTCGCTTTAATCTACATTAAGTTCACACATGTCATGAGCCTGAACTAGGTAATCCTGTGTAATAATCAAATTTATATAAAATAAACTGTAAGTATATGTTCATCTTAGGTAATGTATAAATGTGTAAATAATATGAAAATAATCTTAGTCTCTTATTCTTAATTACATTTAAATAAAATACGAACTATCTCTATATTAGTACCAGTAATAACTTCTCTGTGTCTTCATAGGACATACTTTGAAGAGCTTCCTTGAGTCTTCTTGCAGTTACAATAATTTAGGGAATGAAGCACGTTTGCCTAGAACCTATTCACTCTTGACTTAAAGATTCCCAGGTTATAGCTATCAGGATACACAGACTCCGGCAGAGAATTCCAGCTGTACGCACAATGAAAGTATTCCCAAAACGTTTCGTGCGTATGGGTGGGATGTCCATCAGGTAACGAACGCATCGCTGTTAAAGACTGGTGGCAGATTTCCCGTAAACTACTCGTAACGCTTCTCAAATAGGTATATACAGACGCCAGCACATAAAGCTACAACAATCTGTCAAATTACTTTAATGATTTTCAACTTTATTGTTAAAGAAATTAGGTTTAAGGTTGATTGGGAAAATTTGACAGTTTCGGGTAGCTTCATGTGCTGTTGTCTGTATAAATGACAATCAGAACCAAAAGCTTAACTTGCTTTCCGAGGCACAGAAGAATGTAGATATTTCAATATAACACAGTGATTATCGATATTTGCAAATTAGTTATAACTAGCTTCTAACCGCGACTTCGTACGCGTGGGAAGGTTTTCCCGCGCAAATCCCGATCCCGTGGGAATTTCGGGATAAAAAGTAGCTTACGTGTTATTCCAGGCTGCCAACTATATACTAACCAAATTTCATTTAGATCCATTCAGTAGTTTTTGCGTGAAAGAGTAACAAACATCCATCCATCCTCACAAACTTTCGCATTTATAATATTAGTAGGATTAGTAGGATAGGATTAGTAGGAAGTAGGATTAGTAGGATAGGAAGTAGGAAGTAGGATTGTAACACTTTAACCCGGTTTTTTTGTCAATTAAAACTAGATGAGGCCGGTGTTTCCTAGCTGACTATCTTGAGAAGAAACACCGAAACAAAATCAGAGGTCAACGTCTCTTTTGAAGACCATGTAGGTTCATGTCAGTGGTACTCTGTTAAGTAAATAAGCACACAGATTAGAATGTAGGTACTATCGGCCAAAGTTACGCATGCTCACTTAAGAAAATATTTCTGCGGAGACGCAGTTAGTGACAAACCACATCCCTTCCTGGTTTCGCCCAATTAGAGACAATATGAATTTTTGTGAGTACAGGGCGCGTAACATTATATTAATACTTACTATTACGAACACTACTAAAATACGCATCGTGCATCCTTTTGGTCAAAATACACGCATTGGGCGATCGAGTTGTGAGCCGTGGTATGCGATTATAGCCTTAAAGGTGAGCATGCGGAAGATTGGTCGATAGTACCTATCCAGACAGTGCAAGCAGTTTTCAGGTATCGTGTAGCACAACTTAGAACTTAAGGGGTTCAATTTGTTACTTTATTTCTATATCAAAATTGGACTCACAAACGTCTATGCTTAATAATTTGAAATTAAACATTTGGCAAAACAATTGATTTCTACCATAACATAGTTCATAAAGAAAAGTATTACAATGAATTGATAGAAGACAAACTAAAAACAAAATACTACAATACGTACGATACTATTGACTTAGTAAGTAGGTACTCTATATAGATAATCAACAGTCATTAGCGATTTCTTGACAAAACTACATCCATAAAAATCCATTATGGCAAGAAACTTCGACCGACTTCTATTACGTTCGCACTAACGCCGTCTGGCGGCGAGTAGCAATACTGAGTATCTCAAGTAGCTTCTGGAACATTCTTGGCAGTATAGGCAGTGAGTCGATTTTACAAGAATGTTCTAGAACTCATAGACCGGGGTATAAATATATCGCAGAGGAACGCAGACGGCAGTCTTATTACAAGATACGAGGCAATATAATTGATACTCTACACATGAATTTCAGTGCGATTTAAGTGTTGACAAGTTTTGTGGTGCGAATAATTGTGTTAATTTTTATTTTGTGTTTATTATTTAAAGTGTTAATTTTGGTTTATTTGGCGTTAATTATTTCTATCCCAAAGCCCAGCTCGTAACAGTATTTAATTATCCAGCATCCCGCACTGGACCCGCGTGGCGGATTACGGCCCATTCCCTCTCATAGAGAAGACGCCTGTGTCGCAGCAGGGGAACTTTACAGGCTGGCTGATGGTTGTTATGTATGTTAAGCCTGCAATACATGTTGGCCGAGCGTTGTCGAGTGAAAGCCAATACCAACATGTAGATGGTATATTTGCAGGCGCGTGCATAGGATTATGACAGGGCATGCGGCGGAGTACAAACACACAAAAACTTCTTCTTTTATAGATTTTTAGCATAGCCACAGCCACGCATCGCCACCATGCTACGATGCGTGGCTGTGGCTATGCTAAAAATCTATAAAAGAAGAAGTTTTTGTGACCGATTACTCACAAAAACTTCTTCTTTTATAGATTTTTAGCATAGCCACAGCCACGCATCGCCACCATGCTACGATGCGTGGCTGTGGCTATGCTAAAAATCTATAAAAAAGAAGTTTTTGTGTGTTTTTACTCCGCCGCATGCCCTGTCATAATCCTATGCACGCCCCTGTATATTTGCCTTGTCTTGCAATCACTCGATGTGAACTGCCTAGTTGGCCGAGTGGAGGCCAGCGCCAACGTGTATAGAGCTCATTTGGTGCAACTTGTCTTCGCTCGCCGTTGCTCGTGATCACTTGCCTCACTTCGGATCGGTGGCGGTTTTTGGTCACAAATCAAAGGCGCTCGCCTGCGCTCGGCCAACGTGCGGGCAGCTCTACAGATCCTCTTCTACATTGGTCGTCTGCATTGGCGTTCGACGAACTTGTCGAACGTGTGGACATTATTTCTTGCCTTGTACCTATTTGTCAACACTCGCGTTGGCCTACGTTCGGCCAACATGTATTGCAGGCTTAAGAGATGTTTAGACAGGGCCAGGGGTTTTAAACATGACTTCAAAAATCAAAATATTACAACCAGTCGCGCGAGCTTACCACAATACAAACATGACCTCCTCCTCCTGCAGTCGGGTTAAAAGTAACCTATAACCGCAAGCTTCAAGCTACTTCCATACCATATTTCATCCAAATCCAGCCAGTACTTTCGAAGATTAACACGTTTAAACAAACAAACAAATTTTTCCGCTGTATAATATTAGTATAGATCTGCTCCAATAACTACAATCGAGATATTTGCATTAAAATCAACACAAACACTTAATCAAACACACTTAACACTAATTACTAATCTACATAACGACTTATTAAGCGAACAAATCAATGGGCACAGATAATGAAAAGAATAAAAACCTGCACAATTAACAAGAGGCTGCGTGACGGATACATATCATTGCTTTACGCGTAAAAAAAAATGTAACTGTGCAGTCTATTGTTAGGCCAAGTACACATTGTTTCGTGCTCTAAGAATTATACGGACCCAACTCAAAAATGCTATTTTTCGGGTTGTGTATTTATTGTTTCGAGTTTCCGATATTTCGGCACTGTGGTAAGCGATGAATCTTGGATGAACTGAAGTTGTTGTGGGTGGATGTTTATGAGCATACGAATCGGTCTACCCGCTTCCTCGTTCGTTTTTTGCGATCAATACCCGATACCCAATGTCACCTAGTTTCACTCAAAATACGATTCCGTTGCCGACACACAATACGCAGCGAGTCCACACGCGAACTTTACATATCGATATTCCTGCGTGACTCGGAATATACGTTAAGTCGTTGATCTCGTCTGCCGTTTGTATATATTTGACAGCCGTTACAGGTAGTCAGAACCCAGCAAATCTGACACCGGTCTTGGCAAGCTTCTGGGTTTTAGATTCAGATTCAGATTTATTTATTGTTTGTGACAAGTAGAAAATCAGTTCTTAAAATTATTATTATGACAAGTATCACTGTAACATACCCATAAGGTGTACAATATTTAAAAATTACAATTATATTTCATGTGTACTTTATTTAAATTTACAATTATATGTCAGGTGTACAATATCTACATTTACAATTATATAATTACGTCAAAAAAAAAAATCAAGGAAAAACAACATTAATTGGAAAAATAGGTTCATTATACATTCATCGATTGTCATTTGTCATAATTAAGCATTATTATAATATTAAATAAATTTTAGTCTAAACATTTGTCATTTAAGATTCATTGATTGTGTAATATACTTTCTGTATCAGTAATTGTTTGAGCTTGTATTTAAAAGTAGGCAATGTTTCAATATTTTTAATAGAGTCAGGTAATTTATTATAAATTTTAACACCCATAACAAATATGCTTGATTTAAACTTAACCGTTCTGCACTTTACTACCCTAAGTTCATTTTCATATCTAGTACTTCTCACTGTCTCGTAATTACTTATCAGTAATATAAATATATATAAATTACAAAGCGAGATATCTCTCGCTTTGTAATTTATTTAGAGACTTTAATCAGACAGGCAGTCGCTTCGTGTAAAACACTGGTACCCGGCTGCATCCAGTAAGACTCGAAACTGACCCTAACATTATTGGCAAAAGACTAAACAGACGATGATGATATCAAAATCAGAAGATATAGAAATTTCGAGTTAGGGCATTTTCATTTTAAGCGAGGTTTGGTGATCGATAAAAAATTGCGAGTATTTGTAAAAGACGTTTTTGCTTTTGGACTATTGTCGTTATTCTTTGTATTTACAAGATTCATGCTTCCGTTTAAGAATAAAAAAATAAAAAGGTTTTTGAACAACAAAAGAATTCCGAGCAGATGCATTAGTGCAGACAAATGGACAAACGCTCCATGTAAAATACTAGAGTTCAGCTGCAGATTAGATTGCAAGTCGGCTGTAACATAGTTGAAGTAAAGATGAACATCAGCGACGAGTTGCAAGTCCGGTTTTCTGTCGGTTACATTTCGGGGAGTGTGCGATGGAATTGCACAATTTAATTCTACCAAGCCTGGTCCATCATCGAACTACAAGACATACGGTCAATGCGCCATCGTTACATAGTGGACATCACAGTCTCGTCCATACGAGTTTCAGACCCTCTGAGTTTTTTTGGTGTTTCCTCTGAGTTAGTTTCGGTGTTTCTTCTCAGGGTAGTCAGTTAGGAAACACCGGTCCAATCTAGTTTACATTTACGAAAAAAATGACGTGTGAAAGTGTTATTACCTAATTGCAAAATAAACATCATTTTTACAAAACATTTTCGGGATATTTTAATTGAGTGTACAGTTAAGGAGTGGAATTCCCTACCGGAGTCTGTTTCCTGATAGCTATAACTTGGGGGTCTTTAAGTAAAGAGTGAACATCTTACATTTAGATAAGCGTACTTTATGGTGGTATAAATAAATAATATAACCTTTTGCTACAGTTAAAAAAAAAGAAACTAAATGCTTGTCAAGTCACTAACCTCTAGTACCTATAAACACCGTGTAGCCAGTGTTCATGCGCACACATCCTAACACCACCTCAGTAGAGCATAACAAATGATAGTAAAAACACTATACAACTGTACTTAGTTTATTAAAGATTATTGTTCGGAAATACGGCGAAAGAACCCGAGAGCGATCGATTAGATATTATGGAGATTAAGCGGCTCTATTATTGTTAGTTTACATGGATGTATAGACATTTGTGGTGAACAGAATAAGATTACTAGCAAAGTTGGTAGAATTCACATTACCAGCAATCCTGTTAACCCCTCCAACTAAGCTAAATATGCTTGTGTCTGGAGTGTGTTCATGGCGATAGTGTAATGAGTTCTAACCGCTGAAGTTAAAACCCGCGACCGAGTTGCAAGTCTATCGGTTTTCTATCGGTTACATTTCGGGGAGTGTGCGATGGAATTACATAATCTAATTCCGCCAAGCCCGTTCCATCATCGGACTACGAGACAAACGGCGATGCGCCATCGTTACATGGTGGACATCCTAACCCTACGCACAAAACGTTTTGGGAATACCTTCAATATGCGTACGGCTAAGGAAAGGAATTCCCTGCCGGAGTCTGTGTTTCCTGATCGCTACAACCTGGGAATCTTTAAGTCAAGAGTGAATAGGTTACTTCTAGGCAAACGTGCTCCATCTTCGACCACATCATCACTTACCATCAGGTGAGATGGTGGTCAAACGCGAGCCTATTATCAATAAAAAAAAAACCAGGTAGAAAGATACTCCCCTTGGCAAAACTGGTGTAAGATTCTGGCTTCTGTATCTCCGTAACGAATGTCAAAGATGTACAAATTACAGCCGAGACCAACGGCTTATGTGTTTTCCGAGGCACAGATGTCTCGATATGTTACGATGGGACCATCCAAAACCCGACCTCGGCAAGCTTGCTTAACCTTTAAGATCGAGCCGTGCAGCTGTTGTTAATTAGCTTCTCCCAGGGGCGTGCACAGGATTATGACAGGGTATGCGGCGGAGTAATCGGTTACAAAAACTTTGCCTTTTATAGATTTTTAGCATAGCCACAGCCACGCATCGTAGCATGGTGGCGATGCGTGGCTGTGGCTATGCTAAAAATCCATAAAAGAAAAAGTTTTTGTGACCGATTACTCCGCCGCATACCCTGTCAAAATCCTGTGCACGCGCATGGCTTCTCCTCTTTATTGAAATTATTTAATGACATAGTAATTAGTAGATACAAGTGGCGAAGGCACCATACGACTCGATTCCTACCGGCTTCTCTTTTGAAATATGGCAAATATTAGTCTACTAGTACTCACGCGGGGCTTCGCTCCCGTGGATTCTATCACGGTAAAAACATAACTCTCCTTTTTTGCAGTCGCGTAAAAAGTAGCCTATAACCTTCCTCAAGCTTCAAGCTACTTCCATACCAAATTGCATCCAAATCCACCCAGTACTTTCGAAGATTAGCGCGTTCAAGCAAACAAACAAACTTTTCCGCTTTATAATATTAGTATAGATTATTTTATATATGAATAGTAATCTATTATTTTCAATTAAACAAATTATTATTTACGAAGTTACAAGATTTCGTAGTCAGCCACAGGGCCACAGTTACTGGAATTCACGCATCACACTTGAGCAAGATAAGCATTTTTTGGTCCGGCTTCCCTTTTATGAAAATTCACCATTCGCCACTGGTAGATACCTAGACACGGCTTCCCCAGGAGGCGGACCTTAATACCTAGCAATATTTAACCCCTATAAATGTTCAACAATATTCATCATTTCAGCTGATATTTGTAATTTGTCATCATTACCATTACTCTCAACACGGTGGAGAAAAAAAATCGGCATGTTTTTAACCGACTTCTAAAAAAGGAGGAGTTTCTCAATTCGGATATCTGTTTGTTTTTTTTTATGTTTGTTCGGGCATAGCTCCGTCGTTTGCCAACCGAATTGAAAAATTTTTGAAAAGGGTATACTTTCCAAATGGTCCCATGAAAATTTTATCGAAATCGGACAAGCCGTTTCTGAAAAATCAACAATAGTCTAACAAAATATTTACGTTGATGATCTTTTCGTTTACTCTGCACTGCGTTTTTTGTTCACGCATAGTTAACTCCGTCATTTACGAAACGATTTGGAAAATTCACTGACCCACTAAAAAGCGCGAAATTAAAAACTTTTTTGCAAAAAATAAAACCGACTTCCATATCAAAACACTACAAAGCCAAAAATAAATTTAATTTCGGTAGGCGGTGTGAAAAAAAAGAAAATACAAAACCAATAACACCGACTACCGAAATTAAAATTATTTTTTGTAGTGTTTTGATATGGAAGTCGGTTTTATATTTTGCAAAAAAGTTTTTAGAACTGAAAAGTCCGAAATCCGAAGATATGCGTTATCCACCAAGATGAAAACGGTTAGGCCTTAACCCACCATTCGGGCACAGTCCGCAATGAGCCCAATGGAATGGATTGAGGCCTAACCCTTGTCACCTTTGCAATATATGTCCAGTTCTATCGCATTCATAAACAAAATAACAAAAATATCACGCTACATACTAATATCATAGGACTCTCAGCTCTAGACTTAACAGTCATACGAAATCAATCAACGACGAGTCAATGATAGGTGAAAACATATTATAATACACAAAAAACGTAATCACAATATTATGCATGTAACAATTACTAAGCATTAGCATAAAATAAAACTCTATAATCATCTTATCTAATATAAATAAAAATGAAGACTACACCAAATTGCCGTGCCGCAAATGCCTTGCGTGTTCAATACAAGTTCAGGGCGCTGTTGCGACTGCCACGATATTGCAGTGCATCAGCAATGTTTGTACAAGCCAGAATAGACAGCTTTGCAGCTGTAATACGCAAAAAGAATGCGTCTCTTCTGGCCAGATTGAGGGACAGTCGCAACAGCCTTCTGAGAGTTATAGCTGACAGGCATGATGAAAGCCCCATCATCAAGCATCTCATAGAGAGCACCCTGTCAGTTATACAATACGAGTACCTACTAACGTAGTTTGTAAGTAAATTTTCTGTACTAACTAACTTCTATAATTGTAAGTCTTTTCTGTAATAGTATATAAGTACTAACATAGTATGTAAGTTTTTATTATTGTGGATCTTGTTGTCTAAAATAAAGAACGATTATATATATTATATATTGCATAATTCCTTACATTATTGTCAGGACAAGGTTTGTATAAAAGGAAAATATAAAACCAAAAAAATTGCGGTACAAATTCTTCTGCAAGTAACATAAATATATTAACTACCAATAAAAAATATCCAACACTTCCAACTGACTATTCAAATTTGAACCTTTACCTCACACAAGAAGCACTAAAATCGATTGTCATCGCCTGTAAACAACAACAGATCACATTTTTTTTGCAAAATCTAGTCAAGAAAACACAAACATGAAACACTTCATTCAATTCCCAACCTTACTCCTCGGTAATAAGACCCAAACACTCAAGTTATGTAATAACTAAGTTGCCATATGAGAAAAATCCGTTTCCCACAGAGCATTACAGGTGACAATGCGCGGAAGTTGACATGCGTTGTGCGTCACGATATGTTTTAATTAAGTAGAAGTTAATTGCCTAAATATCGTTCCATCTTCAGATTTGTATAATCGTCTCCCGAAATTCAAGATCCCTCTTCCCATTAACTTCTCTTCCCTTCTAAAATTCCCTTCACCAGAACTGCTTGTGGCGCTGATGAGTTTCATCCGTCACAACAATATAAAACTGTGGGCCGGAGTACCAAAACCTTGTCTGTGGTTGCGGTATAATATATGTACTTAATCGTTTAACAACTATACTATTTATGTACTTTTATTCTTTGTTTGTTTCAGTCCTGTACTAACCCAACAAGTTGAACCGTACCAATTGAAGAAACAGAGACTACCGTTCCTGTTCTGAGTTTACCTTTTTTTATCCGACTGCGCCAGAAGGAGGGTTATGTTTTTCGAGAGTATGTATGTATGTATAATTGTTTGGCACGCTCTGTGGCCTGAACGGCTCGACAGATTTTAGCTTGAGAGGTATCGTTAGATTCGTATTGACTGTGAAAGTGACACTGGGTATATCAAAATAAAAAAAAACCAAAATGGCGGATTTTTGGCGCAATATTATGCCTTCAAAAAAGTTTTTTTTTTCTCTAAACCTATCGAGTAGGGTATCAAAATAAAGGGTTTTAAAAGGTGATTACAAAAATATATATACAACTTATATGGTTAAAAGTAATTCAAAGTGACAAATCGTAAAAACACGTATAAAGAACTAAATCATCTGCGAAATCTTTCACATCTGTAAACTAAAAAGCTGGAAATAAAAAAGTAATTAAAAAAATTAAAAAAAACCCGACTGCAACCTTACACTAAAACTTACTGAAAAGCTAATAAAAACAAACCCATTTTAAATTAAATAAAAGTTGGAAGCAGGCGGGGCCCATACAATTATTGTAGTTTCAAACTCAATTGGGTCCCGCCTGCTTCCAACTTTTATTTAATTTAAAATGGGTTTGTTTTTATTAGCTTTTCAGTAAGTTTTAGTGTAAGGTTGCAGTCGGGTTTTTTTTTTAATTTTTTTAATTACTTTTTTTATTTCTTTTCTAATTCCATTTTGTCTCTAATCATACACATTTGCTTTTCCAATTTACTTTAGACATTGGCAGTATAGTCGACATCGACTGCACTTGCCATTAGCAAAAAAAAAGAATAGAATGAAGTAGAAGTCGAGGTATCGGATGATGCCTTCGTTTAACAAGGATGCGTTAATTTTAATGCAATTTAATGCGACTTTTTATTTTTTTTAAAGGCGAATAGTGTGAGAACTGTATTTATCCTTACCATATTCATCATTTGCTTAGACTTTCCAAATATTATCATCCGATTTGCCAACAAAAATAGAAAACTTCCATTTGTTTTATAATGTGTGCAATAAAATTTGTATTGTGCAATAAAGAAAACGAATTTACTCCACATGTTTTACTGTTAGTGACCCCCCCCCCCCCAAATTCCAGGCTGCGACCGTGCCTGTTGGTAATACTATACCTACCACTTGGCAAGACCAGTGACAGATCTTTCCGATAAGATGATTGTAGTACGTAATTAGGTAATTCATCTAAAATATACATGTAGGTGAGTTGAATATTCTACAAAACTTTAAGTATGGTCCTGTTCTCCTAGGTAAGTTGCGACATCTGTTTTTAAGAGATACATTGCCTGCCCCATAATTGAATATCTAGCAATTAAATTAAATATTCATACCAAATTTCACGAATACTGCTTCAGCGGCTTATCTTCGAAAGTATAACAGAGACTTTTGCATTTTTAATATCAGTATGGATTAAAACTCGTTGAAATAAAACATTCCAAGACTAGAACATACAGTATTCTATTGACTTACGAATATACTGCTATATTGTCATAGCTCTGATTTCCGTTGTAAAGTACCTGAAAGTAAAAAAAAAATCATAAGTAATGAAAACAATATGGAAATAACATCCACAGTTATGTTAAAAAACGACAAAACATAAAATCATGCGTGATATATTCACCATATTCTTCGGAAACTGCTTGCTCGATTTCAAGCAGTTTCTGAGGAGTATATATAGCGATATATTACGCCCGATTTGCCCCAAATAATTCTTTGTATTTATTTTTTTTACTTTATTTGTTTATGATATCGCATTAAAATACATACGACCCTTAATTCTCACCCTTCTATCACCAAATCATATTTTTTTAATAACCATTAGTGCCTAATTTCATAATTTTAACCCTGGTCGATAACTGATCAAATATGGCAACACAACGTTTGCTGAGCAAGCTGGTATAATTATATGGGTTCCCTATAATGTATTTTTTCTTCATTCTTATTGAGACCATCAGGTGAGGTGCTGTTCAAACGCGAGACTGCGTTTGATCACCATCTCACCTGATGGTAAGCGATGATGTGGTCGAAAATAAAACGCTTGCCTAGAAGTAATCTAATACTCGAAGAAATCTGTTCTATGCTTAAAGAACATATGAAATAAGCAGCAACTTTGCACGTTAAGTTTTTTTTTAATTGGTTATTTAGAATAGGTTCGCGTTTGACCACCATCTCACCTGATGGTAAGTGATGATGTGGTCGAAGATGGAGCACGCTTACCTAAAAGTAACCTATTCACTCTTGACTTAAAGACTCCTAGCTTATAGCTATCGGGAAACACAGACTCCGGCAGGGAATTCCACTCCTTAGCCGTACGCACAATGAAGGTATTCCCAAAACGTTTGGTGCGTATGGGTGGGATGTCCACCAGTTCAGTCTGTATTTGTGCTTCTCTCTTTTTAAGTGTCATATGCGTACAATCGACCAATTTGAATCATAACCCAGACAATAAATCGTTTGAAACCATCAAAATAACAACTTGATATCCCTCCTTTACAGTGCATGCTGCACTTAGGTTGTTTTAAGCTATTTCGTCATACTTCTGAAATTTCTCTTACCAAAAATCGTTACCATGGAAATGTATGTTTAATGTCGACCTAATTGTATTTGAATGTCTGTAAGAATATGGTGGGTCATGATTCTAATTTGTCGATTGTACATAAATAAATAAATAAACAGTTGAAACATGTAAATATGATTTGGGACTTAAAATTCAGGGTAATCTGCTAGCAATCTAGGCCAGTGTCAATTTGTGGTCTAGATTCTAAGCTTTGCTTGGCTCCCCGTTCTAATGAGATTTGGAATAGGTTTCGCGTTACCCAGTTTACTGGGCCGTGGAAGCGGCTAAATAGGCAGTTGCTCCTTTTACAATACTACCATTTATTTGCATCCAGTTAGGCTGGACCAAAGATATATAATAAACTATAGATACGTTGTCCGCGCTCTAAAATGGCAAGTTGAAATCAAGGTAAGTGCCTCGTGTCTGTTTAGTTACGCACGAACCTGTGTCGCGATCGCTACACTACACATCTTAAGAAAAAATTTGTTTTAAAAGAAAATTAGGAAAAAAAGCATGCCTTTGTGTGTTTTCAGACGTTGCACTAATTATACTGCTTCCGTGAGAGGTCAAAATGTGTCATTTCATAGGTAAATATCAACAGAAATACATTTTTTATTTTAATTTTTCTACACGGCTAATGGCGGCTAGCGCATGTCAGTCACGTGACGTTAGGGGAGGTTGTTAACTAAAGATGTATATTCATCTCTCTCTAACATCAGGTGTACCTAAAGATGGCATTTATTTTCTGTCCCTTTCTTTACACGATAGTAATTCTCTATGTGTGTGTTTCGTGCCGTTTTTGAGAGGTGTTTTGTGGGAATATGACGCGTCTATTATTATACGTCATTGGGCTGGACGCAGACCCTAAAATAATGGGAAAGGCCAATTTAATGTATTTAATTCAGCAAATATACATAATTATGTACACATAAAATACAAACTAGAATAAAGCATCAAAAAATTGATCCTCAACGCTGTCGGCTGGCAACGTACCCAAGATACTGGCGGCATTGCCTCGTTGTATGGCAATGCTTAGCCGAAATAAATGTAATCTTTGTTACTACTTCATAATTAAATAGATACAGTCTTAGTTTGTTACAGCTCGACCTAATAAAAGCGTGTTCATTTATTTAATTATATCTTCTAAGTCTCTAAGTTAGCGCACAATTCCGAAACTATCGGACGGATTTTAGCCGAATAGCAAAAAACGGATCCTTTATAGATTCGTCATGTTTGTCCGCATAAAACTATTAGAAGTACACAGTTGAAACTCGATAGGTTGGAAGATGCATTTTGTGAACCGCACTACGACTTTTATACAATAATGAAAAAAAAAGAACCGTTAAGGGACCTTACATGCAAATGATTTTCTTTTCATCAAACCTATACGCGTGGAGCACAGTATAAAGATCGTACAGTAGGTTGACGCCTTTGATCTTGTGGAAAATGCCGACAACGTCTAGACAGTATCGCGACGGCCAGGGTTGTCACAAGTAAACAATATTTATGAAATGATTTTTTTATTGCAGATCAACATCGTTAGCAATCTTAATGTAACTTAATATAATAATGAAAACAATTTTAACCCGCTCTTTACTGAACGTATTATTTAGGAGTTGAGGGTGACAAAAAAAATGTAGATGAGGCGTATACAAAGAGATTTAAAATTTGATCTGATGCACAATGTATATTTTAATCTTTCGAGAGATCTTCCAAATTAATCCGGTCTTCTACAGCTTCCACCCATAATTTACATCTGAAATGTTGAAATACAATACAAATTAATACATAATAAAAAACTAACGTCCAATAAATATAAAATTGACGTTCGCCATCTTGAATTTCAAAAAGGATGGCATTTTCGTAACAAGCACCCCAATTAACCTCAAAATTGACACCCGTATCAAATTATTAAAAAAAATGACATCCGCCATCTTGGATTTCAAAAAGGATGGCAGTATCGTAACAAGCACCCCAATTAAACTTAAAATTGACATCCATATCAGATTATTTAAAAAAAATGATGTCCGCCATCTTGGATTTCAAAAAAGATGGCATTTTCGTTACAAGCACCCCAATTAACCTCAAAATTGACACCCATATCAAATTATTTAAAAAAAAATGACATCCGCCATCTTGGATTTCAAAAAGGATGGCAGTGTCGTAACAAGCACCCCAATTAAACTTAAAATTGACATCCATATCAGATTATTTAAAAAAAATGATGTCCGCCATCTTGGATTTCAAAAAAGATGGCATTTTCGTAACAAGCACCCCAATTAACCTCAAAATTGACACCCATATCAAATTATTAAAAAAAAATGACGTCCGCCATCTTGGATTTCAAAAAGGATGGCATTTTCATAACAAACATCCCAATTAAACTCAAAATTGACACCCATGTTTTATTATAAAAATTCACCTTTATTAAATAACAAAAAAAGTTCACCATCTTGAATTTGAAATTACAATTTTTGTTATCAGTATTCGAATAAAGCTTGAAAGTATCGTTATCATTTTGAATAAAAACAGAACACCTGATAATATTAAGTAGTTAGGTATAAAAATATATAAAACGTCCAAACCTTCACGGCCCTGTGCGATTACCTATTAGATATTATTTTTTTACCGTCCACTGTTTGGCTATTTTGTTAGCGTTATCAACGCGGCACGACATTACAAATAAAACGATAATAAAACATTATTAATTATTTATCTTTCTTCTGTGCGTGGAAGCTGATGAAACCGGAGATCTTTATTTAAACAAGATGAAGACTTGCAATCTCTCACAGCACACGTCGTATGCACTATTTTAAATAAATAATTAAAAAACAAACACGTGCTAGCCCCGAATGATGTCTCCCAAGCTACTAACATAGTTTTGTTCGCAGCTTGGGATCAGCATTCCCTCGTCTCGCCCCTCACACCCCGCACGATTGCCCTGTCTAGACGTCTTCGTCGGACGACTGTATGATCTTTAGACTGTGCGTGGAGTGTCTGTGACAGGAAAAAGACATTAAGGTTCCTTAAATCATTTTTTACTTAAAGCCAATCGTTTGAAAGATACATACTTTCAAAGTGTAAAAATGTGTCCCCCTATAACTGTTAAAAATAATAAAGTGAAAAATCAAAATCTCTTTATAAAAATCTTTATAACAAAAAAGAAAACCGACTTCTAGAAAAAGTCGGTTTCTTTGGTTTTGTATTTTCGTTTTTTGATACCGACTTCCGAAATTAAAGATTCATTACTTTATATTTTTACTTGTTTTTCTTTCATGATCTAGCTACCCTCACGCATTCACCGCACTCGGAGCGCACGACAAATATTAGCAGCACGCATGCTCGGAAGCGTGACGAGCGTAAACTTCCGCGTATTATAGCGTGCAGCGAACGTGATGTGTGTGAGCAGCGTGCTTCTCATAAACTTACTGGCAATTGCCTACTGGCTGCATTCATAATTTAAAAAGACATTGTTATACATACGGACAGGACGGGTCTACTCAAATCTGTATGGTTTTTTCCTCAAAAGGCCATTTTCAGACTAATCTACATAATCCTCATAAACGATTGTGAACATGTGAACTATGTAGGTTATTTTATTCGAGTTAAACATGATTTTCTGGCAGTTTGAGTGCTTTTTGCGGCCTACCCAAACGTCCTTACCTTGGTATTGTTCGTCAAATCGTTAAGCTTCTTGTTCTAAGTTGAGCTATACGTCATTTGACAAATGCTTGCACTGTATGGACAGGCCACTCAAATCTGTGAGCATCTTTCTTCAAAAGACTGCCTCAGACTGAAACCTACAAGGTTCCCATATAATTAAACCAGTAAAGATTGTATGGACTTTAAAAGAGACGGACCCCTGAGTTTGTTTCGGTGTTTCTTCTCAGGGTAGTCAGTTAGGAAACACCGGCATCATCTAGTTAATATTTACGAAAAAAAGACGTGTAAAAGTGTTATTTAATAACCAATTTGCAAAATAAAGATCATTTATACAATGCATGACGTCGAGACAAACTAGAACTCCCACTCTAGGTGGAGCGTATGGTTGACGAAGCCTAATAGGGCTACTGCCTTACGGGGTTGCGGGATTATTCTAACGAGATACCGCAGCTCCGGAACGCAAGGGCAACTGAATGGTGGGTTTTTAGTCAGTAGAAGTCTGACACTCCCTTCCGCTTTACCCAGAGCGGGAGGTATCATACGATGATTTTCCCACCCGGAAAAAAAAATGAATCGTAAGGGAGTTTCAGACTTCTACTGACCAAAAACCCATCCTGTCCCTTTAATCGCCCTTATGTTCCAGGCCGCGGTCTGTCCGCAAGAAAGGTTCTAAAGAGAGACCGCGACCTGGAACCTGTCCGACCTGGTCCCGGCAGGCAATGGCCCTGTCGGGCACCGTTAATACTGCTGAAGTGCTGACTGCTCTTGGAAGCGCGAGTACTAACTGGTCATCATCATCAGCTTGGACTTTTTCCAACTATGTTAGGGTAGGCTTCCAGTAAACTGTACCCCAGCAAACAACCCAGTAACTGGGTAACACGATACCACTTGGCAACACTGGTGTCAGATTGTATCATTAGAACTTTAAACTAGATATTTACCAAGTGGAGTTATTGTTTCGAGTTTCCGATATTTCGGTACTGTTGCTAGCGGCATGATCACGGCTAAACCCGTGTGAACGGATGGATCCGAGATCATGGCGCTTATATTTATGATGTCAGATTTTTTGGCTTCTGCTTACCTGCAACGACTTTTAAATAAAAATCTATAACGTTCCCACTGAAGGTCATAAGCACACGTATCAACTCGGAAAGGGATCGTCACCGTACCAACTCGAGCCGTTCAGCATTATTTGTATGAAACTCCCTATTGCAACGCACACTAATCGGAATCGTAACGTAATCGCCTCGCCTAGGGACAAGCTCACGAACCGCGGTGCGGTGCGTGGTCGACTTGCAGTTCCCGCGCTTACGGTTCTCCGTACCCTAGCTTACTAACGGCTCTCCGTACCCTAGCTTACGTCTCTTAGTCCACGCCCTCCCCCCCCCCCACGTTGCCGAACGTGCTTTCATTGGCTGTCATTAACAAGGCAGCTTCCAGTCGTGCCGCCTAGCCGTCAACCAGTGGTCGACGAGCCGAAGCGCGGCGTCGCCTAGCTGTAGACGAGTCGACGTGAAGGAGCTTCTGATCCGCTTACGTTACGTGGTTACGTTACGTGGACGTCTGTTTGACGCCAAGGGGAAAGGCGAGGCGGTGACGATCTGCTCCTGAGTTGATATGTGTGCTGTGACCCTGATGAGGCACAGGCCTCTTCTCTATGAGAAGGAATGAGCCGTAATCTGTGGATGTCGCATGTCTTCGATTTATGGTCCTAGGACAAGCCAGTTGGACTTGCTTTTCAAAATGTAAAATCTGAAATATGTAAAAACGATGAAATTCTAGGACTTTGTCAACATTACTCAAAATTTAGCGCTGACAGACATCATTATAGTTTCTTAGAATACCAGCTATGCATAGTTTTTTTATGAAATATAATCATTGTTTCAGCAAAATCTATATTGGCCAGTATTATTAATCAGAGTGTGGAGCCATAAAAATGTGGAAATCTAAGTCTTAACTATCGCGTTAGAGGCTATTAACTATAGCGGTTAAGTTTCTGATCTAAATAAGCATCTAAACCTAAAAATTAATAGATAATATTATTATGATTCTACTAAGACTCTGTAACATTATTGTATTTTTATTTTTATTGTGGATAGGCTTGCGTTTGACCACCATCTCCGAAGATGAAGCACACTTGCATAGAAATAAGCTATTCACTCTTAACTTAAAGACTCCCAGGTTATAACTATCAGGAAACACAGACTCCGGCAGGGAATTCCACTCCTTAGCTGTACGCACAATGAAACTATTCCCAAAACGTTTATACGTTAAAGGTCTTATTGACAAGTTAATCCTAAGTAACTACATTTAAAAGAGACATGCACCTCCATAAGTTACTTACAGGCATGCACTTCCTTCAAAGAAGTTTAATTAATTATTATAATATGAACTCATAATCAATACATACATTGGGTCTGTACTAATATTATCTATGCTAATATTATTAAGCGGAAAAATTTGTTTGTTTGTTTGGACGCGCAAATCTTAGAAAATACTGGGTGGATTTGGGTGAAATTGGTTATAGGAGTAGCTTGCAGCTTGGGGAAGGTTATAGGCTAATATTTACCCGACTGCAAAAAAAAAGGGTTATGCGCGACTGCTAGTAGAATATAGGTACTTACAAAAAATTAAATGAGAGGGGTTAAGAAATACTGATAGAACAAGAATTTAAAAAAAATATGTTTGTTTGTCTATTAGTACACGCTAATCTACGGAACTACTAGACGGATTTGAATGAAACTTTTTTCTAAATAGCTATTAAGACTGAGCAACATATAGGCTCTTATAGGAATTAATTTCGGAAACTGGAACGCCTGAAGCAGAACTTTGCTCGCGAGTGAAACCGCAGGTAGAAGTTAGTACAAAATATAAGTATATAAAACTTAACCGACACCGTTAATGATGACGAATGTATATACAATATGTAAATTTCAAAGCAATCACCGCAGCGTCTTCGAAATAAATCAAAATTGGCTAGTCCTTATTATACGAAAGAACCGGTTCAACTTTCGCCTGACCTAAGAATTGTATAGCCAGTGTGTGACCTCGACTTTTGCCAAAAAAATCTTTCGGAGTTAAATATCAAAAGGTCGACAACTTGTAAATTACTTATACACATGTTTTTTTTTTTAATAAAGGAAACTAGCAATGTGGGAAGAATTCACATTACTAGCAATCTTGTTAACCCCTCCAACTAAGCTAAATGTGCTTGTGTCTGGAGTGGGTTCACGGCAATAGTGTAATGGGTGGGGTTCGAACCCGCGACTTCTTGATGATAAGTTTGTGAGTTTTTTCTTTAAAATAAAACATACATTTTACTAGCAATCTGTTTTTTTTATTACGAATGAGCCCGCTGTTGACCTCGATCACACCTGATGGCAAGTGTAAGATGAGGTCTACGATCGAACGAGCGAGCCCAGAAAATGCCTATTCACTCTTGCTTTAAAGGCTGACGGGTCATATGTGGCAGGGATCACAGAAGCCGGTACAGAGTTCCACACCTTGGCTGTGCGCACAATAAATGTATACGAGAAGAGCTTCGTACGACAAGACGGTATATCGACTAAGTGTGGATGGTATCCTGCGGTACGTCTGGTAGACCGGTAGTAAAAGGGGGATGAAGGAATTAGGTCGTGAAGCTCCTGCGCACACTCTCCGAAGTACAATCTGTAGAAGATAGACAGGCAAGCAACGTTTCGCCGGTGAGCCAGGCTGTGAAGCTTGCCTGTCAGAACCTTGTCACCTTTGAGCGTTTTAGCTCTGCGTTCGACAATAGTGTAATCGTTGGGGTTCGAACCCACGATCTCTCGATTACAAGTCCAACATCTTAGCTTGTAGGCTATTGTCGCTTTAAACCCAGGTGAACATTGTAGATTTTTGGTATCCTCATTTCACCTCGGAAAGTTTGTATTAGCTTTAGGTATGTGTCAGTAATATTATCCATTTTATTTAAGTAGCATATAGTTATTACCAGAGGTCAGAATTAGGTAGAGTTATTTATGTACTTGAATCGAAATGTTGATATTAATATGGATCTTCCCGGGATTTCTAATAGACAATCCCGTGTGACCAACAATATTATGTGAATTGGGCAACGTCGCGCGTGCAGCGGTTTAAATTGTGTAAGAGTAAATAACTTTATATTTAATAAGTCACAGGATTTTTCTGCTCTTCAAAATGTAATCCCGGAATTTGGGGCATATCCACTTTATTCTTTCGAAGTATGAAATCAGTGTAAGTACAGACGCCAGCACATGAAGCTACCCGAAACTGTCAAATTTTCCCAATCAACCTTGAACCTAATTTCTTTAACAATAAAGTTGAAAATCTATTAAAGAAATTTGACAGATTGTTGTAGCTTGATGTGCTGGCGTCTGTACATAAGCAACTCTACCTAATTCCGACCTCTGGTTATTACCCCTTAGCCAATATGTTATGTATGTTGTTAAACGTAGCTCAAAAACATTCTCATACAAACAAGAATGATGATAAATCATTCACGCCATGCCTTTTGCCAACTATGTCGGTGTCGGCTCCCATTCTTAAAAGATGTAGCTGATTCCCCGAGTGGAGCGCGTCCTATTCCACGCTCGCCTCAATGAGCATTGACGGGAACCGAAAGGGCCAATGCTTGCCTGGGTTGTGGGAATGTTCTAAAGAGATACCGCTGCCCCGGAGCGCAAGTGTAACTAACTGCAGGAACACGGTGGGTTTTTAGTCAGTACATGTACAAGTCTGACTCGTTTTTCCCTCCCTAGCCAGAGCAGGATGATTCATATGATGATTTTCACCCAAAAAAAAAAGCATTTAAGAATCAGTTATTTACATAAAGAAACTGTACATCTAACCTACACAACCCAGCAATTCTTACACGTCTTGGGTAGTCTGTGTGTCAGACTTTCGTGCTCTTAAAGATCTACAAATGAAAGCCGGTATCTAAGTTCTAGACCTGCTTTCCAAAGGATGAAGATGTGAAATGAAATAATGAAATAATGATGTTTATTTTGCAAATAGGTTATAAATAACACTTTCACACGTCTGGGTACGTAATGGGTGGGTCCATCCATCCACACATCTATAGACCAAACCCGGTCAGCTTTAATTACATCTGGAGAATATACTGTTATTGCCTTCATAGCCGCGAGACCAATTTATTTAACTGGCGGAAAAAAAAAATATAATTCCTCCATATTCGAGCTCCTTAAAATTCTAAGTTGAGCTACGCGATAAATGAGAAATGCTGGCACTGTTTGGACGCGTGTTTCTATCCTAAAGGAGCACCACGGACAACACCTACATAGTTGTCATATGATTTGATCAGTAATTGTATGGACTTCGAATGAGACATTGACCTCTGAGCTTGTTTCTTCTCAGGGTAGTCAGGAAATAACGGCCTTATCTTATACACCTTAGAATAAAGCGATTTTTTTTTTTGTAAATGTTTCACCCTATTTATATCATAACATATTTTTTTCCCATTAGGTACTCATCGTCATTAAAATACACCTCCCGCTCTGTGTGGAATGGAAGTCTTCTATTGACTAAACAGGTTTTTTTATAAACCTACATCAGGCAGGTCGCTACATTATAGTAAGCAGTATATTTGACCGCTATTGAACTTAGATAAATCACAATTTTACCAATGTTTTTCAAGCACTTAAATTTACCCTAAGAACTATTATATATATTTATGTTCTGGACTAAATGTACCTTTATGTAAACATGTTATTTGAATAAATTATTATTCATTACTAGCTTGTGCCAGCGGCTTCGCCCGCGTGGGAAGTTTTTCCCGTGTAAATCCCGATCCCGTGGGAATTTCGCAAAATCCTTTCTTAGCGGATGCCTATGTCATAACATCTACCTGCATGCCTAATTTCAGCCCGATCCGTCCAGTGGTTTGGGCTGTGCGTTGATAGATCACTATGTCAGTCAGTCAGTCAGTCACCTTTGAGTTATATATATTTAGATTATTATTATTAAAAACCCACTCTATTACTTCAGTTGCCCTTGCGTTTTGAGGCCGCTGTATCTCGTTAGAACATTCCCGCAACCCTAATATCTCCTTACTATACTATGTACTTGAAAAAAGAGGATAATAAAAGTCACATTCAAAAACGTTTACATACCTGTCATAGATGCGCAGAACAGATAAAACATTAATATCAACGCGCACGTGGGGTAATTTAACTTCTATATCTGGCAACACCGTCGCCCTACGGATGCGTTCGGAATAAATTAAAGTAATTGATCGCGTTCGTGACATTTAATGGCGTATTATTTTATAAGTATGGACTTTATGATGCAAGATTATGTTAATGCATAATAATTTCATGCTTATTAGAAAAGCAGTTGAATGATTTATAGGCAGAGGCATTAGACCAGACTAAAGAGAAAAGCTTATTTCTGTTGCAATTAAGTAATTTCCAACAGAGTTATCTATGGTACAGTGCGATACTCCGCAGTTTTTCAATTTCAAATCAAATTATATATTGCTTAGTCAACGTAAAGCACTATAGCAACTGCTGAAGTGCGGGTATGTTCTCACTGGATACCGCGGCCCCGGAATGCACTGGCACCTGATGGAACAGGGTGGGTTTTTAGTCAGTTGGAGTCTGATACTCCCTTCCGCTCCACTCATTGCAGGAGGAGCAATTTCATGACGATTTGATAAAAATAAAATGCCGATTTAAATTCGAGCATTAAGGGTTCCATACAATTTTTTCTAAGTACTGAGCTAACTAAATATTTGCGGATTTTTTTTGCTTTACATGTGCAATTTTTTCATGCCAGAATTCATGATTACAGGTCAGTGAAATCGCAAAATGGGCTACATATACGATCAAAATACTAATGTAATGTAATGAAAAAAAATGTGTAATGAAAAAAATTGATTTTATTCACATATGAATAAGCTCTCTCTCTTTTCTAATACATGAGAACAGAGAGAGAGCTTCAAAGCGATCCTATAAGAATTCCGTTATACCTTTAGAGACTCATTCGTTTAGTAACAAAATTCCTTTATCCTATGTTAATACTTAACCTAATTAGGTACAACGTTTGTTCGTAATTAGAAGTTACAAGTTTAACACTGACGCGGCGGGAAGCCTGCAGCGGCGATTCACTTGCACGCAGTTGAGCTTGCCACACAGCGTAGGATTCATAATAGGATATAGGGAGGTCCGTAGCTACTACGTAAGCCGGTGCTGACAAGGCACTGGTCTAACTCCTTATCATCAGATATGTTGAAGCGTATAAGCAGTCATTTAATGGTAAAATATAATAATAGGCTCGCGTTTGATCACTATCTCACCTGATTGTAAGCGAAGATGTGGTCAAGGATAAAACACGCTTACCTAGGAGTAACCAATTCACTCTTGGCTTAAAGACCCCCAGTTTATAGCTATCAGGAAACACAAAGTCCGGTAGGTAATTACACTCCTTAGCTGTACGCACAATGTAAGTATTCCCAAAACATTTAGTGCGTATGGGTGGGATGTCCACCATGTAACGATGGCGCATCGCCGTTTGTCTCACAGTCCGATGATGGACCGGGCTTGGTGTTTAGATTGTGCAATTCCATCGCACACTCCCCGAAATGTAACTGGTAGAAAACCGATAGACTTACAACTCGTCGCCGATGTCATAGGCTTAATTTCTTTGACTCTACCAGCTCATCGTTGGCAATGAGTCTCTTGGCTCGTTTATTATGAAAACGACCAAACTTATGAATCAAACTGGATACACACAAACAAATTGCTCAGATCTGCATATTGTATGTTACTTAACATACAAGTCTAAACTGGATTACGGACCAGATTAACTCGATAATAACTAACAAAGCTCACTAACAAAAAACCGGTGACTTACGTTGTTATTGTGTAACGGTTACATCGTAATCTACATACTTCGCTATACATGCATTAGTTTTTTGTAGCTTAGCTTGATAATAGGTAATAATAACAAGTATACGGACTGATTCTGCAAGGTTAAGCACGCTTGTCTAGGTAGGTCTGTGGACGAGTGACCATCTATACCTATATCTAGAGTAATATTATAAAGTGGCAAAGTTTGTTTGTTTGAACGCACTAATCTCCGCAAATACTGGGTGGATTTGGATGAAATTTGGTATGGATGTAGCTTGAAGCTTGAGGAAAGTTACAGGCATATTTTACCCTACTGCAAAGGAAGGAGGGTTCGGTTTTTATAGTGATAAAGCACACGAGAGCGAAACCCCGCGCGACTGCTAGTGTAACATATCGAAATCCCTCTGTGTCTCGGAAAGTACAGACGCCAGCACATCAAGCTACAAGAATCTGTCGAATTTCTTTAATAGATTTTCAACCTTATTGTTAAAGAAATTAGGTTTGAGGTTGATTGGGAAAATTTGACAGTTTCGGGTAGCTTCATGTGCTGGCGTCTGTACAATGACAGCCAGAGCAACGGCTTAGCTCCCGGCTGTCATTTGTGTTTGACAGACGTTTAGTCAGAAGCCAGAATATCTGATATCAGTCTAAGGGGCAGCATGTTACCCAGCTACCGGGTTATAGACGTCAGGCAGTCGCTTCATAAAAATACTGGTACTCATTTGCCGGTTAGGCAAGAGGCCGACCACAAAATGTTTAGGAAAAGGATATGAAATGAGCAGGTTCATTTTCCAAATGGAATAATTGCAAAAACTAGATAGTACTCTGTATTGTACACCATAAAAGAAACAAATAAGGTCTTACCAACTAAAAAGGGGGATACACATATGGTGAAATTTCGATTTCCGATTTCCTTTCGATGTTTTCCATCGCCGTTTTAAAAGCGGTAGTGATAATGAAAAGTACACAAAGTAATATCCCTGCCTAACTTGTCATATTCCTTTATAAATATCTCCACCCAAGCCCGGAATAACTATCTGTAAGCCCTACAAACATTTGATCGGTGCGAGAATCAAACCCGCGACAAGCCGTGAAGCAGCCAATGCATCAATCACTAAGCTAACAGTGTCCCCACGCATTTTTTTAAAATAAGATTTGGCTTGACATGCACTCGCAAAAATGGCCAAACTAAACTCAAAATTAACACTTAAGTAGCTCACAAACCAGTGTGATTTACTAGTCATTGTGCAACAGTTATTTACACCGCAAAGTTTTCTCTTTGCATAACCATGTAATGGCTGGTAACAGTGAACTGTACTTGTCACGTCGGCTTCCATTTTTGACAGCTGTTAATCAGGGTTGCCAAGCTAAGAAATACAGACTAAGAATGGGAATATTTTGTTAGGAAATTATTAGCATGAATTTTTCTGTTGTTTGTAAATGAACCTAAAAATAATAGCTGCAAGAGTCGATTTGCAAGAGTAAGCAACGCTTACCGAGGTCAGTCCGTAGATGGGTGACTATCTATTATACAATGTTTAACGGAAACCCCATATCTATCCAAAAGGGCTGAAGACAACATCTGGTATGGAGTCTCTATGCACAGTTTCAGCTCAAAATAACTGACTCAAAGAATTGATACCAATTTATCGGTTTCATATATTTCTTGAATACCAATTATAACAAACGTGTCACAGCACTACGAGGGTCAATAAGTTTCCACGTCACTTGCCAATAACACGATAATTCTCTTCGCTCTTCTTAATTTGAAATATTCGGTCTCTGGTATCAGTGTATTGGTATTTGTAATAAGTTCTACACACGTAGACTTAGGATTACAAAACCCTTGCCATATCTTTTGTTATCATCCAAAGAAGCCATGCAATTGGTATGTATATACCCTTTAAATTACACGTTGTATACTACGTTTCTATGAGAGCGGGCTAAGTTGTTATTTACGGCTGTCAGTTGTACATCTGTGACAGATAGTCAGAAGTCAGGAAATGTAATAAAAGGTTTATTAAATTCTCTGATATTCCTAATACTAGTCTCAAATTAAATACGCATTACGTACTATAGTTGGTTCACTTTAAGAAAATAGTGACGTCATCATTGGAACTGCAGGGTAAAGGTGTATTCACAATGGAGTAAAAATTCAAAATTCAATTTATATTTCAAAAGATTAAGTTCAATGGATAATAAAAACTTTTTTGCAAAAAATAAAACCGACTTCCATATCAAAACACTACAAAGCCAAAAATAATTTTAATTTCGGTAGTCGGTGTTATTGGTTTTGTATTTTCTTTTTTTTTTCACACCGCCTTCCGAAATTAAAATTATTTTTGGCTTTGTAGTGTTTTGATATGGAAGTCGGTTTTATTTTTTGCAAAAAAGTTTTTATTTCCGCGCTTTTTAGTGGGTCAGTGAATTTTCCAAATCGATTCATAAATGACGGAGTTATGCGCGAACAAAAAAGGCAATGCAGAGTAAACGAAAAGATCATCAAGGTAAATTATTTTTTTCGACTTTTTTTGATTTTTCAGAAACGGCTCGTCCGATTTCGATAAAATTTTCATGGGACCATTTGGGAAGTATACCCTTTCCAACAAAAAAAGAACTTTTTAAATCGGTTGGCAAGCGACGGAGTTATGCGTGGACAAACATAAAAAAAAAAAAAAAAATACAAACATCCGAATTGAGAACCTCCTCCTTTTTTAGAAGTCGGTTAAAAATCAAATGAGTTGTATTAAATTAGTAATATTTTTAATCAGTGTCACTAGAATCATTTGTATTTATATGAAAGAATTTTGTTCTGCGTTCTCTATGAAGTCATCCATATTTCACTTTTTTTTTTACTTGTATCATATGGTCGCAGCATTTCTTTCATCGATTAGCATCTATTAAAGATATTGCGTCACAAATTATTATTTTAACATCACTCATCTTGAATGTTGAGTTATTGGCACGAACAATTTTTTTTTTTAATTTATTTCAATAGAACTGAATTAAATTTAATTATTTTATTTAGGTAACGCATAAAAGACAAAAGATCTGCAGTCAACTGGTCACTGTGAACTTAGCTTTCTAATTTGTTGCGACCTAATTGGTCGAGAGGCACGGACAACGATGACGTCACTATTTTCTTAACATGAACCAACTATAGTTATTGCTCGCGACTTCTTTCGCTTGGAAATTCTGATAAATATATTTCGAGAAAAGTTAATTAGAACTAGCATGAATAATAATAGTGTCACTCACGGCTGCACCAAATATGCCCAGTTCAGCAAAATAGATAACTATAGTGACCGACGCGGCTACGACGTTGAATTTCCACTGGACCTATTTTAGACTATAATCGATCTGTCAAATTTATCTGTTTAGCAATTTCGGCATGATATCGTGAACCTTCTCACCTAGGGGTCTTTAAGTCAAGAGTGAATTGGTTATTTCTAGGCAAGCGTGCTTCATCTTCGACCACATCATCGCTTACCATCAGGTGAGATGGAGGTCAAACACGAGCTGTTACCATTTTTTTCATGACTATGATATTACTGGATAACGGGTTTATTTTATTTATATTTAATATACATACATATACTTACATTTAAATAAAAAACCCTAAACTACATACATATATCTAAAAAAACAACTAACATAAGGCGTCCAGAATTTCGTGCGCATCGCTGTCCACTGGTAATCTGCCCAAAAGACTGGCTGCATGGCCACGTTGTATAGCAATGCTTAACCTCTGTCCAAGGTAAAAGCCAGCCCTTGGGTCGCACGAAGTGTCGACTAGGCATCTGGAAAGATCTTACTATAGATGTTATTGCCGTAGATTAATTTTACATACAACCTTGGCCTAGGAAACCGACCACTGTTCCAATTTCTAATGTAAACACAAGACTGTCTGGCGACATTTACTAATGTTAGTCAATGCTACGTGCTTACTAATTGACTTCATTATCGTTCAACCGAAATTAATTATAATTAGGTATATTAAAAGGCAATGAAGCGATATTAGCTTCATAAAAACGTGCTAGATTTGTTTAAAATATTATTTATTTAATTTGTACGTGGCTAGTCACTTTGTTTCCTGTACATTTTATCCCGCTCTAGGTTGAGCGGAAGGCAGTGTCAGACTTCTACTTAATTTAGTTGCACTTGCGTTCCGGGGCCGCGGTATCTTGTTAGAACATTCCCGCAACCCCGGGCTCGTCACATAAACTCAATAAAATGGTTCTTATAGATACAAACAGGTTACTTAAATACATAGTAAAAATTGCGCGGTGAAATTTAAGGATTATATTTTTGAAGAAGAAATAAAACATCACGACATGGAATCATTAATAATCACGCCAAAATGGCTAATCGGATCTTCTCGAAGCTTTTAGTCTGAACATATATCCTGGACGTGAAGTCACGGACAACAGCTGGTAAGCCACAAGAAATGATATAGTGTAAGTATAAAAAAACTCCAGATCCATTAGGTATTAAGATTCGTGTTACGTTGGCGCCGAAATGAAATTAGCCACTCGATAAAGTTAAAATAAAAATAATCTTGGTTCGCGAAATATTTTCAACATGAAATGTTTACGATAAGCATTATTTAGATAGCAATGAGTACTTAACAAAACTTCTTTTCAGGGTTTGGAAAAGCAAAAAGTTGCCTTGTTATTAAGTCACCAAATACAAGCCGACTTACAAGTTTCAGGTCGTGAGTTCGCGGTTGTAAGAAAATTCTAACGAGATACCGAAGCCCTGGAACGGTAAGACAACTGAAATAGCAGGATGGGTTTCAGAAGAAGACGAAGAAGTCTGTCACACCCTTCCGTTCCAACCAAAGCGGAAGGAGTTATTTGACAATTTTCCCACGGAAAAAAAAAGGCCCATTACTTTGTCCGGATAATTTTCATCATCACCACTGCTTTCAAACAGTGTAGGAAAACATCGTAAGGAAACCTCTGTTCCAGGATTCGAAAACATAAAGGTATACGAAATCCACCAATCCGCACTGCGCAGACGTGGTTGTTCGTGTATGTTAACATATCGTATTTCCTCCATGTTCGGAAAGCACCTCAAACCGTCGGTCCCGGCTGTCACTTGTACAGACCAGCACTTGAAGCTACCCGAAACTGTCAAATTTTCCCATTCAACCTTGAACCTAATTTCTTATACAATAAAGTTGAAAATCTATTAAAGAAATTTGACAGATTGTTGTAGCTTGATGTGCTGGCGTCTGTACATCTGTGACAGTCGTTACAATTAGTACGCTGAAAATTTGACACCAATCTTGCTAAGGGGTATGGAACATCCTTTATAGTTATTACAAATAAAGAGTATATCGACGGTTAAAAGGAAATAGGGTATAAGCGACAAAAAAAGAAATGTTTAGGAAAGCCATTCAAAGTTTAGAATTTTAGAAAAACTGATGTTTTCCCACCCACACGCACAAAACGTTTTGGGAATACCTTCATTGTGCGTACGGCTAAGGAGTGGAATTCCCTGCCGGGGTCTGTGTTTCCCGATAGCTATAACCTAGGAGTCTTTAAGTCAAGAGTGAATAGGTTATTTTTAGGTAAGCGTGCTCCATCTTCGACCATATCATCACTTACCATCAGGTGAGATGGTGGTCAAACGCGAACCTATTTTTAATTTAAAAAAAAAAGATATCAGACAGTTGAATAAGTGTTATAGTAAAAGAACGATAAGGTACTTTTCACAGTGGTTGTATAAAAGATAATAGAACACAAGAAACAGTCGGCTTTCAAAACAATACCAATGCAAAATGTCGCTTATACCCTATTTCCTTTTAACCGTCGATATACATCGTGTTTCCAAGCTACTGGGTTGTGGAAGTCAGATGATTAAGACCAAAAAAATCGCTACCAAAAAGCGGTTTTAATTACCGCCAACCCTATCCAACAATAGTGTTGAGGCATCGGATCGAAAAACCGGTATTTTTATAACACAAACCGGTATTATACGTTAGATTTCTCTCGGCCGTTAAATATTCAGTGAAACACATCGGATATGTGCCAATGGCGAGCCTCTAACATTTCTAAAACGGCCATTGAAATACTTTGTTTGTATTGATGTTTATAGGTTAAAATAAATCATCGGTATCATAGAGCAGTTGTTATTTCGAGCTTTTGTCAAACAGTTTAATGTTAGCATCATTGGGTTGCGGGAATGTTCAAACGAGATGGTCATGAAATAATGATATAATATTAGTAAGATCCCTTTTTCGAGCAGAACACTGTTTTAAAAGACTTGTGTCGACCTTTCTGCTTTGCGCTCTATTTGTTCGGTTACAACGGGTGTCTCCCTTGACATTTCATGGCGCTTTTATACAATGGCGTTCCTTTGCAGACTGTCACTAACGTAGCTACCTATAAAGACAGTGCTCAATGGCTGTGGTGTTGGTCTTGTGATCGAAAGGTCGCGGGTTCGAACCCCACCCATAGCACTATTGCCGTGAACCCACTCCAGACACAAGCATATTTAGCTAAGTTGGAGGGGTTAACAAGATTACTAGTAATGTGGATTCCACCCAAATTGCCAGTTCTCTTAAAAAAAATATTTTTCGTCCCCCTATCTCGGAAAGAGTATTTTTGCTTTTCGATATCTGAGTGCAAAAGCCTTTTTTATCCGTTAGAGGATAAAGTAAATTGAATTTAGAACACTGTGTGTACTAAGTTTGTGAATTCATAACATCATTAAACCTATTTACTTCTACCTCCATGGAGCCGAATTTATCATACAACTTTTTTAATTTGTTAAAAGCTCAGACTCTGGAACCTTCTTGGTGTACTTACTTTTTTTAAATTTGCTTTGAGCGCCTTTTTTTGCATATAGTCATTTCCTCGCTGAGGTGGGATGAAAAGTTACGTATTGCACTCGAGTGCAAAGATTTTTCACCTCGTGCTCTTTTGATTCCCTCGCTAACGCTCAGGATTCTAATGTTTGAATCACTCGCTGCACTCGTGATTCAATTTTAGAATCCTTCGCTTGCTCGGTCATCAAAATTGAGCACACGGTTAAAAAGCAACTTTGCAATCTTGTATAACAAATAACTATTACACCAAATGTAACATCCAGCAGCCCGCACTAGGCCCGCCTGGTGGATTACGGCACATTCCCTCTCATAGAGAGGACGCCGGCGTCCCAGCTGTGGGAATGTTATAGGGGCTTCCCTAACTGTGGCTCCGCGGTATTATTCCAGGGTCGTCGTGAGGCGATTCAAATGTTTGTTTATTTTTTGTTCTTTATTTCCGGACTAATAAAAAATTTAGATGCTATTTGGAGTTTTTCTGACAAATTGTTATTAAGCTAGAACTACAACCAACAGTTAAATGTATATATATAACGTGTAATTTAAAGGGTATATACATACCAAGTGCACGGCTTCTTTGGATGATAATAAACGATATGGCAAGGGTTTTCTAATCCTATGTGTACATGTGTGGAGCATATTAGAAATTTCAATACATGATACCAGAGACCGAATTTTTCAAATTAAGAAGAATGAAGAGAATTATCGTTTTATTGGCAAGTGAAGTGGAAAGTGATGACCCTCATAGTGCTGTGACACGTTTGTTATTACTGGTATTCAAGAAACACATGAAACCAATAATTTGGGGTCAATTCTGTGAGTCACTTATTTTGAGCTGAAACTTTGCATAGAGACTCCATACCAGGTGTTGTCTTCAGTCCTTTTGGATAGATATGGGGTTTCCGTTACACGTTGTATATAAAAAAACTTCCCAAGGCAAGGGCGTCACAGTTAAAATAAGTTTGGGAAGCCCTGATATAGGCTATTATCGCTCATCTATCGCTTACCATCAAGCGTGGTCGAGGTCAAGAGAGGGACTCATAGTCATACGTAATAGAATAAGTCTTAGGTAGGTATTTGTTTATTTATTGTTATGCAAAAAGTAATAGCCCTCGTGATCGATTTCGGCCAAGACGGCCAACGAGGCAAGCTACAGACTTGTGTAGTGTTTGAAGATAATTTATGTAGAAAAGCGAGCTACTCACAACTGTAGTTGTATAAATATATTAAAATAATAAAAATCATGCTCCACTAAACCAAACTATCAAACAATCGATTAAGGAAAACCAAAAACAAAATCGAAAAAAAAATCGTGTATGCTTTGAGACAAATAAAAAAAGTAACTAATATAAAAACGGCTGTGATGTCATACCGCGCATATGTTGAGTCCTCACTACGGTATGGACTAATAATGTGGGGTAATAGTACTGACCGCAACAGAGCATTTGTCGCTCAGAAGAAATGTATACGTGCTCTATACGGGATCCCATCTGACGAATCATGTCAACCAATATTTAAGGAACTTGGTTTGCTACCGTTACCTTCATTATATATATATGAAGCATGCATGTTTGTACAAAAACATAAAGGGCTATTTAAAACAGCGGATGAAATAAGCTCTCGAAGTCGCCGTGACCAATACAGACTTGTACGGGATGAGTTGCCCAGATTAGCAAAATATAATAAAAACTGTTTGGCTATGTGTATTCGTGTATATAATAATTTACCCAATATGATTAACACACCTAAAAATAAACTAAAATATTGCATCCAGAAATTCGTGCGCATCGCTGTCCACTGGCAATGTGCCCAAAAGACTGGCGGCATTGCCACGTTGTATGGCAATGCTTAACCTCTGTCCAAGGTAAAAGCCAGCCCTTGGGTCACGCGAAGTGTCAACTAGGCGTCTGGACAGATCTTTAAATAATTTGTGAGCACTCGGACCCCACGACCCCAAGGTTTCAACCCCAAACGGCTCGAAAATATAACTACCAATAAGGTTATTATATTTCCGCCGCTTGAGGTTCTCAGCAGCCGCAGCGGCAGCGCCAGCGCAACAAGATGAGCTAGGAAGATGGGATGGCGCAAGAGTATCGACACAAGTTGCGTCCCACACTAAAGGCCTACCCATCTTCCAAGGAAATAAAGACATACCGTCCGGTCTTTTGCCATCGTCGCGTGCCAGGCCATTTGGTTCTAAAACAGCTGGAACGCCGACAGTGACAAGAGCTCGTCGGATAATGTCGTTAATATTCGCGTGCCGTGCTATGCGACCCGCGCTGCGGCCGCATGAAAGGCCGTGGTGACCGAGGCTGTTGACAACTTCGCCACAGTGACAGCGATGAGCAGAACAGCAGGGAGCACCTAATCGAAGGGAAGCAGCGAGGCGGAAAGTAGTATCATCGAACAAGGTGCCTATGTTCGATGACGGAAGTGCATGGAGCCAGAGACCCGACTCCCATTCACCCACAGCCAGCAGGCGCGCACGCTCTGCAGCCGAAGCAGATGTGGCAATAAGGTCACTCTGAACTGCTTTACAGAGCGGCTCATCCCACCGCCTCTGAGATGATGGATTGTCGGGTGGATTTAGGTTCGGGCAAGCGAGTCTCCAGGTATCTATAGCCTCGGTGAAATACGGCACATTGAAATCAACCAGTGATGGAGCTAGGATATTCCTGATTAATTTCTCAGTGCCGTGTACCGAGGATACAAAAGCCGGTAGACTGATACTAGTAATTTTGCGGACGCCGAGACCACCCATACGAATGGGAAGAGTAGCTTGTGCCCAAGCTCGGTCGTCCATAGCCACATTTAAAATTCCTGTCAGAGTTTGACGAATAATTTGGTCCATTTTTTCCAAAAGGTGAGGATGATGCCATAGATGTGAAGAACGAAGAAAATACATTAATTTGGGTCCAAAACAACAGTAACGAATTAAGGTGATGGCCGAATGCATATTAATTTGGTATATCCTGTCCAAGATGTCATTAAAATTTTGTATTTTTTCCTCGACAAAATCGGGAAAGGAATTCTCATAAATTGGAGACCCAAGAAGACGAAGAGAACTTTTTCCACAATTTGGATATCTGGGGCTATTGCGTTGAATTTTGAAAGTGTCAGTTGTCTGTCAGTACTGTCGGATATAAATAGTTCACACTTCGAAAGGTTGAGGTCCAATCCTATGGAATGGAATTGATTTATTAAAAACTGTAGATCATCTAATACCGTGTCTACATCGCCTCCCAGGGTTCCATCATCGAGATACCACACATTAAATTTCGAATTTAACTGTCGAATGATTGGGTTAATGGCTAAACTGAAGATCGCTGGCCCGAGGGGATCACCTTGTTGACAGCCAACAGCTGATTCCAAAAGGTTTTCCTTATAAAGTAATTTAGTCGGATGTCTGTAACATTGCCAAAGAAAACTAAAAATTTGTGGTACTTCTTTTTTAGTTTCTGCCAACAAAGTGTCCCTATTGACTGAATTAAAAGCATTTTTAATGTCAACCTTCAAGATGACCTCTCCTTTACCTGAATTTAAATAGGTCGTCAAGGCATGTACGGCAGCCTCACAACCCCCTTTGGAACCGTAACCCAGTTGCAGGGGTTGAAATTTGGTCGAAATATCCTCACCATAAAATTTAGAGCAAATCTTGGCTGCCATACGACGGTAGGTAGTTCCCACGGCAATGGGACGAATGCCGCCATCCCTCTTGCGTAGGGCACATAGATTGGCCCCGTACAAGATATCGGTGACGGTTTCGTTCACCTGGCCTGAGAGCATAAGATTAATCAGAGCCGTTAGCTCCTTCAAAAGCAACTCACCAGCCTCTCCGGCGCCTGAGCTGAGTAGGTCCTTCAGGTGCTGCGGACTCAGCCCATCGAGGCCGCCAGCAGAGCCGCTTCGGAAGGAACAAACGGCTGTGATCACCTCTTGACCTGTAACGGTGAGGGTGTTTATGTCCTGATCGGGGGGGTCGGGAAAGGAAAGACCATCCGCTGGGGCAGGGTGTTTGCTCTCCAGAGCTGCGAGAGTATCTGGAGAGTATGGGGCCACCACATCACTACTAAAAAGTATCCTGGCAGCTCCGCTAATGTCACCTTCCCCTAATTTAGATTCGACTAGGCGGGATATACTTCTTGTGGAAGTAACCCTCTGTGTCGGTAATTTTGCATCCTGAATATGGGTCGAAATAGTACAATTTTCTTTAATTTGTGAAGTTAAAGTTTTTTTGGTTGCCAAATTTTTTCGAACATGTAGTATCCTATACGGGAAGGTAAGCAGATGTTCCCAGGCACTTTGAGAATTCTCGCGAGCGGCAAGGCGAACGCATCCTGCTAGGTTTTGCGCCACTACAGGTCTAGCGCCGCGGGGAATTCGCTTTAAAACCGGAACAGAGTTTTTGAATTTTGAAAGGGTTTTCCAAAACGGATCCAAATTGGAAAATGATGTAGGTGTTAAAGAAATGACGGGGTCTGAAGTAGATACATTGGGTGGTTTGTGTACCTTCCCAATATGTACTTTCAGACCCCGCTTACCTTTAAAAAACCGTGCCTGGGTGCACAGAGGACACCTCTCCAGAATATTTAGTGATGTTGAAGGTTGATCAGCACTATTACACAACACATCACTGCTGCCACTCGACATTAATCTGATTATGTAACAAAATTAAACTTAGTAACTAAACTAGTAAATAAATTAAATTAAATAATAAAAATCTAAGAAAAAACACTGATTAAAAAAAAACGTCAATAAATGACACCACCCGTCAAAAACTAGCGCAGTCGCGGTGGTGGCTTAGGGCGCCGCGAGGCCAAAGAAGGCATTTCGGCGGCGCCCTAGATCAAAATTGCTGGATGGCACGCGGCTGGTGTTATGTCTACGGTGTCGCCTCCAGGATCCTCCTCCTCGTCGTAATTTTATAACAGTCTATCTTCACTGAAGTTATCGACCGAAATCGCTAGTCTAGCTTTTTTATAGCATTATAAGTTAATTATATAATCTCATCTTAAGGTTTTCTTATGATGCTGATTTTCATTGGATTAAAAAGTGTGGAGACACAGTTGGCGCAGTGGTTGAGCCATTCTATGTTGCGCTGTTGGGCTGCGTGTTGTCAATATAATACTTAGATTTTTACGCAACTTTTTAATATTTTCGTAAAGTTTATCTTTAGCTCACGGCGGTTTGGGTTTACGCTCTTATTAGGAGATCACAAATCACAAACAAATAAATACAATTGATTGATATCATCTTTGAGTTCCGATTGCCCTTTTCCTTTGCCCGCTTTATAATATTAGTATAGATTTGTCTTTCGTAAACATAGGTGATAATTATATCAACAGCTTACTAAAAATACTAAATTACGTAAAAATATTTTCGGTTGACTTGTTATAACACGCGTTGCTAGGTCTCGTGTATATGTAGTTTAGGGTTTTTATTTAAATTAAAATTGTATTCTTTCTCAAATAAATTTATATATGATTAAAATATTAAATTGCAAATTATTTAAAATCCAATTAAGTATATAAATGGCTCAATAACAATAATTTATATTCAATTAATGATTATTTAATATGAATTTTAATGTAATATATTAATTTGAATGTAATAATGTACCTTTAGTAAGTAAGTTTGCATGCTTTAGTTATAAGCAAGACATGTTGATCTAATATTTATAATAACAACTTGTATACCATGTTTTATGCAAATTAAATATATCTTATCATATCTTAAAAAAAAACTAGATTCGCGTCCTCATTTAGCTAGTATTTCTAAAGTGTAAGTGCTAAAAACCACAAAAATCATTCGTATGTTAGTTCTTCTAATAGCTTATTACGCGTTACGGTTAGAATTCATTTATTAACCGACTTCAAAAAAAAGAGGAGGTTCTCAATTCGTGTTGAACTTTTTTTTTAATGTATGTTACCTCATAACTCGGAGATGGCTGGACCGATTTGGAAAATTCTTTTTTTGTTTGAAAGGGTATACTTTCTGGTTGGTCCCACTGTCATCACGTTTGAATCTGATGATGGAATCATGGAGAAATCGAGGGTACTCTTCAAATATTATAGGCACACCTATAGCGTTTTGGGTATTTCTTATAGTAACTTGTGCAGTTGCTCTCGATAAGCATCATTTGAAGAAGTGGAACTGATGATGAAGACCCCAGATGGCAACCGAAACTACTCAATAATAGGTATTTCGTGGATTGCGATTAGATTACTTGAATATGGACGTTAAGCACTTTATGCTCATCACAATGCATACGGTGAAGTAGAACTGATGGTGATGTACCAGGAGAACTCCTCAAAAATTAACGGCTCTGCACCGGGAAAAGCAATATTTTGTAAAAGGTGATAAGTAGTTGACATTTTGGCTCTGGTAACTAGATAAATTACAAACCGAACCACTAAAAACCTTGAAAAAATTTTTTAGAAAATACAAAACAAATGACACCGACTACCGAAATTAAAGTTATTTTTGCCTTTGTAGTGTTTTGATATGGAAGTCGGTTCTACTTTTTATTAATTTTTTTTTTCTTCTGATTACAAATCACTTATACAGAAATAAATACTTAATTTGTAAAACAATTGCGTTGTCTAGGAGTAGTACGAGCTTATTGTGAATGATTTATACAATACTAGCTTCTACCCGCGACTTCGTACGCGTGGGAAGGTTTTCCCGCGCAAATCCCGATCCCGTGGGAATTTCTGGATAAAAAGTAGCCTATGTGTTATTCCAGGCTGCCAACTATATTATACTTACCAAATTTCATTCAGATCCATTCAGTAGTTTTTGCGTGAAAGAGTAACAAACATCCATCCATCCTCACAAACTTTCGCATTTATAATATTAGTAGGATTAGTAGGATAGTAGGAAGTAGGATACAATATATGAAGGTACTTTTAAAAGTTTTGTATTTTGCCTAACGCCGCGCCGCGCCGTCGCGCTGTCGCGGCCGCCCTGCGATGACACGTTAAAAGGCCTATTCAGACCTAAGCGGTATTCGCTACCGTCTTCGGCAGAGAAAACCCAGTGGGTATGCGGTAATATTACTGTTCACACCAAAACGGATTTCGCTATTCTTGTGGGTAGAACCGTGGTAGAGCCGCGGTACTTGATACTAAATACCTGAAAGAAACCCGCGCGGTATGTACCTCTACCCACAGCGGCAGCGAATATCGCTCAGGTTTGAATAGGCCTTAATATTTGCGAAATAAGGACTGGTTTACACTGGGTGCAAAATTATTTTTGTGCATTAATTAATTATTTTTGTTATTGCCTTTTAAGATGTAGCATTTTAATATTATTTTAAATAGAAATAGAGACTGTGTTTTTTATTACCTTGTAATTGTGAACGGTAGTACCTAGGTACCTGTTTGTGCTGTAACCATCAATCAGATTGTGATGCAATTACAACGCGAACGAAGTCGCGACCGACAGATAAGCATATCCTACATGATACATCCTACAAATATTACAAATGCGAAAGTTCGTGAGGATGTATGTATAAATATTTGTTACTAGGTCATGCAAAACCTACTGAACGGATCTGGATTAAATTCGGCACAGAAAGATTGTAGTATGGAATAACGGAAAAAAATTGCTAAATTTTCATATATTATAAAGCGGAAACGTTTGTTTGTTTGTTTAAACGCGCTAATCTTCGAAAGTACTGGGTGGGTTTTAATGAAATTTGGTATGGAAGTAGATTGAAGCCGACGTTTTTACCCGATCGCAAAAGAAGAAGGATTATGTTTTCAACGTGATAAAGTCCACCCACGGGAGCGAATCCGTGCGTGACTACTAGTAAAAGTAAATTTTCATTACCGACAACCATTTGACGTGATATCAATAAGAAATTAAAGACCGGATGGATTAGAACTGAATTGTACTGCGACTTAAAATTAAAAACGATTAAATATTTTTTTTTTTAATAGTTGATAGGCTGCGTTTGACCATAATCTCACCTGATGTTAAGCGATGATGTGGTCTAAGATGAAGCACGCTTGCCTAGAAATAACCTATTCACTCTTGACTTAAAGACTCCCAGGTTGTAACTATCAGGAAACACAGACTCCGGCAGGGAATTCCACTCCTTAGCCGTACGCACAATGAAAGTATTCCCAAAACGTTTCGTGCTTATGGGTGGGATGTCCACCATGTAACGATGGCGCATCGCCGTTTGTCTTGTAGTCCGATGATGGAACGGGAATCATACTTATGGTCGTCCAGCGGTCAAAATCCGACTATAAGTCATTTAAATTGTAAGCTTCTTTTTCTTTAAAATATAACTAGTAAATAGCAATTTGGGTAGAATTCGTATTACCTACTAGCAATCTTGTTAACCCCCTCAATTTAAGCAAAAAATGCTTGTGTCTGGAGTGGGTTCATGGCAGTAGAGTAATGGATGGGGTTCGAACCCGCGACCTGTCGATCACAACTAATCACAAGTCTAACACATTAGCCATTCGGCTATTGGCGCTTCGAAGTGGAACGTTATTGACTAGATTTTTTTCACGGCTCCGCTTGTATCTAATTTGTTTTCCTTTTTTGAAAACCATGTACAGACGCCAGCACATCAAGCTACAACAATCTGTCAAATTTATTTAATAGATTTTCAACTTTATTGTTAAAGAAATTAGGTTCAAGGTTGATTGGGAAAATTTGACAGTTTCGGGTAGCTTCATGTGCTGGCGTCTGTACCTAAGTATTTACGAATGTTATACAACTATAACACAATTTATCGAAATATTCCTTGTAAACTCTAAACTATTTCCGGGAACACATAAACTAGCATCGTTAACCATTCAAAATGTCCAAAAGACATGAAAGTTCACATTCAACGACCATTTAAAACAGCCGTCATTAGCAATTAAGCCGAATAACAACATCTTAACAATCACTTTGGTACAGAAATAATAAAAATAAACGTAATATTTGATGTGACTCAGTACGAGAATAGACGGTTTGTCAATTCGCTATTTTCGGTTAACTATGGGGGATCAGATTCGAGGATTATTTTGGTGTAGCATTATTGGAAAATTGGCCAAGTGCGAGTCAGAATCGCCCATGAAGGATTCCGTAGTAGCAAGCGTATAAAATTTGCTAAATTTCATATACTGTTGACTGTATCTCGTTCAAATTAATTTTCGTTGAAAATTTTCATTGAGATCTACAGCATATATTTTTGAGATTGATTAAGGTAGACAGCAAAAACTATAAGAGAGGATCTTCAGATTATCTTCATTTCCAGTCAAAAACTTTAGCAAATGAGCACCTTATCATCAACAAAATAATAAGAACAGTCATAAGCTTATTAAAAATAAGTTAGAATAAGCTTTTAGAAACCACCAGGGCAGGAATAAGCTAAGAATATTGCAAAATACAAGTCACGCAGTCATTAAAATGACACATTACAGTAACACTTTCCTCACAAACGGGGAAAACCTGGTTTAATTACATGGCAACACAGGTTTAAAGTAGTGCTAGTCGCGCTAGGGATGTCACATAGCTATCAAAATATCGATCATGAATAATAATTAGTTCCATTTTGAAATACACACATCAAAAGTGTCTAGGGATCAAGCATTTTTATGCGGATTTCTTGAGATTGAGATGTGGCTTTGTAATAAATTTATGATTTTATAAATTTATATGGATCCTTTTTGGTGCATTTCATAATTTGAAACAGGAACTGTTAATCAAATTCGAGTAAAAGATGAAAATCAGCTGTCAATATTTTCCCTATAAAAACATACAACGCATTGAAGACATTATTAGTGCTACTGTTTCCCTACTACTGATTAAAACCAACGTTATTATGGAGCGGCGACGTCATTTAAGCAGGGAAGAAATGCTCAGAGCCGTGGGAATGATAGAAGCTGGTTCCCGGCAACGTACTGTGGCTTTAGCTCTGAATACAAGTCAGAGTGTTATCAGTCGACTTTGGACACGTTACCGAAGCACTGGTACCGTGGCTGAGCGCCATGGAGGACGGTATCGCTGCACCACACGGAGACAAGACCGATACATTCAAATCTTAACTCGAAGAGCTCCAACAATAATCGCCATGATGTTAGCCGTGAGGCTTCATCACTCTTCAGGGAACTTAATTAGCGACCAAACAGTCAGAAACCGCTTGCATGAAGTGAACCTTCATTCCCGAAGACCGCTACGGGTACCACCTATAGCAATGCACAATCGTAGGATTCGATATCAATGGGCTCTTGAACACAGAAATTGGGCAGAAAAACAATGGCGTTTCGTGTGCTTTTCTGATGAGTCTCGTTTTGGTATGAGACCGGATACAAGACGTATACGACACTGGAGAACCCCTGGACGCCAACAGCGATTAAAATCCTGCCAGGAAGTCCATCCTTATAGTGGTGGAACCATCATGGTATGGGCGGGTATTTGGATCGGCGGAAGAACTGAGTTGATTTTGATCAGAGGCAACCTCAACGCTCAAATTTATGCTGAGACGATTGTATCTGACGTCATCGTTCCTCTACAAGTGCAAATCGGTCCCTTATTTCAGTTAATGCATGATAATGCACGACCGCACACCGCAAGAGTTGTAAGACAGACTCTCGCCGCAGCTAACATCAATGTCCTGCTCTGGCCTGCTCAGTCGCCAGACTTGAACCCGATTGAGCATGCATGGGATATGCTACAGAGAAGAGCTCTGCCGAATATGGAGGGTATCCTATACTATACCTTTTTTTGTTGTTGCAACGAACATGGGCGGCCATTCCACAGCGTGATTTGGATGAACTCATTTTGAGTATGCCAAACCGATGTTCTTGTGTTGTTAGTGTTCGCGGTAGAAACACGGATTATTAATTGTTTAAGTTACCCAATAAAATTTTAAAGAAAACTGTTATTTCAGTCTTTTTTTCGAACTTTAATGTTAGTGGTTCAAATGTCAAAAATCCCTTTATTAGGAAAATGGCAAATTTCTTTATTAATGCAAAGGTGACTTGGTTTATCGTTACTGTGACAAACGAAAACACTTTATTTGATGAATCCTTAAAGAAAATTTTAATTAATATCAATCAGGAGAAAAGTTATTGCAAAAATATATGTTGATCCCTAGACACTTTTGATGTGTGTAAATTTACTGCTACTGCTATTCTTATTCATGTCAATGGTAACTACTGTAAATGTCGATTTCACAGACTGAGCTTTTATTCCGCATGAGCCCGCTCTTGACCTCGATCTCGTCTGATGGTAAGCAACAGATGAGGTCTACGATGGAACGAGCGAACCCAGATGCCTGTACACTCTTGGTTTAAAGACTGAAAGGTCATAAGTGGCAGGGAACACGGAAGTCAACAGAGTTCCACAGCTTGGCTGTGCGCACAATAAATGTCGAGGAGAAGCGCTTAGTACGACAAGACGGTATTTCAATTATCAACCAAGTGTGGATGGTGCCCAGCAGTGCGTCTGGTAGACCGGTAGTGAAAGGGAAATGGAGGGTTCAGGTCATGGAGCTCCTGCGCACACTCGGTCTGTAGAAAATTGACAGGCAAGCAATGAAGCTGAAGACCGTAGTTGATGGAGAAGCCTGTTGCAACGTTTCCGTCGTAGCCACGATACTCAGCACTGAGGAACCGACTTGAGGAGGGATTTACGTTATTCATAGGAGCTCGTGATTAAATAATAACAGCTGCACGGGTCAAACTCTAAGGTTGACCCCTCAAGTGTCAATGGTACACCGTTTGTACATAACGTCACGGCTCGCTTGGAAATTGGTATTTTACGTTTATGTTGCAAGTAACACGATGTGGCTGTATCATGTGACTAATGTTACTAAAACCGGTCAAGTACGAATCACTTGACCGGTTTTAGTAACATTTTCAAGGGAACACCACTAAAATGAACGAAAAAAAAATGTTTACAAAATGCATCTGTGGTTTTTGTTGTGACGGCGCAGACTTTTTCGTTGTGTTATCAAATATTTTTTATTACTTTTTACAGTGTCTAAGTGGAATAATTTGTGTTAACATTGCCTACACATTATTGTGTTATCGTGTGTCTTTTTTCGTGAATATGTGTTTTTTCGTGTGTCTGACTTCGAATGTGAGTGAAAATTATAAAAGTGAAAACATATCACATCACTGCGAGATAAGGTCAGTTTGATTTGCTTATTGAATGATATAAATAGTTGATAAACTCATAACGAAGCCAGGAAGGTATAATATATACCATGATAATGGCCATAAATTGCCGATTTATATTTTTTTCTGAAGTCCTACCCAAAAATCAAAAAGTACATTCGAGGGGTTAAACAACGCTCGCCTAGGTCAGTTCCTGGCACCCATCCTTCATATCAACATATCGAGATTAGTCAGTGCGTTTTTTTCCGGGTAGGAAAATCATCGAATGAATTCTCCCGCTCTGGGTAAAGCGGAAGGGAGTCTCAGACTTGTACTGACTAAAAACCCACCTTGTTCCTTCATCTGCCCTTAAGTTCCGGGCCGCGCCACAATGGTAGGACGGGAAGTAATTTCAGACATCCCTCTTTTAGAGGTCTCAGCTTTAGAGCATGCCAAACGAGGCTGATTGTAAAAAAATCAGGTCGAAATTCCAATTCTACCCTAAGATATCAGCATTTGAAGAATTGTCACGTTAATTGGAGCATTTTTGAAAATTGTTTTAAAAAATTACTTCCAAGAATTTCCAAGTTGATGCGTTTTGGCAGTTAATTTCCCTTGATGGTAGGCACCCTTGCAAAAAAAATTTGCCCTCTAACTCAACAGGTGTACGAGATTTAGAGTTAATTGATTTTTCGAAAATTATTTTTTTTTAAATAAACGATAGAAAATTGGCATAAGCTGAGAGTGCACGTATGACCACAAAGGCCCCGTCTACAAACCCTGAAAAGATGGTAGCTGCAGCTAACGGAAATAAAAATCTACGGGCCCCATAAGGTTCACCAGGTAAATCCAATTAATTTTGTCATCAGAGATGGGCAGACAACGGGCGGTGGGCAGATTTTTTCAGAATACAAACAGCCATATACATCTAAAAGTAGTTATTGGTTATAATTTATGAGCTTGACAGATTGTGACTTATAAATAATAAACTAAGAATAAGTAACTGGATGATTAACTCGTGATTAATCGTGATGCAATTAAGAAGTATTTTGAAAGCCATTAGGACAAAGTGTATTGAATCCAAATAAGAAGTGTATGTATGTTTATGTATTTGAAATATATTTATGTTCATTTATTTTTAATTTTAACAAAAATTAGTGTTACAATTCGATTCAACGTGTCAAGTAATCCGTACATACTGATTTCCAGCGAAATCAGAAGACTTTTTGCTTTGGCGCGCGCACAACTTTTAAAGCGCACGACCAATTTGGCTGAAAAATATTTCCAGAGGTGTGCCAAAGGAGTAGCACATGTATGTGAAATTTGGTATAAATTGTATAATGCATGTGGTGAGGAGAGTGCACACAGACGGACAGATGGTCAACTAACAAGAAATATTACTTACTGAATGTTTCAGCGTTGTAATAAATCGTAAAAGGTAAGAAATACCACTCCCACAACTTTATATAGGCTTATCTACAAGAATGTGTATTCTGAAAAAATCTGCCCACCGCCCGTTGTGTCTGCCCATCTCTGATGACAAAATTAATTGGATTTACCTGGTGAACCTTATGGAGCCCGTAGATTTTTATTTCCGCTAGCTGCAGCTACCATCTTTTCAGGGTTTGTAGACGGGGCCTTTGTGGTCATACGTGCACTCTCAGCTTATGCCAATTTTCTATCGTTTATTAAAAAAAAAAATGATTTCGAAAAATCAATTAACTCTAAATCTCGTACACCTGTTGAGTTAGAGGGCTAATTTTTTTTGCAAGGGGTGCCTACCATCAAGGGAAATTAACTGCCATAACGCATCAACTTAGAAATTCGTGGAAGTAATTTTTTAAAACAATTTTCAAAAATGCTCCAATTTACGTGACAAATCTTCAAATGCTGATATCTTAGGGTAGAATTGGAATTTCGACCTGATTTTTTTTACAATCAGCCTCGTTTGGCATGCTCTAAAGCTGAGACCTCTAAAAGAGGGATGTCTGAAATTACTTCACGTCCTACCATTGTGCCGCGGTATCTCGTTATAACATTTCCGAAACCCCGGCAGGAATCCCTGCTGTCATTTGAATATCTTTGACAGTCTTTACGCGTAGTCAGAAGCCAGAAAATCTAACAAAGGGTGCCATTTCACCCAGTCAAAACAGTGTTACATCCCGTTATACTGAAATCCGAGCCCAATATCGTTGTGAAAACGCTAAGCAGATAATAATACCCACTTGCAACAATTTTAAGCTTTAAGGTGATACTTTAGTTAGCCACGTCTCCTGTATCACGACGCAAGAATGTCTCCGTGGAACCTCCGGTAGTGCAGGGAAAAGTTGAAGAGAACAGAGCGCGCGGTAGATCCCTGATGAGATGGACAGACCAAATTAAAGCGGCAACAAACTGCCCTATTCGTGAGTGTACCAGAAAGGCTACGGTCCGCCAAGAATGGCGCCGTATAACAGAACTTGTCAAACTGTTCCTGATTGAAGACTACGACCACTCTGTCAAGAAACGACTCAGAAGAAGTCCCCCTCTAACAAATAAACCATTATTTTTTGTACATACCTGCCGCAGTCTGTGTTTCCCAATAGCTATAACCTAGGGTCTTTAAGTCAAGAGTGAATTAGTTACTTCTAGGTAAGCGTGCTCCATCTTCGACTCCATCATCACTTACCATCTGACTGCCGTCAATAGCATAGTTGCAGTAAGTACGCTCTAGACGGTTTCGAGAAAATCTTCGAGAAATCCTTTGTTTTTAATCAGATCATGATGGTATCATGGTGGACCTTAAATGAAAGAGGACCTCAGCACGTATCTCACCAAACGTAAGTGGCATAGGTGACCAAAACTTATACCGCGTTTTTCTCGAAACCGAATAGAGCGTACTTACTGCAACTATGCTATTGACGGCAGATCAGGTGAGATGGCGGTCAAACCCGAGTCTTTTACCGATAAAAAACATACCAAAACCGTAAAGCTCGAGTTCAAATCCGAGGGCAGAGCTAGTATTGTAGTTTTTGTGGCATCATGCACGTTTGGCGTGATAATGATCGCACATCAAATATGCACGTAAAGGAACCTAACGGTATTATATCCATAGATTTGACATTCTAACCTTAGAAGGCATTGTTTGTTAGTTGAAAAGCCGTACATATATATTGTGTTATGTGGGCAAGTACTTACTTGAATATACAACGTGTAACAGAATAAACGCAATTCCTGAATGTACATAGTTGGTTCATAATCGGCTTCTGAATCGATTTCCGTCATAAAAAATAGGTGTTACATTTTGATGGAAAAATCTTTCATTTAACTTAAAATGGAAACACAGTATCATGACAAATTAATACAATCCTTAATTCAATGAAATTGTGTGCGTGTCGCGTCGGTCGCTAACATTGCATGAGTGTATGCGTCTGCGTAAGGATATTGTATGACGCACATACGTTTTGCGTTTAGTAAGGATAACTATTTTATAAAAAAAAACTAGTACTCACGCGGGGCTTCGCTCCCGTAGATTCTATCACGATAAAAACATAACTCTCCTTTTTTGCAGTCGGGTAAAAAATAGCCTATAACCTTCCTCAAGCTTCAAGCTACATCCATACCAAATTTCATCCAAATCCACCCTGTACTTTCGAAGATTAGCGCGTTCAAGCAAACAAACAAACAAACAAACTTTTCCGCTTTATAATATTAGTATAAATGCCTAGGTTTGGTTTCAATTTATTTAGTTACGTAGTTGTTTTAGACTTGTAATTTAATATTCTAATTGGGGTCTCTGAGGTATTGTGCTTAATCTGTTACACGTTGTATATGCACAACGTAACATCACGTATGTATTTTTATATATTGACTAGCTTCCGCCAGCGACTTCGTCCGCATGGAAAAAAAAATCCCCCGATTTTGAATCATTCTTCATTAGTGCTCCGCTCCTATTGGTCTTAGCGTGATGATATATAGCCTATAGCCTTCCTCGATAAATGGGCTATCTAACACTGAAAGAATTTTTCAAATCAGATCCGTAGTTCCTGAGATTAGCGCGTTCAAGCAAACAAACAAACAAACAAACAAACAAACAAACTCTTCAGCTTTATAATATTAGTATAGACTAGCACGAAGCCCCGCGCGAGGCGGGGCTTCGTTCCTTGGACTTTATCGCGATAAAAAACATTAGATACCTTTCTTTTGCAGTCGGGTAAAAATTAACGTATAACCGTCCTCAAGCTTTAAGATACTTTCATATTAAATTTCATCGAAATCCACCAAGTACTTTCGAAGATTAGCGCGTTTGAACAAACAAACTAGATTTAACTAAGACTTAAGACCACCCATTGTCAACCTTTTTAATTACTAAGTCCTTACTTGTTTCTGTTATGGTGTACAGACGCCAGCATATCAAGCTACAACAATCTGTCAAATTTCTTTAATAGATTTTCAACTTTATCGTTAAAGAAATTAGGTTCAAGGTTTATTGGAAAAATTTGACAGTTTCGGGTAGCTTCATGTGCTGGCGTCTGTACAATAGTAGTATCTATCTATCTTTTACGCTTTATAATAATATTGCTATAGATTTACCTGAGGCATCTAAGGCCCTAAACAATAGAAAATATATTGCACTGAGCTTATTCCCGCAAAACTGCTCGCTTATTTAAAATGTTGCTTTCTATATTAGTGAAAGAATTTTCTAAATCGGTTAAGGATTTCAGAGATTACTTCCTTCAGACTCTTTATAATGCATGAATAACATAAAATTTACACACATTATACATGCGTGTTCAACCTTATCAGTTTTAATTTAAACTCCCTTTTCGTATAAATTAATGAAAGAGGGTTGAAAAACCCATTCGCCTTTACATCCCTGCCAATAAATTCCTACAGTTATCGCCCTTTCATTAGTTCACTCCGTTGCAAAACGATTACCACGTGAAAAGGGTTTGTTAAGTAGATAGAATAGGATTGCTTCATTATTATTATCCGTACATCTATTCTAATATTTTAAAGCGGAATAGTTTGTTTGTTTGAACACGCTAATCTTCGAAAGTACTGGATGGATTTGGATGAAATTTGGTGTAGAAGTAGCTTCAAGCTTGAGGAAGGCTACTTTGACGACTGCAAAAAATAAGGTTATGTTTTTATTCTTATAAGCCCACGAGCACGAAGCCCCGCGCGACTTATAATAGAAACTCAAAAGAAAGAAACATTATTTCTCCAATATAAAGCTACATAATCAGCAAGTAACATACCTAGGCTACTTCTAGTGTGCTGAAAAGCCTTTTCAAGCGCGCGAAGCCACGGGCAGAAGTTTTTAATTACATAGACAGACATAGGCATTAACACAGCTATAAGATTTTCAAAGATAAAAGAATAGAATCGTATCGTTTCATAAAAAAAAAATGAATTGATGTTTGACAGGACAGTTCGCATGTTGCCAGGATGAAAAAACAGTTTACTCACACGAAGCTGGCAATTTAAAAAATTAGCGCATCTGTCTAATGTAACTGTTGACCATAGATTCAAAGATAAAATAGGTTTTAAAGACCGCTACTCAACTAACAGTCTTTTCAGTACCCACGCGAGCCATACTGCCAGTTTACTACTTACCACACCTACTTTAACAAAACGTGAATAAACACAGTTTTTAATACCGCTATAGGCCGGTGTTTTGGCCTTGACAGTGACCGGCCATTTTGTTGGCATGACTCATGTGTTTTTTTAGGAATCTGTTGATTACTGTTAAGTGCGTTCACAGCAATGTATGAGTTGAAGAATTTAATTGGCCCCCAAAGTAGAAGATATGATTTTTTTATTGATAATAGGCTCGCGTTTGACCATTATCTCACCTGATAGTAAGTGATGATGTGGTCGAAGATGGAGCACGCTTACCTAGAAGTAACCTATTCACTCTTAAAGACCCCCAGGTTGTACCTTATCCTTAATTACTGCAGTCTTGTGTTTTTATCATAAATTAGACTCTGCCCGCTACTTCGTAACTGTAAAAAGTTTATTTTTCGGCGACAATTTAGTAGCCTAAAAATCTTAGGCTAAGATAGATAGATTGAAATTGAAAAACATTTATTCGGACGAAGACACACAACATACAATACAAAATTACAAACATTATAAAAAAGGAAAAAAAATACTCTAATTAGTCTTTATTGTAGACCATAACAGAATTAAACAAGGACTTAACAACTACAAAGGGTGTTATAATGGTCGGTCTTATCGCTAAAAGCGATCTTTTACAGACAACCTTTGGAAGGATTTGACACAGCAGGAAAAAATAAATACGCGGGTAGTCCATGGTGTAATATTAAGTTATATACAATACATCCTTACTAATATTATAAATGCGAAAGTAACTCTGTCTGTCTGTCTGTGTGTTACGCAATCACGCCTAAACTACTGAACCGATTTTAATGAAATTACGGTACGGACATAGTCTAGAGCCTGAGAAAGGACATAGGCTGCTTTTTAATGCAAAAAAAAAACCGGTCAAGTGCGTGTCGGGCCACGCGCAGTGTAGGGTTCCGTAGTTTTTATAACAGCCAAGTGTGTGTACGGTAGTTGAGATCTCAGAACAATGTAACAGAGTCTGTTACATTGTTCTGAGATCTCAACTACCGTTTAATAAATAGCAATAGGATAATCGCTAATTGCAAAACTCTTGCGAGACTCTCGTTTGGGCAACACTAGTGTGTCGTATTCGCTGACTGATCGTTTCGTACCATGCTCTAACTAAAAGCCAAACATGACTACCTAACTAATTTGACTTCCTATACAAATCCTCACCTGATCCGACAATTTTGCACGGAAAGTTTTAATTTTTTTAGAGATTTTTATAAAACTTGTCATAGCCGGTGTTTTGAATTTAAATACAGGACACAGAGCTACACTACTCAATAGTCACAAAAAAATAAGATTGAGGAAGTAGTTTGCTGGGGGAGCTTTGTGTTTGATATTATATAGCAAAATAATAAAAAAAAACATGTGTGCAATTCACACGTGGTAGAAGTGAAACCTTTCCACGACATAGGAAACACTGTATAATGCTTCCTATCTTATTTTCTCCCACGTTAAATCTTATGAATTTATGTGTCTGTCTCTTTTTACTGTCGCTTTTTCGTTTCATAAAATTCCAAATTACAAAGACGCTAAAGAGGTTTTCACTTCAAAAAAATTCCTTAAAAAATTTACGAAATTTCAAAGGTATACGTTTGACCTGGTTTGCCATATAAAATTTCCACGACATAAGAAACACTGTATAATGCTTCCTATCTCATTTTCTTCCACGTTAAATCTTATGAATTTATGTGTCTGTCTCTTCTTACTGTCGCTTTTTCGTTTCACAAAATTTCAAATCACAACGACGCTAAAGAAGTTTTCACTTCAATAAACCCTATTTCTTGCTGCTATTCAAGGCTAATATTTAAATGAGTTTCCCGTTTTATTAAGGTAAATAAAATATAACTAAATTTTAATTACTTTTGTAATAAATTCTCAACTCACCCCTCAACTCAGCCCTCAACTCACCCCTCAACTCCCCGCTCAATCCCCGCTCAACTCCCCGATCAACTTCCCGCTCAACTCCCCGCTTAACTCCCCGCTCAACTCCCCGCTCAACTCCCCGCTAAAATTCCCGCTCAACTCTCCGCTCAACTTCCCGCTCAACTCACCGCTCAACTCCCCGCTCAACTCCCTCTTAGCTCCCCCCTCAACTCCTCGCTCAACTCCCCCCCAACTCAAACCTCAACTCACCCCTCAACTCCCCCCTCAACACCCCCTCAACTCACCGCTCAACTTCCACCTCAACTCCCCCTCACTCACCCCTCAACTCCAACTTCATCTTCCCCCTCAACTCCCTCACAACTCCCCCCTCAGATTCCCGCTCAAATCTCCACTCAACTCCCCGCTAAACTCCCCGCTCAGCTCCCCGCTCAACTCCCCGCTCGACTTCCCGCTCAACTCCCCACTTAACTACCCGCTCAACTCCCCACTCTACTTCCCACTCAACTCCCCGCTCAACTCCCCGCACAACTCCCTGCTCAACTCCCCGCTCAACTACCAGCTCAACTCCCCGCTCAACACCCCGCTCAACTCCCCGCTCAACTCCCCGCTCGACTCGCCCCGCAACTCATCCCTCAACTCATTCCTCAACTGCCCCTTCAACACATCCCTCAACTACCCCCTCAACTCCCCCCTCAACCCCCCTCATCTCATTCCTCAACACATCCCCTAACTCATCCCTCAACTCAACCCTCAACTCACCCTCAACGGCCCCTCAACTCCCCACTCAACTCCCCACTAAACTCCCCTCTCAACTCAACGCTCAACTCCCCGCACAAATTCCCGCTCAACTCCCCGCTCAACTCCCCGCACAACTTCCCGCACAACTCCTCGCTCAACTCCCCCCAACTCAACCCTCAACTCCCCCTCAACTCCACCCTCAATTCCCCCTTAACTCCCCCCTCAACATCCCCCTCAACTCCCCCCTCAACTCCACGCTCAACTCCCCACTCAACTCCCCGTTAAACTCCCCGCACAAATCCCCGCTCAAATTCCCGCTCTACTCCCCGCTTAACACCCCGCTCAACTTCCCGCTCAACTCCCCGCTCAACTACACGCTCAACTCCCCGCTCAACTCCCCTTCTCAACTCCCCGCTGAACTCCCTTTCTCAACTCCCCGCTAAACTCCCCGCTCAACTCACCCCTCAACTCACCCCTAAACTCCCCCCTCAACTCCCCACGAGACCCGCCTCAACTCCCCTCAACTCCCCGCCCGCCTCTCAGGGCTACCTCAACCCCCGCGACCTAACTTCTAGGTCTAGGTCTAGGTCCAAACAGATACTGTCGCTTTTTCGTTTCATTAATTTTCAAATCACAACGATGCTAAAGAAGTTTTCACTTCAATAAATAAAAACATTAATTTGAATTCACTCTAAAAACGGGCCCAGATAGACCGATAGTAACTGAAGAAGGAATTATAAAATCCAACTTCACAATGTAAATGTGAAAAAATATGATCTATTTGAGTAGCACCGCGTGTATAGGGAAGTGGTTGTAATAAAGACTGGTAACCAGCGTCACGTATTAATTTGAAAACTGCAGTTGTCGTTACGGAGATAGTCTTCATTAAAATCTCCAAATATTATGCAAGGACTGTTATGCGATAGTAAATTACTTACAAGACCTACTGCGCGACTGTTGGGACATTTGCGTGATCTATAAAAAGCTATAATCTTCACTGCATTTATTTCGAAAATTACTGCTTCACAGTGGTCACCTCCAGCAATGTCAATGTAATACCGTGGGTTGCTATACACACCAAACCTGGGTTTGAACTAGACTATTTAGGGCCATTTGTTCTAATTATTTCCTTAAAACTAGTGCGATACAACTGACGCTTAGCGCCATCTATCGACATTTCTATGGAGTTGTTCGAAATTTTCAAGTCAAATACAATTGGTCGACTATTACTCGTAAACTTGTAAAGCCCACTTATGTGTGATAGTTTTCCTTTAAACTTCGTTATATACGTTCGTTCGCTGCTGCCGTGACATTTGAATTTCTAACTACAACCGTTTAGTTGATACAGGGGGGGGACACTTGACTCTAACGAAAATTGTTGCTTTAAAGCTTGATAAGTCACGAACGGTTTACTTAATTAAAAAACGGTCTTGCCAAACCCCTAATATTTTTGAAAGACCTATCCAACGATATCCGACACTATGGGAAGGACGTAAAAAAAAAATTATCATCCCACTTTACATGTAGGGGAGCTACCCTAAATAATTGTTTTTTTCAAAATTTTATTTTACCACTTTTTTGTATTCATTAACGTGTATACTCATGCCAAATTACAACTTTCTAGTACCAATAGTTTTTGAGCTAAACCGCGGACAGACAGACGGACATGGCGAAACTATAAGGGTTCCTTGTTGACTACGGAACCCTAAAAAGGGCTGTAAGGGGTTGAAATAGGGGATGACAGTTAGTATGGAAATTACGTCATTTTTAAAGCTAGAAGCTTGAAACTTATTTTTAAGACTTTTGATTAGATATTAATAAATACGACATTCAAATAATGCATGAGTTTTATTTTTAAAATAATTTATCTATAAAAATTAAAAATGCTGCTAAGTCACTATTCCGCGCGGACGAAGTCGCGGGCACAGCTAGTATACAATACATAAGTAATAAACTACATACTCTATACATACATATGTATACATAAAAAGCTGAGACATAAAAGTAGTAACGAATTAAATAGAGAGATAGAGATCTTTACCTAACTCACATTCCAGCCCTTTAACTATCTCCTCATCGAAAACTTACGCTGGTAGTCAGCTGCGTACCGTTAGGCAAGGATAACGCTCAGCAGATGGTAGGATGTTTGAATATAAACTTAGGACTTTTTTTAATCATTCTCTTCGCTTTAGAAGACATCAAAATTCGTATTTTAATAAATTTAAGAGAAATGCTTGTTAAGCACATTAAACTTATAATTTGGGCTACAAGATAAATGCTAAAGACTCAAATCTGTCTGTAGAGGTCCATTGTAATCTGTATGCGCTTCTTTTCTCAAAAGATCACCACAAACATCAACCTACATGGTCCTCATATGACATGACCGTACGGATTGTGTCGACTTTAAAAGAGACGTTGACCTCTGAATATGCTTCGGTATTTCTTCTAGGGTAACACCGTCCTTGGCGTGTAAATGTGTCATTTAATAACTGATTTTAAAATACACATAATTTATCATATTAACGTCTCACTTTTTGGTGGAAAATCATCAAATGACTCCTCCCCCTGTGGTTGGAGCGGAAGGGAGTGTCAGACTTCTACTGACTAAAAACCCACCCTGCTCCTTCAGCTTGCGATGTTAGGGTTGCGGTATTTCATTAGTGCCATCCTACAACCCCGCCATACATATTGATCTGAATCTAAATATCGATCTGGAATTTCTGTATCGCAACCGTTACCACTGAGTCATCACTGCTTGTAATTGAAGCAATTTCACTAATTAAATAGCGTCATACTACGGAACCTTAAACCACAAACTGCAGTTATTCCACTTTGACATCTAACAGTATAACGTCATTCGCCGTTTTTAACGTACGGACAAACGGTCATGCCTTTTTATAGTACCTACTCTATTGTCGCAGCCTGTATTCAAATGAATAATCAATGTTTTTTGCTGTGTCATTAACGGATTTAGGTAAAAGCGATACATCTTCATTTTGAATGAAGGTATATTTTTAAATAATATTAATCAAACAATAAAAATTTAAATTAAAAATTGCATCTATAATTTAAAAGTTTACATACAATAAAATAAATTATTGAGTGTTGGTTTTGACATCAGATACCGTTAAAAAATACTGCCGATAACTGCTTCGCACATTGATAGTAGTTATGTTAAGCGAACGTCCTAGATTGACCTGCGATAGGACACTCAAAAAGAAAATAACAGCACTTACTAATAACAGTGGTGGCAAGCTACATGTTTGGGTAAAAGAGTTGGAGTAGTTACCTAATTACTAAGAATACCTATTGCACTTTCATTTCGAAACCGTTACTAAACAAAAAATAATAATAATTAGAAAAAATATTAAATTAAAGACCCCCAGGTTATAATCTATCAGGAAACACAGGCTCCAACAGTTTTAGTCCATTAGAGTCTGACAGACTACTGGATAACTCCGACACTGTCCTCCCACAGTAGAGACACTTTGCGGTAACCGTTGTAAATGAAATCAAAAGTCATTACCACTAAAGCTCATAAAGATAACAGTGAGTGGGTATCAATGCGCCTACGCAGATACAGCGAAGATTCTTTTGAAACTTGCCTTGATCTGTCACCTGTGCCCGCAAGTTCGTTCGCGTGGGCGGCTTTTCTCGCGGAAGGTTCGATCCTATGGGATTTCCGGAATAAAAAATATGTTGCCCTCATTGATATACAAATATTCATATATCAATGGTTGCCCTCTATAAACTCCTCTATCTTGCAGCAAGAGTCGTTAAAATCTTTCGAAGTGTTAATTGTCTGTTTAGTGTGAAGTCTGTGTGTGTTAAAATCCGCGGCTGTGTTTCCTGATAGCTATAACCTGGGGGGGGTGCTTAAGTCAAGAGTGAATACGTTATGTACAAGTATGAAGCGCCTACCTTGAAGGTAAGCGTGCTTCATATTCGACCACATCATCTCTTACCATGAGGTGAGACGGTGGTCAAACGCAAACCTATAAAAAAAATTACGGTTTAACAGTCATACAGATTAGCTCGGACCAACAGAAAGACAGACCGACAGAAGAATTTATTTTTTATTATCATGTAAAATTACTATTTATAACGACTTGAGAAAACAGTTATATTTTAAATGCCAAAGAAAAAAAGCATTAATCAAACCAGTCTTTCAAAAGAACTAATCGATATAGACGCCTACGTAATGAATAATGAAATAACTTACATCTACAAACCGGACACAATGGCTAGCAATCATCATAACCATACATCATACAATACTATACAATCATCTTTATAAATTGCACGTAAAAAAATAATAGCATAATTTTCACATCAACGTCATTGTTGACTTCTAAAAAGGCACTAATCGTCATGTCGGTGTCAATTTCATACGGAATATCAATATCACTGTGATTCAAGTCATCATTGTCTGTACCGCTAACATGTAAAAAAATTGGCCAAGTGCGAGTCAGACTCGCCCATGAAGGGTTCCGTAGTAACTACGCCAAATATTTTTTCATCACAAAACATTTAGATCGCCTCACGACGCCCCTGGGATAATATCGCGGAGCCCCAGGGTGTCGCGACGCAGTTTGGGAAGCCCTGGTTTAATGATTTGACCCCAGAAAAAAACGCAAAAAAAATAATACTAGAGGTTAGGTATATATTCCATTAGGGATTGGTTAGGTACCTTTAGAGTAAAATGGCCTAAATGGCGTACAAACCAGTTAACACCGGTTTCTAAGACATCGTAATCTTGTCATATCAATGATTAAATGTAGGTACAATACCTATATCAAATTTTATGACACTCGTGACAACCTACAGATTTATTGATGTTTATTTTGGTCCAGCAATCACAGTCGCTTAGTTTAGTTTTTCATTATCAGATTACTGTACATATATGTATATTATATGTAATTATGTCACTGTAAAATTACAGAAACCTTATACTATAATAGTCAAGAGTGAATAGGTTACTTTTAGGCAAGCGTCACATCATCACTTACCATCAGGTGAGATGGTGAAAAAAAAACATTTTTGTCTGTACCATATTGCTTGCAATTTAACGCCTTATTTCGTTTTTCCTGCATAAATCCTAGTTCCGTAGGAATTCCGAGATTAAAAGTAATAGCCTAGATATTATCTCTATAAACTCTTCTATTCTCCAATGAGGTTTTTTTTTTTTTTTTTTTTTTTGTGTGTGGCATCTCGCAGGTCAACCCCTGAGGTTGTCGGCTGCTTAACCGGGCTTGCCTGTGGTTGCCTTAATTAATAAATTAATTAAAGCCTCCAGCCAGGGCTTATTAGAAAACTTACAAACTAGGCGACTACACGCTAAGGGCACCCCCTGTGGGGTACGGACCTCGGCTTAGGGCGTCGCAGTGGGAGGGCAGCTAGGGACAGGCTGGATCATATCATTTTTATTATTAATAAAGGAATTCAAAGCTACTGGCTCAGCGTCGCGGGCTGGCTCTGGCAAGGGTCGGGGCGGACTATTACGGGGACGTCGCGGCGGGCCTCGGCGGCGAGGACGGAAGGACGGTCGGTTTTTGTTTTTGTGTGCCACTGTACTTGTTTCCCTACGGCTCTCTTGGAGCAGGGTGATTGCGTCATCGGGAGTGACAAGGGTATGCCTTGGTCGGCGAATCTTAGAGATACGCGAGGGTTCGTATTGGGCGGCCGATACGATAAGGGGATTCCTATGTTGGATTGCAGTATCAAAGAAACGCTTGGAGACACGTTTCATGAACTGCTGGATGGTGGGCATCTTGAGGTCTACGTGAAGAAGCTCATTTCGAACATAAAAGGGGGCTCCCGTGACTCTACGGAGGAATCGGTTTTGAAGGGTCTGCATCTTGTGGAGGAGGTAGGGCTTTGCGTGTGCGAAAACAACGCAGGCGTAGGTCATGATGGGACGGATGACCGCGGTGAAAATACGCAGCTTGCACCTGAGTGATAACTTGCTGCGGGAGCTAAGAATGAAGTGGAGCCTACCTAGAGCGAAAGCGGCGCGCGAACGTGCCTGCTTTATGTGCTCAGCGAAGGAAAGGTGTTTATCGAGGACCACGCCTAAGTATTTGGCTTGCTTTTCCCAGGGGATCGGCTTGCCGTACATGGTAATCGGACGGGGGGAGGGTGGGTTTATCCGCGGCTTAGAAAAGAGGACTGCCTGGCTTTTGTCTGGATTGACTTCGATTCTCCATTTCCGGAACCACTTGGCCAGAGTGTTTGCGGAAGTTTGGAGAGTGCGAGCGATGGCATCGGGTTTAAGACCGGTATAATAGATAGCCGTATCGTCGGCAAATAGGGCTAGCTGAGTATTTTTATGCTTGGGGATATCGCTAGTGAATAGCGTGAAAACGAGGGGGGATAGTACGGAGCCTTGAGGAACTCCTGCGCGAATGGGATGGGGGGAGGAAAGCTCCCCCTCAATTCGGTAACGAAAGGTGCGATTCGATAAAAAGTCCCGTAGGATGAGCACGAGACGGTCAGGCACGCCGAGTTGGTATAGCTTATAGATTAAGCCATTGTGCCAGACTTTGTCGAACGCTTTCGCTATGTCGAAGAATAAGGCTCCCGTTATTGCGCCCCGTTGGAAGCCGGCGCTGACGTGTTCTATGATGCGGTGGACTTGTTGGATACATGAGTGTTCGGTTCTAAATCCAAACTGCTCATTGGGTATAAGACTCTTTGCTTCGGCAAAATCTTTGAGCCGCTTATATATAAGCCTTTCATAGATTTTACCAAGGACGTTGAGTAAGCTAATGGGACGGTAGCTAGACGGGTCAGACTTGGGCTTGCCTGGTTTGGGAATACCTATGACGGTGGCCTGTTTCCAGGTTGCGGGGAACATATTATTGCTCAATGCACCATTGAAGATGGCAGTCATTAGCACTATAAGCTGGGCGGGGAAAAGTTTGAAAACCCTATTGGTGATGCCGTCGGAGCCAGGGGCTTTTCGCGGTTGGAGACTTTTAATGATATCCTGGACCTCATCAGGAGTGATGGGGGCCAGTGGATTATCGGGATCTTCGACGGGCGGAAGGGAAGTTCTACGTTCGACTTCGGCGTTCACCATATCGAGGTGGGCTTGGTCTACTGGTTGAGAGCTGGGAGTACACTGGGACTCTAGGCTGTCGGCTAGGCATTCTGCTTTTTCAGAGTTATCGAAGGCGACACTCTTATCGGGACGAATGAGAGGAGGCATTGTGGCCTCTTCAGTGGATCGTAACTTCCTCTGAAGCTGCCAGAAGGCAAAATGGGTGGGCTCAAGTTCGCTCAGCATCTTGTCCCAGCTCGCATTACGCTGCTCGGTAATGCGTTTCCTTACAGCACGCTGTAAGTTGCGCATGTGAGCTTTGTTTGCGGCGCAGGGAAAAGCGCTGTACGCACGGATGGCTGCGTTCTTCTCGGTTATCAGATTCCGTACATCGTCCGGGAGTTTCCAGCGGTGGTCTTCCACTACAGGAACTTCCCTTGAACAATCGTTCAGGACGGATTGTACGTGATTTGTAAGCGAGTCGATCGCCGCCGTCGTGTCAGCGACTGAGACTATGTGGTCAGGAATGGTGTCCAATTGAGGCGACGTGGTGGATTTCAGTTTTTCACTTACTTTCCTCCAGTCGGTGATCAATTGGGTCGGAGGAGGTTGGGTAGGATCATGGTTACCCGAGCGGGAACCTAGGTGTAGGATAACGGGACGGTGATCCGAGTTGAGCTCGTGAAGCGCTTCTATGGAGTGTAAACGGAGGTTTACATTCTTTAGGAGCGCCACATCGAGGACATCGGGGTTATGGTTAGGGTCGTGTGGGTAGTGGGTGGGAGTCATCGGAGCGATGACGTCGTAGTTTAGGGTCGCGCCTAGGTTATACACGATTCTGCCTCTGGCATTTGTCGTGTTGCTGTTCCAAGCGGGGTGTTTGGCGTTGAGATCGCCCGCTAGTAAGACGGAGTCACTCAGGCCGAAGAGAGTCGTGAGATCGCTGGTGAGCGCGATAGGATCGTCTGAAGCAAGAGACGCGACCGATGGTGGGGGATGGTAGGCAGAGATGATGGTTATCGGAGGATGACCAGTCATGCCTAGTCGACAGGCAGAGTACTCTAGGTGAGAGAGAGGCGCGGGTGGGGTCAGAGGGATGCAGTATAACTCCTTTCTATAATAAATAAGGGTACCGCCGCCGTGGCAACGTGTTCTGTCATTGCGAACTAGACGGTAATTCGCAATTTTGGGATCAGCGCGGTGGGGTTTCAAAAGGGTCTCCTGTATAAGGAGGATGTCTAATTGGTGGTCGCGGAGGAATTTAGTTATTTCGGCGCGTTGGTTGAAAATGCCATTGGCGTTGAAAAAACCTAATTTGAGGGATCGAGGCCTAGTGTGGTTTGTGCGTTGGGAATCCATTGGATCAGTCCATCGCATCCATCTGGTCGAGACCTAGCACCACATCACTGTGTGTGCTGAATATTTGGCTGTACATTGCCGTCGTAATTTTGCCGTTATTCTGCTGTTCGGCAGCCAGAAGGGCATCGCGGAGAGATCTGGCTTGGCGGGTCATAAATAACCTATAATGGCGCAGTATAGTCTGGGCGCAAGCCTCGCCGTGCACGACGGGTGAGGGATTGGGCGGTTGTTTGACTGCAGGAGCAGCAGTGGTTTGAGGCGCGGGTTTGTGACTGGCTGTGGGCTCTGTAGCCACGGCTATAGGCAGGATCTGCGCTGCGATGGGTATATCCATCAGTGCCTGCAAAGGTTTGGCAGGGGCCAAGGAGGGAAAGGCTTTTTCGTGGTTTAGCCTGTTCCACGGGGACGGTCTCTGAGGACCGAGACGGAATTTGAGAAGAAGGTGCCTCTCTCTGTTGGCGGGCGTTGGCGCGCTTCGCTAATTTAGGAGCGAGTTTGGGGGCTTTGGGACAGCCGCGGTAGTTTGCCGGGTGACCGGTCTGGCCGCAGAGAACGCAGCTGGGTGGTTCCGAACAGAGGGTTCGGTCTTTAGGCCGTGGGCAGTCCGCAGTGCTATGCTCGCCCAGACACTTGACGCATCTGGGAGTCGCATAGCAGTTGCTCTGCGCATGGCCATACAGTTGGCAACGGTGGCATTGTCCCACTGTTGCGGTTTTGTAGGGCTTTTCTATTGAGATACCGGATAGGGAGCAAATAGACTTAATCTTAAATATTGGGTGATGACCTTCGGTTGGTTCACAAATGACAAGAACCATGTCGTACAATTCACCGCCTCTCGCTTTATGTAAGCGATGGACGGCGATCACTGGTATACCTTGATCGGCAAGGTCGTCTTTAATATCCTGTACTAGGATTTCTTTAGGGACACGTTTAATAATAACACGAGTGGGCGTGTCCTCGGGGAAGGAGAAAGTGTGAAAGGAAATATTCCTTTCACGGAGGGCGCGATATAATTCCCTATAGTCGTTCGACGTAGGGACGGTAACCTTAATGCCATTTTGACAGGCACGGGCGTTTGTGTAGTTGATCTTTCGATCAACACACATCTTAGACACATCAGTCCATTTCCCCTTGTCCTGGATGTAAAAGGGGGGCGGAGGGCGTTGCTTCCTTTGGGTTGAGGAAGTTTGGGCTATCGGGCTGGGGGGACGACTATCCTGCGCGCGAGTGGAGGTCGTTGGGACGGGGCTAGCGGGTCGTACGGGCGTTTGAGTTGGGGACGGAGGCGACGCGGTGGTCTTTTTGGCCTTGCTGGCCTGGAAGGTTTTCCCTTTCTTCCTCTTGCCTCCGGTGACGATTTGAAAGTCGTCTTCGGAGGACGAAGGGCAAGAAGAGGCTTCGTCTTGGTCGGAGGGTGGGTTAGATAATGGAGCCGACGTGTCCATATCGTAAAATTCAGGTGCAGCGCACACCTGCGCGGCGTCCATTGTTCTATGAACAATGGGATTAGAGAGTGGGCCGGCAACAATAGCTGGGTCTGGGAATCGAGTGGTCGGTACGTCTTTGTCAGCGGGCGGCGGCGGTAAGGGGCTATTAGTTTCGGAGTTTTTCATTGTTCGATGAACAATGGGGTCCGAAACAATAAACTTTTCGGTGAATGAGCCAACCGGAGGGCCTTGATCCGCGAGCGGGGGAGATAGCGGGCTATCGAGCACGTCGCTAAAATCAGTGACTTTGGCTTTAGTAGCCAGGGAAATATTTCGCTGCAAAGCAGCGAGCTTTCCGCCATATCTGGCGCAAAAGTCGGGGTCCTTTCTTAGCTCGTCCAAGAGGTGCGCCTTTTGCAAGGCGTCCTCCATGACGAGGGATTAAAAAATATCTATCGGGGAATTTTGGAGATTTCTCTCCCGCGGGGGGCCTATTTAAAGCCTAACTGGCCTAACTCCCCGGATGGATGGGTCCGGGGATGTGTAAGCCTCCCAGTCGGGTGGAGACTGGGAGGTGTGTACCTATTGGTGAGCCCTAAGCTTGTAACCAGTCGCCAGTCTTATTGTGCGAACCGGGCCCTATTGGGTCTAGTGCGAAGGGGTAGACACACCCAACCGACACTAGGTGTGTAGCTGAAAGGGAAACTCAGTAACTAGGTTTGACTAGGAGATCCCCCAAGGCCAAAACCTAGCACTCGACTCCAATTGACTGCTTCACCCTGAAGGGGATCAGCGGGTGCGTCGGGTCAGCACCCCCTTGGTATTGTTGACACCGTGAGGTTTCCAACCAAGAACCACGAAACTGTGGTTTTACCCTGAAGGGGCCAAACCAAATTGTTTTTGACGATACTCTGTTATAGAAACAAAATATCCTTCACTGCCTTGAAAAAGGCGGTTCCGGATCGGGAGTTGTAGTCGGCGACTACGAATGACGTCACGGCGAGCGCGACGAAGCGATGACACAAACACAGAACGATCGGGAGCGCAGAGCGGCACGACCGTCTCGGGCGAGCGTCGGGCGGAGAGTCGTTGCCTTCTCCAATGAGGCAATGACCCATCCATTAAGATGGGTTCAGCCGTTCCAGACATACACACTTTTTTTAAAAAAACGTTTGTGTCCTGTAAATACAAACAGATCTTTTTGCTCTATTACTTGTTCTAAACACCGCTCAATTTTTTTTTGTATATAGGTACCTACATTAAATATACAGACACACTTTTCTGTTTGATAACATGTATTGATACGAATAAAAGCAAATAGATAACATTTCTGTGTCAATTCATGGCGAAATGTGTCATTGGTCATTGTGTCATCTATAATCTTCGAAAGTACTACATGGATTTGGATGAAATTTGGTATAGAAGTAGCTTGAAACTTGAGGTAGGTATAGCCTACTTTTGACACGATTGCAAAAGGTGGAGGTTCTCAAATGATTTGATCAGTACAGATTGTAATTGATTGCTTGGGGTAATGTCCCCGCATCCACCCTTAATATGCGTTTTAAATGTACTTTTTCTTGTCCTTATCCTATTCACATGTGGTCGGCGCAACACGTTCTCTTCTTCCATTGTCCCCTGTCAGACGTCACAGCATCATTTACTCTTTATTAGGGTTTCGTACCCTATGGAAGTCCATACAGTCCGTCCAAAAGAGACATTGACCTCTGAGTTTGTTTCGGTGTTTCTTCTCAGGGTAGTCAGTTAGAAACACTGGCCTCATCTAGTTAAAATTTAAGAAAAAAATGACATGTTAAAATGTTATTTACAATCTATTCGCAAAATAAACATAAGTATTGTGTATTGAGCTAAAATATCAGTTATACCATCTTTTTATACCACCGTATTTAGTGAATGGTTTTGACTTTGATTAAATCCAACAGTGCTCTCTGTTTCTGACTGACGACGAAGCGGCGGATGTTCCCACAGCATTAGTGTATCAAGAATGCCGAATGGTTGCGGAATTATTCGAATGAGTTACGGCGGCCTCGGAACACGAAGGGCATATGAAGGAACAAGGATGGGTTTTAGTCGGTAAAAGTCTGACACTCCCTCCCGCTTCGCAGAGATCGGGAGGCAGTAATGGATGATTTATCATCCCAAAAAAAAAAACAGCGTATCAAGACAAAATGCCACTTATGCCAATGACATTCAGAGATTATTTGTACAAATCAAAAAGATAATGATAAAAAGGTCACAGTAATAAGTCGTCGCCCACACGCGTACATGACGCTCGTATTTAAAGTCGACTGTTGCGTCTCGAGAAACAATGGTACGACACTAGTTATCGATAAAATTAAAGTGAGAATAAGAATATTGGAATAACAAACTTGTGCTAACTACAAAGTTTTTCTCGGGTGAACAGTTTCTTTTTCAAGTAACCTATGTCCTTTTCCAAGGTCTAATCTATTTCTGCACCAAATATTATCCAATTCGGTGAAGTGGTCTTGTACAAAGGGTATCGTGTTTCCCAGCTTCTGGGTTCTGGAGGTCACCATTACACTATTGCCGTGAACCCACTCCAGACACAAGCATATTTAGCTTATTTGGAGGGCTTAATAAGATTGCTAGTAATGTGAATTGAACCCACATTGCTAGATATCTTTAAAAAAAAAGTAATTTAAAAAAATTAAAAAACCCGACTGCAACCTTATACTAAAACTAACTGAAAAGCTAATAAAACAAGCCCATTTTAAATAAATAAAAGTTGGAAGCAGGCGGGGCCCATACCATTATTATAGTTTCAAACTCAAATGGGTCCCGCCTGCTTCCAACTTTTATTTAATTTAAAATGGGCTTGTTTTTATTAGCTTTTCAGTTAGTTTTAGTATAAGGTTGCAGTCGGGTTTTTTAATTTTTTATATTACTTTTTTATTTCCAGCTTTTTAGTTTACAAATGTGAACGATTTCGCAGACGATTTAGTTCTTGATACGTGTTTTTTTACGATTTGTCACTTTGAATTACTTTTAACCATATAAGTTGTATATATGTTTGTAATCACCTTTTAAAACCCTTTATTTTGATACCCCACTCGATAGGTTTTGAGAAAAAAAAACTTTTTTAAAGGCATGATATGGCGCCAAAAATCCGCCATTTTGGTTTTTTTTTTATTTTGATATACCTCAGTGTCACTTTCACAGTCAATACGAATCTAACGATACCTCTCAAGCTAAAATCCGTCGAGCCATTCAGGCCACAGAGCGTGCCAAACAATTATACATACATACATACTCTCGAAAAACATAACCCTCCTTCTGGCGCAGTCGGGTAAAAATATACTAATCCTCATGCATCCAGTTAGACTGGAAACCGACCTCAATAAAATGGGAAGAGGCTAAACAGATGATGAATACGTATTATAATAGGACTGGCCAGGACATGTTTGGCGAATGCCGTGACAAGATTTGGTCTCGCAAAACACGGGATTGGTGCCCCGAGACAGCAACACAGGGCCGTGGCAGACCACGAAGGAGATGGCGGGACGACCTGGATGTTTTCCTTAAGAATTGGAGGATGAGGTGCAGTAGAGACTGTTGGAAATATTGGATGGAGGCTTTTGACCAACAGAATACTACGTTATCAGTGAATGACATAGGCTACAAAAACTAAGTGTAGATTCTTGACTATTTTTTACACGGCTGCACAAAAAATGAGTGTTATTTTTGAGGGTTAATTTGTGAGTTTCTTTATTCCACTTGGAATAGTTTTGTACAATTCCCCCGATTGCGATGAAAATATTGGTTTTCTGTTTTCCATTTTTGGGCACAAAGACATTTTAATCGAACAGTAAATATTATAATCTATTTAGTATCTGAGTACCTTGTGGCCATTCAACACTGAAATCATGTAACTTGTTTTTAATTTTTTAGATCGCTTTTTTATTTACTTTTTGATACGGGAGGCGTCAATTTTAATTAATTTGTTTTTTTTTTCATACGTGATTTGAAATGACCAAATCAAACCGTGCACTAGTTTCTGTAGTTGTTTAAAAGCCAACGCAAACATATGTAAAATACGTATTTTTGTTTCTTTTTTATCAGAACTGCCCAAGATTAACTTTTACAAACTCCATTATAATATTTGATTTACATGGCATATTGCCAAAAGAAATTGTGTTTTTATAACCTTCGCATTTTTTTAGCATACATACATATATCTGCAACGTTTCCGTGTTGATTGTTATTTATCGCGTCTGGCTGTCTTTGTAGATATGAAAATGTACACGAAAATAAACGTCGCATAGCTTTTAGAAAGAAACCATTATTCTTCTTAACCTTGTCCTATTTTTTTAAACATACACGACGGTTTTCACTCGGAACCACGCAACAATTAAAAGTTAAAACCTGTTACACTTCCTTTGAGGGGTGCCTAGACATTGTATTTAACTATAATTCTTATTACTATAATACTAATATAATAATACTTATTTATAAACTTTACCAGCTGACCCGATAATGTCTATCTGATCCTTTAATTCAAACCTTCATTGTATGAGAGGGAACATAATGGAATGTTTCAAGAGAATTAGCTATGTGGGTAGAATTCACATGACTGGCCATCTTGTTAACTTCTCCAACTAAGCTAAGTATGCTTGTGTCTAGAGTGGGTAGGGTTCCAACCGGCGACCTCTCGTTCACAAGGTCAGCCTTAGCCATAAGGTTATTCACTTGTGGTCGGCGCAACACGTTCTCTTCTTCCATTCTCCCCACTCAGACGTCACAACATCATTTACTCCTTTTTCTTTTATATCATTCCTCACACAACCCACCCATAATTTCTCTGGCCTTTTTGAAAGAAACGATATCTCAGCAAAACGTTCTGATACCAACAAAAATCTGCTTCGACTTTTTCCAACTATGTCAGGGTCGAATTCAAGTCTAGTCAGATGCAGCTGAATGCTGCATGATGCATGCAGAATTGCTGAATGATGGATGGATGCTTTACATGGAACGTCTGCACTAACCTGCATCCCACACGATACCCCTTAGCAAGACCAGTGTCGGATTTTCTGGCTACCCGTAACAAAATTAAAATAAAATAAAATCTTTTTATTTTAAAATAATAAAAAGATTTTATTTTATTTTTATTTTATTATTTTTTTACACTAAGTATAATGTTCTTGGCCTATACAGCTTGCCCTAGTCAGCAGAATATGTCTTTACGTTTCTATTAGTCCACTAATTGCTTCCCTTACTCCAATGTTCTCAAAACTTTTCCCACAAACAGAAAACCACACTCAACAAAATTAAAATACAAGCAATAAAACCGGACTAGGAAACAATCGATTTATAAAATCGACATACAGGCACGTCCCTACTACAATTGACAGCGAACGGAAGCGCCAATGAACTTGGCGGGAAGCGGTCGTGGGTAATTTAAAAAAAGAATTCTTAATAACAAGGCTAAAAAAACCTTCTTGTTGATATTGACATTATTGGAAGGAATATTTTTTGGGCTGGCAAGGACTTTTATTTTGGACAAGGGTATGGATAAAGCAATTTAAAAAGGAAGTGAAATTTTAAATTAAGTAATATCAATAAAACAACGGAGGCTGTTTTCTTGTGTTATTACACCAAACATTTACCTTTTTTTTTTAAGTTTGTTAGGTTTTTTGTAAGGGCACAATAAATTTTAGTCTTGATAAAAGTTAATTTCAGCATACTTTGGCCAAACGCTAAGCATTGCCATACAACGTGGCAATGCCGCCAGTCTCTTGGTTGCGTTACCAGTAGTTTAGTTTAAATAATATGAACATTGAAATAATAAATTTATTCCAATAGTGATAACAATGGTTGTCGAAAAGACTCACGAAAACTCACGAAATAAAGACACAAAAATAAGAGAGATTCGAATTCTACTATTAATAGATAAATTTGTAAAAACGAATTCTTCGCTTTTTGAAACTAATAAAATATTAACCAATAAAAGAAAAGTTACGCAGCATGAATGAAAATGATGTGTACCTAGAATCTTCTAACATATTAATAAGTGAAGAAAAAACCTAGTAACAAAAATTCTTAGATAAATAAACATCATCAAATAATCAATAAGATAATAATTATAATCACTATCCTATGTACTCACGAATTATACTAATTCATTGATTTCCACTCTATAGTACCTGAAAAAAAAACATAATTGTTAAGTAATTTCGTTCATATACATACCAACAAAAGCATTGCTAATTAGACAAAAAAAATGTGCGAGTCAGACTCGCCCATGAAGGGTTCCGTAGTAACTACGTAAAATAACTTTTCATAGTGTTTGTATAAAATACAAAGTTATTTTTGCGGTTTTAGAAAATGTGCTTTATCTCAAAAAATACTGACTCTATCTCGTTCAAACAAATTTTCGTTGATAGTTTTTATTAAGATCTACATCATATATTTTTTAAAGATTTTTTACTCTATTATTATAAAGTTAGAGGGAATCTTTTAAACAATTGACTTTAAGAAAAAGTGGTTTTAGATGTGGATATGGAGTGGTATAAACACCACACACGTATAGGTATTATAAAAAAAATAGTATCAGTTCCATGTATGGGGAGCCCCCCTTAATATTATATATTTTTCATATTTTTGCTAAAAATCGGAAAGCGGTTCACAGAATACACTTACTAAGTTTCATATGTGTAGTCCTCATAGTTACGGAATAAAATGGCTTTGACATACGGACGGACGGACAAACAGATAGACAGACATGCCGAAACTATAAGTGTTCCATTTTTTGCCATTCGGCTACGGAACCCTAACCCGTTGGTATAGTGGTCAGTGGCCCTGTCTGCTATGCGCAAGGTCGTGGGTTCGATTCCCACCTAGGACAAATGTTTGTGTGATGAGCACGGTCATTTGTTCTTTGTCTGGGTGTAATTTATCTATAATATGTATGTATTTAGAAATATATATGTATGTTTATCAGTTGTCTAGTACCCATACCACAAGCTCTGCTTAGTTTGGGACTAGATGGCGTTGTGTGGAAAGTTGTGGAATATTATATTATTACAATATGCATTCTTTCGGGGTCGAAACTCTCGGACCTATTCAAAGAAATTTCGAAAAATTTGGTACCACTTCCATTGGACTGGCTATTACTTTGGCCAAAGGCTAATCAGTGCCTCGTCAGCGCATTACCATGCAACAACATTGAAGACATAATTTCAAATGGTTTGAAATAAAATCATATGCAATTCAGACCATACTCCTTTTTGAGTTCGCTCAAAAAAGCCCTTTGCTTCACTGAAATCGACTTCCTATGCATTTACATAAGATATTTACCACATCTACCGATTTATCAACATTGACTTAATACATACAGAATACACTAATTTAAAATGCGGGCAGTCTGATAAAAAAAATTTAACTTTGTCGCTATCTTACTATCGGAGATTGCTTACAGATATTAATCCCTAATTTCACAATATCTCTCACAGCCCGGCTAGCTCAGTCGGTAGAGCATGAGACTCTTAATCTCAGGGTCGTGGGTTCGAGCCCCACGTTGGGCGTAATCTTTTTGTCCGTCTTTGCATTACAGAAAAACAATTTCCATAAATATAACCCGTTACTTTCAACTTTTAAGCTTTTTTATCTCTTTAAAACAGTATTTTGATTAAATCTTTCTTCAATAACTTTTCCTCTACAAAAGCTGATATTTCCTGATTGAAAACTAGTTTTTCCTAATATGAAGGAGATTTTTTTAGGGCAAATATCTTGTGTTCATTGTCCCATGTTATTCAAAGGGTCAGGAAACATGATATTATTGACATTGTGAAGAAATGCGTTTCAGTTGACTAAGCTTGATTATTCGTCTTCCATTCGCAGTTCAAATGCCGCAAACCCTTACTTCATTCTAAAACCACTATTATGTTACATGATATTACGGTTCAATTTCCTCTAAGCAACGTCATAAAATCTGTCGCGGACTTGTTTAAAGAAAATTGTGACGTATAGCTCAGATATAAGGTTTATTTCCGTTTGATATGTTGCAATCTTGGTTAGCTTGGACAAAATGTAACTTAATTCTCAAGGAATACGGTAAATGTTTCATCAAGCTGAAGTATAAACTTTTTGGTTAAGGCAAAATAAGCCATTGTATTTTCGAAATAAGGTTGAATTTAGCTCGTGTGATGACATTCTCTGTTAATTTATTGTAGTAGCATAGCAAGCGACTGGCGGATGGAAATATTCATGAAGTTCACGAAATTGGTGCGCCGAGCGCCAAAAATTCGTATGTTATGCATATTTTAATAAATTTATTTTTTGTTCACAGCAACACTGATACTTAAAAGCTTTTCTTGTAGCATACAAAATCAGATCGAACTTATTCAATGGTTTTACATAGAGAGACTGCCTTTCTGACCTCCACAACCAAGTAGCAGGGTAAAGCGATACCCCTTGGCAAGAATGGCAAAGATGTAAAAATGACAGCAGGAATCTTCAGACGCACAGAGGAATCTCGACATTATTAACAAGATATATAAGGACTATAATTAATTATGTAGTTTGTATCCCTTTTACGAATATTACGCGGGCGGTGGAGGTTTAGCACAGATAATATTTACATAGAGGAGGAGTGCAAAAAACTGATATTATAATAAAGTTCAAACTTTTAAAAAAAATCACACACTGAGCCATCAGTAATGTACTACCTACTTATATGTTTTAATTTTGTTTTTGTTTTGCTAGTTTTGCCAAAGCTATGTTATGTACCTACATAGTTTTTGCCGAAGTATTAGTGCAATTTTGGTTTGAAGTTAAATACATTTTTTTTTTGTAGAAATGTTATGAAAGAAAAAGGAGTACATGATATATTGACGTTTGACAGGGGAGAATGGAAGAACAAAACGAATGAAAAACAAAGCGCCGACCTCAAATAAATGGGATATAAGAGCAAGAAGATGAGTATATTTTTTACACTGTCTAAGCCTAAATAGGTATTTTCTCTTTAATTTATTTAGTTATTTAACCGCTAATTCCAACACCGCCCCGCTAACACTATCGCCTAGCTTTACCCTAGTTAATTTGAATTATTCCGCAAGTACATACTAACATGTGTCGTTTACTCATATTACGTTGCCATACTCCTGGGAGCCATCAATTGCACAGTCACCGTATGATATGACAGATGGTAAGCGAGGATTCATTTGTGGACATTCAAGAGTAATTTAGTGTACAGGGCCATTAGAGTTAACTAGTTAAAGTCTCAGAAACTGTCAGTCTACTGCATCGAATTAAAAGTATTATTATTATCCCAAAATAACGAGTATTTCTTAAATCAATTAAACGTTTGATCGTTAAGTATGGTACATGCACATAGAAACAACGGCGGAACCACAACAATCCACTAGACTAGATTTTGCGGCATTGAAAAATATTAATCTACGATTCAAATTTGATTATGGTGATTAGCGGATAGGACAGAATTTTGGAACTGACATTTCGATTAGGATTAAAACTGATTGTGATAATTTTAAATACTGGTCTGCACTTGACCAGTATTTACAGAAATATTTTCATATTGTTAATTTTTGGAGGTGGTTTAAGTAGCATTGTTCTAAAATAATCTAAACTCTTTTGCAAAAAAAACGGGCACTTTAGATTTTTTTCTCTACTTCAATGAAGAAGAACAAGAAATAGGTTTTATTAATTTGACGATGTATTGGCATGTTATTTGAAGCATCCTGGCATGATTCTTTACGTTCCAAAATTTGAAATTAATAAAAGAAAAATAATGATTATTGTGGATTATTCTAAAATTGCTTTACTAATGGCGCGAATTGCTGAAACGATTTTTAACTGATTACGATATTTTAAAACTTTTAAAATATTTTCTGCAAATTAAACAATTTAATCTTTCTTTTTACATTAAATACCACTTTTTGATATGAGTGATAAAGCGATAAGGGCCGGTAAAATTATAGCCCTACTTGAAGAAGGTTGTTCGCAAACTTACGTGTCTCAGCGGCTAAATGTGAGTCGTTCAACTGTCCAGAGGACTTGGCAACGGTATCAAGAGACCGGTTCGGTCAAAAGAAGACCCGGTTCGGGAAGAAAACGATGCACAGAACCAAGAGATGACCGCTTTTTTTGAGTCAGGCGTTGCAGAATCGTAAAGCGTCAAGTGTGGACCTGAAGAAGAGCCTTGAAGAAGTAAGAGGAGTAGAAGTTAGCTTGTGGACGGTCAGGAGGAGGCTTTTGGCTGCCAATATCAGGAGTTACCGCCCAGCTCGGGGCCCTAAATTACTCCGTGAGCACCGTGTTGCTCGACTTCAGTTTGCTCGGAACTGTGCTTCATGGACTCTGGAGGACTGGAATAAAGTATTGTTTTCTGATGAAACTAGAATCTCTTTGTGTGGAGAGGACCGACGCCGGCGAGTGCTGCGAAGACCACGGGAACGCTATGCGGAAGTGTGTTTCGAAGAAATCACTCCTTATGGCGGAGGCTCCGTTATGTTTTGTGCAGCAATTAATTCGACGGAGCGTACGGAGTTAGTTTTCATAGAAAATGGAACATTAAATGCACACCGGTACATAATGGAAGTCCTAATTACATATGCACAACCCACATTGACTGCACTTGGGGAAGATTCCATTTTTATGGACGACAATGCTCGCCCGCACCGTTCTGGCGACGTGGAAGCGTACATGCAAGAAGTTGGGATCCGTCGTTTAGATTGGCCAGCTCGAAGTCCTGACCTCAATCCAATTAAGCATGTCTGGGATGTTCTAAAGAGACGGGTAAGATCAGTGCAACCTGCTCCACAAAATATCAGGGAGCTAAAAAGAGTAATTGCAGAAGAGTACTAGAGGAGTAGTGGAAACGTATTCCTCAAAACGTTATTAAAAACATCGTGGAAAGCATGCCCGGAAGGATTCAAGCTGTGATTTTGGCAAGAGGAGGTCACACTCGTTATTAGGTTTTTACATTTGTAACTTTATTTAATTAAAAAAAGTAAAAAAAACATCTTATCTTTATTGCCGACCACTTCTTATTGTTTGGGCGTGTACATCGGTTTTAAAGAATCCGTCGTTTTTTTTCTTTTGATTGCCCGAATTTACTTCACGCGCATTAATTTACACGATTATAAGTATACAGACTACGTCAAAGCAATAAATTTCATTTAATTAACTCAAATCGACCTTAGAACGTAAATTTCCTTAGGTGCCCGTTTTTTTTGCAAAAGAGTTTAGATATAAAATTATAATTTAAAAAAAATATATTTTGGATTTCAATGGTTTTATTTAATCTTTAATTGAACAATAAAGTACTGTAAACTCTTTGGGACATTTTGTTCCCAAATATGTAATGCTATTACGTAATTAAGTTGCAGTGTAAATTGATGCGAGAAAAAAACGTGGCATTGAGTTACAATGTTAATAATCGGTAATTTTTTTCCCAATGGGTAACAGTGTAACACAAAATGGTGTAACTCAACGGGAACAAAGGTACCAAAATTCCGGGCTTAGAATAATGGGTTGCGGGAATGTTCTAACGAGATACCGCGGCTCCGGAACACAGGAACAACTGAAGTAGCCGGATGAGTTTTTAGTCAGTAGAAGTCTGACACTTGCTTCCGATCTACCCACAGCGGGAGGAGTCATTTGATGGTCCCCCCCCCCCCCCCCCCACAAAAGGGCTTAGAATAATAACGCGTTATTATTCTAAACTATAGGGTAACATGTAGGCTACTTTTCATACCGGAATTCCCAAGGGATCGGGATTTATGCGCGAAATACAACCCACGCAAATAAAGTCCCATGCATAGCTTAGTTTAGCGGAAGTGCGTTTGATTGTTATTCCTTTCAAGTCAAAACGTCAACGGATTCGATCGTTGTGAGGATACTGTTGAAGGGCTTGATAGAAAAAAAGGCTACTATTTTTCTTAAATAACTTTTCACACAAGGTTAGTAGAAATAGGTACCCACAACTGTCCATATTTCCGCTTTTTTAACCGACTTCAAGAAAAGGAGGTTTACAATTCGTCTTGAACTTTTTTTTTATTTATATGTTACCTCATAACTCGGAGACGGCTGGACCGATTTAAAAAAATCTTTTTGCGTTTGAATGGGTATACTTTCTAGTTGGTCCCATTGTTACGAAATCAGGATCTGATGATGGGATCCTGGAGAAATCGAGGGAACTCTTCAAATATTATAGGCACACCTATAGCGTTTTGGGTATTTCTTATAGTACCTTGAGGAGTTGCTTCCGAAAAGTACCATTTGGGGAAGTTGAACTGATGATGAAGACCACAGATGACCACTGAAACTCCTCAATAATAAGTATTTCGTGGATTGCGATTCGATTACTTGAGTACGGATGTTAAACACTTTATGCTCGTCACAATACATATGGTGATGTAGACCTGATGGTCAAATACCAGGAGAACTCCTCAAAAATTAACGGCTATGCACAGGGAAATGCAATATTTTGTAAAAGGTGATAAGTTGTTGACATTATGGCTTTTGTAACTAGATAAATAACAAACCAACCCACCAAAAAGCGTGAAAAAAATTTTTTTTCAAAAAATAGAACCGACTTCCATATAAAAACACTACAAAGGCAAAAATAACTTTAATTTCGGAAGGCGGTGTCTTTAGTTTTGTATATATTTTCGTTTTTGACACCGCCTTCCGAAATTAAAGTTATTTTTGCCTTTGTAGTGTTTTTATATGGAAGACGGTTCTATTTTTTTTATTTTTTTTTTATTAATAATATGTTTTAAGTAGTAAGTATCGTTGAAATGTGAATGTAGACTTCTGGTTTTAGTCAAGTGCTTACTTAGCAAACAACACTTTCAAGATAAAAATCTTTTTGGGGATCCGAACCGAAGACATCAATGACTTGCCAATTTTCATAAAAAAAGAAACGCTCGTTCACCTTTTTTGTCATCTTACTGCACAGTCAGAGCGAAACAGTGATTCAAGAAAAACAGTCATAAAATGAGAACATTTAATAACATTTTAAAGTTTCAAAAGGAGATACCTAAATAAAAAGACAAAGAAATCGCGTAAGATTTTGTGTATCACTTCATGTGAAACTCGCAAAAATAACCTTTATTTTTCAGTGGGAAAATCATCACACACACACACATTATAATAGCACTCTTCCTCTATTCTAATTTGCTGTGCCCGACAGGAACCACAATGATATAAAACAATATATATTTTGTATGTACCTACCTACCACCTAAGTTCACATTGTGGAATGCAAATAAATGTATTGAAAGGTATTGAGTATCAAATGACTCCTGCCGCTCTGTGTGGAGGGAGTGTCAGACTTCTACTGACTAAAAACCCACCCTGTTCCTTAGGTTTCCCTTTTGGTCCGTGGTCGCGGTACCTCGTGAAAACATTTCTGCAACCCTAGCAGGCCATGGCCCAGTCGGGATCTGCCAATGCTGCTGACAGCTCTTTGAGGCGCGCGAGGTCGCAACACTAACCTAGATAGGGTTGCCAGGTCGTTAAACCTCATAGCCGGACAGAACAGACAGTTTGGATGAAAGAGCCGGACACCGTAAATGATTAAGGGTTTTGTATCTTAGTATGGAAAAAAAATGTACGTAAACCTAGGCTTTTTTTATTATTTGTCATAAATCTTCTTAAAATGGAATGGCAAATCAGTCTATCACGCGAGTCGCGCTTCCGGGGTTCAACTTGCGATTTGATTGGTCAAATGTAAAAAGCCTAACAAAAGCCGCACAAGCCAGACATCTTTTATTTTGGCCGGACGCGCTAACAAAAGTCTATGTCCGGCTCTGTTCGGACGCCTGGCAACGCTAAACCTAGATATATTTTGGTGATGGCAATTACTAAGAGGGATACTATCACCGACAACTTAGCTTAGCCTTTCTCCCAACTATGCCAGGGTCTGCTTCCAGTCTAACCAGATGCAGCTGAATACTTAGTGTTTTATTTGGACCGACTGCCTATCTGAAATACACATAGAAAGAACTCAATACTCAATACTTTTATTGCATTCCATATGTAAGTATTCATAGGTGGTAAACTTATAATTAGATCATATGGACCCTGTCGGGCACAGCAAGAATAAGTGATTTAGGAGAGGAAGCATTTGATATTAATTTAACTTACTTACTAACTTAACTTAAACATTATATATCAATCACTTATACGTTTACTAAGTAATAACACTTCTGCAGCAATTTTTTTTTAAATAGGTTAATTTTGATCTTCGTTTTTTACAGATTCGGGAAGTATATTATATAATTTAAAGGACATTATATAAGGACTTTTAGAGTGCATTTTTAATCGAGAACTTGGTATGTTTAGCCTAGATCGGTGTCTGAGTAGATAGCGTGACTGAATGTCTTCTCGTTTTGAATAAAACTCTTGATGTTTTCGGACAAATTTGGATATTTCAAAAATGTATATGCACGGAAGGGTTAAAATATTATGTTTTTGAAAAAAAGATTTGCAACTGTCTGTTTGTTCAATGTTTACAAGGATTCTAAGTAATTTCTTTTGCAGAGTAAAGAGTGTGTGTGCATCTGTGCTGTTACCCCAAAGGGTGACACCATAGCTAAGCCTATAAGCATAATAGGTGGTGAGTGCTGTATGTAAATTGGTTGTCTTTTTTATTTCACCAAGGGCGAATGAAAATTTAGATAGTTTTGAATGAGTTTTTTCAATGTGTGACTTCCAGTTTATATTTGTGTATCTGTCTATAACTAGTCCGAGTAATGTAATTTCATTGACGATTTCTAATTTTGGGTTTTTGAAAATAAAGTCTAAAGCTAAAGGTGTTTTTTGGTGAGGGGATTTTGTTTTGGAGTAGTTTATCTCAAGGTTATGTTCATTCATCCAATTATATATTTTTGTAAGTATTGAATTGAGTATTTCATCTATATTTTCATTGTTTTGGCACGACACCAAAATGGATTATCGTCCGCGAATAAGACACATGGCCCTTCTATGGCTTTTGGTAGGTCATTAATATAAATTAAAAATAAGAGGCATCCTATGACGCTTCTTTGGGGAATTGAGGCGTAAATTGCTTTACTAGATGACCGGACTTTTTCAATTCATTATTTTTATGGTTAAAATATTCTATTTCAACTAATTGTTCCCTGTTCTTTAAATAAGATGTTAGCCAGTCGTGAGAACACAAGCTGACAAGCTTAATGTAGCGATCAATAGTCTAATGACTAGTGTCGGGAGGACTTGTGATCGAGAGGTCATGGTTTCGAACTCCATCCACTATTGCCACGAACCCACTTCAGACACAAGCATATTTAGCTTACTTGGGGGGGATACAAGATTGCAAGTAATGTAAATTCTACCCACAATGCTAGTTATCTTTAAAACTATTACAAACCTTTTGGTCATGCTCATTCACGAGTTCGACCGATCGTAGACTTGAATTTTTGATTTAAGTTACTGTTTGGTTACAGCGAAAAGAGTCTACAGACGGACAATGACGCAATTCTATAAGGGTTCCAATTCTTCCTTCGAAAGTAAAGAATCTTATAAACATAAAACTAGTGCACGCGATCATTGTAGTTGCTACCCTCCATCCACCTCGCCTAGACGTCGCCTAGCCAACTAGCCTCCCAGCCAATGACGTCACTCCTACCCTCCTTTGACAAAGCAAAAATATAATAAAGAACAGTTAACTGTTATCTTCTGCGAATAACGATTATATCTTGTTTTTCTGGAAGCTTGCCAGGATTCTACCCCATTTTCTTTAGTAAATACACACATCAAAAGTGTCTAGGGATCAAGCATTTTTATGCGGATTTCTTGAGATTGAGATGTGGCTTTGTAATAAATTTATGATTTTATAAATTTATATGGATCCTTTTTGGTGCATTTCATAATTTGAAACAGGAACTGTTAATCAAATTCGAGTAAAAGATGAAAATCAGCTGTCAATATTTTCCCTATAAAAACATACAACGCATTGAAGACATTATTAGTGCTACTGTTTCCCTACTACTGATTAAAACCAACGTTATTATGGAGCGGCGACGTCATTTAAGCAGGGAAGAAATGCTCAGAGCCGTGGGAATGATAGAAGCTGGTTCCCGGCAACGTACTGTGGCTTTAGCTCTGAATACAAGTCAGAGTGTTATCAGTCGAATTTGGACACGTTACCGAAGCACTGGTACCGTGGCTGAGCGCCATGGAGGATGGTATCGCTGCACCACACGGAGACAAGACCGATACATTCAAATCTTAACTCGAAGAGCTCCAACAATAACCGCCATGATGTTAGCCGTGAGGCTTCATCACTCTTCAGGGAACTTAATTAGCGACCAAACAGTCAGAAACCGCTTGCATGAAGTGAACCTTCATTCCCGAAGACCGCTACGGATACCACCTATAGCAATGCACAATCGTAGGATTCGATATCAATGGGCTCTTGAACACAGAAATTGGGCAGAAGAACAATGGCGTTTCGTGTGCTTTTCTGACGAGTCTCGTTTTGGTATGAGACCGGATACAAGACGTATACGACACTGGAGAACCCCTGGATGCCAACAGCGATTAAAATCCTGCCAGGAAGTCCATCCTTATAGTGGTGGAACCATCATGGTATGGGCGGGTATTTGGATCGGCGGAAGAACTGAGTTGATTTGGATCAGAGGCAACCTCAACGCTCAAATTTATGCTGAGACGATTGTATCTGACGTCATCGTTCCTCTACAAGTGCAAATCGGTCCCTTATTTCAGTTAATGCCTGATAATGCACGACCGCACACCGCAAGAGTTGTAAGACAGACTCTCGCCGCAGCTAACATCAATGTCCTGCTCTGGCCTGCTCAGTCGCCAGACTTGAACCCGATTGAGCATGCATGGGATATGCTACAGAGAAGAGCTCTGCCGAATATGGAGGGTATCCTATACTATACCTTTTTTTGTTGTTGCAACGAACATGGGCGGCCATTCCACAGCGTGATTTGGATGAACTCATTTTGAGTATGCCAAACCGATGTTCTTGTGTTGTTAGTGTTCGCGGTAGAAACACGGATTATTAATTGTTTAAGTTACCCAATAAAATTTTAAAGAAAACTGTTATTTCAGTCTTTTTTTCGAACTTTAATGTTAGTGGTTCAAATGTCAAAAATACCTTTATTAGGAAAATGGCAAATTTCTTTATTAATGCAAAGGTGACTTGGTTTATCGTTACTGTGACAAACGAAAACACTTTATTTGATGAATCCTTAAAGAAAATTTTAATTAATATCAATCAGGAGAAAAGTTATTGCAAAAATACATGTTGATCCCTATCGGCGTCAGCTGTTGCGCCCGGCGTCAGCTGTACTGGTGGTCGAGTGAGCTAGCAGCGCTGCGTGAAGCGTGCGTTGCGGCGCGACGCCGGTACACCAGGTTCCGCAGGCGCCGCACCCGACCTTCGGATGCGGCGACTGTAGAGGCGGAGCTGTACGAGGGCTACAGGGCAGCGAAGGCCGTCCTCCGAGACGAGATCTGGCGGGCCAAGGAACTGGCCCGGGAGGAGATGCTGGCGACTCTGGACGGGAACCCATGGGGCCGCCCATACAAGTGGGTGCGAGAGAAGCTCCGCCCCTGGGCTCCCCCGTTAACGCAGAGTCTCCAGCCTCAGTTCTTGGAGGACGTGGTGAGCGCCCTGTTCCCATCGCGAGGGGAGCACGCTCCCCCGCCCATGGCTCCGTCTCCGACGGAACCTGAAGCTGGCGCAAACGCGGATCACAGCGACGACGACGTCTACGACGCTCCAGAGGTGACCGAGGTAGACTTGAGAGTGGCGGTACAACGGCTCAAGGCCAAAAATACCGCCCCAGGACCCGACGGCTTGCCAGGGAAAGCGTGGGTCCTGGCCTCGGAGACTCTCGGGCCTCGACTAGGGGGGCTCTTTAGCGCATGCCTGGAGAGGGGCCAGTTTCCGCTTCGCTGGAAGACGGGAAAGCTGGTCCTGATCCAGAAAGCCGGGCGCCCTGCGGACTCTCCGTCCGCATTCCGGCCCATCGTGCTGCTCGACGAGGCGGGCAAGCTCTTGGAAAGAGTAGTTGCAGACCGCCTCCTCGGGCACCTGAATCGGGTGGGCCCGGATCTTGCGGAGTGCCAGTTTGGCTTCCGCAAGGGGCGCTCGACGGTGGATGCCGTCATGCGCGTGAGAGCCCTCACGACGGGGGACGCGGTATCCCGGGGCAGGGTCGTCTTGGCGGTGTCTTTGGACATCACCAACGCCTTCAACACCCTGCCCTGGAGTTGCATCAGGGAGGCACTCCGGTATCACCGGGTGCCGACCTACCTCCGTCGCATAGTCGAGGACTACTTGACGGACAGAGCCGTCATCTACCCCGGTCACCGGGGAGAGTGGAACCGGCGAGAGATGTCGTGCGGTGTCCCACAGGGATCGGTCTTGGGGCCGCCCCTGTGGAACATCGGATACGACTGGGTGCAGCGTGGCGACCTCCCTGACGGCGTCAGCGTAGTATGTTACGCTGACGACACGCTCGTCCTGGCGCAGGGAGAGTCGCACCAGGCGGCGGCCGACCTGGCGACGCAAGCGGTTGCGACAGTCGTTCATAGGATCCGGCAGTTGGGACTCGACGTGGCGCTGCACAAGACCGAGGCCATGTGCTTTCATGGCGGTCGGAACGCGCCACGGTCCGAGTCCCACATAACGGTGGAGGGGGTTCGCATCGGCGTCGGGAGGACGATGAAGTACCTGGGACTCGTCCTCGACAGCCGGTGGAACTTCAGGGAGCACTTCCTGAGTTTGGCCCCAAAGCTGAACCGGGCAGCAGCCGCCTTCAGGCGACTCCTGCCTAATCTCAGCGGGCCAAACGCCTCCTGCCGAAGGCTGTACGCCGGCGTCGTGCGGTCCATAGCCCTCTACGGGTCCCCAGTGTGGGCCCTGTGCATCCGGACGCGACCACTAAAGTTGGTCGCATGCCAGAGGGTCATGGCTATCCGAATGATCCGGGGATACCGCACGATCGCAGGCGAATCGGCCAACCTCCTTGCCGGATTGCTGCCCTGGGATCTGGAGGCGACTGCCCTCCAGCGCGTCTATGAATGGCGCGTGGAGGCGCAGCGCCGGGGCGTATCCCCGCTGCCTCGAGAAGTCGAGGCGCGGCGGGAAGAGCTTCGGCGCGATCTCAGGGCAGTATGGAGGGAACGACTGTCGCAACCGACGGCCGGGCACGCCGCAATTGCGGCGGTAAGACCCCTCTTTGAGGAGTGGCTAGATCGGCGTCACGGCGTCCTGACCTACCGCATGACGCAGGTCCTCACCGGACACGGAAGTTTCGGGAGGTACCTGTGTCTGATGGGAAAGGAGGAAACGTCTGGGTGTCACCACTGCGAGGGTCGCCCTGAGGACACCGTAGAGCACACGGTGCAAGACTGCCCCGCCTGGGCAGAGCACCGACGTGTCCTCACGGCGGCGATAGGCGGAGACCTCTCGCGCCCGGCATTGGTCGAGGCCATGCTGCGGGGCGAGAGGGAGTGGGAAGCGGTCGCCTCCTTCTGCGAAGCAGTCATGCTTCCGAAGGAGGAGGCGGGCCGCGAGAGGGAGAGGATGGCGTCCTCCCTCCAGCCCATCCGCAGTGGTAGACGCCCACGGCGTCGGACGTCGGCCGACGATCTCCGGCCACCGTAGGCGCGGGCATGCGGACAGCGAGTAAAGGGCAACTCGCTGTCCGACCATGGACCATGCCCGGGTCGACGGAGCGTCGTGTTCCACGCGCGCCTCAAAGAGCGTCAGCAACATGACGAGGCCCCCTCTGCAGAGGGCCGAAGCCTGCCGGGGTCGTGGGACTCATCCCGTTACCGTGGCCCCGGTATGTAAAGGGTTATTGAAGGAACACCGTGGATTTTAGTCAGTAAAAGTCTGACAGTCCCTCCCACCCTGCCCGGAGTGGGAGGACTTATTTGATAATTTTACCACGTTAAAAAAAAAAAAAAAAAAAAGACACTTTTGATGTGTGTATATTCATTTCATTAATTAAAGGACTGCTTTGAGAACAGCATGTGATATAGGGACTCTGCCAAATAAAAAGCGACATGGAGATATTTTGTTTTTATTGCTTATAGGCTCGAGTTTGATCAACATCTCACCTGATTGTAAGCGATGATGTGATCGAAGATGGAGCACGCATAGGTAATTGTTATCAGGAAACACAGACTTCGTCAGGGAATTCCACTCTTTAGCTGTACGCACAATGAACGTATTCCCAAAACGGTTTGTGCGTATGAATGGGATGACCACCATATAACGATTAGGGCTTTCATCCCGGGAATCTCGGTCACGAAAATTTCGAGAGCCTCGACGATTTTTTATTATTTTATTATTTTTATTATGGATATGGCAATGGTAGCACGGTCGAGCATAAAGTAAAGCTTAGTATTATCTGTGGAGGCTGAATAACCTTATTGACAAATAACACAGATTTTGTCTACATATTATAAATGTAAGTTGCTGTGCCCGAAAGGGTCCATGTGAGCTACTACTTATTTTAAGATCTTGTTAACACATAATTATGATTGCAATAAAGATTGAATTATGGAACTATTCTGATTAAATTGAGAGGGGTTCGAACTTTTTTGTATGAAAACTGTCATGTCGAACCACCGCCATGTTTTTTTAGAAATTGTGGCGCATGCTGAAAGTGGCATGTATGTAACAAAAAATATCAGTAACATGCTACCCCAAAATGTCACATTACCGAGATATTTGAAGATAAACATCGACATATGACTACAACGACAATCATTAAAAGTAGACTTTTTACGTGTCTATAAGCATCAGGTTGTATCTAAATAATCGTTCCCAGGTTGATTACTATTACTAATGTTTATTGAAAGAGAGTAGGTACATTACACGCTACTAGGAGCACGAGAATGCTACAACAAATAACTATTTATCCACTAAATCGCATCGCAATGAAACGCAGTCGACATGTCACTATCGTGTGGCAGATCATGTGACATGTTACGCAGCTTCAAAACGTTTTTAAGCAGTAGTTAAACAAAAGGCAAAAAGTATGTCATTTACGTTAACATTTATTTACAACTGTAAGTATAATGGGTGCAAAGCCCGAAATAAATGATTCTATTCTATTCTATAATATCAAATATAAGTGAATATTAATACTAAGATGTGACTTTTAAAAGATTTATAATATATCTAACACGTATTATAAATACTACTATACTACAGAATCCATAAATTCAGCAGGAGGTCGGATAAGGGGTTCTTGATGCCGAGCCTAATCCATGTACTAAAGAAAGACATGTACCAAAACACTTATTGTTCATTTTATAATACGGTGGGATGATAGATTGGGGTACCGTGTTACTGGTCATTTTTTGTTCCTCTAGCCATGCATACTACACTTTCATCATGCACCGCGATTAAAAAAAAAAACAAAATGGTGACGTCGATACGCCAGATAGGTTCTATCCCCTTTCATTGTGAAAGCGCGAAGTGGTACTAGTAGTATCCCTCTAGCGTACAAGCAGAAAGAACTTTTTTTTAATGCGGGTTACTTTTGTAACAAAATTAGGGTTAAATGCCCTTTGTTTTTTACGTGCCCACTACAAAAATGAAAAAAAAAAAGCTGAAACAAATGTTTTTTTTTTATTTTTTTTTGTTTATGAAAGTAACTACTTGATTAAAATATCTTGATTTGACTCTCTAATTGCATATGAAAAAGAAACCTAGTTTTGAAATAGTCTCGAAAGTCTCGTTTTTCCCGGGAATTTCGGGACCACACCTAGTCTCGTTTTTATTTCCCGGGACTCAGTAATGCATCGAGACTGAAAGCCCTAATAACGATGGCGCATCGCTGTTCGTCTTATAGTTTGATGTTGGAACGGGTTTGGTGGAATTAGATTTTATTGCTACGTTATTAAAAGGAGAACCAAGAGCTAATCTACATTGATTGCAATGGTAGAAGTAACACAAAAACAATTACAGGTTCGCGCGGGTAAAAAAAAAACAGAAAAAGTAACAGAAGTTTCGAGATCTCATATTCACCAAAAAGATTGCATTCAGATCCGTTCTTTTTAATAGTTGATAGGCTTGCGTTTGACCATAATCTCACCTGATGTTAAGCGATGACGTGGTCAAAGTTGAAGCACGCTTGCCTAGAAGTAACCTATTCACTCTTGACTTAAAGACTCCCAGGTTATAACTATCAGGAAACACAGACTCCGGCAGGGAATTCCACTCCTTAGCCGTACGCACAATGAAAGTATTCCCAAAACGTTTCGTGCGTATGGGTGGGATGTCCACCATGTAACGATGGCGCATCGTTTGTCTTGTAGTCCGACGATGGAACGGGCTTGGTGGAATAAGACTGTGCAATTCCATCGCACACTCCCCGAAATGTAACCGATAGACTTGCAACTCGTCGTCGATGTTCAAGGCTCTGGAGCTTTGACTCGACCAGTGAATCGTTGCCAATGAGTCTCTTGGCCCGCTTCTCGATAGACTCAAGCGCGTCCAGGGGCCATACCATGACGTGTTAAAGCGAGAGTCGTTCGAGCGAGAAAGAGGGATGAAGCTATGCACGCTATATAGCTCCATCTCTCTTTCTCGCTCGAACGTCTCTCGCTTTAACACGTCATGGTACGGCCCCAGTTGGTATTTAGCAGATCCATCCCAAAGATGAGAGCAGTACTCCATACACGACCGAACTTGCGCTTGATAGAGGTTGAGCAGCTGTTCCGGTGTGAAGTACCGTCTCACCTTTGCTAGGATTCCCAACTTTTTGGCAGCCAATTGAGCCTTAGCCTCGATAAACGGACCAAATTTCACATTCCGTTCAATAGTTTTTGCGTGAAAGAGTAATAAACATCCATACATTTATACATCCATCCCCACGAACTTTCTCATTTATAATATTAGTAAGGTGTACTAAGCGTGTAGATAAAGTAGTACGGTATCATAATACGTACAAAACTTAAAACCCATGTTTTTGATGCCAGTCACCCTCAAAATCTGGCACCAACCCCGCTATCGTAACATACACAGGTAAACCGTATCACGTACCAACCATCCCCGTAACTGAATAAATAATTAATGCTTCAAACGCGCTTCTTCAAAGATTTCCCATGAGGCTGAATATTACCTGCACCATGCCGCAGATATTGGACATAAAACTAAGTTTAATGAGGAAGCCCTGATTATTGACTATTCCTCTTCTTAGACTATTCAACTTCTGTTATACGGCGCCATTCTTGTCGGATCACAGCCTTTCTGGTACTCATGAACATGAAAGTTTGTTGCCTACATTTGTTGTACCTTCAACTTTTCCCTGCACTACCAGACGTCCCACGGAATCATAGTTCGCCGTGATACATGGCCAAAGAAAGTTAGGATGTGTGCTTGTACTATACAGGCGCCGTATGATGCCAAGTTCTTTCAGTACAGATGCGTTCGTACAGGCGCCGTATGATGTCAAGTTCGTTCAGTACAAATACGTTCGTACAGAATTCTGTCCACGACACCCTAAGCATCCTTCTCCGGCACCAGATCTCTAGAGCGTTTATTTTCTTTTTATCACTTTCACGTATTGACTATTACGTGACTTATTTGAAATCATATAAGAGTTGCAGAAGCAATCTCCTCGGCAACTCTTGGTGGTTCTGCGTCATAAGAAAGATGGTTAGATTTATTGGGTTCGAACCCCACCCATTACACTATTGACGTGAAGCCACTCCAGACACACGCATATCTAGCTTAGTTGGAGGGTTTAACAAGATTGCTAGTAATGTGAGTACTACCCACATTGTTAGTCATCTTTTACTAGAGCGCGGGGCTTCGCGCCCATAGACTTTATCACGTTAAAACAGAAGTCTCCTTTTTGCAGTCGGGTAAAGTTAGTAAGTCTATAACCTTCCGCAAGCTTCAAGCTATTTCCATACCAAATTTCATCCAAATCCATTCAGTACTTTCGAAGATTAGCGCGTTCAAGCAAACAAACAAACAAACAAACTTTTCCGCTTTATAATATTAGTATAGATTCGTATAGATTAAAAGAAAAATACGTCCTTCATCATTTTATATTAAATCCCGTCACACGTTCACGAGGTTTTTATTTAGGTAATATTATTTATGTTTGAACACTGACAGCACTTAATTTATGTCCCTAAATCTCTATCGCCTTTAATTTCTGTCCATATCCAAAGATTGTCCGTAAGAGATTTTCCTGTGTAAGTAAGATCGCCCACTGTACAGTAGTTTCGTTTTTTTATAATAGTTATTCTGTGAATATAAGTAGTCTGCAATTAAGTAAATATACCTACTTAATAAATAAATAACTAAAACTTTAAAATAGTTGTTTCTACAGAAGAAGGAGATAACTGACCTAAATCCGAATTCTGGTTAATTTCACTCGCTGTCCGTATAAAAATATAAAATGAGACATCAAGTCAAGGGGGTACGGCGCCATGGATTTATAGCCTTTCCTAGAAACGGATGACAAATCGTATTTGTAAAGGCACATAAGTGGAATATAATGGTACTATTGATCACAAATTTTCAGCGAAATGCCTCTTAAAATAGGTTGGTTTTACTTTTTTTTTTTTTTTTAACGTGCTAAAATTATCAAATAAGTCTTCCCACTCCGGGCAGGGTGGGAGGGACTGTCAGACTTTTACTGACTAAAATCCACGGTGTTCCTTCAATAACCCTTTACATACCGGGGCCACGGTAACGGGATGAGTCCCACGACCCCGGCAGGCTTCGGCCCTCTGCAGAGGGGGCCTCGTCATGTTGCTGACGCTCTTTGAGGCGCGCGTGGAACACGACGCGCCGTCGACCCGGGCATGGTCCATGGTCGGACAGCGAGTTGCCCTTTACTCGCTGTCCGCATGCCCGCGCCTACGGTGGCCGGAGATCGTCGGCCGACGTCCGACGCCGTGGGCGTCTACCACTGCGGATGGGCTGGAGGGAGGACGCCATCCTCTCCCTCACGCGGCTCGCCTCCTGCTTAGGAAGCATGACTGCTTCGCAGAAGGAGGCGACCGCTTCCCACTCCCTCTCGCCCCGCAGCATGGCCTCGACCAATGCCGCGCGCGAGAGGTCTCCGCCTATCGCCGCCGTGAGGACACGTCGGTGCTCTGCCCAGGCGGGGCAGTCTTGCACCGTGTGCTCTACGGTGTCCTCAGGGCGACCCTCGCAGTGGTGACACCCAGGCGTTTCCTCCTTTCCCATCAGACACAGGTACCTCCCGAAACTTCCGTGTCCGGTGAGGACCTGCGTCATGCGGTAGGTCAGGACGCCGTGACGCCGATCTAGACACTCCTCAAAGAGGGGTCTTACCGCCGCAATTGCGGCGTGCCCGAGGTTGGTTTTACTTGGCGAAATTTAAGAACCCTAATGGTTTTGCACAAAAGTTACTTCCCCTTTTACGCGTACCCGTCACCACTTCCAAATGAGATACCGCGGCCCCGGAACTTAAGGGCAGCTGAAGGAACAGGGTGGGTTTTAAGTCAGTAGAAGTCTGAGACTCCCTTCCGCTCCACCCAAAGCGGACAATGTCACCCATGATTTTACCACCCGGAAAAAAGTTAATGAATAAAATTAATGGCATTAAAATAAAAATATAGTTAAGTACTAGAAATGCATTAGCTGTTACATCTGTATGTAACTTATATATTTATTTGTCGCTTATATTTTATGATATAGTGTCACACAAACTCAATATAACTAAATACAAAGAATAAAAACATCATATCGATAATAACACCAATACTTATATTGTTTACAATAAATGAAGGGCGCTTTACAAGAAACTGTGACGCATCATTTTGAAAGGAAAATAAATATAACTGTATGGCGTTTTCGAAGAAATATATATATATATATATATACGTACTTGTAACAAAACTTTAAATTTGAATATATTATGATCAACTTAGTTTATTTTTTATGCACTTGCCATGTTATCTCTTCAGCACCCATGGTTGACTGGTAGAGAATACCTAAGGTATAAGTCCGTCTTTGTACATTTTGTGTTGCATAAAGTTTTAATAAATAAGTAAACAACTAGCTTATACCCGCGGCTTCTCTCGTGTGAAAATATTGCTGCAAAAATGTAACTATTGGTGAAAGAATTTTTGAAATAGGTCCAGTAGTTGAGTTTATTCGTGTAAAAAAAGAGGAAAGATTTGTATTTTTCAATAATTGTAAACATTCAATATCGGCTACGGCACGCAGGGGGCAACCGAAGGTACAGGATGGGTTTAGTCAGTAGAAGTCTAACACTTTCCGCTCCACCCAAGGCGGAAGGAGTCATTGGAAAATTCCCCCCTGCCCCCAAAAATAAAGAAAACAGACGCCATGAATTCATGGTATCAGACTTGTGACACATGGAGTAAAATAAGGAGACTATTAATCAAGTCCATATTCTAAGAATATGCTCCCGAAAATGTTGCCGATTCCTCTGGAGAGTGTGACAAATTGCTATGGGGGAAGACGCTATAATTATAGGAGTTTTCTAGAAATGTGTGACTCACCTCATCGCATTAGGAAAATAGCGAGAATAAAAGGACACTATACATTATGTCTATCATATTTATTCAACTGAAATAAACTTTACTTAACTGGGATACTTAGAATACTAGAAATAATAGGTACTATGTGACTAACATAGTACCTATTACGATTACGAAACAAATTTACAAAATTTGTAGTGTGTGTGTGGTGTGTGTGAGAGAGGAACCCCCCCGGGTGTATGAAATTATGTTTCTATGTAAGATTATATCTATCTAAAATTTAGCTTCCCTGCTGAAGAATTTACCCCTAAGGCTGCGTTTCCACCAGAGATGTGCGATGGAAATGTGTCGTGCGAGGATGTCTAGCTGTGCTGTGAAAATGTGTGTGGGTTTCCACCAAAGCTGTGCGATGAAAATGTGCCTACGAGGATGTGTAGCGGAGCTGTGAAAATGCGCATTAATGTGTGGTGCGAGTATGCGCATACCTCGCAACACATCTCTCGCACACATCCCTCGCTTGTTTTGTATGCGCAAAAATCTAGCTCCGCTGAGCCGTTTCCACCAGAGCTGTGCTGACCGAGGCGAGGTAAATGAAGCGATTCTATTGGTTCTTTACAAACACATCCCTCGCTACGCATCCTCGCACATCTCTGGTGGAAACGCAGCCTAAAACGGACAAATAATGTCTGAGCTAGCAACATTACGCGGGTGGGAAGTGAGGCTAGCGGGGGACGCTTGTCTTGTATTTAGACACAGAGCGCGGCTTGCAATTACAGTTGAACGCGGTTTCTACTGTATTCTAGGCTGGGATGTAGAGCCTAAGAAATATGATAGGTAAGCGACATTCATCATCTTCGTAGCTTTTTACTTACAATGTTGGGTGGTCGGCATCTGCTCTAATCGGATGAAGCATCCCTAGGAAAGACTGAATCCAGGTTTTTTGACTTTTAACTACCAATGACTGTAGTTATAATGCAAATACGTATGACAGCCGGGGCCAACGGCGTAACTTGCTATTTGAGGTACGGAGCTTCTGCCCGCGACTTCGTACGCGTGGGAAGGTTTTCCCGCGCAAATCCCGATCCCGTGGGAATTTCGGGATCAAAAGTAGCCTATGTGTTATTCCAGAATGTCAACTATCGACTCACTAAATTTCATTCAGATCCGTTCAGTAGTTTTTGCGTGAAAGAGTAACAAACCTCCATCCATCCTCAAAAACTTTCGTATTTATAATATTAATATATTAATAAAATAATACTAATATATTTTTTATTAGAAAGGTTAAGTATATATATGTATATATTATATTAGTTTATTTATAGGTAACTTAAACTTTGCATATTGCCATACGCATAAATATTGCTCAATAAATTAAATGAATAATTAATTTATTAAAGTAAGAAAGATAAGATAAAAAGTAAGATAGACATCCTATACCAGGGTAGGCAAACCTTTATGTATCAATGTGGCATTTTTTGTAAAGAAATTTTTATGAGATAATGAGATCGTAAACGTGCCGTCAAATAACTCTGACTTTGTTATTGGAAAATAATAATAATAGTATCAACTCAAAACCCTTTATTTACTATAAAAAGGTAAATTTTACAATATTTCTCATCGAAACCTTTGTAGTGTAGGGTCACTCGCGGTCGCTTGTCATAAAATACCTACTTCAGACTTTTTTTCTAATCATAATGAATTTCGTGATCGGTGACGTGCCCAAAATATTATGCCGCGCGCCATCAGTGGCACGCGTGCCATTGGTTCGCCATCCAAGTCCTATACCAATGACTAATCCAATCACTGTTCAAAACTTCATCAAAATCGGAAAGTAGTTTAGACATGGAGTATAACAGTCAGACAGAGTTACTTTCGCATTTATAATATTAAGTACTCGTATTAAGTACCTACAGATTTATTTTATCGATATTATCTAGTACACCTCATAATATGCACAGGATAACAAAAATTATAAAAACTAGCGCACGATTACTTTCGCATTTATAATACTACTAGTAATCGACACGGTAAGAGCCATAGGCTTTAGCAACCAAAATTGACGAGGCCCGACAGGGTCATTGTCTGACGGGGCTGCGGGAATGTTCTATCGAGATAGTAATTAGGGTTGCCACCTTTTTTTTGTGCAGTTAAAGTACATTGGTTAAAATAAGTAAGAAAAAAAAGTACATAGCATCAAAATAAAGTACAATTTATTTTCAAAGGCGCTTTCCGCTGTCTGTCCCTACTGTTATAAATTAGAAGACAGCCCTAAGCATATAAAATATAAACGCTGACACCTCATAGGTGTCATATAATGTTTCCCACAGTTGTTGTTTTCCGAATCGTAATTATTGGTAATTTCCGGCAGTCATACTTTGAACTTCGTGGCGGACACATTAATTTTGTATTCTTGTACTAATTCTAATTAAAATTCTTTCAAGGTTCAAAAATAGTTTTTTTTAAAAAGGGACTTAGAACCGGCCCCGTAACAGTGGTGTCAGAAGTGGGATAGTCAGTATAAGTCGTTGCTGGCTATTCATAAAATAATATAAAACTAAATTCAGTGCCCGCCCGCCTTGTTCGTCTCCAAATCAACCTTAAAATCGGTATCCAGTGTGACTCTATCGTCTCTATCCAGTGTGACTTTATCCTGTCTCTATCCGGTACGTGTGTGTCATTTTAGTCGTCAAAACCACGTTATTATCACGGTATCCGATCGTGATCACACCGAGTCCAACCGAGTTGGGCAAAGTAGTCAACGCCTCTACGAAGCCTCTCGTCTCCTGCCTGGGTAAGCTTCAAGCTAAGCTAATCCCAATCAACGCTGTCTTTGGATCACCCAAGTGTCGCCTGTGTCTGCTGCTGACTGCTGCTGCTGCACGTCTGCGCTGGTGTCAAGTGCTCTACTCACCGAGGTCTACGTGATGCATCCTGTCCTTCAAACCATCAGTTTGCTGTGAGTAGAATATACAATTTCGTTATTGCCGCATAAGTATCCTTGTCTCCTAAATCCTTTTGATAAATAATTACCTTTATTCGCCTAAACACTCGTTACCATGACAAGTGAAAGAAAACAAGTAACTCCTACTATCTCTGAGCCATACCCCATCCAAGTCTTGTGTAACTTTATAAACCCATACCAAGGGGAGCGAGAAACTTTATCGGCGTTTTTAACAAATTGCCAAAACGCTCTTGACTTAGCATCTGAGGGTCAAAAGTCCTTGTTGCTCAAATACATAATATCAAAATTACAAGGAAAAGCACAGGTAGCTTGTTCAAATAAAATTTTTGATAGCTTCGACGAATTACGAACATTCTTAAGGCAGAATTTCGGGGAAAGAAAACATTATAATCATCTTTTGTTAGAGCTGCAATCGTGTAAACAGTTGCCAAACGAGTCCGTCGCACAATATGCCCTCAGGATCGAGACCTGCCTGACGGACTTGCAATCCGAAATACATAATTCAGATTCCTTAAAAAAAGAACTTCCGGGACGCATTGCTATGACAGAAGATTTAGCTTTATATACGTTTTGTCTGGGACTACATCCTAGATTAAGTACTATTGTTCGTTGCCGAGATCCCCGAAACCTTAATGCCGCTATAAGTGTCGCTACGGAAGAGGAAAAAATTTACAACTTCTCGGTTCGATCATCTTGCAAAGTTTGTCATAAAGTAGGCCACTCTGAGTTAGAATGTAGATCGAAAAACAATCAAAATAAAACTCAGTTTTCGTCTAAACCAAAGCAGTCAAATTACACACCTAAACCTTCAACTTCTAGCTCTCAACCATTAATCTGTCGCTATTGCAAAAATATCGGGCATGATATTTCACAATGTCGTAAAAGACTATTTAATAATTCCCGCTTCGATCGCGGAAATCGTGAGAACACAACAAATGAAAAGAGCGTCGAGTGTAATCAGATTTCAACACCTACCGATGACGACGATGATTTAAACTAAATGATCAGATTACGAGCCGGTGCCGCCGTAACTCTGTTAATATAGGCACAAATCGTGGGAAAGTTTTCTTAGAGGCTTCAATTTCTAAATCTAATTCTATTTCTAAATACAAATGTACTACTAATTCCGAAGCCACTAAAAATTCCAATTCCCCAATTACTAAATCAAGTACTAACTCTAAGGTATATCATGACTCTATCCTTACTAATTCTACTAAATCAAATACTAATTCCAAAAAATATAATGACTCTATCCCTACTAGTTCTACTAAATCAATTACTAATTCTAAAATATACAATGACTCAATCCCTACTAGTTCTACTAAATCAATTATTAATTCTAAAATATACAACGACTCAATCCCTACTAGTTCTACTAAATCAATGATAAACACGAGTCCACCAAAAGGAATACTAGATAATTTTACCCAAAATCCAGGTGGCTATTCTACGATTCACGATGTTTTCCCTAATTCAAGGCGTACTTTACCTTACATTGTAGTAGAAACTTCACATACAAAAACGCCTATTCGTCTCTTAGTTGATTCTGGCAGTTCCATATGCATCCTTAAAGAACAGTGCCTATCTGAGCCACCTCAGGTTGAAAAAGATATCTTAAAAATCAAGGGTATTAACGACATTGATTCGTTCTCCGAAACTAAAGGCAAGTTTATTTTATCTTTGGAACTGAACAACGGAGATATGTCAGTTCCGTATTATTTCCATATCGTAGACAAAATTAATTTAGAGTATGATGGCATCCTAGGTTCAAACTTTCTAGACTGGAATAAAGCCGTAATTAGTTATGGCGATTCTAAATTGTTCATTCAAGATAATCCATTATACTACTTCAATTTAAAAACAACAGTAACGCCTACGGTAAAGATTATTCCTTCTAGAAGCGAAATGTTTATTCGTTGCAATGTCACTAACCCCGAAATTAAAGAGGGACTTTTGCTAGATGTTAAATTAAAAGATCACCCTCATTTATATATTTCCCGGTGCTTAGTTCGTGTTGATCCTAATAACCAAACTACTATTTCTGTGCTTAACACGTCAGATCAAGACATAACTTTAAAAGATCTCGAAGTAACCCTAGAACCTATCTCACAAATATTGGAACACAATGAGAACACTGTTTCTATCAATACAACCGCAACCTATTCTGAGTCAACATACCCGTACACAGCTGATCGGGATTCAAAAGTTCAAAACATGATTAGATGCGATCATCTTAATTTAGAAGAAAAAAATCGCCTACGTAATATATGTTCAAAGTTCCAAGACATATTCTATTTGGAAGGAGACAAACTTACACATACTAATACTTTAGAATACAAAATTCGTGTTACCTCCGAAACCCCCATTGCGGTCAAGAGTTATAGGTTTCCAGAATGTCATAAGGAAGAGGTCAATAAACAAATTCAAGATATGCTAGATCAAAACATAATTCGACCATCCATATCTCCATGGTCAGCACCAATTTGGGTTGTACCAAAAAAACAAGACGCATCCGGTAAACCCAAATGGCGGATTGTTATAGATTATCGCAAATTAAACGAAATCACGATTGGCGATGCATACCCAATTCCAAATATCTCCGATATCCTAGATCAACTAGGTCATAGCAAATATTTCACCACACTTGACCTTGTATCTTCATTCCACCAGGTCAAGGTCAAGGACACAGAAAAAACCGCGTTTAGTGTCCCATCCGGTCATTATGAATTTACAAGGATGCCCTTCGGACTCCGAAATGGACCATCCACATTCCAAAGGCTTATGAATATTGTCCTCAGTGGGCTTCAAGGAACTCACTGTTTCACATACATGGATGACATTGTATTATTCGGCCACGACCTTGAATTTAGAGTCAGTTGCAGTTACAATTGCCGAAATTTAGAGTCAGTTTTTGAGAAGTTACGTGAACATAGGTTAAAGTTACAGCCTGCCAAATGCGAGTTTTTACGAAAAGAAGTACAATATTTAGGACATATAATATCGGATCACGGCGTGAAACCCGATCCGAAAAAGGTTTATTGTGTTCAAAATTTTCCAGTTCCAAAATCGCCTCGTGACATTAAATCATTCCTCGGATTAGTGGGGTACTACCGCCGGTTCATAGAAAACTTTTCGCATATCACAAAACCTCTTACTAGCCTTCTAAAGAAAAATGCAGCTTTTATCTGGTCTCCTGAACAACAGAAGTCTTTCGATGATTTAAAACATAAAATAACGACCGCTCCTATTCTTCAATATCCCGATTTCTCTAAACCTTTCATATTAACTACAGACGCTTCTAATTTCGCTGTATCTGCAATCTTATCCCAAGGAAAAATCGGTCAAGATTTACCAGTCTCATATGCGTCTAGAACTCTCAACAAAGCGGAAGGAAACTATTCCACTACCGAAAAAGAATGTTTAGCTATAATTTTCGGCACAAAAGTCTTCAGGCCTTACTTATATGGTAACAAGTTCACTGTAGTCACTGACCATAAGCCACTTCAGTGGTTGTTCAATTGTAAAGATCCTAATTCGAAATTAGTTCGCTGGCGCTTAAAGCTAGAAGAGTTCGATTACGAGATAGTCCATAAAAAAGGCAAAATGAATTGTAACGCCGATTCCTTGTCTCGTAATCCAATACTTACCACAGATACTCCTTCTACTTCTGAAACTTACGAAAAATATTTACAAATTAGTCAACAACATACTAATTCCTATGACACTGTTATCGAAGAACATAATAACTCGTTACTTAAAACCAAGTGTAAAATGATCGTTTACCCTACTGCCATTGATTTAGACGACTCTATCCCATACTGCTCTGAAATTTTACAGATGTCTAAGTTCAACGAGGACTTACCTGACATACGGAACTTAGAAAGAGAACTCTATACGTTCCAAAGTACATCCAATGAAAATCATGTGTTCACACATTTATTCTTACGTGTCCATCATTATGACGAAATGACTTATAAGGACATTTTTAATATGATAAGAGATTATCGAGACATGATTACTGCATGGTATCCAGAGGAAAAAGAATTTGCTATTTCCGATTTCCAAGATCCGTTCGCAAAGCTATCATTTACAAAATTATATAATATTATTGGATTTATTTTTCATAAAACAGGTCTCAAAGTTCATATATATCATAACAATATTCTATATCCTACACCCGCGGAAGTTCCTCGTATATTAAAAGATAACCATGACTCACCTTCAGCAGGACATCCGGGTATTTCTCGGATGTACGATAGGTTAAAAACGCTTTATTGGTGGAAAAATATGCGCCAAGACATAGAGAACTACGTCAAAAGTTGTAAGTCCTGTCAAATAAACAAACCATTACGTCAAACAAATCGCGCTCCTATGATAATCACATCCACGGCAACAAAGCCTATGGAAAAAGTATATTTAGACGTTGTAGGACCATTACCCGAAACTCACGATTATTGCTATAAGTTTATCCTTACTTTGCAAGACGATTTAACCAAATATTCACAAGCTTATGCAATGACATCATGTTCCGCTGAAGAAACTGCACAAAAGTTTGTACTTTTCATTTCTCATATAGGTATTCCCAGGATGATCGTAACCGATCAAGGGACCAACTTTACATCCGATGTCCTAAAACAGCTGGAGAGATTATTCGGTATCAAACATATTTTTGCCTCTCCTTATCATCCTCAAACATGTGGCGCTCTCGAAAGAAGCCATGCCACTTTAAAAGAGTACCTGCGATCAAACATCGAAGACAACCAACATACCTGGAGTTTATATTTACAAACTGCCATGATTGCATATAATACTAATGTCCATTCAACTACAGGCTTTCAACCGATGGAGTTGTTGTTCGGATTTAAACCTTACATACCCAAAAGTGCCGACACCTTAGAATTAAATACATACACGGACTATATCCGTGCTCTCAATCATAGGTTATACTATAGTAGACAAAAAGCCTTGCAAAACATACACTCATCCAAAGAAAAGTCCAAAGAGCGTTTCGATGTTCATGCGAAACCCGTGACGTATAAAATAGGTGATATGGTATATTTACGGTACCATCATAAACAAAATAAAGCAATGTCTCCTATATGGAAAGGACCCTTTAAAATAGTTAAAATCAATGGTAACCATACAGTTACCCTTTTAATTAATAGAAAATACGTTCGTCATCATTACGACGAAATAAAAATGGCAACAGATGACTAGCTTAATCTTTTCTATTTCAGGTTATTACTCCATCCATCTACGAGCCACAAATACGTTACTCCAATCATAGGCAGTCCAGGCTTATACTTCGACCAGTTATTGAACGTTAAGTTCACAAACGATCACTGGAATGTCGTAACGTACTTAGACATTAGTCATATAAAACCCCATTTAGATAAAGTCGAAGCTCTAATCAAAGAAGTCTCTAATTTCTGTGTTACCAGCTCTTCTAGTAAAATCCAATTAGAATGTACTAATTTACTATCACCATTACAAAACCAACATCTTAACAATGTTCGTAAGTTCCTGTCTATATCCTACCTTGTTCAAGATCAAAAACCAAACCGTTTTAAACGCGGGCTCATTGATGCTGGCGGCTCAATTTTAAAATCAATCTTTGGAACTTTAGATACCGAAGACGCCTTAAAGTTCTCGGACGCTATCACCAAAGTACAGTCGGACGAAAAACAGCTAGCTCACTTAATGAAAGATAACATTCACGTCATCAGATCTACTATTTCAACCTTCAATAACACAATGTCAAGGGTAAACAAAAATCAAAATCAATTGAATCAAAATCTAGAAACTATTCGAATGGCATTTGAACAATTATCTAACTCAACTGATAAATTGGAAATAAAAAACCATCTGATAATGTTATTGAACTCTTTAGAAAGCATTACGATAGCCTTGTCATTTGACATCGATGACGTCAACAACGCTATCCTATTTAGCAAGCTCAACATTCTTCATCCAGCTGTACTTAGTCCCTATCAATTATTCCACGAACTAGACCTACATAAAGACAAGCTTCCTAAACACTGTGAGCTTCCTACAAGTTTATCTTTAGAAAATATACACATAATTATAGATATTTCTGATTTAATTTGTTATTATCATCTAAATAAAATCATTATTATCACAAAAATCCCACTCGTCCTTCCACAGACATACAACCTTTATCATAATGTTCCACTTCCAGCTCCCTACGACGTCACGAAACCTGACACTTACATACTTATTGCTCCCGATAAACCTTATGTGGCCGTAACTATAGATCGTATGTTCTATTCACTGTTAGAGTCAGTGGATAAGTGTCAAGTGATTCATAACGAGTGTTATGTGTGTTCTTTAGGAAATGTGTACTCTACAATTGCGAATCCGACGTGTGAAACAATAATCTTAACCGAGGCTATAAGTTCATTGCCAGATTCTTGTAATACCAAGTTGTTACATGGCTCTATTGATGTATTTTTCAAGTTAAATAATAATAAATGGTTGTTTGTACAGTCAGAGCCTGGAAAAGCTCATATAACATGTGAAAATGATCCTACCAATCATGATGAGATCTTTTTTGGTACAGGCATGCTAACCTTGCCAAAATATTGTGTTGCTTTCTTTAAAACTTTAAAGTTTACGCCTAGTGATAATGTTATCTCTAATTTTACTAATCATATATCTAATTTTAATATTATAGAAGATGATTGCTGCGATAATCAGAGAATAAATAAAACAGTAAGGCATCTCCCTTTTGTAAAGTTATCTAACGTTAATGATTTCAATTCACTACTACAAGCAAGTGTGCATCTTAAGGAATTCGAAAACGAATTAAATAAGATTGAACAACCATCTCACTTATATAAATATAGTACTCATTATCTCTCAGTAACATATGTTATCTCTAGCATTGTTCTTGTTTATCTTTTATACAGATCACGGAAGTTATTTTGTTCGACTAAACCTCGATATTGTATCCAAGTGTTATACTAAAAAGAAACAAACAATTCAGTCTGTTCAGTCATTAAACAACAGCATTACCGAATCATCTGATGAAGATATCCAAGGGTCATGCAAATCCCTACCTACTCCACTAAGACGTAATATTATGACTTAGCCTTATCAATTGTTATTGTAATCTCATCTCTTATAAAACAATTAAAGCCTCGTCTGTAAAGGCTATTATTTTATTGTAAAATATACTATATTTTCTATGTTAATTCTAGACTAGTTTTAAGCTTATTAGCAGTTATGTACATTTATAATGTATCTTATGGTTTCTTAAATCCTAGTTTGTAACCAAAACGAAGTTCAATCTTTTAACTTAGATTTCTCATCACTCTTAATCGTAATGATCAATCTTATCGGGGGGGTTGTTATAAATTAGAAGACAGCCCTAAGCATATAAAATATAAACGCTGACACCTCATAGGTGTCATATAATGTTTCCCACAGTTGTTGTTTTCCGAATCGTAATTATTGGTAATTTCCGGCAGTCATACTTTGAACTTCGTGGCGGACACATTAATTTTGTATTCTTGTACTAATTCTAATTAAAATTCTTTCAAGGTTCAAAAATAGTTTTTTTTAAAAAGGGACTTAGAACCGGCCCCGTAACACTACGTATGCTTAGATCTTTAAAACTACGCAACGGATTTTGATGCAGTTTTTTTAATAGATAGAGTGATTCAAGAGGAAGGGTTATATGTATAATACATGCATAATATAGTAGAGAAACAATGATAATTTTAGAGGTTTCTAATGTGATGTCTTAGTAAACAATTTTTTTGCGCTTACATTTCAAACGCTGGCTGAACCGTACGAGATAGATCAAAATAATGTATCACAGTACTATACACCTTAAAAAGGTCCACAAAAAAGTCCGCTATGGCATATGCCTATCTCTTACAGATAACATACTATACATCCATTTTAATACCTAAGTACTTTAAAAATGGGCAATTATAAAGCGGTAATTGGAAAGTTATTTACACATATACTATATTTTAATAGTTGGCTTGAACATTTCATGAAGATTAATTTTTCCCTTTATTCGATACAAATTAAATTCACATATACTGAAAACTTCTATTGTTTTCAGTATATGTGCATACTCTATCTGTATCTCTTTTCTTTAATAACTTGTGTATGTCAATAAATAAATAAATAAATGAATACCTTAGGAGATATAGCAAGATCAAAATAATGCGCAACGAAATTAATTTCGTGTCGCCATGATTTTCGCTTCCGAGCCGGGGGAGTCCGAAAGTTTATGTAGTATATCAATGTATGGTGGAATTGTGTATCTTATATATGTCTACAGAAAAGTCCGCGATGGCATATGTCTATATGTTAAAGATAACATCCTACATAAGTCCATTTTAATACTTTCAAAAATTGGCAATTATAAAGCGGTAATGTAAAAAACTTTTTTGCAAAAAAATAAAACCGACTTCCATATCAAAACACTACAAAGCCAAAAATAATTTTAATTTCGGTAGTCGGTGTTATTGGTTTTGTATTTTCTTTTTTTTTCACACCGCCTTCCGAAATTAAAATTATTTTTGGCTTTGTAGTGTTTTGATATGGAAGTCGGTTTTATTTTTTTGCAAAAAAGTTTTTATTTTCGCGCTTTTTAGTGGGTCAATTTGTAATTAATCTAGTTATAAAAGCCAAAATGTCAACTACAAAAAACTAAAAACGCGCGAACAAAAAACACAATATAGAGTAACCGAAAAGGTCATCAATGTAAATATTTTTTTAGACTTTTGTTGATTTTTCAGAAACGGCTTGTTCGATGTCGATAAAATTTTCATGGGACCATTTGGGAAGTATACCCTTTCCAACAAAAAAAGAATTTTTCAAATCGGTTGGCGAGCGACGGAGCTATGCCCGAACAAACATAAAAAAAAAAAAAAAAAAAAAAACAAACAAACATCCGAATTGAGAACCTCCTCCTTTTTCAGAAGTCGGTTAAAAAGGTATTTACACAAATACGGTATTAATCCTTATCATCTAAATTAATATTATATACCTATACTTAATGAGGAAAGATTATTGATTTTTTGTTTATTACGATTTAACTCAAAAACTACTCAACCAATTTTACCGAAAGCTACATCTCCTCGGAGTAATATAGGCTATTTTATATTTTCTGTAAAGAACCCGTGCGAAGCCAGGGCGGGTTGGTTACTAAAAATGAATTGCCTAATGAAATAATGATATTTATTTTGCAAATAGGTAATAATAATAACACTTTCACACGTCTTTTTTTTCTCGTAAATGTAAACTAGATGAGGCCAGTGCTTCCAAACTGACTACTCTGAGAAAAAACACTGAAACAAACTCAGAGGTCAACGTCTCTTTTGAAGTTCATACAATCTGTAGAGATCAAATCATATGAGAGCCATGTAGGTTTATGTCTGTGGCGCCCTTTAGAGGACAGAATCACACAGATTTGAGCAGGCCCATCCAAACAGCGCTTGAAGCATTTGTCAAATATCGCGTAGCTCTACTTAGAACCTTAAGGAGCTCGAACGATTAGACATTTGGGTGGGCCGTATAAAGCACTCAAACTGCCAGACAGTGTGGTAATCTATTCATAATATTCGTTATTATCCCACATTGCTCTCACATTCACAACATAGCTTTTGCTTTTACAAAAATAAAATAAATTACTTGAAAAGAAAATAATAATGTCATCTTATACAAACAAAATTAAAGAAAAAGTATATTCTATTACTTGAAAATGTAAATAATATTGTCATGTCAAAATGTATATGAAATAAACATTATAAAAAAAATGAGTAAAAATCAAACAAAACAGATGTAATTGGAGCAGCTCGATCCCAAGCATTTATGTCCGCAAGATAATCTTTAACAGAATAAAAAGCTTTCTGCCAAAGTTTTTGCTTCACAAAAGATTTAAATTTATTGAGGCTTAGTTCTTGCACATGGCTGGAAAGTTTATTGCAAAAGCGTATACACTGACATCTAAATGAGCCCCCAATTTTCTTGAGCCTAGTTGAAGGAACAATGTATATGTACGTAAGCGCATTAGTTCAGAACAGCTGCATTTATTTGACTAATATTTATATGTTGTGTTCGTAATAATCGTCTGGATAGGGTTTGGAAAGAAAACTGTATGATACCGAAAGAAAAATTACACCCGGGCGAAGCCGGGGTGGGTAAGTACCTAGTTATATTAAAAAATATTTCTTACTACTTTTTGCAGTTTGTATCAAATTACTATCTCAACTAAACAATTGCACAGCATCTTTACAGTCTATATTTAAATTAAAGTAAATAAGTAATTCATTTTTTATCAAATTCAGAGACGCTTTGTTTATTACGACTAAAGTTTCCAAAATCCCAAAGAAATCAAATCATGCGAAATAAAGTATTTTCGTGTACTTTATTGTTCTCATAAAGTATAGAGTACAATTACCTGAAATAACGTACAATACTTTATTATAAAGTACGGGTGGCAACCCTAATAGTAATACAACAGGGTGGATTTTTAGTCAGTAGAAGTCTGACACTCCCTTCCGCTCCACCCAAAACAGGAGGAGTCATTAGATGATTTTCCCACCGAAAAAAAAGACTTCAGCGACTAACATGTCATAAGTCTTTAAAATTGAGTAGGTATTCACAGTACTAGTTGTTGGACCAATCACTTTTAGCCCGACTAGGGAACACCTTGAACGTACTAGAGATAAAGGCATTATTCAGCCTACAAATATATTGTTTCCCCTAACCGCAGGCTCTGCGGTCAATAACGCGGTTACAGAAATTCTATTCGCAAATATATTTATTGTATTACTAGATGGGCCCGCGAATTCGTTCGTGTGGGAGGTATTCCCGCGCAAATCCTGATCCCGTGGGAATTCCGGGATAAAAAAACAATCTATAATTTCATATTTTATATTATTTAAAAAATATCTTTGTTGTTCTAAGAGCATTACAGTACGGGGTTTTATCTCTATCACACTAGGAACCCCTGTGTCGTGAAGGCTAGTCTTCTTCGTCTTACATAAGTACCATGTAAGTACCTATTTAATTACACAAACAAATATCGGAAATTACTTGGACAGTTTCAAATACTATTAATCCAAAATAATTAAATTATAAGTGTGTTTTTACGAAGTAATCTATGGACCTCTTTTTTGGTTTTGAAAATTTTGGTAATTAAGTATATTACTTTGAAATTAAGTATTTATTTTGTAAATTGGTTATAAATAACACTTTTACACGTCATGTTTTTTTGCGTGTTAAGTTTAGTTTAGCTAGATGAGGCCGGTATTTCCTAACTGACGAAAAAGAAAGACTGAAAGAAAAACCGAAACAAACTCAGAGTTCGTAGTCTCTTTTAAAGTCCATACAATTTGTATTTGTATATGAGAAGCATGTAGGTTCATGTCGTCTGAGGTGTTCTTTTGAGGAAATAACCACGCAAATTTGAGTGGACCTGTCCAACAATTTGACGAACAATCAGTGTTGCCAACCCTAATTTTAGAAAATTAGTAGAATATGTGCCAAAAATCGGTAGAAATTGGTAGAACATAAAATGAAAAATTGGTAGATCTACCACCTTAATTTAGTAGGTTTTTTAAATTAAAAAACGAACTATTCGCATGTTTATTTAGAATAAATCTTCCACCAGCGCATTTAAGATCACACCTGCATGCTTTACAATAGAAATATCCATCCCCCTTCGTACTACCTTTGTAGCCAACCTGCATATTCCTTTTTCTTTTTCCCATGACTTAATATATTTTTGATCATAGTGCCTTTTTCTGGCCTTTCGCGGCGGAGTTTCTGACCTTTGACTCCGCGTACCTTCTCCGCCACTATCACGTGCATCGCTGCTATCAGAATCCATTGCTCCTTGTCCTAGACTCTAGCTTGCTAGAAGCAGAAGCAGGTCACAACTCACAACTCTGTAGTAACTAACAAAATTAGACAAAAACAAATAAAATCGCAATTACTACAACAAATTCAATGATGGTACGAAAGTGTCAATGTCAGAATTGTCAGATGTCAATCAATGTCCACTGTCAATCGTAAGTTTTTGTTTATTCGCCGTTAAGCTAAGTCACAAATCCATACCGCCTCATCCTTCAGTAAGAAAAAAATGTTTTCAATAATGGCGCTGAAAATTTTGAAAAATAGGTAGATTTGAGGCTTAGGTTGGTAGACAGGTAGACTGAGGGCAAAGTAGGTAGATCTACCTAAAAGTTGGTAGATATGGCAACACTGCGAACAATACCAAAGTAAGGACATTTGGGTAGGCCACACAAGTACTCAAACTGACATCATTATATAAATTATAGTGAAAGTAAATCAACGAAGAAAGAATAACCTACATAGTCCTCAGTTTGTTCTAGGGCCTAGACAAAAGTGAAGAAACTCGGCTAAAATAAGAAAATATAATTCATAGCCGGTGGCATCCACAAATAATTTAACTTTTTATTGGTCAAAACAAAAAAAAGTCCCAGAAATTACTTCGTACGAACTCACAAACTTTACTCTTTATAATATCTAGGCAGGCGGAAAGAAAAATCTCTTAGATCAGAGTCATTGCATGCGCTGCCTACACAGTTGCATATAATTGAAAACAATGTATGGTAACCAAGTCCGCCTTAAGTAGTTCTACAAACAACATCATGTTTCAGTCGATTCAATGAATATATTATAGGTTTTAATACTAAAATAGATACAAAATCACAGAACTGGCAAGGTACAGGCGATGTCATCGTAAACCCCAGTTTATCGGCAGTATTGCAACGTTGTTTGATCCACCTTGACCTAAATACGACTGACGCACTGCGTATTTTGGCACGTAACTTTGTGTATGCGTATGACATGTGGAGGCAGGTGATTAATGCTGTTATAGGTATTGGGGAGTAACTATGTGGTGAGAGGGCGTTTGGAAACACCGTTTCGCCTGAAAGCTTTAAAGTTTGTGCAGTTCCCAACTTTGACGATATTTTTAATGAATGTAGATCCTTTTTTTATTCAAGATAGGCTCATGTTTGACCATTATCTCATCTGATGGTAACCGCTGATATGGTCGAAGATGAAGTACGCTTGCCTAGAAATAACTTCACTCTTGACTTGACTCCCATGAAATGGAACGAAATGAAATATTTATTTTGTAAATTGGTTATAAATAACACTTTTACACGTCATGTTTTTTTGCGTGTTAAGTTTAGTTTAGCTAGATGAGGCCGGTACCGTAAGGTCGGGGTACTTTGTCCCAAAATCATGATACTTTTTACATCTCGTTTGAGTACTTATATTTAAGAAGCACTATGTCTCTATAATAGAAATAGGTGTTCAGTTGTGAATATCATCAACTCATAAACATAGGTAAAACTTAAGAAAATAAACCCTAAGTTTTTTTTTTTTTGTTTTCGCAAAGTTTGGGCCAAAGTTGTACTTTGAAGCGGGTTTATTTGGCCCTCATTTTTTCATGTAATAAAACGTAACGATTTTCATTGAAAAGGCAAAGAAGCCTGTTTTGATTGATTTCATATATCAAAGAAAGACGTATTATCTTGATAAACTTGATTTTATTGTACTGAAAAGCTTTAAAATAACAACACAAATTAAAAAAAAAATCTTAGAACATGGCTTTTTTAATTATATCTTGGCAAAACTAACAGATAAATCTTCTAAACTAATAAATTATATTTATTAAAAGTAGCTCAAAATATGTAACTTTAATTACTAACATCCATAAACAAACAAATTATTTTACGAGGTGCCTATCTGTTACTAACCAGTCTTCAAAAATTGAGAATCTTTAGGTTAATAATCAGACTTATCCGTATTAATTAAATCAATTTCAGGTACAATAAATAAGCCCTTTTTCACAAATTTAGGAACATTAATTTTCTTTATCATTGCTTCGCAACGGTATAATTGTTTATCTTTTATTGCAGGCCATTTCTAGAATTTTCCTCTCTTCATGCAACTTACTAGCGCTCCTTCTACAACCGTCGATATAATTTTCTCTAGTTAAACGTTGAACCCCATTTAACCATCATCGACACAGTAGTCATTTCCATCCTGACGCTCCTCCTCAATAACAGCTTCTTCTCCAACATTACAGCTCTGAGCATTTGACTGCACATACTTCAACAAAGTTAGGTCGTCTACCACTTTGTCTTCATCATTACAACTCTGAACATCGCACTTCATTCTCTTTGCCAGAGCTAGGTTTTCTTTATATTTGTCTTCGTAATGGCAACTTCGATCTTCGGATTTCTTACGTTTTGCTAACCGTCTAGATAGTGTCTTATTTCTATTAAGAAATCCTCTTACCCATTCAATTTCAGGTACATTATGTTTAAACTGCTTAACTTATCTACCACGTGAGGATAAGTAATATTTTATAATAATTTTGAAGTCGATATCCGTTATCGGAAACCCCTATTCGGAAAGTGCTGTAATATGGCCGACAAATGCCTCTTCTTCTTCTGTTGTAAATATTGTTGGATGGCCAGGTTTGCTGCAGTGTTTATTTTTTAATTTATTCTTTATTGTACTGCGAGGAATTTTGTATTTTAGTGCAGCTTCCCGCTGAGTCAAAATCTTAGATATCACATCGTTTAGCCATTGCTGCAACTGTTATTTTGTATAATCAATGTAACGACGACTTCCTGGTGTCCTTTTATAAAATATAGGCATCTTTACGAATCTGAAAATCATCATTTAGCTGATTAAACGAAATTAGAAACAAAAAAACATCGTGAGGTTACTTTGACCCATGGGTCAAAGATACCCGAAAACGATGGCCAAAGTATACTGTAATTTTATTTGTCATATACTTCTCACAAAAATGTATGTATTTAACTCTTTGATAACTATCACATTAGAATCCAAGATACATATCTGTTACGATTGATTATTAAAAAACACTTACACTTACCTGAAAGTATTGTTTTGTGACAAAGTTTGCACATAATAACTTTACGCGTTTACATGTAATAACCTATAACTCTAATTACAAGTTCACCAATCCGCTTTGTGAACGTGAAACTGTTATACCGACCGCCCCATACCATCACCTATCGATATATAATGCGAATTACTTCAATAGCTCCTAAAGTGCGGCGTGGCGGGAAGTTCAACTTTTTGTCGTTTTGGGCCAAAGTTACACCCTAGTACCCCGATTTTACGGTATTTCCTAACTGACTACTCTGAGAAGAAACACCGAAACAAACTCAGAGGTTAAAGTCTCTTTTAAAGTCCAGACAATTGGATTTGTATATGAGAAGCATGTAGGTTCATGTCTGTGGTATTCTTTTGAGGAAATAACCACGCAAATTTGAGCGGACCTGTCCAGACAGTGCAAGCATTAGTCAGTTATCGTGTAGCTCAACTTATAACTTAAGGAGCTCAACAATTTGACGAACACTACCAAAGTAAGGACCTTTGGGTAGGCCACACAAGTACTCAAACTGCTTGACATCATTAAATAAAGTATATTGAAAGTAAAAACAACGAAGAAAGAATAACCTACATTGTCCTCACATTTACAATAATGAAATAATTATATGTAAAAAAAAACAACAAACAAAAACAAAATTAATAGGTATATACAATACTTGAGAAAGCAAAATTTTAATCAATCAAAAATGAATCATCAATCAAAATTTTAAAAATAAATAAAAAAGGCACACGTATATCCTGGAGCATCTCATTCCCAAGCCTTCTTGTCCTCAATATAATCTTTAACACTGTAAAAAGCTTCCTGACATAGCTTACGTTTTATCAATAATTTGAATTTATGAATACTTAGTTCATGTTATAAATACAGTCTCTGGCAAGGAATTGCACTCCTAAGCTGTACGCACAATGAAAGTATTTCCAAAACGGTAGCTTAGTTGGGCAAGATTTGCTAGTAATGTGGATTATACCCACGTTTCTAAATCTCTTTAGACAAAAAAATACCTATTTGCAAAATAAACATTATTATTATTTCATCAGCACCAACCCTTGCGTCAGTTGAGCTCACAGGGGTGCACCAAGGTCAGGCAGGGGCTCGGCTCTGAAGGTCGCACCGGTGACTCAGACATGATGTAATAGTAATGCTTTCACTCAGGTGCCGGATACTTTTAAAGTAATATAAATGAGTCATTATTGAATTAAGTTAATGGTATACAGAATGGAATCAGGCATTACTTTGCGGAAATTAATAATAAATATACATATATTATATCTACCTGGTTGGACATCCCACCAAAGGCACAAACCTTTGGAAATACTTTCATTTTGACAATAAGGAATGGAGTTCCCTGTCAGAGTCTGGGTTACCTGATAGCTATAAAGTCAAGAGTGATTATTAGGTTGCTAGGTATTCATTTTCGACCATATCACTTACCACCAGGTGAGATTCTCGAACGCCTAGGATCAATAAAAAAAACTCAACAATTGATATTTTTGAGGTTGACTCCAGAGCAAAAAAACTCTTAAAAGAAAAGCCAATGTTGAGTAAAATCTTACCCGTGACTGATGTCTTATGCTGTCCCTTTATAATTAGGTATTTGGACCCTATTACCTCGGGGATTTTGATATCAGTAGTACCACTGGTTCCCGACCTATATTTAATCTGCGCTTCGACCGATTTGGTTTCAATATTGATATCAGGGGGACCAGAAGTCCCTAAGAAATTTAATGGGTTAAAAAAATGCTAGCATGTTACTTTGAAATCGATATAAACCATGTTTATCCATACTAATATTATAAATGCGAAAGTAACTCTGTCTGTCTGTTTGTTACCTTTTCACGCCTAAACCGCTGAACCGATTTAGATGAAATTTGGCATGGGAATAGTTTAGGACCCTGGAAAGGACATAGGATAGTTGTTATCCCGAAATTCCCTCGGAATCGGGATTTATGCGGGAAAAACTTAAATAAATTAGTTTACTAAACGTCAATGTTATTTTTCAGTAGGTGAGTTTCATATTTTAAATGTTTCGCAGAAAATATTTTTACATTTCGCAGACCACAATTTAGCGGACCACAAGTTGGGAACCAGTGTGTATATCAAAAATTAAACCGATTCCCAAAAAACACTGCAAAGTGAAAAATAACTTTAATTTCGGTAGTCGGTGTCTTTAGTTTTGTATTTTCGTTTTTGGCACCGACTTCCGAAATTAAAGTTATTTTTCACTTTGCAGTGTTTTTGGGAGTCGGTTTAATTTTTTGATAGAAAGTTTTTATTTCACTCTTTTTAGTTGGTCTATTTTTAATTTACCTAGTTACAAGAGCTTAAATGTCAACTACTTATAACCTTTTACAAAATATTGCTTTTCCCAATGCTGGGCCGTTAATTGTTGAGGAGTTCTCCTGGTACTTCACCATCAGCTCTACATCACCATATGCATTGTGACAAGCATAAAGTGCTTAACATCCATATTCAAGTAATCGAATCGCAATCCACTCAATACTTATTATTGAGTAATTTCGGCGTCCATCTGTGGTCTTCATCATCAGTTCCATTTCCTCAAATGGTACTTTTTGAGAGCAACTGCACAAGTTACTATAATAAATGCCCAAAACGTCATAGGTGTGCCTATAATATTTGAAGAGTTCCCTCAATTTCTCCAGGATCGCATCATCAGATCCTGACTTTTATGAAAATGGGACCAATTTTGAAGTATACCCTTTCAATCAAAAAAAGAATTTTCCAAATCGGTTCAGCCGTCTTCGAGTAATCGGTGATCATACAAAAAAAAAAAATATACTCGTCGAATTGATAACCTCCTCTTTTTGTCGTCGGTTCAATCGAAAAAATCGGAAGTTACAGGAATTTAGAGTTGGGTCATTTTGATACTCCACGCACGCCTCAAAGAGCAGTCAGCACTAACCAGTGACGGGTCCCAATAATGTCATTGCTTGCCTGGGGGTTGCAGGATTGCTGTAAAGAAATTCCGCGGCCCTGGAACTTAAAGGCAACTGAAGGAACAAGGTGAGCTTTTAGCCGTTAGACTCCTTTCCGCTCCACACAGAGCAAGAGAAGACATTTGACGACTTTCCCATCGAAAAAAAAAACGTTTTAAGAGTGCGATAGTGAACAGTTCTTTAAGCGGAAGACAAACTTAGTAAAACCCATTATTATCCCTCCCTACCGATACAGCTGTCACGCACACGAATCACAAAATGAAAGCAAAACAGTCCATCGCACTGCGCGTGCGATGCGAATGAATTACCCACTATAAATGTATATTATATATATGAGTGCCGTGGGAAACCAGTTACGCGCATAATATTATAGTCGCCGGGAGCTATGGGCCAGTAGATTATCAGAATAATGAGTGATCTTTACCGCAGACATGCGCATCGCGACTAACTATGTGACATCCAGTGTTGACACAAGTTTACATGTGTACGAACTAGTGGCGAAGGCTCCATACAACTCGATTCCTACCGGCTTCCCTTTTGAAATATGGCAAATATTAGTCTATTATTTTATAAGTAAACAAATAATTAAGTATTTACGAAGTTACAAGATTTCGAAGTCAGCCACAGGGCCACAGTTACTTTTGGTCCAGCTTCCCTTTTATGAAAATTCACCCTTCGCCACTGATACGAACAAAAATGTTATTTCATATAGTTAGTATGCAATGAAATTCATCATCCTCTGAATTGGCTTTTTCCCAACTAGATAGATAGATAGATAGATATTCTTTATTGTACACGATAACAGAATTAAATAAGGACTTGACAACTATAAAGGGTAGGTATTACAATGGTCGATCTTATGGCTAAAAACGATATTTTATAGACAACCTTTGGAGGAATATTGGGATAGGCATCTAGTTTAACCAGATTTTTTTAAAATTAAAGATAGGTTCGCGTTTGACCACCATCTCACCTGATGGTAAGTGATGATGTGGTCAAAGATGGAGCACGCTTACCTAAAAGTAACCTATTCACTCTTGACTTAAAGACTCCTAGGTTATATCTTTGAAGATCGACTTTGTGAGCCGTTATTATTTAGCCACGAGCTCCTTTTGCGTAAGGAGGAAGACATGGCGAAAAAACGACTTCCTAATTAATTATGTTTTTTGTTAGCTTGTTCTGTGCCATCCTGGGCAAAGGACTCCTTCCACTCCTTCCACTTCTCGCTAGCCCGCGCATCCTCTCTCCAGTTCCGACGGAACTTATCCAGTTCGTCCCGCCATCTCTTTCGTGGTCTGCTGCGACCCCGCCTCAGGGCACCGGTTTTGTGTAATTTTGGCTCACAGTTGGCCCGCATGTGGCAGACATTTCCTGCCCAGACCTACTTAATTAAGCTACTTCAGCTATATTTGTTTTGGAATACATTATTATGTTTCAAACACAATCCTTAAATTTAACACTTCGTATACTGCGTTCCATTGCTGTTATGATATCTCGTCTATTATGATTATGATAGACTGGCGTTTGACCACTTCGCACCAAGCAATGACGTGGTCGAATATGAAGCACGCTTGCCTAGAAGTAACCTATTCAGTATTCATTCTTGACTTAAATACCCTTGGGTTATATACCCTAGGGAATTTTACTGGCTATGCGCCTTTTACATGTCAACAGCTCTCTCCACAAAATTCGCACCATCATAGAAAGTGAAAAGTTACAGTCAGCAAACGATAGTAATTGATCACAATTCTGCGCGCAGGCTTTAAACGGGGCACGAAAGTGGAAAGTGTGCCTACGTGAGCCGTGTACAGTGCTATCTAGACCAATACAGGCGTGCTTATAAGCATGGTGGTTACACTTCAACATGAGTTAATACGATTTGCAGCTAGCTTCCGATTCGTTTGTGTCAGAACGCACGTTAAGTTGTTAGTCCCGGACTGCCATTTGAAGAACTCTGACACTCGTTACGGATTGTCATAAGCTATTTAATTATTATTGACGCATTTTTACAAACAGACAATCAACCCCGAAACTAGTCAATCGATCAATCACTGCGCCAGCCGTATGGTCAAAATATTGATATTCAGCTGCATAGTTATAGTAAGACAGGAATCCCTATTTTTTAGGAAACCAGAAATCCTCCTAGACTTGCTCAGCCCGGCGATGTTATCTTCTTCATCTACAATCTACATAAAGTTAATAGATAAATCGGCAACCCAGGTACCTTCCGCGAAGTGGTAAGTAAAACTAGAGCGTTGTTCCCCTTCCTGGAGGAACGGGCATTAATTGAATAAAAAAAAATCTTATCCTACCCTTACGCAAAATACGCGCTTGGTCGTGGAGTTGCGGATACCTGCCCGACATACATACATGGATAAAAAAAGATCCATAAAAAGAATTTAAAGTAAGGTCGAATTTCGACTACTTATTAGAAGCAGTCTACCGTAAGGACTTCATTCATAAATCTCCAACTACAAAATCCGATGTACTATAGTCATGACAGAATTCCACGTCGTCATATTCCGCGTATACCATTCGCACCTGTTGTCAAACAACGTCAGTATCGTATCACATTACGGCACAGCCCACGTCATCTGAGTTTCATCGAAACTTAACAATAGAGCCTGCACATAACTACAGGTAAGTAGACGTAGGTCACGGAGTAAAGTGGGAATGGAGAGCTAAGAAATATAGCTATGATATAGGTCATGGTCAGTTAATAAATCTTTGTTATTACTTATTCATTATTTGATAGAAAAATATTAAAAACTCCTACACTGAATGCATTGGACGAGCGTGGCTTTTTATGGATGTTTATATTGTAACTGTGCTTAATTGTTAGATTTAGTGTAGTGACGAAATTCATTGTAACTCAATGATAATAATGTTCTACTATGAATTTAGCGTGTTAACGGGGAATAAACTAAAACTAAAAACATGAATTTGACAATTTCATTGCGGCAGACGTTTTCTTATTGAATATTTATAATACAGGAAATATTATTCCAATTAAAAAAATGCTATGATATTCACTAGCCTACGGTACCTGGGATAACCAAATGATTGTAGCGATAACACACAATGCATAAACAGTATTATTTTTTTAGTTGAGATGAGCCCACTCTTCCTCAATCTCGCCTGATGGTAAGCAATAGATGAGGTCTATGATGGAACGAGCGAGAGCGAGTGAAAGGTCATAAGAGGCAGGGAACACAGAACACAGCTCGCGCGTTTATAAGTTACTAGCTTCTGCCCGCGACTTCGTACGCGTAGGAAGGTTTTCCCGCGCTAATTCCCATCCCGTGGGAATTTCGGGATAAAAATTAGCCTATGTGTTATTCCAGAATGTCAACTATCTACTTACCAAATTTCATTCAGATCCGATCAGTAGTTTTTGCGTGAAAGAGTAACAAACATCCATCCATCCTCACAAACTTTCGCATTTATAATATTAGTACGAGTACGAAGTACGATGGTACAGTAGATGTAGAAAGATAGCTACACACTAACACCAATTAGGGCATTTGTGTAAAAAAATATTTGATAATGCCAAGTTAATTCTGATATGATGCATCTTTCAACATACATCATAGACACAACTGTCGCTAAATCCCCATAACTTATTACTCCATGTCTTCTATCGTCCGTGTCTTAGTCCCACACACACACACACACATAAACCCTGAGACATTACGTGAGCATAATGCTGACAAACTGTTACATTTACAATTAGTGCTCACTTTGTGATCACTTCCTCTGGTGTCACTTGCATCCTGAAAGCGCCAGTCCATTGTCTTTAAGAATAAGTGGTCGTTAGGAATGTGATGCGTTGTCTGGGGCTATACATACAATGGTGGGTAACAACTGGGGGCATTAAGCATCGATGCTTGGAATTTAATAAGCTTCTCAAGCCTTGGAAAGTGCATAATTAAGATAGCACTGCTATCGAGAACGTGACGCTCCACCACGCAAAGGATGTTGGAAAGCTTAGTATATTGTAAAGTTCTTCATTGATATAAGTAATTGCTCTCAAGTTTCAGGTCTAAGCTTAAATGGATGACCATTCGACAGAGGAGAAGTTTGCGCGCTTTGACCACACTTTTCTCTCTACTCAACTCTCCCAGCCCACCTTCTTATCATAATATCGCTTTCAATTTCTATATTCTTCATAAAATAAGCTCTTACTCTGTCCTTCTCATACTTCTGACTTTGTTCATTCTTCTTTTCATATCCAGTCGATTCTCCTCTGGAATGCGCTTCCTCTTGAGATCAGGACGGCTGACAATCGCTACGTATTTAAAAAGAAATTGCGGATCCACTTTCTTCACCAATAAGCAGAATTTCCACATTTAATTTTCATTTGCTTCGAAGTATATATGTATGTATATGTATTTATATAAGTATTTATCTATACTAATATTATAAAGCGGAAAAGTTTGTTAGTTAGTTTGTTTGTTTGTTTGCTTGAACGCGCTAATCTTCGAAAGTACTGGGTGGATTTGGATGAAATTTGGTATGGAAGTAGCTTGAAGCTTGAGGAAGGTTATAGGCTACTTTTTACCCGACTGCAAAAAAGGAGAGTTATGTTTTTACCGTGATAGAATCCACGGGAGCGAAGCCCCGCGAGAGTACTAGTTCACATATATTATTTATGTAGATTTCTATTTTATGATATTAGGATTTTTTGTGTTCTCACTATTATTATCATTATTTTTTCCAATATAATTTTCACGTACATATTGCACCTTCCACTCTATCTCTTCACCACTCATGGTTGACTGGTACAGAATACCTACGGCATTAAGTCCGCTTTTGTACCTATGTGCATGTCTAAATAAATAAATAAATTGCTGCAAGCCTGCAATACTGGGATAAACGAATAAATAAATTATACAATTAATATGGGACGGAGAAAAATAATCATCGACGAATCGCTTCATGCCTGTCGGCCTTCTCCAAATTATTGTACTTCGGAGAGTGTGCGCAGGAACTCCACAACCTGATTCCTCCATCTCCCTTTTACTACTTGTCGTACACCAAAAGTACTGCTTTGCGTTTAGTACGACACGAGTATATTGACCAAGTGTGGATGGGTACCCTGCAGTACGTCTGGTAGGCAAGTAGCTAGAGTTTCTTCTCAACATTTAGGTATTGTCGGTTTCTATGTTCCCTACCACATAAGACGCGTCAACCTTTAAAGCAAGAGTACAGGTATCTTTTGGGCTCGTTCATTTCATCGTAGACCTCATATCAAACTACAATAATATTAATGACCTCACAACACTAAAAATATCCGTCCCAAGTTCTCATCAAGCTAGTAACTACAAAGGGCTTATCTGTTGCCCCAATTGGGGTCAATTAGTACGTTTCAACGGGATAGATTAAAGAAATTTAGTGTGGGCAGTTGATGTTGGCTTTATTGTTTTATATGCTGACTTCCTGGTGGGGAAAGGGTCTTAGTTATTAACTGCCCAGAGTGAAGCAAAATGCGGAATAGGTTAGGTTACGTTAACCTCTAACTTAAATTTTTGACGTAATTGTCCAATATAATACATTTATCATGTACACTGAGGCGCAAGAGGTGAATGAACTTGTAAACAGTACCTAAAGTAATCAGTGGCAAAACACAGCCCGATCCTGCCAAAAAAGGAAGCCCGTGTGTATACTCCGCCCCTGCGGAAGACCCCCGAGGACTTTTGGTATGGTTCTGTCTGTTATTTACCAGTGTTTTTTTTTTGTTCATATTTTTATTAGTATCATGTAAGCATTCACCATTGTAGGTTTGAATATGTCCCTCGTTTAAACTAACATACTGTATATATCCCACGGAAGAGCTCGTGGCTAAATAAAAACAGCCGCACGGGTCGATCTTCAAGGTGAAGCAACGCTTCCCGAGGTCAAACTGTGGATGTGTGACCATTTTTAAATATCAAGATTTCTCCATGCCTCGGAATGCTGGTTAAGCCGTCACTGCCAGCTCTCATTTGAATATCTTTGAAAAACAGTAGCCAAAAAATATGCTACTGGGCTTGCCAAGGGGTATCCGTATGAAGGAGGAGACCGAACGCGCGAGGGAGAGGCAACTCTCTTCCTCGCGCCCCAGCCGCCGCGGGAGACGTTGACCGCGGGCGTCGGGGATCGTATGCCGATTTCCGGACTCCGTAGGCGCGGGCCTGCGGACGACGAGCAGGAGTCGCTCACCGTCCAGTAAGGACCAAGCCCGGGTCGGCGGCGCCGAGTGTCAATACCAGTGACGGGGCCTCATAGGGCCATAGCCTGCCAGGGTTTGCGGGACAATTCTATCGAGATACCGCGGCCCCGGAAATTTAGGGCAGCTGAAGGAACAGGGTTGGTTTTTAGTCAGTAGAAGTCTGACACACCCTTCTTAACTCAGAGCGGAAGAATTCATTCGATGATTTTCCCATCCAGAAAAAAAAAAGAAAAAAAGGGGGTAGTTATCGTATCAGTTCACACATCACAAGTTCTTCCAATCGAGCTTTGGGTAATTATTTTTTTGTTATTGTTAATAACCCCCAGGTTATAGCTATCGGGAAACACACCGGCCGGGAATTCCACACCTTAGCTGTACGCACACTGAACTGAAAGTATGTATACCCAAATGTTTTGTGCGTATAGCTGGGATGAGCACCATGTAACGATGGCGCATCGCCGTTTGCCTTGTAGTCCGATGATGGAGATGAACATCATAATACCGGCTTCGAAAAGGGCGTCTCAAGTGTTAATCAGAAAATGGGTTGGCAGATGGCCGCACTATAGTATACTTCTACCTACCTCGCAGAATATAGGCGTGATGTTGTACATCACTTTGCAAGATGAGTGAGTAGATAGATAGGTAAAACTTTTATTGGTCAACAGAAGACACAACACACAAAAGTACATTAACATATAACACATAAATTACAGAAAAAAAAAGAACAGAACAAACATAATTATATGCCATCAGAAATATTATAAAATGAAAAAAAAAGAAAAAGAAAACAAATTAAAAATGTAACACGAAAAATGGGTGCGGTGTGTGTCACCGAATTGCACCAAATGGGAGTCCAGCTCAGCATGTGCCAGGCAAATATGCCTGACGCTGGTATTCTGCTGGATCCCAGTAGCAGTACTTACGGACGTCGAGCAGGTGAAGTACAATAATATATTAAAATGAACTTGAGAGTGAGTCTAGCCAAGTCATACAATCATTAGTCTCCAACGCAATCATTGTTCTATTAAGCCGCATACCGCGATACACAAGTATCATAGACAGAAGGCTCAGTGCCATAACTATATCGAGCTAATACGCACGCGCACATAGATACGCTTCACATAGATACAGCGAGTGCACGCACACTTACCGCCGGCGATTCGTATCGCAGTACGTAAGCGTCTTTGTGTGCGTGTGCCTCAAATGCCCAAATCATCAAATGACTCCTCTCGCTTTAGGTGGAGTGGAAGGGAGCAGTCAGAATTCTTTAACTAATAACCCACCCTGTTCCGTATAGGGCGATTGCCTGGCGACGCAAGGGTAACTGCAGTAATAGAGTGGGGTTTTTAAGTCAATAGAAGTCTGACACTATTTTCTACTCCACCTAGAGCGGAAAGAGATGTTTGATGATTTCCCCCGAAAAAATTTCAAGTCTCGTCACCTGCACGTCTGGGCGGAGATAGTTCCGGAGGCATTTTCTCGCGTAAACTGCGAATAATGTCAGGGGACATTCCACCGCCTCCTATACAGTGATTGCTAACGCTCTTTGTGAGGAGTAGATCTTCTGGACTTATCTACTATGTGTCTCGAGCCGTAGGTGCGTGCGATAAATAATTAGGATTCCACGCACACTCACGTCCTTCACAATGGTTCTATTAACGCTAAGTACCTAGTGCGTTCATGTACAGACAGATTTTATATGTGTATATAGATATTTTGTATGGGCGAGTCATAGAGCCACAGATAGAACTATGTACATATCTTACGGACTGACTGTCCAGGGAAAAGCGATCAAAACGAGAATTTGATCCTTATGTCTGACAGTCATTGAATTTTCCTTTTAAAATTCCAAATTTTAAAAAAAATCTGGGATAAAAAGTAGCAACTATTTTCATGCCAAATTATAATATTAATAATGTTTTTTTTTTTATTTAATTAAGGTAGTTAGTAATAAGTAATTATCTAATTTGTAATGTGAATTGTTTCTAACACTATCAAATTGGGGATCTGTAACGATTGCTGTTTGTATGTCTTAACTAGTTGTCACGCGGGGCTTCGCTCCCGTAGACTTAATCACGATAAAAACCTTGTTTATTATATCACGATAAAAATATAACCCTCCTTTTTTGAAGACGTATAAAAATCCTATAACCTTCCCCACGCTTCAAGCTACTTTTATAACAAATTTCATCCAAATCGACCCAGTACTTTCGAAGATTAGCGAGTTCAAACAAACAAACAAACTTTTCCGCTACATAATATTAGTATACATATACAGATACTTAAAAAAACCTCCTTTTTTTGGAGTCGGTCAATAAGAAACTATCTATCTAAATAAATATCTGAGATACGTCAAGTAAAAACTTAAAAAAACTTTTTAGCAAAAAATAGAACCGACTTCCATATAAAAACACTACAAAGGCAAAAATAACTTTAATTTCGGAAGGCGGTGTCAAAAACGAAAATATATACAAAACCAAAGACACCGCCTTCCGAAATTAAAGTTATTTTTGCCTTTGTAGTGTTTTTATATGGAAGTCGGTTCTATTTTTTGCTAAAAAGTTATTTTCGCGCTTTTTAGTGGGTCGGTTTGTAATTTATCTAGTTACAAAAGCCAAAATGTCAACTACTTATCACCTTTTACAAAATATTGCTTTTCCCGGCGCAGAGCCGTTAATTTTTGAGGAGTTCTCCTGGTACATCACCATCAGCTCTACTTCACATATGCATTGTGACGAGCATAAAGTGCTTAACATCCATATTCAAGTAATCTAATCGCAATCAACGAAATACTTATTATTGAGTAGTTTCGGTGGCCATCTGAGGTCTTTCATCATCAGTTCCACTTCCTCAAATGGTGCTTTTCGAGAGCAACTGCACAAGGTACTATAAGAAATACCCAAAACGCTATAGGTGTGCCTATAATATTTGAAGAGTTCCCTCGATTTCTCCATGATCCCATCATCAGATCCAAACGTGACGACAATGGGACCAACTACAAAATATACCCTTTCAAACAAAAAAAGAATTTTCCAAATCGGTCTAGCCATCTCCAAGTTATGAGGTAACATACATAAAAAAAAAATGTTCAAGACGAATTGTAAACCTCCTTTTTTTGAAGTCGGTTAAAAAGGGGTTTTTACGAAATTCACTCGCACGCAGAAATATAAAATTTGCCACAATCAAAGTTTATATGTTTACAAGCAGTGTAGAAAGCTAATATTGTTTTTGGAAAAATGTGTTTGAAATAATATGCCATCAAAAACATAACTTGTAAAAAATACCAAGTCTCGCAACTCGGTCCTTCTACCGTAAAAAGTTGTGAGATCCATGTAATACCAAGTCGGTTAATTTATTCAGTCCCTTACGTAATTAGCTAACCTTACAACATCTTATACTGACCATATCCATATTAAAAATTCATGTTTGAAATAAAAAGTTTGACTTGGCCATCGCATGAAAACACAATGTATCTCACAAGTAATACATATTAGTTATTTTAAATTAGATTGTTTAGTGCGATTTCCAAGTTAAACTATTCTCCATATCCCCAGATGTGGAGAAGCAGTGTAGCTAATATTTATCTGCAAAAATGGGTTTGAAATAATATAACTTACGGTACAATTTTGACCACTGGCGACCTCTAGTTAGTTAATATGAATAATAATACTTCTGCCTACCTTTGTTACCAACAATGTGGGTTGGCAAATGGCTGAGAATAGCACTTTCCCTGTAATCGTTCATCTGTAAATCCCGATTTAGACATTGTATTTCTCGGTACAACGCAGAAAGCTGATTAATGCTTCCAGATTTTCCTTAAACGCACAGTTATTTTGATGATTGTTACTTAGATAACTACTATAAGCAAGTGCCCAGATACGGACTTTTTGCTATCGGGGGAAAATCATTCAATGGGTGGAGCCGAAGGGAGTGTCAAGCTTCTAAAAACCGCGGTAACTCGTTATGTCCAGATACGGCTTTTTATCTGGTGGGAAAATCATCGAATGTCTTCTCCCGCTCTGGGTGGAGCGGAAAGGGGTGTCAGGCTTCTACTGACTAAAAACCCACCCTATTTCTTGCGTTCCGGGGTCGCGGTATTTCGTTAGAACATTCCCGCAACTCCGACAGGCAATGCCCCTGTGCCCCGTCACTAGTGCTGACGACTCTTAGAGGCGCGTGTGGAACACGACGCGCCGTCGACCCGGGCCTAGGTCCAGATACGGCCTGAAGTTACGAATCTGGCAAACCTCATGATTATACAACGAGTAATTTAAAGGGTACATACCAAGTGCACGGCTTCTTTAGATGATAACAAACGATATGGCAAGGGTTTTGTAATCCTATGTCTACATGTGTAGAACTTATTACAAATTTCAATACATTAATACCAGAGATCAAAATTTTCAAATAAAGAAGAACGAACAGAATTATCATGTTATTGGCAAGTGACGTGAAAGTTATTGATCCTTGTAGTGCTGTGACACGTTTGTTATGATTGGTATTCAAGAAACATATGAAACCGATAATTTGGTATCAATTCTTTAGGTCACTTATTTTTAACTGAAACTTTGCAGAGACTCCATACCAGATGTTGTCTTCATCCCTTTTGGATAGATATGGGGTTTCCGTTACACGTTATATACTCCTCCACTGCGAAGCATTTGCGGCAAATTTCCAAAACTACGTGGGAAAACAGAAATACCAGCGACTTGAAGAAAATGCCTTTATATGGCAAAACAGCGTTTGCTGGGTCAGCCAGTTTTTATAAACAATTATTAATTAAGTAATTACTTAGTTATGAATAATTTAATAATAATTACTACTTTATTTTTATATACTTCCGTACCGTAGTTTGTAGTCAAAACATTTAATGATAGAGGTGTTTTAGAAGTCCCTTTCTATGAGTTGCTATGGTAGTATGGATTTGGAGACTGAATCACAAGAACCGTCTACGAAAATCTGGAATAACGTTCTTCTTCCTTATGATATCATAGTCAATTACGCTATAACGCCTCAAGGTCATTCCTGCGAATACCGTCTACACACTAAAATGACATCAACTTTGTCTGGCTTCCTAGCCAGAACATTAATTTAAACTAATCTCTAAGTACGTAGCCAACATGGTCTGCTTAGCCTTTTCTCAACTTCATTGGGGTCAGCTTACAGTCAGATCATCAGATGCAGCCTGAATATTAGTGTTTTATAAATGGGTAGCACAATACCCCTTGGCCAGACCAGTCAAATTTTCAAGCTTCTGACGTAACGATGGTTGTTGGAATCCCAACACTAAGATTAATAAATTATGACTGCACATCACTATAGCTTCTCTATGCATAGCACAACACTGGCGCCTACTGCCAGTTTCAGTAGCCATCTTCATCTCGTGTGTTTTACACGTACGCGGGTCACAGTGACAAAGGGATCAAACTGGCCATATTTAGTACAGTTATACAGGGTTATTGGAAATACGTCCCGATCCTGTTAAGGGCGTGTAGATGAGGTCTTTACTTAACTAACAAATAAAATGTTCCGCCGTCAAAATAGATTAGTGATTTTTAGGAGAAAAAAAAAATTATTTCATAAGACGTCGCAAAAATCATAAAAACAAAATAAGTATTGGATCTCTTTTCAAAAGTACGGAGGTTTTTAATAGTTTTATATTTTTTTATTATGCGCAACTTAATTCTTTAGATATTTACTTAATAAATAAGAATGCTAAAACGTGTTTTAGTTTTTTTTTATTAATTTTTAAAAGAGATAAAGTCCTATTTGATTTTAATATTTAAAAACAAAAATTTTCTCGATAATGGTATACCCCTAAGTTTCTAGGGTTTAGCCCTAGAAACTTAGGGTTGATTTGTTAGTTAATGACCTCATCTACACGCCCTTAACAGGATTGGGACATATTTCCAATAACCCTGTATACATATATCATTGTAGTCCTGTGCCCGATTGTTACAACAAACGCAATAAATAGTGTTAACTAGACAACTCTGCGTTTAATGGCTGCTCACCCTTTCCCACAATGGTCAAAGAAGTTCAATTGACAACCAGGACCAACGGCTTAAGGTGCTTTCCGAAGCACAGAAGAATCTAAATTAGTTAAGTGACCCATTTCCGAAGCACAGAAGAATCTAAATTAGTTAAGTGACCCATCCACTCATCAATCTCGAGATAGTAGTCTAACCAGGTGATGATAATGATGCATTGCAAATGCAGCTCGACTAGTATCAAGGACGGGCTGGTGGTAATGCAACTGCTTCCGTGGTCGAGTGGTTTTTTTTTATTGATAATAGGCTCGCGTTTGACTACCATCTCACCTGATGGTAAGTGACGATGTGGTCGAAGATGGAGCACGCTTGCTTAGAAGTAACCTATTCACTCTTGACTTAAAGACTCTCAGGTTATAGCGATCAGGAAACAGACTCCGGCAGGGAATTCCACTCCTTAGCCGTACGCACAATGAAAGTATTCCCAAAACGTTTTGTGCGTATGGGTGGGATGTCCACCAGGTTTAGGCGTTTGCCTTGTGACATGGTGGTCGTGGGTTCGATACCCGCGGGAAGCATACTTTCAAAGTTTTTTTTAAAGTCGTTTCCAGTTTGGCTAGGACATTGCAAGCCTGAATCACCTGATTGTCTGATAGAAAAATGGTTCCGTGCTTCGGAAGGCACGTATAAAGCCATGGTCCCGATCGCCAAATGGCGGTCGTCAAAGAGACCACATCAGAGGCCCTTGAGGCGGTCTAGAAACTCTGACACCAGGGTTTATGGGGTCGTTAGACCTTTCTACCTACACGATAAGAAGAAGGACGGGCTTTTTGATCATTATATTTAAACTTGATCGTTGGGCCCTTTTCTAGCCATGTTGTAGTTTTCACCACCCCCCACTGGACCCGCGTGGGGGATTACGGCCCATTCCCTCTCATAGAGAGGTAGGCCTGTGTTCCAGCTGTAGGAAAGTAATAGACTTTATTATTATTGTTTATCACAGTCTACTCAATCGCAATCCTCTCTAGACTTTAATAATAGCCTTTCAATCATTATACTCTGCACACAATACTTTTAAATAGATTTATCCCTCTGTATACGTTCTATTCTGTGGCCACGATATTGTTTTGCCCAACGAAGTAGAAAAGCCATCAGAGCATCCGTAAATCCAATTAGAAATGTATATAGTGGCTTTGTTGGACAAAAGACAAGAACATTATATTATGTAAGCCTATTTTTATAGATTACTAGCTGTTGCCCGCGACTTCGTTCGCGTAAATTAAATATGAAAACTTATATTAAATTATCCCCTATTTCAACTCTAAAGGTTGATTTCTGAAAAAAAAGTGTCCTAACTATGTTTGACCCTGGATCTTCAAATATTTTCATTCCACATGACATCCAAATCGGTGCAATGGTTTTAAAACGTAAAAGCGTAACAGACAGACAGACTTTAGCATTTGTAATATAAGCATGGATTAGTCGATAGCACAGAACAGATAAAAGAGGATAGAAGGGAAGTAGTTACTGATTTGTATGAGAACGCGTGTCGCCGCTTGTCTCCACACTCTTTATCTCTACTACAAGCAAGAGGCCCGTTACGTATGCGAATTACGCACAAAAATAAATTACACACACTTAAATAGAGAGCTTGCTACTGATTGTAACTCACTGTTGATAAACATGCGCCGTGCATCACGGCCAATCAGGGCAAAGGACAAAACGTCAATGGTTGAAATGTGGTGCATGCAGTACATTGTAAGCGGACTTGGTCATTGCGTTGATTCAGCGAGTACACAACGGGCAATGTATACTTTTTGTAACTTGTTGCAATAATGTTCGGAATTTCATAGTTAGTGATCAGAATATATTTATGTTTAATACAAATAAAATTGTAATTAAATGTTATTTTCGACTTACCGATGGAAAGATATACCTCCACGCTCTATACTTGCGGTCTGACTTTTTGTTTTACAGGTTATAATTGCACAACACTGCATTTTAAAACAGAGCTCTGTGTTCCGAAGTAATCCGAAGCGCACTAAACGCGGTGAATGAATTAATCGGTCGCGTTATGATTGTCGTATCATAAATGTGGCGCGCTCGTCACGCCCACTTTACCATTCCAACCTTATTCATCTATTGCGTGGTGGATAGGCTCGCGTTTCATTACCATCCCACCTGATGTTAAGCGATGATGTTGTCGAAGATGAAGCACGCTTACCTAGAAGGAACCCACTCACTCTTGACATACAGACCTCCAGGTTATAGCTATCATCAAATGACTTCTCGCTCTGGGTGGAACGGAAGCGAGTGTCAGACTTTTACTGTCTAAAACCCAGAGTGGATTATAGACAGTTGTTTCAGTTGCCTTTACGTTCCGATAGCGTGGTATCTCTTTAGCACATTCCCGCAACCGAGGAGCCCTTTATTGACCTCGAGCCTCATATAATGCCGATTGTGAGCGACCACGTCGAGTTGGAACAAGAACAACGCCTTGTAATAGATCCAGAAAGTAAAGACACTCAAACAAGTCTTTCTAAATCGTTAAATAACTGGTTTCGTGTAGAACATTTTAATAGCTATTGTGCTATTGTACCGTGATGTTTCTACTGAATATTTTAACAATTAACATACTAACATGTATGTTTATAAACAAACGTAGCCACCATATGTTTAATTTAAATACTCAATAGCTCAATAGATTTATAATTCAAATTTTCTAGCTATAGTCTTTTTTACGGGGGAAAAATCATCAAATTACATGTCCTGCTCTGCGTGGACCGAAAGGATGGGTCAGTCTTCTACTGACTAAAACCCCATCCTGTTCCTACATTTATTCTTCCGTTCTGAGGCCACGGTATCTCTTTAGAACATTCTCGCAATTCCGACAGGCATTGGTCCTATTGGGCTCCAACATAGGTGCTAACTGCTCAAAGAGGCGCGCGTGGAACACGAAGCGCCGACAACTGGGGATTTAAGCAGTGTTTACAATGAATATTACGTAAAAATTTTCCATAGCGCATAAAATACTAAAACCTGTTCATTAAAAATACTACTTAATACTAATAGTATATTACATGCAGTGACTGCCTATTTGAACTCAATACTTTCACAACCCAGTAACTGAATAACATGGTACCATATGGCAGGATTGAACGTATTTTCTGGTTTCTGAAGGTCCGCAACAACTATCAGAGATCTACAAATGACAACCTGGATGAAGGGCTTGACGTGGCTTCTGAGGTACGGTGGAGTCTCGGTTATAGTGAATGGTCACTATCCCATGACAACCTCAGGCTGTGTTGCTTAACCTCAAAGATAAAACCGAACTTCAAACATTACGCAAACTGCCACGTAATAACTAGTTCAAATCCAGTACGAATGAAAGAACGTATGACGCACAGCACAGACTATATACACCTCTTTGCTCATTCGAATGGGGCGTGCAACTGTCAAAGTGGCGCTAGTAGCACACTTACCAAAATCAAAGCAGTTTCTCTATGGAACAGTAATGAATTCCTAAATTAGAGACAGTTATTGAGAATTTTTCGATTAAAGAACATGTATTATGTTCTTTAATCGCAAAATTGTACAGAAATCAATTGAAATCAATGAAATGAAAATAAAAAATATTACCACAGATAACCATAGATGATACAGATAACTATATAATATCTCACAATCTAACTAACACTGACAGTGACAAAGGTTATTACGGTGGTGGCGCCATCTGCGATTAGCTTTCACTTGCACGCCCCATTAAAACACTTTAGATCTCACGAACCCACCCAAATACCTCGACAAATTCTAGGTCAATATCTCAAGCGTTGGCAAATTAGACACGGTTCCCCAAAATTAGCGACCGCTGCTAATTGTAAATACCGTTACAACTCAAAACAGTTGTTTCGCAATGTTAATTAATTACTACGGTAAATGTACTTAACGTGGTGGCACAGAGTAGGCAGTCTCACAGAGACCTAGAATATAATACAACTAGAAGTTGTCTGACGCTGGTTTCTAACTGAAAGCAATATTGATGTGATCTATTACTTAGTAATTATAAAGAAAACGAATTTATTTGAACATGATAAATGTTTTTAAAGTGTAGTGTATTGATGTAACTTTTGAACTAGACTTTTAGGTTATAATTATCGGTATCATCTCTTAAACATTTATTATCAGAAATAAGGGACGTCTATAAAATACAGTCACTTATTTCTGAAAATAAAAGTTTAAGATACACGTTGCACAGAGATAACACGTCTCACGAACGTTCAACGCTTTACCTGATTTTTTTTACAAGTAAAAATGCCTGGAAATAACATGCAACTTCAAGCAATTTTCAGTCTTACTTGAAATTTAATGCATTAGTTAGTTAGTGTTCGTCTGCCTTGGTGCCGGTAGCAAATTAAGATCCAAACTGACTAATTTTAGCCGAGACCTGTCGGCTTGGCGTCGACGTGTAGCAATTAAGTATATCTCGTTTCCGCAATAATTAACTAATATCTTATGCCATTAAAAACTTTAGCTAAACAAGATAGTTGCAGAGTTTACTGTCCGAATTACGCTTCACATCGTCACTCGAAGCTACTAAAAGTGAGGCTTCGACGCGTCACGTTTCAATAGTGCTTCCATCTTAATTTAAAATATAACTAAGTATGTAGTTTGGCCTCTGACTCAAGTATTTACTCTTAAATTTCTGAAAAATCGCAAGTTACATTGTGTTCTATTAAACTCGATTAGTGTGAATTCATTAGAGCAAGAAAAGCGAAAGTTTCTGAAATGAGAGCTTCTAGAAACTGTCTGATTAGCATGAAGATATTGAATGCTGAAAATGAATCCTCAATTACGATATTGCCTAGATTCTTCTTACATTAGAAACATAATCTAATTATCCGAAACTAATGACCCAATTCTAAAATGTTTTTCATAGGTAGTAAGGTGAACTATTTGTGGGAGCAAAATAAATTATTAAGAAATCCACGCGAAAGAAGTCGCAGGGGAAGTGCTAGATTAATATACCTAAACAAGGCACTGACCAATTTAGGTTACGTTTTTTACATAGAATACAGAAAGAACTAGAAACCGCGTTCAACTGTAATTGCAAGCCGCGCTGTGTTCAAATACAAGACATCATAATTTTGAACGTTTTGGGAATACCTTCATTATGCGTACGGCTAAGGAGTGGAATTCCCTGCCGGAGTCTGTGTTTCCCGATAGCTATAACCTAGGAGTTTAAGTCAAGAGTGAATAGGTTACTTTTAGGTAAGCGTGCTCCATCTTCGACTACATCATCACTTACCATTAGGTGAGATGGTGGTCAAATTCAAACCTATTTAAAAAAAAAATTAAAAAAAAATTGGACACGGGTAAAACACGTCACGCGATATGACGTTCATAGTACAACTGATCGGCTGCGCGTCAAACTACTCCATTTAGGAGTAGTTTTTGTTGCTTCAGTTTTAGGCGCACTCACGGCTTCTAGTTCTTTTTGTATTCTAAGGTTTTTTAATATCACTTTTAATATTTAATTATTGCACTTTCCACGCTATCTCTACACAACCATTGACTGACTGGTAGAGAATACCTACGGCATTAAGTCTGCCGTTGTACCTATGTGCACGAAGTGTAAATAAATAAGCAGCGGTTGCAGAACTCCGTTCAGAAGCCAAGATATATGTCACAAGTCTTGCATCAGTACAGGATTACCCAGTAACTAGGCTGTGGAGTTAAGATAGGCAGTCGCTGCATGGTAAATACTGGTTTTCATCTGCATCATGTTTGACTGAAAACTGTTTTGACATTTTTTTCTGTAGATAGCAAATCCTCATTTACAACATCCACTCTGGGGCAAGCGAAGAGTTCCATCGGACTCTAACTGAATAAAACTATGCTGTGCACCTCACACACCTGCACCAATACTACTATAATTAGATAAGGTTGCAAACATTTTACGGAAATATGCCGTAAAAACTATCTTCACTCCGTTCAAGAAAGTCTCTCAGATGCTGCGTTCACCGAAGGACAACTTCCCTGTAGAAAAACCCGGTGTCTATAAAGTGGACTGCAGCTGTGGAAAGTCGTACATCGGTCAGACAAAACGTACCGTAGCTTGCAGAATCTCGGAACACATTAGGGCGGTAAAAAATAATGATGTTCAAAAATCGGCAATAGCACAACATCTTTTAAACGCAGGATCGAACCATTGGATTGAGTTACATAACCCTCAAGTCATCTCGCTCGACAGAACGCCACTACATACCAAGACTGGTAAGGGAAGCGATTGAGATTACCAAATACGACAATTTCAACCGGGAGGATGGGTTTCAACTTTCGAGGGCCTGGAATCCAGTGGTTCAAATGTGTAAAATCCAAAAAAGTTCCGTAGAAAGTTCGCGAGTCGACACGGTGAGTTTTGTGTGTCGGGAACAGAATCGAGTGTTTAGTGATACATGTGACAGTGGTAGCGGTGTCGCTAACAGAAAACGAACGATTTATCTGATTCTGATCTGAGATTTATCTGCTTATAAACTTCCACCCGCAATTACTTCAGTTCATCCGTGATCATGGCGCTTGCAACAGTGCCGAAATATCGGAAACTCAAAACATAAAATACACATGCTAAATATCTCATTTTAAGTTTTAATATCATAACCAGCCTAAAAAATTCCCATTGCTGAGACTCAGGCCTCCTATCAAAGGGGAAACAGGCCATAATTTACCACGCAAGCCCAGTTGTGTGATTACATGTCTTCAGATTCCACGCTAGGACATGTTGGTTTTGTCACTATGTTTGCCTTCAATGTTTTAAGTGTTTTAAAACCTACAAGTCATAAGTCATGTCTATATTTACTGGGTGACCACTACATGCTACTAATAGCCATGCTTAATGTAGATTACTTTAAGAATCATGAAACACAATGACATCATACACAATTATTCTTTATCTAACGATGAGGTATTTGACCTGGTAACTATTTTCTTTGCTTAATAATACCGTTTTAAATAGCATGTCACAGTCATATTAGAAAACTGATTACATGTTGAACAAGGTTTTTCAACAGACGACAAAAAAAGGAGGTTATCAATTCGACGCGTATATATCAGGGATGGGCCGAAATTCGGTTCACATTCGGTTCAACCGAATTTCGGCAGCTTGCACCGAACTTCGGCATTCGGCCGAAATTCGGTTCAGATGCCGAACATTCGGCACAAGAAAAATAATACTTATTTCCACTATTTTGACTAACATTTTATAGAATTAGAATAGCATTACTGTTATAAAATTATGTCTTTTACTCACTCATGGTCATTTATTTTAGTTACGAACATGGTAAATGTAAATCTTAAATTAAATCGGTTCTTCTTATTAGTCTTGATAATGTCTGCCTAATTAATTTGACATAATAATTAGACATACTATTACAAAAATTAAATAAACTTATTATTCTTCTAACAAACTTCTGGATTACAATTCGTAAATTGAATTAAAAAATCACGTTTTTGATTCACAAACTAAACATTCATTAACTAAAGGGTACTTAAGTTTCAAATTAACAAACTTTTCTCATCTATCTACTCACTCATATTTAAAATTTACCAGAGGCAGCCTATGGTGCAAAAACACCAAAAACTCTGCCTTATCTGGCAGAAGTTTGTTACTTTTTTTTTTGTATACGTTTCCTGCCTCCGATAAAAGTTGTTCAGAACATACAGAGCTTCCAGGAGACGATAAATATATTCGAGATTGAAGTAAATGCGTAAACAAGTCACGACGTGTCGCTCTTAAGAAAGCACACGAAATGGGGCGTGCAAGTGAAAGCTAATCGCAGATGGCGCCACCACCGTAAGAACCTTTGTCACTGTCAGTGTTAGTTAGATTGTGAGATATTATATAGTTATCTGTATCATCTATGGTTATCTGTAGTAATATTGTTTATTTTCATTTCATTGATTTCAATTGATTTCTGTACAATTTTCCGATTAAAGAACATAATACATGTTCTTTAATCGAAAAATTCTCAATAACTGTCTCTAATTTAGGAATTCATTACTGTTCCATAGAGAAACTGCTTTGATATTGGTAAGTGTACTACTAGCGCCACTTTGACAGTTGCACGCCCCATTTAGGAATTCACTACAATTTCCATAGTGTTCCATAGAGAAACTGCTTTGTTATGGGTAAGTGTGCTACTAGCGCCACTTTGACAGTTGCACGCCCCATTGAACCGAAATCCGGCCGGACTTCGGCCGAAGTTCGGATTCGGTTCAAACCACATTCGGCCCATCTCTAGTATATATATATATATATTTTTTTTTAATGTATGATCATCGCTTACTCGAAGACGGCTGAACCGATTTGGAAAATTCTTTTTTTGTTTGATAGGGTATACTTTGAAATTGGTACCATTTGTCACCAAGTCAGGATCTGATGATGAGATCCTGGAGAAATCGAGGGGACTCTTCAAATATTATAGGCACACCTATGGCGTTTTGGGTATTTCTTAGGCCGTGCGCGCACTGCCTTGCGGTGGCCGCAATTCCGGTAGTTCTACCGCACCGGTAGACTGACCGCAGTGCGCGCACTTCTATGACACTCCATACTTCACAAATTTTGCGGTACCGCAATTCCGGTAGTTATACCGCACCGCAAAATTTGTGAAGTATGGAGTGTCATAGAAGTGCGCGCACTGCGGTCAGCCTACCGGTGCGGTAGAACTACCGGAATTGCGGCCACCGCAAGGCAGTGCGCGCACGGCCTTAAAGTAACTTGTGCAGTTGCTCTCAAAAAGTACCATTTGGGGAAGTGGAACTGATGATGAAGACCACAGATGGCCGCCGAAACTACTCAATAATAAGTATTTCGTGGATTGCGATTCGATTACTTGAATATGGATATTAAGCACTTTATGCTCGTCACAATGCATATGGTGATGTATAGCTGATGGTGAAGTACCAGGAGAACTCCTCAAAAATTAACGGCCCAGCATTGGGAAAAGCAATATTTTGTAAAATGTTATAAGTAAGTAGTTGACATTTAGGCTCTTGTAACTAGGTAAATTAAAAATCTACCAACTAAAAAGAGTGAAATAAAAAAAAATTACCAAAAAATTAAACCGACTCCCGAAAAACACTGCAAAGTGAAAAATAACTTTAATTTCGGAAGTCGGTGCCAAAAACGAAAATACAAAACTAAAGACACCGACTGCCGAAATTAAAGTTATTTTTAACCGACTTCTGAAAAAGGAGGAGGTTCTCAATTCGGATGTTTGTTTGTTTTTTTTTTTTTTTTTTTTTTTATGTTTGTTCGGGCATAGCTCCGTCGCTCGCCAACCGATTTGAAAAATTATTTGCTTGTTGGAAAGAGTATACTTCCCAAATGGTCCCATGAAAATTTTATCGACATCGAACAAGCCGTTTCTGAAAAATTAACAAAAGTCTAAAAAAAATATTTACCTTGATGATCTTTTCGGTTACTCTATATTGTGTTTTTTGTTCGCGCGTTTTTAGTTTTTTGTAGTTGACATTTTGGCTTTTATAACTAGATTAATTACAAATTGACCCACTAAAAAGCGCGAAAATAAAAACTTTTTTGCAAAAAAATAAAACCGACTTCCATATCAAAACACTACAAAGCCAAAAATAATTTTAATTTTGGGAGGCGGTGTGAAAAAAAAGAAAATACAAAACCAATAACACCGACTACCGAAATTAAAATTATTTTTGGCTTTGTAGTGTTTTGATATGGAAGTCGGTTTTATTTTTTTGCAAAAAAGTTTTTTTCACTTTGCAGTGTTTTTTGGGAGTCGGTTTAATTTTTTGGTAATTTTTTTTTATTTCACTCTTTTTAGTTGGTAGATTTTTAATTTACCTAGTTACAAGAGCCTAGCCTAGAGTGTCAGACTTCTACTGACTAAAAACCCACCCTGTTCCTTCAGCTGTCTTTAAGTTCCGGGGCCGCGGTATCTCGTTAGAACATTCTTGTAACCCCGGCAGGCAATGGCCCTATGGGGCCCTGTCACTATTACTGACAGCTCTTTGAGGCGCGTGTGGAACACGATGCGCCGCCGACCCGGGCCTGATCCTTATTGGACGCTGAGCTACCCCTGCAGCTACCCCTGCTCGCTGTCCACAAGCCCGCGCCTGCGGTGGCCGGGGATCGGCTCGCGATCCCCGACGCCCGGGCGTCTCCCACGGCGGCTGGGGCGTGAGGAAGAGAGTTGCCTCTCCCTCGCGTGTTCGGCCACCTCCTTTGCTAGCATGACTGCTTCGCAGAAGGAGGCGACTGCATCCCATTCCCTCTCGCTCCGCTCCATGGTCTGAACCAGGTCCAGGCGCGAGAGGTCACCGCCACCGATCGCCTTCATGAGGACACAACGGTGCTCCGCCCAAGCAGGGCACACCTCGACCGTGTGCTCCACCGTGTCCTCCGTGTGGTCCTCACAATGAAGACACCCGGGTGTGTCCCCCCGCTGTATCCGAAACAGCCATGTCCGGTCAGCACATGTTGTATGTTAAAATAAAAAATGAATTTCTGTGACCTGATAAATAAACAATAACTAAGTATTATTATTAACTTCAAGAGTTTATGAATCAATTTAAATTAAATATGAAAATTACTTATCATCTATAAAAGTTTACTATTAAAGTCTAAATTAACAATTTAAGCAGTTTTTGCTCCCTTATAAATTGAGTAAAAATTACTTGGGTGGTGTTATTCAATAAGCAACAATATTATGATGTAGGAGAAGGTATTCTCTTGTTTCTGACACTTATTCCCCCTAGAATACCTACATAGTATTGGTGTTGTTTAACTATCAAGATTACCATTATTTTACAATCATCAATAAATTATGGAATAACTTGAAATGCCTGCTTTATTTATAATCACAAATTATATTGTTAGCTCAAGCAAAGAATTATTCAATAATGTCTGTGTTTCCTGATAGCTATATCACTGTAATATTGCAAAAGCTGTTAATAATAATATAATAATTCATTTATTTCGGGTCCAAGACCCATATAAAATAAAATTAAAATACACAAATTCAAACAATTGCTCGGCTTCCTAATTTAAAATACAAATGGAGAAATTCACATACACAAAAAATTCAAAGATAATTATATTAATAGTCAATTAAGTTAATAATAATAAATATCATAAAAAAAAAATCATGTCAAATTATCAAATTAAATAACTAAGAATCCCTAACAATTTTACTGCCAAAAAAACTTTTTACCAAAAATTAAACCGACTCCCAAAAAACACTGCAAAGTGAAAAATAACTTTAATTTCGGTAGTCGGTGTTTTTAGTTTCGTATTTTCATTTTTGGCACCGACTTCCGAAATTAAAGTAATTTTTCACTTTGCAGTGTTTTTTGGGAGTCGGTTTAATTTTTTGGTAAAAAGTTTTTATTTCACTCTTTTTAGTTGGATGATTTTTAATTTACCTAGTTACAAGAGCCTAAATGTCAACTACTTATAACCTTTTACAAAATATTGCTTTTCCCAATGCTGGGCCGTTAATTGTTGAGGAGTTCTCCTGGTACTTCACCATCAGCTCTACATCACCATATGCATTGTGACGAGCATAAAGTGCTTAACATCCATATTCAAGTAATCGAATCGCAATCCACTCAATACTTATTATTGAGTAGTTTCGGCGGCCATCTGTGGTCTTCATCATCAGTTCCACTTCCCCAAATGGTACTTTTTGAGAGCAACTGCACAAGTTACTATAAGAAATACCCAAAACGCCATAGGTGTGCTTATAATATTTGAAGAGTTCCCTTGATTTCTCCAGGATCCCATCATCAGATCCTGACTTTGGTGATAATGGTACCAATTTCGAAGTATACCCATTCGAACAAAAAGAAGAATTTTCCAAATCGGTTCAGCCGTCTTCGAGTACTCGATGATCATACATAAAAAAAAATATATATACTTACGCGTCGAATTGATAACCTCCTCTTTTTGTTGTCGGTTGTAAAAGAGAAATTACCTACTTTTGTAGAACAAATATCTCAATAACGGCATAAAATATCATTTTTCTTTTAAAACAGCGTTAAACATTGTATATTTATCTAATATGTGGTCAAATTAGAATTTAAATATCTACTCAAAATAAATCGAGCAAGCGCATCGATTTATAAGGCATACTTTGAAAATGTTATTACAATAAAATATGAGCTCCGAATTAAAATAAAAAATAATAATTTGGTAGATAAATACCTGTATTATTCAGAATTAGTTCTTAATTTTCTTTTCAATAATGAATTCTTACTCAAAAGCGACGGTTTTGCTAAGGATTTTATTGAGTTTTCTCTGAGTTTACTATTTTTTTTAAGTACATCTCCCCATTTTTATTCAAAAAATAATTTGTAAACTTACTAGTGCACTATATGCCCAATGGTCAGGAATTTTTTTAGATTGTTATTCACCCCCATTAAACTAAAAAAGCAGTTGTGAAACCTGGTATTACGTGATTTCGTAAAAACACGTGTTTGTATTTTTTTTTTTAATTTTTTTTGAGTAGATATTTAAATTCTAATTCGACCACATATTAGATAAATATGAAAAAGAAAAATGATATTTTATGCCATTATTGAGATATTTGTTCTACAAAAGTAGGTAATTTCTCTTTTTTGGCAGTAAAATTGTTAGGGACTCTTAAGTAGATCATAACATAACTCGTGATATTGTAATCTATCAATAAATTTGTTATCCATACCATACTGCTTGCAATTTTATATATTATTTTTAGATAGATCTACTCCACCTGAAACTGTTTGATTACAATCTGTCCCTCGTTAAGTTGCATTTCAGTTTCACTTGATTGATTTTAATCTATTGATTTTGCAAGCAGTATGGTATGGATCACAATTTATTGATACTTTACAATATCATGAGATACATTTTAATCGAATGGATTTCATAATCTTCGGGTATTTGATTCATGAGTGAATGGGTAACTTCGCTTCATCTTTTTCAATCACAGATTCTGAACTTCAGTTCTCAGCAAAATATTATTAGAATAATTGCAATACTATAATTAATACATTAAGTAACAAGAGAATTTAAACAGGAATAAACCATCTTAAACCAACTACATCAGTCCCTGGAAAATCAACCCGTAATCAAAGTAGTCATATTGTATGCTGGACTGGAGCAGATGTGTCAAGTTGTTGAGTAATCAAACCCAAACCGCCTCTAAGACAACCCACTGACCCAAACATGGATTGAAAAAACCTTCATAGACGGATATTGAGACAGGAAGGCATAGAATATGAGCCTTTCCAATGAAAAAATTACAGTACACCACTAGGTGTATCATGTAAACAAAGCCTATAGTTGAGAAACAAACATAGCAAAATGACTAAAAACATAAGTAGAACAGACACCCATAGTGAAAACCATGAGTCAATAGTTATACTTTTAAAAATTATAAATAGGAACTATATTTTTACCTTCAATGCAGGGGGTCAAAACTTTCTAAACCATCCATCCGTGATTTGAAACACAGTTTGACATTTTTATCTTCACTTTTATCACTTACACAAATATCTAAGCATAATATTGGTCAAATATTTAATTATTGCTTTATTTTTTTTTACTTTTTTTTTTCACTTCACTCACAGGCACACATAACACAGGAAACATCCAATAAGAAACGACACGAGCAGAAAATTCACGTTTTCTGTTTTCAAAACAGGATGTAATCACGAAAACAATTTTCACCAGAGTTCGATTTATTATTTTCGCAGGAAAATAGGCTTACGCGTTTACCATACCAGCGTTTATTCGCGTGATTAGGATTCAATGTTTTTATCGCTACATAATTAAATATGGTTATTGTTACTTAATTCTAAATGTTATTATTGTTTGGTTTTATTTATAAAACTGATGTGCGAACGAAAGAGATACACCCCGAAAAGTCAACAACCGTTTGACAGATATTGGCACTTGGACGCATCGCCATTTTTTTAACATTGCCAGTAAGCTATTAAAAGCTCCCAATTTTTTTATATGATTTTCAAATCACATTTAAATTAACTTAGAAATACATTATATAATTATACTAACAATAAAAAAAAAAATCCCCGCAACATTGCCTCTTTTTTACCCAGTAGTGAATAAAGCGCCATCTAGCGTGATTTACAAAAAACTCAGGTTCCATACGGCTCCATAGATGTCTCTAAAATAAAGTTTTTTGAATTACTTCCAAAGATGGCGTAGTTTATGAGAACAATGTGTTTGGGTCACATTTACTGATGGGTAGTGGAAAAACTTCGGACGGAAAAGAAAAAAGGGATATGTTTCCATTTAAAAAAGCTCATTTTAATACATAAACAAGTTAATTATGTGTACACTAAATCAATACCAATATAACTACTGCTAGTAATAACATTTTGAATTAGCAGGACAAAACGAAAAACTAGTTTTTATCTATTTTTCAACAATAATGTAATTCGCATATAGGGAATTCCTCGTTTGAGTTATTTAATGCCGGCTAGGTGCTTTTTAATTTAATATCAGTACTACTTCTTGAAGGTATCGGTTAGAAATAGATTGTAATGAGGACAAACTCGTGTGGAATCTGTGCGAAAAACAAAATAATAGTGTATCTTGTAAATATTGTAACAAAACATTTCGTAATGCTAACGATAGTCGTATGCGGTCGCACAGTTTGCAATTAATGTCCAGTACATGTGAAAATTTTAATAAGTTTGAAATCATCGCGAACGACGAATAGTTCGCTTTCTACTTCATCCTATCAGTCATATTATATACAGGAGCGACAGCACAGTTTCTGACAGATACGTATCCAGCGCGCGTGCTGGTGGGTCACAGATCCAGTCACACCGTAAGTGGTTGTGCGCTGGAACTTGTCCTTGAAGGTTGTCTCCGAATGGGGTGATGCCAACTTGGTCAAGTTTAATGCAGCTTAGACCCAGACGAGTCTCTTCTCCGCAAAAAGGAGCCAATTCTAACCGACTCCTTTCTGTGGTGTAACCGTACCGATAACCAATCGTATTGGGCTTCTTGGGGTAACATTGACTCCTACCCTCAATTTTTGTCTGCTCATCGAATTAGCTTCGATGGCTAACTAGCAGCAAAAAGTTGAGAATCCTAGCAAAGGTAAGGCAGTACTTTACGCCAGAACAGCTTCTCAATCTGTATCAAGCTCAAGCCAAATCGTGTATGGAGTATGTACTCTCATCTTTAGTACGGCTATGCTTAATATCAACCTGACACGCTTGAGTCGATCAAGACACGGGGCAAGAGACTAATTGGCAACCATACACTGGTCCAATCAAAGCTCCAGAGTCTTGAACATCTCACCGGACATGGTTGCTTCGAGAGCTACTTCTGCCGGATTCGGTAGGAGGAAACGCTCGGGTGTCGCCACTGCGAGGATTGGCCTGAAGACACGGTGGAACATACTGTGGAGGCTTGCCCCGCTTGGGCAGAGCCCCGCCATGCCGTGTCCACGTAGGGGCGATAGACGGTGACTTCTCGCTCCCGGCCCTGGTTCAATCCATAGTCCGGAGCGAGAAGGTATGGAAAGCAGTCACCTCCTTCTGCGAAGCAGTTATGCAAATAAAAGAGGTGGCAGGACGCCCGAGGCGTTCCACCGGACACCGTAGGCGCGGGCCTGTGAGCTATGGGTAGACATGGGTAGCTCGCCGTCCGACAGAAACCAGGCCCGTGTAGACGGTGCGTTGTGTTCCAGGCGCGCCTGAAAGAGTGTCAGCAAAATTGTCGGGGCCCACTAGGGGGCCGTAGCCTGCCAGGGTTGGGGAATAGTTCGAAAGAGTTACAGTGGTCTTGGTACACGAAGGGCAAATGACGGAACACGGATGAGTTTTAGTCAGTAAAAGCCTGATACACTCTCCCACTTCACTCAGATTGGGAGGTGGTCATTGGATGATTTCCCATCCTTAACACAAGCCTTGAACATCGGCGACGTATTGCAATGCCTATCGGTTACATTCCGGGGAGTGTGAGATGAAATTGCACAATGTAATTCCACGAAGCCCGTTCCAACATCGAACCACAAGTCAAACGGTAATGCGCCATCGTTACATGGTGGTCATCCCACCCATCTATACTCATATTATAAAGCGGAAAAGTTTGTTTGTTTGTTTGCTTGAACGCGCTAATCTTCGAAAGTACTGGGTGGATTTCGATGCAATTTGGTATGGAAGTAGCTTGAAGCTTGAGGAAGGTTATATGCTACTTTTTACGCGACTGCACAAAAGGAGAGTTATGTTTTTACCGTGATAGAATCCACGGGAGCAAAGCCCCGCGTGAGTACTAGTATTATATATACCATCCACACAAAAAATATTTTGGGAGTTCTTTCATAGTTTCAATGTGCGTACGGCTTCCTTCCAGAGTCTGTGTTTTCTGATGGCTATAATCTGGGGATCATTATGTCAAGGGTGAATAGATTACTTCTAGGTAAGCGTGCTATATCTTCGATCACATCATCACTTACCATGATGATGATAAGATGGTGGTTAGAAGCGAGGCTATTATCAATAAAAAAAAGATAGGTAAATGAGAAGAAGGATATTGATAAATAAATTGCTTTAGAAACCGTGGTATCCGAAGCCCTTTTAACTTTAGGGTAGAATATCCACTATGCAAAAAGCTTTTTTGTGCTTTGGCACCATCGCACTATGGGACCAACCGGTATTTTCCATCTCAAAATTGGTTGGGATAAAATTCGTGTTACTGAAACTGTTTTTTTACATTCTAAGATGATAGAGCTATCCGATATAATAGTAAAAAAATTACAAAAAATTTTTAGGTACAGACGCCAGCACATCAAGCTACAACAATCTGTCAAATTTCTTTCATAAATTTTCAACTTTATTGTTAAAGAAATTAGGTTCAAGGTTGATTGGGAAAATTAGACAGTTTCGGGTAGCTTCATGTGCTGGCGTCTGTACATAAAATTACACCCAAACTTTATACTTTGATATTACTAGTTATGACAATTTGATATTACTAGTTAACTACTCGTTATGGAAGTTCAACTTAAGATATTTTCTATGTTCTTCAAGGGAATGTATAAGTATTATACATTTTTAGATTGCTCAAGATTTCTAATTTATAACTACGTTATATTGTGATGAAATATATTTTTTCGTATTTTTTAAATAAATTTTAAATTTCATAAGGAAATTTTACGTTTATTTAATTTTCAAGTTGAGGTTTCCTTGTTACCGATGGCTCCCGATGTCAAGTTAATGACATTTTTAGATACCTTACCTATTGAGTAATACAAGGAAATAAAAAAAAACCTGCGTCACTGCTGTGTCATTTCGAACTAGAAACAAAAATGTCGACCTAAATATATTTTCACACGATATTTTTTTGCGGTGACCATTTTAATCACACGTATGATAAAAATCATGTTGCATAGTTCTTATCTGTTGTGGTAATTATAATTAGTATTACTGTGAAAACTGTTTTTATCAATTTTCTTATTGGTTTTGCACAAGTTACTGAAACTAGGGTCCTATAAATACTCGGGTTTGCAGCGTGTTCATCAAAGTGTCCGGATACCTTCCTTCGGTAACTGTGAATTTGCTGAAAAAAGTTTAAAATGAGTGAATTTGTGTGTTTTCGACGCGATATATGTGCTCAAATAATAAACGGGAAAAGTACTTACTTACTTCAGATATTGAAAAATATTTGTTGGACAATTTTCATTTCAACAAATGTCAGATCGTAACATTTACTAGGAAGCGAAATTTCACTAAATACAGTTATAATCTTAATGGTAGCAACATTGTACGTTCTACGTTGTGATGTTGTTAGGGATCTTGGTGTCGTCCTGGATTCAAAACTGTTGTTTTCGGAGCATGTGTCCCATATCGTCGGTAAGGCATACAAAAGTCTAGGATTTATTATGCGAATATGTAAATTATTTACCGATATAGATTGCATTAAAATACTATATTTTGCATTCATACGCAGTATTTTAGAATACTGCAGCTGCATCTGGAATCCACATTACTTGGTTTATATGCAGCAGATTGAATCTATACAATTATTAACTACCGCACTGGCTTTAAACAAAAATATTCTCTTCTATCATGTAAACATCATAACATTCTTCCTTTGCAGGACAGACTAGGCTTGTTCATACTCGGTCACTGACAGGAGCGCTCCGAACTAGTACAATTTATTGTTCAAATGTACTAGTTCGGTCTTCTAGTACTATTAGTTCATTTTAGTTCATCGATTATTAAGACATCAGACGTGATGGAATACCTGCGTATTTGATTTTCCTTCATACTTTGCAGGCTTAGGACTATCATTTTAATTATGATACATTTTAAATAATTTGAATATCATTTAAATAAGTAATATTGAATGAATTATTAAAATGGCGTATTTAAAAATCAAATATTTACAGTGATCTTCATTTTTATATACATATTTTCTTTTTTACAATCCACACGAAACAAAACCAAGCATAACTTAAGCGACATGAACTTATATTGTTGAACCAATGACGTTGAGTAACTTCACTTAACAAAGTTAAAATAACAAATAAAAACATCGAAACTATCAAAGAGCCATAGAACGTCCGGGCCGGCCATAGATTATGCACATAAATGACCGGGCACAGTTTCTCGTTCTCCAGGTCATCGTAGTTCGTACATCACTTATTAGTTCAACCGTTCTTGCTCGGTTCTCGCGATTGTATGTCGCTAGGATTGGTGATTAGTTCACTGTACTAGATGTACTAGATGACCGATTTGAGCGACAGAAACAGAATAGTTCGTTCTAGTTCACATGACGGAATTGCGTCCTAATAGTTCATAGTACATGTACTACACAAGCCTAGGACAGACGTACGATTTTGGACATGCTGTTTCTTTATAATATTTGTAGTGGAAATATAGACTGCGCTGATCTAAGTAACTTAGTTTTGAGATTGAGCACGCCGTCACGACGGACTAGGCACACTCAGCTTTTCGATGTACCACATGCCAGTACTAACTACGCTCAGAATTTAGTTATTAGTAGAATAAACAAAAACTTCTCCCATCTGGATATATTTAACTCCAAAAAAGGTATGTTTAGGAAGCTACTTTTATCCTCTGGACATGTCGATTTACCTAATCAGATCCTAACAGAAGTAAAATAGTATGAGATTAAGTATGGTACACTACAGGCATTCATCATACACCACATACCTACCCACACACACACACGCACACACACCAAGACACATTCATTTAATACTCCCCATGCAGACTTCTTAATACTGTATAATAATGTTAACCTAAAAAAATACACACATCAAAAGTGTCTAGGGATCAACATATATTTTTGCAATAACTTTTCTCCTGATTGATATTAATTAAAATTTTCTTTAAGGATTCATCAAATAAAGTGTTTTCGTTTGTCACAGTAACGATAAACCAAGTCACCTTTGCATTAATAAAGAAATTTGCCATTTTCCTAATAAAGGGATTTTTGACATTTGAACCACTAACATTAAAGTTCGAAAAAAAGACTGAAATAACAGTTTTCTTTAAAATTTTATTGGGTAACTTAAACAATTAATAATCCGTGTTTCTACCGCGAACACTAACAACACAAGAACATCGGTTTGGCATACTCAAAATGAGTTCATCCAAATCACGCTGTGGAATGGCCGCCCATGTTCGTTGCAACAACAAAAAAAGGTCTTCTTGCGACTGGATACCCTCCATATTCGGCAGAGCTCTTCTCTGTAGCATATCCCATGCATGCTCAATCGGGTTCAAGTCTGGCGACTGAGCAGGCCAGAGCAGGACATTGATGTTAACTGCGGCGAGAGTCTGTCTTACAACTCTTGCGGTGTGCGGTCGTGCATTATCATGCATTAACTGAAATAAGGGACCGATTTGCACTTGTAGAGGAACGATGACGTCAGATACAATCAAATAAAAAGTCAAATCAACTCAGTTCTTCCGCCGATCCAAATACCCGCCCATACCATGATGGTTCCACCACTATAAGGATGGACTTCCTGGCAGGATTTTAATCGCTGTTGGCGTCCAGGGGTTCTCCAGTGTCGTATACGTCTTGTATCCGGTCTCATACCAAAACGAGACTCATCAGAAAAGCACACGAAACGCCATTGTTCTTCTGCCCAATTTCTGTGTTCAAGAGCCCATTGATATCGAATCCTACGATTGTGCATTGCTATAGGTGGTACCCGTAGCGGTCTTCGGGAATGAAGGTTCACTTCATGCAAGCGGTTTCTGACTGTTTGGTCGCTAATTAAGTTCCCTGAAGAGTGATGAAGCCTCACGGCTAACATCATGGCGGTTATTGTTGGAGCTCTTCGAGTTAAGATTTGAATGTATCGGTCTTGTCTCCGTGTGGTGCAGCGATACCGTCCTCCATGGCGCTCAGCCACGGTACCAGTGCTTCGGTAACGTGTCCAAAGTCGACTGATAACACTCTGACTTGTATTCAGAGCTAAAGCCACAGTACGTTGCTGGGAACCAGCTTCTATCATTCCCACGGCTCTGAGCATTTCTTCCCTGCTTAAATGAAGTCGCCGCTCCATAATAACGTTGGTTTTAATCAGTAGTAGGGAAACAGTAGCACTAATAATGTCTTCAATGCGTTGTATGTTTTTATAGGGAAAATATTGACAGCTGATTTTCATCTTTTACTCGAATTTGATTAACAGTTCCTGTTTCAAATTATGAAATGCACCAAAAAGGATCCATATAAATTTATAAAATCATAAATTTATTACAAAGCCACATCTCAATCTCAAGAAATCCGCATAAAAATGCTTGATCCCTAGACACTTTTGATGTGTGTATATTTTCTACATGTTTGTTACTAGTGAATAAACTGTAAATCCGTAATTGGCTGTAAGATTAGATATAAGTTACTATAAAACATTGTGTTAAGAGCTGTGGATTTTGTTATAAATAAATAAATAAATAAATCAACAACAGATGTGAACACGGTTATGCAAAGTATTCAAAGAAATTTGATTACGATTTGTAACCAAAAATGGGTGAAAGCTTAAAGAAAACAAGATCGCTTCGAGAGCCAAAACACAAATTGGTCAAATGGCGAGTTTAGAGTACCATTGGATTCGTGCAGTACCTCAACGTCTGAAAATCCTGACGTGTTTGAAGAGTACGAAAAACGTAAAAACTTGGAATTACTCCAGGGGTATGGAATGGGGCATGTGCATTATGCTTATTTTCAAGGTTTACGATTTATGGGTGAAAATGATGAAGCTTCGATTGTGAGTATTATGAGAAATACAGAAAAGGAGGAGAAAAAGTTATTTTACGAAACATTTTACAAAGTCCAGATGGTGTACCTTCCTATAGCAAAGAAGAAGCATTATGTATATATATTGAAACCAATCTATCCAAAGCTCAATATTCCTACCTGAGGCCGAGACTTGTTGAGAAAAACTTATTTTCTGTATTTCCATCATACCAAATTTTGGCTGAAGCAAAGAAGGATTGCTATCCTCTTGCGTCAAGCATATCCGTAACGAATATAAGTGCTAAAGTGAACCTTCAAGATATCTTAGATCATACTGCCTGTCGTATTTTAAAAATAGACTCGGTTTCGAAAAAGTTCACCCGTCTCAAACTGTATAGCAAATGGGGTTGCGATGGATCCTCGGGACAAAGTGAGTATAAATATAAACAAGTATAAACAAATATCGGATGCTAATATGTTTATAGTTTCACTTGTACCACTGAGACTAGTGGATGAATAAAGTAAAATAGTTATATGGCAAAATCCAACATGTTCTTCAGTTAGATATTGCAGACCCATTTCTCTGGAATTAGCAAAAGAAACTCCAGATAAAACTACAGCTGCTGTAAGTGAACTTGAAGTATAAATTAATGAATTAACTCCAACGCGAACGCCTGCAGCAAAAGAAGGTAACATGAGTAAGACATGAGCTGTTTATGACAATGATCGACGGGAAAGTTGCTCAAGTGTTAACGCAGACTCCATCGAGTGCTTCATGTACTGTTTGTGGAGCAACTCTAACAAAAGTAACTGCAAGAATTGAGAATGAAGATACGTTTAAATACGGGCTGTCTACCTTACATGCTTGGATAAGATGTATGGAAATGATTCTGCATATATCTTATAACCCAGGATTTGAAAAGTGGGCTGCATCGATTCCAGAGAATAAAAGATTAAAGAAGAGAAAAAGAAGCACGTTTAAACTCGTTTCCGGAAATTGCTAGGCTTACACCTTAGAACAACAACGCATAGAAGAGGCGTCTAGAACGAAACACGAGCGATTTCGTGTGTCCACTTTATTTTCTTTGTGTGCGTGAGCCGAATGTGTCTACGTTCTTCAAACGCAAACAAATATAGCTTTCAGTGATACCATTACCACAAAAATGGGAAAACGCACTATTATGTTGCTGGATTCAATCAAGTATTTTATGTTATGAAACTAAATAAGATGATGTTATTTCATGTAATATGACTTATATGACATATATTTACGGAAGGTAAACGAAATGAGATATCGTTTATTGCGTTTAGAATGTTTGATGTGTAATGTGTTATAATGATATTATAGAAATGTATTAATTGCTTGAAAAATCTCGTTTGATATCAATTAAAAGTATGTGTTGTATTTATGAAATAGAAAAATATTACTGAGAACATTACTTAAATGAAAAAAATCTTAATCAATAAAATTGTCATCTTTATGATGCCACTCTTCGAACTAAGAGTAACTTTTAGTTATAAAACACTGTAGGTAGTAGCTGTAAATAAATATAGTTTAGTTTGACGCATACATAATTGCCGCCAAAACTATATTTTTTTTAAACAAAAATAAGCACAAAAGAAATCAATATGGGTATTTTTTTCCTCACGGATAGCAACATTGAATTGTGATAAGTTAGGTTATTAGAATTTTTGTTTGATGGTCGATTTACTTAAATATTATGTATAAAATGTAAGTATTTACTTGTGAAATGTAATTTGATTACACGTTTTTTGTTTTCCTGAAGGACTATGACATCCCTTTACGCTACAAACGGTCGTTTTAAATTATTTACTCGCGAGCTCTGTTCGGCAGAATGTGACCTTGAGTACTGACGGCTCGTCGAGCAAAGTTAGCCAAAAATGGCTAAGTTTTAGTTGCCTCACTTTTTGCACTCGTACTATCCTTCTATGCGTTGTTGTTCTAAGGTTTACACATTGATAAACGACGGAAATATGGCAAGGCAGAACATTGATAGGTTTGGAAGAAACTTCCAAACCTATCAATGTTCTGCAGAAATCACGGGTATCGATGAAGAGTTGATCAAGAGATTATACATAATTCTGCAAACTATGTCATCAGGAATTTCTGTTAACGCAGTAAACTTTGGTGAATATACGCTGGGGACTGCACAGTTATATGTGAGTAAATATGTGCCATCTTCGGTCCACATAATTCTTATACGTGGTGCCAAAATAATCAAGCTTTTTGCAGTTTTGCCAATAAGCCAATTATTTGAAGATGCTCAAGAAGCTCGTAATAAAGACTATAAGAAATATCGGTTACATCACGCTCGAAAGTGTTCCAGGTCAGCCACAATGGAAGACGTTCTGCACATACTGTTGTATACTTCTGATCCCTATATATCTAACTTAAATAGATCATGTGCTGTGATACCAAAAGAACTACTTAACGATGCTAAGGAGCTTTTAGTATTGACAAGTGATGAGTAGATTAATGTTTATATTTTTTCATGGATAGGTTTTGCTTTTAATTAAAATTATGTAATTATGTAGTTATTAACTTGTTAATTGTTTTAATTTAACTTAATGTAAGCAAATAATTCATATTAATAATTTAATTTTATTTTCGTATGAACAGTTTCGACATTTTATGTTTGTATTATTTTTTTTACTAATTAAACATGGTTTTTAAAGTAGCAGTATTTTAATTATATAATAGCATAAGTATTCAGGAATACATACACAAAATTTCAATTCAAAATGACAAGAAACAAAACAGTTATAGAATTTTGAGATAGAACGCACAGGTTGGTCGCATAGTGCATCGTATCAATTACCAAAAATTATGAAGAACGATCTGCTCATATTACTGAGGTGAAAGATGAAAACCCACCAAATGAAGATCTATTGTTTGTAGATACATCATAATATTTGGTGGATGTACAGTTTGTTGTATTTTCCGTTTAAAATAAAAAAAATACAATAAACTATTTAATTTATAATTTGATTAACTTCTTGGTAATTTTTTTTTGTTAATTTGAGTTACCACTGCAAAATACATTGAAAACCTGACTATTTACTGTAACGTCGAAGCACTACTAAGACTGCATTGTCACATTGTATGGCAATGCTTATTCTTTGGGCACAAAACGAGCCAGCCCTCTAGTCACGCAAGGAATCGATCAGCCGCGGCCGGCGAGACGCGTACTCGGGCCCTATGACTCAAATTCCAAGTTTTGAAAAATTTCGGAAAAGTACCCATCACTAGTCATATTATCCCATATTTAATTTAACAAAATGCATATAGAGCATTTTGTAATAAAAAACAGTGAGACTATGTACGTTTAATTATTTAGTTATCGACTTGTAAATTTGAAATAAACCTTTTATGAATGAAAAACATTACTGTCGTATCTAAAACATAGTAATAGATAAAGGAAAGCTCTGCGAATATGAACCTGCAAATCTGCTTGTTGAGTTAAAGCGTTATGGGAATGACAATCAACCGCGGCACGTTTCCCATAAATTGATTGTCCGTCCCATAAAGTTAGTAGTCATAATCATTAACCCGGGCCTAAACATCTACTAACACAACTATAGATTTTGTATAAATATCCCAAATAAAGAATTTTAATTTGAATACCGTAAAACGTGGCAACTTTACTGAACCCTCGGTAACATTACCATACTATAAGTATTCGGTATAAACTCATTTATCTCAAAAATCTGCCTACTAGAAATCTATTTTGTAATAGTAGTATTTTTTAGACATTAAAAGGCAACATTTATCATATTTTGCGTAGAGGCAGAACTGCTGTTATGTCAGTAATGAGTTAATGACCATAGATGATACATATCGCACCCTCAGTAATATAAGGAATCAAGTCAAAATTTTTGCAAACTGAGGTTTTAAATGCTAAGAGCTCAAAATGAAATTTGCTACCGGTTAACTAACCAGTTAACTAACCGGTTAACTAGCTTACCGGTTGGCTAACTTAAATAATAAGCATGTTATATGAAAAAATATCTGTAATGTAGGAATCCAGAATCTTGAAACGCGAGTAGTCAAAAATTTACTTTTTTGAGTTGTGCCCTTATATTACTAAGGGTGCGATATGTAATGACTGTCACAGTGTATGGTGTACTGTGTGAAAACGTGCTAGGAGTAAATTGTTGCTAAATTGTGCTCACAGGGCCCTAACTATTTATCACAGGTAAGTGAAATTTTGATATTGTATGTATATTACGGTTGGGATTACTGTTGTAATGTCAGCAATTGCATTTTCTTTAATTTATTGAAAAAACTGCTTTGGTAATGTTGGTTGAGGTTAGGTAAAGTTACCACTGACTGCTTTGTGGCAACTTTACCGGCAGCTAGGGTTGGCACTAAATCAAGCATGAGCGTTTATATCTTGTTTGTGTGTATGTAACCATTTTCGAATACCTAAATTTCACAGCATAATAGTGAATATCCTGGATGATAAGTTATATTGGGTTTGCGCGCATGTGAGCTTTAGTTTTATTTAATACCTTTTGTTTCAGAGCCAAAATGGCCCCCATAAAACGAAACCGCAGAAAACTCAGTCAAATCCTACTGTGACAGAAATGGGCTTGAACATAAACTTATATTACTCTTAGACAATGACCCAGGACATCTAACCTCACTTGATATGCCCAGATACTTAAAAGTGTACGTGAAGTTCCTTCCACCAAACACTACGTCAATATTACAACCTATGGACCAGGGAGCAATAGCATACTTTAAAGCTTATTACCATCGCCGCACTTTTAGCCAACTAATTCATGAAACTGATAGGGAAGGAAGACAGTCTATGCGAGACTGATAGAAGTCATACAACATTATGAAAGCTATACACAACATAGAAGAGGCATTTTTTTTTTTTTTTTTAATGTGGTAAAATTATCAAATAAGTCCTCCCACCCCGGGCAGGGTGGGAGGGACTGTCAGACTTTTACTGACTAAAATCCACGGTGTTCCTTCAATAACCCTTTACATACCGGGGCCACGGTAACGGGATGAGTCCCACGACCCCGGCAGGCTTCGGCCCTCTGCAGAGGGGGCCTCGTCATGTTGCTGACGCTCTTTGAGGCGCGCGTGGAACACGACGCGCCGTCGACCCGGGCATGGTCCATGGTCGGACAGCGAGTTGCCCTTTACTCGCTGTCCGCATGCCCGCGCCTACGGTGGCCGGAGATCGTCGGCCGACGTCCGACGCCGTGGGCGTCTACCACTGCGGCTGGGCTGGAGGGAGGACGCCATCCTCTCCCTCACGCGGCCCGCCTCCTCCTTCGAAAGCATGACTGCTTCGCAGAAGGAGGCGACCGCTTCCCACTCCCTCTCGCCCCGCAGCATGGCCTCGACCAAGGCCGGGCGCGAGAGGTCTCCGCCTATTGTCGCCGTGAGGACACGTCGGTGCTCTGCCCAAGCTGGGCAGTCCTGCACCGTGTGCTCGACTGTGTCCTCAGGGCGACCCTCGCAGTGGTGACACCCAGGCGTCTCTTCCTTACCCATCAGACACAGGTACCTCCCGAAACTTCCGTGTCCGGTGAGGACCTGCGTCATGCGGTAGGTCAGGACGCCGTGACGCCGATCTAGCCACTCCTCAAAGAGGGGTCTTACCGCCGCAATTGCGGCGTGCCCGAACATAGAAGAGGCTTGGAAGAAAGTTAAAAAGAGTTGTATCACCTAGAACAACTGTCCAGATGCAGAAACAAGTGCTTGAAGACATTGCTGTAATCAATCAATCAATCAATTTATATATTTCAGGCAACTTGGCCCATACAAATAAAATACATCCTATTACAATAAATAACTATAAATAAACTAATACATATATATATCACTCAACCAAAACTTATAAAAATTATATTACACGAGTTATCGGCGTCGTGTGTCGCGCAGTGTCCGGTAATCGGCCTCGAAAACGCCGGAACATTACTCCTCTCGGCCAAAATTCCTCCTTCAAGAAAGTCGAAAGATTAATGATTAATTAAGTAATGATTGAGGGGTCTGAACTTGAAGATGTCGCGGTAGAATATCTCGTAGAACTTGTAGCAACGCACGACGATCCTCTCAGCAATGAAGATCTGATCGAGTTACAGAATAATCCTATCTATGATGTGGAAGAACAAGTAGAAGAGAAAGTTTTATCTTCAGGGGAATACAAAATACTCTTTCAAAAATTTATTCAGGTTTGGACATATTGCAGAGTATAGACAATAATGATGACCGTGTCTTGACCGTGTGTCAAACAATTAAAAACAGTGTTGGGTGTAATGAACGTATTTTACAAGAACGTAAAAAAAACGCTACCCAAAAGACAATAGATGTATTTTTCCGTAAAACATTTAATAGTATGTATTGCATAAAGTGCTCTTAGAATTAAAGTGATTGATTAAAATGATTCTTATATTGTTTTGTATTAAATTTTGACTATGTTTAATCATAAACCTCGATATACGCGAATTTCAGTTAACGCGATTTTTTCCGGAACGTATCCCTCGCGTAAAGCGGGGTATTACTGTATTTCATAAAAACACTTTGTTTTTTGACAACCCTGAGCGTTACAAATTATTTGTATGTAGATTACAATGAACCCCATGGCAACTTTACCTACTGTCTGTGTTGCCGTTATCGTTATTGATTTCCACATATTGTTTTCATTTTTAAAAGTAGTAATCGTAATTTAAGCCATCTTTACCTCAACTACTCTTTAATATGCAATATATGATGAATACGGTGCATAGGTAAAGTTGCCAAAAATTTGGCATGTTTACCCATGTTGTTTATTCTTTTCTACAGGTTAAAATAAGTGTTTTTATAGATTGACGATTACGGTAAAGTGAGCCAAATGTATTATTATTATAAACAAATAGTTTTAGTTTCTATGCGTCTTATGGTTAAAAAAATAATTCGTTTTTTGTTATGAAATATGGTCAAGTTGCCACGTTTTACGGTATGTATATTCGTTCAAGTAAGTAATAGGGAGAAAGAGGAATTGGTTAGGAGGTTGCGTAAGTATACAGCTTATAGAAAATAAACTTCAGAAAAAGTTCGCACGAGTATATTTTGACTAGATAAACACTTTAACACATTTAAGCACATTTTCAACGACTGGTTCTCAATTTCAATTATTATAAATATTTATTTGATCACTCTTACAATCAATAACATATTATTTAAAGCGGGTACTTTATACTTATATTTATTACAGGTACATTTATTTGGTAAAATCCATATATCCACTTAAAATTTTAATGAGATCATAATATTATTAGTACAATGTCAATAAACATTCAGAATCTCCCATAATATTGGGTAAATTCATATAATGGCAGACAAAACATTTTTCTAATTATTCGATAACGAATGCCATTAATTTTGAGGACTTCGTATCTTTTTCGACTCCGGGAAATATGAAACCTTTTTTGGCCAATTCTTCGTAAGTTATTTCGTATAAATCGATGAAGCCTGCTTTCTTGGCAACTGCTTGAGATGCCCCCGCAGTGAAGACTGTCGCCGTCACCCTGATGTTCAGCGCTTTGCACAATGGAATCCTGTAATATGATAAAAGTAATCGTTAGAAAATAGATGGCATAGATAGGTACCAAAAAGCTGAGGTAGAAGTATTAGAATAAGATAAAAATGTAAGAACCTCTGAAAGTATTTATCTTATTATTCAATTCATTTATGATTACAAAAAAAGGTTATGATTTTGACTGGTATATATTTATGTAAACGAATAAATATAAATAAATCATAAGAAAACGGTGTTGGGATCGGTTTTTTGATTGGAAATAGGTTCGCCTTTGACCACCATCTCACCAGATGGTAAGTGATGATGTGATCGAAGATGGAGCACGCTTACCTAAAACTCTAACCAGATTCAGCGGACTATGTATTTGTGTTTTACATGGAGCGGCTGCCTGTCTGAACTCAACAACCCAGTAACTGGGTAACACGATACCTTTCTGGTTTCTGGCTACCCGTAACGACTGGCAAAGATGTCCAAATGACATGTTAGACCAACGCAACGGCTTGACGTGCTTTATGAGGCACGGGGCTAGCACACCGCCAGCTGCCAAACTTCAGGCTACTATTGTTTTACTGAGAAAAGACATCAACCAAAATGGGCCATACCGCAAACAGACGTATTGGGAAAAAAGAAATTCATAGATAATTTAGTTTTAATATTTAATGAACATTGGTCTTTAATTGGGAGTGTCAAAATAAATAATATTAAAAACGAATTAAAAAGATTTTTTGTTGATTATTTTGTTTGTGTATGATGACAGTTGCGGTACAGCGTGCGGGGTGCGTGAATGAACAAAACGACACCGTTTTTCCGACGACGAAAACGGTTGCAGAAAACGGTTGTCGTTGCAACAAAGTTTCTTGCAATGTACAAAGTACAAACGGTTCAAGTTGCAAATGTATGAAACGGTTTACTGAATAAAACGTTATATCGGACAACATTATGATGTTTAGCTTAATTATTCGTGGCATAAATGGCATTTAGCTTTTTTATATTTACTGTCTTTATCGAAATGCGAGCAAAATCTCTGGTGTATTTTCGCGGTACAGACGTTGCGATGGGTTGTAAATTATTATAGATAATATAATTAGTTTATTAAATATTATGTGTACACTTGAATATTTACAATTCAATCATAAGAGATTAATTTGTAAAAAAACAAAAGAAATAATGAGGTCTCAGTTTGCGAGTGCAAGATTATAACTGACCAAAAAAATGTGAGCAAACAGTCAAGCTTACTGATTCCAATTCCAGGAATTATATCGTCTGTATAGTTCACTTTTCATGGAAATAACTGTTTGTGCGAAACGAAATGAAACGACGTCGCGACAAGTGTGATCGTTTAATCAATGAGTTCTCAACTGTATTTTCATAATTGTAAAATACAAAATCGCATCAAGTAACTCGAAAACTGGTTTGTGCAACGAAGATTGATTGAACCCACAAACTTAAAACGGTTTAACCGTCGCAGAACGTAAAACGGTCTTTGAAAACGGTTTGTTGTCAAAACACCCACGACTAGTGACGATTGTCAATGTCATTCCATTCGATCGTTATTCGCTTTGCGTTTGCGCTCTTTTTTGTATCGTATTGTGAATATTATTTCGACTTTGGCTATTTTTGACGACTTGTGCTATTCACAGGTGCTATTCAGGGGTGAGTGTAAATAATCTAAGTTACGCCGACGATATGGTGCTGCTGAGTCCTACAATCAATGGATTAAGGAAGTTACTCGCGATTTGTGAAGGTTACGCCGAGCAACATGGTCTAAAGTATAATCCTAAAAAGAGTGAACTATTAGTTTTTAGAGGTAGAAATAAAAGTCCATCAATTGTCCTGCCAGTAGAACTAAACGGTTTGCCTCTAAAGAGGGTCACACAATTTAGGTATTTGGGCCATGTTGTTACGGAGGATCTTAAAGATGATCTCGATATGGAGAGAGAGCGCAGGGCGATGGCTGTGAGGGGAAATATGTTGGCTCGCAGGTTTGCTGGTTGTTCTCTACCGGTTAAAATCACTCTTTTTAAAGCATTTTCCCAAACATTTTACACTAGCAGCCTGTGGGCTAACCATACCCAAAAAACTGCCAACACCCTGCGAATTCAATACAATAATGCTTTCAGGGCGCTGTTGAGGCTTCCTCCGTATTGTAGTGCGTCTGGGATGTTCGCGGATGCGCATACGGATGATTATTATGCGATCATGCGCAAGAAGGTCGCGTCTATAATACGCAGAGTGAGAGGAAGCAACAATGGCGTTCTGAAAGTTTTTGCGGAAAGACTAGAAGGGCCTACAATGGATAGGTTTATCAAACTACACGTTAGACATGGGGCTTGATAAACCTTCCTCTGATTGTGATTGTGAGTTTTTTTTTTTTTTTTTTTTTTTTTTTTTTTTTGTTTTTGTTTTGTTACCTTATAATTGTCTGTGTATGCCTAATTGTTTCTTACTAACATAGTTATTAAGTAAATTGTTTGACTAACACTATGGGCCTTAGATGCCTGAAAATAAAAGATTTTTATTTTTATTTTTTATTTATTATTCAAAATGGATTCTGATGATTAGCTCACCTGATGGTAAGTGATGATGTGGTCGAAGAAAGAGCATGCTTACCTAAAAGTAACCTATTCACTCTTGACTTAAAGACTCCTAGGTTGTAGCTATAGGGAGTTTTACAAATAAACGATTTTTTTATATTAATCAATTTGATACAAAACTTCTTATCTATATGTTTTCTTTGTACTGTAAGCCACTCAATAAAATCAAAAATAGTGCAATATTTTTATGTTCATGTTCTGGCCCAAACGCCATACTGAGTGGTTGATGTCCTTTCTTATAGAAAGAAAGTTCTGATTCCTCCATCTCCATTTCACTACCGGTCTACCAGAAGCACGGCTGGGAACCATCCACACTTGGTTAATATACCGTCTTGTCGTACCAAGCGCTTCTTCTCCACATTTTAAATAAATTCACTTATTATCTAAAATACTTATAACCTAATTTATTCGAACTCACTAGCCATATATAAGCCGGTAAGGGCTTTTGTTTGTGTTTTTTTTTTTTGTATAAGAACGAATGTATGTATACTGAGATTTTGATCATAATAAAAAAAAAAATATATTGTGCGCACGGCCAAGTTGTGGAATTCTCTGCCGGCTTCTGTGTTCCCTGCCACTTATGACCTTTTAGCCTTTCAAGCAAGAGTAAATACTAAACAGGCATGTTCTGGGCTCGCTCGTCCCATCGTAGACCTCATCTATCGCTTACCATCAGGCGAGATCGAGGTCAAGAGTGAGGTCATCCGTAATAAATAAAACCCTATAAGTAAGCACTTTTTGTCCAACCCGGTAATTGAACCCCAGACCTCATGCTCAGCAGTTGCGCTTACAAGCACTCGACCAACGAGCCAGTTTATGTTATCGTGACTTCAAAACTACAGGTCGCGCGATGATTCTAGATCGCTCGAGGAAAGTAGTGGGGGCAATCGGCGCATGTGTACAATCGTGCACTGAAATTCTTAGCGTGTTATTAAGCATTTTTTATTTCGTATTTTTGAACTTTAGTAACTTAACATACTAATATTATAAAAGTGAAAGTGAATTTGTTTGTCTGTTATATCTTCACGCCTAAATGGCAAAACCGATTTTGATGAATTTTGATACAGAGAAAGTTGGGACCCTGGATACAGATATAGGCTAATAAAAGCGGGCGAAGTCGCGGGTAAAAGCTAGTTTATGATAAGTCGATAACACTAATTTTTGCTTGTAATTTATCTTGCAAGTAGGTAAATTAAGAAAAATTAAAAAACAACAGTTATTATATTTAATACGTAAAATCACACGAAAATTATTCATCCGGCAGTGGTGATATTCCTTCCATTAATTCATCTTGGGATGTTGAAGTAGAAGGTTGAGGATGGAAGCACGAACGTAAGGGCACTTCATTGTCGTCAGACATTTCGGAGTCATCATCATCACTCTCTTCGCTGTCGGAGCTGTCATCAGTAACACGAATAATAAACTGTTCTGTCATAAGATCTATAATGTGGTCACTTTTTGCGTATTCTTCTTCTACAGATTTGGTTTTATTACACAAGATCTCCCACTCTCTTGCTCCCATTAAGTTAACTTTTTCTTTGACAAGCTCAATAGCATTATTAAGATTTCATTTTACGTTTTTGCTACCCACATACTGCTTAATCATAGACCATGCCATTTCGATGGGGTTGAGATCGGGGTGATACGGAGGCAGTCTCAGAATGTTGTGATTGTGTTCAGCCAAAATCTTGTCAAAAGAAAACGTTTTAAATTGTTCTTTGTGTGTTTTTATTAACTGATACAATTGTGGTTTTAACATGTCGTCATCGTATTCTATACCTTTTTCGGACAGCCAGGCCTGCATATCCGCTTTTATGGTGTTTGAAGTGGGTGCAAGGTCATACTGCTTATTATGATAGGCAGCGTTATCAACCACGACAACAGAATTGGGTGGAATATTAGGAATTAGTTGTGTTTTTAACCATTTTTCGTAATTCTCGTAATTCATGTTGTCGTGGTAGTCTCCTGATTTTCCTCGAGCTTTAAATGTGAGCAACGCATTTGGAACAAAGCCCGCCTCGGATCCAGCATGTACGATGACCACACGTTGTCCCTTAGAAATAGGCGTTTTAAGGCCCTTGGTTGAACCATCTGTCCAAGCTTTGGGATTAGAATGTGATGAATTCACATACGATTCATCCGTGTAAATTATTGGTCGTCCTTCTTCACGATATTTTTTTAGTTTTTTTAGGTACTCGATTCGTTTGAGTCTTGAGTCGGATGTTTGTGGTTTCTATCAAAACCTTCCTGTTATTTTCGGTTTTTTCCATTTAAACCCCAATTCTTTAATAATCTGACGTAGACTAGTTTTAGAGCCTTGAAAATTGATATCTTCCTGTAACTTTTGTCTTAGTTTTTCTACTCTAGGAATGTCTTTATTAGTTAAGTGAAAGTTATGAATACATCTTTTTATGAATCCTTGGTCAAAATTATCAATGCCCGTTATCGGTTTTGCGCGCGGTCTTTTCTTTCCAGGAGTTCTAAATACCGTCAAAAACTCGGAATTTGCGGCCTGTGTGGTAATTCTCCTGACTGTTATCACAGATGTATTTGTTGCTAGTGCTGTTCTTTTTTGTTCTTGTTTCAAATTACTCATAACTTGTTGTAAAATATTTTCGTTAGTTATACCAGCTTCCGCAGTTTCTTCCCGAATTTGTTCTAAAATGTTACAGATTTCAATTAATACGGACTTATCGATGGTATTCGTTGTTCTATTTGCAAACAGGTGTAAGCGTTGTATAGGTGTGGCCAATTTTTCTGTAATGATATTGTGGCTGCTGCAGTTGTATTTTTAACCTGCTTTAACTTACTCACGATTTCATTAGTTTCTTTTTTAACGAAACAATTCACGTCATAAACCATTTTTCTAACTTGCCGTTTTAAAATTTTATTTTTAACCATTTTTTTTTACTGCTACGTATTAGTAACGCGATAACACAAGCTGTGCGCAACAGTACTCAAGAGGCACGAGACGCGTGAACGCAGCGCGGGAATCGATGAGCGACTAACCTACCAATAACGAGTCGCCGTCTGCGCACACCCATCCCCCTCACTCCGCACGTCTTCATAAAGACCTTAAAATTGAACACTGCGCATGCCCTTTCCACTTTTGCCGAGCGATCATAAACCACCGCGCGACCTGTACCTACCTTTTTTTTTTTTTTGGGGTCTTCCGCTCTGGGTCAAGCGGAAGGGTGTGTCAGATTTCTACTGACTAAAAACCCACCCTGTTCCTTCGGCTGCCCTAAATTTCCGGGGCCGCGGTAACTCGGTAGAACTTTCCCGCAAACCCCGGCAGGCAATGGCCCTATGAGGCCCCGTCACTGGTATTAACAGTGACGGGGCCTCATAGGGCCCTACTACTTGTCGTAATTTGAAAATATCACTGGAAGCGTCACCTTATATGAAATTGAATATCGCGCCATCTAGAGGACATAACCAAAGCCATGAACCTACATGTTTGTCATATGATATCGCACGCGGACGCATTTACGTTTATCACTCGCTCAATTTTAGGTATTCTAGTAGCAACACATTGCGCGCACACACACTTACAAACCATTGTTCGCCCGATTTTATACATTACTTAACTAATATTGATACTTGAAGGTAATATTATATTTTATTTAATATTGTTTGATCATAATAAGTTGTAACTTATTGTTTACAAAGGGTTACATGCTTATTGATTAGATGTTAGTTTATTAATGTGTTTGACGCCCGATTAGGAGTACTAGGGGACTTTGGAAATAAAATACTCATATGTGATAAAAAAAATAATAAGAAATAAAAAAAGTTTCGTCATGCCTGTCTGTCTGTCTGTTTGTCCATCCGTCTGTATGTCACAGCCATTTTCAACCGACGAAAAAAACGGAGGAGCTTATCAATTCGACGCGTATATTTTTTTTTAATGTTTGATCACCGATTACTCGAAGACGGCTGAACCAATTTGGAAAATTCTTTTTTTGTTTGAAAGGGTATACTTCGAAATTGGTCCCATTTTCACCAAGACAGGAGCTGATAATGGGATCTTGGAGTAATCGAGGAAACTCTTCAAATATTATAGGCACACCTACAGTGATTTGAGTATTTTTTATAGTAACTTGTGTAGTTGCATTTGAAAAGCACCATTTGTGAAGTGGATCTGATGATGAAGACCACATATGGCCACTGGAACTACTCAATATATAAAGTAGGAATAAGAAGTATTTCATGGGTTCCGCTTCGATTACTTGAATATGGTTATTAAGCACAATATGCTCGTCACAATGCATATGATGAAGTGAAGCTAACGGTGAAGTACCAGGAGAACTCCTCAACAATTAACGGCCCAGCATTGGGAAAAGCAATATTTTGTCTACTTTCTAATTAATTTCGAAATTCGGACACCGCCTACCTACCGAAATTAAAGTTATTTTTCACTTTGCAGTGTGTTTTGGAAGTCGGTTTAATTTTTTTGGTAAAAGTTTTTATATTCCGAAACTATTAGAATGATACATGTAAAATTTCGTAAGTAGATGTATTCTGTGTACAAGAAGTGCCTATTCTTTAATTTGGTTAAAAAATTGGTTGTTTTTTAAGTATGTCCTCTGTATTAAAACACATATTTTTCATTATTTTTTAATTAGTAATAAGTATTTATTACTAATTCAACTACCTGACTCATTATCAATAAAACATCTTATAATTAAAAAATATATATATAAAATTTGCAAGCACAATCTACAATTTGGAATAACAATTATCTACACTAATATTATAAAGCGGAAAAGTTTGTTTGTTTGCTTGAACGCGCTAATCTTCGAAAGTACTGGGTGGATTTGAATGCAATTTGGTATGGAAGTAGCTTGTAGCTTGAGGAAGGTTATAGGCTACTTTTTACGGGACTGCAAAAAAGGAGAGTTATGTTTTTACCATGATAGAATCCACGAGAGCGAAGCCCCGCGTGAGTACTAGTTAGGAATATTTTTTTTCGATGTCGTCAATTGTTTAATGAAGTATATACAGGCGAAAATAAAAATAAATTATAGGGCATCAAAAAATTCGTCAACATCGTTATCAATGGGAAAAGTGCCCAGAACACTGGCCGCATTGCCACGTTGAATGGCAATGCTGATTCTCTGTCCAAAGAAAAGGCCAGCCCTCTGGTCACCTGTGGAATCGACTAATCGTTTGCCGATGTCACGAAAGAGTCGATGCACACTCGGACCCCATGGTCCTAACGTTTCAACCTCAAACGACTCAAACATATAGCACCCAATTAGGTTGTTGTATTTGCGCCGTTTGAGATTTTCTGCACCTGCAGCTGCCGCCCCAGCACAGCTCGCCGTACTGAGAAGATGAGATGGCGCAAGGGTGTCAACACAAGTAGCATCCCACACCAAAGGCCTACCCAACTTCCAAGGTATTATAGTCATCCTGTCTGGTCTCTTCCTAACGTCCTGTGCCAAGCCGTTGGGTTCTAAAACAGATGGTACTCCAGCGGTGACAAGAGCCCGACGGATTATGTCATTTATGCTGGTATGCCATGCTATCCAACCAGAGCTTCTGCTGCAGGAAAGGCCATGATGTCCGAGGCGGTCAACTGCCGCACCGCATTGACAACGATGTGGAACACCGCTGGGAGCACCCAGACGTAGACATGTAGCGATCCGGAACGTGTTATCACTTAACATAGTACCTATATTAAGTGAAGGTAATGCTTGTAGCCGAAGGCCCGACTCCCATTCACCCGCAGCCAACAGGCGCGAGCGCTCAGCAGTATTGGTTGACGTATTTAAAAGGTTATTCCGTACCAAACTGCAGAGCGGCTCGTCCCATTGTCTCTGGGAGGACGGGTTCTCGGGCAACGCTGTATTTGGGCAAGCCATTTTCGAGGCATTAACTGCATCGATCGAACACGGCACCTCGTAGTTAACCTGCAATTGTGTTAAAATTTTCTTGGTTAACGTCTCAGTGCTGCGGACCGAAGACAGAAAAGCCGGTAGGCTTATACTGGAAATTTTGCGGAATATTTATTTAACATATTTTTCATAATTATGCTGTACTTATTACTAATTAAACTATCAAACTCAGAATCAACAAAGCTTCTTAGAATTTAGGAAAATCAACAAGTAGGAATAACAATTATTGGAAATATTTGTTTAAATCATATTTCTCATTATCTAATATATAAAATTCTCGTGTCACAGTTTTCGTTGCCATACTCCTCCGAAACGGCTTGACCGATTTTGATGAAATTTTATATGCATATTCAGTAGGTCTGAGAATCGGCTACTATCTACTTTTTATCCCGGAATTCCCACGGGATCGGGATTTACGCGGGAAATCCTCCCCCGCGAACGAAGTTGCGGGCAGCAGCTAGTTATCCTATATTTATTACAATTGTTTTTTACAATGTTTTGTTGATTCTGAGTTCGGTAGTTTAAATTACCTATAAATAATTTAAAATGTGCAAGCGAAATCAACAGAAATAAAGGACTAGGTATGTTTATATGTTAAAATCTCGATTTTCTTGATAATTATTCTCAAGAACAACAAAGCGTCAAGCATAATTTTGTCGGATATAAAAAATTGTCCGATTTCGATATTGGGTCACCCAGTATCGGAATTGTAATATCGGAACTTTCGTTCCGAGATTCCGATATTGCGATATTCCGAGATTCCGAGATTCATGCCCTAGTGCATGCTAAACAATTACAAATTTTAAATTTTTGTATCCAATTTATAACGCATAATAATGCTTTCATGCACGTTGAAGTGGTGTGGAAAACATTCCCAGACATCTAGATACCAAATGGATGACATAACTATTCATGAGTAATGAAATAATATGAAAAATATTTATTATTTAATCAGATTATAAGCTACCGCAGAGGTCCATTTAAAGTGGTGGTTTGGGTGGTCAAGGACAAAATTGTGTCGCGCGTTGATGTCTTTTGGAAATGTCTCTTACTTACATGAAGAAATTCTAATTCTTTTATTCCTGTCTTTTCATCTGTATTTTTATCGTAAAAATCTGTGCTGTTACCTATAACGGCTGAATACGATATCGATAATTATAACTACAACAACATCTAATCTACATTAACCGACTTCAAAAAAAAGGAGAAAGTTCCGATATTTTTTCTTCTGTGTGACATGCATGTTTTTATTTTAAATTTCCCAAGATTCCAGATTAAAAAGAAAAGTGGATGGATAAGGTTACTAGGGAATATTGGTTTCTAGTTTGGTTTTTATTGATATAATGTTGAGAAAAGTCAAAATAATATAAGATACCTATATCCAATCTTTCTAGGCTTCAAATAGTATGACGGAGTCTAATATTAATTAACTTGGACCTATGCATTACAATATCGCCCTCGTAAGTTACTTTGGTTCCGGGGTTGCGGTAATGTTCTAATGAGATACCGTGGCCCCGGAACTTAAGGGCAGCTGAAGGAACAGGGTGGGTTTTTAGTCAGTAGAAGTCTGACACTCCCTTCCACTTTACCCAGAGCGGGAGAAGTCATTCGATGATTTTTCCACCCAGGAAAAAGAAACAGGTTACTTTGTTTCGATGTCGAGTCCACGAGTTAAGTGTATGTAGGAGGGAGGAGTCATTAGATAAATCATCTAATGACTCACCACCAAAAAAATAATTATTACCGAGTGCCTGCTGAAGCTACAGTTGTTGGCACAACTGATTTTAATGAAAATATATTTATTATGGAATATAAAATAAATATAAAAAATAAAATATAAAGATAATATATGGCCGGCTACATTGTCCATGCTCTGATAAAGCAAATAAAATGCCTAACTTGTATTGGAGCGTTGATTGGTGTTACAAATCAAAACGCCTTACAATTTAAAAAAGACACTAAAACAAGTTATTGTACGGATCCACCCACAGAAATCAAAAATTTTATCTATGGATCCACCACAGTAATAGAAATTTGTCGTCGTTGTGAAATTTATATTAAAAGGGCGATCAACGAGAGTGGTTCGAAAGTGCTGTCTCAGAAATATAATTCCAATTATTTAATGAGATAGGTTTTAAAATCACTGATTGGGTATAATTTATTCCCGGATATTCTCCTAGTAAAAACGTTCTAATCCTTGGGGACATTAATATTGACTTAATTATTTCCCCTACTGAAACAAACTATGAAAGAAACAATAGACTAACCTACTTAAATATGCTATCTACGCATGGACTTTTACCATCTCATAACCTACCCACGAGGGGGGATGGATGCCTAGATCACGTTTTCCTGAGTCTTGATAAACAAAGAAATATAGCTTTTACAGCGGTTTTAAATACAACCGTAACAGACCATTGCCTGATTTTGTTATCTCTCGAGAATAAATATAGTTATAATACACCGAAAAAGCACAAAACAATAGTAAACTACGAAAAGGCTTATAATAGTTTAGTAAATATTGATACCTCCTTTTTTAACATCTTTAAAGACCCTGATACTTACGCCTTTGCGCTTATAGAACTGATCAAGACAACTTTACTTTCGAATTCTAAAAATGTAATTATCACGAATAGCAAAAGAATGATTAAACCCTGGATAACATCAGGTGCCCTACGGTGTATTAGACTAAGAAATTCAATCTTCCTTAAACTCAAATCAAACCCACATAATCAAATTCTAGCGATTACATATAGACGATATCGAACTTTCTGTGGGAATCTTATAAAAAAACTAAAAAATAAATTTAATAAAGACAAAATTAAAGCATCTGCTAAAAACAACCAAACCAAACAGTCAACCATTAATGACATCACAAATTATAAGCCACCCAGGAGCTCTAATAGCGACCTACTTAAGATAAAATCATGTCCCCAAGACTCAGTTAACCATGTTAATAATTATTTTATTAACATTGGACAAGCTCTAGCTCAGAAAATCTTAAGTAGTAGCGTACCCTCTACATCTTGTAACACAGACCGCACTAATCTGTCCTCTTTTGTTCTCCTAGACACCTCTCAGGAGGAAGTTGAAAATATACTCATGTCCCTAGACTCTGGGAGTGCACCAGGGTGGGACGGAATTCCTACCCTTTTCCTAAAACAGGCCAAGGAGATCTTAGTCCCGCTGATCTGTGACCTGGCCAACCTATGTTTTAATACAGGTATCTTCCCCTTCCTTCTTAAGCGCTCCATCGTTACCCCTGTGTATAAGAGTGGAGATAGAGACGACGTTAACAACTACCGGCCAATTTCTGTGTTGACCTCAATTTCTAAAATCATTGAGAAGCTCTTGAACACTAGAATAGTTAATTACCTGACTAAGTATAACGTCTTATCTTCCTCTCAATATGGTTTTAGAAGGGGAATATCGACCCAGGATGCTACGGAGGAACTTGCTGCTGTGATTACCAAGGAAGTTGATAACGGTAACAAATGCCTAGTGGCCTTTCTTGACCTCAAGAAGGCCTTTGATACCGTCTCTATCTCTAAACTTATACGCAGGTTGGAGAACTTAGGATTTTGTGGTACTGTTCTCTCTCTTCTCAGCAGTTACCTTCAAAACAGAAAGCAGGGGGTAAAAATTGAAAACCATGTTAGTGACGAAGAGAGCGTGATGTACGGCGTCCCGCAGGGCAGTGTCCTTGGCCCGACGCTCTTCTTGATATATATTAACGAACTCTGTAACCTTCATATCAACGGTGCGAGGATACTGTCCTACGCGGATGATACCGCTATTACCTTCTCTGCTAAGACCTGGGACAAGGTTAGGCTGGAGGCTGAGAGGGGACTGGCTAGAGTTAGTGATTGGCTATGTGAGAATCTACTTACGCTAAATACCCAAAAAACCAACTACGTCTGCTTCACTAAATACGCTAACTCTCAGCCTGCGCCTGACTTTAACATTAGAATACATTCTTGTCGTACCCCAACCCAATCTACCTGTAGTTGCCCTGTAATTCAAAAGGTAAATTCTGTCAAGTACCTTGGTATTGTAGTGGATCAAAGGTTGAGCTGGTACCCACACCTCGAACTAACTATGGGTAGGGTAAGAAAACTCATATGGGTTTTCAAATCTTTGAGACATGTTATGAATGCAGAACTACTGAATAAAATCTATATCGCACTGGCTCAATCTGTAATCATATATTGTATCTCGGTATGGGGCGGAGCAGCTAAGTCGTATTTTATAGATCTAGAGAGAGCACAGAGATCCCTGATTAAGGTCATGTACGGTAGGCCCTACAGGTTCCCTACTGAAACTCTATATGCAAGCTCTAAGCTGCTCTCTGTTAGAAAACTCCACATACTACACATGGTACTAAGATATCACAAAACACTACCCTTTAACCATGCCAAACTTAAAAAAAGACGGTGTGATTTAGTTGCCCCTACATACTCAGCACGTTCAATTTTTGCTGGTCGCCAGAATGTAACCCAAGCCCCACGCGTTTATAATAAAGTAAATCGCATACTTAACATCTACCCTATGCAACTGTATGAGTGTAAGAAGACATTGACGGATTGGCTCTTCACACTTAATTATGATGCTGTGGAGGACATTTTGGCGACCATGGGTTGAATGTCATGCATGCAAACATACTCAGAAATACACTCACACACACACACATACACACACACACACACACACACACTCTAGCACAACTCCATACTCATTCACACACACACACACATATGCACACAAAATATACATTCACATACACATAAACACATGTATAAAACACACATCTATAAAAAAAAAAACACTCTGGTTTCAAACACTGCCATAAACACGATTTTCATTATTTTTCTAATTTTTCTTGTAAAAATGTGTAACTTATATCTAATTAGCACAACAAAACAATTGTTAAATAATCGAGGAAGAGCGAGGTTTATCCCATCACAAGTATCTTCGGATTACTTTCTGGGAAGCCCCGGCAACTTAATTGTATAGATTTAAGATAATAAACACATTTTTATTTTTTTTATTTTTTTATTCCCGGATATTAATTTTCATCAATATGAAATAGAAACTACTAATCATTTGATTGAATTAGCAAGATGCATAATTCAGAAATATATAGACGCTCGGTTATCATTTTTTAGCAGAAACAATCAGGACCCTAAAACTTTAATTCGAAAAACATTTACCAAATTAATTCATTTTAAAAATCAATAATAACAGCATACTTGTTTTTCTTTTTGTAATTGAGACTGATAATGATTAAATATTATTATGTGATTTTATTGAGTATTTTTATAATGTTAAACTTCATTTTATCGATATCGATAACTTTCCCTCAATCAAGTAGAGCAATATCTTTTTTGTTTTTTTTTTTTAACGTGGTAAAATTATCAAATAAGTCCTCCCACTCCGGGCAGGGTGGGAGGGACTGTCAGACTTTTACTGACTAAAATCCACGGTGTTCCTTCAATAGCCCTTTACGTACCGGGGCCACGGTAACGGGATGAGTCCCACGACCCCGGCAGGCTTCGGCCCTCTGCAGAGGGGGCCTCGTCATGTTGCTGACGCTCTTTGAGGCGCGCTTGGAACACGACGCGCCGTCGACCCGGGCATGGTCCATGGTCGGACAGCGAGTTGCCCTTTACTCGCTGTCCGCATGCCCGCGCCTACGGTGGCCGGAGATCGTCGGCCGACGTCCGACGCCGTGCGCGTCTACCACTGCGGCTGGGCTGGAGGGAGGACGCCATCCTCTCCCTCACGCGGCCCGCCTCCTCCTTCGGAAGCATGACTGCTTCGCAGAAGGAGGCGACCACTTCCCACTCCCTCTCGCCCCGCAGCATGGCCTCGACCAAGGCCGGGCGCGAGAGGTCTCCGCCTATTGTCGCCGTGAGGACACGTCGGTGCTCTGCCCAAGCTGGGCAGTCCTGCACCGTGTGCTCGACTGTGTCCTCAGGGCGACCCTCGCAGTGGTGACACCCAGGCGTCTCTTCCTTACCCATCAGACACAGGTACCTCCCGAAACTTCCGTGTCCGGTGAGGACCTGCGTCATGCGGTAGGTCAGGACGCCGTGACGCCGATCTAGCCACTCCTCAAAGAGGGGTCTTACCGCCGCAATTGCGGCGTGCCCGGCCGTCGGTTGCGACAGTCGTTCCCTCCATACTGCCCTGAGATCGCGCCGGAGCTCTTCCCGCCGCGCCTCGACTTCTCCAGGCAGCGGGGATACGCCCCGGCGCTGCGCCTCCACGCGCCATTCATAGACGCGCTGGAGGGCAGTCGCCTCCAGATCCCAGGGCAGCAATCCGGCAAGGAGGTTGGCCGATTCGCCGGCGACCGTGCGGTATCCCCGGATCATTCGGATAGCCATGACCCTCTCCTGGCATGCGACCAACTTTAGTGGACGCGTCCAGATGCACAGGGCCCACACTGGGGACCCGTAGAGGGCCATGGACCGCACGACGCCGGCGTATAGCCTTCGGCAGGAGGCGTTTGGCCCGCTGAGATTAGGCAGGAGTCGCCTGAAGGCGGCTGCTGCCCGGTTCAGCTTTTGGGCCAAACTCAGAAAGTGCTCCCTGAAGTTCCACCGGCTGTCGAGGACGAGTCCCAGGTACATCATCGTCGTCCCGACGCCGATGCGAACCCCCTCCACCGTTATGTGGGACTCGGACCGAGGCGCGTTCCGACCGCCATGAAAGCAAATGGCCTCGGTCTTGTGCAGCGCCACGTCGAGTCCCAACTGCCGGATCCTATGAACGACTGTCGCAACCGCTTGCGTCGCCAGGTCGGCCGCCGCCTGGTGCGACTCTTCCTGTGCCAGGACGAGCGTGTCGTCAGCGAAACATACTACGCTGACGCCGTCAGGGAGGTCGCCGCGCAGCACCCAGTCGTATCCGATGTTCCACAGGGGCGGCCCCAAGACCAACGAATTAGGAATGATATAGAACACGAACTCCGCTCAAAAATGGTTCCACGCAAAACACAATCAAGTAGGCGGGGTGAAAAAAATACAATCAAAGCGCCTCTCAGTCTGACGTGCGCTCAGTGACAGACGCCAGAATCGTGTTGATTAGTGAAAAATCCAAGAAAAAGCTCGTTACTGAGGGATAAAAATGACCTCCTGCGTAGTAAGTTGTTGTAATAGACGGAAAGAAGGAAGTAAAAAACTAACTGGGTTAACTTATCAGTCGGAAGTAAAATAATTTCGTGTTTTATTTTCGTATAAACAACCACGAGTTGTCAGTATTATGCAATAGGTAGCCAGCCAGTTTTTAATACCTAACTATTATATATTTTATATTAAGTACCGAGTTTTATAAATTGGATGAATTGGTTTGCCTGTGTGTTTCTTATTTTAGTTTCCCCAAAAAAGAGATTCGACGACTACAGTGGATTGCAGCAGTCCGCTTAGAAAAAAGAGAGGATGTCTGGTTACCAACTAATGCCAGTAGGGTTTGCTCCATACATTTAGGTAACGAAGACATATATTCGTCACGCACTGGCTATCGTATGCTAAAAAAAACAGCCTGTACCTATTTGTAGGGTTAGTACTATTGCACAGCATTTAGTGAAAAATTCGGGTAAATCCTAATAACTTTATTTAAGGATTGCTTAAGAATGCAAATTTTAAATCACGTCTAATGTGTTTTATGTTATCAGTAGGTAGGTACAAAAGCTTGAAATGGAGAGAAACTGCGAATAGTCTTTAATACTTTTTAACATAAAATATGTATAATGAAATAATTTTCAAGTGTGTTTAAGTAGGATATAAAAATATGGAAATCATTAAAATATTTAACCTGATGTCCGTTTACTTCATTCTTATTTTTATTGGAGGTCAGTATTTATTTGACACTAGTAAGTGGCATTCAGCCAAACAGTAATCGTAAAATAATTCCTAACGAATTATTTTGCAGATTTAGTGCACAGTAATTATTAATTTAATATAATTCGACCTATGTATACCATAAATCTAAAAAAATAATATATGCATGTCAATATTAATTAAAATCAAATATTTTTTGAATATTAAACGTATCGTAGGCTGTATTAATCACATCTCCTTTGCCTTACCTACTGACAGACTGACAGTCTGACATTACTGCATTTTCGATTGTTTGTTTACTTGATAGCGCTTGCAAATTTAGTTACGTACGGATTGCCTTTTTATGGTATAGCAACGACTTTGGTCATTTTTCGAAGATTTTGATTTTAGTTGTGCATACGATACCCATTTTTAAACACGGACTTAGGTTGGACCCGCCTAAACGACGACTTGGCATCCTTAACCCTAGACTTATTACGACCAATATTTCAGAAAAAGGTATGTAACTGACTTCTACCTAGTTTTTTTGATAATTATTGAAATTGTAATGGTTACCTACGATTTGTAGTAACATTTGGAGTATATTTCACTCTTGTTCATTTCAGGAATTTTTTTATATGGCCGACGGGCATTTCCTTTTATCAAGCTTTACACTTCTTCTTTTAAGAGGTTTAATATTAATTTATAATATTTGAGTTCATAATAAATGACTGACTCCTACTGCATACTGCATAACACCATCCTCGCCGCTCGATGTCACAAAACAATCCATCTCGTTCGCACTCGCTTGATTCGATATTTCAGTTTCACTCTAACATTATCTTACTAAATAAAACAGCGTCCCAAATGAATGAATTGACGGATCCATGCGCAGAAAATAAATTTAGCAAAGTATTTTGTTTTGTTTGTGCGCGTGTTGCATTCGTATTATCAGTTTAGTGGTATGAGTTTGGAACCATGTTTTAGCGGGCTTCGTTAGAGAGTTATATTTCTATATCATTCCTAATTCGTTGCCCAAGACCGATCCCTGTGGGACACCGCACGACATCTCTCGCCGGTTCCACTCTCCCCGGTGACCGGGGTAGATGACGGCTCTGTCCGTCAGGTAGTCCTCGACTATGCGACGGAGGTAGGTCGGCACCCGGTGATACCGGAGTGCCTCCCTGATGCAACTCCAGGGCAGGGTGTTAAAGGCGTTGGTGATGTCCAAAGACACCGCCAAGACGACCCTGCCCCGGGATACCGCGTCCCCCGTCGTGAGGGCTCTCACGCGCATGATGGCATCCACCGTCGAGCGCCCCCTGCGGAAGCCAAACTGGCACTCCGCAAGATCCGGGCCCACCCGATTCAGGTGCCCGAAGAGGCGGTCTGCAATTACTTTTTCCAAGAGCTTGCCCGCCTCGTCGAGCAGCACGATGGGCCGGAATGCGGACGGAGAGTCCGCAGGGCGCCCGGCTTTCTGGATCAGGACCAGCTTTCCCGTCTTCCAGCGAAGCGGAAACTGGCCCCTCTCCAGGCATGCGCTAAAGAGCCCCCCTAGTCGAGGCCCGAGAGTCTCCGAGGCCAGGACCCAGGCTTTCCCTGGCAAGCCGTCGGGTCCTGGGGCGGTATTTTTGGCCTTGAGCCGTTGTACCGCCACTCTCAAGTCTACCTAGGTCACCTCTGGAGCGTCGTAGGCGTCGTCGTCGCTGTGGTCTGCGTTTGCGCCAGCTTCAGGTTCCGTCGGAGACCATGGGCGGGGGAGCGTGCTCCCCTCGCGATGGGAACAGGGCGCTCACCACGTCCTCCAAGAACTGAGGCTGGAGACTCTGCGTCAACGGGGGAGCCCAGAGGCGGAGCTTTTCTCGCACCCACTTGTAGGGGCGGCCCCATGGGTCCCCGTCCAGAGTCGCCAGCATCTCCTCCCGGGCCAGTTCCTTGGCCCGCCAGATCTCGTCTCGGAGGACGGCCTTCGCTGCCCTGTAGCCCTCGTACAGCTCCGCCTCTACAGTCACCGCATCCGGAGGTCGGGTGCGGCGCCTGCGGAACCTGGTGTACCGGCGTCGCGCCGCAACGCACGCTTCGCGCAGCGCTGCTAGCTCGCTCGACCACCAGTACAGCTGACGCCGGGCGCGTCCTTGTCGGACCCGGGGCATGGCCACGTCGCAGATCTCCGACATGGCCTCCCGGAACCACTCCGCCTCGTCGTTTATGTCGGCAGGCCTGTCCGGGGGTGACCCCCAGGCCTGCACGATCGAGGCTGCTTCAGCGCCCATCGCAGACCACTCAGGTCCCGTCGGACCGGCGCGTCTGGGGTCTGGGCGGAGACGTCAAACCGGATATACCGGTGGTCGGAATAGGTCTCCACCTCCTCCACAACGCGCCAGTCGGTGACGCGCGGTGACAGGCTGGGGGTGGCGAACGTAACGTCCACCACCGACTCGCCCGTAAACCGCACGCACGTGGGGACAGAACCCCGGTTCTCGATCACCAGGCCCTGCGCACGGGCCCAGTGCTCGAGCATCCTGCCCCGCCTATAGTCCGTGGACCGGGAACCCCAAGCCGGACTCTTGGCGTTGAAGTCCCCGAGGACTAGGGCGGGGAGGGAACCGAGGGCGACGACGACGTCTCCCAGCTCCGTTAGGGAGTTCTGGAACTCGGCGAGAGTTCGGTTCGGGGAGAAATAAACGCCTACCACAGCGATCTCTCCGAACCGTGCTGCGACGATCCCACGCCCTCTCTTGACGCGATCGAGGGGCGGCGGCCGACGAAACGAGGGTCACCGAGCCGTCCAAGTCCGCCACCCAGTCGTTCCTGGTAGGGCATGAATCTCGGAATCTCGGAATATCGCAATATCGGAATCTCGGAACGAAAGTTCCGATATTACAATTCCGATACTGGGTGACCCAATATCGAAATCGGACAATTTTTTTTCTTCTTTCTTTTCTCAAGAATTTCAATTATTCAAAGATTCTCAAGAACAACAAAGCGTCAAGCATTATCGGATATCCGATAATGCTTGACGCTTTGTTGTTCTTGAGAATATATTACCAAGAAAAAAAACGAGATTTTAACATATAAACATACCTAGTCCTTTATTTCTGTTGATTTCGCTTGCACATTTTAAATTATTTATAAGTAATTTAAACTACCGAACTCAGAATCAACAAAACTTTGTTAAAAAAATTAGTAATAAATGTAGGATAATTAATGAGAAATATGATTTAAACAAATATTTCCAATAATTGTTATTCCTACTTGTTGATTTTCCTAAATTCTAAGAAGCTTTGTTGATTCTGAGTTTGATAGTTTAATTAGTAATAAGTATAGGATAATTATGAGAAATATGTTAAAAAATATTCCGCAAAATTTCCAGTATAAGCCTACCGGCTATTCTGTCTTCGGTCTGCAGCACTGAGACGTTAACCAAGAAAATTTTAACACAATTGTAGATTAACTACGAGGTGCTGTGTTCGACCGATGCAGTTGATGCCTGGAAAATGGCTTGCTCGAATACAGCGTTGCCCGAGAGACAATGGAACGAGCCGCTCTGCAGTTTGGTACAGAATAACCTTTTAAATACGATAACCAATACTGCTGAGCGCTCGCGCCTGTTGGCTGTGGGTGAATGGTAGTCGGGCCTTTGGCTGCAAGCATTACCTTCACTTAATATAGGTACTTCGTTAAGTGATAGCACGTTCCGGATCGCTACATGTCTACGTTTAGGTGCTTCCAGCGGTGCTCCACATCGCTGTCAATGCGGTGCGGCAGTCGACCGCTTCGGACATCATGGCCTTTCCTCAGAAGCTCTTTCGGATAGCACGACATGCCAGCATAAATGAAATCATCCATCGGGCTCTTGTCACCGCTGGAGTACCATCTGTTTTAGAATCCAACGGCTTGGCACGGGACGATGGGAATAGACCAGACGGGATGACTATAATGCCTTGGAAGTTGGGTAGGCCTTTGGTGTGAAATGGTACTTGTGTTGACACCCTTGCGCCATCCCATCTTCTCAGTACGGCGGGCTGTGCTGGTGCGGCAGCTGCAGGTGCAGAAAATCTTAAACGGCGCAAATACAACAACCTAATTGGGTGCTATATGTTTGAGCCGTTTGGGGTTGAAACGTTAGGACCATGAGGTCCGAGTGCTCATTGACTTTTTCGTGACATCGGCAAACGATTAGTCGACTCCACAAGTGACCAGAGGGCTGGCCTTTTCTTTGGACAGAGAATCAGCATTGCCATTCAACGTGGCAATGCGGCCAGTGTTCTGGGCACTTTTCCCATTGATAGCGATGTGATGAATTTTTCGATGCCCTATAATTTATTAGTATTTTCGCCTGTATATATTTTATTAAACGATTGACGACATCGAAAAAAAATATTCCTAATACTTGTTGTTCCAAATTGTAGATTGTGCTTGCAAATTTTAAATTATAAGATGTTTTATTGATAATGAGTCAGGTAGTTGAATAAAAAATAATGAAAAATATGTGATTTAACTTTAACAGTGGGCATACTTAAAAAACAACCAATTTTTGAACCAAATTATAGAATAGGCACGGTTTAAAAATGTTTTTTTATTGTACACAATCCAACCTTGAATTTGTGCAATTTATAAATAAAATTTGCAATTTCTAACGAAATAACGAAATTCCGATATTAATATCGGAATTCCGATATTGAGATCTAATATCGGAAATCAGTATCGGAATTGAAAACTTTCCGATATTACATGCCCTAGTTCCTGGGCAGGACAAAATACGGCTCGGCGACCACGGCGACGTTGATCAACCACTGCGCCATGCTCTGGAGCAAAAGTTCCTGAGCAGCGGCGCAGTGGTTGATGTTTGCCTGGAGGAAGCGCAATGGGGCCATTAATCGGGATCCATTGTAGCCTCCTCCAGGGCCCCTCGCGGGGGTTCAGCCACGACGGCAACGGCGGCGGCAGTAGCGACGGCGGCGGCGGCGGCGGCGGCGGTGGCGGTGACGACGGCGGCAGAGGGCCTACCTCTGTACCTGGCTTTGGTGGGTGGGGCGCAGGACTTGCCCCCAGCCCGGTGATCGGCCGGCTTGCCAACCGCCTCACATGCGAAGCAGTGAGGTGGGGCGGAGCACGAGCCGGCCTTGTGACCGGGCTGACCGCAGCGGAAGCACCTATCGCTGCGGTCTACCTCCGAGGTGCACACGCATGCCGCATGGTTGCCCACTTGGCAGCGGAAGCACCTCAGGGGTCTGGGGTCCAGGACTTTCACCTGCGCAGACACCCAACCAACCAGGAGCCTTCGGCCCTCCTGGATCTTTTTGGCCGCCGGGACGGGGCAGCTAACCGTAATGGTTTGCGTCCCCGTGAAGCCAGGACGCAAGGCGCCCGCCCTCACCTGATCGGGAGGGCACCCCCCAGTCCTGGCTATGGCGGCCACCACTTCCTCGGCCGTCACGGAGTCATCCAGACCCAATATGCGCATGTCTGCGCGCTTGGTGGGTCTGGAGACTCGGGCCTCCTCCGCATTTAAGGACGCTCTGAGCCGTTCGGCCAGAGCGTCAGCGGCAGGGCCACTGGCCGCGCCGGGGATCTCCAGCATCCGAGCCCCCGTCGCAGTGACCCGGTGACGGAGGCAACCGACGATGCCGAGCTCCGTGATGTCGATCGCCATCCGCGCCTTCGCCAGCACGTCGCGGTACGACACGCCCCTCTTCACCGCGTCCGGCTGCAGTGTGATCACTACAGCCGCGGTCTTGGGGGCGCGCAATCGCGCCGCGGCGTCTCGCCGCCGCTGTCGCTCCCTTCTCCGCGAGGACCTGGCTGCGCCAGCAGCCTTCCTCTTCTCCCCGGCCACTTGCCAGTCGGCGCCGGCCGGAGGAGTCTTTGGAGGAGGCTGCTGGGATGGCTGGTTCCCGGCCTGGGCCTTCTTCCCTTTGGCCGCCTGTTTCGGCCCCGCAGGTGTCGGGGTCGGAGGCGGCTTTGGTGGGCCCAGTTTGGGCTTGGCCGGGGCCGTCTTCGCCCTCGCAGGAGCCGCCGCCGCTGGGGCCGTCTGCCCAGTGGCCGTCTTTGCCTGAGGCGGCCTCGTCGCCGTCCGGGGAGGCTTGGACGCGGTTGCAGCCGCGTACGAAGGCGCCGCCAGCGGGGGTCGCAGCACGCGGCTCTCCAATACGCAGAACCGCTGCTGGAAGGCGGCCAGCTCCTGTCGCACCAGGTCGAGAACCGAGTTCTCCGCTGGTGTGGGCTGGCCTTTCTCCTTTTGGCCCCGCGGCGGCGCATCCCGCTGGCCGTCTCCCCGGATTGTGGCCAGGTCCGCCTTAAGGGCGGCGTTCTCCCTCTGGAGCGCCTCCATGGCGGCAGTCAGCCGGGGTCCCGCCGTAAGTCCGCGCGGCCGCCATGATGGAGGCCGTGGCTTCGCCGATCGCATCCTCCTTGCTTCGCCGGTTCCGCTTCCGCGAGATGGTGCGGATGGCAGCTGCCACAGCCTCTTCTAGTTTGGCCTCGCCCGAGGCCAGACCAGTGTTGGGCTCTCCAGAGGGAGGCCCCCTCCCCGAGGTCTTGCCTCGGCCTTTACCCCGCACGCTAGTGGGGATCTTGCGGGCCGAGACAAGCCCCTCCTCCGACGACGACTCGTCGTCGCGGGGGCGCTTGAGGAACTCCTTCCTCCTTTCGGCGCCCCCCTCGTCGCTCCTCACTGCGCTCCCAGAGACTAAGCTCTGGAAGCTCTCGGCGTCCGATGCCGAGTCGGTCTCCGACCCGAGCATCAGCGCCCCCTTCCTCCGCGGAGCGGCGCTCTGCGCTCGCTCAATGTTCGGTGCCGGTGAGGCAGACGTGCTGGACAAGTCCAGCGACTCCACCTCACGGGCACGTGAGCCTCCCTGGCTCGATGCAGCGACTGCCGGAAATTTGGGGTAAAAGCGGTTGTTGTCCCCCCCAGAGTACGGTGGGACTGACCGGACGTGTCCGGTGCGGGACTCCCCAGCTGAAGAGCAGCTGGGACCCGCCTGGGTATCTTTGACAAAAGCTTTGTTCTCCATATTGTTTTACTTTTTTAGAGAGGTGAGTTCCTCTGACCCTACACCCCATTTCCCTTCCCCTGGTTCACTTCACGGTTACGTGTAAAGATTAGACGCATACTGGAAGTGAACCTTTCCTCCCCCTTGACCTGATCTCTGAGACCGGGCCCCGCGCCGTCTAGAAGCTCGAGCTAGCTGCTCGATCCTCCAGGCGGCGCGCCTTTCCCCCGGTGTGTCCCTCTTGGTCTGGTTTCTCCCTCTGGGCCCGTCCGGCATGAGTGCCTCTACCGGCATGGCCCCAGAGATCATCGAAACACGCAAGCCCCACCACGACGACAACGTGGGGACACAGTTGGTGGGGTAGAGCAATCCCTAACTCGGCATATATATGAAGCTTGACCTTGAACTGACCAATTGCAGTAGCGCATTTTTTCCTCGCCTCCCAACCCGTATTGGTGAGTTGTGTTCTTCAAAGAAATCGGCCTATAAGCTCTTTTAAATACTCTCTGAGTTCCATGTACCCCACATGGAACTGAAACTGAAAATATATTTTTTTTCATGAATCTTATGCGTGTATGTATGTATTAATAGAGAGGTCTTTAAAAATGGCATACGGGTTTCTAAACTTTTTAAAACCACTTTTTCATAAAGTTAATCGTTTAAAAGATATACACTTCCAAAGTGGTAAAATGTGTCCCCCCCTCTTACTTCTATAATAATGGAGTGAAAAATTATACAAAAAATACATGCTATGATCCTTAATGTAAACTTTCAACCAAAATTGGTTTGAACGAGATCGGGTTGGCAGTTTTTGAGATACAGCATATTTTCTAAAACCGCAAATAAAAATTTGTAATTCATTCAAACACTATCAAAAACAAAGTTATTTGGCGTAGTTACTACGGAACGCTTCATGGGCGAGTCTGACTCGCACTTGGCCAATTTTTTAGTTTTTGTACGAACTGAACATTTTGGCCTATTGAACCGTATGAAGTAAGCCCAACAAAAGGTAACTGTTGTATATCGTTGAGGAATTGCCTCGACTGTCTATGGTCTCCATCATCAGACCTGTTATGGCACTTATAACCCATATGGGTGCAAAGTTCTCATCAATATAAATGAATTAAGTCCAAACACAAGATAGCTACTGTAAACCGTTGAGGAGTTCCCTTAACTGTCCTTCGTCTTCATCATCAGACCTCTAATGACAGTCACAAACTATCTAGGTGTAAAGTTCTGGTCAATTCAAATTAATCAAGCCCAAACAAAAGGTTACTGCTGTAAATCGTTGAGGAGTTCCCTCGACTGTCAGGAGTCAATCTGATGAAAGGCTCCATTATCAGATCAACTCTAGACCTTCCTTAATTTGTATTACTATTTGTATTACTTTAAGATACTTACTGAAAAAAAAACATTTATACGGTCGAATTGCGAAACCTCCTTATTTGAAGTCGGTTAAAAAAAAATTGTTGTTTCATGCTAGGTTCAGTAACCAATATCCATCCAATTCTAAAAATAAGTATGGTTCTCGTTCTTACTTTTGTTTCGGTACGAAAAAGTATCAACATATTATAGTCACAGTATACAAGACGCCACTGTCTTTATTATAGGTTTCGACGTATTTATTTTTTCGAGGAAAGCGATACACCCCTGCGTTCACGAGCGCGTCTGGGTCGATTTCAAATTTGGGGCCAAAAAAGTGTGAATTGCATGATATTTAAAAAATATTTAAAATTTAAATCTTTAAATATCTAGGTGCGTTCATTAGTTAAAAAAACACATGGTAATCAAACAAACCTTTAATTTCTTCCAATAACAGGCAAATTACAACTTTTTGAGTGACACGAATGAGCCACATAATTTCTCTAATGATATTTTGTGATTTACTAATGAGATCTTTGGTTACACTAATGAAAGTATATATTTTTATTTCTACGTTACTAAATAATCAACAAAACATAAAATATTATTAATTAACACTATTAGTAGCAGGTGCAGTGGCCAGCGCATCAACCTACCCTCAACCTACTATCAAATTTCTTTGAAAGATTTTCAAGTTACTGCAGCAGTGTAAAACGTGTCCAGTGTAAAACTTTGACAGATTGGGGTAGGTTGTTGTGATGGCCACCGTACTACAGATATTAATTATTTTAAACTTAATTCCAAAACAATAACTTAGTCAACTAAGCTAATCAATGGTATACATTTCTGATTTCAGTCTTCAAGATTCGTTAACGCTAATCATTGCGAATACAATAACAATTTCCATATTATATCAATATTATAAATATCTACTTAATTAATCACTCTGATAAGGAATCATCATCATCATCTTCACATTTCTTTAAAAATTCAAGGAATTCTTTTTCATGCCCTGTCGCTTTTGTATGATTATTTATAAAAGATTTGTTGGTCCAGGAGTGTCGAACACTGCGGAGACTTGAAGTTGATGGCACGCTGTCATATATTATTGGATCAGTATTGGCATAGCGAATGGTAACATCACTAAGTACCTTAATTATTTTGTTTTCTGGGATGACCTTTACATTTTCCATTGTAGATTCAATGGGAATATTATACATTTTAAAAAATCTCATATGTTTGCCATGTTTACAAGCGACATTTAAACATTCGAAACAGCTCTGTTTTCTAAATTCTAGATAAGCTGAATCGGAAGCCCAAACGACCTGAAAGAAAAAAATAACTATTATTATTATATTTTGTATGGATAACATCAGTATTTTTTTTATTATTTGTTTTGTACAAAATATACCTGATGAACTGTCATAGTCCCCTTGAAAGTAGCAATATCTTTAGGCAACATTAATTCCTTTAATTTAATTTCGTGTTCCTTAATAATACCCATTTCTACGTTTTTTATATTTCTTCGAATGATGTTAACAAAGGCATCAAAGTCTCCGACATCCTGATGACACCTTAATTCATAATCCGCAGTCCTTTTGATCACTGCTCCAATGCCATCAGGAGCACCCTTGCCATGCCCAGCTTCTTGGTAATTCCATGTGACAAGATTTAATTCTGGGAAGTCATTCCTTAATTGGGTTATAATATAAAATATATATTTATTTCTATACTGGCTAGAGGGACTATCTGTTAAAATGTGAATGCGATTAATTTGTGATGATCTGTTAAACACAAATTTAACTAAATAATTTAGATGAGCCCACACTGCCGCTGCATCGTGACGGGTGCATTCACTGGCTGTACAAATAGAGTAGGTTTGAGTAGCATTGGAATCATTTTTTAAATAAACCACCGCTGTATGAAGTGATACTTGACCACGGCTGCCACCAAAGTGCATGCTTTGTACTTCTTCTGCATATTTATAAGAATAATTTTCAGAAAAATCCATATGGATCAAGGCTTCATTGATAGTTAGAGCTTCTTTCAAACATTTAATAGTAGCGTACTGGTTGACAATGTTACTCGTGTGTGATAAAAGTTTTGGCAGCATATTTTCCAGTTCAATTATCAGGCTACGTGGATCAGATCTCTTTGCTTTCTTCCTGATTATTTTTATTTCTTTAGTATCTATTTTCTTTGTATCTCTTTCCCATACCATGTACTGTATTTCTTTATCATTTTGGAATTCTTGATATGGTACTGTTTTATCTTTACATGTAGCGCATTTACAATTAAGACAATCTAGGCTATATTTATCACAACAGATTTCCTTTATCAAATTCTGACTATCTTTTACATGAAGAATATTGTTCTTGTTAAGAGCCGCTATCAATAAGTTAAAATTTGTGTGCAACAAGCAGGCACACGTATCATGGTCGTCAGTTGGAAGAGAGACCCAAAATGGTCTGAGTCTTGTAAAAGTCGTGTAACTAATTTTAATCTTAGTATTTTCAGCCAAAAATTTCTTGTGTAAGTTTTTCATAGAATCTAAAAGATATCTGACTTGTTTGACGGTTCCATGTTTCTTCTTATATTGTTTCTTGCCTGGAGTGATGCGACTGTTAATGTCGTCTTCGTAAAACTTTTCTACTAATTGTTGAATGTTGATGTTATTTCGTGCATTTTTCTTAAATCGTTCTCGGAGATGAACTTTGCGAAGGTCAGTAGCAACCTTAAATTTTTTAAACTGCTTTTTATCAATTAAGTTAGTGATAACGCGTTTGTCTTTCCTGTTTCCAGTTGTGGCAAATTTCCGTGTTATTTCAGCACTTATAAGTCTATCAAATAATTGTTTCTTGTCTTCATTTTTAGTATTTTCTGATTCATTATTTATTTGACTTGTTAGTGTAGATATTTTTCTTTTTAAATAATTTACCCTGAACCTGTATCTGTCTAATAATAATATATAATTTCGTTTCTCTTTTTCGTGCTGCATTTTCATTGTTTTGATTTTTTTAATTAGTTTTAGTTCACGCGTACTTAGTTTGGTTTTTATTTCTTGTTTTTCTATGTTTAAGGGATCTGTATTCAAGTTAACGTTCTTAATATCACAACTTTCTTCAGTCACTGCAACGTTTTCTATCATTCTTTGACTTATTTTCTTTCCGTAAAACTTTTTGGCACTCTCTTTCCATTTTCGTCTTTGAATTCTTTGCTCGCGTGGACTCATTTCGTTAATACTTTTAATTTTTTTATTTTCCTTCGCTTTTAAGTAATATTGTCTTTTTTTTTCTTGCTCAGCGGCATATAACTCAGGATTTTTTTTAATAGTTTGATATTTTTGTCTTCTAGCTATTCTACGTCTCTCTAATTCTTCCTCACTTTTTTGTTTTTTTGGTTTCGCCATTATGTAAATACTTAATCTAAAAGGTAAAAAAAATATCATTAGTGTGACTTTCAATATAATTCGTGTGACTCGTAAATCGACACAAATGAGAGTGACACGAATGAGACTTTTGGTAGTAATTCGAATTTATTTCGTAAATGGAACTTTCTAGAATATACCGTACATTAGAAACGAAATATGTTCTGAATGGTTTGTTAGGCAGCCAAATCAAAAACAAAATACATATTTAACTAAGCACGATATGTGACAAAACACTAATGATATAAATTTGTTACAAAAGTCAAAATCTTACCTGATATTTGGAATTTCTCTTAAAATAACGACACATACAACTGACGACTACGCGCGTTCGGTCACGACTGAGCACACGGGATGCGCGCGGGGTAAAGGGCAGGGTATATCAGGGACAAATTCTGTTTACCGGTGCAGTTGGATACGGTCACACAAATGATAGTTTAAAAACAAACAGTCTTAGAAAGCTAAAAAAACCTATTTTTTTTATATCCAGCATTGGTTTTAATATCAAATTATTCATCTTTAAAGTATATACAAAACAGTGCCATGATAAAATTTGATTTTCCTCGACGCGTTTTCGTTTTATAAAGACATGAAGAAAAAAGTAAGACTTTGGAGCATTAACACTAATGAGAAATAGGTACTACTTTTAGATCTATCTTTTTAATTTACAATCATAAAAGATTCGTTGTAACTGGCGTTTGGGCGTCTCATAAGACTACATGATTTAAAATAATATTAGTTACGATAAATTCTACGCCATGAGAAATAAATGAAAATATATGCTTTTGGCCCCAAATTTGAAATCGACCCAATGACGGTCGGAGCTAGGCAGAGGTGGGCGTTTAAACGAAAAGCATATAATATAACATATTATTTAAAATAAACGAATAAGCAGACTTGTTTATAAAAGCATTTAAAGTTATCTGTTTATTCCGCTTTTTGTTAAAATTAAAACGCAACCGCGTTTTGATAATTTCTTTTCATAACCACGTAAGTAAGAACGTGCTCAAATGAATTATGTAACAACTGATAGATGGCGCCTGATTCAATTTTAATCGATAGTAAACAATGATTATGCGAAAATCGACCTTAACTCAAAAACTTTAAGGTTTAAAATATTTACATCTTTTGTTTATGTGCTGAATCGCGTTGACTTACTCAAAATTGGTAAACCTAGCAAATTAAATATGCTTTCCGTTAGACATGTGTCGTTATGAGTTTTTCTAATAACGTAACGAAGCCGTTGTCCGTTGTCAAATAACGTTGTGAAAACTATCTATTTTGACAACTATCTATTTCGACAACGTCTCGTGTAGAAGGCGCCTTATAACGTGATATCTGTTGCAGTTACAATTGATACTAAACATACAGTCAACTATTTCTTTCGTACTTATCCAGGCTTAGGCTTAGGTTTTTTGCAATAAGAAAGTAAGTACTTGATATTGTCAAAAGAGTTAGATTTATTTACAATTATTAACACTATAGATGAAAATTACTTATTGTTAAATTCAACACACATACAAAATTTAACGACTTTAGAAAAAAAAATTGGCCAAATGTGAGTCAGACTCACCCATGAAGGGTTCCGTAGTAACTATAATAATATAATATAATATGTCTATTTATTTGACGAATAAAAAAAATCTTAAAGACTTCTTAAAACTAGCTTATTTACATTTTTACAACTACGCTAAATAACTTTGTTTTTCATAGTGATTGTATGAATTACAAAGTTATATTTGCGGTTTTAGAAAATATGCTGTATCTCAAAAACTGCTGACCCGATTTCGTTCAAACTAATTTTGGTTGATAGTTTACATTAAGATCTACAGACTTATAATTTTTTTTAGATTTTTCACTCCATTATTATAGAAATTAGAGGCCCCCCTCTAATTTAACAACACAAACAACAAACACATATTACTACTTTGGAAGCTTATTAATCTTTTAAACGATTGACTTTATGAAAAAGTGGTTTTAGAAACCCTTATATCATTTTTAAAGACCTGTCTATAGATACCACACACGCATAGGTTACATGAAAAAAAAAAATTTCAGTTCTAGTTCCATGTATGGGGACTCCCCTTTATTTTAATTTTTTTTTTTTTTCTTAAAATCGGGAAGCTTTTCACAGAATACATCTACCTACTAAGTTTCACATGTATAGTTTTAATAGTTTCGGAATATAATGGCTGTAACATACGGACGGACGGACAGACAGACAGACAGACAGACGGACAGACATCTTAACTATAAGGGTTCTTGCCATCCGGCTACGGAACCCTAAAAACAATCGTGGAGAAATGGGACATGGAACACTTGCGGGTATCAAGGTCAACACCAAACTCAATTCTCAAATAATATTTTTTAAGTGGCGAAACTTACTCATTCAATTATCGACGTTCGTGTTTATAAGATTCGTCACATTATGCAATAAATCATAACCATCCATCTTTGCTTTTGTGCGAACGAGACGCGCTACCTTTCCTATTTTTCTCGCTCTAACCGTTGCGATACCGCTACGTAGCCAACTTCAACTACGATATCTATTGCGTGATTTCTAGAGCGTTGTGAGATAGCTACGGTTATTATGCGCTACAAAACAACCGATGGTTGTTACAGCTGCAGTTATTGTCATAACGTACGTTGTGAAAATAGATAGTTATGCTTGGTTAGAAAACGAGTGATGGTTGTAAACTCAAATAGATAGTTGTACAACTATTGATGTTACAAAACGGCCATCGCTACTTTCCGTTGTTCACTTTTAAAAGCGCCAATTTAATTTAAACGGGTTGCTTATCACTTATTTTGCTTTTTACGTTTAGTAGCGTTTCCTCCGCCCGGTGAAAAGCGTCATGTTTTGTGAATTTCCGAAACAATTTGATTAAAAGTTGTGACTCGGAATTGTTTACGTAAACATAAATAGTGTAAAACATTATTTCATGTGGTGAATTGTTTCTTACCAAGAAAATAATTCTGTGAGTTTTGGACTTGTATATAATATAGTTTTTAGGTGTAGTTAATTGTGTTTAATAGGTAATTGTGTTAATAATAGTGTAAATAGTTTATAGTGTAAGTAATTGTGTTAATTTTGACTACTTTTTCTACAAAAACAAATTGGTGAGCTAATTAAACTGTAAATTCGAATAACTACTGTATCAAAATGATGAGTAGAAGTTCGAATAACATAATTTGGAACTTTTTTTTGAGAAATCATGCGACTAAAACAGCTGTGTGTAATTTTTGTAATAAAACTTTATCGTATTCCGATTTTAACATAATATCGGAATGGAGGACCCGGTTGTTGACGAGCAAAGTAGAAAAAATTATGTTTCTGAATGTGAATAAATGACTTGATGGTTTGAGGAAATAATGGAAATTTTGTAAATAATTAAAATGTACATATAATAGATCAATGAACTTTTAAGTACGCCTGAATTTAATAAAATGTAGTTTATTATTTGACAAGTTATTAATAAATACAGATCTTAGAATAATACTAACCTACTTAGTAAAGTTTCATAATTATATAATATTATTCATTCAGTCAGTCCTAAGCCTGCCAAGTACGAAAGAAAATTCATTGATTTCGTTTAAAAACCAATACTTAAACTTAACCAACTAAAAAAGCAAACAACATAATTTCATTATTTTTAATGTAAGAAAGTAAATAAGCGTATTAAGCAGTTTACGTAAGTGACTTTTGATAAAAAATAAACGAATAAGTTCGTTAAAAGTTTTAAGTCGTTTATCACATCTTTAGAGCTAGGGATACGCAAAAAGTATCGATACCACAAGGTATCGATACTTTTGTTTCGATACCAAGTACTTTTGGGATCGATACTTTTGTTCCGATACTTTAGAAGTATCGATACTTTTAGAAAGTATCGATACTTTTTACCTCCACCCTGCTTGATACAAGATTTAAAAAAATTTTAAGCAAAAAATAAAACCGACTTCCATATCAAAACACTACAAAGCCAAAAATAACGTTAATTTCGGTAGTCGGTGTTATTGGTACTGTATTTTCTTTTTTTTGATACCGCCTTCCGAAATTAAAGTTATTTTTGGCTTTGTAGTGTTTTGATATGAAAGTCGGTTTTATTTTTTGCTAAAAAGATTTTTTCACGCTTTTTAGTAGGTCGGTTTATAATTTATCTAGTTACAAAAGCCAACACGTGAACTACTGATCACCTTTTAAAAAATATTGCTTTTCCCGATGCAGAGCCGTTAATTTTTGAGGAGTTCTCCTTGTACTTCACCATCAGCTCTACAACACCATATGTATGTAAGTGCTTAACATGCATATTCAAGTAATCAAATCAAATCCACGAAGTACTTATTATTGAGTAGTTTCGGTGGCCATCTGTGGTCTTCATCATAAGTTCCACTTCCCTATACAGGGCCGGATTAACCATTAGGCGGAGTAGGCAACTGCCTAGGGGCCCTGCATCAACCAGGGGCCCAGGCCCAATGCACGCACCAAGAAAACATGTTTCTTCGAACGAGAATTTGATGTGCGTGTGAACTTAGGGACCTCACTTTTATCTCACAAAATACAAATCGTTAGATTTAGTAGTAGAATTAAAACAATTTTAGAACAAATCTGGGAATAAGTAAACAAATATATTAAAAACCACAGCCCTTAATGTACGTTTCCTCAATTCACACACGATTTGGTCAGTCAAAGTAAGAAAAGGTGCCCCGAGCATGCCATTGCCTTAGGGCCTCTGACAGGGTTAATCCGGCTCTGTCCCTATATAGTGCTTTTCGAGAGCAACTGCACAAGTTACTATTAGAAATACACAAAACGCTATAGGTGTGCCTATAATATTTGAAGAGTTCCTTCGATTACTCCAGGATACCATCATCAGATCCTGATTTCATAACAATGAGATCAACTAGAAAGTATACCCTTTCAAACGTAAAAAAAAAATCCAAATCGGTCCAGCCGTCTTTGAGTTATGAGGTATCATATATAAAATAAAAGTTATATATATATATATATATATATATAGCCCGTGCCCGTCAACAAACTCCTCGGAAGTGAAAACTGACACAATGGGTTTCTGGAGTCAACATAAACAACTGGCTCATGCAAGACTTCAGAGGACAACTGAAGGGGAAAGGGATGAGGTTGGACTATACCTTTCAAATCAAGTATCTCCTCTCAAAGCAGATCTTTTGCAAGCGTGGGAAGACATGAAATTCGTTTTCGGAGTTCGGAGAGACTTCACGAACTGGAGCCATTATGACAGAGAGTCGTAATCGCTTGACTGGATCCCGCCTGGATAAAATTTTATTCACGTCGGATTGCAAGATTGGCAGTTTTCTAAATTATTTAGTATTCATTATGACATTTGTGAGTTTTATTGTGTTTAGTCGTGTAATTTTAATTAAAAATAAAAATATTTTAATTTTTGTACTGAATTATTTTCTCCAAAGTAGGGTACGTGCCTACGTTTACGTACGTTATGTGAATATCTAACAGTTTCTAAATATCTATTGGATATTAGTGACTATTTTGTAAGACACGTTCCTGCTAGACTTTTTTGCGAAACTTAGCAACTACACTCCATTCGGGTTTTTTATGTATTAAAAAGTACTCGATACCTTCAGGTATCGATACTTTTGTTCCGATACTTTCTTGGTATCGATACTTTTAATACGATACTGGTATCGAGTAAAGTATCGATACTTTTCAAATTTTGCGTATCCCTAGTCGGAGCCGTGCGTTCGGTAGAAAAATGTATGAAGAAATTCGAGACCGATTTTATTTTTCTCATAAATCATAAAGTTTTTGATGTATGTTCAAAATAATTAGCGTAACGTATAGATAAATACATACTTAGGCTATAATTTCTTGTTATTCTGAAGTTAAGAATATGCTCCAGATTTGGCTTACAGGTACGTATTCAGACCCCATTTTTTGTAATTTTCTACGATTATTGCGGCGATAAAAACGTATTTGTGTGAAAAAGATGTATGGGACTGTGTAATTATAATGCATTCAGTGTGGAGATGAATAAATTATCTTGAAATTAATACCATAACATTGTCAAAATTTTAACTCCTTATGTATCAAAATGGGACCAGAAAAACATTGAAATTTGCGAGAAAACGTAAATGCGTCCTTAATCCAATACTGTCACTATCCAAAGTTTTGCCAAATCGACTTTTTAATGCCATCTGTTGGGAAACGTAGAACTACGCGTAATCGCGCTTACACTAGTCTAAAAGTAACAAAAATAACCGCTATACATACGGGCAGTAGTCCGCTTTGTCACTAAACAAAAATGTTCCCAATCTCATTCCATTTTTTGCCTCTCCTGAAAAGTTGACTTTTTGGGATAGTGACAGTATTGGAATAAGCGTGAGTTAAGGAACCCCAATCCACAAGTATTAGCTTTGTCAGCTAATAAGTGTATTACATGCATTTATTTCCAAAAGGTTCCATTGCTTGATCAGCATCCTTAATTATCTAGGACGTGCGTCATACCTGATCACGCTATGTATGTACTACGCTAGCAATTAAGTTAGTATATAAGATTAAGATTTGTTTAGATTAAGTTAATTACTGTTTAGCTGTAACTCTGTCCAAATAAAGTTATTTTTATAAATACTTCAGTTGTCGCTCACTTAATTCGTGCGATATGATATATAAGGAAAATAAAACAATGAATTAATCAACTAACTCCACGTTCATTTACGTATTACTATTAGTATGATCAAATTACACCTTTTATTTACCACAAAAAAAAAATGAATTAATCTACTAACTCCAGATTTATTCCAGTATTACTACCTACTAGTATGAGATCAATCAAATTACACCGTTTGTTTATCACAAAAAAACAATGAATTAATCAACTAACTCCACATTTATTTGTAATTTGATTGATCTCATACTAATAGTAATACGTTACTTTAGTATGAGATCAATCAAATTACACCGTTTTTTCTTCACAAAAAACAGTAACAAATACTGAATAAAAAACTTTACTGATATATTAGGCTACATACTTAGGCTACCACTGACTGAAATTCGGCTATATTAGGCTACATAAGCTGTAAAAAACGGGTGACATCGGCCCCCGCGTTGTTTGCAACATTGCCGGCCCCAAGTCACCGAGCGATCGCGCACAGAGTACATTTTTCGATCGCGCTCGCGAGAGGTCGTATGCATGCTTTTTTTCAGTCCCGCAAATCGCGCGGATCCCGCGCCCGTAATCCCGCATCATGCAGGATCAGAAAATGACGCGGGATCCCGCAATACCGAGATCTAGGTATTCCGGGATTGGACGCCCTACTCATACGTACAAAATGTTTTAGTAATAATTGCATTGTATGTACAGAGATTATTGTAGCTTGATGTGCTGGCGTCTGTACTATGTACGTACAACTAAGTAGTGGAATTCCCTGCCGGAGTGTGTTTCCTACCTAGGGCTTTTTAAGAATTGCTTACTTCTAGGTAAGTGTACTTCATCTTCAACCACATCATAGCTTACCGTCAGTTAAGATGGTGGTTAAACGAGAGCCTATTATTAATATAATAAAATAAAGTAGCCTTTACCCTTCCTTGTTTCAAAAACATAATAAAAGATCTCTTTAACCTGTTACTATTTTTTATATATCTCAACTCTGTTTTTTTAATGAATATATATGTATTGTGTATTGAGTATGTAGGTTATTACTTATGTATTTGTATACAAGTGAATAGTAGTGGACTACCCGCGTATTTATTTTCTCCTGCTGTGTCAAATCCATCCAAAAGTTGTCTGTAAAAGATCGCTTTTAGCGATAAGACCGCCCATTGTATCACCCTTTGTAGTTTTTAAGTCCTCATTTAATTCTGTTATGGTACACCATACTCTACATTATTCTCTTTATTGTACACAATAAAGAGTATATCTATCTATCTGTCTCATTAGGGCATTCGCAATCGCAAGCCCAGCTGACATTTTTGCTATCGGCCCCCGTCATTGCTACTGACTGCTTATATCCAAATTAAATACAAGTAATATTTAACATTTCTGTTTTAAGTAAATATTCAGGAGTTTGGGCTGTGGGTGATTCTTTCGGATCGGAAGACCCTATTCCTGACAGTTTTCCGATATTTTCCTTTACCTGTATTCAGTACTGTTTACAAGACCTACTACTTGCCAAATTTCATGATTCTAGGTTAACGAGAAGTAACCTATAGGTTTTGATTCCCTTATGAAATCGCAAAATATGCGACACAAACGGTCATATCTTTTAATAGCGTTGATTTACAGATTTGTTTTATTTACAGTTAAAAGAGATTGTAAATCCGATCAAGTAAATTCATATAAGTTCAGGTTGTTCAATATCGATACGCGTTCCTGAGCAAAAGGGCCTTGACAGTCAGACGGACGGACGATGAAGTGGTCGTATAAGGGCTCTGTTTTTCATTTTGAAATACGTAACCTTTAAAAATTCATATAAATAATAACTACTACATATACTAACATAAATATATAGGTACTTCTAGATTTTTTTAATCAGCTAAGAAGTGGAATTCCCTGCCAGAGTGTGCGCTTAATGATAGCTAGGGGTCTCTAAGTCAAGAGTGAATTGGTTACTACTAAGTAAGTGTGCTTCATCTTCAACCACATTATTGCTTACTTTCAGGTAAGATGGTGGTCAAACGAGAGTCTATTGTTAATCAAATAAAATAAAGTAGGATTTGCGTTCCCAGGCCGTGGTATCTCATTAGGGCATTCCCGGAACCCCGGCAGGCTTTTGCACTATCGAGCCCCGTCATTGTAGTTGTCAAGTTACTATTTAATGTTTTTATTTTAAGTTCATATTCTATTCAGTAGTTTGGGATGTGGGTGAGTTTTTCGGATAAACCCTATTTCTTTATACAACGTGTAACGGAAACCCCATATCTATCCAAAAGGACTGTTGAAAGAAATTGTTGATTTCGTATGTTACGAAATCAACAATTTGGGGTCAATTCTGTCATTTCAGTCACTTATTTTGAGCTGAAACTTTGCATAGAGACTCCATACCAGATGTTGTCTTCAGTCCTTTTGGATAGATATGGGTTTTCCGTTAGACGTTGTATAAAGAAATAGGGTTTATCCGAAAAACTCACCCACATCCCAAACTTGTTTCTTGAATATCAATAATAACAAACGTGTCACATCACTATGAGGGTCATCACTTTCCACTCACTTGCCAATAAAACGATAATTCTCTTCGTTCTTCTTAATTTGAAAAATTCGGTCTCTGGTATCAATGTATTGAAATTTCTAATAAGTTCCACACATGAACACATAGGATTAGAAAACCCTTGCCATATCATTTATTATCATCCAAAGAAGCCGTGCACTTTCAGATTTTTCCTTAACATGTGCTATAAAGAAGAAAGAAAATAAATTTTATTTGACCCAGATGTAAAGGCACACAATAAATACGAAAAAACAAACTCCCAAGACCAATAAGAGACCCTGTTCCTTGCCAAGTTTCACGATTCTAGGGTACAGGCATCCAATCTTGATATAATAAAGTTCGATACAAATGAGGCTTAAATGCCTTTATAAACCAATAAGTTTGCAGCGTAGACAGAGAAACCTACGGTTTGCAAGAAAACAATTTAAAATAAAATGCAAATGTCACTTCTTACGTATCTTTGACAGTCAAAATATTTTTGTGAAAAATTGTTATCAAAGTCTAATTATTAATTTAAACGCAAAATGGTTAAAGAAAAGGCGAAAAAATGCATATGCGACAAGACCGGTCTTTTGAATAAAATAACCGGAAAAAAACGAAAAGTTTCAGAACCGGAATTGAATGACATTAGATTGAACCTGTTTACGATAGAAATTCTGATGGTACCGGGTTTCTGATTCTTCATGGGAAGGATATACAACTTAGATATGACCGCCGCATTCAAGACTCCGATATCCGAGCAATTTGTCGATACATCAAGGAATCCCCAAGACGCATCACTAAATTGGACCTGAGCTACAATAACATAACTGATAAAGGTTTTTTTAGAATACTAAAAAAGCTTTTAGTGAAAGGCCGATCCAGTATTATCAATTTAAATATTATGAACAACAGATTAACGAGATTATCAATACTACAACTAGCAAAATATGCGAAACTATTGAAGCTAAAGTATTTAAGACTGAACGGAAATCGTTTAGGGACGAGAGGTGGAGAACACTTCGCTAGATTCTTAATCAATAACACTTCCGTTGAATTTCTGGATATTGGAGAGACGAATCAAACTATAGCAAGCATCGCGCAGATTATTACAGCATTACGTATCGATCACGGAGCGAACACATCACTACGGGTTTTCGATTTCAGTCGAGCAATTCCTATGTTTAATCGATATCCGTATGAATCAAAATGGTTTGCATACCACATCGAGTACTTATTAGAAAGAAACTCAAGCATAATTGAACTGCATTTACAAAAGAACCAATTCATAAGCCACGATATGGAGTATTTCGCGCGAGGTTTAAGAAAGAATACTACTCTGTTGTTTTTAGATTTAGGATTCAACAAAATAGGTGATTACGGAATTGAGTTACTAGCTAGATATCTAGCAGAAGGACCTCAGTTGCTTCTCTTAAACGTAGCAGGCAATGGAATCAATGACACAGGAGCGAGAGCGCTTAGTTTCGGCATGCCATTTTCAAAACTTCGCGCGCTAGACATTGGTCGCAACAATTTGACAGATAGTGGTGTAATCGATATTTTGAATACGATAAAAAAACCGTTCTTTTTACGGTTTTTGAACATCTGGGGGAATAAAATAACACATGATTCGTGTGTTATTCTTATTATTGAAAGAATGTTAATGAGTGGAGTGTTGTATCAACATACTATTGACGTTAAAATCTATCCAGTTGATGATGTTTTGCATGCAGCTTACTACCCCAATCCTGCGGATAGGAATAAGCATAGATATTACAATGAACTGAAATTCGATAGCGTACAACCGATTTATCATATCAAAAGAAACGTTATTGGAGAAAAGAAGAAAATGAAAGTCGATTGTAAACAACAGGGTAAATTGGATAAGACTGACAGAGATCATTTTTGAAATTGATTTTGATACTAATTACCTATATATTTTTTGAACAATGGTTTTTTTTATAAATGATTTATTAAGTATCTGTATTATTTTTAGATTTTTAATAGGTAACTATTGTTATTTATATAAATGTTAGTTTATTTGTTTTACTCTTAATAAAATATTGAAACGACTTCCTTTTTCTGCTTTAATATTATTCGTGTTTAGTACCGTACGTGTTTCCGAACGCATCTCTTTTGACATAAAGAATTGTCTTTTGATTTTGACACTTGACATAACCTTTTTCTTGTTAGCAAAAATCCGCGTGCTTGAGAGATTGATTTTCATTGATTATTGTGTGAAATCGTGTAATCCCTTTTGTTATCGACAAGTTGGTCGCGATTCATGATTTGTTGGATGTTGGAATCCCCCTTTGAGTGAGACACTGGGATATTTTGAACAATAACGCCGACTTGAGATTAAAGGAGATTGACCGATTTGGACCAAATGCTGCCCAGGCATGGGAATATTTTTAATTTCTTCCTTATATGAAGACAAATTAAAAAAAAAAAATAAAAAAAAAATACCACGGGGTTATACAGTACCTAAAAACTTATCTTATGGCTTTTGTGATGCTTTAACTTTTGATATTTATTTTAACGTTTACGTTAAATAATATGATTATTTTACTTATTCTAACTCCTGAGTCCGGTCCCGACCTCGTTACTCTCGCTCGAAGAAAGTTTTTTTTTGTAAGCTCTACACGAAAATGATAGCTTTGTAGAGCGCTGTCTCGATTTTCAATTCCAAGATAAGTACAACAAAATCACAACGAGAGTTGAGAGAACTCAAAGGTCTCGCTTGTTCATATTCAGATTTGGTATGTGTCTGTCTCTTTCGCGCACGGTGGGTTTATACCTGCTCTTGCGCGCGCCATTTTGTTTGTATCGCAGTCTAACATCACTCTTTGACGTGAACCGTTGTGTACTGTGCGCTTATCTATCTCCTTATTTTTTTTACAACCCCGGCATTACTTTTGGACTATCGTATCTGCATCACCTGTTGACCCGGCTATTCGTTTGGACTACTCGATGTATCAACCACATCAAAGAGTGTGTTTGTTTTGTGATCGTTCTGTGGAACGAATCAGAAGATATATGTTAACTCGAGATCTTCAAAACGAACATCAACATACAGTTCAAAACATCATTCAAGCTCTACCACGTGAGGTAAGTACTTAACTTTATTGAAGTAGTTATATTATTACATTATTTACATTACTTAAATCATAACAAATGTGTTCTTAGATATCTACTTAGAAGTAGGTACATACCTACTATAAAATCTAGACTCCACTTGGATAAAACTACAAGGAACCGCACAAGAACTCTTTATAGATAGTTATAGTCTACGCGTTATCAGGCATGGGACCCTAAATGTCAACAGCCATAGGCATGTCCAATAAACCAGTCCAGTTATCGATAGTCCGCTACCTGCGCACCGAGATCGTTGAGTCACTGTGACCCTCCTAATTACCTGCCTGGTCCTGATTAATGGTTAAAATAGGCTGAATGTTGTTTTGTATGTACCTACTTATTTTAATTAAAAACTACTTTTGTGTTACCACTAGTTGTGTGCGTGGTGCGTGTTTTCTATCTTTGATCTGTAGAAGTTACGTGGTGACGTTGAGATAGATATTGTTATAGGGAAATGTTTTCTTACCCGACGAATTATTTTAAAACGCGTTGAATGTAGTTACCTGAATGTTTTCTCTTATCAGCTCCTAAAAATCTTATTCAAGAGTCACCTTCCCGGTTCGAGTATACAATATAATTGGACTACACTTCGGATTCATGTTACGCCGTGGGTTATTTGTTTATCACTTTTTAATTGGTTCCAGATCACATTCAATCATGCGGAATACCTCTGCCATAACTGTTGGACAAGAGCTCGCCGTGGGACGCTACCTGCAATACCTGCTGCGGAAGATGCGCCTGCTGTGGAAGATGCACCTGCTGTGGAAGATGCACCGACTGTGGGAAATTCACCTGCTGCGGGTAATCCGCTTGCCGTGGAAAATCTACCAGTCGTGGAAGAGCAGCGCGCGGAGGACGACATTCTAGGACAAAACGTAACATTTCACCTTCCCGGAAATTACTGCCGAGCCCCGAATACTTCAAATGCTTGCATGGTGTACAATTGCACAAATAATACTCGTCGGCGAGTACCAAAAAGTTTGAAAGTGCAATTACTAATTAATAATTATTATTATGTTCCACCATACGCACGTGTATGTCAGGAGCATTTAGAAGACAACACCTGGGATGTTCTTTTTACGGCACCAAATCGTTGTTTTGATTTTAGACCCCAACAAGTTTTTGAAATGTTAGAATTACTAAAAGAACCCAGAAGTCGAATTATCGATTTTGAGAACCTTAATGCGCTGCAAGATGAAGAATAGCATTATTGGACAGGCCGCAATCGAGATGAATTCGAAAGATTATTTAATCAAACTCCACTTTTAGCACAAAGGTGTCAAAATCCACGAACTGCATTAGGTATAATACTTGCCAAACTGAGAAATGGAGAATCCAATGAACGACTCGCCACGTTTTTCAACATGTCTCGTCCAAATCTAGAACGAAGAATGAAAATAGCTAGGGAGTGTCTGGATAGTGATTTTGTCTCTCGCCACTTGGGATTCAACCATATGTCTAGAGAGCAAATCGTTGAAAGAAATCTAGCAGTTCCTAACGCATTGTTTGCTAATAATCAGGAAGCTGTTGTTATATGTGACGGTACCTATATGTACATACAAAAGAGTACCAATTTCTCGTTTCAAAAAGACACGTACAGCATGCACAAGTACAGGAACCTACTAAAACCATTTTTGTTTGTCACATGCGATGTATGAGTTCATTTGTATGAGTCTTATGTTACTTGAGAATAAATGATATTGATTGATTGATTGATTGATGGACACATTATTGAGGTTTGTGGTCCCTATGCTGCGACTACAAATGACGCAACCATTTTAAACAATCTTCTAGATGGGCTGGATAGAGTCATTCATTGGCTGTTACAGCCAGGTGATATTTTCATATTAGACAGAGGTTTTCGCGACTCTATTGCGTCTTTAGAAAGCCACGGATATGTCGGCATCATGCCACAATCGCAGACCAGAAGAGGCTCACAACTTACCACACTCGACGCCAATAAATCGCGGTTGTGTACCATTTGCCGAAGGCCTGTTGAAGTGGTAAATGGGCGACTAAAACGGGATTTTAAGATTTTTCGCCATGAATACTGTAATCTGGCCATGAGCCACTTTTATACCTTCGGATCGCTGCAGCAATAACTAATGCCTTCCATGTTGATATTTTAGACAATGGCAATGCACGTGAATTTATAAATATAGCCAGAGAGCGGCTGAATGTTGCCAATCACTTAGCTGAGTATGTTGATGAAAGAAGGCTAAACCGGAACAGAGCCAACTTCGAAAATATTGCAGTGGGTGGAGATAATGTTGCTTCATTTCCCATGTTAACACCGGAGGAATTGACTCTCTTTGCAGTAGGAACGTACCAACTCAAACTTGCGCCTAGCTATTACAGCGAGCATATACGCACTACGGAGACATTTATTATTCAAAAGTATAACGGTCGCCTTAACGACCTGTCCGATTTTTCGATGCCCACCAGCAATGTGCAACTAATTCGAGCGCACATAAAGAGCAGACATACATCGTCAAAAGTGTATCATTGCTACATTTTAATTGACGAGAACAATCATGGGCTTGATTCCGTTCAACATTATTGCTGCTCATGTTTTACTGGGCGAAGAACGATCGGCAGTTGTGCCCACGTTGTTTAGTTTGGTTTTTGGGGTGGGCTAGGCACCAAGACGTTGTGAGGCACCCTGCTTTATTTTTAGATTCAATAATTATAGACGACGATGAGGATGACGATTGATTAGGTATTTTAATGTTTACATGAGGCCTAACATAGAGGACCATTTATTATGTTGTAAACCTGTGTAACGAATAAATAATTAATTGATTGATTGAATGACTATCCTTAACTAAGTGTTGTTATAATAATTATAATCCATTGTTTATATTATACCGTCTTTTATTTAAAAAATATGCTTTTGATTATGATTTTTCGTCAATGTTAAACCTAAACAAGAGTATTTTTCTCAATACTCCTCGGATAGATTTTGATGCGCTTTGGGTTACAGACTAGTATTAGTCTAAGGAACATTATGCACTATGATTCAATGTTGGGCAGTAGGGCTTTCAAATACCGGATTTTTTTAATACCGGTATCAATACCGGTATTGGAAAAGTCAATACCGTGATCCCGGTATCAATACCGGTAATCCGGTATTAAACGCAAGTTCAATTAGGACATTCATAAAAGCAATAAAATACGTGTTTTTTATTTTCAAATCAATCTTTATTGATTTGAAAATAAAAATTAATCATGTTCACTGACGTGCAGTGAACATGATGATGACGAGGCTATAAGTATAACCGTGAGTACCCAGTGCAGTAACAGATTGAGGAGTGCTTTGTAGGATGCATTACGGGAGTATCGCTCCACACAGCCTGAGCTTAGACCTCGTCTGCCTCGTTTACTCATGCATAAGAAAAATAGGGCGCTAGTGTGTGCTCTAGATTCACTGCTGTCAAATTATTTTGACAATAGTGAAGGCCTCACCGATACCCATTTGGTCCTGTACTGTGGAGCTGTAACAGCATGTCGGGTAGCTCATGTCAAGTTCCCAAAGACTGACAGAGCTATTCGACCGGCGGCGGTACCAGCTTGGCAGTGCAGGATCGAACGTCGTATCGCTGGGGCTAGAGCACTCATTGGTAAACGTATCTGCTTCAGGCAGGGCAACACTCATCCTAGAGTGATGCGCTTTGTGAGGCGAGCATTGCGGGGATAGATATCAGCCCTCGGGATTATCTAACCCACATCACAGAGCGTATCGACTTCCTGAAGCAGAAATTCTATGCATGGGCAAATCGAATTCGTCGATATAAGCGGCGGGTGGAGCGATACACTTAGAATCGCACATTCCAAAGCAATGAAAGGTGGGTTTATAGGGCCTGGGAGCGATCTGACCAGGGTGTGACTGATACGTGCTAACGTACCTACCGGATGATGACGCCATGTGTTCGTTCTGGCGCAGCATCTGGTCAGCTCCTGTCAGTCACACTGAGGGTGACTGGATGCGGGAGATCAGGCGCACGTGCGATCTTTTACCAGAAATGGGGGCAATCACGATCAGCCCCCAAGATGTAACCCGTGCAGTCCGTCCGTTATCCAACTGGAAATCCCCAGGACCGAACGGGCTGCACAATTTTTGGCTTAAATGGTTCCAAAGATCGCATGCTCGCTTAGCATTTCAGTTCCAGTCTAGAGTTAGGATCGCTACCTCAATTCCTAACTACAGGAATAACCCACCTGCTCCATAAATCAGGCAGTACTGCGGAACCTAAAAATTATAGATCGATCACGTGCTTACCGAAGGTCTATAAAGTTCTTACATCCATTATGAGAGCCAAAATTAATAACCACATTGATACAAATTCAATCATGTCTGCTTCTCAAAATGGATGTAGGAACGGGTCCCGTGGTACTAAGGAGCTTTTCCTTATTGATATTGCCATTAACCAACAGGTACGTCGTTCGCGAAGGAATCTGTCGACATGCTGGATAGATTATTAGAAGGCCTATGACTCGGTTCCACATACATGGCTCATGAAGGTGTTGGAGTTGTATAAAATAAATCCAATACTACGCACTTTCCTTGAGTCATGTATGGGGCAATGGAAGACGGTACTCTGCTACCCAGGATGTCGACAGAGCCAGGAAAACAGCGAACCGATTAGAATTGAGCGTGGTATTTTTCAGGGCGACAATCTGAGCCCACTGTGGTTTTGTCTGTCTTTCAACCCTCTCAGTACACTGCTGGAGGGTTCGGGGCAAGGCTACTTGTTTAGAAGAGGTAGTCAGGTCATATCACACTTGCTTTACATGGATGATTTGAATCTTTTTGCCCCCAGCAACTTGCAATTGATGGAGCTACTGAAGGTAACGGAAACCTTCAGTAGCGCCATCAGGATGGAATTTGGGATGGAAAAATGTGCGGTCATGCATGTAAAGCGAGGGGAGATTATATTACACCTAAGATCCCTCAGCTCAACTGAAACCTACAAGTATTTGGGTATGTCAGAGGCACTAGGCATCAATGTTGCTTATGTTAAACAATCATTGAAGGAATGCTTCTTTGGCCGCCTGAAAAAAGTACTGAATAGTCGTCTATCAGGCGGAAACAAGGTGCGTGCCTTCAATGGTTGGTTCATGCCAGTATTGATGTACTCTTTTGGCATACTCAAATGGACTCAGACTGAACTAGACGCCTTGGACAGGTGGGTCTGCACAACGCTGACTGCAAATCGGATGCATCACCCACGTTCATCGGTGATGAGGCTGTATATCCCGCGGAAGTACGAAGGTCGTGGCTTTTTAAATGCAAAGACCCTGCACAACCACGAGGTATGCAGCCTTAGGGAATATTTCCTAGAAGCCGACGTGGGTATGCATCGAGATGTGATAGCGGTGGACAAAGGCCTCACTCCGCTCTCCTTAGGTAGCATACCATTATTAACCATTATTGCCATTATTGGCGCAAACCTGTAGTATTAGATACTAATGACCGCAAAGAAGTATGGCAGAGCAAGGAGCTTCATGGACGCTATAACCGGGCTCTTCATGGGTCTGACGTAGATACATTAGCGTCCGTAGCCTGGCTACGTTTTGGTGACCTCTTTGGGGAAACCGAAGGTTTTGTCTGTGCAATTATGGACGGAAACTATTTGCATAGACACAACCTTGTAGCTAGGATTGTTCACCAGCAACTTGCTCTTAAATACAATCTTGTGGAATCAGAAGTACCGTACTTTATTACGTTATCCCGAAACTGATTGACAATAACAAAAACGACATAAGTACAGCTCGATTTCGGTTTAAGACTACAGCGAGACGCTTGCGCTGGTGAAAACTAGTATGAGAATAAGATCACATACATTTTCAGATCTAATATTTGTAATACCGTAATCACGGTATTGGGGCGTCAATACCGGTATTGTAAAAGGCCAAAATAAAATCCGTGATCACGGTATTACGGGATCCCGGAATACCGGTATTGAAAGCCCTATTGGGCAGCACTTGGTCCAACGTCCATACAAAAATGGTCAATCTCCTTTAACCTGCGCGTTAGTTGGTGATAAATAGCTATGCGAATTGGTGCTACAATACGGCCTGGACCACGCTGTGGAAACTTGCGTCTTTTGTGACCGTCGTCCACACCACTTGACAACATTACACACTCAAATAAACTGACACACATACAGACCGACGTGATCTGAGAACAGGTCTTCGCCGTCTTCAGCCTTGGGTAAGTGTGCCATTATTGATTGAAATAAGGCCTAAGAGCCTAAGCAACGTAAGTTATGGCTCCGCGTAGCCGCGGACAGTTCGGCCATCCAGCTTCGTTGCACTGGTTGCGGGACCGAACAATTCGTGAATAAAAACCATCTTGAGAGCAGGGGCACAGATTACTAATAAGTTACTAACGTAACAGATACATCACTTCCCTGCAAAATGACAAATACCTACGCTATAATTAACTAAACTTTCTAGCTGTCAAGCGACACGAGGAAATATGAGCTTAACAGCTTTGACTCAACGGCGCGTTTCAAGTGCACAGCGGGCGATGACGTCAGACGGTATGAAAATACCTTAGGGTTGACCCAATGGAATAAAATACAAAAATGTTTTATTAATGATTAAATTTTATAAAATGGTCAATTTGCTTTTTACCTTCTCTAAACGTTGTATTTGTAAATTTGATAACGGCAAAAATTCTGAATCTAATAAAAAGTTTGATCAAATAATCATGTGGGAAGCATGGACACAAAGACTTAAATGATATTGAATTTATTATTATTGACATCGGTATACCGCAAAATAATGTCGTGAATTCGACATGGTTAAAATGCTTATTAAGGTTCTATGCGCGCAACTACACAGGCGGGCGTGCGACACCCCTCTGCCACTTGTGCGTTCGACGAACACACGGCTAGCCGGTAGGTACTTATCGCGCGACCTTGAGCGAGTGACGGTGGCCTGGCAGGGGTGACGGTGTACGAGTGAGTATATTACACAAAGTAATAGGCCTGCTTATATAGGTTCGAACACTCGAATTACAAGACGAAAGTCGTGTCTGTAACAACTATGCCACCATTACTCATTCCAAATCATTCTACAGAAAAAATACTAAGCTCCTATAAGGCAGTTGTACGACTGCCAGCGAGAAAACGACTAACTATCGGCGATTTACTCGCTCAAGAAGCGCACAGTGAAATATACATTCCGTGTAAACGAAAGAGCTGCATATATTAACACGTTCGCTGACAGTAAGCACTGACTCGAACACCACATTACGACAGTAGAATTTTCCATACTAAATGACAATTCAATGTAGTACTCGTGCACAAGCAAGCAATATGAAACGTATTACGGCAGTAAGAAATATGAAATTGCTCATAATATTACAGTGGATACTTCTCTTCATAATACTTATATGAAAAATTATCGTGAGACGACGTACTCTTAAAAATAAGTGGCCCGTCCCTCGACGTACTGTCATAACCAGTCATAACGCACTATTTTAATTTCCCGCCTAACGACGTACTGTCAGCGAACGTGTTAATAGTTGCTCTCTGACTGTTCACACTGCCGGCCGGCGACGATTCGTTTCACTAGTTCTGTCGCTGAGCGACAAGAGCTGTCAAAGATAATACTCGCTCAGCGATGCTCGCTTGGCGGTCGGAACTCACGCTCAGAGACCAACTTGCCGTCCAGCCAGAGAGTATGTGGTTTTATAGTCTTTGAGACCAGCTAGCGAGACAGACCAGCGGATCAACTAGCGAGTAATCGCACGTCGCACTCGCCCACTCGCTTATACCCCAGCGTCATAACTATCGGAACTACATGCTCGCTGCCCGCCAACTCGTTTTCAGATGCTAGCTCTACTCGCTACTCGTTCATCGTCGGCCGTGGGACAACTGCCTAAAGCAAACCATAATCTGCTTATGAAAAACATGTTGTTACTCGTACTTAACAAACTTTTAACATTTTAATTAACCACAACAGCCATAAGCTCGAAATAAATAAATATTTTACTACATATAATAACCGGAGAACTAGAGAAGCTCCTGGCTTAATAATAATAGCTGCATGGGTTCGTAATCAAGTTTAAATAACGCTTGACATGGATGGGTAACTATCTTAATATAGATAGATCTGGGGGCACGGCAGTGCCCCCGCCATGTCGAGCATAAAAGCGGCACGGCCGTACCATCTTTTTCTCGAAGCAGTTCAGGCCATTTTCGACCCCCTATAACTTCGTTGTGAATAAAACTAGAAGCCTGAATTTTCAGTAACCAAGCAGGCATTGTATAAACACGGTGTATTTCAAATTTCATTCAATTTGAACCAGTAGTTTAAGAATTATAACGAGTCAAAGTTTCTTAATTTTCAATCGATGAACTTGGCAATCGCACTAAACAATCTAATTTATAAATATATTACTTGTGAGATATATTGTGTTTTCATGCGATAGCCGAGTCAATCTATTTATTTAAAACGTTGAAGATTTTTAATATGGATATGGTCACTATAAGATGTTCTTAGGTTAGATAATTACGTAACAACTTGAGTAGGGACTGAATAAATTAATAACAGACTTGGTATTACATGGATCTCACAACTTTTTACGGTAGAAGAATTGAGTTGCAAGACTTGGTTTTTTTGACAAGTATTGTTTTTTATGGGATAGAATATACTTTATTGTACACCAAAATTTAAACACACCTATTCCTATATCCTCCATCCCTCACAAAGCTGTTAGACCCGGAAGTCATTTGCACATCTTTAACGACTGTTACGGGTTGTCAAAGTCAGAAATCTGGCTCCTTTTGGTCCACGTTTGTGGACGTCAGATAGGCAGATGTTCTATGAATATTTTGCTATTAGGGTGAAAGCTGGCATAGATAGGGAAAACTAAGCAGATGATGAATGTCATTATAACGTACAGACGCCAGCACATGAAGCTACCCGAAACTGTCAAATTTTCCCAATCAACCTTGAACCTAATTTATTTAACTACTAGCTTTTGCCCGCAACTTCGTTCGCGTGAGAGGCTTTTCCCACGTAAATCCCGATCCCATGGGAATTCCGGGATAAAAATACTTTATGTCCGTCTCCTGGTTCTAAGCTACCTCCCTACCAATTTTCAGCTAAATCGGTTCAGCCGTTCTTGAGTTATAAATAGTAAGTTTAACTAACACGACTTTCTTTTATATATGTATATAGATTTGTGTGTTTATTTTTTGTTTATGTGTAAATGTATCTCTATGTGGACTTTGGTCTAAAAATAAAGTATTTTATATATGGTAATCGGACGGGGTAGCTGAAGAAGCTCGCGCTCGGACGCACCGCCTTTTTATACCTTCGGCTGCGAGACGCGTCGACCGATTCTCAAAAATAACCCTTATAGCATGATTCAGTATTCACGCGCGATGGCTTATTATTAGCGTATTTCATGTATAACTTTGGTGTTTCTATACCGATTTATATGACTCTTTTTTATGGAATAGTTAATAATGTTAACTTTTTCAATTAGGGGTGACTGAGAGTGTTATAAACGTAAGAGTAGACAAATATTATAATCAGAAAGCTTTGAACTGCTAAGCTATCGGGAGTTCACGTGTTATTGTGAGTCAACCATAAAAGATAGACATATGCTGTCGTGGGATATTTTTTATATAATTTTAAGGAGAATATCCGACATGAACTGATTTCTGTGTAGCTTTAACCATTAAGGTTGCACACGCGACGGAAGCTTAAAAAACGGAGTAACTTCTCCCGTTTTCCCAACATTTCCCTTCACTGCTCTGCTCCTATTGATTGTAGCGTGATGAAAAGTATACTATAACCAGCTCAGGAGTATGAAAAATAATTGTACCAAGTTTCGTTAAAATCCGTCAAGTAGTTTTTGTTTCTATAACGGTCAGACAGACAGACAGACAGACAGACAGACAGACAAAAATTTTACTGATTGCATTTTTGGCATCAGTATCGATCCCTAATAACCCCCTGATAGTTATTTTGGAAATATATTTCATGTACAGAATTGACCTCTCTACAGATTTATTATAAGTATAGACTAGCTGTGCCTGCGACTTCGTCCGCGCGGAATAGTGACTTTCGGCAGCATTTTTAATTTTTTAGGCTAATTATTTTGAAAATAGAACTCATACATAATTTGAATGTCGTATTTATTAATATCTAATCAAAAGTCTAAAAAATAAATTTCAAGCTTCTATTTTTAAAAAATTACGTAATTTCGATACAAACCCAAGCAGCAAAATTCTCCTATAGCAATTGACTTATAAGATTACACGTCTTATAGAAATCTAGTAGACGCATTAACTCAGTCCACTGATCCTGCCAAAGCATCTTCCAAGATGATTTGAACTACAAGTACTTTTGACCCTATCATTTAGTTTAATAAATGTTAATATGATTATTTTATACGACTCTTACTAGAGCGGTCAGTCAGGTTTAGTCTTATAAGTGCAAGTTATAAAAGTAATTAGCAAAGTGTGACTTTTGATCCGATAATCGCATTTAGTAAGATCGTTTTATCTTGTTAACGTCTTGTTTCATGCTTCTATAAGACATGAACTTCCTATAAATGCCACAGGTATAGCTGCTAAAGGTAAAGATATTATAGAACAAATTTATCTTAGTCGTGACCCTTAACGGATTTTTAGCACCAAGCTAGCATAGCCTCTGATTTTTATAAGTAAGATTCTACTTAAATGTGTTCTACATTTGCTATTATTAGAGTAATCGGCCATCTTGTGATTCGTTAGAGAAAGCTGGAACAATATAAATATGGATTTAAATAAATGGAGACGATTTAAGCGTAGTGGCGGTTATCGAAGGAGAGTTTCGAAAAAGTACTTTGAAATTAAGTCGATATCGGAGTTCGGGTCAAGCGGATCAAAAGAAAAGTTCTTAAATAAAAATTGGCCAAGTGCGAGTCAGACTCGCCCATGAAGGGTTCCGTAGTAACTATAATAATATAATATAATATGTATATTTATTTGACGAAAAAAATACCTTACAAATTTCTTAAAACTAGCTTATTTACATTTCTTACAACTACGCCAAATAACTTTGTTTTTCATAGTGTTTGTATGAATTACAAAGTTATATTTGCGGTTTTAGAAAATATGCTGCATCTCAAAAACTGCTGAACTGATTTCGTTCAAACCAATTTTGGTTGAAAGTTTACATTAAGATCTACACACATATTTTTTTTAGATTTTTCACTCCATTATTATAGAAGTTAGAGGGGGGGACACATTTTACCACTTTGGATGCTTATATCTTTTAAACAATAGACTTTATGAAAAAGTAGTTTTAGAAACCCTACGTCATTTTTAAGGACCTGTCTATAGATACCACACACGCATAAGTTTCATGATGTTTGGACGCTAGTCTAGGGGTGCAAAATTACGTAATAACAACATTACCTACACACCATAACATAGCGAAATTTTAAGATAATTCATAATTAGGTTAGTATCGGTGACCTGTGGCAATGTCTGATATAAGTATAAATATTTGCAACAACTTACAAGATTTGCACATTACCGTGTAGTTTAACTCACATTACCCACAGAACCAGGGGCGTAGCTACCGCCGTATTTGCCGTATCAATTATACGGGGCCCCCGGGCCACGGGGGCCCCCAAAGTGTGTAAGGAAAAAGAATAAAAACTTTCTAATTTATTTTATTTTACAAATGACAAAATTCTATAAAGCAATTCCTTTTTTTCCCGCCTTAAGCGTGCGTTCAAAAGTTGGCAACACTACATCGTTATGGCGGGCTGCGGGACTTCCCCGTTTTACTTACTTCATCTTCAACTCAGCGGGGAATCCCCGGGAATCCTTCATCGATATCGCGATGTACGTGTACGTTGTTGTACTTTGCATTGGATGTTAAACCACGGAGTGCAGTGCACTGTTTATTTACGCGCTTTATATAAATGTGCATTACATTGTAATTCAGTACAAACAATATTGTTCTTCTGGTTTAGCAGTATTAGTAACGATTTGTAAAAGAAATGAGTGAAAGGAAAAGAGATTATCCCAGCGGCGCTGAGAAAAGAAAAATTAAACAGAAAAGGGACGAGGTTATAAAAAAAGTGCCCAAAATTTCTTCATTTTTTCAGAGACAAGATACTGTGAGTGATTTAGATTGGAAAGGTAAGTACTACACTACTACCCAACCCATTTATTAGGGGCCCGTAGTGATAAACAAGGAAATCTTTTAATTTCGGTCTGTCCATCTGTCCGTCACAAAAAGTTGTCTCCCCCCTTGATTTTCACAATTATACTGTTTTTAGGGTTCCGTGCCTTGATTAAAAAAAACAAAATTCTAACTTATCTATAGGATCGATTTGTTTTGTTGTTTGTTTATCAGTCCGTATCGTATCGTTAATTGCGTGTTGAGAACTTCAGATTTGCAGACTCGCTTTCGGGTTCTCGTTTTGTATGGCCACTACACTACGCGCTGCGTTTAAATAGCACGCAGGTGTATAGTAATGCACGGACGGGCTGCAGGTGATTTTGTATCTACTAATAGGTACGAGCACAATCCGCATAGAATCTGTGTGCGTCTGAACTGAACACTCTCTAACTGTGACCCTTAGTAACGTTATTTATTTATATATAACTCTTTTTAGTTTAGTATCAAAGCATTCGTATTTATTTTTTAACAATTACTCGTTTATTTTTAGATTCTTCTGAAGCATGTTCTTCGTCACATATCCATCCGGAAATAGAAGAAAGCCAAGCACATACTTTATCGGATGTCCATCCAGAAATCGAGGAACCCCAAGTCAACGATTCTGATATATCTGCAGATAATGCAGATTGTAATATAATTTCATCAGATAGAGGAAATTTTGGTGACAATTTAACTGAATGCGAACGAAAAATAATTTTTAAATTGTGTCCATTTAAACCACAAGGACCATTTCCAAAAGTTTCAGAAAATAACCGACCTTTTTCAGCTTATTATTATTCATATTTCAATCAGGCAGGTGATGGATTATTCAAATAATTTCAGTTGGTTTATTACATTAACTCAAGTTTATTTCTTTAATTGAACACAAATTAAAATATCACTATAATAATTATAACCTTTTTAACATGTGATACACAAAATTTAACTATTTATTATCAAAACATTGTAAACACTATTACGAAACCTATTTATAACATAAGAGTTTAAACTGTTCTTTCATTGTTGTCTTGTATAACAGAATATTTAAACGTTATTTAAAAAATAACGTTGCTTGTTTACTAATTCTGTCATCGTAAGACTAATATGTAATTGAACTAATTAATTTCATCATATTTACTGTATTTTTATATCATTTAATCATAGTTTAATGTTAAAATACAAAGGTTAACAAATCTGTTTTAAAATCGTACGATATGACGTCACTTGTTTACCACTGTGTATAAAAGCCGCCGCTCAGTCGTTCTAGACACACTAACCCCCTGATCGTATCGGCCGCCCGATACAGACCCTCCAAGATTTCTCGGGTTCGTCGCCCGCGTAACATCCTAGACGAGCCTGACGACCCCACCACCATCCGACAAGAGAGCAGTAGGGAAACCAGCACTCTTAGAAGACACAGATACAGAACGCGTTCCTTATTCCGGCCTCGCCGACGAGGCCCATCGCGACGTCCGCGTACTGGTAATGAAAATCCTCCCCGACCTTTGCCAAACGAGCCAGCCCGCGATGCTGAGCCAGTAGCAATAAATACTCCCGTAAATAATATGACCCAGCCTGTCCCTTTGCTGCCCTCCCGAAATGACCCCGCTATGCCGAGGCCCGTACTCCACAGGGAGTGCCCTTAGCGTGCGGTCATTAGTTTTTAAGTATATTTTAGTTTGTAAGCCCTGGCTGGGGGCCTTTAATTTATTAGAGGTCACCACAGGAAAGTCCGGTTAAGTAGACTCACAGCCTTAGTGTGCTGATCTACAAGTGGCCCTACCTAAAAAAAAAAAAAAAAAAAAAAAAAAGTTCTAGACACAGTCAGTCACTCAGTCGCTCTGGAGCAGTCACACCGAACGGACCAAAGTTAAGTGAACTTGTGTTGTTTCTAACTTTTATTAATATTTTTATGTGTAGAATTGGTATAAAAATCCTATCGTATTGCTATTGTATTTGAATATAAATTAATTATTTTGTATTTGTTACTTTAATGTGACAGTGTTATTAATTGATAATTGTGTGATAATTTAATGAACATTTGGTATTAATTCTATAAATAACTTGACTTATATAATATGTAATGGAGTAATGAAATAGTAGATACACAAGTAAATAAAGCTAAAGTTATAACGATAGTAATCACATTGTGGTAATATTGTAAAGTACAGTGAATTGATGTTTATGTGAAAATGAATAATGTTTTGAAAAGAGTAACTGTGGAGTTTCTTGCCGGCTCTTCTCCATAGATAGACCGTGTGCCACTTCTGATGTTGAAGTGATAATGGAGTTTGGACAGTCAAAAGTGGTTGCTGCCAAAGATATACCTGTTGTTACTCTTGTAGCAGTTGAGACGGCTTTTGTAACAGCTACTCACATTATGAATCATATCACTTCATGCCATTATTGTCACAAGATGGATTTGAATCTGATGCCTTGTGACGGTTGCTGTTTAGCCATGTTTTGTGACAAACAATGCAAAGATAAAGCTATGCAAGACGGGCATAACATTGAATGTAAAATTATGGGTAGTATGTCAGATGATATAAAGCTGCCTGTCAAAGCTGCCATCAAAATGCGTCAACTATGTAGTTCTTGGGATGAGTTCATCACAGCATCATATCAGTTAGGTACTGATCGCATCGAAAACAGTTCTATTGCTGACATATTTGGGACCCAAAAGTTTTCTTTACTTAATTCTCATTTTGATACACATTTTATATATGGGGCTATGTTTAATAGATGTTTGTCTCTGGCCAATATAATACATTATTTGGACATACATACATCATTTCTACCAGACTCTCCCAATGAGAAGTGTGCAGTTATTCATGCAACAAGTAGAGTGATGATGCACCTTGCATTATATTGCACTCCAGTACAGCTACAGCACTTCAGCTCAGTGTGTATAGAGGGTAAGGTAGCATTGCACAATCACCCTAATAAGGGATATTTTCCATTCATCGGTAACCTGTCCAATTCTTGTTTGCCGAATTCATATGTGGCAGGGCTCAGGAACAGTGCAGCTCTGGTAACGATAGCACCAGTAAAACAAGGAACTGAATTAACCATTACTTATATGTAAGTACAAATTTATTCTTATTCCATCGTCAACATCCATCACCTGGCAACTCCTACACTTCATTTATTCATTTAGGTTCTTATGTGAGGCCTGGAGGTCAGATGTCTGATATAATCAACCTATTGTTTTAAAGCTAAGTGATTGATGTTGAATCTCAACAGTAAAATTTGCTATCAACTGTTGCTCTAATCTAAAATATATATTTTTTCAGAGGACTTTGGTTGGAAAAGGTTCCAACAGAAATGTTGACACGAGCTGGAAAAATGTTCATTAATTATGGAACTGTATGCAAGGATTGTGTCATTTGCGGTGGTTGGGCAGACAATATCTTATCGAGTTCGCATTTAAGTGACTCACAAGAGAAAGCATTTAGAAAATTTATAAAAAAATTTACTAACTCAATGCATAATTTCCCTAGTCATATTAAATCCAATTATAAGGAAGCCTGTAACATCTTAACAGCTCTGAGTGATGCGCCTTGTTCCAAGGAGTATGCAAAAGCTTTTGAAGCATTCATACAATGTCTTATGTTTTGTGTAGAGTTAAAGTTTCTAAATGTGATTATAAATCGAAATGGTTAACAAGGTAGGCTATTCAGCCGAATACATTCTTTTGTGGGGTGTTTACAATTGATTAGTACAGTAACTGCAATGGCAAGGATTTGGAATTGTCTTTATGTTCCTTAAATAACCCTAGTATACTTATTCCAATCCTTGTGGATAAGGATGCTAAGATAACAGATATGTTTGACCAGTGGCGGCCTTAGGGGGTGGCGAACAGGGCAATCGCCCGGGGCCTCGCTCCTGTAGGGGCCTGGCGCAACAACCCAAGCAAATTTTAAAAATATAGATTTTTTAACTATATTTTTTTTTTATTTAAAACTTTTGATTTTTATTCTTAATTACTTATTAAGGTTATAACATAACGATAAATTAAAATAAAGTTAGTTAACTAAATCATTCATTCAAAACATAACTGAAAAATTAATTACCTATGTAGTTTTTTGTTTATTTCAAACTTGAATATCGCGCCTCAAGCCACAAGATCGGCTCTCAGCCCTTGCTATTCTTTCAATCGAAAATGACGTAGCTCATTCGTTCGATTATTGTGTTTTAAAGACTTAATTAATTATAATTTAATTAATTAATTTTAAAATTTATCATCTCTGTATTTGTTAATTTTGTAAATCTTTCAATGTAAAATATCTTAAAACTCAAATTTTATTTATTTGTATAACTTTAGCATTTCTCCTCAAACATGACATACCTAAACCAAACAACCTTCGCGTCACATACCTACTTTTCACGACGGACAAGGGGCCTCGCAAAGACCTGCCGCCCGGGGCCTCGCAATGGGTAAGGCCGCCACTGCGTCAAGGGCGGATCCAGCTTTGGTCAAGTCACATGAAGTTATAATTTGTATTTCCTGACTCCGCTGCCACTTGGCCATCCACTGCCGATATTCGTTTACAACGACAGAAACTGGAGTATTATCTAGTAACAATGTTTAAAAATTTTAATTAGTGGTCCACCTAGGTCCTGTACCCAGCCCAGGGGGGGGGGGGGGTCTTGACCTCATTACCCCCCCCCCCCCCCTCTTGATCCGCCCTTGCTCTGCGTTTTACCCCCCTTTTGTCTGCTAGTGTAGTAATACAAGCCCTACTTGCCTTCATACAAACTTATTATTCTCAGTTTAGTATTTTGAAATTTGCTACCTAGGTTTCCCGTCGTAGTATCTATGAATGTATCGTCGTTGTGTGATTGGTGTTGGATAATTAGTAAGAAAATTAATTAGTAATTTAATGTTAAGTTCTTGTACTATTTACAAAAGTGTCTATGTTTCTACGGCTAGCTTCGTTGCAGGAGCATCTGCATTCTTTACCTACTCTAAATTTAATGAAGATGATAGAAAACATTCATGTTAATATTCCTATACTTATGTAAAACTGAAAATGGATCATTGTAGGTACCTAATCATAATTATAAATTAGGTAAGTACTGTTATTATTGGGCGAAACTAAAAATCGCTGAAAAGGAAGTTCAGTTAGTTGTTCAGTTCTGCTCATTTTCTCTTACAAACGTCTTATTCGCATAACTCGACAGTTAACTTCTTTTGGCGATTTTCAGGTTTAGTCTCATTCCACTGCTTTCGTATTTCGTTCATTAAGAACGCAAATAGTGTTTCTAGCTGTAAGTAACCTTTCCTTTTTATATTCGATGATGTTGTACGCTACTTTTAATAAAAATATTTCTATAACAATGTTAATTTCATAAAGAACTATGCATAGCGTGTATAATCATCTAGGAAATAGTGTGTCTTTTATATGTCTATCTATCTTTATAGTTCTAGAATTTCATCCTTTTTGCATTCATGAGGAAATACATGCATCCTGTATACTTATTTATTTCTGAATTTAATTTTTAATATAGTAAATAGCTAAGTACACTGCAGTTTTAATGTCTTACAATGACCGATGGCTTTACCATAATCTCTTCTCAGATCAGATCTTACTTGCCAGTAAAATTTGCCAAGCTGTCTCACTGCTGGTAAAATATCACCCTTGCATCTTGCAGGTATTTGGCGAGTAAGATCTGCGCCAGGCATTTCACCACTTAACTAAATGGTGCTTTTGGAGAGCAACTGCACTAGTTCCTATAAAAACGACATGGCTCATGCACAATGGTCTCGTGCAGAGACAAAGTATGTGCGTGTGGATTGAGAGATCATTTCGAAAAACTCTTCCAATCCCAACCAAATTATAAGAGGATTTAGGAAATAATTGTGAAAACTTCGTGGTAAGGTATAAAATTTGTGAAACCTAAACAAAGAAAGTTAGAACTCATTGACTGGATCTCTCAATCTGGACAACTGAAGAAAAAGCCATAACGCGTATCCAAGAATATACTGCCTATGTGTTTATAATTTGCATTTTAATTAATTGTGAAGGATTTGTGAAAGCTGCTAAACAAAATTTCGATTCGTTTCAAAGCCACGTTTAAGATTTATAACGGTTTATATGGATCACTCAGAGTGGACAATTTTCAATTGAGTGATCTTGTAAAACACGACCTAATACTGAAAAAGTATGAATAATTATCATGTTTATTGCAAATTATGCTTCTGGCAAAATTTGTGAAACAAAAATCGTGATTAAAATCTTACTGGTTCAAGAGAAAATGAAAATCTTGTTTTTTGTCGATCGTCCCAACTGAGAGATCATTATTTTGAACTATATTTAACCGATTCCGTGCGGAGGTCTTTTTAGTAATCTTTAGTGCCTGGCGTCAAACAAAAATTTCGTGATGCCTCTGGGGCACCAAGCGCCAGAGACTTTGATGATTCCCCTGGGGAATCATCCGCCATGAATTGTAAATTTTAGCTTGTTCTCGTGTTTCCACTTGTTAAAGAGTCAATTGCCATTGTGTATCGAACGTAAGCAGTCAGTAAATTCGTTCAGTGCATTTAAAAGTGACGATCTGTGTGTTTTTATGGAAATGGAAGGTAAGTGACTAATTTCTATTAGGTGTTGTAAACCTTTTTGTATTATTTTATGGATGTATTTATTCAAGAGTGTTATATAAAATTTGTTCACGTACTATTTGAGTTTGCAGCGAGGTGATATTTATTATACAGTGTTATGTAGGGAAACAATTTTAAATCCGCTATTTTCATGGTAAAATTGTTTCTCTACAAAACAATGTAATATAGAACATATAACTGAATGGGAAGTCCGATTCTAATGAATCAAAAATATTCTACTCGTACCTACAAACACTTACATGATTATGAAGTATTTTATTTGGATAACAATGTAAATGTATTTTTATTGATAAAAAATATCTATGACTATCTACTTAAAAATGTGTTTTTGTTAAGTGTTTAATTAACAACCTTTTTATTTTGTTGTAGAGTTACCCAGAAAAAAAATGAAATATATTATTATAGGGCTGTGACACGTTTTTTATTATTGGTATTCAAGAAATATATGAAACCGATAATTTGGTATCAATTCTTTGAGTCAGTTATTTTGAGCTGAAACTGTGCATAGAGACTCCATACCAGATGTTGTCTTCAGACCTTTTGGATAGATATGGGGTTTCCGTTACACATTGTATATGCCAACCCAAAATATATAACTCCTCGTTCTAACGTAGTCTGATAAAAATAAAGAAAATTCCTTTTTAATAATCACTATTATACATAGCCATTATGTAGATGCAGTCTGCACGCTGCAGCTGCTAAAATCACCAACATCCCGTATTCTAGCACCTTGTTGGGTCATCAGCACGTTCTTGAACATTTAGTAGCACACTACCCTCACACTAGAAAATTCTACCCAGTTAATGTATGGCGATTAACAGGATTCCGTAGAACGTTGCCTGAACTTTAATTCCATTATACGATTTTATTTTACCTTTCTAGTGCTCTTGCGAAGTAATGGTGCTAAGGATTGCTTTTAAAAGAACTTCGGAATCTGGTTCTTCGTTTCTTTGAAGATTTTTTGCACCAATTTTGTACGTTTTATCGTAATTACTTGAACTTAGGCGTGATTTTAACGAAGGATATAGCTACATATACCGATTATTGCACAGACGCCAGCACATGAAGCTACCCGAAACTGTCAAATTTTCCCAATCAACCTTGAACCTAATTTTATTTAACAATAAAGTTGAAAATTTATTAAAGAAATTTGACAGATTGTTGTAGCTTGATGTGCTGGCGTCTGTACACTATAACAAATTATACAAAGGGCTTATTAAATAATTGGTTACAACAATCAACGGTCTCATTATTTATCTATACTAAGATTATAAAGCGGCACAGCGAACAGCGCAAAAAATGGGTAAAACCTATTGTTTGTTAAGTCGCCGATCCGCCTCGCACTCTTTGTAACCCCATCATGTTTTGAGGCAAAATGAACCTTATGACAAAAGCATTTGATTTTTTGAGAAACAGTCCAGAAAGTTGGCTGTTAGAATTATAATCAATAATAAAATGTGACTCGGCAACTTGGTTTACAACCCCTGAAGTCTGCTAATTTACGAAATTACTTGAAACGAACACTGTGGGCATGATATGGGTGACAAATCACTTTTATTTACGGGACTCTTTTGACAAATGTCGTTTTAGCCGAGTTTTTTATATTTTAGTTTTGTATCCTCTCGGGCACCATACGCCATACGCAATAAATTTACATGGTGCCTGTGCGGCATCATCCGCACGGAAACGGTTAATAATTCAAAACTTATAGGTAGAAGGTAGATACATCAGAAAACTCATTATAATTATTTTTGGCTTTGTAGTGTTTTGATATGGAAGTCGGTTTTATTTTTTTGCAAAAAAGTTTTTATCTTGAAAAGACATTTCTGAGTAGTCGTGCTCGTGATAGATAGATAATACTCATTATTGTACACCATAACAGAAAATAAATCCTAACATCTATTCTATACTAATATTATAAATGCAAGTTTGTGAGGATGTTTGTTACTCAATCACGCCAAAACTACAAAACGGATCTGAATGAAATTTGGTAAGTAGATAGTTGACATCTTGGAATAACACATAGGTTACTTTTTATCCCGGAATTCCCACGGGATCGGGATTTACATGGGAAAAACCTCCCACGCGAACGAAGTCTCGGACAAAACCATATATATATATTTCCAACGGTGCATCCTTAGGGCTTCTTTCACCATCCTCAAGTAAAGTGATGATTAGTTACTCGCCAATTAGCGTTAATTGGCAAGTAAAAGTGACGAGTATCTTTTTTCAATTTCACAAGTAAAAATGAAGCTTCGAGTAACAACTTACTGGTTAAGTGAATGACGCTACAAATCATACGTGACATTCGTTCAATGTTACGTCAACGTCACTCGTCAAATGTCATTACAGTTGTCATTTTTTGTGTTTTCGTCTGTGTTGAATTGCTGCGTGTTATTTTATTTTAAGTTTATACCGAACTACGACTAATTATAATGGATAAACAACTTAAAAGAGAGAGAAGTGCAAACTTTTCTTTACATGAGAGGGACATTTTGGTATCGCTAGTACAGAAATACCAAGCTATATTAGAAAATAAACAAAGTGATGCCTCCACATGGAAAAGTAAAGAAGTGGCTTGGGAAAGCATACAAAATGAATTTAATGCTCGATCTGGCTCGACATTCAGATCAACTAAAACATTGAAGGTGAAGTATGAAGGCCTAAAACGTACTGTCCGGTAAAAGTCGGCTACATTACGTTCGCAACTCTACAAAACCGGAGGTGGTAGGAATACAGCACCTCCGTTGGATAATGTAGAAGAGCAAATCAAGGCGATGATAGCATTAAGCACTGATGGCTTGGAAGGAGAATATGACTGTGACTTGACTGTGACGTTTTACCTCAAACTCAAAATAGTCAAGGTAAGATAATTTATTATTTAAAAAAAGACATTATCAGTCAAAAGTTGTTAATTGTAAGTAATTGACTTGATAATCGATACAAATGACAAAAAAGTGACTTTTTTACAGATGGTATTGATAATCTCCAAATGGAGGAATATATAGAAATTACTCCATTAGTCGAGGACACAGCTGATGTTGAAGAACGTAAGTCTCAAAACCGTAAGTCAATATTATACATCCTGCCAAGTACCTATCAATATGTTCTATTATATTACTGGTGTCCGCAACTCCACATCAAAGTGCATATTTTGTAACTCAAATGTGCTTGCTGTGTTGCTGATCGTTAATTTTTTCTTGGTTATTCATGATGTTTGTTTTTTTACAGAAGTTGTACTACTTGTTTCAAGTGAAATTGAACCTTTGCCATCCACTACTAGTAGTGAAACATTTAAAGAAGAAAAATATATAAATTTAGGTAATATTAATGGTATTAATAGATTTTTTTAAATACTTTTCTGTTGAACCTTTCTGTATTGTTGTAGAGTTTGATATAGTTGAAGTAATGTCAATAATCTACACTAACATTATAATGAAAACAGGTTTGAATTTTTGTTTCCAATGAATAAACTCTACTACTGCTATACTGGAACCAAGCTGGTCACAGCTCTGATTTCTGATTCCAGTCTCATTCGAACATTCCATAAATATATCAAACTTTGCAAAATTAATATATTCATGTAATAGTATTCCCATTTTTTAGTTACAGACAAAGCGTTGCATGACCATGATGACAGTAAAACTTTTCAAACTCCAACTACTTCAGCGAGTAAAAAATGGGATGTCACTAGTAGAAAAAATTTAAAATCAAGGAAACATCCAGCACTGATGGGTAAGACATAATTCATCATCATCATCCACAGCCCAAACTCACCCACTGCTAGGTATAGGCCTCCCTTTTCTTGTGCCAATCTCCACAGTCCTGTGCCAGTCTCATCCAGGTTTTTCCCCCGATGGCAACTATGTTGTCTGCCCTTAGACATAATTAGTTATAATAAAATGTACAATTTCTTTATCAATATAATTTAATACTTTTCTTTTATTTACAGCAAATGTACAAAAAAAGACACTTTTTGATGAGCTGACTCAAGCTAAGTTAGAATTAGTTCAACTTCAAAAACAGTTTTTAGAAGCTGAAATAATTGAGAAAAAGAAGGTGTGGGAATTTGAAGAGGAGGAACGCAAGAAGGAGGCAGAGTTCAAAGAAAAAGAGCGGAAATGGAAAGAAGAAGAGTACAAATTAAAATTAGGGGAAAAATTCAAATAAACGTATTTCATTTTATTCATTGTCTATTATTCCAAAGTAATGGTAAAAAATACTCTTGAACCAGTCTATTTTTGGCATCACTGTTCATTTCAGTGCTTGTTGCTGTAGTTTCTTCTTCAGTCTGTGTATCCGTGTGCAAGTCATTGTTCTCACCAAAATTTCCTTCATTTACATCAATTGCAATATTGTGTAGTACAAAACAGGCAACTATAATAGCTTGGACACGAGATAACTTTAATGTAATTTGTCGCCTCAGGACAGGAAACCTATTTTTGCACACACCAAAGCATCTTTCAACTGTATTCCTGGTTCCTATGTGTGACTCATTATACAGATTTTCTGCAGGGTATGATGGGTTCAAAAAAGGTGTCAAGAGATATGGTTTTAATTCATAACCACTATCACCAAGCAGTAGGCCATCCCTAAATTGTCCACTTTCTAATCTTTGTTTCAAAGATGAATTATTGAAAATGGTCTGATCATGTACAGACCCAGGCCATCTTGCTACAATATCCAAACATTTGAGTTGACTATCACAAACCACCTGAACATTTATAGAGAAATGTGACTTTCTGTTTCTAAAGTTTTCTGCTGAATCGCCACCTGAAAAGACAAGTAGGTATTATATTTTAATTTAAGAGTTAGGTACAGGTTACATTGATATTCAATGACAAGATAAAATACTAAACTTACCGGGTGACTTTATTGTAACATGAGTACAATCAAGAGCTCCAATTACCCTGGGAAATCTTGTTATTTCATAAAACCATCCTTTACTGTAGATAAGTCGTCAGGGAACTTTATTACAACTGGGCGTAATTGAGCAATAGCAGCAGTAACTTTCTTAACAATACGGCTTGCTGTTGGTGGACTGACACCACAAAAATCAGCCGCACTTCTTAAGTAGGATCCAGTAGCGAGATACCTCAACGTTAAAAGCAGGCTTGTTTTTGTTGAAACTGCATGATTTCTGAAAAAAGTGATTATTTCTTATCTACTGACGTAAATGAACATCGACTTCTAAGGTGTAAAGGTAATTCATAATTTTGTAGGTTATCAACCTAACAGTAGAATCTCTTGAATAATTTATTACCTATTAAAAATACCACTCACCTTTGCGTTTTATGAAAAATTTTATGTTTTATGTAGTTAAGTACTTGGTTCACTGCATACTTCGATAGACGAAATCTAGCAAAAAAGTCGGTTTCATCTAGGTCCGTAAAATAATCAACACGTAATTTAAACACACGAATCCTCGGTATACGTTGCATCGTAGAATATTCTAATTCATCCAATTGATGATCAATTAAATCAAACAAATCCATTTTATTAATCTATTTTAAAATAATCTTTAGTGATAGCTAAGCACAAACTGACCAACAAACAACTTTTTAAACATTTAACCGTCAAGTAGACACGCTAATTGGCGGTTGACGTGGCAAGTAAGTTACGGGTCGGTTTATCTTATGAGTAGTGTTACTCGAACGTCGTGAAATTCGTACGTGTAGTTACGTGGGACTTTAACTGGCGAGTAGCCTACTCAACACTTTACTTGTGGATGGTGAAAGAGGCCCTTAGCGTCGTGAAGTGCATATTGCAGCTTTGTGTTTACTCGGAAGGTGGTGTTAAAAAAACAGAAAATACAACACCAATAACACCGACTACCGAAATTAAATTTATTTTTGGCTTTGTTGTGTTTTGATATGAAAGTTGGTTTTATATTTTGCTAAAAAAAATTTAATGTATAATACCTATTCACGCAACAGCATTGATGTAACTTGATGCTGCAACCCTTTTTGGCAATGAAACAAAATTTGTATATTTTTGACAAATCCGATATCAAATCATCCATCCAAAGCACAATTTTATTTGCTGCTACATCTAATCATCCATCCAAAGCGCAATTTAATTTTCTGCTACATCAAATCATCCATACACAGCACATTTTTATTTACTGCTAGGTTAAGTGGTCTCAGTAGCATCGTGGAAAAAATTCAGTGCTAGCAGTGCACAAATTAGTGCGATAGTACTGCAGTGCTTCCAGATTCCAAAAGTAAAATTACAGTGGTGCCAGCTAAAATATACAGGAGTTTCTGAAAATAATACAGTAGATTTAAAAATCGATTACAGTAAAATTACAGACAAACTTTGTTTAAATATTGATAGAAAAATAAGCTGCTTTATGACTTTGTTAGTCAATACAAATTGCCTATATGTTATTAAATAAATAAATATTTATTTTAAAAACCAAGTAAAAAAAAACAAGTAAATAATAAATGTTTTTTTTATGTAGACATAAAAAAAAAACATTTATTATTTACTTGTTTTTTTTTTAATTATTACCGATATTTCTTTTTTGCACTTGACAGACCAACATAGGCACGCACATCACTTTACTCACTGCTTGAGCCCATTTTTAATAGTAATAACGCTATATGTTTTTAGTTTAGACTTTATTTCACATCACTCAAAACAAAAAGTTTTACAGATTTGCGGTTGCTAGGGAATTCCCCACACCTTTATGATCTGCGACTCTGTTACTAACACTTTACATTGCTTATGGATAAAGGTCAGTGGTGTAGATTAGCAACGTTTCGTTTCGCGTATTAGATTTGATGAAGTTTTAAGAATGAAAATTAAATACACTATATTCATACACTGTATTTTATCATTACAGTATACAGTACAAAAGTCTAAAATACAGTAAATCTACTGTAATTACAGTGCATCTGGAAGCACTGGATAGTAGTAATGACAATGAGTAAGCGAATTCGCGTAGACAATTTTCTCAAACAATATATTTTTTTCCGTAGTTATCCGAGTGACATAGAAAAACTGGATTGGAGGCGCATCACTAACACGAATACAGCGTTGCCAACCCTATTGTTTTAACAGTAGATTTACTGTTTTTACCGTGACATCCCTGTTTTCTGTTTAAGTACCAATTTCTACTGTTTTTATTATTATTATATTTACTGGATCCATGTCGTCTAAAACGATAAAACCCCTTCAGTTTAAATACCTAGCTTCATGATATTATGCATGATGTATCCGTATAAATTTTATCTATGTCTAACAAAACAAGTCGTAACTCACATGTCAAAGACTGACAAAAATAATGTCAGTAATGACAATAATGACATTGACAATAATATTTTGTGTGACTTGACCGTTTCTTCTTATTATCTATGGTTGACCCTAGTAAATGAGTAAAACAGAAATAAAGGAATGCTATACATTTAATGCAATTAAAAAACATGTGAATAAATTCAATAAAAATATGTATGATTTTATTAAAAAAGAGGCAGAAAATATCGAAGACAGAGAAATTTAAAATGATTAATAATTATTTGTAAGAATATTTAAAAAAATGTCAATTATTCATATTTTTAACATAATAAATAAATAATAATGATTATATACTTGTGTTTTCAATTTCATTAAGGGTTTCAATTTCAATTCCAATAATGTAGTAGACTTAATGTTTTAAAGTTACTATTTACTGTTTTCTGCTGTTTTTTTAAGTCTGTTCTACTGCTTTATGCTTTGGTTAGGTTGGCAACACTGCACGAATAGCACAGTTTTCATTTTTATTGTTTTGGTAACTGGCAACATTGAAGTTAAAAGTAGTGGGTAATTTCATGAACGTTTATCTTTGTAATTATCCGTAGTATAAGTAGTATTATAGTACTCTATGTTTGTAATGAATTGAATGCTCTTGCTCATTGCTGAACTTTGGTGCTGAAATAATTCTTAAGTTCTCAGTGCGTGGATATAGTTTCTTTCTATGTGTGCATTTAATTTAAAAGTCGAAATTAATTTTATAAAAATAAAGTTCGTATTAAGCTATATAATTGTACGAAATACAATCTAGAACAACGTGAACCTGTCAAGTGCATTCGAAAGCTTTTAATCCAGGAGAAGCGAATTCTTAGGAAAACCACAATTTTTTTTATTCAAAATGCTACAGGTACCATCAATATATAAGCATTACGAGCGAACTCCTTTAGAATGCGTTTACAAAGCTCTGCGCAATAAGGACTTGGGAGACTGTGTCGTAGAGGCTATCAGAATACTCAAACAGACCAATAATTATTTAAAATTCAATCGTAAGGAAAAATCGGACAAAGAATCGCTTAAAGATGGGATAGCCGGTAAAGAGGCATTCTTCAATGGTGATTATCAGAAAGCGTTGCTGAAATACAATATGGCTCTGATGCTTGCGCCGCCTAATTCGGAAGCCATGAGGCTAGCTTACTATAGCAGAGCTGAACTGTCATTGAAGCTGAAGCAGTTCTCGGCCTGTGTGAAGGACGTGGAGACCTGTCTCACATTTAACTGTCCTGACAGCATAGTCAAAAAATTACGGGAAATGAAAGAAGAAGCCTCTAGATTTTCGTGGATATATCAGTTGACACTCCAGTGTGTGTGAGTATAATAATAATACTTAATTCATTTATTTATTCAAGTAGCTTACGGTGTTGGGACAATTTAAATTATGTCTATGTTAGTTAACTAATAATAAATCACAGTTCTGACGCAATACAAACCACAATCACAAGAGCTTGTCCAGTTCATCCCCAGGATACTGTTGGTGCTGCCCTGCACCCTGTGTACTAGGGATGTGAATCTCCTATGCATTATTGTGTAAGCAATTGAAATGTGCCAAACATCCCTGATTCTACAGAAGTGGGACAACTTCAATAGCACTCTGAACATATAAATCTGTGGTTTCATATGTGGTGGATCTGCCTTCCAAAAAGTTATATTTTTAATGCATGGATAGAATTTTTTTTAAACAGAACTACATAGTAACCTGATTAACCCCCCCCCCCCCCCCCCCAAAGCTAAATATGTTTGTCTCAAGTGTGTCACACTTAAATGTTCACTTTACCAACATTTTTAATGATAAAAGAGTTATTTTTTAATTTCTGTCATCTTAATTAGGGACAAAAATATCCTTAAATACAATGAACTTCCAAATGCCAAAATTGTTGACTGCAAACTTTTGAAACATGAAATATCTACATAGTCAGTATTTTTTGTTGGTTTATCATAATTTACAACAACAGTCTAGTCAGCTTTTAGCCTACTGATGATGGATTATTATTTATTACTAGCTTCCGCACGCGACTTCGTCCGCGTGGAAAAAAATCCCCCAATTTTGAAACATTATTCATTAATGCTCCGCTCCTATTGGTCTTAGCGTGATGATATATAGCCTATAGCCTTCCTCGATAAATGGGCTATCTAACACTGAAAGAATTTTTCAAATCAGAACCGTAGTTCCTGAGATTAGCGCGTTCAAGCAAACTAACAAACTCTTCAGCTTTATAATATTAGTATAGATAAGTATTAAGAATGATGTTATTCGAAGAAGTAATTTCAAACTGACTAGAATGTAATTGTAATGATGATTATCTTTGTTAAATAAACTATAATATTTTTACTAATTAAGTAACATTCCTTTTCAAAATATTTTAATATAATTACTTTATTCATATTTCAGATCCACTCCATTCTCTGAAAATTTTTTTAAACTTAAAGGAGCTCGGAACCCAGATATACCGTGTGCCACTTCTGATGTTGAAGTGATAATGGAGTTTGGACAGTCAAAAGTGGTTGCTGCCAAAGATATACCTGTTGGTACTCTTGTAGCAGTTGAGACGGCTTTTGTAACAGCTACTCACATTATGAATCATATCACTTCATGCCATTATTGTCACAAGATGGATTTGAATCTGATGCCTTGTGACGGTTGCTGTTTAGCCATGTTTTGTGACAAACAATGCAAAGATAAAGCTATGCAAGACGGGCATAATATTGAATGTAAAATTATGGGTAGTATGTCAGATGATATAAAGCTGCCTGTCAAAGCTGCCATCAAAATGCGTCAACTATGTAGTTCTTGGGATGAGTTCATCACAGCATCATATCAGTTAGGTACTGATCGCATCGAAAACAGTTCTATTGCTGAAATATTTGGGACCCAAAAGTTTTCTTTACTTAATTCTCATTTTGATACACATTTTATATATGGGGCTATGTTTAATAGATGTTTGTCTCTGGCCAATATAATACATTATTTGGACATACATACATCATTTCTACCAGACTCTCCCAATGAGAAGTGTGCAGTTATTCATGAAACAAGTAGAGTGATGATGCACCTTGCATTATATTGCACTCCAGTACAGCTACAGCACTTCAGCTCAGTGTGTATAGAGGGTAAGGTAGCATTGCACAATCACCCTAATAAGGGATATTTTCCATTCATCGGTAACCTGTCCAATTCTTGTTTGCCGAATTCATATGTGGCAGGGCTCAGGAACAGTGCAGCTCTGGTAACGATAGCACCAGTAAAACAAGGAACTGAATTAACCATTACTTATATGTAAGTACAAATTTATTCTTATTCCATCGTCAACATCCATCACCTGGCAACTCCTACACTTCATTTATTCATTTAGGTTCTTATGTGAGGCCTGGAGGTCAGATGTCTGATATAATCAACCTATTGTTTTAAAGCTAAGTGATTGATGTTGAATCTCAACAGTAAAATTTGCTATCAACTGTTGCTCTAATCTAAAATATATATTTTTTCAGAGGACTTTGGTTGGAAAAGGTTCCAACAGAAATGTTGACACGAGCTGGAAAAATGTTCATTAATTATGGAACTGTATGCAAGGATTGTGTCATTTGCGGTGGTTGGGCAGACAATATCTTACCGAGTTCGCATTTAAGTGACTCACAAGAGAAAGCATTTAGAAAATTTATAAAAAAAATTACTAACTCAATGCATAATTTCCCTAGTCATATTAAATCCAATTATAAGGAAGCCTGTAACATCTTAACAGCTCTGAGTGATGCGCCTTGTTCCAAGGAGTATGCAAAAGCTTTTGAAGCATTCATACAATGTCTTATGTTTTGTGTAGAGTTAAAGTTTCTAAATGTGATTATAAATCGAAATGGTTAACAAGGTAGGCTATTCAGCCGAATACATTCTTTTGTGGGGTGTTTACAATTGATTAGTACAGTAACTGCAATGGCAAGGATTTGGAATTGTCTTTATGTTCCTTAAATAACCCTAGTATACTTATTCCAATCCTTGTGGATAAGGATGCTAAGATAACAGATATGTTTGACCAGTGGCGGCCTTAGGGGGTGGCGAACAGGGCAATCGCCCGGGGCCTCGCTCCTGTAGGGGCCTGGCGCAACAACCCAAGCAAATTTTAAAAATATAGATTTTTTAACTATATTTTTTTTTTATTTAAAACTTTTGATTTTTATTCTTAATTACTTATTAAGGTTATAACATAACGATAAATTAAAATAAAGTTAGTTAACTAAATCATTCATTCAAAACATAATTGAAAAATTCATTACCTATGTAGTTTTTTGTTTATTTCAAACTTGAATATCGCGCCTCAAGCCACAAGATCGGCTCTCAGCCCTTGCTATTCTTTCAATCGAAAATGACGTAGCTCATTCGTTCGATTATTGTGTTTTAAAGACTTAATAAATTATAATTTAATTAATTAATTTTAAAATTTATCATCTCTGTATTTGTTAATTTTGTAAATCTTTCAATGTAAAATATCTTAAAACTCAAATTTTATTTATTTGTATAACTTTAGCATTTCTCCTCAAACATGACATACCTAAACCAAACAACCTTCGCGTCACATACCTACTTTTCACGACGGACAAGGGGCCTCGCAAAGACCTGCCGCCCGGGGCCTCGCAATGGGTAAGGCCGCCTCTGCGTCAAGGGCGGATCCAGCTTTGGTCAAGTCACATGAAGTTATAATTTGTATTTCCTGACTCCGCTGCCACTTGGCCATCCACTGCCGATATTCGTTTACAACGACAGAAACTGGAGTATTATCTAGTAACAATGTTTAAAAATTTTAATTAGTGGTCCACCTAGGTCCTGTACCCAGCCCAGGGGGGGGGGGGTCTTGACCCCATTACCCCCCCCCGCCTCTTGATCCGCCCTTGCTCTGCGTTTTACCCCCCTTTTGTCTGCTAGTGTAGTAATACAAGCCCTACTTGCCTTCATACAAACTTATTATTCTCAGTTTAGTATTTTGAAATTTGCTACCTAGGTTTCCCGTCGTAGTATCTATGAATGTATCGTCGTTGTGTGATTGGTGTTGGATAATTAGTAAGAAAATTAATTAGTAATTTAATGTTAAGTTCTTGTACTATTTACAAAAGTGTCTATGTTTCTACGGCTAGCTTCGTTGCAGGAGCATCTGCATGCTTTACCTACTCTAAATTTAATGAAGATGATAGAAAACATTCATGTTAATATTCCTATACTTATGTAAAACTGAAAATGGATCATTGTAGGTACCTAATCATAATTATAAATTAGGTAAGTATTGTTATTATTGGGCGAAACTAAAAATCGCTGAAAAGGAAGTTCAGTTAGTTGTTCAGTTCTGCTCATTTTCTCTTACAAACGTCTTATTCGCATAACTCGACAGTTAACTTCTTTTGGCGATTTTCAGGTTTAGTCTCATTCCACTGCTTTCGTATTTCGTTCATTAAGAACGCAAATAGTGTTTCTAGCTGTAAGTAACCTTTCCTTTTTATATTCGATGATGTTGTACGCTACTTTTAATAAAAATATTTCTATAACAATGTTAATTTCATAAAGAACTATGCATAGCGTGTATAATCATCTAGGAAATAGTGTGTCTTTTATATGTCTATCTATCTTTATAGTTCTAGAATTTCATCCTTTTTGCATTCATGAGGAAATACATGCATCCTGTATACTTATTTATTTCTGAATTTAATTTTTAATATAGTAAATAGCTAAGTACACTGCAGTTTTAATGTCTTACAATGACCGATGGCTTTACCATAATCTCTTCTCAGATCAGATCTTACTTGCCAGTAAAATTTGCCAAGCTGTCTCACTGCTGGTAAAATATCACCCTTGCATCTTGCAGGTATTTGGCGAGTAAGATCTGCGCCAGGCATTTCACCACTTAACTAAATGGTGCTTTTGGAGAGCAACTGCACTAGTTCCTATAAAAACGACATGGCTCATGCACAATGGTCTCGTGCAGAGACAAAGTATGTGCGTGTGGATTGAGAGATCATTTCGAAAAACTCTTCCAATCCCAACCAAATTATAAGAGGATTTAGGAAATAATTGTGAAAACTTCGTGGTAAGGTATAAAATTTGTGAAACCTAAACAAAGAAAGTTAGAACTCATTGACTGGATCTCTCAATCTGGACAACTGAAGAAAAAGCCATAACGCGTATCCAAGAATATACTGCCTATGTGTTTATAATTTGCATTTTAATTAATTGTGAAGGATTTGTGAAAGCTGCTAAACAAAATTTCGATTCGTTTCAAAGCCACGTTTAAGATTTATAACGGTTTATATGGATCACTCAGAGTGGACAATTTTCAATTGAGTGATCTTGTAAAACACGACCTAATACTGAAAAAGTATGAATAATTATCATGTTTATTGCAAATTATGCTTCTGGCAAAATTTGTGAAACAAAAATCGTGATTAAAATCTTACTGGTTCAAGAGAAAATGAAAATCTTGTTTTTTGTCGATCGTCCCAACTGAGAGATCATTATTTTGAACTATATTTAACCGATTCCGTGCGGAGGTCTTTTTAGTAATCTTTAGTGCCTGGCGTCAAACAAAAATTTCGTGATGCCTCTGGGGCACCAAGCGCCAGAGACTTTGATGATTCCCCTGGGGAATCATCCGCCATGAATTGTAAATTTTAGCTTGTTCTCGTGTTTCCACTTGTTAAAGAGTCAATTGCCATTGTGTATCGAACGTAAGCAGTCAGTAAATTCGTTCAGTGCATTTAAAAGTGACGATCTGTGTGTTTTTATGGAAATGGAAGGTAAGTGACTAATTTCTATTAGGTGTTGTAAACCTTTTTGTATTATTTTATGGATGTATTTATTCAAGAGTGTTATATAAAATTTGTTCACGTACTATTTGAGTTTGCAGCGAGGTGATATTTATTATACAGTGTTATGTAGGGAAACAATTTTAAATCCGCTATTTTCATGGTAAAATTGTTTCTCTACAAAACAATGTAATATAGAACATATAACTGAATGGGAAGTCCGATTCTAATGAATCAAAAATATTCTACTCGTACCTACAAACACTTACATGATTATGAAGTATTTTATTTGGATAACAATGTAAATGTATTTTTATTGATAAAAAATATCTATGACTATCTACTTAAAAATGTGTTTTTGTTAAGTGTTTAATTAACAACCTTTTTATTTTGTTGTAGAGTTACCCAGAAAAAAAATGAAATATATTATTATAGGCCGGCGAACAGTGCAAAAAATGGGTAAAACCTATTGTTTGTTAAGTCGCCGATCCGCCTCGCAAAATGAACCTTATGACAAAAGCATTAGATTTTTTGAGAAACAATCCAGAAAGTTGGCTGTTAGAATTATAATCAATAATAAAATGTGACTCGGCAACTTGGTTTACAACCCCTGAAGTCTGCTAATTTACGAAATTACTTGAAACGAACACTGTGGGCATGATATGGGTGACAAATCACTTTTATTTACGGGACTCTTTTGACAAATGTCGTTTTAGCCGAGTTTTTTATATTTTAGTTTTGTATCCTCTCGGGCACCATACGCCATACGCAATAGATTTACATGGTGCCTGTGCGGCATCATCCGCACGGAAACGGTTAATAATTCAAAACTTATAGGTAGAAGGTAGATACATCAGAAAACTCATTATAATTATTTTTGGCTTTGTAGTGTTTTGATATGGAAGTCGGTTTTATTTTTTTGCAAAAAAGTTTTTATCTTGAAAAGACATTTCTGAGTAGTCGTGCTCGTGATAGATAGATAATACTCATTATTGTACACCATAACAGAAAATAAATCCTAACATCTATTCTATACTAATATTATAAATGCAAGTTTGTGAGGATGTTTGTTACTCAATCACGCCAAAACTACAAAACGGATCTGAATGAAATTTGGTAAGTAGATAGTTGACATCTTGGAATAACACATAGGTTACTTTTTATCCCGGAATTCCCACGGGATCGGGATTTACATGGGAAAAACCTTCCACGCGAACGAAGTCTCGGACAAAACCATATATATATATTTCCAACGGTGCATCCTTAGCGTCGTGAAGTGCATATTGCAGCTTTGTGTTTACTCGGAAGGTGGTGTTAAAAAAACAGAAAATACAACACCAATAACACCGACTACCGAAATTAAATTTATTTTTGGCTTTGTTGTGTTTTGATATGAAAGTTGGTTTTATTTTTTGCTAAAAAAAAATTAATGTATAATACCTATTCACGCAACAGCATTGATGTAACTTGATGCTGCAACCCTTTTTGGCAATGAAACAAAATTTGTATATTTTTGACAAATCCGATATCAAATCATCCATCCAAAGCACAATTTTATTTGCTGCTACATCTAATCATCCATCCAAAGCGCAATTTAATTTTCTGCTACATCAAATCATCCATACACAGCACATTTTTATTTACTGCTAGGTTAAGTGGTCTCAGTAGCATCGTGGAAAAAATTCAGTGCTAGCAGTGCACAAATTAGTGCGATAGTACTGCAGTGCTTCCAGATTCCAAAAGTAAAATTACAGTGGTGCCAGCTAAAATATACAGGAGTTTCTGAAAATAATACAGTAGATTTAAAAATCGATTACAGTAAAATTACAGACAAACTTTGTTTAAATATTGATAGAAAAATAAGCTGCTTTATGACTTTGTTAGTCAATACAAATTGCCTATATGTTATTAAATAAATAAATATTTATTTTAAAAACCAAGTAAAAAAAAACAAGTAAATAATAAATGTTTTTTTTTATGTAACCATAAAAAAAAACATTTATTATTTATTTGTTTTTTTTTTAAATTATTACCGATATTTCTTTTTTGCACTTGACAGACCAACATAGGCACGCACATCACTTTACGCACTGCTTGAGCCCATTTTTAATAGTAATAACGCTATAAGTTCTTAGTTTAGACTTTATTTCACATCACTCAAAACAAAAAGTTTTACAGATTTGCGGTTGCTAGGGAATTCCCCACACCTTTATGATCTGCGACTCTGTTAAGCCGACTCTACACGTTGGCCAACACAGTGGCGAATGTAGTGGCCAATGCGTATTGGCCAACGTGTAGACGGCGTGTTTGTGCATGTTGGGTGCACAAACACCCCCTCTACACGTTGGCGAATAGTCATTGGCCACTACATTCGCCACTGTGTTGGCCAACGTGTAGAGCCGGCTTTACTAACACTTTACATTGCTTATGGATAAAGGTCAGTGGTGTAGATTAGCAACGTTTCGTTTCGCGTATTAGATTTGATGAAGTTTTAAGAATGAAAATTAAATACAGTATATTCATACACTGTATTTTATCATTACAGTATACAGTACAAAAGTAAATCTACTGTAATTACAGTGCATCTGGAAGCACTGGATAGTAGTAATGACAATGAGTAAGCGAATTCGCGTAGACAATTTTCTCAAACAATATATTTTTTTCCGTAGTTATCCGAGTGACATAGAAAAACTGGATCGGAGGCGCATCACTAACACGAATACAGCGTTGCCAACCCTATTGTTTTAACAGTAGATTTACTGTTTTTACCGTGACATCCCTGTTTTCTGTTTAAGTACCAATTTCTACTGTTTTTATTATTATATTTACTGGATCTATGTCGTCTAAAACGATAAAACCCCTTCAGTTTAAATACCTAGCTTCATGATATTATGCATGATGTATCCGTATAAATTTTATCTATGTCTAACAAAACAAGTCGTAACTCACATGTCAAAGACTGACAAAAATAATGTCAGTAATGACAATAATGACATTGACAATAATATTTTGTTTGACTTGACCGTTTCGTCTTATTATCTATGGTTGACCCTAGTAAATGAGTAAAACAGAAATAAAGGAATGCTATACATTTAATGCAATTAAAAAACATGTGAATAAATTCAATAAAAATATGTATGATTTTATTAAAAAAGAGGCAGAAAATATCGAAGACAGAGAAATTTAAAATGATTAATAATTATTTGTAAGAATATTTAAAAAAATGTTAATTATTCATATTTTTAACATAATAAATAAATAATAATGATTATATACTTGTGTTTTCAATTTCATTAAGGGTTTCAATTTCAATTCCAATAATGTAGTAGACTTAATGTTTTAAAGTTACTATTTACTGTTTTCTGCTGTTTTTTTAAGTCTGTTCTACTGCTTTATGCTTTGGTTAGGTTGGCAACACTGCACGAATAGCACAGTTTTCATTTTTATTGTTTTGGTAACTGGCAACATTGAAGTTAAAAGTAGTGGGTAATTTCATGAACGTTTATCTTTGTAATTATCCGTAGTATAAGTAGTATTATAGTACTCTATGTTTGTAATGAATTGAATGCTCTTGCTCATTGCTGAACTTTGGTGCTGAAATAATTCTTAAGTTCTCAGTGCGTGGATATAGTTTATTTCTATGTGTGCATTTAATTTAAAAGTCGAAATTAATTTTATAAAAATAAAGTTCGTATTAAGCTATATAATTGTACGAAATACAATCTAGAACAACGTGAACCTGTCAAGTGCATTCGAAAGCTTTTAATCCAGGAGAAGCGAATTCTTAGGAAAACCACAATTTTTTATTCAAAATGCTGCAGGTACCATCAATATATAAGCATTACGAGCGAACTCCTTTAGAATGCGTTTACAAAGCTCTGCGCAATAAGGACTTAGGAGACTGTGTCGTAGAGGCTATCAGAATACTCAAACAGACCAATAATTATATAAAATTCAATCGTATGGAAAAATCGGACAAAGAATCGCTTAAAGATGGGATAGCCGGTAAAGAGGCATTCTTCAATGGTGATTATCAGAAAGCGTTGCTGAAATACAATATGGCTCTGATGCGTGCGCCGCCTAATTCGGAAGCCATGAGGCTAGCTTACTATAGCAGAGCTGAACTGTCGTTGAAGCTGAAGCAGTTCTCGGCCTGTGTGAAGGACGTGGAGACCTGTCTCACATTTAACTGTCCTGACAGCATAGTCAAAAAATTACGGGAAATGAAAGAAGAAGCCTCTAGATTTTCGTGGATATATCAGTTGGTACTCCAGTGTGTGTGAGTATAATAATAATACTTAATTCATTCATTTATTCAAGTAGCTTACGGTGTTGTGACAATTTAACTTATGTCTATGTTAGTTAACTAATAATAAATCACAGTTCTGACACAATACAAACCACAATCACAAGAGCATGTCATTATAGTAGTTTGCAGCACCGTTTCACAATTGTGCAATTAAGAGAGTTCATCCCCAGGATACTGTTGGTGCTGCCCTGCACTCTGAAAATATAAATCTGTGGTTTCATATGTGTAGATCTGCCTTCCAAAAAGTTATATTTTTAATGCATCAATAGAATTTTTTTAAATAGAACTATGTAGTAAAGTGGGTAGAATTGACATTAATAGCAACCTGATTAACCCCCCCCCCCCCCCAAAGCTAAATATGTTTGTCTCAAGTGTGTCATACTTAAATGTTCACTTTGCCAAGACAAAAATCTCCACGTAGACCTCAAACTCCCGACCATAAAGCAAGTGTTGAAACGCATGTCAGTGCGTTACTTCACCTCTGCTGAGACCCACACTAACCCCCTGATCGTATCGGCCGCCCGATACAGACCCTCCAAGATTTCTCGGGTTCGTCGCCCGCGTAACATCCTAGACGAGCCTGACGACCCCACCACCATCCGACAAGAGAGCAGTAGGGAAACCAGCACTCTTAGAAGACACAGATACAGAACGCGTTCCTTATTCCGGCCTCGCCGACGAGGCCCATCGCGACGTCCGCGTACTGGTAATGAAAATCCTCCCCGACCTTTGCCAAACGAGCCAGCCCGCGATGCTGAGCCAGTAGCAATAAATACTCCCGTAAATAATATGACCCAGCCTGTCCCTTTGCTGCCCTCCCGAAATGACCCCGCTATGCCGAGGCCCGTACTCCACAGGGAGTGCCCTTAGCGTGCGGTCATTAGTTTTTAAGTATATTTTAGTTTGTAAGCCCTGGCTGGGGGCCTTTAATTTATTAGAGGTCACCACAGGAAAGTCCGGTTAAGTAGACTCACAGCCTTAGTGTGCTGATCTACAAGTGGCCCTACCTAAAAAAAAAAAAAAAAAAAAAAAAAAAAAAACAAGACAAAAATATCCTTAAATACTGCAAACTTTTGAAACATTATATATCTACATAGTCAGTATTTTTTTTGGTTTATCATATTTTACAACAACAGTGTAGTCAGCTTTTAGCCTACTGATGTTGGATTATTATTTATTATAAGTATTAAGAATGATGTTATTCGAAGAAGTAATTTCAAACTGACTAGAATGTAATTGTAATGATGATTATCTTTGTTAATTAAACTATAATATTTTTACTAATTAAGTAAGATTCCTTTTCAAAATATTTAATATAATTACTTTATTCATATTTCAGATCCACTCCATTCTCTGAAAATTTTGTTAAACTTAAAGGAGCTCGCAACCCAGATGTACCATGTGCCACTTCTGATGTTGAAGTGATAATGGAGTTTGGACAGTCAAAAGTGGTTGCTGCCAAAGATATACCTGTTGGTACTCTTGTAGCAGTTGAGACGGCTTTTGTAACAGCTACTCACATTATGAATCATATCACTTCATGCCATTATTGTCACAAGATGGATTTGAATCTGATGCCTTGTGACGGTTGCTGTTTAGCCATGTTTTGTGACAAACAATGCAAAGATAAAGCTATGCAAGACGGGCATAACATTGAATGTAAAATTATGGGTAGTATGTCAGATGATATAAAGCTGCCTGTCAAAGCTGCCATCAAAATGCGTCAACTATGTAGTTCTTGGGATGAGTTCATCACAGCATCATATCAGTTAGGTACTGATTGCATCGAAAACAGATCTATTGCTGAAATATTTGGGGCCCAAAAGTTTTCTTTACTTAATTCTCATTTTGATACACATTTTATATATGGGGCTATGTTTAATAGATGTTTGTCTCTGGCCAATATAATACATTATTTGGACATACATACCTCATTTCTACCAGACTCTCCCAATGAGAAGAGTGCAGTTATTCATGCAACAAGTAGAGTGATGATGCACCTTGCATTATATTGCACTCCAGTACAGCTACAGTACTTCAGCTCAGTGTGTATAGGGGGTAAGGTATCATTGCACAATCACCCTAATAAGGGATATTTTCCATTAATCGGTAACCTGTCCAATTCTTGTTTGCCGAATTCATATGTGGCAGGGCTCAGGAACAGTGCAGCTCTGGTAACGATAGCACCAGTAAAACAAGGGACTGAATTAACCATTTCTTATATGTAAGTACAAATGTATTCTTATTCCATCGTCAACATCCATCACCTGACAACTTCTACACTTCATTTATTCATTTGGGTTCTTATGTGAGGCCTGGAGGTCAGATATCTGAAATAATCAACCTATTGTTTTAAAGCTAAGTGATTGATGTTGAATCACAACAGTAAAATTTGCTATCAACTGTTGCTCTAATCTAAAATATATATATTTTCAGAGGACTTTGGTTGGAAAAGGTTCCAACAGAAATGTTGACACGAGCTGGAAAAATGTTCATTAATTATGGAACTGTGTGCAAGGATTGTGTCATTTGCGGTGGTTGGGCAGACAATATCTTACCGAGTTCGCATTTAAGTGACTCACAAGAGAAAGCATTTAGAAAATTTATAAAAAAATTTAATAACTCAATGCATAGTTTCCCTAGTAATATTAAATCTAATTATAAGGAAGCCTGTAACATCTTAACAGCTCTGAGTGATGCGCCTTGTTCCAAGGAGTATGCAAAAGCTTTTGAAGCATTCATACAATGTCTTATGTTTTGTGTAGAGTTAAAGTTTCTAAATGTGATTATAAATCGAAATGGTTAACAAGGTAGGCTATTCAGCCGAATACATTCTTTTGTGGGGTGTTTACAATTGATTAGTACAGTAACTGCAATGGCAAGGCTTTGGGATTGTCTTTATGTTCCTTAAATAACCCTAGTATACTTATCCCAATCCTTGTGGATAAGGATGCTAAGATAACCGATATGTTTGACCAGTGGCGGCGGCCTTAGGGGGTGGCGAACAGGGCATTCACCCGGGGCCTCGCTTCTGTGGTGCTCTGTGTTCTGTCTCCTAGTGCAGCAACCTAAGCAAATTTTAAAAATATAGATTTTTTCAACTATATTTTTTTTATTTAAAACTTTTGATTTTGATTCTTAATTACTTATTAAGGTTATAACATAACGATAAATTAAAATAAAGTTAGTTAACTAAATCATTCATTCAAAACATAATTGAAAAATTCATTACCTATGTAGTTTTTTGTTTATTTCAAACTTGAATATCGCGCCTCAAGCCACAAGATCGGCTCTCAGCCCTTGCTCATTCGTTAGATTATTGTGTTTTAAAGACTTTAGTCTTAGGAAAAGACGCAAACATCAATTTTAAAATTTATCATCTCTGTATTTGTTAATTTTGTAAATCTTTCAATGTAAAATATTTTAAAACTCGAATTTTATTTATTTTTATAACTTTAGCATTTCTCCTCAAACATGACATACCTAAACCGAACAACCAGACCTACTTTCGCATCACATACTTTTCACGACGGACAAGGGGCCTCGCAATGGGTAAGGCCGCCTCTGCGTCAAGGGCGGATCCAGCTTTGGTCAAGTCACATGAAGTTATAATTTGTATTTCCTGACTCCGCTGCCACTTGGCCATCCACTGCCGATATTCGTTTACAACGACAGAAACTGGAGTATTATCTAGTAACAATGATTGAAAATTTTAATTAGTGGTCCACCTAGGTCCTGTACCCAGCCCAGGGGGGTCAGGTTTAGGTTTCCCGTCGTAGTATCTATGAATGTATCGTCGTCGTGTGATTGGTGTTGGATAATTAGTAAGATAATTAATTAGTAATTTAATTTTAAGTTCTTGTACTATTTAAAAAAGTGTCTATATGTTTCTATGGCTAGCTTCGTTGCAGGACCATCTGCATGCTTTACCCACTAATTTAATGAAGATGATAGAAAACTCAAAATCGCTGAAAAGGAAGTTCAGTAAGTTGTTCAGTTCTGCTCATTTTCTCTTACAAACGTCTCATTCGCAAAACTCGACAGTTAACTTGTTTTGGCGATTTTCAGATTTAGTCTCATTCCACTGCTTTCGTATTTCGTTCATAAAGAACGCAAATAGTGTTTCTAGCTATAAGTAACCTTTCCTTTTTATATTCGATGATGTTGTACGCTTCTTTTAAAAAAAATATTTCTGTGTTAAAAAAAAAAAAACTACAGCTATAACAATGTTAATTTCATAAAGAACTATGCATAGCGTGTATAATCCTCTAAGAAATAATGTGTCTTTTATATGTCTATCTATCTTTATAATTCTAGAATTTCATCCTTTTTGCATTCATGAGGAAATACATGCATCCTGTATACTTACTTACTTCTGAATTTAATTTTTAATATAATAAATAGCATAAGTACACTGCAGTTTTAATGTCTTACAATGACCGATGGCTTTACCATAATCTCTTCTCAGATCAGATCTTACTTGCCAGTAAAATTTGCCAAGCTTTCTCACTAGTCACTGCTGGACAAATATTACCCCTGTATCTTTCCAGGTAGGTATTTAACTTCCAGCCTTCCTGGACCAATTCTTGCATTTCACCACGTCACCAAATGGTGCTTTTGGAGAGCAACTGACTACATGTTCCATTTTCACGTCATAAATCCACTTCATTTCCGGTTTGGTTTAGCGCAGGGGTGTCAAACTCAATTTTGCAGAGGGCCATATATTAGATTTAGAATGTGTAGGCGGGCCAGGTTAAAATTAATAAACTAAAACATACTGAATTATTTTAACATCTTTATTTATTTAGTTATATATAGTTGTTACAAATCATACCAAAAGTAAGAAAGAGGGTAATTATTTTGAGCTTGAGGATCCGGATACCTGACTTCTCTTGTTTTTGACAATCTCATTGATGTATATATTATTATCATATTCGTGGTAGTTATTTTAAGAATTGATTGGAGATGTTCATTCGTAAGTCTTGTGCGATGTTTGAACTTATTTATTTTCATGACGGAAAACATCTGTTCACATAAATAGGTACTACCAAACATACACAGAATACGTGCTGCATGCTTTTTAATTTCTGGGTAGTTATTGAAATACTGTGTATAAAATGTAAGAGCGTTAACTTCTTTAAATTTTTCCTTCAAAATGCTGTCAGATTGAAGATCTATAAACTCCATTTGCAAATAAACTGGTGCCTGTGAAGCTTCAAAAGTGAATGGATTGTTGAAAATTGGGAATTCCATTTCATTCATTTTGTGGAAGTCTTCAAAACGTGTGTCAAATTCCGTAATCAGATTTTGCAGAAGTTGCGAAAAGTCGTCCAATTTTTTATGATCCATTGTGTCAAATGATTTCAAATGTGAGAAATGATCCAAAGTATGGTTTTTCAACTGATTTTCCCACAGTCTTAACTTTGTTTCAAAGGCTTGTATATATGAATACATTTGAGTGATAATCAAATTTTTACCCTGTAATTTTACATTCAGATCAGTCAAGTGTTTATTCATATCTACCAAAAAGGCACAATCAACCCACCAGTCATTGTCATAATCAATTGGCTTGCCTTTTTCTAACATGAAAGCTTGAATAGTGACCCTATTCAAGCTTTCACGTAACGCAAAAAATCTTTCTAAAACTGCCCCTCGACTGACCCAACGAATTTCGGTGAAATAAGGCACATCGGAATATTTTTCGTCCAATTCTTGTAAAAAGTGCCTGAATTGTCAGTGATTTAGTCCTCTGCTTTTATAAAATTTACAATTTTAATTACAGGTTGCATGACATGGTCCATTTTTAAATGTTTGGATGCCAATGATTCCTGATGAATGATACAATGAATTCCCACAAAATTCCCTGATATTTTCTGTTTCAATTTAGTCACAACGCCCGAATGTTTGCCAACCATGGCGGGTGCGCCATCCGTAGTTGTGCTGCTAAATTTATTCCAGTCGAGTTCATATTCTGCTATCAAATGCTAAATTGCAGAATAAATATCATTTGCTGTCGTAGTACCTGTCAATGGAACGCACTTTAATAGTTCTTCAGTTATTTCAAAGTTACTATTAATACCTCGTATAAAGACAGCAAATTGAGCTGTATCAACAGTGTCAGTGCTCTCGTCAACAGCCAGCGAAAAGTTTGCAAATTCCTTAATTTTCTCCTTCAGTTGAAGAACCAAATTTTGAGATAAATCACTTATTCTTGAAGCAACAGTGTTCCTTGACAGTGAAATATTTTGATATATTGACTTTTGAGATGGAAATGAAACATCGGCAACTTTTAACATACAGTCTTTAATAAAATCACCATCAGTGAAAGGTTTTGATCTCTTCACGATTTCTAATGCAATAATGAAATTTGATTTCAGGGCGTCCTCGCTCTCAGTATTAGCTTTGGTAAACATCGATTGTTGACCTTGAAGTTTAGATTTTAAAGATGATAATTTGTCCATTCTTATCTTATCAGTGTAACAATCAAATTTTGATTTATGATTCGCATCATAGTGTCTCTTCACGTTAAACTCCTTACAAATAGCAATAGTTTGATTGCAAATCAAACACAGTGGTTTATCTTTCCATTGAATGAAAAAAAATGCAATTTCCTATTTTGACTGAAAAACTCTGCACTCACTGTCAATTTTACGTTTTTGCGACATTACGCCACAATCATAACAATTATGAAACTCGAATGAACACCAAACTGTAGGTACGTACGAAATACTTGACGCGACTGCTCGTAACAAAGACTTCAACAAAGAGCACAGAACATATACTCCTAAAGGAGAAGAATGTCAACTTCGAACAAAAAAATTGCGAACGATTTCAACAGCGCCCTCTTATCTCAGCCCACAGAAACTAGCGTGCGAAAGAGCGTGGCGGGAGATTCAAAATGTGGGTTTAAATGTAGGGCCCCCCTAATCCTATTTCTTGATTATTTCGGAGTGGGCATTTATACTTATAAGAAAACACATGGCTTATAAGTTCCTCTCATGTGTTTCCTTACAAGTAAAAATGCCCGCATAATTTGAAAATAAAACGAAAATAAAACTTAAAGATTTGTTTATTTCACAATACAACTTGCATACCTTATATTTAAAAATCATATATTACATCCAAAAAACTCGACCACTCACTGAACAAATACTTCCAGACAACCTATTTTATAAAGAGAATCTTGCAATTTATTATAACATCTGTGTCTAGGAGTAAATACCAAACCACTTGTTAAAATAGCCGTTGATCTTGTCCGAAAATGAGTACAACTGGCTCTTGCTATTAACATTATTACAGAATTAATTTCTCAAACAGTTATAAAGTACATATGTATGATAAAACTGACAATACTCTATACTTGAAAACATGTAAACAATTATGAGACTTAATTTTATAACAATAATAACTGAATAACATCCATCATGTTATTTTGGTGGTGATTGGAAAAACCAGTGCTGTGTAAGAACATAAAATAACTTACTACATATAAAAATAAGCTTATTTATTATTTATGCATGATTATGTTCATTTTATGCTTAAGAAAGCTGCTGATGCTGCTTCAGCAAATTTTCTATTTTGAAGTATACAAAATCTTTTGGTGCATATAGCAAAAGCACTATTTATAATGTTATTTATATTTAATATTTTATGTTCTGGACATTTATTTAAAAAATCAAAATTAGTTGAACATTTCATTTGGTCTGTTATATTTTTTTTTATAGAATTCCTGTAACCATTTTCTTCTAAAAACTTATTATTATATGTAGCACAGCACTCGACTACATTAACCATTTCTTTAGTTACATAATTTAAACATTTTTTAATCTCACTGTACTCCCGGAACTCGACAAATAAATGATGTTTCTCTATAGATTCAGAAATAAAAAGGTCTTTGCAGATTTCGCAAGTGGGCATAATTTTTTTTAATAAGAACCCACATACATATGCACATGCCTGAATTTCTGCGTTATCATTATTAATGGCTTCCTCTATTTCCTGAGATAATTCAAAACTAAAGTTAAATTCAGGCTCTGCACATATGCGTGTGGGTTGTGAAGCTGATTTTATCATACTGCTGAAATGATTAATTATTTCATAATTATCATTTTCACAATTTCCTGTTAAACTTATATAAAACAAATTACTTAAAACAGCCGTTTTAAGTCCAGCAAGAAATTGTCCGCATGTTGGATTTGTGTTACAACCACAGTTGCTGCGAATACATCCAAAAAGGTTTTCTAACGCATCTTGCTGAATCCTTTTGGTGGCCAAACTGGCAATTTTATTTGAATTTACCAAATTATGCCACAGCCGTTCCATGGCATTTAAGGTCCATATCCAGCCTTCCTGAGACGGAGGTTTACGGATACTCCCAATATATTTCATATTTAAGAAAAAAAAATTCATATCACTGAAACATTTCAGGTGTGGAGTATTACTCCTTAAATTTGTAGCGTGAGGTTTTCCTCGCCGCAGGTCGGGAGAATCACTATTGACCGCATCGAATAGGTTATCCATTCGTTTTATTATATTGGCAGTCACAACAGCCTCTGAGGTGAGTTCTCCTGTAAATATAAAAAAATATTTATCAAATTATAAAAATACAGACAATAATAGTTGAATTTACTATCTGATCTACATCTGTCAATTCATAAAGTACAATATACAAAAAGTAGGATATGGATGAAACTATCAATAACAGCTAGTTTATAATAATAAAAAAAAATTGACCAAGTGCGAGTCAGACTCGCCCATGAAGGGTTCCGTAGTAACTATAATAATATAATATAATATGTATATTTATTAGACGAATAAAAAAAAAACCTTAAAAATTTCTTAAAACTAGCTTATTTACATTTTTACAACTACGCTAAATAACTTTGTTCTTCATAGTTTTTGTATGAATTACAAAGTTATATTTGCGGTTTTAGAAAATATGCTGTATCTCAAAAACTGCTGACCCGATTTCATTCAAACCAATTTTGGTTGAAAATTTACATTAAGATCTACAGATATATATTTTTTTAGATTTTCCACTCTATTATTATAGAAGTTAGAGGGGGGACACACATTTTACCACTTTGGAAGCTTATATCTTTTAAACCATTGACTTTATGAAAAAGTGGTTTTAGAAACCCTTATATCATTTTTAAAGACCTGTCTATAGATACCACACACGCATAGGTTTCATGAAAAAAAAATATTTTCAGTTCTAGTTCCATGTATGGGGACCCCCCTTTATTTTCAATATTTTTTAATTTTTCGGTTCACAGAATACATGTACCTACTAAGTTTCACATGTATAGTCGTAATAGTTTCGGAATAAAATGGCTGTGACATACGGACGGACGGACGGACGGACGGACAGACAGACAGACAGACAGACAGACAGACAGACAGACAGACAGACAGACAGACGGACAGACATATCGAAACTATAAGGGTTCCGTTTTTTGCCATTCGGCTACGGAACCCTAAAAATGAAGAGTCGAACCGAGCTAACAGGTGATTTCTTTAGTAATTTACTTATCAGATTCAACTGAATTGTATTATAGTCATTAATTGCATACCTGTAGCGATTTTCGCGTACATTCCACCCGACACAGAACTGCTTAACACTTGTGCAGCCAATTTTACTTTCATTTTCTGTTTTGTGTTAGGATTTAAATGATCATTTTTTAACATTGGAGCATATACAAAATTTGCATTAGTGCTGTCCACTTCATAAAATTCTTTAATGTGAGACCATTTTGCAACACCTGTAAATAATAAAACCAGCACACTATAATTACACAGCACATTTTAATAAAATATTGATAATTGCAGCCAATTAATTTATAAGCTAACTTTACCTGTTCCTATGACATCATTCGAAGAAATATCTGGCGAACACTCTATATTATATTTCATAAACAAATTTCGAAAACATTTTAACAAATGTGGTGGATCAAACAGAGTTACAATCTCTTTATTTTTAAATACAATATATGGGTGCTGAACAGATGCGCCCAAGATATTGAGAGCTCGCCTATTTGCACCATCCATGTCACATACCATGGCTACAATATTTATGCCAGCTTCCAAGCATTGATGTACGACCTGAAAACAATTGGTCAGCATATTTGTACAATTCATAGTTAATCAATCTACCTGCATAAAACTTTAATAGATATGCATAAAAGGAAACACAACTAAAAAAACTGTTCTGAATTTACATAGTATGTTATAGTAAATACATAGTATATTACAGTGTATATTATAGTAAATTACCTCCTTTAGCAGTACTGCAAGCCTATCTGCAGTACAAAATCCACTAGAAAAGTAATGAGCAATGGGCTGTTTTACTTTTTGCTTTATTCCAGTAATCATAAATACTAAGGCATATGCAGCAATTAATGGAGACCTTCCTTGTAATGCATGATCTTGAAATCCTTCAATCACATCATCCTTGGGATTATAATGAAGATGCTTTTTTAAAGACATTTTGTCAAACATCAATGTAAATACATTATTCGAAGGTTTCTGTACCATAATATGTTTCTTTATTAATTCAATAACTGGTTTATTAATACCAACACGAAATGGCACCTTACTGAGTAATGTTTTTAAAGTGGTGGGTGAAGGCAGATGAAACAGCCTTCGTAGTAAGCGGTAACATGTGGGTGACCTTTTAAACATTCTTAAAGCTGTGATTTTTTCTTCTTTACTCCACCTTCGACCAGTGATTTTCTTTTTACAATTTCTTAACTGCCCTTGCAATAATAAAGCAAATGCTGGAGTTATTTTGGCAGATAATTTTTTGACAGCCATTTCATCAGAAACTGCTTTTAAAACTTCTTTGGATTTCAAGTTTTTTATACGATTACGCAATTGGCAAATTGTTTTTGAATGTGTGCAACATTTGGCATATAACATCTTCTCCCTGTCAGTTTTTTCTCCTTTTGTATGTTCCTTAGATATTACTACAATAGGCTCAGTGGTTAGTACTGTTAGATTTTGCTCATTTGTAATTTCTCTAAAAGCATGTGAAGAACCAGCTTGAGGTTCTACACCATATGATACAGCTAAAGGCAACTCAGGTTCACACTGAAAAATAGAATAGAGTTTAGTATTGATATTGCAACTACTCATTTTGCATTTAATTTGAAAGACAATACATAGGACTTGCCACTTACCCTAACTTTAAGTAACTTACTGTAAAATTACTGCATAAGTGCTAAGTATACTGAAAGTGCATAGTGAATAAGTTACTTCTAGGCAAGCGTGCTCCATCTTCGACCACATCATCACTTACCATCAGGTGAGATGGTGGTCAAACGCAAGCCTATTATCAATAAAAAAGTGCCTATGCAATGCAAGTGAAACAGGTAGATGTTAGTTAGAAATGGCAAATTAATTCTTGCACTTTCACTAATAGTAAGCCTTTATTCCATATGTTTACACAAAGGATATTAAGGTAAGCAACAAGTACTAAGCACTAATGATATAGACTACGAGGAACTAGGCTATGTACCACATTTGTCTAATTTTTTAGAGATCAGAGTTGTGTTTTAAACTAATATAGTGGTGGTTGAAGTATGTTTTCTAGAATATACATATATATTTATACAATTTTAAACCTACTATAACTTACATCATATGGTACTGCAGAGCGAAGTAGCTTTGTTTTAGACTCATCAGTAAAATCAGCATCATTAAAGTGTTTCTGACAGAGCATTCTGTGTTCTTTGTGCAACTTCATCTGCAATGTTGTTGCAGAGTAGTTTCTATCCGGGAAAATATATTTAGCCCATAATTCGCATCTGAAAATAATAATAGCTAATTAATCATATGTACAAAACTATGGACTATATGTGCAAAGAAAATAAAAACATATACATAGTCATAATAATAATCATTTATTTGAAATAAAGTCAAGAAAAGCAATGAGAAACTTGATAGCTGCAAGTTATAACTGTGGCACAGCTATCAACACCCGACTCCTAGTGAGAGGGATGGTTATTCCAGACTAATGTTATTACAGACAAAGAATAATAGTGAGGAAAAGTTCTGCAAGTTTTTCAGTTGCATCATGTGAAAGAGATTCCAACCATGTCTCTCGTTTTCCATTAATATCACTCACACGATAAACCATGCCCATGTTTTTATGATAATTAGCTTAAGTTTTAGATCAATCTTCTAGATAACTCAGGGTGTAGATAGTTACTAAATTATAGGTTATTTTGATAACTTATGATTGTGTTACATACCGGTCCAGATTCCTTATAGCCGGTTTAGGAAATCGAAACAATTTAATGTTGTTTTCAGCTGGTGAACACCCACATTTAAAACACTTTCTTGAGTTTTCTTTATCAGCCATTATTAGAGTCCTAACTCGAAACAAGTTACGCAGACCACAATAGAGTCACTATCTCAAAAAACACGTATCACTGCACTTATAATATAACACAATAGAACGGAGGCGGGAGGACCAGAAGCTCGACTCGACGTTTATTAAGGTAAATTAAAAATACAGGGAAACAAACAAGCGACATCAAATATCAATGGCTGACATTGATTTTTTTTATTCATAATATCCTAATGATACCACATAATTGACAAGTGTAAATTTATTTTTACTACGGCAACACGAAAAATTCAGCCCCTGTAGGTATCCAAACCGCTAGAACAAAGTTGACAGGGCCTGACAAAGAGTGGACGAAATAGAAGACGACTTCGCGCGCGCACGAGAGAGAGAAAAGCATAACTAAGCTCTCTCGCTCGTCTAGTCAGGCGCTACTCTTGAAATTACTTTTAAGTAAAGCGCGCGCATTTTTAAACCTGCGTAGAGGCATCAAGTGCAGTCTAAAATCTCTAAAAAACAAGATTCATTTATCTGTGATATATTGTGATCGCGGGCCGTATCGAAATGGCCCGAGGGCCGGATTCGGCCCGCGGGCCGTATCTTTGACATGACTGGTTTAGCGTTTCGCTAATTAAAATATTTAAAAATAAAGAACGCGCTCGGATTAGATGGAAAAAACTACGTAACCTTTCTGATTATGAAAAATTTTCTATTCAGCGCAAACGTTTTAAACTAATCTGCGAACAGTGTTACAATAAGTAGGGTGCACTAGTGTAATTCCGATGGGATTTTCACGAGATGACTAGAGGTCTACAGTTCGGTTAGATATATAAAGTAGTTTCATATTTACTGCCAATTGTATGCGGTTTCTGTTATCTTTTCGAAAAGATTTAACCTATGGATGTATTAGATTCTTATATATATAGTTGGATTCGCTAAATAGAGTATTTTGAATTATTGAGTAAAATTTTTTGATAAAGGGGAAATTACGAACTATCTTGGGGCTATTCCGAAATTATCCAAAACTTGATTTTATTACACTTTGACCAAAGGTTTACATTTCTTTTTGAATCGTATTTACCCCTTACACAAAATATCATGAGTTTTTGTAATAGTATCGCTAATATCATTTCTCATAATATTGTATTTCCGAATTACCCCAAGAAGAGATTGTGGTTCTCAACATTTCTGTCTAAATAAGTGGGGTCTTTCGGTTTATTCCTAGTAATTGTCACACAGTTTAATCCCAGTAATTTTGTTTCTACTGGTGACAAGTGAGAAAAAATATCAAAGTTGCCTTATATATAAGTGAGCTGACACTTGACAGTTCTGACAGATCTCTTGTTAGAGTGACAAATCTCTTGCTCGAATTCTTGTTAGAGAGTATATTTCCGACGGTTAAATTTTCACAATTTTTAACATCATTTTTTTTGTGACCTTAGTTCTTCGTTACATATTTCCGTCAATGCTTCTAAATCAACCCATTCAATATCAGAATCACTATGTTCGCTTATGATGTCGGATACACTAGTTATGCTGTCAAGTGAAGACTAGTCTTTACGTTTTTTTTTATTTCCTATGCTTGAAGGGCCTGGCTGATTGATTTCAGAATTTTCCTCTTGTTTTACTCTTGTTGTTCTTTTTTTGTAAATTTTACTGGTTTTTTAGCTATCGCTTTCAAACCTTGAGCTTTTTTCGTTTCTTCTAAAATTTTATAACCCGTTTTTGCAGTTATTACTTCAGCGCCTTTAGTGATACGTTTCTTTTTGTTGGTTTATTATCTTTTTATCCTGTTGTATTTTTCTTAAAAGCAATTCTTCGAATGTGCATGATGGCTCGGGTAGTGGATAGGCTTGAAGGAACTGTTGAGGTGCTTTTTTGATGATAACGTTCGAGATTTTTTTTATATTTTTTTTTATTGATAATAGGCTCGCGTTTGACCACCATCTCTTCTGATGGTAAGTGATGATGTGGTCGAAGATGGAGCACGCTTACCTAAAAGTAACGTATTCACGCTTGACTTAGAGACCCCTAGGTTATAGCTATCGGGAAACACAGACTCCGGCAGGGAATTCCACTCCTTAGCCGTACGCACAATGAAGTTATTCCCAAAACGTTTAGTCCTTATAAGTGAGATGTCCACCATGTAACGATGGCGCATCGTCGTTTGTCTTGTAGTCCAATGATGGAACGGGCTTGGCGGAATTAGATTGTGTAATTCCATCGCAAAATTTAACCGATAGAAAACCGATAGACTAGCAACTCGTCGTCGATGTTCAAGGCTCTGGAGCTTTGATTCGACGAGTGTATCGTTGCCAATGAGTCTTATGGCCCGTTTCTCAATAGACTCAAGCGCATCCAGCTGGTATTTGGCAGATCCATCCCAAAGATGAGAGCAGTACTCCATACACGACCGAACCTGGGCTTGATAGAGATTGAGCAGCTGTTCGCGTGTGAAGTACCGTCTCACCTTTGCTATGATTCCCAAAACAGAACGCTATTAAAAATAACGCAATAATGTAATGTGTGAAAGTAGATGCCACTTATTTGGTTTACGTGATCAGTAATATAAAATAACTATCAAACACAAGTTTTCCTAGAAAGACCGTAATTATAATTTAATTTTGCACACTTCGTGAAATGTCATGCAAAACATCTGATTGAACAGATTGAGAATCACTGTCAATTTCTATGGAAAAATTAAGTGGGGTTATTGTGTAATGATTATACATCGGAATCACTTATTACTATTATAAAAAAATTGAAAACACAGCTAGGACGTTGTTTTCCTCTCACGAATTCGCTAAAAAGTATAACGTATCGTAAAAACAAGCACCTATTCAAATAACTTACCAGAATTCCGAGAAAATTATGTTGGGGTTATTGCAAATTAACAAAAATGGCGCGAAAAACACTCTTTTGATAAAAGTTGACGCTACGCACACAATGTTGACACTAGCTCCTCACGATGACTGACCCGGTAAGGACAATAAAGATGGCGTCTAAATCAATGTTGTCAATAGGAAAATATGGCTACGATAAGGAGAATTTTTGAACTTTCAGAATATACCAATTTTCTGAATTACCCCAGTGCACCTTACATGCAATCGGTGGAACATAGCATACCTCAAAATGTTAATTACTTCTGGAAGTACGTTTCGAACCGTAAGAAAGATTCTGGGCTTCCGGCTACTATGCAGTTAACCCTTTGACCGCCAACGTCGCCTACAGGCGACAACAAAAAAAAGTGTCCAGACTATAGTTGCAAAACTTCTGAATAATTCCGGAATACTTCGGGGAAAGTTTCTTTAAATGGGAATTATTCAAAATGATAAATTCATTTTGAATCATTCTGATTTAAAGAAACTTCTAATTATTTATTAAGATTTCAACTTTTTTTGCTGAAAAATCGTATTTTGCATCGATCGTCGATCTCTGTGCGCCGGCCGCTGCCGCCGCGCTGGCACCGCGACGCGCGCACCCGACTGCCACCGGGCACGAGTCGTGCGTGCAGGCGATGGCGGTGCGGGGTGCGGTAAGAGGGAGGGGATGCTGCTCCCCGGAGAAGTTTTCACCCGCGCGAGAAAGATTCGTACCCCGCAATCGAATGTTTCTGAATATTTCGCCCGAATAATTCAATGGGAATAAATGTGTTTGCTTGTTGTGTGGTGGGTGAGTTAATTATTGTTCACTGCGAGAGTACGGATGTACGCTACGAGAGTAAAATATAAATGTTTATTTTATTATAAATGGGATTGATTAAGTATATTTTGATATTTTTATAGGTAGATTTATTAGCCTGCGATTAACAGGATTTTTATTATTTTGTTTTTAGGTAGGTAACTAGGTACTATCGGCCAAAGTTACGCATACTCACTTAAGAAAATATTTCTGCGGAAGCGCAGCTAGTGACAAACCACATCCCTTCCTGTTTTCGCCCAATTAGAAATAATATGCATTTTGTGAGTACAGGGCGTGTAACATTATATTAATACTTACTATTACGAACACTACTAAAATACGCTTCGTGCATTCTATTGGTCAAAATACATGCATTAGGCGATCGAGTTGTAAGTCGTGCTATGCGATTATAGCCTTAAATGTCAGTTGTGAAATAAAAAAACCAGGCCAAGCATATTTGATTTGCTATTTGAAAAAGGGTTACCTATGTTTTTGGTTAGTTTGTATGTAGCTCTGTACGCATCGCGTCGCATAGGTAGGTATTAATCATTACCTACCTACTTAACGCGTATAATGGTGAACGCAGACCTAGCCGCACCGCAGTCTCTACAGTCCCCGCAGTCATCGCTTTTTGTTAATGGCCTCGCACATCTAGCCGCGCCGCAGTCTCTACAGTCGTTCCCGTCAGTGTTGCCAGATTTTTGAAAGCATTAGCTGTACCGAAGATTCAAAAAATCTGTATAAAATCTGTATTTGGTATTGGTATTTTGCTCTTTTGTGTATTTTTATCTGTAGGTGCTATAATAGGGAATAAGCAAGTAATTATTTATACGAGAATAAGTAATTTTATTATAAACCGTTGACAGAGATTCTCTGTCTACTTTATAACTCTGGCAACACTGCGCGCCGTGGATGCGAATGACGTCATCCGCGCTGCGTGCGGATGACGTCATCAGCTGCGGCTAGGGGAGTTCGGTCGTTTCAGGGACTGCGGCGACTGCGGCGCGGGTAGGTGTGCGAGGTTGCATAGAACTTCATATAAAGAATTCGAATGCAAAGACTGCGGCGCGTGCGGTGCGGCTAGGTCTGCGTTCACCATAATAGCCCAGTCAATAAAAGCAAATAAAGGCAAACCTTGCAAGCAAACACGTTTTGATGCGGTTTTCAGAAAAGTATTTGTTCTTACCTACTTAGGAGCAGGTTTTGGTATATTAACGGACTTCAAAGGTCGATTTTCCTGTTTTTTTTTTGACAGTTGAAATATTCCCAAAGTTTCGGAATATTTCAGAATACTTCCGAAGTATTCGACGAGAATGATTCGGAATGTTTCCCGCCAGCATCTATAGTCCAGACCGCCAACGACGCCTGTAGGCGACACCAATTTCGACCCTTATTTACATGAAATAAAGTCAATGAATATTTTAACAGTTTTTTTTAATATCATCCCCATACTTCATTAAATTAAAGTAAATAAAATAAAAGCTTGTTCTTTGGCGTATAATCCTGTAATTTAAAATTTTCCAAGACCATCTGTAAACTCGTAAAAATATAGGCCCACCAGACGCCATAGTCGCTTTCAGGGGGGGGGGGGGACAGTTGCCTTAAAGTGACATTTCTAAAAGATTGTGGCGTCATCTGTTATCTGGCCCCGAAAAGGAAGAACATTAGTATCTAAAAAAATTGTAGATGTCACTACATGAACAGGTTTACTATTTATTAATTTTATTTTTTCTGTTTACATCTCTCTGTTTATTAAAAATTTATCAAATTCTTAAAAAATACTAATTCAATAAAGATAATTATAATTAGGGAAAAAGATATATAAGGTATATTTTTTCAGTGTGGTCTACATTAAAATAACTACCGTAATTTAGGCAATAATAACATTTTAAATATTTGTTATTACTTGTTGATTTAAATCATTATGATGTAATTAGTACATATTTAAAATGCAAAACAATGTATCATTTATTGTAAATGATCTGTGTAAATAAACGTCTTATTATTTATGTGTATAAATGATAATTATTATAATCGAGGACATAAATAACAAATAGGTCTCAAATAATTGCAATTGTAATATTCAATTTATTTTAGTAAATTATTTTGCTGTTTAATACCTGAAAGCTTGATTTACAAGATTGTAGGAATCTTGAAATACGTTTTATAGTTTGGTCAAAAATTCAATCTTATAATTGGTAACACTCCTATACAAAATCAAAAGAATTTTTTTTTGCCTCAAAATGGCGGCTACTTCTTGTTCGAGCGAATGTTTGTAGTTCTCTCGTTCCATTTTATGTAGTTTTGGATGTGAAAACCAAGTTTAAGTGCGTCGAGTCGAGCCTTTCTCCTCCTCCAAATAATGCATAAACATCGTTTTTTATTTTTACTACCCAATTAAGCAATTCACGCAATTTAATCAGTCTATGTTGTGACAAAATTAAATATCTACACTTCAAAATAGCAGAATGCTTTCACTATAATATAATTGTAGTGTAGAGTAACTTATTTAACTTTGTCACAACATAGAATTAATATAACTTGTAATTTATTTTTAACAAAGCAGGTAGGTTAACGTTACAATTACCGGGGCCAAAATTCAGATGGCGCTATCAAACAGTCAGCACGAAAATGCGTAGAGAGGGCTCTCTTTACCCTATAGATTATTATACTCTTTGGTCGCTTTAACCCTTTGACCGCCAACGTCGCCTACAGGCGACAACAAAAAAAAAGTGTCCAGACCGCCAACAACGCCTGTAGGCGACACCAATTTCGACCCTTATTTACAGGAAATAAAGTCAATGAATATTTTAACAGTTTTTTTTTTAATATCATCCCCATACTTCATTAAATTAAAGTAAATAAAATAAAAGCTTGTTCTTTGGCGTATAATCCTGTAATTTAAATTTTTCCAAGACCATCTGTAAACTCGAAATAATAAACTCAAAATATAGGCCCACCAGACGCCATAGTCGCTTTAAAGCGACACTAGTGATGAGGTTATAGTCGATATTCATTTACTAAGCTACATGATGCTTTGACTGCAATCAATACAAATACTAAAAATTAGTTATAATTCTGAACAATTTGCAAAATAAAAACATTTTAATCAAAAATAAATGAAATGAAATAAATAAATAATGTAGGGTAGTGGAACCAAAAGATGAACGCCCCCCAGAAGATGAACAATTGTAAATAAAAGTAGAATTGTAACAATACTGATTGACTTTTATGAGTAGATATTTTTCTCGCTTAGAGCAACATTTTCACCGCCCGCCTCCATAAAAACGTCGGCAGTCACACGTCAGGCGCGCTTGCGTTTAATAATTTTGTGTGTGGTTCGCGCCAAAAATCATAATTGTATGGAAACCGAAGATTTGGAAGAAGTATTGATGTCAGCTATAACCAAGAGATTGCCATATCCTCGAACTGGGTGAAGTGGATGATTACTTTTGAAAATTGTGATCTCAATATGTACGAATTATTTTTATTATAGAGAAGGTTTTCTTTTTAATAGATGTTATACTAGTTTTAAGTTAGACTTGTAAAGGTACCTAGTACCTTTTTGAAAAGTTCTTCTATCTTCTTTCGTCAAGTATTTTCCTAATTTGTTACTAAGGTATAGAATACTATGTCATTTTAGACTACCTAATTATTTTATTAAATAAACAAGTTTTTCCTTTATTTTTTATTATTTTCATTAAAAATACACTAATAAATTAGGTACACAATTTCTACGCCTTCTCTTAAGTCATATTAAAATCTTAGTTCAACTAATTGGGGATCAGTGTTCAATTATAGGGGGAAAACCCATTTTTTTATTAATTCTTATTTTGTATAAAACTCATGAGACATTTTTTTTTTTTGGAATAATCTTATAATTTTCGAGCATCAAAAATAAACAGAAAAACAACTTCAACTATTAAGATAATTTAATTACAAATATTCAAAGTTAGCGATTCGGCTTACTCGTTCATTTATTGGTTCCTACCTGCAATGTTTGGTGTTCACCGAACTTTTTTGAAAATGAGTTATTAGTTATTATACACACGAGGAGTTGTTATGTGTTTTACAGGGTGACGATGATGAATTTGTATTCGAATATGACCCTGAATTTGATATAGATGTAAGTACAACCTCACAAGTAGGTACTACCCAAAAATACCGTTTAGGTAACTGAGTAGGTATGTTTATGATATGTGTCTGTGGACTGTGGTACTAGAGATGTTATATTAGGGTCAAATCATATATATATTCAATATTCATAATATTGAATATATTAGTAATCTCATATTAGGATACCATACTTATTACTGGATATTAGTCAAATATTAGTTTAGCCAATATTAGCATTGATTCATATTAAACGTGTTCTCGTGAATATAAATGTATATAAATTTATTTATTAAATAAATATTTATAGCGAAAATCAATAAATATTATGGATTATAATTTTATCGATATTTAGTAATACCCGAGTTTAACCTCATCACTAGCTTACCGTGATAAAAAATGGCTTGGCGTACAGCGTGCACTTTCGCTGCGCGAACCGTGGCGGTTAAAGGGTTAAAACTACATCATCCAATTGCCCAATTGAAATATGCTCGTTGTTTTCTGATTTCTTTTACTCGGTGTATGAGCCCTCAACATTTGACCCTAACACGTGGACACCCCCTCTTACCCTTCACGAGAATTCTGTATGCATTCCGGATATTTTCCTCGATATATATGAAATATTTAAAGCACTTTCCTCTTTAGACTTAACTAAAGGGGCTGGTCCAGACGGCTTGCCGCCTTCTTTTCTAAAATACACTGCAAAAAATATATGTATTCCGCTACACTTTATATTTAATAAATGCCTCAAGGAAGGGATTTTCCCTACTGTTTGGAAAAGGGCTTTTATCACACCCATTCACAAAAGTGGAGACAATGTTGAAGGCAATGTTGAAAATTACCGGCTAATATCTATCTTGTCCACCTTGTCTAAGCTTTTCGAAGGTCTAGTGCACGGTGACCTATATCCACAATTAAATCACATTATTATACCAGAACAACATGGTTTTGTGAAATCGAGATCTACTATAATTAATTTAATGGTGTTTACCCAATATCTTTTTGAAAACATGGATATGCGCACGCAGGTTGATGCTGTGTATACTGATTTCCAGAAAGCTTATGATAAGGTGGACCACAAATTACTTCTCGATAAAATCGCCTTCAATGGCATAAGAGGCAACTTACTCAGATAGTTTGCATCGTATATATTTCAAAGAACTCAAAAAGTGGTCGTCAATGGATTCGAGTCTGATTATGTGGTTGTTGAGTCGGGTGTGCCCCAAGGATCTGTTTTAGGCCCTTTGCTTTTTATCTTATTCATAAATGACATAAAATCACGTATACTCAACTTATTACTATATATTATACTTATTATTTATTTTAAACCAAAATCTTCACTTCGTCAAATTAACTTCCTGTTCTTAGGTAGATAGGTAAACAAAAACCAAAAAGTACATCTTTTTCAAAATTATTGTTGGTAATAAAAATAAAAGTTTATAGATGAAGCCCAGGTCTTTTTATAAAGTACTTACTATGCAGTTTTCGTTGGCATAAAGAAATAAAGCATATTTCGTTATATTTGCTGAAAGTAATCCTCCCTAGCCTATTAATTAATCAAAATTAATAGTTTCTTGAGAGAAAAAAGTATCAACGAAGAGTAGAGAAAAGGTACTATTATATAAATTGATTTATGGGTAGTTAATATTAAATATTGCAAAATTGACTTGCTGCAGAGTATACCTTCCAGCCGGACCACACACTACGACCAATAACTCCTTAACTAAAGGGGTTTATTGGACCATATTTGTCGTATGCAAGGTACTCTTTAGGTAGTTTTTTTCGGGATATTGATTTATTAATAGTTCATTATACTCTATTTAATTTGAGGTGGCGCGGCCAGAGAGCACTGCCAGGCGGCCGGACCACATAAATTGTTAATTAAAAAGATATCTCTTGAGGTACTAAAAATATACACACATCAAAAGTGTCTAGGGATCAAGCATTTTTATGCGGATTTCTTGAGAATGAGATGTGGCTTTGTAATAAATTTATGATTTTATAAATTTATATGGATCCTTTTTGGTGCATTTCATAATTTGAAACAGGAACTGTTAATCAAATTCGAGTAAAAGATGAAAATCAGCTGTCAATATTTTCCCTATAAAAACATACAACGCATTGAAGACATTATTAGTACTACTGTTTCCCTACTACTGATTAAAACCAACGTTATCATGGAGCGGCGACGTCATTTAAGCAGGGAAGAAATGCTCAGAGCCGTGGGAATGATAGAAGCTGGTTCCCGGCAACGTACTGTGGCTTTAGCTCTGAATACAAGTCAGAGTGTTATCAGTCGACTTTGGACACGTTACCGAAGCACTGGTACCGTGGCTGAGCGCCATGGAGGACGGTATCGCTGCACCACACGGAGACAAGACCGATACATTCAAATCTTAACTCGAAGAGCTCCAACAATAACCGCCATGATGTTAGCCGTGAGGCTTCATCACTCTTCAGGGAACTTAATTAGCGACCAAACAGTCAGAAACCGCTTGCATGAAGTGAACCTTCATTCCCGAAGACCGCTACGGGTACCACCTATAGCAATGCACAATCGTAGGATTCGATATCAATGGGCTCTTGAACACAGAAATTGGGCAGAAGAACAATGGCTTTTCGTGTGCTTTTCTGATGAGTCTCGTTTTGGTATGAGACCGGATACAAGACGTATACGACACTGGAGAACCCCTGGACGCCAACAGCGATTAAAATCCTGCCAGGAAGTCCATCCTTATAGTGGTGGAACCATCATGGTATGGGCGGGTATTTGGATCGGCGGAAGAACTGAGTTGATTTGGATCAGAGGCAACCTCAACGCTCAAATTTATGCTGAGACGATTGTATCTGACGTCATCGTTCCTCTACAAGTGCAAATCGGTCCCTTATTTCAGTTAATGCATGATAATGCACGACCGCACACCGCAAGAGTTGTAAGACAGACTCTCGCCGCAGCTAACATCAATGTCCTGCTCTGGCCTGCTCAGTCGCCAGACTTGAACCCGATTGAGCATGCATGGGATATGCTACAGAGAAGAGCTCTGCCGAATATGGAGGGTATCCAGTCGCAAGAAGACCTTTTTTTGTTGTTGCAACGAACATGTGCGGCCATTCCACAGCGTGATTTGGATGAACTCATTTTGAGTATGCCAAACCGATGTTCTTGTGTTGTTAGTGTTCGCCGTAGAAACACGGATTATTAATTGTTTAAGTTACCCAATAAAATTTTAAAGAAAACTGTTATTTCAGTCTTTTTTTCGAACTTTAATGTTAGTGGTTCAAATGTCAAAAATCCCTTTATTAGGAAAATGGCAAATTTCTTTATTAATGCAAAGGTGACTTGGTTTATCGTTACTGTGACAAACGAAAACACTTTATTTGATGAATCCTTAAAGAAAATTTTAATTAATATCAATCAGGAGAAAAGTTATTGCAAAAATATATGTTGATCCCTAGACACTTGATGTGTGTATATATCTTCCGATGAAAGTAGATTTTAGGTAGGTATTATTTCGAACTATAGCATCTGAGTACTAAACTGTGGTCCGGCCACAGAGGAACACACTGCCATGGCAGCCTTCAGACTCGCCATATCCGGAGCACTCTTGAGAGACTCCAGGATCAAGCACACACGCATCATGGAAGACTCGGTCAAACGACAACCTCTGATGACTGCACCCTATGATAAGACTACAAAGACACACCACTTCCAAAAAAACTACCAAATATAACTCACGCCGGAGCCAGAAGACAACTCAGGACCCAAGGAGCTTAGGATCTACACCGACGGCTCAAAGACAAACACTGGAACTGGAGTTGCAGTTTTCTCCAACGATCTCAACATAAAGATATCCAGACCGCTAGGAAAGCTCAACACGGAGCTCAACTCGGACGGAGGAAACAAACCCTCGGGTCATTGAATTCCCTTACAGATATCCTGAATAGTTCGAGAGACCTGATCTGCTTCTGGAGGGAGGTTGGCTGGATGGAGTGACGGCCGACACGGCTCACGCACAATGATCTCGTGCAGAGCCTAAGTGCGGAAACCTAACCAAGAAGAAGATACTCCTACACGGCTTGGCACCGACTTCACTGGGGCGGTACGAAGGAGGGGCGGTGTCACAGGAGACATGGCCCCAAAATCGTACACGTCAAATTGAAAATAGAACAATCAAAATAAGACGTCCCAAATATTACCATCCGATTTGCCAATTTACTCGACATAGTTTATTATTAGTGATCCACCCCCCAAACTGCGGGCTGCGGCCGTACCTGCGACTTCAGCCATATGAGTAGATACTTAGCCCTTATTTGCAACAATCACAATCTTTACGGTTATTTCTCTCTTTGTAGTGGAAGTCGATTTTGTAAGTTTTGAAGTTAGTTCAATTTTTTGTAAAAAAAAGTTTTTTCCCAATAAAATAGTACAATTTATTATTTCTTACGAAACTCCTTAAACTTAGCACAATTTTAATTGGACCACAGCCATCAAAGAGTGAAGATTATTTAAAATAATACGCGTTTCAGCCACGTAAGAGAAGCTACAGAGGATTTTTTAGTAATTTTTTTTTGTCTGGGTGGGAAAATCGTCGTATGACTTTTCGCGCTCTGGATGGAGCGGAAGGGAGTGTCAGACTTCTACTGACTAAAAACTCACCCTGATCCTTCAGCTGCCCTTCAGTTGCGAGGCCGCGGTATCTAGAAGCTAGTGTCATTATCTTATATTATATATATAAATCAATTGCTGTTCTTAGTCTCGCTAAAACTCGAGGACGGCTCCACCGATTTCATTAATTACACTAGTTTACATGGTTTTTGTCCTTGAAATGAAAAGTGTTTTTATACTACACCTGCTTGGAAAGTACCTTGATACTTTATCAAATTTACGGTAGAAAGTACGTCATTGCATATCGAACAAATATGCGGGGAGAGAAAAGTGTATGAAAATCCATTTCTTACGTGGTTTTTCTTTTTTAATTTTGGGTAAGACTATGCGCCGGTAACCTAAATATCAAAAGCCAAAAAGTTTTTACAGTGAGTTTTTATCTCCAAGTTCGCAAAATGACACTGGCCACTAGCTGTGTGTTGGATGGTGTCGGGCTGGCAGTGCGACCCTGCGGCGGCAGGATAAACAATTTGAAAAAAGAACATGTGAAAATTGCAGACGCCATTGGCGCCATTTTCAATTTGTGTGTTGTTTGAGGATTCAGTTTTCGTAGAATTTATTTTCCTCGTAGGTGTAGTATAATGGTGAACGCAGACCTAGCCGCACCGCAGTCTCTACAGTCCCCGCAGTCATCGCTTTTTGTTAATGGCCTCGCACATCTATCCGCGCCGCAGTCGCTGCAGTCGTTCCCGTCAGTGTTGCCAGATTTTTGAAAGCATTATCTATCCGAAGATTTAAAAAATCTGTATAGAATCTGTATTTGGTATTGGTATTTTGCTCTTTTGTGTAATTTTATCTGTAGGTGCTATAATAGGGAATAAGCAAGTAATTATTTATACGAGAATAAGTAATTTCATTATAAACCGTTGACAGAGATTCTCTGTCTACTTTATAACTCTGGCAACACTGCGCGCCGTGGATGCGAATGACGTCATCCGCGCTGCGTGCGGGTGACGTCATCAGCTGCGGCTAGGGGAGTTCGGTCGTTTCAGGGACTGCGGCGACTGCGGCGCGGGTAGGTGTGCGAGGTTGCATAGAACTTCATATAAAGAATTCGAATGCAAAGACTGCGGCGCGTGCGGTGCGGCTAGGTCTGCGTTCATCATAAAGCACTATGTATCACTCGAGAGAAAGTGCGATTCCCGATCTCGGGTGTTTTAAAGCCCTCGCCTACGGCTCGGGCTTCAAACGACACCCTCGACGGTAGTCGGTCACTTTCTCCTCTCGGTGAACAATGTACTATTTCTAATCATTTGAGATGCACCGATTAAAAAAAAAGAAATACCAACAACACGTTACAATTCCAAAATATTTATTACTTTTAATTTACAAAAAAATGCCTACATAAATATTAAAAAATTGGCCAAGTGCGAGTCGGACTCGCCCATGAAGGGTTCCGTAGTGACTATAATAATATAATATATTTATTTGAAAAAAAAAAGCAAAGAACCTTACAAATTTCGTAAAACTAGCTTATTTACAATTTTTACAACTACGCCAAATAACTTTGTTTTTCATAGTATTTGTATGAATTACAAAGGTATATTTGCGGTTTTAGAAAATATACTGTATCTCAAAAACTGCTGACTCGATCTCGTTCAAACCAATTTTGGTTGAAAGTTTACATTAAGATCTACAACATATGGCTTTTTCTAGATTTTTCACTTCATTATTATAGAAGTTAGAGGGGGGGGGGGGGGGGGGGGACACATTTTACCATTTTGGTAGCGTATATCTTTTAAACGACTAACTTTATGAAAAAGTCATTTTAGAAACCTTAATGTAATTTTTAAGGACCTGTCTATAGATACCACACACGTATAGGTTTCATAAAAAAAAATATTTTCAGTTTCAGTTCCATGTATGGGGAGCCACCTTTATTTTAGATATTTTTTAAATTTTCTCTTAAAATCAGAAAGCGGTTCACAGAATACATCTATCTACCAAGTTTTACATGTATAGTTTTGGAATAAAATGGCTGTGACATACGGACGGACGGACAGACAGACAGACAGACGGACAGACATGTCGAAACTATAAGGATTCCATTTTTTGCCATTCGGCTACGGAACCCTAAAAAAAAGAAGAATTGTTTCAGCTTTTTCTTGTATTTGTTTGTGCCTGTGTCTCTTATATATAACAGACCAGCAATAGTCGCCTAACAGGGCTTGGTCCCAGTATCCTTGACAATTTTGTACAAAAATTTCAACAAACGCTCTCCATGTTCGTCGCTGACTTCTCTGAGGTTTTTAGGGAAGAAATCGAGGTGCGAATGAAGGAAATGAATTTTCAGAGACATGCATGACATACCCATTCGTTGAAAAGTACCTACAATTATATACATTAACTAGTATTTGCGTGTTGCACGAGGTGCAAGCACCTCGCGTGCTTGTGAAAAAAAAAAATTGGGGCGGGGTGATGGGGGGGTTTAGTATTTGCGTGTTGCGCGAGGTGCAAGCACATCGCGTGCTTGTGAAAAAAAAAAAAAAAAAGGGGCGGGAGATGGGGGGGGTTTAGTATTTGCGTGTTGCGCGAGGTGCAAGCACATCGCGTGCTTGTGAAAAAAAAAAAGGGGGGGGGAGATGGGGGGGTTTAGTATTTGCGTGTTGCGCGAGGTGCAAGCACCTCGCGTGCTTGTAAAAGAAAAAATAAAAAAAGAAGGGGGTGGGGTGATGGGGGGGGGGTTTAGTATTTGCGTGTTGCGCGAGGTGCAAGCACCTCGCGTGCTTGTGAAAAAAAAAAGGGGGGAGGGTTGCAGAAGTATTTCGACTAAAGCATTGCCCCTCTAAATGAACCTGGAAAAAAAAATTTCTTAATTTCCGAGATCCGCCTAAAGGGGGTGAGAAGGGGGGCGGGGGGGGACTTTGAAAAATGGTTTTTACTTTACCGAGCCTCCTCTACACGAATCCGTAAAAAAAAAAATACGGGTCTCGTAGTTTCCGAGATACGATAAGGGGGGGGGAGAAGGGGGGTGAAAAGGGGAGGTTTGGCACTTTTCCCGTAGGTTTGAGAGTTACTTGTTTACGAATCTGTCAAAATATACCCACCTCCCCATCCACCATCTGGGAGAACAATTATGTCAATGAGTCAGTCAGTGAGTGGTAATTTAGCTTTATATAATACAACTAGTATTTGCGTGTTGCGCGAGGTGCAAGCACATCGCGAGCGTGTGAAAAAAAAAAAAAAATAGGGGGAGTAATGGGAGGGATGGGGAGGGTTTAGTATTTGCGTGTTGCGCGAGGTGCAAGCACCTCGCGTGCTTGTGAAAAAAACTAAAGCATTGCCCCTCTAAATCAAGTATTTGCGTGTTGCGCGAGGGGCAAGCACCTCGCGTGCTTGTGAAAAAAAAAAAGGGGGGGGTGATGGGGGGGGGGGGTGGTTGAAGAAGTATTTCGACTAAAGCATTGCCCCTCTAAATGAATCTGAAAAAAAAAATGTTCCAATTCTCTTAGATTCCGAGATCCGCCTAAAGGGGAGGAGAAGGGGGGCGGGGGGGGGACTTTGAAAAATGGTTTATACTTTACCGAGCCTCCTCTATACGAATCCGTAAAAAGAAAAAAATACGGGTCTCGTAGTTTCCGAGATACGATAGGGGGGGGAGAAGTGGGGGGAAAAGGGGAGGTTTGGCACTTTTCCCGTAGGTTTGAGAGTTACTTGTTTACGAATCTGTCAAAATATACCCACCTCCCCATCCACCATCTGGGAGAACAATTATGTCAATGAGTGAGTCAGTCAGTCAGTGGTAATTTAGCTTTATATAGTATAACTAGTATTTGCGTGTTGCGCGAGGTGCAAGCACCTCGCGTGCTTGTGAAAAAAACTAAAGCATTGCCCCTCTAAATCAAGTATTTGCGTGTTGCGCGAGGTGCAAGCACCTCGCGTGCTTTTTATAAAAAAAAAAATGGGGGGGGTGATGGGGGGGTTTAGTATTTGGGTGTTGCGCGAGGTGCAAGCACCTCGCGAGCTTGTGAAAAAAAAAAAAAAAAAAAGAGGGGGGGGGGGTGATGGGGGGGGGGTTGCACAAGTATTTCGACTAAAGCATTGCCCCTCTAAATGAATCTAAAAAAAAATAATGTTCCAAGTCTCTTAGATTCCGAGATCCGCCTAAAGGGGGGGAGAAGGGGGGCGGGGGGGGGGACTTTGAAAAATGGTTTTTACTTTACCGAGCCTCCTCTATACGAATCCGTAAAAAACAAAAAATACGGGTCTCGTAGTTTCCGAGATACGATAGGGAGGGGGGAGAAGGGGGGTGAAAAGGGGAGGTTTGGCACTTTTCCCGTAGGTTTGAGAGTTACTTGTTTACGAATCTGTCAAAATATACCCACCTCCCCATCCACCATCTGGGAGAACAATTATGTCAATGAGTGAGTCAGTGAGTGGTAATTTAGCTTTATATAATATAACTAGTATTTGCGTGTTGCGCGAGGTGCAAGCACCTCGCGTGCTTGTGAAAAAAAAAAAAAAAATTGGTTGGTTTAGTATTTGCGTGTTGCGCGAGGTGCAAGCACCTCGCGTGCTTGTGAAAAAAACTAAAGCATTGCCCCTCTAAATCAAGTATTTGCGTGTTGCGCGAGGTGCAAGCACCTCGCGTGCTTGTGAAAAAACTAAAGCATTGCCCCTCTAAATCAAGTATTTGCGTGTTGCGCGAGGTGCAAGCACCTCGCGAGCTTGTGAAAAAAAAAAAAAAAAAAAGAGGGGGGGGGGGGGTGATGGGGGGTGGGGGTGGCACAAGTATTTCGACTAAAGCATTGCCCCTCTAAATGAATCTGAAAAAAAAATGTTCCAAGTCTCTTAGATTCCGAGATCCGCCTAAAGGGGGGGAGAAGGGGGGCGGGGGGGGGGACTTTGAAAAATGGTTTTTACTTTACCGAGCCTCCTCTATACGAATCCGTAAAAAGAAAAAAATACGGGTCTCGTAGTTTCCGAGATACGATAGGGGGGGGGGAGAAGGGGGGGGAAAATGGGAGGTTTGGCACTTTTCCCGTAGGTTTGAGAGTTACTTGTTTACGAATCTGTCAAAATATACCCACCTCCCCATCCACCATCTGGGAGAACAATTATGTCAATGAGTGAGTCAGTGAGTGGTAATCTAGCTTTAAATAATATAATAACTAGTATTTGCGTGTTGCGCGAGGTGCAAGCACCTCACGTGATTGTGAAAAAAAAAAGGGGGGGGGGTTGATGGGGGGAGACGGGGGGTTTAGTATTTCCGTGTTGCGTGAGGTGCAAGCACCTCGCGTGCTTGTGAAAAAAAAAAGGGGGGGGGGGTGATAGGGGGGGGTTAGTATTTGCGTGTTGCGCGAGGTGCAAGCACCTCGCGTGCTTGTGGAAATAAAAATGGGGGGGGGGGGGGTGATGGGGTGGGTTGCACAATTATTTCGACTAAAGCATTGCCCATCTAAATGAATCTGAAAAAAAAATGTTCCAAGTCTCTTAATTTCCGAGATCCGCCTAAAGGGGGTGAGAAGGGGGGCAAGGGGGCGACTTTGAAAAATGGTTTTTACTTTACCGAGCCTCCTCTATACGAATCCGTAAAAAAATAAAAATACGGGTCTCGTAGTTTCCGAGATACGATAGGGAGGGGGGAGAAGGGGGGTGAAAAGGGGAGGTTTGGCACTTTTCCCGTAGCTTTGAGAGTTACTTGTTTACGAATCTGTCAAAATATACCCACCTCCCCATCCACCATCTGGGAGAACAATTATGTCAGTGAGTGAGTCAGTGAGTCAGTGGTAATCTAGCTTTATATAGTACTAGCTTCCGCCCGCGACTTCGTCCGCGTGGAAATAAAATCCCCCGATTTTGAAACATTCTTCATTAGTGCTCCGCTCCTATTGGTCTTAGCGTGATGATATATAGCCTATAGCCTTCCTCGATAAATGGGCTATCTAACACTGAAAGAATTTTTCAAATCAGAACTGTAGTTCCTGAGATTAGCGCGTTCAAGCAAACAAACAAACAAACAAACAAACAAACAAACTCTTCAGCTTTATAATATTATATATATATATAATATATAATATATAGTATAGATAACTAGTATTTGCATGTTGCGCGAGGTGCAAGCACCTCGCGTGCTTGTGAAGAAACAAAAAAAAAGGGGGGTGGTGATGGGGGGAGATGGGGGGGGGGTTGCCCAATTATTTCGACTAAACCATTGCCCTTCTAAATGAATCTGAAAAAAAAAAAATGTTCCAAGTCTCTTAATTTCCGAGATCCGCCTAAAGGGGGTGAGAAGGGGGGCAAGGGGGGCGACTTTGAAAAATGGTTTTTACTTAACCGAGCCTCCTCTAAACGAATCCTTAAAAAAGAAAAAATACGGGTCTCGTAGTTTCCGAGATACGATAGGGAGGGGGAGCTACTTGTTTACGAATCTGTCAAAATATACCCACCTCCCCATCCACCATCTGGGAGAACAATTATGTCAATGAGTCAGTCAGTGAGTGAGTGGTAATTTAGCTTTATATAGTATAATATAAATTAATTAACTTGAGCCACGTTGAATTTGATCTACTTTGGATTCCGTGTAAGTCATCAATATTGTGCTGGAACAACCGGGAGGTTTTAGAACTTGCTGCTTGCCTGAGCTGTAGATAGGTTAATTAACGAAGGAACATCTGCATGTATAATTTTATCTTTGTTCTTCTGATTAAAACCAAATGTCTTAGTGACACAGAAGTAACAGTCATTTTCGTGGTTGGATGGTTAATCCATATCCTTGGCATATTAAAATATAAAAATCTTAGCCCAGAAGCTTAGCGTTTTTCTACATCTTTCACAATAAACGTGAGGAGCCCATTTTTAGGGTTCCGTAGCCGAATGGCAAAAAACGGAACCCTTATAGTTTCTTCATGTCTGTCCATCTGTCTGTCTGTCCGTCCGTCCGTCCGTATGCCACAGCCATTTTATTTCGAAACTATTAGGACTATACATGTGAAACTTGGTAATTAGGTGTATTATGTGAACAGCTTTCCGATTAAAAAAAAAAAAAATTAAAATAAAGGGGGGCTCTCCATACATGGAACTAAAACTGAAAATATTTTTTTTCATGAAACTTATGCGTGTGTGGTATCTATAGACAGGTCTTTAAAAATGACATAGGGGTTTCTGAAACCACGTTTTCTAAAAGATGTAAGCTTCCAAAGTGGTAAAATGTGTGTCTTAATGTAAACTTTCAACCAAAATTGGTTTGAACGAGATCGAGCCAGCAGTTTTTGTGATACAGCATATTTTCTAAAACCGCAAATATAACTTTGTAATTAATACAAACACTATGAAAAACAAGGTTATTGGGCGTAGTAGTAAAAATGTAAATGAGCTAGTTTTAAGAAATTTGTAAGTTTTTTTTTGTCAAATAAATATACATATTAAGTATATTATATTATTATAGTTACTACGGAACCCTTCATGGGCGTGCCTGACTCGCACTTCATCAATTTTTTTGTCCTGCGAGAGACCGAAATTTTGAAATAACAAAAATATGTTTCTTTCAGCGATTTTTTTATTGTTGATAAGCTTGCGTTTGACCACCATCGCACCTGATGTTAAGCAATTATGTGTTAGAAGATAGAGCACGCTTGCCTAGAAGCAACCTATTCACTCTTGACTTAAAGGCTCCCAGGTTATAGCTATCAGGAAACACCGATTCCGTTAAGGGATATCCTTTGTTAGATATAATCAGTTCACCACAAACGTGACAAAAACGTTACTTACTAAACGGTATTTACTTTACACAACCTTTTTGACATTTATAAAATAAATATTTGTTTAACTGAACTAAACTGAAATTTTAGAAGAATCTATTGAAATTTTAGAATGAATTCAAAACCAACTTGCGGGTAGTCTTAAAATAAAATTGGTGATAGAGTCTGGCTAACGAAAGCGTGATCTGAGAAAGCGCGGCAAATTAAAAAAATCTTTATGTGGTATTACTGACTATAGTAGGAGAAAAATGTTTTGATACTTGGAAATTTTATGTATTTACGACAATCAATTTATATAATAGTTGTTTACGAACTAATTTCTAATTTAGGGATAATACCACATAATGTTTTAAAGACTCCGTTTGGTGTCTCGGAGCCTTGACTGTCATGGATTGATTAAAAAAACTAATGTGTAGATTTATTTATTAGTATATACGTAATATTAACCTACTTAACATGTAAGTAGTTTATTAAATTTCTTCAACAATTTTTTAATAGAGGCGTTTTTAGTATGATAATTATTTAGTCATCGTACTCAAAATCCGAGTCCAAAATTTCAACCTCTAAGGATTCTTCTGTATCAGTGGAGTCGTCATCACCTACACTTATTATGATTTTTTCCAATACTTTTTCTGTTATGTGATCTCTTTGTTTGTATTATATTATTTTCCACATTTATTACATGATTTGTCATTTTTCTTTCAATCTTCTGCAGCTATTCAGTCAAATGAGGTTTTTATCAGTGTTTTATTTTGTTTTAGGGGCACCACTCGTTTTGTTAGATCTTGCCAAAGAATAAAGTAATATACAAGGGATCTTGTCATGACATTCTAGGCTTATAATTTTTGTGTACCTATGTTTCATTATACTATATAAAGCTAAATTACCACTGACTGACTCACTGACATAATTGTTCTCACAGATGGTGGATGGGGAGGTGGGTATATTTTGACAGATTCGTAAACAAGTAACTCTCAAACCTACGGGAAAAGTGCCAAACCTCCCCTTTTCACCCCCCTTCTCCCCCCTCCCTATCGTATCTCGGAAACTACGAGACCCGTATTTTTTGTGTTTTACGGATTCGTATAGAAGAGGCTCGGTAAAGTAAAAACCATTTTTCAAAGTCGCCCCCCCTTGCCCCCCTTCTCACCCCCTTTAGGCGGATCTCGGAAATTAAGAGACTTGGATTTTTTTTTTCAGATTCATTTAGAGGGGCAATGCTTTAGTCGAAATAATTGTGCAACCCCCCCATCACCCCCCCCCCACCTTTTTTTTTTTTTTTTTTCACAAGCACGCGAGGTGCTTGCACCTCGCGCAACACGCAAGTACTAGTTATACTATATAAAGCTAAATTACCACTGACTGACTCACTCACTCACTGACATAATTGTTCTCCCAGATGGGGAGGTGGGTATATTTTGACAGATTCGTAAACAAGTAACTCTCAAACCTACGGGAAAAGTGCCAAACCTCCCCTTTTCCCCCCCCTTCTCCCCCCCCCCCCCCTATCGTATCTCGGAAACTACGAGACCCGTATTTTTTTCTTTTTACGGATTCGTATAGAGGAGGCTCGGTAAAGTAAAAACCGTTTTTCAAAGTCCACCCCCTCGCCCCCCTTCTCCCCCCCTTTAGGCGGATCTCGGAATCTAAGAGACTTCGAACATTTTTTTTTTCAGATTCATTTAGAGGGGCAATGCTTTAGTCGAAATACTTGTGCAACCCCCCCCCATCACCCCCCCCCCGCTTTTTTTTTTTTTTTTTTCACAAGCACGCGAGGTGCTTGCACCTCGCGCAACACGCAAATACTAGTTATATTATATAAAGCTCGATTACCACTGACTGACTGACTCACTCACTGACATAATTGTTCTCCCAGATGGTGGATGGGGAGGTGTGTATATTTTGACAGATTCGTAAACAAGTAACTCTCAAACCTACGGGAAAAGTGCCAAACCTCCCCTTTTCACCCCTCCCTATCGTATCTCGGAAACTACGAAACCCGTATTTTTTTTTTTACGGATTCGTATAGAGGAGGCTCGGTAAAGTAAAAACCATTTTTTCAAAGTCGCCCCCCCCGCCGCCCTTCTCACCCCCTTTAGGCGGATCTCGGAAATTAAGAGACTTGGAACATTTTTTTTTATTCAGATTCATTTAGAGGGGCAATGCTTTAGTCGAAATAATTGTGCAACCCCCCCCCCCCATCAACCCTCCTATTTTTTTTTTTTAAAGTGAACCGCGAGGTGCTTGCACCTCGCGCAACACGCAAATACTAGTTATATATTATATTATATAAAGCTAAATTACCACTCACACACTCACTGACTGACTGACTGACTCATTGACATAATTGTTCTCCCAGATGGTGGATGGGGAGGTGGGTATATTTTGACAGATTCGTAAACAAGTAACTCTCAAACCTACGGGAAAAGTGCCAAACCTCCCCTTTTCCCCCCTCCCTATCGTATCTCGGAAACTACGAGACCCGTATTTTTTATTTTACGGATTCGTGTAGAGGAGGCTCGGTAAAGTAAAAACCATTTTTCAAATTCCCCCCCCGCCCCCCTTTTCACCCCCTTTAGGCGGATCTCGGAAATTAAGAGACTTGGAACACTTTTTTTTTCAGATTCATCTAGAGGGGCAATGCTTTAGTCGAAATACTTCTGCAACCCCCCCCCTTCATAACCCCCCCCCCCCTTCATAACCCCCCCCCCCTTTTAGTTTTTTTTCACTAGCACGCGAGGTGCTTGCACCTCGCGCAACACGCAAATACTAAACTCCCCCATCTAACCCCCATCACCCCCCCATTTTTTTTTTCACAAGCACGCGAGGTGCTTGCACCTCGCGCAACACGCAAATACTAGTTATTATACTATATAAAGCTAAATTACCACTGACTGACTGACTCACTCATTGACATAATTGTTCTCCCAGATGGTGGATGGGGAGGTGGGTATATTTTGACGGATTCGTAAACAAGTAACTCTCAAACCTACGGGAAAAGTGCCAAACCTCCCCTTTCCCCCCCCCCCCCTTCTCGCCCCTCCCTATCGTATCTCGGAAACTACGAGACCCGTATTTTTTTTCACGGATTCGTATAGAGGAGGCTCGGTAAAGTAAAAACCATTTTTCAGTCGCACCCCCCCCCCGCCCCCCTTTTCACCCCCTTTAGGCGGATCTCGGAAATTAAGAGACTTGGAATATTTTTTTTTCAGATTCATCTAGAGGGGCAATGCTTTAGTCGAAATACTTGTGCAACACCCCCCCCATCTCCCCCCCACCACCCCACCCCTTTTTTTTTTCTTTCACAAGCACGCGAGGTGCTTGCACCTCGCGCAACACGCAAATACTAGTTATTATACTATATAAAGCTAAATTACCACTGACTGACTCACTCACTCACTGACATAATTGTTCTCCCAGATGGTGGATGGGGAGGTGGTTATATTTTGACAGATTCGTAAACAAGTTACTCTGAAACCTACGGGAAAAGTGCCAAACCTCCCCTTTTCACCCCCCTTCTCCCCCCTCCCTATCGTATCTCGGAAACTACGAGAACTGTATTTTTCTTTTTTTACGGATTCGTATAGAGGAGGCTCGGTAAAGTAACAACCACTTTTCAAAGTCCCCCCCCGCCCCCCTTCTCCTCCCCTTTAGGCGGATCTCAAAATCTAAGAGACTTGGAACATTTTTTTTTTCAGATTCATTTAGAGGGGCAATGCTTTAGTCGAAATACTTGTGCAACTCCCCCCCATCACCCTCCCCCTCTTTTTCTTTTGTTTGTTTTTTTTTTCACAAGGACGCGAGGTGCTTGCACCTCGCGCAACACGCAAATACTAAACCCCCCCATCTCCCCCCCACTTTTTTTTTCACAAGCACGCGAGGTGCTTACACCTCGCGCAACACGCAAATACTAAACCCCCCCATCTCCCCCCTTCCCCTTTTTTTTTTTCACAAGCACGCGAGGTGCTTGCACCTCGCGCAACACGCAAATACTAAACCCCCATCACCCCCCATCATTGTTTTTTGTTTTTTCACAAGTTTTTTTGTTTTTTCACAAGGGTTTAGCATTTGCGTGTTGCGCGAGGTGCAAGCACCTAGCGCAACACGCAAATACTAAACCGGGGGGTTTAGTATTTGCCATCATTGTTTTTTGTTTTTTCTCAAGTTTTTTTGTTTTTTCACAAGGGTTTAGCATTTGCGTGTTGCGCGAGGTGCAAGCACCTAGCGCAACACGCAAATACTAAACCCCCCCATCACCCCCCCCATTTTTTTTCTTTTTTCACAAGCACGCGAGGTGCTTGCACCTCGCGCAACACGCAAATACTAGTTATACTATATAAAGCTAAATTACCACTGACTGACTGACTCACTCATTGACATAATTGTTCTCCGAGATGGTGGATGGGGAGGTGGGTATATTTTGACAGATTCGTAAACAAGTAACTCTCAAAACTACGGGAAAAGTGCCAAACCTCCCCTTTTCCCCCCCCTTCTCCCCCCCCCCCTATCGTATCCCGGAAACTACGAGACCCGTATTTTTTTCTTTTTACGGATTCGTATAGAGGAGGCTCGGTAAAGTAAAAACCGTTTTTCAAAGTCCCCCCCCCGCCCCCCTTCCCCCCCCCTTTAGGCGGATCTCGGAATCTAAGAGACTTGGAACATTCTTTTTTTCAGATTCATTTAGAGGGGCAATGCTTTAGACGAAATAATTGAGCAACCCCCCCCCCCATTTCCCCCCCCCCCCCTTTTTTTTTTTCACAAACACGCGAGGTGCTTGCACCTCGCGCAACACGCAAATACTTAACCCCCCCATCACCCCCCCCATTTTTTTTTTCACAAGCACGCGAGGTGCTTGCACCTCGCGCAACACGCAAATACTAAACACCCCATCACCCCCCCCATGTTTTTTTTTGTCACAAGCACGCGAGGTGCTTGCACCTCGCGCAACACGCAAATACTAGTTATACTATATAAAGCTAAATTACCACTCACTCACTGACTCACTCATTGACATAATTGTTCTCCCAGATGGTGGATGGGGAGGTGGGTATATTTTGACAGATTCGTAAACAAGTAACTCTGACACCTACGGTAAAAGTGCCAAACCTCCCCTTTTCCCCCCCCTTCTCCCCCCTCCCTATCGTATCTCGGAAACTACGAGACTCGTATTTTTTTTTTACGGATTCGTGTAGAGGAGGCTCGGTAAAGTAAAAAGCATTTTTCAAAGTCCCCCCCTCACCCCCTTCTCACCCCCTTTAGGCGGATCTCGGAAATTAAGAGACTTGGATCATTTTTTTTCAGATTAATTTAGAGGGGCTACGCTTTAGTCAAAATACTTCTGCAACGCCCCCACCCATCACCCCACCCCCTTTTTTTTATTTTTTTTCTCATTTTCGGTATTTCCATCATACCAAATTTTGGCTGAAGCAAAGAAGGATTGCTATCCTCTTGCGTCAAGCATATCCGTAACGAATATAAGTGCTAAAGTGAACCTTCAAGAACTTTTAGATCATACTGCCTGTCGTATTTTAAAAATAGACTCGGTTTCGAAAAAGTTCACCCGTCTTAAACTATATAGCAAATGGGGTTGCGATGGAACCTCGGGACAAAGTGAGTATAAACATGTTTTACCGGAAGAAAATGAACAAATATCGGATGCTAATATGTTTATAGTTTCACTTGTACCATTGAGACTAGTGGATGAATAAAATAAAATAGTTATATGGCAAAATCCAACATGTTCTTCAGTTAGATATTGCAGACCCATTTCTCTGGAATTAGCAAAAGAAACTCCTGATAAAACTACAGCTGTTGTAAGTGAACTTGAAGTATACATTAATGAATTAACTCCAACGCGATCGCCTGCAGCAAAAGAAGGTAACATGAGTAAGACACATGGGCCGGGGGGGCCGGGTGGGCCGTGCCCACCCCAGAATGGTCTGGTGCCCACCCCAGAATTTATACCAACAAACAATATGGTTGAACAATTAAAAAACTGGCCAAGTGCAAGTCGGACTCACCCATAAAAGGTTCCGTATCCAAGCATAGAAAAAAACCTTTGTTTCTTATACCTATATTACGAAGTTTGTTCGTTAACCGTTTTTATAAATGACCAAGTTGTATTTGAGATTTTTCAAAACGTTATATATTACATAAACTTAGCTGGCCAGGCAGCACCTTAGATCTCATTCAAAATAATTTTCGTTGTATTTTAGATTTTGCACTTCCTTATTTTAAACATAGAAGACAAACACAGAAGGATAACACACATTTTACTAGTTTGGAATTCTATAAATCATTCAAACGATTGACTTTGTGAAGGAATGATTTAGGGATCCTCATTCGTTAGCTTTTAATTTTATTTATTTTTAAATAACAATCGTAAACCTGTTAACAGAATACATCTATCTAAGAAGTTTCAACTTTGTAGTCCTAATAATAGATCTTTACCTATGAAATTCTATAATCAGTATTATCAGATTTAATTTTCTGTGGATTGGCGCGCAATTCGAAATTCAAATAAATTTGATCCTAAAGCTATGATTAATTTAATTTCAAATTCAGTCATTTGCTTTTAGATGTTTTTTTTTGTTTTTGTGAAACTGTGCTAGTTTTTGGCGCCATGGATAAACTATAAAATTTTTCGTATATAAGTTCCTACGTGGAAATACCGATGCACAAACAACACTAAATATTATCGACGTGTACGGCCTAACATTGCTTGCATAAACACGTTCCATTATTGGTTCAATCGTTTTAAATATGGAAATTTTAAGTTGAAGAAAGAGCTCGCGGTCGGCCGGTAACCATTGTCGACAATGACGAATTGAAGGCGATAGTGAAAGCAAATCCTACTCAATCTACGACTGAGCTGGCTGCAGGCCTTGGAGTTAGTGTCAGAACAACATTGAAGCATTTGCGTCAAATCGGAATGATAAAAAAGCTAGATAAGTGGGCGCCACACGAAGTAACCGACCAACAGCGAGACAGCGAGCTATGTATGCACGCATAAGCGTGCATGCATAGCTGTACTGAGTCGGCATAGAAACTACGGAATTCTCAATCAATTTTTACTTGCAATAAAAAGTCGATCCTGTACGACAACCGTAAGCGTTCGTCTTAGTAGGTGGACCCGGGTACAGCACCTAATCAGTGCCCTAAAAAAACATTACTCATAGGAAGGTGATGGTGACCGTCTAGTGCTCCAGTGCTGGACTTGTACATCACACATCACAGCTTCTTACCAAATGGCACAACAGTGATGACAGATGTCTATTGCCAAGAATTGCAAACAATGATGGAAAAGCTAAATCAAAAATATTTTATCACACAGTTAGTGCAAGGTTTGAAATTGGTCGTTTCCTATGGAGAAGAGCCCGCAAGAAACTCCACGGTTAAACACGCAATTCAACAACCCAGACTGGTCAATCGCTCTTCACCATTGCTTCTCCACGACAACACGCGAGCTCACATTTCACGACAGACCATCTCAAAGCTAAAAAGCTAGTTTTAGCTAACAGCCAAGTTACAGTTGGAAGCAATCCGCCACCCACCGGACTTAGTGGACCTTGCCCCTTGTTTGTCTGACTCCGCTGGGCTTTCTCCAGGCTATTGAAGGTCTCACCTGGTGAGGATGGACCGCCGAAGTGTCGTAAAGAAGCGACACCGAATTAGGCTGTCGCAGCGAGCCTACAGCTTCACTTTCAAGTAACCACAGATGGGTGCGCGCCGAAAAAAAGGCAAACTTTCTCGACTTTAATTTAAACAAATATTTTTGTGCAATGGTTTTTAGGGTTCTGTAGCTGTAATGGCAAAAACGGAACCCTTATAGATTCGTCATGTCTGTCTGTCAGTCCGTCCGTATGTCACACTCACACACTTAAAACTTGGTAAGTAGATGAATTTTGTGAACCGCTTTACGATTTTATATGCTCCCAAAACAAGGAGCTGAAATAGTACATTTTGATAAAAGTGGAGAAAGGAGATGTTTTGTTTTCGGCCATCAGATGTACATTTATCGAAAAAGAGGAAAAATACTACAAATTGGGGAAACATATTCTCTGGTGAATTTGAACCTGATTTGTTGTGTACAAAAAATAGCAGTTTTTCAATTATTGCCATGTTTTATTCAACATGGCGTCTCGTTTGCTTGCATACTTCATTCGTTCTGAAATCATGTCTCATCAAATCAATGTTACGTAGAAGATAATTAAAAAATGTGTGTAGTCGTGTAGTGTTAAAAATAAATTACTATTGTTCTCTTGTACATATTTTTGAGTAAACATAATTAAGTGTGACGATTTCATCGTTACAAAAATCTTTAGTTTCCATTTTTGAAATGTGTTTCTGAACGGATTCAAAATAACCGCTTGTTGTCTTGAAAGTTGAAACTCTATCAGTCAGTCAGGTCTGCGCTAGGGTAATAGTGTTCTGTGGGTTAGTTCTGATGAACAAAAACAAAACAAGGTTAAGTAAACGTCATTTCTACAACCTGTCATGGCTGTCATAACTCTTAGGACAAACGTCAAACATTATTAATTTTTATTTTGTACATAAAAACCATTTGATATTATGGAAAAAAAATGTTACTTTTGTTTGTTTTGTTTATTCCGGGGTAAGTTTCCCAGCTTTGCTGAAATGTACCTACATGTTATGGCCGGGGCCCCATATAAAAATGAAACATCTCCTTTGTTATTTCGGCTGAGGTGGTGTTACACCCGAGCCGCAAGACGAGAGGTTATGGAGCCGAGTACTGCAGAAATAAATGTCCACGTGTATCAAACGACGTTTTTCAATACACTTTCGAAGAAAAATACTTGCTCTGAAAATGACGAAAACTAATGCAAAGTTGCCATATATTTTAGCTTCGATTTAAATGGCAACAGGCTATCGCAAGCATTTTGAGCCTCAATCACTATATCTGGCGGCGTAGCATCTAAATTATTCTCACGAAACTTAAATTCGTCATACTCACGCAAAAAACACAAATTAATAAGATTTAAGTAATTTACTTTTTCCCCGCGCTTTAAAATATTTTTTTAGAATACAAATAAATGTTAATTTGTTGATAAAAGCAAAATTATTTTGTTTAGTACCAAATGTTTCCGAACGCACCCTTTTGACATAAGGAAATTTGATCTTGACATTACTCTGACTTGACAGATAGACTTTGCTTGGTTGGAAAAAATGCCGGTCGTCGGGACCCTCTTGAGTTAATTATAATTGGTAAAATATCGTTGGATTCGCCTGTTGAGACCGATAATTGGGGCGCGAATTATTTGTTGTTTGAAGTTGAAATCCCCATTTGTCGAAAACCCCGGGATATTGTTGATTATGCGCCGTATTGTCGTCGGGCGGCTGGCACGCGGAATTTGTTGGAAATCGAATTGGATCTCGCGAGATATGAGCGGATTGATTGTGAACAGTGTTTAATTGAACTTTGTACTCCCGGATTGACGAGAATCCAGGGATATTTCGGAACATATCGCCTTATTGCGTCACCTCGTGGCACGCGCTTGGTGGAAACGAGTTAGGCTGTGATGCTGTGGGACCCGCGCCATCTGGAGATTGACGCCTTGGGAACGTCCTAGAACACACTTGACTTACATCACACGTTTCAATTACTCATCTCATATTACATACAAACACTTTGGACGTGATCAAACAGATCCTAGGTTGCCGTCTACAGCTCAGGTGAGTGTTATTTGTAACTATTTGTAGGGCCTCGGAGGCTATAGATTGTTGTCGGCCGGAGAGCCTGTAGATTATTGTGTAACCTTGTTTATTGTAAGCAACGTTTATAGCTCCGCGTATCGTGGACAAGTTCGGACCGTCCAGTTACCGTTGCACTGGCCAATTGCAGTCCTGAACATATTTTATAAATAATGATGTTTATTTCTGATATTCTGTGCATAAACCATTGATTTAAATAGTAAAGATACGGTCATCAGAACATTTGATGGACGCGGTCGCCGTACAAAACACACTAGCGCCATCTATGATAACTAAGATGTCAATCGGCGTGGTCTGCTCCTAGACGTAGCCTTGTAAGAGCGGGGTGTGGTATTTTTCGAGGTACAAAGAAATAAAACAAAACATTTTAGTTTTTGAATTTTATATTTGTTACACATAAAAACACATTTTTAATAAACAATAAAAATTAATTTTGTACATAATTTAATCTTATAGTAATATTATTAAATATTTTTATTTCATCGGCTGCAACGCGCGCCACTGCAAAGTTATGTCGCATTTTTACGCGGCTTCGCGTTGTCTATGCTAAAGGTTGAGACAAACAAAAAGAAAATTGTTTTAAATAATGCTAGAAGTTGATTTAATGACATATTTTTAACTTACCGGTGATATGAAATGTTATATTTTTTTATTGTGCTTTACGTCGTAGTTCACGCAACCCTTCACGACACAATTTGGCATTTTTGCTTGTAAAACTGACGACCCCTCCCGAAGATAGCCGATCGCGTTCTAGTTCACTTCGATAAAGGTTAGACCACTTTGGGACCAAGTTCGAGGCGTCATTATAACATGCGATCCGCCCAGTCCTTACGAAGTAATATATATGTCAATGGCATAAACACAATTTTAATTTTTATGGCTTATGGCCTTAATAACATCTCTCAAATCTTTCAAATTAAAATTTCAAATATTTCTCAATCAAACTCTTTGCTGTGAAAAAGAAAAAAGAATCGCCGCTGAATATTATTTAATTGAATAGTTATTGATTTATTTTAAACAATAATGGAATATACACTTAAATAAAAACCCTAAACTACATAATCATATACATCTAAAAATAAACTAAAATATGGCGTCCAGAAATTCGTACGCATCGCTGTCCACTGGTAATGTGCCCAAAAGACTGGCGGCATTGCCACGCTGTATTGCAATGCTTAACCGCTGTCCAAGGTAAAAGCCAGCCTTTGGGTCACGCGAAGTGTCAACTAGGCGTTTGGATAGATCTTTAAATAATCTGTGAGCACTCGGACCCCACGACCCCAAGGTTTCAACCCCAAACGGCTCGAAAATATAACTACCAACAAGGTTATTATATTTCCGCCGCTTGAGGTTTTCAGCAGCCGCAGCGGCAGCGCCAGCACAGCAAGACGAGCTAGGAAGATGGGATGGCGCAAGAGTATCGACACAAGTTGCGTCCCACACTTAAGGCCTACCCATCTTCCAAGGAAATAAAGACATGCCGTCCGGTCTTTTGCCATCGTCGCGTGCCAGGCCATTGGGTTCTAATACAGCTGGAACGCCGACGGTGACAAGAGCTCGTCGGATGATGTCGTTAATATTCGCGTGCCGTGCTATGCGACCCGCACTGCGGCCGCATGAAAGGCCGTGGTGACCGAGGCTGTTGACAACTTCGCCGCAGTGGCAGCGATGAGCAGAACAACAAGGAGCACCTAATCGAAGGGAAGCAGCGAGGCGGAAAGTAGTATCATCGAACAAGGTGCCTATGTTCGACGACGGTAGTGCATGAAGCCAGAGACCCGACTCCCATTCACTCACAGCCAGCAAGCGCGCACGCTCTGCAGCCGAAGCAGATGTGGCAATAAGGTCACTCTGAACTGCTTTACAGAGCGGCTCATCCCACCGCCTCTGAGATGATGGGTTGTCGGGTGGATTTAGATTCGGGCAAGCGATTCTCCAGGTGTCCATAGCCTCGGTGAAGCACGGCACATTGAAATCAACCAGTGACGGAGCTAGAATATTCCTGATTAATTTCTCAGTACCGTGGACCGAAGATATAAAAGCCGGGAGACTAATGCTAGAAATTTTGCGGACGCCGAGACCTCCCATACGAATGGGAAGAGTAGCTTGTGCCCAAGTTCGGTCGTCCATAGCCACATTTAAAATAGCTGTCAGAGTATGCCGGATAATTTGGTCCATTTTTTCCAAAAGGTGAGGATGATGCCAAAGATGCGAAGCACGAAGAAAGTAAGTTAATTTAGGTCCAAAGCAACAGTAACGAATTAATGTGATAGCCGAATGCATGTTAATTTGGTGTAATCTGTCCGAAATGTCGTTAAAATTTTGTATTTTTTCCTCGACAAAATCGGGAAAGGAATTCTCAAAAATTGGAGACCCAAGAAGACGAAGAGAACTTTTATCCACAATTTGGATTTGGAATTTGGAAAGTGTCAGTTGTCTGTCAGTACTGTCGGATATGAATAGTTCACACTTCGAAAGGTTGAGATCCAGTCCTATGGTATGGAGTTGATTTCTTAAAAACTGTAGATCATCTAAAACTGTGTCTACATCGCCTCCCAGGGTTCCATCATCGAGATACCAAACATTGAATTTTGAATTTAGTTGTCGAATAATTGGGTGAATAGCTAAACTAAAGATCGCTGGCCCGAGGGGATCACCTTGTTGACAGCCAACAGCTGATTCCAAAAGGTTTTCCTTATAAAGTAATTTAGTCGGATGTCTGTAACATTGCCAAAGAAAACTAAAAATTTGTGGTACTTCTTTTTTAGTTTCTGCTAACAAAGTGTCCCTATTGACTGAATTAAAAGCATTTTTAATGTCAACCTTCAAGATGACCTCTCCTTTACTAGAATTTAAATAGGTCGACAAGGCGTGTACGGCAGCCTCACAACCCCCTTTGGAGCCGTAACCCAGTTGTAGGGGCTGAAATTTGGTCGAAATATCCTCACCAAAAAATTTAGAGCAAATCTTGGCTGCCATACGACGGTAGGTAGTTCCCACAGCAATGGGGCGAATGCCGCCATCCCTTTTGCGTAGGGCACATAGATTGGCCCCGTACAAAATATCGGTGACGGCTTCGTTCACCTGGCCCGAGAGCATAAGGTTAATCAGAGCCGTTAGCTCCTTCCAAAGCAACTCACCAGCCTCCCCAGCGCCTGAGCTGAGTAGGTCCTTCAGGTGCTGTGGACTCAGACCATCGAGGCCGCCAGCAGAGCCGCTTCGAAAGGAACAAACGGCAGTGACCACCTCTTGACCTGTAACGGTGAGGGTGTTTAATTCCTGATCGGGGGTGTCGGGAAAGGAAAGACCATCCCCTGGGGCAGGGTGTTTGCTCTCCAGAGCTGCGAGAGTATCTGGAGAGTACGGGGCCACCACATCGCTACTGAAAAGTATCCTGGCAGCTCCGCTAATGTCACCTTCCCCTAATTTAGTTTCGACTAGGTGGGATACACTTCTTGTGGAAGTAATCCTCTGTGTCGATAATTTTGCATCCAGATTATGGGCCGAAATATTACAGTTATCTTTAATTTGTGCAGTTAGGGTCTTTTTGGTTGCTAAATTCTTTTGAACATGTAAAATTCTATACGGGAAGGTGAGAAGATGTTCCCAAGCACTTTGGGAGTTCTCCCTAGCGGCAAGGCGAACGCATCCTGCTAGGTTTTGCGCCACTACAGGTCTGGCACCGCGAGGAACTCTCTTTAAAACCGAAACAGAATTTTTAAATTTAGAGATTGTTTTCCAAAACGGATCCAAAGTGGAAGAAGTTGGTGTAAGTGTTGTAGAAATGACGGGGACAGAAGAAGATACATTGGGTGGTTTATGTACCTTCCCAATATGTACTTTCAGACCCCGCTTACCTTTAAAAAACCGTGCCTGGGTGCACAGAGGACACCTCTCCAGGATATTTTGTGATGTCGAAGGTTGACCGGCACTATCACTCAACACATCACTGCTGTCATTAAACATTGGTCTGATTACGTTATAAAAATTATACTTATTAACTAACTCTTAGTTACTAAAATAATTAAAAAAACCAACAAAAACACTGAATAGAAAAAAAAACGTCAATCGTTGACACTTCGCGTCAGAAATTAGCGCAGTCGCAGTGGTGATGGTGACATAGGGCGCCGCGAGGCCAAAGAAGACATTTCGGCGGCGGCGGTGGCGCCCTGGAACATTGCCGGGAGACACGCAGCTGGTCACATCTTCGGTGTCATCTCATCCATATTGTACAGCGAAAACGTCCTTGATTGCTTTTCCTTTATTCACGATAAAACCGAGCAACGGATCGATGTGAGTTTTGGTGTTGAGATGGTCAAGAGGCTGGAAAGCGGCGTGAGCAAAATTCTCAGAGAGCTAGCGGTCGCGGGTGGAAAAGACTTCCGAGGAACAATAAAATAATTCAGAAGAGAACCCTCTTTGCCACACCTGACGAATTTTCTTTTTGAAAGATTGTATTTCTATTGTATTTTATTTTATTTATATTTATTTTGCTAATTTATTTTGATAGTTTTTATGACACATCATTATGATTTATTAATTAATCACAAATTTTGAGACAATGGCAAAATATACGGACTTTACGACCACGTCGGGTAAGACAGTCTAATAGGAAAAAACCTATAAATAGTCGGTTTACTCAAATAAAGACATTGTGTGACAATAGTTATTTAATGTTAACTGTGGCAAAATCTGGAATATTAAACCCCCGTGTGTGAAAAATGAAAAAAATCCACGAGTGTGAAATACATTGCATGTTGAACCTAATGATAGTGCGATAAGAGCCAGTTTTCGAGGAAGTGTATTGAAAATATTTTTTTTCAAACTCGTTCGTGCCGGGTGTCTGTAGATTGGTCTTCAAATGACATTCAGGTTCCTAAAACGACTTCTTCTCAAAGTCAATCGTTTGAAGCATGGGATCCTAAATCGATGTTTTCTCAAAGTAAATCGTTTTAAGGATCTAAACTTTAAAATAAGAAAGTAAAAAAATCTAAAAATAAATAAAATCTCTTTGATCTCATGAAAAATGATATTTATTTTGCAATAAGGTTATAAATATTGTTTTCGTAAATGTAAACTAGTTGAGGCCGGTGTTTTTTAACTGACTACCCTAAAAAGAAACACTGAAACAAAGTCAGGGGTCAACGTCTCTTTTAAAGTCCATACAATCCGTAGTGAACAAATCATATGAGAGCCATATACGTTTATGTCTGTGGCGCCCTTTAGAGGACAAAAGCACACAGATTTGAGCAGGGCCCGTCCAAATACTGAAAGCATTAATCAGTTATCGTATAGCTCAACTTGGAACTTTAAGGAGCTCAAACTATTTGACGAACAATACCAAAGTAAGGACATTTGGGTAGGCCGTATAAAGTACTCAAACTGCCAGACAGTGCGATAATTACTCATAATATTCTTAGTTTTCCCTTTTTTTCCTCATAATTTGACCGATCTGCAGAAAGAAACGCACGTTGAAACTTACGTTGCCTTGTTGAATCGGTACAGAAATGTAGGAATATTGGATCGAATTGTGACATGTGACGAAAACTGCATTCTTTACGAAAACCGAAAGCAAAAAATTGCAAAGGCTGACCTCAAGTCAAGCGCCGCAACAGTGCCTTAAGGCAAAGCTTACCAAAAGTAAGGTACCTAATGGTAACTGTTTGGTAGTCTATTCGTGGTGTTATTAACTATAGCTTTTTCAGGTATGATCTGGCAATAACAGGAGATGTTTAGTGTGCAGAACTTCGAACAATGGTGGCAAAACTAGCTATGAAACAGCCCTGACTCGTGAATCGATCTTCACCATTATTGCTCCAAATGATAACAAAAGACCTCACACTGCACGAGAAACTGTTTTAACTCTGCAGAAGCTGTGGTTAGAAACCATAGGTCATCCTACGTACCAACCAGACCTTGCTCCAAAGGACAATTTTCAATGAGGTAAAAATATAGATAATGATGGTAAGTATTTTGGTTAAATAAGCATGTTACATAGAAAAATAAAGAAATTTTCATTATTTCATGCTTTAACTCCATTTTTTTCGGGGTGGGAAAATCATCTAATGACTCTTTCACTTAAACTCCTAATAACTTAGTCATTTATACAAACGCTATAAAAAACAAAGTTATTTTTCGTTAATGTATACTTGCTACTACCCCAAGTAGCAAAATGTGGCCCTGTAATTATCCTAGGAGCACGTATTTTTTAATCCTATAGAAATCCTGTAAACGTTTATAGAGCTGCATTTGGGCGCAGTTTATAGGACTATTACGCCCTATAGTCGCTTTGTTATAATCCGGTAAAGTGCTAATTGATTTTATAATTATCTTATTAAGTGCTTTAACAAAATATAGTTGTCCTATAAAAATCCGGTAAATGCATCTAAAAAGAGCGATTGGTCCTCTTATGATCTGGCGCGTGCCGCTACTAGAGTAATTGATCCTACAGTGATCAGCGTAATACCATTAGTAGATTCATTCAGTCGATTATTCGTTCTTTTTTCGTTAATTCATTGTACTGTGCTGGTGCGTGACATTGAATACTTTTTTATTTTCAAAAGATAAGTAATGTCACATTATAATAATGTCTGTCATTATAATAAAGTAACTTTTGCCGTGTAACTGTTTTGTAAAGAGTGCCTACTCAACTTGCGAAAATAATTTTATTGATGAAGTGTTAGATGATAATAAACATATCTTCATGCGCCTTCAAAATTGAACATTTTCATTATTTGTTAATTCAGTAATAAATTAATATATACTTATCCGACATAGGGTCGAAACACGTGCCATTACATTGCATTTATCAGAACCTTTAAAGGACTTTTTAGTCAAAGTTAAGACGTTTACATGACATACCTACGCCACCATATTTAAGTTTTAGGGTCTGTGGGTAATGTGAGTTAAACTATACGGTAATGTGCAAATCTTGTAAGTTGTTGAAAATATTTATACTTATATCAAACATGGCCACAGGTCACCGACACAAACCTAATTATGAATTATCTTAAAATTTCGCTATGTTATGGTGTGTAGGTAATGTTGTTATTACGTAATTTTGCACCCCTAGACTAGTGTCCAAACAAAATCAATTTCATTGCCTTTTTTCCTAAATACGTAATTATAAAGTTCTTAAACATTTTCAGCTTGCAGCTTATTTTAGTCTGGACTGGAAATGGTTGTATTAATGGATGTCGATATTTTTTTAGCTAAAAAGGATTTCCATAAGCTGAAGTGTGCCGTGGCCGTGGAAAATTACACACGTTTTGAAAGTAAAAAAATATTATGGTTGTGACTATAATATTTCAAATGACACAATCAAAAGGCCGGTACACTTCACTGTGGCTCAAGGGAAGATTACAAAACTGTTATACCATGATTTTTTTGGTGTCAAAATTGCAAGCATTTTGCGATTTATGATCATTTCCCTACCAATGAGTGTGAAATTTGCTGTTAGTAAGTATTTTTTAAGAAATTTTCATTATTTCTTAATTGACGTGTTTAAAGCTGTTGAGTATTTTTCTACGAAATAATTAACTGTTCCATTGTTCAGAGTAGATATTCAATACTAAAATATATTTTATAGCACACCTGATTTTTCACATGCCAATAATGTCCTGTGCCCACAGTAGTAACGTTGTTCAGTCCCAAGCCAGCGCAACGGGGGCTGGTATGCTGAACGGTCCACGGTACGTGGAGCCTAACGTTGCTTACAATAAACAAGGTTACACTATAGCCCTCTGGGCTTCCCCTTAGTGGTTAATAATTATAATCACTTACCCAAGGGCTGATGACGACAAGCTACGACCTTTCTTGAGGCCGCGTCCGTGTGTGTGTGTGTAGGTAATAAGGTGAGTAATTGAAACGTATAGTGAAAGTCAAGTGGATGGACGAAGGTTCTCCAAGATGCAGTCCTCCCAATGCGGTCCGTCAGCAGTCAGCACAACTTAATTCCAACAATGCGCGTGCCTTGGTATGGCGTCAATATGGCGTAATTGTTCGGAGAAATATCCCTGGATTCTCGTCAATCCGGGATTACAAAGTTCAATCAATCACTGAACACAATTAATCTGTTAATCTCACGTGAGATCCAATTTGATTTCCAATTCTAATCAATAAAACTCAATCTCCCAAGCGGTGGTTAGTTTTTCAAGAAAAAGGCAAACGTCAAAGAGAAAAAAGGTTATAGACCATAGAATAATGTTGCCAACCCAAAAGGTGCATTCGGTTTCACGTTGGACAGAACATCTACCCCCCCCCGGACGGGCCTACCCGTCCGCTAATCAATTGGAAGTCTTGACAAAGTTGCGACCGCTCTCTTTATGATGGATCCGTCCACCAAAACCTCAGCAAAACGAGGGACCCCGTCGGTGCCAGCCACCAAATTGAGAATGCGCCCCCTGCGCCAATACAAAGGCTTAAGGTTGGCATCCTTAATCAGGACAAGGTCTCCGATCTTGGGCGGATGAGTTTTATCCGTCCACTTGACGCGTTGCTGGAGGATGTGCAGATACTCTAAGCTCCAACGCTTCCAAAAGTTCTCAGCGAGCTGTTGCACCAACTGAAACCGCGAGAGCCGATTTTGGCTCACATCAACAAAGGGGTACTCCGGCAAGGCGACAAGTGGCTGTCCAATCAAGAAATGGCCCGGGGTTAGAGCCTCCAAGTCATTCGGGTCCGAAGAGAGCGGGCACAATGGGCGCGAATTCAACACAGCTTCAATGCGGCAGAATACCGTAGCTCGTTCCTCAAAGGTGAGAACGGTGTCTCCCAACAATCTCCGCCAGTATCCCTTTGCCGCTTTCACCGCGGCCTCAAAAATACCCCCCCAATGGGGGCAGGCTGGCGGGTCAAATTACCAAGTGACCCCTCGGCGGGCCAAACTATTACCAATGTCAACCTGGCTCTCATTAAGGAAGGCGTATACCTCCTTCAAATAGTTACTTGTACCCTTGTAGTTCGTACCGCAATCAGACCTAATCAAAGAAGGCAACCCACGGCGAGACACAAATCTGTCCAAAGTCGCCACAAAGGCCTCTGTCGAGAGGGAGGTTACCAGCTCCAAGTGCACTGCCTTGGTTGACAGGCAGACAAAGACACACAAATAAGCCTTAACAATCTTACTATTTCGAAGTGTGGACGTCTTCACCGAAAAGGGACCAGCAAAGTCCGTTCCGACGCCAGCAAAGGGCCTCGCCTCATTGACACGATCAGCCGGCAAATCTCCCATTAGGGGCTGCATAGTGGAGGCCTTAGTCCGATAACACGGCATACAACGGAAGACAATGCTACGAATAGTACGACGAGCCGACAAAATCCAAAATTCTCGCTGCAGAATAGCCAACAGCGCATTGCAACCGGCATGCGAGTTTTTAACGTGACGATCAGTCACCAACAATTGTACCAAGTGGCCCTCCTTGGGCAACAAAAGGGGGTGACGGGCCCCATAAGGAAGGCTAGAGTGCCTCAACCGTCCTCCAACACGCAAAAGACCCGTCTTATCCAAGAAGGGATTCAGCTTACTAACAGCTCCCGACAACTTAACCCTACCAGACTTCAGGACCTCGATCTCCTTCTCAAAGTGTGCAGCCTGCACAGAGCGGACCCAAAGGAGGAGTGACTCCTGTCGCTCTTGAGGAGAGAGAACTGGTGACAGGTGCTTGTCCCCTGGATTCCTAGAATTATGGCCAAAACGCCGGATCCACGAGGTGACGTTCAACAATTTGTCGAGGGAGCTGTATCGATTCAACAAAAGGTCAGGATCAAACGGAGGATCCTTCGTTCCAACAGCGAACACCTTAAGTCCGGGCAAAGGATCCGACATCAAGACTGGCGTTCGAGGCCAATCGTCCTCGAGGCGAGTCAGCCAGTCCGGCCCCCACCAGAGGGGGTGAGCAATCAAGTGGGGGGCCATGCACCCGCGTGAGGCCACGTCGCCCGGGTTCAGGTCACCAGGCACGTGCCTCCAAATCAAAGGCGTTTCAGAGCCTTGAATCTGCGACACTCGGTTCGCAACAAAGACCTCCAAAGAGTGGACGGACGTCTTCAACCAACACAAAACAATTTGACTGTCCGTCCAGGCGTAAGAAGCCCGAATGTCAACAATTCCACCCAAGGTGTGCGCAACGTGATTTAGGAGACGCACAAGAAGCACCGCCCCTGACAACTCCAACTTAGGGATGGTCAATGCCGTCCGGAGGGGGGCCACTTTGCTCTTGGCCATGACCAGTGACAACTTCACCTGGCCCGTGGCGCTGACGGTGCGCAGATAAACAACGGCGGCATAACCGTGAGAGGACGCGTCACAAAACCCATGAAGGGTGGCAGCATAAGCCCCAGGGGAGAGGATGGCGCGTGGCAGCGCGACCTCATTGACCACAGGGAGCACGGATACAAATTGGAGCCAGTCTTCCAACAGAGTTTCCCGAAGTGGCTCGTCCCAACCAAGTTCAGCGGTCCAAAGGCGCTGAAGGAAGCATTTCGCCCAAAACAGTACCGGGCAGATCCAACCATTAGGGTCAAAGGTCCTTGCTACAGTAGACAACACCAGTCGTTTAGTCCAAGTATGAGGAGACTCCAAGTCGACATCATACGTAAAGGTGTCTTGAACTGGTCGGTACTGAACGCCGAGGACGGCCATCATGGCGGGGTTGTCAACGTTTTCAAACAAATGAGGATCCTGCTTATGATCCTCCAACACACCTTCCAATAGCGCTGGCGAGTTGGACACCCATTTACGCAACTCATAGCCAGCGGAAGCCAGAATCTGGACCAACTCGTCACGCAACAGGATAGCTTCCTCAACCGTAGGAGCTCCAGTACAGACATCGTCGACGTACAGGTCCGTTTTCAAGATGGCGGATGCACGAGGAAACCTCAAACGCTCCCGGTCCGCAAGCTCCCAAAGCGAACGAATAGCAACAAAGGGGCTTGACCGAAGGCCGTAAGTATTCGTGTTGGGCTCATACACAATCATGGGATCCTGGGGATGTTCCCGCCACAGGATCAACTGATAACGTCTGTCATCCCGGTGAATAACCGTTTGCCGGAACATCATTTTGATGTCGGCCACAAAGACTACTTGATGACGACGAAAAGACGTGATGACGTCACAAAGATCCCTCAACAATTTGGGGCCGGAATGCAGGCAATCATTCAAGGAGACGCCGGAAGAAGTCCGCGCAGACCCATCAAACACTGTGCGCAGTTTACCAGTGGATGGCTTGAGGACCGCGTGATGTGGCAAGAAGAAATGCTCTACTGAACGCCAATCCAAATCTGACACCGACATGTGTCCCAAGTCTGCATACTCACGCATAAACTCTACATATTTTTGCCGCAGCACCAGGTCCCTGGCCATGCGGCGCTCCATTGCCAACAATCTTTTCTCAGCCGTAGGTCTGGATTGGCCAAGAGGTGGTCGCACCGCAACAAAAGGCAGCCGGGTCTCAAGCCGACCGGAGCGGAGTCGACCGGTGTTGTTCTGATAGAACAACTCGCACTCTTCGTGTTCCGGATTCAAGCGGGCCACCTGAGGGGGCTCCTCAACCTCCCAAAACCTCTGAACGGCGTCAGAGAGGGCTGAGCCGGACACCAACGCAAAGACAGGTTCAGGTGGAGGGGGCACGTTCAACACTGGGCCCATAATCGCAAAGCCGAAGATGGTTGAGACCGCCACCAGGCCCCTCGGGTGGCACCCTGGGGTCTCCGGCTGCAAGACCGTCATATTTCCCAACAATATTTTCCCTAAAACATCGGAACCCAACAACAAATGCACCGTACAAGGGGAATCAAACCGGGTGTCAGCCAAATTCAGACCTGACGTCAACCGTAGAACATCCAAAGATAACTGACAATCGGGAAGGTTACCCATTATAGTCGGTAGAACAAGGGCAGGAGCACCAATTTTAGGGTAAAGACAACTCACAGGGGTGATTTCAAACCAGGTCTCTCCCTCAACAGTGGTGACAGCCGCTTCGCCAACTCCATGAATCTTGCCTGAAAAGTCCTTCACCTCCAGGCCAACCTGTCCCGCTAACCAAGACGACAAAAGGGTACCCTGGGCTCCCGTGTCCAACATGGCACGGACCACAATCGAGTCACCCAAGGGTCCCCAGACCCTGACCGAGGCCGTTGGCAACAAAATCGACTCGATCGGGGGGGGGGGTCCTTTAGCGGGGCAGGCGCCAATTTCCTAGCGGTGCCTGGGCGGCGACCGATCGCCGCATCCAGGCTGTCCTCTTCCACGACGAGGGTAAGGTTGGAATGGTTTGTCCGCGCGGTGTCCCAAGCCGCTCGCCATCGCTGGAAGGGCATATCCTACCGGATGCCTGAATGGCGGAGGGCGTGACTCCAACCGGGGACGTTCCGCCAACGGAGGGGAGAGGTGGCGGTGCTGGTCCGGCCACTGCTGCCTAGCAGCCAACGCGCGTTCTCCCTGACAAGGGGAGACCAAATCTCGGTCGCGGGGCTCCCGTACAACTTGCACGGGGGGTGGAGAGCGGCGTGCAGAATTGCGGGCCTCAGCCCGGTGCTCATCTCCGGAATACCCCCCCCTGCGCGAACCCTCCTCAGAAGAAGGTCTGCTGGAGCGGTTCGCGTTGGCACACAAAATCTCCAGGTGGGACCCCGTGCAAATTCTACACGGACGGGGGTCGGGGCAGTCCCGATGGAAATGGGCTCCCAAACACGAGAAGCACAAACGGCGTGCGTTGGCAATACGGCGGCGGGCACTTACGTGCAAGTTCAAAAAAGCCGAGCAACATGCCATGACATGTCCCGTGGACTTGCAAAAGTGGCAATCGTGAGAACTCCGGGCTCCGGCAAAACGGGGGGCGGGGCGATCATCAACAGGCCCCCTAGCCCGAGGACTCCGGGCACCAGCCAAACGGGGGGCGGGGCGAACCTCAACAGGCCCCCGAGCCCTAGTCCGTCCCTGGTCTCTAGGCCGAGAAGGTGGTGGGCGTGATCCCGTGGCGCCACGAGTGTTGTCCAAAAACCGACACTCGTCTTCCAAGAATTTGAGGAGGTCTTCAAAGGGGGGAAGATGGGTGGCACTGTCCCCACCACACTTCTGCTCAAAGCGGGACCTCAACTCTGCAGGGAGCAACCGCAGCACTATGTGCACCAACAGGTAGGACCAATGGTCCACCGGTAACTGCAAGCGTCGCAAGGCGTGGGTCGCTGAGACCAACGGGTTCAGCAGGTCAGTGCGCAACGCCGACATGCTGGCAATGGCCGGTAGCCCCAAAATCTGGTCGATGTGCACATCAGCCAGGCAGCGCTTATTCTGATACCGTCTGGAGAGAAGCTCCAGAGCGGTAGGGTAAGAAGAGTCCGTCACCGGCAAGTGCTGCACCAAGGCTCTGGCTTCGCCCTCCAAAACGGACAACAAGTAGGCCAACTTCTGGGCAGGTCCGAGGTCCGAGCGTGCATCCACAAGACTCTCAAAGAGATTAATGAAGCCCAGCCAGTGGTCCAAACGACCGTCAAAATGTGGCAGCTCCAGGGTGGGCAGCCTACCTAACGGTCCAGGGCCCTTGACAACGGAGGTCTGAGGCTTGGCCTCCTCAGGCATCCGGCTCCTCAAAATTTCCCGGGCTCGTTGACCTATGACATCCCCCAGGTTGACAATCTGGTCATAGTCACCCAAAACCTTATCGCGGGCTGCCTGGTCCATCACCGCCAAATCCACGTCCATGATGTACTCATTGAAGCGTGTGAGCGCAGCATCAGCTGACTTGATCCTCTCATCCACTTGCCTGTTCCGAGCAAGGGTGAGCTCCTCCAAGTCCGGACGCTCAACCGTTGCTACCGCCGATGCGAACCATCTCAACTGTGAGACCAATACGGCAGCAGACTCCCTGACTGCCTTTAATGAGGCCATTGCAACAATCAAATATTAATACAACAGGCTAAAATCAACTAAACAAACAACAATGACTCGTTAGCCGACCAAATAATTTCAACAAAATAAAAATTCAAATTCAATTATTTAAAGTCCAAATCCGACCCTGTACTTATTCCAAGTATGAATCTAGCCTGCTAAGGATGGCTAGTTACAAAGAAATAACAATTGAATGTATAATACAATGCTGGATCAACCTCAAATAAATACAACAATAGGATGTGTAATATTGCTCCGGACAACCTCCAATAACACAATCCAATAATCACACTATAAACAATAACCAATACACACAATTCAAGTCTTACTATGTTAGACTATGTGATTATTATTTAGATAAACTTTTAACTTCAGACTAGTGACATTCAATTATTAATCACAACGAATATACCAAACAGCTTTTACAATAAATATCAAATTAACCTGATAATTCCCAATTTCACAAACAATCTTACCTGTCAGTGCAATTCCAAGAGACTAGCACTACAACTTACAGTACAAACTACAAGTACTATTTGAGCCCGGCTGACAAGCAATATATTCAAAACTTATTAGGTTATAAGTTATATTAAGTCAAACTTCCAATTTACTATGTGGATTTATTATTAAAACCCACGCTCTGCTTACCAAATGTTCAGTCCCAAGCCAGCGCAACGGGGGCTGGTATGCTGAACGGTCCACAGTACGTGGAGCCTAACGTTGCTTACAATAAACAAGGTTACACTATAGCCCTCTGGGCTTCCCCTTAGTGGTTAATAATTATAATCACTTACCCAAGGGCTGATGACGACAAGCTACGACCTTTCTTGAGGCCGCGTCCGTGTCTGTGTGTGTAGGTAATAAGGTGGGTAATTGAAACGTATAGTGAAAGTCAAGTGGATGGACGAAGGTTCTCCAAGATGCAGTCCTCCCAATGCGGTCCGTCAGCAGTCAGCACAACTTAATTCCAACAATGCGCGTGCCTTGGTATGGCGTCAATATGGCGTAATTGTTCGGAGAAATATCCCTGGATTCTCGTCAATCCGGGATTACAAAGTTCAATCAATCACTGAACACAATTAATCTGTTAATCTCACGTGAGATCCAATTTGATTCCCAATTCTAATCAATAAAACTCAATCTCCCAAGCGGTGGTTAGTTTTTCAAGAAAAAGGCAAACGTCAAAGAGAAAAAAGGTTATAGACCATAGAATAATGTTGCCAACCCAAAAGGTGCATTCGGTTTCACGTTGGACAGAACAAACGTCTATTGTTTTATTTTTAGTTTTAAGGATAGTACGGGCATCCCTATGTAAAGCATATTTTATCCTTTTATTTAAAATCGCAGAAAGTTCATTTAAAGCTGAATGTGATATATTATTCCTAATAGCCCACTGTTTTATATCCATCTGTAATTCATAATTTTTATCAAACTCAGTATGATTAAATTCACTATTAATGCTTCCGCTAGCATTTTCCGTATCTTCTTGATCATTACAACTCTCTGTAAAATTATCCTCCCAGTTGTCTAAGTCTATTTCCATTTTACTGTGTACGGAACCATCACAAACTTCACCAACTTCACCAGGCTCTTTTTTATTTAAGAACTTTTCTTTTGATCCGCTTGACCCGAACTCCGATACCGACTTCATTTCAAAGTACTTTTTCGAAACTCTTCTTCGATAACTGCCACTACGCTTAAATCGTCTCCATTTATTTAAATCCATATTTATATTGTTCCAGCTTTCTCTAACAAATCACAAGATGGCCGATTATTCTAATAATAGCAAATGTAGAACACATTTAAGTAGAATCTTACTTATAAAAATCAGAGGCTATGCTAGCTTGGTGCTAAAAATCCGTTAAGGGTCACGACTAAGATAAATTTGTTCTATAATATCTTTACCTCTAGCAGCTATATCTGTGGCATTTATAGGAAGTGCATGTCTTATAGAAGAATGAAACAAGACGTTAACAAGATTAAACGATCTTACTAAATGCGATTATCGGATCAAAAGTCACACTTTGCTAATTACTTTTATAACTTGCACTTATAAGACTGAACCTGACTGACCGCTCTAGTAAGAGTCGTGTAAAATAATCCTATTAACATTTATAAAACTAAATGATAAGGTCAAAAGTACTTGTAGTTCAAATCATCTTGGAAGATGCTTTGACAGGATCAGTGGACTGAGTTAATGCGTCTACTAGATTTCTATAAGACGTGTAATCCTATAAGTCAATTGCTATAGGAGAATTTTGCTACTTGGGACGGAACCCTTTATGGACTAGTCCGACTCGCACTCGACCATTCTTCGATAAGTGATCATCGCTTTTACCACTAGGGGCCAGGCCCCCCCTGGAAAATATCTCTAGATACGCCAATGGTAAGACATGAGCTGTTTATGACAATGATCGACGGGAAAGTTGTTAAAGTGTTAACGCAGACTCCGTCGAGTGCTTCATGTACTGTTTGTGGAGCAACTCTAACAAAAGTAACTGCAAGAATTGAGAATGAAGATACGTTTAAATACGGGCTGTCTACCTTACATGCTTGGATAAGATGTATGGAAATGATTCTGCATATTTCTTATAACCCAGGATTTGAAGAGTGGGCTGCATCGATTCCAGAGAATAAAAGATTAAAGAAGAGAAAAAGAAGCACGTTTAAACTCGTTTCCGGAAATTGCTAGGTTTACACATTGATAAACGACGGAAATATGGCAAGGCAGAACATTGATAGGTTTGGAAGAATCTCTTCCAAACCTATCAATGTTCTGCAGAAATCACGGGTATCGATGAAGAGTTGATCAAGAGATTATACATAGTTCTACAAACTATGTTATCAGGAGTTTCTGTTAACGCAGTAAACTTTGGTGAATATACGCTGGGGACTGCACAGTTATATGTGAGTAAATATGTGCCATCTTCGGTCCACATAATTCTTATACGTGGTGCCAAAATAATCAAGCATTTTGCAGTTTTGCCAATAAGCCAATTATCTGAAGATGCTCAAGAAGCTCGTAATAAAGACTATAAGAAATATCGGTTACATCACGCTCGAAAGTGTTCCAGGTCAGCCACAATGGAAGACGTTCTGCACATACTGTTATATACTTCTGATCCCTATATATCGAACTTAAATAGATCATGTGCTGTGATACCAAAAGAACTACTTAACGATGCTAAGGAGCTTATAGTATTGACAAGTGATGAGTAGATTAATGTTTATATTTTTTCATGGATAGTTTTTGTTTTTAATTAAAATTATGTAATTATGTAGTTATTAACTTGTTAATTGTTTTAATTTAACTTAATGTAAGCAAATAATTCATATTAATAATTTAATTTTATTTTCGTATGAACAGTTTCGACATTTTATGTTTGTATTATTTTTTTTACTAATTAAACATGGTTTTTAAAGTATTTTAATTATATAATAGCATAAGTATTCAGGAATACATACACAAAATTTCAATTCAAAATGACAAGAAACAAAACAGTTATAGAATTTTGAGATAGAACGCACAGGTTGGTCCCATAGTGCATCGTATCAATTACCAAAAATTATGAAGAACGATCTGCTCATATTACTGAGGTGAAAGATGAAAACCCACCAAATGAAGATCTATTGTTTGTAGATACATCATAATATTTGGTGGATGTACAGTTTGTTGTATTTTCCGTTTAAAATAAAAAAATACAATAAACTATTTAATTTATAATTTGATTAACTTTTAACCTGGTAATTTTTTTTTGTTAATTTGAGTTACCACTGCAAAATACATTGAAAACCTGACTATTTACTGTAACGTCGAAGCACTACTAAGACTGCATTGTCACATTGTATGGCAATGCTTATTCTTTGGGCAGAAAACGAGCCAGCCCTCTAGTCACGCAAGGAATCGATCAGCCGCGGCCGGCGAGACGCGTACTCGGGCCCTATGACTCAAATTCCAAGTTTTGAAAAATTTCGGAAAAGTACCCATCACTAGTCACATTATCCCATATTTAATTTAACAAAATGCATATAGAGCATTTTGTAATAAAAAACAGTGAGACTATGTACGTTTAATTATTTAGTATCGACTTGTGAATTTGAAATACTTAAACCTTTTATGAATGAAAAACATTACTGTCGTATCTAAAACATAGTAATAGATAAAGGAAAGCTCTGCGAATATGAACCTGCAAATCTGCTTGTTGAGTTAAAGCGTTATGGGAATGACAATCAACCGCGGCACGTTTCCCATAAATTGATTGTCCGTCCCATAAAGTTAGTAGTCATAATCATTAACCCGGGCCTAAACATCTACTAACACAACTATAGATTTTGTATAAATATCCCAAATAAAGAATTTTAATTTGAATACCGTAAAACGTGGCAACTTTACCGAACCCTCGGTAACATTACCATACTATAGGTATTCGGTATAAACTCATTTATCTCAAAAATCTGCCTACTAGAAATCTATTTTGTAATAGTAGTATTATTTAGACATTAAAAGGCAACATTTATCATATTTTGCGTAGAGGCAGAACTGCTGTTATGTCAGTAATGAGTAATGACTGTCACAGTGTATGGTGTACTGTGTGAAAACGTGCTAGGAGTAAATTGTTGCTAAATTGTGCTAACAGGGCCCTAACTATTTATCACAGGTAAGTGAAATTTTGATATTGTATGTATATTACGGTTGGGATTACTGTTGTAATGTCAGCAATTGCATTTTCTTTAATTTATTGAAAAAACTGCTTTGGTAATGTTGGTTGAGGTTAGTTAAAGTTACCACTGACTGCTTTGTGGCAACTTTACTGGCAGCTAGGGTTGGCACTAAATCAAGCATGAGTGTTTATATCTTGTTTGTGTGTATGTAACCATTTTCGAATACCTAAATTTCACAGCATAATAGTGAATATCCTGGATGATAAGTTATATTGGGTTTGCGCGCATGTGAGCTTTAGATTTATTTAATACCTTTTGTTTCAGAGCCAAAATGGCCCCCATAAAACGAAACCGCAGAAAACTCAGTCAAATCCTACTGTGACAGAAATGGGCTTGAACATTAAGTTATATTACTCTTAGACGATGGCCCAGGACATCTAACCTCACTTGATATGCCCAGATACTTAAAAGTGTACGTGAAGTTCCTTCCACCAAACACTACGTCAATATTACAACCTATGGACCAGGGAGCAATAGCATACTTTAAAGCTTATTACCATCGCCGCACTTTTAGCCAACTAATTCATGAAACTGATAGGGAAGGAAGACAGTCTATGCGAGACTGATAGAAGTCATACAACATTATGAAAGCTATACACAACATAGAAGAGGCTTGGAAGAAAGTTAAAAAGAGTTGTATGAACGGGGTGTGGCGTAATCTTTGGCCAGATATAGTGGAATCACCTAGAACAACTGTCCAGATGCAGAAACAAGTGCTTGAAGACATTGCTGTAATGATTGAGGGGTCTGAACTTGAAGATGTCGCGGTAGAATATCTCGTAGAACTTGTAGCAACGCACGACGATCCTCTCAGCAATGAAGATCTGATCGAGTTACAGAATAATCCTATCTATGATGTGGAAGAACAAGTAGAAGAGAAAGTTTTATCTTCAGGGGAATACAAATTACTCTTTCAAAAATTTATTCAGGTTTGGACATATTGCAGAGTATAGACAATAATGATGACCGTGTCTTGACCGTGTGTCAAACAATTAAAAACAGTGTTGGGTGTTATGAACGTATTTTACAAGAACGTAAAAAAAACGCTACCCAAAAGACCATAGATGTATTTTTCCGTAAAACATAATTAATAGTATGTATTGCATAAAGTGCTCTTAGAATTAAAGTGATTGATTAAAATGATTCTTATATTGTTTTGTATTTTTGACTATGTTTAATCATAAACCTCGATATACGCGAATTTCAGTTAACGCGATTTTTTCCGGAACGTATCCCTCGCGTAAAGCGGGGTATTACTGTATTTCATAAAAACACTTTGTTTTTTGACAACCCTGAGCGTTACAAATTATTTGTATATGTAGATTACAATGAACCCCATGGCAACTTTACCTACTGTCTGTGTTGCCGTTATCGTTATTGATTTCCACATATTGTTTTCATTTTTAAAAGTAGTAATAGTAATTTAGGCCATCTTTACCTCAACTACTCTTTAATATGCAATATATGATGAATACGGTGCGTAGGTAAAGTTGCCAAAAATTTGTAGCATACCAGCACACCCTTCACTTTGATAACCAATCGCTCATACAATGCACAAAGGAATATTGTTCTAAGTACTATAAATTAAATATAATGTCAACAGTTATATGAGACGCGGGCGGAGGGCCGCGCTCTTTCACACAGTGACCACTGTTTAACTAATGTAAACACTACAATTATATATTCACAATTCTATTTTAATAAAGAACATTCATTCCACATTCATTACTGCGACTTCACGCCTTGTCATTGCTCTCCCTAACTTATTCTCCAAAGTGCTGTCTAAAGTAAATCTCCGCTACCTTAAATATATTCTCTAAATTAGTGCTACGACCTAGCACTAAAGTTCGGTTACGAAGCCAGCGCTAAAGTGGTGACCCCGAGCTAAACACGCCTGATAACACACAAAGCGGTGAAAACCCGAAGCGAACATCTGAAGCGGAGAAAACCCGAGCCAGTCTGAAGCGGAGGAAACCTCGAACCAGACATACCTGAGGTTAGTGAATCAATCAGCACTAAGATATTCGAAGAACTCGCACTACTCGCTGACAGAATGATGGAGCAGACCACATCAAACGAAGTCGCAGCCGTACATTCATTCGCAGCACCTATGTCAGCGTCGCAGTCCGATACGCAGTATCTCATCAGTGAAGTAAGAAAACTCTCGTTAGAAATAGCCGATCTCAAAGCTAGACCACCTTATGATCACAATGATCACAACTATCGCCGCCACCGCTACCCATCTCACCGCCGCACGGTGGGCTGAAAAACGGCTTTCATAGACTTAGGCATTTTATTTTGCAAGTGCCAGTTTTTGTGCCGGATATCACTTCTATTTGTTATAACAATATACAAAAATGACACCAGAATTGATTCTGCACAAAAACGAAGGAATTATAATTTTTTTACGAAAATTTTGTATGGAGCTAGTATGAAAAATCGAAATATCTCTGAAACGGCAGCGATAACCGTAATATCCTTATAGGAGGTTTTAGTACTAATTATTTATGATTTTTTGACATACGTTACATAATGGTTGTAGATGCCTTTTCTTTTTTAAAAAATCGTCAAAATATTTTTATTTATTTTTACATATTAAACGTTCCTTTTAGTGTTTAAGTTGAAGAATTCAGAGCTTTAACAACTCTTAACATAAAATAGCATCACCCCTATAGACCTGAAGGACTAGACAGAGGTGTGTAGTATCTTGTTGATCTTGTAAGATTTCCAACAATACCAAATAGTTGAATATCAGTGTCAAAGTGCCCATGCTGTCGCTTCTTTTAGAAAGATAGGGGAATGAAATTGTTAATTGATCATACCCTAAAAGTATGATTACAACATAACCGGACACATAATAATATCGACACAAAAGGAATTTTAAAACCTTGCATACGTTCAAAATACAAAATAACATATTGTTTAGTCATCTAATGAGTCTGATGACAAGTAATTAAGTAATTAGAATGATGGTTGTAGTCTTCTGATTCTAATGAGCCTATTAAGTGATTAAATTAATTAAAAAAAAAAAAAAAAAATGATTTGAAATATCTCGCAACAATACCAACTAAGAACTGCATTCACCTTTTTATAATTAGTGAGCTAATGTGATTTGCTAATGTTGATTAGTTCTACTATGAGTTCTACGAAATGTTTTTGACGATTATAAATTTTTATTATCATATCTTTTATAACTTTAATGAGGGTAGTTAACTAATTATTGACTTTATACAATAAAAGGGCTATAATTTTGTTCCATAATTTAGATTGTTCACAACCGTGTAACTGCTAACACTAAAACTATTTGCTTTGCGACTACAAAATCTTAGAATGGAAAGTTTAATCACCAACTTAGATTTGTTTGTTCTTCTAAAAAGTGAGTGTCCTTCATTTAATCATGAAGTATTGTTTAGTGCAATTGTGTCCCGCATAGGCGATTGCCTTTCTGCCGAAGATCAAGTAACTCTCAAAGAATTTTGGCGGAGATTCACGCGAGCTGCTTTAAACAGGTGGCAGAAATCTAAACGATTCTTTGATAAGTTTAGAAATACGTACGGAGAGTGGTTGCAAGCAAATATTGATTGGCCGAGTTGCGTGCAAACTTTAATAAATCAAGAACCAACTGTTGATGAGATACCAAGAGCACGCTCAGTCTCTCCAGAACCTTCGACATCATCGACTGTTGGAACAATGACAAAAAGGTCCCGAAAACCATTCAAAGATCTGGGAAGCAAACAGAAAAAGAGAAGATCTAGTGAGCACATAGGCGAGGATTCCTGTGAATTGGCATATGCAGCTGCAGCACGTTTAAAAGAAGAAGGTTATGAAGATATCGCATCTGTAATCAATTATATGATCAAAAATCCAGAAGCTGCCGTTAAAATCAAGGAAAGCATTAAGAAAACAGTAATATTTACACCAGAGAAAGCACTTGGATTGCTTCTTTCACTTAAGCTTTCAAAGTGGCAATATATTACGTTGCGAGAGACTGCCATTCGGGAAGGTGCTAAGGATATTTACCCATCCTACTATAAACTGTAACAAACTAAGCTTGCATGCTACCCTCCTAATCAATCAGTATCAGTTACGGATTCATCAGCTAGAATTACACTTCAAGCTTTACTTGACATCACGGTGAAGCGGATTCTTCAAAGTCTTTCTGATAATGTGGAAAATAAGCAGTTAAAGCTGATATCGAAGTGGGGATTTGATGGTGCTTCCAATCAAAGCCGATACAAGCAGAAAATGGACGGCGAGCATGATGATTCAAGCATTTTCATGACCTCCTTGGTGCCACTGAAACTGACAGATGGAGATAATACTATATGGACAAACCCGAAACCATGCTCAACTTTTTATTGTCGTCCGGTTCAGTTCACTTTTGTAAAAGAAAGCCATGCAGTTGTCATTGATAACAAAAGAAAAATGGATGAGGAAATTGAGGCCCTTAACCCCACAGAGTGCATTAATAGTAACAGGGTGACTCATAAACTAATGATGACAATGATTGACGCAAAAGTCTGCACGTACCTTTCTGAAGCTAGATCAAATGCATCATGCTACCTGTGCTTAGCAAAACCAACAGAAATGAACCACTTAGATGCTGTAACATCAAAAACTGTGTGTTCTGACATATATGAATTTGGCCTATCATCCCTACATGCCCGTATAAATTGCATGGAATGTCTGTTACACATTGCGTACAGACTTGACTTCAAACAGTGGGCAGCAAGAAGTAATGAGCATAAAGATATGTTACAAAACAGAAAAAAAAACATTCAAAATAAATTTAAAGAGGAGCTCAATCTGTTAATTGATATAGTAAAACAAGGCTCGGGAACTACCAATGACGGGAATACCGCAAGGAAGTTTTTCGAGTTTCCCAATAAAACTGCAGCTATTACTGGGTTGGATCAAAACCTGATAAAAAGATTTGCTGTTATTTTGCAAGCAATAACATCTGGTGAGAAGATCGATGTCATCAAATTTAAAGATTTTGCTCGCAAAACAGCAGAAAAGTACGTGGAATTATACGACTGGTACTACATGTCATCAACCGTACATAAACTATTAATACACGGAGCTGACATAATCGAAAAAAATGATATTGTCCCGATTGGGACTCTCTCGGAAGAAGCCTCAGAGTCTCGAAACAAAGATTTTAGGAGGTTCCGGGAACATCATTCGCGGAAAAGAAGCAGACAAGATTCTAATCAAGATATCCTAAATATGCTTGTTGTTTCTTCGGATCCTTTTCTAAGTGCACAAAGGCCGAAGTTAGATGCCAAAAGGAAGACAACCTTTTTTGCTGAAACTCTCGACCTAATACAGTTTCCGGAAACTGAGTTCGAGTTTGTAGGTATATCCGATCTGGATTCTGACTCGGAATTGGAGTCCGACAACGAAAGTTGTAAAGAAAATTTGTAAAATTTAATTATTTTTCTTTATGTTCTTTTGTTATTTATGTTAGTTTATTGTACCAATATGTTTAGTTAATAATTTCATAAATTATAGTTTCAATTATGTATTTTGTATAATTGAATTTATTAGATATTATTTTTGTTACTTCTGTTTTATTTAAATTACCTATCAATAAAAAGTTTATATACAGTCTTTTTTTTTTTCACATATTCTTAATATTTGGGGAAAAAGCATGCTTCCTAACGATGTTCTTAACTTTGACACAGTTCATGGATCGTTTTGAACAGTTTCATATGTTAAAATAAATAATGTTAGTACTATAATCCCCTATAAGGATATTATTATTATTATGTGTCCGGTTATGTTGTAATCATACTTTTAGGGTATGATCAATTAACAATTTCATTCCCTTATCTTTCAAAAAGAAGCGACAGCAAGGGCACTTTGACACTGATATTCAACTATTTGGTATTGTTGGAAATCTTACAAGATCAACAAGACACTACACACCTCTGTCTAGTCCTTCAGATCTATAGGGGTGATGCTATTTTATGATAAGAGTTGTTAAAGCTCTGAATTCTTCAACTTAAACACTAAAAGGAACGTTTAAATATGTAAAAATAAATAAAAATATTTTGACGATTTTTAAAAAAAAAGGCATCTACAACCATTATGTAACGTATGTCAAAAAATCATAAATAATTAGTACTATAACCCCCTATAAGGATATTACGGTTATCGCTGCCGTTTTAGAGATATTTTGATTTTTCATACTAGCTCCATACAAAATTTTCGTAAAAAAATTATAATTCCTTCGTTTCTGTGCAGAATCAATTCTGGTGTCATTTTTGTATATTGTTATAACTAATAGAAGTGATATCCGGCAAAAAAACTCGCACTTGCAAAATAAAATGCCTAAGTCTATGAAAGCCGATTTTCAGCCCACCGTGCGCCGTAGCGCATCACGATCGCGAAGCCGAGAAACATCACAACACTGCTATTATCACCGACGTTTCAAGGAACAAGCTAGACACTGCACTTCGCCCTGCTCTTTCAACAAACAAAACTCGGAAAACTAGACCGAACGTTGGCAGAGGCGGACACCGGCGTTCAAGAAAATTCACACCGCCTATACATCACCGACAAAAACTCTAAATTATCTTTCTTGGTCGACACGGGAGCAAACATATCCGTGCTACCGAGAAGAAAGGGTCAAGTTGCAACGCCGCTACCATTTCAACTTTACGCTGCGAACAACACAAAGATAGCTACGTATGGCGAAAAAACATTAACTCTCAACTTCAACCTACGACGCCCGTACAAATGGAAGTTCATAATAGCAGATGTTTCGAAACCAATACTCGGAGCCGATTTTCTCAAGTACCATCAACTTATCGTCGACTTGAAAAACCGCAGACTTATCGATGGCATCACGAGCTTAAAGGTCAATGTCCCGGTACGTGTATCAGATGTTCCTACCGTACGCAGTATTGACATGTCGCAGTCATACCACGACATCCTAGCTCAGTATCCCGAAATAACGCGACTAACATCAATGCAATTGAACTGCAACATCAATGTGCAACATTATATTGAAACTCGCGGACCACTGGTACACTGCCGCGCCCGTCCTATTCCACCGCATCGCTTCGAGATAGTCAAGAAAGAATTCGAAAACATGATAGAACAAGGATTATGCAGACCTAGCAAGAGTCCATGGGCATCACCTCTTCATATCGTGCCTAAAAAGAATGGCGATATTAGAGTTTGTGGTGACTATCGCCGACTCAACTCTATCACCGTACCAGACAGATATCCCGTGCCACGCATCAAAGATTTTACGCATCATCTATCTGGTAAAACTATCTTCTCTACGATAGATCTCAACCGTGCTTACCAACAACTGAATGTCCGAGAAGAAGACATAGAAAAAACCGCAATCATCACACCGATGGGACTATATGAATTCCCACGTATGTGCCCTGGTTTAAAGAACACGGGACAAACATTTCAACGGTATATCCATGAAGTACTACGAGGATTAGATTTTGTTTTCCCTTTTATCGACGATCTACTTTTGGCATCAGAAAACGAAACGCAACACCGAGAACACCTGCATACGGTACTCAAAAGACTCGAACAAAACGGAATAACTATCAACCCCGCGAAATGCAACCTAGGCCAATCAGAAGTTCAGTTCCTTGGTTACACAGTATCAGCACAAGGTATCAAACCTCCAAAACATAAAGTCGAAGCTATCACTAACTATCCCAAGCCGTCTACCATTGAAGAGCTTAGAAGATTTCTCGGTATGATCAATTTCTATCGCGATCATATACCAAACGCCGCATCTCAACAAGCACCATTGAACGCATACCTACACAACGTCAAGAAGAAAGATAAAACGCAAATCACGTGGACCGATGAAGCAACGCAAGCTTTCGAGCAGTGTAAAGCCAGCATAATAAAGGCAGCTTTACTCGCTCATCCATCTCACCACGCAACAATCGCTATATTCTGCGACGCATCCGACACATCAGCTGGAGCCGTACTTCAACAGTACATACACGAAACATGGCAACCGCTCGGATATTTTTCGAAGAAATTCATTGACGCGCAAAAGAAATACTCTACATTCGATCGTGAACTACTTGCAATCTACATGGCAGTCAAACACTTCCGCAAGATATTTGAAGGACGAAATCTCATAATATTTACGGATCACAAACCGCTGATATACGTAATGTCAAAGACTTCTTCAAACTCAGAAACAAACAGGCGAACAAGGCAACTTTTGTTTATCAGCGAATTTACTACCGACATTCGACACGTAAGCGCTAAACAAAACGTCGTCGCCGACACACTTAGCCGCATAGAAACAATCTCATGCCCACCTACAATCAATTATACCGACATAGCCAGAGCGCAAGAAAAGGATACCAACATCGAACAATTATCACAAGACAACATCAGTCTCAAGAAAATAGTTATACCCAACAGCGACCTCAAGTTATTCTGCGAAACCTCTACTGCTTATGTACGACCGTACATACCAGAGCCATATAGAAGACAAGTATTTACCTGGTACGCGCACGACTCGCAAACTTATCACACAAAAATATTTCTGGCCATCAATGAACGCAGACATCAGCTGTTGGACTCGTACGTGCATACCTTGTCAGAAAAGCAAAGTTCAAAGATATACACACTCAAACATCGCATCGTTCCCGCCAACCGAACGTTTTCAACATTTAAGTACACGTTGACATCGTAGGACCTCTACCTACGACATCTCAAGGACATCGATACTTAGTTACAATGATCGACCGATTAACTAAGTGGCCCGAAGCAATTCCTACCGACGAAATATCAGCTGATCGCATAGCCCAAATCGTTTACCAACATTGGATCACAAGATTTGGTTGTCCGACCACACTAACAAGCGACCAAGGCCACCAATTCGAAAGTCAACTTTTCCAAAACCTAATGAAGCTAATGGGAATAAAGAAAACTCGCACAACAGCTTATCACCCACAGAGCAACGGCATAATCGAGAGATGGCATCGCACCCTCAAGACTGCATTACGCGCGAAACTGACAAACGCAAGTTCCTGGATAGATGAGCTCCCGACAATCCTAATGGATCTACGAGCCTCTTTAAACACCGACACCGGAGTAAGCGCAGCTGAACTTACATACGGATACAACTTACGCTTACCTGGCGAATTTTTCACAGAAAATACCTGCACACCTACTATGAATTATACTTACGTCGATAAACTACGTGACATAATTCAAGTAAACAAGCCGCAAGCCGTTACCAAACACCACAGCAACAAAAAAACCGTATTCATTCATCAAGACCTTTTGAAGTGCACCCACGTTTTTATCAGAACCGACTCAGTCAAGAAACCACTTCAAACGCCATACGAAGGACCCTACCGAGTGATAAGCCGCACAGAAAAAGTTTACACAGTACAGTTACCCGATCGGCAAGCAAACATTTCGATAGATCGATTGAAACCTGCATATGTTATCTCGGAAGAAACTTTACCATCTACCACACCAGTTACAGACAGCGATACCAAGAAAACAGAAGTACCGAGAGCAAGCCTGACGTCACATCCCGCTGAAAACAAGCAGACACGTTCAGGACGTATCATCAAACTGCCGGTACGCTTCGCTTGAAGGGGAGTCCTGTAGCATACCAGCACACCCTTCACTTTGATAACCAATCGCTCATACAATGCACAAAGGAATATTATTCTAAGTACTATAAATTAAATATAATGTCAACAGTTATATGAGACGCGGGCGGAGGGCCGCGCTCTTTCACACAGTGACCACTGTTTAACTAATGTAAACAGTACAATTATATATTCACAATTCTATTTTAATAAAGAACATTCATTCCACATTCATTACTGCGACTTCACGCCTTGTCATTGCTCTCCCTAACTTATTCTCCAAAGTGCTGTCTAAAAAAAATCTCCGCTACCTTAAATATATTCTCTAAATTAGTGCTCCAACATAGCACTAAACCAAGTGCTACGAATTAGCGTTAAAGCATGTTTACCCATGTTGTTTATTCTTTTCTACAGGTTAAAATAAGTGTTTTTATAGATTGACGATTACGGTAAAGTGAGCCAAATGTATTATAATTATAAACAAATAGTTTTAGTTTCTATGCGTCTTATGGTTAAAAAAATAATTCGTTTTTTGTTATGAAATATGGTCAAGTTGCCACGTTTTACGGTATGTATATTCGTTCAAGTAAGTAATAGGGAGAAAGAGGAATTGGTTAGGAGGTTGCGTAAGTATACAGCTTATAGAAAATAAACTTCAGAAAAAGTTCGCACGAGTATATTTTGACTAGATAAACACTTTAACACATTTAAGCACATTTTCAACGACTGGTTCTCAATTTCAATTATTATAAATATTTATTTGATCACTCTTACAATCAATAACATATTATTTAATGCGGGTACTTTATACTTATATTTATTACAGGTACATTTATTTGGTAAAATCCATATATCCACTTAAAATTTTAATGAGATCATAATATTATTTAGTGGTATGTATACACTTAAGTACAACGTCAATAAACATTCAGAATCTCCCATAATATTGGGTAAATTCATATAAATGGCAGACAAAACATTTTTTTCTAATTATTCGATCACCAATGCCATTAATTTTGAGGACTTAGTATCTTTTTCGACTCCGGGAAATATGAAACCTTTCTTGGCCAATTCTTCGTAAGTTATTTCGTATAAATCGATGAAGCCTGCTTTCTTGGCAACTGCTTGAGATGCCCCCGCAGTGAAGACTGTCGCCGTCACCCTGATGTTCAGCGCTTTGCACAATGGAATCCTGTAATATGATAAAAGTAATCGTTAGAAAATAGGTGGCATAGATAGATAACAAAAAAAATGAGGTAGAAGTATTAGAATAAGATAAAAATGTACCTCTGAAAGTATTTATCTTATTATTCAATTCATTTATGATTACAAAAAAGGGTTATGATTTTGACTGGTACATATATATTTATATAAACGAATAAATATGAATAAATCATAAAAAACCTTTACCCTTTGGAGTTTTTAAGTCCTCATTTAATTCTGTTATGGTGTACAATAAAGAGTATATCTATCTGTCTCATTAGTATAGATGCTAGCGGGAAACATTCCGAATCATTCCCGTCGAATACTTCGGAAGTATTCTGAAATATTCCGAAACTTTGGGAATATTTCAACTGTCAAAAAAAACAGGAAAATCGACCTTTGAAGTCTGTTAATATACCAAAACCTGCTCCTAAGTAGGTAAGAACAAATACTTTTCTGAAAACCGCATCAAAACGTGTTTGCTTGCAAGGTTTGCCTTTATTTGCTTTTATTGACTGGGCTATTATACGCGTTAAGTAGGTAGGTAATGATAAATACCTACCTATGCGACTCGCGAATACTCGCGATGCGTACAGAGCTACATACAAACTAACCAAAAACATAGGTAACCCTTTTTCAAATAGCAAATCAAATATCGCACCCTTCCTGGAAGAGTCGCGTAACTCAACTTGCGTCATATTTTTTTTATTATTGCAGAAAATCGAGCGTACTCTAATACACCATCTCACAAATTTTCATGAAGCTAGCGCCAAAAATAAGGGTACTGTCACAAAAAATGTGTATTTTTGCGACAAAAAATAAAATAGTTTTCCATTATATTATATAAAGCTAGATTACCACTCACTCACTGACTCACTGACATAGTGCCAAACCTCCCCTTTTCCCCCCCTTCTCCCCCCCCCCCCCCTATCGTATCTCGGAAACTACGAGACCCGTATTTTTTTCTTTTTACGGATTCGTGTAGAGGAGGCTCGGTAAAGTAAAAACCATTTTTCAAAGTCCCCCCCCCGCCCCCCTTCTCCCCCCCTTTAGGCGGATCTCGGAATCTAAGAGACTTGGAACAATTTTTTTTTCAGATTCATTTAGAGGGGCAATGCTTTAGTCGAAATAATTGTGCAACCCCCCCCCCCATTTCCCCCCCTTTTTTTTTTTTTTTTTTTCTCAAGCACGCGAGGTGCTTGCACCTCGCGCAACACGCAAATACTAACCCCCCCCCATCACCCCCGCCCCCCCCACTTTTTTTTTTCACAAGCACGCGAGGTGCTTGCACCTCGCGCAACACGCAAATACTTGATTTAGAGGGGCAATGCTTTAGTTTTTTTCACAAGCACGCGAGGTGCTTGCACCTCGCGCAGCACGCAAATACTTTTTTTTTTCACAAGCACGCGAGGTGCTTGCACCTCGCGCAACACGCAAATGCTTGATTTAGAGGGGCAATGCTTTAGTTTTCTTCACAAGCACGCGAGGTGCTTGCACCTCGCGCAACACGCAAATACTAGTTCTTATATAGATGTAAACATACATACATTTATTTATTTTACAAATTTCCCTGGGTATAAAGCCATAAACACACATACCCATAACTAACACGAAGAATTAACATAACTTTATAAAAGTAAATAAACATAGGCATTTGTTCTTGGATACTATTGCGAAGGCGTGTCTTGCAAGGCCACTTACTTACTTATTGCACGAAACTTGTTGCGGGATTGTTTTGCGTTACTATCGTTACGTAGTTTCTCCAAGCAGTTGTCATAAATACCTGACGCGTAGCTGCACTTACTTCTTTACTCTACGAAGAAAATAGTTTTATACAAATCGTAATAATGAACACTTGTTTTTCCATAGACATTAAGTGAAAGTTTTTGGTGTACCTGTACTTAAGTTATATTAGAACGACAATCTAAGATCGGAAACCCTCAAAACTTACTTATACACGCGTTAGATTTTAATACCAAAGTGTGGAACTGCGCTTGCGAGCGCGCGGTCGTGCGGCTGCGGGGGCGCGGGGGTGTCACGTCGACGCATTTGCATGCATTCGTGCGTCAGCGCTATCGTGGTGTAGGTGTATGTTGACTTAGCGAATTAAAATTTTGGTAGCAATCGAGGATATAAAAACATCGTCCGCTGAGTGTGGTGGTAAGAAACCCACGGGTCAGGCGTATGCTTAATATGGACAGCATTAATTACGGTGAGTTGTTTCCCCTGCTATTTTCTACTAGAATACTTTTTACTAAGTTGCAATATAGGTACCTCCTAAAATACATACCAGAACTTTACTGGAGATAACATCAATAATTAATTTGTTTTATTTTGTAAGGTTTCCACACGAGCAAACCGGACGTAAGTATGTTGTGGTTACCTACTGTGTGATTTGTGATACTATTGACGTTGCATGACTTTTTTGCTCTTTTCTACTGTTTTCATTGAGTACGTAATTTACGCAGATTGCAGTTTGAACATTACTTATTATAGTTACAGATACCAAACCAGAGTCGGTAATCAATGCAGCGTTGTTGTTGCTGCCATATTTAGTGCCTTCAACAGTATCAAAGAAAAAAGGAAAGCTCTCAAGGAAGCCATCGCGTAGTGAAATCCGGGATGGATTTATATTGCAAATAGCTGGCGTTGATGATCTACAAACAGCAGTATCAAGTAAGAGAACGAAATTGGTGAAACTCGGACGAACATTTCAGCCCTTGATAATCTACACGGGTACAATTTGGATATTTTAAAAATTTACGGCGTTGTTGGTCAGACTATTTACAAAATAAATTCATTACTCCAGGGAGTGGATGTGGCATTTAAGATTATACATGCGACAGGAGCAGAATACTCTGACGAATCTCATCTCATTTGGCTGTTTATACAAAGAGCATTATATAACATAAACACTAAATTTGATAAATCACTTAGTGTTATTCATACCTTAATGGGTGATTTAAAGGATTAAAATGTTAACTTTTGTGTGTAAGGCTCAATTTTCTAATACTAGATCTCTTTGTCACCATTTGCGTTCTGTTTTGCTGCCTTAGAAAAAACCGTGTTTCATTGCGGAGAAGAAGGATGTTTCCAGCATTTTCATTCTATAAAATCACTATCAAAGCAAATTAATCATTTATGTCACAAAAGTGAATCTTCTTTCAGTTAGTCGACCATAAATTTGCAAAACTGTATGTAGTTTTCACTTTTAGGGAAGCATTGTTCTATAACCTTTTAAACACCAAAGATGCACATTGTCAAAAAATAAAAATTGTAATAAATAAGACCTTAAAATACTTGTATATACATAAATTAAGGCATAGTTGACCAAGATATTACCTTACCACTTTCAAGTCTAAACATATGTCTATAAGGTTTAAAGTGGAACACTTGGTCAACTATACATTTGCATAACTGTATGTAGTTTTAACTTCTAGGACAGAGAACATTGTTCTATAACCTCTAAACGCCATTGTGGTAACACTGTAAATTAATAAATAATTAAGACCTTAAAATACATGTTATTTATTTACTAATCTATATAACGATTATTCCTTTGCGACCCAACGACGTAGGTACCTCAAAATAAGATGCGGTTAAAGGCTGTAATGCGTTTAACTAAAAAAAAAATTTTGTTTGCTAGTGATTTATTTAAATGTAATTGCATATAGTATTTTTGTTATTATCTGTGCGTTATTTATGTTTGGTTGTTTAAGTTTACATAAAAAAAAACTAATTATGTAGCTTGTTATGTTACCTTGTTGAATCTGCATTATAGACTGGTTCTTTTTACAGTTATAGTCTGACCGCTTCACTCAGTCCTCAACTGTGAATAGAACAAACCAATAATCATAATAATAATAATATACAATCATCTGGTGGCCAGGTCTACTTTTAGAGAGTGGGTACTGTGTGGTAGGCCAAGGTCTGGTTGTGTGTATGAGAACATGGTGCGAGCGAGGAGAGTGTTCAAGTCTCGTCTTAAATGGTGTCAAAACCATCAAGACCAGATAAAAATGGATACTCTCGCCCTCAAGCACGAACGGGGGCACTTCCGTGATTTTTGGCAAAGTACTAGGAAAATGAATGCAACGCCTGGACTTCCGGTGAGTGTTGGTGGCTTGAGTGATTTGAAGGGGATTGCTGACAGCTTCGTAAACCAGTTTAAAGTACAGTCGCCATTAGGTCGGATGAGGGGGACGATGGATGCTGAGAGACGGAGCGAGCCGGTGGAGACCAATTTTACGGCCAGAGACGTTAAAAAAACCATGAGAACCATAGCTAAGGGCAAGTCTCCCGGCCACGACGGCCTCAGCATTGATCATCTTCTTCATGCTGGGCCTCACTTACCTCGAGTTCTGGCAATGTTCTACTCCTTATGCGTGAGCCACTCCTACTTACCTCCAGAGTTCATGAAAACGGTTGTTGTGCCTATAGTTAAAAATAAAACTGGGGATCGATCAGATAAAAATAATTACAGGCCGATTTCACTGGCAACAACTATTGCAAAGGTGTTTGACGGCTTGCTTAACACACAGTTAAATAAGTACTTGTTTCTGCACGACAATCAGTTTGGTTTTCGGTCCAATCTGTCTACTGAGAGTGCAATACTGTGCCTTAAGCATGTCGTCAGACACTATACGGAACGTAACACCGCGGTTCATGCCTGCTTCCTAGACCTTTCTAAGGCCTTTGACTTGGTGTCCTACGATATCCTGTGGGAGAAGCTGGAAAGCATAAAACTACCGAAGGAACTAATTAACATCTTTAGGTATTGGTATGGACACCAGGTCAACTCGGTCCGGTGGGCGGGAACAATGTCGGAGCCGTATAGGTTGGAGTGCGGGGTGAGGCAGGGGGGGTTGACGTCTCCCTCGCTTTTCAATCTGTACATGAATGACCTTATTGCCGCGCTCAGCAAGCAGCACGTCGGCTGCCATATTAATGGAGTATGTGTCAATAATCTCAGCTATGCAGACGATATGGTCTTGCTGAGCGCGTCAGTGTGTGGCCTACGCAGGCTTATCGAGACCTGTGAAAGTTATGCTGTTAGCCACGGTTTAAAATATAATGCAGCAAAAAGTCAGTGCATGGTCTTTGAGGCCGGTAGTAAGCGATACACTAGCGTGCCGGATGTATTTCTAAATGGGGCGAAACTTGAAAGGGGAAGGCATTTCAAATACCTTGGCCACATAGTGACGTCCGACCTCAAAGACGATGCCGATATGGAACGGGAGCGGAGGGCGCTGTCGATCCGAGCGAATATGCTGGCTCGCAGATTTGCGCGTTGTTCCGAGGGGGTGAAAGTTACGCTCTTTCGAGCGTACTGTACCTCCCTCTACACGTGCAGTCTGTGGGCTAGATATACTCAGGCATCGTACAGCGCACTCCGCGTCCAGTACAATAACGCCTTCAGGGCGGTGATGGGGCTGCCTCGCTACTGCAGCGCCTCAGGCATGTTCACGGAGGCGCGCGTGGACAACTTCCACACTATAATGAGAAAGCGCGCCGCCTCGTTAGTGCGCAGGCTGCGGGGCAGCACTAACACAGTCCTGAGGATGATTGCCGACAGGGTAGATTGTCCGTATATTAAACATTGCGGAGATCTACATATAACTAAAAATTTGATTATGTTTTAAAATTATTTATTTAAAATTAATAATGTATATCTTTTTTTTATTCAATTATAGCATTTTTAATTATAGAAAAAATTATTATGGCCATTTTATTTTATTCATTTTATTGTTTTTTTATTGACATTTTTATTTCATTTAGTTCTTTTCTTTTTTTTGTAATTGTCATTTTAATTTTAATTTATTCTTTGAAAATAATATTTGGTGTGTGTGTTGTTAATCTTATAATATGAGTTAAGTTACTTGAATTAAATGCATTTTATTTTTTTTTATTTTATAATGCAGATTCAACAAGGTAACATAATAAGCTACAAGTTGATAGAACAAGCACGTACTGTAACTACAACATGATAAAATGCATGCTGGAACAACAAGGCGACTTGTGCGCCTGAACTGTCTCCAATCTTGACACGCCTGTTTCGCCTTTCGCTAGAGACTGGAAAGGTGCCGAAAGCATGGAAGCTGGCTAACGTACAGCCTGTACCCAAAAAGGGCAGTCGTGCTGACCCGGCCAACTACAGGCTTATTTCAGTCACGTCCATACTTTGTAAGAGTATGGAGCGTGTACCATTAATATATAATAAGTAGCGTATGCCATTCATACCAGTAGTGAGGCTATTGAGAAGCACGGGGAAGCACTTGCTGTTTCCCTTGACATTTCCAAGGCCTTTGACAGGATCTGGAACGATAACCTTATTGCTAAGCTTCCTTCCTTCGATTTACCCACTCAACTTTGCGTTTGGATTGAAGACTTCCTGAGAGATCGGTCCATTCGAGTGTTCATTGATGGCTGCTCGTCTGGCCAATTGGCAATTAATGCCGGGGTCCCTCTGGGGTCTGTTCTCTAAGCAACTTTATTTTTGCTGCATATTAACGATCTGCTGATTCCCGGTACCTTTGGGTATGCAGACGACAGCACAGTTTCTGAGAGATATATGCTTAGCGCGCGAGCTGGTGGATCACAGATCCAGTCTCTGCGTGAGGACATGGTTGGGCGCTTGAAATTGTCCTTGAAGGCTGTCTCCGAATGGGGCGATGCCAACTTGGTCAAGTTTAATGCAGCTAAGACCCAGGCATGTCTCTTCTTCGCAAAAAGGAGTCAATTCAAACCAGCTCCTACTTTCCGGGGTGTAACCGTGCCGATAATCGACCGTATCGAGCTTCTGGGGGTAACACTAACTTCTACCCTCAATTTTGGCCCGTTTATCGAGACTAGTTGAGCCTTACTCAACTAGCATCAAAAAGGTTGGGAATTCTAGCAAAGATGAGACGGTACTTCACACCCGAACAGTTGCTCAATCTCTATCAAGCCTAGGTTCGGTCGTGTATGGAGTACTGCTCTCATCTTTGGGATGGATTTGCCAAATACCAACTGGACGCGCTTGAGTCTATCAAGAAGCGGGCTAAGAGACTCATTGGCAACGATGCACTGGTCGAGTCAAAGCTCCAGAGCCTTGAACATCGACGACGAGTTGTAAGTCTATCGGTTTTTTATCGAATAAATTTCGGGGAGTGCGCGATGGAATTACACAGTCTAATTCCGCCAAGCCCGTTCCATCATCGGACTACGAGACAAACGGCGAAGCGCCATCGTTACATGGTGGACATCCCACCCATACGCACAAAATGTTTTGGGAATACCTTCATTGTGCGTACGGCTAAGGAGTGGAATTCCCTGCCGGAGTCTGTGTTTCGTGATAGCTATAACCTAGAAGTCTTTAAGTCAAGAGTGAATAGGTTACTTTTAGATAAGCGTGCTCTATCTTCAACCACATCATCACTTACCATCAGGTGAGATGGTGGTCAAACGCGAACCTATTTTATAATTAAAAAAAAAACAACGAGGCGAGCATGTTGGAACTATATGCCCAACACGTGGGAGTAACAAGATAAATTAACAAGCTGCTTGTAGATTCAAGAAGCTAGTCATATCACAACATGTCAAGCATGTTGAAACAACAAGGTGAGCATGTCGGACGTATATGCCCAACACGTAAGAGTAACAAGATAAACTAACAAGCTGCATGTAGATTCAACAAGCTTGTCATGTCACAACAACATGTCAAGCATGTGGAAACAACAAGGCGAGCATGTCAGAACTATCTGCCCAGCACGTAAGAGTAACAAGATAAACTAACAAGCTGCTTGTAAATTCAACAAAATAGTCATGTCACAAAAACATGTCAAGCATGTTGAAACAACAAGGCGAGCATGTTGGAACTATATGCCAACACGTAGAAGTAACAAGATAAATTAACAAGCTGCTTGAGATTCAACAAGCTAGTCATGTCACAACAACGTGCTGAGCATGTTAAATCTACTTGCTAAACTTGTAAAAACAATCGGAAAATGTTAACGTAAATTTGACCTGACGTAACGTAGAAATAACATAATACGTAGCTTGTAGAATCAATAAGTTACACTTTACAAGATCAAACTCGTAGTTTCAACCAAACAGCACGTAGGCGCTATTTTAACCCGAAAACTTGTTGAAGCAACGTGAAATCTGGTTGTTTTTTTTTTCTCAGTGTAGAGTCAAAATGTTTTAACAGTAACAAAGGTAATTTTTTCTGTGTTTGAGTAATTGGTAGAAGATTTCAGTTTTTTTTTACTTTTGAGCACTTCATTTTACATACTATAGGCTTCTACAGCACGTTTTTTCTTCGCACACATACAAACATAATTTAAATCGATTAGTATGATTGAAACGCAGCAATTTAACTTTTTCTTTAATTATTATAAATCTATATAGTATTGACATACAATTTTTGTACATGACAAGCTGTGAACAGTAAAATAGAAGTTTACGATGATACACTTCATTATTTGAATATTTTTTCCAATCAAAAACAAGTTTATTCAGAAGCTCCAGCAAAACGTAGATACTTTCACATGCATAAAGTATGTATTTCTGTTTACTTAAATGAATTTTTCGTGTAAAAACTACGTAATTGATACTTACACTTTCAGACTAGCCTAAAATTGTAACATGCATAATGGAATAACTACACTTAACGCAGCCGATGCGGTACACCAAAGATCATAACAAAGCAATATTCATTTTTACACCGGCATCTTTTGTAACAGTTTCGGGGATTATTTAGGTAACCGTATAATTCAACCTTATCTCACAGTATACATAAAACAATGAAAAATCGGAAACTCTATCATTTCGCCGCTGCTAAATGCCATCTTTTGTTCTTTATACGGTACTCCTGGGATTTTTTTAACAAAGTTGGACACTTTTTTTAAGCTCCTGAAAAGTTGTCCGAATTCACTTACCGCTTTCTTACAGGAAGGGTGCGATATGCTTGGCCTGGTTTTTTATTTCACAACTGACATTTAAGGCTATAATCGCATAGCACGACTTACAACTCGATCGCCTAATGCATGTATTTTGACCAATAGGATGCACGAAGCGTATTTTAGTAGTGTTCGTAATAGTAAGTATTAATATAATGTTACACGCCGTGTACTCACAAAATGCATATTATTTCTAATTGGGCGAAAACAGGAAGGGATGTGGTTTGTCACTAGCTGCGCTTCCGCAGAAATATTTTCTTAAGTGAGTATGCGTATCTTTGGCCGATAGTAGGTACCTACCTAAAAACAAAAGAATAAAAATCCTGTTAATCGCAGGCTAATAAATCTACCTATAAAAATATCAACATATACTTAATCAATCCCATTTATAATAAAATAAACATTTATATTTTACTCTCGTAGCGTACATACGTACTCTCGCAGTGAACAATAATTAAGTCACCCACCACACAACAAGCAAACACATTTATTCCCATTGAATTATTCGGACGAAATATTCGGAAACATTCGATTGCGGGGTACGAATCTTTCTCGCGCGGGTGAAAACTTCTCCGGGGAGCAGCATCCCCTCCCTCTTACCGCACCCCGCACCGCCATCGCCTGCACGCACGACTCGTGGCCGGTGGCAGTCGGGTGCGCGCGTCGCGGTGCCAGCGCGGCGGCAGCGGCCGGCGCACAGTGATCGACGATCGATGCAAAATACGATTTTTCAGCAAAAAAGTTGAAATCTTAATAAATAATTAAAAGTTTCTTGAAATCAGAATGATTCAAAATGAATTTATCATTTTGAATAATTCCCATTTAAAGAAACTTTCCCCGAAGTATTCCGGAATTATTCGGAATTATTCAGAAGTTTTGCAACTATACTCATTAGGACATTCGCAATCGCAAGCCCAGCTGACATTTTTGCTATCGGCCCCCGTCATTGCTACTGACTGCTTATATCCAAATTAAATATAAGTAATATTTAACATTTTTGTTTAAAGTAAATATTCAGGAGTTTGGGCTGTGGGTGATTCTTTCGGATCGGAAGACCCTATTCCTGACAGTTTTCAGATATTTTCCTTTACCTGTATTCAGTACTGTTTATAAGACCTACTTCTTGCCAAATTTCATGATTCTAGGTTAACGAGAAGTAACCTATAGGTTTTGATTCCCTTATGAAATGGCTAAATATGCGACACAAACGGTCATATCTTTTAATAGCGTTGATATACAGATTTGTTTTATTTACAGTTAAAAGAGATTGTAAATCCGATCAAGTAAGTTCAAATAAGTTCAGGTTGTACAATATCGATACGCGTTCCTTCGCGCGGTCTTGACAGTCAGACGGACGGACGATGAAGTGGTCGTATAAGGGCTCTATTTTTCATTTTGAAATACGTAACCCTAAAAATTCATATAAATAATGAATACTACATATACTAACATACATACATATATAGGTATTGCTAGATTTTTTTTAATCAGCTAAGGAGTGGAATTCCCTGCCAGAGTGTGCGCTTAATTATAGCTAGGGGTATCATTAAGTCAAGAATGAATTGGTTACTACTAAGTAAGTGTGCTTCATCTTCGACCACATTATTGCTTACCATCAGGTAAGATGGTAGTCAAACGACAGCCTATTGTTAATCAAATAAAATAAAGTAGGATTTGCGTTCCCAGGCCGTGGTATCTCATTAGGGAATTCCCGCAACCCCAGCAGGCATTTGCACTATCGAGCCCCGTCATTGTAGTTGTCAAGTTTCTATTAAATGTTTTTATTTTAACTTCATATTCTATTCAGCAGTTTGGGATGTGGGTGAGTTTACGGATTAACTCTATTTCTTTATACAACGTGTAACGGAAACCCCATATCTATCCAAAAGGACTGTTGAAAGAAATTGTTGATTTCGTATGTTACGAAATCAACAATTTGGGGTCAATTCTATGAGTCACTTATTTTGAGCTGAAACTTTGCATAGAGACTCCATACCAGATGTTATCTTCAGTCCTTTTGGATAGATATGGGTTTTCCGTTAGACGTTGTATAAAGAAATAGGCTTTATCCGAAAAACTCACCCTCATCCCAAACTTGTTTCTTGAATACCAATAATAACAAACGTGTCACATCACTATGAGGGTCATCATTTTCCACCTTTGCCAATAAAACGATAATTCTCTTCGTTCTTCTTAATTTGAAAAATCCGGTCTCTGGTACCAATGTATTGAAAGTTCCACACATGAACGCATAGGATTAGAAAACCCTTGCCATATCGTTTATTATCATCCAAAGAAGCCGTGCACTTGGTATGTATAATTGTATATACCCTTTAAATTACACGTACATTGACAGGTTTCAGATTTTTTCCTTAACATCTATACTAATATTATAAAGAGGAAACCTTTGTATTTTTGTATTTTCTTATGTTTGTATTGAATAGGCTCAAAAACTACTGGACCGATTTCAAAATTTCTTTTAGCATTACTTAGAGGGATTCTTCCGAATCCGTATAGGCTATATTTTATCCCGGAAAATAGATAGGATTTTTCGTGGTAGTGAAAATTGTGGAGTAAGGCGTCGAAAAAACTGCCGTACGTTAACGATTCTCGCGAACGCTGCCTATATTTAATATAAACATTGCACCCGTGCGAAGCCGGGGCGGGTCGCTAGTGTACTATAAAGAAGAAAGAAAATAAATTTTATTTGACCCAGATGTAAAGGCACACAATAAATACGAAAAACAAAAACTCCCAAGACCAATAAGAATAAGACCTGTTCCTTGCCAAGTTTCACAATTCTAGGGTAGAGGCATCCAAACTTGATATAATAAAGTGCGATACAAATGAGGCTTAAATGCCTTTATAAACCAATAAGTTTGCAGCGTAGACAGAGAAACCTACGGTTTGCAAGAAAACAATTTAAAATAAAATGCAAATGTCACTTTCTTACGTATCTTTGACAGTCAAAATATTTTTGTGAAAAATTGTTATAAAAGTCTAATTATTAATTTAAACGCAAAATGGTTAAAGAAAAGGCGAAAAAATGCATATGCGTCAAGACCGGTCTTTTGAATAAAATAACCGGAAAAAAACGAAAAGTTTCAGAACCGGAATTGAATGACATTAGATTGAACCTGTTTACGACGAGAAATTCTGATGGTACCGGGTTTCTGATTCTTCATGGGAAGGATATACAACTTAGATATGACCGCCGCATCCAAGACTCCGATATCCGAGCAATTTGTCGATACATCAAGGAATCCCCAAGACGCATCACTAAATTGGACCTGAGCTACAATAACATAACTGATAAAGGTTTTTTTAGAATACTAAAAAAGCTTTTAGTGAAAGGCCGATCCAGTATTATCAATTTAAATATTATGAACAACAGATTAACGAGATTATCAATACTACAACTAGCAAAATATGCGAAACTATTGAAGCTAAAATATTTAAGACTGAACGGAAATCATTTAGGGACGAGAGGTGGGGAACACTTCGCTAGATTCTTAATCAATAACACTTCCGTTGAGTTTCTGGATATTGGAGAGACGAATCAAACTATAGCAAGCATCGCGCAGATTATTACAGCATTACGTATCGATCACGGAGCGAACACATCACTACGGGTTTTCGATTTCAGTCGAGCAATTCCTATGTTTAATCGATATCCGTATGAATCGAAATGGTTTGCATACCACATCGAGTACTTATTAGAAAGAAACTCAAGCATAATTGAATTGCATTTACAAAAGAACCAATTCATAAGCCACGATATGGAGTATTTCGCGCGTGGTTTAAGAAAAAATACTACTCTGTTGTTTTTAGATTTAGGATTCAACAAAATAGGTGATTACGGAATTGAGTTACTAGCTAGATATCTAGCAGAAGGACCTCAGTTGCTTCTCTTAAACGTAGCAGGCAATGGAATCAACGACACAGGAGCGAGAGCGCTTAGTTTCGGCATGCCATTTTCAAAACTTCGCGCGCTAGACATTGGTCGCAACAATTTGACAGATAGTGGTGTAATCGATATTTTGAATACGATTAAAAAACCGTTCTTTTTACGGTTTTTGAACATCTGGGGGAATAAAATAACACATGATTCGTGTGTTATTATTGAAAGAATGTTAATGAGTGGAGTGTTGTATCAACATACTATTGACGTTAAAATCTATCCAGTTGATGATGTTTTGCATGCAGCTTACTACCCAAATCCTGCGGATAGGAATAAGCATAGATATTACAATGAACTGAAATTCGATAGCGTACAACCGATTTATCATATTAAAAGAAACGTTATTGGAGAAAAGAAGAAAATGAAAGTCGATTGTAAACAACGGGGTAAATTGGATAAGACTGACAGAGATCATTTTTGAAATTGATTTTGATACTAATTACCTATATATTTTTTGAACAATTTTTTTCTTTTTATAAATGATATATTAAGTATCTGTATTATTTTTAGATTTTTAATAGGTAACTATTGTTATTTATATAAATGTTAGTTTATTTGTTTTACTCTTAATAAAATATTGAAACGGCTTCCTTTTTCTGCTTTATTATTATTCATGAATAGAAACCATTTTGAGAGCCGGGGTGACGGTGTACGAGTGAGTATATTACACAAAGTAATAGGCCTGCTTAGGTTCGAACACTCGAATTATAAGACTAAAGTCATGTCTGTAACAACTATGTCACCATTACTCATTCCAAATCGTTCTACAGGAAAAATACTAAGTTCCTTACATAAGGCAGTTGAACGACTGCCAGCGAGAAAACGACTAACTATCGGCTTACTTATTTAATCGCTCAAGAAGCGCACAGTGAAATATACATTCCGTGTAAACGAAAGAGATGCATATATTAACACGTTCGCTGACAGTAAGCACTGACTCGAACACCACATTACGACAGTAGAATTTTCCATACTAAATGACAATTCAACGTATTACTCGTGCACAAGCAAGCAATATGAAACTACCCACAAAATACTCGTATTACGGCAGTAAGAAATATGAAATTGCTCATAATATTACAGTGGATACTTCTCTTCATAATACTTATATGAAAAATTATCGTGAGACGACGTACTCTTAAAAATAAGTGGCCCGTCCCTCGACGTACTGTCATAACGCACTATTTTAATTTCCCGCCTAACGACGTACTGTCAGCGAACGTGACAAATCCCCTAGTTGCTCTCTGACTGTTCACTAGGGTGGGTCACTCTTGTATGAAAAAAATAAAAAGTTGACAAATCAAATTCTAATAGTAATATTATGTTGTAGTGTACCATTACAAATAGTTTTTGTAAAAAAAAGAGTTAAGGGAGCATACATCTTCAGCCCGCGCATGCGCTTCAAACATTTACGTTTTATTAAAAAATCACGTCTTACTAAATATCATAGTTCTTTATTGGATATCGCTTAAATACTATTGTAATAAAACAAAAATTTAGTTAAGGACACACATTAACGTCAAAAATAAAAAAAAATATTAAATAAATACATAAAAGTTATTAAAAAATTATTTATTTTTGTGCATAAAATCCTGTTTGCTATCAAACGGCATACGTTTTCTGGAAGCAAGTTTTGCATGAATTATACCGTCCCTTGATTTTTTATCACATTGCAGCTTCTGTAACTATTTTAACAGAACGTTCAACCGCTTGAGTATGGCAAGCGAGCCTCATAAACAACAAACTTTCGTCACCTTTTTTCTCTATAATCTGAATAATATCTTCATTCGTGTGATTTCTTAGAATAGGTGGATCAAAGTTGACTTCTTGCCAGTTTATTAGATCAATGAAACAATCAAATTTGAGTTCAGGCACTTCAAAAGTACATGGTAGAATTCCAGTTACAGGTAAACTACGAGCCTTTAGAATTCTTCTAGTTGCTAGTTCTCTTATATGCTTTTCTTCATCTGTTAACATCGCCAACAATAAATTTTCAGGGTGAGCAAAATATGCGTTCCGTTGAATAACAGGATCTATGACTGCTTTTAACGCACTTGGTAAGTATCGCGAACTTTCAATTAATTTCCAAAGATGCCGTGATCCGTCTTTACATGATGGTTGTGTCTTTATTTGGAACTAAACGGGGGCATATACTTTCACAATGTATTGGGCCAAATTAATTAAATTACTTGATGGTGTTAGTGTAGAAAAGTAAAGACGTAAAATCCTGCCCAACTAGCACAAATGGGCTGCATTAGAGCTTTGGAGCGTATCCGATTATTACTTATGGTAATAGACGTAAGCGCTAGAGCGTCTACTGCAGACTTAAAGCAGCCGCTTTAGCGCTATTTGGGCGCCATTTTATGCAACCTAAAGTTCCATTTAACCTGCACAACGGTTGCATAAAGGTTCCTTAATAGCTATAACGATTTATTAACGCTATACTAAAGCTCTCGTAGCGCTACTTTTGAATGATTTTGAACTACTTTGAACGAATGAATTGATTATAGTTCTTTATTGTATATCTTCAGTTGACATTGTTTGTAATATTTTGGTAAAGTGTTTTCGTCGCCATCATGAAAATAAAACAAAAAGAAGTAAATGTTTGTATTCTGTATTAGCAAGATATATAAAGATACTTAAAACGCTGTCCAGTTTACTGTAGATATATAAGATAATTTTCGAGTAATTTTAACGCGCTTTTATGATATTTAAAAAATTAACAAATGATATGTGATATTTTTTATTTGTTATACAGAATAAATTTTATTTCCGTATTTTTACGTGTCGATAACTTACTATTTGCAAGTGGCCGATTGTTTACCGGTACATTTAATGCACATTTAACTGAAAAACCAATGGATATCAACTCAATTTTGCAAGTGAATTATAAGTTTTCTTAAAAAATCATGGTGTCATTGTACTGTAGTCATAACCTGCAGTTTGAGCTCTAATAACTCCCTTTTGAGAATCATAGCGCTAATTTTCACCCTTCTAACGCTTCCAGTGATTTTTGTTCCCCTAGTGCAACTCACAGCCACAAAAAGCTCCTATTTTCCTGTTTTTGAGGTTATAAGATTAATTATTTGTATCCTTAAGTGTATTGTAAGGTGTACAATAAAGTATATAATAAATAAATAAGATCTAGTTACGTACTTATTCGTTTAGCATCCATTTTATTAAATGTTTTATAATAGTTACAAAAGCGGCTGTAAAATGGCGAATGGATTAAGCCTGCAAGGAATGACTATTGCTACTAAAGGCCTTAGTTACACTGATGATTTTTTTGTAACTATAGTATGCATAAGAGTTTCTATTATTTCTATAATGAAACTTATAGTAGTATAATAGTGGTTACTATAACTATAACCTATACAAGCTACAATGGAAACTACTATGCAGCTGTGAGTGGCAGAATGACCTTCGTAACTCTCATATAAAGGTTTAAGTGGTAAATGAGTTCTACCGTGGACTACTGTGAAGGCTAGGGTAGTATTTGATTCAGCTTATAGCACCTTAAGTAACTTTTATAACTATAGACGTTTACGGATGCAGATATGCAACTCTGAACTGCTTTTTGAACCCTTAAAGCGCTATTTTACAGCCCAAAGTAACAAAATAGGCTGCTATTTCCACTAATGTGCTCGTTGGGTGTTAGCTTTAGTCAACCAAGGGGCATGTGACATTTTTCCAGGCGATTTATTTGCCAAGTCATCTGAACATCTTCCAGTAATTGCTGCTGAGGTAATTTCATACAAATATTTTTGGTCTGTACTTAAGTCTTCAGGTTTTAGCTTTGGTAATTGACCTGGTATTGGCTCAAATTCAACTACAGCTCGCGTTTCACACTTATCCAGCAACTTACCAATAGGACCATTGTATGAAGATGGACCAGAAGTTTAACCATCTATGTAATCAAACAAATGCCTCAAAGGCAGTTCATTTAAATGAAGCATGCAAATTATCCATTGCCAAGGTCTCTGAAGTCTTTTTTCAAATAGCCTTATGACACCACTAAATTTACCTGTATTTGTTACTGTTCCATCGCATCCAATAGCCAGGAGATCGTTAGTACTAATATTTTTTGCAAAAAGTAGAGCGTTTATTGACATCTCAATGGTTTTAGCTGTTCCTTGTGCTGGTGTCACATACCCTAAATAAATGGAATCCGGTTCCTTAATGACAGATACGTGTTCTTCCATAATTACTTGCCTGTACCTTTTGTACCCTTTGTGACTATCTTCAGGGTTTTATCTTTCAGCCCATCAAAATATAAAGCAGGTATATTCAGAAGTGCTTGATTTTGCAAAAGAACGTCACGTGTTTTCCTTCTCTCTCTTCGCAGTTTTGATTTATCAATTACGACATCTGATGAAATCTCGTGTAAAACTGCAGAAGCAATCGCAGCACCAGCTCTGTCAGACACTCCATAACGGTCACATATTTGAGACAACACCGGTAAACTTTTGATGCTTTTCTTATTTTCCATAGTTCCTGATGTAGAAGGTATTTTTGTGTAGCTTTTCCGGAGATAAAATACTTATATCAGAATCACTACTTGTTAATGAGAGTGATTCTTGCTCTGGCATTTTGAGTGGGTCGTTATCACTCTTCTGAGAGATTTTTGATGAAGCATGCATTCGAGCTAACTTTTTCTGTAAAGTTTTTGTCCGATTGCGATCGACGCCACCGATTCTCATTTTTCTCTCACCCCTTTGATCAGTTAAAAAGTCATGCTCTTCTTTAGGAACTTTGACTTCTCTGGGACAATTGCACTGACGTATTATCTTGCATTTGCAAGAACAAATATCGAATAAAGATTCACTTTGCTGCAAGAATTCAGTTTTTTTCTCATGTGACTACCTTTTCAATGATTTAATAATATTTTTGCATTTCAAATGATAGGCTTTCAGGAGCTGGATGACTCTAGTGTGCGAGACTACAGGAACTGATGCTTTCTGCCATACTTCTTCAACTTTTTGGGTTACTATTTCGGCAATTTCGGAAAACACGGGCTCTTTGTTACTGCCATTTCAAATTTTAACTTGTATTCTGTTCCACTCGTAACACTTCATGACATCCTGGTATGTTGGTAACAGATTATCCTTCATATCTTGTATAGTTCCAAATATAGGGCACTTGTACGACTGTCTATTATTAGACATGCTGGTTAAATTTAACTCCAAGTTCTAAAACAAAAATGACAGTTTTACGGAATGTCTCAAGAATTTAGTCACCTTTTTACAAGAATTTTCTGAATGTATTTACCTCAAAACTGATTTTTCGGAATAAACAACACAATTTAAATATCACAATCGACATGTATTTTAGTGAATTCCAAGTAGAATACTAATCTACATCCAACCACAAACGTGTAACTTGAGATGTAAAAGTACCCACTTGAACATTTTTTTTTTTCAAAACTTCAACGGCTTTGCGCGGGCTCTTCCACTTAAAATTATATGATATTTTAGAGGATCGATAACGATACCCTACTTCAACATATTTTCGCTATTAGAACACGATTACTAAAAAATTTTTTTTTGACCCACCCTACTGTTCACACTGCCAGCGATGATTCGTTAGTTCTGTCGCTGAGCGAAGAGCTGTCAAAGATAATACTCGCTCAGCATAGACAAAGAAAACTATAGACTGCTTGATATCTTCCTTATCATTCCCTCAAGAAAGAAAGATAAATAGGCATTACGCATTAGAAGAAAAGAGACAGAGCATAGCTATCTCCATCTCTCACGGCGTGCCGGCTTTTTCAAGGCCAGCGCAAACATTTAGCTAAACAAGCTAAACAATTTACAATATTTTCGCGAATTTATAGTAATAATCGGCGTTATTTTGAGTTAATCAGGAATTTATATGCTAAACCTCGTTATTCACAATGGTGCGATGCAGTGTTCCTAACTGTAAAAGTGACGGTGAACAGAAAATTCCAGGATTGTCATTTCATTCGTAAGTATAGGTTTTTTTGTTAGCCCAGCTTGTAAAATGTATCATTTTAGTATTACAAAACCGTTTTTCACTTAACAAAGTAGAATATATATGGATTATTAGGAATTTGTGTTAAAAAATACATTGCATAACCTACTTTCTGAGTTGCTAGTTCACGTGCTAGCAAATTTCCTCTGATTTCGTTTTATAAAAAGAAATAATTTTAAAATTGTTTCAATTTACTTATTTTGATGCATTACACATAGATTACAAACTATGCAGGCAGCAGCCAGATCAGTTCATTAAGTATAACATTAGTTTAACATTCATTTGAGTGATTTTATCTTTTCAGGTTTCCGAATAAGCAAAATTTGCGTGAAATTTGGATATCTGCCACCGGACGAAATGGGTGGGAACCGAAAAAAGCTCCAAAATATGCAGCAAGCATTTTGAAACTACTTTTTTAATAAAAAAGTTAACCAAAACCTATTTAGACCACGATGCTGTTCTAACCAAGGTATTTTCTTTTAATGGTTATTATTAAGTAGATACTATACCGCAAAATTACTAAAGAAGTTTTGATAACGCTATATTGTGACATCATTCACACTTTTTCAACACTTGTTCATTCTGAAATAAACCATTTTCATATAAAAATAAACTTTAACAAGATAATAAATATAAACTATTAAAAAGTAATTTGCGCATAGTATTTTGTTTTCTAACATTATTTTCAGGTGACAATTGACGGGTTCCTTAGAAGTTGTGCCGCACAGTAAATAGATATTTGAACAGTCCATTAAATTATTTCAATAAAAATCATATTTATTTTATTTCAGTTCATAAATTTGACTGATGCTAGAAGTCGTGACGATCCCTTACCGTCAACTTCTAAATCTGTATCTTCTATCACTGAGAGTTTGAGTACTGACGTGATACAATGCAGTACAAAATCTACGCCTGTAAGTATATGCTTCAATTCATTCTTTTATTATTTATATGTGGCACAGTGTTTTACGAAGACCATTTTTCAGACATGTCAATATTATTGAAGTTACTGGTAGTTTTAATCATTTAAATGCTGGGATCTTAGAACAACAACGCATAGAAGAGGCGTCTAGAACAAAACACGAGCGATTTCGTGTGTCCACTTTATTTTCTTTGTGTGCGTAAGCCGAATGTGTCTATGTTCTTCAAACGCACACAAATATAGCTTTCAGTGATACCATTACCAGTACCATTACCACAAAAATGGGAAAACGCACTATTATGTTGCTGTATCAAATCAAGTATGAGAGGAGTAATGTGCTAACGCTTAATGTCTCTAAAACTAAATACATGGCCTTCGCACATAGAAAAGATCTACTTCCGCCTGCAGTTCTTTCAATTACTGCCCATTCTTGTCCTCATTCTGTAACATCCGCTTGCCAGTGTCCGTTGCTGCAGGGTGTTGAAACCATTAAATACCTCGGCGTTATAGTAGATCAAACGCTCAGTTTTTAGCCGCACCTTGACGCACTTGTGGCCAGATTGCGTAAATTGATATACATATTTAAAACCTTGAGACACATTGCTGATCGAAGAATAACAAAGATGGTTTATTACGCTCTCTGCCAATCCCTTATTAATTACTGCATCGCTACATGGGGAGGAGCAGCTAAAACCCATATTATAGAAGTGGAGAGAGCGCAAAGAGTGGTTTTAAAAGTTGGTGCTGGACTCCCATTCCGGTTTTCAACAACGGAGTTATACAGTAAATGGGATGTATTAACGGTGAGACAAACCTTTGTATTAAATATTGTGCTAAAAAAACACTCTAATTTAGCTTATGATCCTGACTTAGCAAGAGACAGTAGAAGGAAGGGAAGAATATGTCAGGCACAAAAACTCAACACCCAACTGTCTCATAGGTTCTACTGTTTTCTGGGCAGTTACCTGTATAATATTGCTAATTCTTCACTTGACATTTACTCGCAGTTAAAATTTGGCTGTAAAGCATCAGTTACCAAGTGGTTAAAAAAATTAGACTATAATGCAACTGAAAAGTTGTTACACCCAATGAAATAACATGAAACTCGCACTCTTCCTTCGCATACACAGCAACATACAGACACAATCACAAACAGGCACACACTAGAAAACAAGAAAACACACGCACACACACACACACACACACACACCCACACACACACACTCACACACATAAATTAACATGCCTATTTTGTTTTATTTATATTTTACTTTATATCCTTTGAATTTCTCTTATTTAATTGTAATTGTATTTAATTGTTCAGATTGATTATCTTATCATTCACAATATGCTTTCCAAGTTTTGTCAGCGGAGTGGGGACCTGGTGACCTGTAATACAGGTATTGATATACCTACCATGGGCACCAGTCTCTTACAAATTTGTTAACATAGCATAGTATTAACAGCGTATGTACTTACTTTATAAGTTTGTAGAGAAAATAAATGTATTATATTATTATTATTATTTTCGAGTATATTTTATTTTATCTCAGCTCTTTGGCTGGTTTTTCTACCACTTTTACGGGCTAAGCCAAGTAAAAGCGGCGTGTGTTGTGTATTTTATTGTGTTTTTGTGTTAAGTTATTTCGGCCTCTTCTAACTGCATGAATTTTCTCACAATTCTGCATGTATTCAGGATTGCGGCCTTTTGCAGTGATATGTAGAGGGTTTCTTTAAGGTCTAATAATTTTAAACTATGTAGGAGATGATTGGGAATAACGCCTGTGGTGGAAAGGACTATAGGAACAATATATACTTTTTGCTGACGCCATATTCTTGTAATTTCATCTTTCAATTCTATGTATTTGCTGATTTTTTCAGTGATTGTTTTTTGTATGTTGTGTGTATTAGGGACTGCGATATCTACCAGGTACGTAACTTTATTGATTTTATCCTGTAGTGTTATATCTGGCCTGTTATAATGAATGGTTTTGTCTGTGAGAATGGCGCGGTCGTAGTATAGCTTATGTGTCGTATTTTCTAAAATAGTTTGTGGTGTATAATTGTAATAAGGAGTGTTAGTGTTCTGTATGAGTGAGTATTTGACAGCTAGTTTTTGATGGATGATGTTTGCTACCTGATTATGCCTATGAGTGTAGACGGTTTGTGTTAGTGTGGGGCAGGCACCAGTGATATGCTGTATCGTTTCTGGCTGGGATTGACATTTGCGACATTTGTCATTCGTTACGGTGGGATCTTTTATTATAAATTTTCTATAATTCTTTGTGTTAATGATTTGATCTTGAATAGCTATAATAAATCCTTCAGTTTCTGGGAATAAATTACCTACCTTTAACCATTTGTTGGATGCTAATTTATTTATATGGGATTGCTCTAGGTCATGAGGGTGGCGCCCATGAAGCACTTTTTTCTTCCAGTCCTCAATTTTTTGAGTCTGTGGATCTTCATTTGTGATACTATCTGATTCTGTCTGACCATTGAGATTAAGTGGAGTGTAGTTGAGATCATTACTTACTATGGCTTTATGGATGTTACTAGTGCAAGATTTTGTGTGGAAAAATGTTTTTAGTCGATTGATTTGTTTCCGCCAAAGATGCTGGATATCTATCAGGCCTCTCCCTCCATACTGCCTTTTGACGGTTAATCTTTCTATGGCTGATTTAGGGTGTAAGTTATTATGTTTTGTGAGTGTTGTTCGTGTAGTTCGCTCTAATTGTTCTGTATCTGTCTTAGTCCATTTTATGACTCCAAATGAGTATGTTAATACGGGGATGGCAAATGTGTTTATGGCTTTAATTAGGTGTTTACTAGACAGTTGGGTTTTACAAATTATATTAAGTCTTCTTTTGTATTCTGTAGTTAGCGTATTTTTAATTTTTACATGATCTAGACCTTTTAACTGTGTGTACCCTAAATATTTATACAAGTCGGTTGATTCCATTGCTGCGATGGTTTCCGAATTATTCACTACATAATCCCCAGGGCGTACTTTACCTCTGACAATGTGAAGTGTTTTACATTTATCCAACCCAAACTGCATATTTATATCCCCACTGAACTTTGCTGTAACATCTACTAATTTCTTCATGTCTTTTTCTGTTTTTGCATATAATTTAATATCATCCATGTATATAAGATGTGATACTGTTGTTTCCTCTCTGATGTGCTTAAGACAATATCCGGCCCCACATTTATAAAGTAAATGCGACAAAGGATTTAGGGCGAGACAGAACCACATGGGACTCAGAGAGTCACCTTGATATATACCTTTTTTAATAGATATCTGTCGCGTGGTGATGATATTGTTGTGGCTGGAATTTATCTGAAGTGAAGTTTTCCACTGTTTCATAATACGGTGTAAGAAATCAATTATTTTTGGGTTTATTCTATAAATCTCTAATACTTTTATCAACCAAGAATGAGGAACACTGTCAAAAGCTTTTTTGTAATCAATATAGGTACAATGAAGGTTTTTGTTTTTGGAAGACGCGTGTTTATGTATAGTGGAATCAATAATTAACTGTTCTTTGCATCCCATGTGGCCCTGTCTGCATCCTTTCTGTTCCTCTGCTATGATATTATTCTGTGTAATGTGTGAGTTAATTTTTCTTGATATTGCTGAGGTTAGTATTTTGTAAATTGTAGGTAGGCATGTTATTGGTCTGTATTCTGAAGGCTGCGGCGAATTTTTAGTTTTAGGTAACATGTAAGTAATTCCTGTTGCGATAAAGTCAGGTGTGTGTTGTTGTCCTAATATGATATCTGTGAAATTTTTGGCTAAATATGTGTGTAATGAAGTTAATTTTTTGTACCAAAAATTGTGAATTTTGTCTATACCAGGAGATTTCCAGTTATGTAATCTAGCTGTTATGTGTGTAATGTCTGACTCTGTTATCTCTATGAACTCCATTTCATTAATATTTCTCCACTTCGCATCTTCTTCTGCTATCCAAGATGCTTGATTGTTGTGTTGTATTTGCTCTTCCCAAATACTGGACCAATACGTCTCTAGCTGCTCTTTTGTAGGTAGTTCAGAGCTTTGATCGTTATTTATTTCAGAACGTGATTTGTTAAGGTTTCTATAGAAAACTTTTTCGTTTGTGGAGAACATGGAGTTATCATTTCTACGTTGTTGCGCTTTTTTATATCTTTTTAGTCTATGAGCTTTAAGAGCAAGTTTTTGTTTTAAGGTATCTAAGAAATCTTCAGGTTTTTTATTATTATTTTCGTGTCTGGTGTGAGTAGTAATATTCCTAAATATAGCCTCAGCTGTCCTGACTACTTTATTTGATCTGCTACCATTGATATATTGTGTGAGTCTGCCACAGTCTGCTCTTAACTTTTCAATGTCTTTTTCTAATCTTTTTTGCCAGGCTGGTTCTATATTATGACGCGGTCTTGTGTTTTGTGTGTAGTGTGTGATTTTAAAGTTAAGCTCTTCGGATATAACTACTGCTGTGCAATATATGAGTAAATGTATGTCTAAAAGAAGTGTGTCATCAGAGAGAAACTGGGCGAGTATATTTTCATTAAATAGACTTACTAAACGAAATAATTTGGGGGTGTATTTAAGTTTGGGCAATTTGGGTCGAGCTGCTGGGTCCATCCCAGAATATTGTGTCATTGTGCTTCTAAATTTTTCATTTATTTCTTGGATATAAGTATCTGTTATAAGATTTTGATCCCCACCGACTAAGGTTTCAATGTCATTTTCTAGTGTTATTGTTAAGTGTTCGGTTTGTGTGGATGTACTCGTATGGGACGTTTGTGTAGACGGTTGCGATTGATTAAGTAGTTGATATTGGGTATCAATGGGTCGTATTTGAGTGAGCGTTAAGGGTTGTTCATTTATGTGTTGTGTGTCTGTGTTAACTGTTTCTTCCAGTATTAATTGAGTTCGTACTTCTTCTTTTAATTGATCTATAACTTCTTGTGATAGAAGTTTGTTCCTAACTATTATTCTTCTTTGATCTGCTATTCTTTGTTCTGATACAGTTATTTCTGGGTATTGTCTTGTGAAGAGTGCGTGGAGTTGTTGTCTGTATGTGGTCATATCTGTCTCTAACTTAGTTATGGGTAAGTAGGTTCGCATGATAAATATGTTTGTTTCTTTACTCCATCTCATGCGAACTCTTGCTTTTCCGGCCTTGGTGGACGCGGGTAGGAAGGTAGTTACCTCCCGCGCAACATTCAAGGCCGAAGATTGTGAAACTGTATTTAAACTACAAATGAGGGGTGACGATGGTACGGATGGTGACGATGATATGGATGGTGATGATGGCCTAGAGGGTGTATATGAAACTGTGCTTGGACTATATGGCTCTAAAGGAGTGTTTGTCCTGTCTGTGTGTCTGTCACCATCGTCATTGATTTCGGCTGTAGTGTCTTTGTCGGTGGGAGCCCGCCTGCTCAACTCCTCACCGCTGACGGTTCGCATGCTGAGACACCCAGCGTCAGCTCCAGGTGCGCCCCGGCGATCGCCCCCGGGCAGCGGTCCTATACGTTTACTTTTAGATCGTGTCTCCATGTTGAATGGGTTTCCAGAGCCACGTTAGCCACGCCAGTAACTTCTCATTCGTGTGTCCGCCCCCCACGTGATTAGGTGTTCAATCAGGACGTGTGGTTGTTTAGGGGGCTTATTATTATTATTATTATTATTTTCGAGTATATTTTATTTTATCTCAGCTCTTTGGCTGGTTTTTCTACCACTTTTACGGGCTAAGCCAAGTAAAAGCGGCGTGTGTTGTGTATTTTATTGTGTTTTTGTGTTAAGTTATTTCGGCCTCTTCTAACTGCATGAATTTTCTCACAATTCTGCATGTATTCAGGATTGCGGCCTTTTGCAGTGATATGTAGAGAGTTTCTTTAAGGTCTAATAATTTTAAACTATGTAGGAGATGATTGGGAATAACGCCTGTGGTGGAAAGGACTATAGGAACAATATATACTTTTTGCTGACGCCATATTCTTGTAATTTCATCTTTCAATTCTATGTATTTGCTGATTTTTTCAGTGATTGTTTTTTGTATGTTGTGTGTATTAGGGACTGCGATATCTACCAGGTACGTAACTTTATTGATTTTATCCTGTAGTGTTATATCTGGCCTGTTATAATGAATGGTTTTGTCTGTGAGAATGGCGCGGTCGTAGTATAGCTTATGTGTCGTATTTTCTAAAATAGTTTGTGGTGTATAATTGTAATAAGGGGTGTTAGTGTTCTGTATGAGTGAGTATTTAACAGCTAGTTTTTGATGGATGATGTTTGCTACCTGATTATGCCTATGAGTGTAGTCGGTTTGTGTTAGTGTGGGGCAGGCACCAGTGATATGCTGTATCGTTTCTGGCTGGGATTGACATTTGCGACATTTGTCATTCGTTACGGTGGGATCTTTTATTATAAATTTTCTATAATTCTTTGTGTTAATGATTTGATCTTGAATAGCTATAATAAATCCTTCAGTTTCTGGGAATAAATTACCTACCTTTAACCATTTGTTGGATGCTAATTTATTTATATGGGATTGCTCTAGGTCATGAGGGTGGCGCCCATGAAGCACTTTTTTCTTCCAGTCCTCAATTTTTTGAGTCTGTGGATCTTCATTTGTGATACTATCTGATTCTGTCTGACCATTGAGATTAAGTGGAGTGTAGTTGAGATCATTACTTACTATGGCTTTATGGATGTTACTAGTGCAAGATTTTGTGTGGAAAAATGTTTTTAGTCGATTGATTTGTTTCCGCCAAAGATGCTGGATATCTATCAGGCCTCTCCCTCCATACTGCCTTTTGACGGTTAATCTTTCTATGGCTGATTTAGGGTGTAAGTTATTATGTTTTGTGAGTGTTGTTCGTGTAGTTCGCTCTAATTGTTCTGTATCTGTCTTAGTCCATTTTATGACTCCAAATGAGTATGTTAATACGGGGATGGCAAATGTGTTTATGGCTTTAATTAGGTGTTTACTAGACAGTTGGGTTTTACAAATTATATTAAGTCTTCTCTTGTATTCTGTAGTTAGCGTATTTTTAATTTTTACATGATCTAGACCTTTTAACTGTGTGTACCCTAAATATTTATACAAGTCGGTTGATTCCATTGCTGCGATGGTTTCCGAATTATTCACTACATAATCCCCAGGGCGTACTTTACCTCTGACAATGTGAAGTGTTTTACATTTATCCAACCCAAACTGCATATTTATATCCCCACTGAACTTTGCTGTAACATCTACTAATTTCTTCATGTCTTTTTCTGTTTTTGCATATAATTTAATATCATCCTTGTATATAAGATGTGATACTGTTGTTTCCTCTCTGATGTGCTTAAGACAATATCCGGCCCCACATTTATAAAGTAAATGCGACAAAGGATTTAGGGCGAGACAGAACCACATGGGACTCAGAGAGTCACCTTGATATATACCTTTTTAATAGATATCTGTCGCGTGGTGATGATATTGTTGTGGCTGGAATTTATCTGAAGTGAAGTTTTCCACTGTTTCATAATACGGTGTAAGAAATCAATTATTTTTGGGTTTATTCTATAAATCTCTAATACTTTTATCAACCAAGAATGAGGAACACTGTCAAAAGCTTTTTTGTAATCAATATAGGTACAATGAAGGTTTTTGTTTTTGGAAGACGCGTGTTTATGTATAGTGGAATCAATAATTAACTGTTCTTTGCATCCCATGTGGCCCTGTCTGCATCCTTTCTGTTCCTCTGCTATGATATTATTCTGTGTAATGTGTGAGTTAATTTTTCTTGTGTTATTATTATTATTATTAGTATTTTATGTTATGAAACTAAATAAGATGATGTTTTTTCATGTAATATGACTTATATGACATATATTTACGGAAGGTAAACGAAACGAGATATCGTTTATTGCGTTTAGAATGTTTGATGTGTAATGTGTTGTAATGATATTATAGAAATGTATTAATTGCTTGAAAAATCTCGTTTAATATCAATTAAAAGTATGTGTTGTATTCATGAAATAGAAAAATATTAATGAGAACATTACTTAAATGAAAAAATCTTAATCAATAAAATTGTCATCTTTATGATGCCACTCTTCGAACTAACAGTAGCTTTTAGTTATAAAACACTGTAGGTAGTAGCTGTAAATAAATATAGTTTAGTTTGACGCATACATAATTGCCGCCAAAACTATATTTTTTTAAACAAAATAAGCACAAAAGGAATCAATATGGGTATTTTTTTCCTCACGGATAGCAACATTGAATTGTGATAAGTTAGGTTATTAGAATTTTTGTTTGATGGTCGATTTACTTAAATATAATGTATAAAATGTAAGTATTTACTTGTGAAATGTAATTTGATTACAGGTTTTTTGTTTTCCTGAAGGACTATGACATCCCTTTACGCTACAAACGGTCGTTTTAAATTATTTACTCGCGAGCTCTGTTCGGCAGAATGTGACCTTGAGTACTGACGGCTCGTCGAGTAAAGTTAGCCAGAAATGGCTAAGTTTTAGTTGCCTCACTTTTTGCATTCGTACTATCCTTCTATGCGTTGTTGTTCTAAGGCTGGGATATTATTCCCCATTTCTCTGGCATGCTTAGTTTTTGAGAAAAAAATAGTGAAAATCGTCTTTTTTGTAAGATAATCACTAAATAAATATTCACTCTGAGAAAGTAGTAGAGAGTAAGAATCATCTCGTTGGTATTTTTATGCTGCATATTTTAGTGCATAAACGGATTCAGAAACTTTTCGTTACAGATATACGCCTTTTTTTCTTGATTATTCTGGCGCTTCGGGGAAAGTTATTTGCATTGAAATATTGGTCTTTTTTATTTTAACCGGACGAAAAAGGATGATTTTCAAAAAATGTTTTCTTAAAAACTAAGCATGCCAGCAAAATGAGGATCGATATTTAAAAATAAAAACGATTAGAACTACCAGAAACTTCCATAATTTTGACATGTCCGAAAAATGGTCCTCATAAAACACGTGTGTGTCGTCCGTAGGACTATGCTTCATGTAACAAGTACTGTTTTCTTAATTATAAACAATCCTTTTCAGCTATCTTCACCAATATTTACGCCAAGGACGCTGAAACGTAAATGGAAAAAAGAAACAAAAAAGTCTGAAGAGCGATTAAAAAAAATGAAGGCGCTTCGAGAAAAATCCAGAAGGTTAACTAAGAAAGTGGCAAATTTAGCAAATATTCTTGCAGAATTAAAGGCAAGATCACTTGTTAATAATGAAGATTGTGATTTTCTAGGGTCTCTTGATTGCCTTTAAAAAAGATTTTCTTAAAAAAGTGATTAGTCCTGGTTCTGCTAATGCTAAATATTCTCCAGCTCTAAGAAAATTTGCGCTTTGCTTGCATTTTATAAGCCCGAAGGCATAGAACTTTGTAAGATTTTCTTTTAATTCTTGTCTACCGCATCCCTCCACGTTACGTACTTGGTATAAGAGCTTTGACGGTAGCCCGGGGTTTAGCGATGAATCACTAGAATGTATTAAGTTATTAGTAAAGTGTGCTCAAAATAAACAAATTTATTGCGCACTATGTCTTGATGAAATGGCGATTCGAAAACATGTTCAGTGGAACGGTGAGAAGTATGTAGGCTTAATAAATTTCGGAGAAATGTTAGATGGACATAATGTTGCTGTTGCAAGAGAAGCTCTAGTATTCATGGTCACTGCTGTAAATGATAGTTGGAAGATACCAGTAGGCTATTTTTTGGTCGATGGTTGTACGGGGGAACAAAAGGCAAATTTGGTAAGACAATGTGTGGAACTTCTAATTTCATGTGGAGTTAATATAATTTCATTAACCTTTGATGGTTGCCCTGCCAATTTTTCCATGGTCAAAAGCCTTTCATGCGTTCTAGATCCTTCAGATTTAAGCAGTCTCAAAACATATTTTACCATCAAAAATCAAGAAATCTCAATTTACCCTGATCCAGCACATATGCTGAAATTAGTTCGAAACACCCTTGGAGAAAAAATTGAGCTTACGAATTTAAATAATCAAACAATATCTTGGGAGTTTATTGTTAATCTTAATAATTTACAAAATAATGAACGTCTTCATTTGACTAATCGACTCCGTAGTCAACATATAAATTATGCCAAGCAGATTATGAAAGTTAAACTAGCAGCCCAGACTTTTAGCAACTCTGTCGCTGAATCGATAGAATTGTGCGCAAGAGATCTAGGGTTGGCAGAATTCGTTGGTTCAGAAGCCACAGTAGAATTTATAAAAAATATCAATAAACTATTTGATATATTTAACAGTAGAAATTTTCAAATTTTTGGTTTCAAAAAGCCCATAAATGAAAATAATTACCATGAAATTGAAAAGTTTTTAAACCATATGGAAAATTATATAGCTGGACTCAAATTAAAAGGTCAACCGATTTTACTGACAAATAGAAAAGTAGGATTTTTCGGATTCTATATCTGTATCCAGAGTCTTAAAAAAATTATCAAAATTTAGTCGCTTCCAAGATTTTGAAGTTTGTGCCTATGTACAAAATGAGCCAAGACCACTTGGAATGTGGTTTTTAGCTCTATTCGGGCCAAAGGTGGATTCAACAACAATCCAACCGCTGTGCAGTTTGAAAGTGCGTATAAGCGGTTAATAGTTCATGGCGAGATAAAACATTTAACTTCAGGAAATTGTATCCCTCTTGAAGACATCAAAATTTTAACATTTAGTGAAATGCGGTATGAAAAGAAAATGAACTTATTTACGTATACATTGACAGATGATAATATTGAAGAGTCTGAAGAGAGTTTACAAACTATCGACACTGACCATGATTACTTGGCAGACCCTTCAAGACTTACTATGTACACACAAGAAATTTTTGCGTACATATCCGGTTTTCTAGTAAAGAAATTGAGAAAGGTAATTAAATGTGAGGAATGCCTCCTCTCTTTAATCACAGATAAATACTATGGATTAATAGCTAAAAGAGATAAAGGTGGTTTGATTTATCCATCGAGTAGCACAATTAAAATATGCGAACACGCTGATAATTTTTTCAGAATGCATTCATGTGAAGGTGTAAATTTTCATAACGATAAAAACTTAATGCAAAAATTAATACTCTCATGTTTTAAAGACTGTGTACGTCTTAATATATTTGCAAATCTCCACAGTGATGATAACCAATCACTAATTGGTAACCATAGGTTAATTCTATTGAAAGAAGTTGCCATGCATTATTTTGAAGTACGCATTCACCACAGCATTGAACAGTGTTTTTCACCCAGTGACAGAATTCGTAACATACATAATAAACTCGTATTATTCAAAAGTCAATAGAATAATCATAATCAGTATGTATATGGGAACCTGATTCATGTAAACAAAAATAACAAATCATTTTATTTCAACTGTAAGCAAATTGTTTTTTTTTTCTCCTACCTTTTAGTATCCATGCGCTGGGTAACATCATAATTATATGGTAATAGGTCTAACATCGAAGCGATGGTAAGGCCATACCATACATACAAATAAACAATTTGAAGTAGACTATAAACAATCATGCCTGATAACAATTTACCCGCTGATCGGGTAAAATTCTCGGTATTACAACACTATACTATGACTACACAATTTGTGACGTCATCATTCTCTGTCTCATGTGGCCACGCCAAGCCGCAGTCTATAGGTACTCTGTCTACGTCGCTCAGCGATGCTCGCTTGGCGGTCGGAACTCACGCTCAGAGACCTACTTGCGGTCCAGCCAGAGAGTATGTAGTTTTATAGTCTTTGAGACGAGCTAGCGAGACAGACCAGCGGATCAACTAGCGACTAATCGCGCGTCGCACTCGCCCACTCGCCGTCATAAGTTATGAGCAGCGAGCGTGTAGTTCCGATAGTTATGACTCATAACTATCGGAACTACATGCTCGCTGCTCACCAACTCGTTTTCAGATCGCTACTCGTTCATCGTCGGCGGTGGGACAACTGCCTAAAGCAGACCATAATCTGCTTATGATAAAAACATGTTGTTATTCGTACGTAACAAAATTTTTACATTTTAACTAACCACAGCCATAAGCTCACGAATAAATAAATATTTTTCTATAATAACCGGAGAACTAGAGGAGCTCCTCGCTTAATAATAATAGCTGCACGGGTTCGTAATCAAGGTTAAGTAACGCTTGACATGGATGGGTAACTATCTTAATATAGATAGATCTGGCTGGGGGCACGGCAGTGCCCCCGCCAAGTCGAGCATAAAAGCGGCACGGCCGGCCGTACCATCTTTTTCTCGAAGCAGTTCAGGCCATTTTCAACCCCCTATAACTTCGTTGTGGATAAAACTATAAGCCTGAATTTTCAGTAACCAAGCAATTCATCAATTCAATTTGAACCAGTGGTTTAAGAATTATAACGAGTCAAAGTTTCTTAATTTTCAACCGACGAACATGGCAATCGCACTAAACAATCTAATTTATATATTTATTACTTGTGAGATATATTGTGTTTTCATGCGATGGCCGAGTCAATCTATTTATTTAAAACGTTGATGATTTTTAATATGGATATGGTCACTATAAGATTTTGTTAGGTTAGATAATTACGTAACAACTTAAGACAGAAGATCCTTTGAGTAGGGACTGAATAAATTAATAACAGACTTGGTATTACATGGATCTCACAAATTTTTACGGTAGAAGAATTGAGTTGCAAGACTTGGTTTTTTTGACAAGTATTGTTTTTAGGGTTCCGTAGCCGAATGGCAAAAAACGGAACCCTTATAGTTTCGACATGTCTGTCCGTCTGTCCGTCCGTCCGTATGTCACAGCCATTTTATTCCGAAACTATTAGGACTATACATGTAAAACTTGGTAAGTAGATGTATTCTGTGAACCGCTTTCCGATTTTAAGAGAAAATTAAAAAAAATATTTTAAATAAAGGGGGCTCCCCATACATGGAACTGAAACTGATTTTTTTAATTTTCATGTAACCTATACGTGTGTGGTATCTATAGACAGGTCTTTAAAAATGACATTAAGGTTTCTACAATGACTTTTTCATAAAGTTAATCGTTTAAAAGATATACGCTTCCAAAGTGATAAAATGTGTGTCCCCCTCTAACTTCTATAATAATGAAATGAAAAATCTAAAAAAACCATATGTTGTAGATCTTAATGTAAACTTTCAACCAAAATTGGTTTGAACGAGATCGAGTCAGCAGTTTTTGAGATACAGTATATTTTCTAAATATAATAATTCATACAAATACTATGAAAAACAAAGTTATTTGGCGTAGTTGTAAAAATTGTAAATAAGCTAGTTTTAAGAAATTTGTAAGGTTTTTGATTTTTTTTTTTTCAAATAAATATATTAAGTATATTATACCGAGGCCATGTGCTTTCATGGCGGTCGGAACGCGCCACGGTCCAAGTCCCACATAACGGTGGAGGGGGTTCGCATCGACGTCGGGAGGACGATGAAGTACCTGGGACTCGTCCTCGACAGCCGATGGAACTTCAGGGAGCACTTCCTGAGTTTGGCCCCAAAGCTGAACCGGGCAGCAGCCGCCTTCAGGCGACTCCTGCCTAATCTCAGCGGGCCAAACGCCTCCTGCCGAAGGCTGTACGCCGGCGTCGTGCGGTCCATGGCCCTCTACGGGTCCCCAGTGTGGGCCCTGTGCATCCGGACGCGACCACTAAAGTTGGTCGCATGCCATATCCGAATGATCCGGGGATACCGCACGATCGCCGGCAAATCGGCCAACCTCCTTGCCGGATTGCTGCCCTGGGATCTGGAGGCGACTGCCCTCCAGCGCGTCTATGAATGGCGCGTGGAGGCGCAGCGCCGGGGCGTATCCCCGCTGCCTCGAGAAGTCGAGGCGCGGCGGGAAGAGCTCCGGCGCGATCTCAGGGCAGTATGGAGGGAACGACTGTCGCAACCGACGGCCGGGCACGCCGCAATTGCGGCGGTAAGACCCCTCTTTGAGGAGTGGCTAGATCGGTGTCACGGCGTCCTGACCTACCGCATGACGCAGGTCCTCACCGGACACGGAAGTTTCGGGAGGTACCTGCGTCTGATGGGAAAGGAGGAAACGCCTGGGTGTCACCACTGCGAGGGTCGCCCTGAGGACACCGTAGAGCACACGGTGCAAGACTGCCCCGCCTGGGCAGAGCACCGACGTGTCCTCACGGCGGCGATAGGCGGAGACCTCTCGCGCCCGGCATTGATCGAGGCCATGCTGCGGGGCGAGAGGGAGTGGGAAGCGGTCGCCTCCTTCTGCGAAGCAGTCATACTTTCGAAGGAGGAGGCGGGCCGCGTGAGAGAGAGGATGGCGTCCTCCCTCCAGCCCAGCCGCAGTGGTAGACGCCCATGGCGTCGGACGTCGGCCGACGATCTCCGGCCACCGTAGGCGCGGGCATGCGGACAGCGAGTAAAGGGCAACTCGCTGTCCGACCATGGACCATGCCCGGGTTGACGGCGCGTCGTGTTTCACGCGCGCCTCAAAGAGCGTCAGCAACATGACGAGGCCCCCTCTGCAGAGGGCCGAAGCCTGCTGGGGTCGTGGGACTCATCCCGTTACCGTGGCCCGGGTATGTAAAGGGTTATTGAAGGAACACCGTGGATTTTAGTCAGTAAAAGTCTGACAGTCCCTCCCACCCTGCCCGGAGTGGGAGGACTTATTTGATAAGTTTACCACGTTAAAAAAAAAAAAAAAGTATATTATATTTATTATAGTTACTACGGAACCCTTCATGGGCGAGTCCGACTCGCACTTGGCCAATTTTTATGGGATAGAATATACTTTATTGTACACCAAAATTTAAACACACCTATTCCTATATCCTCCATCCCTCACAAAGCTGTTACACCCGGAAGTCATTAGCACATCTTTAAGGACTGTTACGGGTTGTCAAAAGTCGGAAATCTGTCTCCTTTTGGTCCACGTTTGTGGAGGTCAGATAGGCAGACGTTCTTTGAATATTTTGCTATTAGGGTGGAAGCTGGCATAGATAGGGAAAACTAAGCAGATGATGAATGTCATTATAACGTACAGACGCCAGCACATGAAGCTACCCGAAACTGTCAAATTTTCCCAATCAACCTTGAACCTAATTTCTTTAACAATAAAGTTAAAGCGAAATACCAACTGGACGCGCTTGAGTCTATCGAGAAGCGGGCCAAGAGACTCATTGGCAACGATGCACTGGTCGAGTCAAAGCTCCAGAGCCTTGAACACCGACGACGAGTTGCAAGTCTATCGGTTTTCTATCGGTTACATTTTGGGGGAGTATGCGATGCGCCAAGCCCATTCCATCATCGGACTACGAGACAAACGGCGAAGCGCCATCGTTACATGGTGGACATCCACCCATACGCACAAAACGTTTTGGGGATACCTACATTGTAGTGGAATTCCTTGCCGGAGTCTGTGTTTCCCGACAGCTACAATCTAGGAGTCTTTAAGTCTAGAGTGAATAGGTTACTTTTAGGTAAGCGTGCTCCATCTTCGATCACATCATCACTTACCATCAGGTGAGATAGTGGTCAAACGCGAACCTATTTTCAATAAAACAAATTAAAAAAAAATCTATTAAAGAAATTGGACAGATTGTTGTAGCTTGAAGTGCTGGCGTCTGTACTTTAGTTCAAACTCAAAATCCAAACATTTTATTTCACATAGACCTGTTTACATTTGCACTTATCAAACAGTCAGAAGCACGGTTCGAAATTGGTTGTCTCCGCCAACGGAGGGGAAATTCAGCGGTGCCGATCCGGCCACTGCCGCCTAGCAGCCAACGCGCGTTCTCCCTGACGAGGGGAGACTAAATGGCGCTCGCGGGGCTCCCGTTCAACTTGCGCAGGGGATGGAGTGCAGCGAACAGAATTGCGGGCCTCAGCCCGGTGCTCGTCTCCAGGGTACCCCCCCCTGCGCGAACCCTCCTCAGAAGATGCTCTGCTGGAGCGGTTCGCGTTGGCGCACAAAATCTCCAAGTGGGACCATTTACAAATTCTACACGGGCGGGGGTTGGGGCAGTCCCGATGGAAGTGGGCCCCCAAACACGAGAAGCACAAACGGCGTGCGTTGACAATGCGGCGGCGGGCACTTACGTGCAAATTCAAAAAGGCCGGGCAACGCGCCATGACATGCCCCGTTGCCTTACAAAAGTCGCAATGATGAGGACTCCGGGCGCCAGCAAAACGGGGGGCGGGGCGAACATCAACAGGCCCCCTAGCCCGAGGACTCCGGGCGCCAGCAAAACGGGGGGCGGGGCGAACATCAACAGGCCCCCGAGCCCTAGTCCGTCCCTGGTCTCCAGGCCGAGAAGGTAGTGGGGGTGACCCCGTGGCACCACGAGTGTTATCCGAAAACCGACACTCGTCTTCCAAAAATTTGAGGAGGTCGTCAAAGGGGGAAAGATGGGTGGCACCATCCCCACCATACTTTTGCTCAAAACGTGACCTCAACTCCGCGGGGAGCAACTGCAGCACTATGTGCACCAACAAGTAGGACCAATGTTCCACCGGTAACTCCAAGCGTCTCAAGGCGTTGATCGCTGAGACCAACGGGTTCAGCAAGTCAGTGCGCAACGTCGACGTGCTGGCAATGGCCGGCAGTCCCAAAATCCGGCCGATGTGCACATCAGCCAGGCAGCGCTTGTTCTGATACCGTCGGGAGAGAAGCTCCAGAGCGGTCGGGTAGGAGGAATCCGTCACCGGCAAGTGCTGCACCAAGGCTCCGGCTTCGCCCTCCAGGACAGACAATAAATAGGCCAGCTTCTGGCCAGGTCCGAGGTCCGAGCGTGCATCGACAAGACTCTCAAAGAGATTTAGGAAGCCCAGCCAGTGGTCCAAGCGACCGTCAAAATGTGGCAGCTCCAGGGTGGGCAGCCTACTCAATAGTCCAGGGCCTGCAACAACGGGGGTCTGCGGCTTGGCCGCATCAGGCACCCGACTCTTCAAAATTTCCCGCGCTCGTAGACATATGACATCCCCCAGGTGGACAATCTGGTCATAGTCACCCAAAATCTTATCGCGGGCTGTCTGATCCATCACCCCCAAATCCACGTCCATGATGTACTCGTTAAAGCGTGTGAGCGCAGCATCAGCTGACTTGATCCTCTCAATCACTTGCCCATACCGAGCAAGGGTGAGCTCTTCCAATTCTACACGCTCAACCGTTGCAGCTGCCGATGTGAACCATCTCAACTGTGAGGTCAATCCGGCAGCAGACTCCCTGACTGCCTTTAATGAGGCCATTGCAACAATCAAATATCAATACCAATAGGCTAAATTAACTAAACAAACAACAATGACTTGTTAGCCAACCGAACAATTTCACCAAAATAAAAACTTAAATTCAACTTATTTCAGGTCCAAATCCGACCCTGTACTTATTCCAAGTATGAATCTAGCTTGCTAAGGATGGCTAGTTACAGAAAAAATAACAATTTAATGTATATATTGCGCTGGATCAACACCAATTAAACACAACAATTGAATGCACAATATTGCTCTGGACAATCTCTAACAACACAATCCAATAATCACACTAAACAATAAATCAATATACACAATTCAAGTCTTGTTATGTTAACAAATGTGTGATTATTATTTAGATGAACTTTTAAACTCAGATTAGTGACATTAAATTATTAATTACAACAAATATACCAAATTATGTACCAAATACAACCTAATAATTCCTAATTTCACAAATAAATCTTACTTGTCAGTGCAATACAGGGACTACAGTACAAACCACAAGTACAATTTGAGCCCGGCTGACAAAACAATATATTCAAACTTATTATTTTTAACAATGTTCAAAACTTCCAATTTACTATGTGGATTTATTTTAATGTAAAATCCACGCTCTGCTTACCAATTTGTTCGATCCTACAAAAGCCAGCCAACGGTAACTGGTATGGTCGAACAGTCCACGGTACGTGGAGCCTTACCGTTGCTTGTCAAACACAATATGCAGCCTCTTAGGCTTTACTAATAAATAGTTCTAACCACTTACCTTCTGAGCTGAGGTGCCAAGCGAGGATCTGTTCTGATCACGTCCGTGTGTGTGTGTGTGAGTATATTTGAAACGTGTAATGTGAGCAAGTGTTGATGGACGAAGGTTCTCAAAGATGCAGGTCCTCACAACGCGGTCCGGCAGCAATCACAGCACAAACTTCGCACCAGATTGAAGCAGCTATTTATCACTAATTCACAATTACTTTCAGCAAATTCGCGTGCCATTTGGTCTGGCGTCAATACGGCGTATTGTTCAAAATATCCCAGTATGTTACTCAATTCGGGATTCCAACATCAATTAATCGTTAATCACACCCAATTTGTCTTTAAACCGCGTAGATTCAACAGGATTTAATTACAATTAATAAATCGATCTCAACAAACGGCGGACATTTTTCAACGGAACCAAGGTTATCTGTCAAGTTAAAAAGTTATGTCAAGTGTCAACATCAAAGACAATAGAATGTTGCCACACCAAAAATATGCGTTCAAATACGTTTTGGACGCAACATATATATATTTCCAACGGTGCATCTTTAGTAGTCCCGCCCGATCACTATGTTTGGCAAGCCAATCCCTTGGGAGAAGCGAGCCAAATACTTAGGTGTGATCCTCGACCAGTTCCTTAACTTCAGTGAGCACATAAATTCGGTTCGCTCGCGAGCCGCTTTCGCTCTCGGTAGGCTCCACGCCTTGCTGAATAAACACAGTAAGCTCTCCCTTAGATGTAAGTAAAATCCGAATCTACACGACGTGCATACGTCCTATCATGACGTACGCCTGTCCGGTGTTTGCTCATGCCAGTCCCAATCAGATCCATAGGATGCAAGTAATTCAGAACAGTTTTCTCCGAAAGGCCACGGGCGCGCCCTGGTTCTTGAGGAATGAGGATCTCCACGTAGACCTCAAACTCCCGACTATAAAGCAAGTGTTGAAACGCATGTCAGTGCGTTACTTCACCTCTGCTGATACCCACACAAACCCCCTGATCGTATCGGCCGCCCGATACAGACCCTCCAAGATTTCTCGGGTTCGTCGCCCGCGTAACGTCCTAGACGAGCCCGACGACCCCACCACCATCCGACAAGAGAGCAGTAGGGAAACCAGCACTCTTAGAAAATACACATACAAAAAGCGTTTCGTATTCCGGCCTCGCCGACGAGGCCCATCGCGACGTCCGCGTACTTGTAATGGAAATCCTCCCCGACCTTTGCCAAACGAGCCAGCCCGCGATGCTGAGCCAGTAGCAATAAATACTCCCCTAAATACGACCCAGCCTGTCCCTTTGCTGCCCTCCCAAAATGACCCCGCTATGCTGAGGCCCGTACTCCACAGGGAGTGCCCTTAGGGTGCGGTCATTAGCTTGTAAGTATATTTTAGTTTGTAAGCCCTGGCTGGGGGCCTTTAATTTATTAGAGGTCACCACAGGACAGACCGGTTAAGTAGACGCACAGCCTTAGTGAGCTGATCTACCGTCGTGAAGTGCATATTGCAGCTTGGTGTTTACTCGGAAGGCGTTGTCAAAAAAAAAGAAAATACAAAACCAATAACACCGACTACCGAAATTAAATTTATTTTTGGCTTTGTAGTGTTTTGATATGGAAGTTGGATATATTTTTTGCTAAAAAATTTTTAATGGATAATACCTATTCACGCAACAGCATTGATGTAACTTGATGCTGCAACCCTTTTTGGCAATGAAACAAAATTTGTATATTTTTGACAAATCCGATATCAAATCATCCATCCAAAGCACAATTTTATTTGCTGCTACATCTAGAGTTGTAAAAAACGCCTTTTTTTCTGAGATGAAAAAAAAACTTTAAACAAAACATGAAAAGAAACAGTTTTTTTCTGGAGTAGGTTTTTTTTCATGAGTAGGAAAATAAAAATATGGTAAGGCGGTTGTCGTATGTGAGTTGATATTATTATTATTTTTTTGTTTAATAATAAAATACCATTTGTTTTTTGTTAAATAATACATGTCTTAACATAATTGGCAACACCAAGTGTAAACTACATTTACGGACAGGGAATTCCCTAATCCTCGTTTGGTTTATGTTTTGGTTGATTTGCGTGCAGACTGCAGAAACATTTTGTACGTACAGCGACATTCATACCAAGAAACATAATAGACTGACAAATGACAGGGCTAGGAAAATAGTGTACATTGTGCAATCAGTACAATCATCAACAATAACTAACACAAGCAGAATGTAATAGAGTCCCTGATAGTATAGTCGTTGATTCAGAATCAGATGAAACAAATACAGACACAGAACATTATTCCGAAGCTGATAAAACAAGCGTAGCCGTAGCTACTGATACTGATACAGATGATTGTAACACATTAAGTATTTTTTAAGTTCATAATAATAGTTACCCATTGATTTAAACATTATTTGACTTGAATAAAAACAAAACAATCAAGTTTAGTGTCTTATTCCACTTTAGTTATAGAGTTTCACTTTTTTTGAAAAAAAAACCAAATGTAGAAAAAAAACAAAGGTGCCAAGATTTTTTTCATGTTTTTTTTCAAGATTGTGAAAAAAAAACATTTTGTTTTTTTTTTCAATTTACATCTCTAGCTACATCTAATCATCCATCCAAAGCACAATTTAATTTCCTGCTACATCAAATCATCCATACACAGCACATTTTTATTTACTGCTAGGTTAAGTGGTCTCAGTAGCACCGTGTACCGGCAGGCGGTAGCACGCCAAATCAATGTCTACCCTATCGTAAAAAATTCAGTGCTAGCAGTGCACAAATTAGTGCGATAGTAGTAATAATGAGTAAGCGAACTCGCGTAGACAATTTTCTCAAACAATATATTTTTTTCTGTAGTTATTCGAGTGACATAGAAAAACTGGATTGGAGGCGCATCACTAACACGAATACAGCGTTGCCAACCCTACTGTTTTAACAGTAGATTTACTGTTTTTACCGTGACATCTCTGTTTTCTGTTTAAGTACCAATTTCTACTGTTTTTAGGGTGCCGTAATCAACAAGGAACCCTTATAGTTTCGCCATGTCCGTCTGTCTGTCCGTCTGTCCGCGGTTTAGGTCAAAAACTGTTGGTACTAGAAAGTTGTACTTTGGCATGAGTATACACGTTAATGACGCCGAAAAAGTGGTAAAATAAAATTTTGAAAAAAAAAACAATTATTTAGGGTACCTCCCATACATGTAAAGTGGGATGATCATTTTTTTTTCGTTCTTCCCATAGTGTGGGATATCGTTGAATAGGTCTTTCAAAAATATTAGGGGTTTGGTAAGACCGTTTTTTGATTAAGTAAACCGTTCGTGACTTATCAAGCTTTAAAGTACCAATTTTCGTTAGAGTCAAGTGTCCCCCCTCTATCAACTAAACGGTTATAGTTAGAAATTCAAATGTCACGGCAGTAGTACCTATATATAACGAAATTAAAGGAAAACTATCACACATAAGTGGGCTTAACTTGTTTACGAGTAATAGTCGACCAATTGTATTTGACTCGAAAATTTCGAACAACTCTATAGAAATGTCGATAGATGGCGCTAAGCGCCAGTTGTATCGTGCTAGTTTCTTGTGACGATTGAGTAGTGTAGCTATGTGTCAATATTTAAATTCAAAACACCGGCTATGACAAGTTTTATACAAAACTCTAACAAAACTTAAAACTTTCCGTGCAAAATTGTCGGATCAGGTGAGGATTTGTATAGGAAGTCAAATTAGTTAGGTAGTCATGTTTGGCTTTTAGTTAGAGCATGGTACAAAACGATCAGTCAGCGAATACGACACGCACTTGGCTGTTATAAAAACTACGGAACCCTACACTGCGCGTGGCTCGACACGCACTTGACCGGTTTTTTATTACTATATTTACTGGAGATGTCGTCTACCCCTTCAGTTTAAATACCTAGCTTCATGATATATGCATGATGTATCCGTATAAAGAACAATGACCACGCTCCATACATGCGATGACCTGTCAATAAAATTTTTTTATCAGATGATGTATAGTAATGTGAATCATACCAAATTATAGACTGAGTCTTAAATATGCAACTGTAAAAACGTGGTTTAATTTGACAATCAGGTAAAAATGTTACAATGAAAACAATATTTGAGGTTATGTACAGTGCCGGATTAAGCAAGCGCGGGGCCCGTAGCAAATTCTTTCAAAGAGCCCTTGATCTGCTATAGGTTCGGAAGTATAAAGTGCTAAAAAAACAATTCAATACTCAATACTCAATACGTTTATTTGCTATCTATAGGTTACAATTTTGTGGTTAATTAATAGTGTAGGAAATTACTATAGGCGCTGTTAGGCTCTGACAAGTACAAAAAGACTGAGATGAGATTTTCTGGCAATTTAGAATAATTTTGATAGGAAACTAACAATCAAAAACTGATGATACTACACACTTATTTTTTTCAATACATATTTCAAATTATATTATATTTTTAGGAATAGCTCATGTTATATTTCATCAATAATGTACTTTAAATAATGTTTATATTTTATATTTATTTATCTGTTTCCTTATTATTTTTTAAACTTTTACAAAGTAACTTTTCTAGATTTCATGTGGACAAATTTAGAAATAATACTATTCTTATCAATTTCTCTGAACAAATCATGTTCTATATTAATCAAAGCGAGATAATTCAGACGTTCTTGACTGTTCCTTAACTCATTTTTTATGCGCTTTAATGTCGAAAATAAACGTTCGCCACTGCAGTTAGTGATTATGAGAGATAAATAAATGCGCAAAGCAATTTCTAAATTGGGGAAACATGATTCTAATGAATTGTCCATTAGGAATTTATAATATTGAATTTCTAGAGCTTCGTTTTTCGTACTGTCAATCGCACCAGCCACATCCGTTTTGAGCAGCTCAGCAAACTGCACTAATTCGTTGTCTAGGCTGTCTTCCAAATCATTTTCATAAGCACTGACTATAATTGGTGTTTTTTTTTAATTCTCTTCTACTGTAATAGGTTTTAACTGTCGAAATATTTCAAAAACACTAGTTAGTTTTTGATATGAAAATCATTCTTTCATGCGTTTGTCTAAAGCAGATAGTGTCACCTCAATTTCAAACTGTTTACCAGGTGTTTCATTCTTTACAAATTCGTCAAGTGTACTAGAACCGCTAAAATCGTCGTACTTTGTGTTCCGCTTGCATCGTCTTGAAGTCTGTTGCTGATATTCATGACAGCCTGTCAGCTCTTTGGCTTGTGCTTCAATATTTGAAAATGTAGATCGCATTTTTTGGACATATCCATATAATGATTCATAAAGGGTGTATCCCGTATTAAGGTCTATTTTAGACGATTGCAGCGACGCACTAGTTGCTTGCATGCGTTCTAGGATTCCATTCCACGTAATTATCATTATTCCCGTTTCCAACTTATTCATCTTTGAAACAAGTCCGTACGCTTGATTACGACACTCTGCCTTTTGATCTATATTATTGGAAATGGCATCCAAAACTTGCTTGATAGTGGTAGAACCACATAAAAGCGCCTTCGTAGCATCAGCTCTGGCAGACCACCTAGTATCCGACAACCTTTTCAAGAGCCTTTTTAAGAGCTTCCGTAAGAAGACTCCAACGAAGAGATTTTCAATAAAATCGAAAAAAATTAATGCTTCTGTTCTTCTGTCTGCAGCGCACTTAGCAACTAAATTTAATGAATGTGCAAGACAGGGAATGTATTCTGCATACTTATTTATTTCTTTAATTCGTGCTTGCAGGCCGCTGTATTTTCCGCTCATGTTACTGGCATTATCGTAGCTTTGTCCACGACAATCTTTGATATCAATGCCATTCTTACTTAAGAAATCTAATAAACTTTGGGCGAGTTGTTCGGCAGTATGGCCTTCCTATATCTAATGCCCGAGCTACACGAGGCTAGTTTTTCAAGCTAGGATAGCAAGCTAGTGTCAGTAAGCTAGCAAGCTAGTACTTCTGGCTTCGTGTAGACAAAACTAGCTTCATTTCTAAGCTAGTAAACTAGTAAGCTAGTTGACAAGCCAGGACAGTTTTTAATAGGATGGAGTTCTATTTTTAGGTAAGTAGCGCCCCCCACCACTGATTTTACTATCCTGGCTTGTGTACTAGCTTCATGTGGCCGGCGAAGCTAGTTTTCAGTTGACTCGTAAGCAGTAACCACGCGTTTGTTTTTCTCCGCGACGTGTTTTTGAGATTTAAGATGCCCAAACTAAGTACGGAGATTAATTTAAAGTTCGTACAACTGTACCGTGACCATGAATGTCTGTGGAACTCCACCCTTCCAAATTATAAAGACAAGTGTAAACGTGATTCAGCGCTACAAAAAATGTGTGTCGAATTAAAGACAATTGGTATTGATATGACTACCAAAGAGGTTAAAAGTAAAATTAAAAATTTAAGAGCAACGTATTCTCAAGAACTGACAAAAATTGATAAATCAACCCGGTCTGGAGCAGGTTCTCAAGAAGAATATAAGTCGAAGCTGCATTGGTTCCAGGAAATGCACAGTTTTATTAAAAATGTACCCATGAAGAGAAAAACAACGGTAAGATATTTGCAATCGTTTATTATATAGTTTTAAGTTTCGAATAAGAAAATATTAATGTAAACAATGCAATGGTGTCACCGCTGTAAAAAATATTTACATATGAATATAAAATAAAAATGTAGGTACATACAATTACTTTTAGAAGTAGGTACCTACATTTTTCTTTTATATTTAAGTAGGTAGGTACCTAATTAAAAAAAGTACCGCGTGTGTGTGTGCGTGTCTATGATCCGTCCGCGTCAGTCTGTCTGTCCGTTTTTTTAAAGTATAAAATTGGTTTTTACTACATTTGTATTAAGATCCCAACATTCAGAAGACTTGCAGTAATTATGAAATCATTCTCGATTGCCAAGGCACAGCACCTTCATTGTTAAAGTAGTTCTTAAGGGTTTCTCGTTTCTGGATTACTGAAACCGAAGAATGGTTACTTCCTTGGTGACATAAACTTTGTAAACCTCTAGTTTCTGTTCTACAGGAACCAGAATAGACATTTCCTGTTTCGATATCTTCACGGTCTATATCAGAGCTGGTTATATAAGTTTTTCGATTTTCACTTCTCAACCAATTATGCAAAGCACATGTTGCTAATACAACTTTATCCACTGTATTTACGTTAGCTGCTATTGGTTTTTGAAATACGCGAAATCGGCTAGCCAATATCCCAAAGGCATTCTCCACTACACGTCTGGCTCTAGATAGTCGGTAATTGAAGACTTTCTGGGACCATTCTAAATTGTCACCTGGATAAGGTTTTAAAAGGTACCGTTTTAAAGGAAATGCGGCATCAGCAACAATGACTCCACCATGTGGTAAAAGGTTATTTTCCAGTTTATTGTACATGGAGCAATTTCTAAATACACTTCCATCTGATGACATTCCACAAGCTCCGACATCTATGTATCGAAAGCAATAGTCGTGATCCACTATTGCCATAAGCACAATACTGAATACTTTTTTATAATTGAAATACATAGTTCCACTGTTACCAGGTGCTACAACTTGAATATGCTTGCCATCAATGGCACCGTAGCAAAATGGAAAGTTCCATCTGTTTTTAAATCCATTTTCTATTTTCCTCCAGTCTTCATCATTAGTCGGGACCTGTAATAATATATAAATAATTAAAAAATAAAAATATGTTGTTTATATAATAAGTCAAATGATTGTTATTTTCTTTTAGGACAGTCAAGAATCAGAAGAACAAACCAATACTGAAAATACTGGTGATATTATTGACAACAATAAAGAGAATATTGATAACGTTAACAATGATGATAATGTTGAAAATTCTGATTTATCAACACAACCATCTACGACTACATCAAATGATATGATGCAACGCAACGAGTCTGAGGCAATATCCGCAAAAACTACAGCACCATCGGCAAAACTGTCTACCGAAATATCTAGTGCACCAGCTCCAAAAAAGAAAAAAAATACCCAAGTAGCAACATTGGTCAACGAAATTCGGTCGATCACGAATGATTTAAATAGTGCACCCACATGTGGTTCAGTGTCACAACAAAATGAGAATGATATTTTTGGAGCATTTGTAGCTAGCCAACTTAAAATATTATCACCTCTACAGGCTATTATTGCTCGGGACGGAATCAATAGTGTATTATCTCGTTGTCGAATGGCAGATTTAAATTTGAGTAATACAACATTTTCTTACCAGACACCTAGTCACGAAGACTCTTCAAACACGACAATTGGTAGTAGTATACAAACAGTTCAAAATAACACGAATTTTACAACAACCGAATATGACGCACAAGAAGCTTCTGCGGATGACTTTGATATGATTACCACAGCATTCAAAAATGCTTAATTATGCCGATTGGCCTCTTTGAATAAGAATTTTCATTTTGCTTACGTGTTACTTGTCTAATGATGATGCTTGATATTAGGTATAATAAACGTAATACAAACCTCATTGTATTTTTTCAATGCCTTGTAGATTTCAACACAGACTTCTGGTATAAATTTTGATATGGAACATCTTGCTACTCGATAAAAGTGACTGAGCCTCCTGTAACTAATGCCGGACGATAGAAAATCTAGTGTGATCTCCAGTTTTACTTTTGCTGGTAGGGACTATCTCATAATTGTATCCATTCGTTGTATTTTTGGCGTCACAAGACTCAACAGAATATCAAACAAATCAGGCGTCATTCGCAAAATACTCTTATATTCGCCTAAATCTTCGTTGCGAAATTCTTCCAAAAGTAAAGCAGATGATCCACGTTCTTCTCTCCTTAAAATCCACGGTCTTGTCCACATCCGTTTTTGTAATTCATCTTCTAGTTTGTCTAGTGCGAATTGGCACAGTTTTCGAAGTAACTGTTTCAGTCGAATAGTGTTTTTTTTTTCGCGTGCAGTTCATTTTGGACGTGTGGTCACCTTGGTCACAGCAATAATACTAGCTTAAAATAATATAGCCTCATGTAAACAGAACTAGCATATTCCAAGCCAGGTCAGCTAGCCGACACAGTTTTAAAAAAGAACTAGCTTGCTACCCTAGCTTGAAAAACTAGCCTCGTGTATCCCGGGCATAAGAGCTTAACGAATCTCTCAACTGGCCCAGATGGTAAAACATAGCGCACTATCAGAGTCAGTTGGTCTACATGCGATATATCTGGAGTTAGAATCTAATGAAGTGTCATTCAGTGTTCAGTGGAATAGTACTTGGATTTCTTAACTTCGCAAATAATTTGATCTAGAATGCTAGATTCAATTAATTTGATAAATTCTTCGCATGTTGTTTTAGATAAATATGAGGTGTGCCTTTTTCCTTTATGAGCATAAGTTTGAATATGTTGGGCCATAAAAACGTCAAATTTAGTAAGTAATTCTAATAAGCCTAAGTAATTCCCATTATGAGTTGAACCAACAATTTCATTACTACCCCGAAAGGCAATAACACATAACTAAAACAAACCTCTTTCATACATAAATGGCTCTCATCATGTTTACACATAGAAAGATTAAAACTTACAAAATAAAATATTCAAATTCATCAATCTCTTATTGGTTGGTAGCTAAGAGAACTTTCTTTTAACTGGCGGATTGTTTGTTACGATACTCCATGACAATGTCAGGGAATCCCCGGTTAATTTTTCAGTGTTACCAACTTTGATAACAAATAATTGGCCTGTCAACATCGAGTTTTGCAAATGGGTGTGGTTTCGGAGACATAACAATAAATCAAAACCCCCGGAGTAAATCGGTGGAGATATTTTATCAAAACGTCAGGGGTCTTCGCACTAAATTAGACGATTTTTATGCTGGAGTGCTATCATCTAGTGCAAACTTATTTGCAATAACGGAAACAGGATGCAATAAATCTATCCAGGACGCAGAATTAGTACCGCCGGGATATTCCATAATAAGATGTGACCGTGCGGACGGGCGCAAACACGGTGGCGCTTGTCTCGTGGCCACACCGGATTTCGAGCTGCGGCAAGTGTCCCCACCTAGTGAAGTCGTTATCGACAATCGGGTGTTTGAACTAGTTTGTGCATCAGTGTACCAACGTAATAGACTGTTGTTTTTGTTATGCGTTGTTTATATCCCACCTAACAGTAATGAAACTGAATACATGTTTTTATTTAGGATTATTGAACAGTTCTGTAAACGGTATAATAATGTAGTGGTCATGGGTGATTTTAATTTGTATTCTTGCCCAGTGAATGTAAATAACTATTTTGAATGTTTTCAAGCTTATTGTGGATTTACTCAGAGCAACAAAGTGAGCAATTGCAATGGTCGGCAACTGGATTTAGTGTTGAGTGCATTTAATGAGGAAGGGAGTGTGTGCGTGCGCGCAGCGGAGGTGCCGCTCGTGCCTGTGGACGCGTATCATCCGCCGCTCGATGTGACGGTGAGTTAACGTAACCGGCTGGCCATGCAACCTGACTCATCTGTACCGGCCGCGGGTACATATGCTCCTGCGAGTTGGAATTTTAAAAAAGCAAATTTCTTTTTACTGTATCAATCTATAGCCGCCATAGATTGGAGTCCAATGTACGAGTTAGATCTTCAAACGAGTTTGAATTATTTTTATACAGTGATTAATTCGGTTTTCGATGTCTGTGTTCCAAAAAAAATGCGAAGTCGTGTAACCTCAAGGTATGCTTACCCTGAGTGGTACACTGTTGAAATAATTCGCGACATTAAAGTAAAGGCTGATCTCCATAAACGATACAAAATAACGGGGGCGCGGAGTGATTACGAAGCGTTTGCTCTGTGTAGAACTAAAGTAAAAAAGATGATTTTAAGCGCTCAGGAACAATATAAGTACCGCGTTCAAAATCAGATGCTGGATGACCCAAAATCGTTTTGGAATTACGCCAAATCTAGAAGGGGGGGTAGAAATCCGCGAAAGATTTTAAAGAATGGCGAAGAATTAACTGGTGAGCAGTGTGCCCGGGAATTTGCCGAGTACTTCTATTCGGTCTATTGTACACATGAGCCTAAGTTAGACGTGAATGCGGCCATGGCAGAAGCGGGGGGGCATAACGGAGCTGCGCGGGTACAAGTCGAATGCCTAGAGTTATCGGACGTATACAGCGCGCTTCAAAGACTCAAGCCCAAAAAGTCTTCGGGGCCCGATGGCATACCGCCTTATATTTTTAAGGATTGTCGTTCAGTGCTAGCCAAACCGTTACAGGATATTTACAATAAGTCTTTGAAGTTAGCTGTATTTCCCGAACGGTGGAAGGTTACCCGCGTCGTTCCAGTACCTAAGGGAAGTTCAGGAGGGACAGTGGAGGATTACAGACCTGTTGCAGTGTTGTCCACACCTGCAAAGGTTTTTGAAGCTGCAATACATAAATGCATTTTGCAACAGGTCAGCAGTCAGCTTGCAGACGCTCAGCATGGGTTTCGGCCTGCGAAGAGCACTACTAGCAATCTCCTTAGCCACATGACTCACATTGTGCCAGCCGTGGATAGTGGGGCGCAGGTCGATGCTGCTTACTTCGATTATAAAAAAGCATTTGATGTTGTAAATAATGATGTCTTACTTAAAAAGTTAGCAGCAGTTGGTTTCGCCCCACATCTGCTAAGGTTCTTTGCGAGTTATTTGGGCGGCAGACAGCAATATGTAGAATATGCGGGGCACACGTCAGAACCATATTTTACCAGGTCAGGAGTGAGTCAGGGCAGCAACCTTGGGCCTTTGCAGTTCATTCTAGTAATTAATGACTTGCCAGAAGTAGTTGAACATGCTAAGTGTTTGCTGTTTGCTGATGATCTCAAACTGTCGCTCACGATAAACAGCTTGGATGACTGTGCTAGGCTGCAGGCTGATATAGACAGAGTGGTCACCAGGAGCAAGGAGAACCTCTTGCAATTTAACGTCTCTAAGTGCGTAAGCATCACTTTCTCTCGCGCGCATACTCCTATCCTTTATAAGTATAGTGTCGACGGGTCGGTGATGGCTAGGGTAACGGATGTTAGGGACTTAGGGGTAAAATTCAACACAGAGCTAACGTTTCGCGATCACATCATGAGCTGTTGCAAAAAAGCTTACCGTAATTTGGGTTTCGTGTTGCGTATGGTGCGTGATTTTACAAATATTAAAGCGGTTATAGCTCTATACAATGCATTGGTGAGAAGTCAATTAGAAAGTAACGCAGTCATTTGGGCTCCGCATGAATCTAAATATAGGCTCATGTTGGAGCGAGTACAAAATAAATTTGTAAGGCATTTATATTTACGCTTGTATGGAGTATATCCCTTTTACCCATTAATGTACCCAACTTTATTTATTTTGGGTATGGTAGGATATAACGAGCTGAGCGTCAGGAGGGAACTCGCACTCATCTCGTACATATTCAAAATATTTAGAGGGAAGGTGCATAATGCGGACGTATTAGGGCAGATTAGTTTGTGTGTTCCGGACAAGTACGTGTGGCGACGTCGGCAGCCACGGCTGCTGGTGGAGCCGCGCGGGCGTACCAATCTGTTGGGGGAGGCGCCACTGACGCGTGCGCTCCGCACTCTCAACATCATTGCGACCGAGTTAGACTTATTCTGTTGTTCACTGGGTGAATTCACTAGGAGTGCTTTATTTGTAATTTGTTATAAAAAAAAATTAAATAGTTGAAATATTAGAATAGGTACACTATCGCATTAGGTTACCCTGTAATGATAGATGTAAAGTGGATAATAAATAAATAAATTTGAAATAAATAAAATTTGCATTGGCCGGGTGCCCATTGTACCGATAAGGGATAGGATACCTATCATTAGTTTTAAAAAAACATGCGAGAGACTATCGTGTCAAGAATTGGAATTTCTTTGGTTCTGGAAATAGTTTATTGAATACATTGCTTTTTATGCATTTGGTAACGATCTTACTATATCAGGATTACGACATGGTTATGAAAAATTCAAGTGGAGGAAATCTCTCTTAAAGTAATAATTTTTTTTTTACTCATAACTTCTATAACTCAATATATCTACTAATATTCTAGAAAATAGATTTTTGGTATATGGTTACTAAATTATACTTAAACTAATGTAGACTGTTCGTCTTACAAATAAATAGATAATTTTAACAATTTCAATCGAGCCATTTCAATTCTGCTACACATCCACACTAAGTGTCGGGTAAGAGTGCTTGCATACGTCAGACTTTTTGTAGAGCTGATTATCAGGCCGACTAAAATGCTACACGTTTATACAAGCAACTTTTTGTAGAACTTGTGCGTTTACCGAATGAAAGTCGGTGTTTTATTTACGCCAAGGAAATAGTCGAGTACCGAGTGTCTGACGTGGATTGTCTTAGTAGGAAAAGTTGTAACGTTTCACGTATTTGTACCTATGTGCATAAAGTGTAAATAAATAAATAAATACGACCTAATACATCTATAAGCTGCAATTTGCAAAAAACGTATAAAAATTTTAATTTCACGGGCTAAATTGACGGAACCACCATAATCTTTATTTTTAAGGTTCCAAACCTCAAGGAAAAAAACAACTAAACTTAACAAATAAACACCTGTTGCCTCCGACTGCATGATATTAATTAGGTCATCTTTTTTAAAGATCGCTTTTAACGCAGTCGGGTTTTAAATTTTTTATATTTACTTTTTTTATTTTACAGTTTTTAGTTAGAATTATTTTTCTCCCACTGTACCTATTAGGTAATTTAAAACACTTTAGGTAACGGTCGTTAAAATTATCTTTCAAAGCAGTACCAAAAATTCTGGGTTTTTCATTCGATTTTAAGAATTCTATAATAATACTTATTTTTCACGTTATTATGACATACTACTTATACGATTATCTAAGAACTTTATGATATTACAGTTTTATGAAAATTTAAGTGAGCATGGTTGTTGACCAATTTTAAATCGTTATAGATTCTAAATGGTAATTTAAAATGAAAATCGATTTTAGAAATCTCAAGATGATTTTCAAAAACCTATTCAACGATTCCCCACTTGACATAGTTAGTCGACTTAAGTTTTTTATTTATCACAATATGGCGTCTGGTTGCCACCATATTGAATTTTGATTACTGTCATGTCTTTAGTGACACTCACAAGATAAAGCCGAATCAATTGACGTAAGAATCATCAAAATCGGCCCACGCGTTTGGGCTCTAGAGCGCCACATATGAACAGACATACATACATAAATAGGCTGATAAATACATTACCTTACCCTCCTAGGCGTCGCACAGTTGGTTAAAAAGGAACCCTTAAAGAATTTCTATAAAGGTAACTAGTTGCTGTCTGTCCGTCCGTCTGTCACAGCCAATTTGCTCCGAATCTAACGGATCGATTTAGTTGAATTTTAGTACCTACACATAACATGAATTTCTGTGACCCAAACATGGACGTGTAACGTATATAAATTAATTTAGAATATGGGGGTCACTTTTGGGGGAACATAAACCTGAAAATTTAAAAAATGTTTTGCAAACTGTTTTTAATGTTAAGTTTTCAACACCTACCTTTTCTAAAATGCAGATGATTGTGGGTTTTAATTAAAAGTCAACAATAATTATAATAAAGTATATTAAGCAAATCAATCTCTCATTTCTGAACAATACAATTTTGTTCAGGTAATTTCTATGAGATATTCTTTCCATAGATTTCTTCCCATAATATTTGAATGTCAAATTCATGAAGTATACCTCAATTACACGCACGCAATGTTACTTTATTCAGTGTCCGGTTGAAACATGATTCTTCAAAGTGAAGAGAACAAATATGGATTATTTTTGTTGACATCTTTTTGTTTCCAATCAAATTTTCTTTTTTCCTTTTTTAGTAGGCAGCCTTGAAAGTAAAACAAAAAACCAATAAAGAACCATAAAATAGCATTATCGATAAATATAAAAGTGTCTAAATGCACTACTCTATTCCCTCAATAATTAAATAATGATTTCATGAAGTACAACTGTCGAAAATAAAGATAAAATGGAAATTATGAATGCTTTACTGTTGAAACTCTTTAACAAATGCTGAATCTTTTGTTTATTATCTAAATCTAAAGATATTTCAGCTGAAATTTAGTACGAACTGGTGCAAAGTTATGTTCGGGTGATTTCCGCTTCTTTTATTGCCACATCCGATTATATTGCAATTGGGCATCTTGCTATTGACGATTTCCACTATAGAACCGAGTTCAAACGGAATAACACAGCAAATTAGTCCAAAATTCACAAATTAAAAGCACAGCTCAAGAGCTTTTGACAGCTGATGTACCCAACTTTGGTACCAAACAGCGAGAGGACAAAATGGCGACTCGGCCGCAAATAGGTATTTTAATGACGCTGGAATGAAGGGTTACCATTATAGTAACTGTCAAAAATACCACTATCCTTTTTCATTTACGCAAAATTACGAAAGTTAAAAAGAGATGCCAGTATTTTTATGATTTTGGCGTCGATATACCCCATATAGTATAACTGTTTTTTCTATAGTCAAACATTTCTAGTCCATATGATCTATACGTCAGTGATGTCTAACAAAACAAGTCGTAAGTCACATGTCAAAGACTGACAAAAATAATGTCAGTAATGCAGTAATGACAATAATGACATTGTCAATAATATTTTGTTTGACTTGACCGTTGACCCTAGTAAATGAGTAAAACAGAAATAAAGGAATGCTATACATTTAATGCAATTAAAAAACATGTGAATAAATTCAATAAAAATATGTATGATTTTATTAAAAAAGAGGCAGAAAATATCGAAGACAGAGAAATTTAAAATGATTAATATCGTAAAGTCGCCTAATAACGACCCCTCAAAATCGGCACCCATTACCGTCCGTTTCATAAAACTATAATTTTAAAGAGTTGCATTAAAGTTAGACAAGTCGTTGCTTTAGAGAAAATATAGATGTATTTGTAATGCAAATATTCATCACTTGCTTGTGCGCGTAAACCAACGATTTAAAGAATAATTGCACAGTTTGTCGTCGGACTCCGGATATAGCGCATATTTAGTAGTGTCCCGCTCCCGATTACGTAAGTACACCTATTTCTTTTTTAGCACAATATATAATTGTAAAGCAATCTAATGAACCTTTTAATTATTTTGATACCTTCTTAATACTTTCATAAACACAAATAATAACTAATTTTAATGAGATACAGCTTTATTTTGCTTCAAATTCAATATTAAAATGTGGCGGTGATAGGAACAATAATCTCAATTTTATTCCTATTACCGACCTAGGTCGTTGTTAGGTTTTTGACGAATATTTTAATTTCTACTTTTTATGTTATAATGCATCAATTAATAAGTAGTCGGCTATACTAATTTGATTAGTTAGTGTGTCAAGTTGTATTTGACCTATTAGCGCCATACATAATAAGAGTATCGATACTGTGAAAATCAACTTTATTCTTATGTAAATTTTTTGATGAATGTAGGATGTACAATTCTCTAATATTGTATTTTTATAGTTAAAATACCATTAAAATAAAATTAGCATAGCTACTGGCACCTGTATAATCATACAAATATTCTAAAAAACAATACATTTACTCAATACATGTTCATTTCATTGGGTCGGTAATAGGTTATACAGAATTTCTTCAATAGAACCTATTACCGATGTACCTGTACTTTTTAACCGACTTCAAAAAGAATGAGGTTCTCAATTCATCTGTATGTTTTTTTTAGTTTTTATGGATGGTGTGTTAGTAATTATTTTTATTTTTTTTTGCCTAGTAGGTAAATATAATGTAATTAACATTAATAACAATTTAAAATATTTAGAAAAAAATATAAAAATGTAATTCATTTTTTATTAAAAACTATTATTAAAAATCACCTATTGACTTCCACTTACTATAATTCTTAACCCACTGCTAAGCAAAGGTTTAGTAGTTTAGAATATTCGACTAGGTAAATTTTGATTCAGAAACATGGAACGATTAAAACGTACGTAATATACAGTTAATCAACTTGACTCTGCATTGATGGCTATCGATAATGGAGCAAGTATCTATGAAACCTCAAAGAGATTTGGGATTCCTAGAACAACTCTTCGTGACAAGAGAAATAACAAGTACTCTAATGAAAATTGTGGGGTTCAACCTGTCTTCACCAAGCACGAAGAACGCCATTTAATAGACTGGATTCACTGTTATATATCAATATGTAATTCATATTATGAAGCATATCTCTTAAGACTGATTAAAGGCTGGTTACAATTATAACATTCTGTATTCTAAAGAATTAAACCCACAGGAGCATTTTTATTTGATTGAATTTGTTCTGTTCATTTAGCGGTCGGTAATAGGTGCCACAAAAACGGTAATAGGAACACACCCATGGTTTGAGTCGGTAATAGGAACATAGCCCTTTTCATCAATTTATATTTTTTTTAAATATTTATTTCATTTTTTCGAATTGTTTCTATATCTGACTGACAAGATCGTTAGTTTCAGTACTTGAATAAAAATAAAAAATGACACCAGTTATTAAGCATGTGCTTATTTTTTGCACATAAATGTGAACTTGGCTTAAACTGGCGGTAATAGGTGCGTTTACGTTAATTATTTGTAAGAATATTTTAAAAAAATGTCAATTATTCATATTTTTAACAAAAGAAATAAATAATAATGATTATATACTTGTGTTTTCAATTTCATTAAGGGTTTCAATTTCAATTTCAGTAATGTAGTAGACTTAATGTTTTAAAGTTACTATTTACTGTTTTCTGCTGTTTTTTTAAGTCTGTTCTACTGCTTTATGCTTTGGTTAGGTTGGCAACACTGCACGAATAGCACAGTTTTCATTTTTATTGTTTTGGTAACTGGCAACATTGAAGTTAAAAGTAGTGGGTAATTTCATGAACGTTTATCTTTGTAATTATCCGTAGTATAAGTAGTATTATAGTACTCTATGTTTGTAATGAATTGAATGCTCTTGCTCATTGCTGAACTTTGGTGCTGAAATAATTCTTAAGTTCTCAGTGCGTGGATATAGTTTCTTTCTATGTGTGCATTTAATTTAAAAGTCGAAATTAATTGTATAAAAATAAAGTTCGTATTAAGCTATATAATTGTACGAAATACAATCTAGAACAACGTGAACCTGTCAAGTGCATTCGAAAGCTTTTAATCCAGGAGAAGCGAATTCTTAGGAAAACCTATTGTTTTAAAGCTAAGTGATTGATGTTGAATCACAACAGTACAATTTGCTATCAACTGTTGCTCTTATCTAAAATATATTATTTTTCAGAGGACATTGGATGGAAAAGGTTCCAACAGAAATGTTGGTACAAGCTGGAAAATTGTTCATTAATTATGGAACTGTGTGCAAGGATTGTGTCATTTGCGGTGGTTGGGCAGACAATATCTTACCGAGTTCGCATTTAAGTGACTCACAAGAGAAAGCATTTAGAAAATTTAGAAAATATAATTTTACTAACTTAATGCCTAGTGATATTAAATCTAGTTATAAGGAAACCTGTAACATTTTAACGGCTCTGAGTGATGCGCCTTGTTCCAAGGAGTATGCAAAAGCTTTTGAAGCATTCGTACAATGTCTTATGTATTGTGTAGAGTTAAAGTTTCGAAATGTGATTATAAATCGATATGGTTAACAAGGTAGGCTATTCAGCCGCATACATTCTTTTGTGGGGTGTTTACAATTGATTAGTACAGTAACTGAAATGGCAAGGCTTTGGGATTGTCTTTATGTTCCTTAAATAACCCTAGTATACTTATCCCAATTCTTGTGGATAAGGATGCTAAGATAACCGATATGTTTGACAAGTGGCGGCCTTAGGGGGTGGCGAACAGGGCAACAACCCAAGCAAATTTTAAAAATATAGATTTTTTCAACTATATTTTTTTTTAAATTTAAAACTTGATTTTTATTCTTAATTACTTATTAAGGTTATAACATAACGATAAATTAAAAAAAAGTTAGTTAACTAAATCATTCATTCAAAACATAGGTTGAAAAATTCATTACCTAGGTACCTATGTAGTTTTTTGTTTATTTCAAACTTGAATATCGCGCCTCAAGCCACAAGATCGGCTCTCAGCCCTTGCTATTTTTGCAATCGAAAATGACGTAGCTCATTCGTTAGATTATTGTGTTTTAAAGACTTTAGCCTTAGGAAAAGACCCAAACATCAATTTTAATATTTATCATCTATGTATTTGTTATATTTGTAAATCTTTCAATGCGAAATATTTTAAAACTCAAATTTTGTTTATTTGTATAACTTTAGCATTTCTCCTCAAACATGACATATATACCTAAACCAAACAACCAGACCTACTTTCGCGTCACATACTTTTCACGACGGACAAGGGCCCTCGCAAAGACCTGCCGCGGCCGCCCGGGGCCTCGCAATGGGTAAGGCCGCCTCTGCGTTTGACCTCCCTTTTGTCTGCTAGTGTAGTAATACAAGCCCTACTACTTGCCTTCATGCAAACTTATTATTCTCGGTTTAGTACCTATTTTGAGATTTGCTACCTAAGTTTCCCGTCGTAGTATCTATGAATGTATCGTCGTCGTGTGTTTGGTATTGGATAATTAGTAAGATAATTAATTAGTAATTTAATTTTAAGTTCTTGTACTATTTAAAAAAGTGTATGTTTCTATGGCTAGCTTAGTTGCAGGAGCATCTGCATGCTTTAGCTACTCTAAATTTAATGAAGATGATAGAAAACATTCATGTTAATATTCCTATACGTTATAGTATCTGTTATTACAAATACCAAATAACTTACGTTTTCTTTGTAATCATAATCCATAATTCATCCATCAAAACAAATATTTTCTTGTCATGACATTTTTTACGTCAAGGCTGACAAACTGTAATTTCTTCTTCTTTGTAGTCACTGAATGGCTAATAGACTAAAAAGGTTGTTCATACTTTTATTATATAATTGTTATTCACTTTTATCGATAGGACTAGCTTAATATTGTATATTATATTGTGGTTGTCTACTGATTAACGGCATTTTAAATTATAATTATAAATTTCTAAAACACACTCTCAGATTTTATCGAAGAGGTTTAATAAATTATGCTCGAATATAACTGGCTGATCAAATAACTGGCAAGATGGACTATTTTGGACTCTACAATTTGAATTCTGGTACAGAATGAGAATGGAATGGATTTTGAACGCTGAGCTGGGTATAAAAGGCGCTGGGGGCCATCTCCGGCAGTTCAGTCTTTGACCAGTTTTTGAAGAGTTTAGTTCTCGACGAGTTTTGACGAAGAGTGATGGAAGAGGAAGTGCAGTACCCGCTGCCCTGACTCCTTGTTGAGAGCCTGCTGCCTTGACGCCTTGTTGGGAGCCTGCTGCCCTGACGCCTTGCTGAGAGCCTGCTGCCCTGACGCCTTGCTGAGAGCCTGCTGCCCTGACGCCTTACTGGGAGCCTGCTGCCCTGACGCCTTGCTGAGAGCCTGCTGCCCAGACGCCTTGTTGGGAGCCTACTGCCAGACCGCCTTGCTCAAGCTGCTGTACGACGAAGACATCGTGGAGTAGAAGGCGATCCTGGAGTGGTCTGCCAAGCCGTCCCGCAAGTAATATACTCTAAGCCTCCTCCTCTTCTCTCCTGAGTGTGTCAGATAGGTAGGTAGGCCGGTTTCTAGGATAGGTAGATAGGTAGGCAGGTTTTTATAAAATACTGTTTATTAATACTACATTAAATTTAATGGTACATCTATTTTACCCTCTTTTATTGGTGAAGCAGAAGGTATCGTTCAGATTCAGATTCAGATTCAGATTCAGATTCATTTATTTTTGTAAAACATAGGTACATTATAAGTTGTTATTTGGTAATTGAGAGCGCTATGCTTTGCCTCTAGGGCGTACAAAAGAAGTCATACATGCATGTCATGTCATTAAATCAAAAAGAATCATATATATGAATGACAATAAACAAGTAAATACATGATATCATTGCATTTAGAATTTTTAATTACACTGATCAACAACAACAAAATTTTATAACTAAGTAGGTACATTAAGTTAAGTATTTTATATTAAAATTATATTATTATATATATTAAAATTAAATTGTCAAGCACTATCCTACTTATTAATAATATACAAAGAATGTCAAAGAAATTGAATGAATGTCAGTTTAAATTAAATGTCACTAAGGAGGATCAATAATAATGATTACATACGAAATGTCAGAAATTCATAACAGCTTTTCATTCAAATATTCGGTGATTGAATAATAGCATTTTTCTACTAAAAAAGTTTTTAGTTTTCTCTTAAAGTTGTGCAAATTTTCATGTTTAATGCTATCAGGAATTTTATTGTATATAACCGGACCCATGCCTATAATACTTTTCCTTGCTAGTGCTGTTTTGTATTTACCGGTAAATAACATGGTTTTGTATTGAGATCTAAGCTGAGTGGTTCGTTTTCTAGTATCTAATAACGTAGGAAACAAATTCAAATTACATTTGACAAAAACTGCTACTTCAAATATATATAGGCATGGGAAAGTCAAGATTTTCAATGACTTGAAAACAGGTTGACAGCTATCAGTAGTTTTCAGGCCTACCATACACCGTATACATCTTTTTTGAGTTCTAAATATAGTTTCTCTTTCAGCACAGTTGCCCCAAAATATTATGCCAAATCTCAATACTGAAGAAACCATGCCATGGTATGCTATAAGTACTGTTTCTAAATTAACTTTCTTTGCCAAAATGAAAAGAGCATAAGCAGATTTACTTAGCCGCGAACATATGTCGTCGGCCTGCATTTTCCACGTTAGTTGGCTGTCAACTAGAATGCCAAGAAATCTTGCTACTTTCACCTCTTCTACACTTTGTCCGTTATATGAAACATTTAAGTGGTTGGGTGTTAGCCTTTGGTAGAAATGCAATAACTTGGTTTTTTGTATATTAATTTTCAAGTTGTTTCTGTCAAGCCAATCAATAATTTTTTTAAGGGTGTTATTTACATCTTTTTCATAAGTTAGATTATTGGAACATTTAATTACTGCAGTACTGTCATCAGCGAAAAGGATCATTGGATGTTCTATTTGTTGTGGTAGGTCATTAATATATATAAGAAATAATGGTGCTCCAAGCACACTGCCCTGTGGTACCCCATAGTAAAGTTTCCTACAGTTTGATGCGTACTTTTTTTCCATTTTTGTATTTAAATTTATTCTAGCTATTTGTGTATATTGATTGCGGTCACTTAAATACGATTTTAGTAGTTCCAAAGCGTTCCCCCTTATACCATAAGCGTTTAGCTTTTCAGTTAGAGTCTTGTGATCTACATAGTCAAACGCTTTTGTCATGTCGGTAAACAGGGCACATATTGGAGTTTTATTATCAACATTAGTAATTATATGATTGATGAAATTATATATTGCCATATTGATGCTTCTGTTCTTACGAAATCCCATTTGTTCCTCACATAACATATTAAATTTGGTCAAATATGAGTGTAATATTTCATAAACCACCTTTTCAATCACCTTCGAGAATACTGGTATCAAAGCAATGGGTCTATAATTTTGCATTTGTTCTTTACAATCCTTTTTATGGAGTGGCTTTATGATGGTGGTTTTGAGGCCTTTGGGAAAAACACCAGTGCTAAGGCATAGGTTAATAATATGGCAGAGTGGTGTTGCTATGACGCTACATACATATTGTATAACGTTGGTTCTGATTTCATCGTATCCTGTGCTTTTTGTGTTGCGAAGAGATTTTATTATTCGTATTATGTCTTGTGGTACAACTGGTGGCATGAAAAGTGAATTATTGCTATGAGTTAGGGGTTTTATGTTATCTAATGATGAAGTGGACCTACTGGAAATTTGGTCAATGAAGAAATCGTTAAATGCCGTAGCTATTTCTTTCGGGTGTTTAATAGTTTTACCACAGTTTTGTATTTGTTGTATTGGCTCTGGCATTGATTTGGTATTGTTTATTAAGCGCCATGCTGCTTTGGATTTATTGGTGGAATTTTGTATTAAGTAGTTATTTTGCGATTTCTGGGTTAATTTGATTATTTTCTTTAATCTGTATGAGTACGATTTAAAAACAGCTTTATTCACGCTTGTTGGTTTTAATCGATATTTCCAAAGCAAATTTCTTTGTTTCTTACTACATAGTCGTATTCCTTTCGAAATCCATTTAGCCATTTTGTTGCATTTTATGGTAATTAATTTAACGGGAAAACATAAATCATATAATAATCTAAATAATTCTATAAATTCGTCATATGCTTCATTCGGATCTGTCATGTCATATATTTGTGAGAATGTCAGTTGTTTGAGATAATTTCGAAATTTAAATAAATTTTCTTTTGATATGTCACGCTGTTTAATACGCCAGTAGTTGAGTTTATACGTTTTATTAACTTTTATTTTTAATATTTGTGCAGTATGGTCAGATAAGCCATAATCAATAATATTGCTACTGCATTTTTGTTTGAGATTATGGGCAATATTGTCTAAGCAGGTTTTGCTGTTGGGTCGAGTAGGTTGTCTTATTTCTAATTTGAGATTGTAGTTCAGTAAAAAGTATTCAAAATCTAACGTAGTTTTGTTTCTTTTGAGAATATCCACATTAAAATCCCCGCATAGTACTATTTTCGTTTGAGGTTTAGAGCAAATTTCTTTTAATATTTTATCTAGAATCTCATAAAATGTGTTCAGATTACAAGCTTTGGGAGGGCGGTATATACAAATAATAATCATTTTATGTAGCGGTAATTCGATACCGCAACATTCGATAGTGCCTGATAGAGATCGTATAGCAATGTTGTTTAATTCCTTATACACAATGTTATTTTTTACAAGGATGCACGCACCGCCTCGTTTTGTTGAGCGTGCATAGCATGCTGCTAGTTTATAATTGGGAATAAATAACAATTTTTCTTGGCCTTTCATGATAAAGTGTTCCGTGATGCATAATATATCTATTTCAATTTGCTTATTTGAAAGTTCCTGAATATGTATAGTTAGATTATCAGTTTTATTTATTAAGCCAGCTATATTTTGGTGCATAATGTGCATACTATTCACAAAGAAAAAACTGATCACTTTTGTTATATTCTAAGTTAATATCAATAGTACCAGTGTCTTTGGTAGTCGTATTTGACTGAATAATATCGTGAATGTAATATAAAATGTCTTTAAAAATTGTTACCATTCCAGAATTGTTTATGGAGCCCGTTCTTCTGTGAAACATTTTGTAGTCACATGATAAGTTTCTATTGGAATCGAGGAAGTACGCATGCTCGTGAGTTAATATGTCCATGTAGAGTAAATTATTGAAATTTTCTATACGCCAGTTATATATCAGCGATCCACTATTATATTTGTATGTCGTTACAACGTAAAACTGAAAATGGATCATTGTAGGTACCTAATCATAATTATAAATTAGGTAAGTACTGTTATTATTGGGCGAAACTCAAAATCGCTGATAAGGAAGTTCAGTTAGTTGTTCAGTTCTGCTCATTTTCTCTTACAAACGTCTTATTCGCAAAACTCGACAGTTAACTTCTTTTTGCGATTTTCAGGTTTAGTCTCATTCCACTGCTTTCGTATTTCGTTCATTAAGAACGCAAATAGTGTTTCTAGCTGTAAGTAACCTTTCCTTTTTATATTCGATGATGTTGTACGCTACTTTTAATAAAAATATTTCTATAACAAGGTTAATTTCATAAAGAACTATGCATAGCGTGTATAATCATCTAGGAAATAGTGTGTCTTTTATATGTCTATCTATCTCTATAGTTCTAGAATTTCATCCTTTTTGCATTCATGAGGAAATACATGCATCCTGTATACTTATTTATTTCTGAATTTAATTTTTAATATAGTAAATAGCTAAGTACACTGCAGTTTTAATGTCTTACAATGACCGATGGCTTTACCATAATCTCTTCTCAGATCAGATCTTACTTGCCAGTAAAATTTGCCAAGCTGTCTCACTGCTGGTAAAATATCACCCTTGCATCTTGCAGGTATTTGGCGAGTAAGATCTGCGCCAGGCATTTCACCACTTAACTAAATGGTGCTTTTGGAGAGCAACTGCACTAGTTCCTATAAAAACTACCCAAATGGGTGTAGGTGTGCCTATAATATTTAAAGAGTTCACTTGATTTCTCCTCCTTTTTTGAAGTCGATTAAAATTTTATAAAAATTGTTCAAACTGTTTCGGAGGAGTTCTGTAACAAACCCTGTGAGTTGTGACACGAGATTGTTGTTTAGTGGCTTAGCTGACCCCGCCCAGCAGACGTTGTTTTGCCGTATAAATTATTTCTAGAAGAAAAAAAATAGCCTATGATCTATTCTCAGACCTACCATACTCCTAGACTCCTACACATAGTACTCTGATACGTCATAGTATGAGAGGAGGCTGCCCTGGCAGCCTTCAGAAACGCCATATCCGGAGCACTCATGAGAGACTCCAGGATCAAGCACACACGCATCATGGAGGACTCGGTCAAACGACAACCTCTGATGACTGCACCCTATGATAAGACTACAAAGACACACCACTTCCAAAAAAACTACCAAATACAGCTCACGCCGGAGCCAGAAGACAACTCAGGACCTAAGGCGCTTAGGATCTACACCGACGGCTCAAAGACAAACACTGGAACTGGAGTTGCAGTTATCTCCAACGATCTCAACATAAAGATATCCAGACCGCTAGGAAAGCTCAACACGGAGCTCAACTCGGACGGAGGAAACAAACCCTCGGGTCATTGGATTTCCTTACAGATATCCTGAATAGACCGAGAGACCTGATCTGCTTCTGGAGGGAGTTTGGCTGGATGGAGTGACGGCCGACATGGCTCATGCACAATGGTCTCGTGCAGAGACAAAGTATGTGCGTGTGGATTGAGAGATCATTTCGAAAAACTCTTCCAATCCCAACCAAATTATAAGAAGATTTAGGAAATAATTGTGAAAACTTCGTGGTAAGGTATAAAATTTGTGAAACCTAAACAAAGAAAGTTAGAACTCATTGACTGGATCTCTCAATCTGGACAACTGAAGAAAAAGCCATAACGCGTATCCAAGAATATACTGCCTATGTGTTTATAATTTGCATTTTAATTAATTGTGAAGGATTTGTGAAAGCTGCTAAACAAAATTTCGATTCGTTTCAAAGCCACGTTTAAGATTTATAACGGTTTATATGGATCACTCAGAGTGGACAATTTTCAATTGAGTGATCTTGTAAAACACGACCTAATACTGAAAAAGTATGAATAATTATCATGTTTATTGCAAATTATGCTTCTGGCAAAATTTGTGAAACATAAATCGTGATTAAAATCTTACTGGTTCAAGAGAAAATGAAAATCTTGTTTTTTGTCGATCGTCCCAACTGAGAGATCATTATTTTGAACTATATTTAACCGATTCCGTGCGGAGGTCTTTTTAGTAATCTTTAGTGCCTGGCGTCAAACAAAAATTTCGTGATGCCTCTGGGGCACCAAGCGCCAGAGACTTTGATGATTCCCCTGGGGAATCATCCGCCATGAATTGTAAATTTTAGCTTGTTCTCGTGTTTCCACTTGTTAAAGAGTCAATTGCCATTGTGTATCGAACGTAAGCAGTCAGTAAATTCGTTCAGTGCATTTAAAAGTGACGATCTGTGTGTTTTTATGGAAATGGAAGGTAAGTGACTAATTTCTATTAGGTGTTGTAAACCTTTTTGTATTATTTTATGGATGTATTTATTCAAGAGTGTTATATAAAATTTGTTCACGTACTATTTGAGTTTGCAGCGAGGTGATATTTATTATACAGTGTTATGTAGGGAAACAATTTTAAATCCGCTATTTTCATGGTAAAATTGTTTCTCTACAAAACAATGTAATATAGAACATATAACTGAATGGGAAGTCCGATTCTAATGAATCAAAAATATTCTACTCGTACCTACAAACACTTACATGATTATGAAGTATTTTATTTGGATAACAATGTAAATGTATTTTTATTGATAAAAAATATCTATGACTATCTACTTAAAAATGTGTTTTTGTTAAGTGTTTAATTAACAACCTTTTTATTTTGTTGTAGAGTTACCCAGAAAAAAAATGAAATATATTATTATAGGCCGGCGAACAGCGCAAAAAATGGGTAAAACCTATTGTTTGTTAAGTCGCCGATCCGCCTCGCACTCTTTGTAACCCAATGACGTATTATAATAGACGCGTCATATTCCCACAAAACACCTCTCAAAAACGGCACGAAACACACACAGAGAATTACTATGTAATACGTGTAAAGAAAGGGACAGAAAATAAATGCCATCTTTAGGTACACCTGATGTTAGAGAGAGATGAATATACATCTTTAGTTAACAACCTCCCCTAACGTCACGTGACTGACTTCATTCATACGCTAGCCGCCATTAGCCGTGTAGAAAAATTAAAATAAAAAATGTATTTCTGTTGATATTTACCTATGAAATTACACATTTTGACCTCTCACGGAAGCAGTATAATTAGTGCAACGTCTGAAAACACACAAAGGCATGCTTTTTTTCCTAATTTTTTTTTAAAACACGTTTTTTCTTAAGATGTGTAGTGTAGCGATCGCGACATAGGTTCGTGCGTAACTAAACAGACACGAGGCACTTACCTTGATTTCAACTTGCCATTTTAGAGCGCGGACAACGTATCTATAGTTTATTATATATCTTTGTTGTAACCCCATCATGTTTTGAGGCAAAATGAACCTTATGACAAAAGCATTTGATTTTTTGAGAAACAGTCCAGAAAGTTGGCTGTTAGAATTATAATCAATAATAAAATGTGACTCGGCAACTTGGTTTACAACCCCTGAAGTCTGCTAATTTACGAAATTACTTGAAACGAACACTGTGGGCATGATATGGGTGACAAATCACTTTTATTTACGGGACTCTTTTGACAAATGTCGTTTTAGCCGAGTTTTTTATATTTTAGTTTTGTATCCTTTCGGGCACCATACGCCATACGCAATAAATTTACATGGTGCCTGTGCGGCATCATCCGCACGGAAACGGTTAATAATTCAAAACTTATAGGTAGAAGGTAGATACATCAGAAAACTCATTATAATTATTTTTGGCTTTGTAGTGTTTTAATATGGAAGTCGGTTTTATTTTTTTGCAAAAAAGTTTTTATCTTGAAAAGACATTTCTGAGTAGTCGTGCTCGTGATAGATAGATAATACTCATTATTGTACACCATAACAGAAAATAAATCCTAACATCTATTCTATACTAATATTATAAATGCAAGTTTGTGAGGATGTTTGTTACTCAATCACGCCAAAACTACAAAACGGATCTGAATGAAATTTGGTAAGTAGATAGTTGACATCTTGGAATAACACATAGGTTACTTTTTATCCCGGAATTCCCACGGGATCGGGATTTACATGGGAAAAACCTCCCACGCGAACGAAGTCTCGGACAAAACCATATATATATATTTCCAACGGTGCATCCTTAGGGCTTCTTTCACCATCCTCAAGTAAAGTGATGATTAGTTACTCGCCAATTAGCGTTAATTGGCAAGTAAAAGTGACGAGTATCTTTTTTCAATTTCACAAGTAAAAATGAAGCTTCGAGTAACAACTTACTGGTTAAGTGAATGACGCTACAAATCATACGTGACATTCGTTCAATGTTACGTCAACGTCACTCGTCAAATGTCATTACAGTTGTCATTTTTTGTGTTTTCGTCTGTGTTGAATTGCTGCGTGTTATTTTATTTTAAGTTTATACTAAACTACGACTAATTATAATGGATAAACAACTTAAAAGAGAGAGAAGTGCAAACTTTTCTTTACATGAGAGGGACATTTTGGTATCGCTAGTACAGAAATACCAAGCTATATTAGAAAATAAACAAAGTGATGCCTCCACATGGAAAAGTAAAGAAGTGGCTTGGGAAAGCATACAAAATGAATTTAATGCTCGATCTGGCTCGACATTCAGATCAACTAAAACATTGAAGGTGAAGTATGAAGGCCTAAAACGTACTGTCCGGTAAAAGTCGGCTACATTACGTTCGCAACTCTACAAAACCGGAGGTGGTAGGAATACAGCACCTCCGTTGGATAATGTAGAAGAGCAAATCAAGGCGATGATAGCATTAAGCACTGATGGCTTGGAAGGAGAATATGACTGTGACGTTTTACCTCAAACTCAAAATAGTCAAGGTAAGATAATTTATTATTTAAAAAAAGACATTATCAGTCAAAAGTTGTTAATTGTAAGTAATTGACTTGATAATCGATACAAATGACAAAAAAGTGACTTTTTTACAGATGGTATTGATAATCTCCAAATGGAGGAATATATAGAAATTACTCCATTAGTCGAGGACACAGCTGATGTTGAAGAACGTAAGTCTCAAAACCGTAAGTCAATATTATACATCCTGCCAAGTACCTATCAATATGTTCTATTATATTACTGGTGTCCGCAACTCCACATCAAAGTGCATATTTTGTAACTCAAATGTGCTTGCTGTGTTGCTGATCGTTAATTTTTTCTTGGTTATTCATGATGTTTGTTTTTTTACAGAAGTTGTACTACTTGTTTCAAGTGAAATTGAACCTTTGCCATCCACTACTAGTAGTGAAACATTTAAAGAAGAAAAATATATAAATTTAGGTAATATTAATGGTATTAATAGATTTTTTTAAATACTTTTCTGTTGAACCTTTCTGTATTGTTGTAGAGTTTGATATAGTTGAAGTAATGTCAATAATCTACACTAACATTATAATGAAAACAGGTTTGAATTTTTGTTTCCAATGAATAAACTCTACTACTGCTATACTGGAACCAAGCTGGTCACAGCTCTGATTTCTGATTCCAGTCTCATTCGAACATTCCATAAATATATCAAACTTTGCAAAATTAATATATTCATGTAATAGTATTCCCATTTTTTAGTTACAGACAAAGCGTTGCATGACCATGATGACAGTAAAACTTTTCAAACTCCAACTACTTCAGCAAGTAAAAAATGGGATGTCACTAGTAGAAAAAATTTAAAATCAAGGAAACATCCAGCACTGATGGGTAAGACATAATTCATCATCATCATCCACAGCCCAAACTCACCCACTGCTAGGTATAGGCCTCCCTTTTCTTGTGCCAATCTCCACAGTCCTGTGCCAGTCTCATCCAGGTTTTTCCCCCGATGGCAACTATGTTGTCTGCCCTTAGACATAATTAGTTATAATAAAATGTACAATTTCTTTATCAATATAATTTAATACTTTTCTTTTATTTACAGCAAATGTACAAAAAAAGACACTTTTTGATGAGCTGACTCAAGCTAAGTTAGAATTAGTTCAACTTCAAAAACAGTTTTTAGAAGCTGAAATAATTGAGAAAAAGAAGGTGTGGGAATTTGAAGAGGAGGAACGCAAGAAGGAGGCAGAGTTCAAAGAAAAAGAGCGGAAATGGAAAGAAGAAGAGTACAAATTAAAATTAGGGGAAAAATTCAAATAAACGTATTTCATTTTATTCATTGTCTATTATTCCAAAGTAATGGTAAAAAATACTCTTGAACCAGTCTATTTCTGGCATCACTGTTCATTTCAGTGCTTGTTGCTGTAGTTTCTTCTTCAGTCTGTGTATCCTTGTGCAAGTCATTGTTCTCACCAAAATTTCCTTCATTTACATCAATTGCAATATTGTGTAGTACAAAACAGGCAACTATAATAGCTTGGACACGAGATAACTTTAATGTAATTTGTTGCCTCAGGACAGGAAACCTATTTTTGCACACACCAAAGCATCTTTCAACTGTATTCCTGGTTCGTATGTGTGACTCATTATACAGATTTTCTGCAGGGTATGATGGGTTCAAAAAAGGTGTCAAGAGATATGGTTTTAATTCATAACCACTATCACCAAGCAGTAGGCCATCCCTAAATTGTCCACTTTCTAATCTTTGTTTCAAAGATGAATTATTGAAAATGGTCTGATCATGTACAGACCCAGGCCATCTTGCTACAATATCCAAACATTTGAGTTGACTATCACAAACCACCTGAACATTTATAGAGAAATGTGACTTTCTGTTTCTAAAGTTTTCTGCTGAATCGCCACCTGAAAAGACAAGTAGGTATTATATTTTAATTTAAGAGTTAGGTAGGAACCTAAATATAATTGAGTTATTGTTTTTTCTTACATTGATATTCAATGACAAGATAAAATACTAAACTTACCGGGTGACTTTATTGTAACATGAGTACAATCAAGAGCTCCAATTACCCTGGGAAATCTTGCTATTTCATAAAAACCATCCTTTACTGTAGATAAGTCGTCAGGGAACTTTATTACAACTGGGCGTAATTGAGCAATAGCAGCAGTAACTTTCTTAACAATACGGCTTGCTGTTGGTGGACTGACACCACAAAAATCAGCCGCACTTCTTAAGTAGGATCCAGTAGCGAGATACCTCAACGTTAAAAGCAGGCTTGTTTTTGTTGAAACTGCATGATTTCTGAAAAAAGTGATTATTTCTTATCTACTGACGTAAATGAACATCGACTTCTAAGGTGTAAAGGTAATTCATAATTTTGTAGGTTATCAACCTAACAGTAGAATCTCTTGAATAATTTATTACCTATTAAAAATACCACTCACCTTTGCGTTTTATGAAAAATTTTATGTTTTATGTAGTTAAGTACTTGGTTCACTGCATACTTCGATAGACGAAATCTAGCAAAAAAGTCGGTTTCATCTAGGTCCGTAAAATAATCAACACGTAATTTAAACACACGAATCCTCGGTATACGTTGCATCGTAGAATATTCTAATTCATCCAATTGATGATCAATTAAATCAAACAAATCCATTTTATTAATCTATTTTAAAATAATCTTTAGTGATAGCTAAGCACAAACTGACCAACAAACAACTTTTTAAACATTTAACCGTCAAGTAGACACGCTAATTGGCGGTTGACGTGGCAAGTAAGTTACGGGTCGGTAGTGTTACTCGAACGTCGTGAAATTCGTACGTGTAGTTACGTGGGACTTTAACTGGCGAGTAGCCTACTCAACACTTTACTTGTGGATGGTGAAAGAGGCCCTTAGCGTCGTGAAGTGCATATTGCAGCTTTGTGTTTACTCGGAAGGTGGTGTTAAAAAAAAAGAAAATACAAAACCAATAACACCGACTACCGAAATTAAATTTATTTTTGGCTTTGTTGTGTTTTGATATGAAAGTTGGTTTTATTTTTTGCTAAAAAAAATTTAATGTATAATACCTATTCACGCAACAGCATTGATGTAACTTGATGCTGCAACCCTTTTTGGCAATGAAACAAAATTTGTATATTTTTGACAAATCCGATATCAAATCATCCATCCAAAGCACAATTTTATTTGCTGCTACATCTAATCATCCATCCAAAGCGCAATTTAATTTTCTGCTACATCAAATCATCCATACACAGCACATTTTTATTTACTGCTAGGTTAAGTGGTCTCAGTAGCATCGTGGAAAAAATTCAGTGCTAGCAGTGCACAAATTAGTGCGATAGTACTGCAGTGCTTCCAGATTCCAAAAGTAAAATTACAGTGGTGCCAGCTAAAATATACAGGAGTTTCTGAAAATAATACAGTAGATTTAAAAATCGATTACAGTAAAATTACAGACAAACTTTGTTTAAATATTGATAGAAAAATAAGCTGCTTTATGACTTTGTTAGTCAATACAAATTGCCTATATGTTATTAAATAAATAGATATTTATTTTAAAAAGCAAGTAAAAAAAACAAGTAAATAATAAATGTTTTTTTTTATGTAGACATAAAAAAAAAACATTTATTATTTATTTGTTTTTTTTTTTAATTATTACTGATATTTCTTTTTTGCACTTGACAGACCAACATAGGCACGCACATCACTTTACTCACTGCTTGAGCCCATTTTTAATAGTAATAACGCTATAAGTTTTTAGTTTAGACTTTATTTCACATCACTCAAAACAAAAAGTTTTACAGATTTGCGGTTGCTAGGGAATTCCCCACACCTTTATGATCTGCGACTCTGTTACTAACACTTTACATTGCTTATGGATAAAGGTCAGTGGTGTAGATTAGCAACGTTTCGTTTCGCGTATTAGATTTGATGAAGTTTTAAGAATGAAAATTAAATACACTATATTCATACACTGTATTTTATCATTACAGTATACAGTACAAAAGTCTAAAATACAGTAAATCTACTGTAATTACAGTGCATCTGGAAGCACTGGATAGTAGTAATGACAATGAGTAAGCGAATTCGCGTAGACAATTTTCTCAAACAATATATTTTTTTCCGTAGTTATCCGAGTGACATAGAAAAACTGGATTGGAGGCGCATCACTAACACGAATACAGCGTTGCCAACCCTATTGTTTTAACAGTAGATTTACTGTTTTTACCGTGACATCCCTGTTTTCTGTTTAAGTACCAATTTCTACTGTTTTTATTATTATTATATTTACTGGATCCATGTCGTCAAATGGTGAACGCAGACCTAGCCGCACCGCAGTCTCTACAGTCCCCGCAGTCATCGCTTTTGGTTAATGGCCTCGCACACCTATCCGCGCCGCAGTCGCTGCAGTCGTTCCCGTCAGTGTTGCCGGATTTTTGAAAGCATTATCTATCCGAAGATTTAAAAAATCTGTATAAAATCTGTATTTGGTATTGGTATTTTGCTCTTTTGTGTAATTTTATCTGTAGGTGCTATAATAGGGAATAGGCAAGTAATTATTTATACGAGAATAAGTAATTTCATTATAAACCATTGACAGAGATTCTCTGTCTACTTTATAACTCTGGCAACACTGCGCGCCGTGGATGCGAATGACGTCATCCGCGCTGCGTGCGGGTGACGTCATCAGCTGCGGCTAGGGGAGTTCGGTCGTTTCAGGGACTGCGGCGACTGCGGCGCGGGTAGGTGTGCGAGGTTGCATAGAACTTCATATAAAGAATTCGAATACAAAGACTGCGGCGCGTGCGGCGCGGCTAGGTCTGCGTTCACCATAAAACGATAAAACCCCTTCAGTTTAAATACCTAGCTTCATGATATTATGCATGATGTATCCGTATAAATTTTATCTATGTCTAACAAAACAAGTCGTAACTCACATGTCAAAGACTGACAAAAATAATGTCAGTAATGACAATAATGACATTGACAATAATATTTTGTGTGACTTGACCGTTTCTTCTTATTATCTATGGTTGACCCTAGTAAATGAGTAAAACAGAAATAAAGGAATGCTATACATTTAATGCAATTAAAAAACATGTGAATAAATTCAATAAAAATATGTATGATTTTATTAAAAAAGAGGCAGAAAATATCGAAGACAGAGAAATTTAAAATGATTAATAATTATTTGTAAGAATATTTAAAAAAATGTCAATTATTCATATTTTTAACATAATAAATAAATAATAATGATTATATACTTGTGTTTTCAATTTCATTAAGGGTTTCAATTTCAATTCCAATAATGTAGTAGACTTAATGTTTTAAAGTTACTATTTACTGTTTTCTGCTGTTTTTTTAAAGTCTGTTCTACTGCTTTATGCTTTGGTTAGGTTGGCAACACTGCACGAATAGCACAGTTTTCATTTTTATTGTTTTGGTAACTGGCAACATTGAAGTTAAAAGTAGTGGGTAATTTCATGAACGTTTATCTTTGTAATTATCCGTAGTATAAGTAGTATTATAGTACTCTATGTTTGTAATGAATTGAATGCTCTTGCTCATTGCTGAACTTTGGTGCTGAAATAATTCTTAAGTTCTCAGTGCGTGGATATAGTTTCTTTCTATGTGTGCATTTAATTTAAAAGTCGAAATTAATTTTATAAAAATAAAGTTCGTATTAAGCTATATAATTGTACGAAATACAATCTAGAACAACGTGAACCTGTCAAGTGCATTCGAAAGCTTTTAATCCAGGAGAAGCGAATTCTTAGGAAAACCACAATTTTTTTTATTCAAAATGCTACAGGTACCATCAATATATAAGCATTACGAGCGAACTCCTTTAGAATGCGTTTACAAAGCTCTGCGCAATAAGGACTTGGGAGACTGTGTCGTAGAGGCTATCAGAATACTCAAACAGACCAATAATTATTTAAAATTCAATCGTAAGGAAAAATCGGACAAAGAATCGCTTAAAGATGGGATAGCCGGTAAAGAGGCATTCTTCAATGGTGATTATCAGAAAGCGTTGCTGAAATACAATATGGCTCTGATGCTTGCGCCGCCTAATTCGGAAGCCATGAGGCTAGCTTACTATAGCAGAGCTGAACTGTCATTGAAGCTGAAGCAGTTCTCGGCCTGTGTGAAGGACGTGGAGACCTGTCTCACATTTAACTGTCCTGACAGCATAGTCAAAAAATTACGGGAAATGAAAGAAGAAGCCTCTAGATTTTCGTGGATATATCAGTTGACACTCCAGTGTGTGTGAGTATAATAATAATACTTAATTCATTTATTTATTCAAGTAGCTTACGGTGTTGGGACAATTTAAATTATGTCTATGTTAGTTAACTAATAATAAATCACAGTTCTGACGCAATACAAACCACAATCACAAGAGCTTGTCCAGTTCATCCCCAGGATACTGTTGGTGCTGCCCTGCACCCTGTGTACTAGGGATGTGAATCTCCTATGCATTATTGTGTAAGCAATTGAAATGTGCCAAACATCCCTGATTCTACAGAAGTGGGACAACTTCAATAGCACTCTGAACATATAAATCTGTGGTTTCATATGTGGTGGATCTGCCTTCCAAAAAGTTATATTTTTAATGCATGGATAGAATTTTTTTTTAAACAGAACTACATAGTAACCTGATTAACCCCCCCCCCCCCCCCCCCCTCCCAAAGCTAAATATGTTTGTCTCAAGTGTGTCACACTTAAATGTTCACTTTACCAACATTTTTAATGATAAAAGAGTTATTTTTTAATTTCTGTCATCTTAATTAGGGACAAAAATATCCTTAAATACAATGAACTTCCAAATGCCAAAATTGTTGACTGCAAACTTTTGAAACATGAAATATCTACATAGTCAGTATTTTTTGTTGGTTTATCATAATTTACAACAACAGTCTAGTCAGCTTTTAGCCTACTGATGATGGATTATTATTTATTACTAGCTTCCGCACGCGACTTCGTCCGCGTGGAAAAAAATCCCCCAATTTTGAAACATTATTCATTAGTGCTCCGCTCCTATTGGTCATAGCGTGATGATATATAGCCTATAGCCTTCCTCGATAAATGGGCTATCTAACACTGAAAGAATTTTTCAAATCAGAACCGTAGTTCCTGAGATTAGCGCGTTCAAGCAAACTAACAAACTCTTCAGCTTTATAATATTAGTATAGATAAGTATTAAGAATGATGTTATTCGAAGAAGTAATTTCAAACTGACTAGAATGTAATTGTAATGATGATTATCTTTGTTAAATAAACTATAATATTTTTACTAATTAAGTAACATTCCTTTTCAAAATATTTAATATAATTACTTTATTCATATTTCAGATCCACTCCATTTTCTGAAAATTTTTTTAAACTTAAAGGAGCTCGGAACCCAGATATACCGTGTGCCACTTCTGATGTTGAAGTGATAATGGAGTTTGGACAGTCAAAAGTGGTTGCTGCCAAAGATATACCTGTTGGTACTCTTGTAGCAGTTGAGACGGCTTTTGTAACAGCTACTCACATTATGAATCATATCACTTCATGCCATTATTGTCACAAGATGGATTTGAATCTGATGCCTTGTGACGGTTGCTGTTTAGCCATGTTTTGTGACAAACAATGCAAAGATAAAGCTATGCAAGACGGGCATAACATTGAATGTAAAATTATGGGTAGTATGTCAGATGATATAAAGCTGCCTGTCAAAGCTGCCATCAAAATGCGTCAACTATGTAGTTCTTGGGATGAGTTCATCACAGCATCATATCAGTTAGGTACTGATCGCATCGAAAACAGTTCTATTGCTGACATATTTGGGACCCAAAAGTTTTCTTTACTTAATTCTCATTTTAATACACATTTTATATATGGGGCTATGTTTAATAGATGTTTGTCTCTGGCCAATATAATACATTATTTGGACATACATACATCATTTCTACCAGACTCTCCCAATGAGAAGTGTGCAGTTATTCATGCAACAAGTAGAGTGATGATGCACCTTGCATTATATTGCACTCCAGTACAGCTACAGCACTTCAGCTCAGTGTGTATAGAGGGTAAGGTAGCATTGCACAATCACCCTAATAAGGGATATTTTCCATTCATCGGTAACCTATCCAATTCTTGTTTGCCGAATTCATATGTGGCAGGGCTCAGGAACAGTGCAGCTCTGGTAACGATAGCACCAGTAAAACAAGGAACTGAATTAACCATTACTTATATGTAAGTACAAATTTATTCTTATTCCATCGTCAACATCCATCACCTGGCAACTCCTACACTTCATTTATTCATTTAGGTTCTTATGTGAGGCCTGGAGGTCAGATGTCTGATATAATCAACCTATTGTTTTAAAGCTAAGTGATTGATGTTGAATCTCAACAGTAAAATTTGCTATCAACTGTTGCTCTAATCTAAAATATATATTTTTTCAGAGGACTTTGGTTGGAAAAGGTTCCAACAGAAATGTTGACACGAGCTGGAAAAATGTTCATTAATTATGGAACTGTATGCAAGGATTGTGTCATTTGCGGTGGTTGGGCAGACAATATCTTACCGAGTTCGCATTTAAGTGACTCACAAGAGAAAGCATTTAGAAAATTTATAAAAAAATTTACTAACTCAATGCATAATTTCCCTAGTCATATTAAATCCAATTATAAGGAAGCCTGTAACATCTTAACAGCTCTGAGTGATGCGCCTTGTTCCAAGGAGTATGCAAAAGCTTTTGAAGCATTCATACAATGTCTTATGTTTTGTGTAGAGTTAAAGTTTCTAAATGTGATTATAAATCGAAATGGTTAACAAGGTAGGCTATTCAGCCGAATACATTCTTTTGTGGGGTGTTTACAATTGATTAGTACAGTAACTGCAATGGCAAGGATTTGGAATTGTCTTTATGTTCCTTAAATAACCCTAGTATACTTATTCCAATCCTTGTGGATAAGGATGCTAAGATAACAGATATGTTTGACCAGTGGCGGCCTTAGGGGGTGGCGAACAGGGCAATCGCCCGGGGCCTCGCTCCTGTAGGGGCCTGGCGCAACAACCCAAGCAAATTTTAAAAATATAGATTTTTTAACTATATTTTTTTTTTATTTAAAACTTTTGATTTTTATTCTTAATTACTTATTAAGGTTATAACATAACGATAAATTAAAATAAAGTTAGTTAACTAAATCATTCATTCAAAACATAATTGAAAAATTCATTACCTATGTAGTTTTTTGTTTATTTCAAACTTGAATATCGCGCCTCAAGCCACAAGATCGGCTCTCAGCCCTTGCTATTCTTTCAATCGAAAATGACGTAGCTCATTCGTTCGATTATTGTGTTTTAAAGACTTAATAAATTATAATTTAATTAATTAATTTTAAAATTTATCATCTCTGTATTTGTTAATTTTGTAAATCTTTCAATGTAAAATATCTTAAAACTCAAATTTTATTTATTTGTATAACTTTAGCATTTCTCCTCAAACATGACATACCTAAACCAAACAACCTTCGCGTCACATACCTACTTTTCACGACGGACAAGGGGCCTCGCAAAGACCTGCCGCCCGGGGCCTCGCAATGGGTAAGGCCGCCTCTGCGTCAAGAGCGGATCCAGCTTTGGTCAAGTCACATGAAGTTATAATTTGTATTTCCTGACTCCGCTGCCACTTGGCCATCCACTGCCGATATTCGTTTACAACGACAGAAACTGGAGTATTATCTAGTAACAATGTTTAAAAATTTTAATTAGTGGTCCACCTAGGTCCTGTACCCAGCCCAGGGGGGGGGGGGGGTCTTGACCTCATTACCCCCCCCCCCCCTCTTGATCCGCCCTTGCTCTGCGTTTTACCCCCCTTTTGTCTGCTAGTGTAGTAATACAAGCCCTACTTGCCTTCATACAAACTTATTATTCTCAGTTTAGTATTTTGAAATTTGCTACCTAGGTTTCCCGTCGTAGTATCTATGAATGTATCGTCGTTGTGTGATTGGTGTTGGATAATTAGTAAGAAAATTAATTAGTAATTTAATGTTAAGTTCTTGTACTATTTACAAAAGTGTCTATGTTTCTACGGCTAGCTTCGTTGCAGGAGCATCTGCATGCTTTACCTACTCTAAATTTAATGAAGATGATAGAAAACATTCATGTTAATATTCCTATACTTATGTAAAACTGAAAATGGATCATTGTAGGTACCTAATCATAATTATAAATTAGGTAAGTATTGTTATTATTGGGCGAAACTAAAAATCGCTGAAAAGGAAGTTCAGTTAGTTGTTCAGTTCTGCTCATTTTCTCTTACAAACGTCTTATTCGCAAAACTCGACAGTTAACTTCTTTTGGCGATTTTCAGGTTTAGTCTCATTCCACTGCTTTCGTATTTCGTTCATTAAGAACGCAAATAGTGTTTCTAGCTGTAAGTAACCTTTCCTTTTTATATTCGATGATGTTGTACGCTACTTTTAATAAAAATATTTCTATAACAATGTTAATTTCATAAAGAACTATGCATAGCGTGTATAATCATCTAGGAAATAGTGTGTCTTTTATATGTCTATCTATCTTTATAGTTCTAGAATTTCATCCTTTTTGCATTCATGAGGAAATACATGCATCCTGTGTACTTATTTATTTCTGAATTTAATTTTTAATATAGTAAATAGCTAAGTACACTGCAGTTTTAATGTCTTACAATGACCGATGGCTTTACCATAATCTCTTCTCAGATCAGATCTTACTTGCCAGTAAAATTTGCCAAGCTGTCTCACTGCTGGTAAAATATCACCCTTGCATCTTGCAGGTATTTGGCGAGTAAGATCTGCGCCAGGCATTTCACCACTTAACTAAATGGTGCTTTTGGAGAGCAACTGCACTAGTTCCTATAAAAACGACATGGCTCATGCACAATGGTCTCGTGCAGAGACAAAGTATGTGCGTGTGGATTGAGAGATCATTTCGAAAAACTCTTCCAATCCCAACCAAATTATAAGAGGATTTAGGAAATAATTGTGAAAACTTCGTGGTAAGGTATAAAATTTGTGAAACCTAAACAAAGAAAGTTAGAACTCATTGACTGGATCTCTCAATCTGGACAACTGAAGAAAAAGCCATAACGCGTATCCAAGAATATACTGCCTATGTGTTTATAATTTGCATTTTAATTAATTGTGAAGGATTTGTGAAAGCTGCTAAACAAAATTTCGATTCGTTTCAAAGCCACGTTTAAGATTTATAACGGTTTATATGGATCACTCAGAGTGGACAATTTTCAATTGAGTGATCTTGTAAAACACGACCTAATACTGAAAAAGTATGAATAATTATCATGTTTATTGCAAATTATGCTTCTGGCAAAATTTGTGAAACAAAAATCGTGATTAAAATCTTACTGGTTCAAGAGAAAATGAAAATCTTGTTTTTTGTCGATCGTCCCAACTGAGAGATCATTATTTTGAACTATATTTAACCGATTCCGTGCGGAGGTCTTTTTAGTAATCTTTAGTGCCTGGCGACAAACAAAAATTTCGTGATGCCTCTGGGGCACCAAGCGCCAGAGACTTTGATGATTCCCCTGGGGAATCATCCGCCATGAATTGTAAATTTTAGCTTGTTCTCGTGTTTCCACTTGTTAAAGAGTCAATTGCCGTTGTGTATCGAACGTAAGCAGTCAGTAAATTCGTTCAGTGCATTTAAAAGTGACGATCTGTGTGTTTTTATGGAAATGGAAGGTAAGTGACTAATTTCTATTAGGTGTTGTAAACCTTTTTGTATTATTTTATGGATGTATTTATTCAAGAGTGTTATATAAAATTTGTTCACGTACTATTTGAGTTTGCAGCGAGGTGATATTTATTATACAGTGTTATGTAGGGAAACAATTTTAAATCCGCTATTTTCATGGTAAAATTGTTTCTCTACAAAACAATGTAATATAGAACATATAACTGAATGGGAAGTCCGATTCTAATGAATCAAAAATATTCTACTCGTACCTACAAACACTTACATGATTATGAAGTATTTTATTTGGATAACAATGTAAATGTATTTTTATTGATAAAAAATATCTATGACTATCTACTTAAAAATGTGTTTTTGTTAAGTGTTTAATTAACAACCTTTTTATTTTGTTGTAGAGTTACCCAGAAAAAAAATGAAATATATTATTATAGGCCGGCGAACAGCGCAAAAAATGGGTAAAACCTATTGTTTGTTAAGTCGCCGATCCGCCTCGCACTCTTTGTAACCCCATCATGTTTTGAGGCAAAATGAACCTTATGACAAAAGCATTAGATTTTTTGAGAAACAGTCCAGAAAGTTGGCTGTTAGAATTATAATCAATAATAAAATGTGACTCGGCAACTTGGTTTACAACCCCTGAAGTCTGCTAATTTACGAAATTACTTGAAACGAACACTGTGGGCATGATATGGGTGACAAATCACTTTTATTTACGGGACTCTTTTGACAAATGTCGTTTTAGCCGAGTTTTTTATATTTAAGTTTTGTATCCTCTCGGGCACCATACGCCATACGCAATAGATTTACATGGTGCCTGTGCGGCATCATCCGCACGGAAACGGTTAATAATTCAAAACTTATAGGTAGAAGGTAGATACATCAGAAAACTCATTATAATTATTTTTGGCTTTGTAGTGTTTTGATATGGAAGTCGGTTTTATTTTTTTGCAAAAAAGTTTTTATCTTGAAAAGACATTTCTGAGTAGTCGTGCTCGTGATAGATAGATAATACTCATTATTGTACACCATAACAGAAAATAAATCCTAACATCTATTCTATACTAATATTATAAATGCAAGTTTGTGAGGATGTTTGTTACTCAATCACGCCAAAACTACAAAACGGATCTGAATGAAATTTGGTAAGTAGATAGTTGACATCTTGGAATAACACATAGGTTACTTTTTATCCCGGAATTCCCACGGGATCGGGATTTACATGGGAAAAACCTTCCACGCGAACGAAGTCTCGGACAAAACCATATATATATATTTCCAACGGTGCATCCTTAGCGTCGTGAAGTGCATATTGCAGCTTTGTGTTTACTCGGAAGGTGGTGTTAAAAAAACAGAAAATACAACACCAATAACACCGACTACCGAAATTAAATTTATTTTTGGCTTTGTTGTGTTTTGATATGAAAGTTGGTTTTATTTTTTGCTAAAAAAAAATTAATGTATAATACCTATTCACGCAACAGCATTGATGTAACTTGATGCTGCAACCCTTTTTGGCAATGAAACAAAATTTGTATATTTTTGACAAATCCGATATCAAATCATCCATCCAAAGCACAATTTTATTTGCTGCTACATCTAATCATCCATCCAAAGCGCAATTTAATTTTCTGCTACATCAAATCATCCATACACAGCACATTTTTATTTACTGCTAGGTTAAGTGGTCTCAGTAGCATCGTGGAAAAAATTCAGTGCTAGCAGTGCACAAATTAGTGCGATAGTACTGCAGTGCTTCCAGATTCCAAAAGTAAAATTACAGTGGTGCCAGCTAAAATATACAGGAGTTCCTGAAAATAATACAGTAGATTCAAAAATCGATTACAGTAAAATTACAGACAAACTTTGTTTAAATATTGATAGAAAAATAAGCTGCTTTATGACTTTGTTAGTCAATACAAATTGCCTATATGTTATTAAATAAATAAATATTTATTTTAAAAACCAAGTAAAAAAAACAAGTAAATAATAAATGTTTTTTTTTATGTAGACATAAAAAAAAAACATATATTATTTATTTGTTTTTTTTTTAATTATTACCGATATTTCTTTTTTGCACTTGACAGACCAACATAGGCACGCACATCACTTTACTCACTGCTTGAGCCCATTTTTAATAGTAATAACGCTATAAGTTCTTAGTTTAGACTTTATTTCACATCACTCAAAACAAAAAGTTTTACAGATTTGCGGTTGCTAGGGAATTCCCCACACCTTTATGATCTGCGACTCTGTTAAGCCGGCTCTACACGTTGGCCAACACAGTGGCGAATGTAGTGGCCAATGCGTATTGGCCAACGTGTAGACGGCGTGTTTGTGCATGTTGGGTGCACAAACACCTCCTCTACACGTTGGCGAATAGTCATTGGCCACTACATTCGCCACTGTGTTGGCCAACGTGTAGAGCCGGCTTTACTAACACTTTACATTGCTTATGGATAAAGGTCAGTGGTGTAGATTAGCAACGTTTCGTTTCGCGTATTAGATTTGATGAAGTTTTAAGAATGAAAATTAAATACAGTATATTCATACACTGTATTTTATCATTACAGTATACAGTACAAAAGTAAATCTACTGTAATTACAGTGCATCTGGAAGCACTGGATAGTAGTAATGACAATGAGTAAGCGAATTCGCGTAGACAATTTTCTCAAACAATATATTTTTTTCCGTAGTTATCCGAGTGACATAGAAAAACTGGATCGGAGGCGCATCACTAACACGAATACAGCGTTGCCAACCCTATTGTTTTAACAGTAGATTTACTGTTTTTACCGTGACATCCCTGTTTTCTGTTTAAGTACCAATTTCTACTGTTTTTATTATTATATTTACTGGATCTATGTCGTCTAAAACGATAAAACCCCTTCAGTTTAAATACCTAGCTTCATGATATTATGCATGATGTATCCGTATAAATTTTATCTATGTCTAACAAAACAAGTCGTAACTCACATGTCAAAGACTGACAAAAATAATGTCAGTAATGACAATAATGACATTGACAATAATATTTTGTTTGACTTGACCGTTTCTTCTTATTATCTATGGTTGACCCTAGTAAATGAGTAAAACAGAAATAAAGGAATGCTATACATTTAATGCAATTAAAAAACATGTGAATAAATTCAATAAAAATATGTATGATTTTATTAAAAAAGAGGCAGAAAATATCGAAGACAGAGAAATTTAAAATGATTAATAATTATTTGTAAGAATATTTAAAAAAATGTCAATTATTCATATTTTTAACATAATAAATAAATAATAATGATTATATACTTGTGTTTTCAATTTCAATTCCAATAATGTAGTAGACTTAATGTTTTAAAGTTACTATTTACTGTTTTCTGCTGTTTTTTTAAGTCTGTTCTACTGCTTTATGCTTTGGTTAGGTTGGCAACACTGCACGAATAGCACAGTTTTCATTTTTATTGTTTTGGTAACTGGCAACATTGAAGTTAAAAGTAGTGGGTAATTTCATGAACGTTTATCTTTGTAATTATCCGTAGTATAAGTAGTATTATAGTACTCTATGTTTGTAATGAATTGAATGCTCTTGCTCATTGCTGAACTTTGGTGCTGAAATAATTCTTAAGTTCTCAGTGCGTGGATATAGTTTCTTTCTATGTGTGCATTTAATTTAAAAGTCGAAATTAATTTTATAAAAATAAAGTTCGTATTAAGCTATATAATTGTACGAAATACAATCTAGAACAACGTGAACCTGTCAAGTGCATTCGAAAGCTTTTAATCCAGGAGAAGCGAATTCTTAGGAAAACCACAATTTTTTATTCAAAATGCTGCAGGTACCATCAATATATAAGCATTACGAGCGAACTCCTTTAGAATGCGTTTACAAAGCTCTGCGCAATAAGGACTTGGGAGACTGTGTCGTAGAGGCTATCAGAATACTCAAACAGACCAATAATTATATAAAATTCAATCGTATGGAAAAATCGGACAAAGAATCGCTTAAAGATGGGATAGCCGGTAAAGAGGCATTCTTCAATGGTGATTATCAGAAAGCGTTGCTGAAATACAATATGGCTCTGATGCGTGCGCCGCCTAATTCGGAAGCCATGAGGCTAGCTTACTATAGCAGAGCTGAACTGTCGTTGAAGCTGAAGCAGTTCTCGGCCTGTGTGAAGGACGTGGAGACCTGTCTCACATTTAACTGTCCTGACAGCATAGTCAAAAAATTACGGGAAATGAAAGAAGAAGCCTCTAGATTTTCGTGGATATATCAGTTGGTACTCCAGTGTGTGTGAGTATAATAATAATACTTAATTCATTCATTTATTCAAGTAGCTTACGGTGTTGTGACAATTTAACTTATGTCTATGTTAGTTAACTAATAATAAATCACAGTTCTGACACAATACAAACCACAATCACAAGAGCATGTCATTATAGTAGTTTGTTGAGAGTTCATCCCCAGGATACTGTTGGTGCTGCCCTGCACTCTGAAAATATAAATCTGTGGTTTCATATGTGTAGATCTGCCTTCCAAAAAGTTATATTTTTAATGCATCAATAGAATTTTTTTAAATACAACTATGTAGTAAAGTGGGTAGAATTGACATTAATAGCAACCTGATTAACCCCCCCCCCCCCCCCAAAGCTAAATATGTTTGTCTCAAGTGTGTCATACTTAAATGTTCACTTTGCCAAGACAAAAATATCCTTAAATACTGCAAACTTTTGAAACATTATATATCTACATAGTCAGTATTTTTTTTGGTTTATCATATTTTACAACAACAGTGTAGTCAGCTTTTAGCCTACTGATGTTGGATTATTATTTATTATAAGTATTAAGAATGATGTTATTCGAAGAAGTAATTTCAAACTGACTAGAATGTAATTGTAATGATGATTATCTTTGTTAATTAAACTATAATATTTTTACTAATTAAGTAAGATTCCTTTTCAAAATATTTAATATAATTACTTTATTCATATTTCAGATCCACTCCATTCTCTGAAAATTTTGTTAAACTTAAAGGAGCTCGCAACCCAGATGTATCATGTGCCACTTCTGATGTTGAAGTGATAATGGAGTTTGGACAGTCAAAAGTGGTTGCTGCCAAAGATATACCTGTTGGTACTCTTGTAGCAGTTGAGACGGCTTTTGTAACAGCTACTCACATTATGAATCATATAACTTCATGCCATTATTGTCACAAGATGGATTTGAATTTGATGCCTTGTGACGGTTGCTGTTTAGCCATGTTTTGTGACAAACAATGCAAAGATAAAGCTATGCAAGATGGGCATAACATTGAATGTAAAATTATGGGTAGTATGTCAGATGATATAAAGCTGCCTGTCAAAGCTGCCATCAAAATGCGTCAACTATGTAGTTCTTGGGATGAGTTCATCACAGCATCATATCAGTTAGGTACTGATTGCATCGAAAACAGATCTATTGCTGAAATATTTGGGGCCCAAAAGTTTTCTTTACTTAATTCTCATTTTGATACACATTTTATATATGGGGCTATGTTTAATAGATGTTTGTCTCTGGCCAATATAATACATTATTTGGACATACATACCTCATTTCTACCAGACTCTCCCAATGAGAAGAGTGCAGTTATTCATGCAACAAGTAGAGTGATGATGCACCTTGCATTATATTGCACTCCAGTACAGCTACAGTACTTCAGCTCAGTGTGTATAGGGGGTAAGGTATCATTGCACAATCACCCTAATAAGGGATATTTTCCATTAATCGGTAACCTGTCCAATTCTTGTTTGCCGAATTCATATGTGGCAGGGCTCAGGAACAGTGCAGCTCTGGTAACGATAGCACCAGTAAAACAAGGGACTGAATTAACCATTTCTTATATGTAAGTACAAATGTATTCTTATTCCATCGTCAACATCCATCACCTGACAACTTCTACACTTCATTTATTCATTTGGGTTCTTATGTGAGGCCTGGAGGTCAGATATCTGAAATAATCAACCTATTGTTTTAAAGCTAAGTGATTGATGTTGAATCACAACAGTAAAATTTGCTATCAACTGTTGCTCTAATCTAAAATATATATATTTTCAGAGGACTTTGGTTGGAAAAGGTTCCAACAGAAATGTTGACACGAGCTGGAAAAATGTTCATTAATTATGGAACTGTGTGCAAGGATTGTGTCATTTGCGGTGGTTGGGCAGACAATATCTTACCGAGTTCGCATTTAAGTGACTCACAAGAGAAAGCATTTAGAAAATTTATAAAAAAATTTAATAACTCAATACATAGTTTCCCTAGTAATATTAAATCTAATTATAAGGAAGCCTGTAACATCTTAACAGCTCTGAGTGATGCGCCTTGTTCCAAGGAGTATGCAAAAGCTTTTGAAGCATTCATACAATGTCTTATGTTTTGTGTAGAGTTAAAGTTTCTAAATGTGATTATAAATCGAAATGGTTAACAAGGTAGGCTATTCAGCCGAATACATTCTTTTGTGGGGTGTTTACAATTGATTAGTACAGTAACTGCAATGGCAAGGCTTTGGGATTGTCTTTATGTTCCTTAAATAACCCTAGTATACTTATCCCAATCCTTGTGGATAAGGATGCTAAGATAACCGATATGTTTGACCAGTGGCGGCGGCCTTAGGGGGTGGCGAACAGGGCATTCACCCGGGGCCTCGCTTCTGTGGTGCTCTGTGTTCTGTCTCCTAGTGCAGCAACCTAGTTAAGCAAATTTTAAAAATATAGATTTTTTCAACTATATTTATTTTATTTAAAACTTTTGATTTTGATTCTTAATTACTTATTAAGGTTATAACATAACGATAAATTAAAATAAAGTTAGTTAACTAAATCATTCATTCAAAACATAATTGAATAATTCATTACCTATGTAGTTTTTTGTTTATTTCAAACTTGAATATCGCGCCTCAAGCCACAAGATCGGCTCTCAGCCCTTGCTCATTCGTTAGATTATTGTGTTTTAAAGACTTTAGTCTTAGGAAAAGACGCAAACATCAATTTTAAAATTTATCATCTCTGTATTTGTTAATTTTGTAAATCTTTCAATGTAAAATATTTTAAAACTCGAATTTTATTTATTTTTATAACTTTAGCATTTCTCCTCAAACATGACATACCTAAACCGAACAACCAGACCTACTTTCGCATCACATACTTTTCACGACGGACAAGGGGCCTCGCAATGGGTAAGGCCGCCTCTGCGTCAAGGGCGGAGCCAGCTTTGGTGCCACTGGGGGGGGGGGGGGGGGGGGGGGGGCACATAATCGTGGTCAAGTCACAAGAAGATATAATTTGTATTTCCCGACTCCGCTGCCACTTGGCCATCCACTGCCGATATTTGTTTCCAACGACAGAAACTGGAGTATTATCTAGTAACAATGATTGAAAATTTTAATTAGTGGTCCACCTACGTCCTGTACCCAGCCCAGGGGGGTCAGGTTTAGGTTTCCCGTCGTAGTATCTATGAATGTATCGTCGTCGTGTGATTGGTGTTGGATAATTAGTAAGATAATTAATTAGTAATTTAATTTTAAGTTCTTGTACTATTTAAAAAAGTGTCTATATGTTTCTATGGCTAGCTTCGTTGCAGGACCATCTGCATGCTTTACCCACTAATTTAATGAAGATTATAGAAAACTCAAAATCGCTGAAAAGGAAGTTCAGTAAGTTGTTCAGTTCTGCTCATTTTCTCTTACAAACGTCTCATTCGCAAAACTCGACAGTTAACTTGTTTTGGCGATTTTCAGATTTAGTCTCATTCCACTGCTTTCGTATTTCGTTCATAAAGAACGCAAATAGTGTTTCTAGCTATAAGTAACCTTTCCTTTTTATATTCGATGATGTTGTACGCTACTTTTAAAAAAAATATTTCTGTGTTAAAAAAAAAAAAACTACAGCTATAACTATGTTAATTTCATAAAGAACTATGCATTAGACATGTGTCGTTATGAGTTTTTCTAATAACGTAACGAAGCCGTTGTTCGTTGTCAAATAACGTTGTGAAAACTATCTATTTTGACAACTATCTATTTCGACAACGTCTCGTGTAGAAGGCGCCTTATAACGTGATATCTGTTGCAGTTACAATTGATACTAAACATACAGTCAACTTTCTTTCGTACTTATCCAGGCTTAGGCTTAAGCCCGATTTACACTTCAACAAGTACAGTAGCGAGTTAACTTGCGTCATCGGCGAGTTAAGTTGTTATTGTAGTTTGAACGGCAAGCGAGTAAAGTAGTAGTACATTAACAACTTAATTCGCCAATGACGCAAGTTAACTCGCTACTGTACTTGTTGAAGTGTAAATCGGGCTTTAGGTTTTTTGCAATAAGAAAGTAAGTACTTGATATTGTCAAAAAAGTTAGATTTATTTACAATTATTAACACTATAGATGAAAATTACTTATTGTTCAATTCAACACACATACAAAATTTAACGACTTTAGAAAAAAAAATTGGCCAAGTGTGAGTCAGACTCGCCCATGAAGGGTTCCGTAGTAACTATAATAATATAATATAATATGTCTATTTATTTGACGAATAAAAAAAAATCTTAGACTTCTTAAAACTAGCTTATTTACATTTTTACAACTACGCTAAATAACTTTGTTTTTCATAGTGTTTGTATGAATTACAAAGTTATATTTGCGGTTTTAGATAATATGCTGTATCTCAAAAACTGCTGACCCGATTTCGTTCAAACTAATTTTGGTTGAAAGTTTACATTAAGATCTACAGACGTATATTTTTGTTAGATTTTTCACTCCATTATTATAGAAGTTAGAGGGGGGACAAACACATTTTACTACTTTGGAAGCTTATAAATCTTTTAAACGATTGACTTTATGAAAAAGTGGTTTTAGAAACCCTTATATCATTTTTAAAGACCTGTCTATAGATACCACACATGCATAGGTTTCATGAAAAAAAAAATATTTTCTGTTCTAGTTCCATGTATGGGGACTCCCCTTTATTTTAATTTTTTTTTTCTTAAAATCGGGAAGCTTTTCACAGAATACATCTACCTACTAAGTTTCACATGTATAGTTTTAATAGTTTCGGAATATAATGGCTGTGACATACGGATGGACGGACAGACAGACAGACAGACGGACAGACATATCTAAACTATAAGGGTTCCTTTTTTTGCCATTCGGCTACGGAACCCTAAAAACAATCGTGGAGAAATGGGAAATGGAACACTTGCGGGTATCAAGGTCAACACCAAACTAAATTTTCAAATAATATTTTTTAAGTGGCGAAAGTTAGTCATTCAATTATCGACGTTCGTGTTTATAAGATTCGTCACATTATGCAATAAATCATAACCATCCATCTGTGCTTTTGTGCGAACGAGACGCGCTACCTATCCTATATTTTTCTCGCTCTAACCGTTGCGATACCGCTACGTAGCCAACTTCAACTACGATATCTATTGCGTGATTTCTAGAGCGTTGTGAGATAACTACGGTTATTATGCGCTACAAAACAACCGATGGTTGTTACAGCTGCAGTTATTGTCATAACGTACGTTGTGAAAATAGATAGTTATGCTTGGTTAGAAAACGAGTGATGGTTGTAAACTCAAATAGATAGTTGTACAACTATTGATGTTACAAAACGGCCATCGCTACTATGCATAGCGTGTATAATCCTCTAAGAAATAATGTGTCTTTTATATGTCTATCTATCTTTATAATTCTAGAATTTCATCCTTTTTGCATTCATGAGGAAATACATGCATCCTGTATACTTACTTACTTCTGAATTTAATTTTTAATATAATAAATAGCATAAGTACACTGCAGTTTTAATGTCTTACAATGACCGATGGCTTTACCATAATCTCTTCTCAGATCAGATCTTACTTGCCAGTAAAATTTGCCAAGCTTTCTCACTAGTCACTGCTGGACAAATATTACCCCTGTATCTTTCCAGGTAGGTATTTAACTTCCAGCCTTCCTGGACCAATTCTTGCATTTCACCACGTCACCAAATGGTGCTTTTGGAGAGCAACTGACTACATGTTCCATTTTCACGTCATAAATCCACTTCATTTCCGGTTTGGTTTAGCGCAGGGGTGTCAAACTCAATTTTGCAGAGGGCCATATATTAGATTTAGAATGTGTAGGCGGGCCAGGTTAAAATTAATAAACTAAAACATACTGAATTATTTTAACATCTTTATTTATTTAGTTATATATAGTTGTTACAAATCATACCAAAAGTAAGAAAGAGGGTAATTATTTTGAGCTTGAGGATCCGGATACCTGACTTCTCTTGTTTTTGACAATCTCATTGATGTATATATTATTATCATATTCGTGGTAGTTATTTTAAGAATTGATTGGAGATGTTCATTCGTAAGTCTTGTGCGATGTTTGAACTTATTTATTTTCATGACGGAAAACATCTGTTCACATAAATAGGTACTACCAAACATACACAGAATACGTGCTGCATGCTTTTTAATTTCTGGGTAGTTATTGAAATACTGTGTATAAAATGTAAGAGCGTTAACTTCTTTAAATTTTTCCTTCAAAATGCTGTCAGATTGAAGATCTATAAACTCCATTTGCAAATAAACTGGTGCCTGTGAAGCTTCAAAAGTGAATGGATTGTTGAAAATTGGGAATTCCATTTCATTCATTTTGTGGAAGTCTTCAAAACGTGTGTCAAATTCCGTAATCAGATTTTGCAGAAGTTGCGAAAAGTCGTCCAATTTTTTATGATCCATTGTGTCAAATGATTTCAAATGTGAGAAATGATCCAAAGTATGGTTTTTCAACTGATTTTCCCACAGTCTTAACTTTGTTTCAAAGGCTTGTATATATGAATACATTTGAGTGATAATCAAATTTTTACCCTGTAATTTTACATTCAGATCAGTCAAGTGTTTATTCATATCTACCAAAAAGGCACAATCAACCCACCAGTCATTGTCATAATCAATTGGCTTGCCTTTTTCTAACATGAAAGCTTGAATAGTGACCCTATTCAAGCTTTCACGTAACGCAAAAAATCTTTCTAAAACTGCCCCTCGACTGACCCAACGAATTTCGGTGAAATAAGGCACATCGGAATATTTTTCGTCCAATTCTTGTAAAAAGTGCCTGAATTGTCAGTGATTTAGTCCTCTGCTTTTATAAAATTTACAATTTTAATTACAGGTTGCATGACATGGTCCATTTTTAAATGTTTGGATGCCAATGATTCCTGATGAATGATACAATGAATTCCCACAAAATTCCCTGATATTTTCTGTTTCAATTTAGTCACAACGCCCGAATGTTTGCCAACCATGGCGGGTGCGCCATCCGTAGTTGTGCTGCTAAATTTATTCCAGTCGAGTTCATATTCTGCTATCAAATGCTAAATTGCAGAATAAATATCATTTGCTGTCGTAGTACCTGTCAATGGAACGCACTTTAATAGTTCTTCAGTTATTTCAAAGTTACTATTAATACCTCGTATAAAGACAGCAAATTGAGCTGTATCAACAGTGTCAGTGCTCTCGTCAACAGCCAGCGAAAAGTTTGCAAATTCCTTAATTTTCTCCTTCAGTTGAAGAACCAAATTTTGAGATAAATCACTTATTCTTGAAGCAACAGTGTTCCTTGACAATGAAATATTTTGATATATTGACTTTTGAGATGGAAATGAAACATCGGCAACTTTTAACATACAGTCTTTAATAAAATCACCATCAGTGAAAGGTTTTGATCTCTTCACGATTTCTAATGCAATAATGAAATTTGATTTCAGGGCGTCCTCGCTCTCAGTATTAGCTTTGGTAAACATCGATTGTTGACCTTGAAGTTTAGATTTTAAAGATGATAATTTGTCCATTCTTATCTTATCAGTGTAACAATCAAATTTTGATTTATGATTCGCATCATAGTGTCTCTTCACGTTAAACTCCTTACAAATAGCAATAGTTTGATTGCAAATCAAACACAGTGGTTTATCTTTCCATTGAATGAAAAAAAATGCAATTTCCTATTTTGACTGAAAAACTCTGCACTCACTGTCAATTTTACGTTTTTGCGACATTACGCCACAATCATAACAATTATGAAACTCGAATGAACACCAAACTGTAGGTACGTACGAAATACTTGACGCGACTGCTCGTAACAAAGACTTCAACAAGGAGTGGACGAAATAGAAGACGACTTCGCGCGCGCACGAGAGAGAGAAAAGCATAACTAAGCTCTCTCGCTCGTCTAGTCAGGCGCTACTCTTGAAATTACTTTTAAGTAAAGCGCGCGCATTTTTAAACCTGCGTAGAGGCATCAAGTGCAGTCTAAAATCTCTAAAAAACAAGATTCATTTATCTGTGATATATTGTGATCGCGGGCCGTATCGAAATGGCCCGAGGGCCGGATTCGGCCCGCGGGCCGTATCTTTGACATGACTGGTTTAGCGTTTCGCTAATTAAAATATTTAAAAATAAAGAACGCGCTCGGATTAGATGGAAAAAACTACGTAACCTTTCTGATTATGAAAAATTTTCTATTCAGCGCAAACGTTTTAAACTAATCTGCGAACAGTGTTACAATAAGTAGGGTGCACTAGTGTAATTCCGATGGGATTTTCACGAGATGACTAGAGGTCTACAGTTCGGTTAGATATATAAAGTAGTTTCATATTTACTGCCAATTGTATGCGGTTTCTGTTATCTTTTCGAAAAGATTTAACCTATGGATGTATTAGATTCTTATATATATAGTTGGATTCGCTAAATAGAGTATTTTGAATTATTGAGTAAAATTTTTTGATAAAGGGGAAATTACGAACTATCTTGGGGCTATTCCGAAATTATCCAAAACTTGATTTTATTACACTTTGACCAAAGGTTTACATTTCTTTTTGAATCGTATTTACCCCTTACACAAAATATCATGAGTTTTTGTAATAGTATCGCTAATATCATTTCTCATAATATTGTATTTCCGAATTACCCCAAGAAGAGATTGTGGTTCTCAACATTTCTGTCTAAATAAGTGGGGTCTTTCGGTTTATTCCTAGTAATTGTCACACAGTTTAATCCCAGTAATTTTGTTTCTACTGGTGACAAGTGAGAAAAAATATCAAAGTTGCCTTATATATAAGTGAGCTGACACTTGACAGTTCTGACAGATCTCTTGTTAGAGTGACAAATCTCTTGCTCGAATTCTTGTTAGAGAGTATATTTCCGACGGTTAAATTTTCACAATTTTTAACATCATATTTAACATCATTTTTTTTGTGACCTTAGTTCTTCGTTACATATTTCCGTCAATGCTTCTAAATCAACCCATTCAATATCAGAATCACTATGTTCGCTTATGATGTCGGATACACTAGTTATGCTGTCAAGTGAAGACTAGTCTTTACGTTTTTTTTTATTTCCTATGCTTGAAGGGCCTGGCTGATTGATTTCAGAATTTTCCTCTTGTTTTACTCTTGTTGTTCTTTTTTTGTAAATTTTACTGGTTTTTTAGCTATCGCTTTCAAACCTTGAGCTTTTTTCGTTTCTTCTAAAATTTTATAACCCGTTTTTGCAGTTATTACTTCAGCGCCTTTAGTGATACGTTTCTTTTTGTTGGTTTATTATCTTTTTATCCTGTTGTATTTTTCTTAAAAGCAATTCTTCGAATGTGCATGATGGCTCGGGTAGTGGATAGGCTTGAAGGAACTCTTGAGGTGCTTTTTTGATGATAACGTTCGAGATTTTTTTTTTATTTTTTTTATTGATAATAGGCTCGCGTTTGACCACCATCTCTTCTGATGGTAAGTGATGATGTGGTCGAAGATGGAGCACGCTTACCTAAAAGTAACGTATTCACGCTTGACTTAGAGACCCCTAGGTTATAGCTATCGGGAAACACAGACTCCGGCAGGGAATTCCACTCCTTAGCCGTACGCACAATGAAGTTATTCCCAAAACGTTTAGTCCTTATAAGTGAGATGTCCACCATGTAACGATGGCGCATCGTCGTTTGTCTTGTAGTCCAATGATGGAACGGGCTTGGCGGAATTAGATTGTGTAATTCCATCGCAAAATTTAACCGATAGAAAACCGATAGACTAGCAACTCGTCGTCGATGTTCAAGGCTCTGGAGCTTTGATTCGACGAGTGTATCGTTGCCAATGAGTCTTATGGCCCGTTTCTCAATAGACTCAAGCGCATCCAGCTGGTATTTGGCAGATCCATCCCAAAGATGAGAGCAGTACTCCATACACGACCGAACCTGGGCTTGATAGAGATTGAGCAGCTGTTCGCGTGTGAAGTACCGTCTCACCTTTGCTATGATTCCCAAAACAGAACGCTATTAAAAATAACGCAATAATGTAATGTGTGAAAGTAGATGCCACTTATTTGGTTTACGTGATCAGTAATATAAAATAACTATCAAACACAAGTTTTCCTAGAAAGACCGTAATTATAATTTAATTTTGCACACTTCGTGAAATGTCATGCAAAACATCTGATTGAACAGATTGAGAATCACTGTCAATTTCTATGGAAAAATTAAGTGGGGTTATTGTGTAATGATTATACATCGGAATCACTTATTACTATTATAAAAAAATTGAAAACACAGCTAGGACGTTGTTTTCCTCTCACGAATTCGCTAAAAAGTATAACGTATCGTAAAAACAAGCACCTATTCAAATAACTTACCAGAATTCCGAGAAAATTATGTTGGGGTTATTGCAAATTAACAAAAATGGCGCGAAAAACACTCTTTTGATAAAAGTTGACGCTACGCACACAATGTTGACACTAGCTCCTCACGATGACTGACCCGGTAAGGACAATAAAGATGGCGTCTAAATCAATGTTGTCAATAGGAAAATATGGCTACGATAAGGAGAATTTTTGAACTTTCAGAATATACCAATTTTCTGAATTACCCCAGTGCACCTTACATGCAATCGGTGGAACATAGCATACCTCAAAATGTTAATTACTTCTGGAAGTACGTTTCGAACCGTAAGAAAGATTCTGGGCTTCCGGCTACTATGCAGTTAACCCTTTGACCGCCAACGTCGCCTACAGGCGACAACAAAAAAAAGTGTCCAGACTATAGTTGCAAAACTTCTGAATAATTCCGGAATACTTCGGGGAAAGTTTCTTTAAATGGGAATTATTCAAAATGATAAATTCATTTTGAATCATTCTGATTTAAAGAAACTTCTAATTATTTATTAAGATTTCAACTTTTTTTGCTGAAAAATCGTATTTTGCATCGATCGTCGATCTCTGTGCGCCGGCCGCTGCCGCCGCGCTGGCACCGCGACGCGCGCACCCGACTGCCACCGGGCACGAGTCGTGCGTGCAGGCGATGGCGGTGCGGGGTGCGGTAAGAGGGAGGGGATGCTGCTCCCCGGAGAAGTTTTCACCCGCGCGAGAAAGATTCGTACCCCGCAATCGAATGTTTCTGAATATTTCGCCCGAATAATTCAATGGGAATAAATGTGTTTGCTTGTTGTGTGGTGGGTGAGTTAATTATTGTTCACTGCGAGAGTACGGATGTACGCTACGAGAGTAAAATATAAATGTTTATTTTATTATAAATGGGATTGATTAAGTATATTTTGATATTTTTATAGGTAGATTTATTAGCCTGCGATTAACAGGATTTTTATTATTTTGTTTTTAGGTAGGTAACTAGGTACTATCGGCCAAAGTTACGCATACTCACTTAAGAAAATATTTCTGCGGAAGCGCAGCTAGTGACAAACCACATCCCTTCCTGTTTTCGCCCAATTAGAAATAATATGCATTTTGTGAGTACAGGGCGTGTAACATTATATTAATACTTACTATTACGAACACTACTAAAATACGCTTCGTGCATTCTATTGGTCAAAATACATGCATTAGGCGATCGAGTTGTAAGTCGTGCTATGCGATTATAGCCTTAAATGTCAGTTGTGAAATAAAAAAACCAGGCCAAGCATATTTGATTTGCTATTTGAAAAAGGGTTACCTATGTTTTTGGTTAGTTTGTATGTAGCTCTGTACGCATCGCGTCGCATAGGTAGGTATTAATCATTACCTACCTACTTAACGCGTATAATGGTGAACGCAGACCTAGCCGCACCGCAGTCTCTACAGTCCCCGCAGTCATCGCTTTTTGTTAATGGCCTCGCACATCTAGCCGCGCCGCAGTCTCTACAGTCGTTCCCGTCAGTGTTGCCAGATTTTTTAAAGCATTAGCTGTACCGAAGATTCAAAAAATCTGTATAAAATCTGTATTTGGTATTGGTATTTTGCTCTTTTGTGTATTTTTATCTGTAGGTGCTATAATAGGGAATAAGCAAGTAATTATTTATACGAGAATAAGTAATTTTATTATAAACCGTTGACAGAGATTCTCTGTCTACTTTATAACTCTGGCAACACTGCGCGCCGTGGATGCGAATGACGTCATCCGCGCTGCGTGCGGATGACGTCATCAGCTGCGGCTAGGGGAGTTCGGTCGTTTCAGGGACTGCGGCGACTGCGGCGCGGGTAGGTGTGCGAGGTTGCATAGAACTTCATATAAAGAATTCGAATGCAAAGACTGCGGCGCGTGCGGTGCGGCTAGGTCTGCGTTCACCATAATAGCCCAGTCAATAAAAGCAAATAAAGGCAAACCTTGCAAGCAAACACGTTTTGATGCGGTTTTCAGAAAAGTATTTGTTCTTACCTACTTAGGAGCAGGTTTTGGTATATTAACGGACTTCAAAGGTCGATTTTCCTGTTTTTTTTTGACAGTTGAAATATTCCCAAAGTTTCGGAATATTTCAGAATACTTCCGAAGTATTCGACGAGAATGATTCGGAATGTTTCCCGCCAGCATCTATAGTCCAGACCGCCAACGACGCCTGTAGGCGACACCAATTTCGACCCTTATTTACATGAAATAAAGTCAATGAATATTTTAACAGTTTTTTTTAATATCATCCCCTTACTTCATTAAATTAAAGTAAATAAAATAAAAGCTTGTTCTTTGGCGTATAATCCTGTAATTTAAAATTTTCCAAGACCATCTGTAAACTCGTAAAAATATAGGCCCACCAGACGCCATAGTCGCTTTCAGGGGGGGGGGGGGGACAGTTGCCTTAAAGTGACATTTCTAAAAGATTGTGGCGTCATCTGTTATCTGGCCCCGAAAAGGAAGAACATTAGTATCTAAAAAAATTGTAGATGTCACTACATGAACAGGTTTACTATTTATTAATTTTATTTTTTCTGTTTACATCTCTCTGTTTATTAAAAATTTATCAAATTCTTAAAAAATACTAATTCAATAAAGATAATTATAATTAGGGAAAAAGATATATAAGGTATATTTTTTCAGTGTGGTCTACATTAAAATAACTACCGTAATTTAGGCAATAATAACATTTTAAATATTTGTTATTACTTGTTGATTTAAATCATTATGATGTAATTAGTACATATTTAAAATGCAAAACAATGTATCATTTATTGTAAATGATCTGTGTAAATAAACGTCTTATTATTTATGTGTATAAATGATAATTATTATAATCGAGGACATAAATAACAAATAGGTCTCAAATAATTGCAATTGTAATATTCAATTTATTTTAGTAAATTATTTTGCTGTTTAATACCTGAAAGCTTGATTTACAAGATTGTAGGAATCTTGAAATACGTTTTATAGTTTGGTCAAAAATTCAATCTTATAATTGGTAACACTCCTATACAAAATCAAAAGAATTTTTTTTTGCCTCAAAATGGCGGCTACTTCTTGTTCGAGCGAATGTTTGTAGTTCTCTCGTTCCATTTTATGTAGTTTTGGATGTGAAAACCAAGTTTAAGTGCGTCGAGTCGAGCCTTTCTCCTCCTCCAAATAATGCATAAACATCGTTTTTTATTTTTACTACCCAATTAAGCAATTCACGCAATTTAATCAGTCTATGTTGTGACAAAATTAAATATCTACACTTCAAAATAGCAGAATGCTTTCACTATAATATAATTGTAGTGTAGAGTAAGTTATTTAACTTTGTCACAACATAGAATTAATATAACTTGTAATTTATTTTTAACAAAGCAGGTAGGTTAACGTTACAATTACCGGGGCCAAAATTCAGATGGCGCTATCAAACAGTCAGCACGAAAATGCGTAGAGAGGGCTCTCTTTACCCTATAGATTATTATACTCTTTGGTCGCTTTAACCCTTTGACCGCCAACGTCGCCTACAGGCGACAACAAAAAAAAAAGTGTCCAGACCGCCAACGACGCCTGTAGGCGACACCAATTTCGACCCTTATTTACAGGAAATAAAGTCAATGAATATTTTAACAGTTTTTTTTTTTAATATCATCCCCATACTTCATTAAATTAAAGTAAATAAAATAAAAGCTTGTTCTTTGGCGTATAATCCTGTAATTTAAATTTTTCCAAGACCATCTGTAAACTCGAAATAATAAACTCAAAATATAGGCCCACCAGACGCCATAGTCGCTTTAAAGCGACACTAGTGATGAGGTTATAGTCGATATTCATTTACTAAGCTACATGATGCTTTGACTGCAATCAATACAAATACTAAAAATTAGTTATAATTCTGAACAATTTGCAAAATAAAAACATTTTAATCAAAAATAAATGAAATGAAATAAATAAATAATGTAGGGTAGTGGAACCAAAAGATGAACGCCCCCCAGAAGATGAACAATTGTAAATAAAAGTAGAATTGTAACAATACTGATTGACTTTTATGAGTAGATATTTTTCTCGCTTAGAGCAACATTTTCACCGCCCGCCTCCATAAAAACGTCGGCAGTCACACGTCAGGCGCGCTTGCGTTTAATAATTTTGTGTGTGGTTCGCGCCAAAAATCATAATTGTATGGAAACCGAAGATTTGGAAGAAGTATTGATGTCAGCTATAACCAAGAGATTGCCATATCCTCGAACTGGGTGAAGTGGATGATTACTTTTGAAAATTGTGATCTCAATATGTACGAATTTTTTTTATTATAGAGAAGGTTTTCTTTTTAATAGATGTTATACTAGTTTTAAGTTAGACTTGTAAAGGTACCTAGTACCTTTTTGAAAAGTTCTTCTATCTTCTTTCGTCAAGTATTTTCCTAATTTGTTACTAAGGTATAGAATACTATGTCATTTTAGACTACCTAATTATTTTATTAAATAAACAAGTTTTTCCTTTATTTTTTATTATTTTCATTAAAAATACACTAATAAATTAGGTACACAATTTCTACGCCTTCTCTTAAGTCATATTAAAATCTTAGTTCAACTAATTGGGGATCAGTGTTCAATTATAGGGGGAAAACCCATTTTTTTATTAATTCTTATTTTGTATAAAACTCATGAGACATTTTTTTTTTTTTGGAATAATCTTATAATTTTCGAGCATCAAAAATAAACAGAAAAACAACTTCAACTATTAAGATAATTTAATTACAAATATTCAAAGTTAGCGATTCGGCTTACTCGTTCATTTATTGGTTCCTACCTGCAATGTTTGGTGTTCACCGAACTTTTTTGAAAATGAGTTATTAGTTATTATACACACGAGGAGTTGTTATGTGTTTTACAGGGTGACGATGATGAATTTGTATTCGAATATGACCCTGAATTTGATATAGATGTAAGTACAACCTCACAAGTAGGTACTACCCAAAAATACCGTTTAGGTAACTGAGTAGGTATGTTTATGATATGTGTCTGTGGACTGTGGTACTAGAGATGTTATATTAGGGTCAAATCATATATATATTCAATATTCATAATATTGAATATATTAGTAATCTCATATTAGGATACCATACTTATTACTGGATATTAGTCAAATATTAGTTTAGCCAATATTAGCATTGATTCATATTAAGCGTGTTCTCGTGAATATAAATGTATATAAATTTATTTATTAAATAAATATTTATAGCGAAAATCAATAAATATTATGGATTATAATTTTATCGATATTTAGTAATACCCGAGTTTAACCTCATCACTAGCGTACCGTGATAAAAAATGGCTTGGCGTACAGCGTGCACTTTCGCTGCGCGAACCGTGGCGGTTAAAGGGTTAAAACTACATCATCCAATTGCCCAATTGAAATATGCTCGTTGTTTTCTGATTTCTTTTACTCGGTGTATGAGCCCTCAACATTTGACCCTAACACGTGGACACCCCCTCTTACCCTTCACGAGAATTCTGTATGCATTCCGGATATTTTCCTCGATATATATGAAATATTTAAAGCACTTTCCTCTTTAGACTTAACTAAAGGGGCTGGTCCAGACGGCTTGCCGCCTTCTTTTCTAAAATACACTGCAAAAAATATATGTATTCCGCTACACTTTATATTTAATAAATGCCTCAAGGAAGGGATTTTCCCTACTGTTTGGAAAAGGGCTTTTATCACACCCATTCACAAAAGTGGAGACAATGTTGAAGGCAATGTTGAAAATTACCGGCTAATATCTATCTTCTCCACCTTGTCTAAGCTTTTTGAAGGTCTAGTGCACGGTGACCTATATCCACAATTAAATCACATTATTATACCAGAACAACATGGTTTTGTGAAATCGAGATCTACTATAATTAATTTAATGGTGTTTACCCAATATCTTTTTGAAAACATGGATATGCGCACGCAGGTTGATGCTGTGTATACTGATTTCCAGAAAGCTTATGATAAGGTGGACCACAAATTACTTCTCGATAAAATCGCCTTCAATGGCATAAGAGGCAACTTACTCAGATAGTTTGCATCGTATATATTTCAAAGAACTCAAAAAGTGGTCGTCAATGGATTCGAGTCTGATTATGTGGTTGTTGAGTCGGGTGTGCCCCAAGGATCTGTTTTAGGCCCTTTGCTTTTTATCTTATTCATAAACTAGCTTTTGCCCGCAACTTCGTTCGCGTGGGAGGTTTTTCCCACGTAAATCCCGATATCATGGGAATTCCGGGATAAAAATATCCTATGTCCGTCTCCTGGTTCTAAGCTACCTCCCTACTAATTTTCAGCTAAATCGGTTCAGCCGTTCTTGAGTTATAAATAGTGTAACTAACACGACTTTCTTTTATATACCTATATATATAGATTTGTGTGTTTATTTTTTGTTTATGTGTAAATGTGGACTATATGGACTTTGGTCTGAAAATAAAGTATTTTATATATGGTAATCGGACGGGGTAGCTGAAGAAGCTGGCGCTCGGACGCCCCGCCTTTTTATACCTTCGGCGGTGAGACGCGTCGATCGCGGCGACCGATTCTCAAAAATAATACTGAATCATGCTATTCAGTATTCACGCGCGATGGCTTATTATTAGCGTATTTCATGTATAACTTTGGTGTTTCTATACCGATTTATGTGATTATGTTTTCTGGAATAGTTAATAATGTTAACTTTTTCAATTACGGGTGACTGAGAGTGTTATAAACGTAAGAGTAAACAAATATTATAATCAGAAAGCTTCGAACTGCTAAGCTATCGGGAGTTACACGTGTTATTGTGAGTCAACCATAAAAGATAGACATATGCTGTCGTGGGATATTTTTTATATAATTTTAAGGAGAACATTTCCGACATGAAATGATTTCTGTCTAGCTTTAACCATTAAGGTTACTCGCGACGGAAGCTTAAAAAATGGAGTAACTTCTCCCGTTTTCCCAACATTTCCCTTCACTGCTCTGCTCCTATTAATTGTAGCGTGATGAAAAGTATACTATAACCAGCTCAGGAGTATGACAAATAATTGTACCAAGTTTCGTTAAAATCCGTCTAGTAGTTTTTGTTTCTATAACGGTTATACAGACAGACAGACAGACAGACAGACAAAACATTTACTGATTGCATTTTTGGCATCAGTATCGATCCCTAATCACCCCCTGATAGTTATTTTGGAAATATATTTCATGTACAGAATTGACCTCTCTACAGATTTATTATAAGTATAGATGACATAAAATCACGTATACTCAACTTATTACTATATATTATACTTATTATTTATTTTAAACCAAAATCTTCACTTCGTCAAATTAACTTCCTATTCTTAGGTAGATAGGTAAACAAAAACCAAAAAGTACATCTTTTTCAAAATTATTGTTGGTAATAAAAATAAAAGTTTATAGATGAAGCCCAGGTCTTTTTATAAAGTACTTATTATGCAGTTTTCGTTGGCATAAAGAAATAAAGCATATTTCGTTATATTTGCTGAAAGTAATCCTCCCTAGCCTATTAATTAATCAAAATTAATAGTTTCTTGAGAGAAAAAAGTATCAACGAAGAGTAGAGAAAAGGTACTATTATATAAATTGATTTATGGGTAGTTAATATTAAATATTGCAAAATTGACTTGCTGCAGAGTATACCTTCCAGCCGGACCACACACTACGACCAATAACTCCTTAACTAAAGGGGTTTATTGGACCATATTTGTCGTATGCAAGGTACTCTTTAGGTAGTTTTTTTCGGGATATTGATTTATTAATAGTTCATTATACTCTATTTAATTTGAGGTGGCGCGGCCAGAGAGCACTGCCAGGCGGCCGGACCACATAAATTGTTAATTAAAAAGATATCTCTTGAGGTACTAAAAATATACACACATCAAAAGTGTCTAGGGATCAAGCATTTTTATGCGGATTTCTTGAGAATGAGATGTGGCTTTGTAATAAATTTATGATTTTATAAATTTATATGGATCCTTTTTGGTGCATTTCATAATTTGAAACAGGAACTGTTAATCAAATTCGAGTAAAAGATGAAAATCAGCTGTCAATATTTTCCCTATAAAAACATACAACGCATTGAAGACATTATTAGTACTACTGTTTCCCTACTACTGATTAAAACCAACGTTATCATGGAGCGGCGACGTCATTTAAGCAGGGAAGAAATGCTCAGAGCCGTGGGAATGATAGAAGCTGGTTCCCGGCAACGTACTGTGGCTTTAGCTCTGAATACAAGTCAGAGTGTTATCAGTCGACTTTGGACACGTTACCGAAGCACTGGTACCGTGGCTGAGCGCCATGGAGGACGGTATCGCTGCACCACACGGAGACAAGACCGATACATTCAAATCTTAACTCGAAGAGCTCCAACAATAACCGCCATGATGTTAGCCGTGAGGCTTCATCACTCTTCAGGGAACTTAATTAGCGACCAAACAGTCAGAAACCGCTTGCATGAAGTGAACCTTCATTCCCGAAGACCGCTACGGGTACCACCTATAGCAATGCACAATCGTAGGATTCGATATCAATGGGCTCTTGAACACAGAAATTGGGCAGAAGAACAATGGCTTTTCGTGTGCTTTTCTGATGAGTCTCGTTTTGGTATGAGACCGGATACAAGACGTATACGACACTGGAGAACCCCTGGACGCCAACAGCGATTAAAATCCTGCCAGGAAGTCCATCCTTATAGTGGTGGAACCATCATGGTATGGGCGGGTATTTGGATCGGCGGAAGAACTGAGTTGATTTGGATCAGAGGCAACCTCAACGCTCAAATTTATGCTGAGACGATTGTATCTGACGTCATTGTTCCTCTACAAGTGCAAATCGGTCCCTTATTTCAGTTAATGCATGATAATGCACGACCGCACACCGCAAGAGTTGTAAGACAGACTCTCGCCGCAGCTAACATCAATGTCCTGCTCTGGCCTGCTCAGTCGCCAGACTTGAACCCGATTGAGCATGCATGGGATATGCTACAGAGAAGAGCTCTGCCGAATATGGAGGGTATCCAGTCGCAAGAAGACCTTTTTTTGTTGTTGCAATGAACATGGGCGGCCATTCCACAGCGTGATTTGGATGAACTCATTTTGAGTATGCCAAACCGATGTTCTTGTGTTGTTAGTGTTCGCCGTAGAAACACGGATTATTAATTGTTTAAGTTACCCAATATAATTTTAAAGAAAACTGTTATTTCAGTCTTTTTTTCGAACTTTAATGTTAGTGGTTCAAATGTCAAAAATCCCTTTATTAGGAAAATGGCAAATTTCTTTATTAATGCAAAGGTGACTTGGTTTATCGTTACTGTGACAAACGAAAACACTTTATTTGATGAATCCTTAAAGAAAATTTTAATTAATATCAATCAGGAGAAAAGTTATTGCAAAAATATATGTTGATCCCTAGACACTTGATGTGTGTATATATCTTCCGATGAAAGTAGATTTTAGGTAGGTATTATTTCGAACTATAGCATCTGAGTACTAAACTGTGGTCCGGCCACAGAGGAACACACTGCCATGGCAGCCTTCAGACTCGCCATATCCGGAGCACTCTTGAGAGACTCCAGGATCAAGCACACACGCATCATGGAAGACTCGGTCAAACGACAACCTCTGATGACTGCACCCTATGATAAGACTACAAAGACACACCACTTCCAAAAAAACTACCAAATATAACTCACGCCGGAGCCAGAAGACAACTCAGGACCCAAGGAGCTTAGGATCTACACCGACGGCTCAAAGACAAACACTGGAACTGGAGTTGCAGTTTTCTCCAACGATCTCAACATAAAGATATCCAGACCGCTAGGAAAGCTCAACACGGAGCTCAACTCGGACGGAGGAAACAAACCCTCGGGTCATTGAATTCCCTTACAGATATCCTGAATAGTTCGAGAGACCTGATCTGCTTCTGGAGGGAGGTTGGCTGGATGGAGTGACGGCCGACACGGCTCACGCACAATGATCTCGTGCAGAGCCTAAGTGCGGAAACCTAACCAAGAAGAAGATACTCCTACACGGCTTGGCACCGACTTCACTGGGGCGGTACGAAGGAGGGGCGGTGTCACAGGAGACATGGCCCCAAAATCGTACACGTCAAATTGAAAATAGAACAATCAAAATAAGACGTCCCAAATATTACCATCCGATTTGCCAATTTACTCGACATAGTTTATTATTAGTGATCCACCCCCCAAACTGCGGGCTGCGGCCGTACCTGCGACTTCAGCCATATGAGTAGATACTTAGCCCTTATTTGCAACAATCACAATCTTTACGGTTATTTCTCTCTTTGTAGTGGAAGTCGATTTTGTAAGTTTTGAAGTTAGTTCAATTTTTTGTAAAAAAAAGTTTTTTCCCAATAAAATAGTACAATTTATTATTTCTTACGAAACTCCTTAACCCTTTACTGCATGATTTTTTATTTAAGTTAGAAAAAAATATATATAGTAGGAAATACTAAATAAATGGACACCTGTTTCAGGATTTTTCTTTTTATTGAATAGTTTTAGAAAAAAATCACTTTTCCACTTTGGATCATATTTGGTACATTGAGCAGAAAATTAACTTTTACACTTTTTACTTTGGATCACATTTGGTACATTGAGCAAAAATCAACATAAAAATAACGTAATAAATATAAACGTAAAAATTATGTAGTATGGAATACTTCGAAACAATTTCTTTTATCGTTGAGGCAAAGGTTGACTTTGCATTTTCGGCACTCTACGTGAGATCTACCATTACATTCATGGACCTTATAACGCTGTCTAGTGGACCAGACAGGCAAATGATCCATCTTATCTAAACAAACCGTCCTGAGATGGCATTATTGCTATAGGCCCTCTCATGTTTTTTGTTGAATGTTATGTTCCATGACGCAAGAAGATGGTCAACCACGTTTACTACTCGTTGCAGGTTTATAGACAACACAAATCTTCACCTACCGCGCACTTGAAATCGGCTAAAGGCAAATTTACAGGGAAATCCTGGATAATTGTATGGATACCTCCGTAAAATTGACGTGGATCCATATTGCAAATTTCCTGTAAATAGATGTTCGATTAAATAAGCATAAAACCACGTAAATAACAAAGTAAGAAAATAAGCTAAACAACTTTACATAGCATTGGTGCATGTTGGTACAAATAAGGTACAAAGGAAGAAAGAATATTTCTGCATATTGTACCAAATTTGTTCCATTCAGTTAGAACCACCTAAAAGTAATTATTACTTGATAAAACAATAAAACCATACCTAATTACCAATATTTAGAATACTTTCTTTCCTGTAGTATTTATTTGCAAGCATTATCACTGAGATTTGTATTTTTGACACAATTTTGAAAATCAACAACTCGCTCCGCACCGGTTCGTACTTGTTAACTGACTTTGACAAAGAAAGTAGTACACACAACTTGCTCATAGACGGCGGTTTTATACATAAAATGAAGCTCGTATGGGACGAATTTGACACAGTATGCATAAAATGAGGAAATCAGTTTGGAACTTAAAAATATTTGAGATAATATGGTTTGGTTCATTTATGAACCACAATGCGGTAAAGGGAACTTAGCACAATTTTAATTGGACCACAGCCATCAAAGAGTGAAGATTATTTAAAATAATACGCGTTTCAGCCACGTAAGAGAAGCTACAGAGGATTTTTTAGTAATTTTTTTTGTCTGGGTGGGAAAATCGTCGTATGACTTTTCGCGCTCTGGATGGAGCGGAAGGGAGTGTCAGACTTCTACTGACTAAAAACTCACCCTGATCCTTCAGCTGCCCTTCAGTTGCGAGGCCGCGGTATCTAGAAGCTAGTGTCATTATCTTATATTATATATATAAATCAATTGCTGTTCTTAGTCTCGCTAAAACTCGAGGACGGCTCCACCGATTTCATTAATTACACTAGTTTACATGGTTTTTGTCCTTGAAATGAAAAGTGTTTTTATACTACACCTGCTTGGAAAGTACCTTGATACTTTATCAAATTTACGGTAGAAAGTACGTCATTGCATATCGAACAAATATGCGGGGAGAGAAAAGTGTATGAAAATCCATTTCTTACGTGGTTTTTCTTTTTTAATTTTGGGTAAGACTATGCGCCGGTAACCTAAATATCAAAAGCCAAAAAGTTTTTACAGTGAGTTTTTATCTCCAAGTTCGCAAAATGACACTGGCCACTAGCTGTGTGTTGGATGGTGTCGGGCTGGCAGTGCGACCCTGCGGCGGCAGGATAAACAATTTGAAAAAAGAACATGTGAAAATTGCAGACGCCATTGGCGCCATTTTCAATTTGTGTGTTGTTTGAGGATTCAGTTTTCGTAGAATTTATTTTCCTCGTAGGTGTAGTATAATGGTGAACGCAGACCTAGCCGCACCGCAGTCTCTACAGTCCCCGCAGTCATCGCTTTTTGTTAATGGCCTCGCACATCTATCCGCGCCGCAGTCGCTGCAGTCGTTCCCGTCAGTGTTGCCAGATTTTTGAAAAATGCTTTCAAAAATCTATCCGAAGATTTAAAAAATCTGTATAGAATCTGTATTTGGTATTGGTATTTTGCTCTTTTGTGTAATTTTATCTGTAGGTGCTATAATAGGGAATAAGCAAGTAATTATTTATACGAGAATAAGTAATTTCATTATAAACCGTTGACAGAGATTCTCTGTCTACTTTATAACTCTGGCAACACTGCGCGCCGTGGATGCGAATGACGTCATCCGCGCTGCGTGCGGGTGACGTCATCAGCTGCGGCTAGGGGAGTTCGGTCGTTTCAGGGACTGCGGCGACTGCGGCGCGGGTAGGTGTGCGAGGTTGCATAGAACTTCATATAAAGAATTCGAATGCAAAGACTGCGGCGCGTGCGGTGCGGCTAGGTCTGCGTTCACCATAAAGCACTATGTATCACTCGAGAGAAAGTGCGATTCCCGATCTCGGGTGTTTTAAAGCCCTCGCCTACGGCTCGGGCTTCAAACGACACCCTCGACGGTAGTCGGTCACTTTCTCCTCTCGGTGAACAATGTACTATTTCTAATCATTTGAGATGCACCGATTAAAAAAAAAGAAATACCAACAACACGTTACAATTCCAAAATATTTATTACTTTTAATTTACAAAAAAATGCCTACATAAATATTAAAAAATTGGCCAAGTGCGAGTCGGACTCGCCCATGAAGGGTTCCGTAGTGACTATAATAATATAATATATTTATTTGAAAAAAAAAAGCAAAGAACCTTACAAATTTCGTAAAACTAGCTTATTTACAATTTTTACAACTACGCCAAATAACTTTGTTTTTCATAGTATTTGTATGAATTACAAAGGTATATTTGCGGTTTTAGAAAATATACTGTATCTCAAAAACTGCTGACTCGATCTCGTTCAAACCAATTTTGGTTGAAAGTTTACATTAAGATCTACAACATATGGCTTTTTCTAGATTTTTCACTTCATTATTATAGAAGTTAGAGGGGGGGGGGGGGGGGGACGGACACATTTTACCATTTTGGTAGCGTATATCTTTTAAACGACTAACTTTATGAAAAAGTCATTTTAGAAACCTTAATGTAATTTTTAAGGACCTGTCTATAGATACCACACACGTATAGGTTTCATAAAAAAAAATATTATCAGTTTCAGTTCCATGTATGGGGAGCCACCTTTATTTTAGATATTTTTTAAATTTTCTCTTAAAATCAGAAAGCGGTTCACAGAATACATCTATCTACCAAGTTTTACATGTATAGTTTTGGAATAAAATGGCTGTGACATACGGACGGACGGACAGACAGACAGACAGACGGACAGACATGTCGAAACTATAAGGATTCCATTTTTTGCCATTCGGCTACGGAACCCTAAAAAAAAGAAGAATTGTTTCAGCTTTTTCTTGTATTTGTTTGTGCCTGTGTCTCTTATATATAACAGACCAGCAATAGTCGCCTAACAGGGCTTGGTCCCAGTATCCTTGACAATTTTGTACAAAAATTTCAACAAACGCTCTCCATGTTCGTCGCTGACTTCTCTGAGGTTTTTAGGGAAGAAATCGAGGTGCGAATGAAGGAAATGAATTTTCAGAGACATGCATGACATACCATTCGTTGAAAAGTACCTACAATTATATACATTAACTAGTATTTGCGTGTTGCACGAGGTGCAAGCACCTCGCGTGCTTGTGAAAAAAAAAAATTGGGGCGGGGTGATGGGGGGGTTTAGTATTTGCGTGTTGCGCGAGGTGCAAGCCCATCGCGTGCTTGTGAAAAAAAAAAAAAAAAGGGGCGGGAGATGGGGGGGGTTTAGTATTTGCGTGTTGCGCGAGGTGCAAGCACATCGCGTGCTTGTGAAAAAAAAAAAGGGGGGGGAGATGGGGGGGTTTAGTATTTGCGTGTTGCGCGAGGTGCAAGCACCTCGCGTGCTTGTAAAAGAAAAAATAAAAAAAGAAGGGGGTGGGGTGATGGGGGGGGGTTTAGTATTTGCGTGTTGCGCGAGGTGCAAGCACCTCGCGTGCTTGTGAAAAAAAAAAGGGGGGAGGGTTGCAGAAGTATTTCGACTAAAGCATTGCCCCTCTAAATGAACCTGGAAAAAAAAATTTCTTAATTTCCGAGATCCGCCTAAAGGGGGTGAGAAGGGGGGCGGGGGGGGACTTTGAAAAATGGTTTTTACTTTACCGAGCCTCCTCTACACGAATCCGTAAAAAAAAAAATACGGGTCTCGTAGTTTCCGAGATACGATAAGGGGGGGGGGGGAGAAGGGGGGTGAAAAGGGGAGGTTTGGCACTTTTCCCGTAGGTTTGAGAGTTACTTGTTTACGAATCTGTCAAAATATACCCACCTCCCCATCCACCATCTGGGAGAACAATTATGTCAATGAGTCAGTCAGTGAGTGGTAATTTAGCTTTATATAATACAACTAGTATTTGCGTGTTGCGCGAGGTGCAAGCACATCGCGAGCGTGTGAAAAAAAAAAAATAGGGGGAGTAATGGGAGGGATGGGGAGGGTTTAGTATTTGCGTGTTGCGCGAGGTGCAAGCACCTCGCGTGCTTGTGAAAAAAACTAAAGCATTGCCCCTCTAAATCAAGTATTTGCGTGTTGCGCGAGGGGCAAGCACCTCGCGTGCTTGTGAAAAAAAAAAGGGGGGGGGGGTGATGGGGGGGGGGTGGTTGAAGAAGTATTTCGACTAAAGCATTGCCCCTCTAAATGAATCTGAAAAAAAAAATGTTCCAATTCTCTTAGATTCCGAGATCCGCCTAAAGGGGAGGAGAAGGGGGGCGGGGGGGGACTTTGAAAAATGGTTTATACTTTACCGAGCCTCCTCTATACGAATCCGTAAAAAGAAAAAAATACGGGTCTCGTAGTTTCCGAGATACGATAGGGGGGGGGAGAAGTGGGGGGAAAAGGGGAGGTTTGGCACTTTTCCCGTAGGTTTGAGAGTTACTTGTTTACGAATCTGTCAAAATATACCCACCTCCCTATCCACCATCTGGGAGAACAATTCTGTCAATGAGTCAGTGAGTGAGTCAGTGAGTGGTAATTTAGCTTTATATAGTATAACTAGTATTTGCGTGTTGCGCGAGGTGCAAGCACCTCACGTGATTGTGAAAAAAAAAAGGGGGGGGGGTGATGGGGGGAGACGGGGGGTTTAGTATTTCCGTGTTGCGTGAGGTGCAAGCACCTCGCGTGCTTGTGAAAAAAAAAAGGGGGGGGGGGTGATAGGGGGGGGTTAGTATTTGCGTGTTGCGCGAGGTGCAAGCACCTCGCGTGCTTGTGGAAATAAAAATGGGGGGGGGGGGGGGGGTGATGGGGTGGGTTGCACAATTATTTCGACTAAAGCATTGCCCATCTAAATGAATCTGAAAAAAAAAATGTTCCAAGTCTCTTAATTTCCGAGATCCGCCTAAAGGGGGTGAGAAGGGGGGCAAGGGGGCGACTTTGAAAAATGGTTTTTACTTTACCGAGCCTCCTCTATACGAATCCGTAAAAAAATAAAAATACGGGTCTCGTAGTTTCCGAGATACGATAGGGAGGGGGGAGAAGGGGGGTGAAAAGGGGAGGTTTGGCACTTTTCCCGTAGCTTTGAGAGTTACTTGTTTACGAATCTGTCAAAATATACCCACCTCCCCATCCACCATCTGGGAGAACAATTATGTCAGTGAGTGAGTCAGTGAGTCAGTGGTAATCTAGCTTTATATAGTACTAGCTTCCGCCCGCGACTTCGTCCGCGTGGAAATAAAATCCCCCGATTTTGAAACATTCTTCATTAGTGCTCCGCTCCTATTGCTTAGCGTGATGATATATAGCCTATAGCCTTCCTCGATAAATGGGCTATCTAACACTGAAAGAATTTTTCAAATCAGAACTGTAGTTCCTGAGATTAGCGCGTTCAAGCAAACAAACAAACAAACAAACAAACTCTTCAGCTTTATAATATTATATATAATATATAGTATAGATAACTAGTATTTGCATGTTGCGCGAGGTGCAAGCACCTCGCGTGCTTGTGAAGAAACAAAAAAAAAGGGGGGGTGGTGATGGGGGAGATGGGGGGGGGCCTGCCCAATTATTTCGACTAAACCATTGCCCTTCTAAATGAATCTGAAAAAAAAAAATGTTCCAAGTCTCTTAATTTCCGAGATCCGCCTAAAGGGGGTGAGAAGGGGGGCTAGGGGGGCGACTTTGAAAAATGGTTTTTACTTAACCGAGCCTCCTCTAAACGAATCCTTAAAAAAGAAAAAAATACGGGTCTCGTAGTTTCCGAGATACGATAGGGAGGGGGAGCTACTTGTTTACGAATCTGTCAAAATATACCCACCTCCCCATCCACCATCTGGGAGAACAATTATGTCAATGAGTCAGTCAGTGAGTGAGTGGTAATTTAGCTTTATATAGTATAATATAAATTAATTAACTTGAGCCACGTTGAATTTGATCTACTTTGGATTCCGTGTAAGTCATCAATATTGTGCTGGAACAACCGGGAGGTTTTAGAACTTGCTGCTTGCCTGAGCTGTAGATAGGTTAATTAACGAAGGAACATCTGCATGTATAATTTTATCTTTGTTCTTCTGATTAAAACCAAATGTCTTAGTGACACAGAAGTAACAGTCATTTTCGTGGTTGGATGGTTAATCCATATCCTTGGCATATTAAAATATAAAAATCTTAGCCCAGAAGCTTAGCGTTTTTCTACATCTCTCACAATAAACGTGAGGAGCCCATTTTTAGGGTTCCGTAGCCGAATGGCAAAAAACGGAACCCTTATAGTTTCTTCATGTCTGTCCATCTGTCTGTCTGTCCGTCCGTCCGTCCGTATGCCACAGCCATTTTATTTCGAAACTATTAGGACTATACATGTGAAACTTGGTAATTAGGTGTATTATGTGAACAGCTTTCCGATTAAAAAAAAAAAAAATTAAAATAAAGGGGGGCTCTCCATACATGGAACTAAAACTGAAAATATTTTTTTTCATGAAACTTATGCGTGTGTGGTATCTATAGACAGGTCTTTAAAAATGACATAGGGGTTTCTGAAACCACGTTTTCTAAAAGATGTAAGCTTCCAAAGTGGTAAAATGTGTGTCTTAATGTAAACTTTCAACCAAAATTGGTTTGAACGAGATCGAGCCAGCAGTTTTTGTGATACAGCATATTTTCTAAAACCGCAAATATAACTTTGTAATTAATACAAACACTATGAAAAACAAGGTTATTGGGCGTAGTAGTAAAAATGTAAATGAGCTAGTTTTAAGAAATTTGTAAGTTTTTTTTTGTCAAATAAATATACATATTAAGTATATTATATTATTATAGTTACTACGGAACCCTTCATGGGCGTGCCTGACTCGCACTTCATCAATTTTTTTGTCCTGCGAGAGACCGAAATTTTGAAATAACAAAAATATGTTTCTTTCAGCGATTTTTTTATTGTTGATAAGCTTGCGTTTGACCACCATCGCACCTGATGTTAAGCAATTATGTGTTAGAAGATAGAGCACGCTTGCCTAGAAGCAACCTATTCACTCTTGACTTAAAGGCTCCCAGGTTATAGCTATCAGGAAACACCGATTCCGTTAAGGGATATCCTTTGTTAGATATAATCAGTTCACCACAAACGTGACAAAAACGGTACTTACTGAACGGTAAAATTTACTTTACACAACCTTTTTGACATTTTAAAAATAAATATTTGTTTAACTGAACTAAACTGAAATTTTAGAAGAATCTATTGAAATTTTAGAATGAATTCAAAACCAACTTGCGGGTAGTCTTAAAATAAAATTGGTGATAGAGTCTGGCTAACGAAAGCGTGATCTGAGAAAGCGCGGCAAATTAAAAAAATCTTTATGTGGTATTACTGACTATAGTAGGAGAAAAATGTTTTGATACTTGGAAATTTTATGTATTTACGACAATCAATTTATATAATAGTTGTTTACGAACTAATTTCTAATTTAGGGATAATACCACATAATGTTTTAAAGACTCCGTTTGGTGTCTCGGAGCCTTGACTGTCATGGATTGATTAAAAAAACTAATGTGTAGATTTATTTATTAGTATATACGTAATATTAACCTACTTAACATGTAAGTAGTTTATTAAATTTCTTCAACAATTTTTTAATAGGCGTTTTTAGTATGATAATTATTTAGTCATCGTACTCAAAATCCGAGTCCAAAATTTCAACCTCTAAGGATTCTTCTGTATTAGTGGAGTCGTCATCACCTACACTTATTATGATTTTTTCCAATACTTTTTCTGTTATGTGATCTCTTTGTTTGTATTATATTATTTTCCACATTTATTACATGATTTGTCATTTTTCTTTCAATCTTCTGCAGCTATTCAGTCAAATGAGGTTTTTATCAGTGTTTTATTTTGTTTTAGGGGCACCACTCGTTTTGTTAGATCTTGCCAAAGAATAAAGTAATATACAAGGGATCTTGTCATGACATTCTAGGCTTATAATTTTTGTGTACCTATGTTTCATTATACTATATAAAGCTAAATTACCACTGACTGACTCACTGACATAATTGTTCACAGATGGTGGATGGGGAGGTGGGTATATTTTGACAGATTCGTAAACAAGTAACTCTCAAACCTACGGGAAAAGTGCCAAACCTCCCCTTTTCCCCCCCCTTCTCCCCCCTCCCTATCGTATCTCGGAAACTACGAGACTCGTATTTTTTTTTACGGATTCGTGTAGAGGAGGCTCGGTAAAGTAAAAATCATTTTTCAAAGTCGCCCCCCTTGCCCCCCTTCTCACCCCCTTTAGGCGGATCTCGGAAATTAAGAGACTTGGTTTTTTTTTTTCAGATTCATTTAGAGGGGCAATGCTTTAGTCGAAATAATTGTGCAACCCCCCCATCACCCCCCCCCACCTTTTTTTTTTTTTTTTTCACAAGCACGCGAGGTGCTTGCACCTCGCGCAACACGCAAGTACTAGTTATACTATATAAAGCTAAATTACCACTGAATGACTCACTCACTCACTGACATAATTGTTCTCCCAGATGGGGAGGTGGGTATATTTTGACAGATTCGTAAACAAGTAACTCTCAAACCTACGGGAAAAGTGCCAAACCTCCCCTTTTCCCCCCCCTTCTCCCCCCCCCTATCGTATCTCGGAAACTACGAGACCCGTATTTTTTTCTTTTTACGGATTCGTATAGAGGAGGCTCGGTAAAGTAAAAACCGTTTTTCAAAGTCCCCCCCCTCGCCCCCCTTCTCCCCCCTTTAGGCGGATCTCGGAATCTAAGAGACTTGGAACATTTTTTTTTTCAGATTCATTTAGAGGGGCAATGCTTTAGTCGAAATACTTGTGCAACCCCCCCCATCACCCCCCCCCCCCTCTTTTTTTTTTTTTTTTTCACAAGCACGCGAGGTGCTTGCACCTCGCGCAACACGCAAATACTAGTTATATTATATAAAGCTCGATTACCACTGACTGACTGACTCACTCACTGACATAATTGTTCTCCCAGATGGTAGATGGGGAGGTGGGTATATTTTGACAGATTCGTAAACAAGTAACTCTCAAACCTACGGGAAAAGTGCCAAACCTCCCCTTTTCACCCCTCCCTATCGTATCTCGGAAACTACGAAACCCGTATTTTTTTTTTACGGATTCGTATAGAGGAGGCTCGGTAAAGTAAAAACCATTTTTCAAAGTCGCCCCCCCCGCCGCCCTTCTCACCCCCTTTAGGCGGATCTCGGAAATTAAGAGACTTGGAACATTTTTTTTATTCAGATTCATTTAGAGGGGCAATGCTTTAGTCGAAATAATTGTGCAACCCCCCCCCCCCATCAACCCTCCTATTTTTTTTTTTTTTAAAGTGAACCGCGAGGTGCTTGCACCTCGCGCAACACGCAAATACTAGTTATATATTATATTATATAAAGCTAAATTACCACTCACACACTCACTGACTGACTGACTGACTCATTGACATAATTGTTCTCCCAGATGGTGGATGGGGAGGTGGGTATATTTTGACAGATTCGTAAACAAGTAACTCTCAAACCTACGGGAAAAGTGCCAAACCTCCCCTTTTCCCCCCTCCCTATCGTATCTCGGAAACTACGAGACCCGTATTTTTTATTTTACGGATTCGTGTAGAGGAGGCTCGGTAAAGTAAAAACCATTTTTCAAAGTCCCCCCCGCCCCCCTTTTCACCCCCTTTAGGCGGATCTCGGAAATTAAGAGACTTGGAACACTTTTTTTTTCAGATTCATCTAGAGGGGCAATGCTTTAGTCGAAATACTTCTGCAACCCCCCCCCTTCATAACCCCCCCCCCCCTTTTAGTTTTTTTTCACTAGCACGCGAGGTGCTTGCACCTCGCGCAACACGCAAATACTAAACTCCCCCATCTAACCCCCATCACCCCCCCATTTTTTTTTTCACAAGCACGCGAGGTGCTTGCACCTCGCGCAACACGCAAATACTAGTTATTATACTATATAAAGCTAAATTACCACTGACTGACTGACTCACTCATTGACATAATTGTTCTCCCAGATGGTGGATGGGGAGGTGGGTATATTTTGACGGATTCGTAAACAAGTAACTCTCAAACCTACGGGAAAAGTGCCAAACCTCCCCTTTCCCCCCCCCCCTTCTCGCCCCTCCCTTTCGTATCTCGGAAACTACGAGACCCGTATTTTTTTTTTACGGATTCGTATAGAGGAGGCTCGGTAAAGTAAAAACCATTTTTCAGTCGCCCCCCCCCCGCCCCCCTTTTCACCCCCTTTAGGCGGATCTCGGAAATTAAGAGACTTGGAATATTTTTTTTTTCAGATTCATCTAGAGGGGCAATGCTTTAGTCGAAATACTTGTGCAACCCCCCCCCATCTCCCCCCCACCACCCCACCCCTTTTTTTTTTTCTTTCACAAGCACGCGAGGTGCTTGCACCTCGCGCAACACGCAAATACTAGTTATTATATTATATAAAGCTAAATTACCACTCACTGACTGACTGACTCACTCACTCACTCATTGACATAATTGTTCTCCCAGATGGTGGATGGGGAGGTGGGTATATTTTGACAGATTCGTAAACAAGTAACTCTCAAACCTACGGGAACAGTGCCAACCCTCCCGTTTTCCCCCCCCCCTTTTCCCCCCCCCCTATCGTATCTCGGAAACTACGAGACCGGTATTTTTTTCTTTTTACGGATTCGTATAGAGGAGGCTCGGTAAAGTAAAAACCATTTTTCAAAGTCCCTCCCCCCGCCCCGCTTCTCCCCCCTTTAGGCGGATCTCGGAATCTAAGAGACTTGGAACATTTTTTTTTCAGATTCATTTAGAGGGGCAATGCTTTAGTCGAAATAATTGTGCAACCCCCCCCCCATTTCCCCCCCCCCCTTTTTTTTTTTTTTTTTTTCACAAGCACGCGAGGTGCTTGCACCTCGCGCAACACGCAAATACAAAACCCCCCATCACCCCCCCCCCACCTTTTTTTTTTTTACAAGCACGCGAGGTGCTTGCACCTCGCGCAACACGCAAATACTTGATTTAGAGGGCAATGCTTTAGTTTTCTTCACAAGCACGCGAGGTGCTTGCACCTCCCGCAACACGCAAATACTAGTTATTATATTATACTATATAAAGCTAAATTACCACTGACTGACTGACTGACTGACTCACTCATTGACATAATTGTTCTCCCAGATGGTGGATGGGGAGGTGGGTATATTTTGACAGATTCGTAAACAAGTAACTCTCAAACCTACGGGAAAAGTGCCAAACCTCCCCTTACCCCCCCCCCTTCTCCCCCCCCCTATCGTATCTCGGAAACTACGAGACCCGTATTTTTTTTTTTTATGGATTCGTGTAGAGGAGGCTATTTAAAGTAAAAACCATTTTTCAAAGTCCACCCCCCCCGCCGCCCTTCTCCCCCCCTTTAGGCGGATCTCGGAAATTAAGAGACTTGGAAATTTTTTTTTTTCAGATTCACTTAGAAGGGCAATGCTTTAGTCGAAATACTTCTGCAAGCCCCCCCTATCAACCCCCCCAATTTTTTTTTTTTTTCACAAGCATGCGTGGTGCTTGCACCTCGCGCAACACGCAAATACTAAGCCCCCCCCATCACCCCCCCCTTTTTTTTTTTTTCACAAGCACGCGAGGTGCTTGCACCTCGCGCAACACGCAAATACTTGATTTAGAGGGGCAATGCTTTAGTTTTTTTCACAAGCACGCGAGGTGCTTGCACCTCGCGCAACACGCAAATACTAGTTATACTATATAAAGCTAAATTACCACTCACTCACTCACTGACTGACTCACTGACTCATTGACATAATTGTTCTCCCAGATGGTGGATGGGGAGGTGGGTATATTTTGACAGATTCGTAAACAAGTAACTCTCAAACCTACGGGAAAAGTGCCAAACCTCCCCTTTTCACCCCCTTCTCCCCCCTCCCTATCGTATCTCGGAAACTACGAGTTCCGTGTTTTTTGTTTTTTACGGATTAGTATAGAGGAGGCTCGGTGAAGTAAAAACCATTTTTCAAAGTCTCCCCCCGCCCCCCTTCTCCCCCCCTTTAGGCGGATCTCGGAATCTAAGAGACTTGGAACATTTTTTTTTTCAGATTTATTTAGAGGGGCAATGCTTTAGTCGAAATACTTGTGCAACCCCCCCCCCATCACCACCCCCTCTTTTTTTTTTTTTTTTTTTTCACGAGCACGCGAGGTTCTTGCATCTCGCGCAACACGCAAATACTAAACCCCTCCCATCTTCCCCCATCACCCCCCCCCCTTTTTTTATTCACTTGCACCTCGCGCAACACGCAAATACTTGATTTAGAGGGGCAATGCTTTAGTTTTTTTCACAAGCACGCGAGGTGCTTGCACCTCGCGCAACAAGCAAATACTAGTTATATTATATAAAGCTAAATTACCACTCACTCACTGACTGACTGACTGACTCATTGACATAATTGTTCTCCCAGATGGTGGATGGGGAGGTGGGTATATTTTGACAGATTCGTAAACAAGTAACTCTCAAACCTGGGGGAAAAGTGCCAAACCTCCCCTTCTCCCCCCCTTCTCCCCCCTCCCTATCGTATCTCGGAAACTACGAGACACGTATTTTTTTTTTTACGGATTCGTATAGAGGAGGCTCGGTAAAGTAAAAACCATTCATCAAAGTCGCCTTCCCCACCCCCCTTCTCACCCCCTTTAGGCGGATCTCGGAAATTAAGAGACTTGGAACATTTTTTTTTCAGATTCATTTAGAGGGGCAATGCTTTAGTCAAAATACTTCTGCAACCCCCCCCCCCCATAAGACATCCCCCATTTTTTTTTATTTTCATAATCATGCGAGGTGCTTGCACCTCGCGCAACACGCAAATACTAAACTCCCCCCATCACCCCCCCATTTTTTTTTTTTCACAAGCACGCGAGGTGCTTGCACCTCGCGCAACACGCAAATACTAGTTATACTATATAAAGCTAAATTACCACTCACTCACTGACTCACTCATTGACATAATTGTTCTCCCAGATGGTGGATGGGGAGGTGGGTATATTTTGACAGATTCGTAAACAAGTAACTCTGACACCTACGGTAAAAGTGCCAAACCTCCCCTTTTCCCCCCCCCTTCTCCCCCCTCCCTATCGTATCTCGGAAACTACGAGACTCGTATTTTTTTTTTACGGATTCGTGTAGAGGAGGCTCGGTAAAGTAAAAATCATTTTTCAAAGTCTCCCCCTCACCCCCTTCTCACCCTCTTTAGGCGGATCTCGGAAATTAAGAGACTTGGATCATTTTTTTTTCAGATTCATTTAGAGGGGCTACGCTTTAGTCAAAATACTTCTGCAACGCCCCCACCCATCACCCCACCCCCTTTTTTTTTATTTTTTTTCTCATTTTCGGTATTTCCATCATACCAAATTTTGGCTGAAGCAAAGAAGGATTGCTATCCTCTTGCGTCAAGCATATCCGTAACGAATATAAGTGCTAAAGTGAACCTTCAAGAACTTTTAGATCATACTGCCTGTCGTATTTTAAAAATAGACTCGGTTTCGAAAAAGTTCACCCGTCTTAAACTATATAGCAAATGGGGTTGCGATGGATCCTCGGGACAAAGTGAGTATAAACATGTTTTACCGGAAGAAAATGAACAAATATCGGATGCTAATATGTTTATAGTTTCACTTGTACCATTGAGACTAGTGGATGAATAAAATAAAATAGTTATATGGCAAAATCCAACATGTTCTTCAGTTAGATATTGCAGACCCATTTCTCTGGAATTAGCAAAAGAAACTCCTGATAAAACTACAGCTGTTGTAAGTGAACTTGAAGTATACATTAATGAATTAACTCCAACGCGATCGCCTGCAGCAAAAGAAGGTAACATGAGTAAGACACATGGGCCGGGGGGGACGGGTGGGCCGTGCCCACCCCAGAATGGTCTGGTGCCCACCCCAGAATTTATACCAACAAACAATATGGTTGAACAATTAAAAAACTGGCCAAGTGCAAGTCGGACTCACCCATAAAAGGTTCCGTATCCAAGCATAGAAAAAAACCTTTGTTTCTTATACCTATATTACGAAGTTTGTTCGTTAACCGTTTTTATAAATGACCAAGTTGTATTTGAGATTTTTCAAAACGTTATATATCACATAAACTTAGCTGGCCAGGCAGCACCTTAGATCTCATTCAAAATAATTTTCGTTGTATTTTAGATTTTGCACTTCCTTATTTTAAACATAGAAGACAAACACAGAAGGATAACACACATTTTACTAGTTTGGAATTCTATAAATCATTCAAACGATTGACTTTGTGAAGGAATGATTTAGGAAACCTCATTCGTTAGCTTTTAATTTTATTTATTTTTAAATAACAATCGTAAACCTGTTAACAGAATACATCTATCTAAGAAGTTTCAACTTTGTAGTCCTAATAATAGATCTTTACCTATGAAATTCTATAATCAGTATTATCAGATTTAATTTTCTGTGGATTGGCGCGCAATTCGAAATTCAAATAAATTTGATCCTAAAGCTATGATTAATTTAATTTCAAATTCAGTCATTTGCTTTTAGATGTTTTTTTTTGTTTTTGTGAAACTGTGCTAGTTTTTGGCGCCATGGATAAACTATAAAATTTTTCGTATATAAGTTCCTACGTGGAAATACCGATGCACAAACAACACTAAATATTATCGACGTGTACGGCCTAACATTGCTTGCATAAACACGTTCCATTATTGGTTCAATCGTTTTAAATATGGAAATTTTAAGTTGAAGAAAGAGCTCGCGGTCGGCCGGTAACCATTGTCGACAATGACGAATTGAAGGCGATAGTGAAAGCAAATCCTACTCAATCTACGACTGAGCTGGCTGCAGGCCTTGGAGTTAGTGTCAGAACAACATTGAAGCATTTGCGTCAAATCGGAATGATAAAAAAGCTAGATAAGTGGGCGCCACACGAAGTAACCGACCAACAGCGAGACAGCGAGCTATGTATGCACGCATAAGCGTGCATGCATAGCTGTACTGAGTCGGCATAGAAACTACGGAATTCTCAATCAATTTTTACTTGCAATAAAAAGTCGATCCTGTACGACAACCGTAAGCGTTCGTCTTAGTAGGTGGACCCGGGTACAGCACCTAATCAGTGCCCTAAAAAAACATTACTCATAGGAAGGTGATGGTGACCGTCTAGTGCTCCAGTGCTGGACTTGTACATCACACATCACAGCTTCTTACCAAATGGCACAACAGTGATGACAGATGTCTATTGCCAAGAATTGCAAACAATGATGGAAAAGCAAAATCAAAAATATTTTATCACACAGTTAGTGCAAGGTTTGAAATTGGTCGTTTCCTATGGAGAAGAGCCCGCAAGAAACTCCACGGTTAAACACGCAATTCAACAACCCAGACTGGTCAATCGCTCTTCACCATTGCTTCTCCACGACAACACGCGAGCTCACATTTCACGACAGACCATCTCAAAGCTAAAAAGCTAGTTTTAGCTAACAGCCAAGTTACAGTTCGAAGCAATCCGCCACCCACCGGACTTAGTGGACCTTGCCCCTTGTTTGTCTGACTCCGCTGGGCTTTCTCCAGGCTATTGAAGGTCTCACCTGGTGAGGATGGACCGCCGAAGTGTCGTAAAGAAGCGACACCGAATTAGGCTGTCGCAGCGAGCCTACAGCTTCACTTTCAAGTAACCACAGATGGGTGCGCGCCGAAAAAAAGGCAAACTTTCTCGACTTTAATTTAAACAAATATTTTTGTGCAATGGTTTTTAGGGTTCTGTAGCTGTAATGGCAAAAACGGAACCCTTATAGATTCGTCATGTCTGTCTGTCAGTCCGTCCGTATGTCACACTCACACACTTAAAACTTGGTAAGTAGATGAATTTTGTGAACCGCTTTACGATTTTATATGCTCCCAAAACAAGGAGCTGAAATAGTACATTTTGATAAAAGTGGAGAAAGGAGATGTTTTGTTTTCGGCCATCAGATGTACATTTATCGAAAAAGAGGAAAAAATACTACAAATTGGGGAAACATATTCTCTGGTGAATTTGAACCTGATTTGTTGTGTACAAAAAATAGCAGTTTTTCAATTATTGCCATGTTTTATTCAACATGGCGTCTCGTTTGCTTGCATACTTCATTCGTTCTGAAATCATGTCTCATCAAATCAATGTTACGTAGAAGATAATTAAAAAATGTGTGTAGTCGTGTAGTGTTAAAAATAAATTACTATTGTTCTCTTGTACATATTTTTGAGTAAACATAATTAAGTGTGACGATTTCATCGTTACAAAAATCTTTAGTTTCCATTTTTGAAATGTGTTTCTGAACGGATTCAAAATAACCGCTTGTTGTCTTGAAAGTTGAAACTCTATCAGTCAGTCAGGTCTGCGCTAGGGTAATAGTGTTCTGTGGGTTAGTTCTGATGAACAAAAACAAAACAAGGTTAAGTAAACGTCATTTCTACAACCTGTCATGGCTGTCATAACTCTTAGGACAAACGTCAAACATTATTAATTTTTATTTTGTACATAAAAACCATTTGATATTATGGAAAAAAAATGTTACTTTTGTTTGTTTTGTTTATTCCGGGGTAAGTTTCCCAGCTTTGCTGAAATGTACCTACATGTTATGGCCGGGGCCCCATATAAAAATGAAACATCTCCTTTGTTATTTCGGCTGAGGTGGTGTTACACCCGAGCCGCAAGACGAGAGGTTATGGAGCCGAGTACTGCAGAAATAAATGTCCACGTGTATCAAACGACGTTTTTCAATACACTTTCGAAGAAAAATACTTGCTCTGAAAATGACGAAAACTAATGCAAAGTTGCCATATATTTTAGCTTCGATTTAAATGGCAACAGGCTATCGCAAGCATTTTGAGCCTCAATCACTATATCTGGCGGCGTAGCATCTAAATTATTCTCACGAAACTTAAATTCGTCATACTCACGCAAAAAACACAAATTAATAAGATTTAAGTAATTTACTTTTTCCCCGCGCTTTAAAATATTTTTTTAGAATACAAATAAATGTTAATTTGTTGATAAAAGCAAAATTATTTTGTTTAGTACCAAATGTTTCCGAACGCACCCTTTTGACATAAGGAAATTTGATCTTGACATTACTCTGACTTGACAGATAGACTTTGCTTGGTTGGAAAAAATGCCGGTCGTCGGGACCCTCTTGAGTTAATTATAATTGGTAAAATATCGTTGGATTCGCCTGTTGAGACCGATAATTGGGGCGCGAATTATTTGTTGTTTGAAGTTGAAATCCCCATTTGTCGAAAACCCCGGGATATTGTTGATTATGCGCCGTATTGTCGTCGGGCGGCTGGCACGCGGAATTTGTTGGAAATCGAATTGGATCTCGCGAGATATGAGCGGATTGATTGTGAACAGTGTTTAATTGAACTTTGTACTCCCGGATTGACGAGAATCCAGGGATATTTCGGAACATATCGCCTTATTGCGTCACCTCGTGGCACGCGCTTGGTGGAAACGAGTTAGGCTGTGATGCTGTGGGACCCGCGCCATCTGGAGATTGACGCCTTAGGAACGTCCTAGAACACACTTGACTTACATCACACGTTTCAATTACTCATCTCATATTACATACAAACACTTTGGACGTGATCAAACAGATCCTAGGTTGCCGTCTACAGCTCAGGTGAGTGTTATTTGTAACTATTTGTAGGGCCTCGGAGGCTATAGATTGTTGTCGGCCGGAGAGCCTGTAGATTATTGTGTAACCTTGTTTATTGTAAGCAACGTTTATAGCTCCGCGTATCGTGGACAAGTTCGGACCGTCCAGTTACCGTTGCACTGGCCAATTGCAGTCCTGAACATATTTTATAAATAATGATGTTTATTTCTGATATTCTGTGCATAAACCATTGATTTAAATAGTAAAGATACGGTCATCAGAACATTTGATGGACGCGGTCGCCGTACAAAACACACTAGCGCCATCTATGATAACTAAGATGTCAATCGGCGTGGTCTGCTCCTAGACGTAGCCTTGTAAGAGCGGGGTGTGGTATTTTTCGAGGTACAAAGAAATAAATGAAAACATTTTAGTTTTTGAATTTTATATTTGTTACACATAAAAACACATTTTTAATAAACAATAAAAATTAATTTTGTACATAATTTAATCTTATAGTAATATTATTAAATATTTTTATTTCATCGGCTGCAACGCGCGCCACTGCAAAGTTATGTCGCATTTTTACGCGGCTTCGCGTTGTCTATGCTAAAGGTTGAGACAAACAAAAAGAAAATTGTTTTAAATAATGCTAGAAGTTGATTTAATGACATATTTTTAACTTACCGGTGATATGAAATGTTATATTTTTTTATTGTGCTTTACGTCGTAGTTCACGCAACCCTTCACGACACAATTTGGCATTTTTGCTTGTAAAACTGACGACCCCTCCCGAAGATAGCCGATCGCGTTCTAGTTCACTTCGATAAAGGTTAGACCACTTTGGGACCAAGTTCGAGGCGTCATTATAACATGCGATCCGCCCAGTCCTTACGAAGTAATATATATGTCAATGGCATAAACACAATTTTAATTTTTATGGCTTATGGCCTTAATAACATCTCTCAAATCTTTCAAATTAAAATTTCAAATATTTCTCAATCAAACTCTTTGCTGTGAAAAAGAAAAAAGAATCGCCGCTGAATATTATTTAATTGAATAGTTATTGATTTATTTTAAACAATAATGGAATATACACTTAAATAAAAACCCTAAACTACATAATCATATACATCTAAAAATAAACTAAAATATGGCGTCCAGAAATTCGTACGCATCGCTGTCCACTGGTAATGTGCCCAAAAGACTGGCGGCATTGCCACGCTGTATGGCAATGCTTAACCGCTGTCCAAGGTAAAAGCCAGCCTTTGGGTCACGCGAAGTGTCAACTAGGCGTTTGGATAGATCTTTAAATAATCTGTGAGCACTCGGACCCCACGACCCCAAGGTTTCAACCCCAAACGGCTCGAAAATATAACTACCAACAAGGTTATTATATTTCCGCCGCTTGAGGTTTTCAGCAGCCGCAGCGGCAGCGCCAGCACAGCAAGACGAGCTAGGAAGATGGGATGGCGCAAGAGTATCGACACAAGTTGCGTCCCACACTTAAGGCCTACCCATCTTCCAAGGAAATAAAGACATGCCGTCCGGTCTTTTGCCATCGTCGCGTGCCAGGCCATTGGGTTCTAATACAGCTGGAACGCCGACGGTGACAAGAGCTCGTCGGATGATGTCGTTAATATTCGCGTGCCGTGCTATGCGACCCGCACTGCGGCCGCATGAAAGGCCGTGGTGACCGAGGCTGTTGACAACTTCGCCGCAGTGGCAGCGATGAGCAGAACAACAAGGAGCACCTAATCGAAGGGAAGCAGCGAGGCGGAAAGTAGTATCATCGAACAAGGTGCCTATGTTCGACGACGGTAGTGCATGAAGCCAGAGACCCGACTCCCATTCACTCACAGCCAGCAAGCGCGCACGCTCTGCAGCCGAAGCAGATGTGGCAATAAGGTCACTCTGAACTGCTTTACAGAGCGGCTCATCCCACCGCCTCTGAGATGATGGGTTGTCGGGTGGATTTAGATTCGGGCAAGCGATTCTCCAGGTGTCCATAGCCTCGGTGAAGCACGGCACATTGAAATCAACCAGTGACGGAGCTAGAATATTCCTGATTAATTTCTCAGTACCGTGGACCGAAGATATAAAAGCCGGGAGACTAATGCTAGAAATTTTGCGGACGCCGAGACCTCCCATACGAATGGGAAGAGTAGCTTGTGCCCAAGTTCGGTCGTCCATAGCCACATTTAAAATAGCTGTCAGAGTATGCCGGATAATTTGGTCCATTTTTTCCAAAAGGTGAGGATGATGCCAAAGATGCGAAGCACGAAGAAAGTAAGTTAATTTAGGTCCAAAGCAACAGTAACGAATTAATGTGATAGCCGAATGCATGTTAATTTGGTGTAATCTGTCCGAAATGTCGTTAAAATTTTGTATTTTTTCCTCGACAAAATCGGGAAAGGAATTCTCAAAAATTGGAGACCCAAGAAGACGAAGAGAACTTTTATCCACAATTTGGATTTGGAATTTGGAAAGTGTCAGTACTGTCGGATATGAATAGTTCACACTTCGAAAGGTTGAGATCCAGTCCTATGGTATGGAGTTGATTTCTTAAAAACTGTAGATCATCTAAAACTGTGTCTACATCGCCTCCCAGGGTTTCATCATCGAGATACCAAACATTGAATTTTGAATTTAGTTGTCGAATAATTGGGTGAATAGCTAAACTAAAGATCGCTGGCCCGAGGGGATCACCTTGTTGACAGCCAACAGCTGATTCCAAAAGGTTTTCCTTATAAAGTAATTTAGTCGGATGTCTGTAACATTGCCAAAGAAAACTAAAAATTTGTGGTACTTCTTTTTTAGTTTCTGCTAACAAAGTGTCCCTATTGACTGAATTAAAAGCATTTTTAATGTCAACCTTCAAGATGACCTCTCCTTTACCAGAATTTAAATAGGTCGACAAGGCGTGTACGGCAGCCTCACAACCCCCTTTGGAGCCGTAACCCAGTTGTAGGGGCTGAAATTTGGTCGAAATATCCTCACCAAAAAATTTAGAGCAAATCTTGGCTGCCATACGATGGTAGGTAGTTCCCACAGCAATGGGGCGAATGCCGCCATCCCTTTTGCGTAGGGCACATAGATTGGCCCCGTACAAAATATCGGTGATGGCTTCGTTCACCTGGCCCGAGAGCATAAGGTTAATCAGAGCCGTTAGCTCCTTCCAAAGCAACTCACCAGCCTCCCCAGCGCCTGAGCTGAGTAGGTCCTTCAGGTGCTGTGGACTCAGACCATCGAGGCCGCCAGCAGAGCCGCTTCGAAAGGAACAAACGGCAGTGACCACCTCTTGACCTGTAACGGTGAGGGTGTTTAATTCCTGATCGGGGGTGTCGGGAAAGGAAAGACCATCCCCTGGGGCAGGGTGTTTGCTCTCCAGAGCTGCGAGAGTATCTGGAGAGTACGGGGCCACCACATCGCTACTGAAAAGTATCCTGGCAGCTCCGCTAATGTCACCTTCCCCTAATTTAGTTTCGACTAGGTGGGATACACTTCTTGTGGAAGTAATCCTCTGTGTCGATAATTTTGCATCCAGATTATGGGCCGAAATATTACAGTTATCTTTAATTTGTGCAGTTAGGGTCTTTTTGGTTGCTAAATTCTTTTGAACATGTAAAATTCTATACGGGAAGGTGAGAAGATGTTCCCAAGCACTTTGGGAGTTCTCCCTAGCGGCAAGGCGAACGCATCCTGCTAGGTTTTGCGCCACTACAGGTCTGGCACCGCGAGGAACTCTCTTTAAAACCGAAACAGAATTTTTAAATTTAGAGATTGTTTTCCAAAACGGATCCAAAGTGGAAGAAGTTGGTGTAAGTGTTGTAGAAATGACGGGGACAGAAGAAGATACATTGGGTGGTTTATGTACCTTCCCAATATGTACTTTCAGACCCCGCTTACCTTTAAAAAACCGTGCCTGGGTGCACAGAGGACACCTCTCCAGGATATTTTGTGATGTCGAAGGTTGACCGGCACTATCACTCAACACATCACTGCTGTCATTAAACATTGGTCTGATTACGTTATAAAAATTATACTTATTAACTAACTCTTAGTTACTAAAATAATTAAAAAAACCAACAAAAACACTGAATAGAAAAAAAAACGTCAATCGTTGACACTTCGCGTCAGAAATTAGCGCAGACGCAGTGGTGATGGTGACATAGGGCGCCGCGAGGCCAAAGAAGACATTTCGGCGGCGGCGGTGGCGCCCTGGAACATTGCCGGGAGACACGCAGCTGGTCACATCTTCGGTGTCATCTCATCCATATTGTACAGCGAAAACGTCCTTGATTGCTTTTCCTTTATTCACGATAAAACCGAGCAACGGATCGATGTGAGTTTTGGTGTTGAGATGGTCAAGAGGCTGGAAAGCGGCGTGAGCAAAATTCTCAGAGAGCTAGCGGTCGCGGGTGGAAAAGACTTCCGAGGAACAATAAAATAATTCAGAAGAGAACCCTCTTTGCCACACCTGACGAATTTTCTTTTTGAAAGATTGTATTTCTATTGTATTTTATTTTATTTATATTTATTTTGCTAATTTATTTTGATAGTTTTTATGACACATCATTATGATTTATTAATTAATCACAAATTTTGAGACAATGGCAAAATATACGGACTTTACGACCACGTCGGGTAAGACAGTCTAATAGGAAAAAACCTATAAATAGTCGGTTTACTCAAATAAAGACATTGTGTGACAATAGTTATTTAATGTTAACTGTGGCAAAATCTGGAATAGTAAACCCCCGTGTGTGAAAAATGAAAAAAATCCACGAGTGTGAAATACATTGCATGTTGAACCTAATGATAGTGCGATAAGAGCCAGTTTTCGAGGAAGTGTATTGAAAATATTTTTTTTCAAACTCGTTCGTGCCGGGTGCCTGTAGATTGGTCTTCAAATGACATTCAGGTTCCTAAAACGACTTCTTCTCAAAGTCAATCGTTTGAAGCATGGGATCCTAAATCGATGTTTTCTCAAAGTAAATCGTTTTAAGGATCTAAACTTTAAAATAAGAAAGTAAAAAAATCTAAAAATAAATAAAATCTCTTTGATCTCATGAAAAATGATATTTATTTTGCAATAAGGTTATAAATATTGTTTTCGTAAATGTAAACTAGTTGAGGCCGGTGTTTTTTAACTGACTACCCTAAAAAGAAACACTGAAACAAAGTCAGGGGTCAACGTCTCTTTTAAAGTCCATACAATCCGTAGTGAACAAATCATATGAGAGCCATATACGTTTATGTCTGTGGCGCCCTTTAGAGGACAAAAGCACACAGATTTGAGCAGGCCCGTCCAAATACTGAAAGCATTAATCAGTTATCGTATAGCTCAACTTGGAACTTTAAGGAGCTCAAACTATTTGACGAACAATACCAAAGTAAGGACATTTGGGTAGGCCGTATAAAGTACTCAAACTGCCAGACAGTGCGATAATTACTCATAATATTCTTAGTTTTCCATTTTTTTCCTCATAATTTGACCGATCTGCAGAAAGAAACGCACGTTGAAACTTACGTTGCCTTGTTGAATCGGTACAGAAATGTAGGAATATTGGATCGAATTGTGACATGTGACGAAAACTGCATTCTTTACGAAAACCGAAAGCAAAAAATTGCAAAGGCTGACCTCAAGTCAAGCGCCGCAACAGTGCCTTAAGGCAAAGCTTACCAAAAGTAAGGTACCTAATGGTAACTGTTTGGTAGTCTATTCGTGGTGTTATTAACTATAGCTTTTTCAGGTATGATCTGGCAATAACAGGAGATGTTTAGTGTGCAGAACTTCGAACAATGGTGGCAAAACTAGCTATGAAACAGCCCTGACTCGTGAATCGATCTTCACCATTATTGCTCCAAATGATAACAAAAGACCTCACACTGCACGAGAAACTGTTTTAACTCTGCAGAAGCTGTGGTTAGAAACCATAGGTCATCCTACGTACCAACCAGACCTTGCTCCAAAGGACAATTTTCAATGAGGTAAAAATATAGATAATGATGGTAAGTATTTTGGTTAAATAAGCATGTTACATAGAAAAATAAAGAAATTTTCATTATTTCATGCTTTAACTCCATTTTTTTCGGGGTGGGAAAATCATCTAATGACTCTTTCACTTAAACTCCTAATAACTTAGTCATTTATACAAACGCTATAAAAAACAAAGTTATTTTTCGTTAATGTATACTTGCTACTACCCCAAGTAGCAAAATGTGGCCCTGTAATTATCCTAGGAGCACGTATTTTTTAATCCTATAGAAATCCTGTAAACGTTTATAGAGCTGCATTTGGGCGCAGTTTATAGGACTATTACGCCCTATAGTCGCTTTGTTATAATCCGGTAAAGTGCTAATTGATTTTATAATTATCTTATTAAGTGCTTTAACAAAATATAGTTGTCCTATAAAAATCCGGTAAATGCATCTAAAAAGAGCGATTGGTCCTCTTATGATCTGGCGCGTGCCGCTACTAGAGTAATTGATCCTACAGTGATCAGCGTAATACCATTAGTAGATTCATTCAGTCGATTATTCGTTCTTTTTTCGTTAATTCATTGTACTGTGCTGGTGCGTGACATTGAATACTTTTTTATTTTCAAAAGATAAGTAATGTCACATTATAATAATGTCTGTCATTATAATAAAGTAACTTTTGCCGTGTAACTGTTTTGTAAAGAGTGCCTACTCAACTTGCGAAAATAATTTTATTGATGAAGTGTTAGATGATAATAAACATATCTTCATGCGCCTTCAAAATTGAACATTTTCATTATTTGTTAATTCAGTAATAAATTAATATATACTTATCCGACATAGGGTCGAAACACGTGCCATTACATTGCATTTATCAGAACCTTTAAAGGACTTTTTAGTCAAAGTTAAGACGTTTACATGACATACCTACGCCACCATATTTAAGTTTTAGGGTTCTGTGGGTAATGTGAGTTAAACTATACGGTAATGTGCAAATCTTGTAAGTTGTTGAAAATATTTATACTTATATCAAACATGGCCACAGGTCACCGACACAAACCTAATTATGAATTATCTTAAAATTTCGCTATGTTATGGTGTGTAGGTAATGTTGTTATTACGTAATTTTGCACCCCTAGACTAGTGTCCAAACAAAATCAATTTCATTGCCTTTTTTCCTAAATACGTAATTATAAAGTTCTTAAACATTTTCAGCTTGCAGCTTATTTTAGTCTGGACTGGAAATGGTTGTATTAATGGATGTCGATATTTTTTTATCTAAAAAGGATTTCCATAAGCTGAAGTGTGCCGTGGCCGTGGAAAATTACACACGTTTTGAAAGTAAAAAAATATTATGGTTGTGACTATAATATTTCAAATGACACAATCAAAAGGCCGGTACACTTCACTGTGGCTCAAGGGAAGATTACAAAACTGTTATACCATGATTTTTTTGGTGTCAAAATTGCAAGCATTTTGCGATTTATGATCATTTCCCTACCAATGAGTGTGAAATTTGCTGTTAGTAAGTATTTTTTAAGAAATTTTCATTATTTCTTAATTGACGTGTTTAAAGCTGTTGAGTATTTTTCTACGAAATAATTAACTGTTCCATTGTTCAGAGTAGATATTCAATACTAAAATATATTTTATAGCACACCTGATTTTTCACATGCCAATAATGTCCTGTGCCCACAGTAGTAACGTTGTTCAGTCCCAAGCCAGCGCAACGGGGGCTGGTATGCTGAACGGTCCACGGTACGTGGAGCCTAACGTTGCTTACAATAAACAAGGTTACACTATAGCCCTCTGGGCTTCCCCTTAGTGGTTAATAATTATAATCACTTACCCAAGGGCTGATGACGACAAGCTACGACCTTTCTTGAGGCCGCGTCCGTGTGTGTGTGTAGGTAATAAGGTGAGTAATTGAAACGTATAGTGAAAGTCAAGTGGATGGACGAAGGTTCTCCAAGATGCAGTCCTCCCAATGCGGTCCGTCAGCAGTCAGCACAACTTAATTCCAACAATGCGCGTGCCTTGGTATGGCGTCAATATGGCGTAATTGTTCGGAGAAATATCCCTGGATTCTCGTCAATCCGGGATTACAAAGTTCAATCAATCACTGAACACAATTAATCTGTTAATCTCACGTGAGATCCAATTTGATTTCCAATTCTAATCAATAAAACTCAATCTCCCAAGCGGTGGTTAGTTTTTCAAGAAAAAGGCAAACGTCAAAGAGAAAAAAGGTTATAGACCATAGAATAATGTTGCCAACCCAAAAGGTGCATTCGGTTTCACGTTGGACAGAACATCTACCCCCCCCCCCGGACGGGCCTACCCGTCCGCTAATCAATTGGAAGTCTTGACAAAGTTGCGACCGCTCTCTTTATGATGGATCCGTCCACCAAAACCTCAGCAAAACGAGGGACCCCGTCGGTGCCAGCCACCAAATTGAGAATGCGCCCCCTGCGCCAATACAAAGGCTTAAGGTTGGCATCCTTAATCAGGACGAGGTCTCCGATCTTGGGCGGATGAGTTTTATCCGTCCACTTGACGCGTTGCTGGAGGATGTGCAGATACTCTAAGCTCCAACGCTTCCAAAAGTTCTGAGCGAGCTGTTGCACCAACTGAAACCGCGAGAGCCGATTTTGGCTCACATCAACAAAGGGGTACTCCGGCAAGGCGACAAGTGGCTGTCCAATCAAGAAATGGCCCGGGGTTAGAGCCTCCAAGTCATTCGGGTCCGAAGAGAGCGGGCACAATGGGCGCGAATTCAACACAGCTTCAATGCGGCAGAATACCGTAGCTAGTTCCTCAAAGGTGAGAACGGTGTCTCCCAACAATCTCCGCCAGTATCCCTTTGCCGCTTTCACCGCGGCCTCAAAAATACCCCCCCAATGGGGGCAGGCTGGCGGGTCAAACAACCAAGTGACCCCTCGGCGGGCCAAACTATTACCAATGTCAACCTGGCTCTCATTAAGGAAGGCGTATACCTCCTTCAAATAGTTACTTGTACCCTTGTAGTTCGTACCGCAATCAGACCTAATCAAAGAAGGCAACCCACGGCGAGACACAAATCTGTCCAAAGTCGCCACAAAGGCCTCTGTCGAGAGGGAGGTTACCAGCTCCAAGTGCACTGCCTTGGTTGACAGGCAGACAAAGACACACAAATAAGCCTTAACAATCTTACTATTTCGAAGTGTGGACGTCTTCACCGAAAAGGGACCAGCAAAGTCCGTTCCGACGCCAGCAAAGGGCCTCGCCTCATTGACACGATCAGCCGGCAAATCTCCCATTAGGGGCTGCATAGTGGAGGCCTTAGTCCGATAACACGGCATACAACGGAAGACAATGCTACGAATAGTACGACGAGCCGACAAAATCCAAAATTCTCGCTGCAGAATAGCCAACAGCGCATTGCAACCGGCATGCGAGTTTTTAACGTGACGATCAGTCACCAACAATTGTACCAAGTGGCCCTCCTTGGGCAACAAAAGGGGGTGACGGGCCCCATAAGGAAGGCTAGAGTGCCTCAACCGTCCTCCAACACGCAAAAGACCCGTCTTATCCAAGAAGGGATTCAGCTTACTAACAGCTCCCGACAACTTAACCCTACCAGACTTCAGGACCTCGATCTCCTTCTCAAAGTGTGCAGCCTGCACAGAGCGGACCCAAAGGAGGAGTGACTCCTGTCGCTCTTGAGGAGAGAGAACTGGTGACAGGTGCTTGTCCCCTGGATTCCTAGAATTATGGCCAAAACGCCGGATCCACGAGGTGACGTTCAACAATTTGTCGAGGGAGCTGTATCGATTCAACAAAAGGTCAGGATCAAACGGAGGATCCTTCGTTCCAACAGCGAACACCTTAAGTCCGGGCAAAGGATCCGACATCAAGACTGGCGTTCGAGGCCAATCGTCCTCGAGGCGAGTCAGCCAGTCCGGCCCCCACCAGAGGGGGTGAGCAATCAAGTGGGGGGCCATGCACCCGCGTGAGGCCACGTCGCCCGGGTTCAGGTCACCAGGCACGTGCCTCCAAATCAAAGGCGTTTCAGAGCCTTGAATCTGCGACACTCGGTTCGCAACAAAGACCTCCAAAGAGTGGACGGACGTCTTCAACCAACACAAAACAATTTGACTGTCCGTCCAGGCGTAAGAAGCCCGAATGTCAACAATTCCACCCAAGGTGTGCGCAACGTGATTTAGGAGACGCACAAGAAGCACCGCCCCTGACAACTCCAACTTAGGGATGGTCAATGCCGTCCGGAGGGGGGCCACTTTGCTCTTGGCCATGACCAGTGACAACTTCACCTGGCCCGTGGCGCTGACGGTGCGCAGATAAACAACGGCGGCATAACCGTGAGAGGACGCGTCACAAAACCCATGAAGGGTGGCAGCATAAGCCCCAGGGGGGAGGATGGCGCGTGGCAGCGCGACCTCATTGACCACAGGGAGCACAGATACAAATTGGAGCCAGTCTTCCAACAGGGTTTCCCGAAGTGGCTCGTCCCAACCAAGTTCAGCGGTCCAAAGGCGCTGAAGGAAGCATTTCGCCCAAAACAGTACCGGGCAGATCCAACCATTAGGGTCAAAGGTCCTTGCTACAGTAGACAACACCAGTCGTTTAGTCCAAGTATGAGGAGACTCCAAGTCGACATCATACGTAAAGGTGTCTTGAACTGGTCGGTACTGAACGCCGAGGACGGCCATCATGGCGGGGTTGTCAACGTTTTCAAACAAATGAGGATCCTGCTTATGATCCTCCAACACACCTTCCAATAGCGCTGGCGAGTTGGACACCCATTTACGCAACTCATAGCCAGCGGAAGCCAGAATCTGGACCAACTCGTCACGCAACAGGATAGCTTCCTCAACCGTAGGAGCTCCAGTACAGACATCGTCGACGTACAGGTCCGTTTTCAAGATGGCGGATGCACGAGGAAACCTCAAACGCTCCCGGTCCGCAAGCTCCCAAAGCGAACGAATAGCAACAAAGGGGCTTGACCGAAGGCCGTAAGTATTCGTGTTGAGCTCATACACAATCATGGGATCCTGGGGATGTTCCCGCCACAGGATCAACTGATAACGTCTGTCATCCCGGTGAATAACCGTTTGCCGGAACATCATTTTGATGTCGGCCACAAAGACTACTTGATGACGACGAAAAGACGTGATGACGTCACAAAGATCCCTCAACAATTTGGGGCCGGAATGCAGGCAATCATTCAAGGAGACGCCGGAAGAAGTCCGCGCAGACCCATCAAACACTGTGCGCAGTTTACCAGTGGATGGCTTGAGGACCGCGTGATGTGGCAAGAAGAAATGCTCTACTGAGCGCCAATCCAAATCTGACACCGACATGTGTCCCAAGTCTGCATACTCACGCATAAACTCTACATATTTTTGCCGCAGCACCGGGTCCCTGGCCATGCGGCGCTCCATTGCCAACAATCTTTTCTCAGCCGTAGGTCTGGATTGGCCAAGAGGTGGTCGCACCGCAACAAAAGGCAGCCGGGTCTCAAGCCGACCGGAGCGGAGTCGACCGGTGTTGTTCTGATAGAACAACTCGCACTCTTCGTGTTCCGGATTCAAGCGGGCCACCTGAGGGGGCTCCTCAACCTCCCAAAACCTCTGAACGGCGTCAGAGAGGGCTGAGCCGGACACCAACGCAAAGACAGGTTCAGGTGGAGGGGGCACGTTCAACACTGGGCCCATAATCGCAAAGCCGAAGATGGTTGAGACCGCCACCAGGCCCCTCGGGTGGCACCCTGGGGTCTCCGGCTGCAAGACCGTCATATTTCCCAACAATATTTTCCCTAAAACATCGGAACCCAACAACAAATGCACCGTACAAGGGGAATCAAACCGGGTGTCAGCCAAATTCAGACCTGACGTCAACCGTAGAACATCCAAAGATAACTGACAATCGGGAAGGTTACCCATTATAGTCGGTAGAACAAGGGCAGGAGCACCAATTTTAGGGTAAAGACAACTCACAGGGGTGATTTCAAACCAGGTCTCTCCCTCAACAGTGGTGACAGCCGCTTCGCCAACTCCATGAATCTTGCCTGAAAAGTCCTTCACCTCCAGGCCAACCTGTCCCGCTAACCAAGACGACAAAAGGGTACCCTGGGCTCCCGTGTCCAACATGGCACGGACCACAATCGAGTCACCCAAGGGTCCCCAGACCCTGACCGAGGCCGTTGGCAACAAAATCGACTCGATCGGGGGGGGGGGTCCTTTAGCGGGGCAGGCGCCAATTTCCTAGCGGTGCCTGGGCGGCGACCGATCGCCGCATCCAGGCTGTCCTCTTCCACGACGAGGGTAAGGTTGGAATGGTTCGTCCGCGCGGTGTCCCAAGCCGCTCGCCATCGCTGGAAGGGCATATCCTACCGGATGCCTGAATGGCGGAGGGCGTGACTCCAACCGGGGACGTTCCGCCAACGGAGGGGAGAGGTGGCGGTGCTGGTCCGGCCACTGCTGCCTAGCAGCCAACGCGCGTTCTCCCTGACAAGGGGAGACCAAATCTCGGTCGCGGGGCTCCCGTACAACTTGCACGGGGGGTGGAGAGCGGCGTGCAGAATTGCGGGCCTCAGCCCGGTGCTCATCTCCGGAATACCCCCCCCTGCGCGAACCCTCCTCAGAAGAAGGTCTGCTGGAGCGGTTCGCGTTGGCACACAAAATCTCCAGGTGGGACCCCGTGAAAATTCTACACGGACGGGGGTCGGGGCAGTCCCGATGGAAATGGGCTCCCAAACACGAGAAGCACAAACGGCGTGCGTTGGCAATACGGCGGCGGGCACTTACGTGCAAGTTCAAAAAAGCCGAGCAACATGCCATGACATGTCCCGTGGACTTGCAAAAGTGGCAATCGTGAGAACTCCGGGCTCCGGCAAAACGGGGGGCGGGGCGATCATCAACAGGCCCCCTAGCCCGAGGACTCCGGGCACCAGCCAAACGGGGGGCGGGGCGAACCTCAACAGGCCCCCGAGCCCTAGTCCGTCCCTGGTCTCTAGGCCGAGAAGGTGGTGGGCGTGATCCCGTGGCGCCACGAGTGTTGTCCAAAAACCGACACTCGTCTTCCAAGAATTTGAGGAGGTCTTCAAAGGGGGGAAGATGGGTGGCACTGTCCCCACCACACTTCTGCTCAAAGCGGGACCTCAACTCTGCAGGGAGCAACCGCAGCACTATGTGCACCAACAGGTAGGACCAATGGTCCACCGGTAACTGCAAGCGTCGCAAGGCGTGGGTCGCTGAGACCAACGGGTTCAGCAGGTCAGTGCGCAACGCCGACATGCTGGCAATGGCCGGTAGCCCCAAAATCTGGTCGATGTGCACATCAGCCAGGCAGCGCTTATTCTGATACCGTCTGGAGAGAAGCTCCAGAGCGGTAGGGTAAGAAGAGTCCGTCACCGGCAAGTGCTGCACCAAGGCTCTGGCTTCGCCCTCCAAAACGGACAACAAGTAGGCCAACTTCTGGGCAGGTCCGAGGTCCGAGCGTGCATCCACAAGACTCTCAAAGAGATTAATGAAGCCCAGCCAGTGGTCCAAACGACCGTCAAAATGTGGCAGCTCCAGGGTGGGCAGCCTACCCAACGGTCCAGGGCCCTTGACAACGGAGGTCTGAGGCTTGGCCTCCTCAGGCATCCGGCTCCTCAAAATTTCCCGGGCTCGTTGACCTATGACATCCCCCAGGTTGACAATCTGGTCATAGTCACCCAAAACCTTATCGCGGGCTGCCTGGTCCATCACCGCCAAATCCACGTCCATGATGTACTCATTGAAGCGTGTGAGCGCAGCATCAGCTGACTTGATCCTCTCATCCACTTGCCTGTTCCGAGCAAGGGTGAGCTCCTCCAAGTCCGGACGCTCAACCGTTGCTACCGCCGATGCGAACCATCTCAACTGTGAGACCAATACGGCAGCAGACTCCCTGACTGCCTTTAATGAGGCCATTGCAACAATCAAATATTAATACAACAGGCTAAAATCAACTAAACAAACAACAATGACTCGTTAGCCGACCAAATAATTTCAACAAAATAAAAATTCAAATTCAATTATTTAAAGTCCAAATCCGACCCTGTACTTATTCCAAGTATGAATCTAGCCTGCTAAGGATGGCTAGTTACAAAGAAATAACAATTGAATGTATAATACAATGCTGGATCAACCTCAAATAAATACAACAATAGGATGTGTAATATTGCTCCGGACAACCTCCAATAACACAATCCAATAATCACACTATAAACAATAACCAATACACACAATTCAAGTCTTACTATGTTAGACTATGTGATTATTATTTAGATAAACTTTTAACTTCAGACTAGTGACATTCAATTATTAATCACAACGAATATACCAAACAGCTTTTACAATAAATATCAAATTAACCTGATAATTCCCAATTTCACAAACAATCTTACTTGTCAGTGCAATTCCAAGAGACTAGCACTACAACTTACAGTACAAACTACAAGTACTATTTGAGCCCGGCTGACAAGCAATATATTCAAAACTTATTAGGTTATAAGTTATATTAAGTCAAACTTCCAATTTACTATGTGGATTTATTATTAAAACCCACGCTCTGCTTACCAAATGTTCAGTCCCAAGCCAGCGCAACGGGGGCTGGTATGCTGAACGGTCCACAGTACGTGGAGCCTAACGTTGCTTACAATAAACAAGGTTACACTATAGCCCTCTGGGCTTCCCCTTAGTGGTTAATAATTATAATCACTTACCCAAGGGCTGATGACGACAAGCTACGACCTTTCTTGAGGCCGCGTCCGTGTGTGTGTGTGTAGGTAATAAGGTGAGTAATTGAAACGTATAGTGAAAGTCAAGTGGATGGACGAAGGTTCTCCAAGATGCAGTCCTCCCAATGCGGTCCGTCAGCAGTCAGCACAACTTAATTCCAACAATGCGCGTGCCTTGGTATGGCGTCAATATGGCGTAATTGTTCGGAGAAATATCCCTGGATTCTCGTCAATCCGGGATTACAAAGTTCAATCAATCACTGAACACAATTAATCTGTTAATCTCACGTGAGATCCAATTTGATTCCCAATTCTAATCAATAAAACTCAATCTCCCAAGCGGTGGTTAGTTTTTCAAGAAAAAGGCAAACGTCAAAGAGAAAAAAGGTTATAGACCATAGAATAATGTTGCCAACCCAAAAGGTGCATTCGGTTTCACGTTGGACAGAACAAACGTCTATTGTTTTATTTTTAGTTTTAAGGATAGTACGGGCATCCCTATGTAAAGCATATTTTATCCTTTTATTTAAAATCGCAGAAAGTTCATTTAAAGCTGAATGTGATATATTATTCCTAATAGCCCACTGTTTTATATCCATCTGTAATTCATAATTTTTATCAAACTCAGTATGATTAAATTCACTATTAATGCTTCCGCTAGCATTTTCCGTATCTTCTTGATCATTACAAGTCTCTGTAAAATTATCCTCCCAGTTGTCTAAGTCTATTTCCATTTTACTGTATACGGAACCATCACAAACTTCACCAACTTCACCAGGCTCTTTTTTATTTAAGAACTTTTCTTTTGATCCGCTTGACCCGAACTCCGATACCGACTTCATTTCAAAGTACTTTTTCGAAACTCTTCTTCGATAACTGCCACTACGCTTAAATCGTCTCCATTTATTTAAATCCATATTTATATTGTTCCAGCTTTCTCTAACAAATCACAAGATGGCCGATTATTCTAATAATAGCAAATGTAGAACACATTTAAGTAGAATCTTACTTATAAAAATCAGAGGCTATGCTAGCTTGGTGCTAAAAATCCGTTAAGGGTCACGACTAAGATAAATTTGTTCTATAATATCTTTACCTCTAGCAGCTATATCTGTGGCATTTATAGGAAGTGCATGTCTTATAGAAGAATGAAACAAGACGTTAACAAGATTAAACGATCTTACTAAATGCGATTATCGGATCAAAAGTCACACTTTGCTAATTACTTTTATAACTTGCACTTATAAGACTGAACCTGACTGACCGCTCTAGTAAGAGTCGTGTAAAATAATCCTATTAACATTTATAAAACTAAATGATAAGGTCAAAAGTACTTGTAGTTCAAATCATCTTGGAAGATGCTTTGACAGGATCAGTGGACTGAGTTAATGCGTCTACTAGATTTCTATAAGACGTGTAATCCTATAAGTCAATTGCTATAGGAGAATTTTGCTACTTGGGACGGAACCCTTCATGGACTAGTCCGACTCGCACTCGACCATTCTTCGATAAGTGATCATCGCTTTTACCACTAGGGGCCAGGCCCCCCCTGGAAAATATCTCTAGATACGCCAATGGTAAGACATGAGCTGTTTATGACAATGATCGACGGGAAAGTTGTTAAAGTGTTAACGCAGACTCCGTCGAGTGCTTCATGTACTGTTTGTGGAGCAACTCTAACAAAAGTAACTGCAAGAATTGAGAATGAAGATACGTTTAAATACGGGCTGTCTACCTTACATGCTTGGATAAGATGTATGGAAATGATTCTGCATATTTCTTATAACCCAGGATTTGAAGAGTGGGCTGCATCGATTCCAGAGAATAAAAGATTAAAGAAGAGAAAAAGAAGCACGTTTAAACTCGTTTCCGGAAATTGCTAGGCTTACACATTGATAAACGACGGAAATATGGCAAGGCAGAACATTGATAGGTTTGGAAGAATCTCTTCCAAACCTATCAATGTTCTGCAGAAATCACGGGTATCGATGAAGAGTTGATCAAGAGATTATACATAGTTCTACAAACTATGTTATCAGGAGTTTCTGTTAACGCAGTAAACTTTGGTGAATATACGCTGGGGACTGCACAGTTATATGTGAGTAAATATGTGCCATCTTCGGTCCACATAATTCTTATACGTGGTGCCAAAATAATCAAGCATTTTGCAGTTTTGCCAATAAGCCAATTATCTGAAGATGCTCAAGAAGCTCGTAATAAAGACTATAAGAAATATCGGTTACATCACGCTCGAAAGTGTTCCAGGTCAGCCACAATGGAAGACGTTCTGCACATACTGTTATATACTTCTGATCCCTATATATCGAACTTAAATAGATCATGTGCTGTGATACCAAAAGAACTACTTAACGATGCTAAGGAGCTTATAGTATTGACAAGTGATGAGTAGATTAATGTTTATATTTTTTCATGGATAGTTTTTGTTTTTAATTAAAATTATGTAATTATGTAGTTATTAACTTGTTAATTGTTTTAATTTAACTTAATGTAAGCAAATAATTCATATTAATAATTTAATTTTATTTTCGTATGAACAGTTTCGACATTTTATGTTTGTATTATTTTTTTTACTAATTAAACATGGTTTTTAAAGTATTTTAATTATATAATAGCATAAGTATTCAGGAATACATACACAAAATTTCAATTCAAAATGACAAGAAACAAAACAGTTATAGAATTTTGAGATAGAACGCACAGGTTGGTCCCATAGTGCATCGTATCAATTACCAAAAATTATGAAGAACGATCTGCTCATATTACTGAGGTGAAAGATGAAAACCCACCAAATGAAGATCTATTGTTTGTAGATACATCATAATATTTGGTGGATGTACAGTTTGTTGTATTTTCCGTTTAAAATAAAAAAATACAATAAACTATTTAATTTATAATTTGATTAACTTTTAACCTGGTAATTTTTTTTTGTTAATTTGAGTTACCACTGCAAAATACATTGAAAACCTGACTATTTACTGTAACGTCGAAGCACTACTAAGACTGCATTGTCACATTGTATGGCAATGCTTATTCTTTGGGCACAAAACGAGCCAGCCCTCTAGTCACGCAAGGAATCGATCAGCCGCGGCCGGCGAGACGCGTACTCGGGCCCTATGACTCAAATTCCAAGTTTTGAAAAATTTCGGAAAAGTACCCATCACTAGTCACATTATCCCATATTTAATTTAACAAAATGCATATAGAGCATTTTGTAATAAAAAACAGTGAGACTATGTACGTTTAATTATTTAGTATCGACTTGTGAATTTGAAATACTTAAACCTTTTATGAATGAAAAACATTACTGTCGTATCTAAAACATAGTAATAGATAAAGGAAAGCTCTGCGAATATGAACCTGCAAATCTGCTTGTTGAGTTAAAGCGTTATGGGAATGACAATCAACCGCGGCACGTTTCCCATAAATTGATTGTCCGTCCCATAAAGTTAGTAGTCATAATCATTAACCCGGGCCTAAACATCTACTAACACAACTATAGATTTTGTATAAATATCCCAAATAAAGAATTTTAATTTGAATACCGTAAAACGTGGCAACTTTACCGAACCCTCGGTAACATTACCATACTATAGGTATTCTGTATAAACTCATTTATCTCAAAAATCTGCCTACTAGAAATCTATTTTGTAATAGTAGTATTATTTAGACATTAAAAGGCAACATTTATCATATTTTGCGTAGAGGCAGAACTGCTGTTATGTCAGTAATGAGTAATGACTGTCACAGTGTATGGTGTACTGTGTGAAAACGTGCTAGGAGTAAATTGTTGCTAAATTGTGCTAACAGGGCCCTAACTATTTATCACAGGTAAGTGAAATTTTGATATTGTATGTATATTACGGTTGGGATTACTGTTGTAATGTCAGCAATTGCATTTTCTTTAATTTATTGAAAAAACTGCTTTGGTAATGTTGGTTGAGGTTAGTTAAAGTTACCACTGACTGCTTTGTGGCAACTTTACTGGCAGCTAGGGTTGGCACTAAATCAAGCATGAGTGTTTATATCTTGTTTGTGTGTATGTAACCATTTTCGAATACCTAAATTTCACAGCATAATAGTGAATATCCTGGATGATAAGTTATATTGGGTTTGCGCGCATGTGAGCTTTAGTTTTATTTAATACCTTTTGTTTCAGAGCCAAAATGGCCCCCATAAAACGAAACCGCAGAAAACTCAGTCAAATCCTACTGTGACAGAAATGGGCTTGAACATAAAGTTATATTACTCTTAGACGATGGCCCAGGACATCTAACCTCACTTGATATGCCCAGATACTTAAAAGTGTACGTGAAGTTCCTTCCACCAAACACTACGTCAATATTACAACCTATGGACCAGGGAGCAATAGCATACTTTAAAGCTTATTACCATCGCCGCACTTTTAGCCAACTAATTCATGAAACTGATAGGGAAGGAAGACAGTCTATGCGAGACTGATAGAAGTTAGACTGATAAAGCTATACACAACATAGAAGAGGCTTGGAAGAAAGTTAAAAAGAGTTGTATGAACGGGGTGTGGCGTAATCTTTGGCCAGATATAGTGGAATCACCTAGAACAACTGTCCAGATGCAGAAACAAGTGCTTGAAGACATTGCTGTAATGATTGAGGGGTCTGAAAATGAAGATGTCGCGGTAGAATATCTCGTAGAACTTGTAGCAACGCACGACGATCCTCTCAGCAATGAAGATCTGATCGAGTTACAGAATAATCCTATCTATGATGTGGAAGAACAAGTAGAAGAGAAAGTTTTATCTTCAGGGGAATACAAATTACTCTTTCAAAAATTTATTCAGGTTTGGACATATTGCAGAGTATAGACAATAATGATGACCGTGTCTTGACCGTGTGTCAAACAATTAAAAACAGTGTTGGGTGTTATGAACGTATTTTACAAGAACGTAAAAAAAACGCTACCCAAAAGACCATAGATGTATTTTTCCGTAAAACATAATTAATAGTATGTATTGCATAAAGTGCTCTTAGAATTAAAGTGATTGATTAAAATGATTCTTATATTGTTTTGTATTTTTGACTATGTTTAATCATAAACCTCGATATACGCGAATTTCAGTTAACGCGATTTTTTCCGGAACGTATCCCTCGCGTAAAGCGGGGTATTACTGTATTTCATAAAAACACTTTGTTTTTTGACAACCCTGAGCGTTACAAATTATTTGTATATGTAGATTACAATGAACCCCATGGCAACTTTACCTACTGTCTGTGTTGCCGTTATCGTTATTGATTTCCACATATTGTTTTCATTTTTAAAAGTAGTAATAGTAATTTAGGCCATCTTTACCTCAACTACTCTTTAATATGCAATATATGATGAATACGGTGCGTAGGTAAAGTTGCCAAAAATTTGTAGCATACCAGCACACCCTTCACTTTGATAACCAATCGCTCATACAATGCACAAAGGAATATTGTTCTAAGTACTATAAATTAAATATAATGTCAACAGTTATATGAGACGCGGGCGGAGGGCCGCGCTCTTTCACACAGTGACCACTGTTTAACTAATGTAAACACTACAATTATATATTCACAATTCTATTTTAATAAAGAACATTCATTCCACATTCATTACTGCGACTTCACGCCTTGTCATTGCTCTCCCTAACTTATTCTCCAAAGTGCTGTCTAAAGTAAATCTCCGCTACCTTAAATATATTCTCTAAATTAGTGCTACGACCTAGCACTAAAGTTCGGTTACGAAGCCAGCGCTAAAGTGGTGACCCCGAGCTAAACACGCCTGATAACACACAAAGCGGTGAAAACCCGAAGCGAACATCTGAAGCGGAGAAAACCCGAGCCAGTCTGAAGCGGAGGAAACCTCGAACCAGACATACCTGAGGTTAGTGAATCAATCAGCACTAAGATATTCGAAGAACTCGCACTACTCGCTGACAGAATGATGGAGCAGACCACATCAAACGAAGTCGCAGCCGTACATTCATTCGCAGCACCTATGTCAGCGTCGCAGTCCGATACGCAGTATCTCATCAGTGAAGTAAGAAAACTCTCGTTAGAAATAGCCGATCTCAAAGCTAGACCACCTTATGATCACAATGATCACAACTATCGCCGCCACCGCTACCCATCTCACCGCCGCACGGTGGGCTGAAAAACGGCTTTCATAGACTTAGGCATTTTATTTTGCAAGTGCCAGTTTTTGTGCCGGATATCACTTCTATTTGTTATAACAATATACAAAAATGACACCAGAATTGATTCTGCACAAAAACGAAGGAATTATAATTTTTTTACGAAAATTTTGTATGGAGCTAGTATGAAAAATCGAAATATCTCTGAAACGGCAGCGATAACCGTAATATCCTTATAGGAGGTTTTAGTACTAATTATTTATGATTTTTTGACATACGTTACATAATGGTTGTAGATGCCTTTTTTTTTTAAAATCGTCAAAATATTTTTATTTATTTTTACATATTAAACGTTCCTTTTAGTGTTTAAGTTGAAGAATTCAGAGCTTTAACAACTCTTAACATAAAATAGCATCACCCCTATAGACCTGAAGGACTAGACAGAGGTGTGTAGTATCTTGTTGATCTTGTAAGATTTCCAACAATACCAAATAGTTGAATATCAGTGTCAAAGTGCCCATGCTGTCGCTTCTTTTAGAAAGATAGGGGAATGAAATTGTTAATTGATCATACCCTAAAAGTATGATTACAACATAACCGGACACATAATAATATCGACACAAAAGGAATTTTAAAACCTTGCATACGTTCAAAATACAAAATAACATATTGTTTAGTCATCTAATGAGTTTGATGACAAGTAATTAAGTAATTAGAATGATGGTTGTAGTCTTCTGATTCTAATGAGCCTATTAAGTGATTAAATTAATTAAAAAAAAAAAAAAAAAAAAATGATTTGAAATATCTCGCAACAATACCAACTAAGAACTGCATTCACCTTTTTATAATTAGTGAGCTAATGTGATTTGCTAATGTTGATTAGTTCTACTATGAGTTCTACGAAATGTTTTTGACGATTATAAATTTTTATTATCATATCTTTTATAACTTTAATGAGGGTAGTTAACTAATTATTGACTTTATACAATAAAAGGGCTATAATTTTGTTCCATAATTTAGATTGTTCACAACCGTGTAACTGCTAACACTAAAACTATTTGCTTTGCGACTACAAAATCTTAGAATGGAAAGTTTAATCACCAACTTAGATTTGTTTGTTCTTCTAAAAAGTGAGTGTCCTTCATTTAATCATGAAGTATTGTTTAGTGCAATTGTGTCCCGCATAGGCGATTGCCTTTCTGCCGAAGATCAAGTAACTCTCAAAGAATTTTGCCGGAGATTCACGCGAGCTGCTTTAAACAGGTGGCAGAAATCTAAACGATTCTTTGATAAGTTTAGAAATACGTACGGAGAGTGGTTGCAAGCAAATATTGATTGGCCGAGTTGCGTGCAAACTTTAATAAATCAAGAACCAACTGTTGATGAGATACCAAGAGCACGCTCAGTCTCTCCAGAACCTTCGACATCATCGACTGTTGGAACAATGACAAAAAGGTCCCGAAAACCATTCAAAGATCTGGGAAGCAAACAGAAAAAGAGAAGATCTAGTGAGCACATAGGCGAGGATTCCTGTGAATTGGCATATGCAGCTGCAGCACGTTTAAAAGAAGAAGGTTATGAAGATATCGCATCTGTAATCAATTATATGATCAAAAATCCAGAAGCTGCCGTTAAAATCAAGGAAAGCATTAAGAAAACAGTAATATTTACACCAGAGAAAGCACTTGGATTGCTTCTTTCACTTAAGCTTTCAAAGTGGCAATATATTACGTTGCGAGAGACTGCCATTCGGGAAGGTGCTAAGGATATTTACCCATCCTACTATAAACTGTAACAAACTAAGCTTGCATGCTACCCTCCTAATCAATCAGTATCAGTTACGGATTCATCAGCTAGAATTACACTTCAAGCTTTACTTGACATCACGGTAAAGCGGATTCTTCAAAGTCTTTCTGATAATGTGGAAAATAAGCAGTTAAAGCTGATATCGAAGTGGGGATTTGATGGTGCTTCCAATCAAAGCCGATACAAGCAGAAAATGGACGGCGAGCATGATGATTCAAGCATTTTCATGACCTCCTTGGTGCCACTGAAACTGACAGATGGAGATAATACTATATAGACAAACCCGAAACCATGCTCAACTTTTTATTGTCGTCCGGTTCAGTTCACTTTTGTAAAAGAAAGCCATGCAGTTGTCATTGATAACAAAAGAAAAATGGATGAGGAAATTGAGGCCCTTAACCCCACAGAGTGCATTAATAGTAACAGGGTGACTCATAAACTAATGATGACAATGATTGACGCAAAAGTCTGCACGTACCTTTCTGAAGCTAGATCAAATGCATCATGCTACCTGTGCTTAGCAAAACCAACAGAAATGAACCACTTAGATGCTGTAACATCAAAAACTGTGTGTTCTGACATATATGAATTTGGCCTATCATCCCTACATGCCCGTATAAATTGCATGGAATGTCTGTTACACATTGCGTACAGACTTGACTTCAAACAGTGGGCAGCAAGAAGTAATGAGCATAAAGATATGTTACAAAACAGAAAAAAAAACATTCAAAATAAATTTAAAGAGGAGCTCAATCTGTTAATTGATATAGTAAAACAAGGCTCGGGAACTACCAATGACGGGAATACCGCAAGGAAGTTTTTCGAGTTTCCCAATAAAACTGCAGCTATTACTGGCTTGGATCAAAACCTGATAAAAAGATTTGCTGTTATTTTGCAAGCAATAACATCTGGTGAGAAGATCGATGTCATCAAATTTAAAGATTTTGCTCGCAAAACAGCAGAAAAGTACGTGGAATTATACGACTGGTACTACATGTCATCAACCGTACATAAACTATTAATACACGGAGCTGACATAATCGAAAAAAATGATATTGTCCCGATTGGGACTCTCTCGGAAGAAGCCTCAGAGTCTCGAAACAAAGATTTTAGGAGGTTCCGGGAACATCATTCGCGGAAAAGAAGCAGGCAAGATTCTAATCAAGATATCCTAAATATGCTTGTTGTTTCTTCGGATCCTTTTCTAAGTGCACAAAGGCCGAAGTTAGATGCCAAAAGGAAGACAACCTTTTTTGCTGAAACTCTCGACCTAATACAGTTTCCGGAAACTGAGTTCGAGTTTGTAGGTATATCCGATCTGGATTCTGACTCGGAATTGGAGTCCGACAACGAAAGTTGTAAAGAAAATTTGTAAAATTTAATTATTTTTCTTTATGTTCTTTTGTTATTTATGTTAGTTTATTGTACCAATATGTTTAGTTAATAATTTCATAAATTATAGTTTCAATTATGTATTTTGTATAATTGAATTTATTAGATATTATTTTTGTTACTTCTGTTTTATTTAAATTACCTATCAATAAAAAGTTTATATACAGTCTTTTTTTTTCACATATTCTTAATATTTGGGGAAAAAGCATGCTTCCTAACGATGTTCTTAACTTTGACACAGTTCATGGATCGTTTTGAACAGTTTCATATGTTAAAATAAATAATGTTAGTACTATAATCCCCTATAAGGATATTATTATTATTATGTGTCCGGTTATGTTGTAATCATACTTTTAGGGTATGATCAATTAACAATTTCATTCCCCTATCTTTCAAAAAGAAGCGACAGCAAGGGCACTTTGACACTGATATTCAACTATTTGGTATTGTTGGAAATCTTACAAGATCAACAAGACACTACACACCTCTGTCTAGTCCTTCAGGTCTATAGGGGTGATGCTATTTTATGATAAGAGTTGTTAAAGCTCTGAATTCTTCAACTTAAACACTAAAAGGAACGTTTAAATATGTAAAAATAAATAAAAATATTTTGACGATTTTTAAAAAAAAAAGGCATCTACAACCATTATGTAACGTATGTCAAAAATCATAAATAATTAGTACTATAACCCCCTATAAGGATATTACGGTTATCGCTGCCGTTTTAGAGATATTTTGATTTTTCATACTAGCTCCATACAAAATTTTCGTAAAAAAATTATAATTCCTTCGTTTCTGTGCAGAATCAATTCTGGTGTCATTTTTGTATATTGTTATAACTAATAGAAGTGATATCCGGCAAAAAAACTCGCACTTGCAAAATAAAATGCCTAAGTCTATGAAAGCCGATTTTCAGCCCACCGTGCGCCGTAGCGCATCACGATCGCGAAGCCGAGAAACATCACAACACTGCTATTATCACCGACGTTTCAAGGAACAAGCTAGACACTGCACTTCGCCCTGCTCTTTCAACAAACAAAACTCGGAAAACTAGACCGAACGTTGGCAGAGGCGGACACCGGCGTTCAAGAAAATTCACACCGCCTATACATCACCGACAAAAACTCTAAATTATCTTTCTTGGTCGACACGGGAGCAAACATATCCGTGCTACCGAGAAGAAAGGGTCAAGTTGCAACGCCGCTACCATTTCAACTTTACGCTGCGAACAACACAAAGATAGCTACGTATGGCGAAAAAACATTAACTCTCAACTTCAACCTACGACGCCCGTACAAATGGAAGTTCATAATAGCAGATGTTTCGAAACCAATACTCGGAGCCGATTTTCTCAAGTACCATCAACTTATCGTCGACTTGAAAAACCGCAGACTTATCGATGGCATCACGAGCTTAAAGGTCAATGTCCCGGTACGTGTATCAGATGTTCCTACCGTACGCAGTATTGACATGTCGCAGTCATACCACGACATCCTAGCTCAGTATCCCGAAATAACGCGACTAACATCAATGCAATTGAACTGCAACATCAATGTGCAACATTATATTGAAACTCGCGGACCACTGGTACACTGCCGCGCCCGTCCTATTCCACCGCATCGCTTCGAGATAGTCAAGAAAGAATTCGAAAACATGATAGAACAAGGATTATGCAGACATAGCAAGAGTCCATGGGCATCACCTCTTCATATCGTGCCTAAAAAGAATGGCGATATTAGAGTTTGTGGTGACTATCGCCGACTCAACTCTATCACCGTACCAGACAGATATCCCGTGCCACGCATCAAAGATTTTACGCATCATCTATCTGGTAAAACTATCTTCTCTACGATAGATCTCAACCGTGCTTACCAACAACTGAATGTCCGAGAAGAAGACATAGAAAAAACCGCAATCATCACACCGATGGGACTATATGAATTCCCACGTATGTGCCCTGGTTTAAAGAACACGGGACAAACATTTCAACGGTATATCCATGAAGTACTACGAGGATTAGATTTTGTTTTCCCTTTTATCGACGATCTACTTTTGGCATCAGAAAACGATACGCAACACCGAGAACACCTGCATACGGTACTCAAAAGACTCGAACAAAACGGAATAACTATCAACCCCGCGAAATGCAACCTAGGCCAATCAGAAGTTCAGTTCCTTGGTTACACAGTATCAGCACAAGGTATCAAACCTCCAAAACATAAAGTCGAAGCTATCACTAACTATCCCAAGTCGTCTACCATTGAAGAGCTTAGAAGATTTCTCGGTATGATCAATTTCTATCGCGATCATATACCAAACGCCGCATCTCAACAAGCACCATTGAACGCATACCTACACAACGTCAAGAAGAAAGATAAAACGCAAATCACGTGGACCGATGAAGCAACGCAAGCTTTCGAGCAGTGTAAAGCCAGCATAATAAAGGCAGCTTTACTCGCTCATCCATCTCACCACGCAACAATCGCTATATTCTGCGACGCATCCGACACATCAGCTGGAGCCGTACTTCAACAGTACATACACGAAACATGGCAACCGCTCGGATATTTTTCGAAGAAATTCATTGACGCGCAAAAGAAATACTCTACATTCGATCGTGAACTACTTGCAATCTACATGGCAGTCAAACACTTCCGCAAGATATTTGAAGGACGAAATCTCATAATATTTACGGATCACAAACCGCTGATATACGTAATGTCAAAGACTTCTTCAAACTCAGAAACAAACAGGCGAACAAGGCAACTTTTGTTTATCAGCGAATTTACTACCGACATTCGACACGTAAGCGCTAAACAAAACGTCGTCGCCGACACACTTAGCCGCATAGAAACAATCTCATGCCCACCTACAATCAATTATACCGACATAGCCAGAGCGCAAGAAAAGGATACCAACATCGAACAATTATCACAAGACAACATCAGTCTCAAGAAAATAGTTATACCCAACAGCGACCTCAAGTTATTCTGCGAAACCTCTACTGCTTATGTACGACCGTACATACCAGAGCCATATAGAAGACAAGTATTTACCTGGTACGCGCACGACTCGCAAACTTATCACACAAAAATATTTCTGGCCATCAATGAACGCAGACATCAGCTGTTGGACTCGTACGTGCATACCTTGTCAGAAAAGCAAAGTTCAAAGACATACACACTCAAACATCGCATCGTTCCCGCCAACCGAACGTTTTCAACATTTAAGTACACGTTGACATCGTAGGACCTCTACCTACGACATCTCAAGGACATCGATACTTAGTTACAATGATCGACCGATTAACTAAGTGGCCCGAAGCAATTCCTACCGACGAAATATCAGCTGATCGCATAGCCCAAATCGTTTACCAACATTGGATCACAAGATTTGGTTGTCCGACCACACTAACAAGCGACCAAGGCCACCAATTCGAAAGTCAACTTTTCCAAAACCTAATGAAGCTAATGGGAATAAAGAAAACTCGCACAACAGCTTATCACCCACAGAGCAACGGCATAATCGAGAGATGGCATCGCACCCTCAAGACTGCATTACGCGCGAAACTGACAAACGCAAGTTCCTGGATAGATGAGCTCCCGACAATCCTAATGGATCTACGAGCCTCTTTAAACACCGACACCGGAGTAAGCGCAGCTGAACTTACATACGGATACAACTTACGCTTACCTGGCGAATTTTTCACAGAAAATACCTGCACACCTACTATGAATTATACTTACGTCGATAAACTACGTGACATAATTCAAGTAAACAAGCCGCAAGCCGTTACCAAACACCACAGCAACAAAAAAACCGTATTCATTCATCAAGACCTTTTGAAGTGCACCCACGTTTTTATCAGAACCGACTCAGTCAAGAAACCACTTCAAACGCCATACGAAGGACCCTACCGAGTGATAAGCCGCACAGAAAAAGTTTACACAGTACAGTTACCCGATCGGCAAGCAAACATTTCGATAGATCGATTGAAACCTGCATATGTTATCTCGGAAGAAACTTTACCATCTACCACACCAGTTACAGACAGCGATACCAAGAAAACAGAAGTACCGAGAGCAAGCCTGACGTCACATCCCGCTGAAAACAAGCAGACACGTTCAGGACGTATCATCAAACTGCCGGTACGCTTCGCTTGAAGGGGAGTCCTGTAGCATACCAGCGCACCCTTTACTTTGATAACCAATCGCTCATACAATGCACAAAGGAATATTATTCTAAGTACTATAAATTAAATATAATGTCAACAGTTATATGAGACGCGGGCGGAGGGCCGCGCTCTTTCACACAGTGACCACTGTTTAACTAATGTAAACAGTACAATTATATATTCACAATTCTATTTTAATAAAGAACATTCATTCCACATTCATTACTGCGACTTCACGCCTTGTCATTGCTCTCCCTAACTTATTCTCCAAAGTGCTGTCTAAAAAAAATCTCCGCTACCTTAAATATATTCTCTAAATTAGTGCTCCAACATAGCACTAAACCAAGTGCTACGAATTAGCGTTAAAGCATGTTTACCCATGTTGTTTATTCTTTTCTACAGGTTAAAATAAGTGTTTTTATAGATTGACGATTACGGTAAAGTGAGCCAAATGTATTATAATTATAAACAAATAGTTTTAGTTTCTATGCGTCTTATGGTTAAAAAAATAATTCGTTTTTTGTTATGAAATATGGTCAAGTTGCCACGTTTCACGGTATGTATATTCGTTCAAGTAAGTAATAGGGAGAAAGAGGAATTGGTTAGGAGGTTGCGTAAGTATACAGCTTATAGAAAATAAACTTCAGAAAAAGTTCGCACGAGTATATTTTGACTAGATAAACACTTTAACACATTTAAGCACATTTTCAACGACTGGTTCTCAATTTCAATTATTATAAATATTTATTTGATCACTCTTACAATCAATAACATATTATTTAATGCGGGTACTTTATACTTATATTTATTACAGGTACATTTATTTGGTAAAATCCATATATCCACTTAAAATTTTAATGAGATCATAATATTATTTAGTGGTATGTATACACTTAAGTACAACGTCAATAAACATTCAGAATCTCCCATAATATTGGGTAAATTCATATAAATGGCAGACAAAACATTTTTTTCTAATTATTCGATCACCAATGCCATTAATTTTGAGGACTTAGTATCTTTTTCGACTCCGGGAAATATGAAACCTTTCTTGGCCAATTCTTCGTAAGTTATTTCGTATAAATCGATGAAGCCTGCTTTCTTGGCAACTGCTTGAGATGCCCCCGCAGTGAAGACTGTCGCCGTCACCCTGATGTTCAGCGCTTTGCACAATGGAATCCTGTAATATGATAAAAGTAATCGTTAGAAAATAGGTGGCATAGATAGATAACAAAAAAAATGAGGTAGAAGTATTAGAATAAGATAAAAATGTACCTCTGAAAGTATTTATCTTATTATTCAATTCATTTATGATTACAAAAAAGGGTTATGATTTTGACTGGTACATATATATTTATATAAACGAATAAATATGAATAAATCATAAAAAACCTTTACCCTTTGGAGTTTTTAAGTCCTCATTTAATTCTGTTATGGTGTACAATAAAGAGTATATCTATCTGTCTCATTAGTATAGATGCTAGCGGGAAACATTCCGAATCATTCCCGTCGAATACTTCGGAAGTATTCTGAAATATTCCGAAACTTTGGGAATATTTCAACTGTCAAAAAAAACAGGAAAATCGACCTTTGAAGTCTGTTAATATACCAAAACCTGCTCCTAAGTAGGTAAGAACAAATACTTTTCTGAAAACCGCATCAAAACGTGTTTGCTTGCAAGGTTTGCCTTTATTTGCTTTTATTGACTGGGCTATTATACGCGTTAAGTAGGTAGGTAATGATAAATACCTACCTATGCGACTCGCGAATACTCGCGATGCGTACAGAGCTACATACAAACTAACCAAAAACATAGGTAACCCTTTTTCAAATAGCAAATCAAATATCGCACCCTTCCTGGAAGAGTCGCGTAACTCAACTTGCGTCATATTTTTTTTATTATTGCAGAAAATCGAGCGTACTCTAATACACCATCTCACAAATTTTCATGAAGCTAGCGCCAAAAATAAGGGTACTGTCACAAAAAATGTGTATTTTTGCGACAAAAAATAAAATAGTTTTCCATTATATTATATAAAGCTAGATTACCACTCACTCACTGACTCACTGACATAATTGTTCTCCCAGATGGTGGATGGGGAGGTGGGTATATTTTGACAGATTCGTAAACAAGTAACTCTCAAACCTACGGGAAAAGTGCCAAACCTCCCCTTTTCCCCCCCTTCTCCCCCCCCCCCCCCCCCCCCTATCGTATCTCGGAAACTACGAGACCCGTATTTTTTTCTTTTTACGGATTCGTATAGAGGAGGCTCGGTAAAGTAAAAACCATTTTTCAAAGTCCCCCCCCCGCCCCCCTTCTCCCCCCCTTTAGGCGGATCTCGGAATCTAAGAGACTTGGAACAATTTTTTTTTCAGATTCATTTAGAGGGGCAATGCTTTAGTCGAAATAATTGTGCAAGCCCCCCCCCCCATTTCCCCCCCCTTTTTTTTTTTTTTTTTTTCTCAAGCACGCGAGGTGCTTGCACCTCGCGCAACACGCAAATACTAACCCCCCCCCATCACCCCCGCCCCCCCCACTTTTTTTTTTTCACAAGCACGCGAGGTGCTTGCACCTCGCGCAACACGCAAATACTTGATTTAGAGGGGCAATGCTTTAGTTTTTTTCACAAGCACGCGAGGTGCTTGCACCTCGCGCAGCACGCAAATACTTTTTTTTTTCACAAGCACGCGAGGTGCTTGCACCTCGCGCAACACGCAAATGCTTGATTTAGAGGGGCAATGCTTTAGTTTTCTTCACAAGCACGCGAGGTGCTTGCACCTCGCGCAACACGCAAATACTAGTTCTTATATAGATGTAAACATACATACATTTATTTATTTTACAAATTTCCCTGGGTATAAAGCCATAAACACACATACCCATAACTAACACGAAGAATTAACATAACTTTATAAAAGTAAATAAACATAGGCATTTGTTCTTGGATACTATTGCGAAGGCGTGTCTTGCAAGGCCACTTACTTACTTATTGCACGAAACTTGTTGCGGGATTGTTTTGCGTTACTATCGTTACGTAGTTTCTCCAAGCAGTTGTCATAAATACCTGACGCGTAGCTGCACTTACTTCTTTACTCTACGAAGAAAATAGTTTTATACAAATCGTAATAATGAACACTTGTTTTTCCATAGACATTAAGTGAAAGTTTTTGGTGTACCTGTACTTAAGTTATATTAGAACGACAATCTAAGATCGGAAACCCTCAAAACTTACTTATACACGCGTTAGATTTTAATACCAAAGTGTGGAACTGCGCTTGCGAGCGCGCGGTCGTGCGGCTGCGGGGGCGCGGGGGTGTCACGTCGACGCATTTGCATGCATTCGTGCGTCAGCGCTATCGTGGTGTAGGTGTATGTTGACTTAGCGAATTAAAAAAAATTTTGGTAGCAATCGAGGATATAAAAACATCGTCCGCTGAGTGTGGTGGTAAGAAACCCACGGGTCAGGCGTATGCTTAATATGGACAGCATTAATTACGGTGAGTTGTTTCCCCTGCTATTTTCTACTAGAATACTTTTTACTAAGTTGCAATATGTACCTCCTAAAATACATACCAGAACTTTACTGGAGATAACATCAATAATTAATTTGTTTTATTTTGTAAGGTTTCCACACGAGCAAACCGGACGTAAGTATGTTGTGGTTACCTACTGTGTGATTTGTGATACTATTGACGTTGCATGACTTTTTTGCTCTTTTCTACTGTTTTCATTGAGTACGTAATTTACGCAGATTGCAGTTTGAACATTACTTATTATAGTTACAGATACCAAACCAGAGTCGGTAATCAATGCAGCGTTGTTGTTGCTGCCATATTTAGTGCCTTCAACAGTATCAAAGAAAAAAGGAAAGCTCTCAAGGAAGCCATCGCGTAGTGAAATCCGGGATGGATTTATATTGCAAATAGCTGGCGTTGATGATCTACAAACAGCAGTATCAAGTAAGAGAACGAAATTGGTGAAACTCGGACGAACATTTCAGCCCTTGATAATCTACACGGGTACAATTTGGATATTTTAAAAATTTACGGCGTTGTTGGTCAGACTATTTACAAAATTAATTCATTACTCCAGGGAGTGGATGTGGCATTTAAGATTATACATGCGACAGGAGCAGAATACTCTGACGAATCTCATCTCATTTGGCTGTTTATACAAAGAGCATTATATAACATAAACACTAAATTTGATAAATCACTTAGTGTTATTCATACCTTAATGGGTGATTTAAAGGATTAAAATGTTAACTTTTGTGTGTAAGGCTCAATTTTCTAATACTAGATCTCTTTGTCACCATTTGCGTTCTCTGTGTTTTGCTGCCTTAGAAAAAACCGTGTTTCATTGCGGAGAAGAAGGATGTTTCCAGCATTTTCATTCTATAAAATCACTATCAAAGCAAATTAATCATTTATGTCACAAAAGTGAATCTTCTTTCAGTTAGTCGACCATAAATTTGCAAAACTGTATGTAGTTTTCACTTTTAGGGAAGCATTGTTCTATAACCTTTTAAACACCAAAGATGCACATTGTCAAAAAATAAAAATTGTAATAAATAAGACCTTAAAATACTTGTATATACATAAATTAAGGCATAGTTGACCAAGATATTACCTTACCACTTTCAAGTCTAAACATATGTCTATAAGGTTTAAAGTGGAACACTTGGTCAACTATACATTTGCATAACTGTATGTAGTTTTAACTTCTAGGACAGAGAACATTGTTCTATAACCTCTAAACGCCATTGTGGTAACACTGTAAATTAATAAATAATTAAGACCTTAAAATACATGTTATTTATTTACTAATCTATATAACGATTATTCCTTTGCGACCCAACGACGTAGGTACCTCAAAATAAGATGCGGTTAAAGGCTGTAATGCGTTTAACTAAAAAAAAATTTTTGTTTGCTAGTGATTTATTTAAATGTAATTGCATATAGTATTTTTGTTATTATCTGTGCGTTATTTATGTTTGGTTGTTTAAGTTTACATAAAAAAAAAACTAATTATGTAGCTTGTTATGTTACCTTGTTGAATCTGCATTATAGACTGGTTCTTTTTACAGTTATAGTCTGACCGCTTCACTCAGTCCTCAACTGTGAATAGAACAAACCAATAATCATAATAATAATAATATATAATCATCTGGTGGCCAGGTCTACTTTTAGAGAGTGGGTACTGTGTGGTAGGCCAAGGTCTGGTTGTGTGTATGAGAACATGGTGCGAGCGAGGAGAGTGTTCAAGTCTCGTCTTAAATGGTGTCAAAACCATCAAGACCAGATAAAAATGGATACTCTCGCCCTCAAGCACGAACGGGGGCACTTCCGTGATTTTTGGCAAAGTACTAGGAAAATGAATGCAACGCCTGGACTTCCGGTGAGTGTTGGTGGCTTGAGTGATTTGAAGGGGATTGCTGACAGCTTCGTAAACCAGTTTAAAGTACAGTCGCCATTAGGTCGGATGAGGGGGACGATGGATGCTGAGAGACGGAGCGAGCCGGTGGAGACCAATTTTACGGCCAGAGACGTTAAAAAAACCATGAGAACCATAGCTAAGGGCAAGTCTCCCGGCCACGACGGCCTCAGCATTGATCATCTTCTTCATGCTGGGCCTCACTTACCTCGAGTTCTGGCAATGTTCTACTCCTTATGCGTGAGCCACTCCTACTTACCTCCAGAGTTCATGAAAACGGTTGTTGTGCCTATAGTTAAAAATAAAACTGGGGATCGATCAGATAAAAATAATTACAGGCCGATTTCACTGGCAACAACTATTGCAAAGGTGTTTGACGGCTTGCTTAACACACAGTTAAATAAGTACTTGTTTCTGCACGACAATCAGTTTGGTTTTCGGTCCAATCTGTCTACTGAGAGTGCAATACTGTGCCTTAAGCATGTCGTCAGACACTATACGGAACGTAACACCGCGGTTCATGCCTGCTTCCTAGACCTTTCTAAGGCCTTTGACTTGGTGTCCTACGATATCCTGTGGGAGAAGCTGGAAAGCATAAAACTACCGAAGGAACTAATTAACATCTTTAGGTATTGGTATGGACACCAGGTCAACTCGGTCCGGTGGGCGGGAACAATGTCGGAGCCGTATAGGTTGGAGTGCGGGGTGAGGCAGGGGGGGTTGACGTCTCCCTCGCTTTTCAATCTGTACATGAATGACCTTATTGCCGCGCTCAGCAAGCAGCACGTCGGCTGCCATATTAATGGAGTATGTGTCAATAATCTCAGCTATGCAGACGATATGGTCTTGCTGAGCGCGTCAGTGTGTGGCCTACGCAGGCTTATCGAGACCTGTGAAAGTTATGCTGTTAGCCACGGTTTAAAATATAATGCAGCAAAAAGTCAGTGCATGGTCTTTGAGGCCGGTAGTAAGCGATACACTAGCGTGCCGGATGTATTTCTAAATGGGGCGAACTAAAAGGGGAAGGCATTTCAAATACCTTGGCCACATAGTGACGTCCGACCTCAAAGACGATGCCGATATGGAACGGGAGCGGAGGGCGCTGTCGATCCGAGCGAATATGCTGGCTCGCAGATTTGCGCGTTGTTCCGAGGGGGTGAAAGTTACGCTCTTTCGAGCGTACTGTACCTCCCTCTACACGTGCAGTCTGTGGGCTAGATATACTCAGGCATCGTACAGCGCACTCCGCGTCCAGTACAATAACGCCTTCAGGGCGGTGATGGGGCTGCCTCGCTACTGCAGCGCCTCAGGCATGTTCACGGAGGCGCGCGTGGACAACTTCCACACTATAATGAGAAAGCGCGCCGCCTCGTTAGTGCGCAGGCTGCGGGGCAGCACTAACACAGTCCTGAGGATGATTGCCGACAGGGTAGATTGTCCGTATATTAAACATTGCGGAGATCTACATATAACTAAAAATTTGATTATGTTTTAAAATTATTTATTTAAAATTAATAATGTATATCTTTTTTTTATTCAATTATAGCATTTTTAATTATAGAAAAAATTATTATGGCCATTTTATTTTATTCATTTTATTGTTTTTTTATTGACATTTTTATTTCATTTAGTTCTTTTCTTTTTTTTGTAATTGTCATTTTAATTTTAATTTATTCTTTGAAAATAATATTTCGTGTGTGTGTTGTTAATCTTATAATATGAGTTAAGTTACTTGAATTAAATGCATTTTTTTTTTTTATTTTATAATGCAGATTCAACAAGGTAACATAATAAGCTACAAGTTGATAGAACAAGCACGTACTGTAACTACAACATGATAAAATGCATGCTGGAACAACAAGGCGACTTGTGCGCCTGAACTGTCTCCAATCTTGACACGCCTGTTTCGCCTTTCGCTAGAGACTGGAAAGGTGCCGAAAGCATGGAAGCTGGCTAACGTACAGCCTGTACCCAAAAAGGGCAGTCGTGCTGACCCGGCCAACTACAGGCTTATTTCAGTCACGTCCATACTTTGTAAGAGTATGGAGCGTGTACCATTAATATATAATAAGTAGCGTATGCCATTCATACCAGTAGTGAGGCTATTGAGAAGCACGGGGAAGCACTTGCTGTTTCCCTTGACATTTCCAAGGCCTTTGACAGGATCTGGAACGATAACCTTATTGCTAAGCTTCCTTCCTTCGATTTACCCACTCAACTTTGCGTTTGGATTGAAGACTTCCTGAGAGATCGGTCCATTCGAGTGTTCATTGATGGCTGCTCGTCTGGCCAATTGGCAATTAATGCCGGGGTCCCTCTGGGGTCTGTTCTCTAAGCAACTTTATTTTTGCTGCATATTAACGATCTGCTGATTCCCGGTACCTTTGGGTATGCAGACGACAGCACAGTTTCTGAGAGATATATGCTTAGCGCGCGAGCTGGTGGATCACAGATCCAGTCTCTGCGTGAGGACATGGTTGGGCGCTTGAAATTGTCCTTGAAGGCTGTCTCCGAATGGGGCGATGCCAACTTGGTCAAGTTTAATGCAGCTAAGACCCAGGCATGTCTCTTCTTCGCAAAAAGGAGTCAATTCAAACCAGCTCCTACTTTCTGGGGTGTAACCGTGCCGATAATCGACCGTATCGAGCTTCTGGGGGTAACACTAACTTCTACCCTCAATTTTGGCCCGTTTATCGAGACTAGTTGAGCCTTACTCAACTAGCATCAAAAAGGTTGGGAATTCTAGCAAAGATGAGACGGTACTTCACACCCGAACAGTTGCTCAATCTCTATCAAGCCTAGGTTCGGTCGTGTATGGAGTACTGCTCTCATCTTTGGGATGGATTTGCCAAATACCAACTGGACGCGCTTGAGTCTATCAAGAAGCGGGCTAAGAGACTCATTGGCAACGATGCACTGGTCGAGTCAAAGCTCCAGAGCCTTGAACATCGACGACGAGTTGTAAGTCTATCGGTTTTCTATCGAATAAATTTCGGGGAGTGCGCGATGGAATTACACAGTCTAATTCCGCCAAGCCCGTTCCATCATCGGACTACGAGACAAACGGCGAAGCGCCATCGTTACATGGTGGACATCCCACCCATACGCACAAAATGTTTTGGGAATACCTTCATTGTGCTTACGGCTAAGGAGTGGAATTCCCTGCCGGAGTCTGTGTTTCCTGATAGCTATAACCTAGAAGTCTTTAAGTCAAGAGTGAATAGGTTACTTTTAGATAAGCGTGCTCTATCTTCAACCACATCATCACTTACCATCAGGTGAGATGGTGGTCAAACGCGAACCTATTTTATAAATAAAAAAAAAACAACGAGGCGAGCATGTTGGAACTATATGCCCAACACGTGGGAGTAACAAGATAAATTAACAAGCTGCTTGTAGATTCAAGAAGCTAGTCATATCACAACATGTCAAGCATGTTGAAACAACAAGGTGAGCATGTCGGACGTATATGCCCAACACGTAAGAGTAACAAGATAAACTAACAAGCTGCATGTAGATTCAACAAGCTTGTCATGTCACAACAACATGTCAAGCATGTGGAAACAACAAGGCGAGCATGTCAGAACTATCTGCCCAGCACGTAAGAGTAACAAGATAAACTAACAAGCTGCTTGTAAATTCAACAAAATAGTCATGTCACAAAAACATGTCAAGCATGTTGAAACAACAAGGCGAGCATGTTGGAACTATATGCCAACACGTAGAAGTAACAAGATAAATTAACAAGCTGCTTGAGATTCAACAAGCTAGTCATGTCACAACAACGTGCTGAGCATGTTAAATCTACTTGCTAAACTTGTAAAAACAATCGGAAAATGTTAACGTAAATTTGACCTGACGTAACGTAGAAATAACATAATACGTAGCTTGTAGAATCAATAAGTTACACTTTACAAGATCAAACTCGTAGTTTCAACCAAACAGCACGTAGGCGCTATTTTAACCCGAAAACTTGTTGAAGCAACGTGAAATCTGGTTGTTTTTTTTTTTCTCAGTGTAGAGTCAAAATGTTTTAACAGTAACAAAGGTAATTTTTTCTGTGTTTGAGTAATTGGTAGAAGATTTCAGTTTTTTTTTACTTTTGAGCACTTCATTTTACATACTATAGGCTTCTACAGCACGTTTTTTCTTCGCACACATACAAACATAATTTAAATCGATTAGTATGATTGAAACGCAGCAATTTAACTTTTTCTTTAATTATTATAAATCTATATAGTATTGACATACAATTTTTGTACATGACAAGCTGTGAACAGTAAAATAGAAGTTTACGATGATACACTTCATTATTTGAATATTTTTTCCAATCAAAAACAAGTTTATTCAGAAGCTCCAGCAAAACGTAGATACTTTCACATGCATAAAGTATGTATTTCTGTTTACTTAAATGAATTTTTCGTGTAAAAACTACGTAATTGATACTTACACTTTCAGACTAGCCTAAAATTGTAACATGCATAATGGAATAACTACACTTAACGCAGCCGATGCGGTACACCAAAGATCATAACAAAGCAATATTCATTTTTACACCGGCATCTTTTGTAACAGTTTCGGGGATTATTTAGGTAACCGTATAATTCAACCTTATCTCACAGTATACATAAAACAATGAAAAATCGGAAACTCTATCATTTCGCCGCTGCTAAATGCCATCTTTTGTTCTTTATACGGTACTCCTGGGATTTTTTTAACAAAGTTGGACACTTTTTTTAAGCTCCTGAAAAGTTGTCCGAATTCACTTACCGCTTTCTTACAGGAAGGGTGCGATATGCTTGGCCTGGTTTTTTATTTCACAACTGACATTTAAGGCTATAATCGCATAGCACGACTTACAACTCGATCGCCTAATGCATGTATTTTGACCAATAGGATGCACGAAGCGTATTTTAGTTGTGTTCGTAATAGTAAGTATTAATATAATGTTACACGCCCTGTACTCACAAAATGCATATTATTTCTAATTGGGCGAAAACAGGAAGGGATGTGGTTTGTCACTAGCTGCGCTTCCGCAGAAATATTTTCTTAAGTGAGTATGCGTATCTTTGGCCGATAGTAGGTACCTACCTAAAAACAAAAGAATAAAAATCCTGTTAATCGCAGGCTAATAAATCTACCTATAAAAATATCAACATATACTTAATCAATCCCATTTATAATAAAATAAACATTTATATTTTACTCTCGTAGCGTACATACGTACTCTCGCAGTGAACAATAATTAAGTCACCCACCACACAACAAGCAAACACATTTATTCCCATTGAATTATTCGGACGAAATATTCGGAAACATTCGATTGCGGGGTACGAATCTTTCTCGCGCGGGTGAAAACTTCTCCGGGGAGCAGCATCCCCTCCCTCTTACCGCACCCCGCACCGCCATCGCCTGCACGCACGACTCGTGGCCGGTGGCAGTCGGGTGCGCGCGTCGCGGTGCCAGCGCGGCGGCAGCGGCCGGCGCACAGTGATCGACGATCGATGCAAAATACGATTTTTCAGCAAAAAAGTTGAAATCTTAATAAATAATTAAAAGTTTCTTTAAATCAGAATGATTCAAAATGAATTTATCATTTTGAATAATTCCCATTTAAAGAAACTTTCCCCGAAGTATTCCGGAATTATTCAGAAGTTTTGCAACTATACTCATTAGGACATTCGCAATCGCAAGCCCAGCTGACATTTTTGCTATCGGCCCCCGTCATTGCTACTGACTGCTTATATCCAAATTAAATATAAGTAATATTTAACATTTTTGTTTAAAGTAAATATTCAGGAGTTTGGGCTGTGGGTGATTCTTTCGGATCGGAAGACCCTATTCCTGACAGTTTTCAGATATTTTCCTTTACCTGTATTCAGTACTGTTTATAAGACCTACTTCTTGCCAAATTTCATGATTCTAGGTTAACGAGAAGTAACCTATAGGTTTTGATTCCCTTATGAAATGGCTAAATATGCGACACAAACGGTCATATCTTTTAATAGCGTTGATATACAGATTTGTTTTATTTACAGTTAAAAGAGATTGTAAATCCGATCAAGTAAGTTCAAATAAGTTCAGGTTGTACAATATCGATACGCGTTCCTTCGCGCGGTCTTGACAGTCAGACGGACGGACGATGAAGTGGTCGTATAAGGGCTCTATTTTTCATTTTGAAATACGTAACCCTAAAAATTCATATAAATAATGAATACTACATATACTAACATACATACATATATAGGTATTGCTAGATTTTTTTTAATCAGCTAAGGAGTGGAATTCCCTGCCAGAGTGTGCGCTTAATGATAGCTAGGGGTATCATTAAGTCAAGAATGAATTGGTTACTACTAAGTAAGTGTGCTTCATCTTCGACCACATTATTGCTTACCATCAGGTAAGATGGTAGTCAAACGACAGCCTATTGTTAATCAAATAAAATAAAGTAGGATTTGCGTTCCCAGGCCGTGGTATCTCATTAGGGAATTCCCGCAACCCCAGCAGGCATTTGCACTATCGAGCCCCGTCATTGTAGTTGTCAAGTTTCTATTAAATGTTTTTATTTTAACTTCATATTCTATTCAGCAGTTTGGGATGTGGGTGAGTTTACGGATTAACTCTATTTCTTTATACAACGTGTAACGGAAACCCCATATCTATCCAAAAGGACTGTTGAAAGAAATTGTTGATTTCGTATGTTACGAAATCAACAATTTGGGGTCAATTCTATGAGTCACTTATTTTGAGCTGAAACTTTGCATAGAGACTCCATACCAGATGTTATCTTCAGTCCTTTTGGATAGATATGGGTTTTCCGTTAGACGTTGTATAAAGAAATAGGCTTTATCCGAAAAACTCACCCTCATCCCAAACTTGTTTCTTGAATACCAATAATAACAAACGTGTCACATCACTATGAGGGTCATCATTTTCCACCTTTGCCAATAAAACGATAATTCTCTTCGTTCTTCTTAATTTGAAAAATCCGGTCTCTGGTACCAATGTATTGAAAGTTCCACACATGAACGCATAGGATTAGAAAACCCTTGCCATATCGTTTATTATCATCCAAAGAAGCCGTGCACTTGGTATGTATAATTGTATATACCCTTTAAATTACACGTACATTGACAGGTTTCAGATTTTTTCCTTAACATCTATACTAATATTATAAAGAGGAAACCTTTGTATTTTTGTATTTTCTTATGTTTGTATTGAATAGGCTCAAAAACTACTGGACCGATTTCAAAATTTCTTTTAGCATTACTTAGAGGGATTCTTCCGAATCCGTATAGGCTATATTTTATCCCGGAAAATAGATAGGATTTTTCGTGGTAGTGAAAATTGTGGAGTAAGGCGTCGAAAAAACTGCCGTACGTTAACGATTCTCGCGAACGCTGCCTATATTTAATATAAACATTGCACCCGTGCGAAGCCGGGGCGGGTCGCTAGTGTACTATAAAGAAGAAAGAAAATAAATTTTATTTGACCCAGATGTAAAGGCACACAATAAATACGAAAAACAAAAACTCCCAAGACCAATAAGAATAAGACCTGTTCCTTGCCAAGTTTCACAATTCTAGGGTAGAGGCATCCAAACTTGATATAATAAAGTGCGATACAAATGAGGCTTAAATGCCTTTATAAACCAATAAGTTTGCAGCGTAGACAGAGAAACCTACGGTTTGCAAGAAAACAATTTAAAATAAAATGCAAATGTCACTTTCTTACGTATCTTTGACAGTCAAAATATTTTTGTGAAAAATTGTTATAAAAGTCTAATTATTAATTTAAACGCAAAATGGTTAAAGAAAAGGCGAAAAAATGCATATGCGACAAGACCGGTCTTTTGAATAAAATAACCGGAAAAAAACGAAAAGTTTCAGAACCGGAATTGAATGACATTAGATTGAACCTGTTTACGACGAGAAATTCTGATGGTACCGGGTTTCTGATTCTTCATGGGAAGGATATACAACTTAGATATGACCGCCGCATCCAAGACTCCGATATCCGAGCAATTTGTCGATACATCAAGGAATCCCCAAGACGCATCACTAAATTGGACCTGAGCTACAATAACATAACTGATAAAGGTTTTTTTAGAATACTAAAAAAGCTTTTAGTGAAAGGCCGATCCAGTATTATCAATTTAAATATTATGAACAACAGATTAACGAGATTATCAATACTACAACTAGCAAAATATGCGAAACTATTGAAGCTAAAATATTTAAGACTGAACGGAAATCATTTAGGGACGAGAGGTGGGGAACACTTCGCTAGATTCTTAATCAATAACACTTCCGTTGAGTTTCTGGATATTGGAGAGACGAATCAAACTATAGCAAGCATCGCGCAGATTATTACAGCATTACGTATCGATCACGGAGCGAACACATCACTACGGGTTTTCGATTTCAGTCGAGCAATTCCTATGTTTAATCGATATCCGTATGAATCGAAATGGTTTGCATACCACATCGAGTACTTATTAGAAAGAAACTCAAGCATAATTGAATTGCATTTACAAAAGAACCAATTCATAAGCCACGATATGGAGTATTTCGCGCGTGGTTTAAGAAAAAATACTACTCTGTTGTTTTTAGATTTAGGATTCAACAAAATAGGTGATTATGGAATTGAGTTACTAGCTAGATATCTAGCAGAAGGACCTCAGTTGCTTCTCTTAAACGTAGCAGGCAATGGAATCAACGACACAGGAGCGAGAGCGCTTAGTTTCGGCATGCCATTTTCAAAACTTCGCGCGCTAGACATTGGTCGCAACAATTTGACAGATAGTGGTGTAATCGATATTTTGAATACGATTAAAAAACCGTTCTTTTTACGGTTTTTGAACATCTGGGGGAATAAAATAACACATGATTCGTGTGTTATTATTGAAAGAATGTTAATGAGTGGAGTGTTGTATCAACATACTATTGACGTTAAAATCTATCCAGTTGATGATGTTTTGCATGCAGCTTACTACCCAAATCCTGCGGATAGGAATAAGCATAGATATTACAATGAACTGAAATTCGATAGCGTACAACCGATTTATCATATTAAAAGAAACGTTATTGGAGAAAAGAAGAAAATGAAAGTCGATTGTAAACAACGGGGTAAATTGGATAAGACTGACAGAGATCATTTTTGAAATTGATTTTGATACTAATTACCTATATATTTTTTGAACAATTTTTTTCTTTTTATAAATGATATATTAAGTATCTGTATTATTTTTAGATTTTTAATAGGTAACTATTGTTATTTATATAAATGTTAGTTTATTTGTTTTACTCTTAATAAAATATTGAAACGGCTTCCTTTTTCTGCTTTATTATTATTCATGAATAGAAACCATTTTGAGAGCCGGGGTGACGGTGTACGAGTGAGTATATTACACAAAGTAATAGGCCTGCTTAGGTTCGAACACTCGAATTATAAGACGAAAGTCATGTCTGTAACAACTATGTCACCATTACTCATTCCAAATCGTTCTACAGGAAAAATACTAAGTTCCTTACATAAGGCAGTTGAACGACTGCCAGCGAGAAAACGACTAACTATCGGCTTACTTATTTAATCGCTCAAGAAGCGCACAGTGAAATATACATTCCGTGTAAACGAAAGAGATGCATATATTAACACGTTCGCTGACAGTAAGCACTGACTCGAACACCACATTACGACAGTAGAATTTTCCATACTAAATGACAATTCAACGTATTACTCGTGCACAAGCAAGCAATATGAAACTACCCACAAAATACTCGTATTACGGCAGTAAGAAATATGAAATTGCTCATAATATTACAGTGGATACTTCTCTTCATAATACTTATATGAAAAATTATCGTGAGACGACGTACTCTTAAAAATAAGTGGCCCGTCCCTCGACGTACTGTCATAACGCACTATTTTAATTTCCCGCCTAACGACGTACTGTCAGCGAACGTGACAAATCCCCTAGTTGCTCTCTGACTGTTCACTAGGGTGGGTCACTCTTGTATGAAAAAAATAAAAAGTTGACAAATCAAATTCTAATAGTAATATTATGTTGTAGTGTACCATTACAAATAGTTTTTGTATAAAAAAGAGTTAAGGGAGCATACATCTTCAGCCCGCGCATGCGCTTCAAACATTTACGTTTTATTAAAAAATCACGTCTTACTAAATATCATAGTTCTTTATTGGATATCGCTTAAATACTATTGTAATAAAACAAAAATTTAGTTAAGGACACACATTAACGTCAAAAATAAAAAAAAATATTAAATAAATACATAAAAGTTATTAAAAAATTATTTATTTTTGTGCATAAAATCCTGTTTGCTATCAAACGGCATACGTTTTCTGGAAGCAAGTTTTGCATGAATTATACCGTCCCTTGATTTTTTATCACATTGCAGCTTCTGTAACTATTTTAACAGAACGTTCAACCGCTTGAGTATGGCAAGCGAGCCTCATAAACAACAAACTTTCGTCACCTTTTTTCTCTATAATCTGAATAATATCTTCATTCGTGTGATTTCTTAGAATAGGTGGATCAAAGTTGACTTCTTGCCAGTTTATTAGATCAATGAAACAATCAAATTTGAGTTCAGGCACTTCAAAAGTACATGGTAGAATTCCAGTTACAGGTAAACTACGAGCCTTTAGAAATTCTTCTAGTTGCTAGTTCTCTTATATGCTTTTCTTCATCTGTTAACATCGCCAACAATAAATTTTCAGGGTGAGCAAAATATGCGTTCCGTTGAATAACAGGATCTATGACTGCTTTTAACGCACTTGGTAAGTATCGCGAACTTTCAATTAATTTCCAAAGATGCCGTGATCCGTCTTTACATGATGGTTGTGTCTTTATTTGGAACTAAACGGGGGCATATACTTTCACAATGTATTGGGCCAAATTAATTAAATTACTTGATGGTGTTAGTGTAGAAAAGTAAAGACGTAAAATCCTGCCCAACTAGCACAAATGGGCTGCATTAGAGCTTTGGAGCGTATCCGATTATTACTTATGGTAATAGACGTAAGCGCTAGAGCGTCTACTGCAGACTTAAAGCAGCCGCTTTAGCGCTATTTGGGCGCCATTTTATGCAACCTAAAGTTCCATTTAACCTGCACAACGGTTGCATAAAGGTTCCTTAATAGCTATAACGATTTATTAACGCTATACTAAAGCTCTCGTAGCGCTACTTTTGAATGATTTTGAACTACTTTGAACGAATGAATTGATTATAGTTCTTTATTGTATATCTTCAGTTGACATTGTTTGTAATATTTTGGTAAAGTGTTTTCGTCGCCATCATGAAAATAAAACAAAAAGAAGTAAATGTTTGTATTCTGTATTAGCAAGATATATAAAGATACTTAAAACGCTGTCCAGTTTACTGTAGATATATAAGATAATTTTCGAGTAATTTTAACGCGCTTTTATGATATTTAAAAAATTAACAAATGATATGTGATATTTTTTATTTGTTATACAGAATAAATTTTATTTCCGTATTTTTACGTGTCGATAACTTACTATTTGCAAGTGGCCGATTGTTTACCGGTACATTTAATGCACATTTAACTGAAAAACCAATGGATATCAACTCAATTTTGCAAGTGAATTATAAGTTTTCTTAAAAAATCATGGTGTCATTGTACTGTAGTTATAACCTGCAGTTTGAGCTCTAATAACTCCCTTTTGAGAATCATAGCGCTAATTTTCACCCTTCTAACGCTTCCAGTGATTTTTGTTCCCCTAGTGCAACTCACAGCCACAAAAAGCTCCTATTTTCCTGTTTTTGAGGTTATAAGATTAATTATTTGTATCCTTAAGTGTATTGTAAGGTGTACAATAAAGTATATAATAAATAAATAAATAAATAAGATCTAGTTACGTACTTATTCGTTTAGCATCCATTTTATTAAATGTTTTATAATAGTTACAAAAGCGGCTGTAAAATGGCGAATGGATTAAGCCTGCAAGGAATGACTATTGCTACTAAAGGCCTTAGTTACACTGATGATTTTTTTGTAACTATAGTATGCATAAGAGTTTCTATTATTTCTATAATGAAACTTATAGTAGTATAATAGTGGTTACTATAACTATAACCTATACAAGCTACAATGGAAACTACTATGCAGCTGTGAGTGGCAGAATGACCTTCGTAACTCTCATATAAAGGTTTAAGTGGTAAATGAGTTCTACCGTGGACTACTGTGAAGGCTAGGGTAGTATTTGATTCAGCTTATAGCACCTTAAGTAACTTTTATAACTATAGACGTTTACGGATGCAGATATGCAACTCTGAACTGCTTTTTGAACCCTTAAGAGCGCGTATAAAGCAAAATTACCAATTTTCTATTTGATTTTACATGAAAAATTCCAGACCAAATCTTAAAATAAAAATATATGAATAACTACATCATATTTTCAAGGGCTCTCTCTGATCAAAAACATAAAATAATAACATTTCCTTGGTAGAAAAAAATCACGAAATAACCTCTAATTCTCATGTTTTTCCGTTTTGTACTCGATATGGTAATGCCTATTGCGACAAAAATTTGATAAATAATTATATTTAAACAAGAGTAAAGGCTTTGCTTAGGCATTTTATGTAATTCCTTTTAGTTTTGGATTTATTACGATAAAACACTTTTGGCGCATACTACGTTTTTATTCCGCGCAAGAAGTCATCTTCCGTCGCTCGTTGCGGGAGCTTCAAGCATATTTCTATTTCACACATCAGTCGCTACCGCTCTGTTGAGACGAGAGGACTACGCTCAAGTGTTTTAGCTGCGCCGAGTTATAATCATTTCAATCGTAATTGTTGTTGTTGTTCGAACTAAATAGTGAAATGGGAAACAAAAAAAAACATTGAAAGAGAACTAAAAAAGTTACAAATTGACAGGATGGCTAATTGTCGAAGGTAAGTTTGTGAGTTACTTGTTTGTTATATACTGAAAAAATAAAAATACATTTTATACTTTCGAGAAAGTTTATGCAGGTGATTTTAGATTTTATTTTGAGAGACACAAGATCTAAATTCGTTTACCTACGCACTTTCGTGGGCCGAGTAGGTAACTAGACATAATAATATGTGGGGACATTTCACACACGGCTGTCTGACCCCAAACTAGGAAGACCCTGTACTATGGGTGTCAGACAGCTGATATACATAGACAAATATATTTTTAAATACATACATATATAGATAAACAACACCCAGACACGACGATATCAAAAATTCGTGGTAGGTACTTTATTAGATTATTAGGATAATAGGTAATAAATTACATTCATAATAGGTAGCTATTTACTTTTGCTATTTTGTTATGTTATTCTTCACGATACAATTTTATGATCATTTTCCCATAATGTAGGTAGTTATGAGATCTTCTAAAAATCTAGATACACGGATGGACAACAATAATGATCTTGCGAGTATCCTATATTAAAAAAAAATTATCTACCTATACCACTTCTTATTTAATATTTCTATGGTCACTCGTAGTCGTAGGTAACGCGGGCAGAATAGTATATGCAAAATAAACACAAGCTTTTAGTTGGTATCCGTGTTTGTTCGATGAAATATATTTATATCGATTACGAACCTATTTAAGTATGCCCATTAGGTGTTTAAACCCTATTTTTGTAGATCAATTTATTGTGGACGTGATTGTATAACAAGGAATTTGTTTTGAAATAATATTTTATTTTCAGAATGTGGCCACCTCGCTCGCCAGATTTAAACCCATTGGACTTTTTTACTGGGGCTGTTTAAAGGAGGTAGTTTATAAAGAAGAAATCACTTCAGTTGAACAGCTGCGACAACGCATACGTTCGGCTGCTGACGAAATATCGTCGGCAGGATTTGCGCGCCGATTGAGACGGTCCTTCATAAGAAGGTGTAGAGCGTGTATAGCAGCTGAAGGAGCCCACTTCGAACATCTTGTATATTTTCTTTTTCAATAAATTTGTTTAATTACTAATGTCTTTTATGGTGTCAACAAACCCATAGTGATCAAATTTTAAGGAAATTCTCATTCTCTTTGAGTCTAAAATTAGTTACAGCAGTGTTGAAGTAATTTAATTTTGAAATCAAATTTGTATAAAAATTCTCCTTTAAGATTCGAACAGCAATAACTTTGTACTTTATCAAGATACTGGTTATTATTATACCTTTTTAGAATTTGTATTAAATAGGCAATTATCTATACTTATAATAAATCTGTAGAGAGGTCAATTCTGTACATGAAATATATTTTTCAACAGTATTATAGATTGACATATTATATTTCCCTACTAAATTACGAAAGTTAATCTGTGTGTTACATCTAAATCACTGAACCGTGAGGAAGGACATAGGCTACTTTTTTTTACGAAAAACGACGGAAACGTGGACGAAGTCGCGGGCAACAGCTATCTATGCTAATATATAAGGCTGAAGAGTTTGTTTGTTTGTTTGAACGCGATAATCTCAGGAACTACTGGTTCGAATTGAAAAAAATATTTTTAATTAAATACTCAATTTATAGAGAAAGGCTATAGGCTATATATATCATTACGCTAAGGCCAATAGGAGCGGAGCACCAATGAAGAATGCTTCAAAATCGGGCTTAAATTTAACGTTAGCCCAAAGTAACTATTCCACGCGGACGAAGTCGCGGGCAAAAGCTAGTCTAAAATAATGAGCCACCGCAGTGTAGTACATTTTTTTTCGATATAGTCTGGCGGGAATAATTCCGAATCATTCCCGTCGTATACTTCGGAAGTATTCCGAAATATTCCGAAACTTTGGGAATATTTCAACTGCCAAAAGAAACTAGGAAAATCGACCTTTGAAGTCGGTTAATATACCAAAACCTGCTCCTACCTAAGTATAACAAATACTTTTCTGAAAACCGCATCAAAACGTGTTTGCTTGCAAGGTTTGCCTTTAATTGTTTTTATTGGCTGGTCTATTAAACGCGTTAAGTAGGTAGGTAATGATTAATACCTACCTATGCGACTCGCGAATACTCGCGATGCGTACAGAGCTATATACAAACTAACCAAAAACATAGGTAACCCTTTTTCAAAAAACAAATAAAATATGCTAGGCCTGGTTTTTTATTCAACTACTGACATTTATAAAAATAGCATTCAATTTCGAAATAAGTAGAGTACCTACCTAGAAACAAAAGAATAAAAATCCTGTTAATCGCAGGCTAACATATCTACCTATAAAAATATCAACATATACTTAATCAATCCCATTTATAATAAAACTAGTACTCACGCGGGGCTTCGCTCCCGTGGATTCTATCACGGTAAAAACATAACTCTCCTTTTTTGCAGTCGCGTAAAAAGTAGCCTATAACCTTCCTCAAGCTTCAAGCTATTTCCATACCAAATTTCATCCAAATCCACCCAGTACTTTCGAAGATTAGCGCGTTCAAGCAAACAAACAAACAAACTTTTCCGCTTTATAATATTAGTATAGATAAACATTTATATTTTACTCTTGTATCGTACGTAGTCTCGCACTGAACAATAATTAACCCACCCACCACACAACAAACAAACACGTTAATTTCTATTGAATTATTCGGGCGAAATATTCGGAAACATTCGATTGCGGGGTACGAATCTTTCTCGCGGGGGGAAAACTTCTCCGGGGAGCATCTCCCCTCTTACCGCACCCCGCACCGCCATCGCAGCGCGGCGGCAGCGGCCGGCGCACAGAGGGCTTTATTTAAATTCATTTTGAATAATTCTGATTTAAAGAAACTTTCCCAAAAGTATTCCGGAATTATTCCGAATTTTTCAGAAGTTTTGCAACTATAGATACAGGGGCCCAAAATTGCGTAATTCCGTAGAAAAAAATGTTAAAATTTAAGAATAACTATTTTTTGCAATATTGATTTAGAATGTAATAAAAAATCTTGATACTGATCTGATAATACATATTTGTATTCTGGACTGATATATAAAAAAAAAAACAAAATGAAAAAAATATCACCAATTTTAGAAATGGTACCTAATTTTGTAAGAGTAAGTACGATTTTTATTTAAAATATTAAAAATATCAATAATTTGGTCATCCATGGGCATATGACGATATAAGTGGGGTAAATGATAGATATTATCTGGCCAATCGACAGTTTCAGAGTTATCCATTATTTACGCCACACCAAAATCACGCGCCAAAATAATATTATATTATACATAATATAATATTACCTTTTGGTATTGATTTTATATTGATTCGTGTTCAGTATCAGTGGTATAGTCACCTCCTACTAACTTACTATTTACGTATTATTCGCGTACACATAATAACATTTCGTAATATTGTATAACGCAGTCATACTTTGAATACAGTTGTTTCATCTGAATATTATACGTATACTTACTACAGAAGATACGCGTCGAGCGAGCGCGTAGGTACACGCGCGAGTATTCGATGTGAGGAGCGGGTAGGACAGTGCGGGTGAATTCTAAAATTTTGCTGGCTTTAGGCGCGCTCTTAAAGCGCTATTTTACAGCCCAAAGTAACAAAATAGGCTGCTATTTCCACTAATGTGCTCGTTGGGTGTTAGCTTTAGTCAACCAAGGGGCATGTGACATTTTTCCAGGCGATTTATTTGCCAAGTCATCTGAACATCTTCCAGTAATTGCTGCTGAGGTAATTTCATACAAATATTTTTGGTCTGTACTTAAGTCATCAGGTTTTAGCTTTGGTAATTGACCTGGTATTGGCTCAAATTCAACTACAGCTCGCGTTTCACACTTATCCAGCAACTTACCAATAGGACCATTGTATGAAGATGGACCAGAAGTTTAACCATCTATGTAATCAAACAAATGCCTCAAAGGCAGTTCATTTAAATGAAGCATGCAAATTATCCATTGCCAAGGTCTCTGAAGTCTTTTTTCAAATAGCCTTATGACACCACTAAATTTACCTGTATTTGTTACTGTTCCATCGCATCCAATAGCCAGGAGATCGTTAGTACTAATATTTTTTGCAAAAAGTAGAGCGATTATTGACATCTCAATGGTTTTAGCTGTTCCTTGTGCTGGTGTCACATACCCTAAATAAATGGAATCCGGTTCCTTAATGACAGATACGTGTTCTTCCATAATTACTTGCCTGTACCTTTTGTACCCTTTGTGACTATCTTCAGGGTTTTATATTTCAGCCCATCAAAATATAAAGCAGGTATATTCAGAAGTGCTTGATTTTGCAAAAGAACGTCACGTGTTTTCCTTCTCTCTCTTCGCAGTTTTGATTTATCAATTACGACATCTGATGAAATCTCGTGTAAAACTGCAGAAGCAATCGCAGCACCAGCTCTGTCAGACACTCCATAACGGTCACATATTTGAGACAACACCGGTAAACTTTTGATGCTTTTCTTATTTTCCATAGTTCCTGATGTAGAAGGTATTTTTGTGTAGCTTTTCCGGAGATAAAATACTTATATCAGAATCACTACTTGTTAATGAGAGTGATTCTTGCTCTGGCATTTTGAGTGGGTCGTTATCACTCTTCTGAGAGATTTTTGATGAAGCATGCATTCGAGCTAACTTTTTCTGTAAAGTTTTTGTCCGATTGCGATCGACGCCACCGATTCTCATTTTTCTCTCACCCCTTTGATCAGTTAAAAAGTCATGCTCTTCTTTAGGAACTTTGACTTCTCTGGGACAATTGCACTGACGTATTATCTTGCATTTGCAAGAACAAATATCGAATAAAGATTCACTTTGCTGCAAGAATTCAGTTTTTTTCTCATGTGACTACCTTTTCAATGATTTAATAATATTTTTGCATTTCAAATGATAGGCTTTCAGGAGCTGGATGACTCTAGTGTGCGAGACTACAGGACCTGATGCTTTCTGCCATACTTCTTCAACTTTTTGGGTTACTATTTCGGCAATTTCGGAAAACACGGGCTCTTTGTTACTGCCATTTCGAATTTTAACTTGTATTCTGTTCCACTCGTAACACTTCATGACATCCTGGTATGTTGGTAACAGATTATCCTTCATATCTTGTATAGTTCCAAATATAGGGCACTTGTACGACTGTCTATTATTAGACATGCTGGTTAAATTTAACTCCAAGTTCTAAAACAAAAATGACAGTTTTACGGAATGTCTCAAGAATTTAGTCACCTTTTTACAAGAATTTTCTGAATGTATTTACCTCAAAACTGATTTTTCGGAATAAACAACACAATTTAAATATCACAATCGACATGTATTTTAGTGAATTCCAAGTAGAATACTAATCTACATCCAACCACAAACGTGTAACTTGAGATGTAAAAGTACCCACTTGAACATTTTTTTTTTCAAAACTTCAACGGCTTTGCGCGGGCTCTTCCACTTAAAATTATATGATATTTTAGAGGATCGATAACGATACCCTACTTCAACATATTTTCGCTATTAGAACACGATTACTAAAAAAATTTTTTTTGACCCACCCTACTGTTCACACTGCCAGCGATGATTCGTTAGTTCTGTCGCTGAGCGAAGAGCTGTCAAAGATAATACTCGCTCAGCATAGACAAAGAAAACTATAGACTGGTTGATATCTTCCTTATCATTCCCTCAAGAAAGAAAGATAAATAGGCATTACGCATTAGAAGAAAAGAGACAGAGCATAGCTATCTCCATCTCTCACGGCGTGCCGGCTTTTTCAAGGCCAGCGCAAACATTTAGCTAAACAAGCTAAACAATTTACAATATTTTCGCGAATTTATAGTAATAATCGGCGTTATTTTGAGTTAATCAGGAATTTATATGCTAAACCTCGTTATTCACAATGGTGCGATGCAGTGTTCCTAACTGTAAAAGTGACGGTGAACAGAAAATTCCAGGATTGTCATTTCATTCGTAAGTATAGGTTTTTTTGTTAGCCCAGCTTGTAAAATGTATCATTTTAGTATTACAAAACCGTTTTTCACTTAACAAAGTAGAATATATATGGATTATTAGGAATTTGTGTTAAAAAATACATTGCATAACCTACTTTCTGAGTTGCTAGTTCACGTGCTAGCAAATTTCCTCTGATTTCGTTTTATAAAAAGAAATAATTTTAAAATTGTTTCAATTTACTTATTTTGATGCATTACACATAGATTACAAACTATGCAGGCAGCAGCCAGATCAGTTCATTAAGTATAACATTAGTTTAACATTTATTTGAGTGATTTTATCTTTTCAGGTTTCCGAATAAGCAAAATTTGCGTGAAATTTGGATATCTGCCACCGGACGAAATGGGTGGGAACCGAAAAAAGCTCCAAAATATGCAGCAAGCATTTTGAAACTACTTTTTTAATAAAAAAGTTAACCAAAACCTATTTAGACCACGATGCTGTTCTAACCAAGGTATTTTCTTTTAATGGTTATTATTAAGTAGATACTATACCGCAAAATTACTAAAGAAGTTTTGATAACGCTATATTGTGACGTCATTCACACTTTTTCAACACTTGTTCATTCTGAAATAAACCATTTTCATATAAAAATAAACTTTAACAAGATAATAAATATAAACTATTAAAAAGTAATTTGCGCATAGTATTTTGTTTTCTAACATTATTTTCAGGTGACAATTGACGAGTTCCTTAGAAGTTGTGCCGCACAGTAAATAGATATTTGAACAGTCCATTAAATTATTTCAATAAAAATCATATTTATTTTATTTCAGTTCATAAATTTGACTGATGCTAGAAGTCGTGACGATCCCTTACCGTCAACTTCTAAATCTGTATCTTCTATCACTGAGAGTTTGAGTACTGACGTGATACAATGCAGTACAAAATCTACGCCTGTAAGTATATGCTTGAATTCATTCTTTTATTATTTATATGTGGCACAGTGTTTTACGAAGACCATTTTTCAGACATGTCAATATTATTGAAGTTACTGGTAGTTTTAATCATTTAAATGCTGGGATCTTAGAACAACAACGCATAGAAGAGGCGTCTAGAACAAAACACGAGCGATTTCGTGTGTCCACTTTATTTTCTTTGTGTGCGTAAGCCGAATGTGTCTATGTTCTTCAAACGCACACAAATATAGCTTTCAGTGATACCATTACCAGTACCATTACCACAAAAATGGGAAAACGCACTATTATGTTGCTGTATCAAATCAAGTATGAGAGGAGTAATGTGCTAACGCTTAATGTCTCTAAAACTAAATACATGGCCTTCGCACATAGAAAAGATCTACTTCCGCCTGCAGTTCTTTCAATTACTGCCCATTCTTGTCCTCATTCTGTAACATCCGCTTGCCAGTGTCCTTTGCTGCAGGGTGTTGAAACCATTAAATACCTCGGCGTTATAGTAGATCAAACGCTCAGTTTTTAGCCGCACCTTGACGCACTTGTGGCCAGATTGCGTAAATTGATATACATATTTAAAACCTTGAGACACATTGCTGATCGAAGAATAACAAAGATGGTTTATTACGCTCTCTGCCAATCCCTTATTAATTACTGCATCGCTACATGGGGAGGAGCAGCTAAAACCCATATTATAGAAGTGGAGAGAGCGCAAAGAGTGGTTTTAAAAGTTGGTGCTGGACTCCCATTCCGGTTTTCAACAACGGAGTTATACAGTAAATGGGATGTATTAACGGTGAGACAAACCTTTGTATTAAATATTGTGCTAAAAAAACACTCTAATTTAGCTTATGATCCTGACTTAGCAAGAGACAGTAGAAGGAAGGGAAGAATATGTCAGGCACAAAAACTCAACACCCAACTGTCTCATAGGTTCTACTGTTTTCTGGGCAGTTACCTGTATAATATTGCTAATTCTTCACTTGACATTTACTCGCAGTTAAAATTTGGCTGTAAAGCATCAGTTACCAAGTGGTTAAAAAAATTAGACTATAATGCAACTGAAAAGTTGTTACACCCAATGAAATAACATGAAACTCGCACTCTTCCTTCGCATACACTACACAGCAACATACAGACACAATCACAAACAGGCACACACTAGAAAACAAGAAAACACACGCACACACACACACACACACACACACACACACCCACACACACACACTCACACACATAAATTAACATGCCTATTTTGTTTTATTTATATTTTACTTTATATCCTTTGAATTTCTCTTATTTAATTGTAATTGTATTTAATTGTTCAGATTGATTATCTTATCATTCACAATATGCTTTCCAAGTTTTGTCAGCGGAGTGGGGACCTGGTGACCTGTAATACAGGTATTGATATACCTACCATGGGCACCAGTCTCTTACAAATTTGTTAACATAGCATAGTATTAACAGCGTATGTACTTACTTTATAAGTTTGTAGAGAAAATAAATGTATTATATTATTATTCCATTTATTAAATCTATGTACATATAAATTACATTTTTAAATATTAATATAAAAAATAAAAACATTTAAAAATATAAAAAAATAGTAGCCCACCGGTATCGGGAACAGGGTCCAAGCTACCGGTGGTCAGGGCTCCATAGAGAGGAACCTCCTTACAATACGCGCCGTTTCCAGGAGTACTGCTTTCTGTATCAAGCCCTTGATCCAGCTGCCCAACGAGAGCCTCCTTAGATGTTGGTCGAGGCTCTTGGCTATTATGCCATTGGCTGAGACGACTATCGGCACAATGATTGCTGTCTCCACATCCCACATGTCGACAACCTCGCGCGCCAGGTCAAGATACTTATTTTTTTTATCTATCTCAGCTTTCACGAGGTTCTCGTCATGGGGGACTGCTATATCAACAATCATTGTGCGACGCTCTAATCGGTCTATCACCACTATGTCAGGCTTATTGGCAACAATAGTCCTGTCAGTAATGATAGACCGATCCCAGTATAGTGTAATATTGCCATTATCGAGAACTGGGTCGGGCACATACTTATAGTATGGTACTTCTGATTCCACAAGATTGTATTTAAGCGCAAGTTGCTGGTGAATAATCCTAGCTACAAGGTTGTGTCTATGCAAATAGTCTCCGTTAGCCAGACGAGAACAACCGGAGATAATGTGACGAATGGATTCTCCCGGTTTGTGACATGCCCGACATATGTCTACCGTACCATCCTTCACAATATATTTCCGATAGTTATTCGTCATCATAACTTCATCCATAATTGCACAGACAAAACCTTCGGTTTCCCCGAAGAGGTCACCAAAACGTAGCCAGGCTACGGACGCTAACGTATCTACGCCAGACCCATGAAGGGCCCGGTAATAGCGTCCGTGAAGCTCCTTGCTCTGCCATACTTCTCTGCGGTCATTAGTATCTAATACTTCAGGTTTGCGCCAATTCTCGGTACCTAAGGAGAGCGGAGTGAGGCCTTTGTCCACCGCTACCACATCTCGATGCATACCCACGTCGGCTTCTAGGAAATATTCCCTAAGGCTGCATACCTCGCGGTTGTGCAGGGTCTTTGCATTTAAAAAGCCACGACCCCCGCACTTCCGCGAGATATACAGCCTCATCACCGATGAACGTGGGTGATGCATTCGATTTGCAGTCAGCGTTGTGCGGACCCGCCTGTCCAAGGCGTCAAGTTCAGTCTGAGTCCATTTGAGTATGCCAAAAGAGTACATCAATACTGGCATGACCCAACCATTGAAGGCACGCACTTTGTTTCCGCCTGATAGAAGACTATTCAGTACTTTATTCAGGCGGCCAAAGAAGCGTTCCTTCAATGACTGTTTAACATAAGCAACATTGATGCCTAGTGCCTCTGACATACCCAAATACTTGTAGGTTTCAGTTGAGCCGAGGGATCTTAGGTGTATGGAATCCGAGAGTTGAGTTCCCACGGATTCCATAATCACTCCTCGCTTTGCATGCATGACCGCACATTTGTCCACCCCAAATTCCATCCTGATGGCGCTACTAAAGGTTTCCGTTACCTTCAGTAGCTCCATGAGTTGCAAGTTGCTGGGGGCAAAAAGTTTCAAATCGTCCATGTAAAGCAAGTGTGATATGACCTGACCACCTCTTCTCAACTGGTAGCCTTGCCCCGAACCCTCCAGCAGTGTACTGAGAGGGTTGAGAGCCAGACAAAACCACAGTGGGCTCAGACTGTCGCCCTGAAAAATACCACGCTCAATCCTAATCGGTTCGCCGTTTTCCTGGATCTGTCGACATCCTGGATAGCAGAGGACCGTCTTCCATTGTCCCATACATGACTCAAGGAAAGTGCGGAGTACTGGATTTATTTTGTACAACTCCAACACCTTCATGAGCCATGTATGTGGAACCGAGTCATAGGCCTTCTTATAATCTATCCAACATGTCGACAGATTCCTTCGGGAACGACGAACCTGTTGGTTTATGGCAATATCGATTAGGAGAAGCTCCTTAGTACCGCGGGACCCGTTCCTACATCCATTCTGAGAAGCAGACATGATTGAATTTGTATCTATGTGATTATTAATTTTAGCTCTCAGAATGGATGTAAGAACTTTATAGACCGTCGGTAAGCACGTGATCGGTCTATAATTTTTAGGTTCCGAAGTACTGCCTGATTTATGGAGTAGGTGGGTTATTCCTGTAGTTAGGAATTGAGGTAGCGATCCTAGCTCTAGGGCAGACTGGAACTGAGCGGCCAAGCGAGCGTGCGAGCTTAGAAACCATTTTATCCAGAAATTGTGCAGCCCGTCCGGCCCTGGAGATTTCCAGTTGGATAACGGACGGACTGCACGGGTTACATCTTGGGGGCTGATCGTAATTGCCCCCATTTCTGGTATAAGATCGCACGTGCGCCTGATCACACTCATCCAGTCACCCTCGGTGTGGCTGACAGGCACCGACCAGATGCTGCGCCAGAACGAACACATGGCGTCATCATTCGGTAGGCACGTATCAGTCACACCTTGGTTAGGTCGCTCCCAGGCCCTATAAACCCACCTTTCATTGCTTTGGAATGTGCGATTCTGAGTGTATCGCTCCACCCGCCGCTTATATCGACGAATTCGATTTGCCCATGCATAGACTTTCTGCTTCAGGAAGTCGATACGCTCTGTGACGCGGGTCAGATAATCCCGAGGACTGATATCAGTCCCCGCAAACGCCCGCCTCACAAAGCGCATCACTCTAGGACGAGTGTTGCCCTGCCTGAAGCAGATAAGTTTACCAATGAGTGCTCTAGCCTCAGCAATACGACGTTCGATCCTGCCCTGCCAAGCTGGTACAGCTGGTCGAATAACTCTGTCAGTCTTTGGAAACTTGACATGAGCTACCCGACAAGCCGCTACAGCTGCACAGTATAGGATCGAATGAGTATCGGTGAGGTCTTCACTATTGTCAAAATAATTTGACAGCAGTGAATCTAGAGCACACACTAGCGCCCTATTTTTCTTATGCATGGGTAAACGAGGCAGACGAGGTCTAAGCTCAGGCGGTGTGGAGCGATACTCCCGTAATGCACACTCCAAAGCACTCCTCAATCGTTCACTGCACTGGGTACTCACGGTTATAGCCTCGTCATCATCATCTTCACCGACGTGGTCGGGTCGCGGTGAGATACTGGGTTGTAGTTGCACCGCGGCCAGTGGCGAAGCAGATGAGACACGGCTGCACCGTGATTCGAGGCGTAGTCTATCAAGTACGGCGTCATCCAACATACGGTTACGCTGGATGACCCGCACCTGATCCGACAGTCGTTGGGCCGAAATGTTGACAGCTGGTTCAAGTACCTGAAACAGAGAGAGCATCCGACCACGGTACGCAGTCAGGTTAGTTCCCCCCTCTGTAGCCCCATAGTATGAGCGCATGACGTTCTCATTAATGGATTGAGTCCATCGCATGCGCTGCACACTTCCACCGGCAGCGGGGACCCCATCAGAGGCCTCGAAGTCTCATGCTGGCCGGAGGGCGGCCTCTTCCTCGCCGACGCGCAGGTGGTGGTGTCGTCGGCGGCGAGAAGTACTCATCGCTCGAGCTCGATGCAACTGCAGCGGCCGGAATCTCTTGACTCACGGCTGGAGAAGGTCCCGGTGGCTGCGAGGCGGAGCTGAGCGACGATTCCGCAGGTGTTGGGCGTGTGGATTGTAGTATTTGTGCCCGGCGTCTTGTCAACATCTTATTTTCATTCTTCGTGTAGGAGTTTTTCTCATCAAAATGGCATGTTCTGCATTTCTATGTTAGTTTGGTTTTTTTTTAACGCATTTTGTTTGGTGGAACATGGTTTGGTGAACTATTATTTTATTAAATATTTATTCAAAAAGAATCAAGAAAATTTTTTGACAAGCCGTTTGACAGCCGGGCCACAGTTATTAGTATTTATTATTATTATTATTAGTATTTTATGTTATGAAACTAAATAAGATGATGTTTTTTCATGTAATATGACTTATATGACATATATTTACGGAAGGTAAACGAAATGAGATATCGTTTATTGCGTTTAGAATGTTTGATGTGTAATGTGTTGTAATGATATTATAGAAATGTATTAATTGCTTGAAAAATCTCGTTTAATATCAATTAAAAGTATGTGTTGTATTCATGAAATAGAAAAATATTAATGAGAACATTACTTAAATGAAAAAATCTTAATCAATAAAATTGTCATCTTTATGATGCCACTTTTCGAACTAACAGTAACTTTTAGTTATAAAACACTGTAGGTAGTAGCTGTAAATAAATATAGTTTAGTTTGACGCATACATAATTGCCGCCAAAACTATATTTTTTTAAACAAAATAAGCACAAAAGGAATCAATATGGGTATTTTTTTCCTCACGGATAGCAACATTGAATTGTGATAAGTTAGGTTATTAGAATTTTTGTTTGATGGTCGATTTACTTAAATATAATGTATAAAATGTAAGTATTTACTTGTGAAATGTAATTTGATTACAGGTTTTTTGTTTTCCTGAAGGACTATGACATCCCTTTACGCTACAAACGGTCGTTTTAAATTATTTACTCGCGAGCTCTGTTCGGCAGAATGTGACCTTGAGTACTGACGGCTCGTCGAGTAAAGTTAGCCAGAAATGGCTAAGTTTTAGTTGCCTCACTTTTTGCATTCGTACTATCCTTCTATGCGTTGTTGTTCTAAGGCTGGGATATTATTCCCCATTTCTCTAGCATGCTTAGTTTTTGAGAAAAAAATAGTGAAAATCGTCTTTTTTGTAAGATAATCACTAAATAAATATTCACTCTGAGAAAGTAGTAGAGAGTAAGAATCATCTCGTTGGTATTTTTATGCTGCATATTTTAGTGCATAAACGGATTCAGAAACTTTTCGTTACAGATATACGCCTTTTTTTCTTGATTATTCTGGCGCTTCGGGGAAAGTTATTTGTATTGAAATATTGGTCTTTTTTATTTTAACCGGACGAAAAAGGATGATTTTCAAAAAATGTTTTCTTAAAAACTAAGCATGCCAGCAAAATGAGGATCGATATTTAAAAATAAAAACGATTAGAACTACCAGAAACTTCCATAATTTTGACATGTCCGAAAAATGGTCCTCATAAAACACGTGTGTGTCGTCCGTAGGACTATGCTTCATGTAACAAGTACTGTTTTCTTAATTATAAACAATCCTTTTCAGCTATCTTCACCAATATTTACGCCAAGGACGCTGAAACGTAAATGGAAAAAAGAAACAAAAAAGTCTGAAGAGCGATTAAAAAAAATGAAGGCGCTTCGAGAAAAATCCAGAAGGTTAACTAAGAAAGTGGCAAATTTAGCAAATATTCTTGCAGAATTAAAGGCAAGATCACTTGTTAATAATGAAGATTGTGATTTTCTAGGGTCTCTTGATTGCGTTCAAAAAGATTTTCTTAAAAAAGTGATTAGTCCTGGTTCTGCTAATGCTAAATATTCTCCAGCTCTAAGAAAATTTGCGCTTTGCTTGCATTTTATAAGCCCGAAGGCATAGAACTTTGTAAGATTTTCTTTTAATTCTTGTCTACCGCATCCCTCCACGTTACGTACTTGGTATAAGAGCTTTGACGGTAGCCCGGGGTTTAGCGATGAATCACTAGAATGTATTAAGTTATTAGTAAAGTGTGCTCAAAATAAACAAATTTATTGCGCACTATGTCTTGATGAAATGGCGATTTGAAAACATGTTCAGTGGAACGGTGAGAAGTATGTAGGCTTAATAAATTTCGGAGAAATGTTAGATGGACATAATGTTGCTGTTGCAAGAGAAGCTCTAGTATTCATGGTCACTGCTGTAAATGATAGTTGGAAGATACCAGTAGGCTATTTTTTGGTCGATGGTTGTACGGGGGAACAAAAGGCAAATTTGGTAAGACAATGTGTGGAACTTCTAATTTCATGTGGAGTTAATATAATTTCATTAACCTTTGATGGTTGCCCTGCCAATTTTTCCATGGTCAAAAGCCTTTCATGCGTTCTAGATCCTTCAGATTTAAGCAGTCTCAAAACATATTTTACCATCAAAAATCAAGAAATCTCAATTTACCCTGATCCAGCACATATGCTGAAATTAGTTTGAAACACCCTTGGAGAAAAAATTGAGCTTACGAATTTAAATAATCAAACAATATCTTGGGAGTTTATTGTTAATCTTAATAATTTACAAAATAATGAACGTCTTCATTTGACTAATCGACTCCGTAGTCAACATATAAATTATGCCAAGCAGATTATGAAAGTTAAACTAGCAGCCCAGACTTTTAGCAACTCTGTCGCTGAATCGATAGAATTGTGCGCAAGAGATCTAGGGTTGGCAGAATTCGTTGGTTCAGAAGCCACAGTAGAATTTATAAAAAATATCAATAAACTATTTGATATATTTAACAGTAGAAATTTTCAAATTTTTGGTTTCAAAAAGCCCATAAATGAAAATAATTACCATGAAATTGAAAAGTTTTTAAACCATATGGAAAATTATATAGCTGGACTCAAATTAAAAGGTCAACCGATTTTACTGACAAATAGAAAAGTAGGATTTTTCGGATTCTATATCTGTATCCAGAGTCTTAAAAAAAATATCAAAATTTAGTCGCTTCCAAGATTTTGAAGTTTGTGCCTATGTACAAAATGAGCCAAGACCACTTGGAATGTGGTTTTTAGCTCTATTCGGGCCAAAGGTGGATTCAACAACAATCCAACCGCTGTGCAGTTTGAAAGTGCGTATAAGCGGTTAATAGTTCATGGCGAGATAAAACATTTAACTTCAGGAAATTGTATCCCTCTTGAAGACATCAAAATTTTAACATTTAGTGAAATGCGGTATGAAAAGAAAATGAACTTATTTACGTATACATTGACAGATGATAATATTGAAGAGTCTGAAGAGAGTTTACAAACTATCGACACTGACCATGATTACTTGGCAGACCCTTCAAGACTTACTATGTACACACAAGAAATTTTTGCGTACATATCCGGTTTTCTAGTAAAGAAATTGAGAAAGGTAATTAAATGTGAGGAATGCCTCCTCTCTTTAATCACAGATAAATACTATGGATTAATAGCTAAAAGAGATAAAGGTGGTTTGATTTATCCATCGAGTAGCACAATTAAAATATGCGAACACGCTGATAATTTTTTCAGAATGCATTCATGTGAAGGTGTAAATTTTTATAACGATAAAAACTTAATGCAAAAATTAATACTCTCATGTTTTAAAGACTGTGTACGTCTTAATATATTTGCAAATCTCCACAGTGATGATAACCAATCACTAATTGGTAACCATAGGTTAATTCTATTGAAAGAAGTTGCCATGCATTATTTTGAAGTACGCATTCACCACAGCATTGAACAGTGTTTTTCACCCAGTGACAGAATTCGTAACATACATAATAAACTCGTATTATTCAAAAGTCAATAGAATAATCATAATCAGTATGTATATGGGAACCTGATTCATGTAAACAAAAATAACAAATCATTTTATTTCAACTGTAAGCAAATTGTTTTTTTTTTCTCCTACCTTTTAGTATCCATGCGCTGGGTAACATCACAATTATATGGTAATAGGTCTAACATCGAAGCGATGGTAAGGCCATACCATACATACAAATAAACAATTTGAAGTAGACTATAAACAATCATGCCTGATAACAATTTACCCGCTGATCGGGTAAAATTCTCGGTATTACAACACTATACTATGACTACACAATTTGTGACGTCATCATTCTCTGTCTCATGTGGCCACGCCAAGCCGCAGTCTATAGGTACTCTGTCTACGTCGCTCAGCGATGCTCGCTTGGCGGTCGGAACTCACGCTCAGAGACCAACTTGCGGTCCAGCCAGAGAGTATGTAGTTTTATAGTCTTTGAGACGAGCTAGCGAGACAGACCAGCGGATCAACTAGCGACTAATCGCGCGTCGCACTCGCCCACTCGCCGTCATAAGTTATGAGCAGCGAGCGTGTAGTTCCGATAGTTATGACTCATAACTATCGGAACTACATGCTCGCTGCTCACCAACTCGTTTTCAGATCGCTACTCGTTCATCGTCGGCGGTGGGACAACTGCCTAAAGCAGACCATAATCTGCTTATGATAAAAACATGTTGTTACTCGTACGTAACAAAATTTTTACATTTTAACTAACCACAGCCATAAGCTCACGAATAAATAAATATTTTTCTATAATAACCGGAGAACTAGAGGAGCTCCTCGCTTAATAATAATAGCTGCACGGGTTCGTAATCAAGGTTAAGTAACGCTTGACATGGATGGGTAACTATCTTAATATAGATAGATCTGGCTGGGGGCACGGCAGTGCCCCCGCCAAGTCGAGCATAAAAGCGGCACGGCCGGCCGTACCATCTTTTTCTCGAAGCAGTTCAGGCCATTTTCAACCCCCTATAACTTCGTTGTGGATAAAACTATAAGCCTGAATTTTCAGTAACCAAGCAATTCATCAATTCAATTTGAACCAGTGGTTTAAGAATTATAACGAGTCAAAGTTTCTTAATTTTCAACCGACGAACATGGCAATCGCACTAAACAATCTAATTTATATATTTATTACTTGTGAGATATATTGTGTTTTCATGCGATGGCCGAGTCAATCTATTTATTTAAAACGTTGATGATTTTTAATATGGATATGGTCACTATAAGATTTTGTTAGGTTAGATAATTACGTAACAACTTAAGACAGAAGATCCTTTGAGTAGGGACTGAATAAATTAATAACAGACTTGGTATTACATGGATCTCACAAATTTTTACGGTAGAAGAATTGAGTTGCAAGACTTGGTTTTTTTGACAAGTATTGTTTTTAGGGTTCCGTAGCCGAATGGCAAAAAACGGAACCCTTATAGTTTCGTCATGTCTGTCCGTCTGTCCGTCCGTCCGTATGTCACAGCCATTTTATTCCGAAACTATTAAAACTATACATGTAAAACTTGGTAAGTAGATGTATTCTGTGAACCGCTTTCCGATTTTAAGAGAAAATTTAAAAAAATATTTTAAATAAAGGGGGCTCCCCATACATGGAACTGAAACTGATTTTTTTAATTTTCATGTAACCTATACGTGTGTGGTATCTATAGACAGGTCTTTAAAAATGACATTAAGGTTTCTAAAATGACTTTTTCATAAGTTAATCGTTTAAAAGATATACGCTTCCAAAGTGATAAAATGTGTGTCCCCCTCTAACTTCTATAATAATGAAATGAAAAATCTAAAAAAACCATATGTTGTAGATCTTAATGTAAACTTTCAACCAAAATTGGTTTGAACGAGATCGAGTCAGCAGTTTTTGAGATACAGTATATTTTCTAAATATAATAATTCATACAAATACTATGAAAAACAAAGTTATTTGGCGTAGTTGTAAAAATTGTAAATAAGCTAGTTTTAAGAAATTTGTAAGGTTTTTGATTTTTTTTTTTTTCAAATAAATATATTAAGTATATTATACCGAGGCCATGTGCTTTCATGGCGGTCGGAACGCGCCACGGTCCAAGTCCCACATAACGGTGGAGGGGGTTCGCATCGGCGTCGGGAGGACGATGAAGTACCTGGGACTCGTCCTCGACAGCCGGTGGAACTTCAGGGAGCACTTCCTGAGTTTGGCCCCAAAGCTGAACCGGGCAGCAGCCGCCTTCAGGCGACTCCTGCCTAATCTCAGCGGGCCAAACGCCTCCTGCCGAAGGCTGTACGCCGGCGTCGTGCGGTCCATGGCCCTCTACGGGTCCCCAGTGTGGGCCCTGTGCATCCGGACGCGACCACTAAAGTTGGTCGCATGCCAGAGGGTCATGGCTATCCGAATGATCCGGGGATACCGCACGATCGCCGGCAAATCGGCCAACCTCCTTGCCGGATTGCTGCCCTGGGATCTGGAGGCGACTGCCCTCCAGCGCGTCTATGAATGGCGCGTGGAGGCGCAGCGCCGGGGCGTATCCCCGCTGCCTCGAGAAGTCGAGGCGCGGCGGGAAGAGCTCCGGCGCGATCTCAGGGCAGTATGGAGGGAACGACTGTCGCAACCGACGGCCGGGCACGCCGCAATTGCGGCGGTAAGACCCCTCTTTGAGGAGTGGCTAGATCGGCGTCACGGCGTCCTGACCTACCGCATGACGCAGGTCCTCACCGGACACGGAAGTTTCGGGAGGTACCTGCGTCTGATGGGAAAGGAGGAAACGCCTGGGTGTCACCACTGCGAGGGTCGCCCTGAGGACACCGTAGAGCACACGGTGCAAGACTGCCCCGCCTGGGCAGAGCACCGACGTGTCCTCACGGCGGCGATAGGCGGAGACCTCTCGCGCCCGGCATTGATCGAGGCCATGCTGCGGGGCGAGAGGGAGTGGGAAGCGGTCGCCTCCTTCTGCGAAGCAGTCATACTTTCGAAGGAGGAGGCGGGCCGCGTGAGGGAGAGGATGGCGTCCTCCCTCCAGCCCAGCCGCAGTGGTAGACGCCCATGGCGTCGGACGTCGGCCGACGATCTCCGGCCACCGTAGGCGCGGGCATGCGGACAGCGAGTAAAGGGCAACTCGCTGTCCGACCATGGACCATGCCCGGGTTGACGGCGCGTCGTGTTCCACGCGCGCCTCAAAGAGCGTCAGCAACATGACGAGGCCCCCTCTGCAGAGGGCCGAAGCCTGCTGGGGTCGTGGGACTCATCCCGTGGCCCGGGTATGTAAAGGGTTATTGAAGGAACACCGTGGATTTTAGTCAGTAAAAGTCTGACAGTCCCTCCCACCCTGCCCGGAGTGGGAGGACTTATTTGATAAGTTTACCACGTTAAAAAAAAAAAAGTATATTATATTTATTATAGTTACTACGGAACCCTTCATGGGCGAGTCCGACTCGCACTTGGCCAATTTTTATGGGATAGAATATACTTTATTGTACACCAAAATTTAAACACACCTATTCCTATATCCTCCATCCCTCACAAAGCTGTTACACCCGGTAGTCATTAGCACATCTTTAAGGACTGTTACGGGTTGTCAAAAGTCGGAAATCTGGCTCCTTTTGGTCCACGTTTGTGGAGGTCAGATAGGCAGACGTTCTTTGAATATTTTGCTATTAGGGTGGAAGCTGGCATAGATAGGGAAAACTAAGCAGATGATGAATGTCATTATAACGTACAGACGCCAGCACATGAAGCTACCCGAAACTGTCAAATTTTCCCAATCAACCTTGAACCTAATTTCTTTAACAATAAAGTTAAAGCGAAATACCAACTGGACGCGCTTGAGTCTATCGAGAAGCGGGCCAAGAGACTCATTGGCAACGATGCACTGGTCGAGTCAAAGCTCCAGAGCCTTGAACACCGACGACGAGTTGCAAGTCTATCGGTTTTTTATCGGTTACATTTTGGGGGAGTGTGCGATGGAATTACACAATCTAATTCCGCCAAGCCCATTCCATCATCGGACTACGAGACAAACGGCGAAGCGCCATCGTTACATGGTGGACATCCACCCATACGCACAAAACGTTTTGGGGATACCTACATTGTAGTGGAATTCCTTGCCGGAGTCTGTGTTTCCCGACAGCTACAATCTAGGAGTCTTTAAGTCTAGAGTGAATAGGTTACTTTTAGGTAAGCGTGCTCCATCTTCGATCACATCATCACTTACCATCAGGTGAGATAGTGGTCAAACGTGAACCTATTTTCAATAAAACAAATTAAAAAAAAATCTATTAAAGAAATTGGACAGATTGTTGTAGCTTGAAGTGCTGGCGTCTGTACTTTAGTTCAAACTCAAAATCCAAACATTTTATTTCACATAGACCTATTTACATTTGCACTTATCAAACAGTCAGAAGCACGGTTCGAAATTGGTTGTCTCCGCCAACGGAGGGGAAATTCAGCGGTGCCGATCCGGCCACTGCCGCCTAGCAGCCAACGCGCGTTCTCCCTGACGAGGGGAGACCAAATGGCGCTCGCGTGGCTCCCGTTCAACTTGCGCAGGGGGTGGAGTGCAGCGAACAGAATTGCGGGCCTCAGCCCGGTGCTCGTCTCCAGGGTACACCCCCTGCGCGAACCCTCCTCAGAAGATGCTCTGCTGGAGCGGTTCGCGTTGGCGCACAAAATCTCCAAGTGGGACCATTTACAAATTCTACACGGGCGGGGGTTGGGGCAGTCCCGATGGAAGTGGGCCCCCAAACACGAGAAGCACAAACGGCGTGCGTTGACAATGCGGCGGCGGGCACTTACGTGCAAATTCAAAAAGGCCGGGCAACGCGCCATGACATGCCCCGTTGCCTTACAAAAGTCGCAATGATGAGGACTCCGGGCGCCAGCAAAACGGGGGGCGGGGCGAACATCAACAGGCCCCCTAGCCCGAGGACTCCGGGCGCCAGCAAAACGGGGGGCGGGGCGAACATCAACAGGCCCCCGAGCCCTAGTCCGTCCCTGGTCTCCAGGCCGAGAAGGTAGTGGGGGTGACCCCGTGGCACCACGAGTGTTATCCGAAAACCGACACTCGTCTTCCAAAAATTTGAGGAGGTCGTCAAAGGGGGAAAGATGGGTGGCACCATCCCCACCATACTTCTGCTCAAAACGTGACCTCAACTCCGCGGGGAGCAACTGCAGCACTATGTGCACCAACAAGTAGGACCAATGTTCCACCGGTAACTCCAAGCGTCTCAAGGCGTTGGTCGCTGAGACCAACGGGTTCAGCAAGTCAGTGCGCAACGTCGACGTGCTGGCAATGGCCGGCAGTCCCAAAATCCGGCCGATGTGCACATCAGCCAGGCAGCGCTTGTTCTGATACCGTCGGGAGAGAAGCTCCAGAGCGGTCGGGTAGGAGGAATCCGTCACCGGCAAGTGCTGCACCAAGGCTCCGGCTTCGCCCTCCAGGACAGACAATAAATAGGCCAGCTTCTGGCCAGGTCCGAGGTCCGAGCGTGCATCGACAAGACTCTCAAAGAGATTTAGGAAGCCCAGCCAGTGGTCCAAGCGACCGTCAAAATGTGGCAGCTCCAGGGTGGGCAGCCTACTCAATAGTCCAGGGCCTGCAACAACGGGGGTCTGCGGCTTGGCCGCATCAGGCACCCGACTCTTCAAAATTTCCCGCGCTCGTAGACATATGACATCCCCCAGGTGGACAATCTGGTCATAGTCACCCAAAATCTTATCGCGGGCTGTCTGATCCATCACCCCCAAATCCACGTCCATGATGTACTCGTTGAAGCGTGTGAGCGCAGCATCAGCTGACTTGATCCTCTCAATCACTTGCCCATACCGAGCAAGGGTGAGCTCTTCCAATTCTACACGCTCAACCGTTGCAGCTGCCGATGTGAACCATCTCAACTGTGAGGTCAATCCGGCAGCAGACTCCCTGACTGCCTTTAATGAGGCCATTGCAACAATCAAATATCAATACCAATAGGCTAAATTAACTAAACAAACAACAATGACTTGTTAGCCAACCGAACAATTTCACCAAAATAAAAACTTAAATTCCACTTATTTCAGGTCCAAATCCGACCCTGTACTTATTCCAAGTATGAATCTAGCTTGCTAAGGATGGCTAGTTACAGAAAAAATAACAATTTAATGTATATATTGCGCTGGATCAACACCAATTAAACACAACAATTGAATGCACAATATTGCTCCGGACAATCTCTAACAACACAATCCAATAATCACACTAAACAATAAATCAATATACACAATTCAAGTCTTGTTATGTTAACAAATGTGTGATTATTATTTAGATGAACTTTTAAACTCAGATTAGTGACATTAAATTATTAATTACAACAAATATACCAAATTATGTACCAAATACAACCTAATAATTCCTAATTTCACAAATAAATCTTACTTGTCAGTGCAATACAGGGACTACAGTACAAACCACAAGTACAATTTGAGCCCGGCTGACAAAACAATATATTCAAACTTATTATTTTTAACAATGTTCAAAACTTCCAATTTACTATGTGGATTTATTTTAATGTAAAATCCACGCTCTGCTTACCAATTTGTTCGATCCTACAAAAGCCAGCCAACGGTAACTGGTATGGTCGAACAGTCCACGGTACGTGGAGCCTTACCGTTGCTTGTCAAACACAATATGCAGCCTCTTAGGCTTTACTAATAAATAGTTCTAACCACTTACCTTCTGAGCTGAGATGCCAAGCGAGGATCTGTTCTGATCACGTCCGTGTGTGTGTGTGTGAGTATATTTGAAACGTGTAATGTGAGCAAGTGTTGATGGACGAAGGTTCTCAAAGATGCAGGTCCTCACAACGCGGTCCGGCAGCAATCACAGCACAAACTTCGCACCAGATTGAAGCAGCTATTTATCACTAATTCACAATTACTTTCAGCAAATTCGCGTGCCATTTGGTCTGGCGTCAATACGGCGTATTGTTCAAAATATCCCAGTATGTTACTCAATTCGGGATTCCAACATCAATTAATCGTTAATCACACCCAATTTGTCTTTAAACCGCGTAGATTCAACAGGATTTAATTACAATTAATAAATCGATCTCAACAAACGGCGGACATTTTTCAACGGAACCAAGGTTATCTGTCAAGTTAAAAAGTTATGTCAAGTGTCAACATCAAAGACAATAGAATGTTGCCACACCAAAAATATGCGTTCAAATACGTTTTGGACGCAACATATATATATTTCCAACGGTGCATCTTTAGTAGTCCCGCCCGATCACTATGTTTGGCAAGCCAATCCCTTGGGAGAAGCGAGCCAAATACTTAGGTGTGATCCTCGACCAGTTCCTTAACTTCAGTGAGCACATAAAGTCGGTTCGCTCGCGAGCCGCTTTCGCTCTCGGTAGGCTCCACGCCTTGCTGAATAAACACAGTAAGCTCTCCCTTAGATGTAAGTAAAATCAGAATCTACACGACGTGCATACGTCCTATCATGACGTACGCCTGTCCGGTGTTTGCTCATGCCAGTCCCAATCAGATCCATAGGATGCAAGTAATTCAGAACAGTTTTCTCCGAAAGGCCACGGGCGCGCCCTGGTTCTTGAGGAATGAGGATCTCCACGTAGACCTCAAACTCCCGACTATAAAGCAAGTGTTGAAACGCATGTCAGTGCGTTACTTCACCTCTGCTGATACCCACACAAACCCCCTGATCGTATCGGCCGCCCGATACAGACCCTCCAAGATTTCTCGGGTTCGTCGCCCGCGTAACGTCCTAGACGAGCCCGACGACCCCACCACCATCCGACAAGAGAGCAGTAGGGAAACCAGCACTCTTAGAAAATACACATACAAAACGCGTTTCGTATTCCGGCCTCGCCGACGAGGCCCATCGCGACGTCTGCGTACTTGTAATGGAAATCCTCCCCGACCTTTGCCAAACGAGCCAGCCCGCGATGCTGAGCCAGTAGCAATAAATACTCCCCTAAATACGACCCAGCCTGTCCCTTTGCTGCCCTCCCAAAATGACCCCGCTATGCTGAGGCCCGTACTCCACAGGGAGTGCCCTTAGGGTGCGGTCATTAGCTTGTAAGTATATTTTAGTTTGTAAGCCCTGGCTGGGGGCCTTTAATTTATTAGAGGTCACCACAGGACAGACCGGTTAAGTAGACGCACAGCCTTAGTGAGCTGATCTACCGTCGTGAAGTGCATATTGCAGCTTGGTGTTTACTCGGAAGGCGGTGTCAAAAAAAAAGAAAATACAAAACCAATAACACCGACTACCGAAATTAAATTTATTTTTGGCTTTGTAGTGTTTTGATATGGAAGTTGGATATATTTTTTGCTAAAAAATTTTTAATGGATAATACCTATTCACGCAACAGCATTGATGTAACTTGATGCTGCAACCCTTTTTGGCAATGAAACAAAATTTGTATATTTTTGACAAATCCGATATCAAATCATCCATCCAAAGCACAATTTTATTTGCTGCTACATCTAGAGTTGTAAAAAACGCCTTTTTTTCTGAGATGAAAAAAAAACTTTGAACAAAACATGAAAAGAAACAGTTTTTTTCTGCAGTAGGTTTTTTTTCATGAGTAGGAAAATAAAAATATGGTAAGGCGGTTGTCGTATGTGAGTTGATATTATTATTATTTTTTTGTTTAATAATAAAATACCATTTGTTTTTTGTTAAATAATACATGTCTTAACATAATTGGCAACACCAAGTGTAAACTACATTTACGGACAGGGAATTCCCTAATCCTCGTTTGGTTTATGTTTTGGTTGATTTGCGTGCAGACTGCAGAAACATTTTGTACGTACAGCGACATTCATACCAAGAAACATAATAGACTGACAAATGACAGGGCTAGGAAAATAGTGTACATTGTGCAATCAGTACAATCATCAACAATAACTAACACAAGCAGAATGTAATAGAGTCCCTGATAGTATAGTCGTTGATTCAGAATCAGATGAAACAAATACAGACACAGAACATTATTCCGAAGCTGATAAAACAAGCGTAGCCGTAGCTACTGATACTGATACAGATGATTGTAACACATTAAGTATTTTTTAAGTTCATAATAATAGTTACCCATTGATTTAAACATTATTTGACTTGAATAAAAACAAAACAATCAAGTTTAGTGTCTTATTCCACTTTAGTTATAGAGTTTCACTTTTTTTGAAAAAAAAACCAAATGTAGAATAAAAACAAAGGTGCCAAGATTTTTTTCATGTTTTTTTTCAAGATTGTGAAAAAAAAACATTTTGTTTTTTTTTTCAATTAACATCTCTAGCTACATCTAATCATCCATCCAAAGCACAATTTAATTTCCTGCTACATCAAATCATCCATACACAGCACATTTTTATTTACTGCTAGGTTAAGTGGTCTCAGTAGCACCGTGTACCGGCAGGCGGTAGCACGCCAAATCAATGTCTACCCTATCGTAAAAAATTCAGTGCTAGCAGTGCACAAATTAGTGCGATAGTAGTAATAATGAGTAAGCGAACTCGCGTAGACAATTTTCTCAAACAATATATTTTTTTCTGTAGTTATTCGAGTGACATAGAAAAACTGGATTGGAGGCGCATCACTAACACGAATACAGCGTTGCCAACCCTACTGTTTTAACAGTAGATTTACTGTTTTTACCGTGACATCTCTGTTTTCTGTTTAAGTACCAATTTCTACTGTTTTTAGGGTGCCGTAATCAACAAGGAACCCTTATAGTTTCGCCATGTCCGTCTGTCTGTCCGTCTGTCCGCGGTTTAGGTCAAAAACTATTGGTACTAGAAAGTAGTACTTTGGCATGAGTATACACGTTAATGACGCCGAAAAAGTGGTAAAATAAAATTTTGAAAAAAAAAAACAATTATTTAGGGTACCTCCCATACATGTAAAGTGGGATGATCATTTTTTTTTCGTTCTTCCCATAGTGTGGGATATCGTTGGATAGGTCTTTCAAAAATATTAGGGGTTTGGTAAGACCGTTTTTTGATTAAGTAAACCGTTCGTGACTTATAAAGCTTTAAAGTACCAATTTTCGTTAGAGTCAAGTGTCCCCCCTCTATCAACTAAACGGTTATAGTTAGAAATTCAAATGTCACGGCAGTAGTACCTATATATAACGAAATTAAAGGAAAACTATCACACATAAGTGGGCTTAACAAGTTTACGAGTAATAGTCGACCAATTGTATTTGACTCGAAAATTTCGAACAACTCTATAGAAATGTCGATAGATGGCGCTAAGCGCCAGTTGTATCGTGCTAGTTTCTTGTGACGATTGAGTAGTGTAGCTATGTGTCAATATTTAAATTCAAAACACCGGCTATGACAAGTTTTATACAAAACTCTAAAAAAACTTAAAACTTTCCGTGCAAAATTGTCGGATCAGGTGAGGATTTGTATAGGAAGTCAAATTAGTTAGGTAGTCATGTTTGGCTTTTAGTTAGAGCATGGTACAAAACGATCAGTCAGCGAATACGACACGCACTTGGCTGTTATAAAAACTACGGAACCCTACACTGCGCGTGGCTCGACACGCACTTGACCGGTTTTTTATTATTATATTTACTGGAGATGTCGTCTACCCCTTCAGTTTAAATACCTAGCTTCATGATATATGCATGATGTATCCGTATAAAGAACAATGACCACGCTCCATACATGCGATGACCTGTCAATAAATTTTTTTTATCAGATGATGTATAGTAATGTGAATCATACCAAATTATAGACTGAGTCTTAAATATGCAACTGTAAAAACGTGGTTTAATTTGACAATCAGGTAAAAATGTTACAATGAAAACAATATTTGAGGTTATGTACAGTGCCGGATTAAGCAAGCGCGGGGCCCGTAGCAAATTCTTTCAAAGAGCCCTTGATCTGCTATAGGTTCGGAAGTATAAAGTGCTAAAAAAACAATTCAATACTCAATACGTTTATTTGCTATCTATAGGTTACAATTTTGTGGTTAATTAATAGTGTAGGAAATTACTATAGGCGCTGTTAGGCTCTGACAAGTACAAAAAGACTGAGATGAGATTTTCTGGCAATTTAGAATAATTTTGATAGGAAACTAACAATCAAAAACTGATGATACTACACAAATTATTTTTTTCAATACATATTTCAAATTATATTATATTTTTAGGAATAGCTCATGTTATATTTCATCAATAATGTACTTTAAATAATGTTTATATTTTATATTTATTTATCTGTTTCCTTATTATATTTTATGCTTTTACAAAGTAACTTTTCTAGATTTCATGTGGACAAATTTAGAAATAATACTATTCTTATCAATTTCTCTGAACAAATCATGTTCTATATTAATCAAAGCGAGATAATTCAGACGTTCTTGACTGTTCCTTAACTCATTTTTTATGCGCTTTAATGTCGAAAATAAACGTTCGCCACTGCAGTTAGTGATTATGAGAGATAAATAAATGCGCAAAGCAATTTCTAAATTGGGGAAACATGATTCTAATGAATTGTCCATTAGGAATTTATAATATTGAATTTCTAGAGCTTCGTTTTTCGTACTGTCAATCGCACCAGCCACATCCGTTTTGAGCAGCTCAGCAAACTGCACTAATTCGTTGTCTAGGCTGTCTTCCAAATCATTTTCATAAGCACTGACTATAATTGGTGTTTTTTTTAAATTCTCTTCTACTGTAATAGGTTTTAACTGTCGAAATATTTCAAAAACACTAGTTAGTTTTTGATATGAAAATCATTCTTTCATGCGTTTGTCTAAAGCAGATAGTGTCACCTCAATTTCAAACTGTTTACCAGGTGTTTCTTTCTTTACAAATTCGTCAAGTGTACTAGAACCGCTAAAATCGTCGTACTTTGTGTTCCGCTTGCATCGTCTTGAAGTCTGTTGCTGATATTCATGACAGCCTGTCAGCTCTTTCGCTTGTGCTTCAATATTTGAAAATGTAGATCGCATTTTTTGGACATATCCATATAATGATTCATAAAGGGTGTATCCCGTATTAAGGTCTATTTTAGACGATTGCAGCGACGCACTAGTTGCTTGCATGCGTTCTAGGATTCCATTCCACGTAATTATCATTATTCCCGTTTCCAACTTATTCATCTTTGAAACAAGTCCGTACGCTTGATTACGACACTCTGCCTTTTGATCTATATTATTGGAAATGGCATCCAAAACTTGCTTGATAGTGGTAGAACCACATAAAAGAGCCTTCGTAGCATCAGCTCTGGCAGACCACCTAGTATCCGACAACCTTTTCAAGAGCCTTTTTAAGAGCTTCCGTAAGAAGACTCCAACGATGAGATTTTCAATAAAATCGAAAAAAATTAATGCTTCTGTACAACAGTCTGTAGCGCACTTAGCAACTAAATTTAATGAATGTGCAAGACAGGGAATGTATTCTTATTTATTTCTTTAATTCGTGCTTGCAGGCCGCTGTATTTTCCGCTCATGTTACTGGCATTATCGTAGCTTTGTCCACGACAATCTTTGATATCAATGCCATTCTTACTTAAGAAATCTAATAAACTTTGGGCGAGTTGTTCGGCAGTATGGCCTTCCTATATCTAAGAGCTTAACGAATCTCTCAACTGGCCCAGATGGTAAAACATAGCGCACTATCAGAGTCAGTTGGTCTACATGCGATATATCTGGAGTTAGAATCTAATGAAGTGTCATTCAGTGTTCAGTGGAATAGTACTTGGATTTCTTAACTTCGCAAATAATTTGATCTAGAATGCTTGATTCAATTAATTTGATAAATTCTTCGCATGTTGTTTTAGATAAATATGAGGTGTGCCCTTTTCCTTTATGAGCATAAGTTTGAATATGTTGGGCCATAAAAACGTCAAATTTAGTAAGTAATTCTAATAAGCCTAAGTAATTCCCATTATGAGTTGAACCAACAATTTCATTACTACCCCGAAACGCAATAACACATAACTAAAACAAACCTCTTTCATACATAAATGGCTCTCATCATGTTTACACATAGAAAGATTAAAACTTACAAAATAAAATATTCAAATTCATCAATCTCTTATTGGTTGGTAGCTAAGAGAACTTTCTTTTAACTGGCGGATTGTTTGTTACGATACTCGATGACAATGTCAGGGAATCCCCGGTTAATTTTTCAGTGTTACCAACTTTGATAACAAATAATTTGCATTGGCCGGGTGCCCATTGTACCGATAAGGGATAGGATACCTATCATTAGTTTTAAAAAAACATGCGAGAGACTATCGTGTCAAGAATTGGAATTTCTTTGGTTCTGGAAATAGTTTATTGAATGCATTGCTTTTTATGCATTTGATAACGATCTTACTATATCAGGATTACGACATGGTTATGAAAAATTCATGTGGAGGAAATCTCTCTTAAAGTAATAATTTTTTTTTTTTACTCATAACTTCTATAACTCAATATATCTACTAATATTCTAGAAAATAGATTTTTGGTATATGGTTACTAAATTATACTTTAACTAATGTAGACTGTTCGTCTTACAAATAAATAGATAATTTTAACAATTTCAATCGAGCCATTTCAATTCTGCTACACATCCACACTAAGTGTCGGGTAAGAGTGCTTGCATACGTCAGACTTTTTGTAGAGCTGATTATCAGGCCGACTAAAATGCTACACGTTTATACAAGCAACTTTTTGTAGAACTTGTGCGTTTACCGAATGAAAGTCGGTGTTTTATTTACGCCAAGGAAATAGTCGAGTACCGAGTGTCTGACGTGGATTGTCTTAGTAGGAAAAGTTGTAACGTTTCACGTATTTGTGACATCAAAAAAATTCAAAATACCACATCTTAATAAGTTTCACTCAAAAAATTACGCTCAGACAGACATGAGTGGGTTAGAATATGCGGGGCCCCATTTCGCGCGGGGCCCGTAGCAATTGCTACTCTTGCTACGTGGTTAATCCGGCACTGGTTATGTACCTACTTAACTGTCAAACGAACATTAGTACAATGAAATGAAATATTTATTTTGTAAATTGGTTATAAATAACGCTTTTACACGTCATGTTTTTTTTTGCGTGTTAAGTTTAGTTTAGTTTAGCTAGATGAGGCCGGTGTTTCCTAACTGACTACTCTGAGAAGAAACACCGAAACAAACTCAGAGGTCTCTTTTAAAGTCCATACAATTTGTGTTGGTCCAATCATATGACAAACATGTAGGTTCATGTCTTTGGTTCTCTTTGAGGAAATAACCATACAGATTTCAGACTATCAGATTTACAACTATCCCATAATACCTAAGTATCTTCATGAATTAAGTACTTTTATTACTGGTTGAAGAAGTGGTTATTATTGGTTGTTATTACTCGTTGAAAAACAATAGGAAAAAGTTGGGAAATTAAATAAAATTAAAACAGCACATTTATTAATTTCATTATTTTATTCTTCACACTGACAGCATGAAAAAACGTTTCGTTTCACAATTATAACTTCACTTAATAACTTCACGACCGCGAAAATATTGACAACCTTAGAATATGCTTACTAAGTAACCTTATAACGAATTTAAATTAAATTAATATATGAAATTAATATATAATGTAAAACGATGCACGAAATACAAAATCAATAAATGGTAACAGTGCTAACACTGCGTCTAAATGTCAAACTCACCATAAAACGGAACGGTACTTCAATGCATTTGAAATGGCTGCGTTCTATTAAAAACAACGCTTTATTTAGTGGTCGTTTTAAAATTATTATTTCTTTTTTTTTCACATTACTAATTCTGATTTAAGTTAGTATTACGTAAATTGCAAAAAAATTAGTTATTTAATACGCTAAATAACATCACTATACATTAAATCTTGTGTCAAAATGTTTGACAGGTCAATTCTGGACATGATTCTTTTATCTATGTCTAACAAAACAAGTCGTAAGTCACATGTCAAAGACTGACAAAAATAAAGTCAGTAATGCAGTAATGACAATAATGACATTGTCAATAATATTATGTTTGACTTGACCGTTGACCCTAGTAAATGAGTAAAACAGAAATAAAGGAATGCTATACATTTAATGCAATTAAAAAACATGTGAATAAATTCAATAAAAATATGTATGATTTTATTAAAAAAGAGGCAGAAAATATCGAAGACAGAGAAATTTAAAATGATTAATAATTATTTGTAAGAATATTTAAAAAAAATGTCAATTATTCATATTTTTAACAAAATAAATAATTAATAATGATTATATACTTGTGTTTTCAATTTCATTAAGGGTTTCAATTTCAATTCCAATAATGTAGTAGACTTAATGTTTTAAAGTTACTATTTACTGTTTTCTGCTGTTTTTTTAAGTCTGTTCTACTGCTTTATGCTTTGGTTAGGTTGGCAATACTGCACGAATAGCACAGTTTTCATTTTTATTGTTTTGGTAACTGGCAACATAGAAGTTAAGAGTAGTGGGTAATTTCATGAACGTTTATCATTGTGTTTGAAATATGTAATTGTGTATAGCCGGCTCTACACGTTGGCCAACACAGTGGCGAATGTAGTGGCCAGCATATTGGCCAAGAGTTCGTGATAGCGTCCACACGTTGGAAGGTCGTTCAGTTTGCTACGGTACAGGCCAACGTGCGGACGTATTTATTAAAATGGATATTGAGGCGCTAACTGCTGCTTCTTGGGTTCCACAAACAATTTACGGCTTGGTAGAGCTCTATAAACCGAAAAGTTTCTTCGTTATTAGTCATTACTGACATTTTGTTTACACTAGTTGTTACCGACGCGTGACTAAACTTTTTAACAAATAAAAACTTATAACCAAAAAATTAAACCGACTCCCAAAAAACACTGCAAAGTGAAAAATAACTTTAATTTCGGTAGTCGGTGTCTTTAGTTTTGGTTTTTTCGTTTTTGGCACCGACTTCCGAAATTAAAGTTATTTTTCACTTGGCAGTGTTTTTTTGGGAGTCGGTTTAATTTTTTGGTAAAAAGTTTTTATTTCACTCTTTTTAGTTGGTTGATTTTTAATTTACCTAGTTACAAGAGCCTAAATGTCAACTACTTATAACATTTTACAAAATATTGCTTTTCCCAATGCTGGGCCGTTAATTTTTGAGGAGTTCTCCTGGTACTTCACCATCAGCTATACATCACCATATGCATTATGACGTACATAAAGTGCTTAACGTCCATATTCAAGTAATCGAATCGCAATCCATGAAATACTTATTATTGAGTAGTTTCGGTGGTCATCTGTGGTCTTCATCATCAGTTCCACTTCCCCAAATGGTGCTTTTCGAGAGCAACTGCACAAGATACTATAAGATATAACCAAAACGCTATAGATGTGCCTATAATATTTGAAGAGTTCCCTCGATTACTCCAGGATCCCATCATCAGATCCTGATTTCATAACAATGGGACCAACTAGAAAGTATACCATTTCAAATGAAAAGAGAATTTTCTAAATCGGTCGAGCTGACTTCGAGTTATGAGGTAACATACATAAAAAAAAAAGTTCAAGACGAACTGAGAACCTCTTTCTTTTTTTTGAAGTCGGTTAAAATGTTTAATCAGGTGCGTGCGATCGTTCTGGGAGCTCGTAGCATACTAAACGCGCGGCCAACGTGTGGACGCGGTAGCCAATACTCGGCCAACAACCCTTTGATCTTTTGCAAAAAACCGACACCACACGGATCTCGCGCCAACTCGTCGGCCATCATTCCAATACAACCCAAGATGCACAAACACCCCCTCTACACGTTGGCGAATAGGCACTGGCCACTACATTCGCCACTGTGTTGGCCAACGTGTAGAGCCGGCTTATCACAGACTCAAGAGTTGGTCTAATTTGGTTTATCTACCTATCTCATCACAATGAATTGAATGCTCTTGCTCATTGCTGAACTTTGGTGCTGAAATAATTCTTAAGTTCTCAGTGCGTGGATATAGTTTCTTTCTATGTGTGCATTTAATTTAAAAGTCGAAATTAATTTTATAAAAATAAAGTTCGTATTAAGCTATATAATTGTACGAAATACAATCTAGAACAACGTGAACCTGTCAAGTGCATTCGAAAGCTTTTAATCCAGGAGAAGCGAATTCTTAGGAAAACCACAATTTTTTTTATTCAAAATGCTACAGGTACCATCAATATATAAGCATTACGAGCGAACTCCTTTAGAATGCGTTTACAAAGCTCTGCGCAATAAGGACTTGGGAGACTGTGTCGTAGAGGCTATCAGAATACTCAAACAGACCAATAATTATATAAAATTCAATCGTAAGGAAAAATCGGACAAAGAATCGCTTAAAGATGGGATAGCCGGTAAAGAGGCATTCTTCAATGGTGATTATCAGAAAGCGTTGCTGAAATACAATATGGCTCTGATGCTTGCGCCGCCTAATTCGGAAGCCATGAGGCTAGCTTACTATAGCAGAGCTGAACTGTCATTGAAGCTGAAGCAGTTCTCGGCCTGTGTGAAGGACGTGGAGACCTGTCTCACATTTAACTGTCCTGACAGCATAGTCAAAAAATTACGGGAAATGAAAGAAGAAGCCTCTAGATTTTCGTGGATATATCAGTTGACACTCCAGTGTGTGTGAGTATAATAATAATACTTAATTCATTTATTTATTCAAGTAGCTTACGGTGTTGGGACAATTTAAATTATGTCTATGTTAGTTAACTAATAATAAATCACAGTTCTGACGCAATACAAACCACAATCACAAGAGCTTGTCATTATAGTAGTTTGCAGCACCGTTTCACAATTGTGCAATCAAGAGAGTTCATCCCCAGGATACTGTTGGTGCTGCCCTGCACCCTGTGTACTAGGGATGTGAATCTCCTATGCATTATTGTGTAAGCAATTGAAATGTGCCAAACATCCCTGATTCTACAGAAGTGGGACAACTTCAATAGCACTCTGAACATATAAATCTGTGGTTTCATATGTGGTGGATCTGCCTTCCAAAAAGTTATATTTTTAATGCATGGATAGAATTTTTTTTTAAACAGAACTACATAGTAACCTGATTAACCCCCCCCCCCCCCAAAGCTATATATGTTTGTCTCAAGTGTGTCACACTTAAATGTTCACTTTACCAACATTTTTAATGATAAAAGAGTTATTTTTTAATTTCTGTCATCTTAATTAGGGACAAAAATATCCTTAAATACAATTAACTTCCAAATGCCAAAATTGTTGACTGCAAACTTTTGAAACATGAAATATCTACATAGTCAGTATTTTTTGTTGGTTTATCATAATTTACAATAACAGTCTAGTCAGCTTTTAGCCTACTGATGATGGATTATTATTTATTACTAGCTTCCGCACGTGACTTCGTCCGCGTGGAAAAAAATCCCCCAATTTTGAAACATTATTCATTAGTGCTCCGCTCCTATTGGTCTTAGCGTGATGATGAAAGAATTTTTCAAATCAGAACCGTAGTTCCTGAGATTAGCGCGTTCAAGCAAACTAACAAACTCTTCAGCTTTATAATATTAGTATAGATAAGTATTAAGAATGATGTTATTCGAAGAAGTAATTTCAAACTGACTAGAATGTAATTGTAATGATGATTATCTTTGTTAAATAAACTATAATATTTTTACTAATTAAGTAAGATTCCTTTTCAAAATATTTAAAATTACTTATATACAGTAATAAAAAGTCTATCCTAATACGAGTACCTACCTAATATTGATATTGATATATTAACGAGAAATTTCTTATTTATTAGTTAGTAAACATATACTTTAATTAAATAAAAACCCTTAACTACATATACACACCTAAAAATAAACTAAAATATAGCATCCAGAAATTCGTGCGCATCGCTGTCCACTGGTAATGTGCCCAAAAGACTGGCGGCATTGCCACGTTGTATGGCAATGCTTAACCTCTGTCCAAGGTAAAAGCCAGCCCTTGGGTCACGCGAAGTGTCAACTAGGCGTCTGGACAGATCTTTAAATAATTTGTGAGCACTCGGACCCCACGACCCCAAGGTTTCAACCCCAAACGGCTCGAAAATTAATTAAATTAATTATAAAAATTATTAAATTAATATAAAAATTATTAAAATTAATTATATTTCCGCCGCTTGAGGTTCTCAGCAGCCGCAGCGGCAGCGCCAGCACAACAAGATGAGCTAGGAAGATGGGATGGCGCAAGAGTATCGACACAAGTTGCGTCCCACACTAAAGGCCTACCCATCTTCCAAGGAAATAAAGACATACCGTCCGGTCTTTTGCCATCGTCGCGTGCTAAGCCATTGGGTTCTAAAACAGCTGGAACGCCGACAGTGACAAGAGCCCGTCGAATAATGTCGTTAATATTCGCGTGCCGTGCTATGCGACCCGCGCTCCGGCCGCATGAAAGGCCGTGGTGACCGAGGCTGTTGACAACTTCACCACAGTGGCAGCGATGAGCAGAACAGCAGGGAGCACCTAATCGAAGGGAAGCAGCGAGGCGGAAAGTAGTATCATCAAACAAGGTGCCTATGTTCGATGACGGTAGTGCATGGAGCCAGAGACCCGACTCCCATTCACCCACAGCCAGCAGGCGCGCACGCTCTGCAGCCGAAGCAGATGTGGCAATAAGGTCACTCTGAACTGCTCTACAGAGTGGCTCATCCCACCGCCTCTGAGATGATGGAATGTCGGGTGGATTTAGGTTCGGGCAAGCGAGTCTCCAGGTATCTATAGCCTCGGTGAAGTACGGCACATTGAAATCAACCAGTGATGGAGCTAGGATATTCCTGATTAATTTCTCAGTGCCGTGCACCGAGGATACAAAAGCCGGTAGACTGATACTACTAATTTTGCGGACGCCGAGACCACCCATACGAATGGGAAGAGTAGCTTGTGCCCAAGCTCGGTCGTCCATAGCCACATTTAAAATTCCTGTCAGAGTTTGACGAATAATTTGGTCCATTTTTTCCAAAAGGTTAGGATGATGCCATAGATGCGAAGAACGAAGAAAATACATTAATTTGGGTCCAAAACAACAGTAACGAATTAAGGTGATGGCCGAATGCATATTAATTTGGTATAATCTGTCCGAGATGTCATTAAAATTTTGTATTTTTTCCTCGACAAAATCGGGAAAGGAATTCTCATAAATTGGAGACCCAAGAAGACGAAGAGAACTTTTTTCTACAATTTGGATATCTGGGGCTACTGCGTCGAATTTTGAAAGTGTCAGTTGTCTGTCAGTACTGTCGGATATGAATAGTTCACACTTCGAAAGGTTGAGGTCCAATCCTATGGAATGGAATTGATTTATTAAAAACTGTAGATCATCTAATACCGTGTCTACATCGCCTCCCAGGGTTCCATCATCGAGATACCACACATTAAATTTTGAATTTAGCTGTCGAATGATTGGGTTAATGGCTAAACTAAAGATCGCTGGCCCGAGGGGATCACCTTGTTGACAGCCAACAGCTGATTCCAAAAGGTTTTCCTTATAAAGTAATTTAGTCGGATGTCTGTAACATTGCCAAAGAAAACTAAAAATTTGTGGTACTTCTTTTTTAGTTTCTGCCAACAAAGTGTCCCTATTGACTGAATTGAAGGCATTTTTAATGTCAACCTTCAAGATGACCTCTCCTTTACCTGAATTTAAATAGGTCGTCAAGGCGTGTACGGCAGCCTCACAACCCCCTTTGGAGCCGTAACCCAGTTGCAGGGGCTGAAATTTGGTCGAAATATCCTCACCATAAAATTTAGAGCAAATCTTGGCTGCCATACGACGGTAGGTAGTTCCCACGGCAATGGGACGAATGCCGCCGTCCCTCTTGCGTAGGGCACATAGATTGGCCCCGTACAAGATATCGGTGACGGCTTCGTTCACCTGGCCCGAGAGCATAAGATTAATCAGAGCCGTTAGCTCCTTCAAAAGCAACTCACCAGCCTCTCCGGCGCCTGAGCTGAGTAGGTCCTTCAGGTGCTGCGGACTCAGCCCATCGAGGCCACCAGCAGAGCCGCTTCGGAAGGAACAAACGGCTGTGAACACCTCTTGACCTGTAACGGTGAGGGTGTTTATGTCCTGATCGGGGGGGTCGGGAAAGGAAAGACCATCCGCTGGGGCAGGGTGTTTGCTCTCCAGAGCTGCGAGAGTATCTGGAGAGTATGGGGCCACCACATCACTGCTGAAAAGTATCCTGGCAGCTCCGCTAATGTCACCTTCCCCCAATTTAGATTCGACTAGGCGGGATATACTTCTTGTGGAAGTAACCCTCTGTGTCGGTAATTTTGCATCCTGAATGTGCGCCGAAATATTACAATTTTCTTTGATTTGTGAAGTTAAAGTTTTTTTGGTTTCCAAATTCTTTCGAACATGTAGGATCCTATACGGGAAGGTAAGCAGATGTTCCCAGGCACTTAGAGAGTTCTCGCGAGCGGCAAGGCGAACGCATCCTGCTAGGTTTTGCGCCACTACAGGTCTAGCGCCGCGGGGAATTCGCTTTAAAACCGGAACAGAGTTTTTGAATTTTGAGAGGGTTTTCCAAAACGGATCCAAATTGGAAGAAGATGATGTAGGTGTTAAAGAAATGACGGGGTCTGAAGTAGATACATTGGGTGGTTTGTGTACCTTCCCAATATGTACTTTCAGACCCCGCTTACCTTTAAAAAACCGTGCCTGGGTGCACAGAGGACACCTCTCCAGAATATTTAGTGATGTTGAAGGTTGATCGGCAATATTTAATATAATTACTTTATTCATATTTCAGATCCACTCCATTCTCTGAAAATTTTTTTAAACTTAAAGGAGCTCGGAACCCAGATATACCGTGTGCCACTTCTGATGTTGAAGTGATAATGGAGTTTGGACAGTCAAAAGTGGTTGCTGCCAAAGATATACCTGTTGGTACTCTTGTAGCAGTTGAGACGGCTTTTGTAACAGCTACTCACATTATGAATCATATCACTTCATGCCATTATTGTCACAAGATGGATTTGAATCTGATGCCTTGTGACGGTTGCTGTTTAGCCATGTTTTGTGACAAACAATGCAAAGATAAAGCTATGCAAGACGGGCATAACATTGAATGTAAAATTATGGGTAGTATGTCAGATGATATAAAGCTGCCTGTCAAAGCTGCCATCAAAATGCGTCAACTATGTAGTTCTTGGGATGAGTTCATCACAGCATCATATCAGTTAGGTACTGATCGCATCGAAAACAGTTCTATTGCTGACATATTTGGGACCCAAAAGTTTTCTTTACTTAATTCTCATTTTGATACACATTTTATATATGGGGCTATGTTTAATAGATGTTTGTCTCTGGCCAATATAATACATTATTTGGACATACATACATCATTTCTACCAGACTCTCCCAATGAGAAGTGTGCAGTTATTCATGCAACAAGTAGAGTGATGATGCACCTTGCATTATATTGCACTCCAGTACAGCTACAGCACTTCAGCTCAGTGTGTATAGAGGGTAAGGTAGCATTGCACAATCACCCTAATAAGGGATATTTTCCATTCATCGGTAACCTGTCCAATTCTTGTTTGCCGAATTCATATGTGGCAGGGCTCAGGAACAGTGCAGCTCTGGTAACGATAGCACCAGTAAAACAAGGAACTGAATTAACCATTACTTATATGTAAGTACAAATTTATTCTTATTCCATCGTCAACATCCATCACCTGGCAACTCCTACACTTCATTTATTCATTTAGGTTCTTATGTGAGGCCTGGAGGTCAGATGTCTGATATAATCAACCTATTGTTTTAAAGCTAAGTGATTGATGTTGAATCTCAACAGTAAAATTTGCTATCAACTGTTGCTCTAATCTAAAATATATATTTTTTCAGAGGACTTTGGTTGGAAAAGGTTCCAACAGAAATGTTGACACGAGCTGGAAAAATGTTCATTAATTATGGAACTGTATGCAAGGATTGTGTCATTTGCGGTGGTTGGGCAGACAATATCTTACCGAGTTCGCATTTAAGTGACTCACAAGAGAAAGCATTTAGAAAATTTATAAAAAAATTTACTAACTCAATGCATAATTTCCCTAGTCATATTAAATCTAATTATAAGGAAGCCTGTAACATCTTAACAGCTCTGAGTGATGCGCCTTGTTCCAAGGAGTATGCAAAAGCTTTTGAAGCATTCATACAATGTCTTATGTTTTGTGTAGATTTAAAGTTTCTAAATGTGATTATAAATCGAAATGGTTAACAAGGTAGGCTATTCAGCCGAATACATTCTTTTGTGGGGTGTTTACAATTGATTAGTACAGTAACTGCAACGGCAAGGATTTGGAATTGTCTTTATGTTCCTTAAATAACCCTAGTATACTTATTCCAATCCTTGTGGATAAGGATGCTAAGATAACAGATATGTTTGACCAGTGGCGGCCTTAGGGGGTGGCGAACAGGGCAATCGCCCGGAGCCTCGCTCCTGTAGGGGCCTGGCGCAACAACCCAAACGAATTTTAAAAATATAGATTTTTTAACTATATTTTTTTTTTATTTAAAACTTTTGATTTTTATTCTTAATTACTTATTAAGGTTATAACATAACGATAAATTAAAATAAAGTTAGTTAACTAAATCATTCATTCAAAACATAATTGAAAAATTCATTACCTATGTAGCTTTTTGTTTATTTCAAACTTGAATATCGCGCCTCAAGCCACAAGATCGGCTCTCAGCCCTTGCTATTCTTTCAATCGAAAATGACGTAGCTCATTCGTTCGATTATTGTGTTTTAAAGACTTAATTAATTATAATTTAATTAATTAATTTTAAAATTTATCATCTCTGTATTTGTTAATTTTGTAAATCTTTCAATGTAAAATATCTTAAAACTCAAATTTTATTTATTTGTATAACTTTAGCATTTCTCCTCAAACATGACATACCTAAACCAAACAACCTTCGCGTCACATACCTACTTTTCACGACGGACAAGGGGCCTCGCAAAGACCTGCCGCCCGGGGCCTCGCAATGGGTAAGGCCGCCTCTGCGTCAAGGGCGGATCCAGCTTTGGTCAAGTCACATGAAGTTATAATTTGTATTTCCTGACTCCGCTGCCACTTGGCCATCCACTGCCGATATTCGTTTACAACGACAGAAACTGGAGTATTATCTAGTAACAATGTTTAAAAATTTTAATTAGTGGTCCACCTAGGTCCTGTACCCAGCCCAGGGGGGGGGGGTCATGACCCCATTACCCCCCCCCCTCTGGATCCGCCCTTGCTCTGCGTTTTACCCCCCTTTTGTCTGCTAGTGTAGTAATACAAGCCCTACTTGCCTTCATACAAACTTATTATTCTCAGTTTAGTATTTTGAAATTTGCTACCTAGGTTTCCCGTCGTAGTATCTATGAATGTATCGTCGTTGTGTGATTGGTGTTGGATAATTAGTAAGAAAATTAATTAGTAATTTAATGTTAAGTTCTTGTACTATTTACAAAAGTGTCTATGTTTCTACGGCTAGCTTCGTTGCAGGAGCATCTGCATGCTTTACCTACTCTAAATTTAATGAAGATGATAGAAAACATTCATGTTAACGAAGCTAGCCGTAGAAACATAGACAGTTTCTACGGCTAGCTTCGTTGCAGGAGCATCTGCATGCTTTACCTACTCTAAATTTAATGAAGATGATAGAAAACATTCATGTTAATATTCCTATACTTATGTAAAACTGAAAATGGATCATTGTAGGTACCTAATCATAATTATAAATTAGGTAAGTACTGTTATTATTGGGCGAAACTCAAAATCGCTGAAAAGGAAGTTCAGTTAGTTGTTCAGTTCTGCTCATTTTCTCTTACAAACGTCTTATTCGCAAAACTCGACAGTTAACTTCTTTTGGCGATTTTCAGGTTTAGTCTCATTCCACTGCTTTCGTAATTCGTTCAATAAGAACGCAAATAGTGTTTCTAGCTGTAAGTAACCTTTCCTTTTTATATTCGATGATGTTGTACGTAGTGTCTTGCAGGTATTTGGCGAGTAAGATCTGCGCCAGGCATTTCACCACTTAACTAAATGGTGCTTTTGGAGAGCAACTGCACTAGTTCCTATAAAAACTACCCAAATGGGTGTAGGTGTGCCTATAATATTTAAAGAGTTCACTTGATTTCTCCTCCTTTTTTGAAGTCGATTAAAATTTTATAAAAATTGTTCAAACTGTTTCGGAGGAGTTCTGTAACAAACTCTGTGAGTTGTGACACGAGATTGTTGTTTAGTGGCTTAGCTGACCCCGCCCAGCAGACGTTGTTTTGCCGTATAAATTATTTCTAGAAGAAAAAAAATAGCCTATGATCTATTCTCAGACCAACCATACTCCTAGACTCCTACACATAGGTAGTACTCTGATACGTCATAGTATGAGAGGAGGCTGCCCTGGCAGCCTTCAGAAACGCCATATCCGGAGCACTCATGAGAGACTCCAGGATCAAGCACACACGCATCATGGAGGACTCGGTCAAACGACAACCTCTGATGACTGCACCCTATGATAAGACTACAAAGACACACCACTTCCAAAAAAACTACCAAATACAGCTCACGCCGGAGCCAGAAGACAACTCAGGACCCAAGGCGCTTAGGATCTACACCGACGGCTCAAAGACAAACACTGGAACTGGAGTTGCAGTTATCTCCAACGATCTCAACATAAAGATATCCAGACCGCTAGGACAGCTCAACACGGAGCTCAACTCGGACGGAGGAAACAAACCCTCGGGTCATTGGATTTCCTTACAGATATCCTGAATAGACCGAGAGACCTGATCTGCTTCTGGAGGGAGTTTGGCTGGATGGAGTGACGGCCGACATGGCTCATGCACAATGGTCTCGTGCAGAGACAAAGTATGTGCGTGTGGATTGAGAGATTATTTCGAAAAACTCTTCCAATCCCAACCAAATTATAAGAGGATTTAGGAAATAATTGTGAAAACTTCGTGGTAAGGTATAAAATTTGTGAAACCTAAACAAAGAAAGTTAGAACTCATTGACTGGATCTCTCAATCTGGACAACTGAAGAAAAAGCCATAACGCGTATCCAAGAATATACTGCCTATGTGTTTATAATTTGCATTTTAATTAATTGTGAAGGATTTGTGAAAGCTGCTAAACAAAATTTCGATTCGTTTCAAAGCCACGTTTAAGATTTATAACGGTTTATATGGATCACTCAGAGTGGACAATTTTCAATTGAGTGAAGAAATTGTGAAAAATGTTGTACTAAAATTTGACGAATCAGTCGTCCCTGTAAGTGTTATACTTAAAAAGATAAATCATTTTTACAATCCTTGAGGAAAACGTTGAGTAGGGTAGTAGTAGCACCGACTTCACTGGGGCGGTCCGAAGGGGGGGGGGGGGGGGGTTTCACCGGAGACATGGTCCCAAAATCGTACACATCAAATTGAAAATTGAACAATCAAAATAAGACGTCCCAAATATTACCACCCGATTTGCCAATTTACCGGCCGTACCTGCGACTTCAGCCATGTGAGTAGATACTTAGCCCTTATTTTAAACGGAATTAGACATCCAATAAAACAATCTTTACGGTTATTTCTCTCTTTGCAGTGGAAGTCGTTTTTGTAAGTTTTGAAGTCGGTTCAATTTTTTGTAAAAAAAAGTTTTTTTCCCAATAAAATAGTACAATTTATTATTTCTTACGAAATTTTCCTTAAACTTAGCACAGTTTTAATTGGACCACAGCCATCAAAGAGTAAAGATTATTTAAAACTAGCTTCTGCCCGCGACTTCGTCCGCGTAGAAGTCGAAAATATTCCACGGGATCCCGTCCCCGGGATAAATAGTATCCTATGTTTTATTCCAAGATCTGTGTGCCAAATTTCTTTCAAATCCGTTCACCCGTTATAGCGTGATTTAATAATAAACATCCATCCAAACTTTCGCATTTATTTATTTATTTATTATATACTTTATTGTACACCTTACAATACATTTAAAGATACAAATAATAAAACTAGTGTACAATGGGCGGTCTTATCGCACAGGGCAATCTCTTACAGACAACCTTTGGATGGACAGAAATGAAAGGAGACAGATTTAGGGCTGTCAGTGTACAACATCATACTAATCAAACATAATAATATAAAATACATACCATATATATGAATATAATATATACTAATACATATCAAAATCATAATAGAGAAAGGAGGGGAAAAATTAAATTATAGTGAGAGGTAATGCTCTTTCACCATTTTTTTGAAAGTAGGTAATGTTTGAGCACGCCTCACATCTATGGGCAATGCATTCCATAAACGGGCTGCTTGGATAGTGAAAGATTTATCGAAGAAAGAAGTGGAATGCATACGGATACTTAACTCTAAATTTTCCGACGATCTAAAGGACCTTGAATGTGTGTCACAGAGAAACCGAAAGCGGTCTTTAAGATAAAAAGGAGTTAAAGGATTAAATAAGACATTATAAAGCAGAGAAAGTAAATGAACATTCCGGCGAAACCTAATAGGAAGCCATTTGAGCTTAGTACGAAATTCAGAAACATGGTCATATTTGCGCAAGCCAAATATAAACCTAATACAGAGATTTTGAAGTCGCTCCAGCTTGTCAAATTGGTCTTGGGTCAAATCAAGATAGCTGGCATCAGCATAGTCCAAGATAGGAAGAAGAAGAGACTGTGCAATTGCAATTTTAGTGGTGATGGGAAGAAAATTACGAAGCCGTCTCAGGGAGCCTGCAGAAGCAAACAGTTTACGACTGACTTCCTGCAGTTGCTTCGTCCAAGACAGAGTTTTGTCGATGTATATCCCCAAGTTCTTCACGGCGTGACTGAACGGAATGACGGTGTTATTAAATGAAACTTCGGGAAGTGTCGACCAGTCGATCTTAGAGATAGTCCGGGAGCTACCAACAACAATTACTTGGGTTTTGGCGGGATTAATTTTCAGTCCGAACTCAGTGCTCCAATCACTAATCCGAGCGAGGTCCCCATTAATTGTCCCAATGGCATCAGATAATTCGACGAGGGGTGCTTGCGCGTAAATTTGCAAATCATCAGCATACAAGTGGTAGAAGGAAGATAGTCGTTGAGTGATAGCATTAATAAAAAGTACGAAGAGTAAAGGAGATAAAACGCCACCCTGCGGCACACCGGCAGAGGTGTCACACCAAGAAGAGAAAGAATCCTCCGTGCAAATACGCTGCCGGCGACCAAACAGGTAACTACGAAACCAGTCAATTACCGAAGGAGATATGTTAAAAGAGCATAGAACGCCAAGCAGAATGTCGAAGTCAACTGTATTAAAAGCATTGCTAAAGTCAAGTAGTGCGAGTACCGTTAACTTCCCCATCTCCATGCCTGACCTTATATCATCCGTAATATGAACGAGTGCTGAGGTAGTGCTGTGACCAGGTCGAAAACCAGATTGGAAGGGATTTAAAAGATTATGTTTAGAAAGGAAGGCGCTGAGTTGTTGATGTACAAGTTTTTCAAGGACTTTGGATAGAAAAGGAAGAATGGAAATGGGTCGGTAGTCAGAGAAAGATGCGGGATGCGATTTCTTAGGTAACGGGATAACTTGAGCGTCTTTCCAAGCTTGTGGAAAGATATTACTAGAAATAGAGAAGTTAAGGATATAAAGGATAGCCGGAAGAATGTTGTCAAGGATAGGAATGATCATCTTACGACTGAGACAGTCACTACCCACAGCGTCGGACGTAATAGACACAATACTCTTTTTAACATCACAAGCAGCAAATTGACTTATGACAAAAGGAGAATAATCAGGTACCGGAAGGTTTGAAAGATAATTTAGAGTAGCAGCTTTAGTGGCCCTATCTAATACAGGCGAAGTAGAAAAATGACTATTAAGTAAGTTGAAGTCTAAGTCCTTAGGAATTGTTTCATGACCCTTTTTTCCGATACCTAAAGATTTGAGAAAATTCCAGACCTTAGCTGGATCACCATTCTGAACGGTACCTACTGTGGATATATTGGCGGTTTGCATTTCTACACACCTTGCTGCAGTGATTTCTGATTGACACATATTTTTCCCTGTTGCTGTCATTTGGTTGAATTTTGAATTTAAACTTGGCAGCTGCTTTCTTATTAATCAAAAGTTTAATTTCATCAGTCAGCCAAGGTGCTGGGAGGTGCTTTACTCTGACAGCTCGAACAGGCGCATGCCTGTCGTAAAGCTGAATAAGGGAAGAAGTAAGAAATTCAACCTGCTGGTCAACCGATGAAGATTCAACCAAAGGCGCCCAGTCAATGTTGTTGGCATCCTCTCGAAGCTGGTCAATGTTCATCCCACTAAAATTGCGAAGGAGAAGAGTTTTGGACCTATGCTTGGGAGGACGAATTTTATACGATGTGTAAATTAGGTCATGATAGGAGAAAGCGTCTGCCGAACATTGGCCGTGCTTAGCGATATGAACAAGCGATGAGACTAAAACAAGGTCAAGTAGTGAAGGAACTGAGTTAGGAAAATGGTGAGTGGCATCAAGATTGAGAATAGAGAGATTAGTTGACTCAACAATATGGAGAAGAGAATTAGAGAACGGGCGTCTTTTTTAAGGAGGCACGTATTAAAGTCACCCATTATGATGCTATGACTGTAAGAGGGAATTAAAGTTTCTAATATGCGCTCAAAAGAAGAAAAGAAATTTATTCGTAGAGAAGAGCTGTAGTAGACTCCAAGGAGAATTTTTGAGTGGTGTAATTCAACTTCCACGAAAAGATGTTCACCGGCGTTCGATGGGGTCGGCTGTGAGGACATGGTAACAATGGAAAACGGGATATAACTTCTCAGATAAATGGCCACACCACCACCACCACCGACCGCGCGGTCATTTCTGATAAGTTGAAAACCTGGAAGAGAGTAAGAAGAAGAAGGAAGGCAAGGTTTTAACCATGATTCTGAAACTAGAATTGCATGTATATTCTTACAGTCAAAACTGGCCAGCATTTCAGGGAAATGAGCCGGGATACTCTGAGCGTTAATGTGGACTACATTAAAGTTCTTGGACACATCGGAAAATAACGAAACCAGAGTTTCGCTTAGGGATGGAATACTTTCAAAGCTTTCATCATTGCTATCTAAAGAATAAAAAGTATCAGTATCACTGCTGCAGCCAGAGCTGAGCAAAAATATATGAATTAAAAAATAAATAAATACTTACAACAATAATTAACGCGGTAATCTATAAATTTACGTCCACCTGCCAGTTGTGTATAATAAGAGAGTAAAAATAAAAATTACTTAAACAAAAAGAAACCAATTAAGATTAAGTAGTCCAGGCACATAATATTAAAACAGACACAATTTTATCTAACAAAGCAGTAAACACTAGACTTAAACAATAAAATTTGGAGCATGTAACGGAGCTAAATTAAAATTAATGTTTAAGATATTCAGTCCATAGTATGGAACGCAAACAAATGTGACAGAGACAGAATCTAGATACGACATAATTATAGTAATTGACAGTGACAGTTGACATTAAAACATATAAGAAAAATATATGGGACCTACGTACCTACGTAAACAAAATAGGAAACTATTAACTAACAAGTTGAAAAAAGCGCGGGAAACCTGAACTTTGGCGGACGTGGTTTTTTTTGGCTCTCTATAAATTATTTTTTGTATATTGGATTAGATTAAGTTTTTGTATATATTTCATTTTATTATTTAGTTTTAGTGTAGTTGTTAGGGAGCACAGCAACCTAGGATAGATAGTAAGTAGATATAATCGTAGAATCGTATCGAAGATTGTACATGGTAGATTTAATATTCGTTGTTATGTAGAGTCGTTTTTATCATGTAGAATCATTTAGTTATTATATAGAATCCATATCGTTGTATCGTATAGAATTGTTTTGAAAATAGCATTTTTTGGAGAGCTAATGTATATAATTAATGTAGTATATGCATGTAAATGTCGGCCGTAGATTGGTGGACGCGGCATGAGTTAACATCGAGCACTCTCCACGCGCGCCACCTACGACCGCGCATATAAATATAGCCGCCCACTGCGTGCGCAGTCAGTCTTGTTTCAATCATCGCGGTGTACACATCAGTCTCGTTCCGATCGCCGCGCTGTACACACGCCTACGCTCTCGCTTGAACATTGTGCTACTGTTGAAGATTGTGAAGTATTGTAAAGTGAATAAATAGTGTTTGCTCGTTTTCAAGATTTTTCCTTTTCAACCCTGCTATCCTGAATATCGAACAATTTTGGTTCTTCGTAAGCCGGATCTAGTGGAAAAATAGTGAAAATGAGCGAGAAGAGCACAGTGACTACAAGGAGCCGGCTGCGTCAGCTACAAGAAGATATGCGCAAACGGCGCATCTTAGAAACGGACTCCGGCGTGCCGTCTGAATTGCCACCAGGCTCACCATCGATAGCACCTACGATGCTTTCGGATCCAGCACCAGTCATCCCACTGGCGGGCGGTCGTGTAGTGGACCACCGGGATATATTTATGCCAGTGCGGTCGGTGACAACCAGAAGAGCTAGATCCGGGGCTAGTCACGCGTCATCAAGGAGCGGCCGGAAGAGTGCCGACTACTTACGACGGAGGGCCGAGTACGAGGCCGAACGACAGTTAGTGCAAATGAAGGAGAGACTAGTGCAAAAGAAGCTAGAAGCCGATCTAGCCGAGATAGACGCCGCCGAAGAGGACTCGGGTTCCGATGAAGAAGGAACATCACGTCGTGTTGAGGAATGGATTACGCACACGACGCCAGTCGCGACCGGTCAAGCACCCGTCATGTCGAGTCGCGAACAACAGCCACCGCGGCCACCAACACAGATACCCGTGGCAGAAACAGTGTGTGATGTGCAAAATGACCACGTGCCCGCGCAATATACAAGTGCGAACGCGTCAGTGCCGCCCGAGCGAGCGCCCGTGTCTCAAACACCGTACGCGCCCGCGACCGTTCAGTCGAGTGAACCAATGTGCCAAGCCACGCCGATGGCGACTACGAGCACTGCGCACGCGCCAAACCGCGATCATATTAAGTGGGACAACGTATTCGTCGAAGACTCGGACAGAGCCAAGCTACCGCGAGACAGGAAAATAGAACAATTGGCCGACGCAATAGCAAGCATCGCACGACCACGGCCGGTACCTAGGCAGGCTTATGAGCTGCCATATTTCAGTGGTGACCCAGCGGAATGGCTATCGTATAAGAACATGTACTACGACACCACAACGATGTATCAGTTCAAACATCATGAAAACTTGGCGCGATTGAAAACGTCGTTACAAGGTGAAGCCAGGTTAACAGTGGAAGATTTACTGCGTACATCAGCCGATCCAGCGGAGATAATAAGAACGCTAGACGAAGAGTTCGGCCACCCGAACCTAGTACTTGAGTGCGCGTTAAAGAAAGTGCGCGCACTGCCAAAAGTAACAGAGAGTGGTCGCGAGTTGAGAAGATTCTCCACGACAGTGAGAAATTGTGTTTCGTTATTAAAAAGTGTACGTGCGACTGGATACCTGAATAATCCTCAGCTGGTAAGTGATTTACTTAGTAAACTCACAACAGTGCAACGCGCTCAGTACGGAGACTTTGCCATGGGCATGGCGGCTAGTCAAGGGATCGACATGCGCGTCTCGCCGAGCCTAGAAATGTTCTCCGAGTTCTTGAGCCATTTAGCGCGCGCATCGTCCTATTATGTACAAATGGATATGAGTCAACCCGCATTGTCAACGGGCAAACCCAAAGCTAGCGCGCCACCAGCTAAAGTAGTAAGAAATATACAACGCTTGCATGTACACTCGAGCAGCGGAGAAAACACACGGACGCAAGCCCCTGAGGATTCATGCAAAATGTGTGGAGAGAAACACATAATTTCGGCTTGCAAAAAGTTCACGGACATGAACACTGACGAACGATGGAAATTCGTGAAAGAACACAAACTGTGTTTCAACTGCCTTAGCGAGAAACACTCAAAGAAGTTCTGCCGGAAGAAGAAATGTACCTCATGTAACTACGCGCATCATACAATTCTGCATATGGAGAAGAAATCGGAAAGTGTGACCAACGTCAACGATTACACCGGGAAAGCATTATTGAAGATATTACCGGTACGCGTCTCGGTCGGCGGGAAAGAAGAGCGCTGTTACGCTCTGCTCGACGACGGCGCAACAGTGTCGTTGATAGACAGTGGTTGACAGAGAGCGGTAAATGGGAGGTAGGCTTATTATGGAGTCGGGACAACCTTCAGTTGCCCGACAACTATGAACATGCACGCCAAAGGTTATGGGGAATCGAGCGTCGCCTTAGAAAAGACGCTAGCTACGCGGAAGCATACAAAGCTCAAATTGATAGATTATTAGCTGAAGGGTACGCCAGTAAGGTAGAAGGAGGTCGATATGGTATTTACCCCATTTTGGAGTAACGAATCCAAACAAGCCCGGAAAACTACGCTTAGTGTTCGACGCCGCCGCCAAGTATAATGGGACCGCGTTGAACGACCACCTATTAACTGGACCCGATTTATTGAATTCATTGTTAGGGGTTCTATTTAAGTTTAGATTAGGACCTGGACCGACATTAGGTAGGTGAACAATCCGCACCTGCCCCCGCCACCACTTCTAATGCGGCCCCCGCCACCCCTTCAAATGCAGACAACGGCGGCGTTCGACGGCCCAAAAGGCCACGATACCCTCCGCTGGTAGTGGAGCGCTTGCCAAACTGGGCACTACATTTCAGGGCACTTGCAGCCAAGCTGGGTCGGCCGCCAAGCGCTCGCCCATACGGCACCGGCGTACGCTTCACGCCGGAGTCAGAAGGTGAGTATCGGCTGGTCCAGCGTTACCTGACTGAGCTAGAGAAGGAGAGCGGCATTTCATGGTTCGCTTACTCCCTGCCAGCGGAGAAGCTCGTGAAGGTGGCCATTCGCGGGCTACCAGCCAACACAGAGCCCCAGGAGATAGAGGAGGAACTCCGCGTACTCGGATACGAGCCGGAGTACGTGCGCCATATTAGGGCACGACAAGGAAGACCCGGCTGCGTATTCTACGCCATGCTGAGGAGGACCCCGGACATCCGGTCCATATACGACACCTCTGTATTCTTGATGATGCGGGGTGTCAAGATTGAAGCATGGCGTGGGAAACGTGGGCCCGCACAGTGCCACCGGTGCCAGAAATTCCGGCACTCATCGCACCAGTGTCACCGCCCGCTCGCCTGCGTGAGGTGTGGAGAGGGACACGCGGCCAGAGACTGCCCACGTCCGAGGGAAGAGCCGGCCACCTGCGCGAACTGCGGTGGCCCGCACCCGGCGTGCCATGTCAAGTGCCCCGTGTTCCAACGGGAAATTCAGAACAGGCGGGCGGGGACTGTCGCCATCACGGCAGCCAACTCGCGCCGCCCCAAGCAACCTGTAGACACTGAGATGAAACAAGTGGAGGACGGTCACGGCGGCGCATCACTGATGGCGGCAGCCAACGGACCCACAGAACGCGGAGAGGCCACTTCCTCCCGGCGGAGGAGGAGGAAACGCGGGGGGAAGGGGAAAGCGCAACCCCCCCCGCAAAACACAAATATGGCGGCTTCACAACAGACCTCGCAGGCCGCCCCTGCCCCCGCCCAGAACAAGGCGCAGGCAGACAGCAAGGAGGCGAAGAAGGGCGCCGGCAAACCCAAACAGGCACGGCCGGCAACGCGCCAACAGAAGGCGGACGCCGTGCAAACCGGCGCCCCACAAACAAACGTGAACAAAGAATTCACTGCCTGCGCCATAAAGATCCTGATGGACCTCATACAGGCCATCAGGCGGGGGCAAGACCCACAACAGGCCATCCTGGATGGCCTGGCAATCCATTGGAATGCCCGCGGCCTGCGGAATAAGGTCGCCCTCCTCCGCCATCTCCTACGGGATCAGGACATCGACGTGGCGCTGATTAATGAAACGCACCTGGGACAGGAAGACAGGATCAAGTTCCCAGGTTACGTCATCTACCGCCAAGACGAACGGTCGGCATCCACTCAGATCCGATACCGTGGTCTGGCAGTACTGGTGAGGCGAAGAGTCGTCAAGAGCTGCCCCCCACGACATCACTCAACCACCTGTACACGCTGGGAGTACAGATGCACGTAGCCGGCGAGGATTTACAGATCTACGCCGCATACAAGCCTCCTGAAAAACAACTGGACCTCACCAAACTGCGAGAAATCTTAACGTCAGAACATCCAGTAATCCTCGCCGGAGATCTAAACGCAAAACACCCAGCGTGGAACTCCAGCAGGATCAATCCTCAGGGGAGACGACTCTTCGCGGACGCGGAAGCCTTTGGCTACACAGTGTCCGGCCCAGAGACGCCTACCCGGTACCCCAATCACATGCCGGACGTGCTGGACATTGTGGTCCACCAGAGGCGTAACTGCCAGATCACCCAGCAGGTAATAGACGACGAGCTACAATCAGATCATCAGCCAGTACTCGTCGTCCTATCGGGGATGCCGACCCGAGTGAAGCCGCCAGCGCCACGTCGACTCCTGGACTGGAACAGGTTCACAGAAAAGATTGAGGCCACGACGCCGGCTCGCCCTGTCACTACCGCCGTAGACGTCGATCAGTTCGCAGCCGACGTCACTGCTTGCATACAGAACGCGATAAGTGAGGCGGTCATACCGCCGCCGGCGCAGGGGAGAGGGCTATTGCCGCCCCTGTCGCCGAGCCTACGCGCTATGATCGCCGAGAAGAGACGGTTACGCAAGCAGTGGCAACAGACAAGATGCCCTACACTGAAGACCGAGCTGAATCGACTCGCGGAGAAGGTCAAGGCCGAGCTCAGAGCGTCAGCCGCCGCGAGCTGGGAGGAACTAATCGACACCGCAGCTGACAACTGGACATCAGTACACAGACTGTGCAGAGCACTTACGAATACCCCAGCCCCGGTGCGCCCACTAAGAGGCAACGACGGGGCTCTCAAGTACATAGCGGAAGATCGCGCGGGGGTCTTCGCCGAGCACCTGGAGCGTCAGTTCCGCCCGAACCCGACTGACCAGCACGCACACGTCGCGGCAGTCGAGCAACACCTTGGAGGCTACTTCGCAACGCCGATAGCTCCCGATGAAGACCCCGTCTTTTTCTCGCCGGGCGCAGTCAGACGCGCCATCCTAAAAACCAAGCTCAAAAAGGCTCCCGGGGCCGACGGCATCACCAACGCCGTGCTACGCCACCTGCCGCACCGTATGGTAGCGGCGCTGGCGCGCCTGTTCACGGCGGTGCTGCGCACGGGGGCCTTTCCTGCTGTGTGGAAGGAGGGGCGCGTCATCATGCTGCCCAAGGCGGGGAAAAATGTGCTGAAGCCGGAGAGCTATCGGCCCATCATCCTGCTGCCCACCATCTCCAAGGTGTTCGAAACACTCCTGCTGCGACACCTCACACCGCACATCACTCCGAGACCTGAGCAGTTCGGCTTCAGGGCGGACCATAGCACGACGCTTCAGCTGTCGAGGGTACTCTACCAGCTGTCCACAACCATGAACAGGAAAGAGTACGCGGTAGCAGTATTCCTCGACATGGAGAAGGCCTTCGACCGCGTATGGCACGACGGCCTAGTATACAAACTGGCCACCTCCGCCACGCCCCGTCGCGTAGCAAAGGTGGTCCAATCTTTTCTGTCCCACAGGAGCTTCAGGGTGGTGGTCGACGGAGCACTCTCCTCACCCCGCCCCATCGAGGCGGGAGTACCTCAAGGCACAAGGTACTTACGCCCCCTGCTGACATACGCCGCCCCCGCCTGGTTCGTCCTCACTAGCGAGACGACACGCAGGCCGCTCCGCGCGCAGCAAAATGCAGCGCTGCGGTTGGTAGTAGGTGCCCCTCGCTATGTGAGGAACGACGTCATCAGGCGGGACCTCGGGATTGAGGGCCTGGATGAGTTCGTGCAGCGCCTCGCGAAGGCGATGTTCGCGCGTGCCGACGCCTCTGCTTGGCCCCACGTCAAGCACTTGGCGCCACTGCACGCGCGCCCGCCAGACGCGAGGAGGCTGCCCAGAGATCTGCTCCCGACAGACGTCGCGGCCGCATCCCCCCCGGACTTGACTCCTGGGTAAGTCGCCCCACTTTACACGCGGCTTACTCAAACAGTTATACTATTCATAACAACACTTCACCAAGTGCGTAACGTGTTCTAAGTTAATATAGGCACGTTACGTACTTAAACACTCATTCATGACTCTACATGCGCTATACATAACTAGCACCGAATAGCAGCGCACGCTATTCGGTGCAGACGCACTGAGCGGCGACACACAGTACAATGCCGCTCACACATACATTCTCGGCTCTGCGGTTCGAAACGTAACCGGCTAGATCTGGAAGCGGGACGAACGAGAGCCCCGCATTCACTATAGGTGCGTCAGAGTCGGCACCCTCGTCGCTGGTCGGCTCCCGCTGGGCTTCCCCCGTAAGGGGGTTTCACCCGGCGGGGTCAGACCGCCGGGGTGTCCTGAAGAAACGACGCCGAAAATCGGCGTCGCGGCGCGCCTATAGTTACACAATAGCAATTAATCACGCGGGTGTGCGTTGCCGTTCACTTTTGAACAGGCGCTTTCAACGCACACCCGAACATCTACGCCGCTACTAGGCTACCTAACGACGGTCCCGTGTTTACGGGACACGGCAGGCTCCCGCGGGAGTGGGGCAACCCCCCGTGACCGCTCGCCGCGCCCCTAACGGGGCGCAGCGACTGCCCAGACGGTTGGGCAGTCAGTCTTGTTTCAATCGTCGCGGTGTACACATCAGTCTCGTTCCGATCGCCGCGCTGTACACACGCCTACGCTCTCGCTTGAACATTGTGCTACTGTTGAAGATTGTGAAGTATTGTAAAGTGAATAAATAGTGTTTGCTCGTTTTCAAGATTTTTCCTTTTCAACCCTGCTATCCTGAATATCGAACAGTAGTTGTAGTGTTTTCTTCAAATTTGGTAAGTCTCCGCGTACTCCTTTGTTAAGGGCTGGCGTTGACGATCTGAGTGGGTCGTCTCAGCGTCCAGCTTCAGTTGCTCGGCTCTTGTACAATTCCTCCGATGCGGCTCCTTTTTTGATACATGTTCAGAGGGAGCAAACTGCCTCTAATGACAACACTTTTCTGAATCCAGTTACTTTTGGTCGATTCTTAAAAAGGAATTCTTTCAATAACATCATTAATGGTAGTTTAAAGAAAATAGGTCGAAACAGGCTGGTTATTGCTTTTTCCACTTATAATGATGCCAACTCGTTTATAACCAGCAAGTTGTTGGAAAGGGAGTGTTATAAAGCTTTTATCCCCTCATTTTCTGTGACTCGCATGGGTGTCGTCAGAGGCATACCCGTAGAGTGGAATGATGATGAAATATTAGAAAACATCTCTGTGCCAATTGGTTGTGGCAAAATATTAAAGCTAAGGAGAATCAAAAGACAAACTATTTTTGATGATAAACCTTTATTAAAAAATACCGAAACAGTTATTTTAACTTTTGATGGCCAAATTCTTCCGAAGCGTGTATATATGTGTTATACAGCACTTTCTGTTGACCTGAACATTTACCCAACAATTCAATGTTACAATTGTTGTAGATATGGCCATGTCAAGATTCAATGCAGGTCCAAACCCCGCTGTTATAAGTGTGATCAAGGTCACTCTGGGGAAGGGTGCACAGTCTCTGAGGATAATTTATCTTGTTGTCTTTGCAATGGTTTTCATGAGGCTACTAGCAAGAAATGTTTAGAATATGAACGTCAAAAAAACATCAAAGAATCCATGGCCAAATCATGTATTTCATATGCTGAAGCTTCAAAGCTTCATCCCACAATTTCTAAAATATCATATGCTGATGCCTTGCTTTCCTCTCCCACAACTTCAAGACATATCAATGCTTCTGTTCCCCTTGATTACTCTCCATCTAAACAAAATAAAATATCATATAAAAAAACTGTTTTTATTAAACCTCGCTCCCCACCCCAGTTTTCTAAAGGTTATGATCAGCAATTCCATCAGGAACTTGCTAGGAATGTTCCTCAATCAAAAGATGGCTGTGCCCTCATCGCTAAGGATGATCTGTCTGCATTGACTGTAAATGAACTAATCATTGCTTTGATAAAATCAATAACTCAAACACATCACCTTTCACCGTCCATCGCTGCCACTGTATTAAATGCAGTTACTCAATCAACAAGTAATAATAATCATGGACAACAAAGTCTTACAATGGAATTGCCGAAGTGCAATTAATAAAAAGTCAGAAATTATACATATTGTAAATAAATATAAACCTTTTGTTTTTGCTCTTCAAGAGACATGGCTTAAACCAGGGTCTTTGTTTAGGATCCCTGGGTATGCATGTCTTAGAGAAGACCGCTCTGATGCGTACAGCGGTGTTGCTTTACTCATCAAACATCATTCATTTTCATTTTTCACAATCCCACCTCATAGTAATGATTTTTCTGTTATTGCAGCAGTTGTAGATAATATTTGTTTTGTTTCTGTATATATTCCTCGTCCATCTATTGTAATTTTTAATGAAATTGTAAATATTTTTTCAATTCTTCCTAAACCATTTATAGTTTTAGGTGATTTTAATTCCCAGCATGAAGTCTGGGGAAGTTCGTCAACAAATAACTATGGTAGCACCTTACTTGACATTCTAGATAATCTCAATCTTTGTTTATTAAATACTGGGTCTCCAACTCGACGCACTTCTCCACATGAAGGTGCTAGTGCACCCGATTTGTCAATATGCACTGACAAACTAGCTTCGCGTTTGACCTGGAAAGTTATGCTTTCATCCTATGGCAGTGACCATTTTCCTATAGTTTTATCATTTCCCTTCAATCAAAAACCTTATTCTAAGAGCGCTCCACGGCTGAAGTACAAACTGGGGGATGTTGATTGGCGTACTTATAAGGAGCATTTAGATAACATAGTGTCCGTTCTACCTGAAATTAAATGTGGTAATGAACAGTTCTGTGCCGATGCCTTGTCCGAAGCCATGATAAAAACTGCAGATAAACTTTTTCCTTTCAAAAAGTCACTAAATAAAATCCCATCTCCGCCATGGTGGGACAAAGATTGCACAGATGCAATTAAAAAAAGGAAACAATGTGAAATAAATTACCTTAAAAATTCTACCGTAGAAAATTTTAATATTTTAAGCACCTCAATTACACAGACAAAAAAATTATTAAAAAAAAAGAAATTTGAAAGCTGGAAATCATTTTGCCTCTCTATATCCCCTAACGTTCAACCATCTGTGGTTTGGCGGAATATTAGAAGGTTCAGATCGGCGTTCTCAGATTCATCTAGCGCATTCCTTCCACCTGAGTTGGTTAATAGTTTTTTAGGTAAATTAGCTCCCTCATACGTCCCGGAAAGGATTATTACAAATTCTATTCCCCTTTCGACAATAGATTCTCTTTGTGACCTTAATTCTCCATTCAGTTTAGAAGAGCTTAAACTTGTTCTATGCCACAGTAAAGACTCCGCTCCAGGCGCAGATGGTATTCCGTACTCTTTTCTATCAAATATGAGTGACACATCTCTTTTATATTTTTTAAAACTAATTAATAAAATTATGATAACCGGAAATATTCCGCTTTCTTGGAAAGCACAAGATATTTTACCTATTCTCAAACCCAACAAATGTCCATCCAATAGCACTTCTTACCGACCAATTGCTCTATCATCGGTTTTGCTAAAGATCACAGAACATTTAGTAAAAAATAGGTTAGAATGGTTTTTAGAAAACAAGAAATTACTCAGTGAGAGTCAATTTGGTTTTAGGCGAGGTAAAAGTACCATAGATAGTTTAAGCATCCTTTGTCACTGATATTAGGTTAGCATTTTCTTCGAATAAATCCATAATTTCTTCTTTTCTTGACATAACCTCTGCTTATGATAATGTTGTAATATCAACATTAAAATATAAACTGGAGCAGTTAAATGTCCCCATTTTACTCACAAACTTCATTCTAAACATGTTATCTGAGAGGTATATTAAACTTACACTTCAGGATTCTAATTGTCAATCTAGAGTCGTGTGGAAAGGTCTTCCTCAAGGATCAGTTCTTAGCCCTTTATTATATGACATTTACACTTACGATCTTGAGAGTTCTTTAAACAATGAAGTAAAAGTGCTACAATACGCTGATGATCTTCTTTTATATTGCCCTCACAGCTCTATACAAACGTCTTGCAATACCATGACATCGGGTCTTAGCCTTTTAAAAAAATGGATGGATAGCAATGGCCTTGAGCTATCTACTTCTAAAAGTACAGTTGTACTTTTTACTAGGATGCGCCTTCCTCCTCCTGTTTCTGTATATTATGATGATAATTTAATACCTGTGAAATCTTCGGTAAAATTTTTAGGAGTGGTTTTGGATAGTAAACTTACTGGTATTCCACACTGTGATTATATAACGGCAAGATGTGAACAAAGAATAAACATATTGAGATGTTTATCGGGGGTCTGGTGGGGTGCCCACCCCTATTCATTGAAATTAATATATAACGCAATAGTTAGAAGTGTGCTTGACTATGGAACATTTTTATTGGAACCTGGAAATTCAGCTGCTTTTAAAAAATTAGACAGAATTCAGTCAAAAGCACTGCGAATAGTGACCGGAGCTATGAGATCAAGCCCAATAAATGCTTTACAGGTTGAAACTGTAGATCCTCCTCTTTCACTTCGACGTCAGTATCTTTCTGACAAATTTCTATTCCGTTCATTTCAATTTTCTAATCACCCGTTACGTCAAAAATTGCAGTCTCTTTTAGACGAAACCAATTCTTCTCGTTATTGGTCTAATAAATATCTTCCTTGTCTTATTATAAGCTATAAAAAGTTTATGGCTTTGCAAGCTCCAATTTACCAGTCACCATCATTTCCTCTCTTCAATCATTCTTATGAATCATTGGTGTTTTCTCCGGATGTTATCCTGAACTTAGGCATTAACAAAAATGATTATTTTGTTAAAGAATCATTTAACTTTTCCAAAGGCTTGCGATGGGAGAATTGGCATCATATTTACACAGACGCGTCTAAGCACTCTTCTTTAGGAAATGTTGGAGTTGGGGTTTTTCACTCACAGTATAATATAGTACAAAAAATCAAGCTTCCTCCTGAATCATCAGTATTTACTGGTGAATGTTTTGGACTGTTCAAAGCCTTAGAGTATATTTACATCATGAAATTGGAAAAAGCAATAATATTTACAGACGCTCTAAGTGCATTACAGGCTATTAAAAGAAATCCTTTTAAATGTAAACCAATATTTCCCATAGTTCTTTTTATTAGAGGTCTCTTATATAAATGCTCCAAATTAGGTCTTCAAATTTCTCTCGCTTGGATACCTGGCCATAGTAGTATCGCGGGAAATGTGAGAGCCGATCAACTGGCTAATGAGGCTGTGGACTGTGGTGATTTGTTCCCTTACATTAACTTTAGCCACGACTTGGCGAATCTGCCAATGAACTTTCTTTGGGAAGCCTGGAGCAAGTTGTGGGCGGACAGCAGCACTACTAAAGGAAAATATTATGCTCATATTCAAACTTGTATTCCCAAAACACCATGGTTTTTTAAATTTAAATTTGGTAAGGCTGCTACCAGTTGCCTTATTCGAATGAGGTTGGGTCACAATTGCTCCAAGGTCCACCTTGCCCGATTGCAGATTGTTGCCAGTGACCTTTGCGAATGTGGTGATGTTGGCGATTTAAATCATACATTTTTTTCCTGTCCTCTTCTTAGTCATGATTCTTTTATTTCTAGTTTACTTTCCTATAACATTACCTTTCCTACCTCCATTTCTGTCTTACTGGCTTCTAATGATTCAAATATATATATATATATATATATATATCTATCATCATTTATCACTCACAATAATTTACGCATATAATTTTTACTTATGTTTATGCCATTCCTAATAATCCTATCCAATATCCATCCTAATTCCGTGTCCTAAATTTCATTTTCTACCAAGTTTCCTCGTTTTTTGTTGATGGCATTGCGCAAATAGCGACTTGCCAATTTAAAAAAAAAAAAAAACTAACAAGTTGGTGAAACAGAAATTAAGAATTAAGAAGTAACAAATACTGGAACTATCTACTTAAAAGTAAACAAAAATGACTAGTGCCTGAACTACAAATACCTGAAGGAAGAACAAAAAAAATAACTATAATCACTTCCTGGCTACAACACGCTTGAGTTTAGCAGCGACTTTCCCCACTGTAACCGGTTGAACAGCGACGCTTGCCTCCGGCTGTCCAGAGACCTCCTCCGACTGGGCCGCCACGCGCTCGGACTGCTGCGAGATCCTGTTTAGGTCGGCCAAGGAGGTTATTCGATGCCGGGATCCTTTTGAGTCAAGGACGAACACGGTGCCTTCCGTAGTCCAGCATCGGGTTACACCAAATCTTTCCCGCGCTACCATGAAAACGGTGTGCCTTGCCTTAGTGAGGAACTCTGACATAGTGATACCGGACCCTTTCAATTTAGTCTTTGCAAACCAGATTTTATCCCGGAGAACCAAATCATGCAATTTGACTAATATTGGTCGCGGATTCTGAGATGTGCTGCGCCCCATTCTGTGACACCGCTTGATGCCAGACACTACTAAGTCAAGTTTGAGATGGTTCTTGACAAGCTGCGTCACCAACTGTGCAGTCTGCTCCTCCTGCTCCTCGGCCACACCATGCAACAGCAAGATTTTCCGCCTCCCACGCATCTCCATGTTGTCAAGGCTCTGGGCAAGAAAACCAACCTGCTGCTGGAGAGTATTAAGTGCTTGAACTATAAATGTCCGGAAAGTAGCAAACTCTGTTGCCAAACTTGAGGTGGTGATTGCCGTTGTGGAAGGACTTTTTTGTAATTCCTTTTCAAACTCTGTCATCCTCTTATTGAATAAATTACTCATGTCAGATAACGTGCGATTGATTGCTTCCATTGTGATGACTGTGATGAAGTTTTGTACTTGTGATTAGGAGCTGCAAACACTTCACTGGCAGGTAGAAACTACTAACTAACAATATGTACCATTAAAGTGTTAATCTGATATATATTTCTATTTTTAATGTAAATTAGAAATACAGAGAAAAAAAAATTGATTTTACACTTTTGACAGTTGACATTTATAATATTAGTATAGACTAGCTTTTGCCCGCGACTTCGTCCGCGTGGAATAGTTACTTTGGGCTAACGTTAAATGTAACCCCGATTTTGAAGCATTCTTCATTGGTGTTCCGCTCCTATTGACCTTAGCGTAATGATATATAGCCTATAGCTTTTTCTATAAATTGACTATTTAATTAAAAATATTTTGTCAATTCAAACCAGTAGTTCCTGAGATTATCGCGTTCAAACAAACAAACAAACTCTTCAGCCTTATATATTAGCATAGATAGCTGTTGCCCGCGACTTCGTCCACGTTTCCGTCGTTTTTCGTAAAAAAAAGTAGCCTATGTCCTTCCTCACGGTTCAGTGATTTTGATGTAACACACAGATTAACTGTCGTAATTTAGTAGGGAAATATAATATGTCAATCTATAATACTGTTGAAAAATATCTCAATACCGAACCGCACAATATTATTGTTAATAGCTGTGCCCGCGACTCCGTCAGCGTGTAACTCCGTATGTGTTATTAAGTTAATGTATTGGTAATATTGTTTAGATCACATTCACATGAGGCTTAAGTACCTATAGAACGACAATACTTCAGCGCAAAGCTTCCGGGTAAACTATGTTGAAAATTGACCCGTCCGGCACGTGAACATAAAGATTTCTAGAACTGCTAACCCGGGAAAAAGCGACGTACAACTGACCATGCGAGAAACAACTGACACCGAGATGTACTCCAGCAACACGAAAAGTCTGCCCTTGAGCCTTATTAATTGTCATTGCATAACACACCGATACTGGAAATCGCGTTCTTTTAAATTGGAATGGAAAATTATTTGGTATTATGGGAATTCTGGGAATAATCCTGGTTTCTCCTGCACCGCAACCTGTTAAAATTTGAGCTTCGATTATATTTTGTTGCAACTGGGTTACTTTTAGCCGAGTTCCATTGCAAAGTTGTGGTGGTTTTAAATTTCGGAGCAGAATAATAATCAGAAAGCTTCGAACTGCTAAGCTATCGGGAGTTACACGTGTTATTGTGAGTCAACCATAAAAGATAGGTATATGCTGTCGTGGGATATTTTTTATATAATTTTAAGGAGAACATTTCGGTAATAAATAATTTCTGTGTAGCTTTAACCATTAAGGTTGCACACGCGACGGAAGCTTAAAAAATGGAGTAACTTCTCCCGTTTTCCCAACATTTCCCTTCACTGCTCTGCTCCTATTGATTGTAGCGTGATGAAAAGTATACTATAACCAGCTCAGGAGTATGAACAATAATTGTACCAAGTTTCGTTAAAATCCGTCGAGTAGTTTTTGTTTCTATAACGGTTATACAGACAGACAGACAGACAGACAGACAGACAGACAGACCGACAGATAGACAGACAGACAGACAAAAATTTTACTGATTGCATTTTTGGCATCAGTATCGATCCCTAATCACCTCCTGATAGTTATTTTGTAAATATATTTCATGTACAGAATTGACCTCTCTACAGATTTATTATAAGTACCTATAGAAGATATGGATTTACAATCCCATTTTTAAACATGAAAGATTTCGCCTATGACTTCGTCCCGTCCGCGTGCTATTTTTACAGGCGGTGTTTTATTTTCGAATTAAATAAAATACTGATCTAAGAGCTTTTAGCTCTTTAATATCCCACGGCTGGACAGGAGACTCAAAGGTAATGTAGGCAAATTATTTCAATATATCCTGCTGGCTAGATAGATTTAATAGAGTGTTTTTATACCGTAACGTCCGTAACTATACGGATAATAATATAATTCAAATTCAATTTCATTTATTTCAAGTAACAAAACTCAATTGGTTAGTAACAAAATTCCTTAATCCTATGTTAGTACTTAACTTAAATTACAAGGTTGGTTCGCGAATCGAAGCTACAAGCTCAACACCGACGTGGAGAGCTTGCAGCAGCGATTCACGAACACACAGTCGAGCCTGCTCGCCACACAACGAAGGATTGTGTTGGGGCTGGCCCGCACCCGGCGCACCAGGGACGCGCATCGTTTTCGCATCGTCGCATAGAAACAGTCAACGCGAGCTTCAGCAAACATCCCTGATGCGCTACAGAAGCGGGGCAGCCCCATCAACACCCGGAACGCATTATTATACTGAACGCGAAGGGCACTGTACGATTTACGAGTATATGCAGCCCACAGGCTGCACGTGTAGAAAGAACAGCAGAATGCACGGAATATGGTTATTTTTACAGCAAGTGAGCAACGTAAAAACCTGCGAGCACGCTTACCTAAAACTAACCTATTCACTCTTGACTTAAAGACTCCTAGGTTATAGCTATCGGGAAACACAGACTCCGGCAGGGAATTCCACTCCTTAGCCGTACGCACAATGAAGGTATTCCCAAAACGTTTTGCGCGTATGGGTGGGATGTCCACCATGTAACGATGGCGCTTCGCCGTTTGTTTCGTAGTCCGATGATGGAACGGGCTTGGTGGAATTAGACTGTGTAATGTAACCGATAGAAAACCGATAGACTTGCAACTCCTCGTCGATGTTCAAGGCTCTGGAGCTTTGACACGACCAGTGCATCGTTGCCAATGAGTCTCTTGGCACGCTTCTCGATAGACTCAAGCGCGTCCAGTTGGTATTTAGCAGATCCATCCCAAAGATGAGAGCAGTACTCCATACACGACCGAACCTGGGCTTGATAGAGATTAAGCAACTGTTTGGGTGTGAAGTACCGTCTCACCTTTGCTAGGATTCCCAAATTTTTGATGCTAGTTGGGCCTTAGCCTCGATAAACGGGCCAAAATTGAGGGTAAAAGTTAGTGTTACCCCCAGAAGCTCGATACGGTGAGCAACGTACAAACCTGCGAGCTATCATATTAGCTCGAACCGACAATGCCCTTCGCTCCCTCTCAATGTCGTCATTGTCTTTGAGGTCAGCGGTCAAGAGATGTCCCAGGTATTTAAACTTTAACACTCTCCTGATAATATAAACGTAGGTAATATTTAATAACATAAAATTTAAGTAAGGGCCCTGTTTAATTTAAAGCTTGTCTGTATACGATATTTGAGGTTGTTTTACTTTCCGGTAACAAAATAATCTGCTTTTCAGATGATCCAACTCGTGATAGACCAACATATAATTGCCCATTGGCTTATATTTATTAGTTTTTAACATTAAATTTTTAACACTTTAAACACTTAAATAAAAACCCCAAACTACATACATACATCTAAAAATAAACTAAAATATGGTATCCAGAAATTCGTGCGCATCGCTGTCCACTGGTAATGTGCCCAAAACACTGGCGGGATTTGCCCATGGGAAAAACATTCTGGACCTTAGATGCATATGGTCGGATCTATAAAAAGTGAGGTTTTCAGTAGAGCAAGAACAAAATTCGAAAACATTTTTGCCAATATTTAATATTTACCAGCAAACTGGAACAATTTTATGAATTATATTTATGGGTAACAATTGCACCTTTTATTTTGTAACAATTCGAAAAATCTTAATGTTGAAATACTATGGTAAATAGCATTTATTTTAATTTTTTGCTCTAATCCGACTTTATGCCTGAAATAAATCGTTCATTAATAATACTTTTCGCAATTATAATATCATACGTCTGTATGCTAGCAATTTTTATAATTGAACTGTAATTTTATATTGAAACACGACATTATACAGCTTAAACCTCGAAAAAGTCCCACCTATACGCACTAAACGTTTTGGGAATACCTTCATTGTGCGTACGGCTAAGGAGTGGAATTCCCTGCCGGAGTCTGTTTCCCGATAGCTATGTATAACCTAGGGATCTTTCAGTCAATAGTGAATAGGCTACTTTTAGGTAAGCGTGCTCCATCTTCGACCACATCATCACTTACCATCAGGGGAGACGGTGATCAAATGCGAATCAATAATTTAAAAAAAATTGTCAGCGTCTGACGTCCGTTTAATCCTAGCCACTTACAAATAAAGAATTTCACGACATGTAAGAGAAAGTTGCGGGATTATTTTCTTAACAAATAGTGGATGCAGAGTATTCATAACCCCCTTTTTATGACTTTTTATTAATATTTATAAAATATATTTTTGGTATGTGTTATGATAAATATGTATGTAAGTTTATTCTAGTTACATAAATGTATATACCCATACACTTGTAATAAAACTTTTACTTTGAATATACCTATTATCTACTTAGTTTTCTTTTTTATGCACCTGCCATGTTATTTTCATTTCATTTATTTTCAAGTAACAAAACTCAATTGGTTAGTAACAAAAATCCTTAATCCTATGTTAGTACTTAACTTAAATTACAAGGTTGGTTCGCGAATCGAAGCTACGAGCTCAACACCGACGTGGAGAGCTTACAGCAGCGATTCATGAACACACAGTCTCACCTGCTCGCCACACAACGAAGGATTATGTTGGGGCCTTGGGGCTGGCCCGCACTCGGCGCACCAGGGAAGCGCATCGTTTTCGCATCGTCGCATAGAAACAGTCAACGCGAGCTTCAGCAAACATCCCTGATGCGCTGCAGAAGCGGGGCAGCCCCATCAACACCCGGAACGCGTTATTATACTGAACGTGAAGGGCACTGTACGATTTACGAGTATATGCAGCCCACAGGCTGCAGGTGTAAAAAGAACAGCAGAATGCACGGACTATGGTTTTTTTTTAAATTAAAAATAGGTTCGCGTTTGACCACCATCTCACCTGATGGTAAGTGATGATATGGTCGAAGATGGAGCACGCTTACCTAAAACTAACCTATTCACTCTTGACTTAAAGACTCCTAGGTTATAGCTATCGGGAAACACAGACTCCGGCAGGGAATTCCACTCCTTAGCCGTACGCACAATGAAGGTATTCCCAAAACGTTTTGCGCGTATGGGTGGGATGTCCACCATGTAACGATGGCGCTTCGCCGTTTGTTTCGTAGTCCGATGATGGAACGGGCTTGGTGGAATTAGACTGTGTAATGTAACCGATAGAAAACCGATAGACTTGCAACTCCTCGTCGATGTTCAAGGCTCTGGAGCTTTGACACGACCAGTGCATCGTTGCCAATGAGTCTCTTGGCACGCTTCTCGATAGACTCAAGCGCGTCCAGTTGGTATTTAGCAGATCCATCCCAAAGATGAGAGCAGTACTCCATACACGACCGAACCTGGGCTTGATAGAGATTAAGCAACTGTTTGGGTGTGAAGTACCGTCTCACCTTTGCTAGGATTCCCAAATTTTTGATGCTAGTTGGGCCTTAGCCTCGATAAACGGGCCAAAATTGAGGGTAAAAGTTAGTGTTACCCCCAGAAGCTCGATACGGTGAGCAACGTACAAACCTGCGAGCTATCATATTAGCTCGAACCGACAATGCCCTTCGCTCCCTCTCAATGTCGTCATTGTCTTTGAGGTCAGCGGTCAAGAGATGTCCCAGGTATTTAAACTTTAACACTCTCCTGATAATATAAACGTAGGTAATATTTAATAACATAAAATTTAAGTAAGGGCCCTGTTTAATTTAAAGCTTCTCTGTATACGATATTTGAGGTTGTTTTACTTTCCGGTAACAAAATAATCTGCTTTTCAGATGATCCAACTCGTGATAGACCAACATATAATTGCCCATTGGCTTATATTTATTAGTTTTTAACATTAAATTTTTAACACTTTAAACACTTAAATAAAAACCCCAAACTACATACATACATCTAAAAATAAACTAAAATATGGTATCCAGAAATTCGTGCGCATCGCTGTCCACTGGTAATGTGCCCAAAACACTGGCGGGATTTGCCCATGGGAAAAACATTCTGGACCTTAGATGCATATGGTCGGATCTATAAAAAGTGAGGTTTTCAGTAGAGCAAGAACAAAATTCGAAAACATTTTTGCCAATATTTAATATTTACCAGCAAACTGGAACAATTTTATGAATTATATTTATGGGTAACAATTGCACCTTTTATTTTGTAACAATTCGAAAAATCTTAATGTTGAAATACTATGGTAAATAGCATTTATTTTAATTTTTTGCTCTAATCCGACTTTATGCCTGAAATAAATCGTTCATTAATAATACTTTTCGCAATTATAATATCATACGTCTGTATGCTAGCAATTTTTATAATTGAACTGTAATTTTATATTGAAACACGACATTATACAGCTTAAACCTCGAAAAAGTCCCACCTATACGCACTAAACGTTTTGGGAATACCTTCATTGTGCGTACGGCTAAGGAGTGGAATTCCCTGCCGGAGTCTGTTTCCCGATAGCTATGTATAACCTAGGGATCTTTCAGTCAATAGTGAATAGGCTACTTTTAGGTAAGCGTGCTCCATCTTCGACCACATCATCACTTACCATCAGGGGAGACGGTGATCAAATGCGAATCAATAATTTAAAAAAAATTGTCAGCGTCTGACGTCCGTTTAATCCTAGCCACTTACAAATAAAGAATTTCACGACATGTAAGAGAAAGTTGCGGGATTATTTTCTTAACAAATAGTGGATGCAGAGTATTCATAACCCCCTTTTTATGACTTTTTATTAATATTTATAAAATATATTTTTGGTATGTGTTATGATAAATATGTATGTAAGTTTATTCTAGTTACATAAATGTATATACCCATACACTTGTAATAAAACTTTTACTTTGAATATACCTATTATCTACTTAGTTTTCTTTTTTATGCACCTGCCATGTTATTTTCATTTCATTTATTTTCAAGTAACAAAACTCAATTGGTTAGTAACAAAAATCCTTAATCCTATGTTAGTACTTAACTTAAATTACAAGGTTGGTTCGCGAATCGAAGCTACGAGCTCAACACCGACGTGGAGAGCTTACAGCAGCGATTCATGAACACACAGTCTCACCTGCTCGCCACACAACGAAGGATTATGTTGGGGCCTTGGGGCTGGCCCGCACTCGGCGCACCAGGGAAGCGCATCGTTTTCGCATCGTCGCATAGAAACAGTCAACGCGAGCTTCAGCAAACATCCCTGATGCGCTGCAGAAGCGGGGCAGCCCCATCAACACCCGGAACGCGTTATTATACTGAACGTGAAGGGCACTGTACGATTTACGAGTATATGCAGCCCACAGGCTGCAGGTGTAAAAAGAACAGCAGAATGCACGGACTATGGTTATTTTTTTTTAATTAAAAATAGGTTCGCGTTTGACCACCATCTCACCTGATGGTAAGTGATGATATGGTCGAAGATGGAGCACGCTTACCTAAAACTAACCTATTCACTCTTGACTTAAAGACTCCTAGGTTATAGCTATCGGGAAACACAGACTCCGGCAGGGAATTCCACTCCTTAGCCGTACGCACAATGAAGATATTCCCAAAACGTTTTGCGCGTATGGGTGGGATGTCCACCATGTAACGATGGCGCTTCGCCGTTTGTTTCGTAGTCAGATGATGGAACGGGCTTGGTGGAATTAGACTGTGTAATGTAACCGATAGAAAACCGATAGACTTGCAACTCCTCGTCGATGTTCAAGGCTCTGGAGCTTTGACTCGACCAGTGCATCGTTGCCAATGAGTCTCTTGGCACGCTTCTCGATAGACTCAAGCGCGTCCAGTTGGTATTTAGCAGATCCATCCCAAAGATGAGAGCAGTACTCCATACACGACCGAACCTGGGCTTGATAGAGATTAAGCAACTGTTTGGGTGTGAAGTACCGTCTCACCTTTGCTAGGATTCCCAAATTTTTGATGCTAGTTGGGCCTTAGCCTCGATAAACGGGCCAAAATTGAGGGTAAAAGTTAGTGTTACCCCCAGAAGCTCGATACGGTGAGCAACGTACAAACCTGCGAGCTATCATATTAGCTCGAACCGACAATGCCCTTCGCTCCCTCTCAATGTCGTCATTGTCTTTGAGGTCAGCGGTCAAGAGATGTCCCAGGTATTTAAACTTTAACACTCTCCTGATAATATAAACGTAGGTAATATTTAATAACATAAAATTTAAGTAAGGGCCCTGTTTAATTTAAAGCTTCTCTGTATACGATATTTGAGGTTGTTTTACTTTCCGGTAACAAAATAATCTGCTTTTCAGATGATCCAACTCGTGATAGACCAACATATAATTGCCCATTGGCTTATATTTATTAGTTTTTAACATTAAATTTTTAACACTTTAAACACTTAAATAAAAACCCCAAACTACATACATACATCTAAAAATAAAATAAGCAGCGCCATGTCATCAGCGTAACTTATATTATTAAAACACACCCCGTCAATATAGCAGCCCACTCGCTCACTGCTGAGCACCTCGGTCTGCGGTCTCCGGAAGTTGGTTGCCATCTGTGAAGCTTATGCTAAGCGTCATGGATTGATACACAACATAGGAAAAAGTGAGGTCATGGTGTTTGAGGCCGGTGGTCGAAGCCCTGAAACTATACCACCAGTCAGGTTGTATGGAGAAGCTCTCAAGCAAGTGTTATAGTTTAAATACCTGGGACATCTCTTGACCGCTGACCTCAAAGACAATGACGACATTGAGAGGGAGCGACGGGCATTGTCGGTTAGAGCTAATATGATAGCTCGCAGGTTTGTACGTTGCTCACCGTATCGAGCTTCTGGGGGTAACACTAACTTTTACCCTCAATTTTGGCCCGTTTATCGAGGCTAAGGCCCAACTAGCATCAAAAATTTGGGAATCCTAGCAAAGGTGAGACGGTACTTCACACCCAAACAGTTGCTTAATCTCTATCAAGCCCAGGTTCGGTCGTGTATGGAGTACTGCTCTCATCTTTGGGATGGATCTGCTAAATACCAACTGGACGCGCTTGAGTCTATCGAGAAGCGTGCCAAGAGACTCATTGGCAACGATGCACTGGTCGAGTCAAAGCTCCAGAGTCTTGAACATCGACGAGGAGTTGCAAGTCTATCGGTTTTCTATCGGTTACATTACACAGTCTAATTCCACCAAGCCCGTTCCATCATCGGACTACGAAACAAACGGCGAAGCGCCATCGTTACATGGTGGACATCCCACCCATACGCGCAAAACGTTTTGGGAATACCTTCATTGTGCGTACGGCTAAGGAGTGGAATTCCCTGCCGGAGTCTGTGTTTCCCGATAGCTATAACCTAGGAGTCTTTAAGTCAAGAGTGAATAGGTTAGTTTTAGGTAAGCGTGCTCCATCTTCGACCATATCATCACTTACCATCAGGTGAGATGGTGGTCAAACGCGAACCTATTTTTAATTTAAAAAAAATAACCATAGTCCGTGCATTCTGCTGTTCTTTTTACACCTGCAGCCTGTGGGCTGCATATACTCGTAAATCGTACAGTGCCCTTCACGTTCAGTATAATAACGCGTTCCGGGTGTTGATGGGGCTGCCCCGCTTCTGCAGCGCATCAGGGATGTTTGCTGAAGCTCGCGTTGACTGTTTCTATGCGACGATGCGAAAACGATGCGCTTCCCTGGTGCGCCGAGTGCGGGCCAGCCCCAAGGCCCCAACATAATCCTTCGTTGTGTGGCGAGCAGGTGAGACTGTGTGTTCATGAATCGCTGCTGTAAGCTCTCCACGTCGGTGTTGAGCTCGTAGCTTCGATTCGCGAACCAACCTTGTAATTTAAGTTAAGTACTAACATAGGATTAAGGATTTTTGTTACTAACCAATTGAGTTTTGTTACTTGAAAATAAATGAAATGAAAATAACATGGCAGGTGCATAAAAAAGAAAACTAAGTAGATAATAGGTATATTCAAAGTAAAAGTTTTATTACAAGTGTATGGGTATATACATTTATGTAACTAGAATAAACTTACATACATATTTATCATAACACATACCAAAAATATATTTTATAAATATTAATAAAAAGTCATAAAAAGGGGGTTATGAATACTCTGCATCCACTATTTGTTAAGAAAATAATCCCGCAACTTTCTCTTACATGTCGTGAAATTCTTTATTTGTAAGTGGCTAGGATTAAACGGACGTCAGACGCTGACAATTTTTTTTAAATTATTGATTCGCATTTGATCACCGTCTCCCCTGATGGTAAGTGATGATGTGGTCGAAGATGGAGCACGCTTACCTAAAAGTAGCCTATTCACTATTGACTGAAAGATCCCTAGGTTATACATAGCTATCGGGAAACAGACTCCGGCAGGGAATTCCACTCCTTAGCCGTACGCACAATGAAGGTATTCCCAAAACGTTTAGTGCGTATAGGTGGGACTTTTTCGAGGTTTAAGCTGTATAATGTCGTGTTTCAATATAAAATTACAGTTCAATTATAAAAATTGCTAGCATACAGACGTATGATATTATAATTGCGAAAAGTATTATTAATGAACGATTTATTTCAGGCATAAAGTCGGATTAGAGCAAAAAATTAAAATAAATGCTATTTACCATAGTATTTCAACATTAAGATTTTTCGAATTGTTACAAAATAAAAGGTGCAATTGTTACCCATAAATATAATTCATAAAATTGTTCCAGTTTGCTGGTAAATATTAAATATTGGCAAAAATGTTTTCGAATTTTGTTCTTGCTCTACTGAAAACCTCACTTTTTATAGATCCGACCATATGCATCTAAGGTCCAGAATGTTTTTCCCATGGGCAAATCCCGCCAGTGTTTTGGGCACATTACCAGTGGACAGCGATGCGCACGAATTTCTGGATACCATATTTTAGTTTATTTTTAGATGTATGTATGTAGTTTGGGGTTTTTATTTAAGTGTTTAAAGTGTTAAAAATTTAATGTTAAAAACTAATAAATATAAGCCAATGGGCAATTATATGTTGGTCTATCACGAGTTGGATCATCTGAAAAGCAGATTATTTTGTTACCGGAAAGTAAAACAACCTCAAATATCGTATACAGAGAAGCTTTAAATTAAACAGGGCCCTTACTTAAATTTTATGTTATTAAATATTACCTACGTTTATATTATCAGGAGAGTGTTAAAGTTTAAATACCTGGGACATCTCATGACCGCTGACCTCAAAGACAATGACGACATTGAGAGGGAGCGAAGGGCATTGTCGGTTCGAGCTAATATGATAGCTCGCAGGTTTGTACGTTGCTCACCGTATCGAGCTTCTGGGGGTAACACTAACTTTTACCCTCAATTTTGGCCCGTTTATCGAGGCTAAGGCCCAACTAGCATCAAAAATTTGGGAATCCTAGCAAAGGTGAGACGGTACTTCACACCCAAACAGTTGCTTAATCTCTATCAAGCCCAGGTTCGGTCGTGTATGGAGTACTGCTCTCATCTTTGGGATGGATCTGCTAAATACCAACTGGACGCGCTTGAGTCTATCGAGAAGCGTGCCAAGAGACTCATTGGCAACGATGCACTGGTCGTGTCAAAGCTCCAGAGCCTTGAACATCGACGAGGAGTTGCAAGTCTATCGGTTTTCTATCGGTTACATTACACAGTCTAATTCCACCAAGCCCGTTCCATCATCGGACTACGAAACAAACGGCGAAGCGCCATCGTTACATGGTGGACATCCCACCCATACGCGCAAAACGTTTTGGGAATACCTTCATTGTGCGTACGGCTAAGGAGTGGAATTCCCTGCCGGAGTCTGTGTTTCCCGATAGCTATAACCTAGGAGTCTTTAAGTCAAGAGTGAATAGGTTAGTTTTAGGTAAGCGTGCTCGCAGGTTTTTACGTTGCTCACTTGCTGTAAAAATAACCATATTCCGTGCATTCTGCTGTTCTTTCTACACGTGCAGCCTGTGGGCTGCATATACTCGTAAATCGTACAGTGCCCTTCGCGTTCAGTATAATAATGCGTTCCGGGTGTTGATGGGGCTGCCCCGCTTCTGTAGCGCATCAGGGATGTTTGCTGAAGCTCGCGTTGACTGTTTCTATGCGACGATGCGAAAACGATGCGCGTCCCTGGTGCGCCGGGTGCGGGCCAGCCCCAACACAATCCTTCGTTGTGTGGCGAGCAGGCTCGACTGTGTGTTCGTGAATCGCTGCTGCAAGCTCTCCACGTCGGTGTTGAGCTTGTAGCTTCGATTCGCGAACCAACCTTGTAATTTAAGTTAAGTACTAACATAGGATTAAGGAATTTTGTTACTAACCAATTGAGTTTTGTTACTTGAAATAAATGAAATTGAATTTGAATTATATTATTATCCGTATAGTTACTAGTAACTTATATTATTAAAACACACCCCGTCAATATAGCAGCCCACTCGCTCACTGCTGAGCGCCTCGATTAGCTCATTGACGTATAGATTGAAGAGCAAAGGTGAGGCCAAACACACTCCAACCTATACGGCTCCGACAATTCTCCAGCCCATCGAACCTGATTGACCTGGTCTCCATACCAGTACCTAAGAGTGCTAATCAGCCCTGAAGGGACTCGATACGTCAATGAGCTAATCGAGGTAGCTCATTGACGTATTGATTGAAGAGTAAAGGTGAGGCCAATCCACCTGCCTCACCCCACACTCCAACCTTTACGGCTCCGACAATTCTCCAGCCAATCGAATCTGATTGACCTGGTCTCCATATCAGTACCTAAGAGTGCTAATCAGCCCTGAAGGGACTCGAGCTTTCCTAAGCTTATTCCAAAAAATACTGTAATAGACCAGGTCAAACGCCTTGGATAGGTCAAGGAAGGCCGCATAAGTAGGTGTCTTCCTATCAGTATAGTACTTGACAGCCCACTTCAGGCCCAAAATAGCACTCTCCGTAGACAAGCCCGCACGAAAACCGAACTGATTATCATGCAGCTGGATATGATTGGCTAGTTGTCTGTTAAGCAGACTGTCAAGCACTTTCACTATTACTGTAGCTAGGGAAATTGGCCTATAGTTTGTAATGTCAGCGTGGTCAATAGTTTTACTTGTAACTATAGGAACCACAATAGTTCTAGTTAGCTGACTAGGTAAATATGCATGACTAATACAGAAATTTAGGAACGTTGCCAACACTCTTGGTAAATGGGCACCAGCAAACCTTAGATGCTCAGCATTCAGACCATCATGACCCGGAGACTTACCGCCCGTCATGGCGTTTATAACACATTTGATCTCCTTGGCAGTGAATCTAGTTCCTAGGTCATGACAGTAATCGGTAGTATTCACTACCCATGGTTGACTGATAGAGAATGCCTATGGCATTAAGTCATTGTTTTGAGATGAACAAATTCGCCTTCCCGCCCGCTCCCGAACAGTCCGCACGAACGACAGAAAAAT